>OZ057417.1:53441138-56305786 GCA_964056705.1 Troilus luridus | reverse complement strand
AGGAGTTATTGTAGTTCCCACAGGGAAGATCCATGGCTGTTAACAAATTGAATAATTTATCTGCCTATTTTAATAAGCTGGATATGAACCCGGGACTTTCAGCACATCAACTCAGCACTCTACAATACAATATGTGCTACCCCGTTCTAATATAAATATGAAACACAACTGCCAGGTAAGGGCCCTCAGTTTATAGAGAAGAGCTTCAGGAGAGATGTTATGATTAGTGTTATTAACCTTGCAAAAGAGATACTACTAACAAACCCAAAAGTTTGTTAGTAGTATCCCGGGTTCGAATCCGATTTAAACCAATTTAAAATCGATTTAAACCGGGTTCGAATCCGAGTTTAAATCGCGGTCTTGGGATTCCTCAGGCATACTCCAACCTTTGTATAAGCGAGGCCCTTCAGTCTACTGGAGACAACTCACAAAGACCGGGCTTAGTCATGAATCTACTTCGTATACCTCTATCGGGAATAGTGTCATATTTTTTTCCGGGGCGACAAATATCCCATGGACGTTCTGCTTCAGGGAATAGGCATTCGTGCGCTTACTGACCCTGAGCTGCCATAATCCTTGAATCTAGACCGATTTATCAGTGTGCTTGACCCCGAGTACGCCAAAGAGGATGGAGTGAGTATAGACAAATGATGTTTAAGCAAATCTATAATTCTTATTTTTATTTTGAAGAGAAAAGATTTGCCCTGGCCGGGATTCGAACCCGGGTCGTCCGCCTCTCCGTGGCAGCGTTCTAACCATTTGAGCTACCAGGGGCACCTCTCAATCAGGACAAATCCGTTCTCTTCACCGATCCCATATCCCCGTGGTCTCGCAATTTTGCGATGTATACACGAGGAAGAATGTTCATTGAACATTACTTTTTTATTTATTAATTGTTTTAATTTTATTTTTTAAGAGAAATGTTTTGCCCTGGGCGGGATTCGAACCCGGGTCGCCCTCCTCTCCGTGGCAGCGTTCTAACCATCTGAGCTCCCGGCAAGGGGCAAATCTATTCTCTTCAAAATAAAAATATTTAAAAATTAAATCAATTAATAAAAAACTATAATAAATTATAAATAATATAATGACGTAAGTCAACAAGATCCTAATTAAAGTAATGTTCAATGAACATTCTTCCTCGTATATACATCGCAAAATTGCGAGAACACGGGGATATGGGATCGGTAAAGAGAACGGATTTGACCTGACTGAGAGGCGACCCCTGATAGCTCAAATGGTTAGAACGCTGCCACGGAGAGGCGGACGACCCGGGTTCGAATCCCAGTCAGGTCAAATTCTCTTCAAAATAAAAATATTTAAAAATTAAAACAATTACATTACATTATTAGCGCGACAGACTCATAAAGAAGTCCTTGGCCTGCTCAACAGCTCTACCCCAATCGTCCCGATCACCTGCTCGAGTTATGGAGACCTTGCTCAGCCTCAGATCTTCCATCTAGCTTTGGGCCTTCCTCGAGGTCTTACTCCATCCGGATTTCCTTTATACAGCTTTTTACCTGTTCTTTTCTCGTCCATCCTATATAAGTGGCCCAGCTACTTGATGCTTTGAATCCTGATGAAGCTCTATATCATTAGGTCTCCATATAACTCACTCAGCTCCTTGTTCCTTCTGATCCTGAGTTGGTCGTTTTCTCGACTGGGCCGAATATTTCGAATCTATTCAGCTTTTCCACGCTGGATTTATTCAGTGTGAGGGTTTCACCAGCGTATGTCGCTACTGGGCTAATGACGGTTTTATAGAATAGAATAGAATAGAAAAAAATGTTTATTCTGGGACCAGGTCCCTTTAGAATAACAGAGAAGAACAAAATAAATGACTATATATCTGGCCAAAGGCCTACATCAAAATAAAACAATAATTACATAATATCCTGAAAGTAAATAACTAAACAGCTATCTTTTGTATGTAGAGAATAAGAAAATGGGATACAAAATAAAAATAAAAGAACAGACATATTTACAATAAAAAGAAATAAGCTTTTAGAAAAATAAGTGAATATAAAATAGCATCTGATAATAAAAACAAAACAAAAAAACAATGGCATTATTATGAATGAGGAATATTTACAGTAGTTCATCAATCGATCATTTTGAATATATCTATAAATTATTTATTGATTATAAAGCATCTGATTGGGAATTTAGAAGATGTAGGAAAAATTTGTATTTAAATGAGGTTAAAGAAGACGCATGGCGGATATCGAGAGGAGGAGAGTTCCAAAGAGAGATAGAACGGGCTAGAAAGGAGCGCTCAAAAGTTTTGCTTCTGTGGGACCGGATATACAGATCAGAAGGGCGAGATCTTGTGCCCTGGGATTGGATAGAGGATTTGAATTGTAGGAGACTATAGATATAAGACGGATGTTGTGAGTTGATAGTTTGATATAAGTAAGAACCAAGGGAATAGAGTCTACGGACAGAAGGGAAAAGCCACTTTACCTCAGCGTACCGGCGAGACACATGAGACCTCATCGGGGCGTCGAAGACAAATCGAAGCGAACAGTCGATATATATATATCAATTAATAAAAAAATATAATAAATTATATATAATTCTTATTACTAAGCATTGAGTTGAGATTGGATTAACCTCATGAAACATAATATAAGAACCCTCAATTCGCTTCTCTTAGTCTAATATTAATACAAATACTAGTTTATAAAAGGATCCAGAGTGTTGAGTTTATCTTTAAAATTAAAGGAATAAATTACCATAAAAACGAAAAAATGTTTCGCAATTTCATAGAAATGCTAGTAATAACCAAACCAACTAGTATTTTACAAAGAAATGAATACAAAAGAAAAAAAAAAACACTATAACTCGGTAAAACCTGTAAAGTTTGGAAGTTTCGAATCGCATAGCATAAACCTCAGAGATTGGAAAGTATACAGGAATCTTTTAAGGCCAAGCAATTACTGGAGTCTACTATATCCTACTTCTCTCCTCTCCATTCCCTTCTTTATTCAGAATTAACTGAGGGGCTGGAATTAACCAAACTTCCATTTATTTATTTTTATTTTGAACCGCATTGTAAACCATAAATCCATTTGGTTGTAATATAAATAATTAACCAATAAATAACTACTGGTTATTGGTAAATCCAGTAACCAGTAAAAGGAATACAAATACTTTCCCATTACATGCTTTAAGGCGAACGTTATGTTTGTTCGATTTCATAATAATCTGGAGCATCAAGGAACAATGGTTTATCGAGAATATGTTGTTACAGTTCGATTTTAGCTAACTTATTTTTTTCTAATTGATATATAGAGGGTTTATTTTTCCCATTCTGTACTCGATTGGTACATGGAATGAATATGGAAAGGCAACAATGATGTTTGGAGCAATCAATCAACTTCCAATCCTGTCCTCCACGGCAGAAACGTTTAATCAAAGCAGTTACACAATTGTCCTTTTCCTTTGTACAAAATGTGTTTCATACCAACATTTTACATGGAATGTTGGCAGAATTTATGTTTTCTTTAGTAAATGACTATATAAAAATAAATAGTACATAAAAAAAAAGGGTAAATACGCTTTTAATTATAGGATAAAAGACCATTTGAATTGTACTGTTTAAAAATGTTTTCTTTAATTTATTTAAATTAAATTGAAAAACCTGTTAATCTACTGAAAAGACGAATATTTTAAATTAACGCATTCAATTCATTAGATTTAATTATTTTATTTTATTGCAATTTCTAATATTCATGAGTAGTAATACATTTACCTTTTGTCACTCAAGCCTAAATTACTCTTTATTATTTATTATATATGATTTTCTAACGAATCAACAGTTGTAATTTATTGATTATACGGCCTTGGAACCAATAAAATAAGTTTTATTTATTTACTAAGCCTAAATAATTCATAACAATGAAAATCTTTAGGTGTGAATATCTCCTAAGCAAAGCGTTTATGGCTAACCTCCACAGGAAATTGTTTTCTTGGTTTGAAGTTCTTAGTTCAAATTTTCTTAAAAATTCTTCTTAACCCTGAAACGTCCTGTATAATATCAGGAGGTGTTGTTAACCACAAATAGAAATATTCTTTCTGTCGTTAGTTAGTGTTGTTTTAACTTTTATATATTACTATATAAATATTACTATATTATTTATTATTTATATTTATATATAACTGTAAACAATGAATAAAAACAAAGTAGAATATCTAAATTTGTATTTATTTTTTTGGTATTATTATTTTTTATTAGGTTATCATCATGTTGTTGATGACAACAGTTAGGACTTTCGGACTAGAATTGAGAAGGTGATGAAGAGAGAGGATCGACATTGACATGAATGCGGCGGTTCATCCCCAGCGATGCATGAGTAATAGTTCCTCTAGGCAACCTTAGCTCTGTCCTGTCGAGCGGGGCGGCTAAGGCTAAGGGTACACCTACATTGGATCCTATTCGGCGCGACGTGATCTTATTCTATCACATACGATGCTGGGGTGAGCAAACAAATGACTGAAATTTCCCAGAGTGCCTATAGTGAATCAGATAAGGCTAAATTCTATTCTTGTTAATCAGATAGTAAACTAGCCACTGCCTTCCGAATAAAATAGTATTAATTTTATTCTTTTATTTCTTATATTATATATGTATATTATAGTAAAATATAAATGTATTAAAAGTGATTAATAAATAATTTTAATTTTATAAATTTAAAGAACCAAATGTTATAACAATGAGCTAATATTACTATATTAGAATATTTTTGTCTTGCTGTTTGACTATAAATAAATAATTTAGTAGTTTTTCAATTTCATAAAATAGAATTTATATTTTTTAGATATTCATGTTTTATATAATGAGTTAATTTATTAATGGAATAGTAGTGATATTTTCAAAGCTATTTGGTTTGTAATTAAATTAACGATTGCAATTAAATTCATAAATACGAGCGGTTATACTTGAAACCTCCCCATAATATCAAATCTCAACAAGTGTTTACTTTACTACTGTATTTTTGCTTGATCCTGAATCTTTAATTGATCTTCTACTGGCTCCTAACTTTTTTCGGAGGATTTAATGTGAAAACATTGAACAAGGTAAGTGTAATTATTTTTATAATACTGTTTGTGTGTAGTATAACATATTAAAATTTGTTTTACCTAAATTCACCTAAAAATCACTGTACTTTATTCTAAATACTATTGTGTTTTAAACTTTTCTTCATTAACAATTGTCATGATATATGTTTATGCAATATGTATTTTTGGTAGGAGTCACAGGGTGACAAGAACCATTAATTAATCTTTCTCATCCTTTCTTTATGAGAATAAATGAAAATAGTTGAAGCGATAAGTGATTTCTATTGTTAAACTTTGATATACATTCAGAATAATTGTTTGTAAGATAACCCCATATCATATAATTAAGTATGAATCAATTAGCCAGTAAATTAACTATTAAAATCAGGTGGACATTAGGATTACTAACAATAACACCCATACTAAACAATTACATTTGAAAAAATCCATTATGGAACTAGAAATAGTATTAATTTAAATTTCTATTTCACCGAAGAACAATTCCACAGTAGTATTTAGAATAAATTTGCTTCAGATTAAATAAATAAGGTTAGACTGAACAGAAAAAATAAATATAAATATTTAGCTTCTTTTGAAAAATGCTACAAATGTAAAAAGTTCAACTTTTTGTTAGGTACCTAATAGATTTATTATGGAATACTTTAAATTAATTTTTATTTATTATTAAATCAATGTGTATCTGAAAACATTATTTTTTCCAGAAACAGAAAGGAAATATGTTGTCCAATGAGGAAGTGGCCTTGTTCAAATTTCAATTTTATTCAAATTCATGTTAGCAGACACTCCTACAAGTGAACATATGTGGCGAAGATGATATTGTTTTTTGGATTGTGTATATCAAGTATCAGAAGAAATTTGGTTTATACCTCTGTGTATACTTTTCTTAATGGATGTCAATGATAATCAAGAAAGATCTTACAATTTGGGAGTAAATACTGTATAATTAATAGTGGATATTCAAGGCATCTTAAGCCAATATATATTTGAAAACACTCCAATCTAAATCTTCAGAGGATCTTCCTTAATCACCTCAATTATTATATCAAATTGTAATATTAAAAATTATATATTATTGCTATGTATTATTTTATCATATTAATATGTTAGTATCTTAATCGACAATTATTATTTATAAAATTTGTAGTGTGTAATTCTTCTTAACTTGTATTTCGAAATATTTAATTGTGTTATTCATTTATTTTTCCACTTAATTCTACTATTGTTGTTAAAAATGTGTATCCTAAATTTTATTCTTTTAATTTTATAAGTAAATAAGTACTGATGTATGCTATTGAATAAATGATTTATTTTCTTCTATGAATGATTTATTTTCCTCCTAAACAATATGCTGGTGTCCTCTTTTATTTTTCAAAACATAATTTAAATATATGATGATCTTTGCATGATGTTTTGGCCAATATTGCAGATCTTCATCAGGTTTAAATTACCAAGATACAAATATTAAATGTAAAATATGATAATTCATAAATGATATAAATCATATTAAAAAATATTTAGGTAAAAATATTAATATAATCATTATAATAAGATGATTATTATATTATATTATCACCTTAATGTTTTTTAAGTAGTATTTGTATCATTACTGCTATTAATGTATATTTTTTGTATTATATTATTTGTTTCTACCTTGTGTAAATAAGCCCTAATGAAGACCTGCAATGTTGGTCGAAAACATTGATAAGCTAATAAATGTATCAATTGCTTACTATTCGAGACTTGATTTTTGACCTTCAATCAACATACCTTTAATTGTGAATGTGTAAGTGATGTAAATATAATAAACTTTCATTTTATAATATTAAATTGGAGCATCGATAGAACATTGGACATAATGAATATAAGGAAAAAATAGAATGCTATTGGGAATCTATACCTTAGCCCATATGATAACTATAAGTTCTTAAAAAACTTTTACCAAGAGGTTCTTGATTTTACTTTCAGGTACTTGTTTGTTATGGTATCACCACTTTAGAATTTAATAGAATTCATTGAATTTCATGATTATGAAACACATGTGAAGTAAACTGGTAATTATATGGTTTTTACACAGTGAGTACTAGAGTGGTGGTACCATACCATAATATATAAGTACCTACTTTCAATTTCTACTAGACTTTTAGGTTAATAAAATGAATTGGTAATGCAAATAATCTGAAGCATTTTTAAAAAGATCAATAACTCCTTTCAACATGCAATTCATTGCCCATAAAACAAATAACAGTAAATTCCAGATAATAATCTATAAATTTAAAAACTCAGTTAATTGCTATTATCATAACATTATACTTTCCAATTACTATAACTCTATAAGAGATATAGATAAAGTTTGCATAAATATATGTATTTGACAGATTGTTACAATATTTACTTAAATGTGTTCAAAATATTAATCGAAACAAATGTTTATTCATATCAATTGGATAATAACAGCAATAATAAAAGACTTATAGGAGTAATACCAGTAACATATATGACATGATTGAATAGAACAATCAAGGATTGTAGAAATAGAACAAACAGAAAATAATCAAACTTACATTTTATAATTATTTCTTTATTTCCATGCTCACATAGCTAATTTATAAATAAACAATTTTCTAAAACTGGAATCTTGAGAATACTCAATGTAGTTATAATGGTATTGAACGTTCATTAAAAAAATCACTGTTTATTGAACTTATAGATGATGAGATAATGATCTACTCATGTAATATCAAAATGAATTTGTAATATACATTCAATAAAGCTAAAACTATTCTGATAATTATGAGGGTGTAATGTATTTGATAAACTTGATCAGTTAAATACATATTTTATTTCACACAGCCTACACTAATCTGGTGTAAATCTATTCTATTCAAACCTATAATGAAACTAGCCTTTTGAATATAATGGTATTAATTTTATTCTTTTATTTCTTGTTTTCTATATAAATTATTGTGAAATATAAATATATTAAAAATAATCTTTTATAAATTTAAAGAACCAAATGTTATGAAAATGAGTTATATTAGAATATTTTTGTCTTGCTGTTTCACTATAAATTAATAATTTAGTTGTTTTTCAATTAAAAAAAAATAGAAATTATTGTTTATTATTATTATTTCATAGATCCCGCAATGGAGGCTCCTTTCGAATTAATTCTATGAGTAATCTTTGTTTATTTTATTGTTCATCTTTACAAAGGAGTATAAAAAATCAGAAAAGCCCTTGCTAAATGTTTAACAAATAAATTTAACATTAAGATGATAATTTTATCAAAAGTTAATGTTTCCAATTTTCTTTGACGAATTAAAATTGTATGTAGGTATATTTTTTATGGACATTTCTGATAGATATAATTTTATTTAACGGGAAAATAACCTTCGCTACTATATTTAATGGATCATGAAGTTTAGTAATAAAATATTTTAATGAGAATTGACAATATTTAATTTTGATTTATGACGGATATTTATATAATAGTTAATTATCAAATTACAATGTATATTTTTTAATAAACATTTTAGACAATAAAGGTTAAGTTGGCACACATGCTAACGGCTGGCTTATCGAATTGAAAACTAATGATTTCGATTTGTTAAAATCACACTTGATCGTACAACATCGCGCCTGATCCAATATAGGCACTTTCGTATAAATAAACTATTTCGTTTCCACGAGCGATTAAATCCCTGGGATTGGTCGGATAAATATGGATTGATTAAGGCCGGATCCAATGTAGGCGCTCTCGATATATTTCAGTCATTTGGTTTCCTAGCGACGTCTCATCGAATCGCGCCGGATCCAATGTAGGTGTAGCCTAATCCACTCGTCCTTCCGTTAACCACTAAACCGCATTATCGGTTTTATCCTTATCTATTATTAAAACTAGTATGGATTATATAAAGGAAGATGGGTGGCTAAAGCGTTGAGTTGCCGCGCAGAAAGACCAGGGTTCAAATCCGGCAGTGACAGGTAATTTATTTAATTTGTTAATGGTCGGGGATGGATGCTGTGGTATCTGAAGGCACTTCTGGGGCTCACCCAACCTCTTTTAAGTTCTCTTAGCATTAATAGAGGGATCCTAAAACCAGAATAGAACGTTGTCCTAAAAACAGTACAGTCTCTACCATATACTGAACCAAAGACCCTTCATGGGTACAGCTATGTAATTTATATAACATTAAAAATGATAAACTCTTTGCATCGTCGTAAATCAAATGTCAAAAAGAAAATCAGCCAAGCACATATATTTTGTTGAAATAAAAACATTTACTGATTATTACTGAATCGTTTAAAGTAAACACTATTTTTTTTAAAGCACGGTTTTATTAGCGTGAACCATATCCTATGGGATCTGGAGACCCTCATGGGGCACACCCATCCTCTAATAAAGTGGGTACCCTTTAAAGGGGGAAAGCCTGAAGGAAAAACTTCGGAAAAATCACCTCGTTCTACAACCGTTATCCTAGAAATAGTAAAGTCTCTACCACGAACTGGACAGAAGACCCATCATGGGTTGCAGTGGTACAGCAATGTATTATATAAAAATAAAACTGAAGAAGATAAATGAACTATATAAACGGTTGTAAATCAGGTCAATGATTCGAATTTGTTTAAAAAAGATAAGCCAAGTTCATATGTTTTATTAAATAAAAACCTTGAATAATTATTTGTTGAACGTATAAATTAAACGCTAATTTATCATTCTTTATACTTACTCTAGTTAATTCTTCTATTTCACTATTTACACTGTGTTTCTATTTTTATTATTATTTCAATCGTTTTACTTAAATTAATCTTTTATTCTTTTATATATTATTTTTATCATTATTGTCGTTATTATATACCCAATTATTTACTAAAGTAACATGTTTTTAAATTTGAATTTTACATTATTTATTATTATAACAATTCTTTTATTTTTAGAAAAAAATGCAATATTTCTTTTTAAAACTTTACTTTTCGATTTTACCCCAAGGCACTTCTTGCATTTTATTAATAATTAATTAGTTAATTTTAAAGTAAAAACCGATCATTACTAAAAAAATTGAGCTTTGAAAAAAATCTTTCCTCCACTGAAATTTCGAACTTTTTATAATTTTTCTTGGATCGAAAAATCGCCCGATATAAATTCGTATTTTATAAACATTTTCTGTAAGAATTATAAAATAAATAAATAAAAATACTCTTTTTGATTGGAAACCTCAGAAATCCGCTGGAGGAATAATCCGAAAATAACGAGGCCTGCCGCATCGAAATCTGTCTAGTCGTTACGTCTCAAACTTCTCATAACTCAATCGGGATCCCAAAATACACTACATGTACACGACAGCAAATCATACACAGTAAAATAAAAGTGTAAGAGATGGTTAAATTTGTATAGCTTGTACGAAAAATGACTCGATCGTTCATTCCAGTGATTATAATTCTCCGATCACGACAGCAATGATAAGAGCTTAATTTATTACCTGTGACAAAGGGAGAACGGAGGCACGAAAAGACAACGATAAATGTTCAACGATTGCGCAATAAAGTGTAAGGATTTATTTTACTTTTATATAATAGGAAGATATCACGCGAGTTTCAAATAGTACCTTAAATTAATCCGTAATCGTGAAGAATTTATCATACAGATCTTTTATTCATGGATTCAATCGAACCGTCAGATATTCGCTTTTCTGAGGTAATAATACTTTATATATGTATTTATATTTTTTAGAAAAAGTAATCAAGATAAAACGTGATAGGGAAGATAAAAGAGATATAAGGGAAGAGGATAGATGAGAACCGGTTAATCAGAAGGGATTGGAAAAAGATAGAAATATCTGGCGATGAAAAGTTGCCTTTCTTATCTCCCCTTCAGATCCAATAATTCATCCGGCTTCGGAACCTGAACCCAACTTAACAAGCTCGCATAAAGTATCTTTCTGATCAACTTTAATAAAAGTGCTATAGCTGTAATTTATTTTATAACATCCTATTACTCAAGGAACTAAGACGTCGAAAAAAGAAAAATCGAGGGCAAGATTTTAGGATATTCAGCAATTTATAGGATGAAGCAGTGAAGATCAGCAGTAGAGTGCTGAATTGGGAAGCTTAGGACATCATCATACAATATTAATGTCTTGGGTTCGAATCTAGATGTGAAACACAATTTATTTCATTTGTTAATAGCAATGTATGGACCCTAGGGTTCCACAAACCCTTCTACGGCTCAGACAGCCTCTAAAAAGTAGGATCTTGGACAAGTCAATTCCCAGCATAAGCATTGACTTCGAAACAGTACAGTCTTTAGCATGTAGTGAACCTAAGACCCTTCATGGATTGTTGTGGTGGTACATCATTTTTATACGCGCTAGAAAAACCTCGCGGCGGACCAACCCAATTGTTCCAATGACTTTCCGTTGTTCAATTAATTCCAATATGCATTTTTGGCGTTAATTTTTTTATATAGCCGTCTCAGATAAGCGAGCATAGATAAATGGTTTTGAGCACAATATATATATTGTTATATTTGTATTAGACAACACGGAATTGTGATGACCGCATCCGGTTAATATTATTGAAGTGAAGACATCGCAAATATAAGGATGGGTCGGTAAATTTGCTGGGCTCGGTAACAAAAGTATCCCTGAATCCCAAGCATAGCAACTTAGCGCTATACTTCTGAGTTTCCCTGCTCCATAAATTGGTTGAAATATAAAATCGGCTCTCGATATTTTTTTTTCATTGTCCGGGTTGACCGAGGTGGGACGATTGGTCTGGCGGATTCGGGTTTGGGTAGTTGCCCGGTACCTAGCATATATATTTATAAATGTTTTGTTTTCATAAAATAAAAAAATGGTAAAAAATATCCTTCTAGGAAACTTAATGTCAGTTCTCTCGTCAGAGGCGATAACCATAAATTACAGAAGAAGTCCATCTTCCAAAAGTGTCAAAGTAACAGGTGGAAACAGAGGTGCAGAAGTAGAACGATCCATAGCACACTTGTCACTAGTTGTTAGTAAGGAAAATTAAAAAAGTTTTCAGGAGGTGCTTGAGACTGACGTGGAACCAGTGTAAGCTTCACCAACTCGGCTCACTTATAACTGTCGTCGGGTTCCCTGCTCTACTCTTGATGACAATTGTTAGGAAAACAGTATATAGGAGGCATTTATAGGTCGAATCGTATTACTAATAATATGTCTCTTTTATATGCATCCAACACGAACAGAAAAAAAAACAGCACAAGAACAGAAGATAGGTAAAGTCTATAAAAACTAACAGATGTTCAGGTCTCAATTGATCTTTTTATTTTCAAGTGGAAATGATTGTCTGGAAGGTTTTTAAAAGAGTTTAAAATGGTCGGGGTGTAGCTAATAAATTACACAAAATAATAATAATTTATTTTATTGTACCAACGCTTCGACTTAAGGTTTAAGTCACCTTCGGGGCTAAGGGATGAAGGGTGTAACTGCAACTGACGATGGCGTTTGCCTTGAAAATGATCTAAATTAAAGGTTGAAACGTAGGCACAAATGAAATAATTCTATCTTATTGTGGGTAATTTTTGGATCCATCCCCTGACCATTTTAATGTTTTCTAACCTTTTTATTCATCCAAAACTATTAAAACGAATACCATATGAACGAATACGAAACACACATCAAAATAAAGACAAGATGATAAAATAATAATAATTTATACAATACAAATAATGATTTCACATTAAATCATGATTAATAAATTTTAGTAAGAGTTCAAAAGGGAGTGGGGTGGCTCAGTGGTAGAGCACTGAGTTGCCATGCCAGAAATCCTGGTTCAAATCCCGCTGCGAGCAAGACTTTTATTTAGTCTTTGCAGCTAAAGATGGATCATATAAGATCTAGGACCCTCCTGGAGCCCACCCAGCCTCTATAAAACATTATAAAAATAGGGTACCCAAAATAAGGGGGAAAATATCTGGCGGTTGAGCGTGACCTAGGACAAGTCACCTCCATGCAGAACCGTTGTCCATGAAACAGTACAGCCTCTACCAGGTACTGAACCCCAGACCCGTTCAAGGGTTGTAGTGGTACAGGTTTTTTTTTTTTTTTAATGATAGTTCATTGTGTTCATTGGCAGATCATTAAAGCGCTGAGCTAATATCTATAACTAAGGATCCGAGTTAAAATCCGGTTATTTAATCTGATAAAAACCAAGGATAGACCCTATGGGATCTACAGAACCTCCTGGAGCTCATATAACCTCTATTAATTGGGTACCCTTAATTGGGGAAAACCAGGCAGTTGAGTGTGATCTCGTACAAATCACAACTATAAATCGATTGATGACTGTCCTGGAAACAGTACAGTCATTAATCAAACATGTGCTGATTCCTAGATGCATTGTAGCGTTACGGTTTTTATTTTTTAAATACGCATGTCTTTTGAAGTATTAATTTTTTTTTGACAATGACATAAATATTAATCTGTTTTTTGGAGACCAATATACATATATATCAATACAGGGGTATGAAAAATAATATAATGTAGAAATTAAAGATAAAAATACATAAGTCATTTCATTTTCCCTCTGTGAATGGTCTAATCTTTATTATGATTATTAATTATTACTAATTAATAAAATTTAATTAGAAATAAATTAAATTAAAATAAAAAGTCAAGTCTAAGATATCAAAATTTAACTTAATCAAAATTAAAAATCCACGAAACTTTTCTATTATAATTACAATCAACAGCTAAAAAAGTGTATCTTCGTCATAAAAATATTGGTTTTTGTTTTTTAAAGAGCTCAGAGACAAAAACAAAGTATTTCATTCATACCAAACAAAAAAAGAACATAAATACCTTTCAACTTCAAATTTCAAACTTTCCACTCACTTAAAATGTTACGCAGTATCATCATTACAACCGCTCATCCTTATTTACAAGTCCATTACCTGAAAAAAAAAGAAAAGAAAAATCAAAAAAGGGCAGAAGAAGTGAATAAATGACGCTTAATTATTCTCTCCTTCTTGACGTTACTGAAAACGATAAGATCAAGATATCAAACACGATACCTGACGTGCCAGCTTTTGAAACACCATTCACAAAGCAGCCTTCGTATAAAGCACATTTTTTTATATTTTCCGCTTTTCTCTCTAAATATACATAAATACTTTATGTTACACGAAAGAGAGAGAGACAGACACAGAGAGAGAGAGAGAGAGAGAGAGAGATTTTCTTAACGCCATTGCGTACTATGCGTAGTCAAAAAAAAAAGTTGTATGTTGATTTCGTCATTAATATATTTTTTCCTAATTCTGGTCACATTGTAGTCTTTGATGTACCTGAATAGAAATTTTAATTTACAGCATTAATCAATCGATTAAGGAGTTAGAGAACGAAACGAAGAGTTATCTAACAAATGTTAGTACATCCGCTTTTAAAAATTATTAGAAAAAGGTATCATAGACATATATCATGGCGATATTGCATATTCATATTTAATCTATATATTGAATAATATTAGGTGACCTTGTATATACGGAGAAGAAAATGGTCCGGGTAGAGGTCAAGAAAATGGTACGGGTTGAGGTCAAGAAAATTCTCTTATATAGCGAGAACTTTTTATTGGTAAGCCAACATTTCGACCCACATAACAGGTATTCATAGACGGAAAGCAAATTCAGTGTAGTGTCAACCCCGCCGATCAAACTAGCCCTGAAGAGGATCTGGAATGTGGGTCGAAACGTTGGCTCACCAATAAAAAGTTCTCCCTATATAACACCATTTTCTTGACCTCTACCCGGACCATTTTCTTCCTCTTAAACTATTTATGTATATAAACTCTTTGATATGAATAACGAAATAAACAGAATAATTCTAAAATGATATATAATTATGTCAGAAATCGCTCCTTCAAAAGAAAAACGACATAACTAAAAAATTCGCATTATTGATTTAAGCGTTCAGGAGAAATTAATATTGCATCGAGCTTTTTTATTCGGGAACGACATCTGATATTCCATTTCCAACAAATTTTTTTTGTTTGTCATATTTTTAGTTGTATAATGTTTGAACTTGAATTATTATGGGAATAGTAATATACATTAAAATAAAAACAAATTCAAGCTTTTAAAAATTTCCTAATGATTATTAACGGAATTTTAATACCATTATTACAATGGGAATACTTTGGTTTAACAATTCCAATTTTTTTTAACTCACTTGGAACTTTCAAATAGCTCTATTGAGTTATGACATTGTTATTTTAAAAGAGCGATGTGTTCAGAACATTATTACACTGTGATCAAGAAAACTTTGTTATTCAAAATAGAATTGTTATAAATAATTGAATGTAATCGTCACTGGCGGAGAACGACAAAAGACTAAACAAAAAGCAGTTCATTGATGCGTTGCTAGGCAACGTCAAGAAAATATTATATCACTAAAAGCTTTTTTGGATAACAGAGAAAAATTACTTAAATTTAGTAATTAAATTAATCAAGTTTAATAACTTGAAATATATTAAACTCATCTATTATTACCACATTTATTAGAATCCATAACATTTCAGGATTTAACTATACGCTTTATGAATATGAATGAACATACATAGAAAAACGTAAGCTCAAAATCAGATTCATTCATAAAAATCATGCATGTTCTTGAACAATATTAATTTATAATTTATTTTTATTAATTGTTTTTTTTTGGTAATTATTTTTAAATATTTTTGTATTGAAGAGAAAAGTTTACCCTGGCCTAGATTCGATCCCGGGTCGTCTGCTTCTCCGTAGCTCTAAGCCACTGAGCTACCAGGGGTCGTATCCAAGTCAGACAAATCCATTCTCTTAGGATAGGATCGGTGAAAAGAACGTATTTGTCTGACTTGGATGCAACCCCTGATAGCTCAGTGGCTTAGAGCATTGCTACGGATAAGCAGAAGACACGGGTTCGAATCCCGGCCAGGGTAAACTTTTCTCTTCAAAACAAAAATATTAATTTATGTTTTTGACCATGAATTACATGACCTAAATTTGTTAAAAAGAGAAACTAGACTTTGGTTTAGTTGTGTACTAAAGAATAATGTGATTAATGTGTCAGCTGTGGTCTAGTAGGAAGCATAACAACCGACTATGTTCGGTAAATATCATTACCCTAATTATAAGTGGAAAGGCGAAACTTAAGACCCCCTGTAGAATCGTCCGATCAGCCACAGTAGCATAAAACAGAGAAAGAAAATTAAACATCTAAAAGCAGGTTTCAATTATACGCTTTTTGGATGAGAATGGATGTGAACAGATAAAATGGGCTTAAAACAAGCTCATAATACAACAAATCATGATCTTTTATCACTTTGCATAAGAAATAAAAGCATATGTTAATTAATAAATAATGAAATAATAATGATTATTGGCCTCTCCACTACTGAGAACTGTTAACACGAGCACGAGCTAATAAATTTATGATAAAAACAAAAGCTCGTAGGTAGAGTGTGGATTTCAATTCGAGTGAGTTTCGCAAAGCATTGACGTGCTTTCAGCCGACACCGAGTTAATTAGATAGCAAAAAAAAAAACATAATTATAAAGCTCACATCGTTTTGTAATTAGTTAAAAAAATTAAATTAAAATGAAGGACCATATGCGGCGTATTTTAATGAGATTTTTACGAATTCAGGATGAAAATTGTCAAAAAGTATCATTCCAGATTAATTATATCATACGATTTTTCTAATTTCCTTAATATAAATATTTAAAAAATTTGAATTATTATAAATAAGCGGAGAAGAAACATTTTATCTCCCTATTTTACGAGGTGTTCAGTATCAAAAGCGGATAACTCCTAACATAAAAAATTGAATTTTTCACTCATTTTGCAATCCTTTATGCTTCCGCAACATCATGTTCAGAGCAAGATGAAAAACTTGAGAAATAAGGCGGTAAGTGCCATGTTAGACGAAATAGCTTGACTAAGTTAGCGAAAATGTGAAAAAGTAAAATTTAAAAATTTTGGAGTTATCTGGTTTTGATCCTGAACGCCTTATATAAAAAAAAAATAACACGTTTAAATATCTTAGTTGCTTGCAAAATAAAAAAAAGACTGCAATGTCGTGAGGGTAGTGTATAACAAAGCCCCGATCAAGAAAATAAATTATGTACTCAAATAAGGTTATAAGTATAGACTAAATTATTGGGCAGGAAATTACCAATAAGTAATAAAGAAGTGCCATACAATGCAGAAATGCGTAGTATAAATGCTACAGTAAAAACATTGGAAAAATAATCTCCGGTTAAAACTTTTTAATTGAATTTGGTTGACGTCAGACGCGTTTTGAGAAAGAAAGAAAAATATACATAATAACAATTATACAACATTAAGAGTTCGGGAGATTTGAACAATTGCAAAATTGTAACAATTCCTGTTTGCATTATTACCAAATAATTAATACCAAGTATAGTACACTTGCTCAAACTATTGTTCATCTCACCTATATCAAAGAAATAAGAGCAGGATTGCAAAAATATATATATAGAATCCTAAGATTGAAATATATATATTTATATAGCTGAGAACTGAAAGAAACGTCCAAGATATCAGATAAAGAAGACGAAAAGATAGGGTGAGAAGGAAATCACCAAAAGTAAAATACGGTGGAGTACAAGTTTTTCCTAGCATGAGAAATTTTCATGGCATCTCCAGAAAATCATAAATCCAAAACCGAGGAAGAGAACAAGACAAAAATAAAAATAGCGACGATAAAAAAACACACACAGGTGGATGCAACTAATTGAAAATGGAATTGATTGTATAAGGTGGTGAAGTCAATAGAAGGAAAGTAGTGATAAATAGTTAGAAATAAAATCGATAGAAAGAAGAAACGAAGAATAAGATTAAAATTATTTATTTCACATCCGGATAATTGAAAAACTGATAATGAGTGTAGGGAAACATTTAAAGGTAAAATGTAGGAGACAGGTGTTCATACCATGAAGAAACGGACCCTGGTTTAAAATGGATACAGTGAAAGTAGGTATAAATAGATAGAATTGAATAAGATAAAAAAATTGGAGAAGAAATAAAGAATGAGATAAATGTTACAATCTTATATTAAAATTAAAATTATTTATTTAATTTCTTAATTTATGAAAAACAAAGGCAAATGGAATGAAGACCAAAATCAAAATAGGTAAAACAGCAAAATAAACAAATAAAGTGAAGTAATAAATTGAAAATTTATTTATTTCAGAAGGAGGAAGAAGACGTAACAGGTTTAACATGGGCAAAAGAAAAGCAAAGATAAATAGATAAAATAAAATAGAATAAAAGAGGAAAGAAGAAACAAAGAAAAAGGTAAATGTAAAAAAAAAAAACATGCAAAACAAACGCAAAAAATAATGAAGACGAAAATACAAATAGGCATGATGAAAAAAAAAACACATAGGTGTAAATAAAAAATTGAAATCAGAGTTGATATTCTTAAACCTTACCGGATTTAAAATGGCCAAAAGTAAATACATGATAAAAATAGAATAAAAGAGGAAAAAAGAAACAAAGTATGAGATAAATAAGAATGATGACCATGTTAAATTCCGCATTAAAATTATTTATTTCATGTCGGAATAACGAAAAAACTAATAATAAATAGAATTGATTATAGAAGAAGAAAAAAACCTACCAGGTTCAAAATGGACAAATGAAAAGTAGAGATAAATAGATAGATATAAAAACCAAAAAAAAAAGTATAAAGGAGAAACAAAGAATAAGATAGATGTGAACTGGATAGGAGTTTTAAAGTCTAGCATTAAATTTATTACTAATTAAAATAAACTCCATTAAAATTAAAACCAACGATGAATGAAGGACAGCATAAAAATAGGCATAATACAAAAAGAAAAACACACAGAATTTATTTTACAAATAAGAAAAAAACTACCAGATTTAAATTGAATGTAATGGAAGTATAGATAAATAGGTATTAAAATAAAAATGGGAAAAAAGAGTGGAGATAATACAAAGAATAAGATAAACGAGAATATAATTCATGTTAAATTCTTACATTTTTTTCACATCTGAATTAGTGAAAAACAAAAGCCAACGAATTTATGAAATACATTTATTTCACTGAAGTACGAACGTGAAAGACCAAGCTACAAGTGAGTTTTTTTCAAACATAATGTTAAGTACGCTTTTTGATAGTTAATGCATATAAAACGTTTTCTCAAAAGCTTTTTTGTTGCTTCCTATTCAATGATTATATAGAAGAGCCATAATAAAAGTATGATACAAAATGAAAAGTTTTAGACGAATATATATCAACCTTAAAATGCTTTTTACTAAAATTATTAAATTTTCACTCGTACTCCTTGAATTTTCGCCACTAGATTTTACAAATATTAAAGGTTTCTCAGACGTGGATAATTTATAAGTATGGTTTATTTATAAGTGGCTTGGGATCAAGTACCGTTCAGTTATCCCATTCAAATTTAAAGCGGTTTTCTGATTTAAGAAGGTACTTAAAATACAACAGTAGCGTGTTTCTAGAGGGAACTAACTGAACTTATGAAATATTCCCCAATCTTTCGTAATTATTCCAAAATGTTTCAAAGTTATATTATGTAAAAAAAAAAATCCTAAAGTTATAGGTTCAGTAGTAAAGTAATGGTAGAGGCAGTACTCCATCTAGGAGATGTGATTTGTCTGAAATCACTCCCAACCACCAGGTTTTTCCCAAATTAAGGGTACCCACGTATTTCTTTTGTATTGTTTGAAGTTAGCTTTTAATGATTCGGTAATTTTACCTATTAACTGATATTACTAGTTCAGGATTAGGAGAACATAATAATTATATAATAATAATTATTACTATTATGCAACTTTTTATACAATTATATTATATAGATCTAGTACTAAAAAAACAAATATAACACCAATACAAACACCAAGTAGATTTTATTCTCTCTCAAAGACTAATAGCTATATATTTTAATAAAAATCATAAATATATTTTATACAATTAAAAACCAAACTCCTCCCTAATTTATTATCGAAGATCTTAATAATTTACATACAATATAAAAGGTATTTAAAAATTTATCGGATAACTATCGGTTGCTGGTATAAATGTTATTGAGGAGAAAATGGTCTTGTTGGAAGACCAAATAATTTCATAAATAGTAATAAACTATTTCTTTATGTTTTATCGGCTTCTAATAAATGTTTTCTTTTAATTTATCATGATAACTTGTATTTTTGAAAAATACCAAAAGGGAAAAGAATAAAAAGTTGAAACTTTTTGTGACTCAACTCGAATCGGCAACCTAAGGAATAATTACCTTAATTTTCGTTCCATATAACGGTATTAATAAATTAAGCTAAAATATATCTGTACTTAATAAAGTTAACAGCGTTAAACTGACGTCCATTAGCAAGTGGTATCAAGTGACAAGAAGCACCAAGTTGGTTCCTCTCCTCTTGAAGGAAGCAATAAAGGTGCCGCTCTGTTAGTGAATATATCTAAGGCTTCCCACTCACTAGAAATTCACAATATTCACACCATTTCCAACCCTAAATTCCAAGTTTAACGATACTGAGTCAGTGAATCCGTAGGAATATCAGTTAACTGTATATTATTGATTGGTATATAATATTAAATAGAAGATTAAAACCTTAATATACCTTAAAACCTTAGGTTTCTATTATATATATATATATATATATATATATATATATATATATATATATATATATATATATATATATATATATATATAATATAATAGAAACCTAACTTTATTCTGAGACCAAGTCCCTTAAGAATAACAATTATGAACATAAAAATAAACATTACATATATCTGGCCAGAAGCTATATAATAAACAAAACATCAAAAAAGTAAATAAAAACTAATAATAAAAAATGCGAATCATGACAAGATATAAAGCAATTAAAGAGAATAAATTAATTAATATGGATGCAATTATTTATTTACATAATGCATATCTTCTTCACAAAGAAAAAACCGACTTAACAACTAAATCAATTATTCAATACTGATTCATTTAATATATATATATATATATATATATATATATATATATATATATATATATATACACACACACACACTCACACACACAATATATATATTAAATGAATCAGTATTGAATAACTGATTTAGTTGTTTAGTCGGTTTTTTCTTTGTGAAGAAGATATGCATTATGTAAATAAATAATTGCATCCATATTAATTTATTTATTCTCTTTAATTGCTTTATATCTTGTCATGATTCGCATTTTATATATATATATATATATATACATAAATATATATATATATATATATATATATATATATATATATATATACACTTTGGATAAGTGCGGCAATTATTTTACTTTTAGACTTTACTTTTATTACATTCATTTAATTATCATGTATTGTATTCATATATTCAGTATTGAAATTACTAGTTTAAATTTATAATTATCTTTAAAATACATAAATTAATATACTTTTTTTGAGGGGACTTATAAAGAAACTATTGATTAGAAACCGATAAATAATAAATAAATATTTATTTTCTAATTATGAATTTATTTTGACCTACACCCAGACCACTTTCCCCTCAAAAATATTTTATACGATCAACTAATAGTTTTTTTCAGGAATTTTTAATTGTCTTCATAAATATTTTGAACTTATAATTTTACATTTAAATTTAAAAAGTGGAAAGCTTGTTTTTTTTCTCTCAAATAAATCCTACTGCTTGAGATAATATTAAATAATGTATATGAATTATATGAACAGAAATGTTACTAATACATGAATAGAGAATGAAATTTATTCAAAATCGACAAGCGAGAGAATATTTTGATAATATATATCAAAATAAAAATCTTCCACGATCTTATTGACATATTGGAAGTAACAAAAGGTTTCTCAGCACTATTTTTGTGTTTATTTTTCCACTTGAAGTTTGGATACTCAGTAATTGATGGAGAAATATTAAATTGAATTGTTTTTAAAATTAAATCGAGTCGGATTTTTACATAGTAATCCTTAAAAGTTCTAAGGCAGTTAAGCTCTTCATGAATAAAATGAAGCCTCGAAAAAATATATATAAATAAGTATACACACACATTTTTTATAATTCACGATAAAAAATAATTTAGTTTAATTTTGTTATTACTTCGTCAACCTCTGTTTATTTTTACGCGGTCAGGGTTGTTTAACTTCAATCATTAAAATTAAATTCTCTTTAATAAGATAATATCTCAAGAAGTCGAAATAAAAGCCTCTTGTAATTAAATCTTGTTAAAAGAATAATTAACAAAAACACTTTTTATGTGGACTTTAATACATTAACAATAATAACGCTAATAATTATTATTGGCACCGACAAGTCAAGTCCAAATGCCATTAACCTAATGAGAAATTCATGGAAATGGGTATTGAAAGTATTGTACCAAAATAAATGTAGAAAAAGTCGGTTTTCAGAAGTTATTTGCAGATGGGGCTTTACAAATTATAAAGTAAAGTAAAGGAAAGAAAAGTAAATCCGTTAAGTTACAATAATCTAAAACTGTATATTAAAATTGTATACAGTTGAAGCAATATTACAAAGTATATTATTACACAATTATAACAATATTATTAGTACAAAAATATTTACATTCAATGTGTTCAACCGTTGTCCTAGAATTCATGAGTTATTGTGGTACACTTAAACTTAATGAGGTAATTTTTTATATAATTAGAACTTTAGTTTTATTAACGGTATCGGTAATCATAACAATATTGTTTGTTTTAGAAATATTTCACTAATTCCTGCAAATTCAAATGTTTTAGAACATCTGGCTGAATAAATGTTTTTGTTTTTTTCCTAGATCATATGGGATCTAGGAACCTCCTGGAGCTCATCCAGCCTCTATAAAGTGGGTACCCAAAATAAGGGGGGAAATCATGCGGTTAGCGTGATCTAGGACAAATCACTCCCCTGAACACCCGTTGTCCATGAAATAGTGCAGTCCCTACCATGTACTGAACCGCAGACACCTTCACGGGTGTTTTTGTTTATATTCATAGGGAGAGTGGTATAATATTTCCAAAAATAAATTCTCTAAACTTGATTAGTCTTTTTTGGAGGAAAACTATATTTTGGGAACACGAAGGCGTATAGAACACATACATGAATAACATTTTAGTAATATGAATTTAAAAAAAACAAAACATTTTTACTTGGTTTTCAGTATCAAAATATTTAGCGTAGAATGTAAAATTATTGAAAATTTATAATTTTTTTATTCAATGAAATATTATTTTTCTAGGAAATGGGACCGAACCGATAGAGAAGGTTTATATTTTTTAAATGCTCTTCGTTTTCGATATTAAAATTTAATCCCCTTCCTAAAATGATAACGTTATTTTAGCTGTTTCCGGTGTTGGTAGCTATTATTTGTAAACCGCTGATTTTCGACACGCATCAGCTCTACGAGTCACGTCATAGCTGAAATACAAACGTTGCTGCTGAAAATATATAGGTAGAACTACAAATTATATATATAGATATAAATAATGAAAACTGTTAAAAGAAAAAATATTTTTCATACTATATTATGATACTACAAATGCATGATGAGTAGCGATGCTTGAACAGTTTTCATCTTTAAATACTGTTAATTTTCATACTCAAGGTAATTATAATAGTTGAGGACATATAACTTTAAAATAAATGGCGGTTATTTTGAAAGAAAAATCTCTAAAAATGTGTATGCATTTTCTGAGAGCATTTTCCACATTATGTTTATTGCCCAAAGACGTCCCACGTTGGTGTATATATTTGATAAGTCTGTTTAGGCTGTTGATGTGAGATGTGGTGTGGTTTAATTAGGACAGGAATTTCTAACGTGCACCTGAAATCGTACAGGCTGGGGATCCCCGTTAGGGCCACCCGGGCTACGTACCCGCGATCTTGGGGTTAGTAGTTCATTACGCAAACTACTAGACCATAGGACGCCTTATAAATGGCCGCTAACAGGTTAAATAATATATCTGCCATTGTCAGATTTTAATCCACGCTGCCGATTCTGCATAAAATAATTAAAAACAATACCAATAACTTTTTATTGTTAAAAAGAAAAAAACAAATTGAGTGTAAACACACACAGCAATATAATGACTAACATCGAATTAGTGGGTAAATAATAAATGGGTGATTTTTTTTATTTTTGAGGACTTATTTGATTGGAGGAACATTATGATACAAATATTTAATAAATAGATTGTTAATGGATGACCGGTTAGAGCAAACTGTACAGGGCATTAATAAACACTGTTTGAATGGAATTACCCGCATATATAATGCTACTGGTCTATAATATAATTTATTACTACTTCGACAAATAATTTATTATAACTAAGAACAATATATTGCTGCAACGACTGTAATAGAATATATGGATAATTAATAAGGACATATAAATACCCACGAAACAGGGACTCTTGCAAGTAATATTAGGTCATAATTTGGTTGCGGTTTAACATATACATGTAAAACTGAGACATGGAGAAGAAAGATCCTACACATTCATGGTTACACCTGCAATGACAAGACCGTTGCTGGAGAGATGGAAAGAAGAAGCCAGCGCTGAGCGAGTGTGATATGCCAGGGGAATAAATATTTGAGGAACCATTATCTTTTCTTCTCTCTTTTTCCGGCTTCGTTTATTTACGTCTCTCTCATCTCCTTTCTTTTCATCTTAATGAAATTTAAAATACTTCTCTCCTCCCGACATAACGTGTTCGTCTTATTTTCTAGAAAAGTGGCAACTCAGGAATGAGGAATTGTTCCATTTCTTTCCTCAAGGAATACAGAATTTAGACTTATAACTGTTATGAAGTTATATAAAGGAATTGTACTGATGCAGAGAACTAAATTTAAAGGATTGAAAATGGCAGTGCTGTCGAAACGTCTTAAATGATTTATAAGGATTAATCATACAATTCATAATTATAATATATAACGACTGGAAAATGGTTTTCTCATTCCCAATATATAAATAAAGTTAATAATGAACAATGAAAAACGATAACATTCCATGCTCATCGCCTTTAAATAAATACGAAACCAATAGAATCGATTGTTACAAGTGAAAAACTATCCACATCTAAGGAAAAAATTCAAATACAAATAAAGTAGAGGTAAAGAAAAGATGGTGGGCATGAATATAATATTACGGTATAAGACTTCAGATTGAAGGTTAAACATCAAGAAACAACAACATTGTAAAGAAATCTAGAAGATAATAAAGCAT
Source organism: Troilus luridus (assembly GCA_964056705.1). Classification (NCBI taxonomy): domain Eukaryota; kingdom Metazoa; phylum Arthropoda; class Insecta; order Hemiptera; family Pentatomidae; genus Troilus; species Troilus luridus. The sequence goes on along the minus strand of OZ057417.1, from coordinate 56,280,418 downwards.
AGTTTATGAAGATATTAGAAATAGTCAAATTACAAGAAAAGTGATTTTATTACAAAATATGATGAATAAAATTTTTATTGAAGAGTCTGAAATAAGTACTCTTAACATGAAACGATGAGAGAGGTATATTAAATTATCATAATCGTATGCCGGGAAAGAAGTCTAGAGATAGAAAAGAATTACAACATAATATAACATACCAGAGGAATGAAGAGTCGTAATTGTAACTGACAAAAATTGACTGAACCAGCTAAAGTTCTAGAAACCGTTAAACAGTGTTGCCAACCCACCAGTACATAATGATTTTTAAAAAATATATAATTTCTATAATTAAATGTATTTAATTAAGTAGTTATAGGGGAAGTCAAACAAATAAAATAAAATAAGAAATAAATGAATAAGTAACATATAATAATACATAAGTAATATAATAATAACAGTATATATATATTTATATATAAAGGGGGCGGGCAAAAGTTAGGATTCTTTTTAATCGTCCAATAAGTATAAAATACACCACTTTTTTTTTTTAAATAGTTAGTTGATAAGTTTTACTCTTACTGAAATTAAAAATAATTGCTTGGGTAACACCTTTTAAGACAAACAACAACAAATAATATAAAGCCATGATTAAACGGTTTAATGAAGAAAAAGTTACTAATTAAAATTAATTTTAATGAGCCCGCTTCCGGTTGCAGACCCACCCTTTTCACTCCCTCCCTTCGTTAAAGGGTCTTCCCTTTGTTAAGTAGAACATTTTAAAAAAATATATAGATTAGCTTTTGTCATGTATATAGTATAACAAAATGGCGAAAATTTAGTAATTTAATAGCATTTATTACTGAGAAATGAATAATATCCCTGATTAGTACGGGAGGTAGTACTCGGAGTTAATTTATAAATTTGTACTTAATTAAACCAGTCAATGTGTATAGTATAATATAATACAGTAGTTGTATATACAGGTTGTTTCAGGGTTAAGTAAATCTGAACTCAAAGGACCTCAAAAAAAGAAGAAAACAAAATTATTGACCGCAAATAATTTGTTTAGGAGAAATTCAAACCTAAAGACTTTCATAGTTATGAATTATTTAGGCATAGTAAATGAATAAAAATTATTTTATTTGTTCGTATTACTTGAACATTAAGCCAGAGGAGACTCGTCTTCTTTTTTCAACAGCAGCAGTGGGAGAACGGCACTGGATAGTGGCATTTTTTCATAAGATTTAATAATCCTTCTTTGTAAAGAATTAAAGTAATGTAATATTAACACCGATTTGATTATGGAGAAAAATTATTAACGGATTAAACTTCCATAGTTGACACGAGTTCTCCGTTTTTCCAATCACGCTTTTCATCAACCGACCTCAATTTTATCTTTTTCCCGAGCATACAGAATTTTGCTACAGTAAAGTATAATGCCAATCGATTTTTCGAGGAAAAGATAGTATTAAAAAAAATTAGATAAAATCCTTCGACAGGATTGGAAATCCATTTTGCATACTAAATTGTTCATGATATTCAACAGTTATTTTGAATGAGGAAACGACATGGTATCTTGAACAACTTAGTATCTTGAAATTTGTAGATACGATCTTTGTATAGCTTAAATGAGCACTAAGAAAAGAATTTGGACAATTCCACCCCCAAGAGTCCCCCCCTTAATATAATAGGGGTTTAAAGATTGTATGGAATCCGTCAGTTTTGAAGTTAGACATCTGAAATTTTGGATGAGCAAGTAATCTATAGTTAAAAAAAATTAAATTATTTATTTAAAATGATCCGCCACGAAACCTTATGTGGCAGACCGAATTCCACGCGAGCTAAGCCGTGGGCAAAAGCTAGTTATTTCATAATTCATCGTTTACTCTTTGATTTTTTTACTTTAACTCTTTGTATTTTGTATCTTTGTATTTCTAGTCATTCCTATCATTTCTATTTATGCAACCTGTTATATCTTCATAGTACTGTATTGTTTGTATACATAGTTTTCTGTTTAATTTTATTTTCATCCCTGATGATGGGCTAAAACTTAGGCAGAAGTAAAACAGCATATTACAAGCTTCTAAATAATCTTGAAAGTATTTAAAAATGCCGATTAAATCTCTTGTTTAATCATTTGGCTCAAAAACCTACAAGAAGTGCCTATTTAAGATATTTAGAAAAAAATATCTTACGTTTAGTTCTTAAGTTTTTCTTTTCTAACAGGTACTTAATAAAATAAATGAAAAATTCAAAACCACATTCCTATATTTACAAAGTGATGGTTCTATGGCATACACGGCGGTGGACACCACCGTTTACATCGAAGTGGACGAAATAAGTGTTTTTAACTTAGTGATTGCATTTCCGAATACTGGAGATGTCCTTTGACACTCGTACAATAAACACAGTGGCGGTCGTGTATAAACCTCCAACCCTACCTATTTTCGGATCAACATTTCAGTTTCTGTGAATCACTCAGTCTGTATAAGCAAATTTCAATAAAATGCTTTCAGTGAGATTAAACCTCTCCCTATTGGTATAAATACACAACACTCATAATTACTCTACAGCTATTGCCGAGGGAACTGTCAACTAATGAATTTATTACATTATAAAATAAATGTACCACTACACCTCAAGGGGGTCTTAGTACACGGTAGGGGTAGAACTTATTCTAACCCAACGTTTGTGCAGGGAGGTGATTTAGCCAACACAATACCTAACTTATATACAGACCTATATACAGCATCCCACCGAACAACTGCTTTCGATAGAGCTCTCTTTATCCGATCCTCGTCCCTTGTAATTTGCATGCATATATACTCATCTATTGTCTCTCTCTCTATAATTATTGTAATCTTATTTCTATGTTTTTTTTTATTTCTTGTACTCTGTTTTTTTTAAATGTTATCATTGGAGATAGTTCGCATTTTTTTTCTCATTAATTCTTTTTCATTTGTCAATTTAATTGTATTAAATAATTAAATGTAATCCCATTTTACTCTAAGACATAATAATACCCTGTATTTAAAGAGACTTGTCCCAGAATAAATAAAGACTTTATTATTATTAACTTCCAGGTTTTCCCCCGATTGACAGTAATCACTTTACAGAGGATCGGTGAACCCAGGAAAGTCTGCTGATCCCACAGTGTCCATCTGTAGCTGTAAGAAGATTAAATAATTTATCTCCAATTAGATCTTTCAATACAGGAAGCACTTTACACGACAAGCTAACACCCCGCCCGTTACACAAGTAAAAAATAAATAACAATACCCTCCATTATTCCGGATAAAAATTATTGTCATTTAATCATTAATGACCATTTAAAAATCAAACAGTAAAAAAATTAGTACTCCACATTAACTAAAACTATTTAGAACTATAGAAAACTCGTTTACCAAACAGTAGATGATTATTATGACATTTATTTTAATCGCAACTAATTTAACAACTATTAGTTATTATGTAGTAAATTTAGTTCGGTAAAAATCAATTGTTCAATGTCCAACTCTAAGTGGTACTTCTATCACTAGTCTTGCGCCGAGTTATGAATTTTCTTAATAAAAGCCTTATGTAATAAGTTTATACAAGAATTTATCATTCTAGTATATATGTGTCTAATATTTTATTATTTAACAATATTTTTTTTATGGAGTGCTGCCGATGGGTAGTTACTCCACATATGTTTTTCATGTCATAATGTACATATCAGCAGATTTACTAGTTATAATCATATTATAGTTGTAAATATCAATAAATTAAATTAAATACAATAAAACAAAACAATATTTTTATTATGTATTAATGTCACAAGTATGTTTATTGTATATGTATAAGCTATGTTTATGTATAAGTTTTAAGGGTTTATACTGCACTAAGGGCAAATATTCTGTGTATATTGTATCAAGTGTGTACATAAATATTGTATTTAGTGTGTATATTGTCTAGTAGTGAGGGCAATGATAACCAATAATAGTCTTTGCCCTTAAAATAAAACAACAACAAAGCCTTATATAATAAAAATAAATAATATATCACTACGGGTTGTTTATTCGACCATATTTTAGATATCCAGTTTTTAAAATATTATTCAAAATAATACTCATCACACGACTAACAGTCATGAGTTTTATTTTCGTCGTTTTTAGTTATGATACCTCAGAAACCTCAACATACAGAATCATCACCGCATTTTATTTTTTCTTCAGTTGATAAGTATGAAAAATTAGAGGTTTACCAACCTTTTTTATCCTGGATATAAAACATATGTTATTACATTGTTGTTTTTTTCATTATTTTTCACATGATATTTCTTGTTTCTGTTTTATTTTGCTTCCGGACCTTTTTAACTTAAATATGTTATTAAAGTACCACCAGTGAGTATTTTCTCCTCTTCTCTTTATGTCATCAATAATATTAACTAGAAAAAATTGTCAAATAAAAAAAATATATTATGATTATAATATAGTTGTAAATTCGTAAATAACAAAATAAAATAATAAATTTGTTTGTAATTATACCAACCTCTTTATATCTTAATAGAATAATAGGCGACTCGCTTAATTAATTAAATAAAACACTTAATGTCGTATCTTTAAAGGAAAAATTAATGTAAACAAATAATTATTTAAATAAATTAAAAAATATTTTCTGCCTTTTAAGCACATTGTAGAATTTATACTTCGAAACTATAAAAATAAAATTGTAGAAAATAAAATTGTAGAACATAAAATAATGTACACGAAAAATGTTTTAACTACTCTCTAAGTCGTGGTTGTAATGAACTACATTTAGGTAATAATTCATAAATTATTTAAATCATTAAATTTGTTGTGTAGAATCCGAAACTAATGGATCCTTTAAGGAAAAAAATAACTATTTGTAAAATTTGTAGATATTGAAAAATATAATCTGCCTTTAACGCTAATTGTAGAATTGGAATTGATAAATAATAAATTCGAAAATGTTAAAGAACTCTTCAAGTCCTGATTATAATGAAAATAAGAAATAATAATTATAAAACTATTTAAAATATTAAATTTCTTTTAGAATCCGGCCTAGACATATCTACAATTCCCGATAATCCCCCGACGCTTATAAAAAGAAGATGGTCTCTTGAGCTTCTAAGTTGAATTTGTTATTTGAGCACTATCACTGGGTAGTTTCTGTATTCGCCTTTATATCATGCCATTATGTATCATTCATCATATTTACTTGCATTAATGTTATAAAAAAGTAGTAAATTTCAATAAATAAATTATTAAAAAACCCGAAATTAGAGGGTTCTTTAGTAATAGTTAGAGGGAAAAAACAATGAAAAAACTAAATAAACAATATATAAATTGAATATTTCCATCTTTAAAATAGAAGGGCTGTGACAAGTTACCCCCCCCCCCATCCGTAGTCTGATATTAACGCTCCAAGAACACTGCTCTTAATATCCGTTCTATTATTTAGTTTCCATCAACGAAGCCATGGTGTCAATTCGATTACAAATACATTTGTAGTCCTTCATAAAATAAACCCATTTCATGAAAAGAATCTAATCAATAATTAACACAGAATGAGCGAATTAACTACACGAACAACGTATTAAAATTAATTAGATAGTGTATGATGAGTCTGGTATATAATTTGGAGCTCACAACCTATCGTGATTCTTCAATATCATAAACATTCGGGCATTATTTGAATATGGATAACAGAATAATTAATTAATTATTAATTTGTAAAACTAATTAGTATGAATTTTTGATAAATAAAATAAAATAATTTTCAGAACTTCACTGTATGATTTCCCTAGATCTCTAATATTTATTGTCTTTAAGTGGTAGATTGTAATATATTTCTATCCATTTAACACCCGGGAAGCGTCTGGGAGGTATACCGAGGCTTAGGTGGGATGATGGCGGTAAGAGTGATCTTGCGGATTTGGGTTTGGGTAGTGGTTTGTGTGTAGGAAGTGTGTAACCAGAGATTGGTGGTGTCGGCAACGAGCCTTCGGGGCCGCAAAGCCTAATTATTATTATTTTATTTTTTTAATTGACTATGTAGTCTCATTACACAACAATTAAACAACAAACCTCATAAAATAACGACTTAATATGACTAATTACTTCTCTAAATAATATTGATAATTATATTATAATGATTGTGGTCACTATTCCATTATAATAAAAAGCGAAACATGTGACAGGCCCGAGGTCGCGGGTTCGCATAGGTAATTTTTAAAGAGGAGTAAAACGCCTTGTTATGCCATCTTTTTGAAGGGGACGTAAAATTACGGTTCTGAACCTGTGAGGTACTCGTTAAAGATCTCTTTCCTAATTATACTTGGATAGGCAATATTTAGAACTCTCACTGTAGCATTCTCCGATGAGCCATAGTAGCATAAAATGAAGTTAAATGAAAAAAACCAAGCTAATGGACGTGGTTTGGGGTAGGAGATGAATCTATTAATCAAAATAAACGATAAGATTAAATAGATGTAATGGCTGTAACAAACATTACATCGGACATACAAGCACACATTTGAAAAAAAGAATTTACCACCATAAAAATAATTTAAATCCCAGATCTAAAACAAACACTCCTTGGTCAAATCATTGTAAAAATAAACTACATACTTTCGATTTTAACAAACCAAAAATCTTACATTAAGAAAGTAACACAATAAAAAGAAAGTTCCTTGAAGCACTATATATAGATGATGAAATAAATAATGTAGTGAATGACAGAAATGTAGCAGATGAAATAAGTAAGCTATATTCTTCTATTATGTTAACATTAAAAAAACAATAGCACATAAGATTCAGCTTTGTAAACAAAACTGTTAGGGTAATGTAAGCTGAACCCATAACCTACAAATAGTTTTTCTGATATCTTAAATTTTTCCATATTCCATATAATTATTTTTACAAAAGATCATATTTTGATTAAATCGATTAAATAAAAAAATTGAAGATTCTTTTTTTGTGTTGTTTTTCATGTATTTTTAAAATGTTTTAATCCATAAAAAATCTTAAATACAGTAAAATAAATAGTTCATTAATACATACAACTAATCTAGTACTTCAAAGATCAAAGTTTATATCAGTTTAATATAAATAATTTGACCATGGAGGATAGATAATCCCAAGAAAATATATAAATTTTTTTTAGAAATAAATATACATTTGTGAGGTATCTATACTTAATTTTACTGGTTATTGGGACAATTTTATTGAAATTATGTATTTTTTCTTATTATGATTGTTAATATTTTGTAGATTTTTAGACTTATAACCTTTTTAAAGTTGTGTACAATTGTTGAATCGATGCAGAAAACTTATTTTAAAAGATTGATAATGACAAAGGGTTGTCGAAACGTTTCAAGGAATTATATAAATTAAGAAGTAAGAAGAAATTAAGAACCTATAATAAAGCCTACACCACCCATACAGCCTATACAAGCGGTTAGTTTCTCTACTTTTCTTTATTTCATATGAGGAAGGATTCTGGTGTGTTTGCAAGTAAAGTCCCATGATATTTTTGTCCTACAAGTTCAGACGGCACCGTTTAAAAAACCCTATCACGTAAAACGGGAACGAATTATCGGTATTTTAAACCCACTTAGCTAGCTGAGCAAAGACAGTAAAGTTATAAACGATTTTGCTTGAAAAGGAGCCAATATTGTCTATTACAAGTTGAGCAAAACCCATGATGGACTAAAAGCTCCTGCACTTAACTTCTTGATTCAGTTTAAGTTGCCGCTTCGTCTTACCTGAAATTAGAAGGAAATACTTGTGACCTGAGGCTTTCAAACGGACCGTATTTAGGCGCCAACGACTCCTCTGGCTTGATTGAAACCAATAGGCAATTAAAACATATTTAAAAAAAATAAATTGAGAAGGAAGCAATGGATAAAAGTAAAAAATAAATTCTTAAATAATGAGCTACAATTTATTAGAAATCAACGTTTCGACGCACATTGCAGGTCTTCATCAATGCTTTTATATACATATATATATAAAACAGGCCAAATTAGGCTCACGCACTCACTTCATATAAAAAAACTGCCCCCTAAAAAATGAAAAAAATATATCTACATTCTTACAGTCAAAACAAAAGTTTCCCTAATTTAGTTTTAAAAGTTTATATAGTTCCTTATAAATTAAGATGTTAAAATGACTGCAGAATGGTTTTTCCCCAATTTATAAAATCCAAAGATTTAAAGTCCAGTCTTACATTAATTTAAAAATTATCTAATAATTATTTTTTGAACAATTAATTTATGAATTCTACTATTTACAAAGATTTTCTTAAATGAAATGAATTTAAAAACCCTTTTTTAAGATATAAAAAGCAATAATAAACTGGAATTTTTATACCTTTACTGAAAATCATTCTTAAAAGGGAAATCTGGTATAAAAAGCTTGAATATTTCACTGTGAAAATTGGGGTTGTCCTCATGAAAAACTAAGCCATTGTTAGAGAAATGAAAAAGGAAGACAAAAAAAAAAAGAAAAACCGAGGGGGGGGGTCTATTGGTACAACCATTTACCATAATTCCTTCTGATTTAAGATTTAAGGTCATAGAAAATCAAGCTCTTTCCAGATTTTTTTGTTTCTTTTTTTCGTAAAGATTAGGTTTCCAATAATAAAATTCACAATTATTTTTATGAAACATTCATCTTCTCTTAACTAAATCCTCCTAAAATTAATATCTATATGGATCTTGACTTTTTAAAAACATTTCTCCATAATTCAGTAAACAAAATTATGTGTAATATGGTGATAATTTTTATTTTTATGGCCGTGTTACGAGCAAGGTTAGCTCAGTTGGTTAGACTGCGCTAGAGACGCGGGCGACCCGGGTTCGAATCCCGGCCTGGACAAATCTTTTCCCTTCAAAATAAAAATATTTAAAAATTATCACCATCATAAGGATAATAAATATAAAATAATAAATTATGGTAGGATTGTACGATATATCAATGAAAGAAATTGCCCCAATCAACGTTGGGGAATGATATAGGATATTTTTTTACGTAAAACGTTGGAACAGTCATTACCTAATGCGAACCACTAATTCAATTTTTATTATGTGTTTAAAACTAATACAAGAAAATCCATAAAAACGGAAAAAAATACAACTAATGAAAAGAGCATGGTTTAAAAGTCATATAGAGACTTTATAAAATGAGACTTCATTTTTGAAGTTTGAGTTTGTGTGGGAATCATGAAAGGATTGATATCATACCAAATCAGAAACTAATGGGATATTAAGGTACTTATGGATGCTTTTATTCAAAACAAAGTAAAGAGTTTCTAATAAAATAAATCAAATAAAAGTTATTTTCATACAACCTAGCACAGTTTCCTAACCTCCACGGCGGGTTGTTGTTCGTAGCAGCTGGCGCTTTTAACAAAAAAAAAAATTGAATAGAGATGGAAGATGGGATTTGGGAGGAAGAAGTTGGAAGATAAGGAACTTAGGCTTCAGGAGTTCTCCCTTGTTGTCTTCATTCCGGCCTAACAGATTCAACCGTATAGATAAAACAGAGCTGATATTATTATTTTTTGTTGAATAAATAAACAAAAATTCTTTCTACGGTATTTCAGTTAATAAAAAAATGTCATAAGTTAAGTCATAAGTTAAGTATAATAAACTATGGACAGAACAATTTTAATATATTGGATGGTACTTAGAAAAAAAAATCAATAATACTCCAGAAATTATGTAATAATGATAATTACTTATTTCCGGACATCAGAAAAAATAATATATAAATCCGATCAATAAATATCTGGCATATCTCAATAAATAACTGATAATCAATAGTATTCCAGATAAGCCTATTATTGATTCTTAGAAAAAAGTCGATAAACTCTTTTGAAAAAAAACCCATTAAAATTCATTTAAGTAAAATAGTAAAACCGGCTGATACATTTTATTTTATATGTCGAGTTCCGAAATTCGATATACACATTAAAATTAATTTATCAATATGATCTACCAACGAACAGTTTTTTTCAGATTAAAATAAAGGGAAAATACAAAAATAAAAAAAGGTTCTTGGTAAATAAACTAAAAATGATAAATATTTTTATTTGAAAAGAAAAGATATGTCCAGGACCGGGACTCGAACCCGGGTCGCCCGGATCGCTAGTCTGGAACTCTACCAATTGAGCTATCCTGGCTCTATCAGGCTCGCTCCCCGGTCATGGCCATATCCTTTCTTTTCACTGATCCCATGTCCCCGCGATGTTTTTGCGATACATACACGGGGGAAGAATGTATGTCAAGAAGATCCTACGTTCACCCCGTGTATACATCGCAAAAGTTGCAAGAACACGGAGATATAGGATCGGCGAAGAGAACGGATTTCTCTGACTTGGATGCGTCCCCTGGTAGCTTAGTGCTTTAGAGCACTGCAATGGAGACGCAGACGACCCGGGTTCGAATCCCGAGCTCGAATAAATATATGAAGTATTTTATTATTTGGAGTGTATGTATAAAAAATATGAAAAAAGAATAATTTATTTTGCGGTTAAACTCAGTTACAAAAGATTTGTTATCAATTAAAGCAATTAAACAACAATTTCTCTTTCCAACGATTATATAGGACACTGAGTATATATACTAAAAATTTAGTACTCTTTCAAGTTTCCACGGCCACTATTTATACAAACAACTGAAGTTTTTTGTATAAAAAATTAATGTTCGAATAGTAAAAAAAAAACTAATAGGTAAATGTGTGAGAGGAAAATTGAGTGGTGAATGAGTGGACAAAGACCTGTGTGCGTTGAGGCGATGCGTGTGTAGGGCGCGGTGGTCCGAGCCATTGAGCGGAGCGATTATTTATGCTCCATACGGCCCTAGCCATAACCATGTATCTTCCTGTCTTCCTCGCTTCTCTGTCCATCACTCGGCTATATTCAAGCTGGACTCGAACCCTCGAATAGAATCACAAACGGTTGTGCAGCGAGGACACTTGTCCGATATCACGCTCAACCGTCAGATTTTCCCCAATTAAGGGTACCCAATTTATAGAGGTAAGGTGGCTTCAGATCTCACAGGTCCTACCACGGCTCTTACTGGATTAAATAATTAATCTGCCACATTCGGGCTTGAACCAGGAAAACACAAATTAAATCAGCGTTTCGAAATGATCTAACTACAAATAATTCAGAAAAACATTAAGGATTTAGGTACAAGCACTTTGGTTCGTAAGTTGCTTTGATCACCATATATATAAATAAGCGAGCTCCAAAAGATCTAATTCGATTCCGTTTTTTTGAGTGAAAATAAAGTTTTTTATGAAAGGACTGGTATCGGGTTCCGGCAAAATCAGCAACAAATGGGACATTAGGGCCATTCTAGATGGCTTAATTCGTAAACAAATAAGAAACATTGAGGATTTTAGATTTTAAGAATCGGATACGAGAGGGATTCGAAGTGGAGTCCCTTAAGTCCAAATACTTCTTACAACAGTCACGTATACGAGTCTTTCTTTTATTAATTGGGAGCACAGAGCGTTTGTCTAGTAAGTGTTGAAGTAGTTTCTTGTCGTTTCAGCCTAGTATCACCCAACTTGAAACAGCTTTACAAAATGTTCTGTTTAAACTAGAAATAATTCAGGAGAAAACTACCAAGTGCGATAAAATATTACTTTCGTGGGAATGAAATAGTCCGAGCGGGGGTTAAAAAATATTTGCTTGAATACAGAGAAACTATTCGGCTGTTGGTGCTATAAAATATTGACCTTTAAATATTAACTTTCTAAACTACGACATAAATTTAATAATTATAAAATTGCCTTTAGACTTGTTGACGGATCTTAAAACATTTCTAGAACGCCTTGTGACATCAGTCGGGTGAAACGGCAAGTTCGAATAAGCAGTTAGTAATTGAGTAAAACTAAGTTTAGGTACTTCGCTTTGCCAACTTCCACTGCTCCTACTATCATTTTAATTCATAGCTATTTCTGATTCCTAAAAGGTATCTACTTAATTAGGCTAAATAGTCCGATTTTATATATTCGTTATTAAATTTAAATAAACGTTTTTACATAATATAAATATCAAACATTAACTTATTCATATTAAAAGAATTTCTGGAAAAAATAATTCTTAATCACAATATAAGAAGAATAATAGAAACTCCAGAAGGTTCAAATTTGTAAGTAATGTAAAAAAAAAATTCCGATCAATTGCCTAACTTAATTACTTTATACCTCCTAAAAGACAGATAATTAATTTCACAGTAATAACAATTTTTTTCAGTAATATAAATATTTACATAATTTAAATTATTTGTTTACAACTTTCATCTTTTCAATTCATTTCAATTTCAAAAAAAATTAAATTTATATTATTTTAATTAATTTAATTGTTATTTTTGTTTTTACAGGAAAATTGACTTATAACTTGATATAGTAATGTACATTATAGGTTAATGCATAAAATCATATTTTTTAACAATTGATAATGACTAAATGTCGAAACGTTGAAGAAATAATGAAGTTTTACTTACTTAATTATATTTAAAGTTTCAACTTTTTAAATCTTCCCGGCAGCTTATAATTAGTATTACAAATAAATATAATTAAATATCATATCATTATTATCTCATTACTACAATTATCTTAAAATATGTTTCGGTCTCTTGAAAGTAAAACTCTCAAATATTTATTATCGAATACATATCAAATAATATTTGTTATTAAATTTAATGTGTTTATTCAATATTCCTGTATTTATATAATTTATTTGTAAATAAATAGTTATTTTTTATTCAACAATAATTTAATTTATATTGAGGAAATAAAATGGTCCGGAAGGAGAGCAAAGAATAGTGATAATAAAGGAATACATAAAGCGGGTGGAGAAGTTACGTCTTTTAGTTTCACTTTATATTTCTGTTTTATCTTTTAAGTTCCTAGTTTTTCTAGGTTACTCTTCAGCTCCATCCCCATACATGTGACCTAAATTATTAGGTGTGCTGTGTTTTAAATATTTATTATTTATATTTCCAAGTTTATTGTATATATTACTATCACTATCTCGTTTTAACTACTACTTATTATTTTACTTATTGTTCTTTTGACTTAATTTTAGTTACATGTAGTTTTTACTTCACTATGATTATTAAATTATATCCCATTTTTCTACTTAAATTAAAACTAACGTATCGGGTTTACTCCAACAGATTTATTTTTGTATATAAATTTTATTATATGTTCCTCTATAATTAAGAGGCAACTCCCAACCACAAATTAAACAAAAGATCGAAATTATTTAACAATAATTATAAAGAAGGAAAGTATAATACATAATTACACACATACAAAAAGAAAGAAAGACCTTATACGGGGCTTGAGAAAATCATTAACTGTGGAACATGAATAACCAGATGACATCCCGCCTCATATCGTGTGACGTACAGAGTCTGAGTATGTTTTCATCCTTCCCAGTTGTGTCATCTTAATGCTGTAACGGGCGTCTTCCACGTATTGCACACACTCCTTCGAGTTGTTATAACCGAGTTGTTTGGATAAAAACAGGATAAATGCTACAGAATAAATATGTTCGGTCTAAATACGTATATAAACATATACATGAACATGGATACTTAATATGTTTCCGGCTTTCTGCCACGTTTAGATATTTTATTATTTGCGTGTTTATACCCTAAAAATGAAAATAAAAATGTAAGGTAAACAATTATTGGGCATTGAACATTCAAACACAAAGAATAAGGCATATATATATGGAATGAAATATAGGCCAATTTTAATTTAAAGAGATTTCAACATTAATTTAATACGTAATTGACAAATTTATAAACATATATTGTAGTTAAACGTGATATATACTACAAAATAATTTCTCGTCAATTTGTAAAATTATATTTTTATTTTATTAGTTTATAATAATCAAATTAATATTTCCAGTGAATTCACTTAAAAGCTGTTTTTCATAGTTAGGACGAGAATATGAGAACAAAAAAATCTCGAAAGGGTGCTAAAAAATAGTTGTATGTTTATCAACTAAACCTTGTGTGTGTCTATATTTATTTCTGTAATTTCTTTTAATAACAATTTATTGTAACATAATATAATCAAACTATTTAATTAAAATTATATTTTAATTTTAATTTTTTGTAAGTCCCTTGTTTTATTTATTTGTTAAATCATTATAATGGATGTATTCAAAAGATCTCTTTCACATATATATATATATATATATATATATATATATATATATATATATATATATATATATATATGTATATATATATATATATATACAGTGATTTCAAAAATAACAAATCAAGGGACATAGAAAAAAATTTCAAATAAAAAATTAATTTTAATATCATAAGTAAATAGTTCGATTATAAGGACTAAGAAAAAAAATTAAATATAAAATATCAAAAGCAGAAGCATAATTAATATGGAAATAAAACAGAATCATTAAAAAAATAAAACATCAGATACTGCCAATTTTTAGATATTATTTATTATTATATATTTTAATGGGAATTTCTTGAGTAAATTAGTTTTATCACTTTAATGATGCGATTTGTTGTAATTTGATGAAAGATATCGATACTATTCATGTATGATAGCACATCAACTACTCAGGGATTTGAATGAAATCCTTATCTGCATTGCTTATTCACTGACGAGTTGGTAGCCTACCGTTCCAACATAATTGGAGACAGACAAGTTAGAACTTGATAAGGAACTGAGAGATGGGGAGGTAACAAAACTAATTGATCCAAGTTCGCATCTCCTATTCACGAGTTTATCGCGTAAATTCCTCCATTCACAAGATTTTACTCAATTACTGGTCTTATAGTAAGTTCATGTAATTGTTCCAAGTTTAAAAATTATTAGGAAGAAAATAGTTGGGGGTGCAGTCAATTAAAACACTAAATAAGTGGATACTTATTTTAATTAAGTGCCGACGTTTTTAATAAAAATTATTAATTAAAATATTTGTTAACGGATCTTTATTTCTTTCATTTTAAAAATTGTATTAATATATATGAGGATCAAAAGCGGATATTTCAAAAACTGAGTTTTCCACATTCATGTCAAGCAATTATTTATGCTCGCGAAACATCAGGTTCGGAACCTGATTATTAAACAATGAGAAGTAAGGAAGGATAGTGAAGTGTTAAACAAATTTCCTAAATTAAAGTTGCAGAAAATGAGGAAATTTCTTGCGGATTGAAATTTCGGAGTTATTCCCTTTTGATCATGATTATGAGCGTCTCTAAATATTATGTTTTCCTTATTAATAATTATTGTAATAAAATTATCTTTTTTAGTTTTAACCGTAAAATTAATTAAATATACATTAAAAAATTGCAGATAAAATTGATATAAGTTACTTCTATTATTCTTTATCATTTACTCTAAGACTAAGCTAATATTTTATACAATATTATTCTAAAGTGACTAGCCCATATTGGCTCAAAGCATATGGAAAAAATTAAGTACAGCAACTGAGCCAATCTTAACACATCTGTAGAAAAAAAATACAAAATTAGTAATTACAAATCAGGATAAAAAAATATGTAATAATTACACTTTTAAGATATAATCGTGGCACAGGTAGACTATTTTTGTTAAATCCGCATGCTTTATAATATCTTCCTAATCTATCGGTTAAGGAAAGTAAAAGGAAAATGATGAGATAAAGCCAAAGTTAAAACAAGCCAGGTTTAGGTGAATAAAGATCTAAATAGCCAAAGAAGGCATAAAAAAAAATTCAATTATAAATAAATAATATATAATTATATATATAATATAATAAAACTCAAAGAAGCCTCAAAATCAATTTTTTTTTTAAATTATTTTATTGCATTGTACAAATGTATTATATAAATCTAGTACAAGGGCTATATGAATAAATAAATACATGACAGGACATGTAGAGCCACTACCCACTGAAGGTCCCGACGCCATCTTTTCTTCAGACGCCTATGAGGATTGTCCGGGATGGAATTGGATGCAAGGATGGAAACTAGTGGTTTTGGATGGGCCTGGAGTTTATTACGGAATGATAGGTATCTGGAATGGGCTAAATCGGTAACATATGGAACGTTAAGGTCCTTATGGATGGTTTTATTAGTGACAAAATAAGGAGCGTTTAGGATTTTGGATTGCAAGGATTGAATACGAGAGGAATTCGATGGTTTGGTGGAGCCCCATAGTTCAATTCCGTAAGTCCATATAGGTCTTATAACAGTCACATGAATAAGTATTTTGTAATTGATCTGAAGCTTTGAGCGTTTGTCTAGTATGTGCTGAAGTAGTCGGAAGCTGTTTCAAGCTGTATCTTGTCTTTTTAGTCTTGTGTGAGGGTTCCAAGTAAGACGTTTGTCCTAGGTAGCGAATCTGGTCAGGGATAAGTGGAGTACTGTTAAAGGATACAGTAGGACAGGAAGTCATGGGTTTTCGGCGAAGGGTAAAGGTAATTTGATGGGACTTGTTGGAATTGATTTTAATTCTCCAATTCTGACACCATTCTTCGAGGCTTGATAAATGTGATTGAAGGGATTAGGAGGCAATACATGGGTCTTTATTAAATGATAACACACATGTGTCATCAGCATACGTGGAAATGAAGGTGTTAGGATGGGTTGGAATGTCAGCTGTATATATTGTGTAGAGGATAGGACCGAGGATGCTACCTTGAACAACACCAGCAAAATCAATTCTGAATATTAATTTAAACAACTAACTAATATCCGACCAAAAGACAGACTTCTATTAATGGCTATACATATTGGGAATAAAAAATTAACAAAATTGATAAATGATTTATTTTTGCAAACCCCTAATAGACAATTGTTTTTTTGTTGTTTTTTTAGGTGCCCTGTTTAATTTAGTATTGTCAATGTCATATTTCAACACAATGCATGTTAAAGCATGGGTTGAATTAATTTATAGATGACGTTTCTTTGGGATAGATTTAGTAAAATATAAATTTATTTTAGTAAACCTAGATGAATTTAAAAAAAAAAAATTAAAAATAACAATAAACATCATACGGCCGACATGTATAAGAGAGAGAAGTCAAGTATGATAGCTAATGCATATAAAATGCTTTTAAAATACTCGGCATTTAAAATACATACAGTTGGGCCATTATATATGTAGAATACAGAGCTAAATGTTTTTAATGGGTATTTATTACAATTTGGGAGAGCGGTGTGGCTCAGTGGTAGAGGACTGAGTTCCCATGCCGAAAATTCTGGTTCAAATCCCGGTGCAGGCAAGACTATAATTTAGTCTGTTAGCAGCCGGAGATGGATCAAATAGAATCTAGAACCAGCTCACCCATCCTCTATAAAGTGGGTACCCAAAATAGAGAGAAAACCTGGCGGTTGAGCGTGATCTAGGACAGATCACCTCCCTGCACAACCGTTGTCCTTAAAACAGTACAGTCTCTACCATGTACAGGTTTTTTTAGAGCTATTTGAGAATTTATTTTAGACTGAAAAACGTATTTTTTCCTCCATAGAGTTTGTAGCGTCGATAATTCTACAAGAATAAATATTTTGCCTTTAAAACATACTCACAAAGTTATTACACGTTACTTCTTTCTACCCGTTAGCTTACCCTTACCCTTACCTTATTACAAGATCATCCGAAGCCTTTGCTCGACAAAAGATAGATTGATTTCTCAGAACAGACTTTGATAAAAAATTCAAACGGGCTACATACCAAGGTTATTACCAGAAGCTGATCTGATGAGAAATACTAAAGCAATCCCTTTCCAACACAGACGGTCTATTGTAAGAGAGAAGCCTTTTCGAGAACTGATGGAATACAGAAGGAAGGTTCCTCCAATCAGCGTGGAATCGAACCGGCACCACAATTCCTCCGCAGCCTTTCGATACAGAAGGAAGAACCAATCGACTAAGAAAAACATGGCCCGTTAATCAAATCGTTTCCAAGACCCCCTCGACAAGAAGCGCGCCTACAACCGAGAAACATTTCTCTTACCTTGGATTGGTGTTGGAAATTTATAACAGTATCTATGGAAGATATAGTGGGAAATTATTTTACCTTCCCTGTATTTGTCACATACATATACATAGAATTTATATAAATACAATTGACTTATTAAGGTAAAAATAAACAATGTCAAATTCTAACTTGGTGTTTACAGCATAGTAACTAAATGTTATACCTACCATCTCAGCAACTCCACTCCTCTTTTATTTATATGTTTAAGTATAGGTCAGCTCTTTGACAATGAGTTATGATATGGTGCTAATTATTTCCTAGTCTCAGGTTTGAGACCAAGTATGGCAAAGAATGATTATTTCCTTAACGAAAGATAGACACTGTGAGATTTAATTCAATCTCAATAAAGAGGTATCTCGCGAAAAAGGATTCGCGACGTCCATATTCCGGAGGGCAGGACAAAGCCACCCAACTAAGTTGCGATCCTCGCCTACTTCTTTCTTTCCGTAGTACAGGTCTAATAATGTATTATTATTTTTTTGAACATTTTTTTTTGTATCAGCTCTTACTTAATCAAAACGCGTTCTTGGCGTTCTTTATTCTTTATTGGTCAGATTCAATTGATAACGACCCATTTTTCTTTCATCTCATCTTATATATTTGTAAATTTACTACATGTCGAGAACTTTTTATAGTAAAATAGAGAGGAAGCCAAATCATACGAATTAAATATATATTTTTTATAAATACATATTTACCGTCACTGCTACAACTGATCCGACGATGTGACATTGGGAGTCCTAAATTTTGGCCTAATATAAGTGAGTCAATATATCTGAAAGGAATGGAATCCGTTCGTTCCAAAATTTTAAGTCGATTCCACGCTTTGCATCATTTCGTCACGAAGATCGATCCCTAAAGCTATCATTAAAGAACCCAAAGCTTTCATTATACTCCTTAGCAGTCATTTCGTTCCGCCTCTTTCCTCTCAATGAAGCTATTTAGGGAAAGTTTTCTTTTAGATGTTCATTTCTTTAAAAAATCTAGTTCCTTCAACTAACATAGGCTATCAAATTTTGCACTCAGGCATTTTATTTAGTTTCAATCGAATAATTTAAATTTTTATTTAAATAATTATCTACAAAAAAAAGGGAGAGGAGTGGCTCAGTGGTAGAGTACTGAGCTGCCATGCCGGAAATCCTGGTTCAATTCCCGCTGCAGGCCATGATTTTTATTTAGTCTGTTTGCAGCGGGAGATGGATCATATAGGATCTAGGACCCTCCTGGGGCCCACCCAGTCTCTATAAAATATTATAAAAACAGGGTACCCAAAATAAGGGGGGAAAATCTGGCGGTCGAGCGTGACCTAGGACAAGTCACCTCCTTACAGAACCGTTGTCCATGAAACAGTACAGTCTCTACCATGTACTGAACCCCAGACCCTTCATGGGTTGTAGTGGTACAGGTTTTTTATTTACAAAAACAGCGTAAATTTTATGCGTTTAGTTGTTTATTCATTTAACGCCACTTTATGCTATTAAAACTAATCGGATAATGCTACAATGGGAGTCATAAATGTTGCCTACCCAGGTATAATTAAGATAGAAATCATTAAAGAGTACCTGACACCGCACAGGCTCGGTTATACCTCCTTTCGGAATGATGGAATGACCAAGAATACTTTGCTGTTAAAAAATCTTAGAGCCAACTGTCAGGTTCCGAATCCGCGACCTAATGCATAGAATACGCTAACCACTAGACCTCAGGGGACCTCAATTCAGTACATATTTCATATGCTCAACTACAAGATTTTCCTTATGTTCTCTATATTCTGGCTTTGCAGGACATGGTGATCGACAGGGATATCCTCGCAAACCATGAAGAGAATATTATGGGGCTGTTGAAATGAAATTTGAATATTTCATGTAGAGCAGAGGGATGTAAAGTGAATTTTTTATCAAGAGCGAACAGGGAAATCGGGGCCGCTCGGAGGGGACGTAATGGAGAGCCTCTTCTAGATCAAGTGCCATTATCACAACCTACCCCCTCACTTGATAACGTCTCCTTCTAGCCAGCCTTATCTATTTAATACATTCCTGTACTTGATACATTACAATCACTTTCAGGATTCGATACAAATACATTAAGTTCACGAGGGAAGCTTCATGAGAGTTAACATTATAAACATTACTTGTTAGTTTGATTATGGATTTAAAGTCACTTTGTGCTGCTACGGCTAATCGGGTGATGCCACAGTGGGTATACTAAATTTTGCCTATCCAGGTATATAATTAGGGATCTTTAACGAGCACCTCATTTTATACAGGATCAGGAGCACCATTTTACGCCCCCTCCGAAGAACCCGCAATCTAGGACATAGTAGGTTAACCACTACGCATGAGACACCACATTACTTGTATTATCATCATTATAGCTGGATATATCTTCATTATCTTTCGATTTATCGTTCTAGCAATTGTATTAGTATGAGCAGATAAAATTATCCAGCAATTAAATTGTATTAAAATAATAACCAGTATAAGTAAATATCATGTAATATTTGTTATCACAAAAGAAGTTACCAGAAAATCTAAATATAATCGTAAGTTTCATTCTTCAAAAACTTCATCTTCATACTGGTATCGTCATAATCTATTGTAGTTACTCGTTTCCCCATCTCCTAGTTCTTCGAACCATTATATATATATATATATTATTTTATTCAATGAAATTTACAACTGTATTATAATAAAACAGCAAGTAAATAGGATTATAGACATTAATAGATGAATATAGACAAGTAGAGAAACTACCCAGTGGTAGTATTCAAAGAATCACTCATTATGTAGAAGGTCACGAGGCCATCTTCTTTCCAGAAGCCTCGGAGGATTATCAGGAATTGAAGAGGTTGTTAAGTTTGAAACTACTGGGTTTGAGTGGAAATAAAGTTTCTCATGTAGAGATTGATATCGGATTCGGGCCAAATCAGCAACAAATGGGACATTAAGGTCATTATGGATTATTTTGTTCGTAATAAAGTAAGGAGCATTGAGGATTTTACGAAGGATTTAGGATTGTAAGGATTGGATACAAGAGGAATTCGATGGCTTAGTGGAGCCCCAAAGCCGTTATATTATTAAATTTAAGAAAAAACTTCTATCACCATAATCCATTAAGTCTTGAAATTTTATATTTTAGAGACTGTACTGTTATAAGTAAATGTTTGTGCCGAGAAGTGAATAACCGATATTACACTCAACCGCCAGTTTTTCGTCCGATTAAGGGTACAGGGTAGTCCTAGTTTATGGAGACAGGGTGAGCCCTAGGGTAGTCTGTAAGCCACAGAGGATCCATTCAACAGATTAAATAATTTATCATTCGATAAATCTTATAGAAAGTTAGAAAACCTGTGTATTAATTTTTTGATATAAATTAAAGGAGCAAGCGACTGACCAACTCCAATGTTTTCGATTGTATAATTGTTCTAATCACTTCAACTCCTATAATTAATAGTTATATTTTCACAATTTAATTATTGTTACAATAATTAATAATAATTGTATCACCATTAATGTTACAATTTTCTTTTTTTCTCAAAACGCGTTCTAGGCGTTGTTTTTTTTAAATCAAATTCAAATTTATTCTGTAACTGCACAATTTTGTAGAATTTGAAAAAGTTTTAAGCTTAATATTTTGTTTACTGTATTAATGATTATTGTATGTTATTTCTATACTGCGCTTCTTTTTTGACTTTTTAAGATTTTTTGTTTTTGTTTTTAAGGAGTGCATATTGGTTATTTTCTCTACAATAATTTGATATATACTAATCTGAGTACAGCATTCATTTTCTATATTATACTGATCTGAGTACAGTATTAATTTTCTAGATAGGGCATTGTGATAAACTCTCCGCGTATTATAAACTATTACACGTTTTTTAAAAATGTAACAGAGAGATAATTTTAACATTGTAATTATTTATTAATCATGTATTAACGCCTAAATAATAGATAATCGTTAGATAACTACGTATTTACGTTAGTTATAGAAGGGGGCACATTCAAATCAATCAAGTGTTAGCTACAGAGCTCAAACATCATTAATGTTGAATAGTCTCCTACAGACCAAGCGATCCTCTCATTCAACTTCCTTCACTAATTATCTATTCATCATCATTAGCAACTCTTTAGTTATACTTGCAATTAAATAGGAAATAATGACATTCTAGCGGAGAAAAGTCATATTTTCAGTAGCAGAAAAAAAATATCGCAATTACGATTATTTTTCAATCAATTTAAAATGAAGAGATAAGTTTTTAAAAAACATAAAACTATATTATTTAATTACACTAAATGAAAGTAACAAAAATTCACATCATTTCTTGAAAACCAAATAATGATTTTTTTAATAAATTCGTTTTATCAGAACAACAGTAACAGTAACAATATTCTTCTATTCCAGCAGGAAGGAGTCATATTTTCAATAAAAGAAATATAATATGGTAATTAAAATTATTTGTCCATCTATTTCATACGAAAAGATAAAATTAAAAACCCATAATTAGAATGCTGGACCGATTTCAAATGTATTTGTTAATATAACTATTTCAGTAAATAAAAATATAAAAAATGGTTTAATGAAAACCTGATAAGTGTATTTTTATAATATGAATAACATAATATATATTATAAATGTATTTTTATTATCACAGCACAAGAGTATACTTCTTCATGAAAACTGATAAATCATTTTTTTAAAATAAAGGAGCGCAAAAACTCGAAAAGAGATAAAATTATAAATAGGGTGTTAGGTCTCTAAAATGCGAAAAACAGCCAGTCAACGTTTCGCCAATTCAGGCATCATCAGGACACATTCCAAAAGAAAAATAATATAAAAGAATCCAATGCGCAGCACAACTCACATCAACACTCCGACCAGACTCATCAAATGGAGACAGCAACCTTGCTCAGAGAGGAACCACAAACAACTTATCCTATTGCAAGAAGCCTTCTCTACGTAATGTCATTATATAAAATATATATAACAGAAAGAATGCATCAAAAATATTATATTTCTTCTTTCTTCGTCTTCTGGAGACTATTTTAATATTTATTTCCACCATGTTCCTTCTTCTTCCTCAAGAACTTTTTTATCTTTACACATTGCCTCTTCTTCCTCTACTCGGACCATTTTGAGTCTGTTTTCTTTTAATTCTTGCTCAGAATCCTTCCATTCCCTCAATGGTTCCTCAAAATATCTCTATCCATTGCATCTTCTTATCTAATGTTGTTTTTTCCCAAGCCCTTCTTAACTTCTTGAATATAAGTCAATCCGAAGATTTTCGAAAATCTGTATATATTCGTAAATATTATAAAATTATTTAAACTGTTTAGAAACAAAACATAACATCACAAACAAATAATAATAGAAACTATCACATCAGATAATAATATAATTGCAGTATTTAATGTCATGAAAAGAAATCGCTTATTGCCTAAATTATATTTTCTAAATACAAAACTTTTAAATACAGTACAAACTTTATTAATGCACACACTGTTGTATTAAAACTTGTAAAGTTGTTGATGAAATTTAAATTTAAAAAGGTGAAATTCACAATCTCAAGCAAAAATCAGCACTTTTTTGAAAATTCTAATTTTATATTCTTTTTTATTAAAGGTTATGAACCTGATAAATATTCAGTGACGGTGGCTTCCGTTTATAATTTAGAAATTGTTTATATTAAAGGGGGCATTAAATTGTATTGCAAAATGGCGCTGATAATAGAGATAAAGATATTGATTAGTAATTGCCCAAAGTCCACTCTAACCTCCTCCCTTTAGCTAATGACTCGCTAATTACAAACTAATGAAGAAGCACATTTTGATTTCATTTGCAGGCATAATGTAGCTAAATGTATGACTATCTCGTTAAGGTTTCCTTTACTCATTGCATATCCAAGCGTGATGTATAATTAATGAAATACTTATTTAGGTAGCTAAGAAATGTGTACCACTAGAACGGATGAAGGGTCTTGGGTTCAGTACATGGTAGAGACTGTACCGTGTCGAGGACAACGGTGGTGCAGAGAGGTGATTTGTCAGAGACCACCCTGAACCGCTAGGTTTTTCCTCGATTAAAGCAGATTAAATAATTCATGAAAACGATTTAAAATTTATGGGAATATCAAAGATAACTAGAATATTAAAATGCACGAATGCATATAAATACTAAAAAAAACACAAATAAAATTAAAAGAGTGCATGAAATTTAATCCACAAATTTAATGGACGGATATCGGGTTTGGGGCAAATCAGCAACAAATGGGACATACAGTTCTTTATGGATGCTTTATTCGTAACAAAGTAAGGAGAATTGAGGATTTTATGAAGGATTTTGGTAGCAAGGAGGAATTCGTTGCCTTAGTAGAGCCCCAAATTCTACTCCAAGAGTCCAAATAAGTCTTAAAATAGTCGTGTATATGAGTCTTTTGTTATTAATTAGGAGTTTAAAGCGTTCGTCAGTGTTGAAGTAACCTGAAAAGGCAAGCAGTTTCTTGTTGCTACAAAACTACATGAAAAAAATCTGTGTAATGGCAAAAAAAAAAACATATTCTTCCCTTATAACCGTGGTCACCCTGAAATACATTCATATTTTATAAGTTAAACTAGCTCAATGTAATGCGGAAGGCGGGAGAACTGTTAGAAATTTATACTTACCCGCTACAACACGGCAGTGGAATACAGATCTCGCTCTATCTTTTGCATAAATTATTTTGGTCGTCCCAACGCTACTGATGTCGGTATGCTGTCTTCTGTACTCACGAATTTGCTATATTCTTATGATTTTGTGTGAGGCCGCAATACTGTATTTAGAATGTCTGATTAACCCGCAATCTATGGCTACCAACCATATCTCTAACATAAACAAACCAGGGAAATATATTGATTTACTTCAGATAAAGGAACAGATAGCGATTATTCTAAAATTAACCAGATCTTAGAGCTTTTACAAGCAACTTTGTTTACATAGATAATTAATACACTTTTTAAACATGTCTTAATGTAAACATATGTAGTAAATGATAAACATATATGTACAAGCTTTAGAAATTATATCCAATAACCTAAGAAGTAGCTTAATTGATATAGAGCTATATGTTTATAAAGTTAAAACGAGCCATGAACAAACACTGTAAGGGCATATTAGGAATCCGTTCCGCAGGTTGTCGCTTCGATGTTAATTCACAAGGTTTAACTTTCCGTTCCTTTCTTTTTTAATATTCTCGAAAATAATAATAATCATGAGCTTTAGTATGAAAAAGGAGTGGAATTATGGAAAATGGTTATATTTCGGTAATCATTTCATCATGAAATTAACTTTTCAAAGTATAGTTTATACATATTTTTATTTGAAAAGAAAAGATATGTCCAGTTACCGGGACTCGAACCCGGGTCACCCACGTCTCTAGCGTGGTGCTCTCCCAACTGAGGTAACCTGGCTCGTATCTCGTATATCATATCAATCACTTATCGTATCTTGAATCATATCAGACACATCCTTTCTATATAATCCTCTATATAATAATAATAATATTATTTATACTTATATATAATAATAATTTGGGAGAGCACCACGCTAGAGACGTGGGCGACCCGGGTTCGAGCCCCGGTCCTGTACATATCTTTTCTTTTCAAATAAACATATTTAAAAATTATATCAATGAATAAAAAATAAAATAAATTATTATAGTTTATATATTTTTAAATTTTTTATTTTGAAGAGAAAATATTTAAAAATAATCACCATCAAAAGAACAATAAATAAAAATAAATTATAGTCTATGTATTTTATGAAAGGTTAATTTAATATAAATATTTTCCATAATTACACTCTTTTTGTCCATAATAAGACTCACGATTATTTTTATGTTCAGCAATATTAAAAAGGGTAGGGATGAAAAGTTAAAACATTTGACTTAACTCGAACCGACAACCCGCGGAACTTATCGCATATTTTTAGAAGAGCATTGATATAATTTTTCGTTCCAATTTTAGTATACATAACAACGAAGCGAGTTCATCAGCAGAAGATAATACTGAGTGACGACAAAAATATATAATTTATTTTATTTCATTGAAGCTGAATAGAATACCGATGAAAACTGAATGCGAAATCGTACGACCTATATAGAGTTGTTTGGTGAGAGCACTAATTTTTTTTTTAGAAATGGAGTTCTGAAAAAGTTTCCTTAAATAGCTTTATTGAGGGGGAAAAGGCGGGGAAAAATAGCTGCTAAGGAGCATAATGAAAGGTTTGGATTCTTTAATGAAAGCCTTAGTGATCGATGTTTCTATCGTTTCGTCACGGAACGCGGGCTCGGCTTAAAAATTTGGAACGACCGATTCCATTCCTTTCAGAGATATTGACTCACTTATATTAGGCAAAATTTAGGACCCCCAATGTCACATCGTCGGATCCACAATGTCCAGGCCTTCAAGGATATTGAATGTTTTATATTGTACGTCTATTGTCCCATATAGTAGGATATATTTATTCGCTTTGTGTTTTACGATATCTGATACATTGAAAAGTTACATGCTATAAGGATATGATTTTCTTTATTTATTTTAAAATTGTATTTATTTATTTCACAGCCTTTTTTAAAAGGGAGTAAAACAAATTCATTATTATGCGAGGATGGGACGTAAAATGGTGGTTCCGAGCCTTTGTTGTGCCAAGTAATCCTTGAATATCCCTCTCCTTATTATTCCTGAATAGACAAAATTTAAGATTCCTTCTCTAGCTTTTTATTTATTAATTTTCAAATTGGATTTCATTTACCTGCCGGTATTTTTTTCAGGCAGTAAAAATCATCCATGGTTATGCCAGTAAAATGGCCCCAAGGCTGTGAGGTTAGTGTCACACGCTAAATATCTCTATCCTAATTAAACCAAGATTCGCTAAATTTAGGACTACCGCTCTAGCATTATATTTATTTATTTAGCAGCCCGGGCACGTGATATTTTAAAGAGATTAAAAAAATCCTGGATTATGCCAGGAGGGGACGTAAAATGATCCTAATCTTCTGCGGTTTTAGGTACTCGTATCGTAATTGTACCTCGAAAAGGCAAAATTTAGGAATCCTATACTGGCATCGTTCGATTAGCAGAAGCAGCACTAAAAATAAATTAAACAAAACCTGTATCAATACAACCCATGAAGGGTTTTTGGGACTTGGAGGTGATCTGTCCAAGATTACGCCAATTAAGGGCACCCACTTGATAGAGGCTGGATGAGCCCCAGGAGGGTCCTAGACCCAATAGGACCCATATCCTGCCGCTAAAAGATTAAATAAAAGTCTTCCAGCGAGCGGGATTTGAACTCCTGATGTCGTGAGCCTCCCACATGGTCCAACCACGGCAGTTAACAGATTGAATAAAGTATCTGTCAGCGGCATTAAAACCCGGGACATGAAGAACGACAACTTAACTACATTAAATAAGTAAACTGAGAAATGAGATTTAATTATGCATAAAGTTTTTTATGGTTTTATGTAGATTCAAGTAGCTTATGTTTCTTATGTTTAAACTTAATGTTTTTGTATGTAGAACCTAGACCTAGAAAGAAACGTAGGATACATTGTTGTATTATCTCCTTGACCCATATACGACCAAGATACAGCTCACTAGGTCTAATATTTTTATTTTATTTCATGTTTAATTCATGAGTTGCTCCGTTATTGTTTCATTACTACATCCCTCAAGTCTTGAAGTAGTAAATGCAGATCTCCTACAATCGCTGATTTAAAATGGCAACTACCCCTTTGCCCTAACTCTTCCTGATAAGAGTCGTTTTATTAGAGCTGACGTTAAGGAGTTGGCATACTTAACTCTTGACATTAGGATTCCACCAGCCATATCTTGTAGAACCAAGAAGAATACAGATTACGCAGCAAAGAGGTTTTACGACATCTCAGGACTTTGATAGGTA
Source organism: Troilus luridus (assembly GCA_964056705.1). Lineage (NCBI taxonomy): Eukaryota > Metazoa > Arthropoda > Insecta > Hemiptera > Pentatomidae > Troilus > Troilus luridus. The sequence continues at coordinate 56,252,465 of OZ057417.1, read as the reverse complement.
GAGGATGCAAATGCTTCAGTGGACACTCTTCCTATTGGATTAATAGCCAAGTATCTCGAAGCTTCCATCTCTTCTTGCCTGCCACTCTAGGATTAATGCTCAATCCCTTTACCTAATTCTCTTCAAATGGAACACAATATTTCCTTGGGAAACTAATCTAGTTAATCAGGATTTATTGATACTTCCCAGACTGGTAAGGCGATGGAGGAATAAGTTTGATAGTTCTTAACATTTTATAAACTGTAATAGGACTGATTCCTTCCTTCATATTAGGAACTTTTAAGGAAGTAAAATAATCGAAAACATTTTTGCATTATTATCGGGATAAATAATAATGAATTTTTAAATTTATTTTTATTCATTTAATCATCCTTCCTTACCTTACGGCAACAAGGGTTTTGACAATATTAATTTGATCCCGAAGGTCGCGGGTTAAAATCCGGTTGTGGCAGATTTTATTTAATATGGGGGTTAAGCATGATTTCGGCCCAAATAATCCCCTTACATAATTGTTGGCTTAGAAAAAGTACAGTCTCTACTAAGTACTGAGCTGAATATCAAGTACTACAATACTTACTACGTACTAAACCATTCATGGGGTGCAGTAATAAAGGTTTCATTTTTATTATTATATTTTAAGAACTTTAAAATCATTATAAGTAAAGTTAGAAACTAATTTTTTCATATCAACTGATCTAAATTTAAAAAAAATGCTGTTATATATTTGGTTTTTATGACTGGAGTTTAGTTTCCCATATCCTTGTTGCTGGTAGAGCGCTTACTTGCCATCCCGCACATCCCCTGTTCAAATCCGGCTGTGGATAATTTATTAAATCTTTTAACAACTGGGGTATGGATCCCATGTAATCTGGGAGATCCTGGGGCACAACCAGCCTCTTTGAAGTGGGTACCCAAAATAGAGGGAAACTATGGCGGTTAAGCATGATCAAGGACAAATCACCTACCTGCACAACTGTTGTTCTAGAAACAGTACAGCCTTACCCACGAAGTGAACTCAAGACACAACATGGTTTGAAGTCCTACACGATTTCTTATTTTTATTCTTATTATTGGGATTCCCCGTTTAGTAAGCCATTAGAACACAAACAATAGTCATTGTCTTTTTTCCTGTTTTCCCTTCGATCTTGCCACAGACCACTCATATATACACTGTAGTTCTTCTTCCTCTCGTATGCCCACTTATTTCCAATTCTTTTCCCTATATTTACATAATTTAATTTCACTTTCTTGATTATGTCTCCGATTTTTTTTCAATAGCATCGCCTGTGAAAATGAAAAAAAATTGAGAGAATGATGATTATTATTATTGTCCAAAAATATTTCCTCTATAATATCAATCGTTATTTAAATTTTGTATAACAACACAATAAAAACCACATTTAATAAAATTCAAATGATTTTAAAATCTGATAAAAATTTTGATCGGGTTAAACTTTTAATAAAGTGGAAATATATATATTTATTTTTTTCAATTTAAATCCTTTCTTTTTATCATTATTGTGATGTTGGACGGATCAAACAAATGTTACGGTAATATTATCGGTGCATTTATAATGCTCAGCATTTTTAATTCAGAACGAATTCATCTAATTATTTTTTATGTTTTTCATTTACACCAAAATGTGATAAATTATTCATTTTTATTTATCTTTCTGATGGTTTTTAATCTCCGATCAAACCGAAAATAGAGACTTAATGACGTTTTCATTGCGGTAATGTATTCAAGAGAAACAAAGTAGTTTGTGTATGGTAATTTCCGACTGTCAGGTTTGCATTCTCTCATCTGTAATGGAATTAGCGAATTTATCCATGAAAATCGTATCAACGATTCGTATGGTTTTTGTTTATTTTAACCAAATGCATGAAATGCTAAAAGTTAAAATTAATCATTCAATAATATTAAAAGCAAATATTGGCCATTGCCTGATCACGAGCTATATAACCAAATTTCTACCCGACTTTAATAAATTCATTAATATCATTTATTGGGAAAAGTTTATATCAAATTGAAAAGGTTAATACAATGTAAAATACACGAAACATATATAAAAAAGTATATATATGCCAAGTAACTAAAATTAAGAGAGATTCGTTTTTAAGTTCCAAATAGTCTTTAGTATTCAGGACCATGGTTACGAGCCTTGGTTAGAGAACCACGCTAGATATGCGGAAGACCCGGGTTCGAACCCTGACCAAGACAAATCTTTTCTCTTCAAAATAAAAATATTTATAAAAAAGTTACATCATAAAGTTCAGGCATCATTAAAGTGAAAATAATAACAGAGATATAATTGTAGATGGTCCATCTACAAGAGCATCTTAAGACCGGCACTCCTTTACGGAGCACCACTATTAGGTAACATCACGCCGGCAACAGCGAAAAAGCTCCAACAGTTTCAGAATGGCGTATTGCAACGCATAGTGAGACACACAACATTAAACAAAACAAAAACGGACCTCCTACACACTACTCTCGACATACCGACAGTTACAGACTTCATTAAACGTAGACACATTAAATTTTTCGACAGCCTGAAATACTGTACTAACCCTCTTTTTCGGACACTCACCCCAGCAGGACGGTCACAAACGTTGCAAGATCACGTACAAAGTCTCAGCCTGAACTGAGAAATTAATAAAATAAACAAACAACAGCAAAAGGACACAGTGAGCCCCATCACCGGAAAAATCTAAAGTTGATAAATAGAAATGAATAAATTAGAACCTTCCACCTTCTCATCATCCTCTTAAAATGTACATCGTACAGTACAAGAGATACCTCTCCGTCCTATCTTCAATTCTACTTAGAAATCTTCAAACCCAAAGGGGCTAAGAAAAAAAAAAAAAAAGATATAATTAATGCGTTAATTTAAAAAGAAGGTTCCCAGAAAATTAATCGAGTGTGGATAGATAATGTACAGAAGAAAGAAAGAAAACAAAAAGTGTCAGAATGGAAAATTCAGGGAAAATAAAAAATCCAAATTATGCAGAAGTGATATTTAGGTTATATATATGTATATCTACATATACATATATCAGCTCTAAAATATAGAGAAGGGGGAGAGATTAGAATGCAGAGAGGAGATGCTATGGATAGAGTATAGGGAACAGTTTATAATGTTAGTCCATACTTAATAGCCAATATAGTTAGTTCACATCAGAATCTGTTTGTAAATCTATGTTATATCGTTCCCTGTCACAATAAATTCAATTCTTTCTTACAAGTCAGTCTACTGTTTGTTAACTCATAGGTGGTCTGAATGAAAAATAATTGAATACAAATAAAATAAATTATATAAAAAGATACCGGAGTGTGATTTGGTGGTGAGTAGTAGAGGCGAGCCGCTAAAATGGCTCGTTTTAAAAACCGTACCATAAACATAAAAACATATTATACGACTCAGATTTTATGAGATTAGAGAGTAGCGAAAAGATGGAAGGGTTAGTTTATAATAGGTAAGAGAATAGTCTCTAAGATAATTTTAGATTAGTCAATAAGCCAGCCAAATAGTTCATATTAAAAAAATCTCTTCTATAACCATGATATATTTCTTCAATATCATTATAAATCTTTCTTACAAGTCCTCTACCGTTTGTTATCTTTTCGATAATGAGAACGTAATCACACTTCGTCAATACAATCTGGACATGTCTAAGAGTCATAATTAACACATCTTTCTAATTTAAAAAATATTATAAATAAGATAAAAATTATACAGGAGCATGATTTGGTGGCGAGTACTAGTGGTAAACCGCTAAAATGGTCTCGTTTTAAAAACCCGAAAAGCCATAAAAGTAATGACATAAAATATGACCCGGCAGTACCGGCCATGACCTTTTTTTTTTGCCTACGGCCTGCCAGCGAGCAAATAAACTCGGGCATTGCAATAAATATGGGGCTATGGGCAATACATGGGCCCAGGTGAGCCCCTATATATATATCTGAGAGGGGAAGTTAACGATCTCTGGCTAGAGGGAGTGTATCACTGACCTCACGATACCCTCTCACCTCCGGCTTATTATTCACAAGATGTAATCTAGTTAAGACATGCCGGGGAGTCCTCTGATCTCCTCTGATTTACATGGAAATCCCTCCTCCCTTGTCTAGGACCCTCCTTCTGGGTCCTTCCATGTCGTGAATTATGTAGAAGAGAGGATAATCTATTCCAAGATCCTCCCAAGAAGTAAGACCTTACATTTCTCTTGCCGGTGGTCTCTGCAGCCCGAGGCAAGAAGGATGATTGCGGTAAAAGGTTGAAGAGGAAACTCAACGGTTTATCGGTTTGGGTCCGAATCCCTGTGACAGGAGCGATAGCCATCTGTCAGGATAATAGGCACGCTAAATCTTACGTCAATATAAATGAACCATTACCCGATAGAGGAGCGGGATAGGCCGGGCGTATAGCGCTGAGTTGCCGAGCAAAAAGTCCCAGGTTAAAATGGAGTCGAAAATGGATCGAGCGGGATCTAGAGAACCTCCTAAAGCTCACCTAGGCACTGTTTATTTTCATTATAATCGATACCACTAATATACAGTCCAATATACCAGAGCTGTGCCATATAAAACAAAAACTTTGAAAACCCTAACTAAGGGAAAGAACCTGGTGGTTGAGTGTGATATAGGACAAATCACCTCCCAGAACAACCGTTGTTGTAGAACCAGGACAGTATAGTGAACCCAAGACCCTTCATGGGCTATAGAGGTACATGTTCATTATCAGATAATTGTTGATTACTACATAGCATATATACAATACTATAAATTAAACGTACATCCCAATTATTCATGATTAAGTATCATTTCACGAATAAATGAATTTAATATAGTTAAAAGGAGAACGTTCCAGGTTAACACAAATCAAAAATTAACAATGCGGAAAAATATAATTACAAAAAATAAATTAACATTAGAAAACCCCGCTTCATATTTCAAAATAAAGTCATTAATTATTTTATTTAAATATGCTAAACTACATATTGTTGGGAGTAGGATATTGACTTTTAATGTTGCATCATGACATGTCATGCATCTATGTAGTATGTTATATAACATCATGTATACATGTATAACATCTATGTAGTATGTTATGTGTTGTACGTGAAAAATATTGTTAAAAAGTCTCAGTTATTTACTTCTAAATTAAAAAAGTTCGCTCTCATTGCCATAATAATTGTAGGACTTATTTTATTTAGATGTTAAAAACCTCTGATTCAGTTTATATTTGTTTTAATGTCAGTGAAATTTACATATTGAGACACAGTTCATAATAATTAAAGAAATATTCAAATTCTGGCCACAAATAAAATAATTAAACTAATATTACAACAATATTGGTAAGATTGGATGAAATTAATATTTATTTGTTGATTCCCAGTACGTTAAATATATTCAATCATCCACAATTTGAGGTAAATCGTTGACAGTCAATATCAATGAGGCCGAAATTGCAGCAATTTATAATTATTAATTATTGTTGAAAATAAATCACTTATACATTAATGTGAAATAGTATTCAATAATAATGAAGATTACTTTTTTTTTAATTCAAAGTTACGATCCGATGCATTAGCTACAATGATATTCTATTGAATTATACGGTTCTTAATTTCTAGAATATTATCCTAAATTAAAATATATAAAAAAATACCACATTCAAGATCACGGCAATTTAGCAAGACATCGGCTACTTTATAAGGCTTCCATTTTACCTAGAACAAAATTAAAAAACATAATTAGAGAATTATAACTTCAAATATTGTAATAAAAATAATTAAACAATAAACTATAAAATAAATTAATAAACTACAATTTATTCAGAAATTGTAATCAAGAATAGTATGTAAATGGGAAAATTATATAACTTATCAGGTCATAACAAAACAAATAAAAAATAAAATGATAAAGTTACTTATAATTAAATGACACAAGAAGAAAATTAGCTTTATCATTTGAATAATGAGCCTATGTAATTAATTTTCTTTAACTTACAATGGGCGACTTTTAATTTGCGCGTGATCCTCACAATTGTAAAATTGTTGAGTATCACGCACTTCAATGTTTAACTAATTTCGTGTAGGTTTTTCTTGCTTTTAATAGCTAGCAATTATGTTCAATAGCTATTTAATAAGGAATATATGTTTTTTGATAGTTTTCTCTCTCTGTTTTATTCCGAAGCAGGGTGACTCACGTGTAGAGCGCTGAGTTACTGATAGGTCCCAGGTTCTGTAGCAGATAAATTATGTCTTCTTTTTCGGACATGGGTCGTTCCTATGGGATTTGCAGATCTCCCGGGCACAACCAGTCTTTATAAAATCTTTAATTGGGTGGAAATCCAGAGGGCTAAGCTTTATCTCAGCCAGATTATCTCTGAGCTTTTAGTATTGGTGTTGTTATAATTTAGTATTACTGCATTATTTCATTCAACCCTTAAAGTGCTATTGACGCATAAGACGTTATTTTCGCTAACCCGGCGAAAGAAACCAGTGGGGATCGTGAGGGCTTATAAGCGTCTGTTTAAAGTCACCAAAGGACTATGGGCGCATATATGGATTTTTCACTTTTTTCGGTATTTTATAATACAATTAAATGAAGCTACGATTAAAATATTACGTATAACTTAATGTGACATATATAAAAGCATAACTTTAGCTTCGGCATTAAATATGAAACAATCAGTTAAACAGAAAAAAAAAATGTCAGTCAAAATATTACAGAGTTCATATTAGCTAAAATATCCTAATATTTTTAATGAATCTTGTGGCAGGTATTATGGAGTTATTTTCCGAAATAGCCCGAGACATTGAATTGCTAGGAAGACACCCCAGATTTTTAAAATTATTTTTATGTTCTGACAATATGAATTTTAGTAATTTTAATGGACGATTAATGCTTGAAAGTAAGTTCTTTTACTATATAATCTGGTGCAAAATAAAAACTACATTAATTTATTATTCTAGCATCTTAATCAAGCAATAGAACTGGTACGAATGAAAAATACTCAGTCTAAAGCGATGTTAAGCCCCCGATAGTCGCCCGTACTTAAAGGCTTTATTGTTATTATTAATACTTAGTTTAATAGGACTAACATATTAGATAAAAATACTATATAAATGTATTTTACGTATTAAAGCCCATCCATTTTTATTTTATAGCTTATTTATAGTTATTTCAGTTTATATAAATTTTAAAAACTGTTTATTTAAAAATGAATATTCTTGAATCCATTCATCAGAAAATGTCGCCCTATACTTCGGTATTCATACTTTTTCGGGTCCGGGACAAAGAATATAAGTACATTTTTAGACCGACTAATGTTAATAATTTAAATTTACAAATTTGAAATTTAAATAATCAGACTACAATTGATTTAGAAATTCAAAAAAGAAGTTAGTCTAAAATTTTGAGTTTTCAATTTTTGCATCAGTCCTCATGATTGTCTATTTTAATTTTTTAACCTTACACGTGTAATTACCGTTTTTTTTTTATTAGCTATAGGAATTAAAGATATTGTAGAACGCGGAATTGGGAAGCATGCATCCGGTAAATATTATTCAAGCGATAGATATTATTCAATATATATAGTAAATATTATTCAAGGGCATGTAATGATTATGGGGTTAGTAATGAACGAATTTCCGTTGTTCGGATGTTGAAAAGCGCTGCGCCGACTGGGAAGCGTCAGAGGGGTATACCGAGGCGTAGGTGGGAGGATTGCGTTAAGAGTGATCTGGCGGATTTGGGTTTGGATAGTGGTCCGTGGACAGAAATTTATAAGATAGGCGGTATAGGGATCGAGCCTTCAGGTTTACTAAGCATTATTATTATTATTGTTATAGGGTCAAGTGTTCATACACAAAGTAAATGTTCCACCTCTTTTTTTCTATATTTTTGTTGAATTTACTGTCTTTTGTTCAAAATATATAAAATTCCTCTCGGATCCGACCAGGAGAATGGAGGAGTGTTTCACGGTTGACCGCGAGGCCAACAAAGTAAATCCCAGAAAATCCCCGAGCTCGGATGACCGGGATACAAGAGCCCGACCTGTGGGGGCGCACATAATATTTCCATTTCCGGGGGCAGCCCCCCCCCAACTTAATTATATTTCAGGGCAGGTGAGGGAGATATATAAGAGCGGTCAGGTCTCCTTCCCTAATCCACTTCATTACTGCCCCCATCCTCTCCACTTTCGTATAATCTTATTAGCGTTTGTTATCCTCTTCCTTTCTCGCCAATCACGCCCTTCTTCCGGCTCCGGACAATTAATTTCTTATCCGGCTCTCTATAATAAAAAAAAATAAACTGAAAAAAGTAAATATAATAAACAGTTTAATACTCCTCCGGCCCTTAAAGACCTCGAGGTGGGAAATTAACTTTCTTTTTAAAAAATCAACAAAGATTGTTTAATTTTTAATTTTCCGTAGCCGCCTGACATCTTTTTACTCCCCCAGTACAAAGCCTATTTCGGACGGAATATAGCTTTTACATCTTCTAAGGCTACTTCATTTGACTTTATGATTTACAGACTAATAATAATAAAGTTAAGGTCCGAAACCAAGGAAATCTCCTCTGCCCCCTCTGGGATAGTTATTTTCAGGAAGCTCAATTACAAAGATTCCTCCCAACTATACTAGGCGATAATAATAAAAATATAGACACAGCCATCAAGTTTCTAAAAAAATATAACCTTTTTGACAAAATTTAAAAAATGACAAAGGACAAAGGACAAAAAAAGAAAAAAATAAATAATATAGATTGAACGACGGACACTGAAGACCCTTGATGTTGAGTGTCCATAAGCAGTTCTACCTAACCAAGGAAATCTCGACGCCAATAGAGTCAATCTCTGCTAACTAACTTCTGCCCACGGACCACTAAACAAGCCCAAATCCGCAAGATCACTCTAAGTTCAATCTTCCCACCTACGCCTCGCTCTACCTCCCAATCGGCACAGCCTTTATTACCATCTTAGGGATTCATTCGATTTACTGACTAAAAATAATAATTTAAAAAAATCCTGTACCACTATAACCCATGAAAGGTCTTGGGCAATAAAGTTTCTGAGGCGCCTGTTGATAAAAGAAGTTTAAGATTTTTATCATGAATTTTCAATTATCAAAAGTTTAATAATGCTATGATCATGTTTTGCCATATCATCAAAGAGTCAATTATTTTAAAACGAATGCAATTAAATAGAGGGTGGTTAGGAGTGTTTCAGTAATAAAATAGTGGGCGTTTCAGTCACAATTATCAATTCATTTGTAGCCTTTTGCAGATACACCATTATTCCTGGATTAATAATAGTTGACCTTTAATTAATGGGGAAGAAAATAATTTCTCAATTTGGGTTGAACTTTTTATTTTAAAGCCAACGTTTTGACCCACATTGCCGGTTTTCTTCAGGGCTAGATATACAAGATATAAACAATAAAAATGATACCTAAAACAGGAAAGTATAAAATATATAGAAATGATAGTATTGGAGGAAACCACACACAAAAGTGGGGATGAATTGAGTTATGAAATGAAATAAAGGTATTATTTGACATATTATTAAGTTGAACAATAGAATATAAATAGTATTAATAATGATGGAAATAAATATAAAAACTGAGAGAATAATATTGGTATTTGAAAATATGGAAAGTTGACCAAACATATAGAGAAATATTTGTGTTATAGAAAAAAATCTTTGTAACGAGAACAATAGATAAAACAAAATATATTTTTTTAAATTTATTTATTGATATTTACAACTGTATTACAATAATACATCAAGTAAATAGGCTATGTGATACATAATGACATCAGTTAATGGCAAGTAGAGAAACTACCCACTGGTAGTACTCAAATCACTAGTTCAACTAAGAAGGTCACGTGGCCATCTACTTTTCAGACGCCTCGGAGGATTATCGGGAATCGAAGAAGAAGCTAGGTTTGAAACTAGAGGGTTTGAGTGGGAATAAAGTTTGTTATGAAAGGATAGATACCGGGTTCGGGCCAAATCAGCAACAAGTGGGACATTGAGGTCGTTATGGATGACTTTATTCTTAACAAAATAAGGAGCGTTGAGGATTTTACGAAGGATTTTGGAATGTAGGGATTGGATACGAGAGGAATTCGATGGCTTAGTGGAGCCCCAAAGCTCTACTCAGTAAGTCCAAATAGGTCGTATGATGGTCATGTAGATGAGTCTTTTGTAGTTAATTGGGAGGTTAGAGCGTTTGTCTGGTAAGTGTTGAAGTAGCCTGAAACGTCGTGCGGTTTCTTGTCTTTTCAGTCTAGTATGAGGATTCCAGGTTAATCGTTTGTCGAGATGCAACCCTAGGTATCGGATCTGTTCTACAGGCACCAGTGGGATATTATTAAAGGATACTGAAGGGTAGAAAGTCATTGGTTTACGACGTAAGGTAAAAGTGATTTGATGAGATTTTTGAGAATTTATTTTAATTCTCCAGTTTCGACACCATTCTTCAAGATCAGTGATATGGGATTGGAGGCTTTGGGATGCAATAACTGGATTGGTGTTCACTGATAATACACATGTATCATCAGCATACGTGGTAAGGATAGTATTAGGATGAGTTGGGATGTCAGTTGTATAAACTGTATAAAGGATTGGGCTAAGGATACTACCTTGAGGAAACAAAATATAAAAATCCTGTTGGAGAAAACTGATACAAGAGAAGGAGTGATTAAAATTATGAAATGTTTATATATTATTTTAATTTCTTTGTCTCTTGTACATAGCCTTGTAGCCATGAAGAAGACCTGGAACATGGGTCGAAACATTGGCTTTCAAGTAAATAGTTCAACCCTAATTAAGAAATTATTTTCTTCCCCATTAATTAACGGTCAATTAATATTATTCCAGTAATAATGGTATCTTCTGTTTCATGAAATTATTTCTGACCTCTACCCGGACCATTTTCTCCCCCCTACAGTGTTACAATTATTAGTCTGATTATCCAACAATCATTAAATATTTCGACAAAGGCATTTCCCTATAACAAATACGAACATTGTACGTAAAGTTATTAACCATAACTATTCTATTTCATGGTTAGCTATTCGACATTAAGCTGATAGTGGCTCCTAAGTACTGGAACAAGAATGAAAATTGGTTTACGTGTTTACGAGTTGAGTTGGCAGTTTCGTGAGCGATAATGTTGGTATTCTGAAAGGTTGGCACATTATGTAACGATCCATCACCCTCCAGGTCTGGGGGAGGGGGTTCTGCAGCGCAACCGTCTTCCGCTTCCCGATTAGCGGTGGACGTCCGGCCCAGATCTATGCGCTATAGCGTTACTCGAGAAGTAACGAAAAAAAGTAATTAACTAGAGTTCCTCAAGGCAAGCCACAAAACCCACTACTATTCCATACTACTCAAAAAACAAATATTTTCAACAGATGGATTTGAAATGTGAGCTTAAAAAAATAAAAAATTGAGTACTGGCATTAATTCCTGGTTTAATGATGGCATTCGAATTCTTCTATTAACGATAAATAAGTGTTTAAAAGCTTGAAACTTTTCAGTTTTAACTTACGTCATAACTCCCATGAAACTTCAAGTTCAAAAATTAGCTTCAACCAATACAATACTGAAGGCTTAACCCAAAAATTACGAGTCGTTGTACTTTTGAAGGAGGGTAGGCATTATACCTTTGGAAGTTCTGTATCCTAAGATTTATTTACTCATCAATCTTACGATTATACGGAAATATGCCACGTCTAGGGTAATCCCGTCGGTTTATCTTTAAAAAAAACCTGAACCACTACTACTCATGGAGGGTGGCTTGTGCTCAGTACGTAGTAGATACTGTTCTTGAACCAGGGAGGCGATTTGTCCTGGATTACACTCAACTGCCATATTTTTCCCCATATTTTGGGTAGTTACTTTATAGGGGTTCGGTGAGCCACATGAGTGTCTGAGCTACCCCGTTCCCTGAAATCTTTAAATAATTACTTAATAAACATTTTTTCTTTCATCCATATTTTTTTACAAAAAAAAAAATATCACAACTTCACCAAACCTATAATTTCCGTTAAAAATGAAAAATTCACATCTTACCTTAAAATCAAGCGTCGGGCCTACAAACACGCTATTAATTAACGTGTAATAAATAAAAATCTCAATTCGTATCGCTCGACATGGCACCCGACCTCAGTATATTGATGTTAAAATTTTCTTTTGACACGACTAATTAAGAAATATGGTAAAAAAAAATTAACATTTGATTCTAATTTCGTGATGGATTATCATAATAGCCACTCTGAAAATATCAAGATTCTGTCAATTTTAAAATTAATCTCGATATGACGTGCACTGGGCAACAACGTGTTTGTAGTTCTTTTTAGGAATTTTCTTTAGAGATAACTAAAATATCTTCAAGAATTAGTGGATCAATTTTTATTTTGTTTTAGATTATTTTTTGATGAAGGGATTTTGTAAGGGTTTGGATTGACAAATGAATATGTTTAATTTCAGCACTGATCACATATTATTTAAAAGACCCATAAAAATACAATGGACATATAAAACTAACTTTAACACGTTGCCGCAAAAGACGGCTATAGCCTACCGATCTTTGGCGTGCACATTTTAATCAATAAAAAAAGAACAGCGCTAGTACGAAGTGTACTGACGCATACACTTGTTAATTATTGAGTAATACATCGAAAAAAAAAGTGTAGCATGCCACACAGCATATTTATTGCCCTTTTATGCGTTTTCTTATGCTTTGCCGCTTCGAAACATTTGGACATCTAAAGCCAAATGACAGCTATAACAGTCTTAGGACTACATATTGACAAACGTTTATTTCGGAACCCCCATACTACATTGAAAAGACAAGAAACTGCGTACCTTTTCAGGCAACTTCAAACCCCCCAAAATTTTTCGTTCATCTATCGCATTTCGCATTACATTACCTCCTCGCATTACTTATTTCATATGAATATTTAACGAAGTATTTTTATTTTTATCCGGTTCATTCAATATATTTAATTTTATTTATGCTTTCAGTCATCTTCACAAGTTGAACTACACTCTGAGCCGCCGGATAAAATTAGTAGACTGCCGACAGATGTCATGCCGAATTATAGTAGGGGGGCCAGAGTGTCGGATTTAACACGTTTATAGTTCAAAGTGGCGAACCTATATCCGAAAATATTGTTACACAAAAAATTCTGCATCGAAAGCGATTAAATGCGGAAAAATGGCGCAGATATCGTCAGAAATTCAAGCGGCTAAAATCGGGCGCCAGTTCTAATCAAGGCACGTGCGGCAGTGGATACCAGTATGAGTCGAGATACAAGCATTTACTTATTTTAGTTACCATAAAATGTTAATAACATTTATAAACTGTGAGACTCGAGGCGAAGATGAAGTTTTTGATAAAATAATTGAAAATGACAACGATTCAATGGTTTAAAAAAATATTGCTCATACTTTTTAATAAGCGTTTTATTTTATTAATTATGTATTCCGTACTCTAATACGCAAATTGAAATTAAATTTTATAATTGAATATTTTGTCTACTAATGATTTCCCATTATCATTCCCATTTATCAATATTTAAGTTAAGATTGAAAACGCAATTTTAATACCCTAAATCGAATAATTTTCCAATATTTTTTAGTTAAATGCCTACGAACCGAAAAAAAAAAGATTCATTTGCATCGTGGTTTGATAAAACCACACAACTTTTTCTACTTGCCTTTATCCAATACCTTCAAATATCTCAATAATTCTATTTACTTGTTGTATAAAAATACAGTTGTAAATTTCAATAATTAAATTTAAAAGTATATATATTAATTAGAACAAACGAAACTAAAAGAAATTGTGATATAAATAAATGCAAATAAAGATATAGGATGGTAAGAAAATATTCCTGAAAGTAAACTTTTACAGAACTATTTATTATACAGTTATTTAAGAACCTAAAAAAACAATGTTCACTAGAGCAAACGTTACAAAATTACAATCCCATTAATGACAGAGCAAACTGAGATCCTTCAAGAGAATATTTGAACTGGAGAAAGCTTTGGTTAAGCGGGGACGTAACAGAGACCTCACCCACCTCGAGTTTAACTGTTTGCTCCAGAGCTTAATAAAACATTAACGCTGATTCCAGAAGCCTTGGAAATTTTCTCTAATGAATAAATTAATTTAACAATTGAGAACCTTAGTTTTCTATTAACGTTCCCACAACTGTCACCTAACTCCTTATTCTCGAAGCCTTACTTTTAAAAAATATATATTTATTGAAATTTACAACTGTACACAGAATACTTCCAGTGAATACAATGAAAGATAAATCAAGTCCCGACATAAAGGCAAGTAGAGAAACTATCCAATGGTAGTATTCAATTAAAAAGTTCAACTTTGAAGGTCACGAGGCCATCTTCTTTTCAGACGCCTAGGATGATTATCAGGAATTGAAGAAGTTGCGAGGTTTGTAACAAGTGGGTTTGAGTGGAAATGAAGTTTGTCATGAAAAGATTGATATCGCATTCGGGCCGAATCAGCAACAAACGGGACATTAAGGTCATTAAAAATTACTTTGTTAGTAACAAAGTAAGGAGCATTGAGGATTTTACGAAGGATTTTGGATTGTAAGGATTGAATACGAGAGGAATTCGATGGCTTAAGAGAGCAATCAAAGCTCAATTCCGTATGTCCAGATGGGCCTAATGAATGTCATGAATATGAGTCTTTTGTAGTTAATCAGGAGCTTAGAGCGTTAATTTCATTTACTTATGCAAAAAAAAAAGTTGCTGTAAATTAAATTAATGCAGTCTAGCATGAACTACTATAGATATAATAATTAATGTATCTATACCTGTATGACTTTAACAAAATCCTTAAATCTACTGCGTTTGGGGCATGAAAATGTTTTGACAATTGCCATAAAGAAAACGAATTGCAAGTTGGAACTTGATGTGACTAAACTCTAAGCGACAACCTGAGGAACTGATACACGAAACATCATCAAGCAGGCATGGCTTAGTCTATTTAGGCTCCGAGAGAAGAAATGGAAACGATTTTCATTAAGGAAAGGTGGAAACATTAATTACAAAGAGAAATATAGGTAGCCTCGGAGCACTCCTAAGTTTTAACGTCGCAAAAACAGGTCGTAGTAAGGTTTACAAATAGACTCCTCTCCCATTGTGACGAGCCCTCTGAGTTGACAAAGACCCGCCGCCGTGGTGAATAGAGTCTCTTCAGCTCCTATAGTTCTTATCTAGGGCAAGGTTTTCCCTTTTTTTTTTTTAAATCTAAATCGAATACTTCCGGGAAACGGATTAGCCCGTCTTTAGAAACATCTCCGGGAAATCAATGACGTGGGAACTCTGGTGTAAATATAAATGTTTCATATAAACTGGGAAAAGACCAAGGTGGCTTTTGAAGTATTTGTGATTGCCAATTAGGATTTATCTGGATTTTATACTAATTATTTACCTTATGCAGTGATCGTAAAAAAAGCTATAATATAATAAATAAATACACACAATATAATAAATGTACGTATAATAGTAGAGGTGGACGACCGGAGGTCTTATATCCTGCAGAACGCCTGATTAGGAATAAAAAAGGCCTGGAAGAAAAATTGGAGATCATAGAAAGAAAGATCTTAGGGAAAATTTTTGGTTACAATTAAAGACCAAGGTGAATACAGACGACCAGATAACACCGAGCTATACACTCATATTCCCAAAAATATCCGATGTTATGAGAACAGAGAGAATATCATTCCATGGCCAGCTGTTAAGAGTGAAACCCACGAGACTGGCGAACCGGATATTCACGTATTTAAAAGAAAAGAAGATCAAACCTGGTTCGAAGAGATAGAACAAGATTTTCGGGAGATAGAGATTACCAACGAGGATGTTCTGGAAAGCACCCATCTCATGATGAAACTGGATACCTGTGTGGGGTTTCAAGGAAAACAGAAGCTGAAGAAGTGAAAGAAATGGACAGAAGAAAGAAGGGAGCAGCACCGGTGACAAATGAGGGAGTACTGGGCAAACGTCAGGAAGAAGAGAGACAGTTCAATGACGTGGTCCTTAGTAGGCCAATACGGAAAAAAATAGAGCAGTTATGAGAATAATAGTACTCCCGAAGATAATACATAAAACAATGGCCATGGGCCAAGAATATCAAAGGGGACCTACGGAATAAGATCGAATAAAGAAATATACGAAAGGACAGGTGATTTGGAAAGAGCAATGAGGAAAATGCGACAAAGTTTCTACAGGCAAACGATTAGAATGAATCACAAAAGAACGAATAAGCAAATATTTGATAAGATACAGAACCTCAAGGGCCAGAGTAGTGTCCCTAGCCAGATGAAAGAACAACTTAAAAGACTTCGAATTATTGATGAAGATTGCCTGAACAGAGAGAGATTTAGGAACCTACCTACTCAGAAACATCAGGGTTCTTGTGAAAAAGAGAACGAAGCATAGCCACGGAGGATGGACCCTGCAGAGAAGACATCAACATTCAGAGAAAATGAAGAATTAGTGGAAGGAAGAAATCTGATGCATAGTCCTTTGTTGGCCGTTTCAAAAAAAAAAAAAAGAAAAAAAAAAAGATGACAAATTCATACACAAATATTATGCATAGTTAATAAATATAAAATATAGATAGACCTGTAAATACTGGTAATATTGGCATAGAAACTTCCCTTTTAAGTGTCCCCTAAGTGTTATTATTATATATTTAAAAAAAAAAATTATAAGGATAATAACCTCAGAACTAAAGGACGCATGAAGGGTAGTTTACGAGGTAGTTCAGGAGATTCCTATTAGGGTAGAAAATAATTAGACCATACTTAATCATGAAGCTGGCATCGAGACTTTAGGTTCTCTAAGTCTTTTCATTACATTTTGCAACAAAAAAACAATAATTCCACCCCTAAGTATTTAAAAGAAAAAAGCCTAGTAACAATATATCCTTCCATAGCTGAGTCATAGCTCAGCAAATGGTAGAGGCGGTACTTTAAAATAACGGTTGTGCATGGAGTGATTTGTTCATCATTCCCGACCGTCGGGTTTTCCCCTGTAGGGTTACAACTTTACCCACATTATCCACTATAGGAATTTCCAACAGAAAATGAAACGTGCCATTTTGTTTAAAAAAAAAACCTTAAATGTGCCAATTAATCTCTGCATGTGCAGAGACGTGATTAGGCCGAGATCACAGTCCACAGGCTGCACTTTTCAACCGATTAGGGGCACCCCCATCATGGCAGTATGAACCCCTGGAGGGTTGCAGATCCTACCACATGGTTGAACCAAGGCTGTTAACAGAATAAACAATTTCTCTTCCATAGCCAGTTTCGAACCCAAACCTTGTATATTGTTACACAGCCCCAAATATTGTACTCCCAAATAGTCAAATAATAAGGAAATATTTTTCATTAACTAACGACATTGCCGGTTTTCATCGGGGTTAAGTAAACAAAATGTCACCTTTTTAATATTCTTATCCATTTTAATTTTGCTTAATTACTTCCTTATATTCATATACTTGTAACTATTAAGGTAGGGTAAGAACACTCTGTCTAAAATTTCCAGATTTCATTTTATATATTATTGTATTTATTTCTTATTTAAACTACTAATAACTACATTTGCGTTGATTATATGCGGTAACTTCATTTCAAGCCAATGCCTGACGTAGTCACTTACGCACTACGAGAATGTTTTAGAAAGGGACATAAAATGAGTTCAAACACAAGGTTGAACCAAGGCTGTTAACAGAATAAAGAATTTATCTTCCATAGCCAGTTTCGAACCCGGGACTTGGACTGATAAATAGTACCTGTTTTTTCCTGTTATCCTTCGCTTGTATTTCACACTATACAATCATACATAACTTTAACAATTAATGGCGAAATCTTCCTCATTTGTTACGATATTCCTGAATCACACATCATAATAAGTTCTTGTTCACACATCAGGATGTTCCCGTTAATACGCCATCAAGTCATCAGACATGAGGAAATATTACATGGAGGGAAGGTGACAATAAACACAATTAACCAGCGCTAATGGCCGAGTAATTTGATACGGCAACGCCAGCTTCACTTAGCGGGGCATCAAATGATAATAGCAGCGTAAGCATGTTGATATGTTAAGTTTACGCATAAAGTCGGAGTAGATTTGGCATATATAATGCATTTGGTTGGGGTAAATAAATGAGTAGCAAAGTACGTTGCTAAAAAATAATGTTAAATTATTTTACCATTATAATATCACGTATCAAATGATGGAATAATCCGAAATATATTCTATGCATCGTTCCGAGCGTTATAAAAAAAAAATATGAATTTACAAAATGAGCACAACATAAGAACTAGGTCACTTAGGCAGGTAGCAAGACCCCTTGATAACGGGGTTCCACAGATACGAAAGTGGGTGTCCAACACGGTAATTCTGTAAGGGACTCCGAGAAGGGAAGTCTTAGCTTGACTTCTGGAAGGAGGTCCGGCAACGAAGGCTGTCAAAGATGATAATGGAGAGATTCAGATGCCCATAATACAGACCTTGACGAAGAACCATATAAGTAACCCCTGTTTTTCCAAGTAAGTGATAATTAAATATATGAATGTGTTTTATGCCAATCCTATATATATATATATATATATATATATATATATATATATATATATATATATATATTAAATGATAGTCCAAATAAGAAATAGTATTAATAATGTATATTCATTATAATTATTTATATGCTTTTTTAACTCCACATGCAATATATGTTTATAACTAAATAGATGGTTTATTTAAGGTATAAAGATACTGATTAGTACACAATCAATCTCTAGAAAAGAATCCAATTTAAAATAAAGTTAGAACTTTTAAAGAAATGATAATTTGAATAATTATCGTAAATGATCTCTGGCATCCCAAAATTAATAGAATTATTAATTGTCTAAACTCATGTCTCAAAAACTAATGAAATTTATGAATTACTGATTTATTAATAAATAAATTTACGCATTATTGAGTAATTAAATTTATGTATTACATGTATATATATGGTCAGTAATATGGTGAGCAAAGAGGGTCAGTAATAGAGCGCTGATTTGCCAAACCGAAGGTCCTGAGTTCAAATCCCGCTCACTGACAGACTTTTTTTAATCTGTTAGAGGCCGGAGATGGATCCTACTGGATCTAGGACCCTCCTGGGGCTCTCCCAGCCTCTATAAAATGGGTAACCCAAAATAAGGGGGGGGGAATAAGGCGGTTGAGCGTGATATAGGATAAATCACCTCCCTGCACAACCGTTCTCCAAGAAACAATAATCCGTCCAAACTGAGGTTAGAAAGACTAGCTTGCCTGTGCTGCATACTGTGACATATTCTGGAACTATTCATGTAGAATACTGGCTACACTGAGCATTAAAACGCTAACAGGAGTACATAAGTTGTAGCCAAACGGCTACATTAGGCATGAAAGGGTTAATATAATAATTTTTTTTTAAATCCATTGTTAAAATAATTATTTTTAAGAGATGTTATAGATGACTATCTGTCACTTTTTATTATATGAAATTGTTTGTAATTTGAAATTGTTGAATATTTTAAGATGGTGCTGTAAAACAATTTCACCCGCTGGTCTACTAACATTAGTGTCTTATTTCGTTAATGTCATTTACCTCTTCCTAGGTTAGTCTCTTCCTTCTCACCCCTTCATCATCTTACTAACATCGTTAGTGCCATTCCATTTTAATTTTAATGTTAATATAATGCATACTAATAAATAATTAATATTACTTGATCGGCTAGATATTAAATGGTTATCATATATAAATGATGTAAAGGTTGTGCAGGAGTCTATTGTCAATGGCATAGAGTAAATTGTTTAATAAAACAAGGAGGTTTCATCAAGGCTTCCGTGTTGTCAGCAATCTTAACTTCCTCCTTTTACTCCTCAATTCTTTTACATGAATATGTACTTGCTCTAAGAGTTAAACAAGGTAAGAGAGTAGAAAGATGGTGTTAGTTTAGTTTGCAGTATGTAAGGAAAATGGCCACTAAGTTAGATCTAGATTAGCCACTAAATTATTATGTTAGTCCATACTAAATACTATTACTTTTGACTATACTAAATACTACTGCTTTTAATAGAGCTTTCCTTATCCGATCCTCGTCCCTTTGGAGCTCAATACCTTCATCCATTCGTCGTTCCAATAACCTTCAAATCCCGTATTTTCAATCACCCAATTCCCAAAAAATACATAACCAGTTTTCAGATAAAAATTTTCTAACTTATAAATGAATGATGTGTCTTTTATTTATATATAATTATATTTATATATATTTCTATTATTGACGCTTCACTCTTCCAGTCAGATATTTTTAAAAACAAGTTATATTAGATGATATTGTTCATACTTTTTGTTTCATTTTCTGCTTTCAATGTTTCTACTTGACAATGTAATTTGCATACATATGTAATTGTCTATTGTTTCTCTACATATAATTATTGTCATCTTATCTATGTTATATTTTATTTCTTGTACTCTGTTTTTTATTATTTTTTAAATGGTATCACTGGAAGTAATTCGCAATGTTTTTTATGTCTGATTTTTTCTTTCTCGTTTGTTAATTTAATGGTAGTAATTAATTAAATGTAATCCCAAGACATAATAATACCCTGTATAGAAACCTGTGTTTTTATTCTAAAGGGACTTGTCCCAGAATAAATAAAGAATTTATTATTATTATTATTAAATAAGTCACCTAGTTAGTTCACACAAGAATGTCTATTGTATTTACCTATTATATCTGTTCAATATCACTACTATAAATATATATCTTCCTTACAAGACGTCCACTATTTGTAAACTCAGGACATTAAACTACCAAGGCTAAGAAAAGAGCCGGCCACATCATAAGGAAAAGAATTCTAAAGAAATTCCTCGGTAGCATCTAAGATGTTAATTGCGTGAGTATATGGAACTTGAAGAATCGGACGACCAAATCATAGACGGGAAAATTCCGTAGCTACTGATGCCATGTTTCTTCTTGGTTTCCATATTTGGAAGGCAGACGTTCATTGTCCTTTAACAACGGCTCTAGGATATTTTAAAAGTAAGTAAAAAATCCTCGGTTATGGCATCCTTCGGAAGGGACGTACAAGGGGGGTCCTGAAGCAATAAGATGTCATGTACTCGTTCAAAGATCCCTATCCTAATTAAACCTGGATAGGCAAAATTTACGGGTCCCGCTGTAGCATCGTCCTACTTGCCACATCAGCATCATTAAATTAACAAACAAATATATCGTATTTCAGCACCTAAGAGATATAAAGAATTTCATTTATCTATTGCATTTACCCTGATCTATATGATCGGACCTTTGTTTAGCTAGATTCGATTGCGGCAGACCTAAATACAAAACGCAAATGCCATCATTCGTAGATTACCTAAAGAAGGCAAGTTGTGTAGCACCCTGAATTTTTGCGTTGAGTTGAAACCTGGAATATATCTGAGGCTTATCTCCCTGCCAGCTTAATCACAGTTGGGCTTTCACGGGAGCTTCGTCCACAAAGCCTTCATTGTTTGCTTGGTCTAGGACTTATGTTCTGTCTAAAGCAAGTATAATTCATTTGTTTATATACTTACGATATATATATATATATATATATATATATATATATGTATATATATATATATATATATATATATATATATATATATATATAAAATATAAAGCCAACATTACGTGCATTGTTGTATTATTTTATTGATAACTTGAGAGAGAGATAGAGAAGAATAGAATAGAAAAAATCTTTATTCGGAAACAAAGTTCATAAAAAAATAACAAACGTTTCTAGCAAAAGAAATATGTACTTATTAAAATAAAAATCTAAATCAGAACTAATAAGGACAATCCAAATGGAAAATAATTCTTTTGAAACATTATAATGAAATTAATAATAAAAAGAACAAAGAGAGAGAAATTTACCTTTAAACAAAAATACATCATTATTAACAAAAATCATTAAATATCATTAACCAAGATAAGAAATTGTATAACTTGGAACCCTGCTCAGAAATAAAAATAAATAGAACATTCCATTATCTTAATAATTCAAAAAATAATCCACTTAGCTGAAAAAAAGAAGAAAAACTAAATATAATTTATTATATTTTATATATATATATATATATATATATATATATATATATATATATATATATATATACTAAATTATAAATAAATAGTATATACTAAATAATAAAACACCCGCTAACAACAAAATACGGAAAAATTGCACAAGTCAATGAATTCAAATATCTAGGAGAAATCATGCAAAAATCTGGCCTGAATACAAAATCAAATGAAGAAAGAGTTTCAAAGTTACAGAAAGCCTATTAACTCACCTGGTCGCACTACAATAAAAAATGCATCTCCACGGCCGCAAAATTACGACACTACAACACAAAGTTCTACCGGAAGCCTATACCCATCGGAAACCACATCAAAGGAAGGACGAAAATTAATGAGATCGAAAAACAAGAAAGGAAAATCCTGAGAAAAATCCACGGGCTAGTATTTAGAGAGAATTTCTGGCAAAAAAGACCTACAGAAGAACTATACAGAGACACTGAAACCATCACTACAGTCATCAGAAAACGCAGAGCGAAATTTTTTGCACATATTTCCAGAATGAACGATAGCATACTGACTAAAAGAACATTCAATACAGTCTCTACATCGAAATTGGGCACTTCGTGGTATAAAGAAACCACAGAAGACTTGAGAAGATTAAACATCACCATAGAAGGCATGCAAGATCGTAAAACCTGTAGAGACAAAATTATGAACCAGAAACTTGAAGTTATATCACAACCTACACTAAGCAGGGGTAAATAGACAGATGAACAGAAGAAGGCTCAAAGTGAAAAAATGAAAGGGTTTTGGGAAGACAAAAAGAAGAAAAAAGTCACCCCCAAGAGCTAGATTTTTGTGTTTTCAGCGCTCTCCTTAGAAAGGAATATACACAAATAATAATATACTAAATAATATATATATATATATATATATATATATATATATATATATATATATATATATATATATTTAGAGTGTCTGATATTAAAGCCCAAATTTCCTTTATTTAGCAATATTTCAGTATAATCATAGCTTATATGCATGCATGCATGCATTATATGTATATATATATATATATATATATATATATCAATTCAAAACAACAGTCTACCCCCGTAACACCCGTTCTCGGCTCTCAGATCTACATACAGCATCCCACCGGCCAGCAGCTTTTGAAAGAGCTTTCCTTATCCGATCCTCATCTTTTTGGAACTCCTTACCTTCTTCCATTCGTCATTCCAATAATCTTTCAACCTTTAAATCCCGTTTATTTAATCACCTAATTTCCTTAGAATTCCCAAAAAATCGGAAATAGTTTGTTCAGTTTGAGATTAAAGTTTTATAAGTGATGGATGGATGATGTATTTGATATATATTTGTGTATCTGTATGATTGTATGTGAGTGAGGTGTGTATAAACTTACATTTTCTTTCTCTGCTAATTTGGCTGTTCACACTCCAGTTACATATTTTTATATTTACTTATTTTATTTTTTATAGTTATTATAATTAGTTTTGTTTATATTTTTTCTTTCATTATCTTATTTCTTTTTTCGTTGTAATTTTGTTTCCGAAAATTTGTATGTATATGTGTGTGTGTGTGTGTATATGTAACTGTCAATTATTTATCTATTTATAATTATTGTTATCTTATTTCTATTTCCTTTTATTGCTTCTTCTTTTTAAGAAATAGTTTTCTTTAATTATTGTTCGAGGTGGTAATTCTTAAATTTTTGTTAATTAATTTTTTATTTTTTATTTCTGATCTATTAATCTCAATTGTAATTAATTAATGTAATGTCATATATTTTACTCTAAGACATTTTAGTTTTAACACTATTCCTGTATTGTTTTTCTAAAGGGACTTGTCCCAGAATAAATAAAGTCATTATTATTATTATTATTTATTTATATATATATATATATATATATATATATATATATATATATATATTTATTTATAATAAAGCCCTATATATATA
Organism: Troilus luridus; assembly: GCA_964056705.1. Taxonomy (NCBI): domain Eukaryota; kingdom Metazoa; phylum Arthropoda; class Insecta; order Hemiptera; family Pentatomidae; genus Troilus; species Troilus luridus. The sequence goes on along the minus strand of OZ057417.1, from coordinate 56,228,319 downwards.
TATATATATATATATATATATATATATATATAAATGAAATGTATCTTTAACCAGCGTCCAATTGGTATATGAGAATTAATTTGAACAGAAGAGTATTCGATTTCATACATACCCATATATGAGATCAATTAATGTTAAGTGTACTTTTAGGTTCCTAAAACCTAGGAACAAAATGACCTTTCTTAAAAAAAGAACACAACAATATTTCCTTAAGTTCTATTCTATTATAAATTAAAAAATAAACCATTATAACAAACTTTTCTTTGATACCGCAAGTAGTTTATAGACATGGCTTTTATTTATGTCATCAACTAATTTTTATAGTGATAAATAACACAAGAAGTAAGATCAAAGCCATGAAAATTAATGTATTGGATTCGGATACTTGTTTTTTAATATGGATAACTTATTCTAATTATTTATGCATAAACATTACATACTAAGCACTTACAAAAATATATCCATTACAAGCTTCCTAGAGGAAAACAAATTTTTGTCAATACATGACGTACATATCTAATACTTACAGTTCCCTCTCTAGATGCTTTAATTAAGTTATTTCTAAGCATAAAATACTTCGGAAAGTGTAACGTCAAGAACGCTAATTAGTATGAGACTTCCGCCCCTTCAAAATGGTATGCTACCCAAAATTTTAAACCCTAAAATATAAAGTAAATTAAGTAATCTGAAAGAGGTATGCATATATAAGTACATAAGTTTATATACTTATATATGTATGTATTATGTGATATATAATTATATCATATACAATATAGAATATATGTAGGTTAAATAAAGATATTTTTTTTAACTCCACCCGGACCATTTCTTTCCTGATATATAATATATTTTTTTAAGAATGTAATATTTTAAGTATATTGATAATTGGTATGATTATATTTTAAAAGATTAAAGTTCATCGTATCCTACTATTTAATGTCAAAGTGTCCATTTTACATTGATAATTCAGTTTAAGCCTTTGTATTTATGTTGGCGCAGTTAAGGTTTGGTTCAGTCAGTTCTTTATAGAAAGAAAACACTAGTTTTATCATAAAAAGGGAATACAAACTTTAAAAATAAAAAATAAATCTACTACTATTACAACTATTGAAGGATCTTGGATCAAAAAAATAATAGAGACTGTACTGTTTCTAGGATAACTGCTGTGCAGGGGGGTGATTTTAACATTTGCTCTAGGATTTTTAAGATGTTTTTCTGATACTTGGTATCAGTATACCAGTGTAGGTTATGAAAATATCTTGTTTATTTGTCGAGAACATAAAATAAAAAAAATAAAGAATACAAAGAAAAAAACCGAACTGAACATAATAATAATAATATTATGTAAGATTATGTAATAACCATGTACAGTGGAGCGTCGATTATCCGAACGTTCAATTACCGGAACTCTTTTTTTTCAAATGTAATTTGAATTACATTTGAATTAAATTGTTATTATTATTATTATTGAATAATTTGAATTAATAATTTTAATACTCGAACCGACAGGCCTTGAGAAATCTCACAGCAAAACCGTTTCCAAAAAGTCAAGAAGTCATTAGTGTTAGTTCAAGAAATCTACAACATTAATGCATGTCAAGACAGACAAAAATTCGGCATTACAACACAGTCATAAAACCAACAATCCTTTACGCAAGTGAAACAATGTCACTTAACAGAAAACAAGAATTAGAAGAAATCAAAAAACAAGAGAGGAAGATCATCAGGAAAATCCTAGGAGCGAGATATACCAAAGATGGTTACAGGCTACAATCAATCAAAACAACAGAAAAAGTTTCAAACATTGAAATTGACATTAGGAAAAGAATAAAATTCTTTGGACACCTCACGAGATTACCAGAAAATCGACTGTCAAAAAGGATATTAAATTATGTGCAACTCAAACATATGGGCAAAGGACATTTTAAAAAGAGACACCTTCAGACACAAAGTCAACAAGTGGAAAGTTACATCAAAGCAACCAAAGCAAAAGCAGTGCAGAAATGGTCGGAAGAACGTAACCAAGCCTTCTCAGAGAGAATGAAGGGCTATTGAAGGAACAGGAAGAACCCAAAGAAGGATTGATTGAGTTGTTTGCTCAACGTCTTCCACTATTGAGGGAATACGATAATAATAATAATACTAAAAATACCAAAATCGGCAAATATCTTCTTAAAGGTACTGTATTGCCAATTTTTGAGAATATTAAAATTAACATTTATTAAATAAACCAATAAATACTAGCCTAGGAACCCTCCAGAATTTTATTGAAAAAAAATTTAAACAAGGAATAAAATGTTCTTTTATCACTCTAAACGTATCAAGTAATATCTTAAGAAATTATGCATCTTAGAGGTCTCAGAAATTACTATATATTTAGTTAACTAAGCAATACGATTAGTTAACTAAATATACTAACCATATATCGTATTGTTTAGTTAACTAAATATACTTACATAAATAATTATTTATTACCATTTTCTACAGAAGGGTCTATATTTATATATGGTCACTATCCTATTTGTTTAATCCATTAGGTTTAATATAAATTTAAAAATTATGCATAATATTAAAATTACTAAACAACCAGAAATGCCTTATTTTTCTTGCCCCCCTATTACTATCTATCTTTTATTATTATCTGTAGGAGACGATTTTTGTCAAATCTTCAATAAATTCTTATGATACGGAAAATTAGCCGCATATTTAATAATACCAGCAAGTAAGAACCACGTATAAAATGTTAAATATATGCTAATGTAATATTTTCGAATTTCGTACAATTTTTCCAGTGAAGGATGCGAAGTTCAGAATATTTTCTATGAGATATATAAATAAATTGTATTATAACATCTTTCCTCAACTTCTACTAGATTTTCCATTAGTTATAAATCTAATCTTAAACTTATTCTCAGAAAATTTATATGAAATGGTAGAGTGAAGATAGAGTAATTACCTTTACTAGAAAGTAGAGATGAAAACTGATCATAGACTTGAAACACAATTAGCTATTGAAAGTAATGAGGGAGTTTGTGTTTGAAAGCTTACTGATTAGGCCATGTGTACCTAAAGCATTCAATTTTACTCAAGCGCCGATCGAACGGCATCATGGAGTTTTGAAATTATCCAAGAAATACTAATATGGCATAAGTATTCAAATGAAACCACACTAATTAAGATTCGAATAAACTTTAATAAACAATTTATCTATACATATCATATAAGTCCTCAGCCGCGTTTGTTCGAGGAAAACTCAATAACTACAGCACGGATTTTCATACGGTTTTCACCAATAGATAGAGTGATTCACCAGGAAGGTGTAGGTATATAATTTATCGAGGTTTTGTGTAAACGGGTTGGAATATAACGATATTTTGCGGAAATGTTGGAAAAAGTATGGCCGCCTGGGAGGTTTCATTGAAGACGCTGCGTAATATATCTTATCTATCTAACTATCTATAAATATTAAAAAACAAAGTCCTCAGCCGCGTTTGTTCCAGGAAAACTCAATAACTACAGCACGGATTTTCATGTGGTTTTCACCAATAGATATGTAATGTGTTTATTGTTTGTTGTAAGTATTTCTCTCTAATATATAAAAATGTTTTCGGTTGTGTAATATTTTATTAGCGTTGCATAGCAACGGATCTTGGCAGTACTTTTTGTTTAGTCTTTTATCGTGCTTGATCTGTTATATTATAAATATTATTAAAAATTGGCAATTCGTAAAGGCACAGTTATTGACTCCTTTAAGCAATAACTCAAAATATAGTAATTTAAATGCAAAAGAACGGAATGCATCGATTTAAAAAATAAACCAAGAAACATCTTATATATACTGATATTTTGATTTTAGTACTGTTATTTATTTCTATATATTTTAATGGATAAATTGAATTTACTCATTACATTTGAATTTAAAGAAAGAAACATATCAATTTTTAAAAAGACCATTTTCAATGAAATAGCAAAGTCATCCGTGTTTGTATTTTTTTTTTTTAATTCTAACTGTTCATTCACTTTTTTTTTTTACAACTTGTTCAATTAGTAAATTTATAATCATAAATAATAAAATTAAAATAATAATGTGAGCTGTAATAATTAAAAATGGTTTCAATTAAAATTACTCTAAAAATAAGGGCAAACGGACAAATGTTTTCATCACTTAGCACTTTTTGTGACGTTTTAAATCCTCTACACCTTGTTTTTATGATGGAATAATAATCATTAAAATAACTTAAAAGAATGAACGATTTTTTTTTCTAAATGGACTTACACCACTTTCCAATATAACAGTTCGTGTGTCTTCACAAATCATCCTCAAGTATGAAGGCATTAATATTTATCAATATATATAACAGTTAATATTTTGTTAATAAAGGGTAATATCACATTTAATGTCAAATCATAGTGCGTAATATTTTTAACATTTTTAAAATAAATAAATAATATTGAAAATAAATAGATACGGAACCTACAGAGCACTAGACTAACTTGAATACTAAACCAGCAATACCGCCCGGTTATGCGGGTAAAGTATACCCAATACAGTAGTTCAAGATATCAGCTCTTATTTTTTGAAGTGGTATAAGTGTACTTAAATTTTTAAAAAATCATTTTTTCTTTAAATGATTTTGATGATTATAATTTCATAATAAAATTTCAAAGGCATATTGGGTTGAAAACGTCAGTCTTTGAATAGTGATAAAAATATTCCCCCGTTATCTAGTATTTTTAAAGTAATTCAAATAGAAACCTTCAGATATCGCGAATAAGGACAAAAACAAGCCCATGAAAGGTCTTGGGTACAGTGAAAACGGTTATGCAGGAAGGTGGTTTGTCCTAAATCATAGACAGTAAAGAATAATAATTTCTTTGTAAGAAATGTCTTTTGTATATTCTTTCCCTTATTTTCTCATAGCGTCTAAAATACTTTCTTTTTTTTTTAGTTTATTTATTGATATTTACAACTGTATTAAAATTATACATCAAGTAAATGGGCTAAGCGATACATAATGACATGTGAAAATGACAAGTAGAGAAACCACCCACTGGTAGTACTCAATCTAAAATATTTAGTAGTATTTGTCACCCTTTAATATACTCTTACTTTATATATTATTTATATTATATATTATGCAGTGCTATTGTCATGAAAATCATTAAAAAAACATGAAGGCTATGCAGGGAGGAGATTTGTTCAGGATCACACTCAACCGCCAGATTTTCCTCCAATTAAGGGAGGCAACGTTATAGAGGCTGAGTGAGCCCTAGGAGGGTATTCAGATCCCATAGGGTCTCAACCCCCGGTATTATCTGGATGAAGGAATTATCAGGATGAAAATAGTCCAGGTGAGGGTCTGACAACTTAAATAGAGCGACCTTTTTTATTGGGATACCCATAACCTATAATACAAGAAACAGTATGCAATATGCAATTAAAATACAAATAGGCATCTAGGGATATGAGTGATAAAAAATAAAGATAAGAGACCCTTGGATAAATAAACAAAAAAGACGTAATAATTATTAATCTTGTTTTTATATTTATCTAAGGTTTCCCCATCTTTATTTTTTATCACTCATACCCCCTTGACGCCAATATGTATTTTTAATATTTAATAAAAATTTTATTAGAACCCAAAGGCTCGATGAAGATACCACTAATCTATTTTTATTATTAACCATGTATAATTTTAATTTGTCTGTATCTCGTATATTTAGCCTTGAAGAAGATCTACAATTTTGTTTGAAACGTTAGCTGTCCAGTAAACAGTTCTCCCTATTTCAGAAAATATTTCGGACCTCAGGCTGACTATTTTCTTCCTCATATATATCTCAACAAATATTATTCGAGATATATATGTTTTGAACCTTCAGCACGGCATTCCAGCACTCTACCCTTGAGCTACCCTGCTATAGAAATAACCGTAAATAGGCTGATATTCAGTAAAACATACTTTTAAAATAAGAAAACATAGAAATAGAATGTAATAAAAAATCATTCAATATAAATTGAATGAAGCTTTCAGGAAAACAAGCGCCTTACCCTTTAACAATCTCAGTGACGTTTACCTTCCTCCATGTTTGTACTAAATTAAACGAATAATTTATATTCATTGCTTTATGATATATTCATGACATTACATTGTGTAAGTGTTAGGAGAGTAACGGTAAATGTACAAGGATCGAAGAATAAAATATGACTCTACCTTCCAAACCTGAGCTGGAAATATCAATTTGCTCAGAGGTTCCAGCCTATATTTACTGGAAACCATTCCAGGTCATTTTTCTAACTGGAATGGCCATTTTCCAACTGGAGAATAAATCTTCTCAGCCCGCTCCTAGTCATTAGTTGTTTACCCAAACCGAATGTTAATAACTGGAGCATTCCATGAAGAACCGGAAAAAGAAGAAGTGCTAATGAAATTTTAATGATTTGTTATCCAAAAAAACAAAAAACATATTACGTAAGTAGTCATGAAGACTGCAGACTGAAGTGGAAACTTAAAACAACATTTAATCAAGAAATAAAAGTTTCAACTAACATTTCGAAGTATAGATGATATATTGTGGAAGAAAATGGTCCGGGAAGAGGTCAATAAATTTCTCTGAATATCAAGAATATTTATTCAGTAGCCAAAGTTTCGACCAACTCTGTAGGTCTTCTTCAGGGCTAAATATGCAAAATACAGACAATTTAAAATCACAAAATATTTAAAAATAGGTTAAGCATGGTAAAAACAAATGTTAAAATACAAAGGTAGGAAAAAAAAACATACTATAGAATACAATAAAAAAAACAGAAAGTGCTAAAAATTAAGGAATAAGGTAATATAAATTCAAATGGGATAAATATTAAAGCAAACATACAAAAGTATCAGTTATCTGAGGGGTGAACAATAAAGATGGGGCAGGGGAGAGAACATGAGAATTATATCGATATAGTAATAAATAAGAAAATGTTGATAAGAAATGATGATGATAAGTAATAGAACTGAGACATACATATTACTACCAATGGGGAAGATGATGTATACATAATTTTCATGAAATAGTATAAAGGATAGATGTAGTACAATAAATAATAATTGCTAAGACATGGTGAGAAAGGAGAAAATAATAGATATTAAATTAACATGTACAATCGTATAAAAAGTGCGATAAGTAAGTTACAATTGATGGGCATTGGACAACAATAAATGTAAAAAGACAATCAAATGTGGTTCAGAGAAGATACTTAAAAATTAAAAAGTGAGTTAAGATGAACCCGGATGAAAGTCGTTAAAATGATAATAAAAGGTGGGAAATGAATAAACTTCTTACAGAAACAGTAAGCAAGGAAATAGTAAGAATAATAGTGTGATGTGTTTTATAATGTATATGACTATTAGGGAAATGAAACGAAATGGAGAAGAGAGGGGGGACAATGGGTAAATTAGTGAAAAATATATAATAAATTACCTGTAGCTGGGGGGGGGGGGGGAGAACCCGATAGGTCCGTCCAAGCTGTAATCACTCTCAAACGTACAAAGAGGGGTGGGGGGGGTATAACTCCCACGCCTACGATATAGATGATATATGTTTGTTGATTTATCATCACCATTCATGGTGTCATTCCTAGATGAAATAATTAACGAAATATACACATTTTCTAAACTAAAGCTCATGATAACTTATATTTTTTGAAAATGTTAAAAGGGAAACGAATGAAAAGTTAAAAATTGTCGTGACTCAACTCGAAGCGACAGCCTGCGGAATATTTGCCGTTTATTTATTAATCGAAACATATGACGGGCTGCACAATCTCAAAAGAAAATAACAATAATTTAATTGAAATTAGTATAAAAAAAAAAACCTGTACCACTACAACCCATGAAGGGTCTGAGGTTCAGTAGATGGTAGAGACTGTACTGTTTCATGGACAACGGTTCTTCATAGAGGTGACTTGTCCTAGATCACGAACAACCTCCAGATTTTCCCCCCTGCAATCATGGCCTGCAGCGGGATTTGAACCAGGATTTCCGGCATGGCAGCTCAGTACTCTACCACTGAGACACTCCTCTCCCTATAATTAGTATAAAGCTACATTATTTGAGGCGTGGAGATGCGAAAAGGGATAAATCCATATTTTATAATTTTTCATTTTTTTAATGTATTTCACAAATTTAGCGTCATGGTTCACCATTCAAAACATGTCAAAGCCGATCTAATTTTTCTAAAAATAATTGTCTCATATAATCATTTCATAATAACCTAAATCATGCATATGTTTGTGTTTCCTGAAAAATTTTCAAATTCGGATTTATCCTTTTGCATCTCAACGCCTCATTTGTACCATATATCCGTATTTACACAGATTTTATTTTCATTTTTAGCATGATTATTGTTATGTTTAAGTTCAACAGTACATAGATCATTTTTACTTCCAGCCACTACATAAAACAAGACATTTAACTATTACAAATAAAACCTTAAGAGTGAAACGAAAATTTCAACCAATTATTGATGTTTTAAGTTTATATTAGTATCAATTGCCCAACTATTAACATTAATATAATTATTCTTATATCAATGGAATTTTAACCTTTGAACTAAAGTTGATTAAAAGAAATTGTATAACTCATGGAGAGGCTGCTAGTCTCGAGGCGTCGCCAGTCTCGAAGATTTTGCTGACGCCAACCATACAAGTGTACCCCCAATCAAAAGTCGTTAAACCCGGCTAAAGAAGTTTTTACTGCAAAAAACATAAAGATATTTTTTTTAAATAATGTGGATGCATGAATACCTACGCATCTAACGAAAGAAAGACAAATAGCCAGCTTGTCACTTTTGACCCTGACGTTAACAAACGAAGGGAAAGTAAGAGACATGTTGAGGAGAATGATAAATGATGGTTATAGGAAGATACTTGGACCAGCAAAAATAAGCCCTAAACCAGAGATGAAGGGAGTCATGGGGAAAAGACAGATAGGTACGAACATTTCCCTTGGGATGGAAAAGGCCTTGTAGGAAAATCCTTCTCAACGTTTCTCAAAATGCGAATAAATAAATAAGTATAATCAGAAATGGTTAGGAATTGGTGCAGGTCAGTTGCAGGTTCAAATTCGACAGTGGTAGATGAATTATTAAATTTGTTAAAAATCACGGATAAACCCTGTTAGATCTATAGATCCTCGTTGGACTCAGCTTGCCACTCTTAAGTGGGTAACCTTAATTTGGAGGAAAAACACGATCTCGGACAAAGCAAATACTGTACAATCGTTGTCCTAGAAGCAGTTTAGTCTCTAACATTGTCTAAATTCAACAACCTTATGCGTTTTAGGAGTACATATTTTTTTTATTTTTTTTTTAAAGGGAGTTTAGCAAGTTGCTCAATGTCTAGAGCTCTGAAGGTACTATGTAAGAATCCGGCACATTCAGATACGTCATCTACTCTGTTACTATTTTTACTAAACACAAATCAACAAAATTACTCCATTGTTTACTTCACGCACTACTCAAAACCGAAGCCATGTTGATTCCAGAATACTAAGCTAAACCCTGCCTCTGGTGTTTGTTGTCATGTAAATATTGATTTACATAGTACTTCCAGGCGTGTATGTATTATGTATTTTCCGTATCCACTTTTTTTTTTTTTTTTTTTTTTTTTTTTTTTTTTATCAAAACATCGCTCCACAGCAGAGAATCAACCATTCCTGAAGGTAATTTACTTTTTTTATCAGCATTTAAATGGTAAGTAAGTAAAAGCTTTCAGTAAAGCATGTGAATGAGCATTTTGGCAGCATACCATTTCGTATTGAATGCGGAAAATAAAACTGATGGGTGTTTAAAACAATCAAAAAATCGCCAAACGAGGCTTTTCAAAATTCTATTTTACCTTGACAAATGTACGGAGTGTAAACAGGACAAAACATTGTAATCTTCCACCACTAGTAAGCGCCTAATTAATAAAAACCGACATTTTCTTCTTTAATTTAACATTGCTGCTATGGTTAATCGGAGGATGGCACAGTGGAAGTCCTAAATTTTGCCTGTCTTGGTATAATTAGATTCGGGATCTTTAAGGAATATCAGATACCAAACCGAATCGAGATAGGCATTTTAAGCCCTCTTCATAGGACATAATTGAGGATCTTTTGATCCCCTTTAAAAAAGAAACGACGCCACCTGCAAGGCTTTGATCCGGCAACATAGGGCATAGAAATTTTTTTTGTTAACCACTATACCACAGGTGACCTATAACATATCGCTCCGCATTGCAGGTTACTACAGTTGATCTGAAAAGCTATTTTGTAGAGCATTGGAACCATTCTCTGAAATTTCGCTGCCAGAGTGTCGTCTCCTTCCTACAGTGTCGGCTGCTATATTATTGTACAATACATTAATATTCACGCAATATGTGCCCAGTCTCGTTTGCAGCTCTATCCAACCGACAAGTTCAGTAAATCCTTCTATACAGCTACATTTCAAACGCAGGTAACCTTTGCATTTCTGTATTCTTTAGGATCCAGTATTCTACGCCGTAAAAAAGCAGCATTCTACAGAATTTAGTAAGGTTATTTCAACTGTAACATGAGGTATCTCCTACAGAATGCTTTTTCATTTTCATAAACGTAGATTTTTCCTATTTGATAAGTATTCTACTTACTTCCAAGCAGTCATTCTCTCGAATTATAATTATCACAGTGTCCAAGTATTTATATTTCTCTGTACTGACATTGTAAAAAGTGTTTTTCAAATATTACGCCAGATAACTATAAACGAAAAATAAATTAGCCATCCCGACTAAATGACATGGCTGAAAGGACAAGGTTGAAGCTGATGCTACAGATTGGACTTTGTGATGACCCCACTGACGTCACGGGTCATTGACTGCCTACGGCAGCTCAACCCATCTTCCTGATACCGTGTCCCCATTCTCCGTCGAACAAAGCGGCCAATGGGAACCTGTTGGAAGAATCACTAGTTCTCTCTCGAATAAAACAGAACACCCAGGGGAAAAAAGAAAGAAGAGATTAAGTTAAATGAGGGGATGAACAGCCAGAAGGCAGCTAAATATTATTTATTTTTCTAAAAACATTAAAGTTTAAGTTTCCATCATATTTTCAAAATTTTATATCCTTGTAACATTGAACATTAATACATTCCACAATTTTTTTTTTTTTACATTAACTATAAATCAGTTTATTTACATTTACTGTACCACTACAGCCCATGATGAAGGTTATTGTACGTTCACTACTTGGTGAGATGACTTAAAGACAGTTTCGTTTAAGACAAAGGTTGTACAGTTGGCCAAAATGATATTCAACCGCCAGGTTTTCCCCCAATTAGGGGGCCATCTTTATAGAGACTGGATGAACCCCAGAAGGTTCTGAAGATCCCAAAGGGTCCACTCATGGCTGTTAACAGATTAAATTATTTATCTCCATAAGCCGGTTTCGAACTCAATAGGTTCAAAAAAAAGCAACCAAGCACTCTGCACAATGAGCTACACCACTTGATTTAAAGAAAACGTGTTTAAATTTTTTTTGGTACCGGATTTTTAACTTAAGAACCAGGGATAATACGGCATATAATGTTTTGTTATGTCACTGCCGAATTGAACTGATTAAAAAAAAATTGTATCGACAAAGACTAACTGTTAATTTTAATTGCTAGTACATTTAAGGAAAAAAAATCATATGAAAATATAATTCTTTAACGGTTAGACTCTTCGAAAAGGTGGATTTCACAGTGACACTGTTTCTAAAATTTTCTAATGTCGTGATATCTAGAATAATATTATAAAATTAGAAAACTGTTAACAATATATAGTAGTGACGTGTCGGATCTTTATCTTATTAATTTTCAATACATAGATGAAATTGTATATAGGGTGGGTTATTTAGGGTAACGTCGAAAAGAAAACAAATTCAGTCCTCCATTCAAATGACTGATCAGCTGATCTTAGTTTGTATGGAGAAACGAATTTTTTTCTTTCGTTTTCGATGTTTGTCCAGAACAAAAGTTCTAGTAGATATATAATGTTACTAGGAGTAAGTAAATTTTCAGTAAATTTAAAATAATCCTGAATAAAGGTTTAAAGAAAAACCTTCTGACAATTTTATTACTCACTACCAAACACAAACCTTATCTATGCCGCCCAGTGTCAGACTAAACTATAAACAAAACAAAAGAAAGAACAGCGCAGTACTAGTCGAAAACTCGAAACATGTTCTGTACTGTCTCTCGCGCAAAGCATCAAATGACGACAACTATCAAGGTCACGCGCACCAACATCAATTGTGTAAAAAAGTTGAGATCCGTATCCGTATCCGTTTCCGCGGATATACTTTGTTAACGATCCGGGACATCACTAATATGTAGCACTATAAAAACATACAAATCTAAGGTACCTTCGGACGTGGAAATTTAGCACGTAAGACTTCTATTCAAAACACCAGACTACCTCACTTGTCTATTTAAATTTTCAATAATTTCTCTTCCTAAGAGTTTTCACTACATATCAGAAAATTCTTCCGATGTAGGAATAGTTGAAATATCGATACTGGTTCCTCTTGTATACATTGCTTTAACACGACATCCAAACCTATTTCAAGACATTGTTGATACGTTGGTCATGCATCAATGTTAACAAAATGCTATGATGCGAGCTATACCCTTCTAGGTGACTTTACTTAGATTAGGTAAATTTACATAAAATATATTGGTAAAAGCGATTAAATCGGGTGAAAGCCCAAAAAAAATCACATGCGTTTTAAGGTATGTTCAAATATTAAAAAAAACAAAAAAAAAACTCCATAGCTATAATCAGCATTTGATCTCGTTATTATGATGTAAAGTACAATATTATATTTTTTGTTGTTTATCTCTTTTAAAAATCAGAAGTAATTCTAGATTGCGGTCTTACTTAATTTTTTTTTCTACCTAATTCGAGTAGAAACAGAGTTCTAATATATACTAAATCCACTTTAGCAAAGAAAATGCAGATTCTTATCATTGGCTATATTATCATGAACTGTATTTTCATTTTTTCCCCCTATTATTTCCGTGTTTTAGAACTCCCTATTCGTAATTTAGGTCAAACACTAAAATAAAATAAAATATTCATGTGGATTCATCATATATTCATGCAGTACGAGCTGCTTAGCAGTTTTCAAACTTGTCCTTTGCGTGATCTATTGCACTCTATTTCTGGTCACATGTCAATCATTATTATTTATGGAAATGTATTTTTGGTTTCAAAGGTTTTCGGGTATCTCAGTTGCACAAAACACACATATTTTATATAGGCTAAAAAAAAGAATTAACATGACAGGACTTGAACAGCCCAAAAATAGTAGGGATATTTGTAGTCTATTCTTATAATTAATTATCCGATATATACGATATTATTTGGTTAATAAAAACAACAGAAAATATAAACAAACAAAAATGTTTAAATAATACATGATTAATAAATAACCAACATTAAGTATATATTTGAAATTAGTGTTATAATAACCTCAAAGTAGCCAGATTTATTTAAATGCAACTGTACATAACAAACAGGACGCCCAAAAACTTCTCAAATATTTCTAATTAGAAACTTTAAAATTAGGGCTTACAAGATATGTAAGTAGGGTAATTACATAGCTTAAGTACCTAAGTGACTTTTATCAAGACATTGTATGTGTATTATATGATGAAATTAAAAAAAAAAAATAGGAATAATATAGAGAGTGAATTCAAATATACTGAACCCAAAAGAACACACACATATATTATTTTTTAGGAATAGACTCAGGAGGATCACGCATTTTGACTTTTTTTTTTTTTCCATATTTCCTTTATCTTTGTCCCCTGCATCCTTTTTCTATAATCTGTTTGTTCCTGGTTACTTCAATGCTTCCTTATCTGACGATACCATTTTTTTTTTTCTCTGTCCCAAACATTTTTTTTCAGTAACATCATTTGGTTTTATTTTTGCATTTTCTAGATATATTTTTACTTGGCTAATTCACGGTGTGATTGACCTGACTTTTTTATGAAAGTAACCAAAGGTGAGTCCTGATTGAGGAAGCCTATTAATATGTCTACAACATTTTAATCGTAATTTTCTCTCTGTTGCCATGTTTGAGACATATATACTATTGCCTATATGAATGGTAGCCAAAAACAGACGGTAGGATAAAATTCTGCAGCAGATAGGATGTATGAGAATGTATGAAAAACCACTTATCACTGGAGAGTATGGAAGTGAAGTCAACTAATGACCAGATATAGCTTACATGAGCTCTTTCAACTGATGCAGGTCCATTAAGCTCCCCAACGCCCAACATTCATTCACACTAGGAAATATTATACTCCGATAGTCCCTATCTGCATGGGGCAGATTTATTGTATAAAATAATAGACAAATATCTCTTCTTATTTTTTTATATTTAAATAGAGAAATATATCAGTATATAAGAGTTTCTCTATTTCTCTTACAACATCAAATAAAAAAATCTGATGAGATAATATTAAGACATAAATGTTATATGAGGATACCAACCAACTTAACACAACGGAGTATCCGAATAATTAATTTCACCAATATAAACAATTAGAATAAAATAAGTATTGTATTGAGTATACAAAGAATAAAAATCCTGGGAAAATTTTATACCTATATGTCCAAATCAATATCTTTATGGTATATTTATATAATTTATTTCAATTAAAACTGTCAAAAAAGGTTTTAGGTTTTTTTTTTCTAAACCATAAAATGAAAGAAAGAAATTTCACTTATCCAGGTCTTAAGGTTGCATGTACCAATAAAAGAGGTTCTCAAACAACTTGTAATTTTTATAAATGTTAAAATTTGTTACCTGTGTATGCAGAATTGAACAGAAAAGTAACTTTATTCTGGGACTAAGTCCTTTTAGAATAACAAATATGAACAGAAAAAGAAACATACTATTTATCTGGCTAGAAGGCTAAATGTTACAAATCAGAAAGCGTGTAAAAAGTGACAGAAAACAATTTAAAAGAAATATGTAAAGAAAAAATAATAATAAGTAAATAAACAGTAAGAATCTTGACAAGATATTAAGCAATTAAAGAGAATAGATAAATCCATAACTTTAGTTAAATGAATTGGCCAGCATTCAATAATTTCTTTACATGACGTACATCTTCTTAAAAAACGAAATTAAAAAAACTAAATAACACAATACATTATTCTATACATTACATTCTAAGCAACTGACTAAACTGCTTAGAGAGCATCTTTTTGGGGAGCTAGATGTTGGAAATGCGAGGATTTAAATGACGATAGTGAGGGACTATGACGTATGTTAGGAAGGATTGAGTTCCACGCTGTGGTGGAGCGGGCGAGAAAGGAACGTTCGAATGCTTTAGTTCTGTGGGAACGTATATTGATATCGGAAAGGCGGGATCTTGTTTTATGGAGTAGAACTGAGAATTTGAATTGGAGGAGACTGTAGATATATGAAGGGTATTGAGATTAAATGGATTGGTATACGAACGAACAGAGGAAATATTGTCTTCGGAAGGGAGGGAAGAGCCACTTTAACTCATCATAAAGGTGAGACACGCGCGATCGCCTAGGAGTACCAAGCACAAATCTTAGAGAGCAATTCATTATTCTCTTTAATCTGTTTTCAAGCATTTTAGAAAAGCCTCCATATAGCATGCTACGAGAAGCTTACGGGAAGATTGGGTAAGGAAATGTCGAGAACCATGGAATAACTTCAGGGAATTAATTGACCGTCGGGATATCTGGGCAATGTGGGATTTTCAAGAAAGGTATTGGTCGATGGTAATGCCTAGGTTTTTCACAGAGGAGCTGTACGTGATAGGGTGGTCGTTTAGGATTAATGTTGGGAGGGTGTGGGTGGATGTAAGGAGAGAATTGAAACCTAAAACAATGACCTACACACTTATGTAAGTCTGTAGTACACACTTAAAAAAAACATAAATAAAATATTGAAACAATCATTATAATTATTAGATAATTTTGTAATATGAAAATAAAACAATGCAGAATGCACGTATAAGACCAATTGTATTAGTGAAAGCAAATCACTTATTTTTTTCAGCACTTAAATATAATTTATCAAAGGTTTCATTAAAAGCTCCTTTATTTATTTTAAAAAGCGTCTGCAACTTCTCAATACAATTTAATGCATCATTTTTGGTGATTGGTAGGTCCTTTTTGCATCTTCTTGGTCGGGATTGTCCAAATTTTCATTATCATCTGGTGTTTTAGATTTTTCAAGGATTTCTTCATCATTTAGTTCTGCTACTGTTATAATTTCGTCATCCATCTGAACATACTGTTTAAATGTTGAAAGCTTCTCATAGGTATCTCCTAACAAACCCATCTACCCCTTCACGTCTTGTTAGTATGTAGTAATGTAAAATCCACTTATAGAGGTAAAAACATTACAGTTATACAGTTCATTTAAGGAAAACATTATGGGACTACAAGTTTTGTACCTCTTGTAGAGGTATTCCACTTATGCAGGTACCAATTATCCAAGTTCGGGCGTACATAAATTTAACAACTAGTTTTATTTTAAAATCAAATCATTCCATTTTTTTTTTAATTTGAGTTCAAATACGATGCCACAGAACGGCTAAAGAAGTCAGGAAAAGCTGCGGTGTAATTTGTCAATTTTTTAAATATTTACATTTTACCTGACCGAGCACGATACGACTAAACACCCCAATAGAATATTACATCACTAAAAACTTTTTAAATAAATTTAAGGTTAAAATATTCTGTAATAGATTTCGCAACTGGGAAAAACGATCGAAAATTTCAGCGTAAAATTTAGGCATAAATTCGGTCAAAGAATTGAAAGTGCTAAGTATAGAAGCAATAAAACGCCCTGACGCTGGCTAACTATTAATTTAAACTTTGCTAATTTAATTATGCTTCATGAAAAGGTTGGTAACAGCCCACTAAGGCAAGTTACAGGATCTTCCATCAATTAGATGATTACAATAAGTCTCAGTTAGGGGCGAAATTAGGGGAGAAAATGGACGACGGGGTTGGCCAGCTGGTCTTATGAGGAAATATGGATTAACAGCTGGATTGAAAGTGACTTTCAACTACAAACAATGGCTAAGTCCTTTTGTTCCTAAGCTCTGCTTAAATCGACCTTAGCTGTAAAGTTGGGGTAGAAACAACTTAAAACCTTTTATAATAGAAATTAATACTATAAAACTACATTATTAGCTGATAAGTAATGTATAATACTGGTAAGTAATAAGGATGTAATTTTTGAAACGGAGTAGCTCGGTGTGTAAAGCGCAGAGATGCCGTGCCGAAGATCCCGTGTTCAGATCCGGCTCCAGGCAAATTTAATTTTATTAACAGACGGAGATGTATTCTTTGTAATCTCGGAACCTACAGAGGCTCACCCAACCTCTAGCGTAGGTTCCCAAGGTATGGGGAAACCTGTCGGTTGATGGTGATCTAGGACCAATTACCTCCCTCCACATCCTTTCTCCAAGAAATAGTACTGTCTCTACCACGTATTGAACCCAAGCCGTGGTATTGAGTTGATAAATCGTTATCAAAAAAAATTATTTTTTTTAACCACAAAAGATATTTAACATTAATTCTGGATTTGCTTTGTACTATTGGTTAAATAAAATAGTTAATTACATAATATTAATATTTTAGTAGCAACTATACAATATATAATTGCTTATTAGTGAGCATTGATTCAAGAATTGTTGCAATAATGTGTTCCTTAATAATTAGCAGCTGCATTCTGCCTCGTTACGTTTTGTGCCAGAAATATTCAAAGCATTTGACAACTGACAAAATCATGGCCAGCTTCTGTTAGCTCAGATAATATTTGATTATTATTGTAGGTAGATTACGGTCATCATAAATTTAGCTGCTAGTGTCAGTACAAACAGATTTCTGCAATTACAGTCTGCTGACGTATCTCCCGTTTATGGGGGTCTTACGTTAGGTATTTGACAGCCATGCATTATACAGTTTCTATCCTGCAGTGCCCGGCATAAATTGGCTATATCTGCTGTGTTATAGATAAAAAACTGAAAGAAATAAGCAATTGTTAACGATTCAGCCTAATGCTACAACTAAAAAAAAATAGAAAAAAACTTGTACTATTAATCCCTACGTGGTATTAGTATTTGGTAAAAACTGTATTGTTGCTAAGAAAACGGTTGTGTTTATCCGTTTTTATCCGAAATCACGCTCAATTAAAGGGTTTCCCCAATTACAGTTAATTACTTTATGGAGGCTGTGTGAGCCCTAGGAGGGTCTGCAAGTAGATAAGTAACGTTGGGTTAGAGCGAACCCAGGATTTGGTCACGTGGCATGTGACGTAATCCTAGCAGGATTCACTCCTTATCTCTTTTAACTTCTGTTTCAATCCAGAAAGATCAAATTACAAATCCTATTAGCGAAACACAGCCATACAAAAAGTAATATAAAAACATTGTTATAATATAAGTTTACAAATTCTTACGTTCCTAAATATCATCCTTAAGTTCTACTCGAGGAGAGTAACCTGGTTTGAATAGGTATATTTTTTTTCTGAAAATGCAGAAAAGGGTAGCCGTTTAGTTTTTAGTTGTCTTTTCCCAAGCAAAGTTTAAGTGTAGAGAAATAAAAAATTCAGGATTTTTATTATTTTTCACGAGCCCTATCACAATAATCTACTTTAAATGTAATCTTTTGAAGATTCGCTCCCCAAAGCGTGTTTTTATTGCTCGGTACGCAATATCTCAAAACCCAAGCCACAGAATTAGATATTAATGAAATACATTACCCATGTTTGTAATAAATGTTACATTGATAGAACTTACAATAGTAATGCGAAATGAAATAAATTAATACACGACTATAAACAAAGGAAAAAAATTACTAAAACAAAATTACGAAAAAATGGCACAATTAAAAAATAAATTCTGCTTATTTTTGTGTTATCATTGACTGCACCCCTGACCAATTCAATCCATCATTAGAATTATCCAGTCAACTATTTTCCACTCGAAAAATATTACTAATTTTTAATTACCAAATAAACCCGAAGGCTCGATGCTGATGCCACAAAAGCGATGTTTGAATGCACGACCAATAAAATTTATCTTAAATTAAAATAAAAAATAAATAAACATGCGATTTAAAGCTGTTTTATTAGCTTCTTTAAATGTTAAGAACAGTTTATGAATTTACTTACAACTGCGCATGCGCATCTCATATAATTAAACCGTCATGAATTTCAAATTAATAACCGATAATTCAATTTTATTAGTTTAATATTTAGCGCATTCAATATTAAAGTTATTTATTTTTTGCCTAATTTATAATTCATAAGTATATATAAAAACTACTAACTGATTAGTGGAGATTTGTACTAAGTAGTGAAATTAAGCATTTTTGAATCTTTACCTGAAAACAAAAGAAAACCAACTGTTAGATATATTAAAAATTAGGATAAAATATGATAATAACAAATAATGTTAATCTTCGAATATAGTAGTTTAGTTAACAATATATGTTACAACTACATGGGCGTCACAACTGTCAATCGTCGGGTTTACCCTCAATTAAGAATATCTACTTTATAGAGACTGGGTGAGCCGCTAGAGGCCCTGGAGATCCTACAAGGCCCATCAATGGCTGTTGTACGATTAAATAACTTCTCCCATAGTTGTTTTTTAATCAGAACATTCACCAAAGCAACCTGCGCTCTACAGACTGAACTAACTCACTACTTTAAAAATAGTTATATAATAATTTTATTAGACGGGATAAGGTGAGTATGAAGGAGCAAACATTTATGGAAGCGAGTAGCGTAGAATAAGCCCTTGTATAAAAAGGCATATTTATTAACATTGTTTTTTTACGCCCGTGGTAGATAGCTGTATCTTCCCCAAAGTTCAGGTTAACTGGCCGGTGTATTCTCCCTCAACTCCAATTTAGAGAAGTTATCTTCCAACTCCCGTATCGAAACGCAATAACGAGCAAGGCAACTTTATGTATTTTTTTACAGGGTAAAAAAAAATACATAAAGTTACCTGATGCAGTACCTTGTTTCGGATAAAGGGGAAAAGTTGTGAACACCTCTTCAACGCCACAGAGAAAAATGGTATAACCTTATTTTTCGAAAATGTATTAACGTACTTTTTTTTTTTAATTTAATAACAATAATAATAATTTTAATTGATACTGGATCAAATTCAAAATATGAAAATGAAACATGAGGTTCAGCGTCTCAGAGTAAAATACAAAGAATAATTATAAATTATTATAATTATTTTTTATCATTTTTATTTTTATTACCGTATGCCTCAACTTTTACTACATGATTTATTACTTAGTGTATTTTTATTATATTTTATTATTACCTTCCTTGTCACTTTGTTATTAATACTCTACAATGATTACCCTTGCTCTGTATATAGTCGTATGTCTCAGCTCCCCCATTTTTATTTTATTTTCCATCACTCAGATACCTTGATACTTATGTATTTTAAATTTAATATTTACCGATTGTAATTTTAATTGTTTCTTTATTACCTTATTCTTTAATTTTTAACACTTTCTTTTTTATCACTTCCTATTAATTTTTTTATTATTTATTACTTTTTGTACTATCTTCCTGACACTTTATTATTAATACTCTTGATGCTTATACATATTAACTTTAGTATTTACCATTTTTAACAGTTTAGTAATTTTTAATTGTCTGTATTTTGCATATTTAGGCCTGAAGAAGACCTGCAAAGTGGGCCGAAACGTTGGCTATTTAATGAATAATTCTCCCTATCTAAGAGAAATTTATCAACCTCCACCCGGACCATTTTCTTCCACATACATAATCAAGGTCAACTATTAATTATATATATTAATCATTGTTCAAGATCAACAATGAATAATATATAGAACCTATACCATTCTTATGTGTAATTTAATAATTTATACTATTAACTAAATTAAATATAGAATTTTATTCTTGTTTGTTTCTTTGTTTTATTTTTTTTAAGGGCAAACAACTACAAATGGTTATTATTGCCCTCACCACCGGAGAACATAAATGTCCACAGCATCCACACAACTACCACCAGAGAGTACACACATCCACATTACCTACATAATCACATTTACATATTCCTGTTACCTTACTAGACCTAGTAAAAATATTGTTACATACTCACATAATAACATACCATGCTATATCAGGCACATAGTAAAACCATATTAACATATTACATATTAACATATAATATTAATTTAATATTAACCTATTAACATATAATACCATATTATATATATAATAGAAATGTAACCATATTTACATATAATAGAAATGTAACTTATATGAAGTTGTTTAAATTAAAACAAAACGTTATACATAATTATATAAGATTTATGATATAATATAAAATTTATATTATCCATATAACATTATACACACCGACAATATATATAGACACACATATACACACACATACATAAACCCACATACACACATACACATAAACGTGTAAATGTATATGTCAAATTGACTGGTATATATTGGTGTTTTTAATAAATTTTAACGCATTATTTAAACATTGTTCGTTATCCCCCCAACGCCTTTTGCATCTGCCGAGGTACACCACACCTTTCCATCACTCCACTGTACCTAGGGCAATCCTCGAAGATATGGCGCACTGTAACTGTCACCTTACACAGTGTACATTGAGGTGGGTCTTTCTTTGTTATCAGGTATTCGTGGGTCAAACGACTGTGACCAATCCTAAGGCGAGTAATAACTACTTCTTCTCTTCTACACTGCCTGGAAGATGATACCCAGCTACTGATAGTCGGTTTGATTATTTTGAGTTTATTGTCTTCTAGCGATGTCCAAGTACATTGCCATTCGCTTTGGATATTTGTTTTTATTTGTTGAAATAAATGAAATGAATTTTATTCTTTATAAATAAATTGTATGACAACTGCTAATAAAAAAAAAACCTGTACCACGACAACCCATGAAGGGTCTAGGGTTCAGTACATGGTAGAGACTGTACTGTTTCATGGACAACGGTTCTGCAAGGAGGTGACTTGTCCTAGGTCACGCTCAACCGCCAGATTTTTCCCCCTTATTTTGGGTACCCTATTTTTATAATATTTTATAGAGGCTGGGTGGGCCCCAGGAGGGTCCTAGATCTTATATTATCCATCTCCGGCTGCTAACAGACTAAATAAAAATCGTGGCCAGCAGCGGGAATTGTTACGGGAAGCACGGGAACTCGGGATCTGCGTACATACACGTTCACTGAGCTATCCCGCCGTTTTGGGGAAACAATTAGAATTGGTAAAATACTTAATAAAAAAATTATTTAATTAGTGCACTCCATGAGAAAAGGGATATTGCCTAATATGTATGTCATCATTTTACCAAACCCTAATTTTTTATTTATGTTTTTTTAAAAGCTCGTCTCTGAATTAAATTTCCTAGAAAAACATTTTATTAATTAATTGATTATATAAATTAATGTGAAATTTCGACGTTATCCCTTTTTACATTTCAATATTTTTTTTAAATATTTAATTGACCTGAGGTGTCTAAGTTTGGTGAGCGCGGAGTTGGTGAACCAAAGATCCCAGCTTTGGGATATTATATAATCTTTAGACAACCGCGGATGCACACTGAGATCTAAAGACTTTCCTGGGGCTCCCAGTCTCTATGATGTGGGTGAAAAGCCTGAATGTTGGCTTTCTTCAGGACATTTAATTTTTAATTTATTAATACCATAACGCCTCTGGAGCAGGGATCTACTACAGTGAGATGAACCACGCTAGTTCCTTCAATGGGAGGTTTCTACATTCTACATACACGCTTCCACGAGAATCCCATAGCAGAGGTTTTCCAAAGAAGATCGAAAATACAATATGTGCCAAGTGGCATTTGTATGATTTTTCAAATAAATATTTTTATTATTATTAATCCCATAGCTAGAGCCCCAGCGCGATTATATTCGAAACATATAAAGACAAATATTATAAATATTTTTAATACATTATACAAAATAAATAATATATAAAGAGTACATTAAAGAGTGACAAAGTATTTTTTGTTTTTATGTTGCGCCTGTTTTATTGGTCATCTGGCAGTTTCTCTACAGAGGTACTAAATATTTCAGAGGCTATGAGAGAAAATGGGAAAGAATACACAAAAGAGATATTTCCTAAAAAAGAAATTATTATTCTATTTTTCCCGTGTTTAATAAATAGCAATTCCGTTGTTTAAATAATGTTAAACAAAATCATATTAAGTATTTGTATAGAAATAGTTCAACCCACATTCATGGTAAGCAAGACTATTGTTTATTCGACCATGCATTTAATAATAATTATCAATGTTATATTTTTTATTTTGCAATCGCGCATTAATTAAGATGGATATAATTAATATTTATTAATCGTACATAACGTGGTAAATCTTATTTCTAAATTCAATTCGAATTAACAATTAATTATCATTTACTAATATAATTCATCTGGCCAACATATTTCCCTTACCTGTATAAGAATGTACGTGTAATAAACATAAAAACATTTACGGAATACTAATGTCCTTGAAATTCAACCCATAAATTTAAGCTTACCGAAGGTAGACATGAAACGATTAACTTCATCGTATTGATATTAAACATTTTTAGTTTTAATGCAATTAAATTTTATTGTGTTTCTCGACTTTCGGTATGTTTTCTATGATTAATTTTCCAATATAAAAACCTATTTAATATTAAAAAAAAAATTATAATCTTCATATAGAATAATAATTTAAAAAAAAAATTAAAATATGAACCCTATGAGTAGAATACAATTAATAAATACAAAGGAAAATAAATTATGAGTTAGCTTCCAATAAAAACATTTTAAAATAAGAAAAAAATATAAAAAGAAGATAACAATAACCACAAACAAAGAGAACAATTAATATTTACTTAAAAATTGTAAGAGGGAGAGGAGTGGCTCAGGGGTAGAGTACTGAGCTGCCATGCCGGAAATCCTGGTTCAAATCCCGCTGCGGGCCATGATTTTTATTTAGTCTGTTTGCAGCGGGAGGTGGATCATATAGGATCTAGGACCCTCCTGGGGCACACCCAGCCTCTATAAAATATTATAAAAATAGGGTACCCAAAATAAGGGGGGAAAATCTGGCGGTTGAGCGTGACCTCCTTGCAGAACCGTTGTCCATGAAACAGTACAGTCTCTACCATGTACTGAACCCCAGACCCTTCATGGGTTGTAGTGGTACAGGTTTTTTTTTTTTTAAATTGTAAGAAAAAAAATAAATTGACAAATAAGTGAATAAAATATCCACTATGACTAGCAATGAGATTTCTATTATTACACAACATCGTCCCTACGATTTAATTCATTTATGTTATTCTTCATTTAATTTCATAATATAAGGTAAAATTAACGGACCAGCAGTGTTCTATATATCTGATGTTGAGCAACTGGAATAATAGAAGTGAATAGTTTGTTTATTCGACATTCCCTACAACGAAAGAAACTCTTTACAAAAGCTATATATATAACCCTAGGAACAAAGAAACGGCGAAGTCTACATTTACAAAACTAGGCCGACTGAATTTACTAACATGGCAAAGGCCTAGTTTAAATTTTTAAACAACTTTAAATAATAAATTGTTTCTAAAAAATAATAATGGAAAATAAGCTTCTTCAAATAACAGGAAATGTAAATCAGGAAACTAGATACAGAAAAGTGGCTTGTTCATTTAATGATTTGTCTGCAAGGATTTTCCCTACGCTATTAATAGAAAGAGTTAATCTAATTAGAAGATTTAAATTCGTTAGTCATGCTTCTATAATATAGAGGATAGGGATTTTTAACGAGTACCTGACATTGCGCAGGCTCGGAACCCCCATTTTACGTCCAATCCGAAGGACGACATAACTAAGAGTTTTAATTCTCTTTAAAAACTCCTAAGATTACCTGCCAAGAATACGTCATCGGCAATATATGCCTCAATAATTTAATTAATGTCATAATGAAAACAATTAAATTATAATTAAAATAAAAGAAATTAGACATTCCTGTCATATATTTCAGCTGGTAGTCTAATCAATTTTAAAAGTTGAAATTACTAACAATTTTAAGAGAGAGCTTCCAAGTACCTATTTTTATTTTAGTTGTACGCGATTTGTAGAATCAAATATCGAAATTAAGCCATTGAACTTTTTTTTTTGCAAAAAACATAGTCAATTTTTTATTTTTAATGATACCATGGACAATGATCCTTCTTTAAATATAATCATTATACTTTATGATGAATATAGCTGGCTTTAATTTCAGTAGTTTAGAGTTCCTGATATATTCAACATATTTGAATAATTTCCTCGCGGTAACTATTCGACCTAACTATACATATGTCTAACTAACATCACTCATCTATAACACGTATAATAGATGTTTTCCCGAGAAGTAATATAAGAATACTACTAATTAATATATGTAATTAATAAGTAGTAATTAGTATAACTAATAAATAAGACTAAATAATTAATATTCCACAACGAGCTCGAACCCGAAACTTACAGAAAAGTAACTTAGTAATTGCTCTATACACTCAGCTATTCCACTCCCAAATTATCCTGGGTGTCGTGGAATATCGTGGAGAAAAATCCATCCAGTTTAAGTTGGTTTTGTTTATTTTCCCAAACCTATGTTGTTACGATACGTTACTGATATGATGCTTATTCATTAACTGCACTTTATGCTGCTATGCCTTATCGGACGGTGCTGCAGTGGGATTCCTTAAGTTTGCCTATCCAAGTTTAATCAGGATAAGGATTTCTAACGAGTACCTGACGCACAGTCTAGGGAGCCCGATTTTACGTCCTTTTCGAAGGACGGGGCAAAACCACAGATATTTTAACTCTTAAAGAAATCCCAGAGCCACGACTGCCGGGCTACGAACCCGCAATCTTGGGCATAGTAGGTTGTTATGGTAAGAACAAGACCATAGGTCAAAAACAAGAAAAAATCTTTTTCTTTCTTAGCCCTGAAGATGGCCTAAGAAGTTGACTGCACACCCTCACCAATTCTATCCTTCATGTTATATTTTAGTTCCCTGTTCATGTTCTCTATGAGAACTAAAACAGTTCCATATTTTAGAAGAAATATTTAAGATTTCTGGTATTTCACTAGAACACAGGTCAAGCCGTTACTGATATGATAAACTGAGTAAACGAGATTCAAAGAAAAAATATGACGGTAGGATCATACAGCTACCGACATACTTCTCTAGTAACCTAGCGATACCAATGATACATCACAACGCCTTGAATACGAAGATGGACTACCAGCTAAGGATGGAAGTGAAGTTGATAGATAGCTCGAAAGATAACCGAAGCGATGAATACAGGGACAACAATAGCTCACCACTTGGCGAGGTATTAGAGTCAACCTCCTATGATTTGCGAGTCACAATTTCCTGTTGGGATGGGAGAAGAAAAAATCCCAGGGGGAAAAATAAAAGTGAAATACAGCGACTACGTGGCTTGCGTGGATGGATGTTACCAAAGTCAGCCTTTAACAGGTTTCTGAATTATTTTCCTCAATGATTTATTATTTCTTTCTATTGTCGCTTTTGTACGAGCACTTCATTCTACGTCCAGGCTAAAAATCACATTATATTCAGGATTTCCCATTATATACTCGTTCGGGACAATTTTTATTTTTTCCGAAACTTCTCTAAACAATATCACTATTAAAGGATTGAAGAATACATTGAATTTTAGCTCAAAACATAATCATTATTTATTTACTGGGGAAAATTGCAATACCATAATAACTATGTAACAAGCCGACTGTCGTGGTATTCAGGATTACTGAGTAAATATACACATCATTTAATTTAACAATGAATGATTTTATATTACTGGGCATAATATAACTTACACAAAGAGGCATTTGACGAAATTTTGTCAAAATGTATTTTCTTATCTCTAACGGCACAACAATTCTTGCAGGACCTTGGCCTTCTCAAGGATTCTCCTCTACACAGACCTGTCTTCTCCTGACCTTCTCCATCTTTACTCCTAACTACCAACAGTCGCGTTCAACACCTTGCAGCCAACGAGCTTTAGATATAGATATAACTCTGCTCCATCTTCCACACCGATATCCCTCCGTCATCATTTTAGAGAATCTACAACACAACGCTTCTTAACATATGTCCCAACCATATTATCTGGCACTTTTTATGATAGGAACATCTGTTTTCTTATTTGCTTATTGATTTTCATCCGACACCGTCGATCTTCCTTAGTATGGCTATAAAATTCTTCTGTCGAATTCATACTACGGGGAAAAAAACAAGAAAAGATCGGAGACGAAGTCTTATTTCTATCAAATCGGTCAGACCCATGCAAGAAAGATATACTGTTTCTGATAGTATTAAAAACTATAGATATATTCTTTTCCTTATTAATTTTAAGGAGCGGTTTAGAACAGTGGGTAGAACCCTGAGTTGCGGCGCTGAAGGTCCCGGGTTGACATCCGGCTGTAGCAGATGAATTATTTGTACATATGGACCTTGTATTAACTGTAGACCCATCTGGAGCACTTCCAGCCTCTATAAGCTGGGTACCATGGAATGGAGTAAAACTTAGTGTGTTCCTGTGCAAATTTTATCCCTGCACAACCATTGACTTATAAGCAGTGAAGTTGTATCTAGGATATACTGGGCCAACCAACATGGGTTGTGGCGTTACAGGTTTTCTGTATTTTTTTTTTAAATACAACTCACCAAGGTCGTCTATTCATATTCACTAATACATACGAATTTAATCACAAGCATCACAAAAGTGAGAAATAAACCAACTACGAGATAACTAATTAATGTACAGACTATCTGGTTTAATGAACAAAACACAAACGACATGACTAATCTATATTCAAAACAAAAGAATACAGTTAAAATAACTGGAAGATAATTCAAGGAAATTAAAAAAAAAATCTCCAATAATGTCGGGTTATTATTTCAACGAGTCAACTCAGAGAGGGAAGCTTTCAAAACCAGAAAAAGAAAAAAATCTAATATCTGGAAAGAAGAATATTCTATCGTGATTCAAGAGACTTCTTTAGAAATTCCATTGAAAGTTGGCCTCGATAAAATATAATAAGAAAATAATGAACTTGCTGTAAACGAAATGATTGATTAAACAAATAATAATAAAAAACACTTGAAAGAGTAATTAATGAGTAGTTATAATTTAAAAAAAAACTATTTATTGAAATTTACAACTGTATACTGAATACATCAAGTAAATATAATGAAAGATAAATCATGTCCCGAGATAAAGGCAAGTAGAGAAGCTACCCAGTGGTAGTACTCAAATAAAAAGTTCTACTTAGAAGGTCACGAGGCCATCTTTTTTTCAGAAGCCTCGGAGGATTATCAAGAATTGAAGAGGTTGCGAGGATTGAAACTATGGGTTTGAGTGGAAATGAAGTTTGTCATGAAAAGATTGATATCTGATTCGGGCCAAATCAGCAACAAATGTGACATTAAGGTCATTATGGATTACTTTGTTCGGAACAAAGTAAGGAGCTAGTTATAAATAAAATCGTATTTTTTTAATCCGGTTTACAACTAAAAATTCTAGCAGATACATAAAAACACTAAAGAAACTAATGCAATACAAAAAATAAATCAAATAAACATAAAATATATGATGCTTCAAGACTTTCAATCGCTGCAAGATATCAAGATAAATCGATCCTACAAAAGAGCAAACGAGTTAACTCAAAAATTGGCATTTTTTAGTTAAGCCTTCAATACCAATTGTATTGGTTGAAGTTTTTTAATTCAGGATCGCCATATCTGAAATTTTATTTGGAACATTTTTTTAAATAAAATCATGTTTTGAGATGTATCATGTTTGAAATATTGAGTTAAAATAATGTAAAGTTTCAAGCTTTTAACAATATTCTATTGCTTAATAAAATAATTTCAATACCATCATTACTCACATGGAACTTTCAAATACCTCTATTGAGAAGTTAGTTTTTTTGAGTTTCAAGTTAGATGGCTGATGTATGTAGTGAATATGAAATGTTTTAATGAATTTACACCATTGCACGATTACTTATTTATTTTGTTTTTTAAATCCTTGTTTGAACACTTCCTATCCAACAGTGAATCTAGACTTATCCTGGCTCTGGGCGAAGCTATATTGCGGAACCCTCTCTTGATTAAGTATGGAATACTGCCAAGAGGGAGGCCGAGTCAAGATGCACTTCAGAACTATGACTTTCCCTGTAGTTTATTTATTATTTCTATTGAAAATAAACTTTATAAGACTTTATTTCCCCTTATACGCCTCTACTGTCATTGAGCAAAGAGGAAGCTAACTTTGAAATTAGTGGGAATAAAGTTGGTCGTGAAAGGATTGATATCCGGTCAAATCAGCATTAAATCGGGCATTGTGGATGATTTTATAACGAAGTAAGGAACATTGAGGATTTTAGGAAGGATCGTTGTAAAGATCGGATATGAGAGGAGTTTAATGGCTTAGTAGAACCCTAAAGCACAACTCAGTAAATACAAATTGTATTTAAAAGTATAAGTCTATAACATGCGGTAAGTGTTAAAGTAGTCTGAAACGAGAAGAAATTGTATAATATGTGAGTTCTAAGTTAAATATTAATCCTAAGTATCAGATCTGTTCTACAGGAATCAGTGGTATATTATTAAATTGAGGTATAATTAAAACTTATAAATTTAGAATATTCGTACATAGGTTCTTCGTTAATTCGGAAAAAGTAAATATTTATTATATATTAATATTTAAGCATAATATTTTTTTTAATATGCTTATCGTTAATGGACAAATAATAATGATAAAATAACAGCATTAAAATTAAGCTGAAAGATAAACAAAACCTGAATAATTTATAACCTCTTCCTGATTTAAATATTAAGAAAAAATGCTATTTTTAGGATAGAGTTAAATTTTTATTCTGGGTCTCTTTAGAATAGCAAAGGTATACAGAAAAAATAGATTATACTCCTGGCCCAAAGACTTCATAATAAAAATTAAATGATATTTATATAATAGGTATGAAAAATTTAAATAAAAACAAAAAAGTGAGTTGTAAAAAAAACTTTAAAAATAACAATTTAAAGCTACAATAAAATATTTTATTTACTTCTGATTAAATTAATACCGATTCAGAACAACAACAATAGGGCCATTAGACGTTAAAATAAAAACGATCGCCAAATAATAAAAAAGATCTATAGGTGAAAAAAATAATTTAATATAGAGAAATAAATTATAATAACAATATTTTTCCAGCAAGGCAGATTTTGAATGACAGATTCGCGATTATATTGTTAAATGTCGGAGTCAACAAAACCATCGAATCCCTCTCGTATACAATCGCTAAAATCCGAAATCCTCCGTAAAATCCTCAATGCTCTTTACATCGTTAAAAATAAAAGGATCCATAATGATGCCTTAATGTCCCATTTGTTGCTGATTTGACACGAGTCCTACCTAAATCAATCTTTTCATGACAAACTTATCATATATTACCACTCAAACCCGCTAGTTTCAAACCTAGCTACTTCTATAATCCCTGATAACCCCACGAAGCGTTTGAAAAGGAGATGGCCTCGTGACCTTTTAAGTTGAATTTATTATTTGATTACTACCCGTAGGTTGTTTCCCTACTTGTTTTTATCTCATGCCATTATGAATCATTCATTCTATTTACTCGTTGTATTATTTTAATACAGTTCAATTTGATATACATATTTCACTGGACTAAATACTTTAAATATAATAAAGTAAGAAAAAATTCATTATCTAGTCATACTTCATAATTTATTGATTCTTCATAAGTTTCGACATTTAGTCATTATCAATTGTTAAAATTTATGGTTTTATGCATCAACCTGTAATGTATATAACTATATCAAGTTATAAGTCAATTTTTCTCTAAAATGAAAAGGTGATTTTTCCAGTATCACGCTCAACCGCCAATGTTTTCCCCTAATTTCAGATACCCATTTGACAGAGGCTGAGTGATCCCTAGGAGGGCCCAAAATCCAAAGGATCCATCCCCTATTAGAGATTCCCGAACACATTCCCAATTTATTTCTTTAAATTTTTTTTTTTTTTAATTATTTTATTGAATTGTACAACTGTAATATATACATCTAATACAAGGGCTATATGACTAACTAGATACATGAAAGGGCATGTAGAGGCACTACCCACTGGCAGCACTCTAATGCTATAATATTAATTTAAAATTTTATCTTCATCTAGGGAATACTTATCCCCCATGATCAACTACAAGTTTAAGGAATGATTCCTAAAACCATAAATTTTAACAATTGGTAATGACTAAATGTCGAAACGTATGAAGAATTAGTAAATAATGAAGTATGACTGGACAATGATTTTTTTCTTACTTTATTATAATACAGCTGTAAATTTCAATACATTTAAAAACATTATGTCAACAATATATCTATCAAAATTAAGGAAAACCTGGGGGAATATTTTTCTGATCTACCCGATTTCCATCTATATCGTATTCCGAAGGAGTTCAGTGGACCCATCAAATCTAGGTTTTCATCCAGAAAAACCTAACCAGGGTTGATCCGGCAATTTACCCACCCTACTACCTTCGTTCAAGGATAATCTAGATATTTTTTTTTATAGGTTTTATATATCTCGCTATGAGATATATATTATACATAGTCTCATTTAATTTTATATAGATGTCTAATCTGTCGTTTAATGGTTATGCAATTGATATAAACAACTTAAAACATCAAGAACTAGTTGAACTTTGCGTTTCACCTAAAAGATTTTAGGATTTTAAGATTTATTATAGTATTGCAGTAAAAATGATTCAAGTATTGTTGAACTTAATATTATCTAAGTCAATACAATAAATGTATAAATAATATAACTTCTTCTTCTGCTTCTTCATTGGCGCTACAACTCAACGCTGAGTCCTGGCCTCCTCAATTACTTTCGCCCAATGGTCACTCTCTCTTGCAACGGTTCTCCAGTTAGCCAGTCCAAGAAGAGTCCAATCGACCATCCATCCAACGCAATCTGGGCCTTTCATCAAACTCTTCTTTTCCTTCCTAAACGCGTCAGCATAATTTTGCTGGTTGGGTTACTCTCGTCCATCCTGGCCACATGACCCGCCCATTTTAGACGCTGAATCCTAATGAACCGGACAACTCCGGTCGTTACCTGGTCTATAAATGCGACGTAGTACTTTTCTTTCAAAAGCGAGCAGCTTACTTTCGTCTGTTTTGGAGAGGAATGGAGACGATTTTTTTTTTTATTTATAGAATATTTTGCACCTAAACTACAAACTACAATAATAAAATGCATTGGAAAAAGCTTTTTAAAAGAGACGGATCCTTATTGGATCCTTGTCGCACCAATTACGACTGTACAGTAAAAAAAAAAACACAGAAGGGTGAGACTAATAGATTTTCCTAGCCAGCTATGTACTATATACTACATACTATAATAAACACTTTTCCCCGCTATGGTGAACTACAATCAAATCTTTAGTTTCTTCAGGATTTTATATTCTGGAAATAAAGGAGATCATAAAAAAAAGTACGAGAAGAAATGTTCCATTGTTAAGTAAATAAAAACCGTATGCAAATGTAAGATGTTTTTATTTTTATTGTAAGGAAATGTATTCTTATAACTGCAAATAAACATGTATTTTTATAATTAAAATTTATATTAAACATGAACGCTACCAGGATTATATTATATTATAGTTTCTATTATAATCACTACATAATCAATTAATTTATTTCTGTTCTGACTAAACAACTATTTACTTAATTATATAAATATATATTAAAATAAAATAATAATTTAAATAAAGCCGATATCGACGAAATAGTAACCCTGTGGATCACATATAAAAAAATATCTTAAAAAACGAAAACCTGTACCACTACAATCCGCGAAGGGTGTACGTGGTATTGACTATACTGTTTCTTGGACAACGGTGGTGAAGGTAGGTGATTTGTCCTAGTCACGCTCAACCGTCAGATTTGCCCCTTATCTTGTGTACAGACTTTGTAGAGGCCGAGTGAGCCCAGAGAGGGTCCTAGATCACATGGGATCCATATCCGGCTGCTAACAGAATAAATAAAAGTCTTTCCAGCAGCCGGATTAGAGCCAAGGTCCTGAAGGCAACTCAGCGCTCTACCACTACCCTGCTTCCACTATAAATATTAACCTCATAATAAGGCTTAGCCTTTAGAAGGTTCGATGCAGATACCACCAATCTCTGTTTACAAACTTCTGTCCACGGACCAATACTCCAACCTAAACCTGTCCGATAACTCTCAACGCAATCTTCACACCTACGCCTCGGCCATAATACCTTCATGAGGCTGTTAATGTATAACAGATATATTTTCATATAACATAAAATTATATAATATTTTAAATAATGTCATTGCTAAGATAAGAGAAAGGCTGACGATAACACACCCCTAAATGGTGTTTGACAGACTGAGAGTGGGTGAGGGGTTAAAATAACGAGAACTGTCAATGTCCCTTTCAAGAAAAGGAGCAAAATCAGCAATTCAGGGACAAAATCGGAAATATTATTTTCCTATTTCACCGTAACTTAGCTTCCAAAAAATAAATCGTTTTCTTTACCATATCATAATTCTGCTAAAGTACTCCATAAGAAGCAAACACTGGGGTAAAATATTTATATAAACAAATAAATTTAATCAATAAAAACAAGCGAAAACTCAAAAAGAGATATGAATTAGAATGTAATAGTAAAATTCCCAAAAAGCAAAGCCTTAAGTCTCTACAAAAATGGAAAATTTTCATTTTATAAAGATTTGTTCATATATTAGTATATTTTGTTTTATTTATTTTTATGCAAAGGACTGTAGCGACCAATAGTGAGTGAGATTACTTTAAAATTCATTGAACAAAAACTACTTTATATATATATATATATTATAATCTGATTGAAGAAACTTTTATTCGTCATCAAAAGTATTGGCTAAAAAATTCCATATGCGCTATAGATGCAAACCAAATAAGTTTTCTCAGTCAATGAGTCATTTTACAGCGCCAGAAAGCTGGGTAGCTTAGTTGGTATTTTGTGGGAACTGCCGATCATCCTTGGGCTCACCTTGGCTTTAAAAGTAATTTTAGAAATTCTGGACGTTTGAGTGTGATTTCGACCAAATCATCTCCTTGCACAAACGTTAGCTTATTTACAGTAAACTCGTCTCAACCATCTACTGAATTCCAAACTAGTATTTTTTATATAATATTAATTGGATATTACAATAAATTTAAAACTAGTAGTTCTGACCAAAAATACCAACTATCACCAATAAACTTCAATTCGCCAACATCCCGGCTTACTGTATATATAATAATTTAACTACTAATCGCTTGCTTTTATATATAATAATAGTTTAGTAGCTAAATATAATAACGTTCCGCTTAAAATTATAAACATCAGTTATCAGGAATTGCGAATCAGTCGCATGACTAAAATAAGGAATACTTTTTGTGGAATCATTAATGCTCAATAAAAGGAAAATTACAATTATCGATAAAGACCAACGTGACCTATAATTTACTGTATTGACCTGACATGTCAAAACGCAGTTCAAAATGACCAATTTCTAGTATTCCTAAAAATTCATCCAACCGTCAAAAACCTTGGTATCCTATATGACCAAAACCTTCGCTAGAAAATCATGACAAAAATCATTACTTCGATGTCTCCTGAATATTTCCCAAATTGAAACGATTAAATTAGATATGATAATACTTCCATTTAACAAGTAGAATGCTGCGAGTAAAAAAATTATTAAAGAAATAAATAGAAACCTATACTCATGAAGAGTCTTGGGTTCAATACATGGTAGAGATTATACTGTTCCGAGGATGACGGTTGTGCAGACATAATTTATCCGATATTACCCTCAACCCCATGTGTGTACTGATTTTATGAACTGTATCTATCCTGCCTATCGTAGAAGATATTTCCTGTTATTCCCTCTGTACACAGTTATTTTAACCCATCCATTAAACATTACCGATCATCAATTCAAATACTCAGTTAATCCCTGACACTCGTGCTTGGTCAACTCTTATAGATGAATGTATATGAAAAGGTTTAACTTTTAAAATAAACAGTATAGAGAACGCTTCAATATTATTTAAAAACTAATTTTTAAAAAGGTTAAAAACCAATGCATTATTTACACCGCTAATCCTTAAAAAACACACTTGACCTCACGGCCATATTTTTACAGATGTTTCTATCTTTCATAGGGAATTCCATTTCTTTTTTCATCCGACGCTCCATTACCCTTGCCATCTTCAAATTTCATCTATTCAATCACATTCTTCCTTTTCCGTCAAGTGATTCTTCCACTCTGCTGCTGCCCTACCGGCTTTATCTTTCCATCTACTCTTGGTCCTTCCAGTTAACGTATACCAAGGTGGTGGTGTACTATAGGATTCTTCGGTGGTATCTTACTTTGCCCGATCCCCGCTATATCTTTTTATTACTTAAACCATCACATCAAAATCGTGATGCAGAGATGTTGATAGAAAGCAACTAAAACCTACCTAAAAAGAACTTGCATTGGTTAGTCGGAAAATACCTATAATCTTAAACGTCAACGCCTGATCACATTTTTCCCATCAAACCGTGAAGACACCTCTCATTCGTTGATATATACTTACATACGTTTATTTCTAGATGAAATAATTACCAAATTATACACATTTCCCATAATTACATTATAATGTCCATACTAAAGCTCATACATAATAACTTGTATTTTTGGAAAATATTAAAAGTAAAACGAATGAAAAGTTAAAACTTGTGAAGAACTGGAAGCAATAGCCTGCGGAATAATTACTTTATTTTCTTATTATAAACTCGTTAAACCGCAGAAACTTTATAGAAACAAAAATATTAATAACCTACAAAAAAAACAACTGAATATTTCTACAAGTTTAGATGATATTGAAACCCTGCCAGTAATACGTGAACTAAAAATTTTCAATATCCACTGCCCTGAAACAAAAATAACAGTGAGGCAGTAGTTTTTGAACAGGGGCCAGAGAGTAGAGAAGTTTTTCCCCCCTTCTTAGGGGCAACCCTGACTGGAGGGGATGGGGGAGGGGTAAAAGTTTGCAGGCCGGGGGGTGTGGGCGGGGCCAGGCCAAATACCCCCCCCACTCTTAACCCATCCGGAAGAGGGAAAAAAGAGTTTAAACAAATTGAGGCCTAATATCGGTTTCCTCTAATATCTTCGGAACCAATAGCCGAAGGAAGCGGCCATTATTATGGATACAGAGGCAGGCTACACTGTGGACTTCGGTTCCCTTTTATATTGTCATTCGTAACCAAAGTGGATATTGCAATCGCGAATACTACCCTCAAAGAACTTCAGAAGAACTTGAACTTGAAAGAAACTGAATTAAATATCGATTCAGTCGCACTTTGCCTTAACGGTAGAGACTGCGCTGTTTCATAGACAACGGATGTGCAAGGGGTGATTTGTTCTAGATCACGCTCAACCGCCAGATTTCCCCCTCTTATTTTTGGTGCTCACTTAATATAAGCTGGGTGAATCCCAGGAAGGTCCTAAATCCCATAAGATCATACCCGGCTGCTACAGATTAAATATAAGTCTTGCCAGCAGCGAGATTTGAACTTGAGATTTGATGACCATCGGCATGGCAACTCAACGCTAAACCACTGAACCACTCCGCTCCCTCGACTGTATATATATTTATCTTTCAACCTTATAATGAAAATAAGAATTGGAAATATTGAAAAAATGAAACCAGATACATAATGTAAATAACAATTATGCAGGACTAACTTAGACAAAAGTATGACTCTTATTAGAGAAACAATGTAAACATGTTCTAAGAAAAATTTACAATTAACCCTAAAAATCAAGCCAAAATTAAATGTTATATGGAATATGGCAAATATTATAATACATAAACCGAAAACTGTGATAGAGACTATACTTTTTTTCATTTAGGATATCCACTTTATAGAGACTGGGTGAGACCCATGAGGGTTCCCAGATCCCGCAGAATTCATCCTGGCCCGTTAACATATTAAATAAATCATCTGTCATTGTTGGATGTGAACCCGGGACCTTCGTTATGGCAACTCAGTCCTCTACCACTGAGCCACCCCGCTCAAATTATAATATATAAGTTAACTAAACACTACCGCGGAAACTTGGAAGTGACCCAAGTCCTGAAACAAGCCCCTCCGCTAATTTGTGAACAAATTAGGGGAGCGCCGACAAGGTAGCCTGTTAATATTTACATAATATATTATACATATTTACATAATATACATATAACATAAATGTAAAACGTTTAAGATAAGGGGCAGAGGGATCCACCCAGAATCAAGATGGAAGTCGGTAATTAAACTACACGCGGCGTGGAAACAACTTAGCGAGAAAGTTGTTAGTTGGTGGACTCCGGCATAACTTAGAGCGTCCTCATAGATCAACGACACCAGCTCTAAGGAAACATAAACAAGTAGCCCCCACAAAACACCACCATCTTCTCCAGACTGCTTAAATATTTCTTCGAAAATATGGAACGATAACAACGAGAAAATTAAGAAGGAAAGGACATACCGAGGCGTATATGTGATATCGTAAAGAATGCTCGGAATAATCAAAGTAATATAAGTAATTTTTTTTTAAATGTAAATAAATTATCTCCCACAGCTGGATTTGGCAACTCTGCGGTATATCACTGAGCCACTAAGAGTCCTCCATTGAATAGGGGTTTCCGAGGAGTAGACCTCTTGATATGCTCATTGAGAAGAGAGGATTTGATGTTTTTTTATTTATCCAATTTAAAATTAACCAACATGTGACATTTCTGCCATATACCAACGTCGTGGTGCCCCCTCCAAAATCTAAACCATCAACAGTCTTTAGCCATTCACGAGACACAAGTGACGTGCTAAGACGCACGATAGCAAATGGCTTTTCTCAAAGTAACGCAAAATTCAACGATTTTAACTAAAAGCTGATGATTTCGTCATCGTCTAACCAGGAGCATACACAGATAATCTTGGTGTGATCCAGGTACCTGGTTCATATGGTTCTGTGGGAGATAATATATTTAAAATGTAACAGGCATGGAGGGATCTGAAGACCCTCCTGGGGTCATCCAGCCTCTATAAAGTGTGTACCTTTAATAGGGAGAAAACCTGGCGGTAGAGTAATCACCTCCCTCCACAACCTAGAAACAATATAGTCTCTACCACCTACTGAGCCCAAGACTCTTCATAAGCTGTAATGATAGAGGCTTTTTGAGGTGTATCGCCATGGGTTGGAGCGATTTCAACAAAATTAACAACCTCCATAAATTTTGAAATGGAAGTCTAGAGTTAATTCCTGAAATTACTATATCACCGGGAAGGGGACAATCCCGGGACTGGGGCAAGAAGTCTACTTGAGGATGAAGGTGGCCAGAGCTAACAACAAGGAGCGGGCATTTATCACCACAAATCTCTCGGAGGCTACTAAACCCTAGCTGATCCGCGATCCGCTTACTTCACGAGCTCTAAAATCTTTCCAGGCCTATTTCCATTTAAACCTCTTCCTCTACCTCCTCTGGGTCGTTCATTCCTTCGCAATTCCAGCCGGAATCAGATAAGGAAGCGTTTTAATTTTCTTCATAAATTCATCGGAGATTTAAAAGCAGAATCGACGATCTTATTCCGATGAATAGTTCCAGTCGAGAGCCAAAGCCGAAGAAAGAATAATAGCAAATATTGTTTGGTATTTTATTAAACGTAGGTTAAAATAAAGTAGAAAGGTAGAATAACAAGGGAATAAGTTTCAGGATTGTTATTTATTTAAATAACGTCACTTTATGATGCTTTAGCTAATGAGACGATTCTACCGTGAGAGTCCTAAATTTTACTTATCAAGTTTTAATCAGGATAGGGGTCTTCAACAAGTACCTGGCATCGTACAGGTACCCCCATTTACGTCCCTTCCAAAGGACGTAAATATTATTTGCTTCCTTAAAAAAAATGCTAATCACTAGTGACAATGGAACTAATGTGGTTACGCATTAATATTTATATTGAAACTTTAAAATACTTTTTCTTGCTTCCCTAATTAGATATTATGGCGTTATCACTAAACCCGCATGGCCTTCATTACAAGTTTCAATTATTGAGCGTAATTAATTTTCCGAAAATCAAAGTATAAAAACTTTTTTTAACTTAAGAAACAAATCTGAATACTTAGTATTGATTTTAATCACCGTAACTGTACAATAATTTTTTATTGTTAAGATATTTGCATTTCATTTTTATTTTTAAGCCGAAAAATTATCAATGTTAATGCACACTAAAACCGTAATCTGTCTGATAACTTTTAGAAATATTTATAATTATGAAAACAAATTATTACTACCATAAATTACTTCTAGCATAATAAATTTCAGCAAATATGTGAGGACTATAAGAGAAATAAATTAGACGCGCTAAAGAGCGGCGCAAGGTCGCATACCAGGCATCGAGGAAGGTTTATATTATCTAGTTGAGCTGATCATCCCGTACCCCTTCGATACCTTCTTCAAAACATCCGCCATTATATATTATTTATCATATATTACATACCAATAATATTATATTTTGCTTGTATAGAGCATACAATCTTTTCTCGAGAAATGAATTACTTCCATATATTATATATAAGTATCCTCATAATAAAAAGGCAATTCAAGAAGACAGAACATGATGATGATGAATATGTAACATGACAGAATATGTAACAGGTTTGTAAATGCTATTTATATAGAAATTTAAAAAAAAATATTGGTATGTTTGGCACTATTTGGAACATTAGGGGTGCCTAAAAAAATGGGGTTAGGGGCATTGAGCATGTACCTTAAATTTCTCTTGGGATCGATGCCTTTACCCTTAAGATACAGGGCAGTCTTAGGCAAGAACCGGGCGACTCAACATGTAGACTGTCACATAAAGCGAAAGGGCTCCATTTTCTTTCATTGTAAGCAGATTTATAAGTTAATTTATAACTCTGATCCAGTTATAGCATACCATACTCTTCAATCCCATATCACTGACCTTGAAAATGGTGTCAAAACTGGAGGATTAAAATAAATTCCCAACAAACCAGTCAAATCACTTTTACCCTTCGTCGTAAACCAATGAGTTCCTGTCCTCCTGTATCGTTTAATAACATCCCACTCATTCCTGTAGAACAGGTCCGGTACTT
Source organism: Troilus luridus (assembly GCA_964056705.1). Classification (NCBI taxonomy): domain Eukaryota; kingdom Metazoa; phylum Arthropoda; class Insecta; order Hemiptera; family Pentatomidae; genus Troilus; species Troilus luridus. Next base: position 56,187,942 of record OZ057417.1, on the reverse strand, counting down.
AGGACTATTCCTTGACAAAAGAATAACTTGGAATCTACATACTAGACTGAAACGACAAGAAACAGCTCACCGTTTCAGGCTACTTCAATATCTACTAGTTAAACGCTTTAAGCTCTCAATTAATTACAAAAGACTCATATACATGACAACCAAAAGATCCATCTGGGCTTACGGAGTAGAACTTTGGGGCTCCACTGAACCATTGATTTACTTCGTACTGAATCCTTACAATCCAAAATCCTTCGTAACATCCTCAATGGGCCTTACTTTGTGACGACTAAGTAATCCATAATGACCTTAATGTCCGTTTGTACCTGATTTGTCCCGAATCCGAAAAAAATCTTTTCATGACAAACTTCATCCCCACTCAAACTCACTAGTTTCAAACCTAGCAACCTCTTCAATTCCTGATAATCATCCGATAAGCACACAATAAATACAATATTGTTCAATTAAATAAAACAGTATCTTCATTTACTAAACAACTCCTAGGCAGTCAACCACATCAACCTTTGGAGAAGAGAGGGATATGGTCTCTAATTTATTAATGATATAGAATTAATATTTCTCAAGTTGACATCCAATTTTATTATTTAAATATTATTCAGAGTCTGGGGGTTCAGTACATGCTTGAGACTGTGCTGTTTCATGGACAACGGTTCTGCAAGGAGGTGACCTGTCCTAAGTCACGCTCAACCGCCAGGTTTTCCCCCTTATTATAAGAACCCTATTTTTATAATATTTTATAGAGGCTGAGTGAGCCCCAGGAGGGATCCTAGATCCCATATGATCCATATCCGGCTGCAAACAGACTAAATAAAAGTCCTGCCTGCAGCGGGATTCGAACCAGGATTTCCGGCATGGCAACTCAGTGTTCTACCACTGAGCCACTCCGCTACCACAAAAAATATTTACATCTATAACCCATGAAGGAAGGGTGAAGGATTCAGTAAATGATAGAGATTGTACTGTTTCAAGGAAAAAGGTTGTGCAATAAAGTGATTTGTCTGAGATTACATACAAATACCAGATTTTTCCCCCAATTTAGGATACTCTCTTAATAAAATCTGGTTCCATCTGTGGCAAATAACAGATTAAATAATCAATCAACCATAATGGGTTTTTTTTAATATATAAGCGAATATAAAACTAATTTAAATCCTTATGCAAAGTAAAATAATTTGTAAGCCTAAGAGCAGCCTTTTTTGTTTTGTTTTGTGTTTTTCCGGATTCAGTTAGTGAAAGCTATAAGTCGAAGTTAAGATTGCCTTGATTGGCTAAGAAATAAAATTGAATTCAATATTTCTGGCCAATTTTTTTGGTTTTTTTATAAATACTGAAAATACAATTACAATAGCTCATATTCAAAACGAAAAACGTTAGCAAAACGAAATCATATAAAAAAATCTGTAAAAATCACATAAAAGATTATTTATTGCATTGATATCATGTACATAACAGGCATGATACAATAAACGACTACTTCATTATGTTATAAAGATCAGTGTAATTTGGATTTTTATCTGTTGCCCTTACGATAAGCTATCTTGTTGACATTGAACTTGGTTTTGTTGTCTACAATTCTGAAGATAAATCTAGGAGCCAGGAGCTCTTATCTTCGACTATTTTATTTTGATTTAATTAAGACTTATGAACGTAATATTTATTATATTACGAGAAAAAGAATCAGTCATTAAACTTTTATAATTCCTAAAGTGTAGACACCATTTTCAAAGAATTTTCATTATGAAAAAACTTACTGACTATATAATGCAAACTATTTTTTTTATTAAAAAAAAATAAACTGATGGGTTTCCTATAAGCCAAAAGAACTTATTAAGTCACTTATTCCAGCCCACTCCACTTTATTAAAAATGAAAGCACCGTACAAGTTGCAGAGCAAACACTCTCCATTTAATGAAAGAATATATCCAAAAATATTATCTAATAACATATAACCACTAAAATAATATTTTTTTATCAATCATGAACCTATAGGAGTAAATGGAGAAGAAAATACTAAATTTTTTTTCAAAAATCTGTCAAATCGTTTTATTTCCTTAATTACAGGGAAAAAACGTGATTGAAATAAATTAATTGCAAACACAAAGCTCTTTTTTCAAAAGAAATATAATGAAAAATTCGATTGATAATCAAAAGGTACGAAAATATTAATCCTAAAAAAAACAATTATTCAACGACCAAACGGTAAATTCAATCATTCAGCACTGGCTCTGTGACCCAGGACGGGTCTTGGCCCCATCAAAAACAGTAAATCAGTAAGTAATAAATGGAAAATTGAAATTTTTATTTTATAGTGATTATTTAAATATTTTTATTTTGAAGAGAAAAGATTTGTCCTGGCCCGGATTCAAATCCGGGTCCTCCGCATTTCTAGCGCGGCACTCTTCCAACTGAGCTACCAGGGCTAGTAACCAGGTCAAATCAATTCTCTTCACCGATCACACATCCCCAGCACTCGCAATTTTTGAAATGTACATATGGGGAAGAATGTTCATTGAACATTACTTTAATTTGGATCTGGTTGCCGTATGTCAATTTTATTTATAGTTTTTATTTTTATTTTATTGTGATTATTTAAATATTTTAATTTTTTTTTTTGAAGAGAAAAGATTTGTCCTGGCCATCCAGAATATTTGTACCAATTAAAATAATGTTCAATGAACATTCTTCCCCATATGTACACCGCAAAAATTGTGAGTGCTAAGGATGTGGGATCGGTGAAGAGAATGGATTTGTCTGACCTGGTTACGAAACTTGGTAGCTCAGTTGGAAGAGTGCCGCGCTAGGAAAATTGAGATGTTTGTTTGGCCTGCAATTAATTACTTAAAACTTTCTGCAATTAATTACATAAAAATTTCTGCAATTAATGCAACACAAGCATTATTAGTTAATTAAATTATTGCAAGTAGTATTATTTAATTAGATAATTAATTAAATTACCAAGATTAAAAATCATAACAACACAATCATTATTATTTTTATACAATTAAAATAATAGGAGCAAAATAATCTTCATTATCCCTAGAACAGTCCTGCAACAAAAATGTAAAAGTATAAAAATTTGTTTGAGAAATTTGAAATTTGACTCCATCACAAGCCTGATGAACATTGAAGAAGGCCTGCAACGTGGGCCGACACGTTGGTTTTCCAATAAATAGTTCTCCTAACTTAGGAGAATTTTTTGGGGCCTCCACCCGGACCATTACCATTTTCTTCCTCATATATATATATATATATATATATATATATATATATATATATATATATATATATATATACAAGGTTAACAATTATCATTCAAGTCTTATTCCAATATTTCGATTTTAGGACTGTCATTTCAATACAGTCACGAAATAAGATTAAGACATTTTTCATATAAACTATAAAAAATATAAAATAAATTGTAGGTTCAGTACATGGTAGAGACTATACTGTTGCCAGAACAACGGCTGTGTAGGTAGGTGACTTGTCAAAGATAAACCTCGACCACCAGATTATCCCCCAAATAAGGATACGCACTTCAAAGAAGCTATGGGAGTCCTAGGAGTCTGTCAACATATTAAATTATTTATCTTCCACTCTACACAATGAGCAGCCCCACTCCTTTTTTTCAAATATCTTTTTGTTTTAAGTTAAGTAACTTAAAAGACTATCTTTGTGGGAAAATTCCTTATAAACTTCATAAAACTAAAAAGATATACTTAAATACTGGCCACCTCTGTTATATAACATTTAAATAGGAATATATATTACAAAACTATGGGATTATATATCATGAAAAAAAAAAAGTTGAGAGATTGATTAAGAGGAGTGGACTAGTACAGATGACTTAACCCGAGCTATACACCAAGGCACACGGAAATTAATCTTATCTTATCAGGGGACTGCTCTACGCTCCGCTGAACTCCCAGACAGCCACTCGTACTTCTACTGTTAAATTTTTAAACCAGCCTCATATATCTCAACACTATCGTCTCCAACTATTCGGTTTCCAAACCAACTAAATTATCTTTTAAAAAAATATATATACAGAAAAAAAGGGCTGTATTTTCTGTACCGCAAAATATACGTAGATACATGAAAAGACCCAAGAATAGACAGCATGCAAAAAAAAAGAAAAAAACAAGTTGATGGTAATTATTTATAAAAATATAGAGTTTGGTAAAGGCGTGCACAGAACTGGGATTTGAACTCAAAAAAGGAATATAAATATATGACAGATATTGATAATCTTTATTCTCTAAGGACCCAGATATTTTTCTAGCCAAACATATAAACCAACCTCAAATATCTCACTACGTACACTATTTTCTGCCACAAACTGATTTCGAAATGAAATAAAATTTAATACTTTTTAGAAGCAATAAAAAAAATGTTGTCTATTTATTTATGTCGTAAGTAAGTACAATATTATCAATATATGAGTATCATGTTCTTTCTTTATTTTTATAAACACTGGTATTTTTCTGGTAAAACTTTTAAACCATTCTCATATTTCTCACCATATCCACTATGATAAAAAATCAAATGATACTTCTTAGAAAAAAATGTTTCAATAAACAGTGCTGTATGTACCGCAAAATAAAAATGCATCAATGAAATCCTTGATGTGAAAAAACCTATAATTACGTTAAGGCTTATTATAAGTACTATAAAGTACAAAACCTTATAATTCCTTAAAAAAATTATTTATTAAATTAAATATTTTTAAATTAAAAAGTATGACTTACAACAGAAAAAACCCTACTTAAACGTAAGAAACACTTAAGACAATGTTATCCTGAAACTAATGCGCTTATCATTAGAGTTACAGACACAGTATATTGATGTTAACAATGACCTGAGATAAAAATAAACAATCATATAACAACTTCCTAACTTTTTTATATAACTGTCCACAAAATAATGTGATTTTCATATTCCTTCTGTATGCGCCAATATTTTTCCTATTAAATTTTTAAGTCAGCCTCATACATTTCAAAACTATTGACTACCGTAATTAGTCGAGATACGTAAGTATAGTTTATTTTATAGCTTTAATTTATAATCTATTTACAAACAGAAGGAAGTTGTTTGGTATAAGCACCTGGAAATATTCAATTAGTAAAATACATCAATTAACAATAATCAAGTATAATCTCCTCATCTCACATTGGATTAAAGGTTTCAACAAAACGTTTAATATGAATATTAAATCTCACAATTATATGGTGTTCAATAATTCAATTAATTCATTCTCAATAATTAAATTATGTTTTCTTACCGACATATAATTATAAATGATACATACTAAAACTTTTTTAAAAAATGCTAACACCTAAATCTAAATTTAGATCTGCTAAACATACAGCATGCAACACTGGCATGGTTATCGTGCCATTACGTAATAATCGGTAGCAGTGGAAAATACTGGTATATTTATTAATCTCATACTTTAAAGTCAGATCTACATATTGATCATTTAAAAAATTTATGGTCAACATCGTAGTCAACCGCGAGGTTTATCTCCAATCCATAAATGAATCAGGTATCCACTTTATATAGGCTGTAATTTCGGAAGTAATGGAATCAATCCTTACTTCATATTAATCAGGAAATGGATAAGCAGTCCACAGTATTGATCATAGAGATATTTTAATTCCATTAATATTAGTTAAATCCAAATTGGTAAAAAAAAAAAACTCTATTAAAAATAATCCGTAGTCTTGAGCCAAAGAAAATGTTCCATAAAAAAAGTTTCGTATATAATTAAATTCTTTAATCAAGGTTTCTAGAAATTTACATTAATATCCTTGTTAAAACAGAGTTAATCAAAAGGACGTCATAGCGTAATGGAAATGTGATATCATTGCGTAAATTTTTTCACCAATGCAATTAGCTAATGTTTTTTTAATCTTGATTAGGGCATAAAAAAGAGGCTATCACATATTAAATGTCATTTCAAAATGAAAAAGGGCTTGGATTTCCGAATAATCAGAACAAAAATCACAGTTTCATGATGAACCGAATATTCCTAAATAACAGGAACATAACTGCCAAGCTGAACAAAAGGCTTGATTTGCGAACGGGCATTAATTGAAAAACGTTAATCCGTGATTTGTCTTCTTCAAATGCATGCAAAGCTCAATAATTCGATTATATGCGTTCTTCGTCAATTAAACACAAATTATTCCATTTCCAATAGGAAGAAAATGGTCCGGATGGAGGTCAAAAAATTCACTTAAATAGGGAGAACAGTTTATTGGAAAACCAACGTTTCAACCAACATTGGAGGTCGAAACGCCGGCTTTCCAATCAACAGTTCTTCCTTTTTAAGAGAATTTTTTTTACCTCCACGGGTGCCAATTTCCATGTTAATCAAGAATATTATTCAATATATTCTATTTTTTTAATTATTCCCCTTAAGATTTAAGATTAAATAATACTAGGTAATCATTAAAAACTTTTTTTATTTACTAGAGAGAAATTTTAAATTGGATATTATCATTATTTAAACTTATGTTATAAGCAGCGAATGATGGCCAGAAGTGAGCAGTGCAGTAACTGGTTTTGTCCAGAGTTTGTTCGCGTATTCCCTCATTGAGTGCATCACAATGGTGACAATGCGATCTAAAAATAACTTGGATTCATTGTTTTAATTTTATTGATATAATTTTGTTTAACATACAAAATAAGTTTGTTAACTTATTCAAAGAGATTTGAAGGACAGAATCCTGTGGAAAAGAATGATAAGAGATGCGAAAAAGTGGTATCTTGTTGATTTTGAGAAAACTATTTCGAAATAATGCTGGGAAAAATACTTTTGGAAATAAGAAGTGGTGTTTCCGTTACGGTCCGTCCCGCTTAAGAACTGTAAAATAAAATATTTAGTGTGACCATATTTTATAATGATTATACATCTTTTATGGCTGCCTGTGACTACGGCTGAAATAACCTCGTGCCTTAGAAACAGTAGTCTCAACCATGTACTTAACCCAAAACTCTTCATGGATAATGGTAATATAAAGTCTTTTTTTTTTAAATATTATTAAGGTTCGAATAATAAATGAACTAAATTATTTAGAAGTGCTACATAAACAAATTGAAATGGTGATTGTTATGGGTCACTCGTTCTTGTTTATCAAATCAATTGGTTTATCAGCATAATGTTTAAACTGGAAGAAATAGAGGACAATAATGTTAAATAATTCAGTTTGCGCTAGATTCAGAAGACGATAAAACAAAAATATCACAATTATTTTGTCAATATAAGATAATTGGACTATATTTTTTTTTCCTTTTTATTCTATTATTATACAAAATATAAGAAAGCTGCGATATTTTCTCTAGTTGGTACGGTTTTAAATACTGCTGATGTCAGTTGTGCATTATTTGGTCTGCAATGTGGCCTAATTTTCCCTGTGTTACTAATGCCTGGACTGGTTTAACGTTAAGCTGTTTTCTAATTGCAAACAAGATTTAAGGCTTATTGTTCGAAATTTCCAAATTATACTCTTTTAATTAGTTTGATTCATATTTGTGTTTCGCTATCGCATATTAATTTAATATTTATGGTTAGGATTAGATAGAAAAAATTAGTAAACAAAAAAATAGAAGACAAAAAATTAATTTAAAAAAAAATTAAACATTTTTTTATTATACAATATAAACCAAAAAGTTTTATGTAATAAAATGGCAATTACAATACTTCATTACTGTACGAAACATGTATTAAATGTTAAAAACTATATAAATACACAATCGATAACAAAAATTTAAAATAAGTAACTGTACTGTTTCTTTGAAAACGGTTTTATTGGGAGGTGATTTGTTCTAGAACACTAAAAAGCCAGGTTTTATCCCCAACTAAGGATACCCATTTTATAAAGCTGGGTGAGCCCAGGAGGGCCCAATTAAAAAAAAATGCAAATTAATGGAAAATACTAGGAGGATACCAAAAATAAACAGTTCTGATTCCTGTGAAATCCCTTATTTCGGATATATTGCATTCTATCAGAGCAAAGTGCTGACGAATAGACAAAAGCGCTGAGCGAGAGATACCTGCTTTTTTGTCGGCGCCTAAGGCTTCAAATCGAAGGGAACTCAAGCCAAAAATATTCCCATCAATAAAATGATAATAATTTTTTTCATTAAGCATGAACACCAAAACGAATCTAAATTATAAATTATATAGCTTAAGAAATTAAGTTGTTGTATATTTTAGTATATAGATTTGAATACTAATTATTTATAAGAATTAAAATTTTAAAAAGTCTAAGATGGCTGAATATCACTGTTTGTGAATTACTGCTCTTTATTTTTAATGATCAGCATTTATCTCTTTCAAAGAAAACTCTGGAAAGTAATTTTTTTTAAATGTAAACATTTATTTTAACAAATATAAGAAGCTATTACTTAAGTTCATAAGCTACGGGGAATAATTAAGACATCTAAGTTTCTTAAGTACTTGAAACTCGGTCGCATTAACATTTACGTTTATAGGGAGCCTTTAAATAAAGTGGTTAATAAAAAAAAGTAAGTTCCTCACCGTTAAGGAAAGTATTTCCTCTACTGCTTAGGGTCAATAGTGAACTTAACTAAGTCTTTATTAGAAGTAGTAACGATTAGCTATCTTAAGTATTAATCATAAACTAAAAATAAAATAAAATAAGTAAATAAACATAAAATATTTTAAAAAATCAAATAATTATAAATAAATAACATTCGTTTCTAAGTATATACCGAATTATTGGGCAGAAACAAACAATAAACAAATATTTAAAAAAAACAAAAATATTCAGTATAAAAATCTGATAACATTTCTTAACATTATTATAACTTCTGTATCATGTCATTCTCTCTTTGTACTGCAATGCTTTATAGAGTTATTTTCTGTTTCATTCTTAGCCCTGAAGATGGCCTACATCTTAGGCCGAGACGTTGGCACGATAATCTTAGCTTATTATGTGTTATCTTTGACAAGACCCCCTGACTAATTCAATCCATTATACAATTGGAACATTGAATGGGGACAGAAACAAACCCCTTTAAAAAAAAAAAAAGTTATAAATTAATATAAAATAAACAAAAACTTTTTTAATGTACATGTACGCTTCCAAAAATCACAATCGGTTGACATGATATCTTAGTACTAAATTAAAATAGGCCATGTATCTTCGTAAAAGTAAATGAGTAGTTTTGGATACCATGCATCTCGATTATTTACAAGTTAAATTTTTATAAGGTCCTCAAGGTAGTATCCTTGGCCCAATCCTTTATACAGTCTCCTCTGCATTAGAACGTGGATCATATTGTTCAGGCGTCTTTCTTGACGTGGAACAGGCTTTTGACCGACTCTGGCATCCGGGCTTGCTCTACAAACTCCGTAAATTCCTACCCCATACATACTTTCTCATCCTTCAATCCTATCTCACAAATAGAACTTTCCAAGTAAACCATAATAATGTCCTTTCACCCCTCTTCTCCCAATCTGCTGGTGTTCTTCAGTGGTGTTCTTCAGTGGTAGTATCCTTGGGCCAATCCTTTATACAGTTTATACAGCTGACATCCCAACACACCCTAATACTATTCTACTAACGGACAGCAACCAGTGCGCATCGTCTTTTTAAATCGTCCATTTAAGTTGTGTAGTGTACCTTGCATAGAATTTATTCTAACAGGATAAATATATTATAGACATATCATATATAAGTGAAAATATATACATACTTATTTCTACTGCCGGTAAAGTGTAGTGAAGGGACATTTGAAATTAAAATCAAACAGTACCAGTCCGAGCTACAACAATAGACTATCTCGTAAGCCCTTCAGGATTAACAGCAGCTGCCGTCCATAACAAACTTTCACTGTGAGTAACATTTATTTATTTACGTTGGCACCATGGCTCTTTGCTCAAAATGCAATAATGTCATCGCTCGCGATGATAAATACAATTTATCCTGCTCAAAATGTCATCTAATTTATCACGGGCGGTGCAGTACTCTTAGTGAAAAGGAGATAGAGGGCCTCAAATTTTCAAAAACGCAATGGCTGTGCACTAAGTGCGAGCAGGCCAAAAAAAACAGTGAAGCGGGGGATAGACAAATTTCCGATAAATTTTCGCAACCCTCTCTAATGGAAATTTTAGCGGCTATAAAGCACTCTGATCAACACGTCCAAGAGGAGATAAAAAAGATCAAGGTCGCAATCGATAAATATGGGGATTTCTCATTCGAAATGAATGAGAGGCTAACCTCCATCGAAAAACACTTAGAGGGCCAAACTAAATATATCGAGGAGATAGTTGCAGAAAATAAAGCGCTCAAGGCACGTGTGGTGAATTTGGAGGTACGGGTAAACAAAAGCGAACAGGGCTTATTATCCAAGTCCCTAGAGATACGAGGAATCCCAATACGAGCTGGGGAGACTCCTTCTGGCCTAGTTACGAGCATTGGTGCAGGCCTGGGACTAAAATTGAACATCGAGGACCTGGACACGGTGCAGCGCCGCAGAGCGAAGAATGACGACCCGCGACCCCCACCAATCATTGCACGGTTCACTAGGCAATCAGTGAGGGATGAACTGATTCAAAAGAGAAAAGTCAGGAGAGATTTCTCTACGCGAGATATTGGCTGGCAAGAAAACGACTGCCATCGCATCTATCTTAGCGAGGAGATGACCGCGACCAACAGGCACCTCTACTGGCTCGCACGACAGAAGAGGGCAACAGGAAAAATAAAATATGTTTGGTTTGCGGGAGGTAGAATTCGATGCAGAAAAGAAGATGGGCACCAAGTGGTCTTCATTGATCAAGCTCAAGACCTGGATGTATTCGGCTGACTACTGAAGACCGGTATGCCTTCTAGTTGCATTAATAACCTTGGCTCTCACATCGGTGCTCACGCGTTCATCTTGTATTACTCTAATAACCTCAAGTGTTTCTTAAATTTTTTATTTTTTCCTATGAAATATGTCGCGAAATTATTTTTTCTTTTTCATATAAAATTAACTGTTATTTTTTGTTCGCACTTTTATCTTCTTCTTTTTGTTTATTGTTTAATCTATTTCATTATTTACGTATCATTCTTCCTTTCGTTATTCGTTAATTTTATTATCTATTCTTTGGGATCAAAATTTATAGCGGATTTTAGTAATAGCAATAGCTCGCCACTGATTATCTTTGCTCGGCACTATCAAACTTTTCAATTAGCTCTGCCAATAAGATTTTCTCCTCCCAGTTCCTCTCCTCTGATACTGAGAGCTCCTCTTCTGCTTCCCCATTATGTCTAGTGTTCTAACCTCCTGTCACATCAACTCCCAATCCTTGCCCGCTCACTTTGATGAATTTCATCAATATTTTACCCAGAATTTTTTCCACACTATTGGAATCTCAGAAACATGGCTAAAACCCCATATCCCGTCCTCCTCTGTTTCCTTACCTGACTATTCCTTCCTCCGCCACGACCGAGTCGACCGGACTGGTGGAGGTGTAGGTCTTTATGTCCACAACTCCCTAAAATCGCGCATTCTGTATTCTTCACCAGCGTCCAATTTCCCTCACATAGAATTCCTTTTCGTCGAAATTTCTTGCAAATCAAATCCTCTCCTATACGTCGTAGTGTATCGCCCTCCTTTGGTCCCTTTTGATCCTATCTTTGAATCGGTCCTTTACAACCATGTTCCTCTCTACAACCACATCATAATCTCCGGCGACTTTAATACCAATCTCCTAGTCCAATCCAATGATAAACTGTACCTTGAAAATCTTTTTTACTCTCTACACCTCTCCATTGTCCCATTCTCTCCCACCCATCACACTCTTCTATCTGACACCTGGTTAGATTTGTTCATCATTGACTCATCGCAGAGACTTCTTTCTTCCACACAATTACCCGTTCCATTCTTGTCCTCTCATGATTTAATCCAAATTTCATACAATATCCAAACTCCAGTAATCCTATCGAAAACATTAACGTTCCGCAACCTAGATGGACTCACCACTGAATCTATATCTCCTTCCCTCGAAATCCTGAATTGGAACCAAATCTACTCCTGTACCACCGTCGATTCAATGGTCGACATACTCACGGCCAATCTCAAAAGCATCCTGGATACCCATGCCCCAGTCAAAACTTTAACCTTCCATCACCATCCTGCTCCTTGGATGTGTCAAAAAATTAAAGACCTGCAAAGGAAACGTGATGCTGCCCGTAGACGCTTTAGACGCACTAGGCTTACTGATGACTACCAAGCGTTCAGGGCTCTTCGCAATTTGACACAGTCTACAATCAGACAAGCAAAATCCAAATATTTCCACGAAGCCCTTTCCTCGGCTCCCGATCCTAAATCTAAATGGCAACTCCTCCGAAAACTCTCCCTCTGCAATTCAACATATTCCAGAGCCTTTCCTGCTTCGCCAGATGAAATGAATTCGTATTTTTTGTCTGCCTCAACTAACACATCAATATCATCACCCTCCGTCTTCTCACTAACTCCATCTTTCAACCCCGACAATTTTTTTTTCTCTGACATTTCACCTACCGACATTATTTCCTCTGTTCTCAAATCCTCCTCCAGTTCTACTGGCTTTGATGAGATACCCGTCAAACTACTCAAACTATGCCTCATCGATATCCTACCTGTCCTTCTTTTCATTTATAATTTCTCACTACAAAACGCAATATTCCCAACTTCTTGGAAAAAAGCCCTAGTCCATCCTATAAATAAAACCTCTACCCCTTTTTCTCCCAAAGACTACCGGCCAATCTCCATACTTTCCAACCTTTCCAAACCTTTCGAAAGAATAGTCCAGTCGCAAATATCAAATTTTCTCAAACAGTCCAAACTCCTGGATCCGCTGCAATCTGGTTTTCGTCCTGGTTTTTCCACTCAATCTGCCCTTACCAAAATCACTACGGACATACATAAAGCCATGGACAACAAACAACTAACCGTGCTAATCCTATTAGATTTTTCCAAAGCTTTTGATTCCTTGGACCACTCTATCCTTTTTTCCAAACTAAAGTCATTGTCCTTTTCCAACAGCTCTATACTATGGTTCCAGTCCTTCCTCTCTGGCAGGTCCCAAGCGGTTTCTATGCCCAACCAACCCCTTTCCTCTTTCCTAGCCCTATCCTCAGGCGTGGCACAGGGCTCAAGCATCTCTCCTATCCTTTTTAACTGTTACATCAACGATCTTCCTAAATCCGTTCACCACTGTTCCTACCATCTATATGCTGACGACTTCCAAATCTATTTATCCTTTCCTCCTTCTGAGCTATCATTCGCGTTCGCCAGTATTCAGCAAGACCTCGATAGGATCAGTGCCTGGGCAAAGCTGAACAAATTGGAATTGAACGCAATGAAAACCCAGGCCATTGTTCTAGGTTCCAACTCCCTTCTTGCAACTATCCCCACCCTCCCAACATTGATCCTAAACGACAACCCTATCAGTTTCAACTCCTCCGTTAAAAACCTAGGCATTACCATGGACAAAAACCTCTCCTGGAAACCACATGTCGCCCAAATATCCCGACGATCAATTAGTTCCCTGAAATTATTCCATCGATCCCGGCACCTCCTTACACAATCTACCCGGAAGCTTCTTGTATCTTCCCTTATCTTCCCCCACTTTGACTACTGTTGTGTGGTATACGGGGGCCTCTCGAAATTGCTAGAGGATCGCTTAAAAAGAATTATGAACTGCGCTTTAAGATTTGTCCTTGGTACTCCGAGGCGTTCCCGGGTGTCACATCATTATGATGAGTTAAAGTGGCTCTTCCCACCCATTCGTAGACATTATTTCCTTAGTGTTTTTCTATACCAATCCATTAACTCGCAACACCCTTCATACATCTATAGTCTCCTTCAATTTAAATCCACTGTCCAACACCATCAAACAAGATCCCGCCTCTCCGATCTCTACATTCCATCCCATAGAACTAAGGCATTCGACCGTTCCTTCCTCGCCCGTTCCACTACTGTGTGGAACTCAATCCCTCCTTTCATCCGCCATTCATCTTCACTGGCCTCATTTAAATCCCTGCTTTTCCATCATCTCTTGGCATCCCAAAAAAATGCTCTCCAGGCAGGCCAATCTTCCGCTTGAATTGATGTGTGTCGAATACTCGATCTTGTTACCTACGTGTTTGTTTATTTTTCCAACAACAAAGAAGATACAAACTTTGTAAATACTTTATTGCATGCTATGCAACTTATTTGCTTTATTTAGCAATTCCGGTATTAACTATTATATTAATGTTATTTATTATTATTTTGTTAACATCAAACCTTTATATATATATGTTTTATTATTATTTTTATTTTTCTAGAAAATTAGTTAAATTCCTGTAAAATCTATTACTTTTTAATCAGTTATGTATTTTATTTTATTTTTTTTCTTTCTCTATTTCTATTATGTTTTGTCACTCATGATTACTTCATGATTTGTATCATTATGTAGCCTCCTGGCCAGATGAACATTATGTTTATTTTGCTTGTTCTTTATTGTTATTCTAAAGGGACTTGGTCCCAGAATAAAGTTTGTTTTCTATTCTATTCTATTTCTATTCTATTCTATTCTACTATGCTGATGATACATGTGTATTATCAGTCAACACCAATCCAGTTATTGTATCCCAAAACCTCCAATCCCGTATCACTGATCTTGAAGGTTGGTCCCAAAACAGGAGAATTAAAATAACTCTCAAAAATCGCATCAAATCGCTTTTACCTTACGTCGTAAACCAATGACTTCCTGCCCTCCAGTATCCTTTAATAATATCCCACTTGTGCCTGTAGAACAGATCCGATACTTAGGGTTGCATCTCGACAAACGATTAAACTGGAATCCTCATACAAGACTGAAAAGACAAGAAACCGCTCGACGTTTCAGGTTACTTCAACACTTACTAGACAAACGCTCTAAAATCCCAATTAATTACAAAAGACTCATATACATGACCATCATTCGACCTATTTGGACTTACGGAGTAGAGCTTTGGGGCTCCACTAAGCCATCGAATTCCTCTCGTATCCAATCGCTACAATCCAAAATCCTTCGTAAAATCCCTAATGCTCCTTATTTTATTAAGAATAAAGTCTTCCATAATGACCTTAATGTCCCATTTGCTGCTGATTTGGCCCGAAACAGCTATCTATCCTTTCATAACAAACTTCATTTCCACTCGAACCCCCTAATTTCAAACCAAGCTTCCTTTTCGATTCCCGATAATCCTCCGAGGCGTCTGAGAAGAAGATGGCCACGTGGCCTTCTTGGTTGAACTTGCGATTTGAGTACTACCAGTGGGTAGTTTTTCTACTTGTCATTATATCATGTCATTATGTATCACTTAGCCTATTTACTTGTTATATTATTGTAATATAGTTGTTAATATCAATAAATAAAAAAATTTACTAGGAAGTTAAAATTTTTTTTCTTGTTGATTTAAAATGTTCATCCAAAATTCAGTACCAAGTTACATAAAGTATGTCACATAATTGGGCTACATCGTTTATTATAGTCTCAGAGTTACTCCATAGCTATAAAATAACGAGTAATTGGTTTGTTTCAGGAATGAAAAAGCCGTAGATAATCTATGAAAAATATGGCTTATGGTAATATTGTTGTTACTATATTAGCATTTCGGAGGATCTTGCTCAGCTACGAGTGAGTATTGATATGTTCCTGTGTAATGCGAAAGAAACGGAAATACTCGAACTGTGTTGCTCTAAATGAATACTATAACACAAAAAAATCCATCGCATCATCAAAATGAACTATTATTAGAAGAAGTAACAGAAAATGTAAGATAGAGGGTAGATGGGTGGCTACTAGAAAGAATTTTGTAATATTATTTTCCCATTTTGTTCACAAATTTTATAATGTAAACTGTACGACCAAAACTATTGAAGGATCTTGGATTTAGTACATGGCAGAGTCTGCATTGTTTCTAGAACAACGTTGTGCGGGCAAATGATATGTCCGAAACCACCAAATTCATAGAGACAAAGAGGAGGATCTGTAGATCCCACAGGATACAGCCATAGCAGTTAAAAAGATTAAATAAATTATCTGCCACAACCGAATAGATTTTCCACAGATTTGAACCCGGACCTTCGGCACAGCAACTATCACTCAACTGCCTCGCTCCCTTCGTTCGCCAATAATACACATAAAAAATCGATAAAATGAGTAATGTGTGTTTGAATGTCTGGAAAAGTTTTCGAAAGACCCATAGAAGTTGCAAAAGGCACAAATGGAGTATTGATAAGTGGAGGCGGGCGGGCGAGTGACAAACTCTTAATTGTGTAACTTGGAGATGAGAGTAGAAGCTCCCAAGGCGAAGTTATAGGTTCGGCAGGAATTTGTCCGCGCCCTACCTAGTTGTCTTCTCTTTCTATAGAGTTCCTCTTCTACCACCTTGGCAAGACAAATATCACCAATATGTCTATGATATCAGCAGAATAAAGGAGAAAGTATTAAGACCAAATCAAATCTAGTGTATCTAAAGTAACTTGCAAAACGTAGAATCCCGGTCGTATAGATATTTGAAAAAGAGTTCCTACACCGAAAGTATTTAGCAGCTTATGAAAGTATATATTCATTAAAAATGTATTTACTGAAATTTACAGCTAAATAATACTATAAGTTTGAAGAATACAGGCTAAAATCCAACAGAGAAATTCACAGTGAAATCCCTTACTCGGAAACAGAAATGAGGAGACTCAGGATTTATGCAGAATATATGCAGAGGATGAGCGAAGAGAGGTTAAACAATAAAATTATTGGCTACGAATTAAACCACGTACAAATCAAACAGGTAACAGAGACTCAGGATTTATGCGAAAGCAGGACAGAGTACCAGATATTAAAAAATGTAGACAGAAAAAAAAGTAAAGTCAAAACAAATACAGCCCAGGTCACGAGGCCATCTTCTTTCCAGACGCCTCAGAGGATTATCGGGAATTGATTGAGCGGGAATAATGCCGGATTCGCAAATCATCAAATGGGACATTAATGTGTATTAAAGCCATTATGGATGACTTTATTCGTAACAAACTAAGGATTTTACAGAGGATTTTGGATTGCAAGGATTGGATACGAGAGGAATTCGATTGGTTAGGGAAACTCCAAAGCTCTAGGAACTCCGTCCAAATAGGTCTTATAATACCCAACTGTATGAATCTTTTGTAATTAATTGGGAAATTAGATCGTTTGTTTAGTAAGTTTTGAAGTACCCTGAAAAGGGAAGCGGAATTTAGAAGAAAAAATAAACCCTGTCCTGGTTATAAGTTAGGTTATAAGGATTATGATTATATGCAAGTCAACATAAGCAAAACTAGATATAGGAAGTAGACCTGATTCCCGATAAGATGAATACATTAAGTTCAAAATAAAAAAATTGGCATAAAAAACTCGAGATACAATAGAGTAATTTTTAAAAAATAGACTATAATAGTCATGTTTTCCCACGATCCGAAAAAAACGGATAACAATCTTTATTTATAAGATCAAGCGAAAATGCAGTATGGTGAAACAACCATACATACATGTATTTATTACACGTGTTCAACTGCAGAACACAATAACCCGTACTATTACAGACATTTCCAACCGGAGATCACTGTCAGGCATTACTGTACCATCCCTTGGACATCTGTCGGAGTTAGAACCCTGAAATATTTGGCCTATCTCTTGATACGTCTAAGTAAAATATATATACTTATATGCATAAACACAAAAGCACGTTCTTTGTCTTTATACTGTCGATTCTATTAATAGTACATCGTGAAAAAATCATTGTTTTATTTTGAAATAAAAACTGAGTATATAACTTTTTTTAATGAATCCACTCAAATATTAATAAAACTTAATGTCCTATGCAGTGAGTGATAACGCTATCTATCAAAGCGAAGGTCTCCAACCTTTGACCTAACGTAGACCTGACCTTTCTATCTCCCAGCATTATTTAAAAGCCCTTCTGTACAGTGTCCTCTGAATAGCCTTATCGCCTGGAGCTTTGACACTCCAAGGGTTGTATGAGCTACTGATAAGGTATGAAAAATGTTAATGCGAATTAATCCCTACAAAGTTTGTATTTTCAAATTATTAGTAAAGTTATTTGTTTCCTCATGATTGCTATATTAAAAATTGTGAAGTGTTTATAACCTACTGATCAAAATATCAAAATACTGGTCATTACTCTCCGATAATGAACAAGAAGATATTCTGGCCAGACCAACGTTTATCCAACCAAAGTCGAAGACATATCTCAACATAAAGATTATCTAGCGAATCCACTGAATTTTTTCTTTGTTCTCTGAATAATAAACGAGAAGGATCCCTAACATTAAAACATCATTTCGTTATATTATTCAGAAGGAATAAACTCTAAAGATTTATCGAATGGTGTAAAATGGTCAGAGGATGCAGTCAATGATTACGCAAAATAAGAATGGCTTATTTTACGGTGCCTACGTTTCGGCCTAGGATATAGACCATCTTCAAGCCAGCGGTCTGAAGAGGTGAAGAGTCAAACTCCTACTCAAAAGATTTATTGATGGATCACAAGATTTATCCAAACTAAAGATTTATCGATTCAAACAAGAAACTATAAGATAAAGCTGAAAATTCTCACTATTAAAACGAAAAAAATCATGAAAGGTCCTTGGTTGGTCAAGAATGTGGTAAAGGTTGTATTGTTTTTTTAAACCTGCGTTTGAAATTCCTTACTTTGATCTTTATTGTATCCTTTTTGTTGTATCCTTACTTTGATCTGATAACATTATTGTACGAGTACAACCCTTGTATAATGGGTTCAGTGCTTGATCTAGACCGTAGTGTTTCCAAGCTAATTTTTGCGGAAGGACGTGATTTGGACCTAGCGCCAGATTTTCTAAACCAACCAATTAAGGAATCCACAGAAGGATTTACAGATCCTACAGGGTCAATTCACGGTTGATAAAAGTACAAACCATTCATCTGGCATAGCAGGTTTGGAACTCGAAGATTGGAAGTGTAGTTTGACAGTTCGGAAAACGACCTAGGCCGAAGTCGCTTCGGGTCAGTTGCGCCTGGGGATGCTACGCCCTTTCCCCCACCACCTAGCTAACTTCACTCAACCTATGTCCTAATCATTTCTATAATATATAATAATTTATACGGCCATAAACTATAAGACCATAATTACACCTGAATTAATTCATCACCGGTAAGGACATTGGTACCCCCCACTTCTTGATACAGGAATAAAACCAGGAAATAATAGACTGTAACGATGGTAACCAATAGCCCTCTACCACAACTGCACAGCCCAGCCTCTGATTTCGCAAAATGCCGTTTTTAAGGCCGGGCGCACATTTAGACGCAGTTCAACGCAGGGCAGTGAAGGTTAGGCAGGGCAGATTAGAGCAGTTAAAAAGCTGCGCTACTCATATGACCGCAAAGTAAAACGCAGTTTCTTGTCATCTATGTATATAATCGGTCGACGCACGTACAAATGGATGAACTAAACGAACTTGACCTAAGTTCCGAGTCTGATTCAGGCGAACAAATGGATTAATTTTTACTTTTGTATTCACTATCGATGAAGCCGCTCATCATTGTATGGACGAACGGCTTCAATTAATTTTTCTTCCATAGTGATATTATGAATAATATGATGACAATATTTTGTGATTTGCAAATAATATTAAAATAAATGATATGAAATATAATAAATTTTAACAAAAACTGCTTGACACATTCCCAGTAATCTGTGTCACGAACACTTCGTGAAGCAGGTTCACACATGCACTGGAATGTTCTGCCCTGCCCTGCCTTTCAACTAACGCTCGTTCATTCAAACCTATGTATCACAAAATTGTTTGCTAAGCTGCTCTGCCTAATCTACCCTACCCTGCGTTGGACTGCGGAGTCTCAATATGCGCCCGGCCTAACTGTTCGACAATAACCCTATCCAATATTTATAACATATTTTTTTAATTTTACATCCGTATAATAATATACATGATGACTTGAGATGAAGGAAAGTAGAGAAACTACTCACTCGGGTAGTCCGGGATAACAAATTCAACTTAATAGTCTCTTCTTTTCAGACGCCTCGGAGGATTATCGGGAATTGAAGAGATACCTAGTTTGTAACTAGTTAGTTTGAGTGGGAATAAATTTTGTCATTTGGCCAAACCAGCAACAAATGGGACATTAAGGTCATGACTTTCGTAACAAAGTGGGCAGTATTGAGAGTTTTACGTTGGATTTTAAGGATTGGATACGAGAAGAATTTGAAGGCTTTTTTTTTGTTTTCTTTTTTCCCCAATAGGGGTGGCATTGGTGTATTCCATACAGCCATACCTAATTCGATGGCTTAGTAGAGCCCCAAAGTCTAAATCGGTAATATAATAGTCATGTATAGATATTTTGTAATTAATTGAGAACTTTCATTCGTCTAGTAAATGTTAAAGTAACCTGAAATCCCGAATTATACAAAATTATAAATTAATAAATTAAAACGGTTTTTTCCGTATTTTTATGAAGTAATTCTGCATAAGACTAATCATGGCCTAATATAATTAGACTGACCCTTCCCTATTCTTGATGAGAACGTTGAACTAGCGACTACTAGCGATGAATAATGAATGAACCTTAAGATGGTGGGTAGGAGACAGATTAGAGGCGAGCTAAGGTACAAGACCGTAATGATGGCAGTTTTGATAGATCCCCGCACCGAGCGCTGCTTACCAGATACATCTCCTGATAGATCTTATCACCATCGCTTGATTATCATCGAAGCTGCTAGAGCGATTTTTAACAGCCCCGAGGCAGTATTCTATGGCGTCAGCTTCACTATCTCTTAATGGGCGGGGGAAAAGTTGGAATTTATTACTACAGATGGTGCATTATCGCTTGATACGGGTCGAAACACTCGTTCAGTAACAGCAAGTAAAGGACACAATATAAAAGTATAACTATTCCTAATCAGAAAAAAAATAAAATTAGAGGCATAAATTATATATTATTATTTGAGCTGCCATTTTTGTAAAAATTATAAGTAATCGCGATACCTTAAGTTTCTATTTGAATTAGTTTAAGAACATGGGCATGTTTTTTTTTTCATTTAACAGTTAGCAAAGATTGGTGTTTTTAACCTTTAACCCTATAAACTTTTTAAATTTTAATAAGAAATAATAATTATTAAAATAACTTAATTTAATAAAATATGGAGGACCGGAGTCGCTCAGCAGTTGAACCTAGAGTTGCCAAGTCGAAGGTCCTTGGTTCAAATCCCGCTGGCTTGCAGACTTCTATTCAATCTGTCAGCTGCCGAAGATGGATTCTATGTAGTAGTGGTACTATTTTTTTTGTTTTTTTTAATTAGAAGAATAATTTTTTTTTAAATCCATTCAGCTCAGTGATTGAGTCATTCAAGGAAAACGCGATATCTACAAAGCAGGGACAAAAACTAGCTTTAATTAGTGTTAAACGAAATAAATAGTAAAGAGATCACAAAACAGGAAGCATAAAGGAACAATGCGAGAGGGAAAGTGGGAACTAAGTGATAAACCGGGGATGGGAAACCGACGAAGAATGCTCAAGTGAAGTGTGGGTTATTTTCGTTGAGCATGTTAAAGTCAAAGGCACGTTGGGAGAACATTCCAACAGAGGAGAGAGATGGAATCTTACAAAGTGGCGCATCACAAAGCCAACCACCAGGTAAATAATACAAAGGATCTGTCTACCGCCGGTGAGTAATACCTTTTCAAAATACTTGCGAAATCATTTTCGGTCCAAATCCCCGCAAGATCAAAGGAGTGATATATTCTCAATAAAAGGTTTCGTTCCATTAATAACAATTTGTCAATAATTATTAGTCTGTTTGTTTATTTAACGCCACTTTCATGCTGTTAATGCAATCGGACGATGCTACAGTGGGAGCTCTGGATTTTGCCTACCCAGATTTAATTAGGATAGGGATTTTTAACGAGTACCTGACATCGTACAGCCTCGGGACCCCCGTTTTACGTCCCTTCGGAAGGTCGGCATAACTATAATTTATTACTCCCTTTAAAAATTCCTAGGGCTACCTACGGTGGGTTGTTAGGCTAACCAGTAGACCACAGGTGACCCCTAATTATTATTTCACCGTATAATTAAATATCATGGAGGAGAAACTGGTCCGAGTGGAGGTCAAAAATAGAATAATCAGTGTTTAACGAACCACAAAACAGGTCTTCATCAGTAGTAAATAAACAAAATACAAAAATATATAGAAACTTAAAATAACGAATATATATATATACATATATATATATTATAGAGAGAGAGAGAGAGAGAGAGAGAGAGAGAGAGAAAATACTAACGCTCAGAAGCACTGTAAAAAAAAAAAATAATCATATACCATTACAGCCCGAGAAGGGTCTTGAGTTCAGTAGTAGAGCCTGAATTGTTTCTAGGACAACGGTTGAGTAGGGAGATGATTTGTCCTGGATCTCACTCAACCTCCAGATTATTTTGGGTACCCACTTCATTGGGGATGGGTCAGCCTAGAGAGATCTAGATCCGATAAGATCCATTGCCGGCCACTAAGAGATTAAATAAAAGTCTGCCACCAGCGGGATTTGAATTCAGCACTTTCGACAAGGCAACTCAGCGCTCTACCACTGGGCCACTCCGCTCCTCAAAAATTAAAGTAACGAAAATAAAAATATACCAAAACATACTAACAGAGGCAATGTGTACGGTAGAATATTTGATCCTGAACAAGAAAATGTTTATGCATGATCTATAAATCACGAAGAAAAAGATACAGAGAAAAATTTGGAAAGACACTAAACAAGGAGACCAGTATAGATGACGCGACAACCAAGAACTCTACACGAACATAGAAAAAATTGCTGATACAACGAGAAAACGCAGAATTCAGTTTTTTTGGGGACACCAACAGAATGAATAATAGGGTGTTCACGTATCTAAAAAAGGTGAAAATGACATGAAAAGGACATCGAAGAGCTCGAGGTCACTATGGATGGTAATGAAGGATGCTCTTCACTTAGGAAGTAACTTCAGAATGCTCCGGGTTTTCAAGAAAGACCAAAGAGAAAATCGAGTGCCGTTTGGACGCAGGAGAGAAAGCAAAAACAGGGGGAAGGAATGAAAGAGATGTGGAAAAACAGAAAACAATAGTTGAAACAAATGTAGTCCATTGTCGCTGGAACGTAAACAAATAATAATAAAACAAAAACATACTAAAATAATAGGATATTTAACCGCAGTCCCGGTGAATCAGTGGCTAAATAGAATTTTGTCCAGGTAGATATAATAGTACTGAACGAAGCAGAATCGTGTCATTCTCCTAGTTATTCATTTAACATCCTTTATACTGATATGGCTAATCGGACGATTCTATAGCGGTAGTCCTACATTTTGCCTATCCAGACATAATTAGGATAGGGATCTTAACGATCACCTGACATCATAAACGTTCTGGACCCTCATTTTACGTCCCTTCTGAAGGACACTCTCGTAGTGCATAAGGTGCTACGTCAGGCATAGGCTTAAAATAGAGTTATCGCTTATAATATAAGATAATACTAGTATAGTAATTAGAAGTTAAAATAAAAGATAATGACAATACTAGATACTATTAAACCTGGAAATTAACAAAAAAAAAATGAAAATACTCAGAATGCCATACCTTAATAGTGACAAGTATGGGAATGTAAGGGAAGTGATTAGGTAAAATTAAGATAGAAGAGAATATTAAAAAGAGTTGGGATCTTATTTCCCTGAAGAAGTATTGCAATATGAAGTATTGGTAATAAATAATCGCTTACTGCTTGCGATTCTATTTTTGACATCCATTCGGACCATTCCTACATAAAGAAAATATGTTATAATTTAAGAAATCAAAAATCATATATTATACTAAGAAAAAACAACAGAAGAAATTGATTATACCGCTACTAGAGATTGTCTTAAAATAGTTACCTTATAGTGAAGTATTTAAACGTTAGAGGGTCAAGGTAAAATTTTATAACCTCAAATTTAAAAATTCGTATCTCCATCACCCGGCGGTGAAAGGTCAAATCCGTAAATAGTTCCAACCTCAATCAAATCCATAAATTGTTCCAACCTCAAGCAATATTGTAAAAAATGATTTTAGATCTGACCTTTAGCATTACATTATAGGAATCCGATATTTTCTAAATTGAGTGTTACACAAATATTAAGAAATATTAAAAAAAAAAACATTAATAAGAAATATGCTCGTAACAGACAGGCAGACATAAGTAGCCATATCTCATCATGGGGAATAACTTAATCATGGTTTTCCTAATGAAAACTGTGAGTTAATTATTAAGTTTTTTTTTATGAACCACTCCTTTGAAAAAATATCTATATTTTTCTACTAAAATAATTTGTATATCTATAAAAAATAAACTGCACCACTTAAGGGTCTTAGGTAAGTTTATAGGAAAACGGATGTGCAGTGAGGTGATTTGTCTGAGGTCATGCTCAACCGCCAGGTTTTTCATCTTATTAAGAGTACCCATTATAGAGGCTGGGTGACCCAAGGTGAAGGTCTGCGAATCCAACTGGGTCCTCCCGAGAATATACGGACAAATTATCTGATTTATATGTCACAGCTGGATATGACCCCGGGACCTTTAGCAGAGCAACTCAGCACTCAACTAGCTGACTGAACTACAACTTACTACCGTAGTATCTGTAGAATTTCTACTAAAAAAAGATCTATAATATACATTGCACTTGGTAGAAAGAGTTAACATATACGTATACATTTACAAATTTTTCTACTTACGATAGTTTTCTATGATAGTTTTCCATCAGAGATGACTGCTCGAGATAGAACTAAATAGAAGTGCAAGGGTTGACTTCAGTATTGAAAAAGTGTGTTCTGAATCTAGGAACTAGTGGAAGATCGATATTAATACTAAAAGCCGCATCCTATTAGTTTAGCCTTTAAATTATATTTTTTATTTTTTAAATATTCTTGTTTTTAGGAGAAGAGATTTGTTCACTTCAGAATAAAAATATTTTATTTTTTTTATTAATTGTTTGAATATATAAATATTTTTATTTTGAAGAGAAAAGATTTGCCCTGGCCGGGATTCGAACCCGGGTCGTCCGCATCTCCGTGGCAGTGCTCTAACCAATTCAGCTACCAGGGGTACACTGGGAGGCGACCCGGATTGGAATCCCAGCCAGGGAAAATCTTTTCTCTTCAAAGTAAAAATATTTTAATAATTACCATCAAATAAAACATATTTTTTTTATTATTTAAATTTTAAAGTGAAAAACACAAATCACCTCCCTGTTCACCAGTGTGATAGAAACAATACAGTCCCAACCATGTACTGAACCCAAGACACTTCATGGATTATAGTGGTAAAGTTGTTTTCAAAGATAAATGTTTATAATAAGGTATTTAATAATTATAATAAAGAGATCCTATTATGCAGCACACTATTTTCTTTTAATTTTTTTTTATTCCATTTAGTTATGGAATTTCCTTCTAAATTCAAACATTTATTTTATACTTTAATTTCCTCCAGTCGGCTATAATTGTAATGGAGCTAAGTGAAGACCTTTTCTCATTTCCGAGCCAATTTTTAGCCATTCCGCCATCACACCGCTAAAAATGTTATTTCCCTAAAATTTTATATAAATGTTTAAAACGACTTTAGTAATAATTAATATTATATTTTTATGATAATAATTCTTAGTTATGCTTATCTGTATAGTTAAAATTGGACGAAATAAATAAAATAACAATTGTAATGAACTCATGAAAACGGGCATTGGTTCTAGTTTATGTGTGTATATATGTATGTACATAACATCCATTGTTCAAATCAAATTAAAAATTCCTTTCTTCCTAGATGATCATCGCATTCGTGCTCTGTCAATAAGTAGGTAAGATTGGAGGAAACTATATCATGGATACTTCATATCGATGCCTTAGTTCACATATGTGTTAAGTGCAAATTTGCCAAAAATGGGTTTTGTTATATAAATAATATTGTAAAGTTGTGATCAGGAAGTCATAAATCATAGATAGAGTTGATGTAAAATTGATAGAGAAGTTGTGAAGGTTACAAAAATATATTGTGTGCTTAAACTTGAACTGTATTTTTTGTATTAAATTATTATCTAAGTTGACTCATGTAAAAATCTTGTTTTCGGGACTTAACACATATGTGAACTAAGGCATCGATATGTAGATATTCTATTTATTTTACTGTCTACCATTTTAGACAATGCATGTGTAGGGGAACAGTGCTTCAATGGCGTATAAATTAAGATAAATATATATACAGCCCTGGTGAATAAGTGATTAAGTCAATTTTTTTTAATAAGTTTCTTGTACTTAAGTAAGCGGAATTGAGTTACTTTCGTAGTGAATAAGTGGTTAAGTCAATTTTTTTTTAATAAGTTTCTTGTACTTAAGTAAGCGGAATGGAGTTAGTTACTTTCGTAGTGAATAAGGGGCTTAGTAAAGCATTGACTTGAAAAGGAGTTATTGCTTATATTACAACTCTATTTCAAGCCAAAAACTACGAGAACGATACGATTCCGGTTATCTGAAAGTAGTTAACTCACTCTGGACAAAATTCTACTTAACCGCTTATTCACCGGGACTGTAGATATACACCAGTCAAAAAAAAAAACCCTGTACCACAACAGTCCATGAACGGGTCTGGGATTCATTACATGGTAGAGACTGTACTGTTTCAAGGACAAAAGTTGTGCTGGTAACAGACTTATACAAGTAGCCTCTTTAAAAACTATTTAAAATTATATAAATAGTAAATGAAAATTGACAAATAAACATTGCGTTGTAGTTGGCAATTCGATTAAAATTGTAGGTGTCAACAGATCTTTATGAATTTAATTCATAAATAAATCTTTATGAAGTGAATTTTTATTAAAACATAACCATTAATATACTTTTTAGGGATGTCAAAATTTAGAACTCCCACAGTAGCATCATCCAATTAGCCATAGTAGGATAATGTTGTGTTTAACAAATGAACGAAAATAACTGTTTTCATAAATCAATGGTTAAATAAAAGCTTAAATCGTTTTTGGTTTTTCTCTAAAACTTCAAATTGTAAATTAAAAAGCTAAAGTGGTTAAACGAAATTATTCAGCATTGAAATTCAGTCTATATTTAGTTACACTTGTGGGAACATTATTAGACTAAATAGGAGTCATGACTATTCTATATTATATGCAAATAAATGATAATAATAATAAATAGTAATTTATTTATTAATAGTCAGTCGAATACTGAAATAACTATCTCAATTACAGAATCATATATATCACTGTAACCTTATAAATATCGAGAAAAAAAAATGTATGTGAAACAATATTATTTGTTTTATACCGGAGGCTATGATGAAGACAAAAACCATTCGGGAAAAGTTTCGGTATTCTATATAACTTCCATTTAATAAAAACCGAAATAACAATAATTAAGTTCGCCATACCGTACTGAAATTTAAGACCAAAAGAATACAAATCCTAAATAAATACAAACCAGAGGAGCGCAGTAAAATTAAACACAACAGGAAAAGGCTTTCTGAATAAATAATAATAAAATATAAAGTTGATTAAAACGTACAATAAAAATAAAGGTTAATAAAACAATTTTATAACAGCTTTTATTAAATACGACAGCCATTTTAATAAAACTCATTCCAAGGAAGTTTCTTATTATTTATATATTTATTATATATTATTATTATCATATTAATTATATCTATATTTTATACGGACATAAAATGACAGTTCTGTGCCTGTAGGATGTAAGGTACTTTGTTCAAGATTCCTATCCTAATTATAACTGGATGGACAAAATTTAGAACACTCACTGTAGCATCGTCCCAATAGCCATAGCAGCATAAAATTAGTTAATAATATACTCTTATATATTATTATACATAGTGAGTAAATACCGAAAGAAAAATGTTAAACACAGCCGTGAGAACTAGAAAGAAAGACCAATGAATACCTCACTTTCTATAAATTATCAAACAGTAGAAGCCTAACTTAAATTCAGAAATATAATAAAAAAATTCTTTATTAATTTAACATGAGAACTTTTTGTCAACATATATCGAGAATTTCATGACATTATGTTTTTTTTTATTTATTTATTTTTTGTTTTTTTGGCAAAAGACTTCCTTTGAAGTCCTATACAGCCCGTATTCATATACTTGACACTACCCTAGTTAATTTAACTTTTAAAAATCAATATCGCATTCGTTCAAGAACCGGCATAAGGACTCTAAAAGGCTTCTGTCCAAAATTTTGAATTTATTTTGAAAGACCATGTCATTTTGAATGGACATTATGTATTATGTCCAATTGAACAATACTGCTATGATCAGAGAGACAAGAGGGACCGGCTGAAGGGATTAAGATAAGCCGGAAAGGATCAAAGAGTTGCCGAGGCCCTTCGCGTCCAGCCTGGAACTGCCGAGACCCCCCCACCCCCACCCCGACCAACCTTACCTATACAACAGAGCTATCTGTTTCGGCCGGGTCAGTCTGTCGTAAGTGAGTAACAAGGCTGTAATAAATTAGTAAAGTAGTGACAGTGTGAGTGACAGTAACGGTTAGTGGCAGTGTGATAAGTAATAATTAAGTGTAATAAACTGTGTGTCAGTTCGTCATATTTGGAGAGTCTTACGGTCGGTGGACTTTAATTAGCTAACTGTAAGTGTTAATTTGTAGTTGTTAACTACAGTGTAATATTATTGTATTTGTACAAATTTATATAAATAGTTTAGTTATTTACTATTAGCAATATCTTATATTATTTTAGTAATTATATAACAGTTAGGCCTAGGTTATAATCTGTAGAATATTTTTAATTTGTTAATAAATTTTAGGATATCTTGAATTTAGTAATAGTTTAGTCCATTTTACACCCAGTAGCCCGTAACAATACTATTAAACCTACTTCTGTAATATTTGTTATTGACAAATCTGAAAAAATATTATAAAGCTGGTTAGCAAAACGAAAAACTATAAAATGTGAAATACAACTATTGGTTAGCAAACTGGGGGTGAGATAACTTGAATATTAAAAAAATATATATAATTTAGTTTTAGTATGCAATTTATTTAAACTAAATTTAGTGGAGCCTTCTCCTTTATCTCAAATTGAAACTTATTATGTTTTATCTCGTGACAGTAAAGATAAATGTTTTATTTTGAATGTAATATATTTTTTTTCATAGAAGCATGCAATTTATTGTGTTAAAGGCGCATGGGAGCCTTTTATTTTACCATGAGGGGGGGCGTTGTACAAAAAAGTTTGGAAATCTCTGGTTTAGATTAAACCTACTCCAGATGATAAAAAGAGATAAAGAATTTAAAAACCGCTTAAAATCCACAAAAAAAAAGAGAACAAATACGATTTCTTCTGAGAATACCTCCGTAATAATAAGTAATAGTTTATACAAGAAACTTAAAATCAGTGAAATGAGAGATATCCTTCAATACCAATAATCTCAAAATAAAATCTTAATTTATTCGTTGTCACTAATTTCCATGAAAAATCTTTGCAGTTTTGTATATAAAAAGAAAATTTAAACTAGACTGAAAATAATTGCATCTCCTTTTATCCAATCTAATTATTATTAAAGATTTTAAAACATGTTTGCATATAGCATTAAAAAAATAAATTCACATATAAAACAATGACACAAGGAATGACAAATAGCAGATCAATAATTTCATAAACACAACATAAAAACGAATATAACAACATACAAAATAAATACTGTTACGGGCTACTGGGTGTAAAATGGACTAAACTATTACTTAATTCAAGAATCTAATATTTATTAACAAATTAGAAAGAATACAATGAGATTATTTAAAACAGTTAAATTATTAAACTAATATCAATTTACAATAATAATATTCTACTAAATGTTATCTAATTTCTAAGATAATATACAAATAATATAAGATATTGTTTATACTAAGTAACTAAACTATTGATATAAATTTGTACAAATACAATAATATTACACTATAGTTTACAATTACAAATTAACACTTACAGTTCGCTAACTAAAGTCCACCGACCGTAAGACTCTCCAAATATGACAAACTGCCACACAGTTTATTACACTTATTACACGGCCACTAATTGTCACTGTTGCTCACTAAGCACTTATTACAGACTGATACTAACTCACTGTAACTCACGCACTATCACTAGTTAACGACTGCTACTCACTGGCTTATTACTAACTCGTCTTATTACTGACTCGTCTTATTACTACTGCCGCGGCCGAAAACGCTGTCCTTTTATATAGGCAAGGTAGGTCGTGGTGGGGCATTACTCGGAACAAGATCGAGAACCTTCCAGGCCCGATCCAGTAGGCTCTACGCCATTCTATAATCCCTTCCGCTTAATCCCATTGTTTGCCTAATCCTCTCAGCCGGTTCTCCTTCCTGCTCTGACCGTAACAATACGGTATTTTTTCTGCAATAGCTGTGTAATACTCTTTGTAATTTTTTATCAACAATAAAATACACAAATGCAAACTATACTGATAATAATTATATCTCCTTTTATCAAACCTTTGAACTAGTTTAAAGATTCTTGAAGAATTTTGCATGACAAATGGGACATCGATTATTCATTCTACACATCATAAAAATAAAAAAAATGCAACAGCATACAAAATATATGCGTTATTTTTTCTGCAAAACCTGTTTAATACCCCTTGTAATTTTTAACTATAAGCTTTATGTACATGTAATGTAAATATATATGTAAAATGTAATGAATTGCACAAAATAAAAAACAAATATAGTAAAATACAAAATAAATACGGAATTTTTTCCTCAATAGCTGTGGAATACTCCTTATAATTTTTTATCTATAAGCTTTATTTACAATAAACTTAAAAAATCCAAACTGTACTGGTAATAATTATATCTCTTTTTATCTAACCTTAGAATTAGCTTAAAGATTTTTGAAGAATTTTACACATAAGTAAATTTACAAAAATATAATTACTTTAAGAAAGATAAAAAGGTAATCAATTGCATATTCCTTAAGCACAATTAATATCAAACAAAAACTTATATATTTTTATTTGAAAAGAAATTTATGTCCCAGTCCTGGACATATCTTTTCTTTTCAAATAAAAATATTTAAAAATTAGTAACAAATAAAATTAAATAAAAAACTTATTTAATATAATACCTAAAAAATGTGGTATTTTTTCTGCAATAGTTGGGTAGTAAATTAAATAAGGATGTTAACAAAAAATATTCTGATTTATCCTTTTAATTATATAACTATTCTTATGTAAACCGATCATTATATTAAACATTAAATAAATTAGTAAAAAAGTAATCATTACCTAATGATAAATAAGATTATTTAATTCCGACATTTCTAACCACGTACTTAATAACAAACATGGTAAAATATATTGTACAACTAAATTACAGAAACAATTCCAGCGACGTCATAGCTGTCACGAATTCCACTAACAAAACACCCCCGTGTTCTCTAAACCGACCACTAATGGATACATGAAAATACAGAACATTCTAGACTGAACAACTCCATATATGCTGTCTAAATATATAATAGGATCTTTGTCTAAACGGCGTAAACATAAACATAAAAAATATTATGAGATGAAGATAATACTAAATAAATAAAAAACTTAGAAAGAAAAATGAACACTATAGCCTACCGATCAATTAAAAAAAAATAAAAGGACTTAAAGAAAACAAGAAAAACTATATTGATCGTGTTTTGAATATTAATTTATTACTATCGTATTCATTTAGATATATAAGTAACTTTTAATTGGAATAGAAAACTAGAGTGTGTAACGCCTTAGTTCCCAAAGTGGTCCACGGAGGACTCGACGGGGGTCTACGCTTGCGCGACAAAAAAATGGTTTTAATAATTAAAATCAGTTTATTTCATTGCAATAATTAATTAGGTAACCCTGTCCTGTTAAAATAACCATATCTTCTTGAGTAAGACCACCTTATGATTACTAAATCTTCACATTTTTTGTCGAGTTTTGGGAATACGGTAGAAATGTAGCTGCAGGGTGTCCACCGGAACCAGATAAATTTTGAAAGGGGTCTATGAGAAAAAAGTCTGGGAACCTCTGATGTAACGTAAGACAAAAATACCAGGTCTTGTTAAAAATACCCTCTTAAACCTCGATTAAGCAATAAATAAAAAAAGATTCATATATATATATATATATATAGAGAGAGAGAGAGAGAGAGAGGTATTGAGAGTAAGAAAGTTGTGATGGTTTCGAGATTTTTTTTTCCAGATCACCTACGCTTGCACAATTTCATCTTCGGAGAATATTTTCATTTTTACTCTATGTTGCTCATTCCTTTCTTCTGCCCATTTTCTATTCAGGATTGAATTGTTGGGGTATTTCAATTGTAAATTCTTTTTAATTTGTCTTTGTCATTTATTACATATTTTGTGATTCCTAAACTTTTTAGAACTTTATAAACTTCTGTTTGATTTTTTTCTTTTATGAACATATTTTCTTAGTTGATATACTACCATTCATTCTATATGTAATACCCAAAACTTAAAATTTCATCCATTTTATCTAAAAATTCATAAATTCCCTTTGATGGTTTCGAGTCTGAATGGTTCACGATCTGTGATTATTGGTCCATTTATCGTCCTAAGGATCTGAACAAAACATTCTTATTAGACTCTTTTGATATATTATGTATAATTCTACGTTATTAAAAAAATAAATAAATGATATAAACTTGAAAACAACCCTTCCCTTATGATTTTTTTAATAGTGGGTATAAATACACTGGCTGAAGAGACCATTGCGCAATAAAGAGGTTCAAACTGAAATGTATGACTGGAATAATGATTCATTATTTATAATTTAATCTTTAAAGAAGCCGTTAAAATTTCACTAGACATTCCTCATCCTGGTAGATCTCCAACGTCACATTATATCCCTCAGACGTGTCTTTTAAAGTATTGATAAATACTAAGAGTTATTGCACCAGAGTTCTCGTCTGATAATTTTTAATCAAGTTTCTCATCAAAAGTTATTTTTAGCTTTATATAGTTTAAAATTAAATTTCTAAAAAATATTTCCCTTTGTTAATTTAAATTTTTTATTTTAGAAAATATTTCATATTTTTTTATTAAAAAGAAATTAAACTTTGGTAGCATTAAAAAGTATTTTATAATCGTTTGAATTAGCAGTATTAATTTCAAGGCACTTGTGGAGGAAATATAACTGACAGTAAAATATAATAGTGCTATAAATCCTAATAACAATAAATAAATTTTGCTAAGTAAATTTAGGTTACAAAAGACTAACCGACATATGAATCGCTAACAACAAAAAAGCAACAAGCCCACATTTCTAAATTTTACAAGAGATAGAAAAAAAGTTCTGAACTAGTTTCCTATCTGTAGTAAGTAAAATATTGAAGGCGTTGTCAAGACTGTGTTATCTTGCAGACAAGTGTCCTTTCTGTAGGAAACGATAGCTTCTGTCAATAGTATAAGTTTAAAGTTTTAAAACAAAAATCTCAAAAGTTGGATGTTGCCTTTCGTTATATAGTTTGAGCAGATGTTTTTCATTGAATCTAATCCATTAAAATGGGCAAAATAAAAATGTCAGTAAAGAGGAACGCCATTTCACCGTAGCATAGTGTTAATCTTAAAGTAATTTTTGTTTTCATTATATGAGAATTTCTTTTTTAACTGTAAAAAGTTTAAGGACCCTAATCATCGCGTTTATATTTGACTTAACTATTTGTTTAAACATATTATAATGGACATTATGAAAGAATATTGTATAAAGAAAAGTGTAACAAAGAAAGAAAGAAAAATATATATGCACTAAACAAAAATTTACATATCGTTAAAGATATTGTTATAGGAATTTGTGAGTGAATTAATGAACTTGTTAAAATTAAAATAAAAAAGTTTTTCTTTTTTTGGTAATAATAAATATATAAATAATTATTAATGACTTCCGAGCGAATTTCTACCGTGATTAAAATTAAGGTATGCAAGGTAATCCATTATTATCATTTAAAGTGTGATTTAATATTTAACTGTCATACAGCCCTTGTACTAGATGTATATATTACATTTGTACAATTCAATAAAATAATTAAAAAATAAAAATAATATTTAACTATGACTCTCCACTATCCTGAAATGTTTAGAGTTCAGAGATAGGGAGAGAATGTGTGTGTGTGTGTGTGAGAGAGAGAGAGAGAGAGAGAGAGAGAGAGAGAGAGAGAGAGAGAGAGAGAGAGAGAGAGAGAGAGAGAGAGAGAGCATTTATTAGTGGTATCTAAAGTGACTATAATGTTCCTTTCCACCTCTCCCATTACCCCAAAAACTCCGGGGCGCAAAATATTCCCATTTTCCGAAACCGACGGAAAATTTAAAATTATGGAGCTCGTCAAACAAGGAAGAGTCTATTCTCAAATTAATAAATTGTGGGCGTCCGATGAAAATCATTCGCAGGTTCCAGTTCTGAATCCGATGTTGATAACTAAGATCAAAATAACAAATCTGCCGAGAATTTTATTCTTAAAGAAACTTTATTGAAGCAATTTTTTTCCTTTTACAAATATACATATAACTTTTAAAAAATGTGTATGACAAAGCAGGTGAACTAGTGGTTGATTTTATTTTCTCACAATTTGTTACAATAAAAATAATATAATTAATAACACTTTTTTCAAGCGAAGAAAATTAAAAATTTGTGTCTATTTTAATTTTTACCAGCTAACTGGCTTATACAGGCTTTTGTCCCGTTTTGAGTTAAAATGGTCAGTTTAGTGATACCGTTTGGATGGAGGGGTGTATAAGAAAAGATGTAATTATTTAAAAATTAAAAAACAAAAACAAAGGTTCGATAGAGAAATTTCAGACGCGAAAAACAAAAAGGATTTAAATTAATGACACGAGACGAGAAGGGTAGAGCAGACTGCAAGTGACGGATGAAAAAACTTTTTGATCCCTTCAGCATGGCTTCCTACTCGCCCCAACATTCTTCTTTCATCCTCTTCAAAATAAGCGTTTCTCTCTCTGTCGGTTCTAACAGGCATCTCTGCACGATTTCTGCTTGTTTGTGTTTAGTGCAAGGATCGCATAATCCACGTTTTACTTTTTTTCAGACACAATAGATTAAACATTAATAGAATGTCTAGCTGAAACATTTTTTTTTTCAATATTCCAATCTCCTTCCTTCCTCCTTCAAAAGAAGAACGGCATAACACGAAATGTGGTATTTTTGAATTAAACCATCAGAAGCAATTTTATCGGTTGAAGCTTTTTAATCCAGGAACGAAAAATCTAATATCCATTTTCAGGATGTTTCTTTTGTTCGTTTTTTTCATATTTTGAGTAGTATTCTGTTTGAACTTGAAATTTTATGGTAACAATTAAAAAGTTGAAATTAAAAAAGTTTCTAATGGTTATTAAAATAATCTTAATAACATCATTACTTTAGGTACTGCTTGCTTTACCAATACCCTGCCATATGTGAAACTATTCAGAACATTAGCAGTACCGAAATAGGATAAGGGGCATTGAGCAGGTAGCTTAAATGTCCTTTAGGATCGGTACCATTCCCTTAAGATACAGGCCAGTCGTAGGCAAGAAGCGGGCAACACAACATAAAGTTAAAGACTCCCCCGTTTTCTTTTTTTGTAGATTTTTTTTTAGAAGATATATAAGTTAACTTGTAACTATGATCAGTACGCAATAAGTAGAAATATAATTTAACTTGTAACCAAGGGCGGATCCGGATTTTTTTCTGGGGGGGGGCCCAACAGGCCAATGGGCTAAAAAATCAACAATAACTGTTAGAATTAGACTTGTAGTATTCATAAAAAGGTAGCAAAGGTTTATTAAAGTACCAATTAATAGAAAAATTACATGTTTAATAAAGACAGTTTTCTTTTGTTTTCTACTAAAGATGTTCATTTTTGTCGCTACGTCTTGATGGATATGCATTAAAGCCAGTTCATTCAAACGCGCTTCTGTCATCCTGCTGGGAAGATACGATTTTAATTGGCGTAAGATGGAGAAAGATCGCGCGGCAGTGCTTTGATAGTAGCAAGTGCGTGAAAGAGAAGCAACGAACAAATTTCGCTATTCCAGCCAGAAATGGACAAGAGTTTCACTCATGTTCTTTATGTTATTTTATTCATATATCTTAACAACTATGATCATAATATTTTACTATATATACTGTACGGTAATGTATTCTCCACAGTACACAAAAAACCGTCTGGGGAAGCAAGTGCCCCCGTGCTCCCCCCTTAAATCCGCCCTTGCTTGTAATTACGATCAGCACACAATAAATATAATGTAATTTAATGAAATGAAAAAGTATCTTTACTTAACGCCTCCTAGTCAGTGAACCACGTCAGCCTTTGGAGAAGAGAGAGATATATCTTTTATTTATTAACGATATAGAATTACTATATATTAAATATAACGATCTCAAGGTGACATCCCATTATATTATATAAATATTATTCAGATCAAAGGGTCTGTACTTTCCTTGTGATCATTTTTTGGGCAGAGAAGCCATTATACCAACATATTTTTTTTTTTTAACTTCATGGAACTTTCAAATACCTCTAATGATAAATTAGTTTGTTTAAGCTATTATGTCGTTCTTTTGAAAGTGCTATATTTAATTCAAAGTTAATGTATAACACAAGTACAAAACGTCTTGCTGACGTATTCGTGTTTGGTGCAAGAATCGTTTAATCCATAGTTTACTTTTCTCAGACACAATCGATTATTTTAGAAAGTCAAGCTGAAACTTTTTTTTTTAAATATACCGATTTTCAGTTGCTTCGTAAACACACAGACGAGGATATATATTTTAAAATGATAATACATGCTGCTGAGGTTCTGGACCTTATTATTCGCTTAGTTCTGACGGATTTCCTTCCTCTTTAACGGATCCATCCTTAATCCTGAGAGCGAGGAGGACCCTAACCGGAATCAGTTAGGAGGGATGACATGTACTAATGACAACTGGAAGGTAAACAGTGAGAGAGTGTTAGCTAAGGAGTTGAGAAATGGTCCGACGTGACAAGGCACTAATTAAGCGAGCCGGCCGGTTAGCACGTAGCCTTCTGTGTCCTCTCATCTTTTGTCTAGTTCGTAGCCAATGTCTTTTTCTTCTTCACCATCCTCCCGTTGTTCTCTTGAATAGTAAATGCTTTTGGTTATTTCCGACTCGTTTTGCTAATGACTCCATTCCGGACACTTGTGAATACGAAAGAGGAATGCCAAAGGATCGCTAATGATTTTACTATTTAAGATTTGCCATTATTCAATTTTTAATCATTAAACTTCTTTTTCGCTATACCCTCTTGTGCCTCTCAGCATATGGGGGCGTTTAGCCATTTGGAGGCTGTACTCTCTTACTGGTGTAAGCCCAGCAAGAAAGGCCCCGTATTGGGACAACTAGTTTGGTTGTACCCTCCAAACTTGGCTATTCCCGGGGAAGGTGGCCCTGAACTGTGTACTGTACCTTAAGCCAGAATAATTGTCGAGTGTATTGTTGTGTAGCGTGTACTGAATTCAGGAGTTCGGTGGTTCTTTAATCCCCACTAGCCTGGCACATAGACTAGTCCCTGCGGACCTAGTGATTAAACATTAGAAAATAATTAAAAACGTATGAGGGGATGTCTGTTAATTTAACGTCTCTTTATGCTGCTATGGCTAATCAGACGATGATACAGTTAGAGTCCTAAATTGTTTGCCAATCCAGGGTTAATTAGGACAGGACTTTTTAACGAGTATCTGACATCGTGCAGGCCCAGGACACCCGTTTAACGTCCCTTCAAAAGGATTTTTTAGTTATTAAAAAATCCTAGGCCCACGACCCACGATCCTGGGCATAGTAGCATGTCATCCGAACCATTAGACTAGTTTCCAATGAGAAACCAAACGGTGCAAATAGAAATCTAATAATTTTCTAAAAATTGATTTTGAAGTTTAAATATTTTAATAAAACCAAAAACCATATAATAATAAAACTTAGCGAACCCGAAGGCTCGATGCCGATACGACCAATCTCAACATACAAACTTCCGCCCACGGACCACTATCCAAACCCAAATCCGCCAGATCACTCACAACGCAATCCTCTCACCTACACTGCGGTCAACCCTCAGACGTTTACCAATCGGTACACGTACACCATCATAATCTTCGCGACGATATCGATCAACGTTTTACCAATTATGACATTACTAAACAAACAAAAATCTTAAATACCATTTAATTTATACTAATTAAAACGTCTGAGCAAGAAGATGAATGAAATAGCATTATTTAATTTTTTTCTTAATAATGGAGGCTTTATTTATTAAGGGACAAGTACCTTCAGAATAACAATAAAAGTAATAATATAGAAGCTATTATGTCTTAGATACAAATTCAACTGTTCAAAACCATAGTAGGACCGGTAGTCATGTGTGGGTGCGAGACATGGCCCCTGACCAAAAAATCAGAACTTATGGTCAAGACATGGGAAAGAAAATATTAGGACGAATCTGGTGCGGAGTGGCTGAAAATGGTGTATGGAGAAGAAGAAAGAATGAGGAGCTGATGGAGCTATATGGGGAGCCGGACATGGTGGCGTTGATAAAGAAAGCCAGACTGAGATGGATGGGGCATGTGGAAACAATGCCGGGCCAAAGCGAGGAGAATGATCAATGATAAACAGGTAAACGAAGCAGAGGACGCCCTCGGATCAGATGTCTAGATGATGTCGAAGAGGACCTGAAACTGCTGGGTGTACGAAACTGGAGGAGAATAGCACAGGATCGCGGAGATTGGTCGGCTGTGGTGTTGGAGGCCCGGGTTCTTGCAGGATCGTAGGGCTAAAATAATTATTATAATAATAATATTATGTCTCAAAGTATAATATAATTAATTTTATTAATTATTACAAAATAAATTAACAAATGTGGAAGAAATTAAAAACCGAATGAAAAAGAAAACTGTGAGTTACCTTCAATAACAATATTTAGAAAAAAATACATTAACAGAAAGAAAAAAAATACATATCAGATAACAGTAATTACATAGAGAGAAACAATTGATAGTTACTTATATATACAAATTTCATGAAAACAAACGCAACAAAAATAATGAAAGTAATTAACAAACTGTACCAACTACGATAACTAATTTTTAAAAAAATATGTAACTGGACGTATGAACAGCCAAATTAGAAGAAAAGGAATATATATATACACACACACATATTTTGTGATTTTTTACAATATCGATTCCATTCGATTTGATGGAGCAAGTTGACGAATCGGTAACATGTAAATTTTTAAACTTACCATTAAAAATCCAACTATGGACATATACTGAAAGTCCAATTATAATCATATCAAGAGACGCTAAGACGGCGGAATATTGACTCGACACTGACATAACATGAAAACAGTCATGCTACTTAGCGATTTAACATGATATAACATGACTACTTATGCAGATTCGATGTAATGATGACACGTAACACCCAGTTGTCACATTTAGAGACAATTACTGTAATGTCAATGTTTGAAATGTAGGAGTTATTCGATTTTGATTCTTAACGCCTCATACACACATTATAATAATAAAATGATCTTAAATCAAAGCAATACAAGAAAAAGTTTTAGTATCAGTTGTTTGAAAAAAATGAAGTTGCACCATTACAAAACCACAAGGATTTGGTCTTCGATGCATATCACCTTCAACCGTTATCAACCACTAAATTATTCCCCTAATTAATGGTACACACCTTACAGAGACTGGGAGAGCCCCATGAGAGTCTCTCGGCCCCAAAGGGTCAATCCACCCATGATTACAGAATAAATAATTTATCTGAGAACCTGAGACCTCAAGTTAGAAGTTCCGAGCTGTACACACAAAGTATCCCTCATAAAAATCTATAATTCCATAAAAAGTGAAAAATAACATTTTTCATGACAGTAAAAAACAGTTTCAAAATTCACTGAAGTAACGTCAAGGCTATTTTACTTATGTAAAATATGTTAGTATTTTGTGGCATGTAGATGACTCTATTTGAATTATAACAATTATCAATTATTATTATATATCGCTGCAGATCGAAAACAAACAATGTGTTTTTATAATATTCAATACATTGTAATTGTATCGACAATGTACAAAAATAGAGGTATAGAATTAGTGATTACAACAATCTCACAAGAGCGAAGTAGGCATAACAAAAAACTGTGCTCAAGATCGCGAGTTCCTAGCCCGGTAGTTGGTAGTTAAGCGGTCTTCCGGAAGGGACTTAAAATGAGATCGTACTTCCCGGAGCACGTACGATCTCAGGTATTCGTTAAAGATCCCTGTCCTAATTAAACCTGATAGGCAAAAAAAGGGCCCACTCGGTTGCATCGTCCGACCTTAAGTGAACAAACAACAATAATCTCAAATATAAAATTTCAATTGCCTATAGCTGACTATTTTTGAGTTATGCGGGATATGAAAATACGTTTGTACGTTTAGCAAGAGTAAACGAAGAAAAATGGATACAGTGCTGGTTGAATATTCCTGAAGAAAACTGAAAACTTAAGTAAATTAGAAATCCTAATCATATGGGACATTTTTTATTTATTTCCTCTCAAAATAAATGGGACAAATGGAATACTATTACTGTTTTGAAGAGAAAAGATTTGTCCTGGCCGGGATTCGAACCCGGGTCATCTGGATCTCCGGTGCAGTGCTCTAAACCACTGAGCTACCAGGGGTCGCATCCAAGTCAGACAAATCCGTTCTCTTTACCGATCCTATAAATACCTCCTCCTCTGCACCGGAGATGCAGACGACCCGGGTTCGAATCCCGGCAAGGACAAATCTTTTTCTTCAAAACTAAAATATTTAAAAATAATTACCATCAAAAAACAATTAATAAAAATAAATAAGGAATAATATTAAGTTGAGTAAAAAAGATCCTTTAAAAAGTTATTCATTTCATTTTTTTTTTTTAAAGAACACACTACATGAGACCTTCAGGATCAAAAACGGATAACTACAAATTTCAAACATTTACATTTCTTCCTATTTCAAAACGAAATTTTTCGCTCGCTAGTTTATCCAAGCAATCCTTTATGCTACTGAAACTCCATTAAAGACTGTTAGAAATAATGGGGAAAAGTGTCGTGTTAGACAAAATCGTTTGACTAAAGAACCAAAAAATGTGAAGAAGTCAATGTTTGTCACATCCGATACTTAGCATTTGAAAATACGATGTAGTGGACCAAAAATAGAGGCATACAATTAGTGAATACACCAATCTCAAATATACACTTTCAACTGTCTATAGCTGACTGTTTTCAGCGGGATATGGCAGCACAAAAGTACGTATCCTCACTTTGAATAAACAAAGAAAAATGGATTCAGAACTGGCTGAATATTCCAGAAAAAAAACTGAAAACTTTTTTGCGGATTCAATGCTTCCTTCTCAAGCTACAATGAAACAAAAATGAGGGTAAGTGACCGAAAAGATAGGTGCCTAATTAGTTGTTACAATATTAAATTACAACTTTTTAGAGTTATGTGAGATATGAAAGCACAAAATTACGTACACTCGCCTAGAATAAACAAAGAAAAATGGATTCAGTACTGGTTGAATATTCCTGAAGAAAACTGAAAACTTTTTTGCGGATAGAATACTTCCTTCACAGCTTAACAATGAAACAAAATGAACTTTGAAAACAGAGATCAATCAACCCATTTGGGATGAATTTATCGAAAATTGGCCCCCTTCCGTCGGACACAATAAAGTTGAAATTTATTCTGAAAGGTTAAGTGAAACAAATTGTTTTTTCTCATTCGACCAAGCAGGGTTCAACGGGTCCCAGATTGATGGGATGTTTAAAACAGAGATTAAATCAACACCTCAACTTCCAATTAACTTAAACTTAATTATTTTTATTGGCATCCTGCCACGGCAACTGGTTCATCTGATTAATCAAGGATAATAAATTGACTCCTTTTGCTACCCGAATCTATAAAGATGCTAATAATCTGGAAGAAATATTACAGACAGAAGAGATAGGAGACTTGCTAATGAAAC
This sequence comes from Troilus luridus, assembly GCA_964056705.1. Lineage (NCBI taxonomy): Eukaryota > Metazoa > Arthropoda > Insecta > Hemiptera > Pentatomidae > Troilus > Troilus luridus. The sequence continues at coordinate 56,145,750 of OZ057417.1, read as the reverse complement.
AAATGTTGAACAATATACAAATCCTGAGAAAGGTTGCCAATTAATAATATACTCTTTTAAAGAGAACTAGGTTGAAATACTCTCGTCCCGAGACAACTCAACTACCTCCAACAACAGCTAGTTTCTCTTGTCAGAATTGCGTTGACGGGTATTTTTAAGGCGTGCAAACAATAAATTTTACACAAAATAAAACCTATTGTATTCGTGCCAACGCTCCGTCTTAATTTTAGGCCATCATCAGGGCTGAGAATAAAAAAATTATGTTGTTTTTTTTAGCAAAATCCAACTACAAATAAAAATATAACAGGTTATATATACAGAAATTGTAGGAATGGCAAAGATGAAATACCAGGAACAAAATGTTAAATTATAAAATAATTGATGAGGAATAATAATAATACATAATAGTGGAAAAATTCCAACTAAAAACCTTAAGTCTCTAAACTAAAACAGGGAATTGAAAATACTTGTTCAATATTTTGCCTATTCAGGGATCCACAGGGCAGAAAGAGAATAAAATGCAAAGCAAAACATGAATAATGCACCCAAAAAACACACATCCCACCACCTCTAAGGCTCAAATGCAACTACTGAATCATAGGGAAGGTTACAAGATTCCCAGCTGGCGAAGGTTAGATAAAAAGAACTGATAAATACTCCAGAATTTGAAACATCAATATACACTCACCAAACCCAAAAAATACACAACAGGAAAACAAAATAAAATAAATAATAGTAACAAACAACACAAGAACAGAAGACAAAAAACCATCTGAAAAAATGAAAGTATAAGTGCAAGAAAAAAAGAGAATTTATAAAAAAGAGGAATAATAATAAAAACCTGTACACTACAACCCTTGAACGAGTCTGCGGTTCAGTACGTGGTAGAGACTCTACTGTTTCAAGGACACCTGTTGTGCAGGCAGGTGATTTCTCCTGGATCACGCTCAACCATCAGATTTCCCCCCTTATTCTGGGTACCCACTTTATAGACGCTAGGTGAGCCCCAGGAGGGTCCTAGATCCCATAAGATCCATTTCACAGACCAAATAAAAGTCTTGTCCCCAGCGAGATTTGAACCAGGATTTTGGGCATGTCAACTGCTCAGTGCTCTACCACTGAGCCACTCCGCTCCCCGAGAAATGATAATAGAGAATTGAAATCTACGAAGATAACAAAACATAATAAAAGTACATAAGAAACACTTTTATTACAAAATATAACGAATATCATGTCATTGATAAAAGACAGAATGAATTTGAAATTGCTTATTATTTCGTATAAGTTTATGAAGCTATGAAAAAATTAACTTATATACAAAATTAATAATGTTGTAATAATATAATCTTTTTTTTTTTTTACTTCCGTGCTTAATGTCATTTCTAGCGTCGAGGTGCCTGTAGGCTACTTTGGTTCTTTCTATAGATTTTCTACCATGTGGGTAATTAGTCCAGCGATTGAGGTATCGTATCCTCACGACAACTGATCTAAATATTGATGTCCCCTCGGGAGAAAGGGTAACCGGGCTAAACCCCGGTTCTGGGTTTCCCCCAACCTGGAGGGCCAGTGGCTAATTACTGTCAGATGACTGGGCGATGAGGTCCCCAACTCCCTACCCCAGTAATATAATCATATATGGAGAAAAGAATAGAGATGGACGGAAAAAACAAAACAAAATAGAACATACCAAAGAGATGTAGAGTCTAAGAGCAGTTAAACAAATTTAACTAAGCAGGGTGTAATAATACCGTTTGTCAGTGTTACCAACCCACATACCAATAATTATAACATAATATTGAAAAACTGTAATTAGAATATTGTCAAATAATGGTTATAAGTTTAAAAAAAGTTGTTTTGCTTCTCAACTATTTCTATGTATATATATATATATATATACATTACAAATAAATTATATAAATTTATTTGTGTAGCCTATGGCGAGCAGATATAATTACCGGTAGGAGCGATTTGAGCCGGTAAATTTCCGGTAGGGCAGGGAGCCGGAGGGTTGAGCCGAAATCTAATTAGTGAAGGAGGCGAGTCCTCTAAGCTTTTAAGAAGGACTTTACAAACTCGGGCGGGCTCAGCGTCCGGATCCTTCGGATAGGAATCCCTTTGAAGGTTTCTCAGTTCTTTCTTCTTGTTCCAAAGGGAGAGTAAAACATTCTCTCTTGAGGCGGATGACAAAGAAAAATAAGCTCATTGGAATTGGGCGTTTATGCTTCAACCCTTTTTTCTCCCGAGGAACGAAAAAAAAATGTTTTGAGATGGGAAAACGGTTCAAACGGAGTGGGAAATCCAGAATATAAATCGAAAATCTAAGTTCGTTCTGAGTTGTTTCCTTTTTCTTATTCCTTTTGTAACCTCACCTTCTTCCTTTAAGCACACATTTAATGGCATCCCGCTTCTCTGTAAAGGCACCCAAACATACCATCAACACATAATACCGCATGCAAGGTTTGTGGGAAAAAATGTTATAATATTTTAGATTTTACAAACACAATTAACAAACGGAACAAATCCAACCAGTATACGTTTCGTCTATCAAGACATCAAGACACACAACAAAGAAGACAAAGTCTCACACCAAAAGATTTACCAAACTGCTTTAATAAAATTTTCGAAAATTGAATTTATATTATTGTTGGTTAACTTATTTCACGTCACATTATGCTCCTATGGCTATTCGGACAGGGAGAGTCCTAAAGTTTGCTTATCCAGGTACAATTAGGATACAGATCTTTATCGAGTACCTTACACCTTAGAAATCTGCAACCTTGGGAATAGAGAGTTGTTCTGCTAAGAAGTCCAAGTTGTTCCAATCCTTGTTGCAGTTCTTCAAATGCCTCTCAATTACTTTTATATTCATTTAATGTTTTGTATTTGTTACATCCCTTATATCTTTATTATTAATTATTTCATAGACCTTCAAAATGGCTGATCAGCGTTTTCCTGATTTTTTTAAACCAAAATCAGATGTTTTATATATAGACTTCCCCGAATAGTTCTTCCTAAAATAACCTTGTTTCTTATAGCCGTGATAACTAATTAAACAGCAGTATATATCACAGATCTTCAACATTACAATGGTGTATGTTCGAGGGATATGGTCTATGGTTTAGTGCCCTCTTCTACATCCACAGAGAGGGCTTTCTCCTATCCTGAATTTCTTATAAAGAAGAGCTTTTATCCTGTTATGACCCTAAGCCTAAAAGCCACAAGATGTTCCATCTTGCCCATTTTATAGTAAGCAATGTGGTTCATGATATCCGTCAACGACGTTCCAGTATTGTTATATATTTACCTTATTTGTATAAAACGCCTCCTAAACAGACTAAACAGGATTAACTTGAGAGGATTGTCATCCTTCCTTTGAATATCACAGACAGCCGCCACATCGTTGCCATGAGGTCCACAAGATCCACTAATCAACTAGTCAACAATCATGACAAACACTGACTAGTACCGTAAAAGAATATCACAACAGTTTATGAAGAAAACTCAATAATAAATAAATAACAGATATAAACGTATACAAAAACAGATGAATATCAATTCTAGCCTTGTCATTACACTGTCTTAAATTAATTATGTAATTAATAAACGTGATAATTCATGAACTACATTAATAATAAGTTTTGGAATTACTGACTGTTTACAGAAATAATACCCCTGAGCACTGTTCGAAGCTAGAAATACCAGAAGTGCTTATATCATTTAATTTTTGTTTATTTATTTATTATCGTTAATACAGCTAATTGAACGATGTAAATTTCGCCTATCCAGGTATAATTAGGATATGGATCTTTAGCGAGTACCTGACAGCCAACATTTTACGATCCCCATAAAGGCATAGTCAAGGATTTGTTACTCCCCTTTGCCTTTAGCCGGGTTGAGAACCCACGAAGATTTGTATGCTAACTACTACATTAAAAAAAGTTTCCGTGCACATAGCAGTTCTTCTACTTCCTCTTCATCACTTATGTTTTGGTTTTAATTTGTTTGTAATTGTAACCTCCAGGTTCTACAAAGTAGGTACATTTAATATAGGGGGGGGGGGCCTAGATGTTGAGCGTGATCTCGGTCAATCGTTGAGCTAGAAACATTACAGCCTTAACCATGTACTGAACCCAAGACATTTTTTGAGTTTTTTTCAATCCAATCCAATCTTACATGAGCTTTAATAATAACCTTTTTATATTCCTGTAGGGCCTGTTTTACGTATAACAGCTTGGCTGTATGATTCATTTTTTCTGAACGGTTGACCGCCCCCACGTGGGAAGCTGTCAAACAATATGTAAAAGCTTAATCAAATATTGTTTATAAATATAGCAAACGAATATTTGAAACAACAATGTTTACTCACACTTTTGTTGTATTCGATCCCAATAAAAATCAGCAAAACTTCAACCAGAACAGATTTTTACCTGAAAAAAAACCCATAGTTAATTTCTAGGTTCGGAACTATTTTGTAGTAAAGTGATTAATAGTAAACATCTTATATTAATAGTTGACTGGATAATTCTAATAATGGATTGAAACGGTCACGGGGTCCAGTTAAAGGCTACACAAAATAAGAAAAACTTATTTTATTGTGCAAAACGTTTCGGCCTAAGATGTAGGACATCATCAGGGCCTAGATCAGCAGTCTTCAGTTGAAATTCTACAGAGTTTAGACTCACATCGCCCCCCCCCCCCTGCCAGACCTTAAGATTACGTACATTCCTAGCCAGAAACGTTGGCACAGTAAAAAAAGTTTTCTTATTTTGTGTAATTTTTGACTGCACACTCTGACCAATTCAATCCAGTATCTTATATTAATTTTTTTTAAAGATATAATTAAAAACTAAGTGTAAAGAATTGCAATTATATTGTGTTTCGATTAATCGCGATTTATATACCAAGGTAAGATATAAACCTTTTGTAATTGAAGTTCTCCTGCGGACGAAGTGAAGGCGTTGGCAAATATTGGATTTATTGAAGAAACCTATCTTACGTAATCCCTGTTGTAAAGGTTGCTTACACAAATCCTTGTTCTTAAATATCAGTTTAAAACATTGAACAAAGCTTTATTTATTAACACATTATTTAAATTATTACATTTAAGTAAACGTATATAAATATTTGCTAGTTTTGTATAACAAATATCATCATTTTATCATTAACAATAAGTCTTAAGCTTAAGCTGATAAAGTTTCATTGTGTAACTATCTGCACGGCAGTTGTTAAGGATCACAGACTATTAAGAATTGTAAAAAGCATTAGTAATATCTATACCTGAAAACATATATTTCCCAAGAGTGCAGAATTGAGGCTTGAATCCGAATTGGTGCCTGTCGACTCAGATATACATCGAGACAAAATACTAAAGATGTCTGCTCATTATCGAATCCATACTTGACAGTGAATATGAATATATGAAGTGAATAAGAATATAAACCAGACTAAACCAATTGCCAGGATTCGGATACCCGTGCTTTAGAAATAAGGTATAGTTTTAGGAGTCAATTTTGTTTAAATTCATGAAAAATTACTGGGATTAAAATTATGTCTACCTATCATCTGGGACCGTGATACCTCGGTGTGTAGAATGTTGAATTGCTATGCTGAAGGTTCTGGATTCAAATCCAGCATTGGATAGATAAATTATTAAATATTTTAACAGCCATAGAAGGACGCCCCTTTGGGGTCTACAGATCCTCCTGGGGCTCAACCAGCGTCTATAAAGCGGAAACTCTTAATTTGGGACAAAAACCAGCTGGTTAAACATGATCTCGAACAACAACCACTTTCCTAGATATAATATAGTCTCCTCCATGTAATGGACCCAAGACCCTCGATGAGTGGTAGAGGAACAGGTTTTTTTACCTGTTAGCTACGAAGTTCTACATAAATACAACTTCGCTTTTTAAAAGGCAGTTTCTTCTCTCTGATTAACTGACAGAAGGAATGAAGCACTTTTGAACCACGAAAGAAGAAAGAAGTAGCGAATGATGAGCGAGAACTTAAAGGTTTGATGTGATGGGTATTCAAAAATCACTTAAGTAGGGTCCATCATTTTATCGTATTCTGTAACCAACCACTCCAGAACACCCTTATCGCATCCAAATGCCATCAGAAAGCCATTATTATACCGAGCAATGCCTCCCCAATTTTATTTGTCATAATGTCACGAGCAGAAGATTAAGATAGAAATAAATTATTAAATAATATTTTTAAAAAAAGCGGATGAAAGGCAAACCTTGACAGGAGTACCGCAAGTATCAATTTTGGTTCCTTTACTATAACATCTATACGCATCTCTCCACAACTCCATGATAATAATTGTTATTTATGGTTTAAATGCAACAATTTTTTAATATTTCAATTAAATACTTCCCTATTTGGCAAACAAAATCACTTACGAAATATAAAGTATAAACATATACGAAAACTACTCAGGTTTGAATATAAAATTTAAAAAAATATTTTTATTAATTTCTGTACAATTTTGTAATTCTTAAAGGACCTGGTCCCAAGGTAAAATCATTTTTCTATCCTAAAGTTAAAAGACCAATCACAACAGTGATTCGATCCAAGCGTAATGGAAAAACTAATTTCAATTAATGTAAATAATAAACTGCGAAATTATTAGGGAAAAAAATGGTAATAATTCATTAAAGTAACCATTCAGATAAAAAACTGATGTACAGTGAATCGTGTATCTGTACAAAACTTACATGAAGAAAATAAATCTTATGGTAACAGGAAAACGAACATCTATTTTTTAAATAAGTTTGTGAAAAGTTTTCACAGATATATACAGTATTAAATATTTACCGTAAATTATATCTATGCTATACATTTAATTAATGCAATGAATAGACTATTTATCAATTTATTATCCTTAAAAAAATTCCTAGGCCCACCTGCCGGGCTACGAACCCGCGATCTTGGGCTTAGTAACATTTGGATAGATATTCTAGCTAAACGTTTATTTTATTTATTATATATTTAAAATCCGTATTTTATTTTCCATTCTTCGTCCAAAAATACAGCCCAAATAAAAGTTTATAAATACCAAATACGTTTTAATACTATGTTATTCCATTTATTTGTTATATATATTTATCGGAACTTATTATTTTATGGCAAAATATCGCTTAAATAATCGCTTAATATTGCTGGTATGATATATTTATTTAATAAATTTCGAGGTACACGATCTTAAGGTCTTAAGTACTTGAGATCAGTGAGATTTAAAGAATTACGGATTTACCAAATTTGACTAATTGGAGTGTTCAATACGCCAATTGACGAAAAATTAATTTTAATTAATATAAATAATCAACTGAGAATTATTATACAAAATAAAGTTAATAATAATAACTCATAAAAAAAAAACGTAAAGTCTAGAATTCTGGTGAGTCGTGTATCTGTATATATTAACAAGGCTTGGTAAAAATAAATCTTATGGCAGAAATGAAAAGAACACCTATTTTTTAAACAAGTTTATGAAAAAGTATTTAAATAATTTAACTTAATTCACTATTCAACGTAAACTATTCAAAACTACTCTAAAGGAGCTATTTTTTGTTTTGTTTTTATTTCAACAGAAGGGGGAACTAAGAAGTAGGGAAAATAAGAAACAGGGACAAAAGTGAGACAATTAGGTAAGTTTTCAGTTATACGAAAGGGGAAGAAAAAGGTAAATAACGGGCAAGCCTGTAACATTAAAAATAAAATATGTCCTTCTCTTAGCCACTTCTTCCACCGCAAGCAAACCTAGACAGTTTTCCCATTTTTCACTTTTCAGAAAACTTTATACCTCTATGGAAAATGGAAATTTATCGCCCAACGTTATACCACAGGTTATCGATTCCAAAGAAAAATATGCGTAAAAAACAGTACGCAATGCCAGGAGCTCAAATCTCTTGATTTATTCCTAAACTCATGCCGGATATTCATTCCAGGATTGAATGGACTTAGGAAGCTTTTTGGGGAGGGAGGTAGTTCAGTGTTAGAGCGCTGAGCTGATGTGCGGAAAGTCCGGGGTTCAAATCCGGCTAAGCCAGATAATTTATTTAATCTGTTAAAAACCGAGAATGGATCCTGTTGGATTTAGAGAAACACTCCTGCAGCACCAAGATAACCAAAATTAGAGGGAAAACCTAGCGGTTTCGCGTACCGAGGAAAAATCACTACCCAGTACAACGGTTATTCTAGAAACAGTACAGTCTCTACCAAGAGCTGAACCCAAGGCCCAACCTAATGGTACAGGTTTTTTTTTGTTTTTTTTTATGAAGCTTTTTATGCATTCATACAAGTCTAACTAGTTGACAGGTTGATGCTGTTTGAAATACTTGATTTAATAGATAATAAGCACACGTCTGAATATATTATATCATAATTTATTTTATTTTTAAATTTTTTTGTTTTTGAAGAGAAAAGATTTGTCTTGGCCGGGACGCGAACCCGGGACGTCTCCATCTCCAGTCCAGTGCTTTAAACCACTGAGCTACCAGGGCTCTTCTCCAGGTCAGACCAATCCGTTCTCTTCACCGATTCTATATCCCCGTATTCTCGCAATTTTTGCGGTATATACAACGTATACATAATTACAATGTATTTATTTCAGTTTATGCGTGAGGATACGGTATGTAATAGATAAAAAAGATAAATTCGAAAGGAAATAAAGGTTTGGTTATGACAGTAAATTCTTATTATTTTTGGTTAATTAAAAACTAGAATTTATGGAACTATAATCATTAAAACAGTTTATTATAATGTGAAAGGAGGCTGTTAACGCTTAAGAAGAAGAAAGCCTTAAAGTATTCAAAAATAAGGTATTGCGTAGAATATTCGTTCCGAAAAAGATTTAAGAGATAACACAACTCGGAATTACAGAACACGCACCCGGTTAATACAATATAATTTAAGTGATAGCGTCGCGACGGTTGAGATGGACTTGGAAATTTAATAAGCGTTGTGCCGGAGGTGGGAGTTGATTGCAATAAGAGTAATCGAACAGAATTGGATTTGGGTAGTAGGTTTTGTCATATATATATATATATATATATATATAGTTGAAAGGATGACGGTTTAATAAATAGTGATTTTTAGATTTCGGAACAAAAGACGCGAGCTTAGTGATGTCGGGGCCTAATAATAAACTTTTTTTATCTTATAGTTTAGTATTTTGTATTTAGTAGTTTAGTATTTAGTGAAACAATTTAAACCTGTAAATAACAGATGAAGTTAATTCAAAAGAAAATCGATAATAGCTAATATTATTTCTAGCGATTTTTCTGTATTAATCATTATAATAAGGCTGGCTTAACCCGAAGGCTCGATGTTGATACAAATTTCTGCTTATCGCCTTCCGTCCACGAACTGTATATAATAACAAAATCCCTTGGATCAATGGTAATGCAATCCTCCCACTTACGCATTAAGTCTGGGGTAGACTTAAACCCACGGACGTTTACCAATCTGGTCAGCACTTTTTTAACATCCTGAAACCAACAGTTTTACAAGTCCATATCAACATTCACAGCGCTATCGTATACATTTGTGATGATTTCGCAAGTCCCTGAGAGTTAGTCGATTAAGAGAAATAAATAAATAAACGCTCGTTAATTAAAAAATATTATATCTCACATAAAACTGTCAAGAAAGCCGTAAAGGAACAAAGAAGTCTAAGAACGGCCCTCTTCTCAAGACAGTCAATAGAGGATGAACAAGAGAGCACTTAGAAGAGGACAGTACCCGCTCTGGATCGATATGACACCTCTTGCCTTTATCCCCGAGGAGGGAGAGCTCGTACTCCACCTTCTTCCTCTTATCGGCTACCCTCGAGTCTCCCCTTCCCCCACCCTCAGGAAGGGAAGAAGTTGGATTAGCTCCGAAGGATCAAAAGATAAGGAAATAGCCCTCTAGAGTAATTACCAATTCCTCCCTTTTCCTTGTCCCTTTGAATCTGTTGATAATCAGCCACCTCATTTAATCGAAGGGAAATTGAAAGTCGCCCAGGACCTTTTTCCTGTCTCCATCTCGCCCGAACGATTTCTTTTCATTCGCCGTTAAAATGAATGCTCCAACGGTAAAGGTGAAAGGGTTGTTCAAAAATAACTTTACGTCTTTAAATTCGCAATAAATTGGATAGAAAACCAATCAAAAAACTGCTCTTATAATGTTATCTTTAATCGAATTTATTAAAAATACAAAACAAAGTTAAACCCAATAGAAACCCTCAAAAAGTTCAAAAGCAGCGCAAACTTTAATCACAGCGTAGCGAAACTAAACATCGGGGTCACCTATTGTCTAGTGGTACCCAAGAAGGATGTTGGGTTCGGTACATGGTAAAGAATGTACTGTTTCTAGAGCAACGGTCTGAGATCAACCTCAACCTCAATTGAGGCTGGGTGAGCCCCAAGAGGGTCTGTAGATCCAACAGGGTCCACCCCCGCTGGTAATTAAATTAATTGTCTGCAACTGCCAGATTTGTATATGAATCTTAGTCATGGCAACTCCTATTGATATATCCCCCTATCAGAAAAAAATAATATAATTATTTATTATATATAAATAGCTACAAATTATTTTAATAATGAAAGTTTAGGAAAAACAAACTATAATTTAAACTTATCAATGATCATTTATTTCCTCAACCGATTACGAGCCTAAACCACGTGTGATCTATAAGATGGATTGAAGAAATAAAGTGGAGATATTGACAGAGCATGATGAAGCAGAACCACTCTATAGATCCCCATCCATTAAAAGTTTTTTTTTTTGCGTGTATGGTAGAGAGAAAAAATTACACAGAAGGTGCAATTTTCAAATAAAAGGCTCGCTGTAATGGAAGAATTTCATTCAAAACCCCAAAACGTTTTTATCCATCCTACCCTAAATTAAACCGCAAAGGCATAGCTAGAATATTAACTCGTTAGTCAGATAAATATTATAATATTCAATTATAATAATATAATTAAATACATTTTAATATATAATTATGTATATGTATTGCATATATAATTTTGGTTCTCTTTATAACTCAGTTAGACGGTTCACCTAGCCGGACCTCATTCTATTTGCCCAGGAGATGAGCTACAAAGTAGGTCGAAACGTCGGCACAGTTAATAAATAAGTCCTCACTTATTTGGTGTTTATTTTGACTCCACCCCCCAACTATTTCCATCCTACATTAGATCTTCCAGTCAACTTTTTTCCTCTCTAACATGATTTAATATGATTATGATTTAACAACAATGTATCCTATAATCCGTGATAAGTGGTGATTTTATAGTTCTTGAGACACTCAGATTTTAGTTTTTATTTGATTCAGTATCACTTTTAAAAGATGTATGTATATATAATAACTTCTTGACTGTTAAAAAATGAGTTTTTCTAAATATTTTTTGTTTCAGTTCTTGAGATTCGGTCGCGTTGTCGTTAAACTATCTCATGGCATAGATCTTTTAATAGACAGAATATTGATATATTGTATGGATTATTAAAAAAATGTGAAAATTAAATTATTATAATTATGATTTTAATAGTTGGTAGATATTTTTACATTAATTTAAAAAATACTGGTCTTTTGACTAACTTTGTGCCTCAATATGGTGATAGAAGTACTAACAGTAGTCAGACGAAATGTGTGTTTTAAATTATTTATTATTATGATGCTATTCGTATCATCAAACATTAACTAGTAAGAATTTTCTAGGATCACTAGTTCAAAAAATATTAATTTCCAAAATAAATCGATTTAAAAAAGCAATAAATTAATGAAGGCGTAATAAATTATTAATGCGTTATTATTAAAAGCCAACACTAGGGCCAAGAACAAAAAATATGTGGTTTCTGCCTGATCATTTAATCAAATTATTCGAGTACTTTTTATTAGTTTTCCATTATTATTAACAAGAATTTTTAAGCTTTTGAAATTTCGTCTATAAACAATAAGAGAATGTTAATGGGTGGCAAGAAAACATAAAATATGATATTTAATATGTTTAAGATATACCATGTCGATCAAATCAATTAGATACGAAGAATAATTTTTGATTTTATTATTATAGTTTTTTTTTTCTTGATAAACTAACTAAATAACTTAAGAGTAATAACCAACGACAATAATATATGTATATATTAAGTATAATATATGTTAGAGGTGAACTATAGTATGTGGTCTTATGAGAACAAAAATATTTTAATATCACTGTTATGCACAATTTTCACACTTTGTATTTTATGTATCACATATTGTATTACAATTTTATTTAAGATAATTATTCTCCTTGACTAAAAAAATATATATAAGATAATTAAAACAAAATAAAAAAAATTATAGACAATTTATATCTGACATACATATACGTGGTCAATATCCTTCCAATCGAACATAACATGTGACATTGATTGAAGACAGAGTAGATTAGAACCGTTAAAAACCGCTCTGCAATCAATGCTATAAATTATGCAGATAAATTTAAAAACCATCTGCAAAACCCTGGGGGAATTCGGTGCAGTTTATGCCTTGACATAGTCTGATAAAAGTAAACTTAGTTATTATCCAACGATGAATATGCATTATTTCAATTCAGCAAAACACATATTTTAAAAAATAAAATTGACACTAAGCACAATAAATTTTAAAAAAAGAAGCTTATGCCCAGCAATTTTTCCACAACCTAGAGATGGATATTCTTGCTATGAATAAAGATTTTTTTTTTAAACATGTCCACCCCATTTTCTTCACACTGCTACGGGTCGACCCAGGCATAATATTCCAAGTTCTTCCTTGAGGAATATAGAATTTATTTAGCAGAGGGAAGGTAGGTCACCGATGTTCTCGACCCCTGGCACATTATAATCACAAATAGGAGCCGTCTCTGATACTGTCGTTTCTTTCTCCAGCGACTCATGCATATTTCCCGTTTAAAACATGAATTAACTTGAAGAAAACGTCCTACGGTTTTCTTCATCCTTGTCGCTGGGGTTTTTTACGAATTCGAAATAGATAAAAAATATTGGTGTAAATAATGGAGATCGGCCGATACATAAATTTTAGTAGCTAAAAATGATATATATACACCCGTTCGTTACTGTATAAACTATTTAAACTGATAAACTATTTTTTAAATAAATGTCTCAACGTGATGATTAGGAGAAAAACGTTAAAAATAAATCGTAAGTTAAAAAGAAGTGTGAAACAATTAAGTGGAAAAAGTTCACAAAGTTGCCAAAAAAATGTTATTTCACTAAAAATGAGCAAACTCGCTAAAAGATAAAATATAATTATTACAATCTCTTAACGAAAATTCCTCGGAAGTTCACAATCGGGTCGGAAAATATAAATCGAGAGATAAAATAGACGATTAAAATAAGGAAATTAGAATGCCATGGTTAAAACACTTCAAGTTTCTAAAATATTCGAAAATAACAAACCAGACAACTTTTTCCAATTGAGGTATCATCAGGAGTTTTATTTGAGTGTTTTCCTCTTTTTTTTTTAATTGTACTTCATTTTCAAAGATGCCGGAACAGCTCAGAGTGTAGAGCACTGTGTTACTGTCCTGAAGATCTCAGTTTCCAATCTGGCTTTGACAAATAAATTATTTAATCTGTTAGCTTTCATAGATGGACCCTGTTGGATCTGAAATCCCTCCTGAGGTTTATCCAGCTTCTACAATGTGGGTACCCTTATTTGGGGAGAAACCTGGCTATTGAGCAACATCTCGCCAGATAACCTCCCTGTACAACCGTTGTCCTATTGTCTTCTATACTGTTCAAAGCCTACCAAGTATGATATATGGGTTGCACTGTTACACGTATTCGTTTTATTCATTATCCCGGTAGTCTGATTCCAACAATCAGCAGAAGAAAAAATTACCTGTACCACTACAGAAGGGTCTTGGGTTCAGTATGTGGTAGAGACTTAGCTATTTCAAGGACAACAGTTATGCAGAGAGGTGTTTTGTTGCTTCCAAATTCATAGCGGCTGGGTGAGCTCCAGATACCACCGGATTCTTCCCTAGTAGTTAAGAGATTAAATACCTTTCTTCCACAGCCAGATTCGAACCCGGAGCCTTCTGTACGACAACTCACCGCGTTATCACTGAGATAACCGGCTCCTTGTCCGATCTGCAGAAGAAGATATTATAAATACTAAAATAATTGTGTGAGCTTATCTGCAATAGTAGACTGATTTAAATACAAGCGATATTCACTGCAGGTTTCGTAAACCATTCCATCAAGACTACGAAAGGGAACTTTTTCGCAGACCAATTAAAGTTGAGATTAGTTACGGGGAAGGAGGTTTTTCCGTGTTCCGCCTAAGACCGTGAGGGAGCGAAGTTAAGTTCATTTACTCTAGCTTTGTTCCCAACTTAGTTCCGGGCTAGGCTGTTAAGTCCTTCCATTCTTAATGCTATTCCTCCCAGACATATTGACACAAGACCCTCTTTGCCTCCCCACGTCCTCGCCAAAGCCTCAACAACTCCTCTCGGGAAACTTATCAAAAGCGAACAGGATGTCTCGGTTAAATTGGCTCTGCTACATTAAGTTCTTAAGTCATTTTCCAACTACTTTACTCCGCGGTTTCATCAAGGAGGGAGCATATAAGGTTAAGGAAAATACTTAGAACAGTTAAGTCCTGCAGGAGTCTATGGGATTTATTTACGAAGTCATCAACTATAAATAATAGCAACAAATAACATAATAAATTAGGGTCACCAGTTGTGTAGTGGTTAGCATAATAACGCACATCAGCCGAAATCGCAGGTTCGCAGCCTGGCAGGCGGCCTCAGTATTTTAGAAAGGGAATAAAAAATCCTTAGTTGTGCCGTCATTCGGATGATACGTAAAATGGAGGTCTCGAAGGCAGATACTCGTTAAAGGTGTCTTAGTAACTACTGTACAGTCTCTGCCATGTAGTGAGCCCAAGAAAGTTTATGGGTTGTAGTGGGTACAACTTGTTGGGTATAATTTGTTCAAATTATTTTAAATTTCATACCTTTCAGCTTCCTACGGTAAAAGGGTTATTCCTTATGATTTCTCAAAAAACTATTTTATTCAATCCGCATGTATTCTCTGTCATTAATAATGAGTCAATATCCTCACCCAGTTTCTATAATGTGAGAAACTTGGATTGAGGGACAAACCTAATTATTGAACATGATTTCGGCCAAATCACTAGCTAAATCGTTGGCATAGAAACGGAGTTTACCGTTTTTAAAAATTTAATTTGACTCAATTATGGTTTTTGTCCCAATCCTATACTATATCCTAGAAAATATTTTCAGGTTATACTATTTTTTCATCTCTAGCTCCGATGGTAGAACTGATGATCGACTTAGATACTTGCGAAGGCCGCATCATTTCCGATAAGTATTAGAAAAGTTCCTTGATGGAGGACTTAAACCTACTTCTTGCTGTTTCTCTCCATCTCAGATAGTGGTGTGTTAATGTTTAATCTAGTCTAGAGTCTAATTCCAATATCAGGAGTCATCTCTATGACTTTGATAGCAATATTTCACTTGGCAATCTATACTTAAAACAATTTTCATTAATTGTTACTTAACGTAAACTAGTTAATCATATCCTAGTAAACTGTCATATAAACGTAATACCTGACATTAAACGTTTTAACAAATAAATTCATTTATTTAGAGTCATAAAAGAAAATAGTATTTGTGTCCTTAAAGAAAATAGTATTAGTGTAGGGAGCGGAGTGGCTCAGTTGTAGAGCACTTAGTCGCCATCCCGAACATCCTCCTCCTGGCAAGACTTCAATTAAGTCTGATAGGAGCCAGAGATGGATCATATGGGATCGAAGACCCTCCTGGGGCTCACTCAGCCTATATAAAGGGGGTCCCCAAAAAAGGGGGGAAACCTGGCGGTTGTGCGCGATCTAGGACAAATCACCATAAACCCGTTCACTGCTTGTAGTGGTACAGTTTCAGATCCTGAGTAGTGTAGGAGCTGTCTGAAAAATGAAACGGATCACCTTAGTATTGGCTAAAATCCTTCTCCTTTTTTTTTTTAATTCAGCCCATTATATCAGAAAGAAATTAGGCTAAATCCCTATAAATGTTCATGGTTAAAATCAATTTAATTTAACATTTTTAGAATTAATGTGTTGTAAATTATACAGACATTGGAACTAAACAAATCTTTAATTACTGGCTGAATAGAAACCTTTCGTGAGGGCGTGGGTGTTTCTTCAATAGCCCTTTTAACATTGTCTTTAAGGGCCTCTTCAAACACCTTTTGGTTATCTAATTCAACTCTTATTTGGACTATATGTTTTGTTTGTTATATATATTATTTAATTAATATCAGAAAGTAGTCCAATGGTCCAACTATTTTACACGAATGGACTTGAACTATTTCTATTCTTGTATATTGAATTAAGACTAACCTATAAATCAAAGTTAGTGAAAATCCCGTCCCCTTTTTTTTTCTACTCTCTTTAGAAGTCCCTTTAACATTATAATAATAATATGTAGGAAAGAAATTCGTTGACTGGTAGGTACTAATGTAGGATGGAAATAGTTGGGGGTGCAGTCAAAAATTACACAACAAATAAGTATAAACCTTTTATATTTTATGTGTGCCGACGTTTCGACCTACTGGGTAGGTCATCTTCAGGGCTATGAGAAAAAACAGAATTGACTGTAAAAATACATGACATAGAGATACAGAAAACATAACAAAATATAGAGATATAGAAAAATTGAGCGAAAAAAGTGAAGGATATATTATGAATGGATATATGAATAAAGATGATTACATAATAGATGTATAGAAAGGTGATAATGCAAACAGAATACAAAGAGAGAAATCAAGTTAAACAGAAAATTATAAAATGAAAAAAGATATAACAATAATGAGTGAGATATATAAGTATGGAAAACTTAGTTTAATAAAGATAGAATTGTATTGTAGAAAAAATTGTATGAAAATAGACTCCTGGGGAGTTACATAAGTAAAATGAAAGAAAATGAATGAAAAGAAACTATAGATGAGAGATATAAAATATCAGTTTGAGAATGGAGATATATTATAAGTAATTATGATGTTCTATAAACATGGACTCTTTGATTTACATTTTCTTTCATTTTACTTATGTAACTCCCCAGGAGTCTATTTTCATACAATTTTTTCTACAATACTATTCTATCTTTATTAAACTACGTTTTCCATACTTATATATCTCACTCATTATCGTTATATCTTTTTTCATTTTATAATTTTCTGTTTAACTTGATTTCTCTCTTTGTATTCTGTTTGCATTATCACCTTTCTATACATCTATTAGGTAATCATCTTTATTCATATATCCTTCACTTTTTTCGCTCAATTTTTCTATATCTCTATATTTTGTTATGTTTTCTGTATCTCTATGCATTTTTACAGTCAATTCTGTTTTTTGGCTGTTTTTTCTCATAGCCCTGAAGATGACCTACACAGTAGGTCAAAACGTCGGCACACTTAAAATGTAATAGGTTTATACTTATTTGTTGTGTAATTTTTGACTGCACCCCCAACTATTTCCATCCTACTATAATAATAATAATATTAATGCTTAGCGAACACGAAGGTTATGTACAAATAACACCAATCTCTGCTTACAAACTTCCGTCCACGGTACAGATATCTACAGGAAAAAAAAATATTTATCTGGCCATTTATTATTGTTTATGGGAGATGGAACGTGCCAATAAACGCATGATGGAATATTGCAGAAAGAAAAACTCCAACGGAAAAAAGGAAATATAGAGTTGCTACGGGATCTCAAGTGGTAAATCCGGAAACAAATAACAACAAGAACAACTTTTTAATAAGAATAAATAAAAAGGCATTATTATTTTTTTTTAAATCAGAAAAAAACTATTATATTTACTTTATATAAAAGGATAAGCAATCAAGGGATAGAAACGACGATTTATTAATTTTGTAAAAAACGCAGATTAAAGTAAAATATTTTTACAGAACCTAAATTTTCTAAATGGACTTAGTCCAAGAATAAAGTTACTTTTCTATTCTATTCTATTCTTTTATATAAACAATAAAGCACGGAAACAACAATGAAAGTATTTATAGTATATATACTCTCCTAGTATATATTTAAAATGGAAAGAAAATAAACATTAAAAAATAACGTTCTTGAATTCCTGCTTAATTGAAAAAATAAAAATAAATAATACTTCGACTAATACGAAGTGGTTAAGGAAGCGAAGGGTCTCAGTAGAGCTCCCGAGTTCCAATCCGGCTGTTGCAGATAATTTATTTAATCTGTCAACAGCCGGGGATGGATCCTTTGGTCATGGTACTTTCCTGGGGCATACCCAGCCTCTATTAAGTGGATACCTAAAATAGGAGGGACAACTCTGGTGTTTGAGCGTGATCTAGAACAAATCAACTCCCTCCCGAGAAACAGTACAGTCTCTTCTACGTACTAAACCTTTGACTCTTCATGGCTTGTAGTGGTACAGGTTTTGGCTAATACGGATGAGTAATACATGAGATAAATCAGGCGTAAGTGGAGAGAGCATGGCGGTTAACCAGAGATATGATCTATTGGGACCTCAACTGGAAACAGCACAACCTCTGCAACTCAGGTTCAGTAATTGGATTAACCTGTAATTTATGGCAGCTACAAACACCTCTCTGTCAATAACTAATAATATAATTGGTTCCCGTCCGATATTATCCTATAGTACTGTGCGAATTAAAAGATCATTCTAGCCCGCCATGTTGGCTTCACTGCACAAACAATTATCTCAGGGAAAATTAAGATCCTTTGATCTGAATAATAATTAAATAATGATTTCGGATGCCACCCTGAGATCGTTACTATTGAGATACAGCAATACTGTATCATTATTGACTAAAAAACTTATTCCTCTCTTTTCTAAAGGTTGACGTGGTTGCATTTCTGGAAGTAAATAAAGATCCATTTCCATCTCATTAAATAACATTACATTTATTATGTGACGATCATAGATACAAGTTAAAATATATATCTACTAACAAAAAAGAAAAGGGAGCCCTTACTTTATATGTAAAAGCCTACATCTAGAGTGTCAGCTGTTCTGCCTACCGCTGGCCCGTACAGATCCTAAGGGACACTTGAGCTTCCTACTCAAAAGTAACCAATTTATTTATCCTAATGTTCCAAATAGTTAAATATAACAAGTCTAACAAATCATATATCCAAAATATATCTATTAAAAAAATAATAAAATAACCCACGATGGATGAAGAGCCTGTACCCCTCCTCCTAAGGCTACACCTACATTGGATCCGGTGTGATACGATGAGACGTCGCTAGCAAACTAAATGACTGAAATATATCGAGAGTTATAACACTTGGTTCTTTAAATTTATAAGATTTATATTTTACTAAAATGTATAGTAAAATATGTATAATGTGTACACCCCAGCATCGTATGTGATAGAATCACGTCGCACCGAATCGGATCCAATGTAGGTGTAGCCTAAGGGAGGGATTACCAAGGATAGGAGAATCTTGCCCAGGCAGGTGTCGCAATAATCTTGCCCAGAAAAACTCGCAAATAAGAAACATTATTTAATTGTGTAAAAAAAATAATTCTCTATAGTTGTAAATCCTTTTATACTATTATATATATATATATATATATATATATATATATATATATATATATATATATATAATAGTATACTAAAACCTATTTGGACATATGGAGCAGAACTTTGGGGTTAAGCAAAAAAAGGCCACATACACAAGATACAAACAACACAGTCCAAAATTCTCAGAAACATTGTTAATGCACCATGGTATATTTCGAATCACACCATAAACAACGACATGAGCATTCCCAATATAAAATCATATATTCATAACAAATACATGACATTCCACTCATCGACACAATATTACCCAAATCCACTCGTTCTTCCGCTTTCCTACTCCTTGTTACCTGGACTTGATAGAAAAAGATTAAAAAGACATTGGCCAAGAGACCTACTCACCTATTGATATTTTTACCCTATCATCATATAGTTTTATGACCATAGAAGATCATGTAGAAAAGCAAAGTGAAAAACATTAGGACCAAATTTGCTGAATGCGCAATTTCGCAGGTGCAAATGTAAATTAAATAATATATATATATATATATATATATATATATATATATATATATATATATATATATATATATATATATCGCCATAAATACCATATCTGTATAATAAATACGTGAAAATGTTCTTATAATTACGTAGCTACATCCTCAGCCTTCCAGTGAATGAAGGTTGAAGGAAACTGAGAGACAAACTGGGGAGAGAAAGTCGTTTAAGAAGAGAAAAAAGGTAAGTTGGAGAAGAAGAAGAGCCCTAGAGAGAAGAATAAGGATGGATATAACTCAGAAAAACCAGAGGAGAGACCGACATTTGTTGGGCTAAAGCAGGGAACGTTACTTGAAGTAATGCTTTTACATGCCACGCGAGGGAACCATTAGATCATTACATACATTTCTCCGAGTAACGAGCGCTATTACCCTTTGCAACTGATTATCGTCTTTGCTAAGCAAGCAAGACATTAATATACATGACAACATTAATACACACGCAATTAATTTATTAGCAACAGTTTTTTTAGTAAATATTGTATGTGGAATCTACAGACCCTCCTGGGGCTCGCCCAGCACCTATAAACTGGGAATGCCGAAAAACCTGGCGATGGAGGACTCGGACAAATAATCTCTCTCCAGGTTCGTGATCCTAGAAAGATTAAAGTCTGTAGTGGTAAGATTTTTTTTAATTACAACAGTAATTGAATCTAATTAATGAATATTCATTTTATCTATTTGTTTGCCTTCTTCACACATAAACACTGGGGTACATGTATATCGCATACTTCTACAAATATATATTCATCACTATATTTCCTCTCAATTCCATTTAATTATAATCTATTTAAACAGTGAATATTAAGTGCCGAAAATAAATATATTCTGAAAATTGCTTTGATTTTAATAAACACAGGATAAATACAGACACACGGTTTTTCTAAAATTCACAACATTAAAAAAATCTGTGCCACTTCAATCCATGAAGGTTCTAGAATTTAATGCATGGAAAATACTATACTGTTTCTAAGGCAATGGTTGTACAGGAAGATGATATGTCCGAGTTCACAATCAACTGCCAGGTTTTTTATCCCAATTAATTGTCCCCACTTTATAAGAGGCTGGGTAAGCTGAGGGAGAATCTTAAGATCCACCAAGGTCTACTCTAGGCTGTTCACAGATTAAATAAATTATCTGCCACTGCTGAATTTTAACCCATGACCTTCAGCACAGAATCTATTTTAAGCTATTTTCTAGCAGGGACTGAACCTGAATTATATAGAATATCTGTCCCATCTAACTAGTAAATTTAATTAGGCTACATGTCATGCTGTGCTGGTCTAATGGAAAAATCTAAGACCCCGCAGACAAGTAGTCCGTTAGATCTATAAATAAATCCTGGTCTGGGTCATATGATTACCAATTCAATGAATAGATTCAATGATTCCGCCCACGATACATTAACCATTACTTCACATTGCCAGAACACCAATGTACAAGTTTTGGTACTAGTATTCAATTGTATGTTTAATTTTAATTTAATTTTTTAGGGTAGCGCGTAGAGGGCTGAGTTGCTGTATTGAAGGTTCCGGTTTCATATATGGCTGTAATCCCAGACCACCAGTTTGGTTTCCGAACATCCCACTCCACTATCCAGCAATGCCATCGTGGTGTGGTGGATGTTGTCTCCTCTGCATTGGAGCGTAGATTGTACTGCACGGGAGCCTTTCTCGATGTAGAACAGGCTTTTGATCGAGTCTGGCACCCAGGTCTCCTTTACAAAATCCGACAATTCCTTCCTCCTACATACTTTTTAATCATTCGCTCCTTTCTAACTGGAGGAACATTTAAAGTAAATCACAATGGTTCCAACTCTTCCCTCTATTCCCAGTCCGCTGGTGTTCCTCAAGGTAGCATCCTCGGTCCTATCCTCTACACAGTATATACAGCTGACATTCCAACCCATCCCAATACCTTCATCTCCACGTATGCTGATGACACATGTGTGTTATCAATTAATAACGACCCATATATTGCATCCCAATCCCTTCAATCACATTTATCAAGCCTCGAAGAATGGTGTCGGAATTGGAGAATTAAAATCAATTCCAAAAAGTGCCCCCGTGCCCCCCCTCCTAAATTCGCCCTTGCTATTTAAATAGGAACAATAATTATATACATTTTCAAGTAGATTATTTATTAATCAAAAACATATGATGAACTGCACAAACTCAATAAAAACATATCGTTACAACTTAATTGACAAACTATATACTCCAGGATCCATGGTCCATTTTTTTACTTGATCAGTATCAAGCTGAATCTTCGTTAATAACTTCGTTTTGATGAGACGCCCAACAATTTCCTGTTCGAAAATTCTCGATTGTGGTAGCTAAAAGAGATAGCAAGGATATATATGTCGATTTGATGATTCTCAAAACTTTATTACTAACTGGGTTTTGTTTTGTTAAATCTCAAGATAATTATCTAAATTATTTGTAGTCCCCTCCTTCCAATATGTATAGATAAAAAAGAAATAAGAAGTAAAAAAAAAAAAAAACAGCTGGTTTCATGACAGTCATTATTCCCACTAGTTTCAAACCTAGTTGCCTGGTCAATTCCTGATAATTCTCCGAGATCTCTGAAAAGAAGTTGGCCTCGTGCCCTTTTAATTTGAATTTTTTATTTGAGTACTACCACTGGCCAGTTTCTGTAGTTGCTACTATCCATGCCATTATATTTACTTGTTGTATTGTCATAATACATTTGTAAATTTCAATAATTAAATTTAATAAAAATTAGTGTAGAATAAGTGAATTAGTATAGAATAAACTGATATATGAAGTTTTGCTTTAGAGAATTTTAAATGTGCAGAACCTTTAAGAAAATAGTTTTACCCCTTGAGTAAAACGTCTTGAGTAAGTTGCAGTTGCTTATCTCCACGACGTTGGAACTTACGAAGCTACAACTTAACTTGTAAGTTGGGGGGGCCTCGACGGAAGATGTAATGGCACCTCTCACGCCTTCCTCCGCTTCTTCCTACCATTTTCCTTAGGTTGGCCAAACTGCTTCCAACTATCCTAATTAAACATGCCGAACTTTATCAACCAATTAGCAGCTTCGAGCCTTCCCTAAGGTTGTTCAGTTCAAGTCCTAGATCGATGACATTACTTACTTATAGAGTCGGTATGAAGTAGTTGCTTTTTTTTTAAGTGAAAACTTCTTTAGCCGCGTTTAGCGACCTTTGGTAAGGGATAAACTTGTAGCTTCGCGTCAGCAACATGCTCCAGACTGGCGAAACCTAGCGGGCTCTGCAAGAGTTATAAAATTTCTTTTAAACTTAAGTTTAAAAGTTAGAATTCCATTGATATAAGAATAACTACATTTTTGTAAAAAGTCTAATAGTTGTGCAATTGATACTAGTAATAACTCTAAACATCAATAACAGGTTGAAAGTTTTGTTACACCTAAAAGATTATATTCTTAGTTAAATGTCTTTTTTTATAAAATGATTGAAAGTTCAAATGATCTAATAATTCTAAACACATAGTTTTTCCATATTAGTCCAGGATCCATGGTCCATTTTTGCACTTGATTAGTATCAAGATGAATCTTCGTGAATATTCTCGATTGTGGTAGCTAACAGAGGTAGCAAGGATAAAATATGTCGAATTGATGATTCTCAAAAATTTTATTACTAACTGGGTTTTGTTTTGTTAAATCTCAAGATAATTATCTAAATTATTTAAAAAAATATTTGTCCTACAAAATGTACAGTTTGATCAAAGAGCCCCCTCCTTCCAACGTGTATCGATAACGAAGTCAAAAAAGTGGATTACCTCCTTTATAATTACATTATCTACTAGTGGGAATAATGTTAGTCATGAAAAGACTAGTGTCGGGTTCGGGCCTAATAAGAAACAAATAATTGAGATCATCATGGATGACTTTATTCGTAACAATGTAAGGAACATTAAGGATTTTACGAGAGAGTTTTGATTGTAAGGATTGGATGGCTTAGTGGAGGCCCAAACCTCAAATCCGAAGTTCAAATAAGTCATATAATTGACTTAAAGCGTTTGTCTGGAAAGTTTTGCAGTTCTAAAACTATGCTACTTTTGTTGTTGTTTGTTCATTTAACGTCACTTTATGCTGCTATCACTAATCGGACGATGCTTCATTGAGAGCTCTAAATTTTGCCTATCCAGGTTCAATTAGGATAGGTATATTCAACGAGTACCTGACATCGTACAGACTCGGTATCCCCGTTTAGGAGATGTAGGAAAATCTTGGATTTAAATGATGATAGGGAAGACGCATGACGGATATTAGGTGGGAGCGAGTATAAACTGTATTACAACTAAACTTCATGAATGTTACTGTTCCGCTTCTCTGAATACAGTTGACTCTCTCTGGGCAAAATTCAACAGAACAACTTAGTGGCTGTAGATATGAAAAAACACAGTGATAAATGGGTTTCTTAAAGGAGTCTCAATTAAAAGGCAATAAATCGATTAGTTAAAATGAGGGATAAAATTGTATCTGACTGTAGCCAAGAGAGTGAGTGAGGGAGAGAGCCGCCCCCCCGGTTGAGAATTGGCCCCCTTCCAAAGCATTTTACCCATTGCCTCGTGGCTTTGTTGTAGTACTCTCTTTTCCAGAGCCGCTTTCAGAAAGGAGCTGACAAGTCAATTTCGAGCCTTCAACTCCTAAATGAGAACAATTGTCTTTTTATAAATAAAATAAAGTAAAAGAAAAAAAACACGGAAATAAAGTAATATTTAAAATGAGAAACGCAAAAGAAAAAAAATTAATGGACGTTCACTTAGGCATTCTTAACTCTTCAAGATTTATATAAATTTAACGTTACTAAGGAACTGTTAAAAAAAAGAGAATTAAACCATTAACAATAACCTTGAGATGTTATGGTTTTATTTTAAAAAAATTAAATAAAAATCTTAATAATACAAATTTCAAATGCGTTTTTATAAATAAATAAAAAAATCAAAGAGCAGAAAAAGTATAAATCCAAACTTAGAAACACAAAGGGAAAAAACAATATACACGTAAATATCCATAATAATTCAAGATTTATCTGAATTCTACGAAGCTACAACCAAATAATAGATTAATTCAATTTTAAAAGATAATATATTTTATTTTATTATCCTTTCAATAAGATAATTTACATAATAATGTAAAATGATAAATTATATTTAGAAAAATAATAGGCATTAAAAATAGGAAACTAAAATAAAAGAAAATTAATAGCCGTTCCCTAAAGTAATCATTACTCTTCACGGTTGATACAAATTCAATGCTTCTAAAGAAATGTTAAGGAGAGAATGTAACCCTTAACAATAAGTTTTAGATTTTATACCTTTATACAAAAAAAAAATTAAAAAATGGGGAGAGGGATTGATCGGTGAGTAGAGCGCTGAGTTGCTATGCCGAAGATTCCGGGTTCAAATCCTACAATGGCAGATAAATTATTTAATCTATTAAGAGCTACGGATAGACCCTGTGGGATCTGCATACTTTCTGACATCTGATCTCACCTAGTTTCTATAAAGTGGGTACCCTTAATTGAGGGAAGGCCTTATCTCGGACAAATCACTTCCCAGCACAACCATTGTAAAATAAACAGTACAGTCTCTAACACGAACCGAACCCGAGACGTTTCATGGGTGACACAGTATTTTTTTTTTTTTTTTTTAATTCAATGATATTTACAACTATAATGGTATTATATCAAGTAAATGTGCAAAAATGTTGAATATGACATGAAAACACTTGTGGAGAAACTACCCATCGATAGCACTCCAATAAAGTTCTATAGTAGATGATCTCGAGGCCATCTTCTTTTCAGGCGCCTCGGAGGGTTATCAGGAATAGTATGGGAAGCGACACAGTATTTATTTTCATAATAATTACTTGCTAATCACTTCGGGTAACAAGTTCGCATTTTAACGATAATACATTTATAAAGCAAAACGAAACATGATGTGGTGAATTTTCCGGTTCTAGATAGTACTCAGGAACACCCTTAGCCAGTAGGCTTTTGCAAACACAAATGTTTCCAGAGGGATCATCGCTCTAAGAAACTTAGTCGGGGAGGAGAGTGACCAATCGGCCCTACCAACTTGCCCTAAGCCCTTTAAGGGCCTTCGTTCAATATCCTCTCTTATCTTTAGGGGATTTAACTTCACTGGCTCTGTCAGTTTTCTAACATGATTTAAAAGATATTGAGGAATTTTTTGAAAAATAAAAAAAAGAACAAAATATCAAAAAGAGACATAAACTAGATAAACCTGAAAAAAAAAAATATATATATATATATATATATATAAAAATACTCATTCAATATTTTTTCAGGGTTCAGTACTTGGTAGAGATTGGACTGTTTCTAGGAAAAAGGTTGCTCAACAACCAAACGTTTCCTCAATAAAAGATATTCACTTTAAAGAGACTGGGTGAGCAACAGGAGGGTTCCAGATACCAAAGGACCCATCCCCGGCTATTAACAGATTAGTGAGATTTAGCATAACGATAGCTTCCAACTAAAAAAACAAATTCACTTTAAAAAGTCAGAGTGGCTTTGTGATTTGGCAATTTTAAAAATATTCATAATTTAACTGATCCAGCACGACAAAAGACTAAAAAAGTAGCCTCTCGATTCGCTCCTCGTCAATACCGATAAAATATTACATCACTTAAAAAAATTTACATAATAGATAGATAAGTATATGTTAATGTAAATAAAGTATTAAATTATTTCTACAAGCGATAATGGAAGCATCAAATAAATCTTGGTCCAAAAATATATATTTAAATGTAAGTTAAGTATTTCTAAATTTAGTATTTAACCGTTGTGTATAATAATTATATATCATAATATTGTATTATACATCATATTAAATTATTAACATTATGTATAATTTATATTTAATGTATTGAAAAAAAATAGATTTTTAAGTAGTGATATTAAAAATTCTAATTAGGTTTTTATCTTACGCCAGTTGATAAAAGAAAGTTAAAAATAAGCAATCGTGATTTTTTATTTCTTTACTAATCATCCTTCTTCTTTTCTTAATATATTTCATAATATTCAGCAATAAGTGGTAAGTGACAATTTTAATTTTAATCACTTGACCGATCGATTTATAGTTTTATCAGACGTCGTGAAGAGTCCACATCAATTTCTTTATTTATTTTTTTTTAAAGAAAGCTATTTTACAGGAGCGAACAAACATAAGCATCACTTGAAGACTTTACGTGGCCCTACACTCTGCACTCTATGTGGTAATAAAACAAGAAAAGGGTTTACACCATCAATTAGTTTTTATGACCACATGTAAAAGCTGGGAGAAAACTTTTCGCATTTTACTACTTTGAAAGGAGAGTTGAGGGAGAAATTCTATTTTAAAATGGGTGCTTCAAACCTATTTTCCTAACATTTTATATAATATGGTGTAAACCTATGGGATATATAATATGTTATATAAAAAGATAATAAATATCTTAAAATAATTGTTTATTGTATTTATGAAGTAGTAAGTCGTAGGCCATAGCTCAGAAATAACAAATAGTTTCTTGACACTGGTAGTGTCAAGAAAATTCTATTTTAAAATGGGCGCTTCAACCCTATTTTCCTAACATTAAAGTAATTCATTTTAATTTTATACCTCAAAAATTAAAAATAATTAGTTTCTTGACACTACCATTCAATTTTAAGTTTTATTTTAATATTATATTATGCGACTGATAATATCATATTAAAATAAAACTAAATATGATATTTAGACTTTTACATCTAAGGCTACACCTACATTGGATCAGATTCGGTGCGACGTGATTCTATCACATACGATGCTGGGGTGTATACATTATACATATTTTACTATACATTATAGTAAAATATAAATGTATTAAAAATAATTAATAAATAATCTTAATTTTATAAATTTAAAGAACCAAATGTTATAACTCTCGATATATTTCAGTCATTTGGTTTGCTCAGGATACGATGTCCGGATTGGATACGACGTCTCATCGTATCACACCGGATCCAATGTAGGTGTAGCCTAAGGTATATATTTCTCTTGAACAATTCTTCCTTTTGGCGACGTTTCTAGACTATATTGATCTCATAATCATGGTGAAAAAAAAAGAATTGACCTGATTATATTATATTAAATGACATACTAGTCTAAAGGATTAGTAATATTTATTAAAATATCTCGGCTTCAATTTGTAAGTACCGCTTATATATCAACATCGCACAAGTGTGAATTTTATATTTAGACTAATGTGCTATATAATATAATTCACTAAATATTTGTTCAGAGTTTAATGATTATGAGATGAGAAAACCATACAATATAGTCTCGAAATGTCGCCAAAAGGAAGTTTGACGAACAGATTGAATCTCAAGAACTGGACTTAAACTTACACAAATATGACTAGTGCCACGTAGGATGGTGTAGGATGGTGGCGGGCCCATCGCCCGGGCATCGTACCGCAGTCAGCCACTGGCCCTCCAACTTGTGGCTGATACAACATATTGAACTCTAGATAGAGTTGATATATATAAAAGACTATCTAAGAAGGACTTGCATTTGTCTACAGCCCCAGTAAATTACCGAAATTTCTCCAAAATAAGTTTCTCATACTTATAGGGAAGCGGATCCTGTTATTTCATGTCCCAGTCCCTGAATAAGAGACTATGTCTGGACATGGCTTGAAAATATTCAGCATCACTCAATACAATTAAGTCTCTCTAGACGAAATTCGACTTATCCGCCGGTGCAGTAGATGTACGCACACGTTCACTACAGATCAACATTTCTAGATGATATACGTTGCGCATTTTTTTTTAACTTCGGCGTGGAAAAACCAGGGGGGCGTAGGAAAGTGGATAGAAGAATTTAGGAGGATTTGGAGAAATCTCTGAGCGAGAACGGCGTTTTCGATGAAAAATTCATAGGGCGTGCCCCGTCAAGCAAAGCCACCCTATTGAATTAAAGTCAGCCTCAAACTCTTTCAAAGATATCTGTTAAGGGAGTCTTTAAGAATATTATTATTATTATTTATAATATATTTTTTACGCAAATATAATACTGATAAATATATGATAAAAGTATATACCAATATCAATAAACCGCATCCGTCTATGTGTATATTATTTTTATTGGTATTCAGGGTGTGCACCCCATATCCATCTAACATCAGACCAACCGCCATTGTTTCACTTGTATGATAGTTCAAATCACTCCATCACTTCCATCACTGTATAATTATTATATTGCATATGTTTATAAATTTATTACGCGTCGGAAACTTGTTTGTATTGAATAGAGAGGTTTAAAACTATAAAAATTATGCCAATAAATAAATAATTATAAGAATAAGAAGATTAAGGTTCTGCGGACATATGGTGAGGATGCACCCAAAGAGATTAAATAGAGAAGTCTATAAAATGATAGGATACAAGAGTGCTGGGAGGGTACATCAAACGGATGAAGGAAGAAACTGAGAGACTGAAAATAACAGACCAAGAGTGTTTCTATAGGGATGACTATGGGAAGAAATTGATGTTATTTTTGACGGTGATATTCGATAAAGTATCGATGAAGAGAACGGACTTGGATACGACCCCTGGTAGCCCAGTGGCTTAGAGTACTGCAACGAAAATGCAGAAGACCCGGGTTCGAATCCTGGCCAGGACAAATCTTTTCTCTTCAAAACGAAAATATTTAAAAATAATCACCATCAAAATAACAATTAATAAAAATAAAATTGTAAATAATATATTGACGTAAGTCAACAAGATCCTAATTAAAGAAATGTTTAATGAACATTCTTCCCCGTGTATGCATCGCCAAAATTGCGAGAACACGGCCATATAGGATCGGTGAAGTAAACGGATTTATCTGACTTGGATACGACCCCTGGTAGCTCAGAGTTTTAGAGCACTGAAACGGAAATGCAGACGACCCGGGTTCGAATCCTGGCCAGGACAAATCTTTTCTCTTCAAAACAAAAATATTTAAAATAAATTAAGGTTCTTGTGGGAAAGTTGCGAGAAAAGGAATAGCGTGAACCGAGAAAGGAAGGAAAGAACTCATATATCATTTTCTGGATCAACTCTTCTTTGATATTGAATTAATCCGACAGGTCATTATTTTTAAAGGTCAATATTTTGAACTTGGAGGGTCAAAATAAATTTAAACCGGGTGAAACCGCAGGGAACAGTCAGATATAAATAACCTAATACTGCCAGGCAGTTGTTATGTCGTATAGTACACATACGTCACAAAAAATAAAATGCAAGTGGCAGACTATGAGACAACACATTTATTAAACGACGGGATCAAAATATGAATTAAAATAGAAATTTACCAGGGTATTGATAAAGTCAACATTATAGATAATTATATAAATAATATCTAACTAATAATTAATATTGGAGTGTTTCAACAGATGTAATTATTTGGACCGCTTTGATGAATATATATGAAAAAAAAATTATTAAAATATCCGACGCCATCACGAGTATATTTGCATACTATAAACTTAAATGTGTTAAATATAAACTTCAAACTGTTTAAATTAAAAGCAAGAAAGAAAAACTCAAATCATATTTATGACCGGTATATTTTTTAATAAAGAAAACTAAATAAATAGTTTAAAATTTTAAAAGTGTTCCCATAAAAAAAAACTATCCATCGGATCGAATTGTTAATCTAAACCATTCTCAAACGCACTTAAATACAGACGAAAAAGAAAAAAAAGGTCCAACCGTTTAAGAGGAGTTCAATGACACACACACGGGCATAATAATTACATAATTAAAAGTTATAACCCTAAGGATATGCCGTCCATTGGAATTGGCGTAAAATGGGAGTCCCCAGCCTCTGCGGTGTCAGGTATTTGTTAATGATCCTATCCTAAATATACCTGGATAGGCAAAATTTAGGGCTCCCATTGTAGCATCGTTCGACTGGCCATTTCAGCATAAAGCAGCATTAAAATGATTAAACAAAATTAAATAGTTAGCGTTCATGGATCCGAGTACATCGAGTTAAGTATTATGAGGTAACTTTATTTGCTATCTGTTCCGCAGGATGCCGCTTCGAGTTGTGTCACAGCTGGTTGAGTTATTAACTGTTAATTCATATCATTTTTAATATTTTCCAAAAATACAAGTTATCGCGAGCTTTAGTATGGAAAAGAGAACGTGATTAAGTGAAATGAGGAGATTTCGGTTATCATTTCATAAAGAAATATATGTTTCAACTAGCATTTAGAATTATAGACGATGTATGTTTTTTGAAACGTTCACTTCTAGATGAAATGATTACCGAAGTATACATATTTCCCATAATTAAATTCCCTTCTTCATAAAAAAGCCATGATAACATGTATTTTTGGAAAATATTAAAAGGGAAACGAATGAAAAGTTAAAACTTGTAACTCAACTTGAGGCGACAACCTGCGGAATAATTACCCTCTAATTTTTATTAAAACTGTCAATATACTTCTTTTTTTTTTACAAAAGTAACTTGTACGAAAAGTAATATCGAAAACTGTTTAAAAAGGACAAGTAATTCCGCTTAATTTCCTTGTCTTTTGTCAGTTCCGATGTGAAGCCTGCCGAAAGTGTATAGAAGTTTGGAAATGGGAAAATGACCGAGGGTATAGAATGAGGCGGTGTAGTAAAGGCTTTTCAACGGACCCCGGCCTACCCAAAGCTATTCAAACACCTTTCTTTACAAGCTTCTTTACCTCCTTTCCACTCCATCTTCTTCCGAAAACGTTATATGGAAATCCTAGTAAGAGGATTCGGAACAAACAGCTTAACTTGTATCAGAGACGTTTATGGAATCCGTTGACACGTTTATGGAAGTCAACGGTCCAGTAGATTCATCTAGACGGTGCCATAGAGAGGAAATGAACGAGCAGCACACCGTAAATATATCAAAGGAAAAGCACAACAGAAATAAAATATTTTTTATTCATTTAACGTCACTTTATGGTAGTATAACTAATTAGGGAACCATCATGATGCCCATCCAGGTATACCTAGGATAGGAATCTTAATCTATTTTACGTCCCTTCCGAGGGATTTTACATAACCAAGGATTTTGGAGTTTACTCCTTTCGATTTTCATATTTAGCCCGCGGTATGAAAATTTAATGAGGAATAAAAATCGAGTTTTAACTAAAAGTGGCGTGTAACGTTCCCTTCTCGATAAGATTGTATTATTTGTTTTACGTAATAGATAGAAATTAAAAGTTAAATTCCGGGACTAATTGGGAAGAGATAGGTGTGGTATCTATGGTAACAGTGTATTCTATTGCTTTATTCTCTAAGTGTTGAAATGCGATAATTTTTTGTATAGGAGCCTTTTTTAAAGACAGCTATTCAAACAAACACTATTACTACTCTTATTTAGATTCCGCCTTAAGCTTTTGAAGTCCATTCATATCACTTGGATACAACCTCAAAAGACGACAGGGGAGCGTTGCTCTGATATGAATAGGAAATTGACTAGCTATCTAGCAAGGCTGTGTAGTGACTATTTAATTGAGTGTAGTGCGGAGTGCTTTTAGGCCAGGAGATTGGTCTATTAGGAAGTGGACCGGCAGTGATCATGCTGGGCTTAAATACACCTATACCGGACTCTGAAGACGAGGCCCCATAAAAAAGTAAAGACAGGACAGAAATCGGTTGTGGTTCGGTTGTCATTTTGGTACCTTGTAGAAGAGATGCGTATTCTACACCTGGGCGTAATGTCATGCTTTTAGTCATTAGTTTGGGTACGTTCTGGTTAGTACTGATCTGCGTAAATCTCTTTTCTTCCATGATTTTAGTCACTATTTCTTCTAATTTTTTTCTATGGAGGCATTTTCTATAAGAAGCGACGTGCGCTCCCATTTTGCATTTTAATAAATGCAAATCATTCATTCGTTTTGATTTTTGGCACTATTTTATTAATATTACTATGTTCAAACCTACGGAAATAAATATTCCTTTCAATAACTTTATTATTGAAAAAAATGATTAAAAAAATTAATGAATAAAAATGGACTCACTGCTGTATCCTGCTGTTTCCTAACTAGAAGCTAGTGTAAACATTTCTTGTTCACGGGAAGCCATCTTAAGCCTATAGTGACATCTGCCTCCATCGCTAAGCCCGTTTCAGATGCTGAGGTTATGCGGGTTGCATCTGTCACATTGAAGTCGTTCCGATTTCGTTTCTTAACTCAGTCTAAATAGTTTCTATTTGGTTTAAATAATTAGTATTTTTTATCAATAAAACTAGAGAGATAATGTTCTAATGTGCAATGATAGCATTTTATTGTTTAAATTATAATTAAGCATAACTGTAATTGCCATGGATATAACTCACTGCCTTGAGTGAAGAGTTTTTCTACTGAAGATTCCGGATTCAAATCCGACTTTGGCAGATAAATTATTTAATCTGTTAACAGCTACGGGTACCCTTGATTGAAGGAAAAAACTAGAGGTTTAGAGTGATCTCGGACAAATCACTTTTCAGTACAACCGTTGTTCAACAAACAGTGCAGTCTAACATCTAATCTAATGAGCGTAAGACTCTTCAATGGATGTATTGGTACAGGGATTTTTATTTTATTTTTTAATGATTTGGACCAGAGATCTACAAAATGTAATTTTGAATAAAATTGCGATTATTTACCAAATATGTAATTTTAAAGAATGTTTACAAAATTACATACGTAAGCATAATAACTTTCTAAATCTAAGTAATAAAAAATACTTAATGCATCAATACTAACTAGGGTATCTGCTCCGGAAGTTGTCGCTTCGAGTTGAGTTACAACAAGTTTCAACTGTTTAAATGTTTCATTTTTAATATTTTCCATAAATAGTAGTTATAGATACTAAAGATTTAGAATGGAAAAGATAATAGGTGCAATTATGGGTGATGTGTAGATTTCGGTAAAAATTTCATCAAGAAAAATAAATTTCAACAAACATGTCGAAGTATATATGATGTAAGTTTGATGAAACGTTCATTTCTAGATTAAATTAATACCGAAATATTCGCATTTCCCATAATTACATTCTCATGTCTATACTAAAGCTCATGGTGACTTGTATTTTAGGAAAATATTAAAAGGGAAACGGATGAAGAGTTAAAACTAGTTGTGACTCAACTCGATGCGACTGCCTGCGGAATGATTACCTATAAAAAACAAAATATCTGTAAAACAGGAATTCCTTTATGAAAAAAATTGCGGAAAAAGGTTGAAACCTCAATGTTTTAAGCTAAAATGAGAATTGACAACGATTCACCAAAATATTCCCTTATATCTGTTCGGCTTCCAAGAAATAACCATTAGCCAGCGATTAATTGTACCAAGAACTTCGTTAATTCAAAGCTCATATATCTAATTAGAGTGTTTGGAAATTGTTTAATAACTTACTCAACAGCAAAGATTTTTTGATAAGCATAATCAAACCCTTACAGAGGTTAAGAGCTACACAGTAAAGCTATTATTTATTATTTTTCATTATTACATTATTCGACAAAAATAAGATACAGAAATTAAATAAATAAATAATGTGAGTACAGGAACAAAACTTGATTTAATAAAACATTATATTATGCCCCTTCATAATCCTGTTTTTTTTCATGTTCTGTAAAATAATATATTTATCATGGAAAATGATACCGCTACCTTCAACACATCATTCAAGAGAAAAATAAAGGATGACCCGGACGAAGACGTATATCGTGGCTCAAACTTGAGACAGTGGACAGCAATGTCATCAATATATTTATACCGAGCAGCCACCTGCAAGATGTAATCAATCCATCAATTTGATCGCTAACCCAAACCGAAATACACTGAAATATTCCAGATAGACAACAAAAGAAGAAAAGATATGTTGGCGACGTTTAGAGATTTTATAATTCCCATATTCAGACCCTATAGTGAAAAAATAAGATTCTATTGGACTGCAGCAAATATTTATTGGCATTCAGATTACACACCGATCTGAACATAAAATAATTATTTATACATTATACATAAATCCAGTCTTGAGTACTGGCAAGAAACACATTCATAAAGCATGGTTCATAAAGTACGAAAGTATGGAGTTCAATGATATGATTATTCCTTTCTCTTTTCTGCCCAGAGGTGAAACTATCACATCCGTATCGAACTGCTGAGATATTAACATAGTCCAACAAAAATTTATTAAAAAATAACCTGCATAGGTTAAACGGAAACTATACACTTACAAGACAACGCCAGACATAATTCACGACAGACAGTGAAGAAACTAAACTGGCTAGGATACGAAGTCCTCCCACAACCACCAGCTTTCCATCTCTTCAGATATTTGGGAAATTTCCTTTAGGATAAAAGTTTTAAAAAAGATTCTCAAGTCAAAAACGCATTTTCAGTTTATTTAAACCCAAAACTCTGAATTTTCAGTTCTGGCATTGAAAACTTGACAACACATTGGGAAAAAGTTATAGCAAAAAGGGGTAAATATTTTGATAAAGTTTCATTCCTTTTTTTCATCAAGTAGTTTCACTACATAACATTTTCTTTGAAAACGGACATTTCATATGAGAAAAAAAACCTGTACCACAACCACCCACGAAGGATCTGGGGGGGGGGGGTCGGTAAGAGACTATACTGTTTCTTGGATTGGACAACGGTTCTTCAGGGAGGTGATTTGTACTAGATCACGCTCAACCAACATATTTTTTTTATACTTTATATGCATCTCGTTAGCTTATAAGTATTTTTAAATGATTAATTAATAGAATAATTAGGTCGTGATAAAGAAATAAAATACGATAAAACACCAAGGGAAGCACTTTTGTAAATCTTTAGTATTAGATGAAATTACTATTGACGTAAAACTAAAACCCATGAGGGGTCTTGAGTTATGCCCATGGAATATAATGTAGAGACTGTAGCACAAAGGTTGTGCAGGGAGGTGATTTGTCCTAGATCACGCTCAGCCACCATCCCCCCCCCCTATTTTGGATACTCAGTTTATATACGCTAGATGAGCCCCAGGAAATCGTAATGATTCACCCCCAGCTGCTAAGAGATTTAATAAAATTTACCACTGAGCCACACCAATCCATTCCATATGAAGCAACCCAATATTTATTTATTTATTTTTAAGATATACATGAACTCGAAAATTCGCCATATATCGATTTTCCCAGCTACAGAGAGAAGAAGTTTAGAATGGAAGTAGCTGAAGGAAGAACGGAATGCAGTGACTTATTAGAAGGCATAACTTGCTACTCCTATTTGGGCGGAGTGTAGCCCCTAAGCTCTTAAGGGCGGGGCTCCCCTCCAAGAAGCTTTCAATTTTGCCCTTCCGTCAGGTAGATATAGTACACCCTCTCACTACGCCCTCTCAGTCACCGTCCAAAAATAAACTGCATCCTTCTCCTCTCTACATGTTCTACATCTTAATATACATTTCCTCTTTATATTCAGGCTTCCATTCATCTGTCTATATCATCATGTATGCTGATCCAAAAAAAAAAATTTAAATTTGACTGATAATAATAATAAGGCTTACCTGCCCTCGACAAAAAAGCAACGGAAGTCAGAAAAGATGAGTTCGAAGTAGACTTCCAACTAACCACAAACATCTATCATAAGAAGTCCCACTATTGGAATTCAAAAATAAGCCATTATAAAACAGTAATTTAACCAGAAGCCTCCTATGCAGCGGAAACGCTATCCATCGCCAGTAATAACCGAATTGAAAAGTTGGAGATCATAGAACGTAAGATATCAAGGAAAATTAAACACCTGAATATACATAATTGATTGATCCAGAGTACCTCAAAAAAACAAAAAATAAGGTTTAGCCAACCCTAGGGCACGATGCCGATCCCACCAATTTCTCCTTACGAAATTGGACGCTCGCCTTCGCGTTATATTTTATTGATAACGTTTCAAAAATTCATGGAGGAGAAAACGGTCGAAAATAAAACCTTAAATAGTTATTGATATAACTCAATAACGATGGTATTGAAATATGGTAATAACAATATTTATTTGAGAAATCATACAAATGCCATTTGGCACATTTTTTTTATTTACTTGCATTTTCGATCATCTTTTGAAAACCCCCCTAAGGGATTCTCGTGGAAGCGTGTATGGAGAAACCTCCCATTGAAGGCACTCCTAGCATGGCTCATCTCACTGTAGTAGATCCCTGCTCCAGAGACGTTTCAGTCTCCTTGTCGGATTCTGTGGCAAAGTGTCTGTCAGTAATGATAGTACCAGTAAGTTTGGGTGTCCAGCAAGTGATTCATGAAATTTTTGTAGTTTTTATTGATTGAAACTAGTTTTATTAAATTGCCCGTTTTTTGTATACTTTGTATATTTTTGATCTACTATATTCAGGTAATTTCAAAAATGTCCAATGGAGAACGCAAAACCAAAGTAGCAGAATTTGCATATGTATACATATATATGTTCCATTGATAGAACTTTATAAATATTAATAGCCAGTAAAAATAACCTAGTTCTAGTATATCAATAAAAATAAATTTAGGCTATAATAAGTACCATAATTAAAACAATAAAACCTTTATCGTGCGAAACAACCATCAAATCTCCATTTACACGAATCCGAAATAACCTGAAAATTCGATAAGTGTATTTCATTAGGCCCAAACCGGTTGCCGCTACACGACTGCAATCAATGCAGGTACTAATGGCAAAACATTGTAATGACATGTTACCATATAGCTTCGGTTTAATTCAAAAGAACAACGGTGATTACTGCTCTGGATATATATATCACTGACCTTTCATAGGGAACAAAATTAAATACATAAATACAGCTGGTACGATGAAACTAAGCATGTCATAATGTAATATAATGAGATGTTATTGATTTAAAAAATGAACCAATAGACCCAATGATAGGTCTAGGATTCAGTACGTAGTAGAGACTGTAGTGTTTTATTAGGCAATGGTTGTGCAAGGAGGTTATTATTACGTATCATTTTTATAGAGGCTGGATGAGCCCAGGAGGATCTGTGCATCCCTCAGGGTCCATACGTGGCTATTAACAGATTAAATAATTTATTGTTTTTATTTTATAGTTTATTTATAAATAATCCGGGATTAGAACCCGGAACCCTCCGCATAGCAACAAGTACTCAAAACGTTGAGCCACCGTATTTTAAAATGTTTTAACGTGGAATTAATTTTTTATTTATTTTTTTAATAGCTTGAATTATAAACTTGAGTTATTACTGATACTACTAATGAGGAACCACAAATTTATTATGAAAAGCATCGAATGATAAAAAACATTTCAATGTTAAAAAAGTTGATTGATAATATTCTATTATTTAAAAACATAATTTAGCAATACCATAAAATCTTATGTTAGCTCTGTCAAAAAGCCTACATTTTTTCATTTACCCAAGTATGAGTAAAAATAACTCTGTAATAAATAATTATATGAGTATTTAATTGAAAACATCTTAAACTAAACGATCAAGATTAGATATAATTTTATTAATAAAACGTAAATTACAAGTAATTAAACAATAAAATTAGTTATTTTCAAAGTCAGTTGCACTAATCCTGTTAAGCAAATAAAAGGACTGATGTAATCCTTTGAATTAATGTAAATGAAAATGAGGTTCTTTATCACAATTATTCCTTCATGCTAAGTAATTAAATTATCATTTCTTCATCAACTCTGATCAAAATTAAAACCAGCAGTTCAAGTCATATCAATATTTACTTAATACTTGTATGTTCGTAAATTTTCATCACGTTTCGAAAAAAACGTTTCGAAGCATATATCTACAGCCCCGGCGAATAAGTCTGATTTTGTCCAGAGAGAGTTAACTGCTTTCAACAAACCAGAATCGTATCATTCTCGAAGTTTTTGGCTTGAAATGGAAAGGAGTTAATACACACAACAACTCCTTTTCAAGCCAATCCATACTTAGCCCCTTATTTACTACGAAAATAACTCGATTCCGCGTACTTAAGCACAAGAAACTCATTTTGGAGAAAGTTAGACCACTTATTCGCCGAGGCTGTAGAAGCTAAACAGTATGTGTAAGTCGGTTCTTTAACTTTTATACAGTCAGGATTAAAAGTATTTCTATTTTCGAGAAAATTAATAAGGGAACGAATAAAAAGTTCAAACTTGATGTAACAAATCGAAACAACCTATGGAACTAATATCCGTAATTTAACTATGTGATATTACGAAGCATAGTGCAAAATGGTTAGGCGGCGCAGTCAATGAATACACAAAATAGATAATACAATAAGTACTTTATATATACATATATATATATATATATATATATATATATATATATATATATATATATATATATATATATATATATATATAATATCTAATACATACATACATACACATATATATATATATATATATATATATATATATATATATATATATATATATACATACACACTATTCTTAGTGTTATCCAGTCAACTATTTCCCTATACAATATCCATATATTACGTTGCTTATGTGCGTTATAGACGACTGTATATGAATTTTGTATCAATTACAAGGGCTATAGATCGAAAAATGCATTTTTAAGTAATTACGCTTATAAATTAAATGAATAGTATGTATATATATACATATTTTTATTTACAATATTTATATATCTACATTTACACTTACGATTGTACTTGGAACTAGGAACTCTACAAATCAGATAATAATTCGATATACAATTATTTATAATTTTAATTTTATAAGATATTACCCTTGGTATAACCAATGACATTAAGATATATCTAGGTGACCTAAGCCGTTAATTTTGACAAAGACAGATGATCAATTAGGCGACGGAAACATCCGATGATCGGAATCTTTACTAACCCTACCTTGTCGGTTTCCTCACCATATCGACAGGTACAAACGTTTCTCACTTGTCATAGTTCTGATGCAGGATTCACTACGAGGCGGTCCGTAAAATGGTTTCTTTATTTTGGCTATTTAACAATAAATTAAGCTAGTATAACGAACCGGACGATGCTATAGTGGGGTTTCAAATTTAATCTATCCAAGTACAATTAGGATAGAGATATTCTACGAGCAACTGACACCTTACAAACTCGGGATCGCCATTTTAATACCCCTCCGAAGAACGGCATAATCAAGGATGACTCTCTTTATAATATCCTAAGCCACTTTCCGGGTTGCAAACCTGTGGCCTTAAGCACAAAATGTTGTTAAGCTAACCAATACACCATAAGGTATCCCACGGAATTATGTCTTGCCACGGAATCAATCATTGTCAACTATAGGCCGTTTATCTAGATCCATTGTGAGTAATAATAGAGGTATATACGTCAAATAACTCCTGAGATATTTATCTTTTTTTTTTTAAACATGATTCAGTTACAACTTGTCAAAGTCGGAACCAATACGTTTTGAAAAAAATATTTAGGACATTTGGCTTGAAGGTCAGCTAAGATATGATCTATCTACTTAAAATCTACTATACTTAAAAAAAATGCATTTAGAATGTTTTCGCCGTATCGGTGATTTTACTATGATACTGAGTACTACATGAAAATGACCAATTATTCTAGGTTTCTTCTTGAATAAAATGGTCTTTAATTTTAAATAGATCAAAACTATAATTCAAATGCATTTTCTGTATCTGTTCAGTCCACGTAAAAATTAAATAATTGTATAAATTATGGGAAAAACTAGAAACTTTTAATAGGTAAACTTTTATTAGGTTGTTATGTAAGATATTGTTTGTTTGTTTTCTAATTGGAATACGTTCATAACTACGCCGATTTCAAGATTTCCATACCATAATGAAAAGTCCCACAATTGAAAAATCCTATATATTGAGGAACAAATATAGTTAACCATATTAAAAAAACCAAACAATTAACACAAAAATCATAGGTCATGATTATGTAGTACGGAAATTAAAACAATAAACATAAGTACGTACATAGCAAGATTTATCCACACAAAGAAAGGTTGTGAGACAAAGAAAGTTGTAATATAAATATTATTGTCCTACAATATTCATACCAGATAAGTCTATAATTATAGCAGTAATTATTAAATAATAATTCCAGGAAATTATATGATAGATAAAATAGACTTATTACCCTAACTTACTTCATTGGAAAAGCGACTACACCTTAATTTCGACTAAACCTTGTGTCTTTTCCTGAATTGAACATTCAGATATTCGAAGCTCTCCTGTGTATGTATACAAATATTTTTCGCGCCAATAAAGCTGCTTTGAACAGTGTATTACTTCTTACGATGAGATAGCGTGTCTATAAATATTGGTTTAAATTCGTTTCTCCCACGATACTCAGAGAGCTAAACCTTTTCATCAAACCTAGCAGGAACACCTAAGTGATTAGGTTTAAGGTTTTTAGGTTGGACTCATTCCATTAGCAAAGGCCCTTGTTCTGCAGAGCCATTGAGGATTATACCAGCTCTATCAGATTATTCGGAAGGCGAAACTCCTCGAGCGAAACAGTGCATCCTGGAGTACCTTATGGCGGCAATTCGCATAATAAGGTCATAAGGCCTTCACAGCTAGGCGCCTTTATTTCCGCTTAAATTGGAAAATAAATCAGAAACACTTTTATTGCCGTAATCTCCTACATTATATCTTATCTCAACCTTAACTTGGTGTAGGGCGAGGGCACTCGGTTCGTGTAGGTTCGCATCCCGCTTACGAAGCTCCACATTCCTACTCAAGAAGCAACCTCAAGGACACCGTCAAGGGTTGGGCATAAAGATCGAGAGGGCAACTTGCCGGACTTATTAGTTGGCAGTATAAAAATAAAAAGGAAAATGGTCTGGATGGAAGTAAAAAAATAAATAGTGACAAACTATTTAATAGACATATTTTTTTTTCAGGTTCACGCCAATCTATGACCTACATTACAAGTAAAGAAAACCTGCAACGTGGGTCGAAACGTCAAAAAGTTAAAAAAAAAATCTAATAGTACAAATACAAAATATTAATTTAATGGCTAATAAAAAATAAGGAATAAAAATACTTAAAATAAATATATTCATATGTAATAAAAAAAATGGCGCATCATTTTAAATATATACTTTGATTAAAAAATTGTTGATATATTTAATAACCATCTAGACAAGGGCGACCTTTGGTCTAATGGTTAGCATAACAACCTACTAAACCCAAGATCGCGGGTTTGTAGCCCGGCAGGATTTTCTAAAGACAGTAAAAAACTTTAGTTATGCCGTCCTTCGTAAGGGACGTTAAACGGAGGTCCCGAGCCAGAGCGATGTCAGGTACTCCTTAAGAAAACCCTATCCTAATTAAACCCGGATAGGCAAAATTTAGAGCTCTCACTGTAGCATCGTCCGATTAGTCGTAGCAGCATAAAGGGACGTTAAATGAACAATCTAGAAAATTCATTGTAATTTTTATGGTTAATACAGCCAGTTTTCTATTAATATATTTAAAAGGATACACTCAATAATTAATCTAGGTGTATTAACAAGTTTAAATTAATTAATATATTTAGCTCTGTCCTAATGAAATAGGTAGCTATTTAATAAAACAACAACTATTGAATGCTTTGGGGAAGCATGAAAGATTGATGCTGTAGACGTGATTTCCAATGCAAATTCTGTTCGTGTAAACGAGTCTGACTGATTTCTCCTCCCCGGTCGATTCTCAAATTGTCTACAAAGATAGTGTAACTTCGTACGTAAAACCTTCCACTGTTTATCAGGCTTAACGTAAAACAAATCAGACAACAAAAAGTTATAAAAAAGAATTTTCTCGAAAACACGCTGATTCCAGCCTATCAAACTAGGGATAAGGCGGGAAAAATAAGATATAAAGTTGTGCCCCCTTCGACCGAAACTCTGGCACAGTCATAAATTAAGAAGGCAACGGAACGAAAGCAACAACTCGTCTCATAAATTCGTGGAGTATTGATCCCACGCATCCTTCCGACGAATTCATTCGCCGCGAGTAAACCGGGGAAACAAGCCTTATACTATCATATTAAAATAATTACTAATCACTAATTAATTAATTGAAATTACTGCTAATATAACGTATCGCTCCTCCAAAAGAACAACGTCAAAACTCGAAAAACCTAATTTTTCAATAGAGACATCAGAAAGTTTCATGTGATTTAAAAATTAAAATATGGGGATTGGTAAAGCAAAGCATCCTTATTGTAATGATGGTATTGAAATTATTTTATTGATCATTAGAAATATCAGATTTAGTGTTCCTGAATTAAAAACCTTCAGCCAATACAATTACCACTGAAGGATTAAAACTCTAAAATGCCAAATTTTGAGTTATGCTGTAACAATACATAAATTAATTTTTTCTTTTTCCCACAGTTTTCGATTATGAAATACAATGTTCTTGAAAAAATAACTACATGATGCTACGCAAACTTAGCGTCAATAAAATGGAAAGTAGCGGTTGCTCAATGTATTCGAAACCGGCTGTAGCAGATAAATTATTTAATTTGTAAACAACCAAAGAACGACCATGTAGGATCTGCAAACTATTTAATTAATTTTTAAATAATCACATTTATTTATGATTGCAACACTATATCTAGGCTTGTGTGCCTTATTTAAAGAGTAGGGCGGCTTTTGAGCGCATGTTCATGTATAGTTCCGGGAGTGGGATAATGCAGTACGTAGGGTGGTAG
Source organism: Troilus luridus (assembly GCA_964056705.1). Taxonomy (NCBI): domain Eukaryota; kingdom Metazoa; phylum Arthropoda; class Insecta; order Hemiptera; family Pentatomidae; genus Troilus; species Troilus luridus. The sequence goes on along the minus strand of OZ057417.1, from coordinate 56,101,879 downwards.
ATTGCTAAGCTGTAGGTTCCTAGTTCGATACTGGCAGCGGCAGACACATTATTTAGTCTGTGAACAGCCGTCAATCAACTGCATCAATGAATCAACCAGACGCTCTTCTCCCTCGAGCTTCTATAAAGTGGATATTGGGGAGAAACGTGGCAGTTGAGCGTGATCGAACAATCACCTGCCTGCACAACCGTTATTCAATAAACAGTACAGTCTTAACTATATACTGAACCCAAAACCGTTCACGGGTTGTTGTGGTACAATTTTTTTTTAAGTAAGGGTACAACTCTATCACTGTCGTTAAATTTCTTAGAAAGATTTATTATAATTTTATACTAAACTAACGAGCAATAAATTATCTACAATGCTCATTCAAATGATTTTTATTCCGACTGCTCCATTTTTTAGCAGGAGTACTTGAAAATGTTGATATTTTTGTATGTGCATATGTACGTATGTACATTTGGACTCGACCGATCCGATAGTGAATCATCGGATATCGAATATATTCAACAGTGTTTTCATCGTGAAGAACCTTAAGGAAGAAGTAAGCGAAATAAGGCAATAAAGAAACACGTGCTGTAAGAAGGGAACGGTCTTACATAAGGAGGGAAGAAAAATATATACATGAGAAAAAAATAAACTGGATTCACAAAAGATGAGTAAATATATCAACCGAACACCGAGGAATGGGAAAATCGAGCAAGTGAGAAACTCCACCTTTATCTGCAAAGGCACCAATCACCGGAAACAAATTTGAGAAGAACGAGAACAGACTTGAAAAAAACGTAGAAAGAAAGGAGCTACAAGGGGACAACTAACAACTCTAATAAATCGCGTATGAACGCTAGGGTTTTTTAACCTGAGCTTATCTCGTTTGGAATTCACGTCGAACACACCTGTACTCGAAATTGGCAATTATGTTTTAATATTAAACCTAATTTATCAAACTTTATTGATTTATAGTTCAATTATAATTTGGCTTTCTCTCAAACTCCTAGAAGGATGAGGTCTCAATTTTATATAGGCTGGATTGTTTTTTTCGTAAATCTTTTTGATATCTTTATTAGTTTAAAAAAATGAAAAATATAATAGCACTATATTTCACAATGATTTAATTGTTTTAAGATATAATTATCTTGTCCTTGATAAATTAATTGTGGTGAAAGTAGCGATTGAGAAATATATCCATTTTTTTTAAAATGATTCTCGAAGAGCTTTAGTAAAATATTTCTGAGGTGTTGCCTTTCAACATAGTTTACTTGAAATAAAAAACTCATGAAAAATGATAATGAGTATATTGCATTATTTGCAACCATATTATAATATAATAAATCATACAAAATTGTTTATAAATTACTCTTTTATTTATATAATAGTTAATTTTGAATTCTCGATTTTGAAATCAATTTTAAATTAAGACTATTGTTAAGCATTATACCAACCTTTGAATTAACAAATATTTTATATGAATTAACTTATAAATTCTAGGATATTTGGCTATTTTCGTATAGAAATTAAGGTAACTTGAAAAAAGTCTTAAATCTCAGAAAAAAATGTAAGTTATGAATTTTACATTAAAACGTTCAAAATATAAATAAGCGAATTTTCAGGAATTCTACAAACCTTTTTTATGTGATACCTTTCATATATCTAATTAACTGGGGGAAAAACTATTAAAATCTCCTTCACATAGCCTAATCATTGCTACAGCCAGTGGGGTAGCTCAGTGGTAGAGGCTGAAGGTTAGGATGTATCCTGTGGGATCTGGAGACCCTCCTGGGGCTATTAGCCTCTATAAATTGGATACCCTAAATAAGGAGGAAAAACCTGGCGGTTGAGCGTGATTTCGGACAAATCGCCTCCCTGCACAACAATTTTCCTAGAAATAGTATAGTTCCTACCAAGTCCATACATGGCTTGTTGTGTTACATGTAAAAAAAAATCATTGATATAGCTTGACATTATTCACTGACAATCCAAGTAAGACGCAATAAGGACTTATAGGAATCGGACTGATTAGAAGGTGATAGCGCGACCCTATCCATTTTTCCATTCGCTCCAATAATCCCCGACCTCCAATACAGCCTATCTGCTTCGGCCGAATTATAGGAACCCGACCCGGCCATTTGGCCACATCCAACAGATTTCCTCTTCCCATCTCCATCCATTTATATTTCCTACATCCAATACATATCGTCGAATAAATCCCACCGTTCCAAAATAGGTTTTGCGATTGAAAATGGTAAACATTATCGTTTTACATAACATACAAATAAACAAATTGGGTAACAATTTTAGATAGAAAGTTAAAAATTATTATAAATAAATTAGTCAACGCTCAGATAACTTGTATCATGTCACTTCGACAGGAAAAAATATGATTAATTAATTATATACTGATTAAACTACTATACCCAAGGTTGCGATCCACAGCCTAGCAGGTGGCCTAAGAATATTATGAAGGAATGAAAAATCCTTGGTTATGCCGTCCTTCGGAAGGGACGTAAGATGGCGGTGTCTACCCTGTGCAGTGTGTTATAATTGTTAAAGATCCCTAACCTAATTATACATCGATAGGAAAAATTTAGTAATCCCACTGTAGCATCGTCCGATTAGTCATAACAGCATTGCATTTCGTTGAAAGAATAAACAAACAAATAATAATTAATATTATACAATGTTACATGAAGCCTGTAGATCATAAGTTAATTTATTTAATTATGAATGTACGATAAATAAAAAAATGAATAGAAAAAAGTCAGTTCTTTAGTTAACGATAGTCTCCCTCAAGAATAAGTGTGTTCTAAGATATATAAAAGAAATCAAAATTATTATATATACACACATATCAAAAAAGCATAACAAAGTATATTTTTTATGAAATTTTTAATAACTAATTAATTAATTATCTCCGTCTTATTATTAATGTTATTATCTCTTTATTGTTTATATCAAACACTAATTACTAAGTCATACGTTAAGGCGAATTTCACTGTTTTTCACTTCTTAATTAATCATTCTAATAATAGATCAAAGGGAAATAATAGACTAGGCAGGTGATTTATGAATTAATGTGTCGACATTTTGAATTATTTTGTTCCAGTAAATCACTGAAAGGTATTGTGCTTTTAAAACTGGATTAATTTATCATGAAGCCAAAATTAGGCTCAGATTAAATTGGCTTCAGGAAAATGTACTAAAAAAAACCAATCCATAAATGATTTCATAAAATGATCATCACCTGTGATGTGTAATAAAAATGATAAAGCCTGTGTTACATATTGTAATAGATAATTATCAACAAATATCTTTCATATTATATTATTATGATAATATAATACAATCATAAAAAAAAATTTATTAAAGAGATAAATTATTATGATTTCAAGTTATTATTTTTCATTAAATTGTTGTGTTTTTTAATAAATTATTTCTGGAAAACACATATTTTTATTCATAAATAATTTTATAAATAGTTTTTTCTGAGGTATAAACTTTTTTAGCATAAAAACGTGTTCGTTACATATCAATTGATCTATAATTGTTTTGTTTTTTAAATAACTGCTAATAATATTTAAGAGTTATAAGTTATCATCATTTAAAGAATAACACAATAGTAATCTTTTAATGGCATATTATTTATTTAAATATCTATACCCCGATGGTAAGAACAGCATGCCGTCACATTTTTGCAATTTCTGTATTTGCTCTGGAGAGACAATTTTCTATAACTTTGAACTATTAAAATCTCTTTCTTCTTTACTTATAGAAACAGATTAAATAAAATTGTTCACACATGTTATTGGCCTATCTAAAATATTACCTAATTTGTCCTCCGGAGCACAGATATATTGAAGTAGAAGCAATATTGAGAAAAAATGATACACAAGAAGATTAAAATTTTATAATTGGACATTAATCAAGTAATTCCGAGGTATTAAACCCTCGGACAAAAAACTACCTAGAAAGGAAACAATCAATAAAATCAGGAATACCTTGGTTAACCAAATATATTCTTTGGCCAGGAAAACAAAATCAACATAAATTTAAAAAAAAGAGACAAAAACTATAATTAAAATATAATTATCTTTCAGGTAATTCGCATATTCACGTTTCCTTTTTTCCTGGCATTGATTTTTGAATTTATAATAAATGAATCATAAAAAATGAAAATTTAATGTATCTTATTAAGGAGTTTTAATGCGCATAGATGTGCCTTGGGAACAAAGAATATACTTATTTAAAGGTTAGACCGGAGATGCAGCAATGGTAGAGCATCTGGTCCGTAACAGCTGTAGCTCCCTGATTGTGTAAGAGTTATGCCCCAATCTTCCCACACATGTGGTTATACCTGTTCTAATCATCCGGTATAGACCTTATTATAGCAACTTTTTAATGGATCATTACAATAAATCCTTTAACTTTTCATTGTATTATTTTTAATTTAATACAATTACAAATTCTTTATCATCGAGTATGCTTTCAAGAAGCCAGTGAAATTATTTCTAGTATTTCTGAACAACAAAGAAGCTTCAACACGCATTGCGACAATTTAATTGGTACTAATTGCTTACGTTGATTATTCATTTAATGTCATTTTATGCTACTATGGCTAACCACATTACAGTGGGAGTCCTAAATCTGTGCCTATCCAGGTATAATTATGATAGGTATCTTTAAAGAGTACCTGCCTTAGCATAGGACACCACTTTACGTCCCCTCCGAAGGAAGGTATAACCAAGGATTTACACCACCCCCTTTAAAAAATCGTAAGGAGACCTGCCGTACTGCAAACCCTCGATCTTGGGCATACTAGGTCGTTATATTAACCATTACGTCCAGGTGACCATATCAGAATTGGTAACTTATCCCTATCAAGAAATAGAGAAGTTAAAAAAAAAATTAAACCAACATGAAGGGTCTTGGATTCAGTACATGGGAACGATAGTACAGTTTCTATGACAACAGCTATGCAGGAGGTGATTTGTCCGAGATCACGCTCAACCGCCAAGTTCAGCCCCGAATTGATGGTACCCACATTATCGAGGCTGTTTTAGCCCTAGGAAGGTCTGCAGATCCCACAGCCCGATGTTAAAAATTTTTATTAATATCAATACACTTTATCTGCCACAGTCAGATTTGAACCGGGGAATTTCAGCCCCAGTATCAGTTCCGCAGGTTGTCGCTTCAGGACAGTATAACTTAATGCACTACACACAGGCTACCCCACTCCCCTAACATAACATCAATAAAATTATGTTTACCAGCTAATTACACAGTGTAGTCATGATAACATCTATATACTAAATTTCCCATTATAAAGCATTTATCAAGCTGAACATACTTAACTAGAATTTTATATTAACGTGAAACTCAAAATATTTTCATGAACGAAGTTGGAAACTATCTCAAATATTGAATGATACATTTAAAATGTAATCATTAATTTAATTTTAATATTTAAAAACTGCAATATGTTCCGAATCTGGACGGATCAATGGGTGAAGACGTAGAGGAATTGCAACAAGGTTGTCTAGGTTCGAGGCTGGCTATCCCTTCGATATCGATTCTATAGGGTCAGTAGTAGGCCTTCAGGGCTGCCCTTAAAGGTAATCTCCCACAAAAATATGGGTATCAGTTCCGCAGATTGTCGCTGGCAGTGAATTCACAAGTTTTTAGAGTTAATTCGCTTCCTCTTTAATATTCTCGAAAATAACGTTAGTTTGTAATACAAAAAAAGAGTGTAATAACAAGAAGTGTGTATTTTTCGGTAATCATTTCATTACATTTAACAATACGAAATATAGATGATGATAGATGTTCGTAGAAACGTTCATATATCATTATAAGAACTGAAATGTACACATTTCCCATTAGTACACTGGTTTTTCCATACTAAATCTCACGATTATTTTTATTTTTGAGAAAATTAAAAATGAATGAATGAAAAGTTAAAAACACGCTGTGACCTAACTCGAAGCGACAACATACGGAACTGATACCAAAATATGATACAAACACCAATAAAAATAATTATAATTAAATTACACGCATCATAAGACTAATAAGCGATCATCACTACATCGCTTTTCCATATTCTGAAACTTAATAGGGATAAGATCTTAAAATAAATAATAATAAATACTTAATCTATTTACAATAACAGTTCCTCAATTATAATTAAAGTGACTTCTACTAATAAACCCAATCAGAGTAATTGAAAAATTTGAATACAACTGATACTGAAGTTTAGGAAAATTTAACCGTTTTCTTATAATTATTTTCAATTAATTTTTGTTTCTTAAGGGTCGATCAATTTTACTATATCTCAAATCAGTATATGGAATAATCTTGGTGACTTAAAATAATGCCTTTTTCATTTTATACAAAATCTCGAACAGATTACTTCTCTGCACAACCGTTTTTGTAGATACAGTTTCCACCATTTAATGAACCCGAGACCCTTCATACCTATGAAGGTTACAGGTTTTGTTTTTTGTTTAATGAGATTTAACAGTTTTTAGTCATAGAGTTTTAAAGAGTAATAAAACAGAAACCACTCAATTACGTATTATCTATTTAAATATACCGAAGTAGAAGCATTTAGGGGGAAATACATGAGGTGGTTTAAGTTCTATAATAAGTCATTAATCAAGCTACTAAAACAGTTCCAAAAAAAAAACGAAATACCTGGACCGGAAATAAAGAATTAGACCAGGAATTCCATGGTTAACCGAATACATTCACGGGGTTAGGAAAAAAACAAAAGAAGATCGATGAGAACCAATAGCAATTAAAAGGAAGTGAGCCTACGTCAAGATAATGCGTGGTCATGGAGCCAGGTAACGGAACGACTTAGGGAAGGAATTAGAGACAATTTGTACTCGAGTGTGTAATGAACCGAAATAGCGAATAGCTCTAACGTTTACAACCCCCTGTTAGGTTTTTTACCTACCCTTATCCACTTCCCATTAATACAGAAAAGAAATACGGTGTTATATTTAGCAGTATATCTCAGCAGTCCCGGTGAATAAGTATTGAAGTCGAATTTTGAACTGAATTGAGGGAAGAGGGAATCGTGTCATTATCGAACTTTTTGACATGAAATGGGGTTGTAACATAACCAATAACTCCTTTTCAAGTCAATGCCAGGCTTAACTCCTCAATAACTACAAAAATACGCGATACCGCTTCCCTAAGTACAAGAAACTCATTCTGAAAAAAAATCGACTTAACCACATATTCACCGGGGCTCCAGAAATAACACTTATAATTATGGTATAAAATAAAAGGAAGAAAATGGACCGGGTGGAGTTCAGAAAAAAATTCTCTTAAGTAAGAACTGTTTATTTTAAAGCTAACGTTTCTTCAGGGAAGAAGATAGAAAGGTGTTATGGGTGATAAAAAAATATAACAAAAATGGGGAATCCTCTAGGTAGATAACAAAAAACTGAGGGAATAGTATTAGGTCAATGGTATCTTTTATACTTAGACCTGAAAAAGGCCTGAAATGTGGGTTGCAATGTTGGCTTTGAACAAGAAAGAGAAATGGATATTAAAACGTCAGTAACAAGAAAAAATATTCGGATTTATACTTTGTATATAGAGGTGATTTGTCCGAGATCAACATCAACCTCCAGGTTTTCCCCATAATGAGGGTACCTACCTAGGGAGCGAAGTGGCACAGTGGTTGAGCACTGAGTTACCATGCCGGAAATCCTGGTTCAAATCCCGCTGCGGGCAGTTTCTTTTATTTAGTCTGTTTGCAGCCCGAGATGGATCATATAGGATCTAGGACCCTCCTGAGGCTCACCCAGCCTCTATAAAAAATTATAAAAATAGGGTACCCATAATAAGGGGGGGAAAACCTGGCGGTTGAGCGTGACCTATGACCAGTCACCTCCTTGCAGAACCGTTGTCCTTGAAACAGTACAGTCTCAACCATGTACTGAACCCCCAGACTCGTTCACGGGTCGTAGTGGTACAGCCCAAGAGGGTACGCAGATCCCCCAATGGTCGGTTTATGGCTATTATGTTAACAGATTAAATAATTTATCTGTTGCAGCCGGATTTGAACCTAGGACAATCAGCACAGCAACCAATCGCTCTATTATTCATTCCCTTCTTAATATTTTCCAAAAATACAAGTCTTCATGAGCTTGAATATGGAAAAGGGGATATCATAAAGCTCACGATAACTTGTATTTTTGGAAAATATTAAAACTGAAACAAATATACAGTTAAAACTTGTTGTAATTCAACTCGAACCAACAACCGAACAGATACCTCTTTTATTTAATATAACAAAGTGGTGAGTTAAATCTAGTTGATATTTATGTGGGATATAGATAGTCTTGGGGTGCAGTAAAAAAAACACTAAATAAGACAAACTTATTTATTATAAGTGCCGAAGTTTCAACTTACGTTGTAGGCCATCTTCAGGACTGACAGAAGGATGGAGCTACTGGTCACACAGACCTCTGTCAGCCTTGAAGATGGCCTACAACGTAGGTCGAAACGTTGGCACTTATAATAAATAAGTTTGTCTTAATTAGTGTTTTTTTTTACTGTACCCCCAGACTATCCATATCCCACATTAGATCTTCCAGTCAACAATTTTCCTCTCAATAGTTGATATTTAGTAGGGTATTTAAATATACCCACACTAATAATAGTTGAGTAGCAGACATATTTTTTTATAGTTTTTTTTTCATTAAATAATGTATATAATTGAATAACGCTAAATTATGTGAATTTTAATATAAATAAAAGAACATATGGTGGAGAAACATTTAAAAAAAACAAGGGAAGACGTTGGAGGATGTTCTACTTTCATCCACCTACGTGCGTGCGTTGGGGCACATGTAGGCACTCGTTAATTGAACAAGCAGAGAGTTCACTCCAAAGGTATTTATAGAGAATATATACATATTTAATTGTTAGAAACATAAAACAAAAACAAAATAAGTAATTATTTAAAATGTTCTCAAAGCCGTTGCTCCATGTTTGCCGTCCTTTTTTTACCTTTTCATTAAGGTTTTTAAATAAAAAAACTCATAATTAAAAAAACATATTGAAATCGATTCACGAATTAATTATGAAAATTCTGTAATACGCAAAGTGATTATGCCAATAATTTATTTTAAAAAGTGTTGGGCATAAAGAACTCTAGACCTTGTAAATCCATCATCATTTAATCAGAAGTACAGGTAGGGTGATAAAATAGTAATAAAAAATTAATTATAAATTTTAAGAAGAGCAGAGGATAACTTTAAAAAACAAATGTATAATTGTTGAAATGTCTAGAACTTCCATTTTAGTAATAATTCCTTATTTGATAAGATTTTATTATTAAATTGTAATGATTGCCAAATAACAATAAATATTGCCTATTATTATAATTTACATACAAAAAAAAAGCTATAGAAGAGTTTCTTAACTCCGGAGTCATACCATCAATAATTCACAGAACAGATAAATAAATCTGTCCAATACATTCTCCCATTTATCACCCATTATTTTCATCTCAGTTCTATGGCCTGTCAATTAATATAGGAAAAACACGGCATAATATTTCATAAAATTTTACTACTGACAGAATATTGGCCGGAGTAAACCAACAATTACATTATCCTCTAATACTAAACACAATGAGGAACAACTAATTAAAAATACTTATTAATTATTTACATTTTTCAAGGTTAAAGTAAAAAAAAATTGGTTAATATTCAGAAAAAATATTTGCACCTGTTTTACTGAGAAATTGCTAAGCACTTTACATGTAGAGTCATATAGCACGAGAGAAATTAATTATAACACAAGTTCTGTAGCAGACACTGTTAAATAATAATACTTTACAAAGAGAAAAAATGATAATAAAACAACTATAGATTAAGATTTTATAATCTTTATAAGATTATAAGCCTACACCTACACTGGATCCGATTCGGTGCGACGTGATTCTATCTCATACGATGCTGGGGTGTATACATTATACCTATTCCACTATACATTATAGTAAAATATAAATGTATTCAAAATTATTAATAAATAATCTTAATTTTATAAATTTAAAGAACCAAATGTAATAACTCTCGATATATTTCAGTCATTTGGTTTGCTAGCGACGTCTCATCGTATCCCACCGGATCCAATGTTGGTGAAGCCTAAGAATGATAATAAAAAGACTAACAAAATATTCATCTATTTTTATAAAAGAAAAACCAAAGCAAATGGTTCACAGAAGTATATAAATATCTTAAAAGGTGTAATAATGGACAGAGAAAAAGTAAATTAACAATAGAAAAAAAAATCTAATTCGGATATAAAATTGACCGAAGAAATGAAGGAGGAACAAAGAATCTAAAGAAAAATAATCTAGGGGAAAAAAGTCCAAATTGTGCCGCGTGGTCAGTAGACAATCTGAACGAATAAATATAACTGAACAGCCATTCTAGATATACTTTTTTTCAGCGCATTACATAATTTTTTCAAACAATTTCATAATTTTACCATTCAAATTCATAATTTTTTCAACCGATTTCATGTTTTGTAAGATGTCCCAGTGCGGTTGTCAGGAAATCATATAACACATATTTGGATATAACACATATATTTTGAAACAGTTTTGAATGTATTAATTATTACATATTCTAACGATATACTTCAATTCACTTTATGACATAAATGTTTCGCTGAGACAGTTTCTCTTTTATTTCTTGTGAGGTGAAGGCTGCGTTTTCTTCAATTACTTCCTCAATCGCAGCAAGAGTTTCGGGTGTCAAACTTATAGGATGTTGTACCAACTCTTTTTTTGGTGTTATATGATTTCCTGACAACCACACCGCGGCATCTTACAAATTATGAAATAGGTTGAAAAGATTATGAAATTGGATGAAAAAATTATGAAAATCACTGAAAAAAGATATAGAAGTCTTCGCTAAGTAATTATGAGAAAGAATTAAACTTTAAAATAGCAATAGAGAATATTAATTAAAAATGAAAAGTAAATTCCTAACGGCGGACCAATCCTCTTTGTTCCAATTGTAAAATTGTTCAAATGACCCGAAATCCCTGAGTTGTATGGTTGACACATTGTATATTTTAACCAGATAAAAATAATTAAGAAATTCAATTTCTACCCATTTTAATAAAAAATTAAAACCCTATCATATTTTTTGTTTATGTACAGTTTTTTTAATATGTTCTTAATTTCTCAAAAAGGTTTCTTGGTCACTTTTTCAATCAAATTCAAATGTTTACGGCCCGTTATTATTTTATCCCGCTTTATATATATATATAAAGTGAGTGGAGTGACTCAGTGGTAGAGCACTGAGTTGCCGAGTCGAAGCAACAAATATTCAAATCCAGCTATGGCAGGTTGAAGTAATCTTTTAACAACAGGGGATAGATCCTTTGGGTCGGTGGATTCTTCAGGGTCTGACCCAGCCATTATACAGTGGGTACACAAAATAGGGAGAAAACCGAGCAATTGAGCGTGACAAATCAACTCCCTGTTCAAGGAACAATTCAGTACCTACCAAGAACTGAACACGAGTCTCTTCATGAATAATAGTGGTACAGGTTTTTTTTTAATAAATTTATTACACATAGAAAACTTTTTTTAAAGAAATAAAGGCGCCTTGAAAATAAAAGCTCAATCCAACGAACATGAATTATCTGCTCGCGCCAGTTCATTCTACCTACAGCCATAACTCAATTTTTTTTTTTATCTTTACTCCTCTGTTAAAATACAGTTGGATATATGTTGCTAGCGTATTAAATGTATAACAACTCTGATCGACTGGACAAACAATCGTAAATAAATATGGATCGATTAAATTGTTCTAACCTTCGCAACATATGATTTAGTGGAAGATCATTGGCATCTATTAGGCAAATGTCCGAGTCAACAAATGCTCATCAGAAGTCATCGATCGGGTCGCGGAAATAGCCGTATGTTGATTGCTACAAAGGCTACTAAGACCATTGACCCATTCTGAAATATTTATCTCTTCTCAGAAAAAAAGAAATAATGAACAATATAAGAATAGGATCTCTGATCAATTAGGTTACATCATCTGAACTGTGAATAAGATTATTTAAGATGGCTGGAAATATCTCAAATCTTTAAGATAATTCGTGTTATAAGAAAATAACAAATAAGAACAATGATATCCAATTATCACGATTTTTTTAACGAATATTAGTTATAGTAAAAAATAATTACTACAACAATAATGCCGATACTATTAAAAAACTCTTGACAAAATAATTTATGTTTTGACCAATAGACTAATAAATAAACCACACCATAAAATTAATGTTTATTATGACAGGAGTAGCCCAGTTGTAGAGCGCTGAATTACTATACTGAAGATCCTACGAGTGTATCCAAATTCGGCTATAACAGATGAATTATTTAATCTGCTATCAGCCATATTTGGACATCGTAGGATCTGCAGACCCTCCTATGGCTCACACAGCCTCTATAAATTGGGTATACTTAAGTGTGGAAAAACCTGGCGGTTTAGCGTGATCTCGGACAGGATTACTTTTCTAATGTACTTAATTATGAAATATTTCCAGTTATAACCACAACAGTTCATGAACAATAATCCAAGTAAAACAAACGAAAAATTGATTATTGATTTCATTTTTCTTAAAAATAAAAATTCTATCTATAAAGTTTTAGACATATATTAACAAAATACTTGCTTAGCCATTTTAATGGCAACCGATACAATCGTTTTATTTGCTGTTAATTAGTATTAATTTATATTGAAAAAAATTCTAAATAAGTTGTCATATAAGCACTATACGAGTATATATTATAATAACTTCGTTGAAGGCATAGATATACAACCAATACAAAATTAATATATTTATGTGGAAGAAAATGGTCCGGGTAGAGCTCAATAAATTTCTCTGAATATCTAGAAATATTTATTCTGTAGCCTACGTTTCGACTTTGTGGGTCTTCTTCAGGGCTGAATATCCAAAATACAGACAATTGAGAATTAAAACATTGTAAAATTAAATTTTTTTTTCAAGTATGGAAAATACATAATGAAGATTAAAATGAATGAGTGTTTAGTATTAATAACCAAGTGACAGGAAGGTAGTGAAAAACATAATAGAGAATAAAATAATAATAAAACAGAACAGGACGTGTTAAAATTAAAGAATAATATCGTATAAAGAATAAGTTAATAAAGGTAAGAACTAAAATAAAATGGCTAAATATATAAAAGTTGAAATACAAGTATTGATATACAAGTATTGAAATAACAAGTACTAATTGGTGGAGAGTAAACCATTGGAGGATATTTCATCAAGGTCAACTATGTCCATTTAATATATTTATATTTCTAATTCAATAACACAGATCAAGCATTTAAATAAAGCAAGTCAGACATTTATTTTTTTAAATAAAAGGTCAAGAACTATTTAGAATAACTTATAAATTATTTTCTAGGAATTATAATTCTTCAAAAGAAAAGAAAGAAAGAATATATTTTAACGAGATTGAAACTATTTATTTTAAGATCGTACAAAAAAAAAATCAATCTATTAATACTTCCAGAATCATAAAAACCTAAATAATTGCAAAATATTCAGTATTTTTAAAATAATAAAAAATATATTCTAGTCAGTCTCAGAAGAAAATTCACAATTAAGAGGACGGAAAGAATCAAGTGCCGAGACAACTTCTAACAAAGGCACTCAAAAACAGAAAGGTAACAATTGAAGTACCAAAGTAATTGCTAAGATGCCTAAGAAAGGAGTCCTAAAACGCATAAATATAAAATATATAATGTTAATAATTATTTCGCAGAGAATGGAAGAACTATAATAAAAATAAAAAAGGTTTGATTACGAAGTAGAGCGTCGAATATCGGAACTAATTTCGTCGAATATGATTCTAATAACGAAAAGTATGGATAATATAAATTTATTTAATATTAACAATATAAATATAATTTCTACAACTACAACCCATGAAGGGTCTTGGGTATCCGTTCCGCAGGTTGCCGCTTCGAGTTGAGTTACAAGTTTTAACTGTTTTATTTCGTTTTATTTTTAATATATTTCTAAAAATAAAAGTAATCGTGAACTTCAGTATTCAAAAGAGAATATAATTGTGGGTAACGAGTAGATTTCGGTAATCATTTCATCAATAAATATTAAAGATACAACTAATGTTTCGAAGTATAGATGATCTATGTTTGTTGAAACGTTCATTTTTAGATGAAATGATTACCGAAGTATACAAATTTCCCATAATTACCTTTTCTTTCCCAAGCTAAAGCTCATAATTACTTGAATTTTTCGAAAAATATAAAAAAAAAAAAGAATGAAAAGATAAAACTTGTGACTCAGCTCGAAGCGACAACCTGCGGAATAATTACCCAAAAACGATCTTAATTTTTTTCTAGTATTCTACTGATCTCAAGGTTTCCGGATACAATACCACTCATATCATTATCCTCATATACGAAACACTAATCCTCAATAATCCATGGATATTCGGATGTATGGGAGCTTATACATCAGAATGCCCAATCCCATTGTTTATATGAACCCCATCTATCAAGGGGATAAAACGGATATCGCGTCTCATGCATATCCCGTCGAATCAACAGTCACCCTTCTCATAACTTCAATAAAAAATAAATGAAATACCGGTCGCAATCAATAAACAGAAAATTTCATAAAACGGAGACAAACAGCACAACGAGAAAAAATAAATGAGTTATAATCGATATTTGAACGTGTCTTTCAAAAATATATAAGTAGAGAAACTACCCAGTTCTTGTACTCAAATAACAAACTCAACTTAGAAGGTCACGAGGCCATCTTCTTTTCAAACGTCTCGGAGGATTATAGGGAATTGAACAGGTGACTAGGTTTGAAACCAGCGGGTTTGAGTAGGATTAAAGTAAGTCATGAAAGGATTGACATCGGGTTCGGCCCAAATTAGCAATTAATGGTACATTAGGGTCAATATAGATGATTATCTACGTAACAAATACGGAGCAATGAAGATTTTACGAAGAATTTTAGATTGTAAGGATCGGATAGGAGAGGATTTCGATGGCTTAGTGGAGCACCCTAAGTTCTACTCCGTAAGTCCAAATAGGTCTTATAATAGTCAAGTACATGAGTCTTTTGTAATTAATTGGGAGCTTAAAGCGCTTGTCTAGAAAGTGTTGAAGTAGCCTGAAACGGCTGGTAACTTATTTAAACTTGGATAAAAAAAATATTGGGCATAAAAAAAGATTATAATATGATATATATATATATATATTGAAACGTTCATTGCTAGATGAAATTATTACCTAAGTATACACATTTCCCATAATTACATTCTCTTTCCCATAGTAAATCTCACGATAACTTGTATTTTTGGAAAATATTAAAACAGAAACGAATAAAAAATTAAAACTTGTGACTCAACTTGAAACGACAACCTCCGGAATAATTACCCTATAAAAAACAAAAAAGTCTGTAAAACAGGAATTTCTTGATGAAAAAAAATGGCGGAACAAGAGTAGAGTTATAACCTAAAAGAAAAAAATCCCATATTATGATTTTTTGGTTTATCAAGAAGTTCTCTGAGATCACCAAAGACAATGAAACCATTTTTCTGAAAAAAATACAAATGTTCTTGTTATGAAACGAAAAAGTTTTGAACGCTGCAACGAAAACAACAAATACGTTCCCAACAAAAATGGCTGTTGCGCAGAGAAGTTGTAATGAACCAAACGAGACTCGCTTTCAGCCAGTTAAAAGTTTCGAACGAGGATATGGATCCCAGCCCTAGTCAAAACATCCCGTTGTCAAAGTAAACAAGGGAGGGGGCGATTTCATTTATTTGTTTCATTTTTATTGCACCAGAACTTTCTACTAGGTTTTATTGTTCACGAATTATTTTTTCCACATAGTAGGATAAAAAAAAACCTATACCACTACAACCCGTAAACAGGTCTGGGGTTCAGTACCTGGTAGAGGCTGTACTGTTCATCAACAGTTGTGCATGGAGGTATGTTTCCTAGATCGCACTCAACAGCCAGATTTTCCCTCTTATTTTGCGTACCAACTTTATAGAGGCTGGGTATAGGTGTGGCAAGGAGGTTCAGAGACCCCATATGATCTATCTCCTGCTGCTAACAGATTAAAAAAAGTCTTTGAACCAGGATTTTCAGCATTGCAACTCAGTGATCTACCACTGAGCCACTCCGCTCCCTCATATTAGGGTAAAGCTTGTCTTTAATATTTTATGTTAGTTTCTACCGTAGAACATACTCGTATTCTTGTTTCAATAGTAGATTCGTGTAGTGATACTCTGATGCCAATGAATGACAATTCTGAAAAGTATCTTTATTGTTATTAGTATATAGCAGCGGTTATAAATTGATAATATAAATATAAATCTTTTCAAATAAAAATATTTATAAATATAAATCGTGTTGTTATAAATACAAATCAACTTTAAAAAATAATGCTTGATAGAATATTTAATAATTAATATATATCAATTATATATTTTTATACACAGTTCCAAGCTTTTTATATTTTATACACAGTTCCAAGCATTTAATTAAATTTGATACGTTTTAATAATTTTAACACTTAATTGTTTGAACTTTAGATTTTCATAGTTATTTTTTCAAGATATTCATTTAGATTTTAAGTCGAATTTTATAGTTTTTTATTGTTGTCCTAGGTCTGCTATAGGCATAAAATATGCTTTGTTAGTGAGTAAGCAAAAAATAATATCAATACATCAGTGGAAAAATTCCAACTAAAAACCTTAATTCTCCAAACTAAAACGGGAAATTGATAATACCTGTCCAATATTTCGCCTATTCAGGCACCCTCAGGGCAGAGAGAGAATACAGCAAAGCAAAACATGAATAATTCACCCAAAAAACACACATCCCACCACCTTCAAGGCTCAAATGCAACTACTGAATCATAGGGAAGGTTACTAGATTCCCAGTTGGCTAATGTTAGATAAAAACAGCTGCTAAATACTCCAGAATTTGAAACATCAATATACACTCCCCAAACCCCAATAAACAAAACAGGAAAACAAAATAAAATAAATAATAGTAACAAACAACACAAGAACAGAAGACAAAAAAAGATATGAAAAAATGAAAGTAAAAGTGCAACAAAAAAAGAAAATTTATCTAAAAACCAGTGGACTTATGATTTTTCCACAAAATATATATTGAAAAAGGGAAAGGCCAACAGAGACATTAAATAAATGTTAATACATTAGAGGAAAAATTCCAACTAAACAGTTTTTCATTTAGTTGGAATTTTTCCACTAATGTATTAAATTTATTTAATGTCTCTGTTGACCTTTCCCTTTTTCAAAAAATAATATCTGTACAACAGTACAATCCATAGAGTTTATTAAACATAGTTCAAATTTGTACTGTTTTTTAAATTTATTTATTGAAATTTAAAACTGTATTATTACAATACAACAAGTAAACATGATGGTAGGAATGATATATAATGGCGTAGTAGAGAAATAAGTATTAAGAAATACCCGGTATCAAGGCAAGTAGAGAAACTACCCAGTTCTTGTATTCAAATAACAAACTCAACTTAGAAGGTAACCAGGCCATCTTCTTTTCAGACAAGGCCCCGGAAGATTATCAATATATAGGTAGGTTTGAAACTAGTGGGTTTGAGTGGGAATACAGTTTTTCATGAAAAGATTGGTATCGGGTTCGGGTCAAATCAGCAATAAATGGGACAATGAGGTCATTATGGATGACTTTATTCTTGAATAAAGTCAGGAGAATATTATTAAATAAATTAGTAATCTGTAGTTAACTTTTTTAATAAAGTTATATTTTTTTTCTTTTAAAAAAGAAAAAAATAACTTATCACTGGAACAAGAGCTTCCTTGTCGGGTCACAGGTTGCGCCACCATTATCCTCCTTCTGTCTCTCGAAAACCAATCAACTACTTCGCCCCTTCCTTCATATTCCGGAAAATCCCCGAACCTTCTCCCCAGAAGACCCTCAACCCCTTACAATGACCCAGTTTCTCCCTCGCTCAAGCTGGCTAACTAATCTAAGCCCGGAACTTATCCGTGTTTTACTCCCTTCCTCGTTAGGAATAATTCGTCCTCCGAGATCCCTTTTCCAGAAGCCCGTTATACCCAAAGAGATCGATGGCCCTTAAACGTCCCTTCAGCTCCTCTTATGAATAATACAAGTGCCTTCACATGCATCATTTATTTCCTTTACTTTATTCTTTTCCCCCTTTAGAACAAAAATAAAAAACAAAACGGAGCTTAACTCGTTCGCCGAATAATTAAATTATTACAAAGTAATTGAAATTTAAGAATTTAACAATAATAATTTCTTCAAAAATATAATATTTAGTAAAAGAGAATTAATAATGCTGTTTATATTAAGTGCCTATTTTTTTCCTGTACCACTACATCCCATGAAGTATCTTGGGTCCAGTACATGGCTGAGACTGTTTCTTTACTGTCAAAACAAACAAAGGTTGTGCAGGGAGGAGATTTGTTCTAAATCACGCTCAACCGCCAAATTCTCTCCCTTATTTTGAGTGCCGATAGATCACAGGGACGATCCGAGGCTATTAACAGTAAGTAATTTATCTGACAAAGCCGGATTTGAATTCAAGACAACAACTAAGCCCTCTGCCACTGAGATAGCCAGTTCACATATAAAAAAATACAAGATAAGTATATTAAATTTTCTTCATTTAATATATATATACAGAATTATTTAAAAAAAATAAATATAGCTATGATCCCCAAAAGAAATTAAAAAGTAAATATAATTCATAAGCAGAGACTAATTTTTAAACAATCTATCACATCAGATAGATATTTTGGGTAATATTTGAACTCAGGGCTTTGGAAAACTAGGATACATATAACGATTTTTTTAGAATAACGTCCTAAAAGAAATCGCAATAAATGTACCATAATCGCAAGTAAAAACTTAAATATACCGATGAGAGATTTATTTCGATATCCACTAACTATAAAATAAATACTCGTAAAATAGAGAAGAAAATGGTTCGGGCAGAAGTCAACAAAATACCTGACAAACAACCTGGGTAGGTTCACCTGATACCTACATAAAAAGCCTTAACCAATCAAATCTTTTACCTCCCCCGGACCATTTTCTTCTCTATATTTATACAAAAAAAAATCCTATACCACTTTAACTCATAGGGAGTGTTGGGTCCTGTACGTTATAGAGGCTATACTATATCTTAGACAACGGTTAGTATTTCGGGTACCCATTTGACAGAGGCTGAGTGATCCCTAGGAGGGTCCAAAACCCAAAGGATCCATCCCCGGCTATTAGAGATTCCCAAACACATTCCCAATTTATTTCTTTAATTTTAAAAGATAATTCAATCAATTAAAGAAAAGAGTTGTTTTTTTTAATTACTTATAAATACTTGAAAACGCCTGTTGGAGCAAAAGGTCAAGTCTGATCCAGGCTAAGTAGAATAATGTTTACAGTAAAAGTTAGGCTTTGATAAGTATCAAGTAGATGTCTAATGAGACCTCTCAATAGATTCATCATCAGCCGTCATTGGTCGACTAATTAATAGGATTCTAAATCTCTCCTCTCATTGGCCTAATGGGATAACTTAATATCTCCCTACTTCACAACTGCCCGAAATTTCGACCAATCATATCTCTCCTATAGGCCACGCCTTTAATTGCACCTGTTCATCATCGGCAACTTTTCCGATTGGAATAGATTATAAGAACGATTTTCGAGATATTTTATGGGAATAGTTAGCTTTAATTATGGATGATTTATGCTCGATTCTTTCAACGCTCAGAAATGTATCTGCGCTATGCTGTAGGGCCACCCGTGGTGTAGTGGTTAGCATATCAACTACTATGCCTAAGGTCGCGGGTTCGAAGCCCAACAGTCGGTCTTAGCATTATTTAAATTAAGTAAAACATCTTTAGTTATGCCTTCCTTCGGAGGGAAACGTAAAATGGGAGTCCAGAGCCTGTGCGTTTCAAGTATTCGTTAAAGATCCCTACCCTAGTTTTACTTAAATAGGAAAAATGTATGACTTCCACCGTAGCATCGTCCGAATACCCATAGCAGCATAAAGTGGGATTACATGAATAAGCAAACAAACTCTTTAAGGCCATGGTAACAAAAATGAATTAGGTTCGCATATGGCCAAGTAGTTAGCGTAACAACCTATTTCGCCCAAGATCGCGAGTTCATAGCCCGGAAGGTGCCCATAGGATTTTTTAAGGCCAATAAAAAATCCTTAATTATGCCGTCCTTTGAAAGGGACGTATGTTGGTGGTTCTAACTCTGTGGAATGTCCGGTACTAGTTAAAATCCATATCCTCATTATACCTGGGTAGGAAAAATGTAGGACTCCCACTGTAGCGTCTGTAGCAGTATAAAGTTACGTTATATGAATAAACAAATAAACTCTTCAAGTTAACAACCGTGAATGAGGGTCACATGTGGTATAGTGGTTACCATAACAACCTACTGATCGCTGGTTCACAGTCCAGGTCTTAGGGTTATTTAAATTAAGTAAAACATCCTTAGTTATGCCTTCCTTCGAAGGGGGCGTAAAATAGGGGCTTTTAGCCATAGCAGCATAAATCGACGTTAATAAATTAACAACAATTTAAGATTTTATGTTTGACCTCCATCCGGACCATTTACTTCCTTCACATAACTTATACGGTCAACTAATAATGATTCAAGTTTAGAGATACATACAGGATAAAAGAAAATATGAATTAATAAATAAATGAGAATAGAGTCATAAAACAAGAATGCCTCTGGAGCCTCTATGGATCAGAAACACTGATTTTGAACAGGAAGAGAGATATAGAAAACATACAGAAATGGGAAGATCAAAAGAAATATTTTAGGCACAAAATTTGTAGATGAACAGAGCAGACTCAGGCGTTTCCCAAAATATTCACAGCTAGTTTAGGAAACGCGGATTAAGATTTTATCGACAGAGCAAAAGGATGAACTTACTAAACAAATAGTCGAATTTTATGAAATAAGAAAAAAAAAAGCAATTTTGTCTAACACAACCCTTTGCCGCTTTATTTCTAGTGATTTTAGTGCGGTTCTGAACCTGTGAAGTTTTGGAAGCATTGCTTGCTAAACTAAGGAAAATGTGAAAAAAAATAGATTTTTGAAATTTGGAGTTTTTGATCCTAAACGCCTCAGATGGTCTGTATACAAAACAATATTGTTATAACTACGTACTGGATTTATAAAATGGCGATTTTCCTTTCTCATCACGCTGTCACAATATTTCCTTTTTAAACTTGGATAAATTAATCTCTTCAGTTTGAGCCTGAGCTTACTTCCCGTACATCGATTATTACTTTATCGATTCCTTCATCAATAATACAGTCAGGTTCCCGGTATTTGTCTTCAATTTCTTTTACGTGTTTGCCCAAATTCTCTTACTTTTTTACTTTAGAATATTCGTTGAAATACTTCCTCAACAATTTTCCTCACACAAAGAATCCTCTGGCAAGATAATTTTCTGATCCCTGAACAAGTTAGTACGGGCTTACATCGGAATGGTTAAGAGGAATATGGTTTTAAATTTTCATACAAGCATTTTTCGATTTGTACTCTTTTCACTTTTCCGGCTGTACAGGCTTAGATGTGGATTTCGGTACTTTGCCTTGGGAGTACATATTTACGAAGGCATTATCGCAAAACCAAATGTTTTGCGAAAACTAATAGATTTTTGGGCCGGAATATAACTTTTAAAAGATGAAGACCTATTTGAAGGTTAATAGGTATACATAGATATTGTAAAATTATTAATAAAAAAGCCTCCCCAATTCCCCCAAGAAAGCAAATAATCGAAATGGAATAACTAAAACGACTTAGCTAAAAACGTAGATAAAATACTTTAAATTGAAACCTTAAATATTAAATTTTAATGACGAGAATTACACTGGTTTCTTACAAGTATTAAAGTTAGACAAAAATAATCAAAATTTTGTTGTAAATAACTAACAGACGTTTGCATTTCCTGATATTGACGAATATAATATTTATACATTCTTACACAAAAATTACCTAGATACGATTTTTTAAATACCATGAAATAATTAGAATATTTCATTTACAGGCGAAATACGATAGAAATGTACTGCTCTTATACAAGACTCAGAGTCGATTAATAATTGTCTATATATTCTGCAACTATTATAACTTCCGTCTATATTAACGGAATTATTTAAGTTTGGTTGTGAGGAATTTTATCTACATAATCATAATTTACAATTTCATCATACGAAAAAAAATTATTAATTTTTTTAAACTAAGCAAGCAACCCTAACTTAATTATCATGAAATAATTTTTATTCATGATTCAGATGTACAGCGAAGTTCCACAGGATTTTTATCAATACACATGTCTTTTACTGACCGCCCGTGTGTTTATGTGTTATTGGTGCTTATGCCGTTCCCAGATGAGGGGCGACATCAAGAAAAACACTTCTTCGAAATAAAATCAGGAAGGAAGGGGGATATGGGGAAGAAGAACCCTCCAAAAATATATAGCTGAGTTGCCTTGAAGGGGCAACAGAAACATATGGAATTGTTTAAGTCACAACATTCAGTCCAGCCTCTCTCTCAACACAAAACTTACTTCGTATAAAGTATCTTTAATATCTTGGACATTTATAAGCGGAAACATTAAAGAAAGTTTTAGAATAATAAAAATAAAAAACTTTTTATTACAGATGTATTAAAATGCATTTCTTTAATGGAAGAATAAATTTGACTTGTATATAAGCTTAGTGTGGAGAGAGATAGTATTAGGTATCAACATTAATACTTATGCATTGATATTAAAAACATATTACATTTTTAATTTGAGTCGTTATTATTTTATTTCATTTATTGTTTATATTTTTAAAAGGAGTTCAGTACAAAGTGTGCCTAGTTGCTGCGAAGAAGATCCCGAGTTCAAATCCGGTTGCGGCAGTTATATTATTTAATCTTTTAACAGCCGCGAACCCTTAACATGGAATCCTCATACTAGACTGAAACGACAAGAAACAGCTCGCCGTTTCAGGCTTCTTCAACATTTACTAGACACACTCTCTAAGCTCCCAATTAATTACAAGAGACTCATATACATGACAATCATTAGAACCATCTGGACTTACGGAATAGAGCTTTGGGGCTCCACTTTCAATCCTTAAAATCCAAAATCTTTCGTAAAATCCTCAATGTTCCTTACTTTGTTACGAACAAAGTAATCCATAATGACCTAAATGTCCCGTTTATTGCTGATTTGGCCTGAATCCGATATCAATCTTTTCATGACAAACTTCATTTCCACTTAAACCCACTAGTTTCAAATATCGCAACCTCTTTTATTCCTGATAATCCTCCGAGGCGTCTGAAAAGAAGATGCCCTCGTGACCTTCAAAGCTGAACTTTTTATTTGAGTACCACCACTGGGTAGTTTCTCTACTTGTCTATTCATTTCAATGTATTCATTCATTATATTTACTTGATGTATTCTGTATACAGTTGTAAATTTCAATGAATACATTTAAAAAACAAAAAAACAGCCGCGAAGAGGTAGGTACTCAAGGGTCTCACCCAGCCTCTCTTAAGAGGTTACCCTTAATTGGAGGGGTTAAAACCTGGCGGTTGAGCGTTATCTCGGACAAATCTTCTTCTTGCACAACCGTAGTCATAGGCACAGTTCCCGGACCATTTTCCCATCCAAAAAATAACCTTAATTCAAAGATATTTTTACATCGTTTATTATTGATAGAGGCTTTAGAACAGTGGGTTCCCAAAATTTTTTGTTCCACGCCCTCCTTTGTTCAAATGAAAGCATTCAATGCCCCCCTGTTAAAATAAAAGCCTTCCACGCTCCCTTGGACAATACTTTTATGGGCATATAAAAACAATATAATACAACAAGTATGACATTTAAAACAAAACATTTAGTTCTTCTATCACAAGACACAACATTGTAAATTTCAATTTAGAATAAAGAAGTACAGCTAAGAGGAAAATGACGAACTTAAGTGAGATTTTTTTTATTTTCAACTGGTCTTGCGCCCCTCCCCCCTGACTTGTCTTCACGCCCCCAGTGCTTTATAATGAGTTGAGAGTAGTGGTAGAGAAGGAAAGAGCTCAGGGTAGGAGCTAGGCCTGGGATCCTTGCCGGATATCCCGCAACAAATAAACCATCTTCCCCTTCCGATATAGGGGACCGCAAAAACTCTTGGATCTAGAAGCACCAAAAACCTTTCGGGCTAGGGGCGCCCAAACTTCAAATCCAACCAGGATGAGGGCAAACGATATGAAAAAAATATTATAAAGAGTGTAACGTATTAATCAAGATGGACAAATATAGATAAATGAACTATATATAGCTTTTTGGTGAGCGGGGTAGCTCAGTGGTAGAGCGTTGAGTTGCCGTGCGGCAGGTCCCGGATTCAAATCCAACTGTGGCGGATAATTTATTTGATCTGTTAACACCCACGGATGGATCCTATAAGATATGGAAATCCTCCAGGAGCTCACCCAGCCTCTACAAAGTGGTTAAACCTGGAAGTTGAACTGTTGACTGGACAGATCACTTGCAAGCACAACCGTTGTCCTAGAAACAGTACAGTCACTACCACGTACTGAACACTAGACCCTTCACGGATTGTAGTGGTACAGGTTAGGAATATTTATATTTTGAAGTTTTTTAGGAAGACAAAGCAAACTATCTGGAACCAAATGGTCCGGGGAGCGGAAATGAGCTCATTCCGAAAAAATGAAGTTCTGAAAAAGAAAAAAATGAGAAGAACAACTAGATATCTTAGCGTAGTCCTTATTTACCATATAACGAATAAATATGTATAATTATGTATTTATATATTAATACAAAAATTTAAAAAAGTATTGTTAAAATAAAGTCGAAAAAGTCTCATTCGCCTGTCGGGTTATTCGAGAAAAGAATTCGTTCGCGAAATTTCGTTGCTTTCGGTATAAATTAAAGGTTATTTCTTTAAACGATAGATTTTAGATGTTTTGATTAATAATTATTTAGATTAAAATAAACATTATTTTAATGTAATTATTTTTTTGTGGACTTGGGTCTATGATCAGTGAACTACACGAGACCTTAAAAGCTTTATTTATTAGATCTTTAAAAAAAAACGTAAAAATATTGACAAATGAAAATTAATTTAAAAAGCTTCTCCATGTCAGCCTCAAAATGAATTAGGACCAATATATTGAAGGTTATAGACATTAAAAGAGTTCCATATAAATATTGACAACGAATAGATGGAAGAACTTTATTATGTTAAAGGAAATTAAACATTTTTTTATTAAATGTTTTAAATTAATTATATAACCTTTTACACAATACATTAAAATTAATTAACAGTATAACATTCATTTTATAATGAAGATGAATCGGAGTAAATGAGAGAGGGAAGTTTTATAAATATTTTACTTGAAATGATTTGAATATCGAAATAAAACTTCTGTGCATGGTCTGTGGAAATATGTAATTTGGCATTCTGGAAACCCAATTTAATAAAATTTATTTAAAATTATTCCAGATAAAAACTCTCCGTAGAGGGGAAAAGTGAAAACAGAGCTTTGCTGTTTCCTCTGGAACCGCATTTCATGAAAGTATTTGACCCAATTCAACTATCGATATTTTCATTCAATTAAATATATTTTCATTAATCGGTAGTAAAATCTATAAAATTTATTTTATAGTATAGTAAAATTTATTATTAAATGTAAACGGTTTTGAAAACCTTTGAGAATTTAGGTTTTTTACAGATACTGAAATAGCATGGATGTCTACGTCATCCATTTCTCTATCATATAAAAAGATTTTTGGAGATGTTATATTTTATCGGCATTGCCTATCAACGGATCAAGGAACTAATTTTTTTTAGTTGTTTGTCCTGCTCGAACAGTTAAATTATAAATATTTTTAAAAATAGTCAAATCACAAAGCCACCGTTCCTGACCTCTTTAAGCCGTTAAAAAAAATTCAGTATTTTCTTTAAATTAAAATGGAATGAAGGATTTAAAAAAATTAAAGAAGCTACATCACATTCCAACATTTCTATATTAGGACTGTTATTTCAATTCAGTGAATGCAGTGAAATCTGATTAAGACATTTTTCCATTAAACAATAATTTTTTTTTTTGGCCCCGGATTAAAAACCAACTAAGGTAGATGAATTATTTATTTTTTCAACGACTATAGATCGACCCTGAGGGATCTACAGAACCTTTTCGGGTTCACCCAGAATCATATAAAGTTGGTACCCTTCTGGAAAAACCTTGCAGTTGAGCGTTTTCTCGGCCAAATTAATACAAGAAATAAGTTTTGGTTTTTTTTTTATTAAGGGATTTAACTGAAAATATTTTTTTCAAATCATCGTTTTATCTCCATAGATTGGATTCACAACAAACATTTTTTTTTCCGGTGAAAACGAAAAATTCCGATTAAAGATTATCTCATTCAATCAAATGTTCAAACCCGATAAACGTTAAGAAAGTCGATTTAAAAAAAATTAAATACGTCACATAATAACCTACATTACAAAATATAACCAATTAATTAAGCAAAATTTAAATAATCAATTAATACATAGGAAGAGAATAAAAAAAATTATATCACTTACACAAACAATTTTCCTTGTAATTGTAATTCATTCTCGAAATCTAATAATAAATCAAAATACCAAATAGAGGTATTGAAATTATTAAGAAATAATTTATAACAACGATACTCAATTATACTGAAATAAATTATTTATTTCGAACGTAATCACTAATTAATGATAGTAAATTATATCAGTTAATACCTTTTTATAGCTAATTTGATTTGGTTAGTGATATGTTCATAATTTTTATTTTTAATTTGATAATAAGGTTTTAATTTACTATGGAACGTAAACACCAATTCTATCGATTCTCGCTTAACATAAAAAATCGATGTTTCAAAAATCAAATATTGATGACGAAAAAAGCCGGTAATACTGATGATATCGTAACGTAATAACGTAATAGCCGATAATACTGGTGGTACCACTGATCTTTAACATTGCCTGAAGCCATAAAAATATAATGTGATTATAAAGATTTAGCATATTCATAAACTAACTGACTGATTTGGGAGGAAAACGTTCATGTTTCCTGCAGTTTGCTAAACCGTACGTACACATTTTTTTTTTTCGTCTTTTTATAATTATAACGGTTAATATTTAATTATAAGGAGCGGGGTAGCGTCAGTGGCTAGAGCGCTGAGTTACTGTACCTCGTTGAATGTTCTGGGTACGAACCCGCTATGGGAGTGAATTATTTAATCTGTTAACAGCTGAGGTTGTAAACTGTGGGATCTGACTGTCGTCCTTGGGATTGTCGTGACTGTACTCCTGGCAGTTGAGCGTGATTTCGGACAAATCACACCTCCCTGCACTACCGTTGTCCTTGAAACAGTACGGTCTCTACAACGTACTGAACCCAAGACCAATTATGGCTTGTAGTGGTATAGGTAAAGTTTCCTGATAGTCGTATATTTAATACGAAATCACTGAATGATGTGATAAAATCTAATAAATTATTTCAATATGCAAAAAATATGGCCGAAAAGAGATGTCGAAGAACAAAACGGTACTTACTCTTCATAATCTCACGGCTCATATTCTCAATTTAAACACTAAATGTGTCGCGGTTCTTACGGTTTCAATATAGGAAAAATTTGTATTTGCTGAATCGGAGAAACTTCGAATCGTCGTAAAAACCGATAATTATATGTTATAATGGAAGAGTTAATTTGAAAATTTTAGGCACTAATTTCTAATTACCATACTAGGAATTTTTTCTTATTCCGAGCAATGATTTCCACATAAACGATAGGCACAACTAAAACTATCAAACTCAATAGAGTACTGATATTATAAGATCCTAGAGGTAAATATTCGCTTCTTTTTTTTTTTCCAAAAATTAGTAAAAGGTAAAATCTTTTTTTGGTTGTGCCCTTTTTTATTATATTTTATTTTTTTTATCATTAAGTTTATTTATTCATCCTGAGAATACCTAATTCTTATTTACTTTGTGCAAATTTATTTCTTTTACTTGAAGACATTTTTATGTTTGTGGCTAACCAATAGGAAACCCGATACAATTCAGTTTAGGAAAAAACATATTAAAAAGACAGGTCATGATCTGCACAAATAAATAGTTTCCCTCAATTAATCAATTGAGGAAATCAAAGTAAATTGTTTCTAGGTTGACTTCAATGGTTGACTCACAAATCATGAATAGCAAATGACTTAGTCATTAATGATATACTTTTGTGTTCAAATCTCTTTTAAAATGTTTTTTACAGAGCTACAGAAAAAAATCCTAGCATTTACTTGTTACAGGCTTATGACAACACAGCCTCAGTTAAATTAGGCACCAAATTCAATTTAAGAATTTCATAATTGTATATCCTTAAAAAAAAAAATTAATTCTATTTTTAACTTGGGACATAATTTGACAATTAACTTTAATGAAGAATAAAAATATAATTAATATACATATATATAAATTGTAACGATATGGCAATAATTATTATATTAAGTAGCAAGATTTGATAGCACAGACAATGATATTGAAAAACTAATAACAGTACCAATAGATAAAAAACTGAATCGTCAGTAAAAATAAATTAATATTTTTTTATCAATAAATAAGAATAGACAAATACAAATTAGAAATAACAACCAAAATTTGAATTTATTTTATTTAACAATGGGAAACATCAGAATATCATAATACTGTAATCAAGAGCTAAGCCAATAACATACAAAATTATAATTTAAAAATGACAATATTAGAATATCAGATTATTTTTTAATTCATATTTGAGTTAATTGTTCCTTTCCCTTTGTATTTTCTATCTGGTGCTTTGTATTTCTTTACATTACTTTAGTTCTGTATATTTTACTTGGTACTGCAAAGATTTTTATAGTTATTTTATGAATCTTTCATCGCCCTGAAGATGGCCTACAATGTAGGCACAAACGTTGGCACGACTAATAAAAATTAAGTCTTGCTGAATTTTTGTGTTATCATTGACTCCACCCCCTGACCAATTCAATCCATCATTTTTTAATTCATTTAAAATTTGTAATTTTCAATTCAATGACAGATTTTTTATAATAACTTCTATGCAATTATCATTATCGGGTTGTCTATATGCATTGTAAATTAAATTCTTTTAAATAACAGATTTAGAAGTTAATGATAATCCAATGAGATTAGCATAATCTTCATTTCAATTCATGCATAAATAAGCATGCGAAGTTGTTACCTGTCGTATTCTGTGTTGTCTTCATCGCACCTCTCGTCCTTCAACTCCTTCCATGACTTCCCATGACGACATGTTGTCACAAGCACAATGTCTCTTTCATTATGAAGATGATAAAGTGAATTACGCGTTTCAGAACCGATACCGTGCACATAACGCTTACCCTTAAAGGCAAGAAGGTATTTTTTGTTAATTGGGAAATTGTTAGTTGACACAAAACCTTGCTCTCCACCTTTTTCAGGATGGTTCTGGAAAGGTAAAAAAAAGTTGTGTTAGCAATCAACTAATAATATCATAAAGAGATTATTACATATACATAAGGATTACTAAAAGTATAATAAAACTAGTTACTCAAAAAGTTTATACCTTATGAAACAGGGGAATAGATATGTCAAATCCTGGTCGGAAACTGGTGACAGACATACTGGCCTTGGCCAAAATTGCTTCACCAGTATCAAAACCGAGATCATCTTCAGAGTAATCAGGCCACGTGCCTGAATATAAATTGAACACAACATGGTTTCTCCCCCCGTTCCACAGTTTGAGCCTCTGGAGTCGCGATGGCACATTACGAACATAATCAGCTGATAAATTGTCTCTATCCAAAGTATCTATTGCAAGAACAAACAAGCATGCTTGACTAGGATCAGGAGTATAATATCGAGATTCAGAAATAACATCTAACACTTTTTGATAGACAGCACTTGGTGTGAGGGGAACTTCGCCAGTCGTTTCATCAGCCGTAGGATACACATAAACTTTGAAATCTTTCATACATCGTGTAAAGTCAAAACATGTTTCCATTCTACATTTCTGATTCACTATATTACTGCTACCCTTCCGAACACCGTAAGAATTGCCTGTCCTCCTCAAATGAGGAGCCGGTTCTAAATCTCTCTCGTAAAGCTGATCTTTCCACGTATCGACATAGGTGGGGAGAGATTCTTCAGTAAAATGAGCAATGTCTTCACTTTTCAACCGATATCCTCCAAAATAGCAATAAGCTAAAAATGCACAGGATAGTAGAACTAGGAGGTAACGCTTTTTGGCCTGCATTGTTTTCCGCAGTTTGATTTCTGTATGAGTTCAGTACATGTCTATATTTATGCTCTTCAATTGATTAAGTGATTTTTAAATTATATAAACAATGATTGACAAAGCAAAAGGCAGATGCTTTGTTACTGGCGATAAAATTGATGAACATAATCACAAATTTATACTTACTCAAGAGACTTATCAAACTAATGGTACTTTTTTGTACAGAGTCACAAAACATTTGATAAACAATAGATTTTTTCTTTCACTACCACTGTCTGACACCATTTTCTTCGATAATACATTCGTCTCTCGCCCATATTTCGAGTAAGGGAAGATCCAGGTGGAAGCACAGTGTAAATTCTCGTAAATATAGTGAAATACGTCTCCGAAATGCAGCAGTTGCATACCAAGAGGAGCAGACTAACCTAAACAACACAACACTGACAGACTGGCACGATATAACCATGTAACGACCCTTCTGCACCGGCGCGCTCTCTCTACTGCCATCTACCGGTGAAGGTAATAACTACTGATTAATTCTTTTAATTAACATTCCTTTCTCATTTTATATTTATTATAACTAAAATATGCTGATTTGCTTTAAAAGTTTGATTGTAAACTTAAAATTTTTAATTTTTTTTTTTATTTCAATGCAGATTTCTGACTGGATACTAAAACATTAAATTCTGTAATATATGTCTAAAGAGAATAGTATTTCAGATGTCATTAGTTAATTCCATAAAAATATCTACATTTCTATAAATAAGAATCACAGAAATAAGAGTTTCATTGTATTTGCAATAGAAAATAAACAACTGCATTAATTTTTTTTTTTTTTGTCATAAAACAATTTCAACTATTAAAAAAATGTCCTAACATAAATAACTTAAAGTTTACAATAACGTTTGTAATGGACAATATATTTTTTTTAGTGTTTGCTAATCCAAATATAATTTTTTAAATGTCTCTATGTCTTTACTATGATACCTATTTTCAGTGAATTTCCCTTTGTTCGTGTAATTTCTTCAAAATATTGGTAAATTAAAATGTTTAGTACTTAGTAATGGCAATTATGTTATCAACCTGAAATTCAAAACAAGATTTGGAAGACTATTTTCAATAAAATTATTTTGTAAACTGCTGTGGGTAAATCTAATGAGAATCTAGAGACCCTCCTTAGACCCACCCAGCCTCTATAAATTAGTTGCCCTTAATTGAGGGGGGAACCTGATGATTGAATATGTAGTTAAAATCACCTCAATGCACAATAGTTGGCTTAGGAACAGTGGAATCCTTGTGAACTACTAAACCTGATACATAACAACCAAGGTTGTAGTGGTGCAAGTTTTTGTTTTTCATACCGAACTGAATGAGATAAAAATCTATTTGAGTAAATTGAAATCAGTCAATAGACACACTGCAATCTTAATTTTGTAATTTAGTCATATTGATAAATGTCATTTTGGTTTAATACTTCCCTGACATTAAAGCTGAATCCATTTCATACAGCCATATTACGTAGATGTGGAGATAGTTGGCTGAATATATCTTTAGAAATGTTTAAAATGGTTGGGGTGTTGTAGCCAATAAATTTTACACATCATAACTATTACTTATTTTATTTTATTAATAACAAAATTATAAGTCGTGTAAAATTTATTGACAGCACCCCTGACAATTTTAAACATTTTTAAATTCATATAATTTAGCACAATCAGAATTATTATATGGGTATTTAAACCAACCCTCATTCTATTTTTTTCTGGAATGGTTATAGAAAAATATTTTTTTAATAACATTTTTTATAACCTTTTAACAAATTTGAAAACTAAATATACACATAAAATGTAAACATAGTAAATAAAAAATATCCATCAATTTATCCATTAGTCCAGTATTTATTAATTTTTAGACAGGTTTTTATTTATAAACATTTTACTAAAGAGGATAAGCCTGAAGTATTGTTATTTTATTTTATCTAAAGCAAAATCTTATACTTAAGATTAACGCTAACTGATAATTATGTATTTAAAGCAACATTAATACATACTTATATATCACATACTGCATGATAAGGCCCAACTCGAAAAACTGTGTAGCCCTGAAGTGGATTTGTTTTGCTACCTTAAGGAGGCCTAGGATATGGGACACTAGATGCCCTCACCTGTAGGCATATTTTAAAATATATATGTATATTATTTTGTCAATCAAGTAAACAAATATTAATGTCTTAACTTAGGCACCAAAAACAATTGAAAAAGTGCTGTGAATATGTTTATTTATTTGATTGATATATAATAAAGACGCTTTCATGTCATATGTCATAGGGTCACCTTTAGTATATAATAAGCTTCAAGAAACAAATTCGCGAGATCACAGCCCAACAGGTGCCTGATTAAAAGATCCTTAGTCATGCCATCATTTGGAAGGGACGTTAAATGGGAGTCCTGAGCCTGTGTAAGGTACTCGTTAAAGATCCCTATAATTATACCTGGATATGCAAAATTTATGATTCCTACTGTACAATCGTCCAATTAGTCAGATATCAGCTTAAAGTGAGGTTAACTAAAACAAATAACTTTGAAAGTGGCTTGTGTCATTTAAATAAAGCAAGCATTTTATGATATTTATAATCAATCAATTAAAAATAAATAAATAAGAAAAGGACAGTGTATTTTGCTGATGCATTGTGGTAAACCCTTTTAAGGAGGTTCTGGAATCCGAAGTCAAATTCCAACTTTTTTTTTTACTAAAACACATCAGCGACCAAGCTTTAAATGGTAAAGGTGGTCAATGAATAGAATGACACGGTAGAGAGGTGACCTTGCGGACGACCGGAAACAGGAACATGTGCTCGGAACTGGTCCGTTCCGCTAGCTCTTCAGTTTGTTGGCAGCACTGCTAGATGTTGCCACTGCTGGCTCTTCTCGTGTCCGTCGAGGCTATACAAGAACCCGTCGTAACCTTGCGCAATGGCACCGTCACAGGGGTATGTAGTATTCAACGAGTGTGATAGTTGTAACTGCTTGTCTTTGTGTGTAACCAGTTGTCAAGGTTTGATCATATTTCGAAAACATAATGCTTCGTCTATTAAGACTTTTTAAAAAAAGTTTTAACTTTTCGTTCGTCTTCCTTTTAATATTTTCCAAAAATGCAAGTTATCGTGATCTTTAGTATAGAAAAGAGAACGTAATTATGGGAAATGTGTATACTTCGTAATATACATAATATATATTCGTAGAAATGAACATTTCAACAAACATATCTACAGATCCGGTGATTAAGTGATTAAGTCGGATTTTGTCCAGAGAGAGTTAACTGTTTTCAGATGTACGGAATCGTATCATTCTCGTAGTGTTTGGCATGAAATGGAATTTTAATATCACATCCGCATACTTAAATACAAGAAACTCATTTTGGAGAAAATTAGAATTAACCACTTATTTAGATATATCGTCTATACTTATAATATTAATTGAAACTTTTATAAAATGATTGCCGAAATCTATTCATTACCCATTATTAAATTACTAAAGCTCACGATAATTTATATTTTTGGAAAATATTAAAAATGAAACGAATAAACAGTTAAAAATTGTAACTCAACTCGAAGTGACAAGCTGCGGAATAATTACCTATTTAGGTTTGGAAAATAGTTGTTTATTCATTTAACGCCATTTTTATGCTATTTCGACTAATCGGACGATGCTACTGTGGGAGTCCTAGATTTTGCCTATCCAGGTATAATTAGGATAGGGAAAATCTAGGATCTCATTACTCTTTAAGGAGTGACCTTCATTTTACATTTTACGTCCCTTCCGAAGGAAGGTTTAGCTAAGTTTTTTTTATCCCTCTTAAAAAATTCTAGGGGCAAATGTGATCCCTTGATCGTGGGCATAAAAAGCTGGTCTGCTAACCACTACACCGCAGCTGACTCCTTGGTTTTAAAAAATCTACTCCGAGTAGCCAGTCGAAATATTCTGCTTGTTATCTTATTCTTAAATGTCGGGTCTTTTTCTGAAGCTTAGTTGTAAAAGTCACAATGAGCTTTTTATTCATAAGATAATCGTTGAATTGACTGTTTTTACTTCCGTGTTCGCAGTAAAAGATGTATTGTAATTGATAAAATTATCGATATTCAAATTTCAACCGAACTATTTTGAATAGTTTTGTCGTGAACTTGGTATGTTGGTTTGCAAATTCGTGAATCTTTTTCCTATTTAAAAAGTTTTATCTTAGGAAGTTGATATTGGTGTGTGGCCTTTGAGTGAGATCTTGTTCTTTTCTACTTGATAACTATAATATATTTCTCTATTACTTAAAAAAAGTTTTCGACATGTAAACACATATATGTATGGTGGTTTAAGCACAGTGACGCGTAGGGTTTAATATAGAATAACCTGGAAAAGCTACTTAGGGTTTGGTTGGTTTTAGGAAAATGTCAGCAGGCTCTCCCCCCACCCCTTCAATCCCTTCGCCTTTATGTTGTTAATCTTTTTAAGTACTAACAATCAATTAATATTTGTAGACATCTATTTCATTTCTGATATATTTAAACAAAAATTAAATATATAACATTAAGCATACCGAAATATTTATCCAATACCGAAACATTTAATTATTTAAAAGAAATCGCCACGTACGAATCGATTTCAAAGTTAAAGATGCTATATATATATATATATATATATATATATATATATATATATATATATATATATATATATATATATATGTGTGTGTGTGTATGTGTATCTATTTATAAATCTGTCGGTAGAAGATTTTTGATTGGCGTTTGTAGAGTTTGTAAGGTAGAGACTGAACTGTTTCCCTACGTCTGTGCAGAGAGTTGATTTTTCCTAGATTACGCTCGAGCACCAGTTTTTCCCACAAATTAGGGTACCCACTTTATAGTGGCTGAGTGAATCCTAGGATGGTCTGTAGATCTGTAGATCCCCTTCAGCATAGCAACTCAGCAATCTGCATACTGTGCTACCCTGCTCTCCTCAAGATCAATTATTTTTTCTGTTGATATAATAATTTGAAAAATAAAACGTATCGATTCATTTTATTATTTATTAATATTTATCATTATTGCTTATATAGATAGATGTTTTATTTATTACTTTTTTTGAGAAAATATAGATAACTTTAGAATGAGTATATTTATGATCAGAGAGATTAATGCATTAAAATTATATAAGAATACATTAGAAATGAATGTATCCTTTCATGTTATTCATAGATAGAATATTCTTTAATTAATAGATTTCTTCCTCCTTTAACTTGGCGATGTAAAACAGGTTTGAATAGGTAAAGGATTTTAAGGGGAAAAGTAGAAAAAGTTTAAGGGAATCACAATTTTTAAAAACGGTTTGGCGCCACACTTTGTATAGTTCATGTTTTTTCTTCTAAGGCGCGCTACTGTAGCTGAAAAGAACTCGAAATACAGACTCTTAAGAATTAATGGCGAAAAGAATAAGACATAAATTTAACCACCTTGACGAAAATGTTTATAGACAATTTCTGTATTATCCTCATCTACGAGGCGATATTAATAAAATGATATTTGTATTTCCATTCTACTATTCATCCAGGCCGATTAATTAATAAGGAAAAATACCTACTTGTCTATTAATATCTATATGACACGTCAGATTTTGTTTAATATGCAAACTGGAATTGACGTATAACAAGCTCTGAAGAGAATTATATTTATAAAAAAATAAATATAAATTTGTAATTTAAGACTTTTATTTGTTCGACCTCTACCCTTGCAAAAGTCAATGATTTTACATAATTACCAATGTAATTATGAGTTTTCTGTAAGAGATATTTACAAAATTAATAACATTACATAATTAATACAAAGATAAGAATAGTTATCGAGATTAGATTGTTTAGTTATGGAAGTAAAACGTACTAGAATAATTTAGGATAATCAAGATGGCCTCCATGGATGTAGCATCCCAATTAACTACCGAAATTATAATAAACTTCCGACTAACACACTTAACCGAACTGTTCCCTTTGATCGGGAACACAATAAAATAGAATTATTTTCACCACAAACAGCACTGTAACACTTCACTATTTGATCAAGAATGGATATAATAAAAACACTTTTAACGAAGGCACACACATTCACCCCGAACTGGCCACTAAAACTGCATTAGTCTCGATATTGCATTACCGCCAAACCGAATAATCTACTATCGAAAGAAAAAACATATTCGTATACTAGACAAACAGATATAACAGCATTTGAAATTGAATGAAACATTGATATAAAATAATATGATAATATTAAATAAAAAAAATAAAGAATTTAAAAATACATTTTTAACAGTTATTTACGTTTTTATAATCATTAACTTAAGCGGATAAAATATATATATTTATTGAACCAAGCATATTTATTTTAAAAAGTTTTATTGATTTCTAATTTTTTTTTTTAATAGAAACAATGACGTAAGCTTTTAGTAATAATTAAATTATATTTATTCCCTCTCAGAGTGATTAGTTTCTAAAAATGCATCAGAGATCGATTATACTACTGATCCAAAATAATTTAGCACTATTAAAGGAGTGGAAAAAAAATCCTTCATACTTAACTTGTGGAATACTTTTTATTTATTCAGATCAACTATTTCTACGTTATTGCTTAAGTTTGTTTGGAATATATTTATTTAAGATTTTTAAGTATGGATTATTTTTATTAACAAAATTTGTTTATACTCTACACTTATTCTTGACATCACTCATAATTAATATGATAGATATTAATATCTACTTTGTAATTAATCTCCTAAGATTGAATGTATGTGACATGTGTTTAAAACTAATATTTTTTATTCTTATACTAGTATCTTTTATAGATTAAAATCTACACTGATGGAAGAGTACCTGTACTGGCTTTCCTCGGAATACCTTTTGCTATTGCTCCAATAGGAGAAAGAAGATTCTCGGTATATTTACGATGATGAACAATCAAATATATAGTTGTAGATAAAGCATTCTAATGATCTGTGATATTTTCAGATTCCAGAATCGCACCCCGGATGGTCTGGTAACCTAGAGACAAAAAGCTTCGGCCCAGCCTGCATACAGCCAATCAAAGAACTGCATCCCAGTTTTGGTACTTCTCCACCTCAAGATGAAGACTGTCTTTTCCTCAACGTTTGGACGCCCGAGGTAAAGTTTGGTAAACTAATATATATTTTTTATTTTGTTTCTGTACTCTTCCATATTATAAATTTCACCAAAAAAAAAAATCTTGGTGTATTAAATTAGAACTCATCAACACAGAAATGTACTCCTTTGAGTCATTTCAGATGTCATAGGCATTTTAAAGATAATGAAGGCGGTAACTTTACTGGATTTGTGAAATTATAAGAAAATATAATTTTCATTATATTGTAAGTCCTAATATCAAATAATTGGCATTATTTGGTTATAAGTTACTCGCTTTTGCCCACGGCTTCACTTGCGTGGAATTTGGTCTCCCACATAAAGTTTCGTGACAGATCATTTTAAATAAATAATTTAATTTTTTGTAACTATAAGCTACTCATACATCCAAAATTTCAGATGTCTAACTTCAAAACTGACGGATTCCATACAATCTTAAGACCCCTATTATATTAAGGGGGGAACCCTTTGGGGTGGAATTGTCCAAATTCCTTTCTTAGTCCTCATTTAAGCTATACAAAGACCTATCTGCGAATTTCAAGATGCTAAGTTCAGTGGTTTCTGCTGTGCGTTGACCGCTGGGAGTGTTAGTCAATCAGGTTACAGTTTTCTATAAACTTTGCTTGTGTGGTATGTTGATAAAAAGTAGCATATGTCCTTCCCCAGGCTTGAGATTATCCACATCAAATTTCATCACAGTCGGATCAGCACAGCCATGAAACATACATTGGCACTGATTAACAAACAGACGGACAGAATTTTACTGTTGTTCGTGTCAGTAAAGGAATAGTATGTAATGTTATTGAATTTTTTGAAAAGGATTACTTAGCATAACAGTTTCAATTGTCGTACGGTAGCAGCGAGAAGTGAACTATGCTACTTGATTTGTTTTGTTCAGTGAAAATATGTAGATTTTGTTGAATAGATAAGCAAGCATACAAACTTTTCCCCCCTTTTTCCACCCCTTTGGGGTAGAATTTCGGAAAATCCAATCTTATCGGATGCCTACGTCATACAAAGAACACACCCTCCAAGTTTCAGGTCTCTGCAATCAGCGGTTTAGGCTGTGCATTAATCCCTCAGTCATTCAGGACAAAGCATTTTATATGTATAGATTTATATTCATATGAAATGGCATAGATATATAAATCTAAGCCTTCTGGCAGTAACTGTTCTAACTGTCCATTCCTTTTATTAAATATTTGGCATAAGTTCTGCAGGTTGTTGCTTTAATTAATTTTAATACAAGATGACATTTATATTATAAATGGAAATATAGTTGACTGTATAATTCTGAGAATAGTTCAAAATGGTCATTCTTCTTTTGTCAATGAATTACACAAAAGAATAATGACTTATTTTATAGTGCCTATGTTTCGGCCTAAGATTTAGGCCACCTTTAAGGGTGAGAAAAAAGAAACAGAAAAAAACTATATAAAACTTAGTAGCACCAAAGAAGAATAAACAGAAAAGATAATACAAAAATATCCTTAGAATTAATCATTATGTTTTATGACTAAATCATCCTCTTTTTATTTAACTATATATATATATTGTTTATTTTCTAGATTTCTTTCTATTCCTAATATTTCTCATCAGTTATTTCATAATTATATTTTATTCATTGAATTTATTTTCGTGTTTACCATTTCTGTTTATATAAACTGTTATCCTTCTTTGGTAATACAATGCTTTGTATAGTTTTTTCTGTTTATTTTTTCTCAGCCCTGAAGATGGCCTAAATCTTAGGCCGAAAGGTAGACACAATAAAATAAGTCATTGACTACACATCCTGACCATTTTACACTATTCTTAGATGATATTTAATTGTTTTTTTTTTACTTAACCATGTAAATAAATCCAAAACAACAGGATGAAAAGAAAACATTTAAAGTCATTAACATGATAAGAAAAAATATATAAATCTATACACCATGATTCTGGTTGTTAATGCAAACATTGTAAAAATTGTTTAATGTGACTGTGTACACCAAGTTTTAGAAAATTATAGTACATGATAAAATCAAAAAGTTCCAGACAACAAAGGGATACAGAAAGGCCCCTGTGCTGGTCATATTGGAAGGGGAAGGCTTTGTATCCGGCTATCCTGGGCGAATACCTGCTCAAGATCTAGCGGCTGAAGGAATAGTCGTTGTCTCCGTCAGTTACAGGCTCAATGTATTTGGTAAATAAACAATGAAATGCTATTAATATTTATAATTATTTTTACTGAATTTATTATGTATGCAATGAATATGTAGAAATTGGTTAGTATTGTGGTCAATGAATTAAACACACTATAAGCAAAATTTATTATTAATTATAATAAAAAATGATATATCGCATTTCTGGGTGTGGTGAATGAAATCATCCATCAATCTAATTTTTAAAAACTACTTGATTTTTTTTTTTAACTCTGAAATATTGCTTAAGAAAATAATGTGATAAGTATGGATATTTTTTTTAAGAAAACCATTTGAAAGTAATACATAAACATTTGAGTAGCAAATCCTAAATGAGTAATTTTTAAGACTTCTAATATATTATTTTTCAATGGAAAAGTGAGGCTAAACTTTAGTGTGTACACAGGTGAAATTGTGATTACCACACAATGTGACAATTAGCTTTCATAGTTGTGGTGATTTTATTTTTCAAAAATCTGCTGGCGTTTCGGGTCATTTTCAGAATTAAGCAGAAACTTATATATAAGGAATTAATATCTTCCTCATTTAAAACATTGTTAACATTTACAATAATATTCTGGGATATGAGGAAAATATTAAGTCTTTGTTTACAATTTTAAGTTCTGAATATGGGGATGCCCTGGGTAGTCATCATATATAAGTTTTTGGAAAATCGACTGAATCACCATTACAGGAATCTGATAGCCACATCATCAAACTTCTTACAAAGTTCTAAAAATATTATTAACCGATCTCAAAGTTTTTAATCAATCACATTTAAATATATATATGAGTCATGTGTTTATTTATAATATTAGAGAGGAAAATAGTTGACTGGAAGATATAATGTAGGACGGAAATCGTTGGGGGGTGCAGTAAAAATAAAAACACCAAACAAGTGAGGACTTACTTATTGATTGTGCCGACTGAGTTACACGGTTCACCTAGCCGCACCTCATTCTACTTGCCCTGAAGATGACCTACAAAGTAGGTCGAAACATCGGCACAATTAATAAGTAAGTCCTCACTGGTTTGGTGTTTTTATTTTGACTGCACCCCCCCAACTATTTCCATCCTACATTTATTTATAATAATGAGTCATATGTAACATTTAACTAAAACTGCTTTTTAATTATCATTAAATCTTGGATTACTTAAAATA
The DNA here is from genome assembly GCA_964056705.1 of Troilus luridus. Taxonomy (NCBI): domain Eukaryota; kingdom Metazoa; phylum Arthropoda; class Insecta; order Hemiptera; family Pentatomidae; genus Troilus; species Troilus luridus. The sequence goes on along the minus strand of OZ057417.1, from coordinate 56,060,908 downwards.
CGATGTGAAACTTTTTTTAATTTGTATATTTTAAATTAGTTCAGTTTCCTTTGGAGACTGTAAAGCTCTGATGTTAAATGTAAAAAAAAAAATACAAATACAAATACTTATAACATTTGTATAAAAAAATATTGTTTATTTTGTTTTTTTAGGTTTTTTATGCTTAGAAAATAATGAAGCCAGAGGAAATTTAGGATTACTTGATCAATATCTTGGATTATTGTGGGTTAGACAGTATATTGAATTTTTTGGTGGTGATCCGCAATCAGTAACTCTTCTTGGTCATTCAGCAGGTTCTGTCTCAGCCTTTCTGCACCTTATTTCTCCACGTACTACAGGTACATTAAAGGATTTATTAATTATATTATTATTTATTAAATACATATATAATTAAAACAATTTTTAGGTCTGTTCCACAGAGCTATCCTGATGTCAGGTAGTGCCCTGAGCCCTTGGTCAATGTCAAGCCACCCTTCAAACAGTTCATACCAGATTGCGAGAAGTCTCGGATGCATTGGGAGATCTAGATCTGTTTTAGCTTGCTTGAAAACCAAAAGTTCGGCAGAACTGTTGAAAGCATTTGAGACTCAATACACGGTACAGCTCAATTTTCAAATTAGATTTTAATTAATTTAAGGAAGTAAAAACGATTTTTTTAAAAGATTTTTATTAGGACTTGAGGGTATCTCCTGTCTGCCTAACAGCGGACCAACTCCTCAAATTACACAACTGATAATTTAATTGTACTACTCATTGCTTAAATTGTATAGCAGTAATTTACATGCATTCTGTAGTTCAGATTGCATAATTTTTTTTCCAATTTAGTGAAATATTATAAAATAAATAAGTGCTGTAGATATTTTGAACATTATATTAAATTGATAACAATTACAACACTTGAACATAAACATTAAGTAAAGGTTAAAAGTAACTAAATTAGTCTAACAACAGCTGGAATCTTCTGGCCAAGGGTGGTTGGCATGGATACATCCAGTGTTGACTGTATTAGGAATATGACATGAAAGCAGGGGAAAAATAATAAATTTCATATCTTTATCCCATTTTTTTTTTTTTTTTTTACATGGTAAATATATCATGTATGTAGAATAAAATATTACACAGTCGCTGAAATCTTTTTTATATAATGGAGAGATCTGATTTATTAAATACTAAAATATGAAGTGATAAAATAACAGGTCTTTGCTGAGTTAGGTTGACTCTACTGTTAGATATGACTAGTTCATCTTAATGAGATTTCAATTTTAGGGCTGCCAAAATTTACTTTATGATCAGCCCACAATATAAATCACATTCTTCTCATGTCTTTAATTTCCAATCTCAGACACCTTCTTCTACTCCTAGAATAAAAACCTCTGGGTCTTAATTTTCTCTATAACAAACTGATGTACAATGTCTAATTTTTAGAATGGCAATTGGTCAGATCTTCCACTTCCCGTTGTAGATGACTTTTTACATGAACAGGATCGGTATTTACCATTAGATCCAATCACAGCATTGAAAAGTGGCAATATGGCGAGAATTCCCATTTTAACTGGTATTACCAGCCATGAAGGAGCTGTAACAATGTGTAAGTAAACTTGATCATTAAAATTTAATTATTAGTGATTAATAAATATCAATGTTTTTATTAATGTATTTACAGTATTAATTTTACTACACATAACCAACTTTCATTCAAATTCTATAAACTGGAGTTTATATTTATCTCCTTTATTTTTCCTTTAAATAAGTAAAGAAAAAATAGAAAATGGCATTTAAACCAAATGATTCCTAGACTTTCAGTTAACCATGGAGGTTAAGTTAATCCCTGGATGACGATAACTTTGGAAATTAATAATATAGTATTGCACTTTACGAGATGAATTTGACTTATAACTTTATAGAGTTACATACGTTGTTGGATGACGCATAATGCTTATATTTTAGCTATTGATAATGATTAATGTCGAAACGTTTAAATAATAAATAATTAAGTAGACTGGATATTGGTTTTTTTGATGAATGATTATGGTTATTAAAAGATTGCAGTCCAGTGAAGTATATATGAATTAAAATGTAAACCCGATTATTAAACTTTAATTATTAGTGATTAATAAATATCAATGTTTTCATAAGTATATTTTGAATATTAGTTTTACTAAACATAACCAACTTTCATTTAAATGCTAGAAATTGGAATTTATATTTCTCTTCTTTATTTTCCCTTTCATCATCATCATTCGTGGCGCTACAACTCCTGTAGAGTCAAGGCCTCCTGCAGCTTGGTTCGCCAGTCTTCTCTATTGGTTGCCACTGCTCTCCAATTGCGAATTCCCAAGATGGACCTGGCATCCGCCGCCACTCCATCGATCTATCGGAGCCGAGGTCTTCCCACTCTTCTTGTCCCATAAATCCTTTCGTCTAGGACCATTTTAGGAATCTCATCCTGGGTCATTCTAATTATATGACCTGCCCATCGAAGCCGGGCTACTTTTATTACCCTTAAAATATCTGGGCTCTTGTAGAGTCTTGCTAGCTCAGCGTTCGTCCTTATCCTCCATATCCCATTGGTGCAAACTGGGCCATAAATTCTCCTCAAAATTTTCCTCTCGAACCTTAGGAGAAGGGCTTCCTGAGAACTGGGTAATGTCCAGCATTCGGAGGCAAAAGCGAGAACTGGTCTTACTAGGGTCTTATACAAATGCACCTTCGTGTTTTGGGAAATAGCCCTGCTTCTAAAATGCTTCAGTAACCCGAAATAACATTTATTTGAGGACATAATTCTGCGATGGATTTCTGCTTTTATGTCATTATCCGCGTTCACCTGCGATCCAAGGTACACAAATTCCTTCACCCTTTCAAATTTAAACCCTCCAGCCATAAAATGCGATGGTTCATGCACATTCACTTGTAGGCCTGCATGCATATATTTGGTTTTTGATTCATTGACCTCTAAACCTAATCTAGCTGATGCTATCTGGAGACTTTAAATAAGTAAAGAAAAATAGAAAATGGCATTTTAACCAAATAATTTTATTAGGAAGCTAATTTAGAGTGGGAGCAACATCAACAATTTAGACACCTCAATGTAAATACTTAGGGCTTCATAAAATAAATTGATAAAGAATGAAGGGACTATTCGTCATCAACCTATTTTTATTTTTTTTCAATTCAGTAAACTGAATAGCGATAATCAAACATTGCATGGTAAAGTGTTATTGCTCTGGAAGCAAAGAGAGTCTTACTATGTGCTGGAGATTTTGGAACGTCCTGTTCACTAAAGATATAGTAAAGACAAATATTATTACTAAAGAATAGTAAGCCTAAGCTAGCCAATTGCTTACTAATTCTAATTCACTAAGAAAATTATAAACCAACAAAAACTCGATCATATGTTCTCCTGACGAAATGTTGGATTGATAAGGCGTTCAGGATCAAAAGCAGGTAACTTATATTAACTTGTCTACATTTTCCGCTAGTTTAGTCAGGCAATTTCGTCAAACAAGCAGTGACCCTGAAGTTTCGGGACCATTAAATTGCTTGACCAAACGAGCAAAAAACGGTTTATAAAATTCAAATTTTGAAATTTCAGAGTTGTCCACTGATTGATCCTGAATGGCTCTATTTAATCTACCATTTCATCAACTACAACTACAAAAATCTTTTGATACACTGCATAAACAGTGGTTTATATGCTTACTATTATTTAGTAATAATATTATTCTTTACTACATCTTCTGAACAGGGTGTATTAAAATTTCCAACATTTAGTAAGACTCTTTATAGATTTCTTTCAGAGCAATAGCACTCTGTCATCCTTTGTTTGTTATTCGCATCAGAATGGAATCATCAGAATATACAATATTCAATTGAGGGTAACTCATTTTATAAGTGAATAGTCAGTTTCAATTTATCTTATTATCTACTTTTCTGTGAATAATTAGTTACTAATTTGTCTTATTCCCTGTCTTATATATATTTTTTTCTTGTACCTTATTTTATCAATATATTATTTTTGTTTTTATTTATTTATTTTTCTTTTTTTTAGCTCATTGGAATGACCTAGAACAGCAAGGGTTTTCTCAACTGAAGCATCTGTTCCTATCTTCCATCATACCTTCTGTTGCTAAAAAGTATAATTTTCACAACAATTCTAATTTTGAAGAAATATTAACAGTATTAAAAGGGTTTTATTCAGACCAAGTCAAAGATGGCGATGTTAATGATCTAATAAACACCATATTAAATGTAATCAGATGAATAACATTTTATTATATAGATACTTTTTAATTTCATAAGTAATACATGTTTTCTTTTTTTTTCAGTTTTATTCAGATTCTCAGTACAAGGCCCCACATATGAGACAAATCTCATACTTAGCAAAAACAAAAAAGAGTCCCAGTATTATTTACGCATATTTGTTTGAACAAGAAGTCAATCGTCTTTACAAAAACCTTAACATTTCAGGTAATATTCATTTTTCTAATTTTAGATCAAGTCAAAGATGGTGATGTATATATTTATTGACTCTAGAAAACTTGCTACAAAAATCACTACTTTTGGACTTTTATGCGAGAATTTCTCCTACATTGTAACTTTTACAATTAAATGCTTCTTTAACTTTATTATTTTTATAGTCACTGTTTTGGTCTGAGCATCTTTCAAGGTTTAATCACTTTGTACTGACTAACATATCACATTACACGTTTTAAATAAATTATTAGTTTTCAACTATCCATCTCTACATATTTGTGATCTGTAATGTATTTTTTTTTAATAATATTAATTACAAGTTGATATACCAAGTCTCTAGAGTTAAAAGTAAAATCCCAAACAGTATTGGTGTATTTATGAGATCTCACAATATGCTGTTATAACTTATTATTATTTACAATATTTATTTAGGTTCTGGCCACGGTGAGGACTTGCTCTTTCTTTTTGGTCCATCTATAATTAACAACATTGAAAGGGTGCGATTCACTCCAGCTGAGGAGAGATTAAGTGCATACATGAAACGGTTTTGGATCGACTTTATCAGAAGAGGGTAAGATCTTTAATTCTATGTAATGAACAGTATGAAGTCTCTCATTATAATTTGTTTTTTTAAGTTGTATTAATAAATTAAATAAATTGTTTATAAGAGCAATTGATCTAAAATTGTATGATTTATGTCAAAAGTCACAATTTTGTATTGAGAATTCCAAAATGTAATCAAAATATCACGAAAGCTGAAGTAAACAACCTTTAAAAACACATGGCTTCTAGTACCTTAATAAAGTTATAATTTAGCTAATGACTTCTTATAAATGACAATTTTTTTAACATTTTTAAGGGGTGGAAACTAAAAAAAAATTTAAGTAGCTCAATTATAAACACAGCCTATTCATTTTTATCATAAAATATTTTATACATTGTTTTCATTAGGTAGTCACCTTTAATAAAACTGGCAGAAAGATATTGAGAATTAATTTAATTTATTAGGAATAAATTAAATTAATAAACAATGTTTATTTAAGTACTTACTTATGATTCATAAAACAACACTAACAAATGAATGAGTAGTGTAGATGTATATTTTTGTTGATATAATTATTACCTATATAATTTTACTTCTTGCCTGTGTTTGCAGAAGAATTAGTGCAAATCCTGTTGCCTTTGGTGTGAGTTGGACTGAATATTCTCCTATTTCTGATAATTATATTATCTTCCATGCCGATAATAACTTACCTGCTACTCAATCTATGATCCGATCTCCGATGCTTACGCTGGCAAAAGATGCAATGGCAAAACAAATTATTTGGTTATGGAACGAACTCTTACCCAATTTAAGTGACTTGAGAAAAAATGAATTAGGTGCCTGTTTAGATGCGACAGAAATGCAACTTACTTCAGGTATGTCTTAAAAGTTACCTTAGGATTGCTTTTATAACTAACGATCTGCATAATCTGATATTTATTAAAACTTTTTATTTTTTCAGATATTCCTTATAGAAGTGCTATGTACACACTTATTTCGTTTGTGGTCATTCTTTTAGTATTACTGATTGTCTGCGTTGTTCTTCTTAAAAAACAGGCTACGGAGAGGGAGAGGGATATGTTCTGACAAGAACAGGGCAGGACTAGGCACCGTTATACAACAAGAAATACAGATATAACGTTTCAGGTACCAATTAAAAGTTGGAAACATAACATTACCTCCAATAAATTATAGTTTGATGCTGGTAAAATAAAACAAATGCAGCTAGCTATGTTTAGCTGAAATCTACATCTCATGTTAAAATAAATATGAAATAGAATTTCAATCCCCAATCAATCTCTAATTTATCATTTTCACCTAAGTCCTGCCCTGGACGCAATGTAAATAATTTTTGTTTTGTTGAGTTTGCTTTGTAATTTATTCATTCAGATAAAATTTAGGTTTAGCAGCACCGTGTTTTAAAATATTGTTGAAGTGCACTGACTTGTATATTATTGTTTTAAGTGTGTAAATAAAAATACATATAATTTTTTTTACAACTTAAATCATTTGTGTGAATGTTTATATAAAATTAATTTCAGTTTTAATGATAGCATTGACAAAAAAATTATTTAATACTTATAAAATAATATTTTTATTTTGTAGAGAACAGATTTGTCCTAGGTAGGGAGCGACCCCGGTGACTCGAATGGTTAGAGCGTTGACACGGTGAGGCGGAGATCCGGATTCGAATCCCGGCAGTGGGCAAATCTTTTCTCTTGAAAATAGAAATATTTAAAAATTAAACCAATGATTAAAAAATTATAATAAATTATAAAATAATAGTTGATCAAAGATTTTTACCACAAGATGTAAAAATAAAATGGTCAGAGATGCAACCAGGTTTAATTTGTTCCCTCCTCGAGTCAGATTGGATTTAGAGAGAAATAAATTAATAGAAGGCCCATTAGGTAATGATTTAAATAAAGTTGTCAAATAAGCATGTATTTATTTGAAAAATAACTTTACCTCAATTTAGAGAATTGAATAATATTTGCATATCATATAAAAATATTGTTCATCTCATGTTTGATTTTGATTCATGTTTGAAAATGAACTTATTCCTGGCCCTTTTTAATAAATCTTTTTCTTAATAGAACTTCTAGATTTTATTTTTTTTAAAGCTTTCCCAACAGAGTAGACATTAAGTTATTCACTGTATACTCCTTCCCATATATTTCTGTTTTATTATCACGAAGTAACTTCCTGAGAAAGTGCTATATTTTGAAGATTTCCGCTTAGCATCTGTTTTTGTTAGTAGTACTTTTACTATATCTTTAAGTAATAGTTTATTAAGTATTTCATGGTAATAAGTACTTTTGTGCAACCAAACCTGCTGTTTTTTTATCATTTCTGGTTGATTATTATTAGCATTATTTATAAACTCTTATTGGTTCGATTCTTACTAACCATTGTTTCTTTTGAAGTATTTATTTCCAATACTGCCTGTATGAAACGCGGTTGAGAAATTAATAAAATATTTAATTGAGATACGGTACGACTCGGTAAGTCGTCCTCGGACAATTTGCCAATAAAGAAAGGAACTTAAATGAAAGTGGCTTACCTAAATCTTGTCAGAGCTTCCTCTCTTCATTGACGTCTCGCAGGTGAGCTCACCGTAGCGTACGTCAAAAAATGCCGTTCCTCTCAATTCGGAAAAGAGATATTTTCAAATAAGGGGTTATAAAATGCGGGATAACTGACTTAATGAGGTTCAGACAACGTTCACACATATAAACATAATAATAAAAACATATGACTGTATATTTTTGTAAGCGGTTAACAAAACAACTAATTTAGGATGCAGTGTAAAAAACACCCGGAATTATACAAAAAGAAATCATAAAAAATCCAATATTGAACTAAACATACCGCCCACCCAAAATGATAGCAATTTTGTAATTAGGTAACAATAAACTTTAGAACAGAAGAAGCGAACTTGCAATGTAAAATATGTACAAAAAAGAACTAACAAAACAAAAACATGATATATGAAAGGTAAAGTAAAGTTTAGTTTATTGGAAGGGGAACTAATTTATTGGTAGGCCGTGTAATTGAACCGGAGGTGGTTCGTAGTTGCACCACCCGTACTACTCCATCACGACTAGGTAGAAGTTTTTCAATTCTTCCCAGGGGCCATTGCAAAGGCTTGGTGTTCTGTCCAACAATCATAACCACATCGTCTATGGCAGGATTCGGGGAATTTTGGGTCCATTTAGGTCGACTGATCATAGTCTGGAGGTACTCATGACTCCACCACTTCCAGAAGCTCTGGAGCGATTGTTGGAGAACTTGCCAGCGGGATAAGCGGTGTAGATTGGTGTCTGTCAAGTCTTCTTCCGGCGCAGCCACTAGTGGTCCTCCAATGAGGAAGTGTCCAGGGCTCAAATAGTCGACATCGTCGTTGGGGTCGGACGAAATAGCGCAAAGCGGACGGCTGTTAAGAACGGCTTCGATGCGGGCGATCAGCGTGGTGAATTCTTCAAAAGTTAGTGTCCGACTTTCCATAACGCGAACTAGGTGGCGCTTCACGGATTTGACACCAGCTTTCCAAATGCCACCAAAATTAGGAGCCGCGGGCGGATTAAAATGCCAAATAATCTCACGTTTGGCTAAATTGTAGTGAATATCTTCAGCGTGTCTCTGGAGAAATTGATGAATAGAGATATTTGAAAATAATCCACGATGAGCGATAGAACGGTACACCACAGCAAGAAATGCACTGGTGCTAAGATCGGAGACGAATTTCAAATGGATCGCATTATTGACCACACAGACGATGAAGCAAATGTAATTCTTCCGGCGGTTACTTTCCTTAATCTGGAAAGGGCAAGCAAAATCAATCCCAATATTGGTGAAAGCGCGGACATGGAAAAATCCGGAAAGTGGTAAATCTGCCATTAAAGGTTGGTTTGCCTTGGACTTGAGTTTGTAGCATGGTAGACACCTAAATATGCGCATCCTGACTAGTTGACGAAGTCCTGGTATCCAAAATTTTCTTTGAATGAACGCCTGCATTACGCGAGGGCCTCCGTGGATAGTGATCTGATGATACCAGTCACATATGAGGGTTGCTAAATGCGATTTTTTATGCAAAATGAGGGGGTGCTTGGCATCATACGTGAGATCTGAATGCCTCAGCCTACCGCCCACCCTGAGAAAACCCAGCTTGTCAATAAAAGGTGATAACGGTTTGATAGCTTGAGACATTTGTTCAGGGGACGTAGTCTTAAGATCATAATGGAAGTATTGTTCCTGGGATAGACGGACACATAAATTCATGCCATCTCGAAGTTCTGAAACCGACAGTACACCGGTTTTACGATGAGGTTTTGCGCTGCGGCAGTTGTTAACAAATCGGAGAACATAGGCGATGACATTTTTGAGGCGTTGGAGCGATGAAAAGGAGCTAATGGTGGTAACAAGTTCGTTCGGTTCGGCGGTGGCTAGCATCACAGTAGTCTCATCTTTGATTTCAGAAATTTCTTCTAGCCGATCAAAGTGAGAATCTGGCCAGCAGTTTAGGGGTAATTGCAAAAATGAAGGTCCTTCCCACCACTGAGAAAACTGCATCAGGGTGCGGGGCATCAGACCTCGGGATCCACAATCAGCTGGATTGTCTTGACTGCAACAGTGGCTCCACAGGTCAGGTGGGGCGATCTCTACAATGGAGGTTACCCTATTGGTGATGAATGTTTTCAATCGTTGTGGCGGAGTGTGGATCCAGAAGAGAACGACTGTGGAGTCCATAAATAAATTCGTCGCTGTGATGGTAATGGCGGGTCGGAACACTTCGAGGGATTCAATAAGGCGGGCTAACAGCAAAGATGCACAGAGTTCCAAACTGGGAATAGTAAGGCTTGGTTTAAGGGGTCCGACTCTATGTTTAGCCTTAATTTTTATATTCGCCAAGTCAAGCTGAAGCTTGGTGTATAAGTGGTCATTCAATGATAATCCAAGGGTATCCTTGGCCGGAGCGTCGAAAATTACGTGGAGTTTCGTATTAGAGGTGGTACTTTTTACCACAGCATGATATGGGATGACATATGGTGAGGGTTGGCAAGCTAATTTCAAGTGTGGCATGTCCAAATACTCCTGGGATAAGGCATTATTTTGAGGTTCTAAATCTGCCCGCTTGAGCCTGCTCTCCATGTTCAGAAGTCGTTTATGAGTGGTTTCGCGGTAATTTCCCAGCATTGGAGCCTTGGTGTTTCTAAAAGGAAGAGAAGCTATGCATTGGCTAGAGGGTGTTCTTCGGTGGGTGTTCATAAAATGTAGCTCACACAATTCGTCTTCCGGGTTCTGCGGTGTTACTGATGCGACCTCTTCAGTCTTCCAGAAACGTTGAAGTGCAATGTCACGAGGCGAGGTGCAACCTAAAAGCGATACGACCCTTTTTTCTGCTGGTTTGGTAATTTTCCCCAATAAAATCCACCCAAAGGAAGTTTTCACAGCTGACGGATTACCCCTGATGACGGAATTATTGTCGTCGGAAAGGATTTCGGAATAGAGATCCGCACCCAGAAGAAAATCTATTTTCCCTTTTATGTGGAAAGCCGGGTCGGCCAATATCATGGAGGAAAATCGATTTTTGAATTCATTTGAGAGCGTCGTAACCGGTAAATCTGTACAAATTTCGTGAAAAACAACGGCTTCTGCGGATATAGAATTGTTTCGAGTGTGTTTAGGGGTCAAAGTGCAAGAAACCATTTTCGTCTTGCTGGTCGTAGCATGGTTGCCGATGCCTGTGATGTTCAGTGGGCAATTCTTGAGCTTTAGATTTAACCGTTGGGCCATTTCCCTGGTTATGCATGACACTTGAGAACCAGGATCCACAACTAGACGTATAGGAACCTTCCTACCATCCGAAGCTGTAAGAAAAGCCTCTGCTGTGCCCAGCAATACCGTGGAGTACGCAGTAGTGGATGGGGAAGTACGGGCACTGCATGATAGTGCTTGCATAGGAGGGGGATTGTCAAGTGACTCCCTAGATGGGGCTGTGAAAGTAGAGCGGTGTAAATGCGAATTATGTTTCGAGGATCCACATGAGATGCATTTACCTTTGGAGTTACATTTTGACAACATGTGGTTTCCGAGGCAATTAAAACATTTTCTCAAAGTTTTCACAGTCTCCCAGCGGGCATCTACACTTTGCTTCAGAAATGTTTCACAATGATGTAACTTATGTGAAGATGAGCAAAGCGGGCATACAATATGAGCGGTGGAACATTCGGTGGAAGAAGATTTATTTGGCGGTGAAGAAGAAGTCCGACTGTGATGCGGGTTGGTCGTGATCAAAGCGGTTTTTCGTGGGAAATTTCCACTTCGGTTTGGATTAGACTCAGTCCTAGATGGAGAACTCAGTTCGAGAATTTTGAGACGTTCAGTTAAAAAATCCGAAAATTGTTTATACGTTGGATACTGAACCCCTGAATACTTGGCTTCGAATAATTTTTTGCTTTCCAAATCCAAGCAACGAAGACCGAAATGAAGCAGAAGTGTATCAGATAAGTCTGGTAGGTTCAAGGCCTTGAGTGCAGCAACATTAGTTAGGAAAACGTCAGATAACCTTTCCAAATTTTGAAGATTTTCTTGGGAAAGCGGTTTAAAATTCGTAATTTTTTCCAAGTAAAAATTAGCCAATAGCCTGTTGTTTTGGTACCGATTAACTAAAGTTTCAAATGCAATCTGATAGTTATCATCGGACAAATGAATCGATTCGATTAATTTTAAAGGCGGGCCTCTCAAAAATGAGCGTAAATAGTAAAATTTCTCAGACGAGGCCATTTGTCGATTTTCATGAATAAGGGACCGAAACAGACAGTAAAAATTGGGCCACTCTTGAAGATCGCCAGAAAATATTTGTAAATTGATTTTTGGAAGTTTCGCATGTCCTATGTCGGGCCTCTCATTTTTCGTAGACAGGCTAGTACTAGTAGCTGGCTTAGCATACTGCGAGGCTACTGCCTTTGCTGAATAGTATAACTCGTCGCAGGCTTGAGATCTAGCAGCCGTGTCGAAATTTTCGGGAGATTCTGTTTTAGAAGCAAATTCCATAATTTGATCTTGAATTTCATCAAATGATTGGTAATCCATGTCAATTTGTTCCATTCGGGATAAAAAAATGGGAAAATTTTCCTTTGTAAGATTTTTCGATAAGTCATAAACAATTTGAATTTTATGAAAATATTTTTCCCTCTTTTTAATTAAAAACTTAATTTTATCTTCCGCCATCTTGAAATAATTTAAAATAAAAGTGAGACAAAAAATGTATAGAAAAATATTCAGGAAAAACAAAGTTAAACTTTAATTAAACTCAAATATCAACTAATTTAATTGTACTATTTTCTGGAGAGAAAAAATGAATTTGCTAAAGTTGTACCAAATTTATAGAAAAATTGCAGTTCGCTTCTTCCCGAAACTTAACGAAGTCGTAATAGTTGGGAGAAGCAGCGTGAGGTGAGGTTAGAAGAGGCGTAAGCAAGTCTCTCTGAACGGCCTAGTCGTTGCTATGCGACATATAAAAAAAATGAAAAATTAAATTTTGTTTGGTTAAGTTCCGAATTGAGAAAATAATTAACTAATTTTCTTAATTAATTAATCCGGCCCCGGAGGACCATAAATTTTGTATGAAACGCGGTTGAGAAATTAATAAAATATTTAATTGAGATACGGTACGACTCGGTAAGTCGTCCTCGGACAATTTGCCAATAAAGAAAGGAACTTAAATGAAAGTGGCTTACCTAAATCTTGTCAGAGCTTCCTCTCTTCATTGACGTCTCGCAGGTGAGCTCACCGTAGCGTACGTCAAAAAATGCCGTTCCTCTCAATTCGGAAAAGAGATATTTTCAAATAAGGGGTTATAAAATGCGGGATAACTGACTTAATGAGGTTCAGACAACGTTCACACATATAAACATAATAATAAAAACATATGACTGTATATTTTTGTAAGCGGTTAACAAAACAACTAATTTAGGATGCAGTGTAAAAAACACCCGGAATTATACAAAAAGAAATCATAAAAAATCCAATATTGAACTAAACACTGCCAAAGTTTGTAACATTTTACATGGTATTACATAATTCTAAATTTTATTAAGGCCCTGAACCCAAATGAAAAGAATCCGTTAGAGGTTCATATTTCTCTTGAGCCTGCGGAAATTGACAATTGTGCTAATATTAAACCAGAAATAATTTTAATAAACTCAAAAAGTTCGATGGCTTTACACCTGTACATAAATTAATATTTTCTGTATAAATAAATTCTTGGTTCTAGAACATAGATAGAAGTAAATAATTAAAAATACAGAAATAAAAATTGTTTATCATTGTCAAGAGGACCAACATGTTCCACTATGAAATGCATAAGTTTCCTTTTACTTAAGTTTTTTAAAAGTTGTGTTGTATTCTACTTTTAAAAAGCACTATACTTCTACAATCCTTGAAAGGTCTTGGGTTCAGTGCATGGTAGAGACTGTATTGTTTCTAACCTGATGGTTATGCATGGAGGTGATTTGACCAAGATCATGCTCAATGGCCTTTTTTTTTCCTAATTAGGGTATCCAATTTATAGAAGCTGGGTGAACCTATAAAGGTCTATAGATCCCTCTGAGTCCATCCTATAGTTAATAGATTAAGTAATTTATCTGCTGCAGCCGATTTGAACATAGAACCTTCAGGTTAAAATGTATGATTGTATAGTATTAATAACCAAGAGACAGGAAGGTAGTAAAATATATACTAAAGAATAAACAGAAAGTATTAAAAATTAAAGAATAAGGTTGTGGTGATTTTTAATCCCACTCATGTGAGGGAAAGTTTCACTACTATTGCCTAACCTGGCAGATAACCACTTATATGTTTTGTAAACTCAATATTCTTGTACAGTTGTTGTTTTAAGCTAATAAAAACCTTTCTAAGGATAAATCATTCGTACTTCATTTTCATCACAATTTTATTAGCTTAAAACAACAACTGTAACGTGGTACCTACCACCCTAGTGCACGATCCGTTTACCCCAGATCGTATGATCCGAACGCTCTTTGTGCCGCAACGAGTCAGAAGAAGGGCAGCCATTGTTTCTTTTGTGGATTTAGTCGCCATCCTCGCTGGGCTTGTCCCGTTCTTGAATCAGAGTGTGCCAATAGCAAAATCAAGGGCCACTATGCCCGTGTATGTCGGAAAGCTAAGAAAAATACTCAGAAAACCAAACCTGTATCTGCAGCTATTTTAGCATCACTGAATGATGGGTTTCTGCCTCAGTTAAGCCATGCTGTTACCTTTGCTCTTGTAAATGGAATCCCCTGTAACTGCCTAGTGGACACAGAGTTCTGATAGCTTCGTCAGCCTTGACTTTGTCTGTGAACACAACATTCAAGTTATGCCTAAGGAGGGACGAGTATCAATGGCATCTACGTCGTTACGGACCAAAGTTAAAGGATTTATTCTTTTAAAGCTAGAAATTGTGGAACACACTTACACTAAATGTAAGTTGACTGTTCTGAAAGAACTCTGTTCCGATATTCTCATCGGACATGACATACTCAAAGCAAACTCAAATATTCTTCTAAAATTTGGTGGTGACAAGGCACCTCTCACAATCTGTTCGCATACTGTATCTAAGATTGACCCTGTACGTCTCTTTGATCATCTCTCCCCTAAGTGTCGTCCAATTGCCACGAGGTCCCGCAAATACTGTAATGAAGACAATCAGTTCATTAAGACAGAAATCACCCGGTTGCTTTCCGAAGGAGTGATTGAGCCCAGCAATTCACCATGGAGAGCTCAGGTATTGGTTGTAAATAACAATGAAAAAAAAGGACTGGTGGTGGACTATTCTCAAACGATAAATAGGTATACTCTACTTGATGCCTACCTCTTACCAAATGTTGACCGACTTGTCAGAAAAGTTGCTAATTACAAACATTACTGTGTCGTGGACTTACGGTAAGCATATCATCAGATCCCAATATGTGAAGATGAGAAGAAATATACTGGTTTTGAAGCAATGGGTACACACATACCTTACTAATGGAGTAGCCTGCTTCCAACGCGCAATAGACCAAATTATAACTGCCGAAAACCTCACCGGAGTGTATTCATACCTCGATGACATCACTGTGAGTGGGATGGATAAATCTGACCATGGCCTAAATCTAAACAAGCTTATATTGACACTCGATAAGCTTGGCATTGAAATCAACAAAGAGAAAAGTAAATTTGACCTCACAAACATAAAACTTCTGGGGCACCTTGTTTCATTCCAATCAATCAACCCAGACCCAACAAGGCTTGCCCCGTCGCTTAATATGCCACTGCCACTTAACTCTGAATCACTGAAGCGGGCTCTTGGTTTCTTCGCCCATTACTTGAAGTGGATACCTAAATTTTCAAATAAAATCCGTGTCTTGATTGATGCCACATCATTTCCGCTGAATCAATCTGCTGCTTCTGCTTTCGAAAATCTAAAAAAGGATATTGCCAACTCAGTCGTCACAACCATCGATGAATTTCGTCCGCTTGTAGTAGAAACCGATGCCTCTAAGTTTGCACTGGCAGCTAACCTTAGTCAAGATGGACTGCCGGTTGCATTTTTCTCACGATCACTAAGCAGATCTGAAATCAGTGGACATCCACCAATCGAAAAGGAGGCTGCGGCTATTGTTGAAGCCTTGAAACATTGGAGAGAATTCCTCCTTGGTAAGCATTTTCGCCTCATAACTGATAAAGAAGCTCTGTCTTTCATTTTTGACCGAAAACATGGGAGTAAGGTAAAAAATGAGAAGATCACTAGATGGCGAATAGAGCTAGCTCCGTTCGTTTATGACATATCTTACCGTCCCAGTGAGGCAACAACAAGGTAGGCATACTCTCCCGTGTCTGTAATGCGTCCACTTCTACTGACTTGTTCCAGCTTCACCAATCTTTGTGCCACCCTGGTGTTACACGTATGTACCATTGGCTCAAATGTAAGAGCATTCCCTATTCACTTGAAGATGACTTCAAGCTGTACCATCTGCGCTGAAGTAAAACCTAGGTACTTGAAAACATCTAGAACCTTAGTTAAGGCCACCTCTCCATTTGAACGCATTAACATAGATTTTAAGGGCCCTCTCCCTTCCAGGTCACAGAACTTCTACCTCCTTACCATCATTGACGAGTACTCCCGCTTCCCTTTCGCATACGCCTGCCGTGATGTTTCTGCTGCCACTGTGGTTGAGTGTCTCAAAAATCTCTTCTGTTTGTTTGGAATGCCAGCCTATGTCCACTCAGACCGGGGACCTTCCTATATGTCTAGGGAAGTCAAGGATTTCCTCCATTCAAATGGTGTAGCTACCAGCAGAACAACACCATACAATCCGGCAGGAAACGGGAAAATTGAACGCCTCAATGGAACTCTGTGGAAAACCATTTGTCTCTCTTTGAAGACTCTTGGACTGCGGACGGAGAACTGGGAAATGGTCCTACAGGAATCCCTCCGCGCTATTCGATCTCTACTTTCCACAACAACTAACTCCACTCCTCATGAACGATTTTTCACCCATCCTCGCCGTACAGCCAATGGAGTCTCCTTGGTTAACCCTATGTCCTGTGCTCGCCAAAAGGAACGTGTGGATCAGCAAATATGAAGACCCTGTCGAGGAAGTGGAATTACTTGAAGCTAGCCCACAGTACGCCCTAATCCGCAAGAAGGATGGATCAGAATCAACCGTGTCCCTGAGACAATTAGCACCTAAAGGAACTCATGAAATGTTGGAGAAGCCTTGCCCTAACGGTGATGAACCCGCTCCAATATTAGAGCCCTCTAACATGGTACATCCGGAAGAACCCTCTGCCACTCCATCTGTTCATGGCTCTCTCTCTAATGAAATTGGAATCCGAGTGTGCCCCTCAAGACCACAACGGGTGACCAAGGCTCCATCTTACCTCAAAGACTATGTTACTAATTGAAAACCAATCCTGGTGTTACAAATCTTGAATGAAGTTTTAAATCTTTCTTTTGTATCTCAAATATTGTATTTAAATTTTGCCAAATGTTTTCTTAAATCTTTCTATGTATCTCATATATTGTACTTAAATTTTGCCAAATGTTTTAAGAAAAACTCAGGGTGAATGTGGTGATTTTTAATCCCACTCATGTGAGGGAAACTTTCCCTACTATTGTCTAACCTGGCAGATAACCAGTTATATGTTTTGTAAACTCACTATTCTTGTACAGTTATTGTTTTAAGCTAATAAAAACCTTTCCAAGGGTAAATCATTCGTCCTTCATTTTCATCACAAAGGTAATATGTAAAGATAAAAATTAAAAATTAAAATGGGTAAATAATTAAGTTAAAATACATAAGTATCAGGTATCTGAGTGGTGGACAATAAAGATGAGGGAGGGGAGAGAGCATGAGATATATATATCAATAAAGAGCAAGGATGATCATGTGGAGCATTAATAACCATACCAATAAAAATTAAATAAAAACTACAGTAAGTAATAAAATAAAATAAAAAATACAGTAAGAAATAAATATATAAATTCAGAGGTAATGAAAATAAACAATACAGATAAGCAATGAAAATAAAAAATACAGTATGTAATAAATAAAGTAAGTAATAAATAAAGTAATAAAAATACGGCATAGTGTAATAAAAATGAAAATGTTAATAAGAAACAATGATGATTATGATGCCAATGGGTACGATAATGTATACAATAAGTTCATGAAATAGTATAAAGGATAGATGTAGAACAATATGTGGTAAGGCACAGTGAAAAAGGAGAACATACTGTTATTAAAATAAACATGTAAAATTGTATAAAAAGTGCGATAAGTAAGTTACATTTGATGGGCTGTATTGAAATAGTATAAATGTAAAAAGACAATGATTTGTGGTTAAGTAAAGATATAATTAAAATAAAAATAATGAGTTAAGATGAAAACGGATGAATGTCATTAAAATGATTATTAAAGGTAAGAAATGAATAAACGCCTTACAGAAATATTAAGCATGGAAATAGTAAGAATAATAATAAATAATAGAGAAATTTATTGACCTCTACCCGAACCATTTTCTTCCACATATATTATCAAATCAACTATTATCATTCAAGAAAAAAAAATATATATATATATTAATTTAACAGATACAATATGGATATGCAAGATATATATTAGAGTCATTCTCATGTGAACTAACTAGGTGACTTATTGCTATGGACTATCATTATAACTAATTGGCTATGGATTACATCTAACTTAGAGACTATTCTCTTACATACTATAATTTATCTACTACATCTCTATTCTCTACTCTTCTACCTTCACCTTCTCTCATATAAATGTAAATGAAGATGGGAAGACAAGGAAGTCTACATTGCTGAAAACATAGAAGCATTGATGAAATTTCCTTGTAGCAACACTATTTTCTGAAGTAATTTGCTTAATGCCATAGACAAATAACTACTTCCAAATGCTGAGACTCTCTGAATTATTTACTCTCAAGTGGACAATTGCAGTTAGTGTGCTTACGTGTTCGAGTTTTTACTCTCGATATTGCATAATTTGCTCGCAGGTTCACCTAAATACCATCAGTTGCGTTCACCAGAGTAAAATTCGCGAATGAATGGGCATCTAAGAGTTGTAACGGCACATCACAGAAAGTATGAACGTTACCCCCTTTCTCACGAAGAGTAGTTTGAATGATTCAAAATAGATTTTGATTTCCTTACAGTAATCTCCAAAGGATGTATTGATCTGAGAAGTGAATCGTAACTCTTAGGATCTGGCTCTCAAGACCTCAAGATGCCATTACCTATTTATCAATCTCGAGAGTGAAAAACTCACTCTTTTTAATGCATCTTTAAGCAGTCCGAAGTCCAATGTCTAGTATATAACAGGTTCGTCAGTTATCACTAAGTGTAACAAGCTTCTTTTGTTCTCATATTCATGCCCCAAATAGCGAAATGAGTTCCTGTAAACATTTATTGACATTAAGATCACACTCATGTCTTTACATAAAATTAACATATATTACAGATTTAACGAACAAATTATATATGCAAAGAATGACGAAATATTTTTAAATAAATCAATGTTAGGTCTTAGGATAGGAGACCGATTAAATCATGAAACTTCACCAAAAAGAAGTTTTAAATTATTAACCGAATCTCAAGAACCTGAAAAAAATACTTGTATTTTGTAAAAATATAACTACGATGTGTGTTTTACATATAACTTGGTTTGGTTATCAATTTCGAATGAAATTATCGCCATTTTCATACCTGACCGTATGGTTGCTAAGATCATAAAGCTATTTTACAAATGTCTACTCTATAAACTATTGGAATTCTTCTTGACGCCTATAATTGAATTTTATTGAAGAATGACTAATTGTTTGAAGTCAACAGCTCATTTTGTTCAAAATGCGTCTTATATTGCTTTCGTGAGTATCATTTACGGTCATAACAATAAAAAAGTATTCAGTACCTCTTCCGATGGTAATTATATTCTTGCACTTAAATAATTTTAGCATTTATTAAATTGAGTATTTTGAATTGTTTGGTTTAAAAAATATTAGCATTATGTTTTGTCGATAGATATATTACTGTTACCAGTATTTTCTTTCTTGTATTGGAGGTTATGGTTTGAGAAATTGTTGTTAACCTTAGTGATCATAGTCACCCGATTTTAGATCAATTAAGTGCATTTGCGAGTACTAGAAAACATTTACACTTATCCAAATGACAAAAAAAAAAGTAGATCTTATGGTTGACGCTTTAAACCATGGAGATCTTTGGCGGTGCAATGAGGTCACCTTGCAAACACATATTACTTGTGGGACCACAGGCAGTCTGAAGACATCACTCAATCTCTATGAACCATGGTTTTGATGGTACTCCGATAGGCTGCCCACAGCTCAATAACTCCCTTATAGCCCCTTTGATACCGATTCACCAGTGACATATTCTCGGGTTCAAGGGCAGAGACAAATTGGTCTAGATCCAAGTATTATGGCTCTTTAGATCAGAGGGATTATAGATAGTATCCATAACTCCACTTACCTCTATATATCTCTTGTATCCCATGAGTTCTTATCTCCTCAAACGTATTCTGAATCAGAACAATATGACGATCCTTCTTATGTATCTAAACTATAATACAAATTCGTGCCATAAGTTATTAACTATGTATATGAATGCTTAAATAATACATTTATCAACAACTAATTCCCTAAAACACATCAACAAATTCAAATAATGGAATTCAATGAAATACCTATCAAACCCATATAATTCAGGATAAAGTAATGCATTAAATTCTAATCTTTATATCAATCAATGTTATTGTTGTTTTGTAAACAGAAATGTGGTATCCGTCCGATTATTGGATCAAGAAAACTTCATTTTACACCAAAACCCGGGAAAACCAAGTCTGGAGAGGTAAGTCATTTTTTTTTAAATCCTCCATTCCTTACTCTAAATCCTTTTATAAACGATTTTTAAGTGCTAATGTAAGTTACGATGATTAGCGTAACCTTATAATAAAAAAACCTATAGCAAAAATATTAATCTTTTGTACATATTTTGCAGTTACTTCATTCTTTAGTTAATCATTCGTATTTATTTCATTTAACTGTTTCAAATCATTGTAGTTTCATAAGTCAATAACATTTTTTCCGCCTACTTTAATTTTCTTTTTTCCAATAACACCATAGGAAGACAAACTTTAGACATTTTCTTCCTTTTTAAAACAGCTATTTGCAATGATGGAAGGTTAGAACAGCTGAACAGATCTCTTGTATGACCGTGAATTGATGGACGAAGCTAACTATAGTATTATAATGTCGATTTTATTTCGAATTTACCGAGCTAAAAGAATATTTGAATTAAATAAAATTAGGTAATTTAATATTAGGAAGGTCTATTTATTTTTTTAAGCAAAGGTTGAATTTGTTAAGCATCTATAACAGTGGTTCCCAATCTGTGGGGCCTGAGTACTAGTCAGGGGGGGGGGCGCGAGGCCAGGAAAAATACTCACTTAATTTTATTTATTTTTCTCTTACCGGTACTTCTTTATCATAAATTGAAATTTATAATGTTGTTTATTGTGATAGTAAAACTAAATGTTTTGTTTTCAATGTAATGATTGTTTCGTTTTTTCATATGTTCATACAATTTACTGTGCGTGGGGGCGTAGGAGGATTTAATTTGATAAGGGGAGGGGGAGTCGAAGCTTTTCATTTCAACACGGAGGCGTGCCAATAATTTTCTATACAAAATAAGCAAATTGAAATTTCAATAAATTAGAAGCCAGTAGAAACAATGAAGGATTATGACAGAGAACGGAAATGAAAGGCGGGTGAATATTGAAAGGTAATTTGTGTCCATATATTGAGGAAGTTATCCAGAAAAACATTTTGAGGGAGATACTGGTTTTGATATGGACAGCCATATTAGACCAGGCAGTTAACAATTATCAGATCCAAAAGTGTATCTACTAAATTCTAGTATTAACTCATGCCTAGAATACATAACACCAAGTTTGGTTTGTTTGCCTAAGAGTCCGTCAAAAATATTTATATTTTTATTAAATGAAAAAATACTGGTATTTGATACTTAATTTTTAATATCGATATGACGATAAATCGAGCGAAGTGTCGGACGAGAGTATCAATGTATCGTATTGTTTCAAATACTTCAGGACTGCCTCAACCTTTTAGAATTATTAAATTCATCAGAATTTCTCTTTATTATGTTAGTTCAAGGTTTTCTTTATTAATGATAATGATGTATATATTTTTAAGTATTTATATAAGTATATCAATACATAAGTTGTTCCAATAAGGTAAACAGAATAATTGGAATAATTTTTGTTAGAATTCATTTAAGACCTGTATACAGTAATTAAATATGTGTAAATGAACAAAAAAATATTTCTGTAGGATAGACAGTTAAAACACTCAATAGCAGTAGAAATTAGTTTGTCATTCCTGTAAAATCAGTTCATCATGTCTGAATGATGAAAAGAAAAGAAATGTTCTCTCCCACCATATAATGTTACAGAAATGTATGTCAGAAACCAGTTTACTCAAGTAGGATTTGAAAGAAGCCCTATTTTGAAGAATCACTTACATACGCCCCTATATGCCAGTAATCACTTGAATTCCTCTCTTTTAAAGTTAAACATATAAATTCAAATTAATTATAAATGAATAGATCAATTTTTAGTGAATATTGAGTTAAAAGTATAAGATAGTAATGAGTTCATGTTCAAAGCTGTAAATACATTTTTAAGTTAACTCTAAACAGTTTTAACAAGTAAAGAACCAATGACTTATAAAATTATAGTCAATTATATTTTAAATTAGACCGATTATTTTTACATGAAAAATAAATAAGAAGAATAATTATTTAAAACCTATTGAAATATTATTAATAATGAAATCTTCAATCTGTGAACTTAGATCTTTTCTATCAAATGGGGTTGTATTGAATTCAAATTACATCATAAAAGAATAACGGGCATTGCAGTTTAGAAGATTTTATATTTGAAATTAAATAAAGTTATAATTATTCATAAGCAAATACCAAACTTAAGATAATTAAATTTTGCAATCTTTGATAATTGTATTTAACCTTTTTTTTTCAAGGTCACGATTTTTTTTTTAGCTTCAAAACATTTTATTTATAGAGTTTTAAAAAGTTTTTATATTTAAAAGCAGAATTTTGTTGTTCTTCGTCATTTAAAATTATCATTTTTCATATCTTGTCCTTTATCTGTAAAGGTGCTATATCTGCTTTATAAAGTACATATGCTATGTTATTTTTATAAAGTAAAATAAAATCACACTTTTTTGTGATTATATTTACTTGATTTTTATGCTTTGTATAAGTTATACTATACAATATGCATATCCAATATACAATATTCTGGTATGTACTTGATCACTTGAGTCTATGCTCAGTGAATTATAGATAAAACATTTTTAAACAAATTAGTTTATTATGAAATCGATTTGGTGCATTGACAATTTATACAATGCAGTTTTGTATTCAAGCCAATTATACATCAGCATTCATTTACTTATAAAAAAATTGATTTTTTAACATTTTATATTTTCAGATTTCTAGAGAATATCCAGTCATCGACCATACATACGATGCTATTGTCGTTGGAGCAGGTGGTGCTGGACTTCGTGCAGCTTTCGGTTTGGTTGACGAGGGCTTTAACACAGCTGTTATCACTAAATTGTTTCCTACCAGATCTCACACTACTGCGGCCCAAGGTGGGATGAATGCTGCTTTAGGAAATATGGAAAATGATGACTGGCATTGGCATATGTAAGTTTATGAAACTGGGAATGAAAGGAATCAATTTCCTAGACTTAAAAAAGTTTTTAGTTACACCACTTTTTAATAAAAGGCAATATTAATGTATTTAGACATTCACTATACTGAATTTAAATGGTATTATTCCTTTATTAAACAGCTTCCTCTTAACCAGGAAGCTTCCTTGATTAAAAAACTTATCAAACATACAAATTAAAATTATTTTTTGTCAATTATACTCTAAAAATTTTTTAAATAGTTCAAGACAAAAGAAATTTATGTTGATTTTTAGTAGGTATCAATGCTTTAAATGATTTCCTCACCAAGTATCTTAAGTTCATTTTTAAACAAATAGCCAAGTTTTGATATTACATAGATTTTTTTTCTATTATATTTTCTCTTTGAAATATCAACAAAACACATTTAATGTATCATGTAAATATATACGGTATGTAAATTACAATTGGAATGAATGAAAAAATACTTGGCAGATCACATTAAACAACAGTACAACCTTCAAGAGAAAGCGAATTTAGATCAATTCAAGGGGTCTAAGGTGGCCAATAAAGTTAATAATAATACTATAAATATATAGGAGTATAGAAAACAATAAAAATATTAAATACTCTTTTAGGTTTCCACGGCCACTATTTATACAAAATACTTCAGTGGTATCTTCTGGTTTAGACCGTGTCGCTAACTTTTTTGGCGTTTCGCCAGACATGCTGCTGACTTCTTCAGGGCAGAAAAGAGAATGATTCTCTTTTCTGCCCTGCAGAAGTCAGCAGCATGTATGATGAAACGTTGGCAAAAAAGTTAGCGACACGGTCTAAACCAGAAGTATTTTGAATAAAAATATGATTAGTTTTTTATTTTCCTATCATCGTCATAATTGATGCAACAACCAGTTAGCGAGTTTGGGCCTCCTTGGGCCCTCATATTCCTATAACTTGCATATTCATTAATATGCAAGGTTTTGGAATTTGCTGTTGATTTTCTAATGTTTCTTCAGGTCAGTATGATCACTGCTCTTCAACAATTTAAAAAATATTTTTGAGTTATTTAATAAACTATGTACTAATTACATTTAATAAATGTACTATTAATTATTGATTTAAAGGCTATATTTATTGATTTATAGGTATGATACTGTAAAAGGATCTGATTGGCTGGGAGATCAAGACGCTATCCATTACATGACTAAAAATGCTGGAGCATCCGTTATTGAACTGGAAAACTATGGTAGGCCAATCTTTCAGTTTTATTTGGTTTTTGAAATAGATGGTTTTAATAATGATTATTTAATTCCTTTTTCCCTTGCTGGTTAGGAATGCCTTTTTCAAGAACTAAAGAAGGTAAAATATATCAGAGAGCTTTCGGAGGCCAAAGCTACAATTACGGAAAGGGCGGCCAAGCGCACAGAACTTGTGCCGTAGCAGATAGGGCAGGCCATTCACTTCTTCACACCCTTTATGGGCAATCGTTAAGGTACTTACATAAAATTACTTTATGTACCTTGTATGCATTTTTTCTCATCCCATTTATCAATGGTTCATTTAAATATTACTTTTTTTTTTTTATCTTACTTCTAACATTAAGACTCTTTAAAACTCTTTTTTCTGTTGTTTTTTTTTAAAGATATAATTGCAATTATTTCATCGAATACTTCGCTATGGATCTACTAATGGATGATGAAAAGTGTGTTGGAGTCATAGCCTTATGTCTACAAGATGGTACACTCCACAGATTCCAAGCTACAAATACTGTAAATTGTTTAAGATTTTATAATTCTGATGTATACAATTTTAATTAGACATTTACTCTCAATTAAATCTAAGAAATCAAGGTTGTGATGCCATACAAAGAAATAAAAATAAAAATTAAAAAAGTCCACAAATTGGAATCTCACAGATATAATTTAAACATATCAAACCTAATTTTTATCCTTAATAAGCCCTTCGTATAAATGCCAAATACTATGTTGGTACTAATTGAAAATGTAGAACAAACTGCACATAAGACAACCATCCTACTTTAGATACATGTGCCGGCCTTAAGCGAATAGAAATAAAATAAAATAATAATTTTTTAACTTATTATTGTTACATAAAGCATAACGGTCACAATAGACTTGTTATTTTTGCACTACTCAACATTTTCAAAAATTTTTTTTGGAATGTTTGAACATTTTATTCAGTACCAAAAATTAACTTAATACTATTCATTTTGAACTGTTAAAATATGATTCAATTGAAAGATGTATTATTCCTTTACTTATTAGAAAGTGAAGTTCTCCTATATTTTATAAGCAAATATTTAAAAGACATTATTCAACTATGATTTGAGATATACATATAACATTCGACAGTGACTTATTGGCTGCTTACATTTGGTACTATTCTAGACCATATTTTTATCATGATTACTTGTTACTTTTCGGTACTAGCCTATTATTATTACCCTTGCGGTATTAGTCTTATCTCTTTTAATTATACATAATCAGGTAATAGCTACTGGTGGTTTCGGAAGAACTTACTTCTCGTGTACAACTGCTCATACTACCACAGGCGATGGAGTAGGAATGTTAAGCAGAGTAGGTCTTCAGGCACAAGATATGGAGTTTACTCAGTTCCATCCCACAGGTAAGCAAGGGGTCATTCCATATTGATGATTAAACAAACGCCATTATACATTTTTTTAAATGTTTATTGTTTTGTGATTTATGATAAATTAGCATTTCAACAAAACATAAAAAAATTAATGGAATGTAAATTAAGATATAACATATCTTAAGACTCAGGGTTTACCAGAAATTGATAAGATTAGTGAGGACATGTATTAATAATCCTAACAGTACTTTACTGAAACCATCTGACATATTTGAAATCAAAATTACATATACTAGTCTTAAACAATCAGAACTGAAACAAAATTATAAATTTTTAACTAATTAGTGTTAATAAAACATAACGTACAAAATGAACTTGTATTGTTATATTATTTTTGTAATATAAACAGTATTAAAACTTCCTCTCTTAAATGTTTAGTTTACATACTCTTTAATAAGCATTGACAATGGCTGGAGAACTCAATTTTTAACTCATTTTGATGAGATTGATTGTCACATCTGTATGTATCTTCACATGTACATTCATATAACTTTAAATATATTACCCATGGAAAGTTGAAATTTTGGGAGTTGGAATTATAGTGGAAGATCTAGTTGTGCACCAATAAAGTAAATTATAATATAGAAATATGAAAGTCTAATTAAAAAATAAAGAAATTCTTATTGAAATTCATTATAATTATATTTTTCAGGTTTTTTATCATTGAAATCTGTATTTGATTTATTTATTTTTTTATTTATCATTTGTTTTCTAGGAATTTATGGTGCTGGATGCTTGATTACTGAAGGTAGTCGTGGTGAAGGAGGTTACTTAGTCAATGCTAGTGGTGAAAGATTCATGGAAAAGTATGCTCCCACTGCAAAAGATTTGGCTTCTAGGGATGTTGTTTCTCGAGCTATCACAATGGAAATCAGAGAGGGCAGGTAAAAAAAAAAATTAATAAACTATGGTGTATGTAAAATTTATCATGTTGAGAATCGTAGACAGTTCTTATCATATATCGTTTTTAGTATGTACTCAATAGATTTAAGTTATTGCCTTCTAGCTGTATTTAAGATAATTAATTTTTTTTTTCTAATTTATAAATTATTTTAATTTAATTTAGAGGAGTAGGTCCAGAAAAAGATCATGTATTCCTTCAATTACATCACTTGCCTCCAGAAATATTGGCACTTCATCTTCCTGGAATATCGGAGTCTGCGATGATATTTGCTGGTGTCGACATAACTAAAGAGCCTATTCCTGTTATCCCGACTGTACATTACAATATGGGTGGTATACCAACCAACTATAAAGGCCAAGTAACTAGAATTTATTCTTTAACTTAATGTTAATTTATCTGATAAATTTATGGAACTTGAATTAAAATTCTAAACTCCTCTGTGCTCTCAAGTTATCTGATCTTCATCTGTAAGCGTTTTGTATCTTCTTTCATTTTTCCTTACTTTGATGGTGACCTTTCAATGGTGATTGAGACTATAGCTAATTATGTACTGCTCTCTGAGGTTTGTCTTTCATACCTCGTCATAGAGGCAGTCGCATTTATCCCATGTCTAGGTTTAAGTGGACATTCTCTTTTTCCTGTAGACAATATTTCCTCGAATCTTTCTTATACCAAACCACTAACACCCAGTACCTAATATCTTCCCATAACAGAAGCTAATTTTGTATTTTTGTCGCCATATTTTTTTTCTTTTATTTATTTTTTTTACTTTTTAGTTGGTTCTTTTAAATTTAATTTTCTCATTTATTAAAACATATTTAGTCTATAATTTTTTTATTTATTTTTTTTTGTTCCATTATGCTCTTAGTGAGTATTAGTGTGCAATAAAATTGTATTAAGTACACCTTTGGCCAGATATAGTATAAAACAGGTGGCTTTAGGATTTTTAAAGGGAATAAAAAATTTATAATCCCATTAAAAAATACTTGGTTGTACCACTATAAAATGGTCAAAGATCCTTATCCTAGCTGTACCTATGTAGGCAAAATTTAAGACTCCTGGTGTACCATCGTCCAATTATCCATAGTAGTATAAAGTGATGTTATACAAATAATTTATATATTTTTATTTGATTATTATTATTTTTTTTTTGTTTGATTGTGGT
The DNA here is from genome assembly GCA_964056705.1 of Troilus luridus. NCBI lineage: Eukaryota > Metazoa > Arthropoda > Insecta > Hemiptera > Pentatomidae > Troilus > Troilus luridus. Next base: position 56,032,828 of record OZ057417.1, on the reverse strand, counting down.
ATTTTCTCTTTTATTGTATGATTGTATAGCTACTTAGCGCTATTACTTATTCCCTACAAGCGGGAGATTGTAATACTACAATCAATAAAATATAAAATAATTCCAGGTTATTGTTAATCGAGACGGTACTGACAAGATTATTGAAGGTCTCTACAGTTGTGGTGAAACAGCTTGCACGTCAGTCCACGGAGCTAACAGGCTAGGAGCCAATTCACTTCTGGATATTGTTGTTTTTGGAAGAGCTTGTGCCAAAACGATTGCTGAAGAAAGCAAACCTTGTGATTCACAGCCCGAGTTAAAAGCGGTAATGATTTATTATATACTGTTTCTACAGGAGGATTTTCACTGGCAAAGTACTGAAGCTACCATTTTAAAAAGACTTATATTAATTTATTTATTATTATCTAGAATCATGGCGAAGAATCTGTTGCTAATTTAGACGCCTTGCGTTTTGCTGATGGTGAATTGAATACTGCACACATTCGACTTACCATGCAGAAAGTGATGCAAAAAGATGCAGCAGTATTCAGAACAGCAGAAACTTTAAAAGCAGGGGTGGAACATATGAAAGAAGTGAATAAAATGTTGGATGATCTCAAGGTAAAATATTTGGTCCATCAGTTCACATGACTTACTGCTTTGGAGGTACAGTCTGATACAAAATTTTTTTGCTGAACCTTCTCAACAAATTTGTTTGTAGTATAAAATGTATAAATTTTACATTTATCTTTGTAGACGATTTTATTTATTTCTAAATCAGTATATGGAATTTTCATGAAGATTTTTTTTTTTCGAGTTATTTAAAAAAATTGATAAAGTAAATAAAACGTCTTTCAATGGAAACACGAATTGAATACTTTAAAAACATGTCTACAAAGTCAAACATGCCTGTGCTGATATATGAGCTGTTATTTACGAAAATAGACTAAGTCCATTTTTTCATGTTCGTGATATCTAAATGTATCCATTTTAATTACATTAAAAATATAGGCAAACCAGAAAAATGTTTTTATCACTTAGCACATTGCAAAGAGTAATGGTTAAAACCCTGTACACCTTTTAAATTTTATTATGAAATTATAATCATTCAGATCATTCAAAAGAATAAAATTTTGTTTTCGATCCAAGCGGACTTATGTTAACTATTTACATTCATTTTAAATGATTTTATAACATAATAAATTGAAAACAAAAAAGTAAGAAGAGAAAAAAAAAAGTTTGTATGAATTATTGCTTGATTATCTTCAAAAAAGCAGAACTTTAAACTTAAAATTTATTATTTAATTATTCTTATAACAACACTGTCGGTCAAGTGTGTAGTTATCACCTCATTGGACAAATTTTGTTCTAGAAACAGTAGTCTCTACCTAGGCCCTTCATTGGTTGCAGTAGTATTCTTTTTTTTTTTTTAAACTACACTAGTCAAATAATAAATAATTATAAAAGCTGATGAAATGATTATAGTAATTGGTTAGGTATAAGTTTTCCTGAAAGTTGGATAACGATTAAAGAAGGTGCACAAAAAAAAAAAAAAAAAAAAAAGTATGTAAATAATAAATAATGATTATATGTAAGGAAGAAAATAGTTGGGGGTGCAGTCAAATAAGACACTAAATAAGTGGTTACTTATTTTAATTACGTGCCGACGTTTCTTCCTTACATCTATCATCCAGTCAACCATCCCTCGCTTCTCATGAATAATGATTATAATTCATCAATTTTTCCCTTGAATATTAATCTCGCCTGAAGAAGTTTTATTGGTGCATCCTCCCAAAAGTAATCAATTTCACCTATTGTGCTCATAGTCATTCATATTTTAATTTTTTAAGTCTAATGTTTCATTCGAATGCCAGTGATTGGTAAGAGATAATTTTTCCTGAAAGTTGGACATTGACTAAAGTTAGGCCCTTAAAAAAATCTATAATTTTATATATAATTTATTTTTATTATGATAGTTATTATTTTTAAATATTTTTGTTTTGAAGAGAAAAGATTTCTCCTGGCAGGGATTCGAACCACCTGACCTACCAGGGGTCGTTCGTATCCAAGTCAGACAAATCTGTTCTCTTCACCAAAATGAAGAGAACGGATTTGTCTGACTTGAATACGACCCCTGGCAGCTCAGTGGCTTAGAGCACTGCACCCGAGATGCAGACGACCCGGGTTCAAATCCCGGCCAGGACAAACCTTTTCTCTTCAAAACAAAAATATTTATAATTTTATAGATTCATTTGTCATCTTTGTCCATGTATTATCTTTTCCACATCAATATAGATGAAATTATAGCCTGTATAATAGAACAGAAATAATAATCTGTTATTATGCCTATCAATATTAAAATTTATAAGATACATTTAATTAAATATTTAGCTGATAACAGATTTTCAGTATTGAAGCTTATCAGGTAACAAACCTAGGGATTTACCATACATATAAATGTTTAGAAGTGCAAAATATTTTAACTATTATTATATAATAATTTCAGGGCTTTATTTTCATATTACGTTATGTTAACAGACATGCGACAGAAGTATGATTTGGAATTCAGATCTTGTTGAAACATTAGAGCTGCAGAACTTGATGTTGTGTGCGTTGCAAAGCATCTCAGCCGCTGAAAACAGAAAAGAATCCCGTGGTGCTCATTCTAGAGAAGACTTTAAGGTTAGCTTAACTTTATCTATTTTTTTATTATGAAATATTAGTTTAATACTTTTTACATATAAGCATCAAGATTACTTTAAAATATTTCTAACCTGGAATCCCCCTATTTGAATGGAATGTTGAGCTTTCAAGACTGATGTCTCCAACACCTTTATATGATCGGATTCAGATAATACCAGAACCTTAAATTCAAGTAGACACATCAACACATACCTAAATATATTTAGTTTCTATTTTTACTTTTAGATGAGAATAGACGAGTACGATTACTCTAAACCAATTGAAGGGCAGAAGAAGAAGCCAATTGAGGAACATTGGCGTAAACATACATTAACTGCTATCGATCCTAAAACTGGAGAGGTAAGTTTTATATAATTTTGTAAAGTATAACAAATATTTAAGAGAGTGGAATAGCTCAGTGTCTAGAGTGCTGAGTTACTGAGACCTAAGTCCTGGATAAGAGACCAGCCAAAGAAGGTACATTATTTATTATGTTAACAACCATTAAACCTTCCAAAGACAATATTTCCTCGGTTCATTCTTATACCAAACCATTAACTCTCAACACCCTTCATATATCTACAGTCTCCTCGGATTCAAATCCTCAGTCCAGCACCATAAAACACTCGCTCCCACAAAACCAAAGCATTCGAACGTTCCTTCCTTGCCCGCTCCATCACAGTGTGGAACTCAGTCTCTACTAACATCTGTCATGCTCCCTCACTCTTGTCATTCAAATCCTTGCTTTTCCAACATCTCCTGGTTTCCCAAATAGATGCCCTCTAAGCAGCTTAGTCATTTGCTTAGAATGAAATGTATTGTGTTATTTTGGTGTTTTTAAGAAAATGTACATCAAGTAAAGAAAGTAGTATTTGCTAGCTCTTGCATTCAATAGTTGTTATTGATTTATCTTTTCTTTTAATTGCTTAATATCTTGTCAGGATTCGTGCTGTTTATTTACTTATTATTATCACTTGATTATTTTTTTTTTTTTATTGCTTCCTGTCACTTTTTATACGCTTTAGATTTGTATCATGTAGCCTTCTGGCCAGATATATATTATGTTTGTATTTCTGTTCATGGTCGTTATTCTAAAGGGACTCAGTCCCAGAATAAAGTTACTTTTCTATTCTATTCTAATGGGATTCGCAGACCTTCCTGGAGCTCACCCAGCTATTATAAAGTGGTAAACCTAGAGGAATGGTTATTGTACTCATGCTATCTATGACAATTTATGCTAACTAACTGCTTTTTAAAAAAGCATTAAATGATGTTATTGAAATTATAATTGCTTTAATTTTATATTTACACTTAAATTTTATATTAATTTATACTTAAATGTATTATCTCTGGAAAGTTCTCTTACAAATTAGTAGAAAGTAATGGAGAGTGAAGAAAAACCCGTATCCAATAGATTGATGGAAAAAAAACCTTTGTAATTTTTAATAATAATTTATTTATTATATTAATTATTGGAATATAAATGTTTACATGGAAATCAAACAGGAACTGAATTTCAAGTAGGCAGTGCTTTTTATTTTCATTTAATTAATAAAACTTTTTTCTCCTAAAGTTTCACCCAACTTTGGGGTACTCCGAATCAATCATAAGTGAATGTTCTGTGCGTATGCCTTTCTCTCTGCCCACTATTGCTTCATCCTCTCCTCATCAGATATTTTGATTATTCACTTAGTTCTCGTCTCAAACCTTATCCTCTTGTCTTTGTTATACCCTTGGCATTTTCGTCCCTAAGCATATCCACTGTAGCCCCAAGCTCTCTCATGTCCCTGTCTGCTTCCTTAAACCAGTATGGGTTGGTTTTTTTATTTCTAAGGAATTTAAATTTTTTTGTCAGCCTACTTGCATTCATTTACAGAATATGTCCATAAAAATTAACACTTCTTTTCCTTATTGTGTCTGTGATTCTATCTGTTGCTTTGTAAAAGGACATATTTTATGTGTGTACTTTGTGGTCTGTTTATCTAAGTAAAGTTTTTATTTTATTTTTATAGTACTAAACTTTTTTTATTATACACTTAACTTTTTAATTTTTTTTTTTATAAAATTTTATTTTATATTTCAGGTGACTGTCTCATACAGACCTGTCATAGATGAAACATTAGATCCTGCTGATTGTCCAACAATTCCTCCGGCAGTAAGAACTTATTAAGATTTGTTTGGAAACAATAAAGAAAAAAAATTATTTAACAAAAAAAATTTAATTTATAATATTATTTTCAACATCACTTTCAAAAGGGCCCTCCTGTTTATATAATGTAGATAATAAAGCCAAACTTTTATTCCTCAATATTATTTTTTATTTCACTTCTTTTTGTAAGTTATAATAAATGTGAGTACTTGGTTAAATTTAGTCAATAATAGACTTTATGATGTAACTACGGAAGAAAATCAACAGGTTAGTTTGGTGGACCATAAAAAAACTATATTAAGGCGACTGGAGTTCACTATGCTTGGTATGTGCTGTGTGCCTGCCTTAAACTGTTCTTAAGTTTATACTACATAAATTTTTATTTTCTTTGTTTTTTCTTGAAGTTTTGTTTAATTGTAAACAATTTTATTCAACAAATATTTAAACAAAAGAAACTACTTTTGAATAACTATATAATACATCTCATCAGAGGAGATTTGTTGAACTGACATTAAGGGGTAATACAGGTGATACAACCCCCTCAAGCTACTTTTAAATCCAAAATAATTTTATAGTTAAACACTCAGTTTTAAATGTGTGCTAAAGTGAGTTGTTTTTATAATTTTAATTTTTTTTATATTCTAAAAATAAAATTCCACCCAAATTTAGAATTCGGCTCTGCAACAATTTCAAGGTGAGAGTTGTGCATAAATAATGAATAGATAAACTTACCAATAAATGCATAAATAAACCTGGTTGTGCATAAATCAGTTTCTGTTTCTGATGTTTGAGAAATCTTTATTGTTAATTTGAAGAATCAGTCTTTGTCACTAACTATTGAGATCTATATTCACATTTGGTTTATTGACTTAATTAAAATAATGAATACCAAATTAAGATTATAAAGATATTGATCATTATTTGCCAGTGTTGACATTGTATTCCTTTTTTGTAAATATATATTTATTCTATTGAAAAAGGGGGCAACAGAGACATTAAATAACTGTTAATGCATTAGTGGAAAAATTCCAACTAAAAACCTTAAGTCTCCAAACTAAAACAGGAAATTGAAAATACCTGTCCAATATTTCACCTTTTCAGGCATACTCAGGGCAGAAAAAAAATAACAGCAAAGCAAAACATGAATAATGGACCCAAAAAACACATCCCACCACCTACAATGCATTTGCATTTGAGCCTTGGAGGTGGTGGGATGTGTTTTTTGGGTCCATTATTCATGTTTTGATTTGCTTTTATTCTCTTCCTGTCCTGAGGACGCCTGAATAGGCGAAATATTGGACAGGTATTTTCAATTTCCTGTTTTAGTTTAGAGACTCAAGGTTTTTAGTTGGAATTTTTCCACTAATGTATTAATATGTATTTATTCTATTTATAAAATATTCTACTGTTCATTGGGATCTTAACATAAAATGAAAATTGTAAGGGAACTAATATCTACAGCCCCAGAGAATAAATGGTTAAGTCGAATTTTCTTAAAATGAGTTTCTTTAATACAGTTAACTCTCTCTGGACAAAATTCGACTTAAAAACTTATTTACAGGTGCTGCACATGTATTTGAATTTACTATACCCGCAAACTAACGTAAACAAATAATTTAAACAAATAATTTAATATATAATAATTGAGAATATGAAGACATATCAAATTGCGGGTTTATAGAATGTCTAAATAAGTTGTAATAAACTGAAGAAATTTACATATATCGTATAAGATTTCGACGATTTTAATTTTTAAAGTTTTTAGTTTCCGCCTTATTACCCCCAGATTTAAGGTAAAACTTAATAACGTAAGTTTTCTCTTAAAGGTATTATTATTGTAGGATGAGCAGAACATTTATACGAAGCTCTCAGTTAATCGATCTTTTTATAAAAGCAATAAAAAATTAGCGAATATATTTATAAAAGCATACAGAAGCGAATTATGTTAAGCTTGCTGATCAAGTTTTAATCATAGGTTCAAACACTCACAATCACCTTAACGAATTACAGCGCCATTTTAATAACGTTTACAATTTCTTAAAATTAAACTATTTGGAAATTAAGTATAAGTTTAATAGATTCTATTTGTTTTCTTAAAATAAAACCATCTATCTTTCGAACTTTAAAAAAACTCATTCCCTTTTTCTCACCCGATCATACGTTTGCAGAGATCAAGAAGCCCGTGTTATCACAAATGTCGGCCCTCTGAAACTTTCAATAATTCTTGACGTCTGTAACCGGTTTTTTTAGTGAAGGATGGCTAATTGTCTGAAATCTTCGGCTCTTTTTATTCAAAAAGCGTCGAATTTAGCTTTTGTGAGTATCCATTGCTGGTACTGTAGGTTATTTTTAGCAAACTTACTAAGTGTATCTTTTCACTCAACTAATTTTAGCTTATTTTTAATTTGGGCTATTTCAATGGTATCATTTTAAATGTCCAAGCATTATTATTAGCATTTATTGAAATATCATTATTGTTGATTTCATATCTTATCCATCTGAAGTCCAATTTCAGAAACTTATCTGAATCTAACTCTTTTGCATAGTGAACAGTCACTATGAGGTTTTGGTATTTATTGATGTTCTTAAATTATAGTTTATAGTATTTAATTACATGTGAAATCTGGTTAATTTTAAGTTATTTTGAAACCGGGTTTTATTGACACAAGTTATGTAATCCTGCATACTCCTATAATTATTTGACACACCTGAGATTTTCTCATTTTTGTTGAGGTTGTTCTGTGAAATTGGCCCTTTATTAATCAAAGATGTTAAATTAATTCTAAACAGCACATACAATTTTTCTATTAATACTTTTACGCTTTTAATCTTCAATTAACTTCATTTTATATCTGTTACATTTTACAGATATTTATAATTTAAAGATTAGGTCTATTTACTATCCTCTGTATAGCAATAGTTTTACACTACAACAATTCTTGAATATAAAACCCTTTTTTACTTATTTTTTAATTGCGTACCTCTCCCTTTTTACAAATTCAGATAAGTCGATTGATTTTTATTGATTTTTTTTATCTTAAAACATTGTGAGAATAATTTTTTATTATAGTCAAGGTTATAATATTCCTTGGGCTAACGGAGGAACTATTTAGAAATAATTAATATGATTAATATATAAATAATGTGCTTCATATTATTTATTTATTAATAAATATACAATATTAAGCACTAGAAATAATTAATTTTTAGTTATACCATCTTTGTTAAGTCATATGCCTTTAATTCTATTACATTCCATAATATGTCTAGCCATTTTATATTTATTCATTTTTAATTAAACTAAGTTGTTTGTTTTTCAATTTTATTAAAATTTTATATGTAACTTATGGTAAAATTAGTTGCTTAGTACCACCATTGCAGATATTAGTGCACCTAAGTGCTTTGGCCTTGTTTCCACTGTAATCATTGTTGAGTATCTTTCCCCCTTCAGGTGTAATTGGTATTATACAATTTTTTTTTTTTACAGTTATTTCTTTAATATTAGGGCCAATTGACATCTTTTTTTTATAAAATTGTGATTATTATGAATTTACTATATATTTTTAAATAGTAATTTATGATTATTTTTTTTGTTAATAATCAGGTTATTTTGATTATTTCAGGTAAAATTTAAGATCTTCTAATTAATTGAAACATATTCTTTTTAAAAGTAATTTATTGTTGTAATAATTTATTTTATACTTTTGTATTCAATTGAAAAAAAGTTTTTAATAAATGTTTAAAATATTAAAATATTATAAACCATGTTATTGTTTTACTTTTAGAATACAACAAACAGTATTGGTAATTTATATATGTAAACAATAGCCATTTTACTAGCTCATTGGTTTGTTGTGGAATTAACCTTAAAGTAAGGAGGTGAAAAAACTTTTTTCTGGGAGGTAGGGTACTGAGTACCCCAGCCATTATAATTAACATATATACTCAAGTTTTTATTTTAATTAAATTCAAGTAATTTATTCCAATTAGTTAATCCTTCTTGTAGATATGTAGATAGTTGGATCATTAAAAAAATAATCTTGAGGAAAAAAAATATGTACTTTTATAAAAATTTCGGTTTAATGGTTACAATTCATTATATGTATAATATTAAAACTGATAATAATTTTTAAAAAAGATGTATAAATAATACAAATATGTTTTAAAAATTGGAAAAAAATTAATAATAAAAAATGCTGCAACAGTTTATGCTTTCCTACTTCTTCGCAGAGTTTTTGCATAGCATTTGGGAACACTCCTTGCATCTTGGTTGTAGACAAGAGTTGCACACCTGTGTAGTTTTTCAATCACTTTTTCAAGGTTATTGATGCACCTAGAGGGTTATTTTTCTGGGCCATTTTGGATCAGTATGTGTTTGGGGAGTAGTTGTACTTCTTGGAACTTGTGGGCTCCTCCCTTTGAATATAATTCGGTGCATGCTTTCATCATTGCGATCAGCGCCTTAGGGAGCCTAGGGTTTTCTATACTTCTCTTTAAACGAGGAGACATAAGGCTGTTCACTAATTCGGAGCCTAGATGGACGAGAAATCATTCATAGCCCGCCAGTACTAGGAGGGGAGAAAAGTGACGTTTGTAGGGAGCTGGGGTACTCAGTACCCCAGGCAGCTACTTTCTCATGGTTTTAATTGTTCAATAAATATTATTATCTGATAAATTTAATCATTCATTTTAGGAAAAGTTCAAATTTTAAGAAAAAATTCAGATTTTGAGAAACGTTTCAATGTCCGTTTGTGGACTGTATACCCCACGTGCATATATATAAGGTTAAACCACCTCAATCTTTGCAAATTAATCTATTTCAAATCTTCTTTTTATAATTAACAATTTGTTTCAATACCATTAAATAATTGGTTTTTTAAGAAACTTTTGCTGACTTTGATTAATGAAACCATTTTTATTATTATTTATTTATTGCGAATGAATCTAGGAGGATCACGCAAAACACTCTGAATTCGTTTTTTTCTAGATATTAATTAAAAGCTTTATTTTATATGTTCATATATATATATATATATATATATATATATATATATTTATTTATTTTATTTTATTTAGTTATTCATTTTATATATATGTGTTGTTTGAGCAACCTCGAAATAGTTATTGGACCTTTCAATGAGAGCTCCGAAATGGATAAGGAAAATAAATGTCTGATTCAATTATACCAGATCGCATGTCATTTTGATTGTAACCTTTTATTAAATTAATAACATAAATCAATTTTCATAAATTAAATAACTAATACTTTTGATAATGAAAAACCAATTAATTAAATTAAAAGAACAATTTAAACGCTTTTATAATGAGAAAATTAAGTTATTAAAATTAACTAAATTACAAACAACTAATTAATAACAAAAGAAAACAATTACTATTTAATCCTACGATAGTAAATTTAACTCTATTAAATTACAAATAAATAAAATGTTCAAATGAAATCTATTACAAAATAATGAATGTTTATGCGGTTTTCTGATTGCAATGATATAATAATGAAAACTCTTATCTGTCTGTCGAAGTAGTTTTCAGTAGATGGTAGATTCTCGGCAGGGCGAGCTGGATGTTGAGACGACAGAGGATTTTCGTTGGCAGGGCAAGCGAAGATGGTGAAACAATAGAGGTTGAGATGATCGACTGGGTCAATTCGAATTGGTCGAATCTATGACGAAGTTTAAACTAATTACACCTGCAGGTGGGCAGCAAATTAGTATCTTCTTCAAATTCACACAAAACAATTTTGGGCTCCTATAGAGCATACGATGTGCACGTCAAGAGGCTCGCGTCAACACTGTCTTCAGATTCACAAAACACAACTTTGGGCTCCTCTAGAGCATACGATGTGCACGGCTAAGGGCTCGCGTCAACACTGTCTCGCTCGGTCTAGCCGGGCGAACAAAAGCCGCTCGACTCTCTTTTGTTTTCTCTCTTCTTTTGTAACATATGTTTTCAAACTTATTACAAATATTACACTTAATACTAAACAAAATAAAATTACCTTTTAAATTAAATTATTCTAAACAATTACGAAATAAACGTTTAAATTATTATATTAAATAAAAATGTGAAAAATAAGAAAAGATAATGTTCTTTCTTTTAAGAAAAAATGATTTAATTGTTTCTGATTAAAACTGTTAATACTTTATAAACTTACTACTTCATCTGGCCTTAACATGTGTGTATGATTACAAACCATTTGAAATTGATTCGCAAAATATACAGCTATGCTCACTGTGTAATTTGAACGAAATTGAAAACAGTTTTCACTTCCTGGCAGTGTGTCCCGCCTTATATAGACTGGCCAGGCTGGGATCGGACAAAATTCCGTACACTCCCGAATTAGTCTTAGCTATGCTAAGCATAGAATAAAAGACATCTACCTTAGGAAAATGAACCAACTTTGGTGCAGGAAAAGTGGCTTAAAACACTCCAAATTATTCCTAGAAGGCTTCAATGAGAAGATGAGCAAAGCTCTTCTGGAGCTGGACAGGGCAGCATTAAAAACAATCATAGCGGCAATTACGGGCCATAGCATACTCAATGCACACATGTTCAGGTTGGGACTGGTGGATGTCTCCACAAGTCGTTTTTGTCATACAGCGGACGAAACACCCTATCATGTTATCTGCCTATGTGATAGATTGGGCAGCATAAGGTTTGCAACCTTTGGCTTGGATAGAGTCATTAATCCCAGACAGTGCGAATTAATCAACCCGGCAAGCTTACTCAAATTTGCGGGTTTGGCTGATTTTAGATTGTAACAATTGAATTTTAAAAACGGGGGCACACAATAGATCAACGGTAGTCGTAGTGCAACTTTTTGCCCACACAAAAAAAAAAAAAATTATTTTTAGTTTTGTTATTTATTTGTTCAATCAAACTCCCGGCAGATGGTATAAAGTACCATGCTGTGGTTGCTAATGTTGTAAATAAAATTAAAAAGAAAACCACTGTAAATAATTTAATTATATCTATCTTATCTATATCTGTGTATAGAAATAAAAGAGTAATAAAGAAATCAAAATTATATATGTGTGCGTGTGTGTGTGTGTGTAAATATATATATGAATACTGTTAATGTTTTATTTATTATTTAGTTATTATTATGAACTGTAATTATATTATCCAATGATAATCAATCATAAATCTATTGTTAATTAATTTTATTTATTTTTTTGCTTCTTTAGAAATATGGTGTCCGTCCGACAATCGCATCTAGAAAACTTCATATCACACCAAATCCTGGAACAACTAAATCTGGAGAAGTGAGCTTTTTTATTTTAATACTAATTGCTACATTCACTCTGTGTATTTAATCTACAAACCGGTATGCTTATTGAAACCACCTGTCTTAAATATATTAAGGATGTAAAAACTTAAAATTATGCTATTAATATTTTTTTCATCTATTGGATATCATTTGTAATATTTAATATTGTATATGTAATGGGTGACTAATGACTTGGGAATCCAAGAAAAAACTACAAAAGCAGCCGCAGTGAGAAAATTTATGGTTACCAGCTGAATTCTGGTGTAGTCTGTAGGTATTATACTAGAGCCAAACTTTTAAGACGTAACACTTTAGTATTGTGATTATAGAACAGTTTTTATATACAATTGAGGAAACATTATTTATTTATTTTGATGGTAGGTGGACATGGTTTTTGTTTCTTCAACTTCTGTGTTCTGTGTGCTTTTGAAACTTAAAACTCTAGTTATTTAATGAATATGGTATACAATTTTTTTTTACTTTATTTCTTTATAAAGTCTCATTATTATAAATAAATAGCTTAATGTTAAGTGCTGTATTAAATTATTTTACTGTGGTTTATTATTTTTAAACAGTACAAATTAATTTGGACTGTATTTATTCATCTTTTCAACCTTGGTATAATGATTTGTATAGCATATGCTCTACCATAAAAAAGTGTAATCTAGGAAGATAAGATTAATATAGATGATGAGATAAGATAACATAGATATATTCATAAGATAAGTAGGAGCCATATACCTTCATTCCGAAATCTCTGTGCTCCCTAAACAGCAATATTTTAAAGCTTTTTGTTTGATTTATGGTTTATGGTTGATTTTATCATCATTATGGTTTTTTTCTTATCACCTACCAATAAATGAATTGAATGACAGAAATTTTTTTATAATTGATAAAAATTCAATTTTTGTTTTTATGTTAATTTTATGTAAACAAACAAAATTTTATTTGGAACTCCAGAATATAGTTATATTATCAGTTACAGGCACTATACTAGTGCTACTAATACTTCAGAAATAAAATTTGTATTCTTTGGAATTATTAAAATTATTAATGCTTTGATCTCAAATTATTTAAAATTATTATTAACTTATTAACTTTCCACTCATTAAAATCGCTCAAGAAGCAAACAAATTCTAATGTTTGTTTTGTCGATCCCTATTAAGTTGAGCTTGCTCAATGATGATCTTAAGGTGATGCGTAACAGTAATTTGCATTATTATTGCGACTGTTAAAAAATGTTTAAACAAGATATTTTTATGAAATTGTCTGTGATGTGATTGATTCAATTTTCTTCATAAATAATTTATTCACTATTCAATTGATCAATGCATCAACGTTCATTTATTTTTGTAATTTAATTATTTGAAAATTTATATTTGCAGATTTCCAGGGAATACCCAGTCATCGACCATACATATGATGCCATAGTCATTGGAGCTGGCGGTGCTGGTCTCCGTGCAGCTTTCGGTTTGGTTGACGAGGGCTTCAAGACTGCCGTTATTACTAAACTGTTTCCCACCAGATCTCACACGACTGCTGCCCAGGGTGGAATCAATGCTGCTTTAGGAAATATGGAAAGTGATGATTGGCATTGGCATATGTAAGTTTATTTATTTATTTTTAAACTGGTAATTGAAAGGAAGAAATTTCATTTTTGAAAAAGTTTAGTCATAAAAGATTTTACTTGTATAATGTTTTAATAAAAGTTTGGTACTTTTGACTTAACTGGTACCCCGGGACTGTTATCTATCATTGTTTATAACCTGAACACTGATAATTCTGATATTGATAACACGTACTTTCTTATTCATATTAATGGAAATTGAAATATATAAAATGTAATAACAAAATGCTAATTCTAAATCTCCCCCCCCCCTCCCCCCCTTAGTCACGTTTGTCTTCTTATATAAATATTTTCCTACACTTTTGACAAAAACATCTCCATTTCTATCCTTGTCAAAATTCATTTGATGACCTTTTCACATAATTTTATATATGGTATTATTCCGAACTTCTGGAAGTGTTTCAAAGCTGGGTATAAAGATGGGTATTCCTAAAATGTTATTTTGTTCATTTTAAATAGCCAATAACAAAAGTAATAACACAAAAACTTAAATTTAGTGAACAATATAGAAATTTAAATTGGCCATAAACAAAATTAACTAGACAAAAAGAGTTTAATAACTCATATACTAATAACCCAAATGAGATGAGTAATAAGAGATTACACAAGATAAGGAGGTAGGTTCCTTGGGTACAGGCTAATCACTAGTACCAAAATTTTTCTCTTAATAGATAAAAAGGCAAATTAATAATTAAGGCAGTTAAATTGTATATTTTTTTACGTATATAACAATCTAAGAATTTGATATAAATGTATTATGTATTTACTATAAAGGTATTCAGACTATTCACCCATACTTAATTAAGGTGATTTTATTCTGCTCTACCAATGGGATCATCGCTCATATGTAATTTTCATTGTTGCAGATATATAATTTATTTATTTGTTTGGAGTTACTTCCTGATTACTAGTGTGATATTAATAATTAATGTAAAATGTAAAATACACTACATTTATTTTGTATGTTATTAGGTATGATACTGTCAAAGGATCCGATTGGCTGGGAGATCAAGATGCCATCCATTACATGACTAAATACGCAGGACAAGCCGTCATTGAATTAGAAAATTATGGTAAATTAAATTAAAATAATTTGATTTTGTTTTGTTTTTTAAATAATTGGTTTCGATTCCATATCTTTTTATCTCCATGTTTACTTCTGCTGGTAGGAATGCCTTTTTCAAGAACCAAAGAAGGTAAAATTTATCAGAGAGCTTTCGGTGGTCAAAGCTACAACTACGGAAAGGGTGGCCAAGCGCACAGAACATGTTGTGTAGCCGACAGGACAGGGCATTCTCTTCTTCACACCCTTTACGGACAGTCTTTGAGGTATATAAATGATATTTCTCTTTAATATTTATATAACGGATCTATATATATATTTGATATATCCAGATTGAAGAGTTATTAACACATTAATGGTGACTATAAAGTTTTATGACATGTAAAGAAGCATTTATTCTCCAGTTTTATACTTTATGGGCAACCTTTGAGGCATCTAAATAAAATTTCTCATTTAATATTTACATAACAGATCTATGTATTTAATTAATATATTCTGGTTTAAGAGTTACTAAACCATTGAAGGTGGCTATAAAATTTTAGGTTATACCTAAAATTTTATAGCCACCTTCTATTCAGTTTTTATTGTATAGAATTTAGTCCTGGTCATGATCATGTGAACGTTCATTTCATTAGGAAAAACTTTTTTTTTTCAAAACTGTCGGGAAAAAAACTATTTTCAAAATTAATAAATGATGTTACATGATACATACAGGCATCAGCCCATTTTTATAAACTTTTGAAATTAAAAAAAAAAGCACTGTAGTTAATAGCTTTATAAAATATGCCTAATCTTACATAGTATTTTTACCTACTAGGAATTTAACTGTTGTTTTAATTTAAAAAATTAAGTATCTATTATCAAGATCTCATCAAAGAAGTACCATTTTAATAATCCACATGAGTATATACACTAGTAGATGTTTATTTAGTAGATCTTATAATTTTTTTATGATTACTAATAAATAATGTATTAATTATAGCATAGCGTGGTTTTATCGGAGAGACTCCTGACAAATGTTAGGTGTCCATTCCCTTAAAGTGGGTCCCATGATGTTGAATATTGAAGACTCGGTAAAGCAGAAGAATCTAGAACCGCTGAGCTCTATACAAAACGTAAAGATAAAGTGAAAACTTAAATACTAAGTTTATAAAGTCTTAAATATATTAAACGTAAGGAAGAAAATAGTTGGGGGTGCAGTCAAATAAGACACTAAATAAGTGGTTACTTATTTTAATTACGTGCCGATGTTTCGACCCACTTTGTGGGTCATCTTCAGGGCTGACCTGCGGGAGGCTGACGCAACGAAATGTCGGCACGTAATTAAAATAAGCAACCACTTATTTAATGTCTTATTTGACTGCACCCCCAACTATTTTCTTCCTTACATCTATCATCCAGTCAACCATCCCTCGCTTCTCATATATTAAACGTAGTTAGTATCCCCGATGCTCTGTATGCTCTGATGACCAACTTAGGCCAACTAAACATGCCTATAATAGGCTTGCCGATCTGAATGTTGATAAGTGAATATCAAATTTTATTTAAAACGCCATATTGTATGTATATGTATATACACATTGTCTGTATGTGGATAATAGTTAAATGATGCTAAAAATTGTTTTTATTCATCAAAAAACAATAAAAATAAGTTATGTCTAAATTGTTTAATCCATTTTTGATGTGGAAAGCTAACAGAACATCGACCTCTCTTATCCTTCATTATTGAATATTGCTTTAAGAGAAAAAAAGTGGTGGTGTAATTCAGCTTAAAATCTTTTTTGGGCTCTCTTTCACTATCAATAAGGGAAAAATTGTCTCGATCAATTTTTTAGCCATTTTCTTACAATGAGGAGACAAAAAACTTAGTAGATGGATTGAGGGATTACTTATTATTGTAATATTACATTTATAATACATCAGTTCAGTTTTACTTACAATTTGTTCTTTTTATTTTTTAGGTACGATTGCAATTATTTCATTGAATACTTCGCTATGGATCTACTCATGGATGGCGACCGATGCGCTGGAGTCATTGCCTTATGTCTAGAAGATGGAACTCTTCACAGATTCAGAGCTAAAAATACCGTAAGTTATTTAAAATTTTATAACCATGATTTAATATATTTTTAAATTATCTGGGTATTGTCGACCCTGGATTAAATCCAGGATATTGCAAATATAAAATGATAGAGACATAATGTGTTTTTGTTGAAACTTATGAAATTCTAAAACATAGTGAAAGATTTAAGAAGGTGACTGGGAAGAGTGTAGTAGGTGGCACAACTGGCTTTACCCAATAGCTTGAGTCGCAGTTTGAACTTTGATTGTTTAATTGAAGTTTAGGCTTTCCAGCAAAATAGGTCTCTTAGGTGGTTTGTTGATTTTCCAATCATAAAATGATTATTAATTTAATTAATGTTTAGAGTTCTAATAATTTTTCATTAATTGTTTTAAATACATTAATAACATATTACGAGAATAATAATGATCCGACTTATTATGATTCTAGATGTACTTTTAAGTAATAACAAAATGTTTAGAAAGTATTCGTCTTATGATATAAATTCCAGCACGTGATAACTGGAGAACTTAATAAACAATAAATGATCAAGTAATAATTTTTGATTACTTGTACAAAGCCCTACTAAAGTCTTTTGATTAATTTCTTCATTCTTGATTGGTAGTAATTTTAATATTTCTCCATCCGTATCAAGAATAGCATACTTGTTATTTCTGACGGTTATACTGTAATTTATTATTATAGATGAAATTGTATATCCACAGGTATCTGTTGTTTACCTAATTGTTATAAGTAATAGTTTTCACCTTAACACATTTCCTTTTATAATTGTGTTATTAAATACTGAGATTTCATAATTCATTTTAATTCAATCAGTTTCAATTAATTTATTTAATATTTTTATTTGAAAAGAAAAGATATGTCCAGGACCGGGACTCGAACCCGGGTCACCCAGATCGCTAATCTGGTACTCTACCAATTGAGCTATCCTCGGCTCAATCAAGCTCGCTCCCTGGTCATGACCATATCCTCTCTTTTCACTGTTCCCATGTCCCCGCAATATCGCAATTTGCGATGTATACGAGGAGAAGAATGTTCTGTGAACATTTATTTAATTTGGATCTTGTTGACTTACGTCATTATATAATTATTATAATTTATTTTATTATATTAGCTATTGATTTTATTCATTTTTAAATATTTTTATTTGAAAAGAAAAGATATGTCCAGGACCGGGACTCAATTAATTTATTACTTCTATATTACACCTTTGCCTGCCAATAGATTAAGTTTTTTCTTACTTGTTGTTAATGTTACATCACCCTCATTATAAAAATTTGTAATGTTTAGTAATTTATAATAATAAGTTTTTATTATTAGGGTGATAATTATAATTTGGCAATTGTTCAAATTGCAGTATTCAAAAATCAGTTATGTTGTCTTCTTAAAGTATTAGGCATTTTAGTTTAGCTATGTTTTCTATTACTATTATTATTATTATTATTTATATATGTATTATTATAAACTAGCTTTTAACCAAGGCTTTTCTCGCGTGGAATTTGGTCTGCCACACAAAGTTTCGTGACAGATCATTTTAAATAAACTAATTAATTTTTTGTAACTATCAGTTACTCGTACATCCGAAATTTCAGATGTCTAACTTCATAACTGACGGATTCCATACAATCTTTGAACCCCTATTATTTAAGGGGGAAACCCTTGGGGGTGGAATTGTCCAAATTCCTTTCTGCGAATTTCAAGATGCTGAGTTCAGTGGTTTCTGCTGTGTTGACCCCTGGGTGTTTTAGTCAATCAGGTTACAGGTATATATAAACTTTGCCTGTGTGGTGTGTTGATAAAAAGTACCCTATGTCCTTCCCCAGGCTTGAGATTATCCATATCAAATTTCATCACAGACAGATCAGCACAGCCGTGAAACATACATTGACTCTGATTAACAAACGGGACGGACATAATTTTACTGTTGTTTGTGTCAGTAAAGGATTAGTATGTTTTGTTATTGAATTTATTGAAAAGGATTACTTAGCATAACAGTTTCACTTGTCGTACGGCAGCAGCGAAAAATTAAAACTGAAAGTTTAGCGAGGAGATAGTTGACTGGAAGATCTGAGTAAGGAAGGAAATAGTTGGGGGTGCAGTCAAATTAAACACAGTTAGCTTCTAGTCTAGCTTCAGCTTCCATTGGCCCTGAAGATGACCCACAAAGTGAGTCGAAACGTTGGCACAAAATAAAATAAGTACTCACTTATTTAGCGTTTAATTTGACTGCACCCCCAACTATTTCCTTCCTTACTAAAACTGAAAGGATTAGAATAATGTACTTAAGTAGGTAATTTATCGATGTGTTGTAATTAAGCAGTATAACCTATATTACTGTAAAGTTTCATCCAAATCCAAAAAAAGTTTTTGCGTGGAAGAGAGACAAACTTACATACAAACTTTCGCATTTATAATATTAGTAGGATATTTTATATTATCAGGTAATTGCAACTGGTGGTTTTGGAAGAGCCTACTTCTCGTGTACTTCTGCTCACACATGCACAGGTGACGGAAATGCAATGGTGAACAGGGCAGGACTTCAGAACCAGGATATGGAGTTTGTACAGTTTCACCCCACAGGTAAGTTGTCAGTCTAAATTAATGATTTATTAAATGTTAATGTAATTTTTTTTTCATACTTTAGTCATTTAATGTATTACAAAAATGTTTACACATAGATGACAAATTATTAAAAATATTAAAATAAATATATAAAGACAATCTGTTTATGTATTTATATTGTGGGAAGCATGCAGATTATTACCCTTCTTTAATTAAT
Source organism: Troilus luridus (assembly GCA_964056705.1). Taxonomy (NCBI): domain Eukaryota; kingdom Metazoa; phylum Arthropoda; class Insecta; order Hemiptera; family Pentatomidae; genus Troilus; species Troilus luridus. The sequence continues at coordinate 56,013,178 of OZ057417.1, read as the reverse complement.
AATGTTATTAACATTTTTGGATCAGTTGTGTTCTCAGAGAGATCACAAAATTTATTTATGTTATTTACAATGATAATAATAGAGATGCAAATAGCATCAACTAGCCTAATAAAATAAAAACATAGCCTATCAGTTGGGAGATAGAATTAACATTGTTATGAACTAAATTAAGTGTTATTGATATTTTTCATAATACCACATCTTTGGAAAATGTTAATAACCGATGCTATTAGTAAAGTAGTCTTTGATGTATACTATAGAGTTTAAAAACAATTACCAAGGATAAATAAGTAGAGCAGACAGATTATTACTGTTGTATTAAATTATTAAAACAATATTATTATCCTTTTGCTTTCTTGGATATAACTTTCTAAACTTAATTTTAATCTTTGTTTTTTTTTAATAGAAAGAACTATTTATACATCAAATTATTTATTAGCGTTCTGTAATGTTAGATAGTATGCAATAAAGAAAAGGTTAATGAGAAGAATAAATTATGATTTTTAACATTTTAAATTTAGAGGAAGTTGGGTAATTTACAGAGTAAGGTATTCTGCTCCAATCTCCTAGGATAGGAATCTAGTCCAGCTGTAGTATATTATTATACTTTTTTTTCAATCATGGATGAATTCTGTAGAACTAGGAGACACTCCTATGCCTCATCCAGCCTCTATTAACTGTACAACCTTATTGGGGCAAAAAAATTGACAGTCCTCGGCAAATTATATCCTTGTATTACCGTTCACCTAAAAACAGTATGATCCTTAAAAAATACTGAATCTTAAGCCATGGCAACTTCGTAAATTTGAACTGCTAGGTACTTTTCCTAAACTTCATAGATTGAAGTTTAACAAATTTTTTTACCCTATGATTACTTATTATTATTATTAATTATTTACCCTTTATTTCTTAGGAATTTATGGTGCTGGCTGCTTGATTACTGAAGGCTGTCGTGGTGAAGGAGGTTTCTTGGTCAATTCTCAGGGTGAAAGGTTTATGGAGAGGTATGCTCCTGTCGCCAAAGATTTAGCTTCGAGGGATGTTGTCTCTCGAGCTATGACTATGGAAATCAGAGAGGGAAGGTAATAATAAATAAATAAAAATGTCTAGGCTATGTAAACATAATTATTTAGTGTTATAATTTAATTAGTGATATAATTAAATGTATCCAATAAAGTTAATCATGTTAAGTGTTATGTAACATTAATCAGATACAGTGGAATCCCGATATTTCATATCCCGATTATTCGTATTTCCGGCTAATTCGTACAAATTTGCCGGTCCCCAGAGAAAATCCCGATAAATGGTATAAAATCAATGCATTTCAGACCCCTCGGTAATTCGTATTTTTTTTATGCTCGAGGTCACTTATAACGGCATATAATTCATATTTCCAGCTTTAAAATCCTTTCTAGAAAATCACTCAATTTGTATTGTTTTTATACACAAGTATGTTTGTACTGTTTAGAGGCACAGTAGATCCTATCATTTTTTACGAGAGAACGAGTGAGAGAGACAAGTTTTCTTAGAAATCTCATAAGTAATTCGTACTGTTTTCACTCAAAGAAAATGAGGGGAGTTCTAGGAATTTTATTAATCTTTTCTTACAATCACACTTTTATTTACAATTCAGTCTCGTTTTTGTTACATTTGTGACACGTAATCATGCCTCCAAAATACGTTAGCCTCTCTATTGAAGAGAAAGAACAAATCATAAACGCCGTGACCAGTGGCTGTAAGCTAATTGAAGTATCCAAGCATTTCATCGTCCCTGGTTCCACGATCACATCAATCCTGAAGAACAAGGACAAAATCACTTCCCAGACTTATAGACAACTTAAAAAGTGGTTTGTACAAGCAAGGAATTCAAATGTACCAGTTGGAGGTAATATTTGAAGGGGAAAAGCCCAAGTTTTCACAAAAAATGGGAATTGAAGACTTTCGTGCAAGTGATGGACGGTTCGATAGATTAAAAAAATTGTATTAATACGTTTTTTATTATTTTTTTTATTTTGTACTCCCGATAATTGGTATTCCCGATAATTCGTACCAAATCTTCAGTCCCTTGACCATACGAATTATCGGGATTCTACTGTATTGATATGTTGATTTAACATAAACTTAATCACTTTTAAGTAATTTTCTCTTTTAATTTAGATAAGTATTTATGTTTTCTTATTATTTTTTTTAATATTATCTAATTAAATACTCTCTTAACTCTATTGTCTAATTATTCTTTTCTTATAGAGGTGTAGGCCCAGATAAAGACCATGTATACCTTCAATTGCACCACTTGCCCCCAGAACAGCTGGCTACCCGTCTACCCGGAATATCTGAGTCTGCGATGATATTCGCTGGTGTCGATGTCAATAAGGAACCTATTCCTGTAATCCCAACCGTGCATTACAACATGGGTGGAACTCCGACCAACTACAAAGGACAGGTAACTGAAATATATTTTTTAACAACTTTAATTTCATTCATTACCAGATAAAGATCTGTTGCTTACACAAATTTAATTTTGAATTTTTTTTTTATTTTATTAAAGCCCTAAGCATAGAATTTAGATTTAAAAATCCGTATTTTTTATTTTTTTTTAACCCAGAAAATTCCTATGCCATTCTACTGTATTTGTATTTTTATGTGTGAGTTAACAATATTTAATGGGAAGAAAATGGTCCAGGAGGAGGTCAAAGAATTAATTCCTGAAATAATAATTAACTATTTATTAGAAACAGATTTTTCAACCCGCGCTAAAGGTCTTCTTCATGGCAAGATGGACAAGAATACTCCTCCCAGACCATTTTCTTCCCCATGTATATATTCAATGTAGGGTCATCTAATATTCATAAATGGTAAAATATTTAAGTTCATTTAGAGCCTAGGAAAATACTTGGAATAAAAAATTTTTATACAAAATTCTGGGTCTCAGGATTCATCTAGTGGTCTGGAAATTTCACATTAGGTATTACATAACTGTAAATGGACGAAGAGAAATCTCAGTGTGAGATTTGGGCTACTTTATTTATCTAGATCCTTTACCCTAATTTATTTTCTGATGGGTTTAGATGAAATGGGGGCTTCAGCTATTTAATAGGCTAAAAAATTACATTGCTTCAGTTATAATAATGCCAGAAGTAAAAGTTTATCATTATTTTAATTTATTTCTAATTACAGGTTATTGTTAACCGAGACGGTAAAGACAAGATTATTGAAGGTCTCTACAGTTGTGGTGAAACATCTTGCTCTTCAGTCCACGGTGCTAACAGGCTTGGAGCTAACTCACTTCTGGACTTGGTAGTTTTCGGAAGAGCTTGCGCCAAAACGATTGCTGAAGAAAACAAACCTGGCCAATCACAGCCCGAGCTGAAATCGGTAATGTTTTATTATTTGATTTATCGTTAAAATTTTCTACTTTAGCTATATTTGCCGTAGTAATTTTTTATTTATTATGGAAAATATATATATAATTAATATATATAGTTTTTTTGTTTTTTTTATTGCTTATGTAACTGTATGATAGGGAGCAGAGTGGCTCAGTGGTAGAGCACTGAGTTGCCATGCCGCAAATCCTGGTTCAAATTCCGCTGCAGGCAAGACTTTTATTTAGTCTCTTTGCAGCTGGAGATGAATCATATAGGATCTAGGACCCTCTTAGGGCTCACCCAGCTTCTGTAAAATAGGGTTCCCAAAATAAGGCGTATAAATCTGGTGGTTGAGTGTGATCTAGGACAAATCACCTTTCTGCGGAACCGTTGTCCATGAAACAATACAGTCTCTACCATGGGGTAGACCCGTTTACGGGTTTTGGTGGTAGTTTTTTTTCAACTGTATGTGTGTTCTTTTGTTCACCTCATTTCTCAGTTTTATAAATTAGTCGGAATCATTGTTAAATATATTATTAAAAAATAATCATAAATATTGTGAAATGTTGGCTTGAATAAGTAAGAAGGCCCAGAGATTTAAAAAAAAAAAATTGTAACGTATAAATTGAAAGTAAAATTTGTTGGTTTCTTGTGAAGTATCTTAAATATATTGCGTTTTGTACTCAAGTATGTTAGTAAATCAAAGAGTTTTTATTATAATTTAAGTTATATATTTTTTTTAATAATTCTAAATTATATTTGATTTCTTAGAACCAAGGCGAAGAATCGGTTGCTAATTTGGACTCCTTGCGGTTTGCCGATGGTAGCTTGAGCACTGCACAAATTCGACTGACACTGCAGAAGGCTATGCAAAAGGATGCGGCCGTGTTCAGAACAGCAGAATCCTTGAAAGCGGGTGTTCAAAATTTGAAGGAAATATACAAAACTATGGATGATATCAAGGTAAAAACAAAAAATGATTATTAAATTTTTTTTTTTTTTAATTTAAATTTAAAAAAATACATTTGTTCAATAGATTCAACTCATTTAATAACCTTTGGTTAACAAAAACATTTTTTGAGAAGATTTAATGCTTTAACCTTATTTAAGTGGATCTAATCAGACTTAAGGTTTTTTCATTTAAATCAAAACTTTAATAATTGTTTTCTAAACATTCAATAGAGTTAGAGAGAGAACAAATATATCAATAAATATAAGGAAACATAAGTTTGTCAAATTGTATTAAATGAAAACTATATTAATGAAGGATACAATTTTTCTGGGAGCGCAGTCGTTAATAACACTAAATAAGTTAATCCTATAACACAGTTGTTTTCCCAATGTTTTTGTATATCCTTCAGGATTACAGTATGTAGTTATTAACTGAACTTAACGTTGAGTCTTTTGTCAGTGACATTTTTTAAGTAGTGGGATTTCTCAGAGAAATTAACACGTTAGTTATAATTATTGTTATTTTGGAGAGCTAGCTTATTAATAATAGTAATTAAGTATTAATTATTATACATTTGTAATTTGGGGAGTTTATGGGTCTTCATTAAATGAAGGAAAATAAGTAATATATAATAATAATAAATTGGCTCAAAATAAAACACTAATAACTAAAAATTATGTTTGACTTGATTTTGCCAATGAATACAGTTAGAAAAAATAATTATTTTTTTCCCCCACTTCCTCGGAGAACTCAAATATAACTACATTCATATTTTTATTAATAATTATTTAAAAGAGCTAACTAATTAGTGCAAAATATATTATCTAGTGTTAAATAGAAATTCAGTATTTTATATTGAAACTATTTTATATTGGGCAGACATGCGACAGAAGTATGATTTGGAATTCAGATCTCGTTGAAACGTTGGAGCTGCAGAACTTAATGGTGTGTGCAATGCAAACCATCACGGCTGCTGAAAACAGAAAGGAATCACGTGGTGCTCATGCTAGAGAAGACTTTAAGGTTAGTTTAAATTTATAATTGTCTTTAATTTATCATCTTTGTTTTTTATAATACAAATTTCTACATTTTTATTACAATATGTATTTATGTCATTCATCAATAATAAACTTTGTAAACAATAAAAAATAAATAATATTCCCTTCAAATTATAAGGATTATTACAACATTGACTGGGTTTAATGTTTTTTTGTTTGTTTCTTTACTTGTAGTTGAGAATAGACGAGTACGATTACACTAAACCAATCGAAGGGCAGAAGAAGAAGCCAATGCAGGAACACTGGCGTAAACATACCTTGACGACCATCGATCCTAAAACCGGAGAAGTAAGTTTTATATAGGTAGGATGGAAATAGTTGGGAGTGCAGTCAAAAATTACACAATAAACAGGTGGAAACTTATATTTTATGTGTGCCAACGTTTCGACCTACTTTGTAGGTCATCTTCAGGGCTATAAGAAAAAAACAGACAAAAAACAAAAATGACTGTAAAAATACATAACAATACCAAGAATATAATAAAATAAAATAATAATATAAAGATGTAGAAAAATTGAGCGAAAAAAGTGAAGGATATATGAATAAAGATAATTACATAATAGATGTATAGAAAGGTGATAATAACAAAATGCAAAGAGAGAAATCAAGTTCAACAGAAAATTATAAAATGAAAAAGATATAAATATAATGACTTGATTTCTCTCTTTGTATTTTGTTTGCCTTATCACCATTCTATACATCTAGTATGTAATCATCTTTATTCATATATCCTTTCATAATATATCCTTCACTTTTTTCGCTCAATTTTTCTATATCTCTATTATTATTATTATTTTATTTTATTTTATTATATTCTTGGTACTGTTATGTATTTTTACAGCCATTTTTGTTTTTTGTCTGTTTTTCTCATAGCCCTAAAGATGACCTACAAAGTAGGTCGAAACGTCGGCACACATAAAATATAATAAGTTTCCACTTATTTATTGTGTAATTTTTGACTGCACCCCTAACTATTTCCATCCTACATTAGTACTTACCAGTCAACGAATTTCTTTCCTATAAGTTTTATATAATTTTGTAAAGTATAAAAAATATGAGTTGGGCAGATCTGTGTCTAGAACACTGAGTTACAGTGCTCTAAGTCCTGGATAAGAGACAGGCTAAGAAAGGTAAATTATTTAGTCTGTTAAATACTCGTGGTATGACCTTATGAGATTTTCAGATCTTCCTGGGGCTCACCCAGCCTTGGTGGTAAACCCTGGTGTAGTGGTCATTGTACTCATGCTAACTAACTGCTTTATATCAAAGGATTAATGAAATTGTACTTGATTTAATTTTATATTATTTAAATGTATACTGGAGAAGTATGTTTGATATTTAGAAAAAACAAACCTTCATTTTAAATTAAAAATTTGGTACTATTGCTTCTTATGCAAGTTGATATCAATTGAGGATATTATCATCAATAATTTTATAAATATTTCTTTTTTTAAATAAAATTAATTGTTAGTTACTTTCTCATAGATAACAATTTTCAAAATTTTAAGGAAGCTTAATATACACTCATATCGTCGCTGTCAAAACAATAGCGCCTATCTACTTTTGGTGGAAATGAGTTAGTGGGGCGACCTTAGGTCTAGTGGTTAGCATAACAAACTACTAAGCCCAAGATCACGGGTTCGTAGCCCGCCAGGTGGCCCTAGGATTTTTTAAAGGGAGTAAAAAATCCTTAGTTACAACGTCCTTCGGAAGGGACATCAAGCACTCCTTAAAAATCCCTATCCTGATTATACCTGGATAGGCAAAATTTAGAGCTCCCACTGTAGCATCTTCCGATTAGCCATAGCAGCATAAAGTGCCGTTAAATGAACCAACAACAAAATGAGTTAGTAATTGTAACGCATTCTACAGGTTTAATTACACACTATTAAAAAAAGTTTTGAAGGTTGAAAGCAAGGCAGTGCTGTAATTAACAATTGAAAGATTAACAGCATTACTCCTACCACAGTATTAATAATAATAATAATATATATTCTTTCATCTCTTTATCTATTAGAGACTGGAGTGGCTCAGTAGTAGGGGACTGAGTTGCCATTCCGAAAATCCTGGTTCAAATCCCCCTGCAGTAAAATATTTTTATTTAGTCTGTAAGCAGCCAGAGATGGATTGTATGAGATCTAGGACCCTCCTGGGACTCACCCAGTGTCTTAAATGGGTACCCAAAAAAGGGGGATGAATCTGGAGGTTGAGCGTGATCTAGGACACATCACCTTCCTGCACAACCGTTGTCCATGAAACAGTACTATCTCTACCATGTACTGAACCCCAGACTCTTCACGGGTTGTAGTGGTACAGGTCTTTATCTATTTGTGACTTATATGCTTTACATTAGTCCTGTTACTTTAATTTAGTACCTTCCTCATCTTTGACAATACCAAATCTTTATTGAATAATAGTTGATCATATAATTATGGATAAAAAAAATGGTGTGGGTGAAATTGAGTTAATAATACCTTAAATAGTGATGTACTATTTATTAAAACCCGGGATTTCAACCCACTTTGTTGGTCTTCTTCAGGGCTGAATAGACAATTTAATGATTAATTTTTTTAGTTTTAAATATTTTTGTATCTTGCCTACTCAGCCCTGAAGAAGACTTGCAATGTGGGCCAAAGTGTCACTTTCTAATAAACAGTTTATCACTCTTTAAAGAATTATTTATTTAACCTCCACCCCCCGGGCCATTTATTCACTGATTCTTTAATTCACCTAATCACAGCTGTTTTAATATACCATCCATGAAAGGGTAATACAGCCCTGGTGAATGAGTGGTTAAGTCCAATGTTCTCCAAAACGAGTTTCTTGTACGTAAAGAAGCGGAATCGAGTTATTTTCGTAGTGAATAAGGGGCTAAGTAAGGCATTGGTTTGAAATGGAGATATTGCTTATATTACAACTCCATTTCAACCCAAACACTGTGAGAATGACTCGATTCTGCTTTCCTCAGTAGTGTTGTTTCTCTCTGGACAAGATTTGAGTTAACCACTTATTCCCCGGGACTGATTTGATCAAAGATATAACCATATATATATATGTGTGTGTATAATATTCTAGCAATTATTTTTGTTTAATATAATTTTATTTATTATTAATTTATTAATTATTCCTCAATTAATCTTGTTTCTTATATTTCAGGTGACGATCACATACAGGCCTGTCATTGATGAAACATTAGATGCTAAAGATTGCGCCACAGTTCCTCCGGCTATTAGATCTTACTAATTTTTTTTTTGAAACATTTAAAAACAGAACAAAAAAATTTTAATTAACAGTAGAATCCCAATAATTCATATCGTAAATGATCCAAAAATTAAATATGAATGATCGAGACATTCAGAATATCGAGACTACCAACGAACAAATATTTAAACATAGAAAGTAATTTTTTTTTAAACTTTCCTAATTGCGTGTCTTAATAAAATGTCTTTTTTTCGTCTGAATTTTTTGCCTGTTAATTAATATCAGGCACTTAATAATGTTTAACAATATCAGTTAGTTTTTTGCCAGCAGCTGTTCAGCTGAAACAAACATAAACAATTAATTAAATAGAAATTCCACAATGCAAACTATCAAAATTCATAGTCATAATCCCGTTGATTAATTATTTTAATGAATTATATAATAGTTATTTAAACAATACCTCGTACTCAGAATAATATTAGAATTGGTAATGTGAATCATAAGATGTTGTGTTGACATCTTGAATATAAAAAAAAAAAATCAACTATCGAAGTAATCAGAGCCTATTTAAGGCAGATTTACATGAATTATCACCGGAATAATGATATATTGGGTTTCTATTGTATTTGTAAAAAAAAATCAAAACAATTCGTGCTATAATTTATTGTATTACTTTCTGCCATCACTATCAAAAGGGGCCCCTGTCAATACTTAGTACAACAAAACCAAATCTGTACCTATGTTGTTTATTTATATTTCAGAGATTATGGAATGTATTAGTTCAACCGAACGCTTACACGAGATATGTCAAATTTAGTCGATAATAGACTCGATGTACCTGCTAAACAAAATAAATAAGGCCTTAGAGAACTAAAGGAAGACATTGCTGTAACAAGAATGGACACTCATTAGCTTCAAGCATAATTATCTTCATTGGGTGCTCATCTGCATTAAGTTTTATTTTGTTACGAGTGATCTCTGCTGTTGAACATTTTGAGGTTTTACATTACTTCAGTCATGTAGTGTTAGTCGATGTTGTTAACGTATATAAGTTATTTTGTTTTGTAAATTAAATTATTTTAAGTAAATTGTTTGTTTTTATTTTTACTTCCTTCCCATTTATAGTTTGGTTCCCTTACTTAATTACCAATAAAGAGAGGGAAAACAATTTATTTATTTTTTTACTTCACTCGATTAAATTTATTTCAATTAGTTTGGTGTATCACCATCGTAATATTTTATCTTCCTCCACTGCTTAAGCAGTGTGAGAAGATTATGATATTTGTGATATTAAGAGTTTCTGATGGGCAGGGAATCGGCCTGTCTCATCCTAGTTCAGTAGAAGACTGCCCCTTAAGGAAACTGAACATTCCCTTAGTAATTTTTTAGCCTTCTGGCCAGATAAATATGTTTTTTTCCTGTTCATATCTGTTATTGTAAAGGGACTTACTCCCAGAATAAAGTTTCTTTTCTATTCTATTCTATACTGTAAGGGATGTATTTTATCTAATTATGTATTTTAGATTTGATTATATACATTATAAAATGGTTATTATTTGTAAGTCAATGGTCAACACTTGGATTAAGTAGGGTGAAAAGGACAAGGAGGAGCATAAGCTCTCTCCCGATGACATTGAAGGATGGTCTTCACTTAAGAAGGAACTTGAGAATAATCTGAGTTTTCAAGAAAGACTAGAAAAAACAGTCACACTCATGACATAGTAAAGAAAGCAAGAGCATAGAAAGTGAATTAAGGAGATATGGCAGAAAAGAACAGTTAAAACAATTGTTCTTAGTTTATTAAAGAAACCAATGATTACTATGAATGTTATTAAAAATTTAAAATAAGATTATTTAGTACACATCCAAACTGAGATGGTATAAAGAGATGATTGTCACCAAAAATATTATTTATTATTATACTAATAAAATTATTTATAATTCTATTTTTCTTTAATCAGGAAAGGTCTCATGACCAAAAATAAAAATCCTAAGAACCTCTATTTTAATTAATCTTCCCATGATTTTTTTTACTCAAAAAGTTGAATTTAACATAAATTAAAACAAATTCAACCAAAAAATACACTTTTTTAATTAACAATTTTCTTACTCAACTATTTGAAGATTTTTTTTTTTACCATTCCTGAAATCATTCAAGTGAAAAAATATTTTACTTTTTAAATTACTATTGAAATATTGCTTTATTCAAAACTCATGAAATATAACAATTTCATAAAAACCTGATATCTAGTCTAATAAATAATGGCCAAAAGTTCCACTGAATTATCAAATTTTAATATATGAAATATTGAAAATGGAAAAAAAAATCTGTAAAAGTATAATTTTATCGAATAATGAAGAAAAACAGGCAATATTTGAAATACTGGAACAATCCTAATGTAATCACGAAAATTAGTTCTAAAATCGGCCGGAAGATAGCAGCACCAATCAAGGAAGCAATCTAGTAATAGTTCTCGCCGGCGCCGGTAGGTAGCAGCACTATACAGACAAGCTGCTTAAGGCGAATTCCAGCTAGAAATTTTTCAATTTGTATTAGGAGAGTAGGAAGATGCAGGAGCTCACTATTCGGTACCGGCGATGATCGATAGTGCTGCTATCTGTTGGTCACTTTTGGAACTACACAACTTCACGCTTCCGCTGCGAGATGGCAGCACTAACAAGATTCCTCCTGCCCGAGTTGTTGAGCTCCTGTAAAGTCCTACTCTCCTGATACAAAATAAAATTTTCTAGCTGGAATTCGACATAGTAAATGCCTGTCCGGATGGTGCTGGCCTCTTTCGGCGAGAAATAGAACTACTATTTTAAGGTTCATTTAAATATATTTCAAGAAATATTTTATTTCAACTGATTGGAGACAAAATAATAAATAATTTTCACACATATTTACTTGTAAATATTCTTAATTACTTAATAATTAAAATATTTATGTTATTTTCAGTTTTTCTAGATAAAATATAGAAATAAAATGGAAAACATAAAATATTCCTTAAAAATATGTTTTTAGTGCATAAGTATAAAATAATGCCACCTATCTATGAGTTGCATTTTCTTTTTTAAGTGTCTACCAGAAATTTCAAATTAAATATAAATTTAGAAATATAACTTTTTAAAGGATTATTTTTTGACCTCCACTTAATATAAAAAATATGATTTATTCCATAAATATAATATGATATACTTAATTTCTCAAATCTTTAGGTTTTGAACTATTTATTAAAATCTTACAAAATTTTGGGAATTCTTTTAGTAAAACTTTAAAAAAACTTTAGTAAAACTTTTTCCAATTTAAAAAAAAATTTCATTGAAAAATGTGACTAATTGTTTTAATGTAATTATAGATGAAATATAACATTTAGAAATATAATATAATATATAATATTTAGAAATATAACTTTTTAAAGGATTATTTTTTGACCTCCACTTAATATAAAAAATATGATTTATTCCATAAATATAATATGATATACTTAATTTCTCAAATCTTTAGGTTTTGAACTATTTATTAAAATCTTACAAAATTTTGGGAATTCTTTTAGTAAAACTTTAAAAAAACTTTAGTAAAACTTTTTCCAATTTAAAAAAAAATTTCATTGAAAAATGTGACTAATTGTTTTAATGTAATTATAGATGAAAAGTAGAGGTTTGATAATAAAAAGTACAATACAACAATGAAAGGTACAAGGTAATGGTAGGGATTTCAAGGATGCATTTTTTAAACTATATGATTATTAAAATGTATTGATATCCTGAATATGGATAATCAATACATTATAATTCTTAATAAAACTACAATTTCATCTATGAATGTTCATAAACTTAAAAGTATGAGGGATAAGGATTATGTTTAGTTACAATTAATAAAATAAACGAATATATATTTTTTTAAATTTATATTTTTAATGTCTATAATGTATAAAGGTATTTTTCATATTATTACTACATGTCTCACAAAATGTCATCTACAAAATAGTTGTATGTTTATATACATAACAATAAAAACTGTTTTTAAATAAAAATTATAATTTCTTTAAAAGTGAATTATATTCCAACTAAAATTGATAAAATGTTTCAATAACTCTAATAGATAAACAGATACTCAGCTTACTAATCTATAAAAAAAAAAAAAAAAAAAAAAAAAAAAGGATTGTACAGGCAATAAAAAATATGTACATATAAATTGACAATATGAAGACCTAAGATTGGAAAGCAAATTCAATACAAAATAAGTTATGATTGCGACACCATTTGAAGTTGGCTAAACCTCTTTTGCAAGCTCTTTTCCCTGTCGAGCTGCCTGTTCACATCTTCAGATATTGACTGCAAAAAAAAAAAAAAGATTATTATAATTATTAAATATGATTATTATGAATTTTATTTTTGTTTTATTATTATAAAAACTTTACCTCAATTCTCTTAGGAATAGCATTCTCCTCCTGCTGCTGAAGAAGTTTAAATGTTGACAACTCCATGTGAGCCTTGTCGGTCTCATCAGCCAAATACTGAAGTTGCTTTATCAGCGCTTCAGCTCTAGTCTACAAGGAAAATATAAAACAATAATTACTCAGAAATAAAGTACAAATGAAAATACAACAATGAAAGTTGTTGTATTTTCTTATACAAATGAAATAATTCAAGAATTTTGTTGGTTAACTATTAACTATTTGACTACCATAAATTTTTATATGTTCTTTATATCTATAGATAAATTTCCTTGTATCTTCAACTGCTCTATAAAAATATATACAATACATATATTTAAAACACTTTATAAATAACTATAAAAGTTACACAATTCAATTTTTTTTAAATAGTTTAAACATCTTTTCCAGTTAACTATTCTCTATTTGACTACCATCTATTTTTTGAATCTTCTTTACATCTATTTCTTGTATATTCTTCTACTCTACTATGGCATATACTCTACTATTCTCTATTTGACTACCATCTATTTTTTGAATCTTCTTTACATCTATTTCTTGTATATTCTTCTACTCTACTATGGCATATACTCTACTATTCTCTATTTGACTACCATCTATTTTTTGAATCTTCTTTACATCTATTTCTTGTATATTCTTCTACTCTACTATGGCATATACTATACACATCACTGAAAAAGTATATGAATAACTATAAAAGTTATACAATACCCCACACATTTTTCTAATTTTGAGTAGACCTTCCATAAGTCAGACATGATAATTGTTTGAGGATGAATGCATTCTTTAATGCATACTAATTGTGTGTTTTCATTCCTGTTCGGCATTGCCATAAATGAAGCATTATTTTTTCCCCCGGCTTTTCCCACCGAAAACCCACTGTTGTGGAAATACTCTTGTATAACACAAGATAAAGAAAAATAATTTGATATACCATATCTTTTAGCATTTTTGGAATTAGGGCTATGAATATGAATATAAATATAAATATATATATATATATATATATATATATATATATATATATATACATAGATATAATTATAGTTCTTAAAAATATCGAAATAGTGGTGTCGATAAAATAAATCCATATTTCCTTTTAATTAATTGTGTAAATTTTTTAAATTTCTTTATACTTAAGAGAAAGCATTTACCTGATAACCACCAGTGATTATTTTAATTTTCCGCTCCATTTTAGCTGCTCTTTTGGCTTCTCGAGTCATGTGCGTCCTATTTTGTTCAAGTCTCTTCTCCACAGACTCTAGCCTGTCCTTTTTACTGGCTAAATTTGCCCTCGTATATCTGTTTTGATTCGGCAAATACAATACCTAAAAAGAATAAGTGCATGATTAAATGATGAATGTAAAATAACAAAATATTTTACTTCATAATAATAAAAGGTTATCAAAGCCTTATATAAAATAAATGTAATTTTATTCTCTTAATAACAAAATAAAAATTCAATTTAAACATGTTTACAAAATTTAACATAATCTATTAAGTATATCAATTTAAAAAATTTATTTTAATGATTGCACAAGGGTGAATACATGTATACATGTTTTTTTATGTTTAAATAGTAATATTTACAATTAATTAGAACCCAATAAACATCTTTGATACTTGCGTCTTTTTGGTAAATTAATTTTAAAAATTAGAGTTAGAGAGGAAAATAGTTGACTGGAAGATCTAATGTAGGATGGAAATAGTTGGGGGGCGCAGTCAAAATAAAAACACCAAATAAGTCCTCACTTATTTGGTGTTTTTATTTTGACTGCACCCCCGAACTATCTCCATCCTAATTTTAAAAATATTTGGGCTGTTCTTCTTACCTGAGCTAAACATTCTTCCCAAACTTGCGTAAAGGTTTCCAGCGACAGATCACCGTGATTCATACCTTGTTTCACAACTTCCATTTCAGATTTTAACATTTCCTTGGCCTTTAAAAAGAAAATTGAAATATATTTATCAGATTGTTAAGAAAAAACATAACAGAGGGAAAATTATTCAAAAAGATTAAACATGTCATTTTATAAGATATCCCTTCAATAATATGAATTGCATTAATATAAAAGAATGAAAATGCAAAAAGATACATTATTATAGTCTGACAATTTAATGAAAGGCTTGTGGCGGAATCGAAAAGGGCTGGGGAGGTTTGGTCAGGGCAAGAGAGTTCCCCCACACACCTCTTTTGGAAATACAGTCCAAAGAAAGCCAAATCTAAAGCACATAATAATATTTAAAAAAGTGCAAAATGAACATCTAGAGTAGTAGGGTCGAACGCATAACAATAATAATAACTTCAATAGAATGCAAAGATATTACAGTAAGAAAATACAAGTCATGATGAGGACAAAGGTCGAGTGAAGTAAGCTAAGTAGTGGGGGAAAGGAAATGGCTTCCCTATGCGTGGAGAGCTTTCTACCCAGGTCGTTTACTAAATTGTAAGATAGTAATAGCTAAAGATCATACACATGCAGAAAGTTTTTATAAAAATAACTGCATCCTTTTTGCTAAGTCTAATTCCCATCTAGAAAGTAGTTTTTAAATATTTAAAATAAATTAATTGTGGTTTCCTTTTTTACCTTTTCCATTTGCTCTTCTGAATACATATGGTAAGGATGTTGCTCAAGGTAGGCAAGGTGTTGCGCCTGACTCACAGTCCCTAATTTCCTCGAAGAAGCAGGCTCACCGCTGTGCATGGCGTCGTAATGTAACATCGTTATCATTTCTTCTTTTATCAACTCTTCAGCCTGAAATCAAAGGAAAACAATAATAGTTGTAATAATATAAAAATATAATGTTAGCACCATATAATATATACATATATTTAAATAAACATATAATATTTAAATGAAATGAGCTGTTATATTTCAAAGGTCCATTTGGATCTAAATAAAATTGTTTTTTCTTTTAAATGGTTTTAATGATAAAATTAATAAAATTTAGAAGGTATAAAGGGTTTAAAATGTCACTCTTTGTAAAGGTTAAGTGATAAAAACATTTGCCCTTTTACCCATATTTTTAAAGTAATTCAAATGGAAACCTTAAGGTATTGCGAATATGAAAAAATGAACTTACACCACTTTCAAATATAAAAGCTCAAATAATATAAAAATATAATGCTAGCACCATTAAAAATATAATTAGAGAATAATAGATTAAACAATGGTTGAGTACTGACCTTCTGAAGATCCGTTAGAGGCGGATCTGTGTTAGCAGGACGTAGAACTATATTGATGTCTCCAGGCCGAGGAAAACTTCGTTGAATTACCTGCGATCTACTCTTTAATTCTTTTTCCCCTAAAAAGAGAGAGAGTTAATATATTAAAATTCGACAAAATCATTTTTATTCTTGTATAAAGTCATAATTATTTCCTCAACATCACAGAGAAAAAAATACTTTATAGCAACACTAAGAAATAAAGCTAATTTAATTATTCCCTAAAAAATAAAATAAAAAATTCCTTACTTTGTTGAGCAAGAAGACTCAAATTTCTAGCATCGATGTCGGCTTGATCTTCAACACTTAGCCCGCCTGAACCCTCTGCTGCTGTTTCTGATGAGACTTCATCTTCGGGAACAACAATCTCGTAATCGTTCTTAGGTTGGGGCAGTGACCTAAGACGAGCAGTAAGTTCTTCTTTTACCTATAAATATAAATATTTTAAAAATTAAAGATAACAAACATATCACAGAAAAAATAATATTAAAACCTGTCTATGAAGGATTTTGGGTTCAGTACATGGTAGAGACTGAACTGTTTCTTAGCCAACAGATGTATAGAGACATGATTTGGCCTATATCACACTCTACCACCAGGTTTTTCTCCCAATTAAGGGCACTCACCTTATATAGGCTGTGTGAGCCCTAGGAGGATCTACAGATCCCACATGCATTTACAAATTGCCTCTATAAAATATCTATGGCTGTTAACAGATAACTGTTACACACTGAGCTACTCCACTAAGATGCATTATAAATGTAATTATAATTACAATTATAATTTGTAATTGTAAATAAACCAATGAATTTTTAACTATATCTCATAGTTTCACCCGTGCTGAATTAATTTTTTTTTTTATCCCTAAATTATAACATTATCTTTAAATAATACCTCTAAAAAATGGCATTCACTCTCATTTGTAGAAAATATTTTCAACAGAGTAGAAAAACAGTCAATTTTTATAAATATCAAATAAATTTTCATTTTTTCACCTTACCCCTTTTACATTCTTGTTGTATTTACAAAACGTTCCCACAGGTTAATGTCACACTTTTTTTAAAAAAATATGTAATCAAATTACAATCACAGGAATGTAAGTTGGGGCAAATTGCCCATGTGCTAACTTAAAAAAAAATGAAATTATGTTATAAAGCCCTAAAATAATTTAGAAAACAATACTACTAAAGTTTTCAGATGATAATTAATTAATTAATTAATTTTTATTCTTATTAACGTACCAGTTTTTGATTATTTAAAGGTGCGTACGGTGTATCACCACCTTCTTCTGGATTGATATTTAATTTATCTCGGACAGGAGTAGTCAAGCTGGTTCTCACGTCCTGCGGAGTTTGGAATCCTGGAGTCCTTCCTGTGACGAAAAAAAAAAAAATACAGGACATAATTAAACTAAAGTAAAAGAAAGATATTTCTTATATACTGGACTAATCTTCTTGATCTATATAATTTAATAATGAAGAAAAAACCTTATTCCAGTCAACAATTGTTGTTAAACATTAACAAAAGATTAAAAAACATTTCGACATTTATTTGTCATTTTCAATTTTAGCAGTTCTTCACAACATCCTTCAAATTTACAAGTCAAATCATTACTGTAAAAATAATAAAAGTACACTGTTGACTGGAATAAGGTTTTTTCTTCATTATTAAATTATATAGATCGTAAAAGAAAGATTTGAAATAGAGATGATACAAAAGCCAAATTAAATTGCCAAATATTATGAAAATAAAAAGAATAGATCTGTGTACCACAGGCAGTCTTAGGGTACACCTACATTGAGATGTATTTGGAGAGATAGTATGTAGGCAAGCCAATGGTGCTAACTATAGGTCTCTTAGGAATGCCGTCTTTGTGAATTTTTGGTTGTCCGTACATTCTTGGTGGGGTGGGGTCGGATATTGTGAGTTGTTTGGTTTTCAGTGTCTTAGTTGTGCTGGTATTGATAATAGTGTAAATTTTCTTGCTAATATCAGTTGTTGGGTCCTTGTCTAGTTTCTCGTATGTGCCATCATTGAGGATATTATTCATTTTGAGTAAATATTGGTCTTTTTTCATGATGACTGTAGCATTTCCTTTGTCTGCAGGAATCACGAGAAGATGGCCATTTTCAATAGGGAAGATGGCTTAGCAAAAACTGGTATCCGGCCATCTAACGCAAGACCCATACACTACCTCACCATCCACATACAGATGAACCCCACCCCACTGAACACACCCGAACACAACACGACCAGTACAAGCGAACCGATGGGAAGGCTGACTTCGATCGAGACCACGGCCCGCAGGTATAAATACCCCGACTCCAACCATCCGCTCTTCATTAACTGACTAACCCTGAGGAAACTCACAGCACGATGAGCGAAAGCTTGGTTTATAGCACCAACATGACACAGTCCACATCCCGGAAGTAGAATATAAGAAGAATATTAACGATCATGGAAGCCTACGTGAACACAAATATTTTTAATGAAAACAACAGTTCAAACGATAAATAGAGACAAATAGATAATAATAAATTAATTGAAGACTGTTTTTCGATGGATTTGTTAATAAATCAAACCAATAAAGAACATGAACAAATAGAATAATTATTTATAATGTTCATTAGCAATCAAATTAAAAAAGAAAGTGCCCTTATGTTTAGCAATTATATAATATTATACAAGCAAATATATTTAATTGTGAGTGAGTTTGAAAAGCCAAGAAGGGGATACTCCCAAATAAATAAAGACATATTTAGTACTAACATAGGATGGTGATCATGCTTTAAAAAATATATAAATATATATTGCCTACATCATGTATTTTATGACAAAAGATAAATCCCCATTGTATAATAGACCTTATAGGCAGGAAAATAAAGCTGTATGAAACAAATTTTAGTTGAACAAGAATCAATTTAAGTAACTTTCCGAGTAACAGTACCTAATGTACTTACTAAGTGCCAAGTATCTATTCAAAAATGTTATCTAATAAATATGAAAATATACCTTCATGAGTTCGATTGGAAAATGGAGTAGTTAGAACAGTGTTGGGCGTTGTGATCTGGTCAGATGGTGGATGAACGCTAAACTCCGAGTTATAGAGCGGAGTGTTCAAACCTCCTTTCAGCGGAGTATCTACGTGGCTCAGTGCCATCATATTTTGGGCTTCCTAAAGAAAATATTTAAATATTCTTTTAAAATTATTTGACATGGAATATTAAATATTATTTAATATTGAAAATAATTAATTGATTAATAATAAAAATTATTTGACTAAAAATTGTATAATAGAATTGTACAAATTAAAACTGGGAGTGAGTAAAAGATGATAAATTCTGTACCTGAAGAATCCTGTCAGTTGTAGGTGCAGGCGTACGAGGAGTGGATCCAGCGTTGGGAGTTGCTAGAGCGTAATCATTGAGAAGTGTGTCCGATGCACTTTCAGATCCTTCCGTCACGGCTTCCCGAGCGGCGTAACTAGCTCTTCCTAACTTCACAACTTGTTGCAGTTCCTGGAAAGTTTAAGTTTTTATATGTAATTATTATTTGTTAGCCTTCTGGCCAAATGTATATTATTTCATATTTTTTCTGTTCAGGTTTGTTATTCTAAAGGAACTAGTCCCAGAATAAAGTTATTTCTACATGAACATACTTTCTCAAAACACTACATCCCACTCCACATATACAACTTGCCAAGAACAAAGGATCTTTTGAGAGTATATTGCTTGCTGATGTAGCAGATCAACATGGAGGGAGTTGATCATAAAGATCCAAAAAGATAAAATAGTAATATTAAATGATTAAATCAGCTAGAGAATTTAACATTTGGAACAAAACTTGAACAAAAAAATAAATATACAAAAACTAACTTGATCAGATATTTGAGGTTGGGGCAAGACGAGTTTGCTCCTTTTCTTAGCTGGCTCTTGATTCTGCAGCATCGCAAGAGGCATGTCATTCTCTTTCCTCTGTTTTATTTTTTGTTTGTCCTTCCTACGTTCCCTCTAGAAAAAAATATATATTAATAATTATTCATATCTGGTACCTAAAAAACAGTAATATAAAGATACACTTACTAATAGTAGTAACACTTATTAATGATTAATAGTAAATCTAATATTTAAATGTGGTTTGGGATAAAAAAAGTAATTAATCTTTCCAAAAACAATTTAACCAAGTAAGCATTAAATTTCTTCATACTCACCATACATAGCATATTTATCCCCAAATAAAAATTATTTACACCTAATATCTTGACGTTAATTATAAATTGAGAAGAAAATGGTCCAGATGGAGATAAAAATAAAATTTATTAATTAGAGATTAACTATTTATTTGGCTTCTAATAAAAAATTCATCACTATTTACAGAATTATTTTTTTAACTCCATTTTCCTCCTTATTATTATTATTAATTATGGAGTCATCTAATAATTATTCAAGTTTATTATAAATTTATAAAATATTCCATTCACATTTATGAACCCAAACCTATAAAATTACCTCTAATAAGACCCTCCAACCTCCCCCTAAATTTATCCCACAGATATTTACTAGTTCGGTCAGCACTTTTTAAAAATTTGTTCGTTACCAAGTCTAATAGCCTATTAAATTATTATCCGCAAATTTAATCCTTTTTTAATCTCGGGATACTACACAAAGGAGTTAAATTATTTATTAAATTATTATTAAATTTTCATTCAAGCTGCTACAGCATTAAAGATAATAAAGCAAACATTGATAATTTAATTAACTATAATTATATTCATCTGTATTTTAATAATATAACCAGAAAAACAGATTCTCAATATTATGGTTAACAGTAAAGTTATACACCACTTTAGGAAGATGATGATAAAAATAAAAATATTGCCAATGATCAAATAAAACAAATTGCACATTTATTATATCTTTTACTATTATAAAAAATATTAGTACAACTTACTTCCTCCTTTTCACTACGAAGTTCACCATCTAAATTCTGCTGGCGAAGCCTGTTAAAATTGGGAGCATGAGGATCGATAGCTTCATTACTTGTATCGTAAAATCCGGGGGCAGGTTTTTTTTCGAAAGGAACTTCAGCGTTATAATCGATCCCCCTTTTACGTTTGTGGCGTGCTGCATACTCGATTCCTGCTGCTCTCAGTTCTCTCCTTTTCTACAGAAAAAATATACATAGTGTTATTGTAAATATAAAAATAAATAAATATGTAAAAAGTAAATATGCAACGCTACAAAAGGTATTAAATAAAATATAAATAAGACTTATACCTGTAATGCTGCTAATCTCCTTGCTTCCTCCAACTGTTTTTCTCTTGCCTTCCTCTTCGCTTTTTTTCCCTGCGTATTAGCTAATCTAGCTCTTGCTTCAGACAACATTTCCAATTCTGGATTTCGGTAACAAAAATATAAATATATTAATTAAAAAGAAATGAATCAATCAAAACAAATATTCATGTATATATAATAGTTTTACCATCTTCATCCATATCCTTGGGATCTGGACGAGCAGGTTTCGTTTCTGGATTGGGGTCTATCTCTCCCGGTTTCAACTTCCTCGGATCATCAGCTCCATCTTCACCTTCTTCTTTTTTTTGGGCTTGATCCCTGAAAGATATATAAATGAGTAATATCAGAAAAATGAATATTGTTTCTAAATAAATAGGATCTACTTAAGATTTGATCCACTGAATTCGTAGTTTTACAAAGTTCCTGAGTATATAATCATAATAATTTTAGTTTAATCTATTTAGCAGACAAAAATTAATTTTAAACATTTTTAAAAAATTTACATATTGATAAAAAGATATCATTTCCGGCAGGTTGTTCCTTCGAGTCAAGTCACAACTCTTCATTCGTTTCCTTTTTAATATTCTCGTAAATAAAAATAATTTTATCACTGTCTGTACGTAGTAACTATTATTGACTGTAAATTGATTAAAGACCCAACTTACATTTACTGTTAAGGTTATATCATCATCTATTCACTGAAACGTTTGTTGAATCGTTCATTTCTTGATGAGATGATTACAGAATTATATTCCCGTAATTACACTCTTTTGCTTATACTAAAGCTCATGATTATTTTTATTTTAGAGAATATTAAAAAGGAAACAAATGAAAAATAAAAACTTATTGTGACTTAACTCGAAGCGACAACCTGCGGAAATAATACTGATAGAAATTATCTAGAAAAGGTTAGTAAAACATAGTTAAAATTAAACCCCCTGATATACATAATCTATTTTAGTAACCACAGATTCTCAACATGTCCAGTGTAGTAAGAACTGTATCTATGTTTAACTATAGTATAGGTAATGAGGGTGCGAGAGGTAAATTTTCAAAAATTTTAAAACCAATTTTAATGTTAAACAATGAAAAAATAGCATATCTAATGACCCCATGCCAAACTGAGGTTAGCAAAAATTTTAAATTTCAATAGCTTGCTGATGTAGCATACTGGTTTAAACCTATCAAGAAGAAAAGAAATGAATTTTCCTTGATTAATTTTAAAGATTTCAGAATGATAAATGTGTTTAAAACTAAGAAATGGGGATGGGGTTCAATAGGCACCGTAATCCAATTGTTAGTAACAACACGGAATTACAAGAATTTGTATCTTATTTTTGGACAAACACAGTTTTTTCTGCTATAATTTAATATTTTAAGAGAGAACAAAAAAATTTTTTTAAACTAATTAGAATGTTCAGATAAATAGCGCTTCGACTGTTTAATAAATAACAAATATTTCCTTGTAGTTAAACTTGAATTTTAAAAACTTTTATGACAAACAATAAACAACTATGTTAACAATTCTGCAATTTTATTAGTATTTCAATTGAAGTTAAATCAATTGTTAAGGACCAATAATCTTCATAATCAAAATTAAGACTGAATAAATACATTATACACTACTTCAAGAGTTGATAAAGCTGAATATATATAAAAATGTATAATAAATCTTATATTATAAGGAGAGAAATTATTGAGGTTCATATTTTGGTTTAATTTCCTAATTATCGTTATTTCTGTGAGCCATTATTAAAGCCATATACTTTTCCTGACTTAATCCGACTATTTCATTCCATAGTCATAGAATTACTACACATGTTAACTTAAGAAAAACACTGATAAGTGGTATCACTTACAGCAAATATTCGTATCTTTCTAAGCATTGCGCTGCAGTACGGCCAATAATTGGTGCAATGGTTCGCCATTGAGTAGGCATCAATTTTGCTAGATGCAATAACTTTTCATCTTCCTCTCTACTCCACTCTGTCTTCTTGATGCTGGGATCGAGCCATTCGAACCATCTGGCTTTGCACTGTTTTGCTGATTTTCTGTGTAACAAGGAAGCTATTCGAGACCATTGGTTTTTTCCATATTTCATAACAGCAGCTTTAAGAATTTCATCCTTCAGAAACAGAGAAAAAATTAATAAATTCAAAGTTTCCTTTAAAGGCAACTAACTAATAGAACAGAAAAAAAATATTAATTTACCTCAGTGTTTCTCCAAACACCACCTTTTATCATAATACGCGGCATTTTGAGTTATATTGCTATTAAAATTTCAAATATAAATAATACAGTTAAGAAAACCTGAACTGTTTTAACCTCTTCAGTAACAACTAACATTCGATCAGTGTTGCTGGCATGAAATAAAAAATTAAAATTGGTAAATCGAAAATTGCTTTTAACAATTATTAAAAATTACTAAATAAGATTTAAAATGTTAAAAAAAACTAATAAAATTATTTAATATATACATAAAAGCGTTATAAGAATTTATATTAGTTGTGGTTATATATCTCAAGGTGCGTGTATTCTCGAGCCGACAACATTTGGTGTATATGATTCACCGTTGACTATTAAATTTAATTAAATGAATTTGTTAATTCATTTAATTGCTAAATGTCAAATACTTGCCATATTGAATTTTTTTCTAAATTCGTTATAAATGTTATTTATAAAGCATATTAACTTTACCGCATATATTAACAACATTTAGTGCAAATGCGTAAGGAATTGTACAATTTTATTTAATAAACTTTTACAGATTCTTCTTCAATTTAGTTATTTAATTCATTTGTACTTTGCTTTTGGTTTTTATTTTTGCAATAATCGATTAATAGAAGCTACGCTGTCAGTATCTCAAATCGTGTTTACAAGTAGTCAAAAAATGTTCTTTCTTTTAAATAAATTTCTTAATACTTTTTATAAGCTAATTTATAGGAATGTATAAACAATAGAAAATTAATATTTTGTATTGTTATGGTGTTGAATATAACTGATCTTCCCTAGTTTGTTGAGGAATGAAAAGAGACTAATCCTTGTCGTGTTAGAACAATAGTACAAGAATACTCGTTACGAACTTCAGAAAAATGCAATGACGCTTTTGAAGTGTTCTGAGTATCTTTAATCTATAAACTTTTTGAATAAAATGCTATTAAATAGAGAATCCAATACTTTTGGACAGGCTTTGGAGATAATTGCTGTTTTCTTATTCTCTCTGAAACTTAGTCTGCACCTTTTTCGATGCGAAAACCTCGACATTTTCGGAGTTAATTCAGTTTTTGGCCTTTATCTCCTAATCAGTGCGTTTTTGATAAAAAAAACAAGAGGGGCATTTTTTAAGTAGATTAAATTTTCTACAATTTGAATCCAACCGCAGCTCTGTAGGTCTAATAACTTCTGAGTTACGCGGCTTTAAAAATGGTCTTTTTCCCAAAAAGTCCAAATTTTTAATTTTACCCCACTTTCGTGAGGAACACCGGCCGAAGGAGTGATCTTACGATGAAAGTCATGAGGAATGAAGCTGTAGTAAATTTAATTAGCTTTAATTCAAGCACATAATGAGGCCTGTAGGTGTTATACTTCCCTTGTTAATTAAAAAAAAGGAAAATCGGGGAAAGTAGGTGTTTTATGAAAATGATCTTGTACGCCACGAATCGATCTAAAAAAGCTTTTTTATTGTGAAGTATAAGTATTTACCTGTTAATTACCTTTACAAAAAATAATGGTAGTACTAGTAGGCACTACTATGCGGGGGGGGGGGAGAGCCACCCGGTCTCCCCGAGGTTTTTCGGGCACCAAAAGTTTTCCCATCAGTTTTTCGGTTGCAAACTTGGATTTACACTACTCAGATATGCCCTTACAACATATCAAAAATACAACTCTCTTCGATTTTTCGAAGAATAATAAATTCGAAAAATACAACCCTCAAGCACCTGGTCGCTGGACTATATTTAGACTATTTGGAAAAAATTACCAAGGGACGTAACTCAGAATCTATTAGGCCTACAGGCCTCGGTCTGAGCTTAAATTAAAGCTAATTAAATTTAGTCCAGCTTCATTCCCCACGAATTTCATCGTAGGATTAGTCCTTCGGCTGGTTGGTCCTCACGATAGTGGGCCATAACTTAAAATATGGACTTTTTGAAAAAAATGGCCACTTTTCTTAATGCGTAACTCAGAATTTATTAGAGCTACAGAAGTGCGGTTGGATTCAAATTGTAACAAATTTAATCTACATTAAAATGTCCATCTATGTTTTGTTTTATTAAAAACGCACCGATTAGGAGATCAAGGCCAAACTCTGAATTTACTCCGTAAATTTCGAGGTTTTTCGGGCACCAAAAGTTTTCCCATACTTTTTTCGGTTGCAAACTTGGGGATTTACACTACTCAGACACGCCCTTACAACATATCAAAAATGAAGCTCTCTTCAATTTATTGTGACCTAAATCCTTTTTTTGGTATCTGGCCGACCAAGAAAGTTGAGGGTAGTATTCTTGAAACCTGGTTCAATGGATCAGTAGCTTTATGTCCTAATGATGGTCGAAGATGATGGTTGACATATAGGTCATTGTAATACACTCTTTTGTTTATACTAAAGCTCACGATTATTTTTATTTTAGAGAATATTAAAAAGGAAACAAATGAAAAATAAAAACTTATTGTGACTTAACTCGAAGCGACAACCTGGGGAAGTGATACTGATAGAAATTATCTAGAAAAGATTAGTAAAACATAATTTACATTTTTGTAAATATATATATTTAGTTTTTAAAATTTAACTGCATGATCTACAATATTTTTGGATTAGATGATTAAAAAATGAAATGG
Organism: Troilus luridus; assembly: GCA_964056705.1. Taxonomy (NCBI): domain Eukaryota; kingdom Metazoa; phylum Arthropoda; class Insecta; order Hemiptera; family Pentatomidae; genus Troilus; species Troilus luridus. The sequence continues at coordinate 55,986,786 of OZ057417.1, read as the reverse complement.
TCATTATTCGATATTCCCGTGTTATTTTCATTAGATGAGAAGAAATGAGGGGTTCAGGATCAAAAGCAGATAACTCCAATTTTCAAAAATTTATTTTTTCACTAGTTCAATCAAGGAATGCTTTATGATCCCTAAATTTGAGGTTCAGGACCGGACTAAAACTATCAAAAATAAGGCGGAAAAGTTATGTGTTAAGCAAAATTGTTGGACTGAACTAGCTAAAAATATGAAAAAGTTAATTTTCGAAATTATCTGTTTTTGACTCTCAAACATGAAATGTTTCAAAAAGAATTCGTTGCGTCTGTTGAGAAACAGGTTTTGGTATTAGGGGCAGCCTTAAAATTCAAGGGGAAATGACGTAAAGTTAAGTAGATTGCTAATAATGAATCCACTCAGGAGCCAACAGGGCAGATCGATTTACATTATGAAATAAGATAATTTAATTAGTTTAGTCCAGCTTTGGAAGATCTAACCTTGTCATTGTATTGTAGCACTGATAAGAATATTTTCCTGTTTCCTCTAAACTGGGTTACCTGAATTGGAGCAAAATGTTCTGCACTGTCAACTTCATAATTCTGCTCACTGTATTTTTTATTGTACTACTTTATGATTAGCTATAGGCCTGATGCTCAGAAAGGTAAGGCAATTATTATTCAATGATATTTTGTTTCAATCAATTCAATTTTTATCACTTCATTTATTTATGAATCTATTCCATAGGCTTGAGCTAAAAATCTGAGAAGTGAAAATCTTAAATCGGCACTATTCAACATGGAATTCTTCATATTATTAATAACTTTTATGTGAATTGATTGGTTTAGTAAATTATATAACCTTATATTTATCATGTTTTACTCTTTGAACACATTTCGAACATATTAATCGTTTGAAGTTAATTTGTAATATTTTTATATCTCATATTTGTGATTGAATAATTTATAATTATATTAGATGATGTAGATTAAAGAGAATTCTAATATAAATTTATTTTAAGTATATACATAATATATTTAAAGATAGAAGCATTATTATGAATAAAAATATGTTTCTGATTTTCTGAAATCATGCTTCCCAATCAATTCCTAATTATTATTTTTCTGAAGGCGATGATATATGAATCTTTGCACTGCTATAATTAATTATTTTCTTTATAAATAAGTTTCATTTCGTACATATGTAGTATTTGTATTTATTTTAACAACCTAACAAAGAATATAAAGAAAGTATATATTTGGTATATGATACTTTTATGATACCTACTTCGTGAAGTTCTTTGCTGCTGTTCTAATAGTCCTGGGTTTGAGTTGGATTCTGACAGATTTGTTAATTTTATTTTAATTGCAGTGGATTGAATCAGCAGGGTCAGTAGCCGCAGGAAAAACCTACTTTCATAGATTGTAGTAATTCAATTTATTTAAGTAATTATTATGCAGGTTGTCACAAGTTTAAACTTTTCATTCCTTTCCCTTTTAATATTTTCTGAATGTTTTTAACATACATATATTATCTATACTTCAAAATGACAGTTGAAACTTTTATTTCTTAACGAAATGATTACTGAAATCAACTCATTAGTCATAATTCCATTCTAAATCTCATGATAACTTGTATTTTTGGAAAATATTAAAAATGAAACAATGAAATAGTTAAATCTTGTAACTCAACTCAAAGCGACAACTCACAGAACAGATACTTTATTTAAATAAAACTATTTTTAAAGTTAAAGATCAGAGCCTAGATGTTGCACCTGTTTCCAAGAAACTAAATTCTTTGGATGAAAATAAATCAGTTTCTGGTATTCGATATTTTCTTGGATTAGTCAGAGTACAAAAACAAATTAGTCGTTTTCCCACAATGTATATATATTTATATATTGTGTTAAGATATAATATATAACAGTTAATATAAGTGTTTTCTGGTTCCAAGTCATACAATCAGCCGTAACTAGGCAGAATTGTATCAGAATGCAAAAAACATTTCTACAGTAAAAAAAAATGTAATTGGTACTTTTCACCAATCTGATACATGATCAATGATTAAGTTATATTTTTTTCATATGAATATTTTATTAATCACAATCAAATGCACTTTAGACTTTCTTTTTAAGATACTTATACATTCTGTCAGGATACTCCATTTTTTTAAATTTTATGTAACCTTTAGTTTTGAAAATGGAATATACTTTTATTGTAATCAATGCAAATAATGATTATTTATTTACCAACTGGATAAATTATTTATTACATTTATCTTTAAATCTGTGAATGAGTATAAGGCTCTCATAAAAGCAGAATGTGGTTAATGTAATCACTAGCCATTTGAATTTCTTCTTCCTTTTGGATACCTGTTTTATACACACTTTTTTAAGCATGAGGTTATACTTCAACTTCTGAAGTATGTTGAAATACTTATTTTTCAATCCCCTTAGGTGGTATTCAGTTAACCCTCCTAATACCGGGTGGGGTCGCTAACGACCCCAAGCTCATATTGTTGACTCTCCTTAAGTCAAAAACAAAGTTATGCTCACGAGCGTCTGGGACATTTATCCTTAGACTATATGTAACACGAAGAGTAGAGCTCCAACAAATTTCATGCCCAAAATAAATCACTGTGGGTTAATTTTTTTTCAAAAAACGAGCATGTGGTCCAGGGACGACCACCCCCCCCCTGCTATTTACCATTAGCCTTATTTCAGATCGCCTTTTCAGGCTCTTTATTTAATTTCCTAGAATATTTGAACTCGGAAAAAAATTTGCTGCATTCATGATTCAGAAAAGTTTATGTGAAAAGAGGGCATGGTATTACTTATCCTCAAGAAAAAATGACACTAAAGTAAATCTTGTTTGTAATGTTTGCAATCAATATATTTGTAAAGAGCACAGAACTACACAGCATATTCATGCCTTCATTGTATGTAGGTAATGTAGGTTCTCTTGGAACATGTTTGTTATTCACTAAAATGATTTATTTTCAAAATAAATAAAATTATACATTTTGATAGTTCAAAAATGATTGCTATTGCTTTTCTACAGTCCCATTCTATCAGAATGACAAGCAATGGCTCTTAGATGGATGATATCATCGTAGCTGATGGCAGAAAACGATGGGGTCCTCCAGCGACCCCACCTGGTATCACGTGTAACTTTTTTCACCCAGTATTAGGAGGGTTATATAAAACTATTCTAGAAAGGCCAAAATTATATTATTACAGACTTCTAATCTTACTAAAAGAAATAAAATCATTCAGTTGTATATTGAAGTTTCTAAACAGTTTTTTGGCACTTTGAAAAACCCTTCAGATAAATACTTTTATGAATTATTTAGTGATAGATTCATATGAATTTTCTCAATGTCAAAACAAATGCAAGATATATTTTCAAATAGCTTGAATTTGAGTGCTACCAAAAACTTTACATAAATAAAATTGTTTTATTCAATAATATTCCAAAACAGAAGTAAGCAATAATATTTTGTTTCCCTATTTTTGCTGTTTATATAGTTGAGATCTGCAGGAATGCAAGAACACTAGTTAAACACCATTTCATAATATACCTTAATAAGGAATATTATATCTTACAAAATTATTATTGAAGTTTATAAAAAAAGAAGATATTTAATAGGATCAGAAATATAACAAACAATATTTTTAAAAATCAGCTATTTATCTTGAAAGAGCCCGGTACATATGTAAACATATCTGCGTACATGTTATAAATCATGTCTGACATCTAATTACAAGAAGAACCATTCAAAAACTAATTTAGAAAAATATCTGTATCTTTTTAAATAATTACTTTTTAGAAATTCTAATAAGCTATATTGGAAAATATATATCTAATTTGGTTAAATGATAAAAAAAAAAGATCTAGTGTAAATATAAAATGAAAAAATAAATCAGAACAAATTAATTTTAGCTATATTATATACAAAATAAGAAAATATCGAAATTAATACATATTACAAAGATGATTTTGCTGAACCACTAAAAGAAAATATATATTATGTTTTAAAATAAATACTTTATTGTAACATAACCTGAAATATATCAAAAGATATTTCCTACATTATTCACAATTCCAACTCAGCCTTATAATATTAAACAAAAAAAAAAAAAAAAAAACGAAGAAAAAATTAGCTATGCGCTTATACAACATTTAGCTCCAATAAATAAACCGAAAATTCTATTTCGGGGAAATATTGAAGCACACAATTATAGATTAATACCTAAAGGTCACATATGAGATTCACTGATTAAAAAAATATAGGCACATTTTTCATTAGAAAGTACTTTGTAAATTACAATTTTTACATTCACCACTAAAGCACACACATCTATTAAGTGGGGCTTGTGTTTTTAAGGATTAAAAAAAACAGTAGGTTTTATGAAATCAGTTCAGAGATTGTCTTAAAAACCAAAACAGTTTACGTACAGACAGGCTCAAAAGCCTTTTATAACAAAAGTGCAACAACAGCACATTTTTGTCTAAATGAATAAAATATTAAAGATGTTCAACATAATGTATTGGGGATATAAAATTTAATATATCGTAGAAAGGTACGAGTGCAAAGTTACTGTCTCGAGGTAAAACGTTTCTTTACAAACCATTCTTCTAATCTAATGCTAAGGCTGCGGGTTTAATCTTTATGTAAAAAAATCCTTATAAAACAAACTCCAAATAAACTATACTTTTATATAAATTATAGGAAAAAACCAAAGGTTTTTTTTGTTTGTTTTTTTTTTACACAAAAAATACAAAACTATTAACAAATAATACAACTGCATAAAAATAATGTAATAAAATATAATATCAATAACAGATTAATTCTAAATTTTAAATTCTATAGTATAAATTCATCATTAAATTAATTTTAATAAAGTATCAACAAACCTTAATATTTAAAAATAATATTTTGAAAATGCAAAGAGTTAAATCACACTTGTATCGAAGTCACTTTTCAAAGTGTGGCGACTAACATCTTTATACATATTATACAAGAGATTTATAGATTAATTGATATAAATAATGGGCCATTCAGTATCAAAATCAAACAAAACATTCTGCCCTGAAATTAAATAAATATCTAGTACCTACATAATTTTTGACAAGGAAGGCATGAAGTGTTTCTTTTTAATAAAAAATTTACTAACTTATAGCTATATTTATATATAATTCATATATATTATATAGGGCATCACAGAGAGTTCCATATATTCCACTTCATCTTTTGTACATTCTATACATTTACACTTAATGGAATATTATTTTTAATAATTATGAAAATAATATTAAAAAAAAAAAAAAAAGGAAAACTGAAATAGATAAAGTAAATAATGGCATACATACAAAACAAAATAAATATTAAGACAGAGAAAAAAGAAATGTTATTAAAAAAAATAAATAATAAATAAAAAGAGCTCACTTTAACAAAGCTTTTTGTAATTTTTTTATTTAAAAAAAATCTTTAAGTAAAACCTTAGCAGTAAAATCTAAGCTCGTCTGTAAGCGAGGCCGATAGCTGTACTGCCACTTATCACTGTATAATTCCCTTTTCTTTAAATATATAAGAAGTATCTGTTACTTACAAGGAACAAAAGTAATATTTACAAAAAAAAAAAGTCTATTTGGAAAATATAGAAAATTACTTCACCACAATCGAACATGCTACATGTTACCGCTAAAATAAAATTAGTTTACAATATGTACAATGTGTATATAGAACCTATCTCAAAGAAAAAAAAAATCTCTATTATATTAAAATCTTATACCATTTTTCCATGCACTCACACGTAATTACACCACCATTCTAAAATTTTAATATTGAAAAAAATTTTAAGTTCTACGAATGATCTATTAAAAGCCATTGAAACACTAAAATGCAAATAAAAATAATTTTTAAAAACTGAGAATAGCGAGGGAAACAAATGATGAATTTAAAACACTTAAAATAACAAAAATTGTCTAAGAAAATATTAGTAAACAAGAAAAGAAGAGCAACATTATGTACAGGTATAAATGCCATTAAATCACAGCCAAATTGAGACTAACTTCCACCCAACTGGATTCCTACTTCATTAACGGCACATTTTCTAGACCTCATTCAAAATTCAAATACACTGTAAGAGAAATTTCATTTTTTAGTAATTAAAAAAAATATCATAATTATATATATACATATACAATACCTAATTATACAATTTAGCGGTAACATATACCAAATTTTGTTCATTTTAAAAGAAAATCAAACTAAATTTGGAAGTTAGTGAAGTACTTCATTATTAATTTCAAACTCTCAATTGTTCAGAGTCGATTTCAAATACTGAGAACAAATATTTTTTTGAAAAATATACTCATACAAGGTGGCATGATATTGACATAAGATTACAAAATAAATGTTATCACTGAACCGCTGAGACTACTAACTGTCCCTGTTGGGGTGCTTAGCGAGGAGCCTCCTCGGCCATGGCAGGGGCCAGTTGTACTGCCGCGGCACTGGGCCCTCCACGTTACTCTCGAAGTAGCAAAATGCTTTGAACCACCATAATCTCGAGAGAGCATTTCGACTCGATGCTTGCTGTAATAAAAAAAAATTAATTTGAGAACCTTCTTTTTACCATTTATAATCACAATTTTTCATGGTCAAGTAAATGCCTCCACAGAGGGCTGGGATGACATTGGTCCTTTGAAATTTTTACTAACTATCTAATTTTTCAAAGAACTTTCATTATGTTCAGTCAGATTTTAAAATCATTTTAACTATTGCTTATCTACATATGAAATATATATGTGAAAAAAGTGCGGCAGGTGTGAAAATGTTTTTATCCGTCCAGTTTTTAACAGAAAGACACATTTTAACATAGAATATAAATGTCTTTACAAGAGTTTTTCCTCTTGAAAAATGGATTGTGTATTACATTCCTTGCAATTTTTTATACTTTACACTTGAAAATGTGATTAAACAAACATATATTAATTAAATATTATAAAATCATAAAATGGGCCCTAAAAAAACAAAAAAACAACCCTGTACCACAACAACCCTTGAACGGGTTAGGGTTCAGTACATGTTAGATACTGTACTGTTCCATGGACAACGGTTCAACCGCCAAATTCCCCCCCCCCTTATTTTGGGTACCCTATTTTTATAATATTTTATAGAGGCTGGGTGGGCCCCAGGAGGGTCCTAGATCCTATATGATCCATCTCTCGCTGCAGACAAGAAAATGGCCCCTAAAATATGGTAATGTAAGAAACATATAGATAAATGTAAATGTTATCAACTCATAAAATGATGGGAGTAATTTTTATAGATGATTGTATGTTTATGCAAAAGCAGAAAGAAGGCTAAATATTGTACTAATATAATATGATACTAATATATTACAATACTATAAATATAATATGATTAAGCAGGCACAATTTGAAGAAAACACTCTTTTACAGGCAAGAGTGTTCTATGGCCACCGAAATTTCTCTCATGATAAAAACAAATGGAAAATGAACCTCCAAATTTTAGCTGACCATTTACTTATGTTAATAATTATTTACAATTTTTACTTATGTTAATAAATTTTAGTTAATATTTGAATGAACCTCCTAGTGAGTAATAAAGAAAAGAGTTGAGTCAATTTATGATTCTAAAGAACAATGTTTTTCTAACTCGTAATAGTATCTTTATAGAAAAAACACCTTTTATATTTTTTGAAAAATGAAAAATATTCTAAATATAATGGGTGTTTATACAACAAACAAATTTAAACCTGCTATTATTTAACATGTCTAAAATTATTTGGTTTTTATTTTTTCCCCTCCAGTATTAATCGTAATGGTCTTGAACCCATTCTTTATAGCAGAATTATAAGTTCAACTATAAGTATTACCTTCAGATACTTGTGGTTTGCAAGTGTGTGATACATCCAGAAAAGACGAGTAGTAACGTAATAAGCAATGAGTACATCAACGGTGTAATGACCTCTTGAAAGTAGTACAAGTAGGACACCCGTTATAGATGCCGTCCATGAGCCCCAATGGAGTAGAATACATCTCTTTGGAGAATCTGAAAGTTACAAATAAATGGACTAATTAAAATTTGATTCTGAACCACAAGTTTTAATACATGAAAATTAACAGAAAAAACAATCAGATGAGATTTTAAGTATTTCGGCTACAAAGGAGGATATAAAAAACTTAGATTGGCGAGTAACGATCAATTATCAATAGGATTTTTTTGTAACATTTATTAAAATACAAAAACTTATTTCAGTTGAAGGATTTCCTTCTTAATTAAACGGTTTTATGTAGTACGTAGGTTAGGGACAATAGTGGATTATTTCCTCTAAATTAAAAACTTTCTCTGGAATTTTTAAACTTTAAATTAACATCCAAATATACAGTTAAAGCCCCTCTCTAATAAATTCTACATCTTATAGAAATTTTTGCAATTTTTAATTTAGCAATTAGAAAAGTAGACTTTAAAATGTCTCTTCTTTTTTCAAATTCTACTGTTATTATTTATTTATATCAAAATTGAAATATTTTTCAATTAGACTGTCACAAAAAAGAATTAGGAAATTATCATAAGAAGCACATTATATATTTAAAGACATTATAGAGCACAAAATATTTGTTATTAACCAAAGATTATAATAAAAAAAAAAAATTAGATTGAAATAGACAAGGGACATTTTGAAATTATTGTCCACATATAGTTTATTTAGTAGATGAATAACTTAAGATCTCACAGATTGATATATTTATTAATTGTTTTGCTATGTATAACATTACATATATTTGCTATACATTTCAATAAACATACATATATCATCTATATTCCGACATGCTTTTTGAAATGTTTATTTCTTGATGAAATGATTACCAAAATATACAAATTTCCCATTACTACACTCTTTATTTCATACTAAAACTCACGATTATTTCTATTTTCAAGAATATTAAAAAGGAAACAAATGAAAAGTTAAAACTTATAGTGAATTAACTCAAAGCAACAACTTGCGAAACTGATACCAAATAACAAAAAATGAGAATAATATTTAGATGATTATTAGTTAATTTCTAATACTTACATTCATTGATGATGAGCGAACACATTATTAAGATAACTGTATGGCCACTGTAGATAAAGTCGCCACAGTACGTGTGCTTTCCGTTGATGGAGAGACCGAAGCCAGATATGAGTTGGAAGACCCTCTTCGATATGAGAATGACGCTGGTGCTATTTGCCTTTGGGGAGCAATAATACGTTGTGCTCGACATGGGAAGGACAGTGACGTACATTGTCACGGATCGCATCATATACAGTACTCCAACTATCAGGAACACTCGCCTAAATACTATAAACCTGAAACAAACCAAAGTTTAAATTGAAAAATAAACATTTTTAAAAATTAATATTATTATATAATAATTAAATCACAAATTTTATAAACATAGGCTGTATATCTGCCTATTGGGCCATTTAACCTTCCGTCGGGCGCAATAGATCTGACAGGCACAGCTCGCCAATTCTGTCACATTATCCCGCCCCTAAGCGGCGATGGTACTTGGCAGTCCCAGTAGCTGCCTGTTTATACGTGCTCTATGCAAGCTTCCAACTTAGTGTGATTTTGACCTTCAGTACGGGAAGTTGTTCATGTTTTGTTCAGATAAGCACATTGCGCCCGAACTCGTCACATTTTTGAAGGTACGTATTTTCGATATACTTGCATAAAAATCATTTATTAATTACACTTTAAGGTTAAATAATGTAAGGGTTTTCGATAATTTTGTGAAAATACCTTGATTTATCAGTCTGGCGTATCCGGCACAATGCGCCCGAGCATGCAATATTTTTTTTTGTGTCTTTCGTTTGTTCAGATTTCTCTCAAATATGTCCTGCCGGTTCTACAACTTGGACAACCCGGCAGATGTAGAAGAGATAATGGGTTTGTTAGAAGACAATGAGCCGACCTTGAATGAAGATTGTGGGGAGGAAAGCGACATTGCGTCAGAGGATGAGGTAGAAGAGCGCGATGGAGATTCCGAAACAGAACAGGAGGGTGGGATCGATGAAGGCGATGCTGCTACTGCAGATACAATTTTTTTGGGGGGAAAAGATAAGGTTAGCAAGTGGAATCGAAATCCACCTCCGAGCAGTGTACGTAGGGGATTTCACAACTTGATTACTCGCTTACCGGGAGTCACAGGAAACGCGAGGGCTGCTAAGACTGCTATTTACTGCAGAAATCTTAGATATAACAGTAAGGTACACCAACCAATACATACAAACCATCAAGGCTAAATTTTCTCGAGAGAGAGATATCAAACTCACGGACGTAATCGAAATAAGAGCTTTTATTGGATTGCTGTATTTAGCAGGAGCATACAGAGGAAATCGGCAAAGTCTCGAGGAGCTTTGGGGAAAAGACGGTGACGGCATTGAGAAATCGGTTAGACGACCGAAACACAAGGGAAGAAAGAAAAAAATTAGATCGGCTTGCTCCAGTTCGTGAAATTTTCCATAAATTTGTGCAAAGCTGCCGGGAGAGTTATATTCCTGGGGAGAACTTAACAATTGACGAAATGCTTCCAGGTTTTCGAGGAAACTGCCCGTTTCGGCAGTACATACCATCGAAACCAAACAAATATGGTATAAAATGTTTCGCCCTCGTTGATGCAAAGCTGTATTATACATATCACGAATGTAAGATATGCAGGGCTCCTATCTGCTTATCCCATGCAAATATGGTGTGTTATCTGTGCTTTAGTCGAGAAAATATAGACCCCTCCACGAAGATGACTGAATAGATATTAATTCTGTGTACTTTTTTAATTATTTCCTAACTTTCCTTTTTTTACTGTACGATTTTCTAACTTAACTTTCTTACGGTATTTGATAGTAGGTCATAAATTTCATTAAAATTTATTCGACAGGATTTATATTAAATATATGGTTTTTGCATAAGCTTTTGTGTTTTTTTCTTCTTTTAGTGGCTCCAATAATGATGTTCATCACTTTGCATTTGTATGAACTAACTTAATTTAGGAGTTTATTATGTTTTTTGAACGTGTGCTCATCAAGCACATTGCGCCCGAAGTCAGCGGTCAACAGATTGCGCCTGACGGAAGGTTAATAAGTGGTTAAGTCAAATTTTGTCCAGCGAGAGTCAACTGTGTTGAGGGAAGTGGAATCGTATAATTCTCATATTTTTTGGCTTGTAATACGTAACAAATCAATAACTCCTTTTTAATCCAATCCCATACTTAGCCCCTTATTCGCTACAGAAGTAGCACAAATAAGCATCCTTAATATAAGAAAGTTATTTTTGAGAAAATTCTACTTAAGCACTTATTCATTGGAGCTATACATCAATCAAACTAATAATACAAACTTCTTAAACAAAATCATTAACTAAAAGTTGTCAAATTTGAGGCAAATTCTAGTAAATTTGATCATCAGTAAAAATATTAATTTAAAAAAGCAGAAAAGGTGACAAATAAATTGCTCTAGTGTCCCATTAAGTGATATTTATTAATTTATCAAACAGTTGCAGAAACAAAACCAAGGGAAACTATATGAGCTGTTATTTTTAAAAGTGGTATAAGTCCATTTTTTCATGTAACCAGATGTCATATAAGTCGATCTTATTCTAATGTAATCCAAAGGGGGAACTTTCAAAAATAACAGCTCATATTTAAGTTCAGATATAATTTGCAGTGATACTTCTTCTTAAATATTTAACTTGTCGGGTATCAATAGCTATTTTATTTTATTTGTTTCTTACTTCCAAACGAATATTTTATTACATTAAAAACCATTTTTTGTTTTATATAATTCATACAATAGTACAATTTATTAAAAGGAAAAAAAGAATTCAGAGAATAATTTTCAAAACATATGTTTTAATATTAAGTGTGATGTTAGAAAAACAAAACATCAGTCTCAAGACAGTTGTCGTGTGAGAAGGTTGCTTGCTAATCTACATTTGATTTTTTCACCACTCTCTCCATCATCTTGAATTTTGTTAAATCTCACCAGTAAAACCTCTCACTATTTTCATCTAATTTTGGACTTGCCGGTAGAGACGGTTATTTTCTATTCATCAACATTTCGAAGCATCAACTCATCGCTATCATAACTCAACACTTTTCGAGAACTCAGTTCATTTTTCAGATTCTTATTGATTCACAGACCATTAATATTTTTTGTTTTAAGACTCATAACTTTCAGTAAATAAGTTCATTTCATTTTTTATGCAAATAATAAATTGTAGATATTAGCTTAGTACATTTTCTTTTTCATAATTCTTGCTTTAATTTTTAAATAACTTTTCTTGTATTTTCCTAGGTTTAGTTGTGCACATTAATATTTTTGTATTTGTTCTTTTTCTATTTTTACATTATATATTTATCATTTACTCATTTTTGGATGTTTTTATTTGTATTACTTGATAAAGTTCCTTTATTTCCTTTTATAGCTTCAATTGTATATATTTGGTGAAATTGCCACCTAAACAAAACTATCAAACGGCAAATTCGCTTTGATAGAAGGTTAGCAAATTATTATTAGGAGCCACTTCTTCCACAATCTTAATTGAAAGGATATCTATATATTTTAATTCTTCAAAATAAATATCTGTAAAAGATGAATAAAAGATAAACACTTAATTTAAAAATATCATATATTAAAAATCAAAATACCTGTGTCTATGAAAAACAATGACTAGGAAGGTAAGATTGGTCGATATCATAATAATGACCTCCGATACATCCAACGCCCACGGCATCGTTGGGACATTGTCGAGCACTGCGTCGGGAAGAGGAGGATATTTATATTTATCTGGCACTCGTTCGTGGACCATCGCTAATGATGTTGTAGTCAATATGAAATTAAACACCAGGAACAGGAAGGCTGGTAAAAAAAAAATAAAAAAATTATAAACAAGTCTATGTATTAATACATAAATAAAGCATCTTTAATTAAAATGTTATGGAAAGATAATGACAAAAAAATTATAGAAAATTAATTATTAAATATAAATTGATTGTCGAAGAATTCTGATCCAGTCCAAAGCTAATAAAACAAATTTATAGTTTTAGATAATTAAAAGTTTTTCCATAAAGTTAAATGTTTAAGAAGAACAGTCTCTACCATGTACTGAACCCCAGACCCTTCACAGGTTGTAGTGGTACAGGTTTTTTTTTAAGTCATCAGTACACTATGACTAAGGGGTCATAACATAACATAACAACCTACAATCCCCAAGATTATAGGTTCTGCCATGGCTTCTCAGTCTGGCAGGTGTCCTTAGGAAGTTTTTAAGGGAGTAAAAAATCTTTGGGAGTGGAGTGGCACAGTGGTAGAGTACTGAGTCGCCATGCCGAAAATCCTGGTTCAAATCCCACTGCTGACAACTTTTATTTAATCTGTTAGCAGCCGGAGATGGATCCTAATTATAACAGGATAGACAAAATTTAAGACTTTCACTGAAGCATCTTAATTACCAATCAATTTGTGGCATACAGGACCGTTTAACGAGAAGTTAAGACATGCGGGTTTGATTTCTATCGTAAGTTTAAAAAAACATTTTAAGTTTATTTAAATTCTAATTGCAATATAAAAGAATGTTATATCCAAAATATAAATGACAAACAAATAAATTTATAATACTTGCAAAACTACAGGATAAATTCCACACTTTCGTTTACAAGGTCTTGGGATAAACCATTTTTTTTATTTGTTGGTTGGTTGGTTGTTCCAAATTTGAGGCGTAAAACCAATTGGTCATCAACACCTTAGTAGTATAATTATTTTTTAGTAACAGTTTTTATTTTTAAAAAAACTGCATCAAATATTCTTAATGAGTCCTTTTTTATTTGTGTTTATTGATTATTGTAACTAAAATAAACTTGTTGATTTTGACAGCAAGAATTGGAAAATTGGAATCTGTAAGAATATACAAATAAACCCCAAGGTGTTGCTGGTTGTATAGGTCACCTGTTGTTTCAATTGTTTTAGCCCAATAGTTGAAATGAGATTTTAAGAAGATAGAGGTTCAACTATTAAAATTGCAAACCCAAGTTTTACCTATTTCATTCAGTATATCTGATTGCATTCCTTGTTAGTTAATTAATTAATATATAAATAACAATATAATATATAATAAGTTATATAATAATAACTGAGTCATGCCTTACCAACAAATGTTTTCCATTTTTCTTTGGGGTACCTAGGCTCCTCACGATGAGGTCCAGGCATTTCAATTCTAATAGCACCATTGGCATTGACGATCTCGATCCTCTTGAGGTCATCTTCATCTTTCTCTTCATCATCATCTCTAAAACATAACAAAATAATCATAAATTAGAATGTTACAGAAAGATAAAAAATTATAATCAGTAAATAAATGACAAAAAAAACAACAACTTAACATAACCTCAAAACAGTTATTTTATAATACCTATATACTTGTTTAGTTTTAGTTTTATTAATATTAAATGTTAATATTTATAGTAGAATGAATTTTGCTGTTTTCACACTGGGAGCAAGCTAGCTTTCCTAATTATTTCTATTACTTTTTTTTAGAGATTCACATAGTAACAAGATTAGGGCATATTTTAAATATTTAAAAAGATGTGTATTATATAACCTATATAATATGAGATGAATAGGTCATTTTTTATTTTATAAACATCATTTAATATTTTAAGTAAAAAACATGGTTACAATGGGCCTGAGAAGTGGGAAATGATTTTTCAAATAAGTCAATCATTATATCCAACAGATTAACTATTGCTTAGATTGAAATACTCTTTTATATAATATAATATTGAAAATTCTTAAGATAATACTTTTTCTATGAGACTGTGGGAAAGTAAAGCAATTAATAGAGATGAAATTAGTTAGTAAGAGTTTAGTTTTATTGATTGAAATATAATTTGTTTTAACCCCTATAATCCACCTTAGTAGAACAGAATATAATATAATAGAAAACAAAATTTATTCTGGGACCAACTCCCTTTAGAATAACAATCATGAACAAAAAAATGAACATAATATACATCTGGCCAGAAGGCTACATAATAAAAATAAAAATAGTGATGAAACAACTAAAAAGTACGAAACTTGACAGGATTTTAACTATTTGTCGAAAGTAAATATATTAATACCAGCAAAATAACTATAAACAAAATTAATTAAATAGTTAATAACAAAATTACTAAATAAAATAAATGAATAGGAGAGCATGCAATAAAGTATTTACATAGTCTATATCTTCCATGGGAAAAATAAATAAAATACATAGGCAACGAAATAGTAACTATGAAGTTAGTATAGTCTTAATTACCTAACTTCAAATAGATTGGAATACTTTTAATAACTAATAACTGATTTATTAATACACGAAAAGTAACTATCAAAGGTTCAAAATGATCCAGTAACATTCCCATTATTAGATCTACTTACTTTAATTCCTTTTCTTCCTTAATTAACATATTATTAGCAATAAAGACTATTGTTACAAAAGTAATGGACAGTCACAAACTGATAAACACATCTTTCAACAGGACTTAACACAGTGACAATCACACCTCACTTGTAAATATTATAATTAAGGATTTCATTAAGAATTCCTAATTTACCCCACTCTAATCTACAGAGAAGAATTATAAACAAAATTGTTTTTTTCACACTTTTTGAAAATACTAAGTAAGATAGCTTAGAGAACACATAATGCCATCTTCAAAAATTTGTTTCACTCATTACTAAATACTGACTGTTATACAGAAAAAAATGTTGAAATCATCTATTAATAAATTAATACATTCTCCATTATACTTAACCTAAATATTTATCAATAAATATAATCTTAAATTAATGTATTTTAAAAAATCCATCTGTTCTATTTCATTAATAACTAAAACAAAATGTGGAAAAAGATGTTTTAATTGATTAAGGAATCTTTTCACAATATTTAAATTGCTTTTCTCCTCCCATGAAAATTATTTTCATTTAACCAACATGACTGAATTTCTAGTTTTTAGGAGACATTTAACATATAACAAAGCTCTATTCAACTTACTTAAATAAATTATTTAAAATGCAAATGGAAAAAACTTAAATAAAGTTACTATACACACATTTAATCATTGTCAGACCAATAATGAGGAACAAATTGAACAAATTAAAAAGATGATTAGGAAATAATATTTTTGCCGAAAATTACATCGAGATAAATTTAAGAACTCATTAATTGAAGTTAATCAGTGCCAGAAGTCAAGATCAGTGATATTAAAGGAAGTAAAAATAGCATTATTATGATCGATAATGTGCAACTTGAAAAAAAGTTTATTTAGATTTAGTTACTAACTTTCCTAAAATTTCTCAAAAACAAAAGAAAAAAAAATATATATTTTTAAAAATATATACATATAAAAACAATATGTATTAACACTATTGCATTGAAAATTCAGTAAGATATGCGTGTTCCAAGACGTCTGCTTCGAGGAAAATAATATAATCCTTCGTGCAACTGCTGATATCTACTTAACGGCAATAATTCGTAGATCATGACTAATTTCTTGGTGTCCTTGAAGCCATGTACGTCGATGGGACTAGTTAGCACTTCTTCTTTTATTGTTATTAATGAAACGGGAAGTATTTTATCAAGATTTCTTAGAGGAAAGAAAGTTATATGTGATATTAAGTCGAAGAAAGTATAGATTACAATAAACAAAAATTATTATCAGATTTATTTAGGTTAATTTTCATTATTCTCCAAAAGAATTTCTTTTATAAAAAATATCTCCAAATAAACAATGGATGCCCTTACAGAACCCCCAAGTTAAATATTAACATACAAAATCTTGTTCTGATGGCTTACCTTAATTTAATAAAATAGAAACAAGCACATACTTCTAGAAACATATTACTAAATATTACATAGTATTGATTGTGAATAATTTTTAAAAATAAAGGCACAGGGTATTGTCATAATTCCGCAGGTATAACAAACACTCTATAAGGGATTTCACTAACACTGCCAATTGTTCAAACATTTACTAACTGACCAGGAGGGTGAAGAAGATGGTATTCAAGTGTAAGTTAAAACAGATAGACAGTACATTTTATTAAGCATTTTGACAATGGACTAAATTTAAAAAAAAATTTAGAATCTATACATCTAGGAATTTTTTAATGTCTGGCACATCTTTTTTTCTTAAGGCATCCATTCTACATTTAATACAGTTGGTGTCAAAATATTCTAGACAAAAATACGGAAAATGATTCGTTGAAGACAACTTTGTATACTATGAAATATAACAATATTAAAATAATTCAAGTCAGACTTTCATTTTGTTGTGTTCACGTTAGGAGAAAAAAAAATGTGGAGGCCTTATAAAAGTATAAGGAGGAAACTAGACTGCATTATATAAGCCTCTAATATTTCATGTATGTTACTCTGTGTCTATTTTATTTTATAACTTACACATATTTTTATATAAAATACTTTAGATATCTCGGTATCTAATATTTATGGAAAAGAAAATAGTCTGGGTACAAGTAAAAAAATAATTAATTAAAAGTGATTAATTATTTATTAGAAACTGACGCGGAAAAACTAGTTTGATGAGTTATAAAGGATATTGGTCCATTTGTTTCATTGTCATAACTCATCACCGAAAAAATACCGATTTAAGAGCCGTGTCACTTCAGAAATACAATTGCGGAATACAATTAATATAAATCTGCAGCTCAGAATGAGTTAATTGTGATAATTATTATCCGAGAATGACAAAATTCAGTAAAATGAACTCACTTTGGAACAAAATTCGACGTGACCACTTATTCATCAGCGCTCCAGATATAACCTTCCGTAAGTGTTGTTATAACCTTTCCCCAGATAAGGTAAAGTCTCTAGATTACTAACTTCTTTGTACTGGATTGATATATATTTAATTTATAATATATATTTACTATTACTATTTGGTATATAATATATAAATATATATTAAATTATAATACATATATTTTTATTTGAAAAGAAAAGATATGTCCGGGACCGGGACAAATAAAAATATTTTAAAATTAATAACGAATAAAATAAAATAAATTATTATAATACATATAATTTGAAATTATTTATTTATCCCAATTCACCGGAGGTTATTTATCAATACACTTACAATATATCCGCAGACCCATTGAATAAGTGGATAAATCGAGTTTTGCTCGTAATGAGTTAATTGTAAAATTATTATACGAGAATGGTTAGGTTGAATACAATGAAATCATTTTAGAGCAATATTCGAAATACCCACTTATTCACCGTGGGATTCTAACCTTCCGTAAGTGTATTTATATCCTTCAAAATCAGTCTAAAGCCTCTAGAATACTAACGTCTTCATAATGGATTGATGTATTTTTTTGTTTCAATATAATAAATTATATGTATTTAATGTTAAATTGGTACTTGTGTATTAGCTGGTCTCCAAAGACTGTTATCTGTCATGTTTATAACCTGCACACTGATGATTCTGATACTAATAACACCTGCCTTAACATTTGACGAAAACATGATCTTACGGCAGTTCCCAAAGTGTTTTTTAGTTAATTTTAAATAGATAGTGATAAAAGACTAAGACAAAAAGATAAAATTAGATTTAATAAACAATACAGAAATTTAAATAAACAATAAAAAAAATTAAGGAGAAAAAAAATAAAATCAAATACAGAAAACGATTTAACAACCCAAACATAAATAATTCGAAGGAAATGAGTAATATGAAGAGGTTACACGAAATAAAGAGGTAGGTTTCATGGGTACCCGATTTGTTTGAAAACCCGTTAAACCATATTTAAAAAGCCGAAAATGCTCTCATGTTATGCTAAACAGTTTTTCATACTAAAAATCACGATTATTTTTTTGTCCAAAATATTACAAAAGGACTGGAGATATAACCTTCCGTAAGTGTAGTTATAACCTTCCCCACAAGATAAGTCTCTAGATTACTAAGGTATTTCTACTGGATTGATGTATGTTTTATTTTAATGAATTAAATGAATTGAATATTAAATCTATGGATACATAATAAATAATTATTAATATAAATACTAACCTGTAGAAGTTGGTGGTGGCCTGTGGACAGACTCCGTTGGCGGCTAGTAGGGGCTGCCGCTGGTAGAGGTCGCTGTGTGTCATGGCCGCGCTGGTGCTGCTCTCTACTGGACCGGCCCCGCCGATGCTACCGTAGTCGTTATGGCTCCCACCGCTCTTCCCTTCTAGCACCATCCTGAAGTTTACAACATTTATATTTATTTTTTAAAAAAATACATTTATTTAACTGTCTATGTTATTTACAATACAGTTCAAACTCAGCCCTTGGTTCCTCCAATAAGTCAACTACGATAGAAAAAGGAAGTAACATGCTGGCAGAAGGGAGAGGTTGTATTAGTGCATCACATACACAAGTCAAAATAATACACGTTGTATGTACTCTTACAATAGCCCTAAAAATATAAACATTGCTCACTAAGACGTTAATCCTCATCCTTAAACAATATTTAATACTTCATACAGTTACATTCTAACTGCTGCGAAATTCTATTACTAAACAAATATTTTAAAATGAACTTCCAAAGATAAGATGGCGATTAAAGGGTTTTTAGCTAACACACGATAATATGAGAGATCAATAGTTTTCTTTTTATTAATTGTTATTTATATCGTAAA
This sequence comes from Troilus luridus, assembly GCA_964056705.1. NCBI lineage: Eukaryota > Metazoa > Arthropoda > Insecta > Hemiptera > Pentatomidae > Troilus > Troilus luridus. The sequence continues at coordinate 55,967,057 of OZ057417.1, read as the reverse complement.
TATTGTTTTTGTTTTAAAGAGAAAAGATTTGCCCTGGCCGGGATTCGAACCCGGGTCGTCTGGGTCTCCGTTGCAGTGCTCTAAACCACTGAGCTACCAAGGGTCGTATCCAACTCAGACAAATCCGTTCTCTTCACCGATCCTATATCCGTGTGTTCTCGCAATTTTTTCGATGTATACACGGGGAGGAATGTTCATTAAACATTACTTTTATTAGGATCTTGTTGACATACGTCAATATATTATTTATAATTTATTTTTATTAATTGTTATTTTTATGGTAATTTTTTTTAAATATATATTTTTTTGAAGAGAAAAGATTTGCCCTGGACGGGATTAGAACCCGGGTCGTCTGCGTCTCCGTCGCAGTGCTCTAAACCACTGAGCTACCAGGGGTCGTATCCAAGTCAGACAAATCCGTTCTCTTCACCGATCCTATATCCCCGTTTCTCGCAATGTTTGCAATGTACAGGATCGGCGAAGAGAACGGATTTATCTGACTTCGATACGACCCCTGGTAGCTCAGTGGTTTAGACCACTGCAACGGAGACGCAGACGACCTGGGTTCGAATCCCGGTCAGGGCAAATCTTTTCACTTCGAAACAAAAATAATTAATAGTTTACAGTAATAATAATGGTGTCGTTTTATTTTGTACAATATTCAGGAAATATAGAAGTAAAAACATTATACGGTTAAATATTAAAATTGTTCTTAATTGTATAGGCTAAAACAATTTTATTCCTTTATAATTACCAAGGTTTTTTAATTATAATGGAAATTTTTGTTTTTAATTATAATTAAATTAAATTTTGTGTTCGCTTCACATTCTATTGTTTTTATTTAGACTCCTTACATTAAAGGTGGTATATATATAATAAACGCTTCATTAATCTGTACGTATGTTACATCAACTTAGAACGAAAATGGAATTAGAGAAATTAGAGAATTAATTTTCTTCAACTTATAGTTAAGTTGAATAGAGCTATAATATAATCCTTGTAATGAGGCTTTTGTTCGTATATTTAAACCTGAAAGACAAAACATGGAGTCTATAGTGACGACCGTCATGCTTTATGTAAATCTTTCAAGATTTAGTTTTGAAAAGACTAATATAAAGGAAGATGTAACATTAACATTTTACTTATAAACAAACTGTTCTATTAATAAACGTTTGAAGATTCTATTTTTCTCACCTTATTGCGAAGCCATCAGCATGTTTAAAGCGAAAAATCTATGTATTTTAGACTTTAGGATTTTTTTTCCAATGAAAGGTTTCATCATCAAAGTTTCCACGTGAACCCCAATGGAAATTTTTACAAAAGAAGAGCACATATAAAATGTGTTTAACAGAATTTGTGAAATATTCCCAAATAAATGTTAGTGTCCTTTCAAAATAGTAGGTAGCTTTCTTTTATATGATAGAATATTTTGTCCTTCGTAATATACTTTCCAACGTGTGTTATTCAGTCACAAGCTAGTGGTAATAGAATCTTGTCGCTAAGATTTGCAGAAACATGAACTCTTGCCTTTATCTACAGCAACGCACGCGATGTGTTCAGAGACCACCTCCGCATAGAATACAACTGATTCAACTATTTTAAAGATAAAAACAGTGAGCCGTGTTTCTACTGATTTATTCTTATTAAATGCAGGCTTATCGATTCTAAAAGATCTCCTTAAATTCCTAGGTATATTCAGTATTTAAAAAAAAATATTGTATTTAGTTTTGATTTACAGATAATATTTCAATAAGGATTTGAGATATATGAGATGCAGTACGATTTAAAATATAAAATTATATTCTTCACAACTATGCAACAGCTGACACAGTCTTCAGACATTTACAATACACAAGTCCTTAATAATAACAACAGATATTCCCTACATCATACCAACCTCAGTGCTATCTTCTCTTGTTACATAAGAAATGGTGAATAAGAATTGTCTTATTTTATTCTTTATATTAAAAAAAATATTTATTGAAATTTACAACTTTATTATAACTATACAAGTAAATATAACGGCAAAAATGATACATAATGGTATGGAAAAAAACGTAGAGAAACTACCCAGTGGTTGTACTCGAGTTTTATTAATCAAAGCCATTTCCGTACTTTAAAAAATTGATTAAGATAGGATGTATTTATAAATAAAATACCAATAAAAATAGAAACAAAACACTTCATACAGGCCTATAGACGTCAGAGATGCGCTAAAAATATATATATTTGAAAACTGTGCCAAAATTTTATGTTTTATCATCTTTTATCAATACATTCTATAAATTAACTTCGGAGAAAATTATGAAAAAATTGAAGGGAACTAGAAATAGATATTAGGTTTGATTTGTGAGTGTTTAAAGGCGAAAGGTGAAAAACTGAAAACTGACGAAAAAAAAATCTTCTACTAATTTTCGAATAATTCGATGATTTCATTTCTTATTTTTATTAATGTACCTAATAAAGTTATTTTTTCGTTATATTTAACTATTTGGCATAAAACATCATAAGGTATATATATTTTTTTTAATATTTTACGAGTTGTATTTTATGTATTTTTTAAATTTTATTAATATGAGGATTAATAATAAAGTAATGTAAAGAAATAATGTAATGTAATAATGTAAGAAATAAAACAATTAAGCTGAAATTTAAATGTCACCCACCTTGAATTAAATGTTAGCCATCCTGAAGTTCTGGGCAAAAATATTACATCACTTGTGCTTTTATGTGATAAGTCTTTAGTCATGTCACAGTGCGATACAAATATTTTTATTAACATATATGTTAAGTATTATATCACAGTTATCCGAATTATATAAACTTATGGTTGTAATATTATACCAACTTACTCTAATTCTAGAATCATTTTCTCAGTACATTTTACATTTTCGCGTAGTGATTCGGTATGTTTTATTTTGTTATTTAAGTAAAATATTCAATTAAGGCAGTCATAGTCGTACGAACTTCTCAAATATTCTTGAGTAAATTTAACATCATTTAGCAAGGAGGCTAAATGAATTTGGTATAATTTTGATATATCAAACAAATAGGAATTCGAAAGAAGAAAACCATACTTTATTTCATACACAATTCAAAGTTCGATGGCCTTAGAAGATACGGAAGTTTTCTGATCACGATCAACCGTCAGTTTTTTCTGCAATTAAGAGTAGACTATAAAGGCTGGTTGAGTCCCAGGAGAGTCTCCACATCCCAAAGGTTTCTTTATATAGCTGTTAAAAGATTAAATAATTTACCTGTCACAGCCGGACTTTAACCCAGGACCTTCTACAACTGAGCCAGAATATGATTGAGCCAAACTAAAGTACCCCATTCATATTTTGAAAATGATCTTTTTAATGATAATGTGATGTAATACTTTTGGCTAGCAGTTTCAATATCAAACATAATATCATGTTATAAACTTTAAAGTGCTTTTTAACCATTCTTTTACTAGTTATGCGAAAGCAAGGTTAAAGTCGGTACCTTTAAATTGGGTAACTGTTGGTAAATTAGTGAGTGACGTAAGAGAGAAGGAATGCGAGACGAATGAATGAATCAAAGCAAGCGACCTTAAACCGCAACCATGACCACAAGATCCCTACAGTATAATTATTTATAATTATATAGTTAACAACTTCATTAATAAATAGCTATAATTATTTTATTAAAATACTGCCGTTTAAATTATAATGATATAAATAAAATTCACTGCGGACATTAAAAACAAACACCAGCTTAAAAAACCTTAAAAAGCTAAATAGGAAACAATACTAAAAATAAGGAAATAGTTACAAATAAGAAAAAATTCATTTAACCGTAAGCGATTGATGTAAATATTTAATTGGTAAAAGTAGAGTCATTATGAAAATAAAATAAAGAGCATCTCACGCTTTTTTATTATATAATTATTTGCTTTATTACACTATTCTCATTTTAAGGTTATTGAAAATCATTTTCTACTTTTTAGTTCTGCTAGCAACAAAAGCGTGTTTTTTATTTATTTTTAACTATTAGAACAACAAAGAACAAAGAAACTTTATTTGCAATTTTACATATACAAGCAGCATAAGTGTGAATACGTGTTCCGGACTTCCTCTACATGTTTAAAGAACCTTGATTTTAATTAATTAAAGTTATCTTTTATAAATAAGTTTTACTTGCCTTCGAATATGAAAAATCGCTAATCCTGAAGATCCTGTTCAGTGCAATGATACAAACTTATTAAGTCATTGTAATGTCAACAGACCTTGAGAAGTGTCCACAGTTTCATCTTCGATGTTTTGAAGTGGCCGAAAATCTAGTTCAAAGATTCCGATATATACAAACATGCATGCGAAGCTAAAAAATTGTATTAAAAAAGCCTATCTTTGGATTTGTAACCAGTCCAACATGATTTTGTTGTTGAGAGTTTGATAAATAGTCTTTAAATACAAATTATCGTGAGCTTTACTATGGAAAATATATAATTATGGGAAATGTGCATACTTTGGTAATCATTTGTAAATGAACGTTTCAAAAAACATATACATATCATCTTACACTTCGAAACGTTCCGGAATCTGCTCACTGCACACAATTACATTCTATTTTCCATAAAAGCTCACGATAAATTGTATTTTTAATACAACATTAATAATATATTAAAAATACTGATAATAATGATAATATTAAAAATGAATCGAAAAAACAGTTAAAACTTGCTGTAACTCAATTCGAAGCGAAAGCCTGCGGAACAGATACCGCTTTTTCTTTCTAAAAATAAATTGAAGGACCGGAGTTTTTCATCCATTTCATTTATTTTGGCAGCTGTCTCAAAGAGAAAATAAAAAAATAAAGAAAAAAGGTAATAGAAGATAACGGACCCCGAAGGTCACCGAGATCGAAAGGAAAGTTAAAGATAAAAATACTTTTCTAAAGAAACTTCTATAAAGAAACCATTATTACGTTACCATAAAATATTTACACTTGTCCGATAAGTCATATCAGCATAAAGTGACGTTAAATAAAACTAAGTAAATAACTAAATTTCTCCACCTCAACTAATTTCAAGTTTGGGGACAATAAAAAAAAAATAGTGGTAAATAAAAGTAAAAATCACAAACAATGAATCGTCTCTAGAGCGCAAAATCAATTGAAAAACTTGAAGCAAGAAAGCATTAAAAAAGTTAATAACATTTGTATATTATTAATTCGAATAAATTCAATGAGATAATAGTACAATCTGATGCGATTTATCCAAGCTGCCACAATAAAGAGCCATATTAACTTTTTATTAATAATAATAATAAGTAAGAATAATTTATAAAAAAATTAAATAACTGGTTTAGAGTCTTAAAGTAAGATAGAAAAAATAATAGAACTAACGTATACTATTATACGTGTAATATAAATTAAAATACTTAATAGGGAACAAGTTCTTTTAAAAGAATGTTTAAAAAAAAAATAAACAAAAAAATGTATGAGGTTCGGTATTAAGAGTACGATAGAAAGAATTAACGTACATCATTTTTACGAGTAATTTATATTAAATTAGTTACTTAATTATTAATTAATTAAAAATTCCTTTTAGAATGATACAAAAAAAAAAAATGAAATATTATATTTAGTGTCTCAGAGTAATACATGAAGAATAACAGAAGTAAAATTTACCATTTTAAGTATAATTTATATTAAATTAATTAATATGGAAAAAATACTTTTAGAATAATTTTACAAAAATATGTTGTTTTATCTGTAATATAATTAAAGTAGTAAATTAATTAGTTTTAGAGATGGGGCTTGACACTTTATTGGCCTTAGTTCACCTGATTTCAAACTTTCTGTAGTTTTATTATTACAATACATTTAACAGCATTCTCAATAATTGATAACTACGAGGTTGCTCCTTATTTTTATCGCAGTAACAATTTAATTATCGAACTTTAAAAATGATTGATGAGTTTAAGGTTTAACAAATGATATTAATCTATTAATAAAATTGTTAATGTAATGTATTTTCACAATATCATCTCTTGTTACTTATGTAATATAAAATTCACCTAATGAACACATAATTATGGCGATTTGTATTAAAAAAAAGTGGGTGAACAAAATAATATTCTAGAAAAATTATTAATTAAATAAATAACTTCGATGGCCAATGCAGTTTTTTCGCCATTAAACCTAAAAGACAAACAAATAGTTACCGGTAGCAAATATGTTTACCGATCTGAATACAAAATGGTTCTTCAACTACTTAGCAAGAGTAGTACAAAGACAGTACCACTTGACTACTGATAACAGAATGAAGTTCTATAGAAAGCAAACATCTGTTGAGTGACAGCACATTCCATTGGTGTTACTTAGTCTGACCTCCAACTGATAAACCTATTGTTTTCGTTTCGCTCTAAACACTCGTGATTTCAAGAACTTCTGTTATGGTAGAGCTAAACTTAGTATTAAAAGCTTCAAAACAGTCTATTTTCAGCAGGAACTAACCTCGTTTAAAAACTCAATTTATTTATTATCATTAATAACGGAAAGAGAAGTTTAAGATTTATAGTTCATATTTATAAGGAGCGGAGTAGCTCAGTGGTAGAGCACTGAGTTGGCACCCGGAAATCCTGGTTCAAATCCCGCTGCAGGCAGTTACTTTTATTAAGTCTGTTTGCGGCGGAAGATGGATCATACGGGATCTAGGACCCTCCTGGAGCTCACCCAGCCTCTATAAAATATTATAAAAATAGGGGGGAAAACCTGATGGTTGAGCGTGACCTAGGACAAGTCACCTTCTTGCAGAACCGTTGTCCATGAAACAGTAGAGTCTCTACCATGTACTGGACCCCCGGAATCGGTCACGGTCGTAGCGGTACAGTTTTTTTTTTTTCATATTTACTTATAATAGACTCACTAAAAAAATATTCATCCATTTTTAAAAAAGAGAAACCAAACCAAAATGTTCACACAAGTTTAAAGATCTTAAAATTTTAAGAATCACAAACGTTTAATAATGGGCAGATTTAACAAGTTTATTTAAAATAGGTTTCGAGAAAAAAAAACCTACAGTGGGAGACCTAAATTTCGCCTATCCAGGTGTTATTAGGATAGGGATATTTAACGTTGAGAAATGTTAGAATGAAGTGTCATTATGTTTCTGTTCATCTGGGATGTGCTGTCTTATGTGACCACGTCTTTTTTTGCACTGATGGATAACGTATAGATTGATATGACATATTAAAGTGGACTATTTAAATTTGGTCAACTACCATATAAAGATTATTACACATAGTTGAGGAAGCAATTGATAGTGTCATACTGAGATGAGACATTGGAAATAAGAATGGCGCTAGAGAACCAAATGATTCGTTCTCTTTGGGATCTATCCTTGACCTGCATATCATTCCACTTTATTAAGAGTCTACGCCGCCAGTTCAATTCGACTTGAACCCCCTCAATACCGCAAGAACAATCACTAGATGAACAAAACATCCAAGTATGTGGTAAAAATCAAAAAGGACTCAACAAAGCCTACACATCTGAAAAGAAACATATAAAAAAAACTGTACCACTAAGATTCTTGGGTTCAGTACGTGGTAGGGGCTGTACGGTTTCTAGGACAACGGTTGTCCAGGGAGGTGATTTGTCCCGGATCACTCTCGACCCCCAAGTTTTCCCTCCAATTTACAGAAGCTGGGTGAGCCTCGGGGAGGCTCGCCAGATCCCAAAGGAATAATCCAGTTAATAGATTAAACAAAATCTACCACAGGTTGATTTGAACCCGGGACCTTCAGCATGGCAGCGTTGCACTCTATCACTGAAAAATATTTAACATCCGTATAATTTCAATGACAATAAAATAGGAAACGAATGTGGTAGATAAATTATTTTATCTCTTAACTGCCACGGATGGACACTGTTGGATCTACAGATCCTCCTGGGGTTCACTTGGCCTCAATAAAGTGGGCACCATTAATTAGAAGAAAAACACGGCGGTTGATTTTGGACAAACCGCCTGTACAACAGTTGTCCAAGATACGGTTTTCACCGTGTACTAAACCAAGACCCTTCATGGGTTGTAGTAGTACAGTTTTTTTAAAAATTTTATTTATTAATATATTTTAATTAATTTTTGTTATTATTTTATTTACAAATAGAGAAAAATGTTAAGTAAGTCAAAATGATAATAATGGGTTCAAATTAACTGGAATATCCTGTTATTTCTTATATATTTTATGGTACAATAATATATAATGGATAAATATAATACATAATAGGTATTTATTTGAGGGTGGAATATTTACGTTACTTCCAATACAGAATATTTTATTGCATAAATGTTTATGCTTTTTCTTTGCGGTGATAATTAATATATTTAAAATTTAAAATTAATAAAATAATGCAAAACAATAAATTACAAGACTAAAAGTCATCAATGACATGTAAAAAGTAACCTTTACGATATTTATTAGGTCAAGGTGGCCAACATTACAAAAGAAAAACACCAACCGCCTGATTTATAGCCTGACTAATACCAGCTCCTCCTTATAGGGATCATGAAAGAATATGCCGACGGTCCATGGACCACGCCTTGCAGCAAACCCACCGAGTTTTAGGATAATAATAAATCTTTATTATATTTATTTATTAAAAGCTTATTTGTCTGTCATAGTTTTAGATTAGACTAGAGTATATTATATTATATTATCCTCGCCCCCTTAATCAAATTTAAAAAAAATAATTTTAAATATTTTTATTAAGAAAAAAGATTTGTCGGGCCCGGGATTCGAAACCAGGTCATCTGCATCTCCTGTGCAGTGTTCTAAACCACTGAGCTACCAGGGGTCGTATCCAAGTCAGACAAATCCGTTCGCAAAAATTGCGAGAACACGGGGATATAGGATTGGTGAAGAAAACGGATTTGTCCGACTTGGATACGACCCCTGGGAGCTCAGTGGTTTAGAGCAATGCAGCGGAGATGGAGACGACCCGGGTTCGAATCCCGGCCAGGACAAATCTTTTCTCTTCAAAAATATTTAAAAATAATCACCATCAAAATAACAATTAATAAAAATACATAATAAAAAAATTAATATTGAGCCCATTGTAAAAACATTTGCTTATCATCGTAAATATTGCATGATGAAGATGGGCTAAGTGAAGTGAAAGAAAGATTAAACATTTTTATTTATTTTTAACACGCTTATGTAAAAAAGCAGGATTACCTAAAATTCTAAAAAGGAATTTTAGAACTCGATACCCAGCAACTTCAAAACATCGAATTAAATTGAAACTTTGCACACCTTTCATGAATCGATGACAATACAATAATTTAATAAGTTTGTCTCATTATCCTGACCAGAATCTTCAGGATTAGAGATCATACCCGAAGACACGGTACCGCTTCGTGCCAAGTACTAATGAGTGTACATAGCTTCATTTTTGAGACAAATATATAGTAGTCATATATTTGGCTTGATCAACTGGGGAGTTTATGATATTTAAAAAAAAAAATGATAGTTTAAAAAACTATATAAAAAAAATGCTTATGTAGCTAGCCGAACTAAAAAGTAGAAAATAAATATAAGTAAAAAAAAAGTAGAAAATAATTTTCAATAAGTTTAAAATAAAAATAGAGTGGCAAACATTAATTTTAACGTAAAAAAACGAGTGGTGCTTGATGTTAGTTGTTGTAAATATTTTATTGACTGATATTGGTTAAAGTAGAGTCATTATGAAAATATCTTAAAAAGAACACCACGCTTTTTTTTTTAAGCATAAAATGCATTATTTTCTTCATAACTATTTTTAATTTTAACTTATTGGAAATTATTTTCTACTTTTAGGTTTTATAGCGTGTTTTTCTAGTTTTTTAAACTATTATTTTTTCAATTAAAATTGGTAAGAAATTAGTATTTCACTGAATACTACGCGTATTTTTCAAAACACCTCTCTCTCTCTCTCACTCTCACTTTCAGCCCACATTGCGCCGGTAATATTCTTAAACGCATTTCCTCATTATGATTAATTCGGTAGAATCTAGTCTATTCCGGAAAATTCTCACGATTAGTACATCAGTTACGTTTCAGTTTAGAGACAACGGTTGTGCAGGGAAGTGGTTTGTCCAAATTAAGGATAGCCACTTTGTAGAGGCTGGGTGAGTCTAGGAAGGTCTGTAGATGTTAACCATATTAATTTCTTTAATAAGAATCAAGAATGATTTAAACGATAACTGCTAAGAGCTAGTTGAAATCTGCAGCCCCCACAAGAAAAAAAAAATAATACGGAAAAAGAGGCCTAAGCCGACTTGAACAATCGTGGGGAAAAACTAACTTATTACTAATAAGGCGAAAACGACGATACAAACATATAAAATGTACAACTACAAACCGTGAAGGGTCTGGGGTTCAGTATTGGTAGAGAATGAACTGTTTCTTGGACAAAGGTAGTGAAGATTGGTGATTTATGCTAGATCACGCTCGACCGCCAGATTTTCCCCCTTATTTTGGGTATACACTCTATAAAGGCTGGGTGAGCCCCTGGAGGGTCCTAGATCCAATAGGATCTATATCCGTCCCTCTGTAGGGAGAAACAAAATGATATATATATTTATAACACCATATTTTCTTCAAATATACCTTCTTTTTTTTATTAACTATTTTCCACAGTAACTGGGAAGAATGTCAACGAGCCAACTAGAGAAAGAGAAACGCACGACTTTCAAAGAAAATCTAGTTCAGCTTAGTTTCTTATAAACATAAAATCTTTTTGCAGTTAAGCGTTAACGGACGAGGCAGGAAAACTTTCTACTTTGACTTAAATGTTTAAAGAAACTGTAACGTAATATTTACCGACCTATAAGTAAAAATAAAGCAAAGTAACTGGTTTCACTTTAGATCCCTATGAACTTAGATCTGATCGTAAGTCTGCACAGGAGAAAAATAACAAGTATTTCACATCTTTTTGTAGGTAAATATTTCGCAGGCTGTCGCTTCGAGGTGAATCACAAATTTTAATTTTTCATCCGTTTCCCTTTCAATATTTTCCAAAAATACAAGTTAGAAGAATGTAATTATGGGAAATGCGTCTACTTCTGTAATCATTTTATCTAGAAACTAGCGACCCCCCCACCTTTGCTCGGGTAATAAGGCATATTATGCCTACATAATTTGTCTGTGTAATGTATTTTTTTTTTTTTATCACGTACCGGCCACTAAGGACGACGCGAATATCATTGGTCAGGCTTTTTTGGGGGTCTTGATTTTCTTTCTTCCCATCTCAGCTAATGTACTTATTTAGTTTAGTAGCTAATGTAATTATAAAAATAAAAACAAAACCAAATATTTCTTTATGTACGAATTTATTATTTTGCACGTTAGGTAATTCCACGGGATTAGGCAAGCGGCGTCTTCGATGAAACGCATCAATATTCCAACCCATTTACACAACACCTCGACAAATTATATACCTAAACCTTCCTTGTGAATCACTCTATCTAATGGTGAAAATCCGTGCAGTAGTTATTGAGTTTACCGCGAACAAACGCGGCCGAGGACTTTGTTTTATAAGATGTATAGATGAACGTTTCAACAAATATATATCATCTGTAAGGAAGGACTGTTTATTTTTAAAGTCATAATACATGATTATTTTATAAAATTAATAATACATTATTAAGTTTCGACCCGCATCGCAGGTCTTCTTCAGGGCTCTATATACAAGATGCATATAAAATAATATAATATATGGTAAAAAATAACAACTTATTATAGGAATAACAATAACTATTCTTTCTGTTTTCTGTAAGATCTACTTAAAGGGTTTCCCATTTTTGGTTATATATTTTTTTATCACTCATATCCCTAGACGACTATATATTCTTCACTACATACATTATTATTATATCAATATACTACATATTCTGTTATTCTTTGTCATATATTATTAAAATTTATATCTTATTTATATAAATATCTTGTATATTTACCCCTGGAGAAGACCTGCAATGTGGGTCGAACGATGCCTTTAAAAATAAACAGATCTTCCTACTTTTTTTTAACATCCACAACCCGGACTATTTTTCTTTATCATATATATATATATATGGCCAACTAATATTATTTAATATATCATTTATACTTCGAAACATTAGTTGAAACTTTTCCTTCTTGGTGAAATGAATACCGAAATTTACTCACTACCTATAATTACATTATCTTTTGAAAATTAAACGAATAAATAGTTAAAACTTATAAATAAACTCGAAGCGACAGCCTGCGGAACAGATACCTATTAGTTTATTTTATATGTTTTAAACTCTATCTACAAATTATCTGCATCTTGGGGTTTTTGTTGAACTATCCTAGCAGGTGCATTTCTTCTCGACAGAAAATCGTTGGGAACTCCCAAGGGGGAGAAGAGAATCGACAGGTGTTTCCTGGGTCCTTTCAGGCCATTAGTCAGGGGGTAAACCACGCGGTTGGTGGTGATGTATACTCTACTATAAATACCTTTAGGTCCAGAAGCGTCTGAATTATTTTGGAACAAATCCCAATGCTAGAACTATATATTCAATACGAATCAAGGGATATTTCGGGAACGGTCTAGTGAAATTTTCGGATGAGAAAAACTTATTCCAAGAATAAATAGTTAGCTAAAGTTCTCAGTAAAGCATCACCATTGGGGCATACCCCTGAGTTGTTCAATTAAAATATTAATCAGTTTTATTTTAAAAATGTGTTTAGAATTTCATGTGGTATAGTAACTCATGCTTATAAACCTTAACAAGACGTTAGTTACTGATTTTAATAATAATTTTGATCGTGATTTGAATTTCAATTACCATTTCGAGAAAATCCCTCAACGAGCAAGTATCGCCAGAGAAGTATAAACATTTTTTTTTACATCATCAGCAACAAAACTAGGCATTTATATACAATTTTTATTCCTGGTATATAAGATTTTTTTAATTTATTACATATTAGGTCATTCTTCGTGAAATGGAGAATCTTTGTACCCATGCTATTATTATAATTATAACAACTACGATAATGGAATATTAAAAAAATAATTAGGAATAGCAGTTTAATAGAGTAATTAAAAGATAACAATAAATAATGACGCCAATGTAAAAATCGGGAGAAAAAAATTTATCCCTCATTCTTTCATTTTAGCCTAAACCAAACTTTGAAAAAAAAATTAAGTCACAAAGGATAATTACTTTTTAATTTAATTTACTCGCTAATAAAATACCGTTTAGAAAATTCTAAATTTTTTGAGTTTAAAAAAATTTTAAATTAGGATAAATAATGAGGCAACATACTACATTAGTATCATAAAATATTATTTTACTACCTAAATTTGAGTTTTAGTTTTACGACTTAACATATCAAATGAGAACAAGGACATGCATATATGTAAGGTACAAAACATTTTCTTGAGTTTTTTTTTTTTTTATAATCCTACCATAAATTGTTTTAGTTAATAAACCCAAAAGCTTCGAAAAGATTCAGACGCCCATCAATGAAAACATTCATTATTTATTAATATAATAAAAATATTTTTTAAAATTTCGTTAAGGTTATTATAACATAAGTAAATGTACTTGCTAAAAGTTTATTCCTTCAAGAAAGACCTTAAGCCGAAAATTTAAATTCGAAGACAGTTGATTTTTTGATATAAAATGCGAAAAAAAATTCTGAATATTTTTTAAAAAGAAAAATGTTGATATCTGCGACAATTGATCTATTATTATTATACACTAGGATCAAATTTGCTGAATGCGCAATTGCGCAGGTGCAAATGAAAATTAAATTATAAAATAAATAAAATTATTATTATGTTATTTTATTTTGTCTTCAAGGCTAATGTTCATTATATAATGTATATTATAATTAGTTGTTTTTTTAAGTACTTCAATTTCCCAAGATACTACAAAATCAAGCCAAATTTTTTGTAATAACCGTGAGATCATCAATTTAAAAGAGTACATATATGAAAATAAATATGTTCATAAATATATATATTATCTTACGTATGCATAAAATTAGGTTCATAACATTTTATATATACATTATAAAGAAATATTTCGTTTAACACGAATTGAAAAATATGGTATCATACCAGGTTGGTCTAAGTCGATACTTCACCTATTGTACGAGTATATTCCTATCAAAATGTTTGATATTCAAATTAAAAAAAATTTAAATCCATATATTTTTTCTGTGCACGAAGCAAACCCTTGTAACTGTTGAGCAAAAAATTCAATGGTTAAGAAACTACAAAATTAAATATTAATAACCTAAATAAATAAAAATAAGGATTATTTTCTTCAAGTAACAACTTCCCTTGAGGCGAAGTTAAATCTTAAAAGAAGATAGAGATAATATTCAGAACATAATCTGTTTACAGTATACACTTGCAAAGGCTCAGTGAATAAATAAACTATAAACTTCAACAGACAGTAAACAATATAATATATTTTTTTCAGACGATGCTCCAAGGCAAATTAACCTATCAATTCCTGGTGAAGTTGAACAAGTTCTGCGTTACGTAACCTATTTGTTTATATATGTATAGCGTGAACCCGTTGCTTATTTATAGAACTTTAAGATCAATAGCACAACGCACTAGCTCCAATGACTTTGTTCACTAATTAATCAATTTTTTAATTATCAGGTATGTTTTAAATATTTTTTCATTGAAGATGAAGAAAAATCCTCTAAAAACCAAGGACACAGAAACTGATACAATGCTATTGTTTTATTTTCATTTGTTCACAATGAATTATTTAAGGTTTTGTTTCGCAATAAAAAACGTATTGTTATTCTTTAAAGAAAAGGAAAATTTTATAATGGTAATTATTCCACAGGTTGAGTCGTAACAAGTTTTAACTTTTCATTTCATTTTTAATATTTTCCCAAAAATACAATTTATCACGATCTTAAGTATGGAAAAGATAATGTAATTATGGGAAATGTGTATACTTCGGTAATTATTTCATCTAGAAATGAACGTTTCAACAAACATATAAGGTCTATACTTCAAAACGTAAGTTGAAACATTTATTTCTTCTTAAAATGATTACCAAAATCTACTCATAACCCTTAATTACTTTCTCTTCTCCATATTAAAGTTTACGATAACTTTTTTGGAATATATTAAAAATGAAACAATTAAACAGTTAAAATTTGTTGTAACTCGACTCGAAGCGATGACCTGCGGAACAGATACCAATGTAATTTATTCCTAAAGCTGCAGAAAGTGGATACGTAAAATATGCAATTATTTCAAAGCATTGAGGCGAAATATTCACAAAAAATTTAATTAAGGGTCGTTTAGAAAGATATTACTTAAATCATATAGGAAGTTGGAAATGAATGAATAATAGCTCTAAAAAAATTGCAGAGCGCTAATAATCTGTCATAAAGGAGGTTATTAGGGATGCATTTAGCTATGAAGCATGGTTTCAGGAAATGACATCTATGGGTTATTTATCGATAATTATCCTCAAAATCGATAATGTTAGTTTATGAGAGAATAAAGGATGGGGTACCTGATTTGGCATTTGTCATACATTAATGAGCAGATGTCACAATGACAGAGAAGCACTATCTACTAGCAAGGACCGGTGGATTCTTAGGGGAGTTTTTTTTTGTTTTGTTACTAGACTAGAGTCACGTACGGCGGAGTAGAATCGCCAAGGCACGATACGTCGTCCTGAGTCATGTCTTCAGCTAGTATCCATCCTTAGGAAGAGGGACGTCACGAGTCACACAGCCAAGTCACGGAAAGTCACAGCCAGTCACGAACGGTCACAGCCACGGGACACACACTCACTGAGAAGGCGAGGCAGACTGACCCCTCCACAGTCCTCACACCGCACTTACGTAACCGTTGCCCACGTGGGCTCTCTCAGGCTTGTTGCAGTGGAAACTGGGTCGGGGGAGGGGAGAGAGGGTGTGCATCGGAGGGCATCGATGCCTATCCCAATAAGCAATAGCTAGCTGCATTATTCATCAACGCCATTTACCAAAAAATAATAATTAAAAATTTCGGACGTGTAATAAATTAAAAATACTGCATTCTTGTGTGAATATACTACTGCAAAGCCCAGGTCTAGAAAAGGAATATTGTACTCAAACAAGATGGTAACTAGAAACCAAATTATTGGGAAAGAAAAACCTAAGAGGATAACATACATAAAAAAATGCCTTAAAGTAGTAGTAAAATTAAAGTAAAAAAAACAAAAACCTGTTTAAAAGTGTATTTTAAAAATTATGTAGTAAAAACTTTAAAATTGAATCTGACTGGAGTCAATTCAGTCAAAATTGAAATTGTGCTTTATCAGAATTAATTAGATAAGAAAGAAACGGGGAAAAAAAGACAGGAACCGAAGACCAAATTGGAACAAATGAAGGAGCACTGAAAGCAAAGAAATAACAAGAAGAAATGAATGCTTCGCGTGGACTGATAAAAAGACTTCCAATGCGTATTATAATGATAATAAAACTAATAAAGAAATAACCTTAACCTGTACCACTACAACTCGTGAAGAGGTTCAGCACGTGATAGATACTGTACTGTTTCTTGGACAAAGGTTGTGCAGGGAGGTGATTTGTCCTATATCACGCTCAACCCCCAGACGCAAAACCGCCTGACTCCGCCCCTTATTTCGGGTACAGACTTTATAGGGGCTGGGTAAGCCCTAGAAGGGTCCTAGATCCCATATGATCCAACTCCGGCCAGCAGCGGGATTTAAACCCGGGACTTTCGGCATGGTGATTCAGCGCTCAACCATTGAGCCACTCCACTACCATCGTAAGATATAAATAGTTAAAATATTAGCGAACTTTCAATTCAACGTTCACCCAAAGGCCAGTACAATATACTTTACTCTGAAATATAATTTTTTTTTTTGTAACTATTAAATGTAGTGTTCAACCCCGTCGATCATATGTAGATCAGATCATATGAATGAATCAGCCACATAGAATAAATGAGTCAGAATGAATCACTGTTTTTAATAGAATAAAGATTTATCATTCTTAATGTTTTAAATTAAGAGTAATAATCTCACATATAATATCCCAACAAATAATTAATAAGATACGTAGAAGTGTAAGAAAATGAGCAGGGGTTAACACAACATACTGTAACCAAGACGGCGGGTTTGCGGGGAGCATTTTTAAGGGATTAAAGAATGATTATAAAACATGACATGAGCAATAGAAAAAAATTAGTAAACACTTAGATATTGTTTGTACAAATGGAGGATTAGTATGCACTGCAATTCTCCACGGTAATTCTTAGTTTCAATGAGCCACACAAAGGAATAGTGAAACACCGAGTAGACTAAAAAATTCGTGTTGAAAAAAAATAAAAGAACAATGAATGACGCTAAATATACAAACACGATTTACTTGCTTATTATGCATTAATTGTATTGTAATGCCTAACAGTAAAAAGGTTCACTATTAGTGGCCATAATGCACAATTTATAAAATATAAAAAATATATATTAATTGAGCGGGTTTTAACTTGATTTAACTGTAATAGTATAATGTTACGTCACACTATCTCATTACTATTGTTTATATCGTCATGTTATAATCTGGGCAAATGTTATATTTGACAAAGGGAACGGTGAACAGAGACATCAAATAAATGTCAATACATTAGTGGAAAAAATCCAACTAAAAACCTTAAGTCTCCAAACTAAAACAGTAAATTAAAAATACCTGTCCAATTTTTTCGCCTATTCAGGCATCCTCAGGGCAGAAAGAGAATAATAGCAAACCAAAAGATGAATAATGCACCCAAAAAACACACATCCCACCACCTCAAAGACTCAAAAAAAAAAAAAAAAAATTAGATAATAATTAGATAATAAAAATAAGATTTTTTTTTTTTTTTTTTGAGTCTTTGAGGTGGTGGGATGTGTGTTTTTTGGGTGCATTATTCATCTTTTGGTTTGCTATTATTCTCTTTCTGCCCTGAGGATGCCTGAATAGGCGAAAAAATTGGACAGGTATTTTTAATTTACTGTTTTAGTTTGGAGACTTAAGGTTTTTAGTTGGAATTTTTCCACTAATGTATTGTTATATTTGAGGTTTAATAGTTATATTTATATGGTTACACCCTATATTTTAGGGATTAACCATATTATTATTATATTAACATATTCATTCACACACACGCACGCACCATATAGTTCATGTCATCATTCCCACATTTTTAATACAAATAAAACTAAATTTAGTTTATCTATTTTATATATTTCGGAGGCGGGGTAGCTCAGCAGTAGAGCGCCGAGTTACCTTCCCGAAGGTTTCGGGTTGAAATCTTTATTTAGTTTGTTAACATGCAGTGATAGACGCTGTGGGATCTGGAGACCCTTCCGAGGCTCACGCAGTCTCTTTGAACGTCGTCTAGGACAAATCACCTCCCTATACAAATTTTGTCTATGAACAGTACAGTCTCTACCGAGTAATGAACTCGAGACCCTTCATAGGGTGTACGGTTGCAGATTTATTTTTATTATTTAATAGATGTATATTTTTAAACAAATAACTTATAATCTAAGAACTAAACTGAGACTGAATGCATAATATAAAGCCGTCCAGGAATGAAAATTGTTCCACGGCGCCTCTTATATTATGAATAGTAATTGAATAATTGAGCGCTATCGACAGTGACCGTCTACTGTCCAGTTTGACATTGAACATTATTAAAAAAAATAAAGAGAGAAGAAACAAACCACAGCGCCAAAGACCCCTGCTATTAAGTGCTGTTTTAGACATTAACTCACTTAAGTTCTCGTTGTCTATTATCATTAACAATTAATAATAATAAGGCTTGACGATACCACCAATCTCTGCTTACTAACTTCCTTCCGCAGTTCACTATCCGAACTCAAATATTTTTGGGTCACCTGTGATGTAGTCATAGTATAACAACATACTATGCCCAAATGCGGGTTCGCAGCCCGGTAGGTGACAATAGGATTTTTTAAAGGGAGTAAAAAATCATTGGCCATGCTGTCCTTCAGGAGAGACGTAAAATTAGGAGTACCGAGCTATGTATCAGGTACTGTTTAATGATCCCTACCTAAGCAAAATTTAGGAATCCCACTATAGCATCTTCAGATTAGTGACAGCAGAATAAACGGACGTAAAAACCAAAGAAACAAACTGAATAAGTCCATTGGCTCACTCATACGGCCTACCCTCGGAAGTATAATAATCGGCTCAGAGCTTATTAATTTGTTAGAAATTCGTTCGTTAGTAAGCACAACATTTGAATTATACTAACCGGGTGCATACTCAGCAATACCGCATTGTATGGTTATACAGGTTCTTAGTTGTAAATTCTCCATTGATCACATAAATATTTTCGAATAGCTTAAGACTTTTATCATATTTCAGCGTCAACGGCTAATAAAACTTATATTTAGGAGAGATCTGATTCTCAGCAGAGACTCTGCATTGTTCTTAGTTCTACGTCGATCATCATATTGAACTAAGATGAATCATTGTTTTGAATGATAAGATGAAGTACCGACATATTACTGCGGGGTGCAGTAAAAAAAAAACACAGCAAATAAGTTGAAATCTATTATATTATATATGTGCCGACGTTTCGACCTACTGTGTAGGTCATCTTCAGGGCCAATAGGAGTGGCTACTCGGTGCAGAAGGTAACTGACTCAGTTCTGCCACTCCTATTGGCCCTGAAGATGACCTACACAGTAGGTCGAAACGTCGGCACACATATAATATAATAGGTTTCAACTTATTTGCTGTGTTTTTTTGACTGCACCCCCAACTATTTCAATCCTATATTAGTACCTACCAGTCAACGAATTTGTTCCCTACATCAATTAATTCATTGTTAATACGATCTTCTCATTTAAGCAAATTAGTAACAAGTAGCATAAATTTATACTAAAATACGAATTGAAAAAAGTACTTGAATAAGCTGAATTTAAGATTCTTCATTACAATATAATGGCGTACCAATTATAACAAATGACTCTTAAACATGTGTTAATGGCTTTCTCACTTCACTAGTAAGTGTAGGTTACATAATCACTCTTACATAAGCTTCCTATTTATAAAGTATTTTACATATATAAAACAAATACCATGAAACAATACAACTCATTAACAATCTTGGGTTTAGTACTTTGTATTGACTATACTCATTCTAGGATAACGGTAGTGCAAGGATGTGATTTGTCTTAGATCTCGCAACATTTATTTTAACGTTTATATATGTTTCTGTTGCTCTTTTATTTCAATGCACTTCCATGTTATACTTAAAGCAGAATAGAGTATGGAGAGTAAGACTGGATTATGTAATTACAAAGCCTTCAATGCCCAACCGACGGGATAAAATGAAATTAAGATATTCTCCAATAAACTTCTCGATCTCTTTCGATCTTGGAACATTCTCCTACGCAGTAAGAAGGTCGTCCGAAGTCATTACCAGTATTACAAATCACATCCTAAAGGGGAAATGGTTGTGTTAACAAATAAAAATGTTTGTGGTTTGCAAAGTAAGACTCCTATGTCGTGATCTAAGTTACGTAAGATGATATTCACGAGAAAGTTTGCGGTTTGTAGAGCGTACTCGGAGTGTGGTATGGCAACGCTACAATCACTCCATCTTATATTTGGGATGGTTCAAATAAGTCAATATTTTGGAGTCTTTTAGACCCAATATTTTCTGGTTACTTAATCATCAGTATACACACAATCCCTGTTGATATAGGAAGTGCATAGAGGAAATAATGTTTGAAGTATTTACTGAATAGACTTTACAATTGTTTCCTCCGTCCTTCAGGATACTAGCATTCCTTTCTTCACTATCCCAAGGACTAGTTACAGAAAACTATTCTGAGCCTATTATTAAGGTCATTATTTAATACTAAAAATTACTTCCGAACGTTTTATCCTCGAAATTGTTCAAAATATTCGGATTATTTTAATCGTAAATCTTACCCTGAATGCTAACTTTGTAAAGATATTCGAAACAAAAAGTAAATAGAACCGTACACATCGCTACAAATTTTATTGTAAGCTCTTAACTAGTTTGTTCTATAAGTAACTATATACATGAAAAAGGGTCTTAGGTTAACTACGTGGTAGAGACTGCACTGTTTCGTGGACAAAGGGTGTGTAGGGAGGGGATTGGTCCTAGATCACGCTCGACCGTCAGATTTTACACCCTATTTTGGGTATCCACTTTTTAAAGGCTGGCTGAGCCCCAGGAGCGACTCAAATCCTATATCGGACAAATATGCCTTTAGTATACACATAAATATTACTAGAGTTCACCCAACAAGACCCACCAATAAAATTCTTGCTTACATATAAAAAGGCAAGTCGACCAAATCATGGGTTATCCAAGCTATACTTACAAAAAGAAAACATAGAACAAGGAGATGTTATAGATAGTAACAAATTTTGGAAACAAGTTAGAAAAGTTGATTGCAATGTAAGAGAAGGAAGCGTTGAAGAAAGTAGCATTAAAATGGACATTGGAGAGTAAAAGAATACATGGAGATTAGATGAAGGAGGAATGAAAAAACAACAACCTTGCATGATCCTCCTGGGTCCATTCGCAATAAAGAAATACATATATATAAAACAAAAAATATGTCAACCATAAAATAAAGAAATCAATAATGGTAGGTCAGAAGAGGGGTTAGGAAGGGACAGATCTCATCTGATGGAATGCATTCCTATTTGGCCTCCATTCTCCTTCAACATCCATTTTATAGCAACCAGCAATGTTGAACACGGGTTATTTATATATATATATAATATTAAAGAGAAAAGAAAATTATCCTATACTAAGCACAGATTTTGAGACTTAAGTCATTAAAATATTAATTGCTATTACCCCGAGTTGTGAGTGAGAAATATTAAAATAATATTTATATAAATATTATAGAGTGTTAATCACTCCCAGATCGAGACGATGAGATTCATATATATTTTTTTCTTTCTTTATTCTCTTTATTAAAAACTCTATTATAACCTTTCACAGTCATTTTTTTATTCTATATTTTATTGTCTGTATATTTATATTGGTTTTCTGAATATAACAATGCCTCAATTTGCCTGCAAGTCTCAATTTGAAGCAGCGTCAGTATTTTATTGTATGATTATTTAAAAAGAAGTGGGTTTGTTTTAAATCAAAGCCTACTTTTTTATTTGTGTATAAGGACTTAACGGCGATAAAAACATATGAACTTCCATTTCTGAATATCAGTTTTACACGATATAACTCCTTTATAACATTTTCCAAAAAAAAAAACATAAAATAAGAGGAGTGAAATTTTCAAGGTTTTTTATTTTTTATTAATTAATGTAACATGAAAAATTAAACAGTTCAAGTGAAAATAGAAAAAAAAAACTATTTCTAATACATATATTTTTGAGTTCAAATATAGTCAAAATAGTAGTACAACAGGTGTGGAATTTTTCTAATGTTTTCCCATGTCTGGCACACAAAGACATAAAATCTCTATATTTTCAGATTAATTATGAATATTTATCTAACACTGTATCGCCTAAATCAGTTCAATACCTTCACTGCTACAATCAAAAACAAAATTCCTTCTCGTATTAAATTTGGCTTATTCTAAAAATAAATTATACATGATACTCTACTTAATAAGAAAAACGTTTTCATACGTACTCTATCGGATGCTAGGTTTGTTAGAAAAGTTTAACTTGTTTAATAAGTTATTGCAGGATTGACGAAAGAGCTGTAATAATTGCATAGGCGTGGGTATTTTCAGTAGTTATTCATTTTAGGTAATAAACACAAGTATTGATGCAGTTGAGCGTGACCTACGACAAGTCACCTCCTTGCAGAACCGTTGTCCATGAAACAGTACAGTCTCTACCATGTACTGAACCCCCCAGACTCTTTCGCGGGTCGTAGTAGTTTCAGGTAGGTATTTATGCAGTAATTCCTGAATAATTGAATAATTAAACAGAAAAAACAGAGTAGTTTAAGAAAATAAGGCATGAACGTTGTAAGAAGAAAAAGAGGGCCTAGTTAGCTATGACGTCACAGAGCTGATGGCTAAGATCAAAGGTTATTTCTGATAAAATGAGTCACTCGGAATCTGACGCCATCACTGACGTCACAGCTCCGCCATTGGGATCAGGAATTTACCCAATGCAAAGCAACAAGGGATTAGATTTATATAGAATGACAAATATATAGTTATCTTGGTCATCTGTTCGGTAGGTTGTCGCTTCGAGTTGAGTACAAATTTTCAAAAATAAAAGTTATCGCGAGCATATTAGTATGAAAAAGATTATGGGTAATTAGCAGATTTCGGTAATCATTCCATTAAAAAAATAAAGGTTTCAACTAACATTTCGAAGTACAGATGATGTATGTTTGTTCAAACTTAATTTTCTCCATGAAATGATTACAGAAGTATACAGATACAATTACATTCTCTTTTCCATAATAAATCTCATGATAACTTAACATAAGGGAAACGAATGAAAAGTTAAAACTTGTTGTGAATCAACTCGAAGCGACAACCAGCGGAATAATTGCCATTAAAATATAAATAGTACTAGCCAAACACAAGCAATCGTACATGTACATGTCCATAATTTTTTATTTACTATCTACTTAAAAAATTATGCTATAATACGTAAAATATAGCCTACAGAACAAAATGGGTGGAATAGTAGTTATTTTTTTCGATGACTGGTGGTAACGTCAGAAGTTTAAAATGGAAGAGACGTAGATTTGTAGATTAAAAAAAAAAATGATCCCTAATATTTAGATAGGAGGCATAAGTGTATTTTTTGAAATAAGTTCACTCTAAACTATTGTTAATATATTAGTTTAAAAAACTTTTTTTAACTAAAATTATAAAAAAAACACTATTTCATAAAATCATTGTTGTTTCAGTATGATGATGATACCAGCATAAATCCCAGGATTTCAATTTAATAACAACATACAACATAAAGTATTCAATATAAAAAAATAAAAAATGATGTAAGATTGTAGATACAGGCCAAAATGTTTTCTATTAATAAGAAGTTTAGACAATTTTTAACAGTTATTTTTACTTACATACATGCCATATATATTTTTACACTAGAAAATTCGAGGGAAATATCAAAGATAAATTTAGCATATAAGGAATCACTGAATTGTCTAATATTATATCTTCCATTTTAATTTTCGGATTAGAAAAGTACAACTGTTGTTTTCACTACTGGAATGCACAACTGTTGACATTTCAGGACGAGTCATCCCGAGATTGACTTTCAAGAACCAAGATATATTAATGTGAAATACACAGAACTATTTATATTAAAAAAAAAAAAAGATTAATAAATTTACTCAAGAAACTGAAAACAATAAAATAAGAAATTAGGGAGGAAATACAAGTAATGAAAAATGCTACTAAAACTATATAAATAAACACTAGAGAACCAGATATACGTTATCCTGTTTAAACATTTAGGAGGAGGACAAATTCATTTTAAAAACTTTATCTATTGGATCGAATGTGGTGAATCTATCCCAACAAACCCACTTGAATATACACGATTAATTTCATTTAAACTGCTTTAACCATTAAGGAGTTCAGTAATATACACACAAAAGGAAGAATTTTATATACACATAAAATCTTATTGTATATATGTAAAGCTTTATTGGTACATTTATTTGTATGGGTACAATATTGAGCAGGGGATATCACTCCTTCAAAAGAAGGCTAATTTTTCAATTGACGTATTTGAAAGTTCCATGTGAATTAAAATTTGGGTATTGGTAAAGCAAAGCATTCCTCTATTGTAATGATTGAAATTATTTTATTAACCATTGCAAAATTTTTAAAAGCTTGGATTTTTTAAATTTTAATTTATTTCGTTATTCCCATAAAACTTCAAGTTCAAACATGATAAAACTAGAATATGACTTTCTTAAAAAAATGTCGGAAATAGAATATCAGACATGTCGTTCCTGAATTAAAAAGTTTCAACCAACACAATGGCTACTGAAGGCTTAACTCAAACATGCCAGATTTTGAGTTATTTCGTTTTTCTTTTTAAGGAGCGATATGCTAAAAACCATTTTTTTAAAATATGAATTTATAGTTTCTACATGAAGAAGGTAGAAGCGATGGGACCGACAAGAATACCAAAATAGCGAGGTCTTTTCAACGCTATCAAAGCCCAAGATCCGAGAATGAATGGCGGCTTCGAGCTCTGTTTACTTCAGCAGGGGGCAGAAATAGAATAAGAAATGAACCTGCCAGGAAGGCGGGCATTTATCCAGGAGTGTAATCGCAACCGGCCATCATTAAACATAAATAAATAATAGTAATAAATAATAAAACACGATGTAAGGGAAACTAAATTAGAACGGAAAGTATGAATTTAAATGTTCATTTATCTAAATAAAATGTCAAGGCGAAATAATTTTAACCAAACATGATTATGAGGAAGAAAATGGTCCGCGTGGAAGTAAAATAAATTCTTATAAATAGGGAGAACTGTATATTGGAAAGCCAACGTTTCGACACACATTGCAGTTCTTCTTCAGGGCTTGTAATGGGGTCAAGGGTTGATGTTTAACAGTGTTAACCCTAAACAGATTAAACCTCAACACTTGACCCCATTATAAGCCATGAAGAAGACCTGCAATGTGGGTCGAAACGTTGGCATTCCAGTAAACAGTTCTCCCTGTTTATGAGAATTTATTTTGCCTCCACCAGGCCCATTTTATTCTTCGAATGTATCAGTTCAACCAATATTATTCATGAAGAAACATGATTGGATTTGAAAATATATTAGTATATATTTGTAAATATATTATATATTTGTTAATTCATTTAACGCCACTTTACGCTATGGCTAATCGAACGATGATGCTACAGTAGGTGTTATAAATTTTGCCTGTCCAGCTATAACTATGATTGCGATTTTTAATAAGTAACTGTAATAGTAACCGCTCGGGACACCCATTTTACGTCCCTTCCGAGGGAAGGCATAACCAAGGATTTTTTACCCACTTTTAAAAAATTATAGAGCCTTCTGCCGAGCTAGGACCTAAGATCTTGGGCATAGTAATAACACCACAGACCACAGGTGACCCCAATTATTATTTTTTTAAATAAAAAGTTCTCAAGGTTAGGCGTAATATTTTCGATTATTTTTTTTTTTTATATGAATTTTGGTAATTAAATGTAAGTAACATTTTTTTTATATATTTAAAACCTTGTAATATATTTTAATTTCAATATATACAATGAATAAAATTAAAACATTACATATATGTGAATAAAATCGACAAAAGCAGATATATTTATCTATGATCAAATGATCTAATAAAACCTTAGTTAATGATATGAAAATTGTGCAATAATACGTGATAACATAACAATGAAATGACTGTTATCATTTATGTAACATGATGGCTAATAACTATTTCCGTCCAACTCTATTTTTATGAACAATCATTATTAAACAATAAAAGTACAAACAAAAAACTTCATTAACATGTTTTAAATATTTCTTTATTTAACCATATGCTTTCGCTATATAAATCTCTTAGTTAAAGGTAAACTGTTACATTTACAATGTTTGCTAAACTTGATTTTATTGTAGTATTTGTTATTCTGGCCATATTTCATGGGAGTACATATTACAAAAAAAGATAAGAATGCAGTTAAATATACAACATTTTAAATAAAAACATTAACGACTGTCCACTACAAGCAATAATGAATTCTGGAAATATAACGAAAATTTACGCCAGATAAAAATAAATAATAAGAAAAAAGTTTGCGATCTTTTGATTTGTATTGTATTGCATTTATAAGTGCGTTTTTCATATTACGTTTTACATGCTAACAAAGGAAGATTCTATGTACAGTATTTTCAAACGTTTTGTAGGTTGATGTAATTTTATAAAAATTGTATGTTAAATTTTTTTTGTCTTATACTTAAACTTCAGAAACACGATGCATTTTATAACAATCGTAAAATACGTAAATACCTTCAAAATAACTATGTTTATATTATTTATAGTTTATAAAAAACAAACAGAAATAATGGAGAAGTTACAACGCAATAACCAATCGTATGTCAACAGAAATACAGCTGGTGTTTTTTTTTCCCTCATGCTTAACATACTTTGATATAATTGGCTGATTGTCAATGTCAGACAGGTCTGGATTTGTAAACAATATTATTAAAATAGTCATATTAGTTATTAATAATCCTAAATATAAAAAATTGGTGATTACGATTAATAAAAATTTCAAAAGATATATGGCGTTCCTTATTTTACAGGTGAAATAAATATTTATATTATCAAAATAGTAAATAATTATTAATAAATTTCATAAACATATTTAATTTTATAAAACTCATTGCAACGTAGTAAGCGACCAGGCACTGGGGCATATTACCTAAAAGTGGGTTAGGTCTGCTTTTATCGTTTTGCCAAAAACAGAACGTATGATCAATTATATTAAAAAATAAAAATAAAAAGCAATCAATAAATAAATTGCTGTAATAACTGTCTCCTCTCGCAAACCAACCAACAATGACAACACTGGTCAACGAATATTTTGTATTTATTAAGTCCCGACAATAACAACTAAAATGTATTTTGATACTAAACGTAACTAAATGTGCGATTAATTAACAATAAATGTATGATAAAATAACTCACATTTCATACGGAACTGATAAGGCCATTTTGTAACATTTATTATGGAAAACTGCGAAACACTATCACCTAGCTCCTGAGAGAACACTGATTAGTAGCTAATGAACACAATCGATTAATGATAAAAGAATCGATATAAATCAAACAATGAAACAGGGACCCCCACTATTTCCATTATGGAAAACACTGAGGTCAAAAATCACAGATAAACGAATATCTCAGGTTTAAATTTTTTTTTTTTTGAATTATTTTATTGAATTGTACAACTGTTATATATAAATCCAGTACAAGGGCTATATGACTAACTAGATACATGAAAGGACATGTAAGGCACTACCCACTGGCAGCACTCTAATAACATTTCTATTATAGAAGGTCCCGAGGCCATCTTCTCTTCAGACGCCTAGGAGGATTGTCCGGGATGGAATTGGATCCAAGGATGGAAACTAGTGGGTTTGGATGGGGCTGGAGTTTATTATGGAATAATAGGTGTCTGGAATGGGCTAAATCGGTAACTTATGGAACGTTTAGGTCTTTATGGATGGTTTTATTTGTGACAAATTAAGGAGCGTTTAGGATTTTGCGAAGGATTTTGGATTGCAAGGATTGAATACGAGAGGAATTCGATGGCTTAGTGAAGCCCCATAGAGGTTTAAAATTTAAATTCTAAACAAAATTTATAAGTGTAGGAAATTCAGTTTTAAACTAACTAAATTTTTTTAACTGAATTATTTCATTTAAATATTTATTTATATGTAATGTTTAAATTTTTAAGTGATTGCGTCCACTCAATGTATTTCAGTTAAATGTTTAGTAGTAAATAATACCGTATTTATTTTATCTTATTTTTTAAAACTAATTTTTCTGAACTAATTTATTCAAGTTTAATATTGTAATGCCTCACTTTCTAAATTATAACTTCTCTATTCATATAGGTATATAAAAAAACTGAATAATTCTATGATTATTTTTTTATAGATGTGTCTTACAACAAAATAACAACAAATTATAATATAATACAAGTTACTTCATCTTAATTATTGTTTTGTTTTATATGTTTAATTTTTAAGTATATTTTACATCAGTATTCAACTTTAAAATTACTTAAAATTGAAAAATGCAAAAGCACGAACTATTTTGATTCCTACGATATTGTAATTTTGTAAATAAACTTATTTTGCGCAAGATTATTGAGAAATATAATATATGTGTGTTTTATTACTATTATTATTAAATATTATTTATTTCATTATGTCTTTATCTAATGAATATAATTTAATACATAATTAAATCGAGTTTTAAAATGTCACCAGGAATGGATATCTCATATTTCATCTTAACGATTAATTTATTTATCGATTAATAAAAATAGATTGTCGTAAATCAAAGCTCAAATTATTTATTGCTATAGTAAATAATTACTGTTAATTGTTATGAGATAGTGATTCTAATAAAATTTATTTATTTCTGATGTCAACGCGATTTTTGAGTCAACGGTGCAATATACATAGTATTCATTTAATTAACTTCATTGTAATAATCATATTCAAAAGCTCACCAAGTACTGGTTAATGTTGTTATTAATTGAATGACAGTTTTAAGACGTGTCAAAAAAATGAAATATTAAATAACAAACAATTGAATCTAAAAGATAAACAAAGAAATGTCATATTAAATTTAGTTATATAACAACTTTAAAGGCTGTTGACATTTTCCCAGACATCAAGGTTAATTGTAGCCTCCAAGAATAAAGATATGAATGAGCTGGGAGTACGTCAGTCTTCTGGAACCTTCTCAATGTCCACAAATTCTCATGATGACAAGGAAAGCGGTGGGTAAATCTACGCGATTATAGTTATATAAGAAATATTTATGTATTTATTTGTTAATAGTTAAAACTTAATAAAAAAAATTTAAAAATATTTAAAATTATAAAAAAATAAATCAAACTAATGGAGGGGGGGGGGAGTTTAGAGAACATAAAATTTATTTAAAAATTAATGATAAAAAGTATCCATTTTCGTCGCTACGTATTTCTTGAATTTTTCTACAGTATAAAGTTCGTAATAAACAAAGAATACGTGATTCAAAGCAACAACAAAAAAAGTACTCATTAACCTAACACTAGAAATATCGATTTATTATTTTAACCATGTACCGGTTTTGTTTTTTAAAAAAATCAACATTTATTTAATCATCATGACCTTTAATTAATATACAAAAATTAAACCAAAAGTTTATTTTTTTAAATAATAAATTACAATCACTTTCTATCAATTATATGTAAATTGTCTTCGCGAATGATTGTTTGATCAATGCATAAATGATAAAAATAAAACGTAAAAAATAAAGCGTAGACGTATCCCAGTGTGTAGAGCTGTACTAAAGATAAAATCCGGCAGGGAAATTGTTAAATCTGTTAACAACTACAGCTTTAGTGGACCCTCCTTGGGCTCATCTAGCCTTCATAAGTCGTAATGTCCACCAATGACTGGGTGAAAAGGCGCTGGCGATTGGTTGTTATCTCGCCTAAATAACTTCCGTGGAAAACCGTTGTGTTAGAAACAGAACAGTACCATGAACTGAACCCAACAACCGCCAGGGGTTGTAATAGTAGTTTTTTTTAAGACTTCAAAAAATGATTAATTTGTAATTTGCACCCTTTCTTTCACACCACTATATAATAATTTAAAAAAAATAATAATAACGGTAGACAGTATTATCTTTAGGGAGAATTGATTTAATTTTCCTTGAAAATCTATGTCTACGGCCCAGAGGTAAAGGAAATCATGTTCACAAAATAGGTAATATTTAAGTTTAATATTATCATTAATAAATACAATGATCAATATTTTCAATTAATAGTCAATGCCAATAACAATGTGAATTTTCGTCAAGCTGTTTCTATCTATAAGCAACAAAGAAACAAGTTTTAACAACTCAAAATTATGGAAAATTGGCTCTCCTGAACAAATACACAAATTTTTGTTAAATTTCACTCTTTGTGTAAGCACTTGACCAATCTTCATACTTTTATATCATGGTATTTGGCAACTTCTTGTTTTTCCTTTACCGAAGAATACATGCTCAGATATAAAGTCACAAATTTTATCTCGAGGAAGACTCATGCTTAAATCTATTTTGTTGAACGCCTGCCAAGAGGGCAGTGCACACACACCGCAGAATTTATTACATCACCGCCAACCCCTAACTCAGCGAAGAGCTTCCTGGGTTTCTTCGGTATTATTGAGATCCCGAGGGATGAAAGAGGGTATTATATAGGACAGACGGAATAACTCGAAAGTTGTTTACCAGATCTTCTAGTGAAGAGAAATTGCTTTGGTGACTTTTAAAAATAGCCAGAGACGGCCTATTAAAGTGATGTAGGTCAGAGAAGAGTGGGATGACATTTCGCCACTAGGGTACGCCCTGACCTATTCCTCTTATCATTATATCGATCTACCGGCTAAATATTAAAACCTTATCAAGCTGGAAATATAATTCATAACAACTAAATAAGTTTATAACACATAGGTGGATATCAATTGATTAATCTATATTCATTAAAAAAATATCTTATCTAAAAAAAAACACAACTAAAAATAGTCCTACTCTTAAGTTGGGCACTTCGGATGTTTATTTAGGAAGCTTGCTTAATCCAAGGAACTAGGCTAGTACCTGTAGTGTAGCAGTAAGCATAACAACGTTCAATGCCCAATGTTTGTAATCCCGTCTCTCGGAGAGAACGTAAAAAAGTCCACGTGCCTAACATCGCACTTTGTACTCTTTAAAGATCCCTTAATTATACCTGGATAGGAAGAACTTAGGACTTGTACCGTATAGCAGCATAAAGGGACGTTAAATGAATAAACAAAGCTTACAAGGAACGAAGTATTTTCAGAAGGCAAAAACTCCTGATTGTTTTATATCTAGTTCCAGTTTGGATCGACATATCCAAATATTCAACAATGGCACTGGAAAATGAATTTTTAAAAAAAGCTACAATTTTTCATTCAGTAACTATATACCTAGCACATAAAAAAACAAACAAATAAATAAAATGTATTTTCATATAGATGAAGAAAATAAATTAGCTAATAGAGAGAGCTATTATTTGAAGGTCTTGGAATTAGTTCATAGTTTTCTACGGCAACGGTTGTGCAGGGCGATAATTGGGTCGAAATCATAATCAACCGCTAGGTTTTACCCCCAATGAAGAATACCCACTTTATCGAGGCTAGGTAAGAACCAGGATGCTCGGTAGATCCCAAAGGGTCCATCCTTAGTTGCTAACAGATTAAATAATTTATCTGTCAGAACTAGGATCTTCAGCGCTCTACGAACTGAGTTACTTTTAGGAATTATTCAGATTTTTTCATTCAAATATATTTCCAAATTAAATGATTAAATAACTTGGCTAAAAAAATCATCAATTTTCATTAATTATTCCTTTGTGAATAACTTTATATGGTTACGACAACTTTTATAATTGAGACAATTTTGGCCAATGCGGATTTGACAAGTGATGTAATGAGTGTCCAGATAAATTATCACTTCGACTGCCTAAATTAAAAAAGTTATTAAATTAAACACGCCATAGAAATGTTTCAAATACATTCTTTGTTAAGTGTAAGAGGATGAAACGGGGAGATACGTTATCATTTTATTTCGCGGTTTACGTAATGTAACTGTTCAATGATTAACTAAGCTTTGCACATGCTGAAAATATTGTATAATATCTTCACACCTTTTTTAAAAAATAAGAAAATATAATTAATTTATATATTTATATTTAAAAGTATATGTATATTTTTTTTCTTCTCTCCCCCTCCCCATGGTAACCCCATGGAGGGGCCGTAATACCTAAAAAATTGTAGTAGAAGTTAACAATATAAGAAATTAAAAATTTACAGTTTGACTAAATTGATAATTTACTTTAATTTAATTTGAGAATAAAATTAAAATAGATAATCCACACGTGAGAATAAAATTAATTTATTAATTAGTAATTCTATTTTAAGCACTAGCATTCTAAATTTCACTTAGAATTAAAAAAAAATAATATAGTTAATTCGGGAGCGGAATAGTTCTGAGAGTAGAACGCTGAGTTGTTCTGCTGAAGGTTTCCGATTCGAATCTAGCTGTGACAGACAAGTGATTCAATCCAATTAATCGGATTAAATAGACCGGAGGGATCTGTAAACCCTTGTGGGGCCCACCCAGGCTCCAAAAATTTCGTTCCATACCTCGAGGGAAAATCTGACTCTTGAGAGTGATATCGGCCAAAACAACCTCCCTGCACGGCCGTTGTCCTAGAAACAGTACAGACTCTACCGCAAATTTACCCCCAGAACCTTCATGGATTGTAGTGGTAAAGGTTAAAGTGTTAATGCAAGAGTAAAACATCCTATATTCATACGTATATGCTTACCTGTTGAATTACTATGGGAATTTCTTCGTAGGAATTTTCCATAATGTTTGTCAAAATAATACCATAAAGTGGGAATTGTTCATTTTTGAAAAACTATCTCTCAGGTAAGGAGTGAGGCACCTCAGTGCGTAGAGTGCTGAGTTGATGTGGGGAAGGTTAAAGATTCAAATCCCGCTTTGACAGATTAATTATTTAATCTATTAATATTAACAGCCATGTGGGATATACAGACCCTCTTGGGTCTCATCCTGCCTCCAGAATGTGGGTACATTTAATTGGAGCATAACAGGCGGTTGATCGTGATCTCTGTTAAATCAGCTCTCTCACAACCGTTCACTTAGAGCCAGTCTCTACAATGTACCTGGGTTATAGTGGTACAGGATTTTTTATTATTGTAAATTCAGTGAGGTGGTTTTTGTTGAAAGGTATACGAGAAAATCGATAAGGAAATATAATCGGTTACAGTTTGACCCCCTGTGTTCGTTACAAAAAAGATGTAGGGTATTGAAATATTTTTTATTGTTAATATAAGTAATAAATGCCATCCTACGAATGAGGTTTTATTGATCATACTGTTGCTAAGAGATCACACGAGAAAAAGTGAAACAAAACGAAATGAAAGAGGACCTACAACGGCAACTTGTGGATCTCGTGTTGGCCGCTATCGAGCGCTACTGACGTCACCGGAGTCAATGGGAACTACATCTCAATGAGTTCATGCCCGCTTTAACCTTACCTCATAACATAACATATAAAATTTATTATTCAAAATAATAATTATTATAGGAATATCATCCGTGCTCGTGACATAGACAGTGTGTAATTGCATCGGAAATCATCGGATACCTGGAGTACGCATGTATCCGTTGGAGGGAATACCGTATGAACGTGCATATAAATACGTTACCCATGTCAGTATCGATACTTCATTGTTGTTATACATATGGATATTTAACACTAATACATTATAATTATAAATTTAGTGACGAGTAGGTAACATAAATCTAGGTTAAAAAAAAAGAAAATAAAAAAGCTACCGCTAAAACTTATGAAGGGTTTTCAGGTTCAGTACATGGGTTTTGCGAAGATGTGATTTGTTCTAGACCCCTCTTAACCACCAGTCCTCCCCTAATCAAGGGTACTCACTTTATAAAGGCTGGGTAAGCCCCAGGAGAGTCGCTATATCCCACTTGGTCTATCCCCGGCTATTAAAAGATTAAATAAATTATCTGCCACATTCGGATATGCACCGGGCCTTCGACATGGCAACTCAGCGCTCAACCATTGAACTAACCCATTCTCTAATATAAATCTTTAATAATGTATATGTGTGTGTGTATTAGTAGGGGAACATATTTCATCATCATTTTAAAACTAAAATTTATGCATCAACTATGTCTTTTTAATCTTTATCATATAAATATTAACTTTATTTTCAGACTTACGTGTGGTCTTTAAGATCATAACTATTTACTGTAAATCATAAAAAAACATTTCTTTTTCTTTTAACTGCAGAAAACAATGAAGTCTCGAAACATCGTTTAAAGAAAGTTTCATAATTATTTAAGAAACTTCTTTCTTTAACTATTTTTTTTAACCGATCTTATGGATGCTTCAGCCCATAAGCTAATGTCCTCTTCAGAAATAGAATATATATATATATATACATATTCACATATAAAGAGAGAAAGAGAGAGACGGTCAAGTGCACCGATATTGAGTTGTTTATAATTTAAACGAAACATAACATTAAAGATTTGAACTAATCAATAATGCATATATAAATTGAAGCTTGGAGAGGATTTCCTGGTAATAAGTTATTGATTGCCGACATTAAGGATGACCCCGTGATAAGCTATGGACTCCATTCGTCTCAATCATTCCCTGACTAGTGACAATAATTCTTCTCAGCAATCGTCTCAACAAGCTTCTGTCAAACGTCACTATACTCTTAAATCACAGTTAAAATTCTCGTTCAGAATTATTATTTAATAAATTGTAATCTAGAAAAATTGAAAAGAGTAACGATGTAATTCTGATATGTCTAGAAATAGTCTCTCGTCAACGTTCCTTTTTTGTACAGTGGGCTATATTTTTATGGGTTACTTGAACGGTTAAAATATGAATTTTTTTTTTTATTTACCGAAATTTAAAAACTTGATGTTTTGTTTAAGGAAATTTCAAATTATATGTGAACATCTAGTTTATTTATTATGAATCACATTATTTTTGTTTTAATTTTTTCAGGTAACTAAATATTTAAGTCCTTAATGCGGCTCAGGAGCATCAATAATTACGATGATAATTTTAGTGATTTTTTTAATAGTAATTGTTAATTGAGCTGTTATATTTGAAAGTCCAAATATCTAAAGGTTTCCATTTGAATTACTTTAAGAATATGTGCAAACGGGGAAATGTTTTCATCACTTAGCACATAGAAAAAAGTGAAATTTTAAACTCTATATACCTTTTAAATTTTATTATGAGATAATAACCATTAAAATCGTTTAAAAGAATAAACGATATTTTTAGATCCAAATGGACTTATAGCACTTTCAAAAATAACAGCTTAATTATTCCTTTAATTGTTTACTGTTTAATAGTTGTATAAACAGAAATAGCAATGGATCAGCCATGTGTGACCTGCAAATCCTCCTTAGGTTCACCTAGCCTCTGTAAAGTATCCATAATCGGGAGAAAACCCTGATAGCGAGGGTGATATCGGCCAAATTACCTCTTTGCAAAATAGTTGACTCAGAAATCATTAAGTTTCTACCATAAACTTAGCCCAATAACCTTCATGAGTTGTAACAGTACAGTTTTTTTTTTTAATATTTTTTTTTTCTCGTTTAGTTACCAGACCCAACGTACTTGAACTTGAGTACTGTCACTTCACTTATAATAACCGGATATATACTCTGAAATTAGACTTTATGCAATACCTTATTTTCAAACACTTTAAGACGTTGCTCCTTCAACGTTAATGGGCATGTTTCGGACCCATTTGAACAGTTGAATAATGATGGTTTTATTACTCATAATTATAAATTTCGGAAATAAGGATGGGGGTTTAATAATGTCGAACTGAAAAATAAACAAGAATTTTCCGCCTTCAAACCGTGACCTTATTTGCTCTTGAACTTAGTATTTTCTTGTTATCACTGACTTCAAGTATTTAAACTTCTCGACATGTTCAAACTTTTTCCTTCCTATCATCAAAACGACCACCGTTTCTGTTGATAACAATTTACGTCTTATCCGATTTTATTTGAAGGCCTATTTAAATACCTGAATTCATCAACTTTTGTATTGCAATTAGTTATATATGTAAAAGTAAAAAGTAATATATATGCAACTGATTAATTACTCGTTGAATATTCAATTTTCAGACTAACTCACCACTAAGTGTACGAGCCATTCCTAAGTTCGGAAGCTCGCAGATCGTCGAGGAAGATTACACAACGTTTAGAAGTCGCAGAGGCCTCGAAAACGTTGGATTATTCAGAAATACCAGGAAACGATTCAATATCGATTCAAAGCCAGTCTATATTCTCCTGCCAGACCTCTGCCAGTTTCTTTGTTTCGGATTCAACGACGCGCACAGCTCGATCCATCCGCCTACACTACGGCTACTGGAAAGAGGGAACGTAAAGACGATGTCTCTTTGAGGCCATTTTGCTTCAGATAAATCTTTTGTTGAAACCTGATAAGTTCAAAAGGTCAATGCATCCTTAACCATTGTATTCAGTTACTAATCTAAGCAATAGATAAGATTAAAATAGAAAACTGGACATCGCTTAATATTGATCTATTTAATAATAATGAAGAAACAATAAAGGACCGAGGCTGAGGCTGAGTAAAAGGTCCCGGGTTCGGATCTACTGTGGCATATAAGTTATTTATTCTGTTAACAGCCGAAAATTGATCCTATGGAATCACCTTACCAGGGCTTACCCAACCTCTATAAAGTGGGTGAAAAACCTAACATTTGATCTCGGCATAGCAACTTCCTGCACAGCAGTTGTCATGAAAATAGGCAGCACAGTTTACTATGTATTGAACCCAAGAACTTCATGGGTTGTGGTGGTACAGATTTTTTTTTTTTTTTTTTCATAATTAATTCGATTCCAAAGTAATTCATAAAATGTTTACTATTTAGCGAATTCATATGGTCATTCTTTATTTAATGATATCCCCTTCTTAAGATTTTCCCACAAGCAAAAACCTGGGGATTTCCACAATACATTAGTCAGCAATGAATTGTCTTGGTCTTTTCAAATCAACTCTATTGTTTCCGTTAAATTCTGGCTTCCGAATAAAACAATTTTTTTGCTAAAACTAACGCATTTTTAAACTGACTTTAAGTACAAGAAGGCTATTATAACGAAGCTTAATGATATCAAGACCATTTAACCATTAAAAATATACAAATAAATACTATCCGAATATTTCGATTTTAGGACTGTTATTTCAATATAGAGGACGCAGTGAAATAAGATTAACGTATTTTTCTTATAAACTATTTTTTTTTATCTGTAAAACAAACCTAAAATAAATACATAAATAGTTATTTTATTTATTTATTTATTTAAATATTTATTTTAATGCAAAATACTCGATATCTCCGAACAATACTATATAAAAATAGGTTCACTAAGGGGCAAGGGGCGACCTGTGGTCTAGTGGTTAGCGTAACAAACTACTAAACCCAAGATCGCGGGTTCGTAGCCCGGCAGGTGGCCCTAGGGTTTTTTAAAGGGAGTAAAAAATCCTTAGTTACGCCGTCCTTCGGAAGGGACGTTAAACGGGGGTCCCGAGCCTGTACGATGTCAGGTACTCGTTAAAAATCCCTATCCTAATAAAACCTGGATAGGCAAAATTTAGAGCTCCCACTGTAGCATCGTCCGATTAGCCATAGCAGCATAAAGTGACGTTAAATGAACAAACAAGGGGCAATAAAATAACCACTAAATTGAACGTAAATTTCTATAATATTATCGGGATAGCTCTACTGAAACGTTAGGTACCAACTGTTGTACAATTTAACAGTTGTTATTTAAAAATAAAATTAAAAAAAGGTGATTAAAATTTATCGAACTGTTCAAACTTGTAAAGGTTGTTTATGTTTATCAGCATTATCTTTATCTTAGGTTAGAGTGACGTTGAGATATCTTTACATCCAGAAGGTTCCATTTTATAAAATAAACAATTAGTTGTAGAAATTATTTGGTAAAACTCTTAATAAACATTTGGAATTGTCTCTTTAAATTGTATAAATAACGTATTTTACCGAATAATAATTTATATCATATTTTTTTAATTTTATGTTTATTTACTGAAGAATATTCTAGGAAACTTCTACTATAAACAAGTAAAAACATTCAGAAACTATTTTCATCAATTGGGATTTTAATAAAATAATTAGGAATTATTGTCTATGCTTCACTAACTTCACATTGACTGTATTTTTAATTTATAAGTACGTTTTACCGAATAATTATAACAATAGAGTCACTATTGTTGGAGGTGAATCTGACTAATTTTTTCTATAATAAATAAATTAAATCTGATTAAGGAGCAAATTTTGTTGCTATATAAATTTATAAAACTACATAATCTATTCACCCATTTGTGGTAAAAACATTATCAATATTTTGATACAATTATTTAATTTTTAATTAAAGCAAATATTTTTATACAACTTCATTGATAGGGATCAATAACAAATGTTACTAGAAAATTAAACAAAACATTTTACCCCGAGTATCAAAAGAAAGGGGAAAAATACTTTAAATTTATTTTCCACTACTGGTAACTAATTTTTCATTAAAAGAAGGCTTAAACTCCGACCAATGATTTTTTAATTCGAATATATCAATGATTTAAATTTGTATAATTATTGCATCATTTTTTTGGAAAAATAAACCATCTGATCAAAAGTATCATATTATTAATTATTTCATTCGAAAAAATGTATTATAAATTTCAGTATATTCTGAAGCAAATTAAAAACAAAACAATCATAAATTATTCCAACTTATTTTTCGAGGCTTCGTTAAGTTTATTCAGGACACGACTTAACTTGTAATTATTTTTTAATAACGGATTAAAATAATTAAATATTTTTAGAAATATTACCAACTTAATATTTCTTATGAATAATAATTATCAGATTTAGAAATGTAAATTTAATTTATAAAACAGACCAAAAATTAAATTGCGAAAATCTATTG
This sequence comes from Troilus luridus, assembly GCA_964056705.1. Lineage (NCBI taxonomy): Eukaryota > Metazoa > Arthropoda > Insecta > Hemiptera > Pentatomidae > Troilus > Troilus luridus. The sequence continues at coordinate 55,927,679 of OZ057417.1, read as the reverse complement.
ATAAAAAAATATGAACAGTTACGAATATGAGCAGTTAACAACGTTATAGCCAATGGAAAAGAAATATTATAGAAAACTTACTTATATTACTTGAATAATAATATGCATTACACTTTTTTTTTCTATAAAATAAAAGTTATTAATAGCAGCCTCTTTCAAAAAAACAAATTATATTACAAAAAATGTTTATAAAAATATTCAATATACATTTATATGCGCATATATGATTGAGAGGTCACTAAATGATCGGAATCAGTTCTTTAAAGCAATGACGCCACATATGCATTTTCTTTTGTTCTCACATTTGCCAGAACGAAGGTTGTTTTTTTTATAAATAAATTATATGTAAACTAAATAGACATTAATAATAATTATTATTTGATTACCTTAGAAGAGCTCGCCGCCATTTCTCGCCAGTCTCTACAATGATTAGTTGTAGCTTCATGTCAGGTAGGCGCGCAGTTCCATACCTCCACCTGCAAGCCAATAGCTCAGTGCTCTACAACGCTAATGTTATCTTATCTCATCGCCCCTCTCTCTCGCGCGGTGATTCAGTATGTAATGGGATGATAATGTAGTCAACTGTTATGTAACTCAGCTGGGATTCGATTTCCTCGTCTTGTCAAACAGATACCTCGAGGTATTTTAGGTTTAGAATCGATTATGACTTGTGGCAACGTCAAAGGAATGTTCAAGGAAAATACGACATAATAGAACAGTTGAGTAAATATAATCGTAATGGCATTTAATGGCATTCTCCTGTAAAAATTTTAAGAAAATCCTCTTTCAGTCAGACAGAATATATATTTTTAAAGATCCTATATCCTAATATAAACTAGCATTTTTTCTATCAATAGTTACGTAAGAAGGTTGGAATGTTTTCTAAAAGATGTTAATAAGGGGACATAAATAAACCTCTTTTAGTGAGTCAGAAAGAAAATTTTCGAGATAAAATATCAAACATTAGTTTTTGTGTTTACTTGGAATCGTTTGAAAACATTAACTAGTAAATAGATAATAATTTATTCCTGTCTCATTTTCCTCTTCTTCTTAAGTATCAAAAAAACCAAACAAAAAAAACCTGTATCACTACAACCAATGGAGGGTCTTGGGTTCAGTACATGCAAGATACTGTACTTTTTCTAGGACAACGGTTGTACAAGAAGGGGATTTGTCCGTGATCAAACTTAACCGCCATGTTTATCCCCCTATTTAGGGGACCCACTTTATTGAGGCTGGGTGAACCCCAGGAAGGTCTCCAGATCCCACAGGATCCATCCCCTGTTTATTAGATAATTTATCTGCCGAATTTTTATTGAATAGAGGAGCTTCAGGAACCCAACTCAGTTTTCTACCACTGAGCTACCCTGCTCTTGAATATGAATAGGAAAAAAATGGAATAAATTAACAAAAACCAACTATTTTAAGTAAATCGAGCATAGAAACAGTATCATACTTTTCGCTCTATTTTTTGAGGAAAGAGGGAAATGAGAACTTAATCAAAGAAAAAAAAATCTTTGATTAGAAATATCAATAATCGCCAAATACGTATTATTGTTTTGTTATTTATACAGTCCCGGTGAATAAATGGTTAAGTCGGATTTTGTTTAGAGAGAGTTAACTGCTTTCAGATAACCGGAATCGTACGATTCTCTTAGTTTTTGGCTTGAAATGGAGTTACTTAAGCACAGGAAACTGATTTTGGAGAAAATTAGACTTAACCACTTATTCAACGGGACTGTAGATTTAAATTCCATAATAATAGTAATAATAAATTTCAGCGAACACGAAGGTTCGATGCCGATACCAGCAATCTTGCTAACAAACTTCCGCCTACACTATCCAAATCCAAATACATTGGATCACTTTTAACCCGATCCTCCCACCTACGGCGCGGCAGTTATTAACTCATCCTCCCACTTATTAAGACCACCATGACGTCATCGCGATGAAATTACTTCAATTATATTAACCGGTTGCAAGCTATGAGATTCCGCGTTTCGCAGTTTCCTAAATTTGGGATTGAATTAAGATTCTATTTAATATTTACTAAATTGTTTTTCATTAGCTGTAATTTGATTACAGAAGTAAAAATTAAAATAATAAACGTTATACTGGCAAATATTTAATAAAATGATCAGGCTTCTGCTTTCGACACTCCATTGGTTCACAAATTATTTTTATTCAAGCAATCACTAAGAAAATGCAAATTATGTATATTTTAAAACATATTATTGCTACGAATTAATTCACAATTAAGACTAAAATGCAAATTATTAAGACTTCAATGAATAGGTTCCATATCAATGTTTTTTCAAAAATAATAAAATATTATTATTTGAAAAGAAAAGATATGTCCAGGACCGGGACTCGAACCCGGGTCTTCCACCCCCGAAAGATCCTGATACCCGGGTTCGAGTCCCGGTCCTGGACATATCTTTTCTTTTCAAATAAAAATATTTAGAAATTAGTAACAAATGAAATAAAATATTATATTTCAACCCGAAATCTTAATGAATCAGCAAGCGCAAAAGTTTTTTTTATCCCGGAAAATTCTATAAAAACGAATATAATATATTGCTGACAGTTAAGCCCACCCCATAAATTCCATACATAATAAAATAAAGAAGGTAATTGCAATGACAAATTTCAGTTATTTTTATTAAATTAAAAAAACGTTAAGAACATGTTGATCTCCGATTTTTTCATTATTGACACTCGAAATTGAAGGTCAAATTTACTGAAGGTTTTTTTATTATTTTCAATTACTTTATTTATCTTTTTTTTGTTGTTGTGCTTAAAAATCCCCCGATTCCGTCCTGTCCTCCGTCCCAAAAAAAACCTGAACCACTACGACCCGTGAACGAGTCTGGGGGTTCAGTACATGGTTGAGACTGTACTGTTTCATGGACAACGGTCGGCAAGGAGGCGACTTGTCCTAGGTCACGCTCAACCGCCAGGTTTTCCCCCTTATTATGGGTACCCTATTTTTATAATATTTTACAGAGGCTGGGTGAGCCCCAGGAGGGTCCTAGATCCTAGATCCCTCTCCGGCTGCAAACAGACTAAATAAAAGTAACTGCCCGAAGCGGAATTTGAACCAGGATTTCCGGCATGGCAAATCAGTGCTCAACCACTGAGCCACTCCGCTCCCTCCCGTCTCTAGAACATTATTTAATTTTGTTGTTCTGAAAAATAATGATAGTTTAGTCTTCTTCTTCTTCTCTTCTTCTTCTAACTCCTGTGTTAGAACCCATTGGTCTCTGTCCCTTGCAATTCTCAGAAGTGGTGAGTCCTCTTGCTGCACCCAGTTTCCTAATGTAGTCGGAGTACATACATCTGGGTCTACCACGAGTGCGTCTTCCATCCGGTCTAGCTTCAAAGAACCACCTGGCCGTTAGGGTATCACTCATTCTGCTCAGACATGCCCAAACCATTTCAATTGCCGCTCTTCCAGGATGTCCCGCACTCATCTTACTCCCAAATCCTCGCGAATCCTGTCATTTCTTATACAGTCCATTGGCCTTCATCACCCGATTTAGAACCTCCTGGTCTATTTTACCATCTTTGCTCATGACAGTACCTAGATATGTGTAGGTGTCCGCTATTTCTAGGGATTCGCCATCACATAATATCCTTGGCTCCAAGTTTCCCCTTCCAACACACATAAATTTGCTTTTAGCTGGATTTATGTGCAATCCTCTTAGCTGGAGTTCCTCATTCCATTCATTAAGTAATGTCTGGAGAGCTTCCTGAGAGTCCGCAATCAGTACTATTTCGTCTGAATATATCATAGCCTGGGCAAGCTCTGGTATTAGATTCCAGTATCCCACCAAAGCTCTTGGAGTTTTCCTTTTACATGCCTTCCACACCTCATCCATGAGATGGACAAAAAGCAAAGGACCAAGGCTGCCCCCCTGCTTAATCCTTTATAGAAGTGAAAAGGTTGGGATGTCTTGCCATTGAGCCTCACTATACCCTTTGGGTCCTGATGGACTGATTTTATGGCACTCACTAGATTTGCTGGCAGCCTTCTTCCAATCAGCGCGTCCCAAATCTCTTGCCTCAGAACCGAATCAAAGGCCGCTCTCAGATCCAGAAATTTAGTCTTCTGGAAAACTATATTGGCCCTACAACCTTCCAGGGCATTATTTTTTTTTTTTTAATTGTAATTTTTCTATTGTTAAAAGAAATTTTAATTCATAAATATTAAACAGGCTGTAGTTGCTTCAATAAAAAGACAATGCTACTATTAAACTCTAAATTAACATTTATCCTTGACAGTTTTGAATTTAATCATTAAGAGGAAAACAAGAAATAGAGAAAATGTAAGGAAGAAAATATAAGGAAAATCAACATCATTAAATCATTTAAATAATCATTGATCAGTACTTTACCAGACTTTATTATGCAAGTGCATTTTTAGGTTAAAAAAAAAAACTTGTACCACTACAACCCGTGGTAGTGACTGTTGCAAATTAGTTGCAGTTTCTAAGACAACAGTTGTGCAGGAAAGTGATTTTTCCGATATCAAGCTTAAAAACTAGGTTTCCTCCCTAGAATATGAAGAGTACCCACTTAATAGAGGCTGGGTGTCCCCCTGAACAGTTGTAAGTCCCACATGGGCTATCAGTGATTGATATAAGATTAAATAACTTTTTTGATACAGTAGGATTTGAACCCAAGACCCCCAGGACAGCAACTGAACGTTCTACATATTGATCTTCCTCGCACTGAGTAATAAAAAAATATAATTTAAATATAGAATAATTATGTTTTATTGAATGAACTAATTTTCCGTGTTCACATCTCCCAACCTGTTTTCCCCTCTTCCTTTATATTATATTGTTTATTCTTTATTATAAATCTGAAAAACTTTTTTTTACAAGCAAGGTTGTCAAGACTTTTTTTTTTCTAATAGACGTCTTAACAAAAAAACAACAACTTATAATTAATAAGCATTTTATAACTATATATAATATATAGTATATAGTAGGTATTATGAGGTTGCACGAGGAAGTGAGAATTAAATAATTTCCAATTATAATTCAGGAGGCCGAAGAAAGTAGTGATAGAAATTAGAAATAATTACCGAAAAATAAAAGATAAATACATAATCAAAACAAAATCTAAAACAAAAAAAAATACATACCATTTAAGGAACCGGAAAAATATTATTCCTCTGAATTATCTTTCTTGAAAGCACATAAAAAGGAAACGAACTGTTTAAGAGAGCGAGGAAAACTGAAAGTATTTATGCAGAGTAACCACTTTTCACGGCTTATGCTGACCTCGCTGAGGCTACTGCAGAGTTTACAAATAATTGATAAATAAATTTCCATAACTAATTCCGTAATTAAAATAATCATCGACACGAGTATTCGATGAATCGAGTAATTATCATTTATAATATTTAAGATTAAAACTGAATTTTCGTTTGATTTTAAATATTTTATTTTATAATTAGGTTTGTCCCTTTCGGGTAAGACAAGAAAAAATTAATTTGTTATTTTACCAATTTTTTTATAAAAATAATTTCTATTATTTTTCAATATTGGACCTTTAAAATCGACGGAGGAAAAGAAAGTTGTAATGTCAGCCATATAATTTGAAGTTTTCAATTTAAAGATAAAACATCATAAACGTTAATGAATATGTGTAGATGCAAAACTCACATTTTCCACATATCATAACTCGGTAAAACGATAAAAACAGATTCTGTTATAAAAATATGAGATAAATAAGTCAGAATGTTTAAGAGAAGAGCAACAACAACTGTTTTAAAACCAGTATACGGAGACAAAAAAAAAATCATATTAAATTAAATTTAGAAAAAATGTAATACATTTGGAAACTAATAAATAAAATTAAAAATATAACTAACGCTATATCTAATACTAAAAAAAAAAAAAACCTATACCACTACAACCCGTGAACGGGTCTGGGGTTCAGTACATGGTAGAGACTAAACTGTTTGATAGACAACGGTTCTGCAATTATACCAATGCCAACCCTATTGGGAAAAACAAAACAAACAAAAAACGGTTCTGCAAGTTCAGTATATCGTACAAAAAAATATTTCTTTTTTCACAAATGATAGTTCTGGAATATTCCATTGGATTGATATATGGATATCATGTAATGTCATCGTGGAATGTACCCAAACGTATCATTATAAATATATATATATAGAAAATTATTAACGATTAACTATTATTAGATATTTAAAATTATTAACAAAATAATCATAACTTTTAAAATGTGGCAAGTGAAAAACTCCCCCACCCCCTTTAATTTAATATAATCATCGGCTATTAATAAATTATGATGAAATATACCGTTTTATAATAAGATTTAATAACTATGTCTTATATTAACCATTAATTTCAAACTTTTGGACAATATATAAAAATCCAAAAGGATATTCCTCTTTACGAGGACATATTTATTTTATGATAAAACGAAAAGTACTTTACAATCAGGTAATACAAGCGTCAATTCGAATATAGAAGGCTTGAAAATAATTTTGATTACTACAAATAACAAATATTGATAATTCAATTAAAATCATCAATCAAGTAACGATTACTGATTCATTTTTTTAATTATTTTATATAAAAAATGTAATAACGAGTACTTTCAATCTCTTGACTTCACTCAATTGGTCTTCAAACAATTAGAAACAATTGATAAAGGAAATAAATCGTTTTATTATTTAAATTGAATATTTTTTAAATAAAAATAATTGATTAAAGGTTTAATTTTGGAAAACTGTCAAATCGTCATAAGCAGCATCTAGCTAAAAACTAATTATGATAACCAAAAATAAGTTTCCAAAGAACTCCTAGCGGCCAGTACGATTTTTTGTCGTTTTGTTTATCATGAAATTCGCATATATATATCTATACATATATATATATATATATATATATATATATATATATATATATATATATATATATATATAATTATTAATTGTTTTCTTTCTTTCCTTTAATCAGTGTTTGAAAAAATAACTGTTATTGGAGCTAACAAGGAATTTATTTTTATGTATTAATTAAATTGTAATAATTAATTAATTGTAATGATATTCCACGCGAAGACATTATATTTTATATTATATTTATTGTATTGCTATACTAAAGAATAATTACAGACTTATTATTATTGTTATTATATAATATTTAGCGCGATCCATATATTATCCATCACACATTAACAAAATATGTTTATTTTATAAGAGCCAAAGAAATGAAAACCGAATTATTAAAAAATACATTAATTGTGCATTCATATATTCAAAAAATAGCTATCGAGATTATGACATAAAATCATTATGATTACAATGTGCATTTAGTATCATTATTTTAATTTTATCTAATTTCTCATCTAAGAATACTTGTAAAAACAACAAAAATAAGTCATAATGTTACAATTTTTCACTCCAAAAAATGAATTAGTGGGTACAGACCTAATATGGGGATGTGTAATTTTATATTCGAACCTCTAATTTACGACGCATTTCCCAAGTGGGCGCCATTATTATATAGGTTGGTGACCCCCCCGATCTAAAAGCTTCCGATCCTAATTTAAATCGATGCGAACAACTGTTGGTACAAAAATGAGATAGGACATAATATAACGAAGAAGAGGAAACAGAAGGTAAATATCTGACATAATTAATATAAACACAGGTTCATGAAAGAGGAGCAGGGAGTCTAAAGCAATAAGGTCCCTCAACCTTGGATCTCGCTCCGATGGAAACATCCCAGTCTGCTCCACTAAATCGTCCCAACGGTGTAAGCCTGGGTCTGCTACGGATTATTTTACTTTTATTTAATATATCGATGCATTAGTTCACAAATGTGTTAAGTGCAAATTTTACAGAAATGAGTTTTGTTATATAAATAATATTGTAAAGTTGTGATCAGGAAGTCATAGATCATGCATATGTTGATATATAGGGTCATTCAGAGGAATCGCATGTTTTTGAAACGCACAGTACACAACGACTAGAAGAGTAGGGGACAACGTACTGTTTCATGGACAACGGTTCTGCAAGGAGGTGACTTGTCCTAGGTCACGCTCAACCGCCAGATTTCCCCCCCTTATTTTGGGTACCCTATTTTTATAATATTTTATAGAGGCTGGGTGGGCCCCAGGAGGGTCCTAGATCCTATATGATCCATCTCCCGCTGCAAACAGACTAAATAAAAATCATGGCCTGCAGCGGGAATTGAACCAGGATTTCCGGCATGGTAACTCAGTACTCTACCACTGAGCCACTCCTCTCCCACAATCTTAAATATTAACAAAAAAAAACCTGCAACACTACAGCCCATGAAGGATTTTGAGTTCAGTACGTGGTAGAGACTAAACTGTTTTTAGGACAACGGTTATGCAGGCAAGTGATTTGTCTAAGATCATGCTTAACGGCCAAGAGGTTGGGTCTTAAGAGCCCATGGAGGGTCTTCAGATCCAACAAGGTCCATACACGGCTGTTAACTGAATAAATATTTTTTCTGCCACAGCCGGATTTCTGGCGGAGCCTTCGGTATAGCTCTACACACTCAGCTACCTAATTATGGTAAACCTTTAACATTTAGACCATTTGTTTAAAAAAAAAGTTTGTTGGCTAAGTCATCGACAAACGATAACTAAATCAACAACAAATAATAGAGAAATCCGACTTATATCAACTCCTCTACAAATCTAATTTTTTTTTAACATGATGAAGACCTGCACTGTAAGTCGAAACAGTTGGATAACTTTTTAAGATTTTATTTTAACCTTGACCCATTTTCTTCTCTAGGACATTTAACTATGGATTTAATAAAAATTGTACTAACCAATAAGAGTTATTTTAAAATCTATTTTGGTTAACTTGATTGGTTAATAGCTGGTATGATAAATTGGTCAGTTTCTTTTTTTTTTTCAAAACTAAGCCTTTGATCAATTCAATTCAATAAAAAAATATATTTACTTTCAATTATAAAACAATTTAATTCCTTCATCAATCTTTGTATGTTAATTAATGACCAATTAAGTAAGATGGAGAGGTCAGAGTTCCTCGATATTATATTTTTTATAAAAAGTTGTTCAAAAAATTACTCAGTAGTAACAACTTGATCGTTGATTTTAACCGAATTATCCATATTTGTTATTAACAACAATTGACTAATATATATATATATATATATATATATATATATATATATATATATATATATATATATATATATATATATATATATAAAGTAAGACGATTAAGAAGATGTATATATTAAGTATATATATGGTTGTCACACATGAAATGACCGTTTTTAGAACCAGGAAGAAAATAAAAATTTGAGATGTAATCTAACATATTTTTTATTCAAATATTTACCATAATTTTCGATACACTTCTGCCAACGGCTTACCCAAGTTTTCTATTCCAGATTTGAAAAACGTTGAGTCACGTGATGAAAGGAATTTAGAAAATGCATTTTTAATGCCAAAATCATTGGTAAACAATTCATTCTCTGTATTGAAACATGAAGGAACAGGGCGTTATCATGAAGGAGCTCGTGTGGGACCCAGGAATCGATCTTTTTTGCCTTTCCGATCAATTTTAAATGTCTGGAAACTGTCGTACGACTTGTTCCTAGCTCTGACCCATATTCTCTGACTGTTTTATGAGGGTCTTCTTTCACAGCATTCTTAAGATTTTCGTCCCCTATTGAGATTTTCTAATGTCATATCTCCTGAGGAAAATTTTGTAAACCAACGACGGATGGTTCTTTCATTAGCTGGGCAGCTGAATGACCGAGTTTGTACTCATAAAAAAAAATCGTTCGAGAAATCAAGTGTTTCCATGGCCACGGTTAAAATTATACTAAAATCTGTATGCCTACTTAGGAATAAAAACAAACACAGTTTGCAAATAGAGGATTAACAAGTGCTTATTATAGATAGTAAATATTTTGCTAGGAATCAATAGGCAACGCTTTAATCCTCAATAAAATTTAAAAAATCGGCCCAATACATACAACCTTATATATAAAAATGGGGTGAACCATCGTGCAGTGGTAAGCAGAACCTGCCCGAGATCGCGTGTTCGCAGACCGGTAAGTGACCCTAGGATTTTTAAAAGCAAGTAAAAAATCCTTACGGTTATGCCGTTCTTCTGAAGATAAAATGGGAATTGCGAGCCTGTACGATGTCCACTTTGAAGATTAAAGAAAAAATCAGGGGGTCTCGCTGCACCATCGTCCGATTATCCTTAGCAGCATAAAGTCACATTAAATAAACAAACAAATATTATTATTTAATTCTACGGACTGCACTAAAATACTTAGTATCATACAAAAACTCAGGATTCGCCAATAGAACAAAGCAACCCGACTGGTCGAGCAGATTGATAAATAAACTGCTAGAGGCTAGTACTGACTGGACCGCACCGGATACCCCAAGCCAACTAAAGTTGTGGTGAATCTAATGAGGCTAACTGCTTTGAACAAGACACGCTACTTGTCACTAACTGGAGACCCACTTCACACTCGTGTTGTACGATATTTAGTCGATCAAGGTACTTCAAGACAGTTAAATATTAAAATATATAGGTAAATAGGTCTTCGATGCGCAAGTCCTAATCCATCATAATACGTCTAGACAACACGGTATGATCGATGTAACATAGCCATATTGGGTTCAACTGGGTTAGTCTAATAGCCACTTAAGCCCGAGTTCGCGGGGTCGCAGCACAGCAGGTGATCTTAAGACTAAGGGTAGTAAAAAATCTCAGGCTAAGCAGTCCTTTGGAAGGGATATAAAATAAAGGCCAGAGCCAGACGCGGTGTCAGGTACTCGTTAAAGACCGCTATCCTAATTATTCCCTATTAATTAGTGGCATTGGCCATAGCTGCATAAAGTTGAATAAATAACCAACGTAGAAATACTTACAGAATAATTGTTTTAGGGTACAAATTTCAAGGAGAAATTTAACAATGATAAAAATGTTTTTAAAAAATTGAAACCGGAATACGAAATGCTGGAATGTAGGACAACTTGTGCAATTGGCAGAGGGCCCTTAAGCCTTCGACGAAGAAGAAGAAGAATGGTAAAGATAATATAAAGATAAAAATATTAATTAGTAGCAAAATTAAACGCAATAATTAAGAAGGCTTAGCTTCATAATTTTCACTCACTCTCCCACGCTTGTGACCATTAAAGTAGGGAGTTATTAATAAGACCCTTAATTGATTAATTAATCAGTCACCAGCGGTATTACATTTTTTTTTGTATCTAGTCTTGGGATTTTTTTTTTTAATTTTTATTGTTTGGAAATAAATTTATTTTTAAAATATGGTAATAAAAAAAACATGGAACATTTAATAATCATAAACCTGGGAGATGCGGAGAACGCGATTGCCTTCCTAATTGTTAGCTTCTTCTTTTCTGTAACTACTAATTACTTCCTTGTTCTATTCATATCAACTCATTAATATTTTTGACCTAATGTTTCAGCCTTGATGACGACCTGCAAAGTGTGGCTCCAAAAAGTAGGTTTCTAATAATTATTTTCTTACTATTTAAGAATTTATTTTCACCTCCACTCAAAGAATTTTCTACACCGTTAAAAATACCGTAACTGAACAACCCAATGAACGAAAATCAATGTAAAAGACGTATGGAGCGGAGAGGATCAGGTTGAGCGCTAAGCTGCTGTTTATTTAATCTGTTAACAGCCGAGGATGGATCCTTTGAAATGTGGGACTCTCCTAGGACTCAGCCAGGCTCTAAAAAGAGGGTACCCAAAAAAAAAGAAGGGGAAATCGGGCGGTTGAGCATGATCTAAGACAAAAAACTTCATTGCACAAACGTTGTCCAAGAAACAGTACAGTCTCCACCACGTACAGAACCTAAGACCCTTCATGGGTTGTAGTGTTACAGGTTTGACCGTATATGATGGACCTACCTATATTAACCATAGACCGTTTTTACACGGCCCAATAATTATCTTAGTCGGATCGTACAATTAGTTTTATAATTAGTTCTAGTAATAAATTATGGCTAATAATAATTATTATAATACAATGACAACTAAGATCCTATTCTGTAGGAAAGTTTTAAGCCATTTTTACTGTTTTATTTCTATTCTTTTAAGTCAATGTCATATTGAGACATATTTTACCCAAACTTGAAAATTCTTACATTATTTCCAAACATAAACTAACTTCTATAAGATATTTTATATTATTTTATGTACATAATGTTTCTTAACCAAACGCCCGCATTCCTACGTCATACCCAGACCAAATAAAGGGAAACCACTTAATAGGATGTGGGTGTGCCCTATGAAGGGTTTTTCGACCCTAGCGTCAATTCATAGCTGAAATGACAGACAATAAATTACCCTAAATCATAATTAAAACAATTAGGAGTTTTTACTTTATACATACCAGTAAATATTTTAAAGATGTCTCTTTAAAAAACTCTATTATATTAAGATTATAAACTTATACTTAACCATTAACAGATAAATAAGTTACGTGTTCAAGGAGTGTACCCGTCAAGTAATAATAATTAACTTATTTTTATTCTTTAAATTAATACGATTCTTGATTAAATAATTTAAATTAAGTTTCTTATTAAAAATAAATCAATACCAGTAAGAAATGGGCAGTTGACAGGGGTCCACTGTTAAGAAAGTCTATGAGGGGGAAATCAGAATCAATATTAAAGATCTGAGAATAGGGGTGAAAGAACTGATGGCTTTTCCTTTAAACTCAGGGTCAATGTACGCCATTGCATTGCAGTAGAGTAGGGTATCTATATATATATATATATATATATATATATATATATATATATATATATATATATATATATATATATATATTACATATACATATATTATATTTTGGTTCTTGAGTTTAAATCAGTTTATTTCAACTTCTTTAGGCGACGTTTCGAGACTAGGTTAGTCTCATATTCATGCCATAACAGTGAAAAAATGAGCTTATACAAAAAATGGAATTGTACCACTATTTGACAGATGAAATTGTACTAACGAAGTATCCCCCCCCCAAAAAAAAGAAGTATTATATTAAATACTATTTAAATAAAAATATATTCTAAAAACGATTTAGGTATTGGATGAGACGATTTTAACAATTAAATGAGAAACCATTTTTAAAATTATAATAATCCATAAGGAACGATGACTAGGTAAAAATAAAACATGATTTTTACTCAGTCATAAGCAATTAAAAAAAAAAAATCATTCCTTATGGATTATAGTTTGCTCATTTTATTATTATTATCGTGTATCATCCATAACCTAAACTGTTTAAAATATATTTTTAATTAGAATATTATTTAATTTAATATAAAAATTCTTCAATAATTTTTATTTGATCAACATTTACAGATGTTGCATTCCAAAACTATGAAGACCTTATATTGAATTGTCACGTGGTTCAGATAGGAAAGAGTCTAGAAAAGTGACACTTGTACAAAACACTTAAAAATCTTGAAATATCAATTTTTGAAATCTTTAATAGTCTTATAAATTTTGTCTGTGTTAGATAGGACACAAATTATTTCAAGAAGTTTTAGCAAAATACGACTAATATATTTAGATAAGTCCTAAAAATAACTTTAATAAATAAACAAGATGGAACATTATTAAACATTTAAAAACATGTTTTGTCTTAACTAAAAATAAGACCGAGACGTCAACAAGTGTATAACAAGTCCATTGAGAAATCGAATCCCAGCATCGAGAGAGGGGCGTGGCGTACTTACAACGCGGCACAAACTCAACAGTTCCTTCAAAGGTTTAAGCAACAATGTGCTCTACTTATGTGTGATACATATATTGTATATTTGATATTATATTATATTATAATACTGTATTTAAGAAATTGTTTAAGATGAATGTAGTTAGTCTCAGTTACAAGCCGGTAGTGAATGTGCGGTTGTATTGAATGTAATTGAATAAAGTTGGTGTAGTGGTTAAGGGTGAATTGCTTATAAAAATGACAAGGGTATAGTTGGTTAATTATTGATTATATAATCGTTTAGTCCAGTATAAAACTGGAATAGCTTTAAAATGCTTAGAATCTTTCGGTGTAACAGAGACTACTACGCATACGATTTCTCTATATAGAGGAAATCGCCTTGAACAGGTGTCACATCGAAAGAGATTGTTATAACTTACATTAGACAGTCTACAGATCGTGACAGGCTGACACTGTTTGAGGATCGAGAGAAAAGGATACGGAAGATAGGAGGTGACAGATAGGAACTTACGTAGAGACGCTACAAGGCACGATCGGATAGATAGAGATGAAAAGGAGGCGGACTAGAGAGCGGGAAGGAGACCGCACTCCGAGGGCAGCCAGAACTGAACTGAAGAGAAGACGGAGGAGCGGAGGGATGGAGAGCGCAGGAGCGAGGAGGCGCCGCTTTGGCTGTGTCCTCGTTCGTCCAGCCGTCGATAGGGGCTCCAAAGATCCTACCAACTGATATTAACACATTATCACGCAATATATCACCTAAATAACAAAATAGTGCCACTACATCCCAAAAAGGGTCATGGCCTCAATACTGCAGTAGAGAGTTCTCTTTCTCTTTCAAAGACAACGGTAATGCATAACGGTAATGATTTGAACGAGATCACGCTCAACAGCTAACTTATCTGCAGATTATAAAGGCAGGAAGAGCCCTAGAAGGGTCTGTCAGGTCCCTATAGGGCTGTTAACAGATTAAATAAGTTACCTTTCACACCCGGATTTGAACCTGGGATCTTCAGAAAGAAAACTCAGCGTATTGCATATCGAGCTATCCCCTCACTATCACACATAAATAAAAAAAAAACTGTACCACTACAACATGAAGGGACATGAGTACAATACTGCAGTGCGGGGCTACTGTTTCTAAAGCAAGGGTAGTGCTGGGATGTGAACGAGATCAAGCTCAACAGCTAGGTTGTTCCACCGATTAGGGATGGGTAGATACTGAATTTTCCTGTATCTGATACAAGTGATACTGATACTTTTCTGTATCTGATACTTTTACTAGTCATGGGTAGGTATTGGATTTTCCTGTATCTGAATAAAAGTGATACTGATACTTTTGTAGTTGAATACAGATATCCCGACTCGTACTCTTCTAATACACTACACAGAAGCCTTTCTTAGGGCATCAGTTTTTGTTATCATTTTTAAAGGAAAAAGAGTTATTCGCCGAAATAGTAACCTGCACAAGACATCAAATGATTAAAATCATGTTTTTTATTGGCTAATTATTTTTTAAAGCTATGGAATTGAACAATAAAAAATATATTTTAACACTACCTCAAACTTTTGCTATTCACGTTCCAAGACACGGAGAATTTGGGTTGTAATACAAAATTTGTCTGTCCGCCGCCGCACGCTAAACTCTTTAAAACCACATAGCTGTTTTTTTTTTGCACCCGATTTCAATCATTTATGCCAATTGCCTTTACTTCATGGTATAGATATATCCATTAATGAACCCATATTTGCCCGGACATAGGTCGAGATTTTTTTTGTCAAAGTTGCTCTTGAAAGATCATATACATATTAGGAGGCGATCTCGGAAAATGTTATTTCAACCACCCTTTACTGTTAACTAATTTCATAGTTTATTTTCGTTTCTCCATATGTGATAAGTGACTAATTACAGATTATATTGGTAATAAGTGAAAACTTGTTCACTATTATTTTTACTTATTTATTTATTAATACTAAGGGGAGATGCGGCGAAATTAGTCTTTTGCCGGTAATCAAATCAGGGGAGCTTAAATCAGTGGTTGACTATTGCTTATTATTTATTTATTTATTATTAAAAGGACCGTGATCAATAGTAGATAATAATTTTCTTTTAATCCGTGAGACGATGTAATTTTATTGTAAGGATGGGTAAGGTTGTATCAATCTGACCGTATCTGATACTTGTATCAACTACTTTTTAGTATCAGATTGATACAACCTTACTACGATGAAGGGTACTTACTTCATTCTGTGGACCCCAGTAAGGTTTGCAGATCTCTCTCACTCTCTCTCTCTTTATATATATATTGGAAATCAGTTTAACATCCGATGTATCGACTTAAGTCTGGAAAAATGGAAGGAGTAACTTTGTCCAAGATCATTAGGAACTATCAATCTTCGCCTTTCAATTCTCAAATAATGTACCCCCATTGGAGTAAGGAAAAGACAAATTAATATATATAGAGGGAGAGAGACGAGAGAGAGAGAGAGAGAGAGAGAGAGAGAGAGAGAGAGAGAGAGAGAGAGAGAGAGAGAGAGAGACCACCAAAGTAGTCAGGTCAGTCTATGTTGCTATTACAGCATTTTCCAGTAGTCTACATAGAATAGTATCGATATCACACCAACATCAAACTTCTGTAAATTCTGGTCGACATACATTGCAAGGAGTGCCCGATTAACCAAAAAAGCTATGTACGCCAACGTTTGTGGGCGCCGCGCCAGGAGACAAGAGAAAAACAAGACGAAGCAGATTTACAAAGTTTTAAGACGTATTTTCTAAGGAAGAATAATTTTTACTAACTTCGTTGTTCATGACAAAGTATACTGCAGTATCTCGCACCTCGTTCGACAAGTTGAATCACAGACAATACATTTTTTTTTAACGGAAGAAAAGTTTTTTCTACAATTACAAATTTGTAAAAACGATTTTATGCGAGAAATAACGTTGTTGAACAATTCAGTTAACGCAAAAATAGACCGTTATCATTAATTTCAATATGAAAATGCGTGAACGGAAGTTTGTAAACAATTAAACAGGGTAAGGATGACAGTACCTTATCCGCGTGTAATGTTGTTGCGCCTCTAAAGGCTTTAACTAAGTTAAGCACAAATACAAATACCTACATTAAAGCATTGACTTAAGTTATTTAAAATCTTGTACCTACCGAAATTAACAATAAAGTGTTACCTAAGAGTAATAAACAAAAAAAAAAACTGTACCTCTACAACCAATAAAATGTCTTGGGTTTAGTAGATGGTAGATACTGTTCTGTTTCTAGGTAAACGATCGTGCAGGGAGTTGGACTGAGATCATGCCCAACCGTCCAGCATTATTCCCCAACTAAGGGTACTCACCTTATAGACGCTATGTGAGCCCCAAAAGGGTCTATAGATCCGACAGCACAGAAACTCAGTTCTCTATACACTGAGCTACCCTGCTTCCTAAATTAAAAAAAAAAGACAAAGTATTTACAAAATTATCATTAACTATCTCTCAGATTGTTTCATTCCTTTGGGCATCCGCACGGCTTTTACTTTAAGCACATATTGTAGCGTATTATTAAGTAAGTGATGTATTATTTATTGAATTGTTTTTTTGCCTTGCCTTGAAAGTATATTTCAAGGATCTTTGACGGCTATAATAAGACTACGCGGAACTGTTGAGTGTAAAGAAAGTTATTTTTGGCGGTAGGGAAAAGAAAAAAGAAGAAGGATATTCCTGAATGAATAATTCATGTTATAGTTAGGAGTGCTAATTCGAACATTTCCGTCAGTGTAGAATCGAAATAAGTTGAAACTGGACCAGGCGTCTAGGTGGAACCAATTAATCTAAATATATTTTACTTTCCTTTTTGCTTAGTATATATTTAACATTGGCCTAATTCTGAATCTTCTTCAATAATACTAGGTTTATAACATTAAATGTAAATATAAATATATATATATGTATGTATATATATATATATATATATATATATATATATATATATATATATATATACACACATATTTAATGTTGAATAATATTAGTTGACCTTATATTTTATATATAATTTATTTTCTTTCATATAGGAAGAAAATGGTCCGGGTAGAGGTCAAGAAAATTCTCTTATAAAGAAGAACTTTTTATTGGTAAGCCTACGTTTCGACCCACATTGCAGGTTTTCTTCAGGTCTACATGATCAGTGGGGGTTGATACAAGACTAGACAAGGTTGACACAAGACTAGACTTGGTAATCTAGTGTCAACCCCCACCGATCTAACTAGCCTTGAAGAAGACCTGTAATGTGGGTCAAAACGTTGGGAGACCAATAAAAAGTTCCAGACCATTTTCTTCCTTATATATATTTCAGTTTACTACTAACAGCAAATTTATATATAATCAGATGGAAGCTAGAAGAATACGAATTAAGCTTTATGTGACTAAATTACTACAGCGTTTATTTCTTTAAAAAATTAAATTTATCATATTTAAGTGGAAAATAGTTGACTGGATAATTCTAAGAGTGGTGTGAAATGGTCAGGGGGTGCAGTCAATGATTACACAAAATAAGAATGACTTACATTATTGTGCCTACGTTTAGGGCTAAGATACAAATATAAAGAGGATAAAATAAGATACAAAAACAAAGATGAAAAAAAATTAACTTGAGTTTGATTGTTATGATATTATTATGATCTAACCCAGAATAGGTTATAAATAAAAGAATTTTAGGCTAATATTTTTTTATATATATTTGTCTTTTTCTGAAGAGGTAGCATATATATATATAAAGTATAATAGTATATAATAGCAGGGTATATATAAAGTTAAAAATAAAGAGCAATTTCATCAGTGAAATATCACAATAAATGATAAGGATTTATTGTGCTAACAATGCTGTCTGTAACGACTGTAATATGTAGCAAAGGTAAATACGGAATAATTTTTAACTAACGTTCCTTAATGTTTAAAACAAATAAATAAATTAAGTAACAAGGTCTAGGTTTCAATAATGTAAAAAGAGTTTTAAACAGAATATTAACTAGAAGGAATTCGCGAATTGTTTCAATGCAATTAGGCAAATGAGACTACTTTTTATACTGAACACATAAGGAGGTCAGTATAGTGGTTAAATCCTTCAGAAAATACATAAACACGCACATATATGTATATGTATATTATAATTATTTATACTTATTTAAAGGTTCTAAGATCGAGAAAGGCTGTAGAAAACCTGACAGATAATGAGCGTGATTTCGATCACATCACCTCCCTTAGGCTAAGAGGGTTGTAAGGAAGAAGATGAAGAAGAAAAGGAGAAACATCTAGATTTTACAAATAAGTTCTACTCAATAAACCTTTAGGTAAGAGTCAGAAGAATAAAGCAGGTTTTTGGAAAGGAACGGAATAGCTTCAGGCCGAATAGACACATTAAGGATCTGATATACGTTACATGCTGAGTCAGATCCCATTCTGCTTTGTATATTGATCGCAGACTAAAATATTTACTAATTTATTATAAACAAGTTAGTGTTCATTTGCTTTAGGCGAGGAAAAATGTTTAAGATGATTCATATATTAAAAATGCTTTTTATAACTTTGTTCCATTACCGGTCTCAAACTAGAAACTTTAGAAACAGTTAGGAAATTAACATTGGAAAATATGGTGAATATTTTTTTTAAATTATATAAGATTTTTTAGAAATTTCTTTGATTTTATTTTCTGTTTTTAAAAACAGATATTTCATGCGTGACGTACCAATAATAATTCCCAGTATTATTTTTTCTATTTAAAATGTTTTCGTAGTTAGTAATAATGGTATAAAAATCAAATTAAAACTGAACCATTACAACCCATGAAGGGTCTTGGGTTCAGTACATGGTAGAGACTTCTCTGTATCCACGACATTGGTTGTGCAGGGTGGTGTTTAGTCCGAGATCACGCATGAACACCAAGTTTGTTCATTTAACGTCACTTAATGCTGCTATGGCTAATCGGACGATGCTACAGTGGAAGTCCATGACATCGAGTACATGACATCGTACAGCCTCGGAACCCCCGTTTTGGTCGTTTCCAAAGGCATAACCAAGGATTTTTTTAATACCTTTTAAAAATTTCTAGGACGACTACAAACCCGCGATCTTGGGCATAGTAGGTTGTTATGGTGGCCACTATACCACAGGCCCCCCTCAACAACCAGGTTCCCAACAAATAGTATCCATTTTACAGAGGATATTTAAATCAAAATTTAAAAATTTTAATTGAAACCTTCGGGACAGCAACTTAGCGTTCTATACACAGATCTACACCGCTCCCTAATTGCGGTATAATTTTAAAATTAAGACCATTTGTTTAAAAAAAAGTCGTACGTTGACTAAACCACCAACAATTCATAACTAAATCAACAACAAACGATAGGTAAATCCGACTTATTGAATATCAATTACTACAAACCATTTAAAAATATTCTGAAACTAAATCATTTTCTCTTTTCATTAAATATCTACTTCACCAACATCAAAGCGAATAGATGTATGTATACAAAATCCAAGTTGACTTGAACTTGAAAAATCTGAGATATGGATTTTCATTGTCGCTTCTACGTCACTTATCGCCATTAAAAAAAACATTTAAATATCATTAAATAATCTATTCTTATCTATGAATGCAACAAATACAAACTGATGAAATCTTAATTGCCTTTATCAAAAGATCAGACTGAATATATAGTGGGATACTCATTTTTTTTATTATAATATTGTTCTCTAATATTATTTAACAAAACCAAAAAAAACAACAACTTTATTTGCAATTTTACATATACAAGCAGCATAAGTGTGAATACATGTTCCGGACTATCTTTACATGTTTAAAGAACCTTAATTTTAATTCATTAAAGTTATCTTTTATAAATAAGTTTTACAATAGCAGGAACATGTAGAAAAAACCCGCTTAAAAAAGATATTATTTAAGGTATAAAACTAATAATTATGTTATATACATATAATATATAGAAGTTGAATTGGCAATTCGAATTCGTTATAATGAAGACTTAATTGTTATCATACGCTGGGGTCTATTTTATTAGTATTTTAAAGATTAATCAATCAATAAAAAATTTATTTAAAAAAAAGGACAGCCTAAATAGTTCAATTATAATAAATTTAAACTTCGATCCTCACACCGTTGGCGGTAGAAGAGGAGTAGATTAAATAAAATAAACTTTGAAAGGAAATTTAAATATAAGTAACATCTAATAACGTATTTACTGTAAAAAGTACTTATTCTAACAACTCCTATTTCTGAATTGAATTACATATTAAAATAGCAAAGAAGCATTAGGTAAGAGAAAACAACTATTGTAATAAAATGTCAATGCCAAATATTTCCCAAACGAAAGAACAAAGTACTTGAAATCCTAAACAATAAAAAAGAGATAAGTAATAATGAAAAAGAAGATTAGATAAGTAAAAAGTATTTGAAAAGGAAAATGAGAAAGGAGTAAAGTACGAGGACAAAGGTGAATAACCAGGAAGTTTTGATTTAAATGTAAATAAAATAATTTCATAACTATTAAAATTTAAAATTACATTTAACTAACACATGAATACAAAGAAATAATTTGAATCAGCTATATTTAGTCTATCCATAACCTAATTAAAGGAATCTATCAGTATAATCTCCTATACATAGAGAGGTACGAAAACGGATCGTAAATGATTTTGGGAAACTTTAATCTAATCAACGTATATTCAAAATAATTATTAATAACAATTATTAATTAAGTAAAAATATATTAGGATATTATCGTAAAATACCTGTGTGGAACAACCAACCATACACTGTGATGTAATGAGTGTAAATGCCTATTTTATATTTGCACACTTGGCCCCTTAAATTTGGGATATGTGTAGGAAGGTGATATTATGTACAGTTAATGAGAAACCATTAAAAAAATAAATAAATAATTTATACAAGTAAGGTATATGTAACGACTGATAAGAGCATATTCATTTTCTTTTGGAGATGTTTTGTCTATAGAATGACATTTCTATTACAGAATTTTCCTGTTAAAGCCAAACTTTATTCAATTAGCTAGAAAGCGTCGACTTTAATAAAAAAAAGAAAAAAGAAATCTGTACCCCCCCCCCAAAAAATGAAGGGTCTTGAGTAAGATATTTTAGGAAAATCAATCGATCTATGAAGTCATAAGTATACTAAAAACGTTTATAATTTATTTATTATATATTTTTTTTCATGTACAACTAGAACCCACGGAGGATCTGGAGTTCAGTACATGGTAGAGCCTGTACTGTTTCTAGGACAACTGAAAATATGTCAGAGATCACTCTCAACCGCCAGGCTTTTCCTCCAGTTAAGAAATACTCATTTTATAGAGGCTAGGTGAACCACAGGAGGTCTCTAGATCCCAGTATTCAAAGATTACTAATGCTTATTGCCCTTAATGTGACAGATTGTACTTATTGCTATCCAAAAAAATAAATAAACAAAAATAAAAAAAATAAAGATCGACACATATTTGGGTACTTGTAGTTATGTTGATAAGTTCTTATTTTAATTAATTAAAACAATAAGAATAATTTAAAAAATAAAAAATCACTTGGGAACTATTAAGAAAAAAAAAAGCACTGTAGAACATTATAATTAAATTTATAACAATTACAACACTTGATAAACATTAAGTAAGGTTATAAGAATCTACATTAGTCTAATAATAGCTGGAATCTTATTATGAAATAAATAAGCACTGTAGATATTGTTTGTTCATTTAACGTCACTTTATGCTGCTATGACTAATCGGACGATGCTACAGTGGGAGCTCTAGATTTTTCCTACCCAGGTTTAATTAGGATAGGGATTTTTAACGAGTACCTGACATCGTACAGGCTCGGGACCCCCGTTTAACGTCCCTTCCGAAGGACGGCGTAACTAAGGATTTTTTACTTACCCTTAAAAAAATCCTAGGGTCACCTGCCGGGCTACCCGCGATCTTGGGCTTATTAGTTTGTTACGCTAATCACTAGACCACAGGTGACCTTTACTGTAGATATTTGAGCATTATATTACATTTATAACAATTACAACACTTGATAAACATTAAGTAAAGGTTATAAGTATGTACATTAGTCTAACAACTGCTGGAATCTTCTGGCCAGGGGTGGTTGCCATGGATACTCCCAGTGCTGACTGTATTAGGAATACAGTCTCCCCTCCTAATAAGAAATCACTCACAAGATACCCGGTATAATACCGGATCCCCATAACGTTCAATAGGTCTATGAGTGCGAACAGGGCGAGAGAAATGTTGTAGTGGAGGCGGACTTGGTTGAGCAGGAGATTGAGCACTGGTCTCAGCTTGGGGAACTTGAGGTACACTATAGAGTTGTCGTGGTGGTGGATCAAATGTCAGTATATCTCAATGTCAACAGAAACGATTTCTGAAAAACCATTCACAACACTATCTTCACATAATCTCAATAGGAGCGTAAAGTGCTTGTAAATATTTGCTACAAACATTCATTGTTATTATAAATACTACGCATAATATCTTAGGCGTAGTGGAAACATAAAACAATATTTAAAAAAATTATTAACTTATTATTCGATATCGGTATTAAGAAAATTGAATAATAGGAGATTTTAATGAAAAACTATAAATTAGAGATAAACATAGATAAACGCAATGGATTATTACATAACGATTTAATAAGAAATAATTATATGATGTGTCCCCATTCACATGACTTTCTTTATAGCTTTTGTTTAAAGGTCCAACTTAGTTTTCCTCTAACTAAAATTAAAACGTTCCTGATGCAATCGAGTTCGCTAAACAATGGAATATGGAACCTTAGGATTATGTAATATTGTGCAAAAACCTGGAAAGTCTAAAAAGTTCAATGCAGTATACCTCTGATAATTAAAGGAATATTTTCTTTTAGTATTCGACATATCCGTCGTAAACCAGCGACTTCCTGCCCCCTTGTATCGTTTAATAACATCCCTCTTAGTCCTGTAGAACAGATCCGGTACTTAGGACTACACCTTGACAAACGCTTAACTTGGAATCCTCATACTAGACTGAAACGACAAGAAACAGCTCGCCGTTTCAGGCTACTTCAACATTTACTGGATAAACGCTCTAAGCTCCCAATTCATTACAAGAGACTCATATACACGACAATCATTAGACCCATCTGGACTTACGGAATAGAGCTTTGGGGCTCCACTAAGCCATCGAATTCCTCCCGTATCCAATCTTTACAATCCAAAATCCTTCGGAAAATCCTCAACGCTCCTTACTTTGTTACGAACAAAGTAATCCATAATGACCTAAACGTCCCGTTTATTGCCGATTTGGCCCGATCCGATATCAATCTTTTCATGACAAACTTCATTTCCACCCAAACCCACTAGTTTCAAACCTCGCAACCTCTTCAATTCCTGATAATCCTCCGAGGCGTCTGAAGAGAAGATGGCCTCGTGACCTTCTAAACTGAACTTTTTATTTGAGTACTACCACTGGGTAGCTTCTCTACTTGTCTTTTCATGTCAATTTATTCGATCATAATATTTACTGGATGTATTCTGTGTACAGTTGTAAATTTCAATAAATATATATTAAAAAAAAAAAAAAAGTATTCGACATAACGTTTTAAAATCCCCTTATACTTTTCTTTACTTTTCATAACTATCCGAAATGGGCACATAAAATATTTAATAGATCCTCATTTTCAAACGAAATCAAATATAATAATGCCGAATTTCTGAAACCAATCCCGGGTGACCTAAGACTTAAAAATCAATGATATAAAAAAAAATGGTATCTGCTCCCCAGGTTGTCGCTACGAGTTGAGCTATTTAAACTGTTTATTCGTTTCATTTTTAATATTTTCCTAAAATACAAGTTATGTAATGAGCTTTAATATGGAAAAGAGAATGTAATGGGTAATGAGCAGAATTCGGTCATTACCCGAATTAGGTTTTTTCTTCAAGAAATAAACGTTTCAACTAACATTTCGAAGTATACATATTTCCCATAATTACATTATCTATTCCATAATAAACCTCTCGTGTTATCTTGTGTTTTTGGAAAGTATTAAAAGAAAAACGAATGAAAGGTTAAAACTTGTGACTCAACTCAAAGCGACAACCTGGGGAATAAGAACAAAAAAAAATCAGTAGTAAAGTTATATCTTTTATTTCCCAATAAATTATTTGGAATATTAAAACTAAAAATTTAAAAATTTTAAGATGTGGAGTTTGAATTCTATAATTAGATTAAGAAATTTTTTTTTTACAAATAATAATAAAAGATAAAACCGACTGTCTACGTCTTACCCAGATATATAACAGTGTAAATCAACAGAGAAGAAGAGTTTTGGTAAGCAATACACGGACCAGTGAGATTAGAACAAATAAAAACTCTTTCTTAATTGTGGGGTTTGGGACGTGAGCGTATGTGGTTTTCAACATTTGTAGACATCAACCCAGGGCAAATAATAGCCTTTTTAATAAAATATCGCAACTCAAGATTTAAGGAAACAAATAAGGAAACAAAAGCTTATTTTATTAAATGTTATTTACTTTTATTTATGTCATATATAAGGAAATATTTATATATCGTTAATGAGCAATACATTTAATACTTGTACCACTATAGCTTGTAAAGAGTCTTGGGTTCAGTACATGGTAGAGAGACTGTTTCTGAGACAACGTTTGAGCATGGAGTGATTTGTCCGAGATCAAGCTCAACCGCCAGGTTTTTCTACCAATTAAGTAAGAGTACCAAGTATATAAATATCGGGATGAATAACACTCAGAAAGATAAATAAAAAAAAGAGCTACGTAAAAAATATTAAAGACACACAGTTTTTACGACTTTTGGGTTCAACATATCTTGAAAGGTTAACTCTGAAGTTTTATGGATTTTTTGCATGTCCAATTCAAATCCATCATCGAAAATAATAAGTAAAAACATTAAGTAAAAAGTACAATGAAACGAAGTTTCTACTTCATACTTTCAATACTTAAATCATTATTCTATTATCATTAACTTATTTGCATAATAAATTTCATTAAAGAGAATGGTTTAAGTCCAATAGGATCGAGAATAGCTCCCGTCATTGCCGCTAGATGTCAGGAGCAGGCGTTCCCTAAAAAGCCTATTATGTGATTAATATTTCTTTATTCTATTAAATTAATAAATATTTTTGGGTAATAATTAAATGACAATATATATTTTTATATGGCCAATACAGATTTACAATGAAGAAAAATGTAAAGAGTAATAATTTTCACAGACAATTATTACTGAATATTTTATTTTAAAAAATATTTTAAATAATCTATACATATTCAAGTATATTAAATATGTGTGGATTAAAAGTCCCTTTCGAATATCAGAAAACATCAAAGGAGGTTATTGAGATCGTGCGCGGTTCATGACCTCCTTTGGAGCTTCTGCGATACTAAATGGGTCACTGGACCTAAGAAAATAAACTGTTTCGATTTTTATTATTTTTTTTAATAGCTGCAGAAAGACTAGACTAGTTTATTAATTATGCAATATAGAATGTGTCAAATAATTCCAGAAACAATAGGTACAACTCTCTATTTCATTAGATTTGTCTAATCTCTTAAGAAAAAAAATAACCCTGTAAGAAGCGTGCCCGAAACTAAACTTATTAATATATTTAAAAACTAAAAAATCGTCTGAAAAATAAATTATTATTTTTTATATAAAATAAAACTATATGCATAATAAACTTACGATCTGTGTTACGTGGGCCTTTCATCATCAGAGGGAGCACAAATTAATTATTATGATTGTTAAAATTCAAACCAAACTGTCGCAAATACAGTAGCTGAATTTTAGGTAATCATTGAAATTTTATATTCAATCTGTAATTAATTGAATTATTGAACTATAAATTTTTATACTGAAGTCTAGTGTCAGCCCCCGCCGATCAAACTAGCCCTGAAGAAGACCTGGAATGTGGGTCGAAATGTTGACTTACTAATAAAAAGTTATCCCTACATTTTCTTAACCTCTACCCAGACCATTTTTTTCCTTATTTCTATAATAAATATTATATATATATTTTAAACTAATTTATTATTTTTTAAAAAAATATTTAGTATTTTATTTTAAATAATACAAATTTAAATTTTTAGAAAATTTCTAATTAAGGAGCATTAGAAATGAAAAAAGAAACTAATTTTTTTTCGAATATAATTTTTTAAAATAAACAAATGCCATATTTAATACAACTAGAATAAACTCTAAGAACATGTATCGCACTGGATTTTTGATAAATAACAAACAAAAATTTCGTCTGAGTTTGCATCAAAAGGAGATAAATCTCTAAATTTTACATATGTGTAGGTTACTTGAAAATTTAAATTGTATCATATTATTTGAATATACGAAATTATTGACTAAGAAAATTTTAACAACTCACTTATGACATCATGATTTCGAGGAAATGACAAGACAAATATAATTTGAAAAACATAAAAAACAGATAAATAAAAAAGTTATTTAGTTTGGTCTTACGATATAGTAGGTGCTGCTTTCTATCGGACTTTGTTAGAACTAAACAATTACAGCATAGGTCAAATGAAATAGTTTTTTCCTGTCTTGTTGAACAATAACTAAATCGGTATTATTTGCATAACCAAAATAAAATTTAAAAATTGCAAAATATTATAAGTTAAAATATATATGAATAGTTTATTATATAAAATAATATTTTACTTAACAATAAATATTGAGGCTGGTTGTATTATAATAAACCAATAAATTGATAAAGTTCTTAAAAATCAAATTAACGACTTCTTTAGAAATAATAAATTAAAATTTAGTATACAAATATTCTTTAAAAACTAACAAAATAAGCGTACAGATCCCCCATTGGTATTTTTTTAATACTTAGCAGCTAACAAAGTTATTAAATATATACACTTTATATACAGAAAACCAATACTTTATGTTGCTATTTAATTACTCAAAACAGTTAAAATATGTAGAAGAGTAATAATAAAAATATATTAATAATTTATCTACAACGAAAAATAATAAACTACTGTTGCATGTAGAACACACTTCTATAAACAAATGAAGAATCGAATTGAAGATCGATGTCGGAATAACTCGATGCGAGCTCCCATGACTTGCATAATTAATCTATATGAATATTTAATGGACGCTTAATTAAAATATAATCAGCATTGTGAGCAGTAAACGTGTCTTACAAACTTCTGCGCTAGCTACTAAATATTCTAATATACCTCTCAACCGATTCGTTAAAGTTAACAAACAAACTCATATAACTCCATAAATTTGTTTAAAAATGCAAGAAAGTTTTGAAAATTTGTATCTTTCAATACTTTGACCTAATTATTATTTTTTTTTTATTGTGAACATAAATCAATGTATGTACTTAAATATGTAATACAGCCGTTAGGCAAACATAACGTATACATCTAGTTGACAATTAATTTTATTATATAATTAGACATAAAAAACATACAATGTATAGATGACTTGGAAAATGTATATTCGCGGGCTAAAAATAGAAGAATTTATGCTTAAAATATTAATAGAAATCGATAAATAGGATTAAAAGTCAATGTTTCATTACAGACTATGCTAATAAACGATGTATATTTTACAAATTAACAGAATTATTAAAAGTAAATCGATTAATCGACGAAAAGGGTGAAAGTTAAAAAAATAAATAAAAAAATATAGAAACACGAAAACTTTAATAATATACATTTGTATAGGATCTTAAACCTTTTTTTTTTTTTGTAGTTTGGAAAACATCATACATTTATTAACATCTTAACAACCTCCAATATAATCTGGTCCAATGAAATTTTTATTGACTTTCTAGCATCAAGAAGTAAAATTATTATTTTTATTTGAAAAGAAAAGATATGTCCAGGGCCGGGACTCTAGCGTGGTGCTCTACCAACTGAACTATGAAATTATTAAAACTTTTAATGAATAATAATTTCATAGCTCATAAGCTTTTCTATTCATTTTAAGATGAGACTATTTATTTTATCAAAATCGAAAAAATAATTACAATTTTACCTGTACAAATCAAATTGCTTTAAAAAAATCATTCTATTTCAATTATTGGAAGTTCATTTTAGAAGAAGCCTTCTAAAATTTACCCATTTTTTTCAATATTTAATCTTGAATACGAAAAATATCAAAAAACAATTTTTTGAAATAGAGTAAAATTAAAAGTTAGTGGAACTCCAATTTATCCGGATTTATTATTATTTATTTTAATTCCGGATTATTATTTATTTTTCCGACAAAATAAATAACAATAATTAATGAAGAAAAACGGAAATCACAATTTTTATATGCCTTGCATAAGTGTGTAATATTATCATCATACCTGCATTACACCACTACAGTTTATTTAACTACTTATATAGCTTATTTATGTATTTTGCTTTAAAAAAAGGTATATTTCTATAATCCGAAGTTCATTTTATACAAGAACCCCCCAAAACTTTTCGTTTTGTCATTCAATAGTTAACACCATGAACATTACAAATACACATACACACGAAAAACCTTTTAAATAATTGTTTTGAAATAGAGAAGAATTGATACTTAGTTGAACTCATAACGTTAAATATTTTCCAAGATTGTTTTTTTTTTATACCATTTTTTACCCCCCAAAAAATTATAAAGCAAAAACAGAAATTGCAATTTTTTAAATGCTTTATAGCACTCCACTAGAAAAATATTCTTCAGTAATACATAATGATACCTACACTACACCATTACAGTTAACATAACTATTTATGTATTTTTATTAATTGGAAAGTACTAAAATATATTGTAATAAACAGATACAATGGTAAATATGAATATATGGTAAGTAAATGGTAAACAAAAATTCTTAAAAAATCTTATTGATGAATGAAATAGCTATTATAAGAAAAATAAATAAATGTTTGGATAAAAAACAAAAAAAGTCATTTCTATGTTAAGAATTAATGAAACATAGAATCCATACATTTAATTATATATAGTAAATGGTTTGTTGTTTAAATTTAATGAGATTTGTCAAGGTCTTTCATTGTATTCTTATCAAATTAGCTTCCTTAATTGTTTCTAATTAAAACTACAGTTCACCATATATTTACCATAAAAACATTAAGCTACGAAAATATAATAATAAAATAAAAAATAATTAAAGCTAGTTATTTCAGTATTTTCCATTTATTTCCCTATTTTATTTAAATAGGTTGTTTCAAAATTAATTAAATTTTCTATAACATTTAAAAATTAAAGGTCTCAAAATGCTAAAGGTATTTTCTTTAGTCTAAAAATAGAAATGGTGCTCTGAAATTACGGCAAGTCACACAAAACTAAGATAAGGTAGATCATTAAGATAAAGATTAGTATACAACAGGTACAAGAAATACAACAGATAGAAGAAATAACATTTAGAACAAAAAAAACTACTTACTAATTTATCTACCGTGCATTCCATCTAATGAGCATGTATTCCAAATCTTATTACCTGAAACAAACAAAAAATAAATATTATTATGAATATGAATTTCTGTTGTATTAGCCCATGTTTTATTTTAAAACGCATGAGACAATCTAGTAATAATATTTTAACTTATTTTAATATTGAAACCTTTTGATAAAACATATAATGTTTATACTACATGCATAATATCGCCTAAGTTATAATAGTTCTTATATATTGACCGGTGTTGCTTCTTTTCTACGTATTAACCAATCTTAACTACGCATGATTCAATTTTTAAAAACATATAAAACGAAACTTAGTGATTGAGCATGATCTCGGACAAATCACCTCCAACACAATCGTTGTCATAGAAACAGTAGTCTCTACCATGTACTCACTGAACCCAAAACCCTTCATGGGTTGTAGTGATATTTTTTTAATATAATGAAAGTTTAGTTCATTTTTGGGAGCAATCAAATTAACCGAAGTAATCGAAATGGTGATAAACTCCTAATGATGGACTAAATACCCGAATCTTCAATTATCTCTGTAAGCCTAGCTTGGATCCGGTGAGAACCAACTCGAGTAGTGTTTCTCTTGACAAGTTTCCGGCCTATCTCAAGACCTAAGGCACTAGACTGTAACATCCCTTCAATGTCGATATGAGGCTACAGATGTATCCTATTTCTCAACATCGTGGTACACTAAAAAATATATGTGTATACTGCTGAGAGCTATTCCGTTCATATTCCGTTAAGTACTTAAGTGCATATTCACCTCCCTGCACAACCGTTGTCCAAGAAACAGTACAGACTCTACCATGTACTGAACACCAGACTCCTTCAAGGGTTGTAGTGGTGCAGGTTTTTTTTAGGTGAGTGGATATTATCAAAACAAATAATCGAAGGTTAAATAAACTTAAAACAACTTGGCTTCTTATAATTTATTTGTCTTTCTTTGAAACCGTACAATAACATTGTAAGGATATTAAAGATATAAACAAAAAAACAAATAGATGACTTGGAAAAGTGTTCAATTATTGGCCTGCGGTAAATTAGTGAATCCTACCATAAAAATTAATTTTAAAAACCATAATCACAAATATTAATCAATGCTTTTGAGAATGTTCTAAACAATATTTCAAATTTTGGATCAAGTATAAAAATACTTAATTTTTATAAGTCGAAGTACACAGGGTGTACAAGGAGGAAAATTTAATAATTAAGCAATGAATGGTCTATCAAAAATGTAGTACACTGCTGCCAACCGCATCCACTAAAAATGATTTTTTTTCAAATCCAGGTTTTTACTAATTTCTAATAAAGTACTAATTTCTTCGCATTCCCTGTAGATTTCTCAACTTTTTTCATAATTTCTGGAATCAAAAATAAATTATTTATAAGATAGCAAACAATTTTTGGAAAAATCTTGCTACCGAGTCTATTATAGTAGTAAAAATTAAAAAGAATAATTTACAAAATTACTTTTTTAATCTAAAATTCAAGTCCTGTGGCCCAATAATCATATAGTTAATATTTATAATTTTTCAAAAAAATAAAAGAATTTCAGACATAACAAGTTATAAATATACACATACCAATTCTGTATATATTAAACTATACAAATATTTTTTTAAATTCTCCATATTTTAATATATAAAAATAACATCTTTGTTATAAATTCACTTATTTTTATAACATGTAACAGGTAGTTATGATGATTTTTATTATATTCCTTTATAACCCCAATGAAATAAAGGATTCCTGTTCATTTTAATATGAATAGTGCATTTATTTACAAATCACTACATGCTATTCATTAAAAAATTCCCAATGTAATTATCTGTAAAAATATATAGAGTAGTATGCACTGCTTGACAACTGTTGTAATCATAAGACTATGCAATTATCTCACGTTTTTTTTTTCGATAGTTAATTTTATTGTAAATTTATTGAATAAATCACGCTATTCCCTGATTAAATATGTGTTATCAGAAATAAAATATTGTGTGAATAACTAGACGCCGTGAATAATTGGGTCAGCCATATTGAAAAATGTTATAAGCTTAATTTTATCGATCTCAAACTATTTACTGCTTGATCTTTATTGAATATTCAACTTACTTCATAAAATATATTAAATTAGCCTATTACATTTAGTGTAGAGTTTACACCATGCTATGGTAAAAAAAAAAAGAAATTTGTTGTTATTAAATATTATTATTCTTTATATCATTATTTTTTAAATTAGATGTGAGGAAATAAAATCGAATAAAAATATCTTCTTACGATATATAATAAGTAAAAATAACAATTAGGAGTAGTCGTGATTATTGTTAGTGGACAGGTGATTGTAAGGTCTGATTACACTCATTTCTTAACTTTATTTATAACACTAAGAATAGTAACAGTGGTAAAATATTATTCTAAAGTACTAAATAAAAAGGTTTGAATTTTATTTAGCGACTTTATCTGGTTCATATATTTAAATCGAGAAAAAACGTGGCGGTTGAGCATGATCTCGGCTAATCACTCCCTTTTACAACCGTTTGCCTAAAAATAAAAATATGCTAACCAACAATTGTACCCAAGTAACTTCATTAATTTAGCGATACAGGTTTTTTTTTATTAAATTAAATTCGAAACAACAACGCTTTTATTTTTACATGTTATATATATCAAACAAAAGGGGTGGGTATAGGCGAAAATCCAACGAATAATTTATCCTATATACAATATATAAATGGATATAACATACTTGGATGTATAATATATAGTAAAATACAAGTAATCGTCTATGAGGGATTTTTCTTTTGCCTTCTCAGTCAATACTCTTGGACATATTAATTATTGGCAAGTAGTGACTGAGAAGTTAGCTCCTTAAGTTTCTAATTGGTTCAGGAATTAATCATGTGACCTTCTTAAGGGCCGTGTTTTGTTTAATCTTCGATAAACATTCTTCATAATTTAGAATTATCTAGATTCTATTCTTTATTTAAATATTTATATGTGAGCTTATTTTATATACATTTTAATAACTAATAATTATATATAACTAATAACTAACTTTTATATATAAAATAAATTTATTTTGAATCTAAATATAAACTATTAGAAAAAAAATATACTATTTTTACTGTAATTATTATAATTCATATTTATGGTTTTTTAAGGCACCACATTTTTCTTTTTGCTGTGTGCTAATCGCTTATTTTCTCAGTACCATATTCACTTTCTAGATGCAATACACATCCGCACGACACTCCAGTCTTAGAAACTTATTATTGCACGTTAATTTTTTAAAAATATATATGTACATAATAGTGGGATAAGTCTATTGAGAATATTAAAATATATCTCAGCAAATGAAATCGAATACAAGCTACCATGGAATAAGATAAGATGAAAAAAAAATTTCATTAATTAATTTACTATTGAACAATAAGAAGTATGATCGTTTAAATTAAACTGATTAAAACGGTTAAAAAAGGCATTTATATATTGTAAATATATTTTAAGAACATCTTGAATTGAAGTATCGAAAAAATATTGATTCTTTTTGTTTAATAAATCATAAACTGATTCCTGGACATAAGTGATTTCCCAAAAAAGCTTATTATTTTTTAATATTGTTTCCACGTGTAGAAGGTTTTGCAATATTTCGACCTAAAGGATATCCATACACGTGTCTATAGGAATCGTGTATTATATGAGTGAGTTATCGTATATGAAATTGGTAGATATTTTTTATAAATTTCTACATTTATTGGTTTAATCAAAACACCGAAATCTTTTTCATATTTCTCATTTACTTTTGTTTAAATTGGCAAATATCATTATAAATCAGTTACTTTGGGTCAGCCGATTTGAATAATGAATATAAAAGTTTGTTTTATTTAGTTACTTAGGGAAGTTGGGTAGCTCATTATTTTATTTATTTATTTTAACACCCTTCCTTGGCTAACGGCAACACGGGTAGCTCATTGTGTAGAGCGCTAAGTTCCTAAGTCACTGGGTTCAAGTCCGGCAGAGAAAGAAAATCTATTTAATTTGTTAACATTCATACTTGGACCCTGTGAGATCTCCAGATCCATCTAGGGCTCATCGTGTCATTAAGTGGGCATTTGGCTCGCATGAGATCTTTTTTCTAGTTGACCTTGTATGTACATGTATATATATATATATATATATATATATATATATATATATATATATATATATATATATATATATATATATAGTTTTGGTTCTTGAGTTTCAGTCAGTTTATTTCAATTTCTTAAGGCCTTGAAGTTGAAATAAACTGACTGAAACTCATGTACCAAAACATAAAACTCATAATTCCATAACAGTCAAGATAAGTAGAAACCAATATATATATATATATGTAAAGAAAACTGCGTCGTTAATATACGAACGTTTTCTTAATTTTGTATATCCTTCGATAGTGTCTTTGCCTTCTTGACACAACACCTGTTATAAATAAAAAAATACGAGAGGGAATAGTTTTAATGTACGGTTACAGTGTGTTGAGTAAATTGAAACCCTTAAATTGAATTTTGAAAGAAACACGAAGTAAAGGCATTCAATGATTTGTCTTTGTTTTTTCAGGTAAGGGAATGTTTAGTTGAAAACTATTGTAATTATTTAAAACATGTAAATATGTATTGTAAATAACTCTTTCTTTTTTTTCAGAGAAACAATTCCGTCTTTATTTCTATATCCAAAGGGAGAAAAACATTATAAATTTATAAAATATGATTATAAAACTCTTAAGTAGGGAGACATTTTTTGACCTCCACCCGGACCATTTTCTTTCACAGAAATCTTTTTTCTTTTTCAAATTACAACCGTAATCAATATTAAAAATAATAATTGTTTATATTATAACCACTATTCTACAGAAACCATGGATTAGCAGTTCTGCCCTTGGGGAACTATAGCTGTTCAATATGGGTCACGAGATCATATTCTTTACAAACTCTCACTAAACATTACGATTATTTAAACTGAGTGGTCGGAATAGATTTCTATCTCACGCCAAAACCTAGTAATATTAAGGTCGGATCAACTGATTTGTTGGAAAATGACTAGCATGACTATATTTAGAAAAGGTTTTCATGGACAATATATTGGGTTCATAACCAGACTCGATCAATACCTGGTACCCAGTTAACAAAAGGAGGGTAAATTAATTAAATTGTTCAGCTTAAACTTCCCTCTAGTTAATATAGAAATATTAAACAGCATTTTAGTTGATAGTATATATAGACATGTGTGTGTGTGTGTGTGGGAAAGCACTTATGTCCAGGAATCAGTTTATAATTTATTTAAAAAAAAGAATCAATATTTTTTCGATACTTCAATGCAAGATGATCTTAAAATATATTTACAATATATAAATGCCTTTTTTGTCCGTTTTAATCAGTTTAATTTAAACGATCTTACTTCTTATTATTCAAAAGTAAATTAATTAATGAAATTTTTTTTTTATCTTATCTTATTCGATGGTAGCCTGAATTATATTCGATTTCATTTGCTGGAATATATTTTAATATACTCAATATCAATTAATGTCCGTTGCACACAGGTTTGCGTTTTTGAGGTCCTTTCGAAGTTCGTCCAGCTAAGGTGTTGAATTCTTAAGCGAGCTAACATGATTTAATATTCTCTTTGACAGCCGATTTTCTGGTAATCTCGTGAGGTGTCCAAAGAATTTCCTTCGTCTTTTCCTGAAGTCAATTTCAATGTTTGAAAACATTTCTGTTCTTTTGATTGATTATATATATATTTGATTGATAATAGTTGAATAAATATATATATTTATTAATATTAATATAATATTCCAATTTACGTCTTCTAGCAAATTAAAATCAATTAGATTGGATAGCACGCTAACGTATTCTAACAAATACTCCGGAAAACAAGGTTTAAATAAAAAAGGTAATTAAAATTAAATATAATTTGATTATATCAAATGACTCACTGTGTTAGATTAAATAAAAATAATCATAGATCAAAGATGCATTGGCCAAAATAGGTGTTGAAGGTTTAACAAACATTTAGTAAGGTTTACGTTGCTTTCGACTATTTTATTTATAATAGGATGTAAATCTACCAGTAAACGAATTTCTTTCCTATTTTATTTATAGTATTGTTTATAGTATTGTAGAAAAAAAACAGCAGAATAAGATCTCAGCGTGATCTCGAAGAAATCACCTCCTTACATAATTGTCGTCTTACAAACAATACAGTCTCTACCATGTACCGAACCCCTTAGGGTTTCAGTAGTGGTACAGGTTTTTTTTTTTTTGGTAATTAGGCTAATCTACCTAAGTGTTGTATCAACATTTTCAACTGAGTCCCTGCTCCAAAAATATGTCAAGGAATATTTCTTGAAGACAATCAAAATTAAGAATCTGAACACTTCATTTTAATTACTGAAATAGCACCGATGGGGAGTGAACCATTTATTAATTTTTATGGAAAACCGATCGAACAAACGGCTAATTATTATATGCATTTTTCTATGTTAAGATTAGCTTTATTTATTTTATTTTCGCTATATTTCTTTATTCTTTATTGATTGAACTGGGTACACAAAAGAAATTAGTAAATCTGGTAAGAATGTGTATGAGCGAAACTTTCGACAAGGTTAGAATTGGTAACAATTTTTCGGAGAAGTTTGAGGTTCGTTCAGGTTTAAGACAAGGTGATTCGCTATCACCAGTACTATCCAATATAACACTCGAGTACATTATTAAAAAGGTGATACACAACGAAAGAGGTTTGGACAGTAAAATATCCGTGCTTGGGTTTGCAGACGAAGAAACTATAAAGCTACATACACAAACGTTAATGAATGCTGCTAAGTAAATAGAGCTGGAAATAAATTCGGATAAGACCAAGTATATGGTCAGTAGAAGGAAAGGGGAAAATTTTGGTGATATTGTTGTAGGAGGAAATAAGTTAACATGTGGAGATGCTTAAGTACTTAGGGCCAATGGTAACTAAAAAAACGAAATTCAAGAGGAAATAAAGGCCCGACTAAAGACGGGAAATGCTTGTTATTATTCGGTCTCGAAATTCCTAAGCTCTCGTCTTTTGTCCAGAAAAGTAAAAATCAGAATTTATTAAACAATTATCGTTCCATCTCTTCTCTATGGAGGTGAAACTTGGCCACTAACGCTGAAGGATGAACAACGTCTTCAGGTATTCGAAAATAAGGTGTTACGTAGAATATTCGGTCCAAAAATGGATGAGACCACTGGGGAATATAGGAGATTGCATAACTCGGAATTGGGAAGCGAGCATCCGGTAAATATTATTCAGGTTATAGCGTCGTGAAGATTAAGATGGGCATGTAAAGTTGCTGGCCTTAGTAACATACGAATTCCCAAGATTCTAATAGGGGCTGTATCGACTGGTAAGCGTCTGAGGGGTAGACCGAGGCGTAGGTGGGAGGATTGCGTTAGGAATGATCTAACGGGTTCGGGTTTGGGTGGCGCTCCATGGACGGAGGTTTGTAAACATAATATAGGATGGAATCCTTCTTTCCACGTTTGTAAACATAGATTGGTGGTATCGGCTTCGAGCCTTCAGGTTCGTTAAGCCTTTTATTTATTTATAATAGGATGTAAATCTACCAGTAAACGAATTTCTTTCCTATTTTATTTATAGTATTGTTTATAGTATTGTAGAAAAAAAACAGCAGAATAAGATCTCAGCGTGATCTCGAAGAAATCACCTCCTTACATAATTGTCGTCTTACAAACAATACAGTCTCTACCATGTACCGAACCCCTTAGGGTTTCAGTAGTGGTACAGGTTTTTTTTTTTTGGTAATTAGGCTAATCTACCTAAGTGTTGTATCAACATTTTCAACTGAGCCCCTGCTCCAAAAATATGTCAAGGAATATTTCTTGAAGACAATCAAAATTAAGAATCTGAACACTTCATTTTAATTACTGAAATAGCACCGATGGGGAGTGAACCATTTATTAATTTTTATGGAAAACCGATCGAACAAACGGCTAATTATTATATGCATTTTTCTATGTTAAGATTAGCTTTATTTATTTTTTATTTCCAGGATTGCTATAAGGATTAAACAGTTTATAAATGATTGATCAGCTAGATATAAATATATAAAATTGATTTGATATTCCAAGGATGCACTTGAAGCCAGACGTCAACTAGTTGTCTGGTACAGGCGCCACTTTTTACTACGGCTAGGAGACATTTGTTATTTTTGTCCAATGCCACCAATATAAAACGAAAACAAACTACTTAAGCATTCAAAAGGCTTGGATTCAGCGTAAACAAATAATAAAATATCCACTGCTATATATATTTAATTTGTTCCGACACACTTTCCTTAATATTCCCTATTTTACTTATAGTGTTGTTTATCACTGTCATTTTATTTGGATTTTATGACCAAACTAAAAAGTAGAAAAGTTATTTATAATTTATTAAAATGGAGAAAAAAATGCACAAGTTATTAAGGAGTACAATCACTAAAGTATGACGTTTGAAAACAATTGCAAAAAGTATAAGCTACAAAGCAAAATACACGATAACATCTAATAAATAATAATGATAGGTATATTATCATTAGTTTAATATAGAAAAGTAAAAGAAACATCAAATATTTAATATTTTTGGAGAAAAATTCCAGGTAGCCTCAGGTCTCTACTAAAACAACTGGGGAAAAATACCGATGTTTCGCAAATTCAAACATCAGGACATAAAGAGAATAATAAGAAAAAAATGAATAAATGACATCCAAAACTCACAATACAACAAAACCCCAACCACAATAAACATCCCACCAACCCCGAAGTACAAATAAATAAATATAAGTCTGGTATTTTTTTTTAAAAATTCTATTAACTTCTTTTAAAATATTACGATATTAATATTACACAAAAATAGCAATACACAGTACCAATAAAATCCATGGAGAGCATTGGGTTAAGTATATGGTAGAGACTGGGATGTTTTTAAGACGATGGTTGTCCAGGGAGTAAATTTGCTCGTGATAATTCAACTAGGTTTCCCCCAATCAAGGGTACCCGCTTTATAGTGGCTGGGTAAGCCCGAGAAAAATCGCCAGATCATACAGTGTCCGTGCGTGGCTATTAACAGATTAAATAATTTTATCTGCCACAACCGGATTCGAATAATTTTCGGCATAGCTATTCATTGCTTTACCGCTACGTATGATATATATATATTTTTTTTAAATTTGAAACTATTTCCATTTTGTAGGTACTATTTTATGTTCTACAATACTGTATAAAATTAATACTATTATGATAAATTATAAATAATTAATTGCAAAGAGCGCTTATTTAGTAATAATACAATTTAATAAACGCTAGCTCTATTTAATAAGCGCTATATTTAGAGTTTCATGTCCATAGAGTGAGAAACAAGTTAATGTCGTGACATGGAAGTCACTCAACAAAACAGAAAGAAAAATGTTTGTCGTATCGTCATAATCCCCGCGATAGATCAAAGGGTGACTCGTAGGCAGTTATTAAAAAATAACATAATACGGGGGAAAATGTCTACAAGAAAGTTCCGAGGCGACACAACTATTTTAGATCGGGGTAGTGTAATAGATATCATAACAACCTTCTATGACCAAGGTCACGGGTTCTCAGCTGAAGAGGAGTAAAAAAAATTTGGTTATGACATCCTACGGTAGGGACGTAAAATGGGGGTTCCGGACCTCTACTGTGTTAATTACTCGTCAATGATACCCATCCTAATTATACCTGGGTAGGAAAAATTTAGGACTCTCACTGTAGCATCGTCAAATTAGCCACAGTAGCATAAAGTCGCGATTAATGTATAAACAAACTATTCTACTCAATGGACTTAAATAATAAATAAAATATATTATTAAAAACTCAATAATGACATTAGAACATAAAATTTATTATAATCTGTGGATTTAAGATTATATTTTTTAGTGGAGGGAGCTACCAACACCTTATATCAGAAGACGATGAAGTTTAAATTGAGGAAGTTTATCAAATCCGTTGATCAAAACTGTGTTTTCTAAACGATATGAAGCAGTAAACTTGAATCATTAGATTTTTTCATTATAATAATTAAAGTGGCGCAAATATTTCTTTGATGGGCGGTCATAAGGGCTTAAGTCAAAATAAGTCCATAATACAGAATCAGGAATGATCAGACAAGAAAGAAATGTATACTTCAAATAGAATTAGTACTACTATATTGTTTTATAAAAATAAAATTACAAATAATATAAATAATTAGATTTTACATAATGTTTTGAACTTTGCAGTTGCTCTCCTGAAAAACTCAAAATTTTGACTTAAGCCCTTATGACCGCGCATCAAAGATTTTAAAACGGATATTTTGTTATTTATAATGTTTATTTTAACAGGGATCACGGTAGCTCAGTGGAAGAGTTGCCGAGACGAAGAGCCCGTGTTCAAATCCGGCATCTAATTTATTTAATTTGAAAACAGCCGAGGATGGATCCTGTGATATATAGATCCTCCTGTGGATCACCCAGCCTATGCAAAATGTGACCCTTAATATGGCGGCTGAGTTTGATCATGGAAAAAACATCTCCCTGCACAACCGTTGTCCTTGTACCGTACAGTCTCCACCACGTACTGAACCATAGGTTGTTGATACGTTTTTAAAAAATTTATTTTAATAGTTAAAATAATTTAATAGTAACCATTCTTTTAATTCTGTATGTATTAATTTTAACAATGAAAACTAATGCGATTTTAGCCAAGGTCCTGTGAAGAAATTGTTGAATACTGAAGAGCTTACGTAACAATTGAATCACAATAATATGTTTCGTCTTTATTACATGAAACCTCGACACGTGAGGAAACCGAATAGGGCTTGATGCAAGTAGTTAAATTAGTAGTAAAATTATTTATTAACAATTATAATGTTATACTAACAAATTTATTGTTAATAAGAAAAATATTCTTAAATTTTGATCCACGTGCCCTTAAGGATTTTCATCACTAGGTGTCCTCCAAACCAATTTGACATTAACTTTACCTTAATATTACAAGGTTGTATGTTACAAAATTGAAAAATCAGAGATTTTGATACCAAATGATTCTGTGGGTCGAAAACTATACATAGATCTTCAAAACGTCAAAAAATTGCGACCGGGTATCATCCAAAGATCAAAAATAAAAAGATACTCAGAATCTTTGATATTGTTTTTCTAAATTTATATATATACATATATCACAACTTTGTAATACTAAGGTAGCGATATATTGACATTTCGCTCCTTCAAAAGAACAATGAACCAACTCATTGGCATTTTTGAGTTTTTTAGTCTCTAGATTTGAGCCTTCAGTTTTTTAATTCAATTTCTCACGCGTATGGGCCTAAATCCGTAACCCGGTTAAATGTATCGATTTAATCTTTTTTTTCTTTCTTTTTTAACTTTCTTTCTGGCACATCTTGGGGGGTTAAGAAAGAGAAAAATATTCGGTAAAGAGGGGGTTTGTTTGGTCGACTGCCAATAAAAAATAAGAATGCTTTATTTTATTATCAGCCACCCTAACGATAAAATATTACGAATTTTAGTAATATCTAATTTTAAGAAAGTCTGATCCATTCAGCTTAATTCACCATTTACAAGTTCTTGATATAATTACTTTTGTACTTATTTAAAGGAGCTTTGTTCTGTGTATGAGATTTAACAAAATATAGATACATTTTTATAAATTTTTAAATAAATTCAACGTATAATATTATGTACTAGTGGTAGATTACATTGCAACAGTATGTTTCGAATAGCCTTGACTCTTATCGGGTATATCATTTGGTTTGACAGTAATTCGTGCTTCAAATTACATGGAACAGACTGTAGAATTTCTCGCATGTTTGTATTTGACCTTCCACGGTCTTCTCATAAAACAGGATCCAATAAAAAAGTATTCCTGTTATAATGATTGTATTGAAATTCTTTTATTAACCATTAAGAAAATTGTTAAAAGCTTGAATCTTTTTTTTTTTTAACTTAAGTCATTATTCTCATAAAAATTCAAGTTCATACAAGATACAAATCAAAATATGACTTTATTAAAAATTAAAAAAATGTTGGAAATGGAATATCAGCTATGTCGTTCCTAAAGAATAGTTGAGCCACAAAGGGCTTCCAGATCCCATCCGTGGATGTTAAGAGATAAAATAATTATATGCCACAGTCGGATTTGAACCCGGGACTTTCGAAACAGCAACTCACCGCTCTACACGCCTTAGTATCACTGGAGATATCACGTACTTGTATAAAATATTACATCACAAAGATGAATGAACTGTAAGGTAGCAAACTATGGCTTAAAAATAGTATTAAAAAACTTACTTATAAAAAATGTATTAGTCCAGCTCACGCAACGTTACGACTGATTAAATATTTATCTTTAAATGTAGTTTAGATCTAAAATAGCAAATATTTCCTTTCTTTTTATTCATTCAATGCCCATTCATTGGCAATCCTGTAAATTTTCTAGCACTCTGAACAATAAATATACAATATTCTTAACTATGTTCACTAATGCCATACACTTTCCTTCAGAAGTACCGGATTCAAACCCTGCTTATTCAGAATAAAGCAAATGCTTGGAATGTATCTGGGACCTTCGTATAGACGAAGATCACGAATAACTAACTCCTACTGAAGAATTAACACTACTGATGCTTAAAAATTCTCTGAGAATCGAATTGACGCAAACCATGACTGAGCTCAATAGAAAAATGGGTTTTTGCTTTGTGAGTGAAGCTTTTAATGAGCAATTTGATTCTCACACTCCGTATTCCACAATTATTACTATGATTTATTTATATTTATTGTTCTTTTGATAGTGAATATTTTTATTTTAAAGAGAAAAGATTTGTCCTGACCGGGATTCGAACCCCGGTCGTCTGCATCTCTAATGCAGTGATCTAGCCGCTGAGCTACCAGGGGCAGTATCCAAGTCAGACAAATCTTGGATTGTCTTTGAAGAAGAGAAAAAAAATGTCTGTTCAAAATAAAAATATTCACCATCAAAAGAACAATAAATAAATAAAAATCATAAATATAAAATTGACGTAAGTCAACAAGATCTCAATTAAAGTAATGTTCAATGAACATTATTTCCCGTGAAATAAATCGCAAAAATTGCGAGAACACGCGGATATCGGATAGGTGAAGAGAATGGAATTGTCTGACTTGGATACGATCCCTGGTAGCTCAGTGGTTAGAGCACTGCACTAGAGATGCAGAAGACCCGGGTTCGAATCCCGGCCAGGACAAATCTTTTCTCTTCAAAATAAAAATATTTAAAATTATTATTATGACTTGATATTATTAACATTCCTTTCATCTTTACACACACATTATTATAATGAAACTTGTAAAATATGTAAATAAAAAAAATAAAATAATTATTGGTCATTCGGACTACGAATTATTTTTCAAAAATTTATTTACTGAAATTTACAACTGTTTAATAACAATATATGAAGTAAATAAAACGAACGAAATATGAGCTGTTATGTTTAAAAGTGAGGTTATGTTTTTTAATACTATGTAAAACGATATTAGTGATATTTTTATTTTGAAAAGAAAAGATATCAACTCTGCTGGTATCAACTCCGGTAGCTTAGTTGGTAGAGTCCTGCCACGGTAAGACAGAGGGCCCGGGTTCGAATCCCGGCCGGGGGCATATCTTTTCTCTTTAAAATAAAAATATTTAAAATTAAAACAACTAACTAATAAATTATAAAAAGATATTAGTGGTAGTAGATTAAAATATAAGTTATTC
The DNA here is from genome assembly GCA_964056705.1 of Troilus luridus. NCBI lineage: Eukaryota > Metazoa > Arthropoda > Insecta > Hemiptera > Pentatomidae > Troilus > Troilus luridus. The sequence continues at coordinate 55,883,542 of OZ057417.1, read as the reverse complement.
CATATTTATAATAATTTAAAAAAATATATATTTGAGCTGTTACTTTTGCAAGTGGTATTTGTCTATTTGGATCTTAAAAAAATGTTTTTTCTTTTAAATGATTTTAGTGATTATTATTTCATAATAAAATTCAAAAGGTGTATAGGGTTTTAAATATAACTCATAGTTAAGCGATTTAAATATTTGCCGTTTGTTCATATTTTTAAAGTAATTCAAATGGAAAACTTTAGGTAATGTGAATATGAAAAAATGGAACCATACCACTTTCAAATATAATGGCATGAAGGCAAGTAGAGAAACTACCCACTGGAAGTATTCGCAATTTAAATTTCAAAATATCTGATTTACCATTACACGAAATTGATAAGACCTAGCGAAAAGGTTAGGACCGAATTTAAATAGGTAGAGATAAAATTTAAATAGGTAAAGAGATAGCGTGTTACATTTGTCTATTTGAAGAGGTTAAGGAACTCAGTTGAGTTGCTATCAGATCAGGAGTTTCACGAGTTTTGGGTAACTATCATACTATCACGAGGGGAATTGCAGTTTTTTGTTATAATAAATTTTTCAGATTTGATTGCACCTATTATATTGTCAATAATGATTTACATACATTAATAATTAATATTTTGTTTTATTATTTAGAATATTTACCAAATGGCATTTGTTTATTTTTTCTCCATAAATATTTGTTATGAGCATTAGTAATAAACAATAACAAAAAATATTTTGAATAACGAACATTTGAAAAAGAAAAACATTTTTTTCAACTATAAAAATTTTAAAGATACATAGAATTCAAAAATCTAATAAATTTCCATAGCTCATTTGATGGATAATTTTATTATCTACAAAACTAAACATATAAAAAAAACTCCAGCACTACGATTCAGTAAAAGGTTGAGACTGTTCTGTTAATGAGCTAACATTTTTAGGGGGAGGTGATATGGCCGAGATCACGTTCCACTTCCAGATTTTTCTCTCACTTAAAGGTACCTTTATAGAGGCTGGGTGAGCCTCAAGAGGTCTGTAGATCCCACAGGGCCGATTCTCAGCTTTTAATAGAATAAATAATTTGTCTCCCGGATCCGGATTCGAACGCGGGATATTCAGCCCAGCAACTAAACATCCTACACACTCAGCTACCCTTACCACCCCAAATATATAAAATAAAATTCAAATATTAGGAAACATATTAACAACAATACTTTATAGGGAACACTAAACCAGTAAAGCAATTCTAGAAAGATACGACAATTCAGTAATTCTAAAAAGATACTACAGACATATATTACATATGAGGCGCTCAGAATAAAAAGCTGATTACCCCAAAATTTCAAAAATTGTGTTGTTCATACTTTTTCTAGTTTAGTCAAGCAATTTTGTCTAACAGGACACTTTTCCGCCTTATATATCATGGTTTCTGAAGTTTCGGAAGCAGTAAGCATTGCTTGGCTAAACTTGAGAAAAATGAAAAAGACAATTTCGGAGCTATCCGCTTTTGATCCTGAACGCCTAATACAATGAATTATTCCGAAATGATAAGCTATTTGTAATAACTTAGATTAATTAAATTATGTAGATTACTGAGGCGCAAATGGGAGTATTAAGTATTATCATTTTTATCTTAATCGAATGACGATATCCTTCAACTATTTCAAGATAGAGGAATGGAATCGAGAAGAAAGAAGATGAAGAATAAAGTGCATGTATAGGTCATAAAATATTTTAAACGAACAGAATCCCGTCGATTACAAAACACATCAATCCCTATCGGATTAAACAAATAACGAATACAGATTGGCAGTAAATATTAAGGTGGTTATTCCGCAGTTTGTCGCTTCGAGTCGAGTCCCAATAAGTTTCAATTTTTCATTCGTTTACCTGTTAATATTTTTAAAAAACACAACTTATCATGAGCTTTAGTAAGGAAAAAAGAATGTAATTAAGGGAAATGTGTAAACTTTGGTAATCATTTCGACTTGAAATGAACGCTTCAACAAACATATATTATCTAAACTTCGAAATGTTAGTTGACACTTTTATTTCATGATGAAATGACTACCGAAATCTACTTATTACCCATAATTACATTCTCTTATTCATGCTGAACCTCACGATAACTTGTATTGGAAAATATTAGAAATGAAACGAATAAACAGTTAAAACTCAACTCGAAGCGACAACCTGCGGAACATATACCAATATTAAGATTGAATTGTTTAAGTTGTGCAATAGAAATAACAGGAGATGCACCAAGGACAGACTGGCCACGTGGAGTTTGGTACAAAGGAGGTCTCATTGTGTTAGATACGTCGCAGTTTATCGACGTACAACATGACAAGTAATAGAGATGGATTGTAGGCAGATATCTGTTGTCTTTACTCTGCCCTATATATTTCGACTAGGAGTATATACAATAAGAATATGAGTTATAATGCTTTTAACAAGTGCATTAGTTAAAAATAAAAAACTTGCGATAAGAATAACCATTTTGCCAAGTGTCGAAAAAGATTGCAAATTATAATTTTTGGTATCTATTCCGCAGGTTGTGGTTCCTAGTCGAGTTACACCAAGCATTAACGGTTTATTAGTTCCATTTTTAATATTTTCCAAAACTAAATATAATCGTGAGCTTTGTTTATGAAAAGAGAATACAATTATAGGTAATGGGTAGATTTCGGTAACCATTTCTTCAATAAATAAAAGTTTCAAAATATACACGGTATATGTTTGTTGAAATCTTCATAATTAAGTATACACATTTCCCGTAATTACATTCTCTTTTCCATACTAAAGCCCATGATGACTTGTATTTTTTGAATGTATTAAAAATGAAACAAATAAAACAGTTAAAACTCAACTCGAAGCGACAACCTGCGGAATAATTACCTAATCTTTTTAAAGTGCCATTAAAGGAAGTTTGTGTGAAGACGTGATGGATTGCAAACATGTGCTCATCAGAGACAAAACAATCACAAAGAGATGAAAAAACTTACAGAAAACTTCTTGTATCTGCAACTAGTTTGATATTGAGTGTTACTCAGATGAAGGTCTAGGTGGGATTACGTAAACTAGAACATCAACAAGTAAAATTAGTTGTAATCGTTCTTAATCCTCATCTAAAGGTTAATTACCTATTTTTAGTAAAAAAACAAACAAATAAACAATAACAACTATACAAACAAACTTTGTTCTCTAAGTAATCGGTGACCAAAATCGATTCGCAAACTCTTAACATAGATTCAACAACTATGAATTATTTTATCTTCACAACTGAAATTGAACATTATATTTAAACTTAAAAAATACAATATGACTGGAATATAGAAATATAATCGACTTACTACTGATATTTCAGACCATTTTCAAATTTGATATAATCTTAAAATTAAAAACTGATGTAATAAATACAACGAAGTGGAAAACTATTAGACTCCACTACAAGTCAAGAAGGGTAGGACTTGAGTTCAGTAATGGTAGAGACTGTAGTTTCTAAGCCAACAGTTGTGCAGGGAGGAGAGTGGTCAAAGATCAAGCTTAGCCACCAGGTTTTTCCCCAATTAAGATTACCCATTTACAAGAGGATGGGTGAAACCCGGAAGGATTAAATAATCTATCTGCCACACCCGGATATGAACCCGGGACCTTCGGCACAGCAACTCGGCTACTTCGCTCCTAATAAAATTGAATAAAGAATGTAAATGTTAATTGGCAGGGGCAAATCACCGTCGTTCAACTAAAATTTAAATTCATATTTCATTTTACTGCTCCAATGGTTAACAACATTTAAAAAGTATTAATATGAACCTTTTTATATTATAAAGGTGATATTTTTATTACAAATGGATGGTTATTACATTAAAATATAGAAAATATTCGGAACCCTAATCCATCAGAAACATTTATTTCAGTTTTAAATAAGTTATTTTATTAGCGTCAATATTATAATCAACAGATTGAGTTTGTTGATGCGTTGAATTGGTCCGGGGTGCAGTCAAATATAACACAAAATAAGTTCTACTTTGACTGCATCACCTGCCCAATTCAATCCATCATTAGAATTATCCATTCCACTATTTTCCACTCAAATATAGAGTTTGTATCCATCCATTCAGCACTGTTCATGTTTTAAAATTATTCTTAGATAAAAAAAAATTAATTCATTTTTGTCCACATACAGTGATTGATAAATGACATTCGAAAACAATTTTTTTTTAAATGTACCAACGCGATGCATCTTAAAAATATCCTGAAACCAAAAATAAACACAACGGCACTGAACATTGCGTTGGTCTTCTGCGTAGGGGTTGCAGAGACATAAATACACACGTATTATTTTTATGACTTAATTAGTTTTATATTAACTACATACGATACAATTAACTGGCCCCGTAAAATAAAGAATAGGAAAGTAATTGAAATAATTTTAAACGACCATAATAAAATTTAACTATGGGCATTCTGGCTAAAGAACAAACTCTTTTATTAGTTATTACTAACACATGTTTTTATTAACTGAGGCGATTAGTTAGTTAAAGAATGGGAGCAATTAGAACATATTGCTCAATATTAGAACCAGTTGAACCAGTGGTTTAAACGCATTTGAGTTCTCTGTGATAAGTTATTACACCCCATTCGCCAACGAACAAATTCCCCAGTAAAATTAATAATGTTTTTAATTTCTATATTAAAAACATGATTCAGTATAATTTATAACATTAATAATGAATTTAATTATAATATATTTTTAATTACTCCTCCACTGCTATCTTAGTATTTTGTTCCTTATTTTTTGGTTAATCACATTCTCCTACTCACTTACAACTACTTTTTTTATAATTTTTTTATTTTATTATTTATTATTATTACAGCTTATCCAAAACTGATGAAACTAAACTCCTCGTCTTTGAAAGAAAAGTACTACGTTGCATTTATGGAACAGTACGGTCAGGTAAAGATTGTAGGAGGCGGAGTAACGCAGAATTGACCGCCATACATTATGATACAGACGTAGTCCGGTTCATCAGGATTCAGCGTCTGAAATGGGCGGGTCATCTGACCAGGATGGCCGAGAGTAACCCAACCAGCAAAATTACGATGACTCCTATTGGAAGGGAAAGAAGAGTTGGAAGGCCCTGATTGCGCTGGATGGATGGGGTCGACGATGGGACTGGCTAACTGGAAAATCGTTGCAAGAGAGGGACCAATGGGAGAATCTGCTTGAGTAGGCCAAGACTCAGCGTTGAGTTGTAGCGCCGATGAAGAAGAAGATTATTTACTGTATTATTATTTTATTAATATATCTGTGTCCCAGGAGCAGAGGGCATAATGTCCACAAAATATGTAATATTTATATATGTAAACTGTTAAGAATAAATATGATCTATACATAACAATGTCACTAACAATCAGACTTTGAAATGGAGGGAGACCTGCTACGTGGGCTGAAACGTAGGTTCCTAATAAATAGTTGCTTATTAAGAATTAACGTTTGAGATATATTAAGACCATTTTCTCTTCCATTAAAATTATTAAGTTTCACATCATAAACCTATTCATCAAAATACTTTTCTCCACGATCATCCATAATATTTAATTTTGAAAATAATTATTTTACAAAAGTAGATGAATTGACTTTTGGTTTAATAAAAAACCTGTACCACTACAACATATTATTACATACATTTATAATATGATTATTATATATTTTAGTTCAAACGTCTTATCATTTTTAAATAATTACGCAATATTATTCTAAAATAGAAGTGGAGAGTTATCACTCATCCCTGCGCCATCAATATAAATGCTGTAGGACTCAGATGAAAGGAATCGATGAGGAATGACAAATGAACAACTTCCACGTAACCTAGCTTAATTTCGCGGCGAAGCGTAATTAAAACATAATTTTAAACTAACTTTAATGTTTATTAATTAAGTTTATACGTTACGAAAATAATCTATTTATTAAATATTATAATATAATTTTTTTAATAAGTCATATTACAATCTTGCGAGTAGAGATTATTTGCGACAACTTTTGTTTTAAATCAGGATCATTAATATCGTTTACAATTAACGTAGTAGGAATTTTTTCAAACAAAATAAATTCTGAGCACACCTACCCTAAAAAAAACACAACAGAAAAACTGAAAGAAAAAATATCCTTAAATGCATTGCAAAAACACTACCATTACAACCATCAAAGAAATTTGGTCATAACTCGAGATTATTTTTTCCTTTTTTTAGACGATTCACCATTGGAAAAGTGATTGATTTTTCTACAAAATAAATAATGTGAACAAAAATCAGTTGATAAGAAAACCAAAAAAAAACAAAAAACACCACTACATGGTAGAGACTGTATTTTTTCTGAGACAACGGTTGAGCATGGGGAATTGTTCGAGATAATGCTCGACCGCAAGGGTTTTCCTAAGTTAAGAGTACCCACTTTAGAGTCTGAGCTCCAGGTGTAGATCTTACATTTTTTCCATGAAGTAAAAAAAAAACAAACAACGGAAGTTTGTGGGTATTTTTTATTTAGCTATGAATATTTCGTTGAACTCTTTTCTAGTTAACTATATTTATTTTCCCTTCGTTTTTCTCCTTTTAATGACCCATTAGAAATCTGTAAAAAAAACCATTACTGGATTAGTGGTGAAAGAATACATTTTTAAAAAAATGAATTGTTTTGTAGCTGTAATTCGTATAATGAAGAGCTGTAATTCTATTTTTTTAAAACGATTTCATAACGAAATTTATTTTCCCCATCGTTTTTCTAAAAATTTGATTATTATATATATATTTTTAGAGCCCATTAGAAATCTGAAAATCACTCCTACATTACTGGTTAAAAAATATATAGAAGTTTATCGTAGTAATTCGTGGCGGCATGACTTTTTTGTTTATCCATTTTTTTTTTAACGAAATCTATTTTACGTAGGTTTTTTTTTCCTTTCTAATAATAATTCAACCAATAACACAAAAAAATAAGCCAAATAGAACTTCATTTAGACAGTTATTAATATCATATCAATCGTTTTACTCAATTTGAATTATTCAATAGTAGCATTATTGGTAAATTTAAAGATTTTAATAAATTTATAAACAAAAATAAGCATTTTATACCGGATATAAATTATTTATCACAGGCGCGCGGAACAATATATTTTCTATATTAGCTAATTGAATTTAATCGATTCATCAATACAGAGCCGCGAGGCGAGTGACATGAAGCGCAAATCGATGAACTAGATATAGGAGAAGAATGGAAGGTGATGGACAGGGTGGCCCTACAACCCCTGTCGGGACTAAGTGCCGGCTCGATGAAGATCACCACAGCCAATGGCGTTCTAACCGATCAGCTATTGATCTATCGAGAGGGTTTGTAATATATATCTCAACCACTACTTTCGTAAACGATAATAATAACGGAGGAGTTCAACCTTTCAGGGATAATGACAGTTCTGTACAACCGTTCCATTCCTATCCTAAGTCAGGATAACAGAGATACCGAATCGATATCCGGAAGTAATGATATAGAAACAACATGGAGGAAAAGTCAACAAAATCTAACCAAATATTGTCGGGTGTAAAGAAAAACGTTACATTATTACTCGTAACAATAACAGGTACTCGTTAAAAATCCATATCCTAACTAAACCTGGATAGGCAAAATTCAGAGCTCCCAATGCAGCAACGTCCGATTAGCCATAGCATAGTAGCATTAAGTGACGTTAAATAAACAAACAAAGAAACAAATGGTATTAAAGAACATACTCAAGCAATATTCACTATTTACAGCGGTAAATTATTGAGAATCAATTAAATAAAAAATAAAAAATACTGTACTCATGAACCAATAATAAACAAGAAACAAACAAAAACAAGACTAAATAGAAAATTAATATTGTTTTTTTTTTTTTAATTGAATATGACACCTATTATTATCATTAATTGAATAGTTGCCTGGAAGAAGGGCGTATGTTACATTTTTCAGTTTTCGTTTTTTTTTTGTGGCACAAGGTCCATGTGATGGCCCCTAGCGCTCTCTCGTCAAGAAATACCCGTCCGCACAGGAAATTTCTATAGACTTTTCGGTTTTTCAATGTCATGTCAAAATAAACACAACATACTCAAGCAATATTCACTATTTACAGCGGTAAATTATTGAGAATCAAGAATGACAGAACTAAAATCCACTGTCTCATTATTATTTCCTATTCGAAAAATACCCGATAATTCCAATGCAATGAATGACAAAACTGGGACAGATCGAACTATAATATGTTAGCCGAAAATGAAAAAATAGTAACCATTTGAATGATTGAGAAGATATCCACTTGAGCATTCCTTAAGATGTGTAGGATCCACAATCAAAGGGGATAATTTTATACCATCAACTATCAAAATCTCTTATATGTCAAGGTAAACTATCATTTGTTCATGATAAAAGTTTATTGCTTGGAGCAATTTTGAATTTTTAAATAAATTTTCAACCATATTTTTCCTAATAGATGTTTTTATACGAATAGCTGACCCGCCCACGCGTTCCTGTCGCTGTTGTAAAACTGTTAGTTTTAAAAACTATTACGTTAAAATTTGAATTTTAAAAAACCAATGAATGAATGGAAAAAATGAATTAAATAGATTTTTGATTTTACATTTTAGTTATCTTATATCTAAGTATAGTATTGTTACGGGCTACTGGGTGTAAAATGAACTAAACTATTACTTAATTCAAGATACTAATATTTATTAACAAATTAAAAAGACTACAAGGAAATTATTTAAAACCATTGAATTATTAAACTAATATAAATTTACAATAACAATATTCAACAGATTATTATCTAGGCCTAACTGTTATCTAATCACTAAAATAATATACAAATACTCTAAGATATTGCTAATACTAAATAACTAAACTATTTATATAAATCTGTACAAATACGATAATATTACACTATAGTTAACAACTACAAATTAACACTTACAGTTCGCTAATTAAAGTCCACCGACCGTAAGACTCTCCAAATATCACAAACTGACACACAGTTTATTACACTTATTACACGGCCACTAATTATCACTGTCACACAACAGTATTATCACAGCACTACTCACTTACTACAAACGCTCACTTAATACATGCACTGTCACTAGTTAACGACTGCTTATTACTGACTGATCCGCCGAAACAGCTGGCCTTTTATATAGGCAAGGTAGATTGGGGTGGGGACACCTAAAACATTCCAGGCAAATCCCGATGTGACTAGACTACGCTTTGATCCCTTCCGGCTTATCTTAATCCCTTGAGCCGGCCCCTCTGTCCCTCTGATCGTAACACTATATAATAAATAAATAATATACAAAATTCTTAACTGATAAAATATAAACATTAGATTAATGAATGAGGTATATCATGGTTGATTTTTAATTATGGCTAATCATATTTTTTAAAATTATAATTATTTATTTCAATTTGATTGAGTGCTAATCGATGCACAACATATTTTGTTAATTTGTCCTTTGCTAATACAAATAGATTAGATGGTTTACTATGGCTACACCTACATTGGATCCGATTCGGTGCGACGTAATTATATCACATACGATGCTGGGGTGTATACATTATACATATTTTACTATACATTATAGTAAAATATAAATGTATTAAAAATAATTAACAAATAATCTTAATTTTATAAATTTAAAGAACCAAATGTTATAACTCTCGATATATTTCAGTCATTTGGTTTGCTAGCGACGTCTCATCGATCACACCGGATCCAATGTATCACAACAATAACACGTGAGCATGCAACATATAATTGTCCATGGGAGAATTATAGATGTTTTAGGTCCAAACCGCAAATGGACATTGTCTGGCCTTGAAACTTGTTGATGGTCATAGCAAAAGCCAAGCGTATATCAAATTGAAGTATTTCGAACGGTATTATGGGTTCTGATGGTATCATTGGAATACGTGGCTACAGGACAATTTCTCCTTTAAAGATTCCAGTAAATATTGCTGCTTCAATAACATTCCCGGTGATATTTTTGATGACCAAACGTGTACAATTACATAATTGGTGGATTCAAATTACGCATAATCAATAATAATAGCCGACACATATCACTTAGGGGCATGAAAAACAGTTTACATTCTATTCTCAGACCTACTGAATATACATATAAAACTTCATAAGAATCTGTCAAGTCGTTTCGGAGGAGTTTTGTTTCAAACACTGTGACACGACAATTTTATATATCAGATAGAGCTAAGATTCCGGTTAGTTATTATATGATTGGAACTTAACCCAGGATATGTTAGACCTACAGAGCTGCATTTGAGTTCAAATTGTAGCAAATTTAATAATCTTTAAAAATGGTAATTTATGTTTTCCCCTAAAACGCACCGAATAGGAGATGCAGTCCAAAAACTGAAATAACTCCGAAAATTTCGATGTTTTTCGGCCACCAAAAGTATTCCCGTCCGTTTTTTCGGCTGCAAACCTGGATTTACACTACTCAGACATGCCCTTACAACATATCAAAAATGCAGCATCATCAAGCGTCGCTGCTACGATCGACCCATAATCAATAATAATGGCCGACACACATCACTTAGGTGTATGAAAAATAGTTTACATCCTATTCTCAGACTTACTGAATATACACACAAAATGTCATAAGAATCGGTCAAGTCGTTTCGGGGGAGTTTTGTTACAAACACTGCGACACGACCATTTTATATATTAGATGAAGTTGACAATTTAACGTATTGAGGGCCCCCATTCAATTGAAAATTATTACACAAAATTTACGTTTATAATAGAAAAATAATAAATTTAGTCTGATTTTTTTGTTGTTAACTTTTTTGGCAATATAAAAATTATGATAATAATCTTATATTTAATCATTATAAACAAACTAATAAATAGTTATTTAGATGAAAATTCTAATCAATAAGTACTTTAGTAAATTTTTACTAGACCACTTTTCACAATATTTGAGTATTTGGGCCATAAAAAAATGGGAAAAATATATTTACGAAAGGAGACTAATTCAAAATTAATTTTAAAATATGATTTATTTTATTTTAACAAATTTTAAATTTTTATCTTCACAAAAGGCATATCTTATTGATAGATCGTCTAAGAAATTTTTTTTTTATCAATGAAATTTCTTTGACTAACTTAAAATGTTGTAATTGTTGCAACCATCATCATTTTCTTGATTTAATAGCACTTACTTATGTATTGATAATTATATGCATAGTTCTTTTAAAGTTAATTAAACTTATAAAATATACATTTTTTTAAATTTTAAGATTGGATTATTTGTTTTTATGATTAAATTATTCCAACGAAAAATTGAGATCACTTTTTTTTTATTAATGAAATTGAAACAGGTATGAAAACCTAATAAAAAGATCGTCAAACATTAGTTTTATTCAAATATCGTAAAACGTTCAGCAATAATAAAGCTAAAACCATGTACTATTACAACTTACACATATTGTGTAATTCTTTTCGAAATATTTCGCGATTCTACGGGGCGAATAAAGAGGCTGGGCTCAACCACCAAATCCCCCCTCTATTTTGGGTACCCAACTTCAGAGGATGGGTGAGTCACAGGAGGGTTCTATATCCCATAGGATCCATCTCTAGCTGTTAAGAGATTAAATGAAAGTCTGCCAAGCAGTGGGATTTGAAACCTAGGACCTTCAGCACGGCCACTCAGCTCCCATTTTCTCTATATAATTATTCAAAATGGATTTAACTATTACGAAATAGGCTCTGAAAAATGTTCTAGACGAATCTAGGTAAAAGCCGGACTTATTGACTACGCTTGAAAGTAGATGGCGTGATGAAACATTACTAAAGTATTGATTATTTTTCTTTGTTTACTTTGTTCCAGGCTGCACTTATACGCCCGACAACTTCTAAACTGTTGTAAAAATGTATATACTTAATTTATTTACATTTTTTATTCGAAAGTTCTCCAAGATATTTCGTTACATGATCTTTAGGTTTATTTCCATACTTTGCAACTTCAAAAAAATTAATAAGTACAAAAAAAAATCTAGAAAGAACCCCTAGAAAATCCTGCAACTTTCTGCCTACTAACAGTTTAACATTACAATAGAAAAAAAAGAAAAAAACTTAAACTGTAACTCCAAAGGTGCATTTTTTTTTTCTTTTTCTTTTTTCTTATTGGCCTACTAAGGACAAAGTCATTTCAACTGCCTTTCTTTTTTTTTTTACATATTTTTATTTACATTTTGTTGTAAATAAAAAAAAAATATATTTTTATTTTACCATCCTACAGCTTTGCGCTTGCTGAAGAAATTTTATATATATATATATATATATATATATATATATATATATATATATATATATATATATGTATATGTATATATTTATTTATATCGTGTATCGTACTGACCTGATGCCTAAAAAAAAAATTAAAAATACTCTACTCATGAACCAATAATAAACAAGAAACAAACAAAAACAAGACTAAATAGAAAATTAATATTGTTATTTTATTTTTTTTAATAGAATATGACACCTATTATTATCATTAATTGAATAGTTGCCTGGAAGAAGGGCGTATGTGACATTTTTCAGTTTTCGTTTTTTTTGTGGAACATGGTCCATGTGATGGCCCCTAGCGCTCTCTCGTCAAGAAATACCCGTCCGCACAGGAAATTTCTATAGATTATTCGGTTTTTCAATGTCATGTCAAAATAAACATTTTGACCAAAGCATCATGGATGTAACAATTTTTTTTAATTTATTTATTTGTTGCTTGTTTTACAATCGAACAAGGGCGTAAGTGCAAAATCTATAAGATGTAAAAAGGGCGTATGTGACAGTCACCTAATTAAATGACCCGTTTTCTTATTTAGGCTCTCCCGTAAACTTTGAAAAATGTAACATGCACCCTTCTTCCAGCCAACTATTCAATTACTGTTTCTTCATATCCGCCTAAACAATAAATTAAATTAAAATAGCGATAAGTAAAAATTTTAATTAAACCAATTTCGACTCTTGCCTGCCTACACACTTCCTTCCTTGATATGGGCGATACGAAAAATACACAACACGATATCATAATCTATATTTAGCAACAATATTGGAATGTAACGGAAGATTGAGTATAAATAAATTATGATTTTAATTATTCATTGTTCCCATAAGAATATTTATGTGTCCTACTGAAAAAAATATTTTTTTAAATCTCAGTAATCAGGATAAAACAATTTAACTCGACATACCAGCAAACATTCTGTTTAAAGTCATCTTAATCAAATAAAATTATTCGATCTTTTTATTAAGATTTTAATGGAACTGGCACTGTCAACAAGGAGGCATTGTACAAAGAATTGGTTAGTTTTATTGGACTAGGAATCACGATTATGGGAAACTGTTGAATCATATATGGTCAGATTTGTATAATTATAAATTTATTTTATATTTTTATAAATTTATCGGACTTAAGCGGGTAAAATCCGACCTCTATATCCACGTGGTACCACCAGGATAATGGGTCCTGCAATATATCCTTAGGAAGCTCCTTGAGGCTACTCACAAGATACTCTAAATGGGGTCTGGTCATAAATCAGGGGAATGCAGGACTGCATGTCCTTTAATTCTCCATACACGTCATTGTCGATTAAGATTGGGCCCTAGCTCGCAGCAAGGACTTCAAGTACTTAGGTGTCTAAATAAATGAGAGACTCGACAAAGATATAGAAATGAAGATAACCCGAGGAAGGAAAATCATTAGGATCCTCAACTCAGTCCTTTGGAAAGGTGTCGTTAAAAATGAAAAAAAAAAAATCATTCTTTTCTTCTGGGGACAACTCTATATGGGGACGAAACATGAACAGTAAAAAGACAAGATGTCCGCTAACTGCTTGCTCTTGAGATGGACTTTTTAAGACGTAGATGCGGCATCTCAAAGCTCCAACACATACACCACAGTCCAACACAGTGTTATTAGAGAAACTATAGGGCAGGAGAAAAATATATTATACGAAATAGAGACCAGGAGGCTTCAATGTTTTGGCCACCTGATAAGAATGAGCAATAGATGGCCAAAGAAACCCTTTCTACATGAACCAAATTATAAAAGAAAGATAATGATGTAAGAGATGGAATGGGAGGAAGAGGGCTGCGAAGAAGAAGAATGGGCCGATAGGAAGGATTGGCGGGAAAAGATTTTGGGTATCGGGATAAATTAATTGTAAAAAACTCGAATAAGTGAATACAAATAAATTTATATATAATTTGCATATAAATTTGGCATTTTCCTTACTTCCTATTTCCTATTTATTACATGTAGGCATATCATTATTTGGATTACATGTTAACATAAAAAAAAAACCTGTACCTCTAATACCCATGAATAGTTTTGACTTGAGCATATGGTAGTGAGTGTTTTGTTACTAACTGTACATCGACAACAGTTGTGCAGGGTGATTATTTGTCTGAGATCACCTCCTAACTTTTTGGAGAGTGGGTGAGCCTCAAGTGAGGGTCTGTAGATCCCACAGGGTCAATCCGTGGCTGTTAACAGAATAAATAATTTATCTGCCGCAGCCGGATTCGAACCCAGAACCTTCAGGATAGCAACTCGGCACTCTACACACCGTGCTACCGTACTCCCTCAATCTACCATAAGCGTGAAGAAATTAAAATTGCGACAATGCTGAGGATAACAACAAGAAATTAGATAAATGGAATGAATGTAACCTTTAAGGCTAAACAGGTTTTACTTGTAGCAGTTATTTTTAATTTTGCCACGTTGATAAAGAAAAAACTCCAGTCATAAATTATTATTTATTGAATTATTTTCCTCAACTATACAGGCAGCAATAGTTCATCAAGGTTGCGACTGTACTTCCAATCCCTACATGTTAATGTACTTAAACATAATACTATATTTCAGCACCACAATTCGCTCATTCAAAAGAAGCATATATTACAGATTGGATATTTATCACAAAACGGCAAGCATTGAACGGTCGAAACATCGACTAGTATACTCTTTATGTATCTGGGAATGAACAGTAACTGATAAGGGAAACAATACTTCAAATGAGAACGAGATAAAAAATACGAACATACATCAGGTGCAACCTACGTTTATCATACAGCACCTTATTTCCTAGAGAAGTAAAAAAGTTGAAGTGGAAATTTGTTTTATAGAACTTACAATAGTTATTGAATATTTTTTAATTGATCGTAAAAAGAAAATTGGAATTTTAAATAATAACTTTCATACATAAGAACTTTCGATTTTGAGATATCGACGGAAATTTCTGTTTTAAACATCCCAAAATTCATATCAATAGTTTCATCATGGCGTCTATATTACGTTCGTAAGTCTCCTGCCTCCATAATCAAAAACGGTTAATAGTAGAAAGTTAAAAGTTCGTATTTGTATTTGTAGTTGTAACATCTATACCTTTTAAGTCACAAGGTCTATGGAAATGACAGTTTATTGTATATAAATATTAATATTGTATTGTAAACATTTCATGAATAAATGGATTTTTGAAACAAAAAAATGATACTTTACTTAAAACCATGGTGGATTTTTAATTAAAATAATAGAATATATCTAATATGTACAACAATCATACAACTAATCGTCAATTCAGGCATTATTAGCGCACACAGCAAAGTAAAAACAGTGCAGCACATCTCATACCAACATCCCAAACAGACTCATCAAATAGAAACAACTTGATTCAAGACCTCCACTAACAACTTTTAGTTAAAGTACTTAACTTGTGACTCAAAACGGCTTGGAATCGTACTAAAAATCACATATCGATTTATTTTTCTTTATCAGTCTGTTAAATATATTTTATATAGCTTAATTTATTGTGCAATGAGTAATAAATGCCGATTAATTAATAATTAATGCAGCACACACATATTTTTATTTTTATTTCATTAAAGGGACAATTTTTAAGTCTCGGATTCATTTAAACAAGCGTACTTGACAGTCATGTAGAGTTCACGACAAATTTTATAACTATAATTATTATCATAAAATTAAGGTAATGAAACTTATAATCTATAATAATAAACATTTACACTTGTACTTTTGTACACTATAGCGAAATAGAATTCAGTTAGTAGCATCGAGTAAATATTTCTGATTTATGACCAAGATTAAAAACATAGTTTCCAGATGATTTACGACTTTTCTATAAATACTATTCAGCCACCACGAGGCAGAAAAATCTCTGAACAGATTCATCCTTAAAATAGAAAATAATCTTCAAGAATTCCATGAGCCATACATTTATTTTTCACTAACACGGAAGGCTGCACTATTTTTAAATAACACTCAGGTAAATTAATAACAAAAATTAACAAGATTAATATTGCACTAAACAAGAGTAGATCCAATTAATTAATTGTCTGGCGAACTGCAGTAGCTATTTTAAGAGGAGTAGTTTAATAGTACGGTCATGCAACATACTGGGGTCATGTGATGAATTTAGTAATACATCCAGGGTTGCTGAAGAGGACAGTAAAATGCTACAGTTTTACATATGAAATAAATTTTCCGATGGTTGGACTGATTTTCCGACATCCGATGAATTAATTTCTTATGAGTGCAAACACTATTAAAAAAAAGTGTGGATGCGGTATACTTTTAGTTGATTTTTCAGAAAAGGAATATTGTACTCACATAGGGTTATAAGTATAATAATTAGAAGGCTTAATGAACCCGAAGGCTCGATGCCGATACCACCAATCTCTTCATAGAAACTTCCGCCCACGGACCACCACACAAGCCCAAACCCGAAGATTAATGCAATCCTCCCACCAACTCCACGGCCTACCCCTCAGTGCTTATTAAATTTTTAGGAATTCGTCCCTTACTAAGCCCAGGAAATTTACAGGTTCATCTTAATTTTAGTGACGCTATCGCTTCAATAATATTAAACGGGTACATGCTTCGCAATTCCGTGTTGTGTTATCTCTTAAATTCTCCGGTGGCCTCATACTTTTTTTAACCAAATATTCTACTATTCTGATATTTTAAGTATAGACCAAATTACTGGACAGGAAATAACCAATAAGCATATCATAAAGAACAAAAAAAAAAGTGTCTTTAGAAAACAAAAAATGTGCAGTATAAAAAGTAAAAATAAAAAACAGAAAATATTTAGTTTAAAACTCAATTAAAAAATATACAAAATTTTGTAGTAGTACAGTAAATTGATTTTGACTGAAAAAATAGCTAATATAAAATTTTGAGAAATAAAGAAAACTATATAATATAACTTTTAAATATTTTTATTTTGAAGAGAAAAGATTTTTCCAGTGCCGGAATTCGAACCCGGGTCTTCCGCGTTTCCGTCGTGAATCCCGAGAGACCGGTTCGAATCCCGGCCCTAGACAAATGTTTTCTCTTCAAAATAAAAATATTTAAAAATTATAACAATTAAAATAAATTAAATTACATAATAGAACAATTATACTACAATGGGAGTTCGATTTGAATACAGAAAGGGGACCCCCCACTAAAACCTGTGCAGGAAGATTCGTTATAGATCACGCTCAACCGCCAATATTTTGGGTACCAACTTAATGGAGGTCCCCTCCCAATTTTTCTAAAAAGAAAATTAAACCACTGTAAAAATATTATTAAGTGTTTGTAAAAATATTACATCTGATATGTGTTAATACACATTAAGACTAACAAATAATTAAATTTAAAAGAAACGATTAACTAATTACCAACGAGGAAGTAGATTCGACTGATAAGTATCAAATCTTCTCTGACAATAGTTTAATCTCAAAGGGGAAAATATTCTCGAGGTTAAACCCGATGGGAAATAATCGGCATATCAATATTATTTTTATCGATTAATCTTCATGGCAAAGTGACTCATCAAGGGTAGTGTTGATAAGTTAACAATAAACCACAAACAGTAAAGCATCGATTATCCGAACTAGCTTCACGGAAAATATACAAGGAGGGTTCGACACTGCCATATCTAGATACAATTTTTGAACAGAATTTTCTCTAAAGCTTGATTACTTGACACTATTACTTAATCAATAGTCAATTATAATAATAACAAACTTAAAAGAATATTAGACTTAGCTGCCATGAAGAGGAAGTCAAGGATGAACCAAAATTAATATTATAACTTTCTTTGTGTCTTAACCTTAATAATTTTTTCCATTTACTACGCATTTTTATTTATTAATGTTATTTCTTTAATTTGCGTACTATATAAAACTAACCGATTAGATATCATAAAACGTGTATAATATTACTAAAAACAAAACATCCACTTTTTTTTTATTTGTTATTTTTTTAATATTTATACTAAAGATCCACTATGTTTATTTTTTCTGACAAAACATAAAGTATCGTATTGCTATTATTTTAATTTTTTTTTACAACTAATTAAATAATAAAATACATCATTCACACAGATTAATTAATTAAAATTACAAAATAAAAAAATAGAAGTAAATAAAAAAATATAATTATAAGACGTTTTAAATAAGTAAATAAGTTTACTCACAGAAAATAAGAATCATAAAACTAACTGTAACGTTTAGTAGGGACGTAAAGCACATAATATAGTAATTTTTAAAATTTAAATCCTATGTAACAATAAACATTACTGTTACTTTAATGATCGTCGTTTACCATTATGCAAACGGCAATCAATGAAACAAAGTTCGGGCAAACCGAATGTTTTATGCATTAGTTCGTAAACCTTCCTTTGTGCAAAACCAAAGTTTTGCGACTACTTTCCTTAGACTACATGGACCTTATTTTAGGTTCAGAAGATGAGCAAGAACTTATGGACTTAGTAGGATATGGTCATAAAGATTTTGATTATTAATCCTCTAACCAGGATATCTTAAATGTATGCCACTAAATGGACAATATAATATGCTTCTAGTCGATGGCTGTTGGGATTTTTTTTCTTGGAAATTATCAAGTTTTGGCAACACGGAGTTAATCCTTTGCGACCAATTTTAATCTCATCCCAAGTTATAATTAATAAATTTAATTACACGTCGGGAACATTTTTTATGTAGAAGATGGACTTTTTAACCTTCATAAACGCCAGTCAACAACAATCCTCTACCAATATATTTGGTATGTATATGCAATATTTAAATTTTAAAAAAAGAGGAAAACATATAAATAAACAAAAAATACTTAATAAATAAATAGAACGATATATACTTGGTATGAAGTATCTTTAATTTTGAAATAAATTCGTAAACGCGAATTCTATTAAATAATTAAATTTTTAGCATATGTTTAGTGTTATATATTAAATTTAGGCGTATCAGGAACGATATATGGTTTCCCAAATAACTTTAAAAATATTAACAAGATGAAGGGGTTGAAGAGATGGGGAGAGAGAGAGGGGAGATGTTTGAAAAAAAAAGTCCTAAGTAGTTTTTCCAGGGTATTATATATTGAAGTATACACGGCGCTATGGTTAAACCATTCCGCACGACTTGGATCAATTTTTAATCGTCGAAATCGTCATACAATATATCTACAGGTCCGGTGAATAAGTCATTAAGTCTAATTTTCTCCAAAATGAGTTTCTTGTATAAGAATGCGGAATCGTGTTATTTTCGTAGTGAATAAGGGACTAAGTAAGGCCAAAGCTTGAAAAGGAGTCATAGTTTATATTACAACTCCATTAAAAGCCAAAAACTACTAGAATGATACGATTCCGGTTATCTGAAAGCAGATACTCTCTCTGGACAAAATCCGACTTAGCCCACTTATTTACCGGAGCTGTAGATATATATTTATATATATCAGCAGGCCCGGTGAATAAGTGGTTAAGAAGAATTTTGCCCAGAGTGAGTTAATTGTATTGAAGGAAGCAGAATCGTGTCATTTCCGTTTTTGGATCGTGTCTCATTTCTGGTTAGAAATGGAGTTGTAGTAAAAGCAATAACTCATTTTCAAAGCCAATGGCTGACTTAACTCCCAACAAACTATGAAAACAACATGATTCCGCTTTCCTAAATACGTATTTAGTATAAAATTCGACTAAACCACTTCAAAGTGGCTGCAGATATAATCTTTCGTCGGAGATCTTTTTTTTAAAATATATAATAGATATAATTGTCATTTGGGTGACACAAAAAAGTATCTGCAAATTTGCCATTTTTCAGAACGAACCATTTTGAGGGGTTGTGTCATTGTAAAACTCAGCGTTATAATTTTTAATGAAAAATCCTGAAATGCCCTATGAATTATAATTATCGTTTGATGGGGAGACTGTGGTGTGGTGGTTAACATAACAACCTATTATTATCAAGGTCCCGTGTTAAAAAAAAATTGTAAGAATTTATAGTCTGATTGGAAATTAAAAAAAAAATTTTTTAAAGGAGTTTTTGGGTCACTAAGAAGACGTTATTATCTTGGTACGACTCGTACAGCCTCTATGGTTCGCTGCGTAATTAGGTTTTCCATTTTTTCCTAAAGTTTTTCATTCCTTCCTAAAGTATTCCATTCCTCCCGAAAGGCTACGGTTATCTTGTAGACAAGAGTCCTACCTGGAATAGAGCCTGCCTACGATGAAGATTTCTTCCCGCATGGCTGATCCGCTCCGACTGTTCAAGCCTAATGAAGACTCGCGTGCTCCCCCACTTCGGGAGAAGACGGCGGTCAGGTGAGCAGGGCCGTTCGATATGGAGTAACTGGGAGTCCACTAGGAGCTGTTCCAACATCGATCCGGCCTAGGCCTCAGCATTACGCTAATCACATCTAGCCTCTTTGTCCAGTTCAATCACATCGGAAGGAAGGTCTCGTATCCGTATATACGCGTCCAAACCCGGTAATCGAACGATGCCCATGTGAACTGAGAAACACCTAGTTCATTACTCCAACTAAAAAACATGTACCACTACAACCCATGAAGAATCTTGGATTCAGTACGTGGTAGAGATTGTACTGTTTCAACGACTACGGTTGGGGAGGGAGGTAATTTGTCGCGATCAACCACCACGTTTTCCCCAATTAAGGATACGTTACAGAGGCTGGGTGAGCACCAGGAGGGTGTCTAGATCCCAATGGTAAAGAATAATAGTTATTTATTGGAAATTATAAATTCTTCATCCTTAGAAATTTCTGATATGTGATTGAAGAGTTTGGAACGAATTAAATGGGCCATTAATAATTGATTGAACACTGCCATTATTGATGAGGATATCATTAGGATGGCACTAGGGCGATCGGATAGATTATCCGCGTCTAGTGATGTTTTTTTATTATACTTCCTTTTAAAAAAACTCTAGGGGCATCTGGGGGGGGGGGGGGGGCTGCGAACCCTCGAACTTGGGCATTGTAGGTAGTCATGCCACAAGCCCACATGTCACTCATTCAAAATAACGTTAATTATCAGTGACAGGGCACTTCAGGATCAGAATCAATCACATATGGCCTCTAAATGCTTATTAATGTAAAAAAATAAATATTTCATGCATTCTAAAAAACGGCAATTTTTTAGATAAGTTTGTGTGTCACCCTTCGCCTTTAAGTTGCTAAACTTTTTATTATAATAAGTCATTGCTGCATTCAATAACTTCAACGAATTCAAGAGGAAATAAAGGCGCGATTAAGGGCAGGAAATACTTGTTATTATTAGGTTTCAACACTACTAAGTTGGCGTCTTTTGTCCATCATCATTCTAGCTCTTCTTTCCGCATGTGAAACATGGCCGCTAGCGCTGAGGGATGAACAACGTCGTAAGGTATTCGAAAATAAGGTGTTATAAAGAATATTTGGTCCAAAAAAGGATGAGATCACTTGTATTTAGGAGATTACACAACGCGTAATTGCGAAGCATACACGTGTATAGATTACATATGTTTGTTCAAACGTTCATTTTTAGATAAAATGATTACCGAAGTATACACATTTCCCATAGTTACGTTCTTTTTCCTATACTAAAGCTCATGACAACTTGTATTTTTGAAAAATATTTAATGGGAAACGAATGAAAAGTTAAAACTTGTTATGACCTAACCCGAAGCGACAACCTGCGGAATAATTACCTAAATTTATAACAAACGAGTAGAGATAAAATAAAATTGGGTCGTAAAATATTCAATTGAACTGAATGAAAACTTCAAAAATGTGTTTTGAGAAAGAATGGAACAATGGGTTGTTTTGTTTTAATTTACAATTACCATATAAATTTTTACACAGAGAAGTGTTAATGGAACTTTCAAGGTCCAGGCTGTGGAAATTGAAACAACTCTTTTCCTTAATGTTTTGAGTTTATCGAGCGAAAAGATAAAATATGTCTTGTAATAAAAAAATAAACAAAAATAGAGTCTCTAGAACAGACAACTCAAAAACAGCCATGAACTTCTGGCTAAGACTGTACCAGAGGAATGGTACAGAGGTGTCATTACCCCCTCCGCCCTCATTCATTAAAATGGATATTAAACTAATTACTATAATTATCTTAGCATAACCATGTTAACTACTCATGCAAGGTCCACATCTTGGCACGCCAATGGATGTTAGGAACTCCGGTGTAAAAATTATGTCCAAAATCAAGCCTACCCAGAAGATTAATGCGATAAAGCAAGTAATAAAAATGGTATTTAATAAGTGGTAATAAAAATGGGATTTACTAGCAATAAAGGCAGCAGGAGAGAATGGGTAAGCGAATAAACCAGGCTAAAATAAAATGTACTTGCTAACTGGTCACCACCACCACTTCTACTTAAGTCATTACAATTAGTCATTTGAAAGTGAAGTCATTTCTTACTGTGTGTAGACAATCTGCCCATTTCAAGAGAATGAATGATATTGATTAATGAATTACCTGGCAAAGAAAAACACCTACAATGTCATTTGCCACCATGGGGGTGTAGCGGATATAATAGCCTCACTATAACCAAGGTCGCGCTCTCGCAGTCCGGCAAATTGCGTTGGGATTTTACACCCGTCTTTCAAAAGGGGCGTAAAATGGGGTCCTGTCCTGTACTGGATAAAGATCCGTACCCTAATTATACCTGGATAGGCAAAGTTTAGGACTCCCACTGTACCATCATCTGATTAGCCATAGCAGTATAAAGTAACTTTAAACTGATAAAAAAACAGCTCATTACAACCACTACCTCTCCTGAAGTCATTTGAAAGTGTAAGTAATTTTTTGTTATGCGCAGAAAACTTGTCCATGAGAGTAGATGTTATTATTGCCTTGGAAACAAACCAAGATATCATTTGCGACCAAGTGCAGTCAAGTGCGCAACACGATTATGTTAATAGCGACTATCATTATTATTACAATCATTGCCGATGATTATGAAGTCGAGAACTCAATCAAAGAAAAATAGCTATATTTTTAAATATTTTTATTTTTAAGAGAAAAGATTTGTCCAGGCCGGGATTCGAACCCGGGTCACCCACGTCTCTGGCGTTGTACTATAACCAACTTAGCTAACCTGGCTCGTAACACGGCTAGACAAGTAAATTGTACTAATAAGGATAAATACACCTAATAAGCACGGCCGGAGGTTAGCTCAGTTGGCTAGAGCACCACGGTAGAGACGTGGGCGACCCGGGTTCGAATCCCGGCCTGGACAAATCTTTTATCTTCAAAGTAAAAATATTTAAAAATTATAACAATTAATAAAAAAATAAAATAAAATTAATTAAAAATAGCTATACATTAATATTTTTCTAGAATAAAACTTTCAATTATTTAAATATCTCAATTAAAGTAACACTTTTCTAGAAAATTTACTTGTATGTCGACGTCTAAATAATTTATATCCCTTTTTAAATAAAAAAAAAAAAATACAAATACAAATAAAATAAAATTCTAAGTAAAATTTTAAAAATTAAAATGTATTACTATTTTATTTAGGAATCAATAGAGAAAAAAATGAAATCTACCTATTGTAAATGTGTTTCCAGGAATAAATTTAAATGCACTGGACAAAAGTCTGGATCAAATTTTGATTCATAAGATATAGCATATATTAAGAAATGAAGTATATTCTTCTAGATTACTTTTAATTCATGGATCTCACAAAAGTGGGAACTTTTTTGTACCCTGTTATTTATTTTTGTGTTAATTTCAATTCAGAATAACGACAGGACTCTGAAGCATAAATGTTATTAAATTAGATTTCTTGCGAAGTCATCATAAACGAATAGTTCGGTTTTATATGAGACGTTTAGGATCAAAAATAAATCCGAGAGTCGAAAGTAGACTTTTTCACTAGTTCAGTCAACAGTGCTTGATGCTCAAGAATACTTCGGGGCAAAACCTTTGAATAAACGGGGTAAACTTGAACTAAATTCACGAATAATAAGGCGGCAAAGTATCGTGTTGGAGATCAACGCTAGACTAAACTAGCGAAAATGTGAAAAAGACAATTTTCGAAATATGGGAACCACCCAATTTGACCCCAAACGCTTCATATGCAAATGGTTCACGTTAACAGACAAGATTCGAAGAAAATTCAATTAACGTAATGTATAATGATACATATCGAAAAAATTAAACGCATGAAGGAGTTTGTGTTCATTACGTGGTAGATACTGTACTGTTACTAGGACAATGGTTGTGGAGCGAGGTGATTTTAAAATATTAATAACCATAATTTGAGGGGTTTTTTTTGTTTTGGTTTTTTTTATAGACCAGCAGCGCAAATTAACCAGAATGATGAACAATACCGGAACAGAAACGCAACTAAATCAGAAATTATAAACAATAATGAAAGTAGGTCAACTATAAAACAGTAAATAATGATTTAATCTTCAGTAAAACTGCTCCTGTGAGCGTTCAGATAAAGCGACTAGTTACGACCGTGGATCTTGAAAGAAAATGGGCCATTGCAATCCATCTTGCGGGCGTGGCCAACGCTAGTAGTGCACAATCTTCCTAACAAGATCTGACCTCCTTAGTCCGTCCCGTCATCAATCACTAATGCGACAATGGCAGGGGAGCATTCGACCTAATGGGTCAGCGTTGAAATAATATTGAGAAGTGAATAAGCGGCTACATGTCCCAGGAAGTGACGGGACAACAACGGAAGAGGAGTTTCCCCAATCAAAAATGAATCTCTGTCATGAATGGTCTAACATAAGCTGAATACAAATCAGATGGTCAAATAGATATATGATAACTTTTAAATACCGAATATAGTTTTATTGGTTGTTTATTCATACAACGTAACTTTATGCTGCTATGGATAATCGAACTGGGCAGGATCGGGTGGCCCATATTACGCTTCTTCCGAAGGATGGCATAACCAATAAGCTTGTATTCCCTTTTAAAAATCCTAAGGCCACCTGCAAATCAGAGCCACCATACAAATCAGATAGTCTAATAGAAATATGATAACTTTTAAACGCACAAAGGAATATAGTTTTAGTGCTTGTTTATTGATTTGACGTTACTAAGTACTGCTATCGTTACTAAGCGCTGTTATCGGACTATGCCTCAGTGGGAGTCCTAAATTTTGCCTATCCAGGTATATTTAGGATCGGAATCTTGAACGAGTACTTAACACTGCACGGGCTCGGGACCACCATTTTCCGTTCCTTCCAAAGGATGGCATGACCATGGATTATTTTCTCCATTTAAAAAAATCCGAAGGCAACCTTCCGGGCTGCGAACCCGTGACCTTGGACATAGTAGGTTCCTATGCTAACCATTACACCACAGGTGATCTCTATAGTTTAATTGAAAGTCTTGTTACTTTCGATGAAAAGTGGATATATTCGCGGAAGTGGGCTCAGTGAGGCACCGTGAGAACGGCCATGACAGATGATTATTTATTCAGTTACATCATTTGTGGATTGACCCAAGGGTCAGGAAAAGGAATTATTCATAGCTAATTTTAAAAAGTTATTCAACCTACAAATTATCATATTATTTAGTAAGCAAGCTTAATTTTTAATATCAAATCATAGTTTCATCAAATTTAGAATCCTAAAGAAAACTATACAGAGACAAATTTCTGATCTTTTGTGCTTGGAATGAATCACACTGTAGTAAGACAACTAGTCCAATTTCCTGAATTTTAGAATAAAAAACATGAACAGAAAGAGAAACATAATGTACATCAGGCCAGAAGGCTACACAATACAAACCACAAAGTGTTTATAAAAGTGAGAAAGAAGTAAGTACAATAAAAATGGTAATTATTCTGCAGATTGTCGCTTCGAGTTAGTCACAAGTTTTAACTTTTCATTTATTTCCCTTTAAATATTTTTCTAAAATACAATTTATCATTACCTTTAGTATGGATGTAATCATGGGAAATGTATATAGTTCGGTAATAATTTCATCTAGAACTGAATGTTTCAACAAACATATATCATCTATTAATACATATATACTTCAAAATGTAAGTCGAAACTTTTATTTCTAATAATTACCAAAATCAACTTATCATCCATAATTACATTGTATTTTCCATACTAAAGCTCACGATAACCTGTATTTTTGGAAAATATTATAATGGGAAACGAATGAAAAGTTAAAACTTGTTGTGAATCAACTCAAAGTGACTACCTATGGAATAATTACCAAAAAATTAAATAAAAGTACAATTTGTGACAAAATACTAGGCAACTAAGGAGAGTAAATAAATAAATAAAAAGACGAGCTAGGATGTTCTAACTTCTTTTTACGAAAGACGACAAAAAAGGAATCTTGTCCTGGACTAGTTTAGTCAAAAAAATATTGCAGGTGTCATGGCTATGCATCTAGTAAAGGATCCGTCCTGAATCTGGTAAAAGTTAAAAGTTTCAAAAATAAATATATTATTAAGTTGGAATTGTTGCCTTCCTTCAGTTAACAGATTCAAATGCATCCTGTTTAAACGACATCCCTCTTTTATCTGGTATATCCCAAGTGTTGTTAGGTACAGATTAGCTTCTGTCAATTATTCCTATCCAAAGAATAATATCGCATGGATTAACTTATGAGCATGACAAACAAGGATTTATGCTCCCAAGTTTACTAAGTTCAGTATGCTGCACATGCGACATAAACACACCA
The DNA here is from genome assembly GCA_964056705.1 of Troilus luridus. NCBI lineage: Eukaryota > Metazoa > Arthropoda > Insecta > Hemiptera > Pentatomidae > Troilus > Troilus luridus. The sequence continues at coordinate 55,856,463 of OZ057417.1, read as the reverse complement.
GAAAAGTACTCAACATCTACTCATGACACTAAGGTCATATAAAAGACTCACCCCTGGCCCACTACCTGACTCATTGTCTTGAAGTATTATACCTAAAGGTATTAAGGTATTAAAGTATTATACCTAATATAGTAGTTAACTTTAATAACAGTTAACCCTTATCATCCAGACAGGATTTATGAAAGCCTGTTGTATAGACCCAGTTGTCCCAATGAATATTATTAAATAAAAGAAAAAAAAGCACTAGAATCTAATACTAATGGAAAGCATCAGGGGCATCTTAAAGGTCTTCACATCAATAATGCCAATGAGACGTATGTTCAACTCATTATTAACAACCTTTCCAAACACTTGAATCACACATTGGAAATCTCTAAGGATGGAGATTGATAATTTACAATAAATCACAATTATTATTTATCCTAAACTAACAATTTATATATCTCACTTTCCCTTGTCGAACAATGTTTAACAACAATAACTTTAAACTTATTCAGAACCAAAAGGAGTAGTAATTAAATTGTCATCCAAGATTGTAATTAAATAGTACTTGTTATTTTAATATTGATAAGAAAAACACTCTAGATATTCAATTATTATAAAAGGAACATGTTCATGATCATAATTGAGTACTTAAATATAAATCAATCACTTCAAGCAGTTTATAAATTAGTTAGTTTAAATAATTAAATAAAATAGCATAATAACTCAAAATCAAACAGCTAGAAATAAAAAAAAGGACAATTTAGAGGTATAACATTTGTAATAAGCTGACTTGAAATACATGAATATCAAGTCAAGAATATTGAAAAGTTGTGACTAAGTGATCATTTTTAACAATTGATTTTTTATATACTGCAAAACATTAATTATGATTAATTAATAATTAACAAACATGACTAAAGTTTAGCACTAAGAGACAAGATTATATCAACAGAAAATAGTTTTTGCTAAAACATTTCTGAATAAATTCCATTGATAGAAAATAAATTTGAATTGAAATAGAATTTAATTAAAGAACAACAAAACTTTTCCTATACAGATAATACGTAACGGGCATTTGGTCTGAGGAAAAAAAATCACTACTCTAAATTGAAACATAAAATAATGTATTATTGATATAGTCTAATTTATTACTCTAGCGGTTAAATTGCTGACTTTTATACTCAAACATTAGATTTAACTAGAAAATACAATTGGCTTGGAATATCATATAAAACATTATTATTGTAAAATTACAGTTTCTGATTTGCATATATAACTAAGTGAACTTTTAGATGAAATGAAAGACATTAATTTTTGAATTTCTACAACATTTACCAATTTGATTTTTTCAAAATATGTATAAGCAATCTTCAAACATATATTACATGGAAATATAACATAAACATGGACAGTACGATAATTAAGAAAAATTCAATCAATAAATGTCATAGTGAAGAGTTTGTATAGACAAATTGAAATTAATTATAATCTGTTTGGTGGCACTTGCTTTAAAATCAGGACTGTAAGATATACGTATGTACTAAATGATCGTTTTCAATTCTCAAACTGTCGATTAAACCATTAAAGATATTTTTCGTTGAAATCATGATAATTTAAAGTATCATCTGATAAATGATTTTATAAGCTAAATATAATAGCAGCATGAAAACTGGAGAAAGGTTTCTAATTGAGCTTTCTAATCAAGACAAACATTAAAATTATAATCAGATATCTTACCCAGTAGATATAACATAGCATGTTGGTCGAACACGAGGAAACGTTGTGTCTGTAATGATGTCTTCTCAAAGTAAAACTTTCTGTCATTGGTCGTGATCACAATACTTTTTTACAATCACACTCATTAATAACAGATTGAAAATAACACAATCGTCAATCTACTCACTTAAGTTCTAACTTCAATTTTCAAATTAGATTCTAATTCATTACTTCATTTCACCTGAACCAGTTAACACCAAAATTCTGGAACAGAAATAAGTAATGTAAACAATGTTAATTATCATTCCAAAGGCTAGAATTCGTAATAAAACGAGTTATAAAAATAATTTAAGGAGAGAACATTCAAAATGACGAAATGTCAAAGATTATTATCAGAAACATATCACAGATTGAAAAAATCATTCGCTTATTATTATTTAAAAATACTTAATGGCCTGTAAAAAAGATCTGGATTTAATATAATTGATAATAACCTTAAACGTACAGAATACTAACGGAGAAATAGATGGTCCACTTTACTTAATCTATTCAAAATAATTCAATCACAGAAAAATTGTACAACACACTGGTCAAACACAACCTTGTAACAAATAACTGCGATGAAACCTGCTCCTGGTGTATTTTTATTGTGTCAGATCTAGAAAGCTGTAGAAATACTTAAAAGAAATCTTTAAAATAATAAAACTAAATTGATTTTAATTCATATTTAATAATAAATTTTATTTTTGTATCTTCATGAATAATTATTCACTTTCTCTTATATACAAAGCATTGTCAAGTCTTTTTTTTTTTTTTAAATAGGGTATTGCTTAAAAAAAGGCATATATTTGTTCATATAATAAATGTTTGCTAAAATAAATAAAAAATTGATAACTATTCATTAATTTATGGTATAGATGAGTTCAATTAACTTTCCATAGTAGCGTTGACTAATTGTATTTTCAAAATCTGTAATCTATCTTCAAACAATCATTTAAACAATGCCTCTATAGTACGAAGTATAAAAGCTAAGTAGGAGTTAAACTTACTTAAGTATCCCAGGATTCCAAGTATCTGTAAGACCTTATAAAGCATCTACTTCAAAGCACGAAATCCTAAAGCCATTAGACGTTGCTACGTAACTATTATGTTCCCTTAGTGTGGAGTATAATAAAAAAAGATATTACATAAATAGTAATTTAGAAATAATGAACTACTTGCATTATATCTAATTATTTTATATTTGAGACTGGGGCTGTAATTCCGATGTTCACTGGCTCTGGCGGGTTCACTAACTGGGGTTTTAGAGGGAAAATTTTACTGGTTGCGGGTTGCGGGAAAATATTAGTGAAACTAATATTATATGGAAATGCAAGAAAATATCAAAACTTGAATAAGATAGCGCTAAATTAAATGGGTGATGAGAAAAATAAGGAGAAAGATTTACGTAGACCTAAAAATGATTGGAAATTCAGAGTTGGGGGGGGGGGTATCTGTAATACCTTAACTATACCACTACAACCCAGGAAGGGTCTTGAATTGAGTACATTGTAGAAGCGGTGTACTATCTCAAGTACAGAGGTTGTGTCAGGAGGTCCTAGATCACGCACAACCGCCAGGGTTTCCATAATTTAGCATACTTACTTTATAGAGGCTGGGTAAGTCCTAGGAGGGTCTCCATATCACTCAGGATTCATCCCTGGCTGTTAAACCGATGAAATAAATTATCTGCCACAGCCGGATTTGAACTTAGGACCTTCGGCACGGCAACTCAGTGCTCAACCACTAAACCGAATAGCTGCTCCCGAAGTAAACTCCTTTCTACAAGTCACTGGTCGTCGACCATGCTGAATCACAATCAAGGGATTACTAATCTTCTTTTAGTTTGAGTCAGGTGAAAGGCACAAAGTTGTAAACGATATGTCTCTCCACTGCGTCTAAATCTTCGGAAACAAACTTACGAACGTTTTTCCTCAAAAGAATGGGCATAAATAATTTAGAAGAATGTGGAAGCCATTAGTGGATTCCATTCGATTATTTATGAACCAAGGAGATAACGACGGTCATCATTGGTCCCCTTCTAAGAAATGCAGAGGTCCCATCTACAGGATTGTCTGTGATTTTCTACAATACGCGAAATGCTAATATAAATTTAATTAGCAAGCCGAAACAGTATCGATTATGGTGGATGTATTGATACAATAGGTTTTCATCTGGGACACTATCCTTAAAATAATCCATCAATAATATACGTCAGTCTTACCTGAAAGATCTTCACCCATTCAAGTAGTGCAACATTCAACATTTTTCCCAACTTTATGACAAACATTTTTCTCTCAAAATTTATTTATGAGTATTTTAAAAATAAATACCAAATTTATTAACGACAGATACCATAGGCTTTGTACAATTACCCAATCTTCATCTAGTTTGAACAGTAACATGGTAATGGGTCTTGTAACTTATAGGAGTTTCCATTCCCGTCTTCCTGTTCAGAGTTGTGAAGGATTCTTAAGTCAGCGTCCATACTGTCTACTAATCTTTGAGTCTATAGTTCCTGGTATGTTCAGACTTATACTCTTGCATTTTCCTTCCTCTATTTAAAATTACAAGTCCAACCCAACCTTCGGAGCTGATAATATTTTGATCATGATCTAGGGTATAGCACTTCTGGTTTTGATGTCTCTTCCAAACTTGTTCCTGGGGTCATATATAGTCCATCCTAACATGTTGGTCTACAGGATTTAATTTGGAGTGGCGAGAGAAAATGAAAGCATGTCCTTAATACTTCACCATGCGGTACAAGAGCCTAGAGGCTCCTCCTCACCAGGAGCTGCTAAGGATGAAAGTCCTTGGGTCTGTACAGTGATGTCTAGCTCAAAAGATTGGGGTGGAGATATATTGTGATGGTATTAACTTCTAAGGGTCAAAGTACTGTTCCTCCGACCTGAAGGGCTAGAATATATATTTGGACCAACACCTCTATAGTCCAGTTTAGGTTTGATTTTATTAAATGAAGTGGAATGGATGATGATTTGAAACTTTTTCAAGCTCTGCGATAATAAAATCAAACATTTAATTTATTCAATATAAAACATATAGTGAATCTTCACTAGGCATATCAAGTATTGCGCCAATCTCACAAATAAATCCACTTATCCTTCTGATTTGTAATTGGTACATTTGTTTTTAGTTTAGAAAACAATGTAAATTTAAGTTTGTGTAAAGAAAGAATAATATTAATAACAATGAATTATAATCTTGAGCTCACTGGGTACACACTAGAGACCCTGCAGTTCCTCTTCTGCCCCAACCAGCCTCCACAGTGTGGGAAAACAAGGTGGATGAGCATGATCTATTCCATGTCATCTCTTTTCACTACTGTTGGCTTATTATCAGTACACTCTCTAACAATTACAAAATCCTATGCACTTTAAGGATTGTAATATTGTTTGATAAGTGTTTCGCTGTGAGCAATAAGTAGGTATTTCACTTCATAATTGTATGAGTGGTCTAGGGTCTAGTAAATAATTTTTGAAATGGCATTATTAAAAACCTAATATTGCATAATCACGTAATTAGTAATAAAGTAAACGTTTGTAATTTTAACTGGCCAACTCTGAGAGCATACATTTATGTATCAATAAAGCAAAATTAAGTAAGCACTGCATATTAGCCTTCTGAAGAGTAGTTTTTCTGCTTATTTCACTTCTAATTGAAAACTATCAAATGAGCACAGCTAAAATAGTAATAAATTTTAAACTTAAATCTTATATTTCAAAGTAATTGGTCAATTAAAAATTACCACAATCATAGATAAATCTTTAAAAAACAAACAAATGGTGATTATTAGAGTACTGATTCCTCATAAAATTACATCCAGTAAACCATACTTTCACAAATATAAAAATGAGTTTCTACCAATAAAATCACAACTTCCTCTCACCAAACCCAACAAAAAATATGCAATCGGCCCAATTCAATTGAAGTATGACATATTATTCTCTATGTTAATGGCCTATTGTAGTCCTTGCACTTTTCTAAAATCATATTTTGGAAAGTTATAAAGGGATTTCATGGTTTATAAATTAAGAGGTATAGAGCTACCAATATTTGTAGTTCTATTCAAAGTTACCAAAGCACTGACTATCTTTTCATTTAGTGCAGTCTATTTAGATTAGTAACCATATGGCTTGTAATCCTATATACCTGTGCTTAATACATGGCCATCAATATCCCCTATTCATCGCACCCTTCATTTCTTCTACCTTGTCTGATTATACTATTGCTTCAATATCTTTGTAAAATGAAAAAACGGATCAGTTAGATTTGTTCTATTGGTCATCAATTTGAGTTAATGAGACTTACAGGATTCAATTCTCATTATCCTACACAGGTTCGAATATAAAGTGATTTTTGAATAATCTGTGAAATGATCCATGCAATAGCCGCCTCATACTGTCCGATAACTCCAAAATCATTTAAAACTGTACCTGCATGAGAGCGGAAACCAAAAGCTACTTCAGTATTGCTTAATTTATATCATAACAATCCTACATCCAAAACCTTCAGAACTTACTCTTAATAAAATATAATCAGATATTTTGTACATTATTATCTTATCCTACCCTATCATCTTCTGCCCATGTACATTACATTGACAGAAGATAATAGTTCCAGCTCTGTTAATTTTTTTTTTTTTGAGTAGCTTGAATACTTTAGTTTTAATTTTAAGTTGTTACTATTCTGTAAAAATCTATAATTTCGCCAAATGATTTAAGTAAAACAAGAGTTGAATCTAAAATCAATAAAGGTTGTCAATAATATTGAAACTAAGCTTTCAAAATGGCCATACCTGTGAGGCACCTGCACCTGGGTCACAAAATTATTTACTTAACTACAATGGTGTAGTTTTATTTTAGATAGACTGATGTGTTCTGTGAGCATTCTCAATTTATTCACATTTTGCATTAAGTTCTATCAAAAATGAACTAATATATAAAAGAAATCTTAGTTTTAAGTGCATATACTTTCATTAACAAATATACATGGGTATTCATTCCATTAAGCATTTATATTACCTCATTGATGCCTTCCACCACAAACTTAAAAGGATTTAATAACCTGTAGCAAGAGATCATTTTGGAATAAACCAAGGTAGTAAAATAAAAAATTGTCGAAGCATGACAATAACAAATATGTTTTGTGGTTATTTTCTACTACACAAGCTAAGCAATAAAAGGTCACCTTATGAAATTCTTTAATTCTAAAATCAAAGGGATGAAATACCTACTAATTTCATCCAAATGAACTAATTAATCTGAGTTTACTTATAAGATTGGCGTTTTGCAATAGGTTGATTTTGGAGTAATAAATTAATTGTAACATTTGGATAAATTAATTTATTGAAGAATACAATCGTTAGTTCAATGTAAATAAGTAAAATGATGAAAATTCTTTTTTAAAGAAGTCTACCCTTAGGTTTGTCCTAGCGTTTATCTTTCAGATACTTTGTAGACCGGCAACAAATTCATAAAGCCATTCATACAAAACGAGAGGAAAAGAAAGCTCTTTGTAAAAATATCAAAAACAGAAAATCATAATAACCATTGTATATAAATGTACTTAATTAAAAAAAAGGGAAAGAAATGAAAAGTGAATAATTCTATCGTTAAAATATAAAGGTACAATTGCACAATTATAATAATTTTTGGTTCCTCACTATAAATTTAAAATAAAAATGGAATGGAATCTTAAATGAATATTTAATACAAGATTCGGTGAGCAGCAAAGGTATATAACTATTATAAATGTAATTCCATAATTATCTATAGGTAAATGCAAATAATTGAAGAATGTATTTTCAACATAGTTGTCCAGAGTCAGCCACAGTGATATTTTTAGAAGTTTTGCCACTCTGAGATCCATAGGATTCCAACTTCTTAACGACATCCATGCCCTCTACGACAGCTCCAAAGACAACGTGTCTGTTGTCAAGCCAGCTGGTTTTGACGGTTGTAATGAAGAACTGACTTCCATTGGTGTTTGGACCAGCGTTGGCCATAGACAGAATACCTAAAAAATGTTATCACCAGTTATTGTAACTTATAGTATATCCCTCTAAAGGTTATATTAAAACAACTTAACTAAAGAAGAATAAACAACTTTGCTACAAGTTTAAAGATTTACTAGATTAAGATGATTTTGTTTTATTTAGCAATGTAACCTTCATGGTACTAAAAATCAAAATACAAGAACTTTGACTGCATAATACTATTACAAGGTAAATAATATAGTCCATGAGCGAAAGTTAAATGACATGAGTCAAATAACTATTAGAATGGACATAAATAGCAATATTTAAAGATAAAGTTGAACTATAACTAATATGTATTAATTTCCTCTAGAATTGATTCAAAAGTTAAAAAAAAAAAACTTATAGAGTATTAATAGTGATTTAATTCAAAATATTTCTTTGATGATAGAAATAGATAAATAAACTATAATTAAATCAAACAAATAATCTCGAGTAACTCGTTTATTATGTTTAACTAAATCGATAAAAATACTTAAGCTAAAAACATTTTAATAATTACATTATTGTCATATAGTTACTGTTACTAAGAACAATAACAAATACTTCTCATGAGAAAGCTTACCAGGTCCAGTGTGCTTCAATTGGAAGTTCTCATCTTCAAACTTGTTGCCATAAATAGATTTGCCTCCAGTTCCATTGTGTCGGGTAAAATCACCACCCTGGCACATGAAGTTGGGGATGACCCTGTGGAAAGTTGAGCTCTTGAATCCAAAACCCTTTTCGCCAGTGCACAGAGCCCTGAAGTTTTCAGCAGTACGAGGTACTACATCACTACGGAGCTAAATGGAAAATAAAAGAGAAAATTAATATGAAGATGCAGAGGATAGAAAAACAATAATATTATAATTGTAGAAGGGAGTCTATTGTAACCATACCAAAAAAGAAAACAAACATTAAGATATCTGTTCTATGGTAGTCGCTTCAAGTTGAGTTACAAATTTTAATAGTTTATTCGTTTCATTTTTAATATTTTTCAAAATATATATGTTATCATGAGCTTTAGGATCGAAAATAGGATGGGGATAATAAGTAGATTTCGGTAATCATTTTATCAAGAAATAAAAGTTTCAACTAACATTTCGAAGTAGCGATGATATGTTTGCTGAACCTTTAATTCTAGACGAAAAGATAACCAAAGTATATACATTTTCCATACTAATGGCTCATGACATATATTTTTGGAAAGAAGGAGAAGCGAATAAATAGTTAAAACTTGTTGTAACTAAACATAAAGTGACAACCTAATAATTATCACTTAATTAACTAAAGATGAAGAGTTAACATCTTTGCTACAAGTTAATAGATGTTTTTGAATAAAATAATTTTGTTTATTTAACAATGTTACCTTCATGATAAGAACAAATCAAAATATAAAAACTTTGACTGCATAATAACATTACAAGGCAAACAATATAGTCCATGAGCGAAAGTTAATTAACATGAGCCAAATAACTATTAGGATGGACAAAAATAATCTAAATTAATCTAAAAAATAAAGTTATATTTTAATTCCATTATGGAATCAAAAATGCCTGAATGTCTGTAACAGAAGTTAATTTTTTTTTATTCCAAAGCTAAACCCTTCAGGAAGATTACTATATCTTTAACAAAGAGGATGCAAAAAATGTTTATAATAAAACTTATCTAACAATTTAAAGTGGATCACAGATAACAGCCAAATAAAAGTAATCAAATGAAGGAGAACTAAAACTCATTATCATTTAAAAATCAAAATAAATAACGAGTTTATGATAATACAACTTATTATATTGCGTGGGGTGATAATTAACGTTTAGTTTTAACAATAAGATTTTAAGATCATGATCACTATTTATAAATAAAAAACAAAATTTTTTTTTGTAAAAGAAATTACAGATTAGAAAATTGACATCATGCAACCCAACTTGAGATATCAAATTCAAAATCAATTCAATAAACTAAAAAATTTCAGTGTTAATAAGTTCAGTTTCTAAATAACAGCGCTGAATAAAATAAAATTTTAAATGTCTAATTTTTTTTTTGGAAGGAAAGTTTAATAGTAAACATTTATAACTTACAAAGAACCTTTAAAAGTAGTTTTGTGTTAAAATAAGGTCCATAAGATTATTAAAAAAACAATAAAATAAGATAGCCCATTCAATCGATTACAATATCAAAGCAAAATATTTTATAAAGCTATCTAATAAATTAATTCTGATTTTCAAATTAACATAAACGGAAACAAGAGTTGTTCACGAAGTCATATTCCTTATTTCAAACTCGACTCAGTTGTGATAATGTTACCACAGCTCATCATAATGAGGTAAAACAATACATTTAGATAAACATCAATATAATACAGTATTATACAAAACATAAATGAATTTAAAACAGCAAATATTAGGTGAACATTCATTGTAAAACAGATAATCAACATTAAATAACTTAAGTTAATGGAACTTAGGGAGGATTCAATACAACATTGGTTTAACACAACTAAATTTTTATTGTTGACAAAACCATAACATGTTTAAATTGGGGACTTATACATAAATAGATACATGTACATTTATTTAAAACATTAAACAGAATCATTATGAATCCAACAAGGAAGACATATGCAACAATGATGCAATGAGAAATTTTCCATCTCCCCCTCTCAACAGAAATATAACCATGATTGATAATACAAGATTAACAAATTAAGTGAAGAACTCATTGATCAAGGTAAAATTAGTTTAATAAGATAAAATAGCAAAACAGCTCTAGGCTTTACTCGTTGGAAATCATATTTAAAACAGGTATAACCTGATTAATGAAAAAATTGAAAGAATGCTTGATTAAAAACATTATGTATCTACAAGTCGGATTCAAATGGGTTAAAACTAATCTTCAATGTAAAGGGTTGCTGGTAATAAAAAAAACGTTGATAACATTAAATTGGATATCATACTGAACACATGGCACAGGAGTCAAAGAGAAACAAAAATCATTTAAAAAATAATTACTTAAAAATAGGAAAAAAATTTGTAACAAGTTATTCCGTGACAAAGGACTTAATTACCTTGAAACAAAGTCAGCGTGGGTTGCAAAATATTCCAGTTAAAAAATTTAAAACCAATTTGCATTATCTGATAATTTACCTCATTAACGAACAACTATTACGTTATCTTAACTCGGAAAACAAGGAACTAACGAGAAACGGAAAATTATTTATCTCAAAAATAGAAAGTATAATTGTAGGTGGGCCACGATGCTTAGCCAACCAACAGGAGCCGGTTGGAGTATTGATGAAATGACTTACCTCCATAACAATTCTTCCAGCGGGCTGGCCATCGACTTCCATGTCGAAGAACACTTTTGGCAAACCCATTTCTATTACTTTTTTGGCAGAAAGTGGTAAAGAGGAATGAAACGAACGGAGCCCAACGACAGAGCTTGAGAAGTGACTGAGGAGGGGACGACTATGGCGGCACAAGCTAGCAGCAATGAAACTCATCCTAACGGAAGTAGGGCGCGCCTCTTACTACATTCTATTTTTCTCATGGATCAACGAAATTCAAAGCTAGTTCTATTAAATAAAAATTATAGTATAAAAAATTATAATAACAATTTACCAAGAAACATATTTTTATTGCTTTATTACCAATTTCTCCCCTTATAAGTTATACTTGATTAAACATTTGTTCTTTTTTCACCATGACATGGACATTTAAAACATATATTATTGTTCATTTATTAAAAAACCTATCTACAGATGATAAAAATATAAAACTAACAATATGGATTAATTCCTTTTAATTTTAGATGCCATACTTTTTTGTAAACCGTTTAATAAAAGAATAAAACTAAAAAAAAAAATGCAAATTTCTGGTTAATACAGAAGTATTTATTTGTATTTTACAATTAAATATTCTTTATAAAATTAAACAAATATTCTATTTAAACAAGTATGTTTTTATTACTTATTAATGAGCGGTAAACTTAAAGTAATAAGATTTGAATGAGAAAATACATTTCTAACCTATCCAAGGTCAACAATTATGTCAAAGCTTGGCAAACTCAGCCTATGCTTCCCTGATTAGTCTGTATTCCTATGTCCTATGCACAGCTAGTGTAGCTTTCTCATATTGGTTTGGTTTTATAAACTATTAATTTTGTTTTCACATTTTTATTTAATATTATCAACATTTGAAAATGTAAATATGTAATAATAAATTAGTATCAGACAAAAGATCTTATTTCTGGATAGGTTAGTTAACTAAGGTGGGGTTGGGTTTGCTTAAGCTTGGCAAACGCGAGAACTCAAACTATTACAGTTACTAAGCCTTGACGGTTGTCCCGCCATTATCAACCCATGGAGGAAAAACAAACGGTTAAATTTCAAACGTTGTTGTGAGTTGTGTGTGTTGTAAGCAATTGGATTCTATAATTTAACGGTATATTTTTGTTCGGAGTTTGAGAATATCTTCTCTTCTTCTCATTTCTTGCGTTCTTCAAACTTCATCATTGCAAAATGTATATCAAAAGCATCATACTTGATGGTTTTAAATCATACGGTTCCAGGACAGAGATTAATGGATTCGATCAAGAATTTAATGCCATTACTGGATTAAATGGTACAGGAAAGTCAAATATATTGGACTCTATTTGCTTTGTTTTGGGAATTAGCAATTTAACCCATGTAAGTAATTTCCTTAGTTGAAGTTATAATTTTGTGTTCCCTTTTGCATACCTCTTTTACCCATTTATTTAAACGTTATCTGATATCCATAACAGTAAAAAAGAATAGTAAAGGTTATTTAAAGTGTGATCTGCCAGGTTTTCTTAATTAATATTGTTTCTTAAAAGGAACCTCTAATAATGATAATTTAAAAAGGAAATTTTGCATTGCCTTTTCTTTTATATTGTTGATATTCTATTTCATTGGAATTGCTGATGTTAAAGTTCAATTGTAAATTGAGTACAATTTTTATAGAACTAACTAACAAGTCATGTATAAGATTTAACCTAACTAACATTCTATTGAATGTTAGCTTTCTGTGCTGAACGAATTATTTTTTGTCATGTAAAGTTTAGCATTTTTAGTGAATCACTTAGATTTTGCACTTGCCAATCTTAATGTCAAACATGTTTCGTGTTATCAGTTTTATCAGATCACTCGCAGTCCTGGGTTTGATAAGGTTAAATGAATTTGTAGAGTCTTAAGCAGTTTAAGAATTTGAGATACCTTTTTAAAGATGTTTGCCTGTCTGAAGCAAAAGAGGGACAATCTTTAAAAAGTAAATGTGACATGATAATCTATGTTGACATTCATCTCTGTTGTGTATTGGATCATTTCTAGTGGTGCAGTGGATTATTAAATTTTATTTTATTTGGTAGTTATTCCACAGGTTGTCCCTCGAGTCGGGTGATAACAAGTTTTAACTGTTTATTTGTTTTATTATTAATATTTCTCAAAAATACAAGTTAACGTGAGCTTTAGTATGGAAAAGAGAATGTAATCATGGGCAATGAGTAGATTTTGATTATTATTTCTCAAGAAATAAAGGTTTCAACTAACATTTTTAAGTATTGATGATCCCAGCCGGGTGCAAATCTTTCTCTTAAAAATAAAAATATTTAAAAATTAAAGCAATGATTAAAAAATTATAATAAATTATAGATGATATATGTTTGTTGAAACTTTCATTTCTAGATGAAATGATTACCAAAGTATACATATGTTCCAGAATTACATTATCTTTTCCATAATAAGGCTTCCTTGTATTTTTGGAAAAAATTACAAGGGAAAAGAATAAACAGTTAAAACTTGTTGGGACTCAAATTGAAGCGACTACCTGCGGAACAGATAACTTGTATTTTATCTTTACAATATGAGTTCTAAACATAGAGGCAAATCTATGCTGTGTAGATGTCATACGTATAAGTTAATTATTAATAAGTGTATTAGTTAACAACCTTTGAGGTAAGGGTTCTTTTTATTAATTGGGGTTTTAAAAATATATGAGAGCTAGGACTTACGTCTTCTAGAGAGAACAGACAAATCCAAGTTATGATCTCGTAATTACCAACAATTGTGGTTCAGAGTTATCTATACCACATAATGCTTTCTATGTCGTATATATCTGTTACTCTAAGTGGACTTAATGCTCTCGAATTATTATTTCATTTCACTTATGTATTTGTTTAAATTATTTCTTTTACAGGTACGAGCAAGCAATTTGACTGATCTGATTTACAAATGTGGACAAGCTGGAGTAACTAAAGCCTCTGTTACGATCGTTTTTGATAACAAAGATACGAGTAAGAGTCCTATAAATTATGAACAATACGAGGAAATCACTGTTACTAGACAAGTGAGTTTTTGTTATAAAGTTCACATTATTTTTAACTTATATTTTTATTTAGTTCGTTAACATTTATTGATCTTTTTTTAAATAAATTTATCTCAGCCAATTCTGCTGTTCGTTATACTATCCTACTTTTATTACTTTTGTAACTTAGATTTCCGTGAGGTGGATGTGAATCTTCCAGTTTAGATGAATCTATTAATCTACTTTTTCTACTTTTCTCTTTCTCATAGCACTGAAATATTACTTTGTAGTTGAACCATGAGTTTATCTCGAGTTTTCGTGATTGTTTTTCTTATATGAGATTAAATTAATCATTATATTTTATTTCTCATGACTTTTTAACCTCTTCATATTCCACTTATACCAAGTGCTATTCATTAATAATTTCTATGATTTATTACGACTCGGTTCTTCAGACATCTCTCAAAATTTTCATTAAGCTTGTCTTTATGCTGTATTTAATTTTTTTTATATTATTGGCGCGACAGACTCATAAAGAAGTCCTTGGCCTTCTAAAACGCTACACCCCAATCGTCCTGATCTCCTGCTCGAGTGATGGAGACCTTGCTCAGCCTCAGATCTTCACAGACGGCATCCTTTCATCTAGCTTTGGGCCTTCCTCGATGACTTACTCCATCTTATATAAGTGGCCCAGCCACTTGATGCGTTGAATCCTGATGAAGCTCGATATCATTAGGTCTCCATGTAACTCACTTAGCTCCTTGTTCCTTCTGATCTTGAGTTGGTTGTTTCCTCGAACTGGGCCGAATATTTGCCGAAGAACTCTCCTTTCGAATCTATTCAGCTTTTCCACGCTGGATTTATTCAGTGTGAGGGTTTCACCAGCGTATGTCGCTACTCGCCTAATGGCGGTTTTATATATCATCAGCTTGGACTTTAGGCTTAGGAGCTTACTTCTCAGGAGCTTTGATATCCCAAAACATCTAAAAAAACATATTTTTTTAAAAAAAGTTTGAGATTTTTTGCTTCATTACCTGATACTACCCCTGCTCTGATTTCCTCCTTCTCATCAAAATTCTCGTTTATACGGCTTCCTGAATACTGGAAACTTGACACTCGGAACGTGTAGTTATGAGGTGGTCGGTTTTGTTTACTATTCTTTATTACCATGACCTTGCTTTTCTCCTCATTCACCTGTAACCCCATTTTTCCAGCTTCCACTTCCAGCCTCTCAAAAGCTTCTTTTAAGATAATCAGCGATCTTCCTACTAATACAAGGTCATCAGCACATGCAAGAATACCCAGACTATGGTTAAAGATGGTTCCCTCCATCAGTAATCCTGCCCTTTTAATGCCACTTTGCATTACAATATTGAATAGTAGAGGTGCCAGCGAGTCTCCCTGCCTAAGTCCTGTACTAATCTTAAATTTGTCTGCGATTGAGCCATTTACCCTTACGCTGCAAACTGTGTTTTTCATCGTACTCATTACCAAGCGCACCAACTTGAATGGAATACGGATTTTGGTCATATCTCTGAAAGCTCACTCTTGGATATTGTATCATAAGCCGTCCTGAAATCTATGAACAGCATCCACAATGTATTGTTGAACTCCTTAATTTTTTCGCACACCTGTTTGAGGGAAAAAATCTGATCTGTAGTAAATCTGTTAGGCCTAAAGCCTCCTTGGTATTCTCCAATATTTCTCTCAACATAGGGCAGTGGCGATTATTCAGAGTTATCGAGAATATCTTATAGTCAGTATTCAGTAGGCTTATCCCTCTGTAATTTTTACATTCTGTAGAGTCTCCTTTCTTCTAGTAGACAGGCATTATAATAGACTCTTTCCACTCTCTCGGGATCTGTTCCTCTTCCCATATTTGAGCAATTAGTTTCTGCAGCTCTTTAGCTAGAGCATTGCCAGCTGCCTTCAGGAACTCAGAAGGGATACCATCTGATCCTGGTGACTTGTTATTTATCAGCTTCATAACAATATCTTCTATATCCTCTCCATTCGGTGGTACTGCTTCTTCTTGGCTGTCATACGAGTCACATTCCAAAACACTTATTTGTTCCTTTGTCTGGCTTAGTAGTCCTTGGTAATAATTCCTCCATCTCACTTGGACGTCCGTCTCCAGCACCAGTAGTTTCCCCTCCTCATTTTTCACCATACTCCCTCTAGAGCAGTAACTGGTCTTACACGACTCCACTTCTTTAAAAAAATTGTTGGCATTATTGCTTCTTCTTGAGTTTTCTATATCTTTTACCACATTTTATAAAGCTTTCCTTTTCTTCCCTTTCAAGATCTTCTTAGCTTCTCTTCTTGCTTCATGGTACTCTTTCTTGTTATTTCTTGTCCTCATGCTCAGGTATTTTAATCTTTTCGAATCGCCTCTTTACATTATTCAGCAAACCATATATTTTGTGATGGTTTCTTGTCCACCTTGCAGTATTCGCTTGTGGTCCCAGTTATAATTTCTTTAATATGATTCCAATGTGCATTCACTTCCCATCCATCTTCTACTATCGGCATATTTTTTATTCCTTCCTCTCCTCTAAGGGAAAAACATCTTTGTATTTGCTCATCTTTAATCGTTTCCTTGGACCATTTGTTGACCTTAGGTTTAGTCTTCCCCTTTTTTAAGGGAGACATTTTGAGCAATATTATCATGATAACGAGGAAGTGGTCGGAGTTGACATCTGGGCCTCTAAAAGATCTCACATCTTGGATATTATTGAAGTAAGAATTATCCACAAGGATTTGAATTTGAGTAAAAGCACCATTGGGGGAATGCAATGTCTGATTGTGTTTATCTTTAAGTGGGAATACTGTGCTCATAACTACTACAGAGTTTGATATTGCAAAGTTGATCATTCGTTCTCCGTTGTCATTTGATTTGTTTTTGAAACTATTCGTTCCAATTGTCGGTATGAACTCTGATCCTTTGCCTACTTGGGCATTAAAGTCTCCCATAACAATCTTCACATCACCAGAGGGGGTACTTCTCACGATTCTGTCCAGATCTTCATAGAAAACTTCTTTTTCTTTGTCGTTCTTTTCCTCTGTTGGGGCGTGTATATTTATCACTGAAAAATGACCGGTCTCAGAGTGCATATTCTTCCACTGATTGGTTGAAAATCAACTATGGCTGATTTTAATCTCTTACCAACAAGAAATGCTGTCCCGAACTCATGTTTTTCCTTACTTCCACTATAGTAGATAGTTGCTTCTTTTCTTTAGAGAGCACCTGTACGATTCCAACGTACCTCTTGAATTGTAGCGAGGTCAACTTTCATTCGGGTCAATTGTTCTATCAACTCTTGCATAGCTGCAGGTCCAAAAAGGGTTCTCACATTCCATGTTCCAAATCTATAAGCCGTGTTCCATTTTCCAGGTCTTTTCCGTAAATCAGTCCGACATCCAAGGCTAAGTTGTTGAGTTCTTTTAACCAGGTTATTTTTTTGACAAAAGGGGGTTGTCCTTTCAACCCTCCTGCTTTATCCGGGCTTGGGACCGGCAATGGAGTTTAGTTAACTAACCCCATAGGCGCAGTTTTTAATATTTAATAGTTATAAAAAGAAGCAGATGGCAAACAGACAGTTTTTTTTTTTTTAAATATTGATTCTACTTATCTTAAAACAATTTTAAGTAAGGAAGGTTTAGAATTATTTTTCTTGGATGATTACAAAGGTTCATTACTCCAATTAATAATCCAAAATGAAACAATCTCAGTAAACATAAAATGTGTTAATGGATTGAATTATCCATTCAACTATTTTCCACCCAAACACAAAATGTTGTATACTTTAGAAATATCAACTTATACCAAAAGATTTGGTTGTGGTGAAAGCTGAAAAATTATTTTTGATTAGCTTACCAAAGTATTGCTTCAATGTGAGAGAGAGTAGGTGTTTATTTAAAGCCACTTTATGCTGCTAAGGCTAATCGGACGATGCTACTCTGGGAGCTCTAAATTTTGCCTATCCAGGTTTAATTAAGATAGGGATTTTTTAACGAGTACCTGTCGTCTTACAGGCTCGGGACCCCCCATTTAACGCCCCTTCCGAAGGACGGCGTAACTAAGGATTTTTTACTCTCAAAAAAATCCTAGGGCCACCTGCCGGGCTACGAACCTGCGATCTTGGGTTTAGTAGTTTGTTACGCTAACCACTAGACCACAGGTGACCGTGCTTCAATGTGTTTCGCAATATATTTTATAATAAATGTCCTTTAGCGACAGAAAATACATTACAAAAAAAGAATCAGAATAAGTTATAAGTCTATCTGTTGGCTTTGTAGATTTAACGTTTGTAGTGGTGTTGAGAACAGGATTGACAAGTAGTTTCATTTTATGTTTGAGGATCCCATGTTTCATTTCTTCATATATAATTATAGGTATTAGTTTGTTTAAGGAGAGGGCTTGTTTCCTTATGATGTTTGTCATAAACTCTCTTCTTTTATTTAAATTAAAAGATTCTACTTAACAATAATATACTTATAACATTTTTTTCAGATCGTTGTTGCTGGTAAAAACAGGTACATGATAAATGGATCATCAGTCACCAACAAAGCAGTGAATGATTTTTTTAGTTCTGTCCAGTTGAATGTCAATAATCCTCACTTTTTAATTATGCAGGGGCGAATCACAAAAGTATTAAACATGAAGCCACCAGAGGTAATGTCAATTTTATTTCATTATTTATTTGATTTTCTTCTTTTATTGTTTCAAATTTACTGTAATTATAATTTATTTTTATTATTCTGTGTATTATTATCTCTTATATTATATTATTAATCTGTGTATTATTATGTTCAAAGAACATTCTTCCTCTCGTATACATCGCAAATTGCGTGAACGAAGGGACATGGGATCAATGAAAAGAAAGGATATGGCCTTGACCGGGGAGCGAGCTTGATTGAGCCAGGATAGCTCTGTTGGTAGAGTTCCAGACTATTGATCTGGGTGACCCGGGTTCGAGTCCCGGTCCTGGACATATCTTTTCTTTTCAAATAAAAATATTTAAAAATTAATAAAATCAATAACTAATAAAATAAAATACAGTGGAATCCCGATAATTCGTATGGTCAAGGGACTGATGATTTGGTACGAATTATCGGGAATACCAATTATCGGGAGTACAAAATAAAAAAACGTATTAAAACAATTTTTTTTAATCTTTCGAACCATCCATCGGTTGCACGAAAGTCTTCAATTCCCATTTTTCTGTGAAAACTCGGGCTTTTCCCCTTCAAATATTACTTCCAACTGGTACATTTGAATTCCCTGCTTGTACGAAACACTTTTTTAAGTTACCTACAAGTCTGGGGAGTGATTTTGTCCTTGTTGTGATCGTGGAACCAGGGACGATGAAATGCTTGGATACGTTAATTAGCTTACAGCCACTGGTCACGGCGTTTATGATTTGTTGTTTCTCTTCAATAGAGACGCTAACGTATTTTTGAGGCATGATTACGTGTCATAACGGTAACAAAAACGAGACTGAATTGTAAATAAAAGTTTGATTGTAAGAAAAGCTTAATAAAATTCATAGAACTTCCCCTCTCTACTCCCCTAATTTCCTTTGAGTGAAAACAGTACGAATTACTTATGAGATTTCTTAGAAAACATTTATTCTCATTCTGCTCCCTGGCATATCTGCTTCACTGTTCTCCCCCCCCCCCCCTTTCGAAAACAGTACTAAGTAACGAGATTTTAAAGCTGGAAATACGAATTACATGACGTTGTAAGTGACCTTGATCATAAAAATAATACGAATTATCCAGGGGTCTGAAATGCATTGATATTATAAAATTTATCGAGATTTTCTCTGGGGACCGGCAAATTTGTACGAATTAGCCGGAAATACGAATAATCGGGATACGAAATATCGGGATTCCACTGTATAACATTATCTATATTAAACTTAAAATTTATTTGGAAAAATTAGATGTTGTCTGATATCTACGTGTAGATGGAAAAATAATAAGGACTCTTGTTTAGGAATAAACTTGAAATTTTTCTGTAGAAATATTAGTCCAGCTCTTCAATTAAATTGTAATAAATTTTCATTTTATTTTTTGTTTGTCTAATTTTTTTTTTTTATTCTCCTGCTTCTACAATATTCTCTCTTTTATTCATCATATTACTTCTAAATAATTAAATATTTAAATACAAACTAAATATATGACAGATACATATTAAATTTCAATTACGTTTGGTTTGTTATTTCAGATATTATCAATGATTGAAGAAGCTGCTGGTACGAGGATGTACGAAAACAAAAAACATGATGCTCAGAAAACTATCGAAAAGAAAGATGGAAAATTAAGAGAAATTGATGGTGTAAGATATATATAAATATATTTTTAAAGAATAAAGTTTATTTCAATGACTCATTAGACATTAGAAAAAAATGTATTAAGTTTTGTATATGTCTGCAAATAATTTATGTTGAAGTAGAAACATTTTGGTACTTTTATTAATAATTTAATTATGAACATTTATTTTGTTTGAATAACCATTGTTAAACTGCTACTTTTAGAGTAGAAATAATGCATTTTATTCCAAAAGAGCCTGTGTTCATATTCATAAAATTCTTTTAAATCTAGAATTTTTTATTTTAATATGAAAAGGAAAAAAGAGACCTTAAATAAATGTTAAGCTAATGGAAAAATTCCAACAAAAAGCACCTCTATATCTCTCAAGGACTGATATTTTCAATTTCTGTTTTAGTTTGGAGACTTAAGGGCTTTTTGTTGGAATTTTTCCACTAGCTTAATTTTTTATTTTGTTTGCAGGCTTTTATTCATGCATTATTTATTTTAATTTGATGATGATAAATATATAAATTAATTGTTTTTTTTTCTAGGAAACTTCACGATATTCATAGCTGTAATTATACTCAATCGTTTTTCCGTTTTAGATGGTTACTGATCAAATCAATCCGAAACTTCAACGAATGAAAGATGAGAGAAATCAGTACGTTGAATATCAAAGAGTTCTCAAGGAATTGGATCAACATACTAGGTTATATGTTGCCTGGCAGTTTTGCCAAACAGAGGTAATTTGATGTATAATAATTAATACAATTTAAATAGTCAGTGCATTTTTTTTAGATTTTTTTAAATGTAGTAAAGTAAAAGTCTTGATACAGTTATTTGTTTTTTAAAGGATGAAGTCAAAAATAGGCAAAAAGAAATGGAGTTTACTCAGAATGAATTGAACTCTGTTAAAACAACAATTGCAGAACTAAAAGTAGAAATTGAGAAAAAAGGAAAAGAGATTGGTGAGCTACAAGTGAAGCGCGATCAGGAGTGTGGAGGGAAACTACAAGAGCTCGAGAATCATCTGAAAGAAGCCGAACAGTTTGAAGCTAAATGTTCCGCAAAAGTTAAAAGCGCTAAGGAAACCATATCTGCTGATACGAAACAGTTGAAGCAGCTACAGAAGAACATCGATGATGATGTAAAGGCTTTGAACCAAAAGAACGAAGAACTTTCGAAAGTCCAGGCCATTTTTGACGGTTTACGAGAAGCTGATAAGCAGGATGCCGAATCATTAGCTGCAGCTCAAAAGAAGTTTCAGGCTGTAAGTTCTGGTCTGTTAGAAAGTGACGATGGTGAAAATGCTACGTTACAAGATCAACTTATGGGTAAGTCAATATAGTAAAGGAATAATAATATAACAAATAAACAGTAAAATGTTTATTGCTTTAGAGGCACAAAAACATATCTACAAAATAGACATTTTTGAGTTATGTGTGGTATGTTAGACCATTTTTCATTTTATAGTTTAGTGTCACTAGGAATTATGTTATATAAGTAACAAGATCTTATATCTGGATTGCCTGGATATAAGTTTTTATGTTTTCACTCATATATAACTATTTCATTCATTTCTGAAAAATGGCAACTTTGAAGATACGGTTTTGTGTCAACAAAGTGGTGAATTGAATCAAGAAAATATTTTTTCAGTTGATGAAAGGCCTAAAAAAGGGTAAGTGATTCTCTAATAAATACAGCAGAACCTCGATTATCCGTCAGGGTATGGGACCAAGATGGTGACAGATATGGGAGTGAGACATATGTTATATATATACACATAAATTGAACAATATATTTCAAAAATTTGACATATATGTACTCGTAACTTATTTACGTACCAATAAGGTACGTAAATAAGTTACGTAATAGCTAATAAGGTATACATATGTAGTAAAAATATTTTTTTTAAATAATAATAATTACGTACATCGATGGCTAAAAGCACAATCATTGTATGGCTATTTTTTTCCTCTTGAGAAATTAATATAAATTTAATGGTGGAGTTTAGCTCTTTCCCTGTGCACAAACATAGTATGCTCTTCGTAGCTTTGAATGTTGGGTCGCCGAGTAAAATTAGATTAAAATGAAGGGCCTTTTCTTTGATTATTGGACCTTGTAGTGCTAGTCCCTGACTTCGTTGCTGAACAAACCACTGAAACAATGCTTCATCTAACTTACTGTTTGTGGCAATTTTCATAGTCTTCTTTTCACTCGCATCTCCATCACACACTTCCATTTCCAAAACGAAATTTTATATTTTGTCCCCGTCATGTTTTATATCATTAACTGTCGTCCGAGGAATATTATAGATTTTTGCTAAGATTGAAGTACTTTCACCTTTTCGTAAACGTTTTATAATTTCAAACTTTAGTAGCGAGATTTAAACTCTTTTGTCTTTTTTCTGACATTATTATACGTTCTTTTAAGAAATGACAAGTACCCGTAAGACAAGAGTGAAGACTGAAGGGCAGTTCAACTGCAAAAGCTACATTAGGTAGAGATGAGGAGATAATTAATTTCTGAGAAATAGGAAGTCAACGTTTTGAGTAAACAACAGATTCTAGGAATTGAAGTTGTCAAGACAGTTGATTCTTAGCCGGCATCTATGACTTTAGCAACCTAACCATATATACAAATGTTTTTTGTTTTTTTTCTCAAAACTGAGGTGACGGTTAACAGAGAGTGGCGGATAATAGAGGTTTTACTGTATGTGCTTTTTAGCTAGCTTAAATTTGTTTAAAGTATTTAATTCTCCTGTTTTCAGTTTTTCAATTAAATATTGAAGAAAACTAATTTGTACAAACATTTGATAGTCATATATTTCTATATATTCATATTTCCTTTAATTCGTACCTTACAATTGCATTTTCAATTGTACAATTATCTAAGTCAAAATTATCATATTCAAATATTGCATGTTTTATCTGACTTCTGTAAAACTATTCTTTTATTTATATGTTATTTTTATACTGACAGGATCATTAGCTAATTTAATTTGGACAGGTTTATTTTTTAAAAAAACAACCAATTAAAGGTTTAATAATTTAGGTATTGAAAACGCCCCAAAAAAGAGTAATTTTTTATTTTGCCATTTATTTAATGTTATAAATAAATAATGCTGATAAAGATTAAGAATAACTTAGAAATGTATTATTACTATTAAGTTAAAGATAAGAATGGTAATGCTTCGCCCCCTCTCTGAAACTAGGACTTGGGCATTATATAGAAGTCCCTTCTTAAGTCATTTATCTTTAGTATGGATTGCCAATTAAAACTAAAAAATCTCTAGTTAGTTATTTTAAACAATTGGGTAGTATTTCTATTTCTTTTATTTTCTACTTTTCACAAAATCTTATAGCAAGTGAGGTAGTATTAGAGATGTATAATCTGCTCATAAACTGTCATGAATTAAGGTTAGCAGGAAGAGTGACTTGGGTTGAGTAAATGTAAACCAACCGACTATCAATTTTAGTCAAGCAGGGAATCAAGCAAAAGAACAAGTTTTGAGCCATGAAGAATCTGAATACATTACGTCTTTAAATTTATTTTGAATATATATTTACCTCTACTTTAACTTATTTCTTTTCCCTTTCAGTTGTCGAACAGCAGCTCACCGAAGCAGAAAGAGAAATAAAGAAATGTACAATACAAATGCAACAGGACAAGAAGGAATTTGATACAAAAAGACCTTTATTGAAAAAAACAGAGATGACTTTTGCTAAAGATCAGAAGGAACTTGATGAGAAAGAAAGAGAAGTGTCTTATTTACGAGTATGTTGTTGTTATTTATATATTTTTTTATTTGCCATAGAATATTTTATTTTATTTTTGGCTTATTAAATCAAATAGTTACACAATTGTACTGTATCTAAATTTATCACCAATTTTAGGTATAACATTAATTATTATTATTCATCATTACGTCATTTACGCACCTTCGAGATCGATGAAGATAAGATAACAAGATCAATACATCAGTATATTATTTTATTATATAGGATGGTGCATCAAAGATGTTGCATTACTAAATAATCAATACATATTCTAATCAGCTTATTCTTATTATATACTCTTTCGAAATGTGATGTTCTGATGAAGCATTGACTGCTTACCGATAATTTAGAGATTCTCTACCTTTGCTTTTCATTTGGAATCTTCTAAATTGCAAAATCCTATATAAATCAACATTATTTGAAAATTGTTCACCATTAGTTGGACATTACCATTTAATACATGATTAAAAAGCCTTAACTGTCTCTATAGCGCATTGCCAATGCTATGTTCTGTGTATTAGAATTTCAGAAGAAAATATTTTGAATGATTTATTTATAGGCATTGCTACATCAATAAATAGAAAATACACCGATTCTCAGACAATTATATTCATGATATGATATTAAGATATAATTTATTTTGTACTGAACAGATTTGTATTAGTTTTGTTACAGATAATTGCTACTAATATTTTAAGGTTTACATTTACTCAATGTTATAATGTTATTTAATTATTAAAATGTTATTTAGGAAAGCCTATCAAAAGTTGACTATCAGGATGGACAGCTAGAAGCTCTTCAAGAACAATACAGAACTGTTTCAAACGAGTATAGGCATTGCTCAGAAACTTTCAATAATTTTGCCCATAGGTAATTGTTTAATTTATTCCTAAATTAAAGTGAGAATTTTTATTGTAGGAACATTATTATCTATTTGTTCTTTTTTTAGTTGTTCAAGATTGAATTTTCAATACAAAGACCCCGAGCCGAACTTCAATCGCAACAAAGTTAAAGGTCTGCTTTGTAAATTATTTTCTGTCAAGCACGAGCGATACGCTAGAGCATTAGAGCAAGCTGCCGGAGGAAGGGCAAGATTTTAATTTTTATCATAATCAGTTAATTTTAACCATAGAAACATTTTACACTGATTTGGCAATTTGAAATAACTTAAAGATAATTGTTTATTACATTAGGATGTCCCATAAGTTTTTTCCATGCTTTGTATGAACTCGAGCCAACTATGATTGTAAACATGCAGGCTTAACTAATGTACATCAATGATATTGATTTCAGTCATTTCACAGCTCTTTTGAAGTAAAAAGGAAGAAATTTATAGTACCTCCTATTATTATTTTTATAAAATAATTAATATTGATTTATATTAGTCGATCTTATATATAGGGGAAAGAAAATGGTCCATGCTAAGATTAGAGGAAGAATTCTGTAAACAGAGATAAATTATTTATCAGAAACCGACTTAAGGGCTTGTAACATTACAAGGCCTTATAAATTTACAATTATGATTAAATAATAAATAGTTTTATCTCTATTTAAGGAATTGTTTCTCTGGCCTACACTCAGACCATTTTCTTCCCCAAAATAATTAATAGTAAAACTTTGATTATAAACATTAAAATATATTTATACAACTAAAATAGTTCAATAAATATTAAAATTATATTTAAGTAATACAACATAGTGTTAGATTTTTTTATTGAATATAGCAGCATTTTAAAAAAAAATTCTATGTGCCTTTCATTTTCAAGGTATTCATTATTTAAAGACAATTCTAACTTACTTAATCAAAAAATGGTTCCAAGATTTAAGTTACAGAAATAAAAATAGATTGTAGTGCCTGATGTTTTGTTCATGTGCTTCTGTAGATTTATGCATCATAGATGTATATGCTGCACACCTTTTTAAACAGTAATAAAATTTACAGCTCTAATTATCTTTAACTCCTTAATTAGAAAACAAAAATTTCTGTACTGGCCTATTTGCAATTGAAAGAAGTGTTAAATGTTCTTGTAGACTAATTCAGTTTAGTTTTAATTCACATAAACTTTCTAATTTGATTATGTTTGAATTTCAATTTTCAGCTGTATAATGTTGTCGTTGAAAACGAACAAATTTCAGCCAAATTAATTGAAAAAGGTAATTTACTGAAAAGAACCACTTTTGTACCAATGAATAAAATACAAGGACACAGAATAGATCAACAAACTATTCGAAGGGCACAGCAAGAAGTGAGTCTTTAAATTACTTAATATTTCATGATTGACTTAAGAAAATACATTTAGACTTTTTTTTTTAAATTAATCTAACATAACAATTTTATTTTAAATTGCATAATTGATTCTTCTAGGAACATTTGAAATATTTCACTTTATTGTTGCCTATTAAACTCTTGATACTTACCTTTTGTGTTTTTATAAATACATTAAATGTTTTTATAAGTAGTAGTTTTGTAATTCAATTTAATTTTTTGTTTTCAATAATTTTTGCAGGTTGGTGCAGAAAATGTCTTTTTAGCCCAGGATTTAGTTGAGTATAGCAGTGAGTATGAAAGTGTTATGTCATGGACATTTGGACAAGTTTTCATTTGTACTACAATTGATGCAGCTGAAAGGATTTCGACTGTAGTTCGGAGGAAGGCAATTTCACTTGATGGCGACGTCTTCGATCCGAGTGGATTGATTTCTGGAGGTATTTGTATACATATACACACAAGCATTATATATATTTTTATACTTGCTCAATTTGACACTAAATGTATATTCTTATTTATTCAGGCGCTGTTGAGCGAAGCCAGCCTGTTTTGTTGACAGTTATAGAATTTAAAAAGGCAGAAAAAAATCTAGCATTGAAGAAGAAAGAATTGGATGTTCTGAGTGAACAGCTCCAGAGGTTGGGACCTATTGCTCAAAAGTAAGTCGAATTAATATTTATTTGATATCTATCATTCTTAGCCATCTGTACCAATTTTCAAAATGCATGGAATTTTTCTAATTTAACTCGGCCTAATATTTACTATTTAAGTTTTTATTTATTTGATCAGAGAAGTCTTAGAAAGATGTTAATTGTTTTACTATGTGAATTAATTTAATTATCTAACTTTGGTAATTTTCAGTTACGAACAAATGAAGGAAAGAGTAGTTATCAGAGAACGAGAAGTAGAAATGTTAAGGGCACGTTTGGAACAGACTTCTCATTTCCAGCTACAGACTGAAATTAAAACTCTTGAGGAAGCAATTAGTAATATTTTTTTAATATAGTTGTATTATTTAAAAAAAGTTTATTGATAAATTGAGATTGTTCTAGTATCATAGATTATATCTTCAGTACAAAAATTTTCTAGATAAGAATCAAGCTCTGATACAAGATTACAAGAAAGAAATTAAGGAAAAATCTTCTAAGGCATCTGAGCTCAAGAATAAAATGAAAAACATAAAATCTATCAGGGAGAAGGAGCTAGCCAATGCAGAATCAGAATTAAAAAGGATAAAGAAGAAAGCAGAAGATAGTAGAAATAAATGGAAACAAAGGGAACAGGTAACTTATATATAATTATAAGCTTTTGTTTTATTTACAATGAAATCTCTCTTAACCCAAATAAAAGAGGAAGGAAGGATGACTACGTATGCTTCGGAATTGCCTCAACTAAAAATAATGCTTTGGTAAAAAAGTCTTCAATATTATATCGTAAAAGATTGTTCAAGCAAGCTACTAGTAAATGATTCAATAGTAGTTTTGGGAATGATTCAATGAATAACAGTTAATAAGTATTCTAAAGATATAAGAGCACATCAAATTTCATATTTTTTAAATTATAATTAGATTAAATATTATAATTTTTGTTGGTTAAATATAAATCAACTCGGGCTCTACAACCCAGTACGGGTCTTGGCCGCATCAAAGTGTCTCCTCCACTCTTCTCTGTCCTGTGCCAAGGCCCTCAACGTTCTGGACCAAACAATGCTACCTGCATCCCTCTCGACCTTGTCTCCCCATCGAAGTCGTGGATGGCCATGTTTCTTTTTTCCATCTGTGTACCCAAATAGCAGTCTCTTATGAGTAGCAATGTTCTCCATTCTACATGTCCAGCCATCTTAGCTAAGCTATTGTTTATTATTATTTGTTCATTATTAATTGATAAAATATGGTAAAGCAAAAATGGCTCTCTCTCTCTTTCTCTCCTCAGAACAAATTTTGAATAACCGAAGTTTTGTTATACTTTTTTTTTTTTTAATTATTGCTATTTAATTACAATTACATAAACACTTTTTAGGAGTTTGAAACTCTGAACTTGGAAATACAAGAATTGGAAAAGTCTGTTCAGAATGGAAAAGATCAACTTGCTAAGTTTCAGGAAGCGTTTGCTTCTCGAGAAGAAGAACTCAAAGTATTGTTAGAAGAATTGTCTAAACTTCAGGTATTGTTATATAATTTTAATTGGTGTGAGATGAATCTGTAATGTTTAATGGCTTATCAATAATGATATTTATAAGTTCAACTACTAAATTTTCAAAATTTATTAAAGTTATAGATAATAAAATATGTTTTACTTGATTCATTAGAAAATTTCTTGCCTTCTTAAATATAGTATCAAGTTAAATAAACCCAGATTTGTATTTTAAAACATTTGATATATTTCTCTATGGTCATATAATATCACTGTAAAGGTATCTATCAATATTGACCTTGATTCTTTCTGCAGTAGGGAGCATTCCTGTAAAAGTATGAAAACTCGAAAACAATCATACTCGCTATATTTATCCGTTCTGATGTTGCCTGAATACTGGTGATCCTTATTTTTGTTTTTTAAGCCATTTTAGCTATATTTTTATTTTTTGTGTTTAGGAAAACGTGAAAGAAAGGAAAAGCAAAGTTAAAGAGCAAAAGGATGAAATCGGACAAAAGAATGCAGAAATTCAAAATGCTATTTCCGAAAGAGACAAACTAACTGAGCGAATGAATGGTTTTGATTTAGTCGTGATTTCAGGAACTCATACAATTGAAAACTTTAAGAAGGATATCAGTGAACTCACAGCTATGGTAATTATCTTAATTATTGTTTATTGTTAATGATTTTAATACTTATGCTCAACGCTCAATGCTTTTATCTAATTGATTTTTGTTTTTTTCAATTGAGCCTTAATGAATGAAGTTAAAATGGAATTGGAAAAGGTCTATAATTAAAACAAAATAATAAAAAAAAATAAACACAAGTTTTTGAGATTTTAAATATATTAATTGGTAATTATAGATTTATGTTTTAATAATCAATGCAGACAGTTAGTGTATACTTTTATTTATATTCATTATCCATTGAAAATACTGTAAATTCATTTTTAGTTTTCAAATTGTTTTTGTAAATTTATTAATTGAAATTTACAACAATTAAATAGAATAGATCTAATATGACTAATATAAGTTATGTATATGAGTCTTATGTAATTAATTGGGAGCTTAGAGCATTTGTCTACAAGTGTTGAAGTAGCCTGGAACACCAAGCAGTCTTTTGTTATTTCAGTCTAGGATGAGGATTCTAACTTAAATGTTTGCCAGATCACCAGATTTGTTCTACAGAAATCTGTGGGATACATTTACTAATTCCAAAGTAAATTTTGTCTTTATAAGCTCTGTGGTAGTAACAATTCTATTTGTTTTCATTCCTATTCAAGATCAAAGATAACATTTTTTTTTTAATATGATCTTCATGATGGTTTTGTTTTAGCTTCATGACTTGCAAAAGAAACACAAGTGGATAGAAACTGATAGGTCATACTTTGGACAGTTCAATGGAAAATATGATTTTAAAAATAACGACCCACAAGCTGCAGGGGCTAAACTACATAAATTACGAGAAGCAAAGGAAAAGCTTGGAAAGCATGCGAGTGCTAAATCTTTAGATATTCTTGGAAGCCAAGAGGAACAGGTAACATTCATGAAAAAAATGAATTTCCTATTTATTAACTTTTATCTCCATTATTTTAATTAATTAAAATAATTGTTTATCACTATTATTTCTCAAAGCTTTGATTTGATTTTGATTTTTTTCCAAATATACATGTTTTATTCAAGCAGCTTCTTAATTATTAATATTCATGACCATAAATTTATATATATTTGAACTTATATTGGATTTCCAAGGTTCTGTTCTATTTTAAAATTTGCAAAATAAATAATTGTATTAGAATACAGACTAAATAAAAGTAACTGCCTGCAGTGGGATTTGAACCAGTATTTCCGGCAGGGTTACTCAGTGCTCTACCATTGAGGCACTCCGCTCCCTAAATATCAATCAACTACATTATATCTCACCTCTGATTGGTGGGTCTGTTTCAATGGTTGATGTGAGGTGTGCTGTTTTTGATCTTCATTGATGTGAATTTTAATTTGGTGTATGTATTGATGATGTATGAGTTAGCGAAACATTGGTTATAGAGACATAAGATTGTTTTATTAGAATTTCAAATTCTAATAAATATTTTATCTCTTTTTGAGTCTAATTTTTTTTTCAATTTTATTAAATTTTTCTAGTATTTTAGAGACTTGAGTCTTTATGGGATTTTTCCGATTGGATTCTTTTATTATTTTTATTAATAGTTATTTTTTTAAATTTTGGTTTTGAAGAGAAAAGACTTGCCCTGGCCAGGATTCGAACCCGGATCGTCTGCATCTTCCTTGCAGTGCCAAAGGGTCGTATCCAAGTCAGACAAATCCGTTCTCTTCACCGATCCTATACCCCTATGTTCTCGCTTTTCTCTTCAAAACAAAAATATTTAAAAATAATATATTGACGTAAGTCAACTAGATCCTAATTAATTCCCCGTGTATACATTGCCATAATTGGAGAACACGGAGATATAGTATCAGTGAAGAGACTGGATTTGTCTGACTTGGATATGACCTCTGGTAGGTAAGTAGTTTAGAGCACTGTAACGGAGATGCAGATGACCCGGGTTCGAATCCCGGCCAGGGCAAGTCTTTTATTTTCAAAACAAAAATTGATTCTTTTAATTATTTTTTCTGAATTTTATTAAATCCATTTGTTAGTTTTTTCTTGTATTCTTTATGGGATTTTTCCAATTGGATTATAATAATTATTTTGTCGCGTTCAGAGTTTTTGCTTATTTTTACTGATTAAATAATTGTAATTGCTTTTTCAACTTTAAAATCTTTTCCATCCTTTAAGTCCTTGGTTACTCCCACATTTTAAAGCTGAAAAAAAGTTAATGAGTGTTTCAGAAGTATAACTATTTGCTGTATTTCAGTTTCAAGAAGTGATGGACAAGAAGACTATAATTGAAGAAGATAGATCCAAGATATTGTCAGTCATTGAAGAATTGGACGTGAAGAAAGAAGAAGTCATACGCAGGGCCTGGGATAAAGTCAATCATGATTTTCATTCAATCCTCAGCTCCTTACTTCCGAGTGCTCATGCCAAGTTGAAACCAGTTGATGGCAAGGATTTTATGCAAGGCCTGGAGGTAATGTTTCAAAATATATAAATTTAAATTAGTTTGTTCAGCACTGATAGATAATATGTTATTAGTTTGATTGGTGAGCACATCAATTTGATAAAAAATATAAAAGTTGGTGAATTTATAAGAAAGAATCTTAAGCTCGCTTCCGTCATCTTGCTCTGCTAACAATATGTTATAGTTTATTATCATAATATTGATTTTTACTCTATACGATTGTGATTTGATATTACTTTAGATTTTAGAAATGGTTGAGAATTTAGGATTCAATTATGTTTTCCATATTGTTTATAAAATACAATAGAACTTTCTTTTATAGCTCAGCCTGGTTCCACTGCTCTGCTTTATGTTTTTTTGTTTTTTTTTCTATTTTGTGCTTTACAGTTGATATCTTATTCTAGCTCTTTTAGGCATGAACATGGTCTACAAGATTTGCAGGGATGTTGGCTAATATAATAATAACAACTTGTTTATTAGTAGTTTATTAGGAGAGGATAGTATGTTAACCTTGTGAGTTCATGACTAAACAGTTATTTATTACAACAAACAATTATTAGATAGGGAGAGGGAAATGTTCTGGGTGGAGGTCATAAATAATTTCTTATATAGTGAAGTGATAAACTATTAATCAGAAACTGATATTTTGCCCGTGTTGCAGATCTTCTTCAGGGCTTATAATGTAATTTAATAATTTAAGGAATTATTTCTAATTTCTTCCTGGAACATTTTTCTATCCTTATTTACATAGTTAACTAATAATTATTAAAAAACAAAACAAAAAAACAAAGTTTGATAATGTAACTAAAAAAAACAAAAAAGTGTAGATAATATAAATTTTATTTTATTTGTTATGATCTAGTATAGAAAATATTCTTATTGAAACTGTATCATTTATTTTTGTATCAGGTGAAGGTTGGCTTTGGTGGAATTTGGAAAGAAAGTTTGGATGAACTGAGCGGTGGGCAAAGGTCACTCGTGGCGCTTTCTCTTATCCTGGCTATGTTGTTATTCAAACCCGCTCCGCTCTATATCCTTGACGAGGTCGATGCTGCTCTAGATCCGTCCCACACTCAGAACATTGGACAGATGTTAAAATCTCACTTTAAGCAATCTCAGGTATGCTGGTTTATAATTATATTGCAATAGTGTAAAATTTAAAAAAAATTTCTCTTCATCAAGATGGACTTAATTATGTAATTTTCTAAACAATGTTTGTCGAAAGTCCAATACTTAAGTTGTTAATATGGTAAAAATTAAAATTTGATAATTTTTATTTCATTGTATGCTCATAAAGGAACATAAGCTTGCTCGCAGATATTTATCCTGAAACATTTTGTATTTATAAGAAAATCTATCAAGAATATTAGACACTTTTTTTTTAATTTTTAATAAGATACTCTTCTTAAGTTGATAAAATTTAGCTATGAATTGGTGTGTGATGGTTGAGCTACATTAAAATAATAAAATATACTTTTCACTATTTCACGAAGTAGAAAATTTATTAACTTTAATTTGAATAATCTCAAAAAAAAAAAACTTATTAAGTTTTTGTGATAAAAGCAAAAAAACACCAACATTTTGAGGATTTCTTGCAAACCAGATTCTTGGCTATCTATTTGCAACCCTTATATTTGTATTCAGCCTATCAATTACTTATTATATTATATATGAACAATTGTGTATACCGAAATTTACCATTACAATAAGTTCCCAATAGTACCTTTTTTACTCCCTTTTTGTTCTAGTTTGTCACTAAATCTATCACTAAGAGAAATAGTTTATTTATTTCCTTCTAAGGTTTTATTTTTAGTTAAAGAAAAACATTAATGTTTTTCTAAAAGATTGAGACTGAAAGCCAATTAATCGTGCTTGCATTCTTAGTAATGACCCTGCTTTTTGTTTACCAGTTTTTGTCACAGAATTCACAAAAATTTGATGTAATGAATATTTGTATTAAAGAGCATTGTTCATCCAATAACTGAAACATGTTATGCATTATTAAATTTCTAGTTTCGTTACATTTACCACATTACAAAAGCTGGTACCATCATTATATCTTACATGGATTATTGTTCTTATAATTTGTTGTAATTCAAAATGAAATCATTATGGACATATCTAATTTCTGGACATTATTAGATTTAGGGAATCAATACAGTATTTAAATGTTTTTAATTTCAGCCCAATAAATAAATTTGAACTAATCCTACTTTTTTTTTTCCCTTCAGTTTATTGTCGTCTCTTTAAAGGATGGAATGTTCAACAATGCCAATGTCATTTTCCGTACTAGCTTTGTGGATGGAGTTTCCTGTGTCACGAGAACAACTAATTCAGGCAAACGATAGTTTTACCTGAGAACAGATTTTTCTTTGTACAATTGTGTATACTAATACAGAAAGATTTTTATATATTGTTTTGTGCTTGTAAAGTTTGATGTTTACTGTTTACTAAATTATATATTCATTTGATTTTATATCAAATGGCTAAATGTTTAACTGTTTTTGTTATTTTTAAATGAAGAGTTCGACACTTCTTTCACTTGACACATGTCAGTTCTTGATGTAAATTTGTATATATTACAGCTAAATTGTGTATCTGTTTAATAGACATAATAAAATACTTTATATTGTATATTTAATTAAATCATTATCCTTAACTATCATTGTGACGTAGACAAACGAATATCTAGTAGCTAGCTATCATTCAATGTTTTACCATTTGCACTACATAACCCCTCGAAATTAATTTAAAAGGTAAACAATAGATATATTAAATATACTTCTTTTAGATTTTAGTTTTAGACTGCACTGACCTTGAGATTTTGAAATAGATCTTAATCCTGTTCTGCAAGTAAAAATATTTAATCACTGATGATCCATTAGGAGGAAATTAGTAAATTATAAATTCATTATAGCAAATAGTGAAAACAGTTTTACATTTAAAGCTACTAAAAATAGATGTGATAGTTAAACTGCATAAAAGTTCAGACTCACACAAATAAATGGTTTTATCTATGCAGTGCTACAATCCTTGTGTGAGTCTTGGCCTCCAACATAGTTTACTAGTCTCCTGTTATTGCTGCCGTTTTCCAGGAGCGATCTTACATCACCATTCATAAATCTGATTGTCCTATATTTTTTTTGGACTTTCATCTTCATCCATTCTTGCAACATGGCCAGTCTTAGTCTAATATTATTGGTGAAATTAAAATTGCCATTGGTATATTGGGTGAGTACTTAACATGCAAAAACTTAGAAAAATGTGTCAACTGGCATGGAGTTTGCCAAAATCAATTACAAAGGATATTAGAGATTTTAAAAAAATGTATTGCTGGACAGAACAGCTCTGTCAAACTTTTCAACAATCTGTACGACCCTCAAACAATTTAACGAAAAATGTAAATGGAACAATTAGTACTTGTAAAACTTGACCTGTAACCACTACGACCCGTGAATGAGTCTGGGGTTAAGAACATGGTAGAGAGTACTGTTTCATAAACAACGGTTCTGGAAGGAGGTGACTTGTCCTAGGTCACTGTCAACTGCCAGGTTCCCCCCCCCTTATTTTGGGTTCCCTATTTTTATATTTTATATGATTGGGTGAGCCCCAGGAGGGTCCTATATCCCGTATGACCCATCTTGAACCAGGATTTCTGGCATAATGGCTCTACCACTGAGTCACTCCGCTCCCTAGTACTTGTAAAATAATGAATAAAAAGATATTTAGGTTCGATTGCAGAACTGCAAATTACTTTAACTTTGTCAGTCAATAGTAATGTTCCTTTCTAAAACCTCCTGTTTAAGCTGAAAGGGTGTTAGATAGGATCATTTGAAAAATAATTAGGGAGAGTGGTTATTCCTTAGTTATAAGTTTATTTATGTCATTGACCTGAAGAACCTTACAGGACTAATTTATTTCTATTAAGTTGTCAGAAGCATTGGATTGGATTTCTAAGTTTTCCATTCTGATAGTTTCTTACCCATTTTTTTACGTCCATGTCTTCAGTGCAAAATGCCCTGCAGTATATAAAAAATTACAGCTACTAGTAATCTAAATTTTAATATTATGAATTATTCACTCATACTCTCAGTTTATATTAATCCTTTAAATCGAGGAATATAATCAAGATATATATTAAGGAGGAGTTTTATAAGAATAAGACAAGTATTCACTGAAATCACTGTTTGCCAAATGTGCTCTCACATTGTAGGAATCATATATTTATTTGTTTTTCGTGACTAATTATTTCAAGCTACGAAATTCTTATTTTGTAAAAAATATAGACCTGATATTGGGTATGAAATTATAATTTTACCATTAATTTCAAAGGGAGGGTGTGTATTCTAGCTTCTTTCTCTTTCATAATCCATCGTTGAATTGCTAGTGTTCGTCTTACTATTCGCAAATACCTGTTTTGTTAACCTCTTTGGAAATTTGTTTTAATTCATAATTTATCCTCTCAAATTTACTACAGATATATATCGCACATTTTTCGTATAATCCTGACTTATAGGCGAGTCTTCTTAGATTTTAATTTCCTTTTTTCGACTTCATATCTTGAGAATGTATTTTTATTGAGTTTAAAAAAAAATGAAAATATGGATTTAAGAAATTACAAACCGATTTATAACGTGAAATAAAAAATTAGCGGCACAAATTAATTCTTTTTAAATTCAAGAAGGAATCTAATCTTTCAGATCTAATTTAGATTCTAATCTAATCTTGCACATCTTCGCCAAATTGTTTCGAAATAGATCGGGAAGTGTAACGAACCTCTTTGGATGAATTGCCGTTTCACCCTTGTGTTAACATTTCTTTCATGTAGTAACAGGACAGACCCATTATTTTTATTAAATAGTTTGTTATAAAATTGTAAGAATATTATTAATTCTAAAATTATGAAATTATTTTAAAACATAATTTACATATTTAATACTGATAACAGTAAATATTAAATCAATATAAGCACAAATCAGTAAGATATAATATATATTGTTCGGAAAAAAGATTATTTAGCGGTACATGTATATAAGTTGCATACATAATGCATTTATGCGAGAAAGATTATTATGATTTATAGAAAAATTAATCATATTTCTAAATAATAGAATTAATTTAGGTTTTAATTTGCTATACGTTATTTTTTTTAACAATTTTTTTTGTATGTTGAAAGAAGGCAGCTTCCGCCCGCCTTCCAATTAATTAATCAGCCATCTTTGGACTTTCACTTTGCAATGGGAGTTAAAACTTATGTCCATCTCACAATTCTACTCACTAAATATGCAAGTATGAATTGTAATAAGTATGTACTCTCAAGTACTTTAGCTCAGAATACAAATTCTAAAAACTTGAGAAACAAATTTTAGAGCTCTGAACCCAGATATTGTGAGAATTATGTAATTATGAATTAAGTACCAAATGGGTAACTACATTTTTGAGGACAGGTAGTTGGTGAAATTGAATATGGTCCTCTTTTATAGGATTATATTAAAAGAAGAGGAAGAAGTACAGTTAGCTAGTTGTTTTAATAATATTCTATATTATATATTAGATTATTGCTAGAAATTTAGCTCTTTGTTAAAAATTTCACAAAATTTTGCTTTGGATTTTGAATCTAGTATATAAGTAACTTTTTCAAATATATTTTATAACTTCAAAGTTATTAAAAGAGAGAATAGTATTGTATACTTAATAAAATTAAAGGTTAGGAATATTTTGACCAGTACCCTGATGTTACATAAGTGATAAATGGAGAGATAATATTTTATTTATAGATTTTACATTTCAATTCTCTGCAATTTCAGATTCAGAAAAATGTCAGTCGCTGTTAAGCAGTTGAAAACTAATTTGCGGAAGAAAATTAAACAACACCTGGCGAACATAGATCCTGTTTTAAGTGCGGAACAGTCACAGTCCATTTTCAAACAGGTAATTCTGTAAGTCTCCAATCTATTACTGAGAATCAATATTTATTTATGAGTACATAGGAATTTTCATCTTAAATTCCAATATAAGTTTATATTTACCCATAATTCATAAAATAAATGTATTATTTGGCTGAATTCTTCTAGTTTTTTAGTAAATTGCCATTCTAATACAAGTGGAAGTGTTAGCCTTTCCATCTTTTGGGGCATGATTAAATAGGGTTTTTTTTTCAGGTTTTAGGTTGTGAAAAATTGAAGAAAAGCTCGAGAATTGGTATCTACTTAAGCTTACCAGAGGAAGTACCAACATTAAGTATCGTTAAATGGATTTTAAATGATGGAAAAGAATGTTTCATACCTAGGTAAAATATTTATTCTCCGATCTTTTATATATTCATAAACTTAAGTTAATAGCTTGAGGCAGTATTATTAATTGTTCTAGTAATGAAGTTTGAGGCTATAATTTTTTAGAAACTTTTAAGAACAAATGATAATTTATATATTTACCTTCCATTCTGTAAATTATTGGACAACCATATTATAAATTCTTATAAACTTCATGTTAAAAGTTCTTTATACCATAAAATTATATTGCATTGTTATGGGACTTTTCATGATTTTATACTTGCCTATAGTTTTTTCTAAAGTTGAGATGAAAAATATAAAAATAAATTTAAGGTCTTTTATAAATTTTTCTTACATGAGCTTGTAACTAACCTTTTTGGTTAAGGTGTTTTATTAATACTAATAATTTATTTCTATGTAAGGTGCTGATTCAAAGTGCACTTTAGAACTTTACCATTATTGTGTTAACTATTAATAAGTTTCAGCATAGTGAAATGGCAGACCTTATCGCCAAATCTCAACTAAATCAAAGTATCCTTGAGTGGTATCATACTTGGGAAATAAGTAAATATGTGTGGTGAATGCGGTTTTATATATATATATATATATATATATATATATATATATATGTGTATATATATATATATATATATATATATATACTGTGTATATATATATATATATATATATATATATTCAAACTAGTCTCCATTCTTGTTATTAACTAATAAAAATGTGGTGTGAAGAAATGTGTGTTAAAGTGATTTTTATTTTTTAATATTAAAACAATATATAAAAAGGAAAACAGTTTTAAAATATTGGATAAATAAAGATGCTATTTGCATTAATGACACTATATTAACAATAAGGACACTATATACTTATATATATATACACAGATTTCTTCACCACATTTCTATTAGTTATTAACAACAATGGAGAGTAGTTTGAATATCTAAGAAAAAAAAAGATAATACCATAGTAGTCTCAAATTTTTAAAAACTTGATTTATACAGCCAAACTTTAACCCTTCGTTAGTCGTGGGGGGGGGGGACAACTGTCACCCACAAGAATAATTTTGTTCTTATCAGTTCAAATGGATTTACCTAGACTAGTGACACTCCTAGTACCTTCCTCTGGCGCTAACTAACTTTAAAGTTTACTGGGTGACAGTTGTCAAGGGCACCTAAACTCGCCAGTGAATAAAATCAGTAAGTACTTTTCTTTTTATGTTTATATTTCATGTTTTCTTCAACAATGTTTAGTGGTAAATCTTAACAGACTAAACTGTTAATGAGTTTCAAGTAATTTCGAATGCGATTTTTGATAAAATATTCATGGAAAATAAAATAACATTCAAATTCATCGATGGATTTCAAATTCATTAAATATATCTGCGATTAATGCCCTGGTTATATACAAAACTAATAACATTGACATAAAAGTTCAACGAATAGATTTGTTGGAAGAAATAGGCTGGGAGCTGGTAAAACCACAAATTAAACGTAGAAGTGCCATCGCTTCACTCCCCCAATGAACTGAAAAGGCATTCCTACGTATTGCTTGGGGATATGGAAAGACCTCCTCCACCAGTGGAACGAAAAAGATTAAGAGGTCGATGCTATAAGTGTGGAAGGGTGAGGGATAAGACAACGAGATAGTGGCACACAAAATGCAAAAATTGAGTATGTACGGAGCATTTAAAAGAAGTGTGTTTGAATGGTAATGAAAATTGAAATAATGTGAATTTAATAAAAAAAATTATTTTAATTGTGTCATTTTTTTGTTATTTGTTAATTAATCCCTTTCAGTATATCACAGAGAACTAATTTTCAATAGTTTAAGCATAGTTGGTCTGAATAAAGTTTTGAATTGACAGGAATTAAAAATGGGGGACAGATGTTCCTCACGCGCCCAAACATGCAACAAAAACTAGCACGTCTAATGAAGGGTTAATTAATAAAAAAGATAGAGGTTTTCATACCTTTCATTACTTTGCTTTTATGTTGATTATTATTTCTAATGCTGAAACCAACAAGTCATTTTTTTTTTTTTTTTGTGAAGTTTCAACCTAGAAAAATATACAGTGATTTATATCTATATGCGAAAGTTAGATAGAATTTTATTATAATAACTGTTTCAACTTGCTTAACTTCAAATTGTTTAATAAGGCTTTAATGTATATCTTTAGATATTAATTTATGTGTTTTACCATCAGCATTCGTTCGGTTCCTAAAATGTTTTGTCTCGATTAGGTACAACAAGCAGGAAATGAAACTGGTGAAACTTCATTCACTTCAAGATTTTGAGGATCTTCCAGAAACCAGTTGGAAAATCAAACAGCCGTTAGAAACAGAAGAACGGGAGGATGCCTTTATGGGAGGTTTGAAATATGTTGATTTTATAATTTAATTGTTGAGTTTTTTTACAGGTAACAAATTATCGATCTATTAAACAATTAATGTTTTTTAAGTAGTATAAGTATATATTTAACATATCAAGATAATTATAGGTTTTACTCGGTTATAAATTTTATTTATCTAGAAGCGGTTTCCTCAATAATGTCAATTGTAGAGATGCACAGTAACTTCTAATGGTTAGCTGCTCAACCTAAAGTGAATAACGTATCTTTACCAATAGTAATAAATAATAGATTATTTATTTATTTTTTTTAAAGAAATTGTGTCATTGAATATAAATTATAAATCTTAAAAACTTCTTGATATATAATGAAAAACCACCCTTTCATCTACATTATTGTGTTTAGTTTATAGTTTCCTTTTCTTCAACCAACAGTACTTAATCATCCTCAAAGCATATATATTTTACTACCTAAATTTATACCTTTTTTGGTGTTCATCACTTCTAATAATAATTCTATAGTATAAATCAAATGAATCGTCTTATTTTAAACCCATTTGAACCTCGTGCTAAAACAGTAAATAAAAACAAAAAATAAGGATAATTGTGAAAAAAAACACTAAGTATCTAAAAAGAACTAACAATAATGCAAGCAAATAAAAAC
The DNA here is from genome assembly GCA_964056705.1 of Troilus luridus. Lineage (NCBI taxonomy): Eukaryota > Metazoa > Arthropoda > Insecta > Hemiptera > Pentatomidae > Troilus > Troilus luridus. The sequence goes on along the minus strand of OZ057417.1, from coordinate 55,815,491 downwards.
ATAAAATGCAATGAAATTATGAAAAAAAGAGACTAAACCATAAATGCGATTATTTACTTCTGTTCAATTTGAACAAATTGCTTAGATAGGATCTATTTGAGACATGAGGAAATCATGGGTTTGATTGAGGGTAGGAATTAGAAGGGTTGAGTTCCAGATGGTGGTCTACTACGCAAGAAACGAACACTTGAATGTTTTTTGCTTGTTGGGGTTGGGTTGGTAAGAAAAGGGGAGATTTTTTTTTCCGTTGTACTGGACCGCAAATTTGAATTAAAGGAGATTATAAATGTAGGAAGGGTGTTGCGACTTGATGTATTGCTATAAGAATAAATAGAAGAAATTTTGTCTACGAACAGAAGGAAGAGCCACTTTAACTCGTCATTAAGGTGGGTCACACGAACTTACCTCGAGGTACTGAAGAAAAATCTTAAAAAATTGGTTATTCCCTTTAATCTCCCTTCGAACATTAGAGATGCTCCCTGTATATTACATAACTACAGTGAAATTTGTGAAAGATCATTTAACTTAATATAAATTATATATGTGTGTGTGTATGCATTATTTATATACAAATGCATCGTTATGTTTAAATGCAATACATTTCATTATTAGATTTTTCAAATAGCAAAATTTATTAGTTGTATACCATTATCATTACTAAATTTGTTGAAACTTTCTTTACTGATCACTTAATATTACGAAAAAAAAATTAAAGTTTAGCCAGTCTATATTTAGTGTTGCATTAAATCAGATGATGAGTTATGGATTTATTTTAATATAAATGAAATAATTAAATATTTTATTAATAATAATAATATAGGATTCCTAGTAATTTTAACTCCAAAAAAAAAATGTTTATTGCATGTCTCGAGAGAGAGGCTGAGACATTTAACCTTTTAATGTCGATTGAAAGTATCATTTTAGTTTGAGATAAAGTTCTCTGAAAATGCGAACATTTTGTCATCACTTAGACTTAAGTTTTTTTAAAAATTTAGTTTACTTAAACTATATTGATATTTGTATCTTTTTATCAATTTTCTCAAAGGTTTAGTGGCTTGGATATCTCCAGTTTTTTTTGGAAATACTTTGTTTCTTGTAAATATTTTTAGCACTCCAGGTTGCTAATCCCTTTCACTTGAGTTATTATTTAATTTGTTTAACTTATATAGTGTTATTTGCTAACATTTATTCTTCATTATTGTTATATTAGTTGTTATTACAATTTATTTGTTAATGACTGTTACTTTAAGTTATTTGATGCATATAAGTGGTCATATTGTCTTGAAATGCAGATTTTCTCATATTATGTATATGAGTTTTAGGCTTATACTTACAGTGACTTAAAATTCAAAGAAGTATTTCTTTCAGATGGACTTGATTACATTATAGTTCCAGGCTTAGCTTTTACGAAAGGAGGAGACAGACTAGGCAGAGGCAAAGGCTATTACGATAAATATTTAGAGGAATTACAGGTTTTCAATGCCGAGAGAAATTTAAAACCTACTTATACCGTTGGTCTGGCATTTATCGAACAGATTGTTGATGAGATTCCAACTTCAGAACACGATTTTAAACTTGACAGGGTTTTTTATCCCAAATGAAATAAATTTATTTTAGTTTGCATTTTAAGTTTTTAATATTTGACATTGTTAATTTTATATCAATCAATAAGTTGGTTATTTTTAGAATAATTTTTATACTCAGATGATTGCATGTGGATTTGTGCAACTTATATTAGAACATTAAAATATTTAGTAATATTCTATTACCTAAAAGAATTTTAGTATTTGCTATTTTCAGTTATAATAGTTGATACAAGTCATTACCCATTCAGTTGTACAGTTGTTTCCATGAACAACCTTTCAATTTATTATTATTATTTTTATATTTTTAAATATCTGTACTTATAAATTGTCAAACTTACTTATGTCTTATTGGATATTATTTATTGAAGAGATCCCACCTCCAGAACACTATTTTAAACTTGACCGGGTGTTTTATCCCCAATGAAATAATTTTATTTTATTTGTAATAATTGTAAGTTTTACTATTAGTAAAATGGTCAATAAAACTATTAATTTTTGTGTATTTGTACAAGTTATATTAAATGTTAAGACTATTAAAATATTTGGTAATATTGTATTACCTTCAACGTATTTAGTATTTACTGTTTTCATTTGTAGTAGTAAATACGATTCATTCATTACTCATTCAGTTTTACAGTTGTCCTCATGAACAACTTTTCTATTTATTATTTCATATATGCTTTTAAATATCTGTACATATAAATTGTCAATTGGCATTTATTCAACAAATTGTTGATGAGATTCCAACTTCTGAGCGTGATTTTAAACTTTACTGGGTGTTTTTATCCCAAATGAAATAATTTTATTTTAGATTGCATTTTAAGTTGTTATATTTGATATTGCTATTAATTTTGTGCAACTTATATTAGACTATTCAAATATTTGGTAATATTCTATTACCTTCCAGGTTTTTAGTATTTACTATTTTTAGTTATATTAGTAAATATGACTAATATATACTTACCCATTACCCATTCAGTTTTATAATTGTTTTCAAGAAGAACCTTTGAATTCATTGTTTCATATTATTATATTTTTAATTTTTAAATATTAGTAGGGGAAGGTTGCCGAATATCGGATACGTTTTGAATTAAGCATGTAAGACATTTTTTTTTTTTAATGTATTGGTCCCATTTTTATTTTAAAACAAACTTTAATATATTCTGTAAAAGGTTAAACAGTATGGTAACATTATTTTTACTCTATGGGCGATATTTATGTTTTTTTTGTAAAAGGTGACACTTTGCGATTTTTGGAAAATGGGTTCCTAATATCAGATACAGGGGTTTCCTAATATCGGATAGGAAAATAAGCCAGAAGATGAATGTTTGATTCTTCGTCAGAAGACGTACCGTTCAGTAGTCCTGCTTCAAGTTTACGCTTTGTGGCTTTCTTAAATAATTGTTGCTTGCAAGACACTTTTGTTTCGTTTGAAGTTTTGTCTTTGTATTCTTAGGGCGTTTAGCAATAACCTTTTCCTTATTCTCAGATAGCGAATCAGTTTCATTGATTCCGCATCCCATTTTTTCTTTTTTTTCTCCAGATTTGACATCTGGAAGTAATAACGAGAATTAAAAAATAATAATAACCCTATTATCGCATATCTGATAATAGGAACCCTGGAGTATCCGATATTGGGAGCATCGACGCCATTTGATTCTAAAAAGCCTAACCAAAAAGCTATCCAACATAAACGAAATATCGTGTAGTTTTAAACAGCCGGTCTTCCCTAACATAATACATAATAAGTTAATTTAAATGCATTACCTTTGGTTGTTTTTGGAGACAGGATTAATATGGTCTGCAAAATATTTGAAAATTTTGAAAACACAAAAATATTTTTCACTAGCACGGTGTTGATGCCTATGAGCTTTAAACTTCACTCTGTGATGGCGGAGGGAACGGGTAGTATTTAATATAATTTCAGCCAGGCTGCAGGATACAACAGAGCTACAACCTCGGTATCCAATAATAGGCACCTATCTGATATTCGGCAACCTTCCCCTACGTATAAATTGTGATACCTACTTTTACCTTATTGAATATTATTTATTCAACAGATTATTGATAAAATTCCAATTTCAGAACACGTTTTTAAACTTGAAAGGGTGTTTTAACCCCAATGAAATAATTTTATTTTATTTTTAATAATTGTAAGTTTTAGTATTAGTGAAATGGTAAATAAAACCGTTCATGTTTAATTAATTTCTGTACTTATTTTGTGCACAATTTTTGACTCTACAGGATGTTTTATCCCAAATAAAATAGTATAATTTTAAATATCTTTTAAGTTTCCCCGGCCACTATTTATACAAAAGGCTTCAGTGGTTTCTTCTGTTATTGACCGTATCGCTAAATTTCTCGCCAACGTTTCGCCAGACATGCTGCTGGCTTCCTCAGAGCTTGAATTGAGACCCTCAAAATTTCATATTACTATACTTTTAAATATTTATATATATTATAAATTGTCACCTCATTTGTCTCAAAGTAAAATATAAAAATCGACACTGAAGTTGTTATAGATAAAACAGAAACAAAATTATTATTTCATTTCTACTTCAACAGCAACCAAACATATACTTTTTAAAAATATATACAACTTTTTCACTCGAACTTTCTCCGTTTTCATCTCACTTAATCTATTCATCGTTTTCTTACCTGTTAGCCATTCCAATGCTTGATATTTTAGTGTTACTTTCCTATTCAACTGTTCAGATATTTATATAAAGGTATAGTATTATAGTCTGTAGTTATATATCCATGCTTGCTTTAAATTAGTTGCATTAATTGGTTTCATCAGTTAATTTTTTTTGTTCTCCTCTGAATTATTTCTTGTTTTTTTAGGTGATGCCATAACTTATTCAGGATTGACATTGAACTAATTTTTTATCTTATCTCATTTACAAGGCATTTCATAATTTTTAATATTAGGGAAATGGTTAAGTTCATAAAATTGTAATTTTTTCATAACATTTTTACTTAATTCAGTTCTGATTGAGTAACTTTGTATTAAATATCCATTAACCCTTAGGTATTTCTGTGAAAAACAAAAAAATACATTAAGGTTTATAGCAAAAAGAGCCACAGATGTTCCGTTAGGAAAAAAGTTGGTATTTCTCTGTTTAAAAAAAAAAAAATTAAAAGGGAAGATAAAATTATACATACATGATTAATCTAGTGAAATAAAGTATAGTTCCAGCAAACTTTTTGCTAGCTATATAAATCTCCAAATAAAGTAAGTAGGTTACTTAGGATCTATATAGTAGATGCATTTGATAAAAATATCATACAGAATTTAATCTTCTTATAGATATCATATTAATCTTCTTATTATTTGATATTCTTATAGATAAAGTATAGAAATAAGTTCAATGAATTAAAATTGTAGAAAAGCCCGCTGAACATTGCTCTGAGGGCTTTAGAAGTAGCAGAATATTATTTTTAGTTTAATTCCCTATCATTAAATCTAACATGGATAGAATAGGTTATCCTACAGGTCACCAATCTCATCTACCCAAATGAAGAAGACCAAGTTTTAATTAATAAGTCTATTATGGAGCAAAAGTGATCCCTCCAAAGTGACACCACTTCTGGCTTGATTGTGATGTGCTGCCATGACAGTTTTAAGACATTATTGGAATAATGTTCAATAAGTTATTAATAATAAATTAAGTGTGTTATTTTGATAAAATTGGAATTAATATTATTCACCTATAACCCAAATATTATTTATAATTGTGTTTTATACCCGTCTTTGTCACGAAAAAAAAACAAAAAACCTATACATCACTGCAACCCATGAAGAGTTTTGGGTTTAGTACATTTTAGAGACTGTATTGTTTCTATGACAACGGTTGTGCATGGAGGTGATTTATCCGATCACTGGGTTTTCCCTCAATTAATGCTACCCACTTTTTAGAGGCACAGAGGCTAGGTGAGCCCCAAGAAGGTCATCAGTTCCCACAGGGTGCAACCATAGTTGTTAACAGATTAAATAATTTATCTGGCACCGTCGGATTTGGACGTGAAACCTTCGGCATAGCAACTCAGCGCTCTACCCACCGAGCTACCTCCCCCCCCCCCAGCTAAGAAAGGAAAGTGAATTTTAAATAAATATTTCATTCTATTTATTTTCCTTTTCCTTATAATCATGATAATACATACATTGATATTCATTTTTGTCATTTATATAAGATTTCCATTACTAAATATAAGAAATATTCTGAATTCATCAGCATTCGACATGTTTCCCTGTTGAATTGAATCTAGAACCTTGATTTGAATTATTTCTTCATGTTTTCATAACAATCATTTCCTTGCTTGAAATCTATAAAGATGCACGTATTTATTTGGCAATCATCGCATTTCTAATGAATGTGAATATATGAAAAATAGTTGATCATCACACGTGAGATAATTATTCACTAGTTCTACAGTTAAAACTAATAGTTTCAAAATAGAAAATGAAGAATAACATCTTGTAAAATGTTTCCTTTGTACACAATCTTCTTTTGTTTTTTCTGTTCTCAAGGGATTATTTTTCCCATTACTTTTAGAATGAGTTGGTATATTCCACAATAAAGCATTTCCATATCACTCACTTAAAAACCTGTTAATGGGAATCCCATTAATTAATAATAAATAGTAAAGATTTTTGAGCTATATATATATAGCTCAAAAAAAAAATATATATATATATAAAATCCTTTTTTAAATCCATCATTCATTCATGAGCATTTAAGCCTTTTTTTTTTTTTTTTTTTTTAAATTTGTGTCATTTCAAGTTGGATTTTGTATTGGAATTTAAAAAACATTTTTTTTTTTAATGTGAAAAGTAAATTTAAGATAGGTTCTTAAAAATAAACTAAAAATAATTTCTTCTACTTTATGGCTGTTGTGGTTCGCAAGAGTTAGAAATCAATGCTAGTGAATTTTATTTCATATTGTATTTTAGTCAGTTTGTGAAAATACATGAATAGTTAAGTAATTGTTTCTGTAATTCCATTCATTTGGAATAAGTGAACCACAATCAGAAAAAAAGTGGAATTTTATCAGAGAAATTTCTGAAGTTTGCTTATTAAGGTTTATTAGTGTTCTGATAAAATATCAACAATGTTCCTATTTAGTTTCAAGTAACTCTTGAATATAATAGCATTTTATTCCTGACTAGCTTTTGCCAACGACTTCGCTCGCGTGGAATTTGGTCTGGCACATAAAGTTTCGTGACAAGATCATTTTAAATAAATAATTTAATTTTTACGGATCAGCACAGCCGTGAAACATACATTGATACTGATTAATAAACAGGATGGACAGAAGTTTACTGTTGTTTGTGTCAGTAAAGGATTAGTATGTAATGTTATTGAATTTATTGAAAAGGATTACTTAGTATAACGGTTTCACTGGTCGGATGGCAGAGAAGTGAACTACATTACTTGATTTGTTTTGTTCAGCAAAAATATGTAGATTTTGCGAGTAAGAAACACGTGAGCAAGCATACAAACTTTAACCCCCTTTTTCACTCCCCTTAGGGTTAGAATTTCAGAAAATCCTTTCTTATCTGATGCCTACCTCATACAAAGAACACACACACCCTCCAAGAACAGCGGTTTAGGCTGTGCGTTGATCTGTCAGTCATTCAGGACAAAGCATTTTATATGTATAGATTGTATGATTTTCTTGTGATGAAACTTTTGGAGAAATGGTGCTGAGTATGACTGACTTACAAAAATAAGAGGTGCCAGGTGAGTAGAGATAGATTTGGTTTTGTTTGAGTTGTTTAGGCCAAAACTTATTGCACAATTCATTTAGTTATATTACAGTTACTATACCTATTATACCTGTCTATAAATTAACAACTGTGCAACAAATTAAATAATGTTTAGGTTGGTATTAGCCTATAGTAGTGTAGTTAGAGAAAGCTGGTACCTTATATTGGTACCTTTGTTATATTCAAATAAAAGTGAATATTTATTTGAATTAATCTTGTAACAACTAATATTAGTGAATAATTTTAGAACTTAGTAATGCCAACAAGTATTAGAAATGCCCTCCAGAACTAACATTACTTTTTTTTACTGCTGTTATTGTTTCATTTTAACAAAACATGTTTCGTTAATAAAACATGTTTCATATTATTAAAATATTGGTAGAATTTACTTGACTCAGTTTTTACTAGTCTTAGCTAAATTATTTAAAAAAAAGATCTTTTCAACAGTAAAATCTAGTAGTGTATCATTTCAAAAATGTGATAGTATTTGTTTCCAATGCAGTTTAGAACAGATGACCCTTAAAACAGGAATTTTTTTTTTACCCTCCTAATTTATTTATTTACAACATAAAAAAATACAATATAACACTTGTAACTGAGGCCTTCTTTTACCCTAGGGTACTTAAAACAGGAAAAAATTATTCAAAGATTTTTTAGCATTGCTACAGGTGGTGTCTACGGGAGAAAAGTATTATAATGAGGAGTTAATAATTTTTTTTTTTTTTATCATTTAATAAAAACTCTTTATTTTTATTTGTCATATAATTCCCTCAAAGTGAAATTTTGTACAAATTCGATAACAAATAACATTATATTAAAATTAAAATTATTACTAAAAAAAATGTAATAATCAATAAGGCAGAAGGTAGACAAACAATCTCATGGATTGTTTATAAAATAACCAGTTCAGGAAGAGATGGCAGGATTCAACCAAGAAGGTGCTGATGACAGGAAGCTTAGGAAAGAAATATTGTGATAAAATTTGATTCGAGTAAACCCCTACTCAGGGAAAATCCCACAAATAAAAGAAAAAAAAATCATTATTTATTCATGAGAAGCGAGGGGATGGTCGACTGGAAGATAGACGTAAGGAAGAAAATAGTTGGGGGTGCAGTCAAATATAAACCACTAAATAAGTGGTTACTTATTTAATTTAAAAAAAAAAATTTATTTAATAAAAAAAAATTTTTTTTTGCATCACCACCTTTCTGTACATTTTCTCTGTAATTTTTTTATTCATATATATCCCTCACTTTTGTTCTAAATTTGTACCTCTCTGCATATATATTTTTTCTATTTTATCATATACTTAGTCTGCAATGTATTTTTATAGTTCTGTTATTTTGTCTGTTTTTCTTTCTTAGCCCTGAAGATGACCCACAAAGTGGGTCGAAACGTCGGCACATAAGTAAATAAATAACCACTTATTTAGTGTTTTTTATTTGACTGCACCCCCAAATATTTTCTTCCTTACATTATTTATTCATTTTAACAAATAGAATAGAATGATTCTAATGAATTCTATTAAAGGATATTTTCCTTGGAATATACTTATAAAGATTGGTAGGTTCTTATGGAAGATTTCCATTAATATTGGATCCTTGGAATAGTGGTAATGTGCTTTCCACTTACTGTTATGAATACATGTAAGGGGTACTCCCCTCCCTTCACCATTCATCTGTGCATATCATTATAAGAAAATGTTTGCAACCTAAAGGAGATAAAAATTAAGAGGATATAAATTATTGAGTAACTTGAGTTTTGAGCATAGAAGGTACAAGTAGTCAAGGTTTAGTATTCACAGAGTCCAACTTCACTTACAACCCAACTTAATTAGGTATGCTAGTACATTCCTTGTAGAGGAATAGTGTTATAGAGTATATAGATTCTATATAATATCTAATATTATCATTGAGTAAAATGGTTGATGGATTGCAAAAAACAAGCATCACTTTATTAGGTTATAAATATAAAGTAAAGCCCACCCGAAACAAAACATTCAATTAACAGTCCTTTTGTACTCTTGTAGATTTTTTTAAAAATAATTTGGAATGGTGTCATGGTTGAACTTGAAGTTTTATAGTAATAACAACATAAGTTTCAAAATCAAAAAAGTTTCAAGCTTTTAAAATTTTTCTAATGATTAATAAAATAATTTCAATACTATCATTATAGTAGGAATTCTTTGCTTTACCAATAGCCAAATTTTAATTTGTTTAAATTCATCTGGTTTAATTTTGACAAGACAGCATTTTCAAATATCTCTATTGAAACATTACGTTTTTTGATTCACCAAGGTAAATCATTGTTCTATTGAAGGAGTGATATTTTATACTGACACTTACAGTGAATAATAAATATCAGTAACAGAGTAGTAAACAAATATTTACATCTACAGTTCGTAACAGGTTATTGTACAGTCTCTTGTATTAAGTTTTATACCACCCCAAATGCTACTTTTGGATTGGAAAATGTGTTTTATTTGTTATTGAACAAACCTCCTTTTTTTTTCTCTCTTTATTTCCAGATCGGCTATTCCTAGCCTTACATGTTTTTTTTAATAATGAGTTTTAAACTTTAACACAGGTGAAAGTGTGGGTTTCGTCTCATGCAAGAGACACCCCTAACTGTACATTATCAGATTATTTACAGAGAAGATGTATATGTAAACAAAATTAAAATTAATGTAATAAACAGAGCTAAAGTACTATAAAACGGAAAACTAAAAGAAAAACAGGATTATATTGCACTTTGTTAAAACGATTGGTGAGAAACGTTATCTATTGAGATCACATCAGAATATCTTTCAAGAGTCTTGGTTTTAGTCTTGGGGATGAAATAGGTTCGCCTATGTTGAATGCTAACAAACCTCCTAAATATTTGCTATGGGCCTCTCACTGTTTAACCCATGGGATCAATTTTTACTATATAAATTATAATAAACATAAGAAAATTATGGCTATTATTGTTTTGTCTTTTTTTTCTCATAAATTTATTTATCCTATTAACTTCATATAATTTTTATTTGCTGTTTTTTTAATTAAAAAAAAAACAGTATGACAACAACCCTTGAAAGGCCTTGGGGTCAGTTCATGGTAGGGACTACTTTTCAACTGGGACTGGAAGCCAACAGTTGTGCAGAGAGGTGATTTGGTCTAGATTACGCTCAACTGCCAGCTATCCCCAATTAAGGTTACTCACTTTATAGAAGCGAAATTAGCTCCTGTAGGATCTGCATTTAATTTTGTATGTTCTCAAGATTTAAAAAAAAAGTATGTAACATATAATAATAACTATTGGGAAGGTGGATAATATAAAGGTGGTGAAAGAAGACAAGTTGAGTCACGTTCTAAAAAAGTTTGTGGACCCCCCCCCCAAGGGGCGGATTTGTCCGTTTTTTTCTGGGTGGGGGGCAAAATTAATTTTTCCACCTCTCCTTTTATTCCCTCAACTATTAAAAGTTATAATTGTATTTTAGGTTATATATGTGTACCGGAAATTGCATTAGGTAATACAATAATATCGAAATATTTATTTTTCATAACTAACTTTTTTCAGTAATTATTCCGCAAGTTGTCACTTCAGGTTGATTTACAATAAGTTTTTACTTTTTATTCATTTTCCTTTTAATATTTTCCAAAAATAAAAGTTATCATGAGCTTTCGTATGGTATAAAGAACGTAATAATGGGAAATTTGAATACTTCAGAAATCATTTCATCTAGAAATAAACGTTTCAACAATCATCTATACTTCGAATTGTTAGTTGAAACTTTTATTTCTTGATGAAATGATTACCTTAATCTGCTCATTTCCCATAATTACATTCTCTTTTCCATACTAAAGCTCTTTATATAACTTGTATTTTGGGAAAATATTAAAAATTAAACGAATAAACAATTGAAACTTGTTATAACTCAACTCGAAGCGACAAATTGCGGAACAAATACCTTTCTTTTTTTTTTATGCTTTATTAATCTATTGACATTAAAAACGCCATTCGTTACATGTGCCATTGTAAAATTTGGCGTCGCCGAGGCGTCAGGAATGTCTCCAGTGGAAGTCGTACAGTACGTTATTAAATTATTAATTCGTGTGTTCTATTCTGTTTTGTTTAAAACGTTAAAGATGCTCTTAATCGTCTTCTTTTCAACAATACCTGATAAAAAAATCGCACGGTGTTCCAATAAATTAAAAACACTTACATCCGAAGCAGTATTTAGTATAGAAATTAGCTTGCAAGGCGAATGTCGTATTATGCATCTAAATTTAGTAATAATTAAAAATTATCATTATAACATGCTTGAGTTAAATGCATCGTATGTAAGCGACAGCGACAGATGGAAGTTTAATGGATTATTCTAGTGATAAGAATAGTCATTAAAATGAAAACCCTTGATTATTTTGATAAGTGATTTCCGTTAGTTTTTCGTGCACGTCAAATTCAGCTTTACTTCTCTGTCAAAAATTTTAAGTAAAAAAGCAAAAACTGTATAAACACGAACAACTAATAACATTAAATTTTCTTTTCCGTGTTTTTTATTTTTTTGAAGCAACGATCTTATGTTTAGCCCCTATTGAGACTGTAATAAGATTTTTTTAACCTTTGTTTAAAAATCAAGTACTTTTTAATGAAGCATATTGCTCCTTCAAAATAGCATAACTCAAAATTTGGCATTTTTGAGTTAACCCTTCAGTAGAAATTGTATTGGTTGAAGCTTTTTAATTCAGGAACGACATATCTGATATTCAATTTCCAACATTTATTATTTTTTTTATTAAAGTAATATTTTGAGTTGTTTCTGGTTTGAACTTGCAGTTTTATGGGAATAATGACATAAGTTAAAGTCTACAAGTTTTGAAGCCTTTAAAAATTGTCTAATTGTTAATAAAATGATTTCAATACCTTCATTATAATAGGAGTAAAATTTTGATTTTTTAAAACTCACATTGAACTTTTAAATAACTCTATTGAAAAATTAGGTTTTTAAAAGTTGTGATATTGTTCTTTTGAAGAAGTTATATGTTCATAGGATGATTTCTCCTATCCTAAGTATCTGGGGCCTAAGAAACAATTCGATTTTTACTTAACACCCCCTAGCGATTTTATTCAATTAACTCGTTTAATAAAGATTCTAAGCGGGCAAGGCTTTTTCTTTTTACAGTTACTTAAAAAATTATTAACATAACTCAAAAATAATTAGAAATAAATTTAAAAGCCCAGTGTCGAGATGAGAAGCTTAGTAAAAAATTGAGAGGTGGTCCTACGATTAAATTACTTCATTACTTAACCCAAAGACTGGAGGGAAAAATTAAAACGTTCCAGTTTAAACATTTTTTTTTTTTTTACTTTTCAGAATTAGTTATAGAAAACTTTATAAGTCAGAAATTTTAATCTGGTATTGGTTATATTGGGAGCGGGGTTATTCATTGTCTAGAGTGCTGAAGGTTGGGTTCCGATCCGGCATTGACAGATAGACAAGTAATTATTCCGCAGGTTGTCGCTTCGAGTTGAGTCACAACGAGTTTTAACTTTTCATTCGTTTCCCTTTTAATATTTTCCAAAAATACAAGTTATCGTGAGCCATGGTATGGAAAAGAGCATTTAGTTATGGAGAATGTGTATACTTCGGTAGTTATTTCATCTAGAAATAAACGTTTCAACAAACATATATCATCAATATTTCGAAATGTTAGTTGAAACTTTTATTTATTGATGAAATGATTACCGGAATCTATTCATTGCCCGTAATTACATTCCATTTTCTATACAAAAGCTCAAGATAAGTTGTATTTTGGAAAATATAAAAAATGAATCGAATAAACTTGAAACTTGTAACTCAACTCGAAGCGGCAACCTGTGGAACAGATACCGATAAATTAATTAATCTGTTAACAACCATATACGGACCCTGGTGGATTTGGTTCATCCAGCCACTATAAAGATGTATCCATTAAACATACCCTTGTTATATACTCTTGAAAAAAAGGTAAAATTATTACAGTTTATAAATGCAGACCCTCCAGGGTTTTTTTACAAAACTTGTATAAGTACTCTTATTTGGAGGAGGGGACTTGGCGGTTGAACAATATCTAGGACAAATCATCTCCCTGGACAACCGGTGTCCTAGAAACAGTACAGTCTCTACCATGTACTCAACCCCACACCCTTCGTTGGTTGTAGTGGTATACTTTTCTGACATCTTCTGCCCAACTTCCCAATTTATTAGAAATATATGTTACAACTCATTGTGCAGGGATTCTTTAGGGCTGAATAGACAAGATACAGAAATATTTAAAACTGAAATAATTGGAATAAAAAAAACTTATATTATGTTTATATTATATTAATAAAAGGTCATTGTCATTATAAGTACTTCACTTTAAGGTAGGTTGGTATTGCATATTCCTTACGGAGAAGGGGGTGTGTGAATTGGTGCAGAAGACAAGCCGCTATACAGCTCAGTCGGCCAATAAATCTGTGACCTTTTTATGACATCAGCGCTATTATAACCAGGGGATTGCAACTATTTTTAGAACACAATTTAAACTTTAAAAAAAAAACTAGTCTTTTTCAATAGTTACTTGTTTTTACATTTATAAATTATAGAACATTGAGGAGGGTGGACGATTTTCCTATCCAATGTTCCGAAGTAGGTTGCCATGTGTTAACAGAGACCCGAAACTTTTTTTTTGGGGGGGAGGAGTGACTACCTGATTTGATATATTAATGAACACTACATCTTGTAACGCATTTATATTTTGTATAATGAACTGTTTGACAAAAAAATGTAAATATAATTTACCTACCATCAAAATTTTAAGGGTTTGTGTTAACGAATAATCTAAAAATATAATTAAATGTCTTGAATAACTAATGGTTGACCTTATAAGTATATTGAGGGGAATATTATTAGGGTGGGGTTAAAAACAAAATTCTCAAGTAGTTTTTTAAATAAACATTTTGACTCATCAGAGCTGAATAAAAACTAGATCCAAAAATTAAAAAAATACATATATATTTTTCTTTTTGGTATTTTTACACGGCAACATTTCATGCTAAATATAAATATCATACAGTAGTTCTGTATCTTTTTTTTCCATGTATTTTATTTTAATAGTAAATACCTATTAATCCTCTTTCAAACAAAAATGTTTGTTTACCTCTGTAACATTTCGCTACTTGGAAATAATTCTTTACTAAGGCGCAGCTCAAATTGCATACCGCTAATCTTTCTGGCAGTCGTTTAATGTGTGATGGTCCCAACTTTCAAGCCTTTTCACCTTCCCAATCGCCTTGAGATGGTCATCGGCGGTTGCTTTGCTGAATTCGAGTTTTCCTACCAGTCCTCGAACAGTTGTTCTGGGATTTTCTTCCACCAAAGCTAGGAGAACATCGTCATCAAGGGTAGAACTTTATCTACGATCTTCTTTGTATTCAATGCTCAAGTATCCCTGTGGAAATTTCTGTAACCACCGTTGAACAGTTCACTCACTTATGCTGTCTTCGTCCCAGACTTTGTTGACATTTCCGAACTTTTGGGCCTCGTTTCGGCCTTGCTTGAACTAGTATAATTTTGGCATCTTGGTAAATACTGAATCATTTCCAGGTAGCAAAATTTTACACAGCTAAACAAGCATTTTTGTTTGAAAGAGGATTAGTAAGTTTTTACATTTAAAAAAGTCAAAAGTCAAAACAAGCATAAACAATTTACTAATTTGGTGGATATTTGAAAGAAAACAAAAAATCCTGCATTATTTTCCGGACAGCCCAATAGATCGCAGGCTTCCGCCTGCTAATCGTGTTATAATTATTTAAGTACTCTAAGGCTGAGTTTTCACTCGTTCTTTCTTCCCTCTTCTTCGACTCCCTAAGTGACAAGTTCTCTTACCAAAGGGCCTATGAAAAAGATGATGATGCCCTGATAAATGAAGGGCTAAGGACTGCCGGGGGATTGGCTAGCAACAAGTGGTCAGGAGACGGCTGCGCAAAACCTTCACTAAACTCCCACTCGCTCCCCGACTCTCCTCTATGTCGTTGGCGCTTCGCGTCTTCTCTCAAATCCGTCGAGTTTTTTAAAATTAATATTTATTTTTATTAATTTTATAATTATTTCTAATAATTATGTATTAACCTGAGTCAAAAACGGCTGTGGTGGCAGGATCCGTATACTAAATAATAGAACCAGGAGCTGTTTTTCTGAAGGAGAAATTCGACAGAATTCGGTATGTATCTGCTTTGCGAGTTTTTTTTTGCCCCCATGAAACCATCCTTAGTTGATGATATTATGATTAATTACAATTTTATATTTAATTTATTTATTCTATATTATTATTACTTTCTGTTCTGAACAGGCAAAATGTTGACAGGAATTTTCGTTCTTGGTTTTGGTGTAGGAATTTTTTTTTGCCCCCGTGAAACCATCTTCAGTTAATTATGATATAATTATGTATGATTTTATATTTAAACACTGCATTTCATTATATTTCTTGGCTGTCATTCTCATTCTGTCCTGAAGATGCCTGAAACATTGACGGGTAATTTCTTCCTGTTTTTGGTTTAGATAATTAAAGCTTTTGTTTGGATTATTCCTTCCATGAAACCGTCTTCATTTGACGATATTGTGATTTAATTACTGCATTCTTTATTATTATTATTTTCTGTTCTGAATAGGCAAAACGTTGACAGGTTTTTGGTTTAAACATTTTTTTTTTGCCCCCATGAAACCATCTTCAATTAATGATACCTATTATAATTATGTATGATTTTATATTTATCTACAGCATTACATCGTTATTTTTCTTTGATATTATTCTTTTTCTGTCCTGAGATGGATGGAACATTGACAGGTAATTTTTCCCTGGCTTTAGTTAAGATATTTCATGCTTTTGGGCTGAATTTTTGACCTCTTTAAAACATCTTCAGTTTATAATATTATGATTCAGTATGGTTTTATATTTAATTACATTATTATTTATTTATTTTTTTTATATTATTTTATTTCTGTCCTGAATATACCTGGACATTGACAGTTATTTTTGTTTCTTGTTTTTGGTTTTTAAGACTTAAAGCTTTTTGGTTGGTTTTTTTTAAATGAAAAATTGTCAAGAAAATCTTTAACTTATCGAGAAAAAAATTATACATGAAGAAACAAAACCATAACTTGTGATAAAATCATTGAAGTATTTACCCATTATCTCTTTACTTAGGAAAGATTTACTTCAATATTTATATTAGAATTACAACAGTATTCCATTTAATTATACCTAATAAAATTTAAGTTTTATTTTGAATTTAAGCGTTTAGAGACTTTAAGCTTGTGGGGTGATTTTTTCCAAATGAAGAATTTCCAAGAAAAAAGTAAATAAAATAACCTCGTAATTAAATAATCTTAGAATTTTCCCTGTATCTCTTTACTAATGATCATTTACTCAAATGTTTTTATTAAAATTACAACTGTATTAATATCTAACTGTGCTATGAGCGAAACATTGTCAGGTATATTTGTTTCCTGTTTATGGCCTAGAAACTTAAGGCTTTTTGGTTGGAATTTTCCCAAATGAAGAATTTTCATGAAAATGTATGTTAATATAAAAAAAATTAAAAAAGAACGTTAACCAAAACTGGTGATAGAATCATTGGAGAATTTAGTCATTATTTCTATATTTAGGAAAGATTTACTTTAATATTTTCATTTAAATTACAGACTACACTTCCTAAAATTTGAACATTGCTAGATATTTTATGAATTCACTAAATGGATCAATTTTATTTATACCATATGCTTTGTTCGTTTATTATTTTCCTTTGAGCGGAATAGCTGATCCAAATATGGTAGTATAATGTTTTATTGAAAATTACCAATTGATGATTATTTAAAAAAACAATTTAAGACGGAAAAGTTTTCTTCCAGAACATCAATACTTGAACTTGTTTAATTGATAAGTATATTTTCGAATTTATATGATAATGGCAGCTGTTTAACAGAAAATTTAACGTATTTTAATAATAGGACTCTTGAGTTTACAATGTTTTTAAAAATTATATATATATATATATATATATATATATATATATATATATATATAATATATAATATATATTCCTTCTTTTTCATAAAAGAAGGAAAAAACCATTATTGAGTTCAAAAATCTTCATTTATTAAGTCTTAAGACGTTTCGACTACAGAGTCATTTTCAATCACATAATTTCAGGTTTTATGCATCAAAAACCATACTGTACATAAATACACAAGTTAAAAGTCAAAATTTTCTGTAAAAAAAGCAAGACAAATAAAAATTATATTTATTAAATTAAAAAATACAGATTTAAAAATATTTATTGTCCAAACAATAGTGAAAAATGATAGCTACTTTCATAAAATTTTAACTGTCATTTTAAAATTTTTTTCCTTTGTTTAAAATGTAGGGTAACTTATTCCTTGTAGTCCACATACCTAGAAATTATGTGATTGAAAATGACTGTAGTCGAAACGTCTTAAGACTTAGTAAATGAAGATTTTTGGACTGGATAATGGTTTTTTCATTCATTTAAGAAAACTCGATAGTCCAGTAAAATCGATTTTTTACACATTTATTGAAAATATCACGTTTCCTATGGGCTTTATGCTATTTGTATTTATTATAAATATTGTAGAGGTTTAAATTCTCTACAATGTTTGTTTAAACATTTTTTTTATAACTTGAACTATTTTCGAGGTAGAGGGCAGAGCGCGGGCAGTGTTTAACTATTTAGAGTATCATTCGAGGTCAACCTGTAGTCCCCATTAAAAAAACGCCGTATAAAGTTTATAAATTATTAATAATTATATAATTCTAAATAATTTGCTTTTTTTATTAACTATTACGTTATAATTAATAATTTTTTCAATAATTCAGTATCTATTCATTTAATAACACTTACCTACTCGTGCAATTATAAAGTTATTAAAAGGAAATACTTTAATTATTTTTTAATTCTAATCATATTTATAATAATTACTTCCTAACTAAATAAAAATAAAATAATTAAATGTTTAATTAATGTTTTTATTGAAAAATACAATTTCATGTATTTATGAACGTTGAAATTTAAAAAGTTGAATAATAATAAGAACTACAAGTTGTAATTTTAATTTTCTTCTTCCTCCAGTCGCTGTAAAATTTCAAATTCCTATGTGTTCTCGTCTTCGACGACATTTGTCTCCAGTTCTTCCAGAATTTCGGGGTGAAAAGTACCTTCTTCATTGATATCAAACTGATATGGTGAAGCATTAAGACAAGCTTGCCCATTACACTGGCCGCAAGCTAAAGAGCACTCCAACCCTGCTTTCCTGCATCCATAACCATTCTTGCAGTTGCAGAATATTGTGTTAATCAACTCCTCAGGAGCTGGTGGATTCATTGTCATTGCAGGTTCCAGGAATTCATCACGCATTATCCAACCCTAATTCTGGGGTTCTAAATCATGCCTTAACCATGTCTGAAGTTGATAATAGACACGGTTGAAATGTTGGTGAGCTGCTGAGTTGGTGGAAGATTTGATAACTGCACAGCTTTATTCAGTTTTGTTAACTTGATGAACTGTGCATTGCGAAGACGATCGATACAGTTCTCAGATTTTGGAGCATTATAGATTGCCAACAAGGTTCGCACTCCATTCACAAATAATTATTGAACCGGGCAGTTTTCTTCTTCAAATACTGCAGGAATTTGATCCAAATTCGGAAGTTCCTCGAGTGTTTTTACACAAGTCTTTTTTTCCTATTCTAAAGAGTTCTAAAGAGTAGAAATTGGGCCACAGCCTCTATTGCGTGAAGAAACAATATGTGTTTTCTAGAACGATGATATTTATCAAAACTTTTGGAAGAGTATATTTCAGTTTTTACATTTCCTTTGCCAACTTTTTAAAAGAAAGTTTCTTGTTAATGAGATAGGGTACGCCCAATTAAAATGACAAGTAAATCTATATCTTCTCCTATTGTAACAGCAGTTTTTTAGAGATTCGTCAATAGCCATAATTAATTATAACGTAATAGTTAATAAAACTGCACATTATTTAGAATTATGTATTTATCAATAATTTATAAACTTTATACGGCGTATTTTTAATCGGGACTACAGGTTGACCTAAATAGTTAAATAGTCTAATAGTGTTTATCTAAATAGTTAATAGTTTATCTCGGAAATGGTTCAAGATATAAAAAAAATGTTTAAACAAAAGTTGTAGAAAATTTAATCCTCTACAATATTTATAATAAATACAAATAGCATAAAACCCATAGGAAACGAGATATTTGCAATAAATGTGTAAAAATCGTTTTTTTGCCCTTTGCCCTTGGAATATCTGTAGTCGCGGACACCCTACGATAAGTAGGCTTTGAAACAAGTTTTAGGGTGCCAAAATAAAGGTTTATACAACTTTATAGCCGACTATCTCTCATTCCGAGGTGAAACCCCTAATTTTACTGGACTATGAAGTAATTTAGTCCATTGATATGCATTAAATTTTAAAATTATATTTTGGTAAAATTTATGGAATTGATTGAAGGAAAATGGTATATTTCTGAATTTTCAATTTAGATTTTGTCTCATGAGAAAAGACGTTTCAATAAATGATTATATTTACCTAAGATTATTTTTTTATAAAGATAGTAAATAGATCATAATAATTATTAAAATATATAAATTACAGATGTATTAATTTGGGAGTACATATTTTTATTCTGTACCGATTGATCGTATGCTTATTTATTGTAGTGAAGAAGTAATAATACGTTTGCACGACCAAGTAAAAAATTACATAGGTTTTTGTTTGTGCAGATTTATTTCTTGTCTCTGTGCCTTTGTTTCTTATATCACCATGATTAGTTCGTGGATGGGTTGACTGTTTTTGTTATGTAAGGTTTATGTTAGTTATGTCTGGATACCAGAAGCGTGATAATAATATATAATATAGGTATATGTTACGGTAAATGTACACTCTTGGGAAATGTACACTTTTACTGTAAAATGTGTACATTTCCCAAAAAGTTAGGTATATGTGAACTGAATATAATGTATATGTACATTTCCCGGCAAATGTGTACTCTTGCCTTCACGTTTTGGTAAATGTATACTCTTACCTTCATGTTTTAAGAAAAGTTGGAATACAAATAAATAAAAAATGTTGTTGCAGTAAAAAAATATTTATTTAAATTAACATAATGCAAAAGGCTTTAATAACGAAAATTATTTTAATTAAAAAAGGTAAATGACATACAAAACATACTTTTCTTTGCATATTATATAATATGTCGTAGGTTATGATCCCAATATTCATAAATACAATTTTCGTCCTAGTTTTTGAGGACCGATACGATGGGAATCAAACAAATCATAATAATAACATAATTTTCTTTATTATAACAGTTAAGTTTTATAAAACTATAAAGGAACATATAGAAATTTCATAATGGAAAAAGTTTTATTTATTTGAGCAAGAATTGCTATTGTGGCACTTGGAATTACATAATATTCCAGCATTTTTACAACTGCATTTTTTGAGGAACATATTCCTTTACAGATGCATCTTTTAAAACCTTGTCCACCAGTAAGGGACTGCATTCCTATCATTTCTCTTACCGATTCCTCAACATCTTACATACATATAACGTAATTCCTGTCATATTTTTTTTTTGCATATATAACACTTACTTGTATACTCTTTTTATGAACAAGAAATAATAATTTTCTTCTTTTTTTTCGATGAAGTTGCTACTTATTTTTTGTTTTGAATAAAGAAATAAATTATAATTAATTAATTTCGCCTCTGTAAGATAAAGTCCCTTCATGCCTAAACTCTCGTAAATAACGATAACAACTTTATAAGTCCCTGAGATGGAAGTTGTACTTACAAAGTAACGGTTGGTTGCGCAAGACTTCGTATAAATCGTGTTTAGATTTTAATATGTACATATTTTTCTCAAATTATTGATCCCTGATGTATTTTATGGATAAAAATATATTATTAAACATACAATACTATGTACTAAATAAATAAATTGTAAGAAAGCTAATGGTATTTTTAGAACATAAGGTAGATAAATACCTTATTCTTCCATTAGCTTCGTAGGTTTTATTTTCAAATGTTTAAAATTATTAGTTAATATTCGGTTAAAAATTATATATTCTTTAACAAATAATAATATGTTTTCTTAAATTGAAAACTAAGATTTATAATAATATGGTTTGTCTTAATATTTAAATATATTACGCAACTGTTTTTTTCTGTTACAATATTTTAATATTGAAATGATTAAATCAATATTTAAAGTATTAATATTAGTAAAAAAAAAATTACTTAATGTTCAATTCGAAATTACTATTTGCAGATACAGCCATTATTTACTGATAAAATATTAAAAATAGTTAAATTAATATTTAAAATAATCTAATCAATATTTAACATTGTTAATTCAATTAATTACAACCAAATAAATTAACATTTGGTTAGAAATTATAATTTTTTTAACAAGTATTAATAATGAGTGAATATAGTGTAATAATATTATTTGAGATTTTATGGGATTAATTCCTTAAAACTAAAGTTTATGACTCTCTTCTGAATATTTAATTATGATAGTGTAGCTAATATTTGTTCATAAACTGTTTATAATAATTACATTTAAATATTAATATTATATAAAATAATTATTTAATATTCGGTTATAATTTATAATTTTTTTAAACAAATATTAATGCTATGTTAATATAGGAACAATATTATTTGTATTTTTACTTGTTTAACAGCCTTAAAACTAAACTTTTTGGTTTGTCTTGATATTCCACAATATTTGTGTTGCTAGTATTTTCTGATAAAATAATTAAAATATTATTAATATTCATGATAACTAAATTAATATTTAAAATTTACCTCAAGGTAGTATCTTTGGCCCAATCCTTTATACAGCTGACATCCCAACTCATAAATCCCATCAAATCACTTTTACCTTACGTCGTAAACCAATGACTTTCTGCCCTTCAGTATCCTTTAATAATATCCCACTTGTGCCTGTAGAACAGATCCGATACTTAGGGTTGCACCTCGACAAACGATTGACCTGGAATCCTCATACTAGACTGAAAAGACAAGAAACCGCTCGACGTTTCAGGCTACTTCAACAGTTACTAGACAAACGCTCTAAGCTCCCAATTAACTACAAAAGACTCATATACATGACCATTATACGACCTATGTGGACTTACGGAGTAGAGCTTTGGGGATCCACTAAGCCATCGAATTCCTCTCGTATCCAATCCCTACAATCCAAAATCCTTCGTAAAATCCTCAATGCTCCTTATTTTGTTAAGAATAAAGTCATCCCTAATGACCTTAATGTCCCATTTGTTGCTGATTTGGCCCGAACCCGCTATATATCCTTTCATAACAAACTCCATTTCCACTCAACCCCTCTAGTTTCAAACCTAGCTCCCTCTTCAATTCCCGATAATCCTCCGAGGCATCTGAAAAGAAGATGGCCACGTGACCTTCTTAGTTGAACATGCGATTTGAGTACTACCAGTGGGTAGTTTCTCTACTTGTCATTACATCATGTCATTATGTATCACTTAGCCTATTTACTTGTTATATTATTGTAATATAGTTGTAAATATCAATAAATAAATAATTAAAAAAAATAATTAATATTATTGAAAATAATTTGTTAATATTCGGTTAGAAATTATAATTTTTAAAACTAATATTAGTTATGTATTAATATAGTTTTTAATAGGCTTACAACTAAGGTTTATGACTATTTGGATTTGAATTATATTGGTGTAGCCATTTTTTTCTGATGAATGTTATACGCTTTTATTTATGGCTACGAAGTAGAATAGATAAATTGGTATAACGCATAGTATTGTTCTCAGTGATTAATACTCGCTAGGGATGGTCCGCACTCGTAAAATGTTAAAATAAATTTATCTCTTACTCTGCTTCTCCCACTTACAACTTAGTGCCTTGTAGACGGTGAGCGCTCGTAAATTTTTAGTACCTCTTCTCCATTCTAGTACAAGCTCTATATTGTAGCAGTTTGCCCAAGTTATTTATTAATAATAACGAGTGATTTTATTTATTTAATGAAAGCTGAAATCTTATTTTTAATTATTATTATTATTTAAGTATGAAGTTGCTCAGTGAGCGCAGAGTTGCCGCCCGAAGTTCCTGGGCTCAAATCCCGCTCGCCGGAGATGGATCCTATGGGATCTAGGACCCTCTAAGGCTCTTTCAACGTCTATAAAGTGGTTTAAAAAAAATAAAGCGAAAAATCTGGTGTTTGGGCGTGATCCAGGAATAATCTCCTCCTCTGCACAGCCGTTGTCCAAGAAACAGTACATTTTCTACCGCATACTGAACCCAATACCCTTCACGGGATTTGGTGGTACAGTTTAAAAAAAAAAATATTTAGGTTAAAAAAAAGTGTGTATGTCAGCTCCGACACGCGACAGGAGTTTATTCCTTTCCGTTTCTAATGGATTTCAAATGTGTTCTTACCAATTAATCGCTCTCTATCGATACTTATCATCGCGTACTCTTTTTTTTTTAATTAGTAAACTATTAAAAAAATTTTTTTTAAATTAATGTGAACTATTTTAATTAAAATTATAAATATATTTATTTTATTAATCATACCAACATTTTGGTCTACGTTGAAGGCCGTCTTAGGGCAAATAGTGGGTCCGGTGACTTGTAACAACACTAAAACTGCCAACTGAACTCATATAGATGTATATTCACGGTTGTGAAATACATACCATGAAAGGGTATCCTACCGCCCCAGTGCTATAAATTTCAGCAATTAGGTCACACAAAAAACTACTGCAACCACACCGTAGAATGTCTAAGATGCAGCGGCTCATATAACATTTCTGTATCCAAGTGATATGAATGGACCCCAAAGGTGGAATCTAAATAAATAAGAGTAGTACCTCTACGTGTATTTAGAATATGTTGATTGTGATTTTTTTCGGTGGTCGAAGTGACTCCTCAGCTCAGTGAGGCTCGTTTTCACACTTATACGGTTCGGTTCGTAATCGAGTCGTTTTCCGTAGCCGTGTTCGGTACCTAATAGGCAGCTGATAGAACCGAAAGCCCCCACGACACGAATCGGCTTTATATTCGAGTCCAAGGTTCACAAAAACACATATACGGTTTAGTTTCGGTTCCGTTACATTTTCGGCAAGCATATTTCTTGGCTACAAAAGTTATTCGGGGTCAAAGGTCAAAATATGAGGTTTTTTAAATATTTTTCTTGACATTTGAGCGAGACTGACCTTGGAAATTGGTACACGCTGGAGAACACAGCAACCCGACTATTTTACAGCCACATTGGCACAACCTTTTTTGCAATTGCAAAAAATAGCGTTGAGGAGTTTTTCTGGAGCATAGACATCCTGAAGTAATTGAAAAATGTGTCTTCGTGCTCCCTTAACTTCGGAAAGGTGGTATAAAATGCACCAAACTCCAATATCGGATAAAATCCTGGCGATCTGAGTAGCTTGCTCACGCTTTTCTTACTCGCAAAATCTACATATATTCGCTGAATAAAAAAAAAATCACTTGATTTGTTTGAATTTGAGAGCATTTGGGCATTTCTTCGGCAACATTTTTACAATTCAACAATTCGACAATTTTTATAAAAATATATTTTCGCTTGAAGTTAAGGGGAGCACGAAGACAAATTTTCCAATTACTTTAGGATGTCTAATACATCATTTGATGAATTACACTACATATGAAGTTAAAGTCTAATGTCATCAACGCCAAGATACATGCTTGCCAAAAATGTAACCGAACCGAAACTAAACCGCATTTGTGTGAACGACCAATTGTTTTTGTGAATGACTCATTAGAAAAAATTATCTCATTATATTTATTAAATTTCATTTTTCAAAATATTACGCACATAAAAATTATACTATTTATCCTCTTAAAGATGTCCTATTCTAAAATTTCTTATATTCAAATAGTTTATTTTTTTATGGACTAGTTGGAAAGAGATTCTGAATTCCACACCATTTATATTTTATTTAAACAACTTTTTGCAGTAATTACATTAAAGAAAATTGAAAAAGGAAGGAATTTCCGTACCTTAGCACTGCTTTAAATCTTGACATAACCATGAAGGAGAGGACAGTTCAAATTTAATATTAAGCCATCTTTGATCATCTTAGGACACATTCAGATTGGGGCAAGTAACAGTTCACTGATCATTACTTTTTTTTTTTTAATAGCATAAAAGAAGCCTGCAAGGAATTTTCGTACCGTAGCAGTCTATTAAATTTTGACATAACCCTGAAGAAGAGGTCAGTTCAAATTTAATATCAAGCCATCTTCAATGATCTTAGGACAAATTCAGTTTGGAAGGATTAACAAATCCATTTAAGAATCGAATGCAATATATTTTTTGTTAATCGATGCCCCATTAATTTCGTTTTATTTAGTTGTTTACCCTCCGTTGGGAATTAATGGGGGTTGGGAATTAACGAGATTTAATTTCGTGTAAGGGCCAGTATTTCATCCCCTTGACAACTAAATATATGTATTATCTCTTGTATTACTGTCATATTATTATAAATTATACTATTATACTTAGCAATAGTATAATTATAGTATTTAGCCGAGAGTGGAATTGTTTAAATAAAAATAGTAGAAATCAAAACTATAACAACTTAATTGAAAACTCTCTGTACTATTAAAAAATAAATAATCATTTATTTCATATAAATTCAGGATATTTCCATTATTATTAACAAAAACTCGCATAAATAATTAAAATATAATCATCTCAAGTGAATAAACATTAGTTTCCATTATTGGTTATTATCAATTTTTTCAACTTTTATTTCTTGATGAAATGATTACCGAATCTACCCAAAACCCACAATTACATTTTCTTTTCCATACTGAAACTCATGATAAATAGATTTTTTTTTTGGCAAATATTAAAAGTTAAACGAATAAACAGTTAAAACTTGTAATTCAACTCGAAGCGATAACCTGCGGAACAGATACCAAAGATTCTCTCAAGTTCAAAACTTATATTGATTTAGAAGTCTCTATTAAAAAAAAACAAAAAAACTATACACCTAAAATCCATGAAGTGTTTTGAGTTGAGTACGTGGATGGGACAGTGCTGTTTCTAGGATAATGATAGTGCTGGGAGGTGATTTATCCGAAATTACGATCAATCAACAGATTTTGCCCAATTAAGGGTATCCTATTTAAAGAGTGTAAGTGAGCACCAGGAGAGTCACATTAGGGGCCAAATATGGCTGTTAACAGATTAAATAATTTATCTTTCACTCCTGGATTTGACTACATCTGAATCAGCTCTTTTCACACTGAGCATGATACTGAGGGGGCATCTGCTCATAACAGAAGTAATCTTTTAAAAAACTCCATAAATACCGCTATTGTACCGATGTAAAAAATATACTTTTTTATTTACCTAAAATAAAAATAAAAATATAAAAAACAAACCAACGACACAAAGCCACATTTTAGGGTCTGTAGTCATTTCGTTTTTGTTTTTTTTGGTTTCACTATTGCCCTCTGTGTGCTTCGTGTATTTCTATAGCGTTATTTTATTGTGGAAAAAGTTTACTCCGAAATAAAATATATGATACCGGTTATGCTCTAATTGTATTATGTTAATAAAGAAAACTGTAAAATATTTTCCCTTAAGAGATTTTATTCGCCTCTGTATGTATGTAACCATATACTCGTATATCAACGTTATATAAATATACCATGTATTTCTTCTTTATTGTTTTTGCATTGTTATATTCCTTTACTTCTTAGGTTTCAATTTTTATTTCAATTGATTCAATTCATTTTATCATCATTATTTTTAATTTTTCTTAATGGAACCTTCACAACTAATATCCATGAAGGTTCTTAGATTCAGTACCTGGTAGAAACTGTACTATTTCTGAAACAATGGTTGTGCAGGGAGGTGGCTTGCCTGAGATCATTGTTAACCTGCTATGGCTAATCTGATGATGCTACATTGGGATTCCTTAATTTTGCCTATCCTGGTTTAATTATGATAGGGATTTTTAACGAGTACCTGTCATCTTATATGCTCGGGACCGCCCGTTTAACGTCCCTTCCGAACGACGGCATAACCGAGGATTTTTTTACTCCCTTTAAAATAATCCTACGGCCACCTGCCGGGCTGCGAGCCCGTGATCATGGGCTTAGTAGTTTGTTATGCTAACCACTAGACAACTGGTCGCCCCATACAGTTTAGTTCAGCTGGCTGTAAACGCGTGTTCTTTCGTATTTTTAAAACTAATATTAATTTACTACTTCGTAAAAAAATCGTGTTTTTTTAGTTTTCATAAACTATTTGTTGCACAATATACGAAAATTCCCTGTTGTTTCTTCCAGTACTCATAATCTTTTCTCAAAGATTAAGCCATTTATGGCTTAGTACTTGGCACAACACACTACCGTGTCTTCAAATATAAAAAATAGCTAATCCTGAAGATCCTGGTCAGGATGGGTCAAACTTATTAAATTATAATATTGTCATCGGTATCATACGAAATTTCAATTTAATTCGATATTTCGAAGAGGCCGAAAATTGAGTTAAAATATTTCGTTACATACAGGCGAAGCTAGTGAAGGTGTGTTAAAAATATATCTAGCTTGTTATATATAAATAAAAAAATCTTTGAGTTGTTCCGTTACATAAATATCTATATGCAGATGTAGTTAATAAAAGAAAAAGAATGTACTTGTGAAGAATAATTATTATTTTTGTTATTGATTATAATTTCAACAATGTAGGAGAGTTCGGATATTTAGTTCGTTATGATATTTTCATTAATAAATACGATTTAATTTATAATTCTTATTTACTTTTCCGACAGAATTCGCGTTCGTGGTTAAAGATAAAACGCACACGAAGGCCACTAAAACAGTTAGGAACGATTACCATATAAATGGAACTACACGGACGATTCCAAGATACTATTCTGTTAAGAAATATTGCCATGATATGGCTTAACATTTAGATTACGAATTGCCTTTATTATCCGATTACAACAGTGTAGTATGTTGTGAGGAACATAGGACTCTGGAACGCCTCCAGTAATTGAGGACTGTGAAAACAATGTAATAGCTGGATACGCTTCTAACTTAAATTGTTTAAATAATAAACGAAATTGGCTTAAATTAATAATATTTAAAATATCTAGGCTTTATACGCCATGTTCTATAGAACTTGTACTATTTATCTATTTACTATATATTATTTTGACTTTCGTATATAGGTACTGTTCAAGAATAGAATACGGGTTCATTACCCGGCCGATAGTCGGAGTAAAATGTTATTAACTACCAAGTATAAGGTAAAATAACTAAGGTTGTTTTACTTTTTTAAAGGAAGTAAAACAACCTTAGTTATTTTGTCCTTCGGAGGGGACGTAAAAGGCTCGGAGTCTGTGTGGTGTCTGGTACTCGTTACTTGGATGGGTCAAATTAGGACTCCTACTGTAGCATCGTCCGATTAGCCATAGCAGCATACAGTGACGTTAAATAAAACAAACAAATAGGAAACACATTTGTGGCTTCAATATAATGCCAAGAATAACCTTGCAAAATATTATTACTATCCAGTGATAAATAATGTTGGTAAGGCTGCTTGAAAAAATACTTTTTGGCATTTACACATAGCTTTGAAATACTCGTTATAAATAAAAAAAAATAAATTAGCATTTTATTTTGAATATTTTAAAACGCATATGGAATTTTCGTTGGTTAACTTCAGATTAGGATTTCTGCAACCCTCGTCCTCCCCCCCCCAAAAAAAAAATCAACTGCTTAATGGAATCATTTTTGCAAAAAATATTTATTATATTCTTGTCCAGTCTAGAGGGGGGATTTAAGAGCTAAGATCTAAAAATGATGACCACCTGATTTACATTACTTTTTTCCCCGAAGCTTTAAATTTATTTACTAATCATTTTTCTATCTTGCTTTAAATGAATAATTTATTCATTCTGCGTTTATAATTTTCTCTTGGCCGTGATGTCTTGAAATTATTTTACTGACAACAATTCCCGATGAGGTTAATACCTACAATCACCATTTTCATTTCTTTCACTGAAATCGATCAAAATCTAAGTCTTCAAGATCCGACCTTTTGTATGGCCTGATGTGTTTGGGATTATATATAGTTACTACGAATAAAGGAATTATTATTCAAATTTGTATAGGATTTTAATAGAGTGTGAGATATATAATTTTTGGTCTATAATTATTTTTCTATAAATCTTTTTACTTACTGGTGATGGGGAGAGCGGGAATTTTGGATACAAAATCAAAAGTCCCAAACCCCGTTTCAAACTGTTTCGATTCACTAGCTATTTTTTAATATCTTACTATTTATTATTTAATCTTTTGTTCATTACATTTCATTCTATTTGTTTCTAGCTATAATAAATATTATCGCTATTTTAAATTATCTGTTACTGATAGTAACCGTCTGGATAGTACGGAAAATACTGATATTGAAAAGAAAGTTCAATTATTGGAGACTCGTATTATTTTAATTAGGCTGTAACCCATAAAATGTCCCATAAATTATATATAGTAAAATTATTTCTCATGTAATTTTTTAAAAATTATACCATCTTATTTCAGTTCATTTCACACTAGTTATTTTTTTATTATTCATCAATTATTTTATAATTTAACCTTTTGTTCATTAAATTTCATTCTATTCTTTCCTTCCATTTCGGTTAAAAAACTATTATAAATATTGTCACTACTTTAAAGTAACTGTTTCTGACAGTAACCTGCTGGTAAAAAATAACTAGACTGATAGCGTAGGGAATGTACAACTATTGAAGCCTCGTACTACTTTTAACTTAATTACACTTTAACCAGTAGCATTATTTATAAATAATTATTATTATAAATTATAGTACGAGAAATATAATTATTTCTCGTACAATTTTTTAAATATTTTATTATCATCATAGTCTTCTTTTCACACTTGTTATATTTTTATTTCTCATCTATTATTTTTTAAAATTTATTGTATTTTATTTGTTACTAATTTTTAAATATTTTTATTTGAAAAGAAAAGATATGTCCAGGACCGGGACTCGAACTTATGATCAGTGAAAAGAAAGGATGTGACCATGGCCGGGGAGCAATCCTGATGCAGCCAGGATGGCTCAGTTGGTAGAGTCCCAGACTAGCGATCTGGATGACCTGGGTTTGAGTCCCGGTCCTGGACATATCTTTTCTTTTCAAATAAAAATATTATTTTTTAATTTAACCTTTTCTGGTTAAAAATTGTTATAAATATTATCTTTATTTTAAAAGATAGTGAAATGAAAGTTCAATTATTGAAGCCTTGTATTATTTTAACCTTAATTAAACTTAAATTTAAAGTAAGGTGTCATATATTATATATTGCAAATTTATTTCTCATGTAATTTTATTATCTTCATCGACTTCTTTTCACACTTGTTATTTTTTAATATTTCATAGATTATTTGATAACTTAAGTATTTATTCATAATATTTTATTCTACTCATTCCTATCGTTTCTGGCTATAAGACTGTTATAAATATTGTCGTTATTTTAAAGTAACTGCTACTGAAAGTAACTGGCTGTAAAATAATCGCAATTATAAAGCTCTATCTCAGCTCGAAAGGAAAGTTCAATTATAGAAGCCTTAAATTAGCCTTTAAATTTATAATTATTTATAACATTTGTTTATTATATTTCATTCTACTCGTTCCTACCGATTCTGTATTTGCAATTGCTTTAAATATTGTCGTTATTTTAAAGCAACTGTTACTGAAAGTAAAGAACGAACTAAACCGATATCGAAATAAAGCTCCATTATGGAAGCCTTTGAATTATTCGCTAAGACAGGACCGATAGATAGGATGATGAAATGCATAAGATGCAGTGAACTATTGAACTATCGTAGCAACCGGCCACGATAACAAAAATTAACAGCCTCTACGCCGGGCTGTCATTACGATACCATAACTTGCTAATAATGTTGGAACAGTGTGTCGCTTGAGTTTGGATAGTCCTAGAATGGAACAAGGATTTTGAGTGGACGTTACGGAAATCACGTGATCGTGGATTTTTAAAATTAAATGTTGCTAAATTAAAAAAAAAAAAATCACGTACCTCTACCACCCATTAATGGTCTTCGGTTCAGTACATGGTAGAGACTATGCTGTTTCCAGGAAAGCAGTGGTGCAGGGAGGTGCTTTGCACCCTCACGGACATTATGGTCAATCGCTAGGTTTCCCTCCAATTAAGTATATCCAATTTATAGTATGGTGGATACTATACTGTTTTTAAGGCAACGGTTGTGAATGGAAGGAATCATCCTAGATCAACCTCAACCTTCAGGTTTTACGCCAATTAAGGGGCCTCCATCCAATTATTAGTGATTGTTTATTTAAAGTTATTTATTGAAATTTAGAACTGTATAATAGAATAAATCAAGTAAACACGAGATAAAGACAAGTAGAGAAACTACACAGTGGTAGTACTCGAATAACAAATTCAACTTAGAATGTCACGAGGCCATCTTCTTTTCAGAGGCCTTGGAGGATTATCAGGGATTGAAGAGGGTTTGAATGGGAATAAAGTTTGTCCAAATAAATTTTGGCTAAATCAGCAACAAATGAGTCTCTTATAGTCATGAATTTGAGTCTTTTGTAAGTAATCGGGAGCTTAGAGCGTTTCCCTAGTATGTGTTGCAGTAGCCTGAAAAGCCGAGCAGTTTCTTGTCTTTTCCCATTTAAAAGATGTAGTCCTAAGTATCGGCTTTATTCTGCAGGAGTCAGTGGGATATTATTAAAGGATGCTGGAGGATAGGAAGTAATTGGTTTCCAATGAAGTGTAAAAGTGATTTAACAATATTTTATCTTTATCCTCCAGGTTTGATTCCACTCTTCGATATCTGTGATATGGGAATGAAAAGTAAAGGATGCTATAATTGGATTTATGTTGACTGATAATATACACATAGGTGGTAAGGATAGTATTAGGATAAATTGGGTTTTAACAAATTAAATAATTTATCTGCCACAGCCGGTTTTGAACCGGGGAACTTCAGCCGAGCAGCTCGGTGCTCTAGATAATAGCTACACAGTACCTTATATTTTATTTGATAAAGTTTCATATTATCTGGTAAATACTAAGAAATAGAGTAATCATTATATAGAGAAGAAAACGGTCTGGCCGGAGGTAAAAAATAATTTCTTAAATATTGAAAAGGTTAGGAATGCATATTTAAAAATATTGGATGAAGAGTACATGCTTCCACTTCCAGTGGAGCGATTCCCTGCAAAATATGTTGAGAATGAAGAGATCGGAGCGGATATAAAATTTTCAGTTGATTCAATGTAGGCAATATAATTTTTTATCTGCTCTTACGAGACACTTCTTTCGATAGCTCACACATACTTCGTTTCTTGTAATAGAATTTCTAGAGAATGATTTCATCTTGTTTCAGGTCCAATACTTTTTTCCAGTCGACGAAACACATCCGCCTCGTTGGTTTCTTTCGTGTTATCTCTTCATTCCGTCTTCGCATTTAAAATGGACTGTTCTCGATTTTCTAATTCGGCAGTCGTTCATTTCGCGTCGTTCACTATTGCCCCTCAGTAGTAATTGTTTGAGTCTTGTCCACGATTGAGTATGTATAATATTAAATGCAGTGGAGCTTATCGTTAATATCGTTATTTTAATGAGAAAAAAATCGGTGTAATGGGGTTAAGGAAATGTACTCATTATCTGCTCTTGGTTTTCAATGTTTGAGCATCATTTATGCATATAATCCAAATGGGCTGTATTCCCATGCGACAGCTAGGGTTAAACTCAAAAATAGCCTAACCAAGAAATTTCAGATCACCAAATGCCTCAAACAGGGCTTCTTACTCTCCCCTCTACTGTTTAATACATATGTTGAAAGTATCCTATGGAAAAGAAAGTTTAATGGTGGACAAGCTTCTGCTTTGTCAGAGGATCCAACTCCTTGTTTCTCAGTGGTACATTAGAACGGACATTGAACGCAGCTATATATTGTTTTATATTTCTGATATTTTATTTCCTATTATTTACGTAATAATGTCACAAAATCAAATAAAAATAGTAATAATAAAAACAGCCTTATTGGTTTGTGGTATGCCTTGGTACAAAGTTACTGTATCTATTTAATGAGATTGTTTACACTATAGATGTGAGATGTGCTGCACTTTGTATTCTTTGATGTTTTTTTTTTTTGGTGAATAGGCGAAGCGTTTTTATCAGGATTTTAGAGACTTATGGCTATGCTTCGTCTTACTTTCACTATTTCATTCTAAAATAAAATAATTATTTGGATTATTGCATTATTTAAAATGAAAGTAAAGAGCTAGCTAACTCAGTACGTAGAGTGCTGAGTCGCTGATCTGAGGGTCCGGGATTCGGATCAGGCTGTGGCAGATAAATTATTTAATCAGTTGTCTGCCATAGATCGACCCTGTTGTATCTGCAGACCCTCCTGGGGCTCACTCAGCCGCTATAGATTGGGTACCTTTGGGAAAAAAAACTGTCCGTTGAGCGTTATATCTTCTTGTATAACAGTTGGATTAGAAACTGTATAGTTTTTTCCATGTATTGAACTCTTCATGGTACTGTTTTTTTTTTTTATTAATTTGATTTTTTCTTCTGTTTTTGTGTTGTTATTCTATAGAGACTTGTCCCCAGAATAAATAAAGACTTTATTATGATTATTAAATATTGTATAATTCAGTCGGTGTATTTAAACCGTGAAACTTCTAAACTCAGTTATAAAGTTCTAGTTCCCTTAAAAAAAACTCGAAGAGAGCTCATAAACTCCCTTTTTGAAGGAGATGTTTCAATTTATTTTGTTATAGGGTGTTAACCTCCCCCCTCCCTTCGAAGAAAATTCGCTTCCCTAAAATTACCCAGATACCGCTCTTCAGACTTGGCGGTGCCAGGCACCAACCTCTCCTGTTATTCTGCTACCGCTTCCGTTTGTTTTTGTTTCAAAGTGTTCTCTTATAGAATTCCTCGTTGGTGTGCCCCCTTGAATGTTATAATATATGATGTAGTATATTCGATGAGACTAAAAAAAATTAATTAGGCATTAATGAAGATTGCCGACAGAAGTTAAAACTGAAAACATTAATTTCTATATCAATTGTAGCCCGAATTACTTTTTTTTTTCTCTTTATATTTTCATCCACACCTGTAAAAAACAGGTAAATGACAATCAGCGGATTGTCTGACTGGAAAATAATATAGAATGACATGGAAGCCATGACGAAGAACAGTACCCAGCGATACCTCTCCATTGGCTTGCTTTAATTTCCTACTGTAATAAGTCCCTCATCCATGTTTTTTGAAAGTCTCCTCCTAGTATTACCAGGCATGAAAGTCGTGGCCATTTGTTGTATCAATGGGTTTGGGTGTCCGTATAGTTTTTCTTGAAATCGTTTGTAGTACGTTCTTATCTGTTCGTCAACCGTTTGTATTTTTAAGTCCGTATGCAAAGTTTTGTTATTGACGTAGCATGGTGCATTGGTGATAAGTCTAAGTAGTTTTGACTGAAAAGTTTGCAGTCGTTTTCTGTGAGCCTGTTTAGCGATGCCGTAAATTAGTAATGCATATGTCCAAACTGGTTTTAGTAAGTAAGTGTACGTATTTAATTTCTTTCTTATATCTAATTTGGAGTTTTTCCTGAATATCGAGTACATTAATTTGAGTTTTTGATTTAGTGATTGGCGTTTCATCTTGACGTGAGGACCCCATGTCATCCTCCTATGAAATTTTAGTCCAAGGAATTGTACTTTGTCTCTCTGTGGGATGGGTGAGTTATTAATGTAAATGGGAGGGCATGTTTCGCGTCTAAGAGTAAAAGTGACGTGTGACTTTTCGTGGTCCTGTCTGATTTTCCATAATTGGCACCACTCATTCTCGTTTTGTAAGTTGTGTTGTAAGTTTTGTGAATCCTGTGTCGCCTCTTGATGTTTGGTGATCATGACAGTGTCGTCAGCGTAGGTTGCGATCAGTGTGTTAGGATTTTGTGGAATGTCGTATGTATATGTTATGTACAGTAGCGGTGCAAGTATTGATCTCTGAGGCACACCGGCTAAGATCGGTCGAATGCTTGGGCGACATCCAGAAACACTCCAGTTGCGTATAACTTCTGCTCTAGTGGTGTCGATATGTAGTCAGTTACTCTGTGTAATTGTTGAGTTGTCGAGTGTGATTTTCGAAAACCGAATTGATGGTGAGGGATTGTATTTTTGTCAGTCAGTTACTTTATTAGTCGGGGATAAAGCAATTTTTCAAAATTTTTAGAACAGATAGGGAGTAAACTAATAGGTCTGCTCGAGGAAGGGTGGAGCACCTCAGCATTTATTAAGTCATAGCCCAGGGCTTTTATTTTTGGTAAATGGCTAATTTGTTCTGCTACTTCTGTTGGAGTGAACGAAGGCGGTGGTAATGTTAGTTGTAATGGAACGCCAAGTGTGTTATTTACAGATATTTCGTGTTCTGTGTTTGTGAAGTCAGTATGTTGTGTAAAAACGGAAGAAAGATGGTCGGCAAAAAGCTCAGATTTTTCCTCGTCTGACACAGCCCAAGTGCCGTCTTCTTTTCTAAGAGGTGCCGACATCTCTCGGTGTTTTAAGAGTCTTTTGGTATGCTTCCACAAACTTCCATCCTCTGTCGAGAGGAATTTAATATAAAAGTTGGATCGGTTAAACTTGGTAATCTGACGTTACAGTTCATTATTCAGTTTGTTAATTGTCCGTCTATCTGATGGTTGTCTGTTAG
Source organism: Troilus luridus (assembly GCA_964056705.1). NCBI lineage: Eukaryota > Metazoa > Arthropoda > Insecta > Hemiptera > Pentatomidae > Troilus > Troilus luridus. The sequence goes on along the minus strand of OZ057417.1, from coordinate 55,779,253 downwards.
TTCAAGAGCTCTTCTCTTGGCCTGATCAGATCTCTAATATACTGCGGGAAGCTTGGTAAACTATCCGCTTTTCTATTCAAGGGTTTTGATGATGACCACACTGCGTCTTGAATACTTGTAGTGAACTTTTCTACTCCCTTCTCTAGTTCTTCTTCATTCTTTGATTGAGAGTTGAGAATTGAGATAACTTCTGTATAAATCCCAATCCATTTTACCCCCGAATTACTTAAATTTAAAATATGTAAATTTAAATTTTTAGAAGATGGCCTCGAGATCATCTACTATAGAACTTTATTGGAGTGCTATCGATGGGTAGTTTCTCCACAACTGTTTTCATGTCATATTATACATTTTTGCACATTTACTTGATATAATACCATTATAGTTGTAAATATCATTGAATTAAATAATAAAAAAAAAAAAAAAAAAAAAATTTTTAACAGTATTATGGTTTTCACATACTATATTAATCAAAATATGGGATGGGGTGCACAAGCTCATTACAAAGTATCAATAATTTAATTGAAATAATTAGTATATATTATTAAGACCTTGTATTTTTATTTTTAGCATTATTATCATCGATAAGTTCAACAATACTTAGATCATTTGTACTTACAATCATTTCATAAAACTTGACATTTTACTGTTACAAATAAACATTTTTAAGGGAAACGAAAAGTACAACTATTTATTGGTGTTTTAAGTTATTATTAGTTTGATTTACACACCTATTAAACGACATTTTATTAAATATAATTATGATTATATATCAATGTAATTCTAACCTTTAAACTATATTTGATTAAAACAGGTGCATGGGTGTGGCAGGACTTCTTACACCGCTCGTTAGGTTTCTTCACTCCCTGTCGTGCAACTTGAGGTCTGGCGTTATCTGTATGAGTTTAGGTCCCTTCCGATTAACCAAACCAGGCTGTTTTTGATACGTTTTTGTTGCATTACGTCAATACCACTGCAATACGATGTGGATGCGATGGTTTCACCTATGGGTTGGAAGGAGAAATAAATTATTTATATATTAATCCGTCTCACCTTATGAGAATTTCTCAAACCAAAGGCGAAAGGTTCATTACAACACCCTTTAAGAATGGGTTGGTTATGTTTCTTGCAGCTTGGGCTGCCAAATCTCCAAGTTTAAACTCATTAAAAAAAATACACGAAAATAACGTGTTTCTATTGCCATATATGATGGCATACTAAACCATATTCGTTCAATTGAAGTGATAGTAAATATTATAAAAAAATATAGGATTGATAACAGCTCATTACGATCTAATTCCACTTTGAAGTTCAGAAATAATAAGTACGTACATTTCATATAAAACGACTCAATAATATGATGTTTTTTTTGTTTATTTTTTCTTATATTTTTTTTGGGGGGGGGGGCAATCGTCAAGATTCGTTATTCATGTCAAATATTTGCCTTCATAAATGACATAACGTACCAATATATCCTTAAATCCGATTTTAAATTTAAGTGAACTATGAGCCTCTCATAGTAGCTTAGAGCGTTATGTATTTCACTCAAGATCTCTAGGCTCCGAGTTCCATTATTATTATGTTTGCCATCATAAACATACAACATAAATCCTTTGATCGAAACTCAGTCTTCCAAGAAACAGACCCGCCTCTGCCAAACAGCGCACCCTAACTGCCAGCCGAGAAAGGATATTAAATTCCCTATTAAAAAAGTTTCCTTTATATACATATATATGTCACAGATGTATATGTATGTATTTATCATATATGTATATCATATATACATATCGTAGAGTGTTATAGACATATAATTAAAAGTTTTGAAGCTGGAAATTATACCATTAAACATACATTTTTATTTAAAATTCATTTTTAAATAGTATGAATGTAAAATATATACTAACGGATTAAAAAAAAAACATTACAACCCTTGAAGGGTCTTAGACTCAGTGCATGGTAGAGGGTTTTGTACATACAGGTAGCACAACGATCGTGCAGGGCGGTGATTTGTTCGCGATTACGCTCAACCACCTTGCTTTTACCCAAATTAGGTATGGGGGGGGTGGTATACACTTTATAGAGGCTGGGTGAGCCTCAGATAGATCTATAGATCCAATGGAATCCATTCGTTTCTATTAACAGATTAAATAATGTATCTATTGTACATCAGCCCTTTTGAATCCGGGACACTCGGAATAGGGGCATAGTTAATTTAGAATCAATCTTAACAATGATCTACCCCACTTTCCGTTCTAATATTTGAGGTGTTCAGGATCAAAAGTGGATAACTTCAACATTTCCAAAATGTACTTTTTCACTTTTTAACCCTAGTTTAGTCAAGAAATTCTGTCTAACAGTACACTTTGCTGCTATATTTCTTATGGTTTTAGTCTGGTTCCGAACCTGAATTTTAGGGAGCATAAAGTATTTCTCGACTGATGTGGAATACTAAAAATGTGAATAAGTCAAATTTTGTGTTACCCGCTTTTGATTCCGAACACCTTATTTATGAATGAATAGAATATCCATGCCAATTTTGGAATCTTTTTTTGGAACAAGGATACCTGTTGTTCAAAAAATGCTTCTTAAATAATAACTGAAGCCTATCGAATATTTATATATTATTAAAAAAATAAATTGAATTTTGTCTGAAAAATCTTTATGTTTTGGGAGAGCTTATGTCGAAAAAACATATTAAATAATATTTCAATTCTATGACTAAAAAAAAGCAGTACATTTTTAATCTATTTCGTTTTTATTATTGTTTGTAAAAAAATTAGAATTTATACTTAATTGTGCCAGTTCTGGGTTTTCATAGAATATGATATGATTTTGTATTGCTTGCTAGCATAATTAGTAAGAGGATTTTGAGTAAATCTAACGTTTTTTTAGCATAGACCTATCGCATCCCCTATTAAAAAAGCTTAAGGGTGATCTGAATTATACTATAATCAAGTTATAGTAGTCTCCATTAAATAACATTGCAATATTATTTTGCTCTCCATTAACTCCACTGGAAATAGTTAGCTCAGAGTGTTCTAAATAGGAATCTCAAGGACTGGAGTTCCAGACTGGATGAGGGAGATTAATTATCTATCTCGGAATTAAACTTGGATCGGTCCTGTGGGAACGGGAGACCCCTTGGGGCTCACCCAGCTTCTACAAAGTGGGTACTCTCATTTGGAGAGACCAGGTGGTTGAGTGTTTTCTCATCCAAGTCACCTTATACAATCGTATGATTGGAAGCTGTACAGTCCTAACCCAACACTTTTAACCTTATGCCATTCATGTGATTGTAGGCATTTTCTATTATATATCAAGTGCCCGACATGTAATCGATTTTTAAGACACCTGGGTATCGCGGGTCATGTATCACAAAGCCCCGATCCATAGATGTTTAAAATTTTGAAAAGATCTTCTTTCATTTTTGTAAATCTTTATATTCAATTGAGACCGGGCTGGCTCAGCGCTAGAGCGCTCAGTTGCCGAAACGAAGGCCCTTCAAATCCGGTGTTACTAAATAAGTAACAATTAATTAACCATTAAAAAGAATCTAGAACCTCCCTGGGGCTCATACAGCCTCTGTAAAGTGGATACCAAAAAAGAAGGAAAACCTAGTGGGTGAGCGTAATTTAAAAACACCTCCATGCTCAACCGTTATCCAAGAAACAATAGAGTAACTACGATGTACTCAACCCAAGACTTTTCACGTGTAGTAAAGTAAGTTTTTATAATATTTAATTTTTTTTTTTTGTTTCATTTGGGGTTATAATTTCTCCTAGATAGTAAAACTTATTGAACGGAAATGAAGAGAACGGATTTGTCGGACTTGGATACGACCCCTGGTATTTCAGTGGTTTATAGCACTGCACCGGAGATGCAGACGACCCGGGTTCGAATCCCGGCCAGGACAAATCTTTTCTCATCAAAACAAAAATATGTAAAACTTATTGGTTTGTGAAGTTAGTATTTTGTTTCTTTTCAAATGACCAACTAAGGACCATTTCCCCGTCGCAATTTTTTATTCGTTTTTCTTTTTCTTTCTTTTCTTCCAATACTCTTTCATCGTTCACTATGTTTCTTTTTCCTGTTTTCTGATCACTTCAGGCCAGTTCTCTTCACTCTCCTAGCCTAGAATCCTTCCATCTTCAATATTTTTCCCTAAACGATTTTCTGTCAGTTACTTCGTGGATCCATCTTGTTGTCGAATCCAACATATATTTGAAACCTTTTTGTTAATCTACTGTGTTTAGCCTATATAGATGTACCAAAACAAGAATTTCCTCATTTAAAGTGGAACTTTTGGTTTTATTTATCTATGTGTTTTGTTTGTAAATGATTTACAGTATTACTCGAACTTGTTCCAATGCTCCAAGTACATTTAGAATCCTCACTCAATCCACAGGGTGGAAAACCACTCTATTTAGAAAACCAACACTCTAAACTTTTGTAATTTGACGTAATGTCTTGGTGAATTTAGCCCAGGACTGGTAATTCACTCTTGAATTCTTCATTTCCTGCCTAGTAATTCAGGCTTGTTTGCTAATCCTGTTGAAGTTGCTGTTTCACTAACACTATTATCAAACTGTTTCGGGGTTATTTGAAAGTTTATAAAATAAATCCTGTCAATCCTTTGGATTTGAAAACAGTAATTAAAGAATGAGGATACTTAATCATTGTTACTAATTATTAGCGTTTGTCTAGTAAATGTTTAAGAAGCTTAAAACGGCGAGCTGTTAAGCGATTTTTATATGGAATATTTCTTGCGATCATATATTTATCCGCCATTTTTATGTACATGTAACAACGAAGTTTCAAATGTTGTTTAAATCAATATTAAGAGGATTTTTTATTTTTACTTATATTTAACGTTAAATTTCTGAGGATCATTTCTGGGCTTACACAGCCCCTTTTATCTTAGCCTTTCCATCACCTTCCTAGAAACACCTTGTTCCACCTTATCATGTCGTGGATCAAGGACCAATTTTAGGTTTTGGTTGTAATAAAAAGTAAATGGTATTGATTCATTTTTTTTGGCATTCTTAAGACCAAGGGGACATTTATATTTTATATAAGTTATTATTAAGTGCAACTTTATATAAGTACAATATATATACAAAGTCAACTATTATTATTCAAGATATATATATATATATATATATATATATATATATATATATATATATATATATATATATCGGGTTATATATATAAATGCGTTTTATACCATTTTCTATAGTAGAATTTTTTTGAATATGTATATTATATCGCCAGGCTATATAGATCACCACAAATTGAAATTTTCAACATTTACTTCCTACTGTGTTTTGGATTTTGTATTGGGACTAGAAAAATAATTTACTTGCTTCAGTATCGATTTCGATTTTATGATAGGAGTGATATCAGTAAATGCTTATGATTAGATAGCTTGCAGTTATTTTGTTATCTTATCGTAAGCATTTAGTGATGGGTATATCTGATCCTATCCTATTTACTTTAAAGGAACGGAAATAGTTTTAATTTATTTTTGTTTTATTTTAGAACAATATTCAACTAATTATATATATATGTTTTTTTTTATTTGTCTAGTCAGGCAAAGTACGACTAAATACAAAATGTATTTGTAATAAGACGAAATACAAATTTATTGAAAATGAAATTTAAATTTGTAGCAAAATCCTACAATAAGTTTTAGAAACAAATAAATAATTTTCTGATTGAATTATAAGGACAAAATATTATTATTATAGTAATTTTATTATTAAAGTAACCAGTTACTTGTTAACTGGTATTTAAGAGACATAATGATGGTTTCACTTTTTGAATCAATGATCAAATGAATAAAAAAAAAGTCTTTTAGTTTTCACTCGTTTTTAACAGTGATAGTGAAAACATTTTACTTGTAGATATTTTTATAAACGCAAATGTTAAATATTAATATCTTATACAATTTTATAATGTTGTAAAGAATATATCTGTATTATATATTATATATATGTGTATTATATCATATATACCCCAGGTTGGCGGTCATCCATATATGTGCTAACCTTAAGTTTAACATGTATTACCAATTGCATGTGCTTTAGCCTCAATGTTGTCTCTCTCTCTCTCTCTCTCTCTCTCTCTCTCTATATATATATATATATATATATATATATATATATATACTATACACCGTGGAAAATCACGAAACCCTATTTTCAAAAGATTACTTTTCCCCCTTATGTGAGGATCGCCATCCTACTGGAAGCAATTCAAAAAGACTATTTCCTACGGGCTAGGAGTGATGATCCTATCCGTGTTTCTCTATGGGGAATCGCACCTGCTGACAAAGCCATAACTCTTAGATCTAGGGCGATTCGTTACTGTCCTTGAACCCGATTGTCCGTCTATGGGGAAGACTCTGGTGGATTGGCCCCAAAGGGAACGGTCATCGAGCCATGGTAACCATAGTTCAGAGCAACGTGAGGTAGTTAGATCCCCTCCAGACTGTCTGTGCTCCAGCGACCAATTAATGCTCGGCCAAAGATCAAAGATCTGGCTGATCCGTAGCGATAACCGAATAGTATATATGCATATATATGCATGTGTATTAACAGGGACTTTGTTGCAAGATGTAATATTTGCTTAGCATTAGGAAAAAAAAAAATTAATATTAGGTTTTATAAGAATATCGATAAGATACATGCTATTATTATCAGTGCTAAATATCTATATATCCATTTATCTATCTATATATAAATGAGTAAACAAAAATACTGAAAGAAAAATATTATTTGTTGGTGTAATTAGATAGTGAAAATTATATCTATAGCTATATGCGGATAATGTTATATGTTTAATCCATTCATCAGCTGTTTCTTCCGGTTTATACCGTATAGTCAAATTTTTTGCCGATGTTGGCCATACTGGAAGCTTCCTCAGGCTTAATCTGGGACTCCACGGTTGAAACCAGAAGAAACGCCTGATGAATGGGTTAAAAATATTGGCCGTGACAATTTAAGAGAGTATTAAATGATATATGTGTTTATTTGTATTACGTTTAATGAGATGTTTGTTTTAATGGGGAAGTTTTTCTTATATTTTGCTTAGCATAGAATATTTCAACTTTGGTTCCATAAAAATATTGACGAGTTATGTGTTATCACTATCACTGTTAAATATCTATATATGAATATCAAAGAGTGAAAAATAACTATTTAAAAAAAAATTAAATGTTGATTTACCAAGTGAAATTTAACTCTCTGAAAGATTGGGCATGGAGGTTGTTTCGGTAACATTCAACCGCGAGGTTTTCCGCCAGTTCAGAGGGCCGACTTTACTAAGGCTGGGTGAGCCTCCGAAAGAGTTTGCAGGTCACGGAGGTATTAATAGCTTAAATAATTTTTTTACCACAGCCGGCCTCAAACCCAAGACCTAGAGGTCTGTAGCTCAGTGACTATGTACCGAGTTACATCAATCCTCTTAGAAAAAAGTATGAATTCATTATTTTATCATGAAATAATGTATGTATATTATTATTTATTTGTATGTTCATTAAGACTAGCTAAAGTACTTAGAGGCGTCTATTTCCCTTTCATCATTGTCATTATTCTTTCATTATTTTGGTATGAACTTCCTTTCTCTCTTGAGACCATGTTGTTCCAGTCTTCTATGATTTCTACTCTTTATCGACTTTTCACTTTTTGACCAACCAGTTCTGGTGTAATTCTGGCCAGTTTTAGATCTTTTTTTATTTCGCCAATCCATTTAATTATAGCTGTTTTGAATTGATCCCTTTTTTCATAAACCTCTACTATATGTCTGTCTAGTCAGTGTGTCTGAATTCATCCTTTATGTACATATATACCAAAGCTATGAATGAAAGAATGAAGAACATTTGGAGGAAAAGGAAACAAGAAGGAAATAAAGTAATATTTGACTACTCCTTAGTTTAGGCCTAATTAAAAAAAATATGTATGCACCTTTGTTATATATTTCCTTGGTGTTAGTAATGTTATATATTTCCGTTGTTCAGGTAATATATAACAAAGTTAAATAACTGTGTTGCACCCTTCTTGCTCTGCCTAGGATACCCGGTTAATGTTGTGTAATACTTTTGCTGTCCGCCCTAAGCTCGTGTAAACAGACAGAGAGATCGTGGTGATTGTGCAATAGAACTGATATTGAGCAGGATGTGGTTCTTTTATTTTCCCCAGCCGTTGGGAGACTGCGGTGCTATTAACTGGACAAAATATTGTTCAATAAACCAGCTCTATTCTTCTCTGCGCTTTTGGAACTGTGTACTAAGGCATATATATACTACACTTTCTTCCATTTTCTATAATAAAAAAGAATAGTTTTGATTTGATTCGGGCATTTATCGTTAATTTATATATTTATAATTTAAATAACGATATACTAATATATTAGAATATTATTTTGAAATATTTAATTTTACGACTTCCTATCCTCCTGTATCGTTCATTCACATCCCACTGATTCCTGTAGAACAAAAAGGTCCGGTACTTTGGACCACACTTTGACAAACGCTTAACTTGGAATCCCCATCCTAGACTGAAACGACAAGAAACACCTCGCCGTTTCAGGCTACTTCAACATTTACTAGACAAACGATCTAAGCTCCCAATTAATTACAAAATACTCATATACATGACAATCATTAGACCCATCTGGACTTACGGAGTAGAGCTCTGGGGGTCCACAAAGCCATCGTATTCTTCTCGCATTCAATCCTTACAATCCAAAATCCTTCGTAAAATTAAACAACGTTATATAACCTTAACAACGATAAGTTAAACAAAGCTATCCATAATAACCTTAGTGTCCCATTTGTTGCTGATTTGGTACGAATCCGATATCAATCTTTTCATGACAAACTTCATTTCCACTCAAACCCACTAGTTTCAAACCTAGCAACTTCTTCAATTCCTGATAATCCTCCGAGGCGTCTGAAAAGAAGATACCCTCATGACTTTCTAAGTTTTTTTCTACTTAATTTATTGATATTTACAACTATAATGCTATTATAACAAGTAAATGTGTGATATGTACAATATGACATGAAAACACTTGTGGAGAAACTACCCATCGGTAGCAATCCAATAAAATTCTATAATAGATGGTCTCGAGGCCATCTTCTTTTCAGACGCCTCGGAGGGTTATCAGGATTAGTATGGGAAGCAAGTTGAGAGACTAGTGGATTCAAGTGTGTATGGAGCTTGTCATGGAAGGATAGGTATCTAGATTGGGCCAAATCAGTAACATATGGGATATTAAGATCATGATGGATGAGTTTGTTTGTGACATAATATGGAGCATTGAGGACACTACCTTCTAAGTTGAACTTTTTATTTGAGTACCACTGGGTGGTTTCTCTACTTGTCTTTCATGCATGACAATATTTACCATTCAACCTATTTACTTGTTGTATTATTATAATACAGTTGTAAATTTCATTGAATAATAAAATTTAAAAAATATATATTTAATTTTATAATTGAAACAATAATGGTTCGTTTCATATGAAATGTCTGTTTTCAAAGGAAAGGTTAGTTGGAAGTTAAGATTAGATTTTGGAGTGAGTTTAGATATGTTGGAAAAATTATTGATATAATCCATTTAAATTATATGTATGGGAAATATATTAATTTTAATATTCAAGCAAATTTAGCGTTTGTTAAAAATATACGTACTGGTTTTATGTACACAAAGTAAAAAAAATAAAGTTAAATCTAAAAGATTAAGCTCTTTTTTTTTAATATCCCGAAAATTAAATATTATATTTGTAGCAGAGGCAATATCGTATTTTGTCTAAATATTAAATATTATCCCTCTAGTATTATAAAAATATCCGAAATATCCGAGCACATATTACTTTTTAAATTAACTGAGAGAAAAAAAAAACTTATGGTTTTTATCTTCCTAAGAGACGAATATAAAATACTGAGGTTTATCTTTATAAATTTTTTTTTTAATTTTGTATATATAAAAGCAATATGTACATTCCAACTAACGTTAACTTTCCTTGAATATTTGAAATTTATTCCAATGTTATTAATAAATAAATAAATATATATATTTTTTTCCCTGTATTACTACAATCCGTGAACGGGGCTGTGCTTCAGTACATAGTAGAGACTGTACTGTTTCATGGACAACTGTTCTGCAAGGAGGTGACTTGTCCTGGGCCACGCTCAACAGGCAGATTTCACCCCCTTATTCTGGGTACAATACTTTTATAACATTTTATAGAGGCTGGGCGAGCCCCAGGAGGGTCCTAGGTCCCATATGATCCCCCACTGCAAACATATTAAATAAAAGTCTTGCCTTCAGCCGGATTTGAACCATGATTTCCGGCATGGCAACTCAGTGCTCTACCACTGAGCCACTCCGCTCCTATATATAAACAAAAATATAATAATAATAAATGGGCTTTGCGAACCCTCGATTAGCGAAAAGGCTCGATGCCAAAGACCAATCTCTGCGTACCAACTCTTAAACGCAGTCCTCTCACGTAAGCTTCGATCTCAGACGTTTATCACTCGGCACAAGGCTTATTAACTTTTTAGGAAATTTATATGAAATATATATATATATATATATATATATATATATATATATTAATAAATCACATCTATATTTTTTCAAACATATCTAAATATTCGAAACAACTAGAAATTAATATATACTGAGCAAACTGAATAGGGATATTGCTAATTTTGTAGTGTATACTTTAGCTAGCATTTATATTATTATTGAAAATTTTGAACTTAACAAGATTTAATGTAGTATAATTTCGAATAAATATTAATGTTTTTTATAATAAAAATAATATTAAAATGGTGAGCAAAGTAATTACAAAAAATTAGTGGTACCACTATTCATTTTTGTGCAGTTTATAATGACATACATAATAATATAAATAATATTATAAATAAAGTAAGAAATAAATAAACATATAAATGCTGAAAAAATTGAATAGTCGATAACGTATATAGTGTTAGAAAATAAATATAAAAATTTTATTTCAAAGGTTTTTATTATTTTTTTCCTCTACCAGCGCTTATACCTCCATCAATTTTTATCTTTCACGGATAATAAATCAGTGAGGAGAGAGAACTGGGGAAATTTGTGGTAGCTGTTTATAACCCCCTCTTTCATCTCACAGTCTTTGTTTTCTAGCGAATAAAATTGTACATGCATCCCCATTATTTATATAGCGATTTAATATTAGATCATCCCGTAGATAAATCATCGGGATTAAAAAAAAGCACTGTTTAACGAAGGTGATTCTCGGTAGTGAGTAATAAATAATTACAACTAAAAATGGCAAAAGATTGGTACAAAAACATACCCGTTTCGAATTGTATTACAGGAAATAAAATACTATGTTCAAAGCCTTTACGAAAATATAAACTTTTATAATTTATAAACGGAGCAGGGTAGCTCAGTGATTTGAGAGCTTAATATCCTCTTGTTGGCAGATAAATTACTTAATCTGTCAGCCACGGATGGACCTGCGGGATCTTCATGTCCTTCTGGGATTCACCTAGCTTCTATAAAGTGGCTACCATTAATTGGGGGGAAACCTAATGATAGATCTTGATATCACCTCTCTTCACAACCGTTGCCCTAGTACAGTCTTTTCTATTTACTGAGCACAAGACCCTTCATTAGTTTTTTATGTACAAATTTTTAGTATTTGATAATAAAAAATACCTTTCTATTAAATTAAGTATAATCTATTTCACTTGACTTACGGAACAAACGACTTATCTATAATAGTATACTAAAACCTATTTGGACGTATGGAGCAGAACTTTGGGGTTCAGCCAAACAAGTCCACATACACAAGGTACAATCAACACAGTCCAAAATTCTCAGAAAAATTGTTAATGCACCATGGTATATTTCGAATCACACCCTACACGACATGAACATTGCCACTATAAAATCATATATTCATAACAAATACATGACATTCCATTCATCGGACTTGATAGGAAAAGATTAAAAAGACATTGGCCAGGAGAACTACTCAACTATTGATATTTTTATTCCATCATCATATAGATGATCATGTAGAAAAGCAAAGAGAAAAACACTCGGATCAAATTTGCTGAATGCGCAATTGCGCAGGTGCAAATGAAAATTAAATAATAAAAAAAAGAAAAGAATATAAATTGAAAGAAAACTAGAAATAAGGTTACATTTGTCATATCAGTAACGGCGATGAAAGGAAAGAATTGAATGATTGAATCTTAAGATCTGAGACTATTAAATTATTACAATATACTGAAGGAAATTCTCGATTGTAACAAATACTATAATATTTAACAATATAATAATTAATGATTTAACTCAAATTTATTATTAATATAACAAAACTCAGACCTTTAGAATGGCATTTTAGGTAATAAAATATTGATATTAGAGACTTAGAGACGATATAAAATAATTTCCTATAAAAAAAAGCTATTCTGTTAAATTACATAGCACCAATTATTAATAATAATAAAAAATATACAATAATGAAAAGAAGTTAAAAATTGAAATAAAGTAAATACTCGAATACATATTTATCAGTGTGTTCACAAGTGTTGTATTGGTTCTATACGCAAGAGTACACCAATCCGCCAGTTGGCCCGAGGATTTTTTTTAGGGAGATAAAAATCCTTGGTAACGACGTCTTTTGGTAGGGACGTAAAATGGGGTTCCCGAGCCAGTGCAGCAATATTTATACCTGGATAGGCGAAATTCAGGGCTCCCACTTTAGCATCGTCCGAATATCCATCATATCAGCATAAAGTGACGTTAAATAATATATGGAATAAACTGTTACGAAGTCATGAAACTAATAAGTATAAGAATTGTTATATAAACAATGGAAAAACGAAAACGGGTATAAGAACAATGATGTTGTTTAAGTATATAAAATACAGAAGTATAACACAAGGTTATAAAAAGAAAAAATAATACTTGCCAAAGTAAAAGACTTGAACGTGAATTAAAATTCAATTCAGTTTTTTTTCTACTGTAGAGTTAGTCCAGTTTTTTCACACCCGCCTTTAAGAATACTGAACTAGTTGTTTATGAATTCATCCGTTTTTTAAAACTTTCTCTGATGTTCTCTGAGATTGATGAAGTGTGGCATTATTTTTCATCCTCAGCTATCTTATATTTAACAGAATGTTTCCCCTTTTTTCTAAAATATTGTTGCATAAATCGAGGACCAGTCATTAATTGTTTATAAATATAAATCAATCAGCAGTTCATGGTGACAAACCTGAACCTACTACTACAATTCGTAAAGGGTCTGGGGTTTAGTACATGTTGGAGACTGAGTTCAACCGCCAGATTTCCTCAACCTTATTTTTGTTACCCACTTAATAGAGGCTGGTTGAGCCCCAGGAAGGGCCTAGATCCCATAGGATCCATCTCCGGCCGCTAAGAGATTTAATAATAGTCTCTCAGTGAACGGAATTTGAACCCGGACCTTCGGCACGGCACACAGTGGAACGAACCAACGCTTTGTTGGACATTGGACCAATTCTCTAATAACTAAATTTGTCCTTTATCTTGATTTTAAATTATACTTTATACTTCTTCTCAACAAAATCCATAGATAAATTTATTGTGAATTCAAGTCTTATATAAAAAATTCTGAATTGAAATATAAATTTTTCAAAAAAATTAAATATTTTTAAAGCAATCCACTGTTTGAGGTAATGCATTAAATTAATCGTGCACCTACTGGAAAAAAACACATCCATAATAAGATATTTTAGGCAAATATAACTTGGGATTATTTCAAACTTCTGGGATTTTTCGGTGAAAATTGGATGATAAAATAAAATAATCAATTACGAAAATCGCTCAAAAAACTACCTTCACAGTAAAAAACTAGAATGTTTGAAGTTTTTTTTCCATTAGTCGGATTTTGCTACTAGGTGCTATTTTCCGAAAAAATGATTTTTTCTTTTTATTTTATGGGCCTTGAGAATTAATTTAAAATAATTTCTGTTGATATTGGCGTCTATTTTTCGCAAGTTTTCTTTTTTTTACCAGTTTTTGTTTACATTCATTTATCCGAACAACCCTCATCTAACATAATAGTATTAACAATGAAACTTAGTTTGAGTGTGGTATTTGAACGACTTAAGTGTAATGGTGCACATAGGTGCAATAGTCCCTACAATAAATCGTCAAGTTTTTAATTTTTGATTTATTTAATTTTTATTTCGTTATTTAAATAAAAAAATTTTATATAGGCACTCACATTTCTTATAATTTTAATGTATCAATTATACCTAGTATATTAACTAACAAAAGTAAATATCAATTATTTTATTAATTTTGTTTAATAATTAAATGATTTGGTTTGTTACTTTTTCCTTTGTGTAACTTTATGTAATACCTATGTATCTGTCTTTCCATAGAATACTGTATTGTACCTATTCTCGTAGTATGTTGGTACAATAAATGGTACAATGTTTGATACTAAATAATCTAACATCGAAATATCAAATCTAGAATTTTTACACGTTTATCCTAAAAGGTTTGATCCTGTTTATCATATAATTAAATAGTTCCTTCAAAAAGCTTTTAAACCGTACCAATAGCCTTATTCTAGGAGACCCAGAAGCGGAGATATTAATGAATGTCCAGACGCTCCTAACGCTCGTTCCACTGTGCGGCAGGTGAGCGCTCTAGCATTGAGCCACTCCACCCCTTATAGCCACAAACAATTAGTTGATACTGATAATTACTATTCCACTTTACAAAAAAAAAAAAAACGTTACTATTTTTAAAACCAATTTTTTTGTTTAGCTAAGTATAGTTTCTCGTAGATCAACAATATGATATTTTTCCTATTAATTAATCCATTAAATATTACTTTTTTCATTTATTTGGTAAATTAATTAATTAATTAAGTTTTATTATGTTGGTAAATTTTATTTTGTTTGATATTTGTTTAGGCTTCTTCTTATAATGTGCTTAATATTACTTGAAGTATTTGTGCGATATGCATAATATAATATGTACTATAATAATATTAATAACATAATAATTTTATAAAAATGTTCTATAAATAATGTCCTGTTTCTTAATTTTTATAGTGTATTCTTAATATTTGCATCACTATGTTTTAGAAATATTTTTTTAAGACCAAGAAACGGATAAATAAGTTTTGTTCTGATGGTATTGCTCTGTGGTATTCGTATTGTAATAGAGAAAATAATCCTTTTTTACAAAATAGTTTGATAAATTTTATTTTTGTTGATATTGGTACTGTTTATAATATTATTACTATTTACTTTATTAAGTAATTATTGAACAACGTAAGCATTATTAGTCCACCTCTTAATGTGAACGATGCATTCTTTAATAGGTTAATACAAATGTTATAAAAATGATTAATAATAGCTTTGAGATTAATTTTTATGGCAGATTAATTTTATAGCTACATTAAATGAATAAATAATAAATAAATAATACTTAAATAATTAAGCATGAGTTAGTAAACTGTAAGTTACTTCATTATACTTTTCGCCAATCATAAAAATATTTTTTTAAATTTTTAATTTATTTATTTATTGATATTTACAACTGTATTACAATAATACATCAAGTAAATAGGCTTAGCGATACATAATGACATGGGAAAATGACAAGTAGAGAAACTACCCACTGGTAGTATTCTAATCACAAGTTCAACTAAGAAGATCACGGGGCCATCTTCTTTTCAGACACCTCGGAGGATTATCGGGAATTGAAGAGGAAAGTAGGTTTGAAACTAGAGGGTTTGAGTGGAAATGAGTTTGTTATGAAAGGATTGATAGCGGGTTCGGGCCAAATCAGCAACAAATGGGACATTAAGGTCATTATGGATGACTTTATTCTTAACAAAATAAGGAGCATTGAGGATTTTACGAAGGATTTTGGATTGTAGGGATTGGATACGAGAGGAATTCGATGGGTTAGTGGAGCCCCAAAGCTCTACTCCGTAAGTCCAAATAGGTCGTATGATGGTCATGTAGATGAGTCTTTTGTAATTATTTTTTATTCTCTTTATTTCCAGATCGGCTATTCCTAGCCTTACATGGTTTTTTAAATAATGAATTTTAAGATTTAACACAAAGTGAAAGTGTGGGTTTCGTCTCATGCAAGAGACACTCCTAACTGTACATTATCAGATTATTTACAGAGAAGATGTAAATATATAATAGTGTTTTTTCATATAAAAGAATGATAGTAGTTTTAATATAAAACATGTAAATAAGTAAACAAAAATTAAAATTAATGTAATAATAAACAGAGCTATAGTACTATAAAACGGGAAACTAAAAGAAAACATGATTATATTACATTTTGTTAAAACGATTGGTGAGAAACGTTTTCTATTGAGATCACATCAGAATATCTTTCAAGAGTCTTGGTTTTAGTCTTGGGGATGAAATAGGTTCGCCTATGTTGAATGCTACAGCTCCTTGGACTGCTGGTAATCCGATCTTAAATCTGAAGTAACGTTTTTAATAAATTCATTAATCGACTCTAGGTTTAGCTCTCGGTGAAGTTGACTGTTTCGTACAAACCAAGGCGCGTTTACTGCGATCCGTAGGATTTTATTTTGAAAAGTTTGCAATTTTTTTCTGTTTGTTGTAGACACTGCACCCCACACTTCACAACCGTATATTAGTAGAGGTCTAAGTATGGTTTTATATTTGTAATTAATTGGGAGCTTAGAGCGTTTGTCTAGTAAGTGTTGAAGTACCCTGAAACGTCGAGCGGTTTCTTGTCTTTTCAGTCTCGTATGAGGATTCCAGGTTAATCGTTTGTCACAATATCCACACGATGACATTGCTGAATAGTGGAGTGGGATGCTCGAAATCCAAACTGGTGATCTGGTATTATGTGATTTGCATGAAGGATGGGGTACAATCGTTTGAGGATGAGTTTTTCTAAGATTTTACCCATGGAAGGTAAAAGAGAGATTGGACGGTAAGAGGATGGGAATTCTTTTTTTTTTTTAGGTTTAGGTAACATTTTTACAATGGATAATTTCCAGGGGTCAGGGATATATGTGGAGGGGAATAAATAATTTCTAAATAATTTAAAAATAAATCAGTGAGTTCGAGATTAAATAATAAATAAATGTAGATAGAAGAATAAGATTTTCCGACTAGAATATCAGAGGATACTGGAAAACCGACTGGAGAGTGAGCATTTTCTTCGTGGGGAGCAGGTTGGAATCGTGTGGGAGTAATTAATGGGATTCGCACTCATATTAAATTTGCTGGAGAAAATTACCAATCTACCCTTAGCCCTTTACTAAGGGCCTAGATAGAATCCCTAGCTTATAATCTTACCAGCAGGATGTTCAATCCTCTTCACTAAACCTTGTAGAATATTTTACATCTAATTATTTTTTATTATAATATTATAATAATTTATTTTATTTTAAAGGCAAAATAATACAATCTGCCTTTAAGGGCATTAAGTATTGTAGACTTTATAGATCTATTACAAAATATACAAACTTCAGAGAATAAAACAAAAAACAGAGGCTGATTTGAAAATAAATCATAAATAAAAATCAAAAATAAATTTTAACACAAATTTAGAGATCGGTTCAAAAGTATGTAGTTATTTTTGGTTTATTCCTTTTAATAAATTGCCTTTGTGATAATTATTGAGCGTATTAGGAAAAATTAAATTAACTTTTAAAAAATCCGTGACTGCTAATTTCAAATAGAATTTGGTGGGTCGCCGTAAAGTGATGTTGCTTGCTGAATCTGATTGGTGCGTTTGTTTGATGTGTTAATGTAAGATATGCTATGTTTGATCTTTATTGATGTGAATTGTTAGTGTGATATCCTGATAATTCTCGAGTTGATAAACTGTTGACAGGTATTTTTGGATTTTTTTCCCAATTGCAATACAGTATATATAGATTTGATATATTTAACTATACTGTTATATTTAACTAGCAATATTTATATCCATCATCGGATGATGCTACTGTGCTACTACTAAATTTTGCCTATCCAGTTAAATTAGGATAGGGACTTTTAACGATTTCCTGACACCTCACATGCTCGGGTCCGCCATTATACGTACCCTTAGTTCGGCATAACAAAGAGTTTTTCACTGCTGATACCACCAGGACATTTTAAAAGTTTAACTGATATCGGAAATTTCTTTAAAATTTTACGTCACACACACACAAACAAAAAAACCTGTACTTCTACAACCAATAGTCTTGGGATCAGTATATGAAGGAAACTATACTGTTTCTAATAAAACTGTTGTACAAGGAAGTGATTTGAACGAAATCACGCTCAAACGCCAGGTTTTCCCCCAATTAAGAGTAAGCACTTTATAGGGGCTGAGTAGCCCGAGGATGGTATCCAGATCCCACAGGATCAATCCCTGCCTTATTATAGATTAAATGATTTATCTCTCACTGCTGGATTCGAACTTAGGACCTTCGAACTTAGCACTCCACACCCTGAGTTCTCCCGCTCCCTCGGTTAATAGAAAGCACACTGTTTATTTTTAGTGATAAGATTAGCAAATTGAGTGTTTACAGGTCCATTAGGATGAAAAGGATTAATTGCTTCCCGTAATAAATCTATCTTATTTATTTATTATTAAACTGTTTAACTTATTTACTATCGCAATAAATTATTACTCTTTAAGAAGAGAAGGGAAACAAAACGAAGATAAGTGGCTGAAAGCCCAACTGCTTACAATGCCTGTTAGCTAACTTCTCCATTATTAAAGTAACTACTTAATTATCCCTAAGGGTCAGAATAATCTAATATCCTGGCCCTTTACCCTTCATGGAAAAATCTTCACCGTTCTTAATAAAGTTTAGCAGTCATAGTTAAGTCAGTCTACTTACTTTGATGTTTGAAAATCCACGAACTTGAGTAATTATTTTTTAATTAATCAATCATTAAATATTTGCAACTTACTTTTATTTATTTTAGGTGTTATGAAATATGGAATCATTCATATTAGATGCAAGCTAGGTAAAGTAGATTTATTAAAATGAATAAATTTATCCAAATACGTTGATTAAAATCACATTAGCCTGGTACATTTTTATGTTTTAAAAAAAATATTTTGGAAGCTTATAACACCTTTATGAGTTCTGTTATTATTTTAACATCCTCTTTTGACTATTTCTTAAATTCGTACTGAATTGTTTAAATAAAAATTGATATTAGTTGGGAAGTGCAGTCAATGAATTTTACACAAATAAGAAAAATGTATTTTATTTTCCCCCGAAGTTTCTGCCTAATTTTTAGGCCATAATCAGTGCTGAGAATAAAACTAAATGGAATAACAACTACCTGAAAAATGGAGGGAATCTGTAGTTGTTCCGATATTTAAGAAAAAAGGGGATCCCGCAGAATGCAGAAACTACAGAGGGATTAGCCTTCTTAACATTGCTTACAAGATCTTTGCTATATCATTATATAAAAGGCTGGTACCTTACATGGAAAACACCGTTGGCGATTATCAAGCAGGCTTCCGATCAAATCGATCAAGAATAGATCAAAACTTCACCCTCAGGCAACTGGGAAAAAAGATGTATGACTTCGGCCTCAATCTTTGGGTCCTTTTTGTAGACTTTGAGAAAGCGTACGATTAAGTGATCAGAAAGAAGCTATACCGTAGAATGGAAGAGATGGGTATCCCTAGAAAGCTGATTGCTTTAACGAGATGCATTATGGAAGGGAATACTAGCCAAGTCTGAATAAAGGGAAAGAGCAATAGATCATTCAGTGTCAACGCAGGGCTTAGGCAGGGTGACCCATTGGCACCACTACTGTTTAACATAATTCTCCATGGAATAATAAGCAGGACAGGATTGGATCATGGCGAGACGGTATTCACAAGAATGGTACAAGTACTAGCATATGCGGATGATGTGGCCATTATCGGTAGATCACTAGCCAGTGCAGAGGAGGCTTTTATTAAGATAGAGGAGTTTTATTAAGAAGCTAAATACATGGGTTTCAGGGTCAATAAGAATAAAACAAAAATGATGTGCATCAGAAGAAAAGACACGGCCCCAGAACAAGTACAGCTAGGAAACTGCATCTTCCAGGTTGTCCCTAGCTCTACTATAACTAAAAACATGAATGAGGAGGCTGAAATAAATAAAGAACAGACTGGCAGAAGCAAACAGAGCGTACTTCTCCCTCGCCAAAATTATAAGGAGTACGTTATTAAGCCGTGCTACGAAAACGAGGATCTACAAATGCCTCATACGGCCAGTAGCATACAATGCGTGAGGGACGTGGACTCTCAACAAGCCTAATGCACATAAGGTGGACCGCTTCGAAAGAAAGACCATGAGACGAATAATAGGCCTATCAAAGAAAATGGTGCCTGGCGACTGCGTCGGAATAAGTAGTTGTATAGGGAATACTATGATCTCAGCCTTTCTAATTTTGTCAAAGTGCAGAGAGTAAAATGGCTCGGACACGTTATTAGGTTGGATGATGTGAGGTGTTCTTCGAAGGTGTACAAAAATAATCCAGTCGGGACCAGACCTAGGGGAAGACCTAGATCTCGGTGGAGGGACAATGTACTAACAGACGTCAGACAAGGACAAGCTGCAGATAGACAATCCTGGGGCAAAATGGTTGAGCTGGCCACGGACCGCTTTAGGAGTCATTATCCTAACATTTAATGAATTTCATTATCCTCAGCCCTAAAAAAGGCATGAAAATTAGGCCGAAACGTTTGCACAAAATAAAATAAGTTTTTGTTTTGTGGTTTGTGTAAAATTCTTTGACCTCACCTCCACCATTTTCAACATCCATCTAGTCATCTTTTTTTTTTTGTAATCAGATGCGAAAGGATTTACTATAGTGACGGACAAAATCTTTAAAAATTAATAAGTACTTAGCCGAAAGCTAAACGCCCGATAGGTAGACCGAAGTGTATATGGGAACATTGCCTTAAGGATGCTCTGACGGGTATAGGTTCTGCTGGTAAACCGTAGAAGTTTGTTAACAGCAATTGATGGTTCGGCGTTTAGTCTTCGGGTTCTCTAAGCCTTCTATTATTCTTAGAGTTTAGTGTACTTTCCTATTCTTGTTTAGGCAGAGCGGGTTATTCCTACGGACAGTTCTTTTTATTTAAGGATTTCTTAACTTAAGATGTTTTTCGTTCTGAAAAGTTCTCGCTAAAGTGGAGCCAGTCTACCGCTCTAAGCCTCCTCGCTGCCTTGCTCTCCTCCACATCCTTCAACCACCTCTTCTTGGTTCGTCCAAAATTAAATACTTGCCTCTTGACTTCCACCCTTAAATTTTGAAAATTTAATATTTGAAATCAATTATTCCGATTTTATCATTCCGAAATATCTCGAAGCTGGACATTACAATGGTAATAATTTTATAATTATAAAATGCTTAGCGAGCCTAAAGGGAATGTATCAATGCCAATACAAGATATTGTAAATATATCCTTCAAAAACCAATATCAGCAAAATCTTGTAGTAATATTCCCACAAACGTTCAGTCTTGCATTCAACAGATTGCCAAGATATACATTGGTTATTAATAATAAGCAATAATAATAATTTTTATAGATTGTAGTTGCTGTTTGTTTCGTTTAACGTCACGTTTTGCTGCTATGGCTAATCGGACGATGCTACAGTGGGAGTCCTAAATTTTCCTATCGATGTATAATTTAGGATCTTTATATCGACGGGTACCCGACATCTTATAGGCTAGGGACCTCTATTTTACTTCCTTTCCGAAGAACGGCACAACCAAGGAATTCGTACATCCTTTTAAAAAATCATAGGGCCACCTGCCGAGCTACGAACCCGCGATCTTGGGCATAGTAGGTTTTCATGCTAAGGACTACGGCCACAGGTCACCTGTTAGTAGGCCCTTAAAATTACACTTTTGTTTCAATTATTTGTTACAATGGAAATCATTTTATTTATTTAAATCTACATCTATGTAAAGGGAACACTGAATCGTATACCTATGAACTTTTCATGTACGGTGCAAATGACATATTTTACGCAGGTATAAGCCATAAATTGCCATTTGTAGTACTCCGCTTATCGATTTATTACGTCATAAGTTCACGGGGTTGACTTTATATAATATAAATCATTTATTAAATTCCATTATATAAATAAACGCGGAGTAAGGGCATTCCGTATAGAATTACAAGGATATTTCTAATTCCTCTTTTCCAATAACAGGGACGAATTTAAAAAGCTATGCTCGTGGAATATTATAATGAAAATGTGGTTTACTTTTAGATTTCCCCTTCCGTAATGAACAAGAGAAATATTGAAATACTTTTCATCTGGTCTTTGTTATTTCCGAATTCCGAATCCGAAAACACTGCCTATAATAACAAAAACAAATGAATTGGATAGTGAATGCCTATTTTTCTCTTAATCTACTTTTCTCCCCATATTAACATACTCCTCGGAATCTTGGGCGTTGACCACCAAACATAAAAGTAGGATCCAGGCTTCAGAAATGAGATTCCTCAGGAAGATAGAGGGAAAAACAAGACGAGACCGAATTCGCAACTCGATCATTAGATGAAGCCTCGGAGTGGACCCTGCGGAAAAAGTCATTGAAGAAAACAGTCTAAGATGGTTTGGACATGTTTTAAGAATGGAAAATAACAGGCTGGCCAAGATGACTTACGAGGCTAAGGTTGAAGGGAGAAGGTCCAGAGGAAGACCCCGACGTACCTGGGAAGATGGTATTAAGGAAAGCTTCGCAAAGAGAAGTCTGAAATGGAATAGGAGAGAAATGGTAGAAGATCGTACGGTGTGGTCCGGGCTATACAGAAAGAAACCTCACACTGCAGAGCGGTCAATCCTGTGGTACCACCCATAATCTATATATGGGCTACTTTTATTTGAGGTGGGACCTCATGGCTCAACCGTTGACCCATAAACTTCGGACTTAACAAGTACTGAACCACTAAACCGTTAATGGATTGTTGTGGTACAGGTTCACATTCTATTTTTATTGGTTTTTATCTACTCTTAATAATGTTCAACCTGCTAAGGTGGAAGGATATTTTATTTATTATTTGAACTCTACTCCTGCCGTTTACTCGCCTTGAATTAATTTAATTGACCTGACCTATCCACCGGAGGAACTGAAGCCGAAAGCAGTTGTACTACTCTGGGGATTGGCACTAACTCTCCAAAAAGGACTGTTACACCGGACTCTTCATGCATTGGAGATGGCCTCTGTAGTCCAATAAAATCCTAAACAAGCGTAGGTCGGCCTTTCCGCTTTTTTATATTTATCGATATTTTACGGCTTACTCTTAATAGAATTGTCATTTTTATTATCCGTACATAGTATTTAAGTGGATAGAGAGCTCATGGCTGTGCTGAAGGATAGACCCTCCTGGAGCTCACCCAGCATGTATAAACTGAGTATTCTTGATTGGACGAGCATGAGTTAGGACAAATCACTTCTCTGCACAACTGTGGTGCTAGAAATAGTACAGTCTCTACCATGTACTGAATTCAAGATCCCTCATAGTTTATCTTCATAGTCTTTTTTTTTTAATTGTACCGATAATTATAAAGAGTGAATATTAGAAAACCGATGTAAAGTTTTATAGAACGTGTCTTGAATGTGCTTTATCATAAAATCAAATATAATGTTGTATCGTTACTGAGAACAGCATTGTGACGAATTCAGTCTGAAAGTATGTGTTCGACTCCTGTTAGAATAAGATCGGGGAGAAAGAAAAATTAAGGGGCGACTGTTTTAATGAATTGATGTCACAGAATATGAAGGTCTAATGACGATAGGAAATGAAATACGGTAGGGCCGTATCGTAACCCGCATTCCGAATAGTATTGATATTTCCGTCTAATTTTGCTGTTGTTTGCTTATTCATTGAGCGCCACTTTATGCTTCGACGGCTAATTGGTCGATGCTACAGTGGGGTCCTGAATTTTGCCTATCCAGGTATAATGAGGAAAGGGGCCTTTAACGAGTACCTGAAACCGCACTGTCTCGGGACCCCCAATTTTACCTTCCTTCCGAAGGGCGGCATAATCAAAGATTTTTTATCCCTAAAATCCTAAAGCCACCTCCCGGGCTGAGAACCAGCAATCTTGGTCTTTGTAGGTAGTTATGCTAATCACTAGACCACAGGTGACCCACAAGAATTAGTCGTGAATGTCGCGCAAAATGATTTTCATAATCAAATATATTCATTTCTTAATAAAAAATTAATATTTATAAATAATGCTGAGTAATGTATCGGTCCAATTCCCTTCCAGACCCATAAGAAGCCACGGTCTCCACTAAGAATGTACAAGATAGTCTTAGATTGTCTTGTGCCCTCTGAGACAACACACTATCTTCCAATCTTGCAGGTCCCACGGGATGGTGGCTCTATCTAGATCTTGATATCTGGAAACAATGTGTTTCCCTTTTTATTCCATCCGCTTCAAAATACGGATCCTAAAATGGTGGAAAAATATTTTCAGTAAACTTATGTAAATGATAAATGTTCTGTTATAAATTCCGTTCGAATTTATCCTCCCTTTATTACGCATTTATGAATATTTATCTATTATTTTTCTTGAATAATATTATTTAACCTTATAGACATGAAAATGAAAATGGTCCGGGCGGAGGTCAGAAGAAAAATCTCTTAAATGAGGAGAACTATTTATGTGTTAACCAATATTTCGAACCATATTGCAGTTATTCTTCAGGGCTTATAATGGGGTCAAGGGTTGACAGTGAAATACTAATAAATACTATGTTGGATTCTCCATATTTTAGAGAAGCTGACTTCCACCCGGACAATTTTCTTCATCACTATGATGTTATTAAAAATATTTAAATTTGTTCGAACCCGGTTACTTTTAATGTTTATATTTAATTTTTAATTGTATCCTATAAAACATGAAAAGACAAGTAGAGAAACTACCCAGTGGTAGTACTCAAATAAAAAGTTTAGCTTAGAAGGTCACGAGGCCATCTTCTTTTCAGTCCTATAAAACAAACTTTATTTCATGAAAGAAGAGAAAAAAAAACTATTTATATAATAGAGTAGAATAGAAAAACAATTTTACTCTAGGACCAGGCACCTTAGGAATAACTAATGTGTACAGTGTGTATAATCATTGAATCTATATCTAATCTAATGAATATAATCATTGAATCTATATCTAATCTAATGAATATAATCATTGAATATATATCTGGCCAAGAATCTACATATTAAAAACCATACAGAAGTACTTAAAAAGTAAATAAAAACCAATAGTAAGTTCTTGTCATGGAAAAAACAACAACGCGAAATAACCAGAAACAAGCAAAAAAATAAACGCATAAATAATAAAACTAATAAATAAATAAAATAAATTATATGAAAAATAGTGAACTTATTAGAAAAGACAATTAACAACAAGTCATTAATTACTTCTGATAGATATGAGCTAATAGTTATAACTAATTATAGAGAAACTGTGTTGTAGGTGGTTGAGTATTATCTCAGCCGAACAAATTCCTTGTATATCCGTTGGCTTAGGACATTCGCTACCTTTTACTAAACCCACTACTTATGTATACTACCATTGAATTTAGTGATACAGTTAACACATTAAAAGTTTGTTTTAAATTTATAAAACAAATAGTATTAAAAATATTCCCATAACATAAAAAGTTAGGTATTAAAGGATTATTAACCATGATAAAACGCGTTTCTCTATTCTATAATAAATAAACGCAAATAAATTTTGTAAAAAATATTAAAGTTATTAGAAAAGACAATTGACATATCGGCCCAAATCACTTCTTTGCGCAACCGTTTGTTTATTACAATCCCTACCATGTACTAAACCCCACTTCTGACCATAGGATTTAATGATACAGGTTAATATGCTCAAGATTTGTTTTAAATTTCATTAGTACATTTAGTATTATTAAACAAATTTAGTTAACCGCCTATTCTTTATGATTTTAAAGGATTTTTAACGCATTACTCTCGCAACGATAGAACGCATTACTCTCTATTCAATTATTCCTCAGTAAACGTTCTATTATCCGAGGACCCCGCAATGCGTTCTCTCAACAAACAGAACTGCCTTCAGCCACCTTTCCCTTCAAACCGTGCTTTCATGAATGGTAATTTGCCTGCAGTTAGAGCTAACAACAATACCTTGTTTTCCCAGCCTCCCGGCCATTTCAAAGCTTAAGGAGCCGTGTAAGCTCGGTGCTTTGAGGGAGCAAATGGTTCTCTTCATGCCAAACAATGTGTGTGTTAAAGAGTTTGAACGGTTCCTCCCAAAATTCCTGTTATTTTATAATGAATATTTAAATAATTTTATAACGATATCATAATTAAAGTTTCGGACGCGTAATAAATTTATAGTACTGCAGTGTTAAAGCAATTATTGTTTTTAACATAATAAAGTTAGGATTTAACATCCTAACAGTTTTGCATTTATATGATTTAATATATGATTTAATAATTTCTCTGTGTTATGTAAAAAAATAAGGTTATTATGTGTAATAATTAAGCCCTTCATAGCGCTATAAAGCCTAAAGTACAAAGCCTCGGTATAGGAAAGGGATATGGTATTGATATAAGGTTATAAGTATATATCAAATTATTGGGTAGGATACAACCATTAATACTATTAAAAATAAAGAGTCCCTTAAAATTTATGTTATGTTTAAAATTTACAGTAAAAACAAAAACAAGAACTTTCAGTTTCAAACTGTGTTAAAATATAAATAATGTTGTGTAGTAAAAACATTAAAAAATCCAATTTGAACTGGAGAATAACGCAAGGAACGCGATTTGATAAAGAAAGAAAAATAAACAATACAGCAATCGAGAAATTCAGGATTAAAAAAAGTTTACTCCAAAATTATAAAAAATATTTTTTAGTCAAGAAATTTTGTCAGGCACGTCGCCTTTTTTTTCATGGTTTCAGTCTGGTTTTGAACCTGGAGTTTCGGAAACGTAAAATCATTTGACTAAACTCGCGAAAAATGCGAAAAAGTTGTTAGTTTATTCATTTAGTGCCACTTTATACTGTTATGGCTAATCGGACGATGCTAAAAAGGGAGTCCAAAATTTTGCCAAACCAAGATTAATTAGGATATGGATTTTTAACAAGTACCTGACATCTTACAGGCTTGGACTCCTGTTTTGTCCCTTCAGTAGGACGGCATAACTAAGGATTTTTTACTTCCTTTAAAAATATTAGGGCCACCTGCCGGGCTGCTTGTAAAAAAGGGTTTTTTAATTTTCAAATTCGAAGACTTTTATATAAAATTTGTAAATTTGTTCCTATCTCTTGATTTTAAATCGTTTTTAAATAAAAATAGTTGAAACTTGGCTTAGATAATATGCCTCGCAAAGACGAGACACCATCTTCAAAAAAACGTGTTTAGAAAGGCCTAATTAGATAGTTTTCTGTAATTATTTTTTTTCTTCATAATAATTAAATTATGCTTGACATGATTTAAAATTAGCAAATTTTTTGGTATATTCAACTTAAATTAAAGGGAAACTGTCTCAGGTTATTTCTCGAAACATTCATTTATAATAAATCTTAATATGTTTTTATTAATTAATCTTCCAATTATCTTTTTTATTATTACTGCATTAATATTCCAGACGTTTTTTCTACGTTGAACTTGTATTGTTAATCTACAGGCTAGATATCATTTTTTTTGTGATATTGGATTATGAGAAGGATGTTTTTGTTTTACTTACTCCAGAACAAAATGTTTCTAAAATGGAGACTGGGTTTAAAGATCAAACTTATTATCTCTCTTATTATGTGAACATTTTTAAGTGATGTATTATTTTATTGGCGTTGCCAAGATTGCCATTCAGGCTGGGGGAAACCCTGTACCGGGGGGTATAGCCCGGTCACCCTTTCTCCTGAGGGGATATAAATATTCAGGGGACCAGTTGTCCCTAGGATACGGGGCCTCTATTCCTGGGCTAATAACCCGCATGGTAGTAAATTTTATTCAAAGGATCAAAATAGCCTCGGATGTGGACAGATCTCAAGGAAACGACATGCCGGTTATAGGGATTCACGATTCGGAAACTGGAACATTAAAACTCTGAAGAGGTAGAGCTGGTTGAAGAGATGAAGGCCTATAAGATTGATATACTTGGCATTAGCGAGGTTAAGAAGACAGGAATCGGGGAAGTAAGAACGAGAACTATAGATGCAGGAGTTCCTGAAGGAACCGTTGCAAAAGATGGTGAGCTATGACCCCAACAATGTTTAAACAAATGGAGGATTGGGATGGTACCTCATCTAGGATAATTTCTGCTAATTTTGTGTTGGCCATCGAGAAAGTTACTTTGGTACAGGCATGTGCACCAACAGAGGATGCAGGAACTATGGATAAGGAAGCCTTCTACTCAGACTTGCAAGGAATGATGAATAAAATCAAGGAAAAAGGACGTTTTGCAATACTGAGCGGAGACTTCAATGCTAGAACAGGTTGTGATCCCTCTGCTGCTTATGGTGCCCTTGGACTGCATGGGGGAGAGAGTGTAAGGAATGGAAACGGTCAACGCCTTATCGATTTCTGTGTGGATAATGATATCCTGGTGGGCAATTCCTTCTTGCCCGACAAAAGGATACACAAGATAACTTTCTTGAGGCTGGAAAGAAACAGCATCATACAATTTTTATATATGACCGGGGCATTAGACAATACTTTGCTGACGTCAAAGTTATAAAGCAGAAATCGGTAGTGATCAACTGCTACTAATAGCCGATAAAAAAATCCCACAAAAGTGGCAAAGAAAGCAAAAGAGCTATCAAGCGTTGGGCATAAGAGCTCTAGATGATCCAGAAAAGAAAACCTCCTATAAAAATAAAATTGAAGACAAATTAAGACATACGAGCCAAGACGGTGATGTAGAGCAATAATAGTGACGCTTGAAATCATGTTTCCTCGAAACAGCGAGTGAAGTTTGTGGCTTGCGCAGAATTTTAGGTGGAGAAAAGCGTACAGAATGGTGGAATGATAAAGAAGAAAGCGTGGAAAGCATATCTTCAGAATAAAACTCGCGAAAACTTGAGTCAATATCGCCAACCAGAAACAATTGCAAAAGAGTGGTTCATTAAGCAAAAAAAGTGGCATGGGAATGGTTTGGAAAAAGCTTGGACGAAGACCACCGTGAAAGCATTTAGAATTTCTGGCGTAAAGTGAAGACGCTGAGGGGGGAAAGAAATATGCCAGTGAGAAATGTCAAAGACTCAAGCGGCAAGATTGTTACTGAAGGGAAGAAGATATTGGGACGATGGAGACAGTTCTATCAGATGCAGTTTTCTGACAGAGAAGCTATTAACTCAGGAGAACATCTGATAGGAAATAATATCCTGGAGAGTCTGGAAGTCATCGATGAGAACAAGGTTGAATACGCCGTTGGAAAAATTAATACAGGCAAAGCAGCAGGAAGGGACGGCACAGCTCCAGAGCTACTGAAATGTGGAGTTCAAGAGCTTATAAAATTTCTGCAACAATTCCTTCAAGAAATAAGAATATAAAAAAAGTCCCAAAGGATCGGGAGCTCAGCATTATTACATATCTCGATTTTACAAAAAAGGTGGCTCCACTGAATGCGAGAAATATAGACCAATAAGCTTGCTTTCGGTGGCAAACAAACTATACACCTCAATCCTAGAAAGGAAACTAAGGCTTGCAGTTGAGAACCAAATGGAGAGGGAACAAGCGGGATTTCGCCGAGGGAGACAGGCTCAATATCACATTTACATTGCAGAAAAAGCGTGGGACAGAAACAGAATGTATACATGGCTTTCCTTGATCTAAAAGCAGCATTCGACAAGAAATATGGGATGCTTTGGCGGCTTAAAGTGTGCCAGAAGATCTTATCACTGCAATTAAATCAGCACATGAGGCAGCGAAAGGAGTAGTGAGGATCTGTTCAATTCATAGTTAATTATCGTTTCATTTAAAAATTGGATGCGGTTCTTTAAGCGAGTAATTTTATCTTGCTTCATGTGGAAATTTTCGCTGATAATTCTAAAAATAGTCATTTGATTAAATAAACGACTTTATATCCACTCTAGCCACATTTACATTTATTATTAGTATAAATATTTATATTTATCAATCGCAAAAATTAGAGCAGTTTAAAAAAAAATTAGCATATTAAATCTAGATGTTGAAAGTAATTATCTATTTTTTAAACAATATATGATAATAACAAGTAAGTACATTATATTTGTTAAAAAATATAAAATATGGATATAAAAACTAATTGAAAGGTACACGGTATAGTAATAAAAGCGTAAGTCTACTTCATTAAAATAAATGAACCACTACAAACCATAAAGTGTCTTGGATTCAGTAAACGGTAGATAATGTACTGCTTTTAAGACAACGGATGTGCAGATTGGAAATTTTTCCGAGGTTGCGCTCAATCGCCAGGTTTTTTCCTGATTAAGAATACCTTTTTTATTGAGGCTTGGTGAGCCCCAGGAGGGTCTGTTGACCCCACACGGTCCATCCCTGATATTGACAGATTAATTAATGTTGTCTATCACAGTCCGATTATAGCCCCGGGCCGTCTGAACATAATTTAAACTATTTAAAATTTAATAAGTTGTTTTTCTTTATGTAAAATAAATGTGTTTTTGGAGTAAATAATTTTTTAATTAAATTTTGTCTGTTAGTTTTACTAGGGAAGGCTTGTTTATTTAAGTTTGAAATTCAGGCATAGCTGAACTAAAACTGCTTTGTAATAAATCAAATTTTCTCACCGACTGATCTTGTAAACAGCTTTAGCTACTAAACAAGTTTTTTTTTTCAAACTGTTCAATTCAGTGGAAGAACTAAATTTTCTTCTACATTTTCTTTCGCTCGGTTCAAAGTATGTAAATAAACGAAAAAAGAGGCGCTCTTTCATTTCATCCTCAGCTGAGATGAAACGATAAAATTCGATGATGCGTTCGTCTAAAATTTATTATATTAAAATATTTATTTAGTAAATGTGAAACCATTAGGATTATTAATAATAAAAACTACAGAATAAAGTAATACAATAATACTTTAGTACTTTAGGTATTATAGATAAGTATAATTATTCCCATTATTCATTAAAGTATAATTATAATAATAAATAGGTTTAGCGAACCCGAACTTCTCGACATTATAGTACATGCTTATTGTTATTATTATACAAACATTAAAGTATTATGTTTATTATTTATTTTTCTAATAAATATTTTTGTTTATAATAATACAACAAGCATTGAAGTTGTTCTTATTAATAAGCATGATTTAAAAAAAAACTGTATTCCCTCTCTAAAAAAATAAATAAATAAATAACTTGGGGGAAGAAAATGGTCCGGATGGAGATCAGGGAAATAGCTTGTTAAATAGTTCTACCTTATTTAAGAAACTATTTATTTTCTTCCACACATATATCAGGTCAACTAATATATATACTATATAACTAAAATAAGTACATAATTAATCTTGTTCATTATTGGGGAATTTAATAATGGGTGAAGCTGGTAACATGACCGACCTTATGATGAAGTTATGTTACAAGTTATATTCCGTTAAAACATAAAAAATACTTGTAAAAATTATATTAACATTTTTATTATAAAGTAATATAAATTATTATATTTTCTAGCATCACAAAAAATCTTGTACTTGTTTTTTCTAATGTGGCTTGTCATAAAATCTATGATATTGAGTGTTCCACTACTCTATTTGTATTTTTAAACAAATATTTAGAATAATTTTCTTCGATATTGAATTATTTATTTGACTTTTTCCTTTAGTAGGCTATCTTATAATCTATTTTTAAGTTTTTGAAGTGAAAGTTTGTATAGCCGCGTTCAGCGACTTTTGGTAGAGAGTAAAAAAACTTGTGTGTTCGCGTCATCAACATGCTTGAGACTGGAGTCGCCTAGCGGTCTGTGGATGATTTATACAACCTGTTTTAATCAAATTTAGTTTAAAGGATAGAATTCCATTGATACAAGAATAATTATATTTAAATATAAGCTTCGTTTGATAGCTGTGCAATTGATGCTATCTTAAAATTTATATAATAACTTAAAATATCAATATAAAAACTAGATGAACTTTTCGTTTCCCGTAAAAGATTTTATTTTTCATAGTTGAATGTCTTGAACAAATGATCTAAATATTGTTGAAATTAGCGATGCTGATAATGTTAAAAAGATAATAAGTAAGTAATTATTATTAAATTACTGATATTATTGTTAGCTCAGTGGTTCGAGCACCGCATTAGAGATGCGGAGACAAATCTTTTCTCTTCAAAATAAAAATGCTTATAATTATTGTTCGGAATGTCATTATTATGAAAACCAGAATAATGTTAATAATTTAAATTGAGGCATACGAAATATATATAGTTCAGGTTATAATTGATTTATAAATTCAAAGAAAGAACAGCTATTCCAAAGTTTTGAATCTTCACTTCTGTCGGAAGTCCTCATGACAGCCTATTTCAATTTATTTTATTTTATTAGGCTCTAATATAATCAAGGTTTTTTAATTGAGTTTTAATAAACAATAGAGGATATTTATTTATACTTGATAAATAAATAAATTATTCCTTAAGGAAGGTATACAAGGATGTGATGTAGGTTGGGTCTCGATCAACCCCTAGGTTATCTATTACCCTTCAAGGACCAAGAATTCACTTTTAGGGCTTGGTATTTCAAGAGGCTCTCTCAAGGTAACAGAGTTGATGTTCCTAAAAATAAATTATAAGTAAATATAGAAGCTGAGGTATTCAAAAATCGTCCTCCCGAAATAATTATACTTTAATTAATAGCAATTCTTAAATAATTAATAATTTATTTAGTTAAAAAAAGAAGATAAATGAGCCTATTTTCTATACCAACAAATATTTAATTTAATAATTTTTTAATCTTTATAGTATATTTTTTAATAATTCCCATTTGGATTATTTCTGACTTATTAAGGGGATATTTATTAATTTTTTGTATAATATTTTTTAATAAATTGGTATCGTTATCAAGTAAACCTAAATAATATTTTTCTGCCTAAACAAAAACAATGATTTTAAAACTGTAGTTCTTATTAGGTTAAGCTCTTAATTAAATTATGAATTTACTCATTATTTAAAGTTTATGACAATTATATTCAAGAAAATAACATTATAAAATTAAATTACTTCTTCTATACAAACCAAAACAATTTTTTTCCTTAATTTAAGGATTTTAAAATAAGAACCTTATTTTTTTCTAAATTAAGTTCACAATTTAAAGTTTATTTAAGGGCCGAAATATCTCTTTATGATATAATTTGTTTTTTATTTTCTCATAAATTAACATTTTATTTACACATCAATACAATGTACGATTACTACACTACTATGGTATTTTAAGCTTTTTATTAAAAAATAGTTTTAAGTGACACAATAATATTTTAGTTTAGTTTAGTTAAAAAGCGGACGGGGTTGTCTCTGAGACGGAGAAACAATGCTTCTTATTCCCTGAATTGTTTTCTCCAACCCGAAATATTCCAATTTTTAGCATCTCTTATTATTCTGTCCACGGGTTTCTGAGCTCGAAACTCCTCGAATAACTTAAAGATAGTAAATACTAAATAATCGTATCCAAAACAACGAACCCAAGTCTGCTTTCTATCACAGTCACGTTTGTGCTGTATCCAATGAGGGAATTCGCAAACTATCTCCGGGCAGAAACAGTTGGTGCACTGCTCACTCCTGGGTATCTGAAATGAAATTGACTTCGTGGATAAATATAAATAATGGGTTTTAGCCATAGTACCATAAAGTGGCGTTAAATGAAATAAACAAATCAAACCCGCTCGCGTTATAATCCAAACGGTTGTTAGATTTATTGTAAATAAATTTCATTGAGGAGAAAATAGTACGGGTGGAGATCAAAAATAAATTCTTTTATAGTTAGCAACTATTTATTATAAAGCAACGCTTCGACTTTCCAGGGCTTCATCAGGACTTAACATTCACAATTATAAAATAGTGGGAGGAAATTTAATTAATCTTTCCTTTCTAATTAATACTTACTCAATATTTAAAAATTTATCATCGACCTCAATCCAGACCATTTTCTACTCCATAAAATTTACACGGTCAGCTAATAACTATTCCAGTAAATTGTTAATGTTTTTTATATTTAAACTAGGAAGACCAACCCGTATTCTAGAAACTATTCTTCATCATTTGAACTCAATTTTCTATGACCCATTTTTATTATTCCCCATTATATGTAGAACAAAATATTACACGGTGATCACTAAAAACTTTTTATATGATAGAGACAAATTTTTAATTGGTTCGGTCGAGTAAATTAAGCGATTTTAGGAAAATCAATCGATCTAAGAAGTCATAAGTAAAATTAATTCATAATTTATCTATTATATATATATATATATATATATATATATATATATATACATATATGTATATATATATATATATATATGTATATATATATACAGAGAGAGAGAGAGAGAGAGAGATTTATTTTTCTTGACTGTTATAATTACTGTAATTATTTATACTTAATTAACTGTAAATAATTTATACTTGTGGTTCTCGAGCTTCAGGCTGTTCTTGCAACTTCATTTTGGTGACTAACATTACTCATTGGTCACAATGTTTTACAATATTTACATTACGTGCAAGTATTAGAATAGTATTTGGCTGATTAATGTATTAATAACCATTCCGAATCAATTTTGCATGATTATGAGACCAACATAAAATGGAATCTCGAAAGGTTGCCAAAAAGAAGTCGGAAGAACTGACTGATGCTCGAGAACAGCAAAAATAAATTATGGTAACCCCATGGAGGGACCGTTTATTAAAATAAGGACACGCTACATGCTTAAATTAGCACATTACATGTGATTTTAATAATTACAGATCAGTTTAGTATCATAATTACAGAATACATTTCAGTATAAGTTAACAATATAAGAAATTAAAAATTGATAATTTACATTGATTGATATATGCATATATATATTGATTCTTGAGTTCCAGTCACTTCTTTAATTTTCTTTCTTATATATATATAAGTTATAAGGACACATAGACGCTAAACATAAATAATATGTTCATAGAGATTAAGGTTGTTGTTATTCAGTTATAAACACTATTGACTATATATATGAGAGCTGAGATAAATAAAGTTTAGTTGTTATCTTGAGTCTGTGTCGTTACTATGCCCGAAACCCTATTTTTTTTATAGTGTTGTTTCAGTCTAATTATAACTTATATATATATATATATATATATATAAATAAATACATATTGGTTTCTACTTACCTTCAGACTGTTATGGAACATATATTTTTTGATTCTTGATTTCCAGTCAAAATTATTTGATTCTTTAGCCAAAAGAAAATTAAAGAAGTGACTGGAACTCAAGAATCAATATATATGCATATATCAATCAATGTAAATTATCAATTTTAAATTTCTTATATTGTTAACTTATACTAAAATGTATTCTGTAATTATTATCCTTAATTATTAAAATCACATGTAATATGCTAATTTAAATTTAATGAGAAATATACAGAAACGATGGTACCAAACGGCTCATTCTTAAGAAGCAGAGAGAAAGATAGGTTGTTAGATGATTTAGACTCCGAGTTAATGAAGTGTAAGAGAGGACTTCCTCATTAGAATCGACGGAGGAAACGGATAAATGGGGTCAGGAAATGTTGTACAGGGAACATCAAGGGGAATCCTAAGCAGCAACAAATATTTCACTGTCTCCAACATTATCATAAATAACTCAAAGTGAAAAATTTAGAACTCCCATGTAGTATCGTCCAATTAGCATTAGCTGCATATTGTGGAAGAAGGGGCCCGTAACAATAGTTCGCTAACCCGAGCCAATTTGCCGACATGGATTCAGTAAAAGCCGGACAGTTCTAATTAGGTAGCAATTTCCCGATATACGATCAATTAAAGCTAAAATAAAATGAAAGAAAAAAATCTACAAGTAAATTCAATAAAAAATACGAAACTGTTTGTGTTTGTTCATTTAACGTCACTTTATGCTGCTATGGCTAATCGGACGATGCTGCATTGGGAGCTATACATTTTGACTATCCAGGCTTAATTATGATAGGAAACGTTAACGAATACCTGTTATCATAACCAAGAATTTTTTTATTCCCTTTACAAAATCCTATGGCCTTCTGCCGGGCTACGAGACCGCGATCTTGGGGTTAGTAGGTTGTTATGGTAACCACTGGACCACAGGTCGCCCCTAGGGGGCTGGTTACTCATCTTAAAGAAATTAAATTAGAAATCCCTCAAAATGAAGCCCGAAACCAATATATCAAAAAATAACATAATTAAAATTATAATATAAAACAATTAAATAAAAATAACTAACACATCAAACTGATATAACAAGATAAATACATATTAAGGATTTATACGGACTCTTGTAGCTCACATTACATACAATATACACGAAATACCAACTCGGAGACATCGAATGCTACCTTCGCTGTCCCTAGAACCATTTTAACAATTCACCATGACCTCACTGATTTAACAAAATCACTAGCTTTTTTTCCCTAAGTCCAGCCATGTATAAATTGTTTAAATTTTATGAAAGCAGTATTGTTAGAAGGTCATATCCCTTTGCTTATTTATTATATTGGCAATATCTGTTATATATTTTTGTTTATAGGTTTCACATATTTATCAATATTAGTAGAAAATGTTGATAAAACATGACAAACTACGACTTTGGTTCCTCTAGCCGTTATTGTTTTTGGCTTATATCCTTTATTTATGCATACTAATTATTTAATATAACTTTCGTTTTCGGCAAATATTTGAATATTTTGATGGAATTTCTTAATTTCGGGAAAGTATCGGGTATTACTTTTGAAATTTAGGATAATCAATACCTATATAAGGCCGTATCGGAAAAAAATATCGGACAATAATTTTTATATATTTTTTAAATACATTCTTCTATATTACAAAGACAAATAGAGGATATGCCTATGGCTGGCATAACCATCAGGGAATTATAAATATTTAGGTTTAAAACTAGAAACTTTTTTTTTTTTGTGGTACAGGTCTTCAAATAAAATTTCTACTTCTCTTTTTTTGGGACTTTTTTGCTCATGTTTTTAATTTAATCTGTCATTTCCGAATATTTAAAATGCTATTCCTCATTTTGCGGCAATCTTAGAGAATTGAAAAAAATTAAATTACTATTAATAATTCCTTAGTAACAATGTTTAAATTTTTTTATAATAAATTATAAATCATAACTTATAATATAAAAATTATATTTAAAATGTTTTTTCTTCATGAAAAAATGTATTGAAAACTAGCATAGAAATTTAACTAATTGGAAATGACACATTAAATTATATTTATTTTTACACTATTTTGGAAAGCATTACATAGAAATATGAGGTTATATTAACATATTAATACAGTATGACGTGGTATAACCTATAACAGATGATAAAAATGCTTAAGAGATGTTTGTTGAAATGTTATTGGATAAATAAAAAGCTTATTCAGTGAACCTGCACTTAGCAGGTTTATTATTTTAGCCATTCCCACTCGGCACTGTTTTGTTACCTACTAGCAACTCATTTACAGATATAACAAACTATACGTTCTGTTTAAATAACTAATTATATTAGAAATACGACTTATATGTATTGCTACTTTATTATATTCATCTATTAGAAAAAATTGAAATTTACAATCTATATTGACGATTTACTGCGAAAAAGGTGTCGTTACTATCGTTAAAACAAAGTGTATAGTTAATATTTTGTATATGAATCTTCATTTAATGTAGCTTTATAAAAATTAATACATAAAATGAATTGTAATTGTTAGAAAAGAAAGTAAAAATTGAATTATTACACCCGAGTGAATTTTACCACACGAGCCGAAGGCGAGTGTGGTAATTAAACGAAGGTGTTATAAGCACTTTTCTTGCGTGTTAAATATTACATTTTTCCTGCAACCATTTAAAAATTAAGAAATTAAAGGTGAAACTTTAGATTTGTCAAAACTACACTAGCGCTAGTGGTTAATGCTAATGCTAGATCTCCAATTTTCTGATTTGTGAAGCTTCTAATACATTTAAGGTTATATTAAATATTTCTATAAAATCGCTTCAAAATGAATAAAGTCTATCTTAAATTAAATTTAACATAGTTCTAAAATTATTTATTTGAACGATTTAGCAATAAACAATGAATATTATTATAATACCCCCATTTAACATTTAAAATAACATAATGCTGATTGTCAAATTAGATCTAGGTAGGTGTTACTTTTCCTCACTAGTGAGGGAAAGTGGGACTTTCCACACCAGTTTTAGTTGAGTAATGGATAGCATTACTCAATGGTTGCAGGAAAAGAAGTATTTTTATCCAACTGCACCATGAAATATGAAACACTTTGAAATTTGTAAAGACGCCATTTTGACGGTTATGTTATAAATAGGTAAAGGCCATGTATATAAATGAATAATAGTAACTAATCTAAATCAATTGTTCTTGCAAAATTTTTAATTTTGCATTTTGACAGTCGTGGTTGTCTATTGTTAATTGACCATTACCGTAAAACACGGGTTTCTTAAATAAGTTCATTCCGCGTATTCACTAACAAACTTTTATGCTGCTCAGGTTCACACTAAGGCGATATATCGTAAGCGATATACGATACGCAACGTGCATAG
The DNA here is from genome assembly GCA_964056705.1 of Troilus luridus. Taxonomy (NCBI): domain Eukaryota; kingdom Metazoa; phylum Arthropoda; class Insecta; order Hemiptera; family Pentatomidae; genus Troilus; species Troilus luridus. The sequence goes on along the minus strand of OZ057417.1, from coordinate 55,740,450 downwards.
GCAGTTCGATGAACTAAATAGAGATGATAAAAAAAGGTTTATACTCATCTTATTGCGCAACATATAAGTGACATATCTCTCGATGTACCACTTGTTTCCTCAACGATTAGCATCATTCGTTATTTCAAGCTATGGGTATGAAGGTAAGAGTGGAAGATAATTCGGTAATTGCTTAAATTACTTTACTGAAAGCGCATGAATACGAAAATATGATAATTGAAAAAAAAAAAATTTTTTGTTCTGGGTGTATCCAATATTTTCTTTATCTTCTAATCCTACATGTGAACCGATAAAACACTAAAAATCGTCCTCATTAGAGCTCATTTGTGATTAAAGAGTTGAAAATTGTGAACCCACCAAATTTTTTTCGCCCAGGTCAGTCGTAATCATCTCATATCGCCTCTGTATGAATGCGGACTCAGAGGGAGCAACCTAGTGTAACTTTTAACTCGTCAACCCAGAACCTCATAACAACCTACTATGCGCAAGGTCGCGGGTTCGCTACTCGGCATGTGGGATTAGAATTTTTTAATTGGAGTAAAAAATATTTAGTTATCCCGTCCATCGGGAGGGACGTAAAATAAGGGTCCCGAGCTTATGCAGTGTCAGGTACTCGGTAAAGATCTAATTATAACTGGATAGACAAAATTTAGGACTTCCACTGTACCGAATCGTCCGATTAGCCATAGCAGCATAAAGTGACGTAAAATGAATGACCCATAGCCTAGCATTAGATGAACTTGACAGAAGCGACCATTAAAAATTTATGTGATAATTATACCATTCTCTTGGTGTGGAAGAACTTTAGAAAATATCCGTTCCCCTCTAGGTCGGAAGAAATGATGAGTTGTTACTCGGACGAGTTCGTTAGCGAAGCCTTAAATTTCGCAATTAATTGCAAAAGCTTAACTCTAATTTACTAACTAGAGTTTCTTTGTCTTGTTTCTCTGCTTTCATTTTGCCATTATGAACAAGAGATTGCATGATTTATAGTTTCTGTGAAACTTGTTTATTACTACAGAAGTTTACACGAACTCGGACCCAAAGACAATTTTTTACTAACAAATTATTTATAATTAGGGAGTGGGATAGGTCGGTGTTTAGCGTGCTGAGTGCTTAAGATGAGGGGTCCGGGTTCAAATCCAGCTGTGACAGATAAATTATTTAATCTATTAACAGCCAAGAGTAGACCCTGTAGGATCTTCATTCTGCTGGGGCTCACCCAGCCTCATCAAGTGGGTACCCTGAATTGCAGGAAAAACCTGGCGGTTGAGCGTGGTATCTGACAGATTACCTTCCTGCACAACCGTTGTCCTAAAACAGTACAGCCACTACCGTATACTGAGCCCAAGACTATGAGGTGTAGTGGTACATGAATTTTTTTTTAATACTTATAATTATTTTTTTAAACTATTAATTTAGAAGTTCCACTGACTATTTGACAGGATTCATAGTTAAGCCACACAAAGAGATATAAGAATACAAAGATAAAAAATAAGGATTACTTTATAAACAGTTTTAGAGTTATTTTTTAATTGATTTAATCATCAATAAAAATGAACGTGTTCAGTTAGAGACATAAAATAATTATTAGAATAGTTCATAGATGGTCCGTAAGCAACGTCGCCAGAATTTAATACTCACAATTGAATATTCCGTATTTATTTTATAACTAATATGGAGCTATAATAAGTATGTAATGTATGTAAGTACATAAGAAGGTATATAGATTATAAGTACAGAGCGCTAATTTCCTTAAGAAAAAAATTCTAGATATTCCCCTTTGAACTTACACTTTCCTTATTACTAATTTATGTGCAATCGAAAAAAAACAAAAAAACTTAAGCCTCTAAAATACTGGAAATTAACAAACCAGTCAATGATTCGCCAAATCAGGCGTTTTCAAGGAATGCACCAAAAAACACACCATAAATTGAAGATTAAATGAAGCACAAGTTTCATTTGATTAATAAATCTATTTGTGCTTTTGATATGAGTTGTGCTGAATTTGATCTCCATACATTTTTATATTACTCGCTGTATACCATGATAATGGTTAATTGGCTAAATGCTGTCTGGTTAGTTACTTTATAGTTTTCTAGAGACTTAGTGCTTTGTTTTTTTGGATTTTTTTAATTGCATTTAAATTATTATTAAATCATAATAACAATATTATAAATTCAAACAGGAAAAAGTTCATAAAATAGGAACTTTTTTCGATTTTTTTCCAAAAAGAGTTAACTGCTTTCAGATAACCGGAATCGTATAATTCTCGTAGTTTTTGGCTTGAAATGAAGTTCCAATATAAACAATAACTTTACAAGCCAATGCCTTACATATCTCCTTATTCACAACGAAAATAACTCGATTTCGCTTACTTAAATACAAGAAACTTATTTTGGAGAAAATTAGACTTAACCACTTATTCACCGGGGCTGTAGATATATGAGGAAAAAAATTGTCTGGGTGGGGGTCAAAAATAAATTCTCTTTAGTAAGAAAACTGCTTATTTTAAAGCCAAAGTTTCGACCCATATTGCAGGTCTTCTTCAGGGCTTATAATGAGGTTCAAGGGTTCACAGTTCTTTTTTTTTCTGACCTCTGCCCGGACCATTTTCTTCCTCATTTTTTAAAATTATTATTATTATTTGTTTTTACATCCGTGTTATTCTGATGGAACTCATGCGTTATGTAACTGTAATACTGCATATCTTCTATTATTATAGTTCTAAATTAGAATTCAATGATTAATAAGAAATATTCAATTATTAATACATATTGAATTCTGACAGCGATACTCAACCACGGAGCCTGGTGCAAGAACGGAATAATTCATCCGTTATAAATGTTATCGATTTACTTAATCGATTAATTTGTAAGATCTATGCTCAGTGCTAGACATAATTAGAACAGGATAATTAATGGAGATCAATTAGTGGTCTGAAATGGCCCGCCGGAGGGAAACAAGACAAAGGCAGCGGATTACTAACCTAGCGTGGGAAGTCTGACCCGAGGGTGGCCGGGTAGGTTTAGTGAGATTATTTAGAATTAGAAATTATTAACTAATATTGATTTATTTAAATGGAGAAAAAAGAGAGTCCATCGGAGGTGACGTAAAATGGTCCTTCCGAGCCTATACGATGTCAGGTACTTGGAAAGATTTAAAGATTCCTATCCTATTTATACCTGGATAGGAAACATTTCCAACTCCCACTGTAGCATCCAGTAGCCAGAGCTGCATAACATAAAGTGACGTTAAATGATTAATCAATAAACTATTATTATCTTTTTTTTCTGGTCCTAATATGACTGTTAGCAGCTTATTCTACCAAGGATTTTAGAGTTTGCCATGCTTTAGGATAATTCATGCTAAAGTAATTAAGTGCAGCGAATATAATTAATGACAAATAATATAAAAGTATTTAAAGAGCTTGTATCATCACTTGGCTTAGATTTTTTTTTTTTAATTGAACCTATTTCTGATTGTTTTTATTGCCTGAAATTCAAACAGCCATCCATGGACTGTATTGGTGCAGTTATTGTTTTTTTAAGGGTTCTGTCTGATATGGGGACCGTCTTCAGGATAGAAGTGCTTAAAAAATATAGATATATATATTTTTTAAATATCAATATTATCGCCAAGTACTTTTTCCGAAATGAAATTTGAGTATCGAAAACCGGTATTTTATATTAACAAAGTCTACTAAAACAAATCGAAAATAATGCCTATTTTCGAGCGTTAACAGTTTTAGTTTTGTTATCAAGTTCAAGTTGGTATTCAAATAATCGATGTAGTTTTGTTAGGAACTAAAACTTACTTTTTTACCATATATTTTTATATGAAGGTTTTTTGGTTCGGTTCATGGCCGAGACCATACTTTTTCTAGGACTACGGTTGTGGACGGAGCTGATTTGTCCCCGGTCAAGCTCAACTCCCAGGTTTTCCCCCAAGTAAGGGTACCCACTTTACAGATGCTGAGTGAGCCCCAGGAGGTTCTTCAGGTCCAACAGGTTTCATTCGAGAGTATACAGAGGTTAAATATATATCACCTGGAAGCCTCAACAATTCAGCGCTCTACAAATTGAGCTGCCCCTCTCCCAATATTTCATAATGGGTCAGCTTATTCATAAAATTCCTTAATTGCTCAAATTATTATTACTAATTGAGCACATACCTACGCTCTTGCTAACAGTGTGCTTTTAGCTAGTCTATATATTTCAACGGTTATTCAAGTAAAAATTGAAATTTACTCTTGCTCGATTTATTCAGAATTAAGAATAAATTTGCTTAAAAGAGCGCTGTTGTTTCAGACTACATTAGCCTCTTGGAAAATTGGATGGTAAATCAGCTATGTCAAAAAGAAAATATACCTAATTTTATTTTCGACATAGGTGATTTAGCAGAGAAGCCTAGGCTATACGCGTGGTGGTGACAGTGTGAACCCTGTGAAGGAAGGAATTTCAATTTAACCCGGTGTGGAGGGGGCCACTTTATGGTAAAGGGGGGGGGTTGCGGGCTGCGATAGCTGAGGAAATAGATTTACCCTCGATCTCACACCCACTTTCTTTTCTCCTCTCTCCTTTGTCACCCGCATAAGTATGCCTAATACACACTTCTTCCTTCCTAAGAAGGTAGTGAATCAGGCTCTTAATAATAAGCTTTGTTCCTTTGTTATGATCGTAGAAAAATAACGCGAATCCTTGAAAAATCCATTCATCCCGCCCATATATAATAGCATATATATAGTACACATAAATAAATAAAAAACCTGCACCTCTACCATGAAGGATCTCCATTACATTGTAGATGCTACACTGTGTCTAGGACAACGGGTACCCTAAAGAGTTGATTTGTCCGTGATCACGTTCTACCGCCGGGTTTTCCCACCTTATTTTGGGTATCCTCTTTATAGAAGCTAGGAGAGCCCTAGGAGGGTCTGCATATCCCAAAGGATCCATTACTGGCTGGTAACAGATTAAATACATTATCTGTCACATCTGAATTTGAACTGGGAACCTTCGCCTCGGAAATTCACAGCAATACCATGAGAGAAAAGAAAAACAAATCAAATAAAAACAAAAGTAAGTTTATTAGAATACAAATAGAAAAAAACACAAGCAAAGTCTTGTGTTTCAAATCTGGTATAAAAACAAACAATTACCATTCAACGTTTCGCCTATTCAGGCATTATTAAGAGAGAAAAAAAGAGTCAGATCAATCACATCTCAAAGAAGAAGTGCAATACATCCCAACGAATAATCGCTCAAATAGGCTTATAACCCGAGACCGCACCTCCACCCCAAGACGTTCAACCCAAAACTGAAAAGCAGGTGATACGCAACCAGCTGGGAAGGTGCGGTCTAAGGTTATAAGCCTATTTGAGCGATTATTAGTTGGGATGTATTGCACTTCTTCTTTGAGATGTGATTGATCTTACTCTTTTTTTGTGTCTTGATAATGCCTGAATAGGCAAAACGTCGAATGGTAATTTTTTGTTTTTACACCAGATTTGAATCAAAAGGCTTTGCTTGTGGTTTTTTCCATTTGCATTCTAATATATTTTAATGTTTCGTTTTGAGTTTTTGGCTCTATTTTATTCAAAAGTAAGTTTTTTATGTATTACTTTTTTATTCAAATTATAGCGTTACGAAGATTAAGATGGGCCTTTATAGTTGCTGGGCTTAGTAACGAACGAATTCCTAAGATGTTAATAAGCGCTGTGCCGACTGGGAAGCGTCTTAGGGGTAGACCGAGGCGTAGGTGGGAGGATTGCGTTAAAAGTGATCTGGAGGATTTGGGTTTGCGTAGTGAACCTTGTACAGAAGTTAGTAACAAGAGGTTTGTGGTATCGGCATCGAACCTTAGGGCTCGCTGAGACTTATTATTATTTATTTTTTCACTCATTAGTGGTTCCAAAACAGAGATGGGGGACAAGTTTTTATGAGAATTAAGAATCCGAGTTGTAACGAAGAAGGTATATTATTTTCATACTTATGCTTATTGTTTCATTGTACAGAAGGTCATGAGAAAATAAGTAGCTTTATTTTGGAATTAATTAAAATAAACACCTGCAACCAATGAAGAGTCTTAGGTTTAGTGAATTTGTTTTCAGTGCAGTACTGCTTCTAATCCTTAAATGTCCTTGAAAATTTCTTGTTAATATATCAATCATTCCATTTTTATCCGGAATTTCGCGTTATCCGAAATATTCCGGCAAATTATTTCGGATAAGTATGATTATGATGTATTCGCTTGTATTACGCTGCTCCTATCACTTATGGCCTATCACTTTTTTGCGATGGCGGCTTTAAAAAAAAATAGATTAGGCCACCAATGTTTATATGGCTACAGCGGTATCATGGCAGAGATGAATCCAATTTTCGAAAATGGAACATAGAAATGGAAAAACTATTAAAAAAATGACTGAAAAAGCTGTGAGGGGCAAAGTGCCAAACGGTTCGCGACCGCCGAAGTCAATGAAAAGTTAGTTGATGACCTAGTAACCCATTTGGGGAGCTGAACTGAACAGTCCATGGTTTTATGCTCCCATGGCGTTATAAATCTCCCGGGGCGTCCAAACAGCTCTTACAGTTGAACTCCAAGTGGCTCAACTGGACTGTTATTCTTCAATGTAATTGATCTGAAGCTGATAGGCTTATTTTCAAGTGATATATAAACGTCACTACTCTTGTTCACTGCTATGCTTGGACTTATAGAATTTAATTATTTGCAGTCTGAGGTAAAGGACACTACGTTACATTTTTATAACAGTTTTATTTGTTTAGGAGAGTAAATGTTACATAATTTTGAGCTATTAAAATTGGAATCTTCTTTCCTAATAGAAATATTGATAATCTTTTAATTTTTAATGCGAAATACATAATAAGGTAATAAAATACTCAGCAATACATGATAAAAACCACTACATACCTATAAGGGTATAGATAGAATATACTAAACTTTAGAAAAGGATTAAAATTAGAACTTAATTCTTACATCAGTCCAAAACATTATAACAGTATAAGTTCCTCTTTTATTATTCTGACTTTACAAAATATTCTAATAAAAAAAGCATGTACCCACTACAACCCAAGACCCTCGGGTTCAGTACGTTGTAGAGACTGGACAACGGCTGTGCAGCGAGGTGATTTTTCCGAGATCACCGAAAGGTAATTTCCCTTATTTAGGGTACCAACTTTATACAGGATGAGTGAGATTTACCCGGATCTAAACGTACCATAATATGGGTCCTTGGATGTCCCAGATTAAATAATTTATCACAGCTGAATTGAACCCGGGCATTCGGCATAGCAACTTATTGCTCTTATTTGATTATTTGATTAATCTCAGCGTGATTATTTTTAAATATATTAATTTTGAAGAGAAAAGATTTGTCCTAGCCGGGATTCGACCCTGGATCGTCTGCATCTCTAGTGCAGTGCTCTAAACCACTGAGCTACCAGGCGTCGTATCCAAGCCAGACAAATCCATTCTTTTCACCGATCTTGTATCCCCGTGGAATCGTAATAGTTGTGATGTATACAAGGGGAAGAATGTTCATTGAACATTACTTTAATTAAATCGAAATAAAAATATTTAAAAATAATCACCATCAAAAGAACAATAAACAAAAATAAATTATTAATATAAAATTGACGTAAGTCAACAAGATCCCAATTAAAGTAATGTTCAATCAACATCTTCCCCTTGTATACCTCGCAACTATTGCGAGAACACGGGATTAGTCCTTGTTCGAATCCCGGCCAGGACAAATCTTTAACCTTCTAAATAAATTATCTATATATAAAAAAACTTGTATGACTAGATCCCATTGAGGGTCTTGGATTCAGTCCATAGTAGAGACTGTACTGTTTCTCAGCCAATTCTTGTTCAGGAAGTTAATTCGGTCGGGAAAACACTCTGCTGATTTAACCCCCCAAAATCAAGGGTACCCACTCTATAGGGACTGGGTCTGCAATTCTCTGGCCTATCAATGGCTGTTAAACGTTTAAATGATATATTGCCACAGCCTGATTTGAAGCTAAATATGATTATGGTGATAAAAGTGGAGGATGGATTTTAGAAAAGAAAGGAGAAAGTAAAAAAAAAGTGATTTCTGTTCCATTTTAAGTAAAAACTTCTTGTTCCGCGTTTAGCGACTTTTGGTAGAGGACAAACTTCTGCGTTCGCTTCAGCAACATGCTCGACACCGGTGACACCTGTGCATGAGTTATACCATTCCTCTTAATCAACTTTAGTTTAAAGATTGAAATTCCGTTTATATTAATAGTTGTGCAATTGATTCTAATGACAACTTAACTGGTTGAACTTTTGGTTTCCCCAAAAAATATTTATTTGTAATAGTTAAATATCTTGTTTTATTAAATGATTGAATGTAGAAATGATCTGAGTATTGTTGAACTTAACGATGATGATAATACTAAAAATTTAATTATTTCAATTAAATTATTGATATTTTGTATTGAGCTTGTGCTACCCATCATATTAAGTATTTTGAACAGCAAATAAACTACTAGATAATGAATATAATTGCCGGTTGACGCGTCAATAAATGTGAAAACCAGTCTAATGTTAATTTAAATTTACTAATTTTAAATTTAAATAATTCAGTCTGTAATTGAATTAGAAAGTAAAAAAAAAAATCTTGAGTTTTCACTTCTGTCAGCAGTCCTCATGACTGCTTATTCAAGTTTTTTTTTAAAATTATGTTAGAGCTACAATTGATATACAATTTTAATTGTTATTAAATAATTGTAATATATTGTTTATTAAAATCCTATAAAGATTGATGATTTCTGTTTTATACATCAAAATGAAGGAGATTCTTTAAGGAAGTGGAAAACAGACTGATAACGGGGAAAGGAGGAAACTTAATTAAGTAAAACTTTGCCTGGGTAGTCGGTGCTTAATAGGCACTTAGCATCCTGTCCTTTTATTAGTTATGATTAACTTCGTCAAACATTAATAAGCCCCTCCTACCTGTCAACATTATTACATTCGCGACCGGTAATAGTTGTCCAGAATAGAATAGAAGGGAATAGAAACATTCTTCATTCTAGGACCAAGTCTCTTGCGAAAAACAAAGTTGTATTACAATAAAAAAACATACTTTTCTTGCCAGAAACATAAAAATTACAATAATCAATTATAAAATCACAAAACAACAAATATATAAAAATAAAAAAATAAAATAAAATCATTCTGGTAAAACATAGTGTTTATAATAAATAAATCAAAGAAAAAAAAACAAATAAAACATTGAACCGAAACCTAGTAATCAAAATACATTAAAATAAGAAATTTTATTTTTTATAATTTATTAGTTAGTTGTTTTAATTTTAAATATTTTTATTTTGAAGATAAAAGATATGCCCCCGGCCGGGATTCGAACCCGGGTCCTCTGTCTTACCGTGACAGGACTCTACCAACTAAGGTACGGGAGTTGGAACCTTGATGAGAAATAAAATTAAAACAGAATGTATGATATTCCTTGCAATGAAGTTATCTTTCAAGTTATGAGAGTTTTTATAATTTTCTTTTTTACTCTTAGTGTTTGCCTCAATTGACAAACACTAAGAGTTAAGAAAAACAAATTAAATACTATAAAAACTCTCTTAGCTTGAAAAACTAACTTAAAACATTATATTTATATTTGAAAAGAAAAGATATATCTCATATTTAAAAATTAATAAAGTCAATAACAAATAAAATAAAATAAATTAAAACATTGTAAATAAAATCTGTACTAGATATCTCTAACAAGCGTCTGATTAAATGTTGATAAGTTGATTTTGGCAATATTTAAAACGTTAAGAATAGACCAAATATTTTTTTTTTTTTTTTACTGAACTAACAAATGCTATTCAAAAACCTTTACTACAACAACCAATTAGGGGTCTTGGGTTTAGTAAATGATTGAGACTATACTATTTCTGAGACGACGAATGTGCAGGGAGGTAATGAGGCTGGGTGAGCCCCAGGAGGGTAATGCCCCAAAGATCTATCCGTAGCTATTATCAGATTAAATAACTTATCTACCAAAGTAGGATTTGAACCCTTGAACTTCAGTGCAGCAACCCAATACCTTTTGAACTGAGTTTTACTCCTCTATATTTTATTCATGCAGCAATAAAAAATAATATCAATGATGAAAATTGCTGTTTGACTAACTTTATGGAAATATTTATGTTACATAATAAAAAAAACATTTATTTATTCTTGTATTCTAGAAAGTCGACATTAAATTATTCAGGTATCGGAGCTATCTTTTAAATATTCTCTTCGTTCTTTTATTATTTACATTTGACATTTCAGGGTCCTAGCTCGATCTTTTAACTGCCCAGAATATTGCTAAATATACTGTTTATGCATTATTTTCAAATAATATTCGGGAGCGGGGTATCTTAGTAAGTAGAGCGCTGGAGTGGTAAGCTGCTGTAGATCCCGAGTTCGAAGCTCAGCTGCTAACAGCCATAGATGGACCTTGTCTGCGGACCCTCCGGGGGTTTACCCAGTCTCTGTAGAATTGGTTGTCTTAATAGGAGAAAACCTAGCATTTGAATGTGATCTGCTCTATGGACAACCTTGGCTGTTCGAATCAGTATTGCCTCTGACGACCCAAATAGTTGTTGCTTATTTTAATATTTATATATAAATTCCGTGGCATTAGGGGCAATGGATAAACATTGTTATGTTTTATGTTTTTCAAATTCAAAGCTTAGTAAAGGGAACAACCTAAACAGATTTCTTCGAACACATTATCCTCTATAGCCCAATACCAAAGGATTCTTGGAAAGCTCAACCTTCTTAAGCGAATTTTACCTTTGTGATGAAAAAAACATCTTTAAAATAAAAACAGCTTTTGTTTAAAAGCCTTTTTTTCTGACACATGGAATTATGGTTGTAAATTTAATGTTTTCTTCTGCTCTCCTTATTCGAGTTGGATGCCAACGTACTTTATCCATACCTCAATGAGAATTCTTACTTATTAAGTGAGGCGTTCAGGATCATAAGCGGATACCTCAAAAATTGTTTGTTAAAAACGTTTCAAGAATTAACGTTACACCTTTCTACCTAATTGACTAGTTAGCCTAACTGTGCTTAAACACAGATATCCTTTGTGCAACGGCTTAAAAAATCCAGGAACAGTGACTTTGTGAATTTTTTTTTTTTTTAAATATTAATAATTTAACTGACCGTTCACGACAAAATACTGAAGAAAAATAAGTTTCTCGACCCGTTTCTTGGCTACGCCGATGAAACATCACTAAAAACTTTTTACATAATAAGTTGACCCTATAAACCCGGTTTTATTTTTACAAACTTTCTGTACTAGAGTTAGTTAAGCGAAGAATTTCTTGATTACCAAATAACACAACAAATTCTTTATACATAAAATAGTTTAACAACGCAATATCAACGAAGAAAAAACGTCAGGAATAATAATGCAGTAATAATATAAACGATAATTGGAAATTTAATTCTTAAAAGCATTTTTTTATTTACCTATTATAAACCATTGTTTCAAGAAATAACAATTAATTTAAGTGTAAAATACCAGAAAATTTGCTAAAGTAAAACCATGTGACGTATAATTTAATCAAAAGGCTGGATAAAAAATTAATTACAAGCAACAATCTTATATGGCCTTTCTAAACACGTTCGTCAAAGCATCAAGTCCCAATACAAACAAAGATGGCGTCTCGTCTTTGTGAGGCATATTATCTAAGAGAAGTTTCAAGTACTTGCTTTTAAAACGATCTAGCTCATGAAAAAATTAAATTATTAAATTTAAATTAAATAGGAATTAATTTTTAAATGCTATATCGCTCCTTCAAAAGAAAAACGCCTTAACTAAATAAACCTAATTTTTCAGTAGAGGTATTTGAAAGTTCCATGTGAGTTAAAAAAATACTAATTTTGGTATTTGTAAAGCGTTCCTATTGTAACGATAATAATAATAATAAATTCTTTATTTATTCTGGGATAAGTCCCTTTAGAATAACATAACTGTACATTATTGTGGGCTTTAGAGCCTTAGAGTAAAAAGAAAAAAAAAACAAGCAGAAAAGTCAATCTATAAAGCTGATTAAATAATAATAAATAACTTCTTATGTTAATGAAACAGAACCTAAATAACATAAAAACAATTACTAAAAAGAACTTATACCTTTATATACACACACACACACACATATACATATATATATATATATATATATATATATATATATATATATATATATATATATACACACACACATATATATACATACACACACACACACACACATACATACGCTTATATATACACAACAAACACACATATATACATTCACATTTTATAAGATCAATAAACTTATTTTTACATGTTTTTTATGATTTACTGTTGTATAGTAGATTTCACGTTACTTATTAAAAAATAAAAATAAAAACGAATAAACAAAATAAATAATATTCTATTGATAATTTTATGTATGCTCTTCGGGGAACTGGAGGGATACGAAGTTATCAAATAAGGAGGATTTGAAGGTAGGAAGGGTCTTGGAACAGCAGATGAAAGAATGGATGGAATTCCACAGGGAAAAATGATGGTATTGAAATTCTTTTATTAAACATTAGAAAAATATGAAAGCATTGAAACCTTTTTGATTTTATCCAATGTCATTATTCCCATTAAACTTCAAGTTCAATTATGATACAACTTATGACTTTATTAAAAAAAATAATATTGGAAATGAATATCGGATATGTCGTTCCTGCATTAAAAAATTTCAACCAATTGCTACTGAAGGCTTAACTTAAAAATGCCAAGTTTTGAGCTATGTCGTTGTTCATTTGAAGGAGCAACATATGAAGCGTTCAGGGTCAAAAGACGATAACAAATTTCAAAAATTCACTTTTTAACATTTTTCGCTCGTTTAGTGAAGCAATTTTATGCTCCCGAAACTTCAGGTCAAAATATTTACTTAATGATATACATTGTATATAGCAATTATAACATCCTAGCTCATCCATTTATTTGCTGTCATCAATTTATTTATTTATTCTCTTTAGTTGCTTAGTGCTATGTCATGATTTGTACTTATTTACTTTACGTACGTTATTATTTATTTTATTTACGCTTCTTGTCACTTTATAAATACTTTATGTAGCTTTTCGTATTATTTAGCTTTCTATCCCGATATATAATATGTTTCTTTTTCTGTTCATGTTTGTTATTCCAAAAGGTCTTAGGCCGAGAATAAAGTTACTTTTCTACTCTATTTTATTTATATAAAAAAGTCAATTTTTGAAATTTCGGAGCTCTTTTGACCTTGAAGGGTCTATGTAATGGTGCTCCTCAAAACAAATTTTAGTTCTTGTTTTGAATAGGTTTATACTTCAGAGAATTTCGCGGTTGAACACGTTAGTCGTCCTTTTAAGTAGGCAGGGTTCGATATTTTTTAATTACTTAGCTGCCCCAAGTTGTTTAGTACCGGAAGTGGCCCTTGGACTGACCAGCTGTAGTCCTTCCAGCCCTCCCTAGAGTTGTATAAACTGCCTGGAATCCTTCCAAAAAGTTGTTTTTTCCCTTTGACTCCGGGACCAGGGGACGATTATCACAATGGAACACTGTAAAGAAAAAGAGTCCGCTTGTTTGTGTTGGTTTTCTCTTGATATTTGTTTCTATTTTCCTTCCCAGCAGTTTGTTGGGATCAATAGCCATTCCCCAGTATTTTTACAGGTTTAAGGTTACAGATGTTTCGTTGGTTTATGTTTTTTCCCAAAACAAAAGAATTTGAAACAATGAAGTCAAATGGAGATCATATCTACAGCCCCGGTGAATAAGTTGTTAAATCCAATTTTGTCAAAAATAACTTTCTTGTACCTAGGGAAGTGAATGCGTGTTATTCTCGTAGTGGATTAGAGCTAAGTCAGGCCTTGGCTTGAAAAGGAGTTATTTCTTATATTACAACTCCATTTCAAGCCAAAGACTGCGAGTATGAAAGCCTATCATGGCCACTAAGCCATCGAATTACTCTGGAATCCAATCCAAACCCTTCGCAAAATCCTCAATGCCCCTTACTCTGTAACTAATAAAGTCACCCATGAAGATCTTAATGACCTATTTATTGCTGCTTTAGCTTTAAGTCGATAACAGTTATTTCATGACAAACTCTTTTCACACTCATTTCTTATAGTTTTAAATCTAGCTACTAATTCAATTCCCGATAATCCTCCGAAACGTCTGAAAAGAACATGGCCTCGTGACCTTTTGAATAGAATTTGTTATTTGTGTACGACCAGTGGGTAGTTTCGCTACTAGCCTTTATTCATGTCAATATGCATCATGGATTCTATTTACTAGTTTTATAATTATAATACAGTTATACATTTCAGTAAATTCCTTAAAGAATAGTTTTTTCTAGTTTGTTTTTTATTAAAAAAAATCGAAACTATAAAATCTAATAGATCATATAATATTCATGAAGGATGCAATTATTTAGGGGGTGTAGTCATAAATAACTTTAAAGTAAAACTTATTTATTATCAGTGCCGACGTTTCGACCTACGTTGTAGGCCATCTTCAGGGCTAAGAAAGAAAAAAACTATAAAAAAAATTGCAGCACCAAGAAAGAATATAATAACATATTGAGTTATAGAAAAGTAAAGAAAATTAGAGGTGGATACATTATTAAGGATATACATGAATATTCTTGATGAGCTTCTCTTGGTACCTCATTAGCAAATGTCCAGTTTTTAACCTTAAGCTTTTTCTGTAGCCTACGAATATAACGTTCAGAGGCGTTCAAATAATTTTTGTTATTTATTGAGGATGTAATGCTATTGCATACCCCAATAGAACTCGAAGGAGGGTTTGACTTACAGTTATTCCAAAATCCAGCCAGTGGAGATTTAATCCAGGAAGTAAAAGAAAATCCTTCCAGGGCGGAGTCGACACAGGGGCTTTTTATGACAAGAATGATTAACTACAGTCCCATCTGGTTCTTGTAGTTTACGTTCGACGTGTTTCTGTAAATAAACTAGCTTTACTTTTTTTGTGCTGTTATTCGTCCTCAAAGAGTTTTTAAAAGTAAGTTATGTTAAGTTAAAGCCACATAGTTGTTTTTAATTTTAGAAACATTACATTTTCTATATAAATCAGAAGTGATTTTTACATTAACTAGGGGGTACCCCCTCTCACTCTTTTCAGTTCTTCAGTCGATTTCAATTTTTATTTCACCCCAACTGATATTGTACATTTATTATACTTGGGGATTTTTTTTTATATGATGGAGAGAATGAGAGAGTTTTTATGTTCAACGAACGCAAGTCAACAATATTCTACCAGCATATTTGGAATATATTTATTTTAAAAAATCAGAAACAAGAAAATAAATAAACAAATGTACAATATACATTAAAAAAATAGAACGAAAATTGGAATAAAGTATCTTTAACTTTGGAATGAATTTGTAAAAGGCGATTTATTTTAAATAATTAAATACTTCGGCAATTATTTCTGTATTCTTTATATATTTTGGTATGTTACACACTTAAAATTGGCAACAATGAAAAAAATATTCACCATTTGTTTTTATGTAATAAAGAGATATAACGTATGGGTTAGTTAGGGAAATGAGAGGCGGTTGGCAACACTGTTGTTCTCTTCGAAGATCAGATTACTGAGTTTAATTTGTTGTTATGTTGTTCTTTTGTTGGACATTTTAGTGATGTACGACGAGTACTATGGAGCACTTAAAACTTCAAGTGTGCCGAACAATAGGAGTTGTTCTAGCTAGGATAGAAATCACTCATGAAAATCTAAATAACAATTGCGAACAAGGATTGTATAACATTATAATGTAACAATTAACAATTAATTAAATGACAATATAACAACCTTTTTTGTTTTACAACTTTCATTCCATTCTTTATTGAAAATTCTATTACATTGATAATATTCACAATGTCTCATCGTATTGAAAACAAAGTGGTAAACAAGGCCTGAATTACATTTGAAAACAAAAATATTAAGAAAAGCGAAATTGAGGAGTTATGTATACACTCCAATAATTACGAGTGTTATTGAAACGGGATATTCCACTAATATGTGATTAGGTGACTAAGATGTAATAATCGCTTAATATGCGAAATATATTGATACGATAAAGTAAATAAGTATATATTGATAAGAAAAAGTAAAATATTTAGTAATCAAACTGTAATTATATACATTTTATATCTATTGGTAAATAAACACCTTTTCCATGAAGCTGTAAACGTTTTGGTAACTCCTTATAGTGTAAAATTTCACGTGATAAGATGGCGATATTGCTGATAAAAAAAACCAAATAGCCAACTTACTTACGTTCTCTAAAACATTGATAAGCATCTTAATGACTTGATCATCAGTTCCCATATCAGTCCCTTCTCTGTTATATCTTCTTAATGTTCTCATCCTTAATTGTTTTATATTATTGCTAATTTAATCTCAGGTTTTCCCTTGTACAGCAGGTGAAATTGAAAACTTCTTTAGCAGCGTATAGGGTAGGGATAAAATTATGGGTTCGCGTCACCGACATGGTCGTGGGTATTGCGCGAGACTGGCGACACCTAGTGGCCTGTTCATGAGTTATACAATATATTTTAATCAATTTTAGTTTAAAAGGTTAAGCCTTCATTGATATGAGAATAATAATATTTAACTAAAAGGCCGTTTACTGGTTGTGCAATTGACACCATTAAAACTTAAAACATCGATAATTGGTTGATCTTTTCGTTTTCCGTAAAAGATTTTAGTTTTCATAATTCATAGTCTGTTCATTGTATGAAATGATTGAAATTACAACTGATCTAAGTATTGTTGAACTTAACGATAGTAATAATGCTAAAAATGAAAATGAACTTCCTTGACATATGTAAATACAAATACTAGGTATAAGCCACACTTCCATAGGTATTAGCCACACTTCTGTTGGGAGTTTTCATGACTGCCCATTTAAAATTTTAAAAACTTGTTTTTTTTGGGTTTTTTAAAATCCTTTAAACTCATTTGTTCACAGTTTCATTAATGCCCATATCATCTACTTTGAAACAAATAAGGATCTCAAATACGTTATAGGTATAATTATGTATGACATCGGTATGTTTGATTTTTAGGGCTTATTTTTAATAATGTATTAATTTATGAATTATTAAGAATTATCGATATATTATTTAACAAAAAGTCTGCAGAGGAATAAGTGTTGAACAATTTTTATTTTGGCGATAATAGGATGAAGGTAGGAAAGTGGATAAACGAATTGGGGTAGCGTGGGAGGTCTCTTGATTGTGATTTCATTAAAAGTAAAAATTACTTTTGGGTTGATTGTCTCCCGTTCCTCACGGACGGAAAACCCCGTCCTGTTATCTGGAAAACCTATTTACTTGTATTTTATCTATTTGTTTTCTTTAAATAAATAACATTCATCATAAAAAAAAAAATTAGAATAACAGATGTCCTCAAGGTAGTATCCTTGGTCCAATCCTTTATACAGTTTATACAGCTGACATCCCAACTCATCCTGATACTACCCTTACCACGTATGCTGATAATACGTCACGCTGACGATATCAGTCAACACCAATCCAGTTATTGCATCCCTAAGCCTCCAATCCCATATCACTGATCTTGAAGAATAGTGTCAAAACTGGAGAATTAAAATAAATTCTCAAAAAAAAAGCATCAAATGACTTCCTGCCCTTCAGTATCCTTTGATAATATCCCACTGGTGCCTGTAGAACAGATCTGATACTTAGAGTTGGATCTCGACAAACGATTAACCTGAAAGCAAGAGTGAAAAGACAAGAAACCGTTCGACGTTTCAGGCTACTTCAACACTTACTAGACCAATGCTCTAACCTCCTGTTAACTACAAAAGACTCATGGCTCTACATGGCCATCATACGACCTATTTGGACTTACGGAGTAGAGCTTTGGGGCTCCACTAAGCCATCGAATTCCTCTCGTATCCAATCCCTACAATCCAAAATCCATCGTAAAATCCTGGATGCACCTTATTTTGTTAAGAATAAAGTCATCCATAACTACCTTAATGTCACATTTTTTGATTCAAATCCCGCTGCGGGCAAGACCTTTATTTAGTCTGTTAGGAGATGGATCATATAGGATCTAGGACCCTCCTATGGCTCATCCAGTCTCTATAAAATGTTATAAAAATAGGATACCCAAAATAAGGGGGAAATGTGGCTGTTGAGTGTGATCAAGGACAAATGGATAGTCTCTACCATATACTTAACCCCAGACCCGTTCACGGGTTGTAGTGGTACAGGCTTTTTTTTTTTAATGATTACTGAATTTTATATTATGATAAAATGACTGTGTGACGAAAAAATAAGAATTTTTTTTAGTTCACTTCTTAAACGCATTTGCTATTATTTTGATGAAATTTCAAATTAAAACATGATGCAATTCAAAATTTTACTTTCTAAAACAAAACCATGTTGAAAACGAAATATTAGATATGTCATTCATTAATTAAAAAGCATCAACCAATAAAATTATTATTGAAGGGTTAACTGAAAAATGCCATTTTTTTTAGTTATGTCGTTGTTCCTATAAAGGAGCGATATATAGATAAACAAAACTAAATTTGATATTTAATTTTAAATTAACAGCGGTTATAACTTTAAAAATGATACTAAGCCCTCACGACCCTACGGTCTTGCTGGCTGAGCCGTGTACAGCCTAAACCTCTGGAAAGTTTACAAACACGTTCTATTGATATGGCTTTCTACTCCTTATCTCCTCTGTTTGCTCAGGAGTTCATCTCCTGTTTATGGACACTTGGCCAACTGGGGGAAATTTCCGATCGACAAGGATTTCCTAAAGATGTTTTCTTGAAGCGGAATAATCTATAAGTTGGCTCAGATCCAGATGACTATCTGATAGAACGGACGGAAAAATATGTCAGTGATACACAGAACAATATTAATTGAACATAATCATTAAAATAAAATATATTATTCATTTATTGCTTTTAGTATCACTCATGTCGCGAAATTTCGGAGAATTTCTTCACCATAATCTGAATATCTCAATCAGTAGCGCTGCTTATTACATACTTATTCGTTTTTTTTTATTTATCTCTATGTGTTAATATGTCGCTTATTACATACATTCATAAAACGTTTATATTATTAATTATGAATATAAGAATATTATTTGTTAATAGAACATAATGAGAGCGAGGAAGCTCAGTGGTAGAGTAATGAGTTGCTGTGTCGAAGGTGGCGGGTTCAAATCCCGCTGTTAGCAGACTTTTATAAAACTTTTTAACAGCCAGAAATGAGATCTATTAGATCTGGAGACTCTCCTGGAGCTCACCCGGCTACAATAAAGTGGGAACCCAAATTAGGGTTCCGTTTTCTTAGAAATAGTACTGTCTCTACGACATACTGAACCCAAGACTCTTCATGGGTTGTCGTGGTATAGGTTTTTTTTTTCATTAAAATATTAAAAGGAATTTCTACTATTATAAAATGTCTTGAACTGTTGTAGGTATAACTTCTTGTTTTAATTTATCTTAACTAAAACATATTAATATATTAGTAGGTATTGTGGATGTTAATTAGTATTTTTTCGGTTTGTGATCTATTTCTTCTAAAAAATTGATACATTGCCAATATTTCATAAAAATTGTTTTTGTAGATTTGGAGTGGGTGGATTAGGTTTTTGTTTTAGATATATGGTATTTTTTTATCAACCACTAAAACTAATAAAAATTAGTTGCATTTTTCTTTATATGCATACATAATTCACTCGGTATAAGGTACTGTTACTGTCTATAATTTAATAAACTAATTATATAAAAATATTAAACATAATTATCTATTTTAAATCATTTGATCCATTCTAAAATGCAATACTAATTGATAATAAATAGCTTTCTTTTATTCTACATAATATTTTGAATAATTATTGAATTATTGAATGACTGCATAAAAAATATCATGGTGGAGAATATGGTCTGGGTGAAGAAAATATTTTATTTTTGGGTACATCCATGGTTATGATTAGGATTGAGTTCATGGATAAACACTTTTTTTAATAATTATTAATGCATACATTTGATTTTAATTTTTTATAATTTGTATTCATATCATACTCATTATACAGTTTAAAAAATGTTACAATTGGAAGTAACCAAAATAACCATTAGAATTTATTAACAAATCTTTAATAAAAAAACGACTTATTAGTAAAAATAACTACTAGAAAAAACCAGTTATGTTTTTTAACTACTGCCAGTTATGTTTCCTAGCTGTGACTTTTAACTGGGCCATTATTAGTGTGTCTGGCGAACATAGAAAGATATCAATGTTATTTTATTTTATTTTATTGAATTGTACAACTGTAATATATACATCTAGTACAAGGGCTGTATGAATAAATAAATACATGAAAGGACATGTAGTGGCACTACCCATTGGCAGCACTCTAATTACATTTCTATTATAGAAGGTCCCGAGGCCATCTTCCCTTCAGACGCCTAGGAGGATTGTCCGGGATGGAATTGGATCCAAGGATGGAAACTAGTGGATATGGATGGGCCTGGAGTTAATTATGGAATGATAGGTATCTGGAATGGGCTAAATCGGTAACATATGGAACGTTCAGGTCATTATCGATGGTTTTATTTGTGACAAAATAAGGAGCGGTTAGGATTTTGCGAAGGATTTTGGATTGCAAGGATTGAATACGAGAGGAATTTGATGGTTTGGTGGAGCCCCATAGTTCAATTCCATATAGGTCTTATAACAGTCACATAAATAAGTCTTTTGTAATTGATCTGAAGCTCTGAGCGTGTATCAGTTTTGTGTGAGGGTTCCAAGTAAGACGTTTGTCTAAGTTGTGTCCTAGGTAGCGGATCTGTTCAATATCAATGTTAAAAAAGAGAAAAAGTGAAAAGTTATGAAAAAAAGAGTATCTATTATAGTTTATAAAAAATTAAAGTAAATAAAAAGGAGAATTAAGGGAATAAAAATGATAATTTTTAGTTATCACGTGTTGTGATTTATTATTTCAATGTTTAATGTAAAAATTGTATTCATTTTCTTACTTAATTTAAATTCTAGGAATTTCAGTAAGTATTCGTTAAGATTAACCTATATTTAACTACAAATATTTACTTTCTTGGTCCCAGTAAATGGTCCAAAATAATTAATCCATAAATCTTAATACTAAATTCATAAATAAAATAATATTTTTTCTGAATAATGTCTAACAAATTTATTTTATGTCAGTACTGCATGGAAAATTTGAAATTTGATTATCGTTGTTGATATTTTGGGGTTATAGAGAAATCCTCCCGAAGTTTCATTTTATTAATAAAATAGAGTAAACAAATAAATAAAAAGTAACACTTACAATCGCTCATATATAAACTGCCCAACAATTAATAGGGATACCACTAATTTTGTTGTATTTACCTTGTCTAGCATTTTAATATTATTTTTATTATAAAAGGCATTAATATTTATTAAAAATTATACTACATTAAATATTGTAAAGTGTAAAAATTTCCTGAATAATATAAATTCTAGTTTAACTATATACTAAAAAAATAGCAATATCCTCATTAATTTTTGTGCAGTGTGTATAAATTGACGAAGCTAGTACTATGCGCAAAGTGGCATCAGAACTGTAGGCTCACCGATCATTTGTTAACCATAAAAAATGAACATAGAAAAAGCATATGGTAATCCCTGAACCGATCAATCATCTTTGTAAAGTTAGAACCCGCTTTCTCATACTTATAGAATATTTCCTAAGAAGAAACCGATCCTTCCAAGTTAGAATAGTTAATCGTCTATCCTTAGCAGAAGATCAATGGAATGCCGTAGGGAAGTGTTTTCAGATGTAGATTCTTTTATAAGTTGTATTCCTTTTGTATTTTTTTTTTCGCTTTAACATTAATAAAATAGCAAATACAGTCCACTTAAGAGAGTTGTTAAAGGATGAAAATAAAAAACCCCACGAGTAACCCAAGGTTACAAGAAAAATTATACTCTCAGAAGACAGGAGAAACGCAACAACTGGGAGAATGAAGGAGTGTTGGAGAACTTCAAGACATTTAACGTACCCCAAAGTTGGTGATCCCCCCCCCCCCACAAAAAAGGAAAACAATTTTCGATCAATACGATTTTTTAAAGAATTAATTAAGAAGGACATATTAGCCTTACTAGTACCTTTTAAGAACAATGCTAGGATAAAAAATAAATTTATAATTTATTAAATAATAAATTTATAATTATTATTATTTATTGTAATAAGGTTCTGACATTTTCTAACTAAGTGGTCCTCAATACTTTTTCCCTTCAATGTCTCCTGTTCATACAATCATCTCTCTGAATTCTTCCAACCACTGTTTCCGAGGTCTTTCATGTCTTATCTTCTCAGAGTATTTAAGTAATGGAAGAATTCAGAATTATGAACTACTTAAAACTCGGAATACAAATCTCCTCTTGCGATTAACCATACAGGGACATATAACATCATTTAAAATTTATGCTTTCAGCTGTCTAAAGAAAACAGAAATACAGAAATTCTATGCGTTTGAGGTGTGATTGTACAGAAGAATACACAAAATAAGTTGGAGAGATTGAGTCGCAAACGAAACCCTTGAGCAAAAGACGATAAAGAAGAAATAACTGTTGGCTACTTCAGTAGTTAGGCCATATAATGCGTGGGGTAAAATATTGCTTATTGCAGCTTTTTTATTCTGGGAAAAATTCAAAGAAGAAGAGGCGTAATAAAGTCCTGGCCGCGAAAACTAAGAGGCTCATCCAGCCTCTACAAAGTCCTCCTTGATTGGAGGACAAACCTGGAGTTGAGGGTGAGTCAGGACAAATCGTATCGTAACCTTTGGCTTTAGAATCGGCACAGTCCATGTAATGTACTGAGTACAGGTGATTCATCGTGGTAGTAGGGTAGTGGTACAAGGTTTTTTAATTGATATTAGAAATTAGTCTTTATACGATAATATTTCTCTATATATTAATAGTAGCCCGTAGGCTCTTAATCCTTTGGCGATTAAGATGGCCCAAAAGTTAGTGAGAACATCGCCCCGTAATTAATAAGTTGAAGATTTATTGATCGCAGTCTCGACTGTTTTTATTATTCATAACAATCCCTAGTGGTGGATAAGATGATCTAATAAAATCAATAGGATGGAATAGATATTCTTAATTCGTAAAGCTTTACCTTAGCGAAGTCCCTTATTCGAGAAAGATGACCGGTTAGACTCCATTCTCCCTAATGCTTTATACATGTTCAGGATTCACATTAACGAGACGTTCACGCATTTTCCCCGAGGATGCAGTTTCCTCCCATAATCCTCTGTCTTGATAATGGAGATACAACCGTGAAACTTTAGTGCTTCGTAGTAGAAACAATCATTACATACTTTTTATTACCGTCTGTACATCATCATTAAACATAATTTGAAAATGTAGAACATAAAACTGCGTGATTTAAAATTTTTTTTCTCTGCTTATTATATAATATATTATGCCTGAATATATATACATATGAAGATATTATATATATATATATATATATATATATATATATATATGTATATATATACTAGCTGACCCGGGCACTTGTTGCTGTGGCTTTTATAATTGTTTTAAAACGTTATAATTTGAATTTTAAAGAAATAATGAATTAATGTAAAAATGAATTAAATTGATTTTTAATTTTACATTTTATTCATCTTAAATCTAACTATAGTATATAATAAAAAAAATACATACTAAATTCTTAACTGATAAAATATAAACATAAGTTTAATTTTTGAGGAATATAATGGTTGATTTTTAAATGACATAAAAAATACAGCAGGTTAAAAAAAATGTAATTTTGCAATACAAATATCCCGGTCGTTAATTAAAATAAAATATAGCCAATATTTTAATTTGGACAATGTTACATATCTGTGCGAATTTTCATTAAAATCGGTCCAGTAGTTTCGGAAATTAGCCCGAACAAACATCGTGACAGGAGATTTATATATATATATATTTATTTATTAAAAAACTTGTGGTTGAATGTGAAAAAAAAATGTATGATACATTTTTATTATTGCACCTTATATATAAAAGTTTACTTAATATAATATATAATATATAAATATATATATATTCTTTTTTTTTTTTGGATGGTTCTACAGACCTTGTAGATCTTTGGCCGCCTTTACTAGCTTCTCCTATGTCAATTCTGGACCGCTAGTTTTACATATATATATATATACACTAAAAATTGTATGAAGTAATCTGTTGGTGCACTAAAGAGTTTAAGTCCGGCAGTAGGAGATAAATAATTTAATGCAAAATCTGCAGGCACTCCTTGGGCTCAACCAGCCCCTATAAATTGGGTAGCCTTAATTAGAGAAAAACTGATGGTTGAGGGTGATATCAGCCAAATAACTTCCCTGCACAACCGTCCGTTTTTTTAATTAATTAAAATTTTTATGATACATTTTTATTATTTCACCTTATATATAAAAGTTGACTTAATATATTTGTATATATATATTTTTTTTTTCGGTTGGTGCTACAGACCTTGTAGATCTTTGGCCGCCTTTACCAGCCTTCTCCACCTATGTCTATTCTAGACCGCTGGTGTTTAATCTAAAAACACCGTTCCGCTCTTTTATCTCGCATACCTCTTTGTATCTGAGCTAGAGCCCTCTATCACTTCCTGGGCCAACTACTAGAGGGACAAAATGGCCACAGTACACTCAGCACATGGCAAGCAGTACACTAGCAAAGGCATAGTACACTTCAAGTAGAGTAGTAGAACAGCACGAGTCAGGTGAACATCATCTTGGAGTAGAACCACTTAGAGGGCCAGCTGGATGAGGAGGAACCCACAGCCACAGAGAAGAAGACAAGCCATTCACAGATGGACAATAAACCCAATATCAGTAACTAAAATTATATTCAATTTTGTATGTACCATGTCTAGAAACAAAATCATTCATTTTAATTCATTTATACTTACAATACAGTCCACTCATATCATAGGTACCATATCCCGTCTAGGGAACAACCTTATCAAACTCATGTACCCCTCCGTAATTAAACATGGTCCTCAAGGGCCTGGACAACTTCAATCTCCTTTTGTAACTAAAACAGCTGGTTATATATATATATATATATATATATATATATATATATATATATATATATATATATATAATTATATATATGTATATAATATGTATATATATATTATGTTTTGAACGCCGCCTAAAGAAGTTGAAATAAACTGACTGAAACTCAAGAACCAAAACATAATATTTCCATAACAGTCAAGATAAGTAGAAACCAATATATATATACACTACAAATTGTATGAAGTAATCTGTTGCTGCGCTGAAGGGTTCAAGTCCGGCAGTAGGAGATAAATTATTTAATCTGTTAACGGCCCTAAGTGGACCTTGCAGAATCTGCAGACACTCTTTGGGCTCAACCAGCCCCTATAATGGGTACTCTTGGATTGGGGAAAACTGATGGCTGAAGATAATCTTAGCCAAATAACTTCCTTGCACAAACGTCCGTTAATTTAATTGATTAATTTTGTATTATACATTTTTATTATTCAACTTATTTGTAAAAGTTGTATTAATTGGGATTTGGCAGATAATTATTATTATTATTAAAACAATTTGAACAAAGGGAGTTGGTTAGGGTTATCCCTGTAAAAATATAGAAAATATATCTCTATTCAATTTATTTTAAAAATACAGTAGCTATAGTTAATTTTATACAATAATTATGATTTTTTCTATCCCACGGTCCACCATTCATTTATATTTCGATTCTCTGTAAATATTTATACAGTTGAAAAAACATTATCTACACTTTTTCATTATTCAAAATAGGTAATATTCTAGACTGTTGAACCTTTTTTTATCAATGAAGTCCACCCTCGTGTTTGATCTCTTCGGGGAAATCGTCGCCGAGAGAAAATAATATTTATTTTTGTGAGCTTATTTGTTTAGTTGAAATATTTGAACTGGAAACTTCGTCCATATTTACAAATGTAATAGAAGCAATTTTTTTTCCGAGAAGAAAATCTTTGCTATTATTTAGCAATACTTTATATGATGCATTCGTGAAATGTAGATATTTTATCGATTTATGGAAATTTTATGTTAATTTTTATTACTGTTGGAATGCATTTTCAAAAGAAATTCATTAATAATAATTTTTAATACTATTAGTTGACCTTTCATAAGAACAACCTCATAACTCAAAAAATCAAATTTTTCAATAGCGGTATTTCAAAGTTCCATTTGAGTCAAATAAATAAAAATTTTGTTATTGGCAAAGCAAAGCCTTCCTTTTGTAATGATGGTATTGAAATTATTTTATTAACCATTAGAGAATTTTTAAAAGCTTGAATTTTTTATATTTTTACCTATGTCATTATTACGTATTGGTTAAGCCTATTGTAATTATAGTATTAAAAATTATTTTATTAATTATTAGAAAATTTTCAAAAGCTTGAAACTGTTTTTATTTTAACTTACGTCATTAATCCCATAAAACTTCAAGTTCAAACACGAAACCCCTCAAAATATGACTTTATTAAAAAAATTTATCTGATTTACTCTAATAGTTTTATTTTAAAGTAAATATTAAACTAAATTAAAAAATAAAACTATTGGAGTAAACCAGAAATAAAAGTAGGGATGATATAAATTATTAAATAAATAGATTTATTTACTTGGTTTCCCATTATAGATCTCATATCCAATGCTATAAGTCATAATTTTAAATAATATTTTTATTTGATTGTACCATCCATACTTTTATATCTGGTTTACTCTAATAGTTTTATTTTAAAGTAAATATTAAATTAAATTTAAAAAAATAAAAATATTGGAGTAGACAAAAACAAAAGTAGGGATGATTTAAATTATTAAATAAATAAATTTATTTACATCGTAATACCATAATGTTTGTACTCATATATAATTTTATAGTTCATATAATTTAAATAATTTTATTTTATTTAATAATTTAAATCATACCTACTTTTGTATCTGATTTACTCCAATAGTTTTATTATTTTATTTTTATCTTTTTAATTCTTTGCAATTTTTTCTATATAATTTTAATTTGTTTGTATCTTGTCAATCCAGCCCTGAAGACGACCTGCAATGTGGGTCGAAACGTTTTTCAAATAAATAGTTCATCTCTATTTAATAAATTCTTTCTTTGACCACGTTGTTAGTTTTCTTCCCTATTTATGATGATGTTATTAATTTTGAGTAAATACATATATTATATATCTACGAATTCGAGCCAGTAGGAGTTTTGAATCTGTCGCGTTTGGTTCAGTCTCTTCTTCCCTCCGATGCCTGCACCTAAAAGCCTCTTAGGGACCTGGAATCCTGCATAAAAATTGTGCCGCATAATATCCTTCCCGAAATTGTTATTTTGCTACAACGATAATATTTACACTCGCCCGTTCTCTCCTGTGCAGTATTCTTTTAAATGGAAATAAACTATTCCATGGCCGGCCTCGAACCCTTAGGATTAACACACACTTAACCACTCCCTCCCTCTATCTGTCTTTCTCACCCTCTCAATTTAAATTGTTTGTTTTCTATAGCTGTTTATCAAACAACGATCATATTTCTTTCTTTCTTTTTTTTTAACGATGTTTCAATCTTGTATTGTTGATAATAATTATATACTTTCTTAACCCTCTATTATACAAGTACTGAACCTAAGACCCTTTATGGGTTGTAGTGGTATAGGTATTTTTCTCTATTATAATATAGAAGTGCAATAAATTTACTCTAACCTATCTTTCACTATTGGAATAAACTAGTCTTGGGATTTTAATAACTCATTTTTAAGGGAATAAAATTTCCCCTGAACTAGTTGACTCTGGGAACAAAAATAAATTAATGCCGTAATAAATATATTCCGAGGAAAGTATATTAAAAAAATCTCATAGTAAAAGAGAGAGATAAATTACGGATTATTAAAAGTAATATTATACTTTCTTTCATATTCTTAACCCTCTATTATATAGGGAAGCGGAGTGACTCAGTGGTAGAGCGCTAAGTTGTCTTGCTAAATGTGCTGATTCGAATCCGGCTGGAGGTACATTTTATTTAATCTGTTACCAGCCGGGGATGGATCCTATGACATCTAGGATTCTCCTGGGGCTCACCAATCCTCTAAAAATGGGTACCCAAAATAGGGGAAAATCTGGCGCCTGATCTAGGACAAATCACCAAAATTGTTGAAGGAAGTCTGTAGCAAGTAGTGAACCTAAGACCCTTTATGGGTTGTAGTGGTACAGTTTTTTTTCTATCATATATGGACGTGCAATAAATTTATAAGACTGATATTTTTTGTGGATTGTGTAGTACAAAGCCCCGATATAGAAAAGGAATATTCAACTCAGATAAGGTTATGATTATAGACCAAATTATTGGACAGGAAATTACCAATAAGCATACTACAAAAACAAAAAAAGTTGTTTAAATATTCAAAAATATGCAGTATACGTATTAAAGTCAAAAACAAAATAAAAATATATTCAGTTAAAATATCTTGAAATACCAATTAAACTAAATATAATTAAAAAAACTAGAACGCTCTTTGATAATATATCTATATATATATATATATATGCAATATAAAAATAATACTACATTAATGAGAGTTCGAGTTTTTTTTACAATAATAGCATTGGAATAATAGGAATTGGTCGGCCGCTAGAGAGGTGTGATTTGTGTTCCTCCTCCATTAATATATATTGTATTCTTCCTTATATTATGTATTCATTATTTATTTATTTTTAATAACAGTCTGATTATATGAAGTTTATTTTTATGTCAAGGTAAAGTCTTTTCAGGGATATTTAAATTTGTAGACTCCCTTCTTCCTCTGCGTAGTTAATTAATTTAATAATAAAAATGTTGTTCTAAAAATTAAATTCTCTTGGGCCAGTTGCTGTATTACAGATTATGCTTAGTTTTAATCTAAAATTACTCTAACCTATCCTTCACTACCGGAATAAACCAGTCCTGTGATTTTAATAGCTCATTTTTAACGGAATAAAATTGCTTCAAAACTAGTTGACTCTGGTAATAAAAATAAATTGATTTTTTTTAAATTCATAATAAATATATTTTGAAGGGAGGCTGCTTAAAATATTTATTAATTATAAAAATCTCACGGAAAAATAGAATGAGTTAGATTATAGAAAAAAATTAAAAGGGGGGATACACTGTAAAGACTTCGATGGAAATAGTAGTTTTTCTAATATATATGTTTTTACCGTAACACCAACCACAAAATTAATGTAACATTAGTAAAAATAATTGTGATATGTAATTTGTTATAGTGGAGGGGGAAAGTGATGAACATTGGTGGTGACATACTTTTACAATTTTATATCAAAATATACTTGTAAATTTTGTTAAATGTTCGGATAGATATTATTGACGATCATTTGGACAAAGGCTGAATGAGCTGTCCCACAGCAAAAAAACAAACATTATTCATGTGTTGGATGGCATCGTTCCATTTTCAAATGTCAGGAGTAATCGCTTAATATAGACAGATTCAAAGGCCTTGTCAAAATCTCTCTCTCTTTTTTTTTTATTGTTTACAACGTAACCAATATATTGAAAAAAATATATTCAGTGCAAAAATGAATGGGTGTATTGTTAATTTTGTAGTATACACTTTAGCTAGCAATTATATTATTATGGAAAATTTTACACTTTACAATATTCAATGCAGTATAATTTTTAATAAATATTAATGCTTTTTACAATAAAATTAAGATTAAACTGCTAGGCAATGTAATTACAACAAAATTAATGCTATCCCTATTCAGTTTTGCCCAGTTTATATTGACGGGTATTTGAAATATGAATTTAGAATATATTTCATAGGACTTCAAGACTTCATAGCCATTTTGGTGATATCGTTTCACTGCACTAAATTTCTTCCTATTGTTTTGAAGTTATCATTTATTTTTCCTTTAAAAATGAAATCACCAGGAAACCGTCTTAATTCTATCTCCAATAAATATCTCTTTTTTACTTTCTCGTCTAAATTACATTTAAGAAAATATTTCTTATTGATTTCTCCAACCACTACCTTCCTTGACTTTGGCAAAGTATTTCATAAGCCCAATCTTAAAGCCGTATTACTCAAGGACGAATGATATTGTCGGAAAGTTACCTTCGCCTATTAACATTAACCACCGAAGAATCTGTATATATTGGACGGTTCTCTGTAGATTTGATAGATTAATTTAAAACAAAATACGTTATTAATACTTAAGAACTTTAAACTTTGGGCCTTTGATCTTAAACATTCCCACCAGTCCTTTTCTTAAGTTTGTATCGTATTGTAATCATTATGTTAATTGTTATTTGCTTTCTCAAAACGCCATCTTCCTTCTGACCCCTATTAGTTATTAGTATTTGTAAAATATTTTTATAACGAAAGGTGCCTGTATGTTTTTCATAACTCATAAAAATTTATTTACAAATCTATTTCTAGTTAGATAAATTGCACATTTATTTAATAATCGATAACATGAAATTGATGAAGTTGTACAATTGGTGAAGTGTGTCTTTACTGTTTATTTATTTAATAATTCCTTCACTGAATGAAAACCTATTTCCGGTCATTTGTGGAATACAACTTTATTATATGGAAATATGTAGGACACACTAGTACACACTTAAAAAAAAGATTTTATCTCCATAAAAATAATTTAAAACCTAATTCAAAAACTAATACCGCACTATCAACACACTGTAAAAATGAATTACACACTTTTGATTTTGACAAACCACGGATATTACACAGAGAAAAAAACGTAATTAAAAGATGATTCCTTGAAGAATTATATATTAGTGACAAAATAAAAACATATAGAGATAGCACTATAACCTCCCAACAGTTACCTAGATATCCCAATTTCAGTCCTCTCTGATTTATTTAAATTAAGAACGTATAAAAACATATTACAAATAAAATAATGTTGTTAACTTAAATTTTAGTATAGATTTTTTAATTTGTTATTTAATTATGGTAGATTTAAATAAACAATTTTTAGTATGTCATTATAAATAAAATATAGTATAAATAGAGACCAAAGTTTAAACTATTAACAAAAGGACCATGGAGGACAATGGACCTCCAAGAAAAAATTTTAGTAAATGACAATGAATAATAAAAAAGGTATCTATACTTACTTCTATTTATGGACGATTTTAAGAAATGTGTATTTATTATATTGTTATGATTGTATTTAATAATTTACAGAGAAATGTTGACTTGTAACTCTTTTCTAGATGATAAAGATTAAGTTCTTGGATGGATGGAAAATGACATATATTCGAAACGTTTCCATATAATAAAGTTGTATTGCACAAATGGCTGGAAATAGGTTTTCATTCAGTGAAGGAATTATTAGATAAAATCAATCCAGTTTACATCTTTTCAAAAAATTTTATTTATTTCAATCCTTTATTTATTTGTATCAACATTTGCAATTATACATACATGGAAAAATGTTGTTATATCTAGAAAACCACTTTTATAATAATTTGCAGAAAATGAAATAGTTTTTTTTCATAATAATTGTTTTAATATTGCAAATGTTTAAATATTTATTTTGTTCTCTTCTATATAACTATGATTAAATACTTTCTTTCCTTCTTTCATACGTTATTAGGATTCAATTCACAATTCACTTTCATTTAGTTATTCAAATTTTACTTTACTCTCAAACCCTATTGTCTATATGTCATGTCTTGTATAATTATTCTAAAGTAGTCCCATAATTAATAAGAATTTATACATATCCTAGTTTCGGACTGTTTTTTTACGGACACTCGATTATAATCGATCAATAATAATTATTATTATTAAAATTTACTAAATGGGTAACAACGTTCTGTTAGTTATGTCATCGGACTTGGGCGACATCTTGGCCGCTTCCAGGAGAGTCCACGTCAGTTGCTTCTATTTCTGTTTGATAAATCTTCCACTTCGTGAAAATCTTTTAAGGGGTGGTGACATTCATTCATAGTATTGATTAATATACTGTTACATAAGACATGTGAATGAAGTTTTCCAAAAAGTTTAATCTTTCTACAAATCTCTATTTTTGTTTATGTATTAATTTAACACCACTCTATGCTACTGAGGCTGATCAAATGATGCTTCAGTGGGAACACTTTATTTTGAATAACCAGGTATAATTTAGACAGGGTTCTTCAACGAGTACCTGACTCCACAAAGGCTCAGGACCACCATTTTACGTACCCTCTGAACGGACGACAAGACAAGTCCATCTGCCGGGCTGTGAACCCACGATTATGGGCATATTATTGTACTAACTATTACACCACATGTGACCCCATCACCATTTTGCTCGCTGTCTAGGAGAAAAGATTTTTCATTTCCCCCAAAGGAATATTCACAAACATTTCGACCAAGAATACTACCGAGATGAATTTAATAATATTTTTTGGAATTTTCCATTATAAAATAAGATATCGAACTAATTTCTTCTACAAAAATTTAGTTGATGAATACAGTAATGGACGTTAAAAATATAAATTTACAATTTTTTAATCAATAACTGGCTGATATATACGTTAATGAAGTGAAGTGTTGATCACACAAGGCTCATCGGTGACTGTTAACATATGATATAATTTATCTACCACAGCCGGATTTGAACCCGGGCCCCTTCAGCCCTTTACACATTGAGTTACAAAGTTCTCTAATTATGACATTACTTCCTATCATCATAATTTTATCGAAGGAGCGGACTGGCTCAGTGGTTGAGCACTGAGTTGTCATGCCGAAGGTCCTGGGTTCAAATCCTACTGCTGGCAGACTTTAATTTAATCTATTAGTGGCTGGAGATGGATCCTATGGGATTTAAGACCCTCCTGGGGTTTCACCCAGCTTCGGTAATGTGGGTACCCAAAAATAAAGAAACATCTGGCGGTTAAGCGTGATTTAGGACAAATCACCTCTTTTCACAACCGCTTTCCTAGTAACACTACAGTCATTACCATGTACTCAACCCAAGACCCTCCAAGGGTTGTAATGGTACCGATTTTTTTTTGTATCATTATATTCTTAACCCTGACAGACAGTTAGAGGTAGTCGCTACATTGATTAGTAAAGTGCATCTGTTTAAAAGTTATGTGATATTCATCTTAAATCAAGATCCTTTATAATTCATCGCATTTTAAATTTAACTCTTGTCTCATTAGGAATTCACTAATTACTCATTCATTTCTCTAAAATAACAGTCGTTGCTGAGAACTTTTAGCTTAAAATATTGGATTGTTGAGAAAGACTTTCTGAAGAGAAAATCTAAGACTTCACTCTCTTGGAACGGGTTCATTGTTTTCTTAGTAAAAATATAATCGGCTAGAAATAAGCAAGTCTTGTTCATGCTTCAATAGATAAATATTGTGTATATATATATATATATATATATATATATATATATATATATATATATATATATATATTACATTAGTGGAACAATTCCAACTAAAAACCTTAAGTCCCTAAACTAAAACAGGAAATTAAAAATACCTGTCCAATATTTCACCTATTCAGGCATCCTCAGGGCAGAAAGAGAATAATAGCTAACCAAAATATGAATAATGCACCCAAAAACACACATCCCACCACCTCCAAGCCTCAAATGCAATTACTGAATCATAGGGAAGGTTACTAGATTCCCAGCTGGCTAAGGTTAGATAAAAACAGCTGATAAATAATCCAGATTTGAAACATCAATATACACTCACCAAACCCCCAAAAAACCAACAGGAATACAAAATAAAATAAATAATTGTAACAAACAACACAAGAACAGAAGACAAAAAACTATATGAAAAAATGAAAGTAAAAGTGCAAGAAAATAAGAGAATATATAAAAAACCAGTGGACTTATGGTTATTCCACAAAATATATATTGAATAAGGGAACGGTCAACAGAGACATCAAATAAATGTTAATACATCAGTGGAAAAATTCCAACTAAAATCCTTAAGTCTCTAAACTAAAACAGGAAATTAAAATTTGTTTGGGGGGTTTGGTGAGTGTATATTGATGTTTCAAATCTGGATTATTTATCAGCTGTTTTTATCTAACCTTAGCCAGCTGGGAATCTAGTAACCTTCCCTATGATTCAGTAATTGCATTTGAGGCTTGGAGGTGGTGGGATGTGTGTTTTTTGGGTGCATTATTCATATTTTGGTTTGCTATTATTCTCTTTCCGCCCCGAGGATGCCTGAATAGGCGAAATATTGGACAGCTATTTTTAATTTCCGGGTTTAGTTTAGAGACCTAAGGTTTTTAGTTGGAATTTTTGTACTAATGTATTAACATTTATTTGATGTCTCTGTTGACCGTTCCCTTTTTCAATATATATATTTATTTCTATATTATATATATATATTTTTTTTTACTATGAATTTGTCCATCAGTGGACCGCAGATAACACAAGACTTATGGTGTCTCTTTTTCTTCTTCTCTTCCCAGTACTCCTTCATTCTCTCTCCAACCGCTCGTCTCCGATCATCTGTCCACATTCTCATCGGTCGAGACTTAGGCTTGTCTTCTTCGGTTGCATTTTTTATCAGCAGCCTGAAGTGGTTCCCGTCACGTATTATTTCTTTTGTAAGACCTATTTTATTGGCATCTTTCTTCTCTGCTTCTATCCATCCTATTATTTTCATGAGTTTACTAACGTAATTAAAAATCTTCTTAGTAATCCGTGTTTCTTCCATTCTTTTTAAATGTCCATACAGTTTTAGTCTTCTATGCCTCATTGTATCTGTGATTTAAAAAAAAAATGTTTTTATACAAATCTTCATCAATCCACATATTTTCATTGTTTTTCTCTGACCTTAGAATTTTTCTTAGTATATTTCTCTCTCTTTTTTCTTTCTCTCTCTTTTTTCTAGTTCTCTTAGTTCGGCTTCCCTCTTCAGTGTTAAGCACTCTGATCCACAAGTTGATTGTGACCTAATACCTGTATTATAATGTCTAATCTTTGCTTGGATGGATATCGATTCCTTATTGTAGTAGTTTTGCGTTAATTTATACGCAAATACTATCTTCTTTAATCTTTCTCTATTTGTTGTGTTATCCAGTCCGTTGGCTTGGATCCATTCCCCGACTTTTGCGTTAATTTGTACGCAAATTCTATCTTCTTTACTCTTTCTCTATTTGTTGTGCTATCCAGTCCGTTGGCTTGGGTCCATTCCCCGAGTTTTGCGTTAATTTGTACGCAAATTCTATCTTCTTTACTCTTTCTCTATTTGTTGTGTTCTCCAGTCCGTTGGCTTGGATCCATTCCCCGAGGTATTTATACTTATCAACTCTTTTAATTTTCCCATATATTGTTTTCATAAATTTTTCTGTATTATGTCCGTATTGTATATAATCGGTTTTTTCGTAAGATTATAAATATAAATTTCTTTTATTTATATGCGCTATAAATAAAAGAAGTCTTACAGTAATGCTTCAACTTATAAGTGAGATATATTCAATGCATTACATTTGAATACATAAAAATATATTTTTATATTATGCAACATTTTAATTATGAGTTTTGTTAGCCTTTATTAATGAAATTTGACATTTTGTGTAATTTTCATTTCGTTCGTTTTAATTGAATTGGAATTAGAATCAAAATTAACTGAATGAAGAGTTGGATATATTTCAATATTTTTTAATATTTAATAATGACTTGCTAATTAATAATATCATAATTAAATCTTGAATCCCCACGCCATGAGCAAAATGATATGATTATCTTTGACAGCAAATTTGCATATCATCACCCTTATGACTAGAGAGAATACAGATATGAGTTTAAAAATTATCGAAATAAATGTCATTAATTTAAATTAAGTACGTCTCTGATCAGGAAGGGGTATTAAAATTTATTGCTGTAGATAACCCTCGATTTTATAGAATATTATTAAAACAATATTAAGTGTAATCCTGTACCACTGCAACCCATGAAGGGTCTGGGATTCAGTACATGGTAGAGACTGTACTGTTTCTTAGACAACGGTTTGCAGGGGGGGGGGATTTATCTTAGATTACGCTCAACCCCTAGATCCCCCCATATTGGGGACTGGGCGAGTCCTAGGAGGGTCCTAGATCTCTTAGGATCCATCTCTGGCTGCTAACAGATTAAATAAAAGTC
The DNA here is from genome assembly GCA_964056705.1 of Troilus luridus. NCBI lineage: Eukaryota > Metazoa > Arthropoda > Insecta > Hemiptera > Pentatomidae > Troilus > Troilus luridus. The sequence goes on along the minus strand of OZ057417.1, from coordinate 55,704,125 downwards.
TGCCGAGTAGTGGGATTTGAACCTGGGACCTTCGGCGCGGCAACTCAGCGCTCTACCACTTCTCTCCATTAATAATTAATCAAATAAATAGCCACACAACTCCCATTAAGTGTAATAGTTATTTCTATTTTTAGTGTTCATTTATATGAGTCTTTAGATAGTTTTATAGAACTGTAGCATTGGAAGAAAAGTAGAGCTCCATAATATTATAAATAATATATAATATCTAAGTTAGGATAAAATAAAAATAAGTCGTAAAAAACTGAACAAGAATGCTAGTTGCAAAAAACTCATTAATTTTTTACTCTTTTTTAATCACAAACATATATAGCATTTCCAAGCCTATTTGAACCTTTTTCAAAGTCAACAGTAACCTTTTACAAATCAAATGCTACCCTTTCCAAGTCACAAGCAACCCTTTCCAATTCAAATGTAACCCTTTCCAAATGATTTGAAACCCTTTCCAAAGCAAATGTAACGCTTTACGACTCAATTGTCTCCCTTTTTATTTCAAACCGTTTCTATTTCAATTGCCACCCTTGAAAATGTTTTGAAAATTTAACTTAATTTTAAACGAACAGTGTTATTTTACTTCCTCCTTAGGAATAAACACTTTTTTTTTAAATGTGATAATGTTCAGTTCAGTTTACATTTTTGTCTTATTATTTACTTCTTGAGAAAAAAAATCAACTTTTTGTTTTAAATGTTTTCCTTAAATTTATGTAAACAGGATTATTAGTATGTTTATTATTTTATTTCCAAAATATGAAGATAATGTTGTTAAGTTCAGATTAGATGTTTTTACTTTTTAAACAAACTTTCTCAGAAACAAAAAATCAACTATTTGTTTTTTGAATTATTTCCCCCATTTTTCTCCTAACAAGAGTTGTGAAGAAAAAGGTTGTGATGATTTTATCCTGGCGAGATGGTTTTATCAGGCCATAAATTCGCCTACTCCCCAGTAATGTAAATTTTCAAAACTTTCAATTGAAATGGAAAGGATTGCCATTGAAATGAAAAGTGTGACAATTGAGTCGTTACATTTGCTTTGGAAAGGGTTAAATTTGACTTGGAAAGGGTAGAATTTGATTTGTAAAAGGTTACCGTTGATATGGAAAAGGTTCAAATAGACTTGGAAACGCCATATATATAAATATATTGAAGAGAAAAGATTTGTCTTGGCCGGGATTCAAACCCGGGTCGGCCACGTCTCTAGCGTGGTGCTCTAACCACTGAGGTACCAATGCACGCATTCCAGCCAGACAAATCTATTCTCTTCACCGATCCTATACCCCTGTGTTCTCGCAATTTTTGCGATGCATACAAGGGGAAGGATGTTCATTGAACATTACTTTAATTGGGATCTCGTTGACTTACATCAATTTTATAATATTATAAATAAATAAATATTATAATATTATTATTTCAATGAATATATTATTAGCAATAGAAATATTATTTAATATCTAAGTTAGGATAAAATAAAAATGGCTCGTAAAAAACTGAACTTGATATGCTATCTATTTTGAAAAAGGTTCAAAAACTCAGTAATTTTTCACTGTTTTTTAATTTTATACAAATTTAATTTATCATAGAGATTTTTGGGCATGAATAATTGAATTAATACAACGTTTGGGCGCTTTAGAAAAGTCTTTATTTCAAACATGAATATACTTATTACTTTGTTTATAATTTCGATATTATTTTTATATCTCTTCGACAAGTGTAATTAATCCATAGACTCGTTTTATTATAAATTACTAAGACACTTTTAAAATGATAGAACCATAAAAAAATATTTATCGAGTCTTTTGTTTTGTTATATAACTCTAAGCAGCAACTTTTCTCAGCGCAAGAAATTGTCTGGTAAAAGAGAAACATAGCCTTTCTGGAAAAGTAATTTATTGTGGAGCCTTTTATATTTATAGGGAACTCCTTATCCATCTATTTACAGTTCGAATATACTTGAAAATTGTTACAAGGGAATTGTTTTTAGATTATTACAACTGTTTTAAGAGTTGAATTTATAATTCAATTAATATAAAAAGTACTACTACAAGCTATGGAGGGTATTGGATTCAGTAAATTGTTGAGACCGTATTGCTTTTAAAGACAACGGTTATGCAAGCCGGAGATTTGGTCGAGATCACGCTAAACCTCCAGGATTTTCTCCCAATTAGGAGTACCCACTATATAGGGGCTGAGTGAATCCCAGGACCCTATATAGTCGATTCACAGCTGTTAAAAGAGTAAATACCTTTTTAATCTAACAATAAAAAAGCAATGATTATTATTTCACTAATTCATTAATTTATACATGTCATTACATGGAGTTTATATATTCTATAAGCCCCCAGCTGAATTTAACAATTATATTTAATATTTATTATTCTTAGATTTTTAATCTTTCTGTAATTTTACTTGTTAGATGTGATTTAAATACTTGCGAAAATGATTTGTTATATTTTTCTCAATATTACTCCAAGGTAATATTATTTGCATAAAGAGTGGATAAAAAATATTCTTGTATCTTCTATTTCTCTTCTACAAATATTTTGCAACAATATCGTCAAAAAAAGTCATTATATCCCCAAAATTAAGTATGTTGCTTATTAAATAAAAATGACCCATATCCTAATTATACTGGATAGGTAAAATTTATGACCCCCACTGTAGCATCCTATGATTAGCCATTGTAGCATAAAGTGACGTTAGATAAATAAATAACAAAGCTTATGAAAAAAAAAAATATCGGATATCTGAGGTTGGGAATAGAATAGTCGAAAAAGTTAATTATTCTTACAATTTAAATGATTCTTATTGTTAAAATACTTATTTATATTAAATGTATTTGTATTATTTCGCTAAAATTGTATTTCATTTTCGATCTAGTATTCACTAAACTCAGGGTACGAACAAATGATGAAGAAACGAAATTGTTTCTTTGTCGCCCGTGTTAGGTGACAATTGAAACAAGTTAGTAATACATTAAAAGCTGTGCGAATGAAATTGAGGTGGCAACTGACACTCTCCGAAATTGCTTTACCTCAACTCCCAGTCATTTCCATTTATATATTAACAACTTCAATAAATGTTAACGAAATTAGGACTTAAATCGATTTCGAGTTGCTATTTTTACTGTGTTAAGTATAAATAATTTCAATTTGGTTGATCTTAAACACAAACTTATAATCATAATAATGATATCTATAATTTATTCTGGGCATATCCCGTTAGAATAATAATTAAAAAAAAAAAATATATATATATATACATATATGAACTACAATGTCTTAAGAATACAATTACAATTTAATCAATAAATGAAAAATCAATGAAAATTATTATAAGCTGTCAGTAACAATTTAAAAGAAAAATATTTAATAGAAGATAATAATTATAAAGACAGAAAACAACTAATATTTACTTCTAAATATAAATGTAATAAGAGATCTTAGAACGATTCAACTCAATATGTGAACATTCACAAATTAGGAGAAAAAATATATATATGTATATTATATTGTAATTAATAAAGATATATACATAGACAAATAATTAACAAATTTTAATCATGATTCATGAATAAACGGAATTTGGTCAGATTTAAAAAAAAAAAAGTTTATTCAATGAAAATGGACATGAAAAGACAAGTAGAGAAACTACTTAGTGGTAGTACTAAAAAAATTGTAAGTTCAAATTATAAGATCACGAGGCCATCTTCCTTTCAGACGCCTCGGAAGATTATCAGGAATTGAGGAAGTTGCTAGGTTTGAAACTAGTGGGTTTGAGTGGAACTAACATGGGTTTGAGATGAACTAACATTTGTGACAGGAAGCCATCCGAAGATTATTAGAACGACTAATGGAAGAAGGTATAAAGTTCAACAAGTGCGAGGATCGGATAAGGAATGATCTGCCAACGTATATATATATATATTAGGGAGGGGCAGGTTCTGATAGATTAGTGACATTATGATAGACCCAACATTATTTTACTTGTTGCTCAAATAGTATAACTGTAATTTTCATGTATTCTATAGATTGCATTTTTTTTTTAGTATAGTATAAGCAGGGAAAAAAGAAAATTATAGCCTTTGTCCCAGTATTTTAATATATTTACTTCAATTTAGTTCTTCTTTTTCGCGATAATACGATATATAATGTTATATATCATCATTCAAGACAATATTTTACAACCCATTACAATCATTCACCTTGTGTACAAAATAAAATACTCCAAGGTTATCACTGATCACTAAAAAATTGTTTATATGCGGTATTTAAAGTAATATGTTTTATGAAGATATATGAAGCGTTTGGGATCAAAAGTTGAAAACTCCAAAATTTCAGAAATTTTCACTAACACGACCCTTTTCCACCTTATTTCTTATGGTTCTAGGCGGATTCTGTAACTGAAGTGTCGGAAGCATAAAGCTGCAGGGAAGACTTTTATTTAGTCTGTTAGCCATAGAGATAGATCATATAGGATCTAGGACCCTCCTTGGGGCTCACCCAGAGTTGGGATACAAATGCCATAATTAGTTAACCAAAAATAAAATTGTAATTGTGATATTCTTGATTATAAGGTTTTTCCAAAATTCATTAAAAAAAAAATTTCTGGACGAAACAAGGTGAAATCTGCGACTGATTATTATGGAATTTCTATTTCCGCACTATAGGGTATATAACTGATTTAAAAAAAACTATTGTACCACTACAACCATGAAGTGTATTGTGCTCAGTACATAGTAAAGACAGTACTGTTTCTAAGACAGCTGTATCTCGCAGTAGCTATTCCAATATCCCACAGCAGGATTTGAACCAGGAACCTTCATTGTAGCATCTCAGATCTCTACAATAATCCACTCTCCCCGATTTAGAGAGATAAAAGTTAATTTATGGTAGAAGCTCAATATTTTTAAATTAATATCAATTTTATCGTAATAATTATAATAAAAGTTTTATTATTTAGAGAAAAATATGTGTTTGATTAATCACTTTTTATAAGAATATGTATATGTTCCGAATTATTTTGTTATATTACGCAAAGATGAATTTTCGAGAATGAATCCTGTCTTCTTCAGCACTGAAAATTAAACCGGCCCTGAATTACTGAGGTGAACGTCCAGGGTTCGAAGACGTCTGTGGCAAACCTTTTATTTAATATGTTAGCATCCATAGATCCCACCCTAATTGCTTTTATATATCGCCTCAATTCTTTTTAATTTTTTAATGATTAATTACTTCATATAAATTTAAACAGACTTAATACTGATAGAGGGATACATATACTAATTGTTGTTCTTATTCTTCAGGTTTGGGCGTGGCATGAGGAGCCTTGGAGTGCTCTTCAGCTGTGCCTGGGCAGCCTTGGCCATCCGGGACGACTGGCCGGTGAAGAAGTCCTGCGAGACCCCGGGGGACATCGTCATCGGAGGACTCATGATGGTACACGAGCGGGAGGATACTGTCGTCTGCGGTCCTGTCATGCCGCAAGGAGGTCAGTCTTAGAGTATTATGCCATATCAGGACAAACATCTATACTTTCTCGATATTTTCTCTGCGGTGCCCTTGAAACGAGTGGACCCGAGCGGGAACAAAAGGCCGCGGGCCATCGGAACGTCTTCAGCCTCATTTCGAGCCCTGAGGAAGCAAGCACCATGTCTGGCGAAACGTTGCCGAGAAATCTCGCAACACGGTCGAAACCAGAAGAAACCACTGAAACCTTTTGTATATCCTAAATTAATTTTGAAAGAGTCTATGTAGAAAAGGATACATGTGATTTTTTTAAAATGTACATTTTGGTTGTTCGCTTCTTGACATTCTCCTAAAATTTACATATTCATTGCTACATCCGGTCCAGTATTTGGCTCTTTGCTTCAGTTCCCTGTTTCCATTAATTTTTTTTTTAGTCGCATACAATTCCTGTTTGTTGGGAATAGTATTTAATTTGTATGCTATTTAGAGTAAACTAAAATGATTAATTCGTAATCACATATTTTATAAGATGTAGGTGTATATTCCGGTATTTTTAGTGAAAGCCGCCGTAAAATGTTTAGTTAAAGGGGACCTAACAACAATATATATTTAATTAGGATTCTTTATTATAATTTCTATTTCTTATTAATTTTTGACAAAGTCTAAACTAATGTTTATTTATCTACTATCTTATCATAATATTTCCTCTTAATTTAATTAATTTTTTCTTTCTTACCACAAACCCCAGCCCACCTTTGTTGAAGTGAAGTATCAAACTTTCCCAATCCATTTTCCTTAGTGATGGAGACATCCTTATGCCTTCCTTCCATCTTCTCTCCGATCAGTTTTAATTTAATACTGGACCCAAATTTTATTAATTAATGTTTGTTATATTCATAATTAACTATCGACTGGTATATAGAATTTTTATTTTTGGCAATGGATATTGATTCGAAGTTCAAGTTTTACCTCTTTTTTCATAAATTAAACACTTATATAAAAATGATATTTTAGTTATTTTGGATTTTGGATTGACATATGTTAATGTTGAGTTTCGAGGATTAACCATGGGACTTAATGTTTCTGTAAAATATCGAAAAAATCGGTAAAGTTGTTAGAGACTTTTTTTAATCTCTAGATTTTTGGTTTCTACAAATCTTATATAATGAATTATTATTTTATTTATTTATTTTATTTATAATTTAATTTTCATTTGCACCTGCGCAATTGCGCATTCAGCAAATTTGATACTAGTGTTATTATTATTAAACGTAATAAAACAAAATTTAGGTTTATTATCCTAAAATGATGGAAAGTTGGGAATAAGAAATGTGAGTATTACGTCCATGTCTGTTCTTGCTTTTTTTACTCAGTGCTTTAATTGCATGAAATCATATTGCTTTGTTGATTTTGATATATACGTTCCCTAATATAAAATATTAACTACTTCAAAAATATTAATATCTGCTTATCTTGGGTTTTGAATTTGCAGGCCTTGATTTCTTTTTAGTAAAAAAATGCATAAAATATTTGTTAAGAGGAGTGGAAAAATTCTAAAAAGAAAGCTTTGTGTCTCTAAAATACCAGATCACATAAATCAGTAACATAATCCTTTTCTTCTTCACGTAAAGCCATGGTCCAAGGAGAAACCTTGCCATCCTAGACATATTTCCTCATCTTTTCTCCATGTTCTCATCCCTAGTAGCCTAAGGTCTGCCTCCACATTTTCCCGCCCTACCTCATCTTCTTTCTCGATATGGACATCCCTCCAAGATCAGGTTTGGACGTATTTTTTTACGCATTCAATGTACTTGGCCCTACCGTCTTATTCTTGCTTTTTTGATACAAGACATTATGTTGGGTTGTTCATATAACTACTTGATTATTTTTGTTCCTTGGTTGGGCCATATCCTCTTCTAAGGATCTTCCAAGTGCTGAATAATCTCTGTTGCTGTTTGGTTAGGGTCCACGCCTTCCCACCATACATGACAACTGGACGAAGTAGCGTTTTATATACCCTAATGTTGAGGCTTCTGGGTAGAGCTCTATTTTGTAACTTTTCTGAGAGGCCAATTACCATTCTCGATTCTATAGTTTATTTCCTGTTTTAGTTTTTAATCTTCGGGTACAATTGTGCCATCAGACTTAAATGTAAATAACATAATAATAAAAAAAAATGAATACTCTTATACAACGATTTTTACTTGTAAAAAATTAAACATTAATACTTTTAGATAACTTAGAATTATGTAATTGTGTTTTGGAATAAAATACTAAATCTATGTATCTGTATCTAGCTGTGTCGTTGTTTTTCTTCAGAATGTTAATGGGAGAAGTGCTTTGTATTTGATGTATCTGATTTTGTCGTTTCTGTCATGTTCCCTGGATTAGAGAAATGTTGATTGATTAGTCGTTTACCGTTATTTCAGAGATTTAAAGCTTTGTGGTTTGGAATCCGACTGTAACCCAGCATTAATTAATTAGGGTGTAATGGCTCAAACTCATCATTGCACAATGTTTGATCAGATTGTCGTGTTATTTTTGTTTTTACGAATGTAAACTCGATTGGACTGTTAGTTAAGGTCTTTAACTTTATTTTATTTCTTTGTTGTTCTATTTTAATAATAATAACAAATTAAACATTTTTTGGGATGAACAAATAATCACATATTGCAGAGTACTTCTTAACCGTTGGGATATTTTTTGATTCATAAGAGGAAGAAAATGGCTAAAATCTTTGAATTTGCGTCCCCGAGTGATACTAACATACGGAACACTAGGTTCGGAGATTCGGAGATCCGAAAAAAGGTACCAAGAAGTTGCATAAGACATTCTTTCAACTAGAAACGAAGAGAAGAATATTGATGACCAGGAAGTGTTATTTTGTTCTCCGCAAAGAGTTCACCTCTTGCCTTCTGTCCCGGCAGACCAAGCCCCATCTATACAAGACATTGATCGGCCCAGTCCTGTTGTATGGATCTGAAACATGGACGACATGTAAAAGAATCGAGCAGGACCTATTAGTCTTTGAAAGGAAAATCCTCCGAAGAATTTTTGGAGGAGTCCATCTCAACGGGAACTGGATAAGGCGAACGAACAGCAAGAAACATATGCAATATTTAATGAAGAGGATGTTGTTTTGACAATGAAGCTTGTGAGATTGCGATAGGCTGGACACGTAATTAGGATGGAGGACGAGGCAATCCCTAAGAGGGTCTTGACTGAACCTCTCTACGGAGAAGAGGGAGACCGAAACTGAGATGGTCGGGCGTAACAGGAGATGCCAGATATGTCCTGGGAGTGAGGAACTGGAATTCAGCTACGCAGAACAGAGAGGACTGGAGGAGGCCAAGACTCATAACCGAGTTGTAGTGCCGAGTTAATTATAAAAATTAACTAGAAATACAGCCGGGGATAATTTGGGTACCCTTAATTAGAGGAAAACCTAGCGTTTGAACGTGATCACAGACAAATGACCTCTCTCTACAATAGTCCTAGAAAGAATTTTTTAAATTAAATAATGACTATTGTATTATCACACATCCTTGTTGGTTTTAGAATTAAAAGGGGAGTCGTAAGTGAGTTCTGTTAACTATTATAAGTTATATTAATAATTACAATATATAAATTTGTCCCGGTTTGAGCATTAGGAAGGCTGTGCGATTCAGCTGTGCCTTGAAACAAGAGCTTGGGTGCTATGCTCAATTGAATACTAAGTACTCCGGTCTTGTAGCAGTTTAGTGGTACGCCTAGTATGGACTGGGTTCTGCCCACTTGACTTGAGTATAGGGAGTGCTTTGTTCGATATCCTTCGAGTGTTAATATTGGAGTATTCAAAGGCGTAACATCGATATAATTAACTTGATACCCTCGAATTTACAAAATATAAATATCTTAAAACGTTTACTATTTTTAATGTATTTGCTGTTTCTATATACAACTGTATTGGAACAACACGACAAGTAAATATAATGAATGGTGCATTGTGATATGGATAAAGACAATTAGAGAAATCACCAAGTGGTAGTACTCAAATAACAACTTGGAAAATCACGAGGCCATCTTCTTTTCAGGCGTCTCGGAGGATTATCGAGGATTGAAGAAGTTGCTAGGTTTGAAATTAGTGAGTTCGAGTGGAAATAAAGTTTGTCATGAAAGGACTGGTAACAGTGTTCGGGCTGAATCAGCAAATAGGGCACTGAGGTCATTATTATTATAGAAGATATTATTTGTAACAAAGTAAGGAGCATTGAGGGTTTTACGAAGAATTTTGGATTGTAAGGGTAGGATGCAAGAGGAATTCGATGGCTTAGTGGAGCTCCAAAGCTGCACTCTGTGGTTCTTCTTGCAATAGTCATATACTCGAGTATTTTGAATTAATTTGTCTAGTTATTGTTGAAGTAGCCTGAAATGGCGAGCAGTTTCGTGTTTTTTGAGTCTAGTATGAGGATTCCAAGCTGAACGCCTGTCAAGAGGAAATATCGGATTTGTTCTACAAGAGTCAGTTGGCTGTTATTAAAGGATACTGGAGGACAGGAAGTCACAATACTTAGCGCACCAAAATAGGTTGCAATTGTTGTTTGTTGAACAAATCGATGTCTTTAATATATTGCTATTGTATCTGTACAATTTCTTTCATCTCGATTACAAAGAGATAGCTTCATCAAAAATATTTCGTGTATCTCACTCAGCGTTAATCTTACTGAATATGGTCACAATTTTTAAAAATTGAGTAACATTATTAACGAACGATGCAGTCTTTAAGTTTTTTATATAATTTATTTCTGAATTGTGCAAAATTGAATTTATTTGTGGCATATATTGATTTTATTTGTGTTTAAATGGAAGACCACAAAATTATTAAATATTAATTTATTACAACAATACTTTTTTTTAATATTAAAAAACAAGTGCAATTAAAAACTATTTTTATTTGTTTTATCTCCATCAATGCTTTTATTAAATTGTTATATTACAAAACGTTCTATTGTTTAGTATTATAAAGTTGAACTATTATTGCTATTGCAGCTATGAAGTCCATACCTTCAGTTGACGTGATGGAAGATATATTCCCTCAGGCTATATCTAACATTGCTTGTCAGAACTAATTAGAATATTGATTATTATTAATTAATTGAAAGCTGATTGTTTGCATTAAAGTAGATTATCTGAAAAACATTGATTACCGGGTCGTTCATGTTTGGAATACACTTAAGTTTATAGTTGTTCAGAAATGTTTACTTATTTCGGTGATGTAGTGTATTGTAAATATCCTATAAAAATGAACGAAAAGTGGACCCAATAGAGAATAAATATATTGTTGAATTTATAAAGTATTCTTCATGTAATATTAAACATATATTAAATATGACTATTTTAAATATTAACGCGTTCCAATGTTACACAGTTTTTCATAGGCTTCTTAAGTCCTAGGCAGTGGGTCAGTTCTGTGGTAGAGATGCCGTGCTGAAGGTCCAGGTTCAAATCTACTTTACCTGTTATCAAATTTACTTAATCTGTTATCACCCGGGAAGGGCCTCCCGAGGTTCACCCTGTTCAATAAATTGGATACCCTTAATTAAACCACTCTCTCTACAGCTGTTGTCCTAGATAGATAATATATACTGTTTTCTTCTTATATTCAACTTCCGGGATGGACCGTGTCTTGTTGATGTTATGAACCAAGCTTTCGCTCATCGTGCTGTGAGCTTCTTCAGGGTTAGTCAGTTAATGAAGAAGCCTTCTTCATTAACTGACTAACCCTGAAGAAGCTTACAGCACGATGAGCGAAAGCTTGGTTCATAACATCAACAAGACACGGTCCATCCCGGAAGTTGAATATAAGAAGAATAATAATGACCGTGGAAGCCTACGTGAACATATACTGTTTTCCTTTTTTTCTAGTAAGTCCTAGGCTTGTTCTTGTAATCTAATTGGACGAAGGCGCCATCTCATGTTTCTTTCAAATACATTTTAAAAAAAATGTATTTATTGAAATTTACAGTTGTAGTACTCAAATAAAAAGTTCAACTTAGAAGGTCACGATGCCATCTTCTTTTCAAATGCCTCGGAGGATTATCAGGAATTGAAGAGGTTGGTAGGTTTGAAACTAGTGGGTGTGAGTGGAAATAAAGTTTGTCAGGAAAATTCAAATACATAAAATATGTCTGTTACATATTTTTATAACAATGTTCCTATTTGTTCTTTAAGTTGATTAAAACTCACTGTATTTACAAAAAAAAACACTTATTTTTTATTTATTTCATTTATTTAACATTAATTATTTTTGGGTTGATCGTCTTGGGGTGGAGGTGCAGTCTCAGGTTATGAGCCTATTTGGGCGATTATTCGTTGGGATGTGATTGATCTTACTCTTTTTTGTGTCTTGATAATGCCTGAATAGGTGAAACGTCGACTGGTAATTGTTTGTTTTTACTCCAGATTTGAAACATAAGGCTTTGCTTGTGTTTTTTTCCATCTGCATTCTAATAAATGTTAATGTTTCGTTTTGATTTTTGGCTCTTTTATTATTATCGATTAGTTGATATTGTTCATATTTTTGTTTAATTTCCTGCTTTCTTCGTTTCTACTTGACCTTGTAATTTGCATACATATGTAATTATGTATTGTTTCTCTCTATATAATTATTGTAATCTTATTTCTGTTTTTTTAAATTTCTTGTACTCTGTTTTATTTTTATTTTTTATATGTTATCACCGGAGATAATTCGCAAATTTTTTTTCTCATTAATTCTTTTTAATTTAATAAGACATAATTATAACCTGTATAAATATAATATAAGACATAATAATACCCTGTATAGAAACCTGTATTGTTATTCTATAGAGACTTGTCCCAGAATAAATAAAGAATTTATTATTAAAGTAAGTGAAGTAAGCTGAAAAGACAAGCTTAACCACAGTATATATGGCATTAAGCTACTGTTAATTAGGAGCCGAGTTCGAGTAAATGTTTTTGTTTCTAAATGTTTTACCACTCGTGATTCGACTCTGTTGGATCTGGAAACCTTCCTGCGATCTCTCTATTGAGGGCACCATTAATTAGGGAAAAACCTGGCCATTCAGCCTGCTCACATCCCGGCACAATCGCTGGCTAAAAAAAATGTACGGTACTATAGAAATGTTGAACCCAAAACCCTTCATTGGTTGTAATAAAAAAAAAATAAGGAATGCAAGAAATCCTCTAAGTTTAATTTTCAGCTATTTAATGGATCGTCTTCTAAATTTATTATTAGGGAAATTCAGAAGGATTTGCGAACAACTTCGAGTAAAGGGTCATTTTCAAGTTGACCCAATTAAATTTTAGCACCCACTTGCTTCAAATATATTTTAATAAGCAAACCCTTGGTCCGTTTGTAAAATTGTTCAAATCATTCGAACTCCCATTGTTCTACATTTGTTATATTCTATATTTTTCTTTCTATTGATAGAACAAAATTTTTAAAATAAATTTATTATATGGTAAAACTTTTATTTTTATATTGGGAGATTATCTAATGTTACTAGTATTTAAACTTTATTGCTTCGACCTCTTGACTTCCTTTCTCTTCATTGATTACTGTCCTATTTAATTGTATTAAAATATAAATATTGTTTTTTTTATTCATTTAGCACCAGTTCATGTTGTTATAACTATCTTAGGCATAGGTTGTGCTAGCCACTGCACATCAGTTTAGCCTACTTTATGAACTTTTTTTACTTTACGCAGTAGCTATATTTAAGAATATCCACTCCCGCGGAGGAAAATTTTTAATGTATATGAAGGAAGAACTGTTATGGAATTGAATACTTCATTATAAACTTGTTCTTTCTTAATAAGATTCCTAATTAGGACATGTCGAGGTAGTTAGGGCCTGTTAAAATATAAATGCTTTCACCAGGTTTTTTTCCAATAATAATATAATGTTTTATATAATAATAATACAATAATGTTTTATAAATATTGTGACGTAAAATACCAATTTATAACTTATTTAACGTTTTAAAAATTATAAATATATTGTCCGCAGTCTTGCGCTGGAAGAAAAAGTTCGTGCCATTAAGTAGATGAATAAAAAATACAAAAAAAAAAGTTGTGTGGTTTCAAGAAACCACAATGCAAGTGAAACATTTTTTCGGTTTGTAGGCATTTAACTAAAAAAAATGGAAAATTATTCGATTTAGGATATTAAAATTGCGTTCTTAATCTTAACATAATTATGGAAAAATGGGAATGATAGTGGGAAATCAATAGTAGACTAAAATTTAATTTCAATTTGCGTATTAGAGTACGGAATACATAATTAATACAATCATTTAGATGATTTCTGACATTTCCCTTATATTATTTCTAACATCTGCGGCATCTTTCCGCATTTAGTCGCTTTCAATGCAGACTTTTTTCTGCAACAATATCGGATATAGGTTCGCCACTTTGAACTATAAACAGCAGACTGGGGAACATACAAGGCACAGGTCCATCACGAACTGTCAACAGTTCCCACACTCCAGACAAGAAGTGATGTAGACGCATACGTGGACTTCTTCACAGAAACAATCAGAAGAGCCGCAGATGAAGCAATTCCAAAAATTCAGGCCACTTCCACCAGCTCTAGGGCCTATGCCAGACCACATTCTGAACATTATCGCCACCCGCAATAAGTGGAAGAATAAATGGTATAGAAATAGGGATTATGAGACGAAATCGGTGGTAAATTCCCTTACCACGCAAATTATGAATCTCATAAGACAATGGAGGACTGCACAGTGGCACGAAAAACTGAGCTCCACGCATGGCGACTACAGAAAATTCTGGAAGCTATTGAAAACCTGCACGCACAAGAGAAGCTCTACACTACTTCACGACGGGGGCAAACTGTTAACAGTAGGAGAACAAGTTTACGGATCACTATGGTGGAATCATCAAAAGAAGAACAGATCTTGCACATACAGATTTACCAACTTAAAAGACAGGAAACAACTATATGTTTGTATCTCCGAAGCAGCTGAAGGCAATTCTCCGTCGTACGAAGGGGAATAAAGTACCAGGCCACGACGGGATACAAAACATATTGCTGAAACAACTGCCAAGAAGAGGAATAGCTCACTTGACCAATTTATATAACACCTGACTCAGGTTAATGAACCGGATAAAAATAAAAATACTTCATCAAATATTCATAAGAAATAAGTAATGCGAGAAGGTGAACGAAAAATATAGAATAAAGTTTCACGTATTAACCTTTAACGGCCGTTTGTAATGTTTAGAGTTTTAATTTTACGGCGTAAAATAATTCATCGTCGGATCTTTTCGCACTATTCTTGGTTTTTTCTTCGTTGACCGGTTTATTTAACTCACTAGCTTTATCGTTATCCATCACGATAAAGTAAATAAAAACATTTACATTAATACACAGATCAAAACACACAAATTCCGCAGAACACACGGATAAGTGAGAATATAAATGAAATGCTACACGGTCAGGTGACTGGGCGCCGCCATATTGGCCTTTGCTTCTCTGGCCTTATCCCTACTCAAGCTGTGATCCATGCAATAGAGAAACGAAAAATTTTGGGACGATAGAAAAATAGTTTCACTTTAATAATAAAATTACTAAGAATCACATATTGAATAGGTGAAAAAAAAATATAAATAAAGAAATGAGATAATTTTTTTTAAGACTTTAGGTAGAGAGAGGAAGCAAAAAAAAAGTAGGCTATATTATTAAGGCGTAACCTATGGTGTCGTGTTTAACATAGCCACCTTATATGCCCGACATCGCTGGTTTGCAGCACGCCAGTTGGATTTTTTAAAAGGAGTCATAAATCAATGGTTATGTTGTCATTCTTAGTGGACGTAAAATGGGGCTCCCAGCCTGTTCGATGTCAAGTACTCGTTAAAGATCCCCTACTAATACCTTTATAGGCAAAATTAAGAGTCTCTCTGTAGCACCGCCCGATTAGCTAGAGAAGCATAAAGCAACGTAAAATAAAAAAAAATAAAAACAGTATACTGTAAATGGAATTGAAGCTGTCTGCTCTAGAAGGGATTTTAAATTTAACGAGCCGTTAAAAAGCTTTTGACGCTGAAATTTTTAATGAACTACAACATCTTCCGATCTTCCTGCATTTTAGTATAACAATCAGTTATTCCTAATTCTGAATAAGAAATTCATTGTGAAGGGCCCTCAAGATTCCAATTTGGTTGAAGAACCCTCGTATTATATCCCCTTTTTATGGAATAATTTCTAGCTCCCTTAGTTTTATTGTCCTCGCATTACAAATAAGTTCTCCTATATCATAAAATCTGTAGTAGCTAAAAATAAATTAAAATAAAAAATTATTTCGATTTTCGCATTCTAGAAGGTATTATTACTCTATAGGGATGACTTGATTTATATTCTGTAATTCCTTAAGGATGTTACTCAGAAAAAATGCATTACGCAATGCAACGAAACAATATAAGACATGGTGATGGTTCAATTATGAAAGCGGCTCTGCAGATGATCTACAGTTTCTTCTGGAAAAGATGGAGTGAAGAACACGGAGTGACTTTAAGTGCTTAAAATACCAAGTTTATGGTTGTATCAAAGAAACCTCAAGGATATGTAAATCTTGTTCTTGGAAATCAAACGATGGAGAGTGCAGAGAAATATAAATACTTGGGCATTATGGTAAATCAAATCAGAATAAGAATATACAGGCAAGAGCTACTTTTATGAAGATGAAGAGAGCAAAGGCCTCACGATAGGCTTGAAAATATGGTTATTAAGATGCTGTGCTGTGTTCATGGTGTTTTTTCATGGGGTAATATGCTGGAGCCTAATGAAAACAGAGATACATAAGTAAGAGATGTGTTAGAGAAGAATTCATAAAATAAGTTGGATGAACAGAGCAACAAATGATAATGTTATGAAGAGGATGCAAATGATCCTGATAATGCAGGAAAGACATTAGAGAAAACGAGCGTAGGAAGGAGACGACATTCCTGACTGCGAAACCTAAGGGAATGGTTCAAGTGCTCTTCAAAACAGCTTTTTATATCTGATTTATCCCAAATAGCTTTGAAGCAATAATAATAAGAACAAGGATATTTAACAACAAATAGAAAATGTTCAGTCGAATTGTATCGTAATAGCTGATGTTTCAGAAAGGAGTTTGTCGAAAAAAAAAATTGCTAAGAATGCACAAGAAATGTATGATTTTGTGACTCAGTGAAGACTAACACCGAAATCCCATGTTCCCTATGGGTTCCTTGAAGTTCAAAGCAATTGATATTGTTTGAGACTACTTAGGACTCGAAGAAGCTTAATGTGTAGAGCGCTTAGTTACTGTACTCTGTGGTTTAGATTCCGGCTGTGGCAGATAAATTATTTAACCTATTAACAGCCATAGATGGCCCAGAGAGATCTGCAGACCATCTTGGTACTCATTCATCCTCTTTAAAGTGAGTACTCTTGGTTGGAGGAAAAACCTGGCTGTTGAGCGAAGCCTTGAATAAATCACTGACCAGGAACATACTACCCTGTTCTGAATCAAAGACCCTTTATAAGTTGTAGTGGTACAGGTTTTTTTTATAGAGCAATATCAGTCGTTACAGGTAGAAGTTCATTAATAGAAATGCTCTTTTTTCCAATTGATTATTTAAACAAATATTTTGAACAGAAAATAGTGTATTAGGATAAATTCCATTTAGACTGAGGGGGATCTCTCCTTGTCATCAGCCATTAGGATAGAATAGAAAAGTAAATTTATTCTGGGACTAAGTCCCTTAAGAATAACAGATATGAACAGGAAAAAACCATAGTATTTATCTGGCCAGAAGGCTAAATATTACAAATCATAAAGCCTGTAAAAAATTAAAAAAAAACAATTTAAAAAGAAATATATAAACAAAAAATAATAGTAAGTAAATAAACAGTACAGATCTGGTAAGATATTAAGCAATTACAGAGAATAGATAAATCCATAGCTTCTGTTAGATGAATAAGCTAGCATGCAATAATTTCTTTACATGATAACATGAACTAAATAACACAATGAGTTATTCTATACATATTCTAAGCAAATGACTAACCTGCTTAGAGAGCATCCTTTTGGGAAGCTAGGTGTTGAAAAAGCAAGGATTTAAATAATGATAGTGAAGGAGTATGACGGATATTAGGAGGGATTGAGTTCCACAATGTGGTGGAGCGGGCGAGAAAGGAACGTTCGAATGATTTAGTTCTGTGTGAACGTATATAGAGATCCGAAAGGCGGGATTTTGTTTTATGGTGTTGAACTGAGGATTTGAATTGGAGGAGACTGTAGATATTTGAAGGGTGTTGAGAGTGAATGGATTGGAATTAGAATGAACAGAGGAAATACAGTGGAATCCCGATATTTCGTATCCCGATTATTCGTATTTCCGGTTAATTCGTACAAATTTGCCGGTCCCCAGAGAAAATCCCGATAAATGGTAAAAAATCAATGCATTTCAGACCCCTCGATAATTCGTATTATTTTTATGCTCGAAGTCACTTACAACTTCAGCTTTAAAATCTCGTTACTTAGTACTGTTTTCGAAAGGGAGGGAGAGAACAGTGAAGTACATATGCCAGGGATCAGAATGAGAATAAATGATTTCTAGGAAATCACTCAATTTGTATTTATTTTTATACACAAATATGTTTGTATTCTTTAGATGCACAGTAGATCCTATTGTTTTTTACGGGGGAGCGAGTGAGAGAGACAAGTTTTCTAAGAAATCTCATAAGTAATTCGTACTGTTTTCTCTCATAGGAAATTGGGGGAGTAGAGAGGGGAAGTTCTAGGAATTTTATTAAGCTTTTCTTACAATCACACTTTTATTTACATTCAGTCTCGTTTTTGTTACCGTTGTGACACGTAAGCATACCTCCAAAATACGTTAGCCTCTCTATTGAAGAGAAACAACAAATCATAAACGCCGTGACCAGTGGCTGTAAGCTAATTGACGTATCCAAGCATTTCATCGTCCCTGGTTCCACGATCACATCAATCCTGAAGAACAAGGACAAAATCACTGCCCAGACTTGTAGAGAACTTAAAAAAGTTGTTCGTACAAGCAAGGAATTCAAATGTACCAGTTGGAGGTAATATTTGAATGGAAAAAGCCCGAGTTTTCACAGAAAAATGGGAATTGAAGACTTTCGTGCAAGCGATGGATGGTTCAATAGATTAAACAAATTTCATTAGTTATTTTTTTATTTTGTACTCCCGATAATTGGTATTCCCGATAATTCGTACCAAATCATCAGTCCCTTGACCATACGAATTATCGGGATTCTACTGTATTGTCTTCGGAAGGGAGGGAAAAACTACTTTAATTCATCACAGAGGTGGGAGACGAGCGATTAAGTAGACTTAATTATTTCCTGTCGATATCTAATGTTATAATGACTACTAAGCTAATGTTATTATGAACTACTGAAGTGAAATAAGTTGTAGGCTAGCCGTCCTGTCCATATTCCGATAATGATTTAAATTATTTCATTCACAATTACTTAGGGTTGGTGGTTTAATCTTGTTTAAACATTAGGTGAGACTGAATTAATAAAGGCCCCAGAGGAGTTAGTTCATAATGAGAGGTTCAGCTGGCCTGGGGATCGGTGGCTAATTCTATAACCTTCCCTAGAGCCTCGGGAGCAGCTGTGCACTGTACCTCTTGTTCTGAGGACGTCGTGTAATTGTTTAACGGTATGGTTTAACTAATTAAATTACCTTTATTTGTTTAAATACTTAATATTCACTACTTTGCGATGGATGTAACATGACTTTCATTAAGAAATGAATAGCTCGGTTCTAAAATTTGCTTCATTCCAAACGGTGATTTTGAGAATAAAGCTTATTTAAGCCTACTTATTTTTTTATTATTTGAGAGGCAGCATCATAGCTCAGAGGTAGAGCGCTGAGTAGTCATGCCGAAGGTTCTAGGTTCAAATCAGGTTGTGGCAGATTTATTTATCGAATCTCTCCTGAGCCTATATGAAATAAGTATTCTTAATTGAGGGGGGGCTGGGGGTTGAGCGTGATAACTACTTGCACACAGTTGTCATAGAAACTATACAGTCTCTACGATCTACTGAACCCGACTTCTCATTTGTTGTTGTTATAATTTTTTTTTAAAGTATTATTTTATTTATTATTATTTTTTCCATCATAATGTTGGTTTCAAATATATAAATTTTAATGTATGCGAGGAGATAGTTGACTGGAAGATCTGAATAAGGAAGGAAATAGTTTTAACGTCGCCACAAAATAAAATAATTGTAAACGTCGGCACAAAATAAAATAAGTATTCACTTAATTAGTGTTTAATATGACTGCACCCCCAACTATTTCCTTCCTTATTTATATAAATTTTAAGTTATGCTGTTTCCTTTTTGTGTTGTGGTGAACAATTTTGATATATTTGAACATTTTTTGATCGAAATTGTAATAGAATAAGAAGTATTTCAATAAATAATTACTGAGCTCTCAGGGTAATTCTTTATTTTAAAAATCGTCTAATTTGTGTCAAATTTCACAGCAAAGAGTTTTGAATAATTTTTAAAAATTATGGAAAATTAAAAAAAATAATAATTTTCAAATGTTTTAGTGAACAATGACCTAAAAGCGCTTCCTGGATATCCGATATTTTTTAATTAACTTAATTAGACGGTAAACATGCATCGTTTATATCAAAAGATCCTGTTGTCAATATTTGTTTTGTTTTTTATTTTATTTAATTCGATTTGTGTAATTTTATTATTTTTTTATAGTTATTTTTTGGTAGGTTTATTTTAGTTTTACCCTTTTTAAAAAAAACATTTTTCGCACCATTCCTGTTCTGAGGCTTCTGTATATAATCACGTCTGGTGTTTTTGTATGAATGTAAATGTAGATTGTAAATAAAATAAATAAATAATTATTAAAATAAGTAATTAAACAAAACAATAATAATGTAAATGAAAACATTGTAACAGGAGAAGCATCGTGATCAGGAATCTGCTTTATCAGATTTAGGAGCTCATCACGTTCATCAAACTCAATTCCGCAAACAATGTTTTTTCGTTTGTTTGTCGTTTCCTTTAATTAGGGCAAATAAATTTCATTTGTTTTCAAAGCGTGGAAAGAATAAGGATTGCTCAAAATATTTCGTTGCATAACCAAGGCCAACTTGTTTACTTTTTTCTTTTTACTCTCGCTTATAAATTATTCAGTCCTCTACGGTCCCCCCAGGTTCCGAAGTAAAAGAAAATACTAGGAGAAACGGAAAAGCGGTAAGAAAAACAGGCGAGGAGATAGTTGTATATCAGGATGGGCGCCTCGGAGGCTGAAGGCTAGCCGCAAGAATCCAAAGCTCCCAGATCCCGGGGCCGGGTTTAGACTTCCCCGGCATATATTTTATTATTGAATACTCTTTCTTCAGGAGAACAGTATTATATCAAACCTCGTATCTTCACTTTATGATCCTTTATCTTAATATTGCTGACAACAATTGGGGCGTCTCTGCCAACTACAATATTCACCAACTACAATATCCACAAACTACAATATCCACCAGCTAATTAAATTATCTCAAGAGGGTATGTAGATAACGATTTTTTGATGTCTTTATAACTCACGCATCATAAGCTCTAATTGTTATTTCAATCTCAGCAAAAATGGTTTCTAGTTCAAGGCTGTGGCACTATTGCGTAGGATTTTTTGTATAATATCTAAAAAATGGGCCATTTATTCTTTTAAGAGTGAACTAAGAATTTCATATACATAAAAATTAGCAAAAGCGGCTAGCGGTCGGTGATGGATCTAACACATTTCACAGGTCACAGAGCCTTTGTAAAGTGAGTACCCAAAATAGTGGGGAAATCTGGCGGTTGAGCGTGATCTATGACCAACCGCCTCCCAGCTCAACGGTTGTCCTAGGAACGGTAATTTGTCTACCATGTACATGAACTCTAGTGGTAAAATTTTTCCTAAACTTTTTTTTTTTGCAATGTCAACCTTAAGTCATTAACGCCAGTGGATAATCGTGTTGTTGATGTTTATACCTAGTAAATATCTTATTGAAATTAGTATTGACGTATCTATTTATTTGCTTAATCTGATAACATGTATTGGTAGATTAAAGCTCACTTATTACTCGATCACTTTGCATTAATCCCAATGAACTAACGTATGATATGAAAATATAAATACAGATTATTACAATATTTATTTTAATGGAATATAAAATAAAACTCTAAAATATATAATAAATGACATTTTAGAGGCAACTTTCTCCCTCAAAACAAGTATCCAAACACTTTTGAATCTAGAAAAATTCGTTTGTAACACAACAAAAACAATAAAAATACACAACCAATTAATCAGTCAGTAAATTACCGCATTCATAGAATATTGAATACTTAAATATTTAATTAATAATTCAAAGTTCATTATCTCAATTTATTCGAAACTCAAAAAACTTAAAACATTGTCCATTTTTTAAAATATTTATCCTTTTTAAAATCTATAAATCAACCTTGGGTAAGTTAATAGTAGTAATAAAAGGTATGGTGAACCAGAAGAGTGTTTGTCTTCCAATCCTCCCATCTACGCCTCGGTCTATCTTTCGTATCTTTACGTTTACCAATCGGTGCAGTGCTTGTCAACTTACTAGTGATTTCTGTTACAATCATACCGTGGGGTTAAAAATGAAATACACCAAGTCAAATATATGATTTTGATAACTTCGATGAAAAGTCTGGAGTACTTAGTTGGGTTTCATCAGTATAAGAATATCCATTAAATCGTATGTTCATTCATTTATCAATATTTTGTAATCACACTAATTACTCTAGCCAGTTTACTCCATCAGAGTTTTTTTCAAAATCATGTTTTTGACTGGTGTATTTTCCTTGTAACTCTACGATATGGTAATTATAATATTAATAACAATAATCTTTAAGAAAATAATAATAATAGTAGATAATGATGTTACTCTATTTTAGCTATACCCTAGAAAAAGTAGAAAAAAATGACGATATAAAAAAATTACAAACCACAGATAATATATATATATATATGTATATATATATATATATATAAGCTTGGAGGGGTTGGGACTAGGACAACTACGGAACTACACGGACTGCCCCAACCGACAAACAACTCCATCCCTTACTGCAGATAATGTTCCCCCGCCTCACCCCCCACCGCAGTTTATTTCCATTTTTGTAATTATTTCTACATTCTTTTTTCGATTACTATCGATATAGCAGGCACTATACACGAGGTTATTGGTTTCCGATCGCTACAATAGTTTTGTTGTTTTACTTTAAGATCTGTATGCTATGTATTTATCGTCTCCTCACATCATTTCATTGTTTGCATTGACATGGAAAGAACTTTTTTAACATTCGAAGTCAATTTTATTTAGCTTCCTGTTAGATATATCTGAAATGACACCTCTGGATATTGATAGGAATCTTTGAATATATAAATGGTTCATAAAAATTATATTACATGTACTCGTATAAAAAGAGGAAGAGTGTATATGAAGAATTCAAAATTACAGACAACAGACATAGATAAGAACATAAAACAGTATTCTGATAACAAATACATCGTATGCAGGATTGAAATAAATATTTTTGCTCCATTTAGTTAGTTAACAAAATCTAAAAATCCTTAATGAGTATAAGTTAGAAAATTATTTTATTCACAGAATGTTTTCCATTTCCTCAATTAATGTACACTAATTATGTTCCAAGTTGTAGTATGTATCTCTTTCTGATATTATAAAAAGTTTCCGACGTTTAATGAATTTATTGTGCATTGTGTGGGTAATGTATTACAAAGCTCTGATCTAGAAAAGGTTGACATAGTACTTAGATAAGGTTATTAGTATAAATTCCACAAAATTATCTGGCAGGGAATAATTAATACCACAAAAAAGAGTCTTAAAAATGCAAAAATGTGTACCATGAGAATTACAATAAAAGAAAAATATATATTCAGTTTTAAATTTGACTGAGGAACAATGCGAAGAATACGTTTTCAGAAAGGAAATAAAAAAATACAATATGCCAATTACGCTCTGAAAAACAAAAAAGCCCGAATGGAAAACCTTGATTACATTTTACTTTAAGTATTTACTTTCTGTAAATAAATAACATACATCATAAACAAATTAAAAAAGTACAAATTTATGATTCCTCTCTATTATATAAGTTTTATTGATGTAATATTTTATCGGCGTTGCTTAGCTAGGGGTCGAGTAACCACTTTTTGTTTAGTTACATATATATATTTTTTCTTTTTCGGAACACTATTTGGTGCCACTCTAAATTTTTTTCGTGTATTGTTATTATTAGAACAGTGTGCTTGTTTGTTTAAATTAAATGAAAAGTTGAAACTATATAGTTTTAACATAAGAAGAAAGATATACCGCAATTTTACGTCCCCTCCGAAGGTCTACATAACCAAGGATCCATCCCCCCTTTAAAAACTTCTAAAGTTCGCTGCAAATCCGCGACATTATGCAGAGAAGTTTGTCATATTAAACGACATGTAACGGTTGTCACATATTTAATAAACAATTGAGACATGAATCAGCAAGTCTAATAGCAATCGGCGACGGTGTTTAGCTTTCATCAAATTCCATGTTTGGGGTTTCCATATTGAACGAAATGATTATCGATGTCATGGTAACCAATAATTATTCCATGACACCATTTCACGTCGAGGCTATTCAAGTAGCGGGTTCGTCAAGCTCGTACCATTTATTTTTGCTAAGTCACGTTACTGCAAAATAAAACTAAATTGTTTAAAAATCATGAAATAATAAGTTGCTAAAAATGAACATAATTCGCCTTCATATATACAAATATACAGTGGCTCACAATGAAATCGATAAACCCTGTAGAAATAAGAAAAAAAAAAGAAAAAATTAAATGATTATAACATACAAAGCCAGGAACTCTTCAACACATTTCTTTATAACATAAATTTAATTTTTTTTTTAATTTAATTTTTTTAATATCATAAAAAATTAAGAAACAAAAAAATAATCAATAATTTCATCGCACAGCCAAAAGATACACCACACTTCTTACTAACTTTTGAGTCAAGTAGCCTGAAAAGGCGTGCGGATTTAATAATAAAAATAAAATATATTTTTTATGATATAAATATTTATGGATAACCTGTCTCAAAAGTGTAAAAATATACACTTTTTTTTTCTTAAAAAAGCGTTTTGTTTTCCCCAACATTTGTTTTACTTGAAACTATTTTACAATAGTTAAACTCTTGTGTGTTAGATTCTTTTCAAACTCAGGGCCTATAAACCTACCGCGTATTTTAACGTTTTTAAATAACGTCTTTATTTAATATATACAGTTGTAAATATCAATAAATAAATTTAAAAATAAAAATGTTTGTTATTTTAAAGGGACTTAGTCCCAGAATAAAGTTTCTTTTCTATTCTATTCTGTATACATTTATACACCTGGGTAAATAGCTGTACACTACTATGTATGTATATTGTAGTGGGCATATATAAACATAACAGATAGTTCTAGGTACTAGTTACCCATCGACGTAGCTCAGAGCTTGATTAGCAGGAGTTGATAATTGAACAGTGCGATCCTCCCTTGTCTTGCGGCTCGCCCTGAGCGGACCATTGTGGTTAGCCAGCTGAGCCGATTCCTAACTTGGTCGTCGACCTCAGGAGTTTATTAATGAAGTTAAATCCTTCCTTTATGGCGAGATATCGTTTGTCAACCCCCGCTCCGGGCGCTGTTCTAATAACACAATAATCTCGTCCGCTGGAACTTCTGGATTAATTAGTCTTCCTCCTCAGGGGCTCGATTTAATTACCAGTTCGAAATAATATTTTCCGTGAAAATGAGCGATGAGGTTAGAGAGGAGACTCGAAAAGAGGCAAAACAACATTTATTAGCATGGAATCGGAAAAGTTCAAAAATAAAATAAAAATACTGGAATGTAACGATCCAGTGGATAGGATCACCTGTTGTGTTTAGCGATTGGATAATTACCTTCCTGGATGTTTGTTTATTTAATGTCACTTCATGCTGCTATGGCTAATCGGACGATAATGTGGGAGCTCTAAATTTTGGCTATCCAGGTTTAATTAGGATTGGGATTTTTAACGAGTACCTGACATCGTACAGGCTCTAGACATCCGTTTAACCTCCCTTCCGAAGGACGAAATATCCAATGATTTGTTTACTTTCTTTAAAAAATCTTATAGCCACCTGGCGGGCAACGAACCCGCGATCTAGACCTGAGGTCGCCCCAAAATCTTCGCGATGCTAGCAGGACAAGCGTTAACGTTCTGAAAAAAAATTGGTCTCAAGGAATAGCAGGGTATGTATATCCCCATCAATAGCACTGCTAGGATTAAAAAAAAAAATGATCTAAAACTTTATGGCGTATATGATTTTTACAGTATATTTATAGAGGTAAGAAAGGAAATCAATTTGTCTGCACGAATCCAATCTTCTCCAAAGGCCTTTGAGATGTTTTGTGCTAATACCGTATCGTTCTATATACTATTGTTAAAATGACGCTGAGAAAGGCGGTCTATTGTTAGAATTGTAAGGTAATATTGACACCATGTTCGTATTTCTTTGTAAACCTGGTGTAGTTGAGTCAATCTTCAATGTCCAACCCTGAGTCGGCTAAGGACCACTTCTTCTCTGTGGATAAACAAGGAATAATGCATAATAAATGAAGTATTAAATGAATATGCATAATGTAATATATATTATTATTATTGACAATTATCCCCCATTTGGAGAGCGCTAGAACTTGAATCACAGTTTCACTGCTTTTCCTCTCTTCCTTTCTTCTCAACGCCTCTTCTTTAATTCACCATGTTTTTTCTTCCTTTCCTCTGTCCACTTTTTCGATGCTGATTCTTTACTTGAGTCTTGTTCAATTTTCTTGTTCCTGATCTTATCCTGAATTGTTGTCTATTCTGAATTTCCTCTTTGGAGATTTTAAATAATTCCATATCTTCTTGTGTTTCTATCATCCAATTAGACTTTAATTTAGTAACATTGGCAATATTGAAAATTTTCTTGAAAAGTAAGTCTGCTCTCATCCATCCGACATAGGTGTCTGTAGAATTGTAGCCGTCTTTTTCTAAATTTAACTGTGATGTTTTCTGTATTTTCATAGAGTTCCTTAGTAGGTCTTTTGATCCAGATTTTCCGTTCTTGTTTCTCGATGTCATGAATTTTTGTCATTCCTTTAATTACTGTAGTCTCTGCTGCATACAGGGCTTTAGGTAAAACAGCTTTGTTGTAATGCCGTAATTTGGCATTACGAGATACTATTTTTTTATTGTAATAATTCTAGGTCAACTTGTATGCGTTCTGCAATTTGAGCACTCTTTCTGTGTTGGAAATCGTGTTCAGTCCTGAGGGTTGGAAGGTTTCTCCTAAGTACTTGAAGTGAAAAGACCTGTGATATTTCCCCATAGCGCGTTTGTAATGTTGATTTTTCTGTTGATTTAGTATCCATAGACTGTGTTTTTGATTTGTGTTCAAGTCCAGTTTTACGGGAGATTTCATGCAGTTTTTCTAGTGCTAGTTTGGCCTCATCTTTGTTTTGTGTCAATATAGCTAAATCGTCTGCAAAGGCCAAGGATTTCACAGAGACTCTCTTAGTTTTTCTCCTTTCAAATTTGAATACCTTTAACATGCTTTTCCCACTCTTTGATGACTTTGCCCAATATGATATTAAACAAGAGTGGGGATAGACCATCCTCTTGTCGGACTGCTGAGTTAATTTGAGAGGATTTTGAGACTTCTCCCATGAATTTCACTTTTGTAGTTGTACCCGATAATGTTTCCTGGATGATGGGTCTGGTCTTCCTGTCAACTCCTAATTTTTCTAGGCTATTAAACAAGGCTTAATGTAATATATATATATATAAATACTTTAACGCCCAAAAGAAATACAGGGGGATCTTAGGAGACTATCCGGCGCATTAGTAAGTAACACCAGAAGGATACTGGCTTAAATCTAACAAAGAAATTTAATTTGAAATGAGTGATTTGGAAACAGAAATGACGGACAGAGGACTCAGATTTTATGGTCAGATGATGCGGATGAACGAGGAGAGTCTAAGCAAAAAAAATGTCTCCAAACTTTTGGGGTAAAACTTCAAACAAGGATACACAGAGCAAATAAAACAAGAAACACAGAAACACGGGATCACGCAAGATTTATTAGAAAACAGAACTAAATATTTCCATCCAAGACCTGGAAGAAAAGAAGAAGAAAAGCCTTAGGTGAAACCATGAGGAAAAGATGGGCCGAGAACTGAAAAAAAATACCTTGCATCATAGTCGCGTAGTCATTCATGGCTGTTTCGCGTCAAATATATATATATATATATATATAATAAATAATAAAATGTATTAGAAACAGGACTTTTCTGCTCCCCACTATCAGTAGCAATCCTCTGGCATATTTCCTGCCAGTTTCAGATCTAGTAGTGTCACGAAGATAAATATGGGTTTATTAAGTTGCTAGGCTAAGTAATAAACGAATTCCTGTAAAATTAAAAAGCGCTGTGCCGACTGGGAAGCGTCTGAGGGGTTGACCGAAACGTAGGTGGGAGGATTGTGTTAAGATAAGAAGTTTGGGTTTGGGTAGTGATCGTAGCATAGAGGTTTGTAAGCAGAGATTGTTTGTATCTGCACTTATTAGCCATAATAAGTACGAGATATTTTAAAACTATAAGAGGAAAATATACTTTCGTATTAAAAAATATAATATTAAACTAAACTTTAATAATTATTTTTTAAAATCAATGTGGGCAAATGCCAATACTATTTTTAAAATCAGCACAACACAGCTTTTGATGTTTCATTATATTGTGTATTAATAAAGCACTTTTTTATTACAACTGCCTTGAATAATAGCCAATTTATCATATTAAATAAAAATACATTTGAGCTAGAACTTAAGAGAATTAATTTTGAACTAATTGTATTGAAGACTAAACACAAAACCTCCGTTGGGGATGACAGGAGAGATTCATCTTCCGTCTCTCGAAGGATTCTCTTTGTTGCAGGAGCTAGGGCGACTGAGAGCAAGCTAGCAACAAGCACTCACCAATAACTGCATTAGTTTGCCATGCCTGGTTAACTCGGGCTCTGTCTTGGTTAAACCTAACTTTGTTGGTTATTAATGCCCTAACCAACCAGAGTACAGGTCCTACTCCATTTTACATGCCTCTTAGCTCTTAATTGCTTATAGAGTTGTCACTGTAAGATATAGTATGTAGAAACAAAATGGCGGGGAAAATGGGGTCATGTCCTATAACAATTTATAGGATTTATTATTTATTTATAGTCCGAAATATAATTTTATAATATAATATAATATCGTTTCATATGAAAAGTCCGTTTTCTAAAAAAACGGAAACGTTTATTGACTAAAACAACATTTATGAAATCAAAACATTTGTATTCAAAATATTTCCCTTGATTTTCTACATATTTTCCCCAACATTTCATCAAATTCGCAATCCCAGAACTGTAAATGTTTTTGTGATGAAATCAAATATGAAAATGCGTTTTTGATTTGAGGATCATTTTAAAAAAAATACGCTTAAGGAAGTTTAGTTCCTTGACTCGCTGTGTACTAATATATACTCAACAATGTTGGTTCAATTATAGTTATTTTTCATTGTTCTAGAGACTTTATTTTATTTATTATTAGTGTTTTATTTATTATTAGAGGTTTTCTATTTTGGTTTTTTTCAATGATATTCTTATATATAAAGGCATTTTTAATTTTTTTAAATATCGACTATTTTTTTTATTGAGAGATGATTTGAACTATACTGTATTTATTAATTAATTTAGTATGATTATTATTTATATTTATTTTATACCGCAACCACCCATGAAAGGTCTTAGATTCAGTACATGGTAGTGACTGTACTGTTTATAGGACAACGGTTGTGCTGATGGGTGATTTGTCCGTATCACTCACAACCGTCAGGTTTTTTATTACAATTTATAGTTCTATTCCCCTTTTGCACTCCGTCATTTAATATTGTTTTATGCACATTTCTAATGATTCTTATAGTTAAAATGGTTTTACATCTACCACTACAACCCATTAAGGGTCTTTGGCTCAGTAGATGGTAGAGGCTATAATATTTGCGTACAGGGGAGGTGATTTCAACCGTCAGGGGTTAAGACTTGGTGAGCCCCAAGAGTGTCGATCCGTGGCTTTTAACAAATAAAATAATTTATCTGCACCAACTGGGTTCGAACCTGGTCTCTTCAGCATAACAACTCTGTGCTCTACAACCTAAAAACGTATACTATTTATTATACTAAAAAAGTATACTATTTATTTGTTTATCAAATTCACTATAGGCGATACCTTCTATTTCCAGATATAATAATATTTATTTTGCATAAGTAGCCCCTTCACGACGTATCATTTACTTAGTCTCCAGAAATTCAGTTTGGAGTAAAAAGAGATAAAACAGGCCTTTTACCAGGGGGGAGAGCTGGGGGGGGGGTCTGTAATCAGTTTATTTTCTCTCAGCCAACAAAATAAAAATACATTTTTAAGATTGAGTTTACAATTTGATTACTTGTTATCTTACACGTAGAGTCCATTAGGAAGTTATATCAAGAAAATTAAAAGGCAGAAATTATAACTGTCCTCCTCCTCCAGGGTAAAATATATAATACTTTTTTTTTATTTCTAAAAAATTAAATGCTTTATTATAAATACCAACAAAAAAAACCTGTACCATTTACAATACAGGGTATCAGTATCGTAGGTTTCTTTTTAATTATTTCTTGTTGAAAAATTATTATTAGGGCAAAAGTATTTCCTGACATTCGGAAGTTTCCAAGAGGAAAAAATTACATTGTTTAGGGAACTTATTAAGAATTTATGAGAAAATGCGGTTATAAAAGAATTCCAGAACGGATTACGGAAGTAAGGTGGGCCGATTCAACATTGTTTAAAGAAACATTGCGGGCTAAAATAATAGAGAAAGATTTGTGAGCAAGATAACAATGCCAAGTAGAAATTATTTAAGCAGTCTTTGTAGAATTGTTGGTACATCTCCAAATCTTATATTGTAAAAATATTTTAATTTATTTTCTACCCCTTTGATTACATTTAAATTTTTAAAAAATGATTCATTAGCAGTCTATTGCGTAAGATTATTTGTAGTTTAAGAAGGAAATATTAAAAACTGTAGACACAAATTAGTTTGGGATGAAAGATATCGAAAAAATCATAAAATTTAAATTAATTTTTTTCGGCTTGTAATTTTTCATAGCAATCAGTGCTCTACTGTACTATTGGGTTGTTTCGTAGGAAATATTCGTTTTCAAAGGATAGCTATTTTGTAAAACTACTTTATGAAATCAAAATATTTTTATTCAAAATATTTACCCCTAATTTCCATAAACTTTTCCCAATGTATTATCAAATTTTCAATCTTTAAACTGGAAAAAAATCGGGGTTTCGTGACGAAATAAAGCCTGAAAACGTGTTTCAGACAAGAATAATTTTCAAAAGTTTTGCCCTTAAGGATGCTGTCCAGATTTCTGTAAATACGTTCAATATTTTACGTAAAATAAGTCGTCTCGCGTTCTCGTATTAATATTTTAGGTCCCTTCCGATTGACCGATGCAGGTTTTTTTTTGTTGTTTTTTTTACGTTTTTATTGTATTATGTCAAAATCATTGCAGTGCGATGTGGACATGATGGTTAGACCTCTGGGTAGAAAGGAGAAATGAATTATTTATGAATTAATCTGTCTCACCACCTTGAAAAATTCTCATTCTTAATTCCTCTCGCTGATAGTGCTGCCGAGTGTTTAAACTCACACTCTATGGCAAGGTTCATATTAAATGGCATACTGAACAATGCTCGTTCAATTGTAGTGATAATAAATATTATCTTAAAAGAGAGGATTAATAACAGCTCATTACAATCCGTAAACAACTGAATCCCTTTGAACTTTGAATTTTTGAAATCATAAAACCCAACCTATATATATATATATATATCTATATCTTATGATGGTGATCAAATTTTCAAGAGAAAAGATTCGTCCAAGCCGGGTAAGAGAATGGATTTGTCTGCCCGTGTTACGAGCCAGGTAGCTCAGTTTGGTTAGAGCTCTGCGCTAGCTAGTTCTCGAATCCCGGCCTGTACAAAACTTTTCTCTTCAAAATAAAAATATTTAAATATTATTATTATTTCTTATTAAGAAAGTTTAGCCGGAACCGTTAAAAAATATTGGCCAATTTCATAACTAAAAAATTCATATTTTTCTGTTATAATATTTGTTTCAACATTGTTTAGATAATAATATATATATATATATATATATATATATATATATATATATATATATATATATATATATATATATATATATATATATTTGAGTAGTACATAAACCCCTATGCATGAATTTTAAAGCCTTTTAAGATTGTTTCAACCCCCAAACTGCAGCAGGGTGTGAAATCTAAGTCCTAAGAAATCTACCTTTGACCACAAAATATTGATGTTCCCCAGAGAAGCTCTTAAGATATAGGACTAGAAGAGATTATGGCCAGACTTAATAACCGCTCTAAGCAGTAGTAAAACCTAGCTGGAGACGTATCGAAACTTGCCTTTTATAATTATTGTTAATTATATACTAATTAAAATATATAAAATTCAGTAGTTTTCTGTCAAATTTTAATAATTTTTCTTTTCAGAAAGAAAATATCTTTTTAACTTATTTAGATCTTTTATATAAAAATTACTTAGTTTATTAAGTCCCAAGTAAAAGTTATTTCGGTATATGAATTTGAATTTTCTCAACAGAAGTTTTGAAACATTTTGAAAAACCCGGAAATAACTCAAAAATTGGTATTTTTTGAGTTAAGCCTTCAGTAGAAATTGTATTGGTTGAAAATTTTTGATCCAGGAACGACATATCTGATATTCGATTTTCAACATTTTTTTTTCTTAATTAAATCATAATTTGACTTATATCATGTTTGAACATGGAGTTTTATGGTAATATAATTATAAGTTAAAATAAAAATTATATTATAAGTTAAGATTTAAGAAATGATATTAGGTGACCTTATATGTATGAGGAACAAAATTGTCAGAGTGGGGGTCAAAAAATTATCTTATACAGGGAGAACTGTTTATTTGGAAGCCGACGTTTCGACCCACATTCAGGTCGTCTTCAGGGCTAGTGAGACCGGAAGTTGACACTAGACATCAGTTTGCTGTTTATATATTATTTTTACTTTATTCCATTTATTTAAGTTTTATATGTTTTGGAATATTGTCTATCCTGCCCTGAAGAAGACCTGTAATGTGGGCCGAAACGTCGGCTTCCAAATAAACAGTTCTCCCTGTATAAGAGAATTTTTATCTCCACCCGGACCATTTCATTCCTATTAAAATAAAAATAGTTTCAAACTTTTAAAAAATTTCTTATGGTTACTAAAATAATTTCAATACAAACGGAATGCTTTGCTTTACCAATAAACGAATTTTTATTTTTTAAACTCATCTGGCTTAATGTCGCTAATACATAGAACTTTCAAATTTGGTTTTTTGAGTTATGAAGGGGCGTTTTTTTCTTTATATGTTTATAAGGATAATGATAATATTATAAGATTTATAAAGACTTGAGATATACTCTAAGGTTTGTTATTTTTTTCGCGTCTAATTCACCGTTTATACAGCTATTTATTATGAGTGGAATCCCTTCGTCGTGTTAATTTTAAAACCTCATAATAAAAGAATAGTGGTCGGTCAGAGGAACCTCCGGTTCTGACAGAAGAAGGAATTGTAAGGAATGCAGATCTGGAGGAGGGGGGAATGCCAGGGGAAGAACTTGGAGGATCTCTCTTATTAAATACCCGCTTTCTTAATTTTACCAACTTTGTTCCCTCCATCTTCTCTTAGAGTGAAGATATCGTAAAAAGGGGCCATTTCTTCTCCTAACTCTTAATTTCAAATTCACTCAGATCTCATTAACGGAATCGATGGTAATTAGCTAAATGGGTTGTTACTGAATTCTTAAATGAATTTCCTAATCCCTGGTATGTCTACTATTTTTTATTTCTTCACTTTATATATAAAAAACGTTTCCGACGCTTAATAAATTTGTTAGAGAGAATTGTTGTGCGGGTGTATTACAGAGAATAGTGTTGTATTACGGAGAATTGTGAATTACAAATACCCAATCATTAAAGGATTAGTTTATAAGTGTAGACCAAATTATTGAACAGGAAATAACTAATAAGCATGGCTTCGGAGGGGACGTAAAATCCTGAGACTTTTAGGGGCCAGGTACTCGTTAAAGGTAACCCTAATTATTAATGTATAAAATTTAGGACTCCCATTATATCACATACAAACAAAATATAAGGGTATTCGTACTTAGAGTAATTAGTATATATCAGGAAATTGAAATAGCTACTAAATAGAAAATTAATTTAACTGAGTACTTCAGCTAGTTAAAAACGTTGTTTCGAACTATACTTTGAATAAGTCCGGTTTGAAACAGACGATGTCTTTAAAAAAAAAAATTTAGTTTCTTCACTCGCTTTCTACTAATATTTACTAAACAATGCTGGTTCAATTATAGCTATTTTTCATTGTTTTAGAGACTTCATTTTATTTATTATTAGTGTTTTATTTATGATTAGAGGTTTTCTATTTTGGTTTTTTTCAATGATATTCTGATATATATAAATGCATTTTTAATTTTTTTAAATATCGACTATTTTTTTATTGAGAGATGTTTTGAATTATGCTGTATTTATTAATTAATTTAGTATGATTATTATTTATATCTGTTTTATACCGCAACCACCCATGAAAGGTCTTAGATTCATACGAAAAAGTATTGTTTTTTTCTCAACCTCCATATTTATTTACACGATTTACAACTATAAGAACTAAACTTCATAACATACTACTTAAAGACTAGAATCTTCCTTTACCAACGAAAGGAAGAACGAATACATCTTTGTTTTATTTTACAAATACTTTTTGATTTAAAAAAAAAATAGAAGAACGTAAGAATTCTTATAGCCTATAATTAGGTTTGATGAAAACTTAAATTTAAAAATATAGTATACTGTGCGCCTTCAACGGTAGACAATTTTATTCCATGCTGAATGAAAAATATTTAGCATTTATCGTCGATCTGTAAAAAATAAATAATTTATTGTCTCAATTATTTTATCGTGATGTGATTATTCTTTTATTTAAATCTTATTGAGTATTAATTATATAAATACTGTTTGGCTAAAAAACTAATTAAAAGCACATCTAATGTTTTCTTAAAGCCTATTTTTGTTGAACAAAACATAAATTTAAAAATAATGTATAATCCACGCCTTAAAACAATGTTCAACGTTATTCATCGCTTGGTGAAAAATGTTTATTATTTCAGTATTTCGCAGATCTGTAAAAAATAAATAAAAATAAAAATAAATTATTATTATTAATTATTTAATCTTAATGCGATTCGTCTTTGTGTTTTTTTTACAAATACTAAATAATTAAAAAAAAATTAAAATCACATCTAGTAAAATTATCGCTATTGAAAATTTTAATCATAGCTGAGTGGAAAATATTTATCTCAGTTATTTCATCTCAATGTGCTCATGTCATTCCATATTTAAATACTTTCAGAAAATTAAAAGAAGATAAAGAATATCACACCAGTATTTTTAATGATTTTATTAGTAGTTAAAAAATTAGTTGTAATTAGTAACAATCCCGATTAAATAAATGTAGTATAATAACTTTAAAAAGGAATTCAAGTTATAAAATAAAGTATTACCCTAAATTACTCAAGTCAGTTTATTTAAGAGTTAAATTAATAGATTATAGTGAGTTACTTTAGTAATATAATGAATATTAAATAATAAAATAAAGTCAATTTTGAAAATACCTATTTTATCTATATTTATATGTGTGTATATATAAACTATTCATGTTTGTTAAACATTTATCGTTAATTAAATTTTAAATATCTCAGTTATTGTAGTTGTTTTTTCAATAATCCAATTTTAAAAATGTAACGTTGCTTGTTTAATGAAAAATATTTAGTATTTATTGCAGATCTTGTCAAAAAATATACATAATTTATTTATTTTGTCCTGGACTTTGTTATGTTATTGATTTAATTTAGGGGAAAAGGTCCTGAGGCAATAAATATATATTTGTGTGTAAATAAATCGGTTGGCAACAAAGGAAACAACAACAACTATATATCAACAAGAGGAAGGGACGTTGTTGACAAGTGATAGATGCTACATTTCTCTTCATGTCTTTATCACCCCTGTCTTTGCTAGGATTTATTTTCATTTTATTTTATTTTTCCATTTTGCCCAGTATTCTGTTGTTACATTAAAAAAAATATATTGAAATTCACAACTGTATTATGATAAAAGTAAATAGAATGAATACACAATAGCATGAAAGGCAAGTTGAGAAATTACCCACTGGTAGTACTCAAATTACAAATTCAACTTAAAAGTTCTTGAAGCCATCTTCTTGTTACAATAATTTATCTCGCATTTCTTCTTGAAGTTGGCAGCTACTCATAAAGTTCGGGTGTTAATTAGATAATTATCTATTCATGTGTCTTTTCTCAACACTATACAACAATATTCGTTTTCATTGAATTTAAAAAGTTTAAAATGCCAATCTAATATTTGTTAAATATTTTTATTTGAAAAGAAAAGAAATGTCCAGGACAGGGATTCGAACCCGGGTCGCCCACATCTCTAGCGTGGTGCTCTCCCGACTGAGTTAACCTGGATCGCATCTCGGTCAGACACATCCTTTCTTTTCACTGACCCCATATCCCCGTGTTCTCGCAATTTGCGATGTACACAACGGGGAGAATGTTCGTTGAACATTACGTTAATTAGGATCTTGTTGGCTTACGTCATTATATATTATTATAATTTATTTTTTATTAATATGTTCTTTTCTTTAATATACTAATATGTTCTTTTCTTTTTCAATAAAAATATTTTAAAATTATAACAATTAATAAAAAATAAAATAAAATAAACATTGTGGACATATTTTCAAATAAAAATATTCAAAAATGATTACAATTAATAAAAATAAATTATAATATTTGTTAAATTATATTATATATTAATTATTAAGTTATTTGTATATTAGTCCGATTTTCATTATTTTAATTAAAAAACCTGTTCCGCTACAGTGCAACACCCTTTATAGTTCATTACGTGGTGGAAAGCTATACTAGTTTCTAGGACAACGGTTGTAAAGAGAGGTGATTTGTCCAGTTTTCCCTTCTATTGAGGGTACCCATTTTATAGAGGGGGGATAAGGCTCAGATTAGTCTCCAGATCCAACAGGGGCCATCTCCGGCTATTAAAAGATTAAATAAATATTATGCTACCGGATTTGAACCTGGGATCTTCGGCACCTTAGCTCTGCGTTTTACCTCAGAGCTTACCCGCTCCCATTATTATTATAATAGTTTATATTTGTTTACTCATTACATTTGTGTTTATTTATATTTTAATTTACTTACTTATGTTATTATTATTTGTGAATAGGCCCATTAGGATTACGCAAAGTACTTAGAGGCGCGCATTTGCCTTTCTTTGTGTCCATAGTTCTTTAATTATTGTTCTGTAGGCATCCTTTTCTTCCATGTTGTTTCAGCCTTCTTTGAATTCTCCTCTTTGTCAAACTGCCTCTTATGAATTCTGAATCTCCAGATTACCTGCTTTTGGATAAACTGTGCCAGTTTCAGATATTATTTGAATTCAACTCAAGTCAACAATTGAAGTCTGCTTGGATTCATCCTTTTGTTTTGTCCGTAAAATCTTAATCTGCATTTCCTAATATCTCTGTGAATATCAGAGTATTTTTTGATTTTATATTATTCTTATTTTAATTTATTTATATATTTGTACATTTTTAAGGACAACAA
The DNA here is from genome assembly GCA_964056705.1 of Troilus luridus. NCBI lineage: Eukaryota > Metazoa > Arthropoda > Insecta > Hemiptera > Pentatomidae > Troilus > Troilus luridus. Next base: position 55,666,626 of record OZ057417.1, on the reverse strand, counting down.
AAACTGTTACCTAGGAGATGTTTTCCCTCCTATAGTTTTCGAGTAAAGAACCAATGTTCTGAATTCAGACCGTATTAAAGAATTTTCCCGCAGTTCATTATCAGTGGGAACAGCGACATAAAGTTTGCAGGTATAAAAACAAGAAGATAGTGGACGGTAATATATTTTAAAAATGAGCCATGAACTCTTCAGTTCCTACCTTGATAAGGAGATAGTATTTTAATTTATTTTGAGTACTAATACTGTTCCAACAGAGGATTTAAAACAGAGTTTTGAATAATTAAGGATTGGAAAAAAATTGTTTGTCACTACAAAGGCTATTTGTATCAACAAAAGTGTAAATAGGAATATTTATAAGCTATTTCAGTTTGGAGAGGAAGTATAAACTATTTAATTAAAAAAGAACAACAATATGTACTATTACAACCCATGGGGGTCTTGGGTTCAGTAGAGACTGTACTGTTTCTTGGGCAACGGTTGTGCAGGGAGATGATTTGTCATACTGTGCGAATTAACGTGAGCACTAGTGACAAATATAAATATTCTTTATTGAGGAAAAAATACACAGAAAAAATTTATTTAAGTTTTTTTTAGTACGAGATGTGTGCTCCCTTAACTTTTATAACTCCTTGATCACGATTTGGCATAGAATCAACAAGTTTTTTACAATTTTCTGATATTTGCGTGTCTCTAAAGCATGTTTGAATGATTGCCTCAATCAGCTTTGTTTTTGTTGTGCAATCAACTTTTTTAAGTCTTGCTTTAACTATAGCCCTCCTCAAGGTAGTATCCTTGGCCCAATCCTTTATACAGTTTATACAGCTGACATCCCAACTCATCCTAATACTATCCTTACCACGTATGCTGATGATACATGTGTATTATCAGTCAACGCCAATCCAGTTATTGCATCCCAAAGGCTCCAATCCCATATCACTGATCTTGAAGAATGGTGTCAAAACTGGAGAATTAAAATAAATTCTCAAAAATCCCATCAAATCACTTTTACCTTACGTCGTAAACCAATGACTTCCTGCCCTCCAGTATCCTTTAATAATACCCCACTGGTGCAGGTAGAACAGATCCGATACTTAGGGTTGCACCTCGACAAACGATTAACCTGGAATCCTCATACTAGACTGAAAAGACAAGAAACTGCTCGACGTTTCAGGCTACTTCAACACTTACTAGACAAACGCTATAACCTTCCGATTAACTACAAAAGACTCATCTACATGACAATCATAAGACCTATTTGGACTTACGGAGTAGAGCTTTGGGGCTCCACTAAGCCATCGAATTCCTGTCGTATCCAATCCCTACAGTCCAAAATCCTTCGTAAAATCCTCAACGCTCCTTATTTTGTTTAAAATACCGTCATCCATAACGACCTTAATGTCCCATTTGTTGCTGATTTGGCCCAAACCCGGTATCTTTCCTTTCATAACAAACTTCATTCCCACTCAAACCCTCTAGTTTCAAACCTAGCTTCCTCTTCGATTCCCGATAATCCCCCGAGGCGTCTGAAAAGAATATGGCCACGTGACCTTCTTAGTTGAACTAGTGATTTGAGTACTACCAGTGGGTAGTTTCTCAACTTGCCATTACTCATGTCATTTTGTATCACATAGCCTATTTACTGGATGTATTTTTTTTATTATACAGTTGTAAATATCAAAAATAAATTTAAAAAAAAAAAAAAAACTATAGCCCAGAGATTTTCTATTGGATTCATATCCGGAGAGTTACCTGACCATTCAAGGCACGTAATTTTTTTTCCTTTGAAATATTTCATCATCATCTTGGACACATGGCATGGAGCTGAATTTTGTTGGAAAACTGACCGTTGGCATCAACTTTTCTTAGCTCGGCTTCCAATTTTTGTTCTAGCAAGTCTTTGTATTTTTTTTATTTCATCATGCCTTCGATCGACACAAGGGATCCAGTACCTTTAAAAGAAAAGCAGCCCCAGAACATCTTCTTTAATGGATGTTTGACAGTTTGATCGAAATGTTATGTTGTAAGTTTTCGTTGTCGTTTTTTCTAACGAAATGAGATCGCTGTCCTTGTACCAAAAAATGGCTCTCATCTGAGAACAGCACTTTTCTCCAGCCTACATTTTTTTTTCGCCCAATGATATCGCTTTTTCATCAAAGCATCCGTCAAAAACTGTTTTTTTAAAGGTATAATTGTTTTTCTTCCACCTTCAATAAGACGTTATCAATCGTCCCAGTTTCCCTTTATTGCTTCAAAATCTTATTAACAGCTCCCAAATTCACTCCACACTCCTTGGCTATATCTCTTTGAGCCATTGATGTGTGTTCACTCAAAGTAACAATCTAAGTGCGTTTTTTTCGGAGATATCCATCTTCGAAAATAACAAAAAAAAAGTGTAGTTAAGTTTACGTCTGCAAAAAAAACTGTAGCTCTAAAAAATAACAAAATTTAATTTAGCTTTGTTGTGTCTCGTAACTTACTGATTGACAAAACACAAACAGAAAATAGCCGCCATTTTGACAAATAAACGTATTACCAACTGCGAAAAATAAAAATTTTCTCATTATCACGTGTTCACATTAATTAGCTCAGTACTGTACCTGCATAAAGGCTGGGTGAGCCGGAGGAAGGTCTTAGAACCCATAGTATCCATCCCCGGCTGATAAAAGATTAAGTAGCAGTCATCTGTCAGCGAGTGGGATTTGAACCCAGGACCTTCGAAAGGACAACTCAGCGCTCTACCACTGAGCCACTCCACTAAGCTATTTAACTATAGAAATATAATTAGCCCTCGTAATAATGATTATACAACTATGAATAAAAAAATTTTTTTTAGCATAACAACCTTCTATGCCCAAATTAGTGAGTTGTATGGGGGGACTTGAGAATTTTTTAAAAGGGAAAAATGCTTGGTGTTGCCGTCCTTCGGATGTGACGTAAAATGGTGGTCCCGAGCCTTTGAGATGTTATGCACACTTCTTAAAGATCCCCATCCTAATTATACCTCAATAGGCGAAAGTTAGGACCCCATTGTAGCATCGTCCAATCTGGCTCAGGAGCATCAAGTGATTTTGAATAAATAACAAACAAAATATAAGGGTATTCGTTCACAGAGAAATTTAAATATCTGGAAGCTAAAATGACTATAAAAAATAAAATTAGTTTAACCCAGTATTTCGACGAATTAAAAATTATGTTTCGGACTATATTTCGAACGTTTAGACGGCTTGGAATTCTGCCAACCCGCCCCGGACGATGACCAAAGCGTTGGCACAAAATACATTTTTTACTTCAGGGTACCCAATTTATAGAGGCTGGATGAGCCTCAGGAGGTTCTGTAGATCCCACAGTATTTACCCCTGGCTGTTAAAAAAGTTATCATCCACAGCTTTTGGCAGGGCAACTCAATGCTCTACACACTGAGATATCTCACAACCTGTTTTTCCCTCTGGTCTCCTTTAATCTATTTTGTTTTGTTAAATTCACTGTCTATTCATTTATTATTCAACTACCATACTACGTACCAGTAATCATATTCCGTTCTATTCCCCAGGTGCTATGTAAGATATAAAGATATGCTATTTTAGAAAATATCTCTGGCAAACAGGGCTCCTGGGTAAAATAAGATGTTCCAAGGATATATAGTTCGCCCCCTTCCTCAGCCTGCAGCATTATTTTTATTAAATAATACAATTATTTATTTTTTCCATAAGAATATCATTTTATGTCGTATGTTCATTGATTTTTTAAAATTAAACCTGTGGTTTGTTTCTAAAAGGGCCAAAGTCAAAAATGCCAAAAAAGCCAAAGTCAACATAGTCCTTTATAGAAATGGATCAGAAAACACTATCAATGACATTGGCTCACATTATAATGGAAATACAACCTATTTTAGTTTGTTATTAGGCATTGGCCTTTTTAGAATTAAAGATTTACTAAATTGGAAACTTTTGGTATAAATAACACAAAATTTGAAAAAATTAACATTGGCCCTTTTAGAACCAAGCTACAGAAATATATGTTAATATTGTTGAGATTTTTCTAGGGAAATTTTAATTTACCCCTCATCTTTTTTATTAATCCGGGAAAATTGCCTATTCCATAAGTAGAATGATAGTTATTTTCAAATATTTACTTCTATTTGATTAAGTAGATGAAAGTGATTTAGCTGAAAAATATTAATTGTTAAATTACTGTTGTTTCTTCATCATTAATGAAAGTTAGCATATTTTTACTAATCTTGCTTTCTATTATTTAATATTGTTTTATGCTCAGTTCTTATTTTTCTTATAGTTACAATTGTTTTATCTGGACCACAAAAACCCAAGAAGGAGACTTTATTGTTTGTTGGACAACAGTTAGCGGAGAGGTGATTTGTCCGTGTCCATACTCAAACACTAGGCTTTCTCTTATTCAGGAAACCCTTTATAATACAATACTTTATAGTGGTTGGGTGAGCCCCAGGAGGGTATATAGGTTCCACAGCGCCCACCTATCGTTGTTAACGAATAAAATAATTGATCTGTCACAGCCGGATTCGAACCTGGGACTTTCAAATCAGGAACCCACACCTCCACCCCCCACTTAGCTATCCAACCTGCATTAAATAATATAATACATATATTATGGTATTACATATAATTGATTCCATTGCACACACATATACCATTACATCTACTCAAGTAAGTAATTAAATAAAAATCCGTGCATTCCATAGTTATGGTTATTTTAGATAACTATAGTCGGAAAATATGAATGGAATATTGGAATTACATTTAAAACTTGTTTAGAAGTATTGTTTTCAAGTTATTTCCAATTAGAATGCAAATGGAAAAAACCACAAGCAAAGCCTTATGTTTCAAATCTGTAGTAAAAACAAACAATTACCAGTCGACGTTTCGCCTATTTAGGCATTATCAAGACACAACAAAGAGTAAAAAGACCTGTACCACAACGACCCGTGAACGAGTCTGGGGGTTAAGTACATGGTTGAGACTGTACTGTTTCATGGACAACGGATCTGCAAGGAGGTGACTTGTCCTAGGTCACGCTCAACCACCAGGTTCCCGCCTTTATTATGGGTACCCTATTTTTATAATATTTTATAAAGGCTGGGTGATCCCCAGGAGGGTCCTAGATCCTATATGATCCGTCTCCGGCTGCAAACAGACTAAATAAAAGTAACTGCCCGCAGCGGGATTTGAACCAAGATTTCCGGCATGGCAACTCAGTGCTCAACCACTGAGCCACTCCGCTCCCTACAACAAAGAGTAAGATCAATTCTTCTTTGAGATGTGATTGATGTTACTCTTTGTTGTGTCTTGATAATGCCTGAATAGGCGAAACGTCGACTGGTAATTGTTTGTTTTTACTCCAGATTTGAAACATAAGGCTTTGCTTGTGGTTTTTTCCATTTGCATTCTAATAAATGTTAATGTTTCATTTTGAGTTTTGGCTCTATTTTATTGTTATTTCCAATCTTTGTATTTTCAAGATTTTGAGCCATAATTTACAGATTCGGCACTTAAAATATGTGTTTTAGTTTTTCATCTAATTTATGAAGCTTTTGGTATATTATTCATTGCTAATTTTTAAAAAATTTCAGGAAAGTTTAATAATTTTTTTTCCTTTCACCTCCCCCTTATTATTTTCGACGATACTGAATGGGAGAGGATCCCGATTAGGACTTGAGATCCTATTCTGGGGGAATTGGCCTGTTCCGTCCTGTCCTCTCACCCGAAGTCCGCTGGAGAAAAAGTTTGATTAGAAACTTCTATTTACTTTTGCTTAGGATATTGGCTTAACATTTCAGTACTATCGATTATTTTGGCTTCCCTATACCAGAAGAATACCAATTATAAATTTATATTTATTTTATTTTTTTCTTTCCGATCGTTGAAGTATTGATAATTCTCTCAGCTCCTTCTTCATACAGGTGGGATTCCATGAAGATTTAAAAAAAAACTTAAAAATCCGTACCTTTACAACTCGTAAAGTGTCTTGGGTACTTGATAGAGACTATACTGTTTCTAAGATAACAGTTTTGCAGATATATCTGTTCGAGTTCACGCTCATCTGCTAGATTTTCTTTCTTATTAAGGATACCCACTTTAAAGAGACAGGATGTCCAGCAGGAAGATCCGCAGAGTCTTCTCCAGATGGATAGGGTCCATCCATGACTGCTAACAGATTAAATGAATTATCTGAAACAGCCGGATTCGTACCCGGAAACTTCAGCATATCAACACATTACTATACAGAGCTTCTCCGCTGAATTCTATGATGATAATTATCGACATTAATCAATTCAAAATTAAATAAACTGGAATCTTTTATAAATGATTGTGTGCTTACCAACTTACTAATAATTCAAAATCAATATCATAATTTGATTATTGATGTTGTTATCAAAAGTATCTAATAACTACGGAGTGTAAACAGAAAAATCAACAAAAAAATATAATTTATTTGTCGAATTTTTCTTGTCATTTTGTTATTTGTTAATTTATACATGTTTTGTTTTTCTTTTTCTACTTCTAATTAGGGTTATATATATTTATTAATTTATTATTGTATATTTATAGTGCTCTTCGATATCAATAATTATGTTTTATAATTTATTTTTGTATTATATTATTCTATATCTTCGGAACTAAAGTGGGTCAACTTATAGTTAACAAACGGGTCTATCGGTGGTGGGTCTATCATAGGTTACCGACTAATCCATATAATAACACTTTAATATTTTTAAAAAATCGGCCAAACGAGAAGCAGGGGAAGACAGTACATGAGGTGGAGGGATGAAATTACCCGAAGAGTGGGAACTAACTGGATAAAAGTGGCCAGGGACAGAGACTGTTGGTCTAGAATTGTGTGGAGTCTATAAAAGGGAAAAAGTTTTGTTTTGTTTTTGTAGTTCGTAGTGATTGTTGTTTTATAGTGATATAGTTTTATTATTTATTTATAATTGTTTTTAAAATAACGTTTTTGATTTGTTTTTTATACTAATGAATAATGAATCATGATTATAATATTTTATAATTACTTATTTATATTTGTTCTTAAAGAGTGTTTTTGTTTTTTGTAATCTGTGACGAGTATTGGTTATTTTATTTTATATTGTCACAAAAACTATATTTATAATATAATAAAATTATATTTTGGAGCTGAGCTCCTATTATCTCCTAAAGGAGAGGCTTTTGTCAAAATTTGATGTCAATAAGGCTTCATTATTATTATCATCTATTTTTTTCTCGCATTTGCGGGTTCAAAACAGAGATGGGGGACAAGTCCAACCATCTGCAGTTATTATTTTTTGATTTTTATATTTTTCATCTCTAAACATTCAGAAATTTTCTGACGATCCTGGCTGTGTCTAGGAGAACTCCCTGTTGAGCCTCCTTTAAAACCTCGACCGGAATTCCCAGTTTCTCAGTGCCCTCCACCGTGGATTTAGGAACTAATCCATTCGTGGAGATTATAATAGGTGTCACCACCACGCTTTCCATATGGTATAGCTCCTCAAGCTCAGCCGCAAGATCTGGATGCTTTCGAAGTTTCTCACCAACAGTTGAGTTTATTATTATTATTATTTAAAAAAATTAATATATCGAGTTTATTCACTTTAGCTGAAATTCTTCACTACACCATCACTTATTATTCCATCAATTATGTCAAAGTCTACCATCATTCATCAAAATATTATTAAATATTAAGGGTTCTCTTAGACCCATGAGGCTAGCCCGTCAGATCCAGCTAGCTGTCGGAATTTTAGTACCAGCTAGGCGCGACTGACGTTTTATCGGGGTATTCTATATTCATGGTTTACCTTAATTCTACCTGACATCTGTCGAACGGTGTCAAGATTTAGCTTGATATAATAATAATATTTGTTTATTAATTTTAAAACAAATATTGGATCATTTTCTGTACTAACAAAAAAAAATTATGTTTTAATATGATAGAGACACAAATATAAAATAATTATATGTATGTTGAATCTCTGAAACCCAGATGAGGCGTTCAGGATCAAAAGCAGGTAACTGCAAATTTAAAAAATTGTTTATTTCATATTTTTCGCTGATTTATTTAGGCAATGATTTATTCCCCATAAACTACAGGTTCAGTGCCGACTAAAACAATGAGAAATGAAGCGGCAAAATGTCGTGGTAAACAAAATTGTTTGACTAAATTAGCGAAAAATCTTAAAGTTGACTTGAAATTTTGGAATATACTTAAGTCCAAAATATAGTATATCATAAGTCCTTTCAATATAGTATATTCAACGAATACTTACATTTTTACAATTTAACGTTTGCTTTTTACATTTTTATTTTTAAACAAGCTCCTCAAATTGATAAAGCCTTATTTGTAGTTGTATCATGTTTGAACTTGAAGCTTTATGGTAATATAATTATAAGTTAAAATAGAAATTATATTATAAGTTAAAATAAAAAATATGTTTTATGGGAATAATGACATACAGTCATTTTGATACATGGTCCATTTTTGCACTTCATTAGAATCAAGCTGAATCTTCGTGAATAACTTCGTTTCGATAAGACGCACAACAATGTCCTGTGCGAAAATTCTCGATTGTGGTAGCTAACAGAGCAAGGATAAAATATGTCGATTTGATGATTCTCAAAAATTTATTACTAACTGGTTTTTTTTTTTTATAAATCTCAAGATAATTATCTAAATTATTTGAAAACAATATTGAGATTTAACAAAAAAAAAAACAAGTTAGTAATAAATTTTTGAGAATCATCAAATCGACATCTTTTATCCTTGCTACCTCTGTTAGCTACCACAGTCGAGAATTTTCCCACAGGGAATTGTTGGGCGTCTTATCGAAACAAAGCTATTCACGAAGATTCAGCTTGATAGTGATCAGCAAACTTTTCAAAAAATTCTAATGCTTAATAAAAGAAATAAAAATTAGTCAAAAAAGTTTCAAGCTTTTAAAAATTTTCTAATCATTAATAAAAGAATTTCAATACCACCATTATAATAGGAATGTTTTGCTTTAAATTAACCAAATTTTATTTTATTTTCTTAATTTCACATGGAACGTTCAAATCCTCTATTGAAAAATTATGTTTTTTTGAGTTCTGTGTTGTTATTTGGAATGAGAGAAATATTTATTATTGATTTTTTCTTTCTTTTCTATTCTTCTTTATAATTTTTTTTAAATGACATATAATAAGGGATGACGCCATGATAGATGTGCTCTCCTACACCTCCGCCATTCCAGCCCATTCGATGGTAGCGATGAAGGAATAAATATATAAGTAAACAGAGAAATAAGTAACATTGGCTTTAGTAACGTTTCGTAAATCGCATTGTAAAAATAACAATTCGTAACATTTTCAAAAGTAATTTCCATGAGGAAATATTAGTGATTGGTAGTCAAGTAGGTAATTCTTATATCAATTATTTATTATAAGTTAATAAATAATGCTCTACTATAAATAGCTCTGATATTTATAGTTAGAGTTAGTAGAGAATATCGGTCACAACATGCGGGGAACTTGTGCCAAATGGTCAGGAGAAGACCTCCAGACTATGTTCCCGGTCAATATAGATCTCTGAGTGCCCGTCACTGTGTAAATATCATTAAGTCTATGTATTCATTTTATAGAGATATACAGGCATATATGTATATTGAATGTAATTTATAAAGGAAAGTTAAATGAATTTATGTCAGAATAGACAATATGTGCTAAATGGCATTTGTATGATTTCTTAAATAAATATATATATTTTTTAAATTTCAGAATAGAACTAATGCACCTGCTCAAGAGATAAACGAAATTGACATACGAACATACTAATGACCAAAAAGTAGTTTTTTCTTCATAAGGGAGTAAAACTCTTTTGCCATCAATAATATTTAGGGAACGGGATAACTCAGTGTGTAAGGTTAAAATTCAGCTGTAATAGATAAATTATTTTATTTTTTTAACAACCAAGGATGGAGTCTGAGGGATCTACAGGACCTCCTGGGGCTCATCCAGCCCCTATCATACCCTTAATTGAAGGAACACCAATTAGTTGAGCGGGTTCTCAGACAAATAACCTCCCTGCTTATAATGGGTGTTTTTTTAAGCTAGATAGAACTTTAAATTGTAAACAGTAACACAAAAAATTAAATTGTAATCAAAATTTTTTTTTTATTCGAAAGATCAATACGCGACATTAACATTTGAAAATGATTTCGGGCATATGGGCACCGCGGCTGTTCTTGACGAAGCGCATTCTGGACGTCCAATTTTGGGCCACTTTTTCGAGCACTGCTGGCCGTATGTCACGAATAACACGAACAATGCTGGCTTCCAAGGCGTCAATTGTTGCTGGTTTATCAGCATAAACCAGTGACTTCACGTAGCCCCACAGCACGACCTTGGAGGCCAATTGACAGGTCCATTTATCGAAATCAACCAAAAATGCGCCTCATCGCTGAACACAATTTTGCGATAAAACAACGGGTCAGTTGCCAACTGCTCTAGAGCCCAATCGGCGAAAGAAGTATACGAAATGTCAGAGTATACTGAAACAAATAAAAAAAAATTTTTGATTACAATTTAATTTTTTGTGTTACTTTTTACAATTTAAAGTTCTATCTAGCTTAAAAAAACACCCTTTACATTGCCATGGAAACAGTACATTCTCAACCATTCACTGAACCGAAGGCCCTTCATGGGTTGTAGAGGTTATATAATTTATTCGTAATATATTGATATATAATCCATGCAAATTTATTCCCTCTTATCGCCAGAAATGCTACCGTATCTGCTGTTATTTTAAATTAAATATTTACTATATATTTCGCATTATCTATATATCCATCGATCCTTGACTCCTAAACAGTTATTATCCACGAAACTAAATTTTATTTAAAAGGAAAAAACATTGCTGATATATTTTGTTATCTACCTATGAAATTATTTATATATTTGGACAAACGTTTGGTTGTTGTTAATATTACCAAGAATAGCTTATTCACTGATCTTACTATCTCGGATTTGAGAAAGCTTTGGATACACTAAGAACTGGATTCTTCTTTACATGTGTAAGGAATGTAGGAATGGTATTACAATTTTCCGAGAGGCGAATATAAGGCAAAGAGACGGTACTTATAAGTGTATATATATATATATATATATATATATATATATATATATATATATATATATATCTATATATATTTTGGAGTAGTCTTTTTGTTTTCTAATGACTAAATCCAAAGGCTCATAATTGAAAATAATGCTTTAAAAGCAAGCTTAGGTTAAATTTTAAAAGTGTACAAGTACAAGTTTTTTATTTACCGATCATACATAGCATTTTGTGTTCGAAATATTTTGGGTTACATAACGAACGAAGTTCTTCTTTACATGTTTAAGGGATGTAGGAATGGTATTACAATTTTTAGAGAGGGTTGGGCGAAGAGGCGTTATTTAAATGAGAAGGGAGGGAGCATTGCGGATTAAGGGTTGTTGGGGGTTGGAATCCTGAAGGAATATATCAGATTAATATGGGATCAGTTAGGCTGAGCGGAGGGGATCTGTTTGATAGGAACGGATGTGCAAGGCGGAACGGGGCAGGCGTCTCTGAAGGCTACGAATTTAGCGGGCCAACGGGAGAGTTAGCGAGGCAAATTGGATAAATTACCCAGCGGTCGGGGGGAAAACAATTCAGCTCGGCTTTTTGTGGGCGAATATATTTCATAGAATACGAACAATTGAGGTATCGTAACTTGTTTCGGAACAAAACGCCGTTATCGCCGTTATCGTTTTGTTAATGAAGATTACTTTAGCATTACTAATTGGTAATTAAAAATAATTAATTGAAGTGGTTTTTATTTTTTTTATTCTGTACACTTAGCTCCCGGAAATATACGTCAAATACTTTATAAATAGATAGGATCTAGGTTATTAAAGTAGTAATAATGTGACCTATACCTACTTGTGAAGTGCAAGGTTTCTGTAACATATGTTTGATAGTCCTTTGTCTCAATTTGTCAATGATTACCTCATTACATTCCAAGACTCTAATGAAGAATAATTAATTCAGTTTATTCGGGTATTTTTCCTAGTGGTATTTTTGTTAATTGTTACTGATTTTTTTGTTTAGTTTAATAAATGTTCACATATTTGGGATGTTTAAACTGATATTACTTCATATTTACGATAATAAGATATAGAATTACATAAATTGAATTGATGATTGTTCTTTAGAATATTGGTATGTAATGATGCAACAATTGACAAAGTGAGCCAAAATCCTCTAAAACAAACGTTACAGAAAACTCGTACCTCACTGGTAGGTATAGGCTACATTATTACTGTTACATGTCCTATCTATTTATAAACTAAACTATTATATATATATATTTCTGGGAACTAAGTGTACATAATATAGCAAATAAAAATCACCTTTTTTAAATTGTAAGCTCCAACTAGTGATATATACACCCACACACACAGTCCAATTCCCTTTTTGGTTCATTACGTGGTAGGGATTATACTGTTTCTAGGACAGTGATCGTGTAACGGAGGTGGTATATCCGAGATAACGCTCAACCATATTTTCCCAATTAACGGTACCCAATTAATAGAGGCTGGGCTAGGCCCTGGAGGGTTTCCGGATCCCACAGGGTCCATCCCTGAATGTTAACAAATTAAATAATTTATCTGCTACAGGTGGATTCGAAGCCGGCTGGACTATACGACGTAGTAAAATCAAAATAAGCTAAATTGGAATTACGTCAGGTTGGATAACGCTCGTTCCAAACATGATACTTATGTTAAAACCTTTTTACCTCTATTCTCTTTGAATTTACCGCCAGTTTTCTTCTTTACTTTAAAATACCCACTTTATAGAGGCTAAGTGAGCCCCGAAAGGGTTTCCTTCGGCACTGCAACTCAGCGCTCTAAGGTCATCAATAAGTTACTGTATGAAGCTTATTACTATACAACTAGATCCTCAGACGCACTTACCAAGGTTATAACATCGAGTTAAAAGAATATTCTCATTTCTTCGGAAAGTAATACTTTCTTGTTTGATTTATATTTTCCTCGCAGGAAATAATAAAGATATCTGTACGCCCCCTTATTGAACAGTAGATCTAAACATTTAGTGAATTCCTCATATTCTCTCATGTGGATGGGGCTGTAATATCTGGAAACTTGTTTATCTTTCTATGTCTAATCGGATGATACTACATCGGGAGTCCTAAATTTCGTAAATCCAAGAATAATTATGAACTGATTTAACGAGTATTGGACTTCACACAGGCTCAGAGCCGTCACTTTACGTCCCCTCCGAAGGAAGGCAGAACCCACCTGCCAGGATGCGAATTTGCGACTTTGAAAATAGAAGACTGTTATGGGGTTATATGTGACCCCGAAATCGGAACATTTTTTATGTCAATATGGGACAGACAACTGGCTTATATTGAATACAAGATTTTTAATTTAGGACTCCTCTGACGCTATTTTATGGTAATCTTATGATTAGTATTTTTCACTCAAACTAGTAATATTTGTGTAACTCGGATTTGAGCTGTTTTAAAACGAGTTGATATATTTAGTTGATTTGAGGCTCAAGATTATTTGAATAACATGATAAAATAATATTAATAATTGTTTAATTACGTAATTATATTGTAAATGTCGAGGCATATGAGGTTTTATTAAGTCTTTATTGATTTCACATTATTAACACATAGGCCAAGAGAAAAAATAAACAATAACAAAATACTCGCAGCTGGCGGAATTGTCTCTAGTGGCATCATAGAGGATCTAAAATAGAAAATTGAAAGCCGTAAATGTAAAGAATAATAAACTTTACTGTTACAATAAACTGTGTTATAAAAAAACGATGTTTATATTGTATATATTACCCGCAGAGTTATATCTCATATTCTTTTCTTTATTGTATAAAACAATAAAAGTATTATTTAAAATTTTATTATTATTTAAAATTTAAAAAAATCTGGACTTCTGGACTACATTGTTGGGATAAAAATCCCATATTAGGATGCAGTTTAAAATACATAATTGAATATGAGTCGTCCAGGATCAAAAGAGAATAACTCTATATTTTATAAATTGACTTTTTCACTCGTTTTTTCCCCTGTCCCACTACAACCCATAAATGGTCTGGGGTTCAGTACATAGTAGAGACTCTACTGTCACGTAGTCACTAGGTCACGCTCAACTGCCAGATTTCCCCCCTTATTTGGGCACCCCTTATGGGACAGCGAGAGGCTGAGCCCCAGGGGGGTCCTAGATCCCATAGGATCTATTTCCGGCAGCTTACAGGTTAAAGCAAATATACCACAGCGGGATTTGAACTCAGGACCTTCGGTACTACAACTTTTATACTCTCGAAACTTCAGGTTCAGAATTTAACCTAGTTGGGATATATTAGAATTTTAGTAAAGAAATATGTAATTTTAAAAATATTGGAAAAGCTCATACTTGAAATAATTTAACATTTTTTTAAATATGATTTAATTAAATAAAAAAAATCCTTTGAAGAGAAATTTTACAGTCTCTTGCTCAATTTAATTACGTGCTGAATGAGAGCACTCAGGAAACATTAAAAATAAATGAAAGAAAATGGAGGAAACAACCCTTGCTTAAGTTAAGAAGTAATTACATTTATTTTAAAGGGTCCGTATTTATATTGGGAAAGAGAAAACCATTTTGCAGTCATTATATATTCTTAATCCTTATGTATCATTTGAGACGTTTTGACAACACTGTGTCATTTTCAATCTTTTAGATTTAGTTTTCTGCATCAGGACCAATCATTTATATAACTTTATAACAGTTATAAGTCTAAAAATTCTCAAAGTCACATTCATTTTAAATTTTTTTTATAAAACACTAGGAGATCATCTATCCTCCGTGGTCAAGATAATATTACAATCAAGTATTGTAATAAATCAATGGATTTATGAATGAAATCATAAAAAAAAGAAAGAAGAGAATTTGATAATCTTTCATTATTTCCTCCGTATATTTAAATAATTAGGCATTTCCTTTGTAGCATATTCAATGTTTATTTGTGATGTTCTATGCATTCGTATCATCAAGGCTGATTAAATTTTGAAATATTTATCCTGGGTATCTTAGGAAGGGATTGTCATAATTAAGGGAGAGTAGTTATCAAAAATGTAGTTCGGGGCCGCCAACTCCCATTTTCTTAATTTACCTTTTTTAAGAATGATACTTAAAGAAAAAAAATTATAACTAATGAAATTAAAATAAAATTAATTAAAAAAAAAGAATAGTCATCAAGAAGATTGTTTCCCGCGGTCCAAAGTTGACGAAAACCGATAAACAAAAGTAATATATAGGAAATTATTCGGTAATGAAGTAACTTCTATGACTTTAAACAAAAACGGGTAATTTTAAAATACTAATAAATGAAAATAAATACTAATGTCGTATTAATATAATACCAATGTTACACATTGTCCCTTTTACAATTATAATAAATCATTACACGAAGATCTCAACATACCACTCGTATGACTGACACAATCAAGTAAAATACAAAAATGTCATGACTAACTTGCTGGACATCCAAACTTACTGGTACAATCATTACTGACAGATTCATTAATACAGAATCCGACAAGGAGACTGAATCGTCTCTGGAGCATGGACCTACTAAAGTGAGATGAACCACGCTAGGAGTGGCTTCAATGGGAGGTTTCTCCATGCACGCTTTCACGAGAATCCCTTAGGGGAGGTTTTCCTAAGAGGATCTAAAATACATTATGTGCCAATGGCTTTTGTATGATTCCTCAAATAAATATTTTTATTATTATTAAAAATATATATAACTACAACACATTGTGGGTCTTGGGTTCAGTACACGGTGGAGACTGTACTGTCACTTGGACAGTAGTTGTGCCGAGAGGTGATTCGTCAGAGATTACGGTGAACCGCCAGGTTTTCCCCTTTACTTTAAGGTACCGACTTTATAGAGATTCGGTGAGCAACAGGAAGGCCTGTTGATCCCAGAGAGTACCTCCATGGCTGTTAACATATTAAATAATTTATCTGCAATGGCTTGATTTGAACCCGGGATCTTCAGCTTAGCAACTTAGTACTCTAAACTGAGCTACCCTGCTCCTTCATAATATATTAATATACATATTTAAATTTTGATTAAATATATATAACACGCATTCTGGGACTGGATGTAAGGGTGATTGGGATGTGGAAAGTATTGATGAACTACAGAATGTTATTAATTCGATATGATTGTTCTCAGTGAAAAATACTATAAATAAATTTTTTTTAAAATGCGGCTGAGCACTCGTAAATTAAACTATTAGTATTCAATATAAGCCATCCAGTTATATATTTTATCAAAAAAAGAT
Organism: Troilus luridus; assembly: GCA_964056705.1. Taxonomy (NCBI): domain Eukaryota; kingdom Metazoa; phylum Arthropoda; class Insecta; order Hemiptera; family Pentatomidae; genus Troilus; species Troilus luridus. Next base: position 55,650,224 of record OZ057417.1, on the reverse strand, counting down.
TATACATTTTGGAGTCTCCTGTGGTGTATTGGTTACCATCACACCCTTCTGTGTTCAACGTCGTTGGTTCGAAGCCAACGATGGCTTTAAGTTAAAGGGAGTAAAAATCTTCACATAGGACTTAAAATGGCGGTCTCGATCATGTGCCTGTTTAACGATCCCTATCTTGTTTGGCATGAAAATGGGATTGAGTTATGACAAATTATTTTTAAAGTAAACACAAGGAATAGTTTTGACAACTAAAAATGAAAGTTTTAATAAAATAAAAGTTACTTACAAAGTTCATAGAAACTAAATAACTCCCAGTTTTGACTTATTTCTCTTTCTATCTTATTGCCATTACTACCATTTCTACGACAAAAACAGAGAATTTTTTAAATTTATTTAACTACCTTTTCCGTGCAACGCCTCAATTATTCATGGACAGGCATAATTTAAGACTTTCACTGTAGCATCGATCAGCTATAGAAGCATAAGGTGATGTTTAACGAATGAACAATTAATCTATTAAATGTTGTAGTTTAGAATTTATTTTGTAGAGAAACGATATAATTAATTCGACCTTCCAAATCTTGTAGGAAGTTATGAAAAGTTAATTTTACAGTGAACACAAAAAACTCTTTAGACAACTAAAAATGAAAGTTTCAATGAAATATTAGTTACTTATTATATAAATAAATAAAATAATATAAATAAATTATAAATAAATAAATTATTATATAAATAAATAAATAAATATTAGTAAGCGTTCATAGAAAATAAATAACTCCCAGTTTTGACTTACTCCTCTTTCTATCCAGTGGTATCAATTACTCAATTATCTATGAAAAAACTGAGAAATAATTTTGTTTTTGCTTTCTACCTTTTCCATGTCAACGACTCAATTACACTTGAATAGGAGAAATTGAGGACCCCCAAACATCGTAAAATCAGCTATAGAAGGATGAAGTAATATTAAATGAATGAACAATAAACCTAGTTAGGGTACACTCGTGAAGGTTACTCATTTTGTCTGAGTACAGAGTAACAACCTAATTTTCGTATATTTGATAAGACGTAAGACGTTATTGTGTAGGAGCTCATACACTTCATTTGGTAAAGTGGACTCTATTGAGAGGAAATCCTAGGAAGGTTGTCGAAAGAGCACCGAGGCGTACAGAACCATCATGATTAGATTCATGAGAATCAGAAGACATGTCCAAGCTCACTAAATCCTTTCGGTCATTTCCAGAGTAAAGGATGTCATTGTCTCTTCTCTCACAGGCCATTTCCAACATCTAATGTTCCCCACGTTCATTCAATTATCTTATTATAATTATAAATAGGTCATAAAACAAAGTAACAATAGGTTACTTGAAAGCAGTCTTGCAGAAAAGCAACTCTGCGGTGAAAAGAAACCGCAATGCTTTCTGTGGTCAGAGGTTCAACATTTTTTGTGGCTTTATGAAATTCGTTTATGGGACAATTAATCTCTTGCCTCTTTTTATTTAGGATATTAGGATTTTACTCATACAGTATCATTGTTTATTTGCCGCTATAAACCACTATTTTTATGATTATCAATAACAGTATTTTCCTCTTGGAATCTTTATAAGAACTAGTGACATTTCTATAAAAAATGATGTTTATACTGTATATATTACCCGCAGAATTTTCTCTCGTATTCTTTTGATTATTCTATAAAACAAGGGAGCGGAGTGGCTCCCTTCAGAGAACTGAGTTGCCATAGCGGAAAACCTGGTTCAAATCGCGCTGCAGGCAAGATTTGTATTTAGACTGTTTGCAGCCGGAGATGGATCATGCTCTATAAAATGTTATAAAAATAGGGTACCCAAAATAAGGGGGAAAATCTGACGTTTGATCTAGGGCAAATCACCTTCCTGGAGAATAGTTGTCCATAAAAAAGTGCAGTCTCTACCATGTACTGAACCACAGTCCCATCACGGGTTGTAGTGGTACAGGTTTTGTATTTATTTATTTTTTACCTTTTAGTTCAAAGTGTTTTTTTTATGTTTTCTCAAACAAGCTCTATTATTTATTTCCCGAAAAATATACGAAGCACCCCATTGATCTTGCCAGTAGTCATATACTTATCTCAAATATTAAGCCATGTATGGAATAGTACATGCCTTAGTACTTGGTACAAGTCGGTACCGAGCCGCTGTTAATTTCTGTTTCGCGGTTCCTGTAAAAAAATTAAAAATCCTTTTTGTTACTATGTTTTCATCCATTCTCATTGGATTCCATGATGTATCACTGTTTTTATCCATATTTTGCAACGAATCCTTTCTGTTTCACTATCAATTTTGTATTGTTTTTTATTGATAAAGTAAGAGGAAAATGTACTTAAAATTTATCCCTTTCTTATTCTATATTATCTAATATATCTTCTTAAAATATTATGGTATTTCATGTTTTGCAATATTGAGTCTTCTTTTGCGAAGGGAACGCATAACATTGAGCCACAAATAACCTACCATTGAAATGATTTTGACTTGTAATCTTCTAAAGCTACCTTTTGAAATACATTTCTTACTCAAAGGGTTTAATCTCAACTAGCATCTAAACCCTTCTTTGCTCTCTATGTCAAACAATCTTTTGAGAATTTTTCAAAAGGTCTCCAAGGTAGCCTATCTTAGGTACTATTATTTCATTTTTAATTTAATGTTTGGCAATTTTTTAAATTACATCTAGAAAACAAAGGTTGTACCTTAAATTAAAAAAATTGAAAAAAATATTACACACCCACTACATGATTATTTTAATACCGCATAGAAGCTATCATACAAAATTTTTAATTATTTGACAATCGACAATCACATGTAGCATTTATTTTACTTTTTTTAATATAATTTTTAAAAAATGAAAACCTCTTTATCTAAACACGCTGAACATTCGTAATATGCCAATGTTAATTATTTTTTGATGAGATATTTGAATGTGCACGAAAAAAAACCAGCATTAAATAATGAAACATGCTTTTTTAAAAATGAAATCACTCTATTAAAAACAAAAATGCTTTATTTTCTTTATAAAAATGTCTCTTGAGCTTTTTTATCTTCAGTTTGTTAAGTATTATTTTTTATAAGTCATAATTATGTATGAATCCTCCTCATGATGTAATTAATAATAATAATAATTTATTTACTTAGCATAGTTTCTTAAATACATAAAGTATAGAATACAGTAGAGGTGGGCCAGTATGTAATACTTAGTATCAGCATAAGGACTATATTCTCTCTCTCTCTTTCTCTCTCTCTCTCTCTCTCTCTCTCTCTCTCTCTCTCTCTGCATATATATACCCATGACTTTGAGCAAAGGTGTTATATTTTCCCAAAGAAAATAAAGTCTAGTAATAAATTACCTTCAAATTTTAATTTTCCAGTACCCTTACTAATGAAGTGGTTTACAGTTATTATTGTAACAATCTACTAAATGTCATTTGAAAAATAAATATATATACATAATAATATAAATAAATATATATATATATATATATATAATAAATAAATATTCTTAATAATTAAGGTAACGCATTATTTTCACATTATGAAGTATATTTTTTAAATTTTTATATGATAATGGCGATGGATTTTTTTATTATAATAAAATTATTATACAAAAAAATGTCCTAGTTTATTTTTTGTCTAAAAATATAACTATTATAATATTAGAGCATTTTGACCATATCAATTTTTTTAGCTTCATATTTATCAGGATATTTATTTATTTACGGATTTACATATAAAATTGGAAACAAGTTTTTGAATTTGAAATATGAATATATAAGGAAAGTGGGATGGATCATATAGGATCTAGGACCCTCCTGTGTTCACCCAGCCTCTAAAAGTCGGTACCCAAAATAAGGGGGAAAATCTGGCAGTTGTGCGTGATCTAGGACAAATCACCTCCCTGCCCAAACCTTGTCCATGACACAGTACAGTCTCTACCACGTACTGAACCTCAGTCACTCCATGGGTTTTAATATATAAAGTACCAGTTTACTTGTTCATTTGCTTTCGTTGATTAATTTAATTTAAATTCGAGTTTTCTTGAGCTTACAGCGTACACTGTTAAGTGTATTTAAGTAGAGTTAAGTGTGCCCTAAGATAGTTAACAAGAGTTAAAGGGAAGTTTAATTTGGTCTACTTATTCTGTATGAGCCAGAATAGCAAGTGTATTTCACATATTATTTAGTATCTACACGTGTATTATTTAGTTCACGCTCTTAAATATGTAATTGTGTAATCAAATATATATAAAATTAAAGAGTTATAAACCGATAAGAGAGGGAGCGGAGTGGGTCAGTGGTAGAGCACTGAGTTGCCATGCAGGAAATCCTGGTTCAAATCCCGCTGCAGGCCATGACTTTTATTTAGTCTGTTTGCAGTGGGAGATGGATCATATAGGATCTAGGACCCTCCTGAGGCTCACCCTACCTCTATTCACAATAAACAGACTATAATTTAAACAAACATACAAATATGTTTATGCACCCGTACTATTATTTAAAAAAAATTAAAATATTCTAGCCCTTTTATAACGGATTTAAGGAGTGGGAAAGCTCAGTGTGTAAAACGCTCTGTAGGCGGTGTTCGATCAAATAGTTATTCTGTACAGCCATAAATGGGGCATTTTCAGACCCTCTAAAAGCTGGTACCCTTAACTGGGGGGAAACCTGGAGGTTTAGTGTGATTTCGAATGAATCAAAACCGTTGTCTTAAAATCTTTTTGTACCACATACTGAATTCAAGACCCTTCATTGGTTGTAATAGTGTACATATTTTTTATTAGTAAATTATTTGTATTTTTATTTCGTACTAGCCAGCCACGTATTGCTGTTGCAGTTATGATAGTTTAAAAAAAAATACTACCTACAAATTTGAATTTTAAAGAAATAATGAATGAATGAAAAAATGAATTAAATTGATTTTTGATTTTACATATTATTCATCCTATATCTAATTATAGGATATAATAAATAAATAATACACGAAATTCTTAACTGATAAAAAATAAACATTAGTTTAATGAATGAGGAATATTAAGGTTGATTTTTAATTGACATATCGAAAATGCAGCAGGTTAGGAAAAAATGTAATTTCGCAATAAAAATATCCCGCTCGTTAATCGAAATATATTTAAAGTTGGACAATGCTACAAATCTGTGCGAAAGTTCATTAAAATCGGTCCAGTAGTTTCGGAGATCAGCCCGGACAAACATCGTGACAGGAGATTTTTATATATATCGATAAGATTCCAGTTATTTGTTAAATGCTAGGGATTGAACTCAGAATCAATTAGACAGAAATGCGGTTGGGCTCAAATTGTAGCAAATTTAATCTACTTTAAAAATGGTTACATACGTTTTTTTTTTCCAAAAACGCACCGATTAGAAGATACAGGCCAAAAACTGAAATAAATCCGAAAATTTTAAGGTTTTTCGGGCACCGAAGGTTTCCCTCGTCATTTTTACGTGGTTTCTCTCCAGGAGAACCTTCTTTGCGCCTTTAAAAATATATGAAAAAAAAATTAGCCGAATTGGTCGAGCCGTTTTCGAGTTTTGTGGTTAGAAAGGAAATGGCGATTCATTTTTATTATATAGATATCAATACTATAACGTTATCTGTTTTTGCTTAAAGCGTTGAAAGCCTTACTATAATTTGTACTATATAGCAAAGTCTTCTTCATTCCATAATTTATCCATAAAATATAATTTTGGCCAACATTGCACCACACGAAACAATTATCTTAATGACTGGCCTTCTTTTTATTCATTTTTCTATAAATTATTTATCCTTAAGGAGATGGGGGCTGACGGCACTTGACCTTTGAGGTCTTCAAACCTTCTTGGGCTAACGCAGCCTTTATATAATGGGCTCCATCAAAGAGAGGGGAAACGTAACAGTTGAGCGGAATTTGAGACAAATCACCTCCCTTTACAACCGTTAACCAAGAATGAGTACAGACTCTACCATGTGCTGAGCTCAAGACCTTTCATTTGCTGTAGAGATACAGTGAGGGTGATTTCAGCGAAAAACCTGGTGACTGAGTATGATCCTCACCAAATCCTCTCCCTGCATAACCTTTGATATGTAAACAGTGTCGTATCTACCATGTACTATACAACCCTTTTTTTTATGACGAATGAATATATCTCCCGCAAAATCGGTCATCAGGAATTTAACATTTATTCTTGTTTATTACTATTATATTACGAAAACACAGAAAAACTCCAGAGACTTTAGGGCAACCCTCATTTTTTAATCCTTGGACTTAGGCTAAAAAATTCAGAAGGGGGAAAGGTCTCTTTAAGTCGGGAGGGGATTGAGTTAAGATCCATATACAGTAGAGGTCTCCCTGGAAGGAATTCCACCATTCCATATAGACATTCTTTCCAGAAACAAATATTTTATGAGCACATATTATGTTTAAGGAAATATATAACCATGAACATAAACACCTGAAGCATTGATTCGCTTAAACTTATTTTTCTGAGTGTTAAAAATATGTTTTCGTTAATTAATTAGTATGAAACAAGAATTATCCTCAATCGAGTTGGTATAATGCAAATCGTTGTTCTATATCTTAGTCGTTTAGATCTCAGGGTGGCACCTCCTGTTTCTCTTGTTGAAAAAATATTAGATTAATGATTATTTATTTTCCCAGCGCAGTCTTTATCTATTTTAGGACTGCATAGCAAATTCACATAGAAAATCGCACTGAAGCTAATATCTTAGGTTTGGATTGGTTTGTTAATTGAGGTTGTATGATTCATTTGAAGGTCTAGAATAGAGATAAAGCAGATAAGTGTTAAAAATTCAATGTTGGTAGCAACCGAGAAATACAGCTTTTATTAAAAAAAAAAAACCCTGGTGGGCTTGGGTTCACTACGTGGTAGAGACGGTACTTTTTCTAGTACAACGTTGTGCAGGGAGGTGATTTGTCCGCGATCTGGGCGATAGTTGCAGGATGAGCACAGGAGGGTCTTCAGATCATAGAAAATCCATCCCCGGCTGTTAACAGAGAAGATAAATTATTTGCCACAGCCGGATTTAAGCCTGGACCTTCGGAACGGCAACCCATTGCTCTGTCACTCAGCTGCGCTCCCCTTTTTATTATTATTACCAAATGTATTTTGTGTCTACCAACTACAATGACGTTTAAATACCTGGTATTATTCAGCAGTTAGTATCAATAAATGTCTTCCAACTAACTCATTGTGATCAGGTTGTGGGATTTTCGGTCCAAGGTCCAAATTAAGTAAATAAAAAAAAATCCAAAGAAACTAGGTTGTATTCTTAACATAAGATCGTACACCAACCAGAAATCATAAATAAATAATTAATTTAAAAAACAAGGATTATATACAATAAGATTTACAAATTATCTTAGGATGCTTACCGCTGAGCCGCGAATAACAATAAACATATGCATCCGCATGTGACGATAGCTCACCGTAGAATGAGCTCACAGATAGGTAGAGAGAGATGGACGAAATTATTGACAAAAAAACTCGTTAGAACTTCATAAATTTACGATAAAGTGATGAATAATTGCTCATATATATATATACATATATGAGCAATTGTAATGTATGTATATATATATATATATATATATACATATATTACCTGTTTCTAGCTAGTAATTGCATCGTTCCTGTTTTGAAACGTACAAAGTAGTCTGTCATAAGTTAAGATAATCGGACCAAAGTTTGTAAACTTACGAAAGTATGCTTTAAAAATATTTGAATAATAAAAATTCTTTAGACAGAACAAATGTTTAGTTTATAATAGTTTCGTGTTTCTTTTGTTCTTCTTCGCCTTCCGCTGTTATATCGTAGTTTGAGGGTGCCCATGCTGGACCGGACATTCCTATCTCTTGTCAATTCTCTTCCCCTTCTTCAATCCATTCCCCTGGTTATAAAAGTTTATTTTATGTCCCCCCCCCTTCTTCTCTTTGGCCTTCTTCTTGATCTACCATCATCGAACTCTGTTTCATAGATTGTTCTTGACGCTCTACTTCCATCTTTTTTAAATACCGTCCATACTTTCGCAGTTGATTTTCCTCAGTAACAGTTGGAAAAGGCTTAACTTGGAGGTACATTTATCGTTGTATACCTAATTCTTTCCCTTCTTTTGTTACTTTTTATTCTCCAAAGGAATCGCTTCGCAGGACTCTGAAATGTATTATTATGTTTTGTCAATGTGGTCCAAGATTTGTAGAAACATATGAGTAAAGGGATGGAATTCCATTGATAACTACCTCTTATTAAGGAATTTATCAAAAGTTAATAATAAAAAAACTGTACCACTAAAAATCATGAAGGGTCTTCGGTTCAGTAAATGGTAGAGACTGTACTATTTCCTAGGAAAACGGCTGGGCCGGGAGGTGATTTGTCCGAGATCACGCTCATCTGCCAGAATTGTCTCCCTATTAATTATTTACATTTTATAGATGCTGGGTGATCCTCAGGAGGCTATTCGGATCCCACAAGAACCATCTCCGCCTATTAACGGATTAAATAAATTATCTGCCTCAGCCGAATTTGAGCCCGGGACCTTCGGCTCGACCGAGTTACTCCGCTCCCTCAGAAGATAATATTCTTTATAAAATTTTGATAAATGCATACTTTTATTGGATTTAAAGCATACAAAATAAAGAGAAAATCATTACTCTTGGTATCAACGACAGCACACATAATAATTAATTAAATACCGAGAAACATCAGCGTTGTACAATAGATTTAGAATGTATTAAATCCATCCATAAATATATATCTGGTTTATATATCGCTATGTAAAGATATTAATAAATTAAATATGCATAAAACAAATGATTGAACGATCAGTTTGCAGGGATACGAAGTATCCGCTTTAGAGCTTCCGGAGTTTTTATACAACTCTGAGATTAATGTTCATAACTGTCAGAATGGATTTCTACAATGCCATTTAATATATATGTTTTTAATATAGATGTATATAAAAATATATATATATTTTATTTTTCGATTGTTAAAAAAAAATATTTTATGGTACTTTTTTTTGTAAGGAATCCTGTAAAATAGTGTAAGCATAAACTATTTTAAGCTCAATTTCAATAAAATATTTTATTACTTATTATGTATGTAAACTTTTTAGGACGGGTAGTATACCACTGTTTTGATTGGTCATTACAGTAATTATACTACCTATTTTACAAAATTACATACATCATATATAATCGCCATTTTTTTCTGAAAATATATTTTTTCAACTCTGTTATGTAGTAACTCAGTGAACTCTTAAAATTTTTATAAAAACCGTTAATATTAATTTCATGGGCAACGGAAGGTCGTGTAGCAAGCGTACGAAACCAGATTTTTCTGTATGATACTAGCTGAAGTTTTTCGAAAAGAACTGTTGAGACCTTAAAGAAGAAAGAACGAAAGATGTAATGCAATGGCGTCATAACGTATAAACTTCTATCTCCTTTATTCTTTGTATTGTGTTATTTCAGAAAACATTTGAAATACCTTAAGCGGTAACACATTCTCGGGCTCCACTTTCAGTACGGATACGTTATTTCTTAAAATAAAATAGAACAGAGTAGAAAAAAAACTTTATTCTTGGACAATTTACGCTAAGAATAAAGTTATACTAAAAAAAAAGTGTCTAGTATGAGACGTGCATATTTTATGAAGAAAATAATATCAGAACAATAAAAAAAACTAAGTAAAATAATTTTTGTGAAACATTGTGATTAAGTAACTGATAATAATGAAAAAGTAATGGAAAAGTTTACAGTTAAGAAAGATTGTTGATTAAAATAAATACTTACATTTTATTACATCTTCTGAAAGAAAAAAAATCAACATCTTAAACCAAGATAAAAAATAAGAATTTTGAATTTTCATGAAAAAAAAATGAGAATATTCAAATATATGTATATATATAAACAATAAAATAACATAAAATATTAAATATCTATAATTATTATTATATCTACGTGTATAAGTATCTGTAATTAAATTCTTATTAATAATTAATTATCTATAATTATATTTAGTACATGATAAATAAAAGTGTTAAATTATAATAATAAAATAAAATATAAAATAACAATTAAAAAAATAAATTCAGAAACAAGATAAAACATTGCCTCAATAACTGTAAGTATTTTTTCTATTTGTCAATAACTATAAGTATTTTTCCTAATTTTCTTTTTTGTCAATCCCGTATTTCAAAAAAATAAAAATAAAAATAATGATGTGAATATTCGACTTTAATAATTGAGTTGTGAATACCTAAATTTAAAAATAATAAAATAAAATAAATATTTATATTTGTCATGTCATATTCATTAAGTTATAAATATAATTATCAAAATATAATAATAACTAAATATAAAATAATAATAAAAAAATAAAATATAAGCAGAAATCAGGCAGAAGATTGTCTTAATAATTATAAATAATGAGAATATTCAACTTTAGTAATTAAGGTGTGAATACCTCATTTCAAAAGCAACAAAATAATAGAGAATCATAAAATATGACAATAAAACAAAAGATGCAATAATAATTTTAAAAATATAAGGTAGAACATTAAAAAAAAAGATATAGGGCATTTTCCCAAGTTTAGTCGTTAAATAATACCTTTTTTTTTTTTTTAATGTTCATCCAATAAGAAATTTGTCTTTTAAGAGGATCGATGTGTATAATAATTATTAAATTATTATAAATTGTTTTCGGGCTATTATTGTATATATATACAGCAATATTCTCTTTGAACATACTTGCTACTTCACGTTTTGCAATAGTGTCTATATGCAAAGGAGGCCCTATGATATATTAAACGGCGCACTAGCCAACTCATAAATGACACGGGCACAACACTCATATCAGCTAACATAGAACCTGATGAGGCGCCTTCCCTTTAACTATTCATGATGAAATCACGCGGAGTGTCCTCGGGAACGGGAAACTCTCCCTCGTGGCTCTAGAAATATTTCGAAATATTCACTGTTTTTCCTTAGAATAATCAGTTATAGACAATTCCTGATTCCATAAAAAGAATAAATATAACAATTTAAAAACACTAAACTGAAAAAAGATTTTTTTATTTAAGTTGAGGTCCGTATTGATCGGGTTAAAGGAGCTGCTCAGTGGTAGAGCGCTGAGTTGTCGTACTGAAGGTCCGGGTTCATATCCAGCAGTGGATGAGAAATTATTTAATTCTTGGGATGGACCTAATTCTGGAGACCCCTCTAAGGTTCAACTAGCCACTATAAAGCATTTAGTTTAAATTTAATTAGTCAAAATAGATTGAGAAATTATTGGCATCTTCAAAAAAATCGAAAAACAAATAAAATAAAAATTGGGCGGTTGAGTGTATTTCCATAAGTTTCCCTGCACAACTGTTGGACTGGAAACATTACATTCCCTGCTTTAACTAGAATCTTCTTGAGTTGTAGTGGTACAGACTTTTTTATGTATTTATAAATCAAATATTCTACACTTTTTATTACATCTTGAATAATATTACTTGACCTTAATATTATTACTTCTACCTGGTGCCAACCCCCATCAGGCTAGCCCTGAAGAAGACCTCTAATGTGAGTCGAAACGTCGGCTTTCCAATAAACAGTTCTTCCAGAGAGAGTTTTATTGACCTCCACCCGGACCATTTTCTCCCTTTTTTTATTACATTAATACCCATATTTAGAAAGAAACTCCCTCCTTGTATGTTTACAATTTATTTATGCTTTTGAATTAATTATATATGCTTGTCACCTATTTATATCTTCAGTTAATTAATGATTTTTAAAAATTCTGATTGCGATTATCATATCTATATACGTTTCAACACACCCTCTATTGTTATAAAATTAAGTAGTTGAAACCTTAGCGGTTGAGCGTGATCTAGGACAATTCACTTCTCTTCACAACCGTTGTCCTAGAAACGGTACAATAAATACCATGTACTCAACCCAAGGACCCTTTATGGGTTGTTATTTTTTTCATATTGACGTCGGGGCGACATTCGATTTATCGAGCGTATGTCAGGCCATTATTATAATGATTGAAAGAACCGTGTGAAAGGAAAAATATGCTTTCAGCGGGAAATAAATTGGAAGTTGGATCAGATTCAGATACCTATCGTGCTTGGCGGGAATTCCTGTTCTGTACACAGTTCAGTAGGGGACGAGACATGTGTTTGTTAAAAAATGAGAATATGTTAATGTGTTGTAGCTTCCTTATTAATATATTATTATTTATAAATCACAGGTAGCTGAGTTGCTGCACTGAAGGCCCCAGGTTCAGATCCGGCAGATAAGTTATTTAATCTGCTAACAGCCATAGATGGTTATGGCCAGTCATGAGCCAGAAAATAGTCTTACCTATGGTTTTGAGCTCACTAAATATAAGAAATAAACGATTAAAAATCCATAAAGGTTTGAGTGTTTTTTAAAACTCAGAAATGTAAAGCGAAATATAAAATATGCAAAAAAGAAAAAAGAGGAATATACTCGTACAAGGTACTGGGTATTCAAATAAGCTGTGGTAGATTAATTATTTAATTTTTAAATATCTTAGAAGGACCTTGTGGGATCTGCTAACCATAGGGCTCACTCGGCCTCTTTCTTAATTGGGTGAAAAACCAGGTGTGGCTTATATTTCTATATGAACAACCGCTCATTTAGAAATATTTGTCTCTACTATTTACTATGAAGACCGGTCCTAGGCTGCAGCGTTACAAGTTTCCTTTAACGCAATCATTTTGGAAGTGGTTGATTAAAATAGATTGAGATAGCAAAGAAATTGTTATAAGATGACAAAAAAGTGATACAGAACTAGAGGGAAAAACTGTCGTTTGAGTGTGATTTTTTTCCAGCACAACTTTTGACTGTAAAGGATACAGTCTCAACTTTTTAAAGTCTCAACAGTTCATAAATTTATAAATCAAATATTCTCAGCATTTTTTTAAAATCAACACCATTATTTTGAAAGAAACTGCCATCTTGTATAATAACAATTAATAAATGGATATAACCTAAGTCATACCCAGCCAGAAAACAGTCTGTAATAAATCATTATCAATAAAACAGTCTGTATAAATAAATTATATATAAAAGAGTCAAACTAAGTCATCAAAAGTAAATATATGTGCATATAAGGATATCACTGGGAGTGGTCGACGGTGATAAAAGCCGTTTCACTCGCAGCGAAGAATCGTCGCTCTTCAGATAAGAAAGAACCCTCTGATAATCTTGAAATCAAAGAATTTTTACTAACCTATAAATTATATATATATTTTAAATATTCTAATTTGATTTTGGGATGCCAGAGTAATCATTTAAGATGATTACTCAAATTATTATTTCTTCAAACGTCCTATTTTTATTCTTAATTGGATTCTCTTCTAGAGGTCTGTTGTGTGTTTACCAATTTACTAATATTATTCATAAGTATATAGTGCATCCGGGTTAAGTAAGCACCATAAGATTTATAATGAATATACTTTATTAATACAATTTGAAATACGATTAATGATAATATATATTCATTGAGAAGTATAATATAGGATTGCCATAAATTACTTTCAGAACTTAAATTACAACTTAACTTGTGAAACAGGGGTAGATTACGTCTATAGGTATGGTCTCGGCCTGGCCGCCTTCGGACTCTCCTGCGCCAGCATCGTTCGCCGGCCTCCGTCCGTTTCCTCGCTCCTACTTCTTCGGGATCTGTTCAGAGAGTCCCTTCCTAAAGGTGGAGTCTTGGACCCCCCTCTTTGGTATCTGTTGACCCACCTTGAACTATTCTACCTGAGCGACCTATTTCTTGCTAATGTTCATTTGCTCATTGTACAAATATATATTTATTTTTATAATTTCGCCCGGCACGATAGATGGAAGTATATATGCGTGTCAAATATTTATACCTTTTGTTAAATTTCTGATTACGATAAAAATACATACATATACATAGGATAAACTGATTAAGACTCTTATAAAACATCCAATGCACCCTATGTAAGTTATAAATAATTTATTGTATTTTATTTGTTATTAATTTTTAAATATTTTTTATTTGAAAAGAAAAGATATGCCCAGGACCGGGACTCGAACTTGGGTCGTCCAGATCGCTAGTCTGGAACTCTACCATTTGAGCTATCCTCGCACCAATCAAGCACGCTTCTCGGTCGTGGTCATATCCTTTCTTTTCACTGATCTCAAGTCCCCGCGTTCTCGCATTTTTGCGATATATACGAGGGGAAGAATGTTTTTTGAACATATGGACGACCCGAGTTCGAATCTCGGTCCTGGACATATGTTTTCTTTTCAAATAAAAAATATTTAAAAATTAATAACAAATAAAATACAATAAATTATAATAATTATAATGACGTAACAAGATCCATATTAAAATAATGTTCAAAGAACATTCTTCCCCTCGTATACATCGCAAAAATGCGAGAACGCGGGGACTTGGGATCAGTGAAAAGAAATGATATGACGACGACCGAGAAGCGTGCTTCATTAGGGCCCAGGATAGCTCAAATGGTAGAGTTCCAGACTAGCGATCTGGACGACACGGGTTCGAGTCCTCCTGGACATATTTTTTTTTTTCAAATAAAAAATATTTATAAATAATTTCGTTTCGCGTAATTATATTATTGTTAAATAATATGTATATATTATATAATCAATAAAATATTGTTATTTTTCGTAGGTATCCAGGCAGTGGAAACAATGCTCTACACCCTCGACATCGTAAACAAAAGGTCAAAATGGTTGACTATAGGGGCTCATATCTTGGATGACTGCGACAAGGATACGTACGGTCTGGAGATGGCTGTGGACTTCATCAAAGGTCAGCCATTTTATTTCATATAAATATATATATTATTCTATATCATTTTAGGTATATAATTTATTATAATAGTATTGAATTTTTTAATTCTTGTTGGAGAAGTAGTGACTGAAAGAAGTTCGTAAACTTTGACCTTTAAACAACAATTTTTACTTATCGTATATTTTTAAACCGTAAATTATTAAATAATTATATATTTATTAACCTTTATAACATTTATTAATATTCAAATTAAGCTAATAAAATACAAAAATGAGACCCTGAAAGCTCTATTTTCTAAGAAAATTTAACAAAGCATAAACATTTAACAATTCTATAATATATATTTATTTAAAATATTTTAAATTATTTAATATAGATTATATAACTGGAAGGGAAAAAATCGATCTAAGATAAGATATTTTTCATCATATGATTATTGATAAGTACTTGTTAGTTAGTTTTTGAATCTAAGAATACAAATGATATCCGAGGTGATGAAAAACCAAGGGCCAAAAATGACTTTATTTTGCAAAGATGGAGTTATACGCGATTAGGATATTTAATATATATATTGTAAAAAGCAAGATTGTCCAATGTTAGATACAAATATTAAGGTATATAAAAAATTAAAAATTTTATCGATTTTTTTAAAACTTTGAAATTCGTTAATATATAAGTGGTGGTAGGAAGCCTAGAACTAAAACTCACTCTTTTCAAAGATGGAGTAATATTCGGCTATACATTTTTTTTTTTTTAAAGAACATTGTTTAATTAAAAAAAGGGAACGGTCAACAGAGAATAAACGTTAATACATTAGTGGAAAAATTCCAACTAAAAACCTTAAGTCTCTAAAATAAAACACGAAATTAAGAATACCAGTCCAAAAATTTTTTGGGACAGGTATTTTTAATTTCCTGTTTTAGTTTAGAGACTTAAGGTTTTTAGTTGGAATTTTCCCACTAATGTATTAACATTGTTTAATATTAGAAATAAACAATGTTAAAAAATTTATCGAAATGCGTTTTAACAAAATATCTATTCGTAACTTGCTTCCTTGAGTTACAATTATATACAGTAAAATAATTTTTTTTCTAACTAAGTTAAAAAAAAAAATAAAAACTTTTGTTTATTAATATAATCTTAATTATGTATATATATATATATATATATATATATATATATATATATATATATATATATATACATTATTATATTATATTATATATACCTTTCATGTCAATCTAAATGTATTTTCGGAGACATGTGTTAGGTACCAGTTTTACAATATTTGGAAAAAAATTAATAAATAAAATTAAATTAAATACATTAAAAAATAATGGTCGATAAAATTCTTCAGGTTGTATAATGACAGGATAATAAAAAAAATCAGTACGAGTAGCGATCTGATGCAACAGTACCAATATTAATGTAATATTACACTGGAGGTAACAACAAACTCGCTTTATTATATGAATATATTTATTATATTATACTTTATTAATATGCTGGTATATTTAAATATATTATTAATAATAACAGCATAAATAAAATACATTTTAATTTTATGAAAATTCGTTCTCATCGCCATGACCCCCTTTTGTCAGTCAAATACATTATAAATTGTAGTTAATAATTAATAATTCAATGGCAAAGAGAAGGTTAGAATATTCCATTTAAATTTAAATATTCAATATTAAGTAAACGTTTGTTTATGTACAAATATTATTCGATGGCGGTAAGGATCATTTATATGGTTAGCGTTTATATTTCAATTAGGAATAAATTATCCGAGTTTCTCCTCTTTACATAATAAATGAGGGACGTTAATAAATTTTCCACCGTTGTTTTGAAATCACTAGTGGTTTTCTCCGTTTATAAGATCCCCGGTCCAATTTCTTTTGAATCCCTGATTGAGATTATGTAAATTTTCCAGGAGTGATTGGCAACTGTATGGATACGGAGAGTGTGCACTCTGATATTGTAATATTAAATATTTATGGCTCTGTGGGATGTCTGGGTAAGTTCAAAATATCTTGGGGATACTGTTTTTAATATTCTTATTTGCATTCAGAATATATTATTTCAGTTCCTCCTTTTTACATAATAAATTAGTAGCATTAATACATTTAGGATTCTCGTTTTAAATAATTACAGCTATTCTCGTTTATAAGATCGCCGGTCCAATTTCGTTTGATTCGCTGATTGTAATGATGCAGATTTGTCAGATTGTAAATTATGTGGATATGGAGTGAGTTCATTCTGGTATTGTAATATTAAACATATAATTAGTAATATGTAATATCTTAAAACTATTCTTTATATAAATTTGATCAAATCAATCAATATTTTTTAAAATAATTTATTCAATGAAATTTACAACTGTATTATACTAATACAACAAGTAAATAGAATGGATGGTGCATATTGGCATGAATAAAGACAAGTAGAGAAACAACCCAGTGTTAATACTCAAATAGCACGTTCAACTTAGGTCACGAGGCCGTCTTCTTTTCAGCAGCTTCGGAGGACTATCAGGAATTGAAGAAGTTCTGAAAAGTTTGTCATGAAAATATTGATATCGGATTCGGGCCAAATCAGCAACAAATGGCACATTAAGGTAATTATGGAATAATTTGTTCGTAACAAAGTAGGGAGCATTGAGAATTTTACGAATGATTTTGGATTGTAAGGATTGAATACGAGAGGGATTCGATGGTTTAGTGGAGCCCGAAAACTACTCCGTAAATCCAGATGGGTCTAACGATTGTCATGTATACGAGTCTTTTGTAATTAATTGAGAGCTTAGAGGTTTTGTCAAGTAAATGTTGAAGTATTCTGAAACGGCGAGCTGTTTCTTGTCGTTTCAGTCTAGTGTGAGGATTCCACGTTAATCTTTTGTCAAGGTTTAGTCCTAAGTACCGGACCTGCTCTACAGGAATCAGTGGAATGTTATTAAACTATAAAGGAACAAAGGAGTACATTGGTTTATGTAAAGGTGATAATATATAACATTGTTGGACTCGAAGTGCCAGGACAATTCGAATCGCATAAACCTATTTTTATGAGGAATAGCTAGCTTTTCTTTCGAATTACTCAATCGGTATATTGATTTATATATTTTAATAAGCCTAGGACAAATATATGCTCAAATCGATATCAAATCTAGTTTGGATGCGGTAAAAAACATAAATTCTTTCTTCTTTTCGTGCCTTATCCGTTCCGGGCGTTTACTGGTGAAATGGCGACCTTAATTTTATTTGCGACACTTAAAAATAATTGGATAGAACTGAGAGCGAACCATTTCCTTAAATTACGTATGTAGCCAGGAATGCCTCTTCTTCTTGGCCCCGTCTTACTATCAATCTTTGCCTCCACTACCAGCTGTAATAGACGTTATTTTTCATGTGGCCAAGGTATTCTAATTTCCTCTTTTTAATAGCTATAGTGCCCGAATTAACATTTCTCTGGTAGTTATGTGGTCGGTCCATGAATTTCGGAGGACACCGGAGTACTCCAACACTAATGCTTTATTTTCTTCATGAGTGTTTCTGTTATCGCCCATTATTTTGCGCTATACAGAAGTACAGGGAATATACAGGATTGTGCCAGTCTTATTTTCAGAAGACAAGTCATTACTTTTAAGGTACTTGTTTGTTTATTTAGCGATACTATTATACTGCTATGAATAATCTACCGTGGGAGCTCTAAATGTTGCTTATCCGTGTATAATTTGGATAGGGAATCTTAACGAGTACCAGACATCATATAAGCTCGGGACCATCGTTTAATGTTCCGGAGGACAGAATTACCAAGGATGTTTTACTCCCTTTAAAAAATTCTAGAGCTACCTGCTGGGCTACGAACTCATAATCTTGGGCATAGTAAGTTATGCTAATCACAAGTCCACAGTTCGTCCCTAAAAATAAGTTTCTTCATAATATTTAGTGATGATATCTCAATTCTTGATCTTATTTCGGTAGCCTAATCACATTTTAATAAAATTAGTTTTTAAGATCGAAGTGTTTGCACTTGAACATTTTTTTTCCGAATTGGCCTAACAAGTTATTTCAACTGTGCTCTCTTAGCCTTGGATCTTAGCCCAGTGTTCCTTGATGCGTTACCGGTGTTACTCCTTTCATTCAATAGCTCTCGAAACCTTAGGTTCTGAACCGGACTAATACTATGAGGTTGGACTCGAAGTGCCAGCACAATCTGAATCGCATAATGATAAATTTCTATGAGTTACAGCTTGCAGTTTTTTTTTCAATTACTCAACCAGTGAATTGATTTATATCTAAAATTAAGTCTTGAACATGTATTTTCTCAAATCTTTATCATAATTAGTTTGGATGTGTTAATTTAATAGGAATTCTTCTTCTTTTCGTACCTAATACTTTAAAGTGATCTTTTACTGGCTTTAAAGTGTGTTTTTTTTACAAAACTACTGGATTAAAATAGAACAAAATGTGAAAAAGTAATTTTAAAAAAATTTTGAATTATCCGCTTTTGACCCTGATCGCCTCAAATTTATCCATTTATCACGCGAACAATTATTATACTCAAATAACAAAAAGAAAATATGGTATCTGTTCCGCAGGTTGTAGCTTCGGTCCTAACTTTTTATCCGTTTCATTTTTAATATTTTCTAAAAATACAAGTTATCGAGAGCTTAAGTATGGAAAAGAGAATGTAATTATGAGTAGATTTCGGTAATCATTTCGAAGTATAGATGGTGCATGTTAGTTGAAACATTCAATTCTAGATGAAATGATTGCCTAAGTATACACATTTCCCTTAATTACATTCTCTTTTTCATAATAAAGCTCATGATAACTTGTATTTTTGGAAAATATTAAAAGGGAAACGAATGAAAAATCAAAACTTGTTGTGACTCACCTTGAAGCGACAACTTGCGGAATAATTACCGAAAATTGGAAGAAATGTCTTGAAGATTCCCCATCGTTTAGAAACGGACTCACGTTGAACCCGGCAAAGATACTTGATCCATTCTACTTTTCATTTTTCCATTTTTTTTTTATGTTTTCTTCTTTTTTTTTAACGAGAATGAAATTATCTCCTTTTCTAGATCGCGAAATCCATTAAGGACTTTCAGAAAGCCCGTTAAGTCTTCCCTTTCCTCCGTTCCTAGGCTGACAGCTATTCTCTGTCTACCCGGAATCACTTCTTCGTTTAAACTTGATCTCTTTTCTGACTCCTTACTTAAACTTTCAAAACTCTCATCCCTAATTCTGGGAAGCCTTATACGTTCCAAATATAACAAAGACCAAAACTATTTTTAAAATAAACTTAAGATCAATCATTTATAATAAAAATAAGGGAAACAGTTGGCACAATTTAAGACCAAGGTGAATACTGGCGATGGCATAACAGTGAGTTATAAAAATATCGGATGTTATCAGAGTTATCGAATCGAATGAAACTAACAGCAACAGTAGACTTATTGACTATAGACTATCACTATAATTTACATAAGGCTAAGGACTACATCTAACTCAGAGACTATTCTCTTGGATACTATAACTTATCATCTACATCTCTGCTCTCTATTCTCCTACTTCCTACGTTCTCTCTATCATAAATTTAGAGCTAGTATATATATGAATATAGGGAGCAGAGTGGCTCAGTGGTAGAGCACGGAAATCCTGGTTCAAATCCGCTGGAGGCCATGACTTTTATTTAGTCTGTTTGCAGCGGGAGATGGATCATATAGGATCTAGGACCCTCCTGGAGCCTCTATAAAATATTATAAAAATAGGGTACCCAAAATAAGGAGGGGGGAATCTGGCGGTTGAGCGTGATCTAGGACAAGTCACCTCCTTGCAGAACTGTTGTCCATGAAACAGTACAGTCTCAACCATGTACTGAACCCCCAGACTCGTTCACGGGTCGTAGTGGTAGGGGAGGAGAAGGGAGTTTACATTACTGACAACACGGCATTAATAAAACTTTCTTGTTACAAAACTATTTTAATGACATTAACCGATAACTGGAGGATGGAAAAGCAGAATTTCATTTTATGGCCACATGCTAAGAATTAAACGCATATGATTGACCGACCGGATTAACTATTTTAAAGAAAAAAAGACCATGCCAGCCTGGTTCGAAGATCTGGAAAAATACTTATAGGAGATGACGATTATCGGTAAAAGATACGCAAGAATGCAACCGGAGACGGTTGCGTTCAGGCTGAGGCCGAATACGCCCAGGTTTTTCAGTAAAAAACAATGCTAACGGTGGGAAAGAAATGCAATACCTAACAAAACATGCGAAAAATGTGACAATTTAATTTTTTAAACTAGAGTTATCCGTTTTTTCTTAAACTTGTTTTTATTTTATAATTTATTCGTTGAAATTTACAACTGTATTATAACAATACAACAAGTTAATCGCAGGAATGGTACATATTGGGATGAATAAAGACAAGTATTTCTCAAACTATTGCTGAATATACAATACTCTTTACGATGCAGAAATATATCTCGAAAAAATATATAGTAACGAATTGTAAGCCTTAGAGATGGATTTTAGTGACGGAGTTGTTGAATATCAAGCCTGCAACTGATCTCAAACATGATGAATGATGGTTCAAGATGACATAATCGATAGGCTGGAAGTATAGATTAATATGAAATGGGCATTTGTACTGGATGGATGAAGAAAGATGTCATAAGAAAATTGGAAGTGAACGGGATAAGAGAAAACGATCGCGATAAACCTGGCACAAGCCGCAGGCGTAGAAGAAGTTGTGTAGAACAGAGGCATCTTAGTACAGATAATACATTTGATAGAAGAAAATGATGCATATTTTGCGACAGTGGGGTATGCTGTAATTTTTTTTTATAATCTATTCATTGGCATTTACAACTTTATTATAACAACACAAGTAAATGGAAGTAATGGTACATATTGGGATGAATAAAGACAGGTAGAGAAACTACTTAGTGCTAGTGCTCAAATAAAAAGCTTAACTTAGAAGTTAAAGAGGCCATCTTCTTTTCAGACGCCGCGGAGGGTTATCAGGAGTTTAAGACGTGGTAGGTTTGAAACTGGTGGGTTTTAGTGGGAATAAATTTTGCCATGAAAAGATTGATAAATGATTCGGACCGAAACAGTAACTAATGGGGCCTTAAGGTCATTGTGGGTCAATTTATTCGTGACAAAGTACGTAGCTGTAATAAACAAAACAAAAAATTAAGGCAAAAGCCTGTAGCCAAGCTCCCTCGTTGCGAAATAAAGAATCCTATAGGGAAAATCTCCGGTGTAGTGGTAAGTATAATAGCATTCTTTGCCCAAGATCCCGAGTTCCTAGGGGGTCCTAAAATTTTTCAAAGGGATACAAAATTACTTAGTATGCCGTTCTTCGGAAGGGACGTTAAACATGAGTCCCGAGCCTGCACGATGTCGGGTTAAAAGATTACCTTATTATACTTGAGTAGACTAAATTTAGAAATCCTGATGTAGCATCGTCCGATAAGCTACATCAGCATATAGTCATTGTTATTATTAAACAAGCAAACGTTAATAAAGTAACTTACAGTTGCCTAGGAAACGCATGACTTTTAATTCTGCCGACTTGAGTCGTTCGGGATAATGATGGTAATATTTTATATTATTTATAATTTATATCCCTTTTCAATGCTACTTTATTATTTTATCCAAGGTTGATGCTTGTTACACGTTTTTGTTCAGTGTTAATTATTTGTACATTCAAAGCATGAAAAAATATCATATATGTACCCAAAGTACTGTAGCATCGTTCGATTTGCAATACTGGCATAAATTGACTTTAAGTAAATTAAAAAAACAGCTATATTATGCCGTATTTAAGTAGGATCTCAGTAGAAATTGAATGAAAAAAAAAGGTTTATACTTCCTGAAGAAGTTTACCTGTGGATATTTTAAACTAATTGTTTGATGATCGATTCTTCTATCCCCTAACCATCCTTCTTTGTGAGTTAATACAAAGGGCAAAGGTCAAATCCTTTTGAAGTATCAGCTTTATACAATTTACTTCTCGTTAAGGGGGCATTTCTCCTCTTAAGAAAAATTGATTACTAATCACTGACACAACTGACAATAATATATGTCTTAAAATAGTAATTGTGCAATTGGAAAACTCAAAAAAACAAACTGTTAAGTCTCTGAAATACATACTACAACACAAAAAAAGTCAATGTTCTCATAGCCCACTACCCACACTTCTCATATCAACAATCAACAACAGACACATCAACAGAGACAGAAAACCCACCCCGAAACTCATAGAAATAAAAAACTCGTTGAATATTTTATTATTTACAGTATTTTCCATTATTTTTAGTGACTTAAGGGGGGGGGGGAGTGGCTCAGTGGTAGAGCAGACCGTGCCGAAAGGCCCGGGTTCAAATCCGGCTTTGGCAGGGAACATTGAGCGTGATATTGTAAATCATCTCCCTGCACAAACGTTGTTCTAGAAACAGCACCTCTACCAAGTAATGAACCCAAGATTTTTTATGGGTCCTAGTGGTAGTTTTCTTTTAGTTTTCCAATTCCATTCAAATAATTATTTTATCTCTATTTTTGTAATCCCAGAATGAATAGATTCCTTTCATCAAACACCACAAGGGTTGAACAACTCGAAGCAGAAAGGAACTTGGAGAAAATACTTACCTATGAGATAGGCAGGATTCCAAACCACCCATGAGGTTCTGCCTGTGGTTTCGTTACCCATTTTTTATAGTGGATGGTTCGCTTCACTGAATACAGTAGCAGGAATGGCTGCCTGCTAATGCAATCAGAAGCCCT
The DNA here is from genome assembly GCA_964056705.1 of Troilus luridus. NCBI lineage: Eukaryota > Metazoa > Arthropoda > Insecta > Hemiptera > Pentatomidae > Troilus > Troilus luridus. The sequence goes on along the minus strand of OZ057417.1, from coordinate 55,626,577 downwards.
ATCAAACCACTTTACCTACAGTCTTGGACAAAATTTGTATGAGTCTATGAGAAATACAACATGTTTTACTATTTGTATGAGTCTATGAGAAATACAACATGTTTTACTATTTGTATGAGTCTATGAGAAATACAACATGTTTTACTATTTGTATGAGTCTATGAGAAATACAACATGTTTTACTAACACAAATACAACAATATAACTTTCATTTTAAGATAAACAAGTACCGGTAAGCTTTATTTTCAACTGGTCTCGCCCCCCCCCCCCTGGTTGGGAACCACTGCTCTGAATTAATGTATTTTATTGAACTCCTTCGAGTAAGGTTACTGTCTGTGATTGATGAGTCAGTTTGGACTGTTGATCTAAGATATGCTACGTTTGATCTTAATTCATGAAGATTTATTTTGTTCTTTGTACATAATAACGGTAGCGGAGGGGCTCAGTGGTGGAGTACTGAATTCCCATGCCGGAAATCTTGGTTCGAATCCCGCTCCAGGCCATGATTTTTATTTAGTCTGTTTGCAGCGGGAGATGGATGATATAGAAACTAGGACCCTCCTGGGGCCCACTCAGCCTCTATAAAATATTATAAAAATAGAGTACCCAAAATAAGGGGGGAAATCTGGCGGTTGAGAGTGACCGAGGACAAGTCACCTCCTTGCATAACCGTCGTCCATGAAACAGTACAGTCTCTACCATGTACTAAACCCCATACCCTTCATGGTTTGTAGTGGTACAGGTTTATTTTATTTTCTTTTTTCTTTTTTTTGTCTCATAAAAATCTCACTTACAGACCATTCAAATTTTTCAATCAAAACTTCTTCGTTATCACACATTCCCTCTTTTACATTTTTAATGAATCATTACACAAAGATCTCAACATACAACTCGTGACTGACCCAATCTAGAAAAACTACAAATAATTTCATGACTCATTTGTTGGACACCTTAACGTACTTTTACAATCATTACTGACCAACACATAACCACAGAATCCGACAAGGAAACTGAAATGTCTTTGGAGCAGGAATCTACTACCAAGAGATGAACCGCGCTAGAAGTGCCTTCAATAGGAGGTTTCTCCATACCCACTTCCACGAGAATCCCTTAGAGGAGGGCTTCAAAAAGATGCTGTCCTGGAAGGTCAATCTTCCGCTTACATTTTTATTAACTATTATTTATTAATAGTATCCCTAAATTAAAATCCATTATATAAGATTTTTAAACCTCCTCAATTTGGCTATTAGCCTTGAAAGGGGAAGTAAGGTGGTGGAATTACGACATAACCCTCAGGTTGGTCAGTTTAACGTTTTGCCTCAGGACTTTCCATTAACCTGAGGCTAGGGAAAAAACGTCTATAGAGGCCTTTAATTTCGTTTAAGGTAGAGGGCCTTAAAATTACTTCTTTGTCTCACAGTTTGAGGTAAAATCCATCAAGAACAGACAAAGGGGCCATCAAATTATCTATTACTTCATGGTTAGAAACATATTTTAATTATATAAATCACGTTTTAAAGGGTATATTATAACAAAAAAGAAGTAAAATAAAGAAAGAAACAGAATAATTTACTTTATATCAATGGTTGTTCAGGAAGGTGCCTTGTCCGAGGTCATACTCAACCAGCAAGGTTTCCTCCAATTAAGGGTATCCACATTATAGAAGTAGTTTTCAGTTTGGCCATTTAAAGCAGAAACACCCAGTATAACCTCAAAATTCCAAAATTGAAACATCTAAGTGATTATCAAATAATGCAATTAAACAAGTTCCGTCATTTAATTAGTATTGAGCTTATCTAGATTTAGTTTTTAAGCTATTTTGGTTTTGAAGATAATATCTTTTTAAGGATGGTTTTTACCGTTATTGCTTGATAAGTAGTAAATAATAATAAATATCATGATTAATCTATTTGAAAAGAAAAAGAAAGAAAAATATATAAAGGTAAGTCCGATTGATTCTAGCGTAGAAGGAATTAAAAAAAAAAAAATCGTAAAATTTCTAGAATATTAACCACTATTAATTTTTTTACTACAAATCAATCTACCTTCCTGTTAACTTAGAACAGAAACGTTAATAAAACAGAAACGTTTATAACATTCTTAGAATGACCAACATTTGCAGATAATACTTTTTCCCTTTCTTCCCTATTTTTTGGAAACTTTTTATAATTTTCTGTTTACGATTTTCGCTTATTCGAATTAGCATTTGTATTATAGCTAATTGGGGAGCGGAGAGGCTCAGTGGTTGAGCACTGAGTTGCCTTGCCGGAAATCCTGATTCAAATCCCGCTGCTGGCAGTTACTTTTATTCAGTCTGTTTGTAGCCGGAGATGGATCTAATAGGAACTAGGACCCTCCTGGGGCTCACCCAGCCTCTATAAAATATTATAAAAATAGGGTATCCATAATAAGGGGGAAAAACCTGGCGGTTGAGCGTGACCTAGGACAAGTCACCTCCTTGCGGAACCGTTGTCCATGAAACAGTACAGTCTCAACCATGTACTGAACCCCCAGACTCGTTCACGGGTCGTAGTGGTACAGGGTTTTTTTTTATAGCTAATAGAAGACATTTTTTTTTTCACAATTGAAATAATTTAATGATTATATTTTTTTAAACTGAAACTAACTACTATATAAAGATACACTAAATAGTAATAAAACTAAAATATCGTACAGCACGGTTTCATATTTTCAATCCTACAAAATATTTTCAGGGTTTTATTTACCTCGACTTTTTAAGACGTAGCTGCGGCATATCAAAGCTTAAACACATACCCTATTATAGTGCTGTTAGAGAAACTATAGGGGAGGGGAAAATATACGAAATACCTGGAGGCTTTAATGGTTTGGCCACCTGATGAGAATAAGCGACAATAGATGGCCAAAGAAACTCTTTCTATATATACGCCAAATTATAGAAGAAAGATAGGAAGATATGGATGGAGGATGTACGAGAAGGAGCAAGAGGGCTGCGTGAGGAAGATGAAGAATGGGCGGATAGAAAGGATTGGCGAGAAATGATTTTGGGTATCGGGCTACATTAATTGTAAAAAACTCGAATAAATAAATAAATATTTATTTCGAAATAGAGAATTTTATTGTCGACAAGAAGATCTTACGTTCCTGGTTTTCCTCGCAAAGTCTTTCATTACGGGTAGAATTAATTCAGGAGATTGGGACTTGGTGTTGACATTTATCACTATCCTGGACTTAATCTTGCGGTACTGGCCAATCAAGTTTGTAAGTTGAACTTATGTTCTGATGCTTAAATCACATATATTTATCATTAAAGTAGAAATATATAAAAATAATTTATAGTTGCTTTTGGAGTTTACTCCTTAAGAAACGATTTTCATATTTAGCCCACGGTATGAAAATATTAAGAGAGTAAAATTGAATTTTTACGAAAAGTGGCGGGTTACGTTTCTTTCTCGATAAGATTGTATTATTTACATTTTCTTCAATAGTACAACCATTGCCTCATCAAATTCATAAAGTTTATGTTTATAAGTTAACATAAAAAGATTACATTAGACTAAATGAGCTTTTTATGCCTTGAAATTCTATTGATAGAAATCTTCATTCCTAAAAAAAAACCATAAAATTAATTAAATTAAAAGAATTACCGCAATATATGGTTGTTCCGCTGGATCTTGAAATTCTTCTTTGTTCTTCTTGAATTTTCTTGAAAAATTGCTTCATATATTATAGAGGTTTCGGACATTTACTGAAGTAACGCAATTTTTTGTATCTTGTTTTAATATTTCGTGATTGAGTTTTATCATGAAATATATATTAGGGATATAAGGGGTAAGCTTTTTGTGGTTTCCTAGAAACTGTTTAATTTTTTGTGATTAAGTGAGTTTTATCTCGAAATATAAAATTGGCATATTAAAAGAAAGGCTTCCTTTATGATGAGGAAACTGCTGGAAGCCTATAAAGGTAGGATGCCTGGAAATCAGTAAAACAAAAAGCGAGTACATGGCATACGCTTTCCCTTACGCCCACCGTTTTTATTTAATACAAATGTTAAATTATATTTTTATCAAGCTTTTATAAGCTTCTTCTTAATGTACGTATGTATGCAATGGAATCTTTGAACTTGATTTTCGGTCACATCAGAACATCGTATGTCACGATTGCACACGGCGCGACACGGGCCCGGCTCAACCACATGACCTAGAGCCGGCGGTGGCTGCGTTTTTGTGATTTTTTCTATCGCATCCTTTTAATAATTCAAGACACTTTTTGTGATTAATCTCTCAACCCAAAGACCATTGTCATCTTAGCCAATTGTGTTCAGTTGTAGAAGTGTGCTAATTATTTAAATTTGATAATTGAACAAGGCCACTTCCTCATTGGACAACATATTTCCTATCTGTTTCTGGAAACAAAAATGTTTTCAGATCCACATTGATATAATAATAAATGAAAATTAATTTTAAGTATTCCATAATAAATCTATTGGGTACTTAACAAAAAGTTGAACTTTTTACATTTGTAGCATTTATCAAATGAAGCTAAATGTTGATATTTATTATTTCTGTCTAGTCTAATCTTATTTATTTAATCTGAGGCAAATTTATTCTTAACACTATTGTGGAATTATTCTTCAGTGAAGTAAAGGTTTAAATTAATACTATTTCTGGTTCCATAATGGATTATTTCAAATGTAATTGTATAATGGGTGTTGTATTGTATTTTAATACTTAATTTATTTGATAGGGTTGGTTGAATAATCTTACAAAGAATTATTATGATTTTATATTAAAAAGTCAACAATAACAATCACTTATCACTTAAACTATTTTCATTTATTTTACACATTATCCTCATAAATAAAGCATGAGAAAGAATAATTAATGGTTCTTGTCACCCTGTCACATATTTCATGACAATTGTTAGTGAAGAAAAGTTTAAAACACAAAAGTATTTAGAATAAAGTACTGTGTTTAGAGTAAAATACAGTATTTAGAGTAAAAATAGTATTTAGAGTAAAAAACAGTTTGTAAATATTATGTTGTAGCACAGATTTTAGTTGAAACAAATTTTAATATGCCATCATCAACATTTAAAAACATAAAAAACTAATTCATACATTGGGATTGTCTTTGAATAGTTACAACACACAAAACAATAGTATTATAAAAATAATTACACTTACCTTTTTCACCTTAAATCCTTCGAAAAAAGTTAGCAGGCAGTAGAAGATCAATTAAAGATCCATGATCAAGCAAAGCCGACAAAAATACATTAGTAAAGTAAACACTAGTTGAGATTTGATATTATGGGGAGGTTTCAAGTATAACCAATCGCTCCAATGTATTAATTTAATTGCAATCGTTAATTTAATTACAAACCAAATAGATTTAAAAATATCACTACTATTCCATAAATAAATAAAATCATTATATAAAACATGAATATCTAAAAAATATAAATTCTATTTTATGAAATCGAAAAACAACTAAATTATTTATTTATAGTCAAACAGCAAGACAAAAATATTCTAATATAGTAATATTACCTCATAGTAACAACATTTGGTTCTTTAAATTTATAAAATTAAGATTATTTCTTAATTACTTTTAATACATTTATATTTTACTATAATATATATATATATATAATATAAGAAATAAAAGAATAAAATTAATACTATTTTATTCGTAAGGCATTGACTAGTTCACTATCGGATTGTAAAGAATAGAATCATGACGGACCTAATTCAGTGTAGGCGCTTTCGTAAATTTCAGTCTTTTGTTTGCTCAACCCAGCATCGTATGTGATAGAATAGAATCGCGTCAAACCGAATCGGATCCATTGTAGGTGTACCCTTAGACGTTAGCCAGTCTGGATCACCCTTGTCAACGTTTTAGCAATTCATTAGTTACCAAGCTCAACAACTTTACAAACCCATTAATCATCGCCAATCTATCACTTATTATTTTGTATTTAATATAAATATATATTATAAACAAAAAATCAATAGAAACTGACGTTTCAACCCAGATTGCAGGTCTTCTTAAGGGCTGAATAACCGATATATAAAACATTAAAAATAATTTAAATTTAAAAAAATATAATAAAAGTATTGGAGTAAACCAGATACAAAAGTAGGAATAATTAAAATAATAAAATAAAAATATAATTAAAAATTTAATGTTATATATTATTCTTTTGATGGAGATTATTTTTAAATATTTTTATTTCCAACAGAAATGATTTGTCCCGGCCGTAATCGGCGAAGAGAATGGATTTGTCTGGCTTGGTTACGAGCCCTGGTAGCTCAGATGGTTAGAGCTTTGCACCAGAGATGCGGACGACCCGGGTTGGAATCCCGGCCAGAACAAATCTTTTCTCTTCAAAATAAAAATATAATTAAAAAGGTTTGAACTAAAACAATGGGTTATAGGTTACTGGCAATAATGATGAGAAACAGTAAAAGAATGAGAATAATCCAAATATCTAAAAAAAAAAACTTTACCACTACAACCCGTGAACGGGTTTGGGGTTCAGTACATGGTAGAGGCTGTACTGTTTCGTGGACAACGGTTCTGCAAGGAGGTGACTTTTCCTTGGTCTCGTTCAACCACCAGACCCCCCCCCTATTTTGGGTACCCTATTTTTATAATATTTTATAAAGGCTGGCTTAGCGCCAGGAGGGTCCTAGATCCTATATGATCCATCTCCGTCTGCAAACAGACTAAATAAAAGTTGCCCGCAGCGGGATTTGAACCTTTGAATTGATTTGCGGGATTTGAATTGATTTAAACCCCTGAGCCACTCCGCTCTTCAATATATATATATAATATAACAATTATTATTAACTATTATCTAATATAAATTATTCTCATTATTTAACTTACTTATTATTATTATAACTTAATATTATTTCGTCATATTTTTGCTCAAAAATTTTAAATTAATTGTATAATTTTAATTTTTCATATTTTTGTATCTGGTTTACTCCAATTGTTTCGTTTGTATATTTTTTTCTATCCCGATTATTTCATTTAAATATATTATGTATCTTGCCTATCCTGCAATGTGGGCCGAATTTCGGTTTTCAATAAATAGTTGATCACTATTTAAGGGATTATTTTATTCTTTTATTAATTGTTATAATTTTAAATATCTTTATTTTTTAAGAGAAAAGATATGCCCAGGCCCGGGATTCGAACGCGGGTGTCCCACATTTGCGTTGTAGTGCTTTACCAACTGAGCTATCCTGGTTCGTACCTCGGTCAGACATATCCATTCTCTTCACTAATCCCATATCCCCGTGTTCTTGCTATTTGCGATGTATACAAGGGAAGAATGTTCATTGTATATTATTATAATTTATTTTATTTTATTAATTGTTTCAATTTTATAACTTGACATACATGGGTTGGTAGAGCACCACAACGGAAATGAGGGAGAACTGGGTTCGAATCCCAGCCCTAAGCAAATCTTGGCTGTTCAAAAATAAAAACATTTAAGAGATTATTTCTTTGACCTCCACCCTCATTTTCTTCCCAATTTGTAATAATTATTTTTTGTGTAGTTTCATGTCTTGGTTGCGGCTGATTCATTTATATCTGAACGTTTTAACTATCAGTAATTGAATATATAATAAAACGATAGTTTTATTATTTATTAGAGAGTAACTAATTGGCCCTTTAGGTTCGAGACTAAGTGCCTCGGAGGGCGAACATAACCGCCCTTTATTTATAGTAGTACTTAATCTCAACCCTAAGTCTTATTTACAATTCTAATGGGTCCTATATTTATTTCATCCCCCAATTCACCAGAATTTCAAACTCGTACTGTAGCCTCTCCGAGTTGAGGAACGTTTCTTTAATTTCTTTTGTTATAAATAAAAAAATAAAAATACCTGTTCTATGACAACCCAATAAGGGTCTGGAGTTCAGTACATGGTAGAGACTATAGTGATTCTTGGACAACGGTTGTGCAGGGAGGTGATTTGTCCTAGATCAAGCCCATTCCAGGGTTTGAACCCAGGACCATGGTCATGGCAACTCTACCACTGAGTCACTTCCTTTTTGTCATCATTAATAATTAATAAATAGTTCGACAATCATTGGGACTATTGAAGGGTCTTGGGTTCAGTACATAATAGAGAATGTAGTGTTTCATGATATAACATATGGGCTATTGGTGTGTAGTGACCTTGAGGTTTATTATAAAATTGGAAATAATAAGTAATAATTTATTAGTCGATGGTTGGTATTGCGAATTTCATTATTTAAGTAGTATGGTAGGGGCTCACCCAGCCTCAATAAAGAATTAGATACTAATCTGGCGGTTGAACACATTCTGTGATAAATTCCCTCCCTCCTATTCCCTCCAGTATCCTTCTTGGATTGTAGTGGTACTGTTTTTTTTTTAAGTATGAAGGAGATTATATTTCAATTTTTTAATTAAAAATAAGAAGAAAATGGCAATAAACATCGCCATTCTTTGGCGCCACTCATACCAAATGAAATAATTAAATAATATATATAGTATATATGTGAATTAAAATAATGATTAAAATTTTTTTTTAAATTTATCTATTGTAATTTACAACTCTATTATTAAATTACAACAAGTTAATAGAATGAATGATACATCATGAGATAAAAGCAAGTAGAAATAACTTAAGTACAGTTAAGTAGTGGGTTTAATACTTCAAAAGGGTGGAACTGTTTCTTAACCAACGATTATGCATGATGGCCGAAATGACCCTCTATGCCGCACAGTGGAACGAATCAACGCATTTGTTGGACATTGGACCAATTCTCAAATAACTAAATTTGTCCTTTATTTTGATCTTAAATTATACTTTATACTTCTTCTCAACAAAATCCATAGATAAATTAATTATGAAATTAAATCTTATATGAAAAATTCTGAATTGAAATATAAATTTGTCTAAAAACTCATATTTTTAAAGCAATCTACTGTTTGAAGTATTGCATTAAATTAATCGTGCACCTACTGGAAAAAAACTCATTCATAATAAGATATTTTAGGCAAATAAAACTTGGGATTATTTCAAACGTCTGGGAATTTTCGGTATAAATTGGGGGTGAAAACTAAAATAATCAATTGCGAAAATCGCTCAAAATCGCCCAAAAAACTACCTTCACAGTAAATAACTACAATGTTTGAAGTTTTTTTTCCATTAGTCGGATTCTGCTACTAGGTGCTATTTTCCGAGAAAATGATTTTTTCCTTTTTTTTTTTCTTTTCCGGGCCTTTAATTTTAAATAATTTCTGTTGATATTGGCGTCTACTTTTCGCAAGTTTTCATTTGTTTACATTCATTTATCCGAATCCTTATCTAACATAATAGTATTAACAATGAAACTTAGTTTGTGTGTGGTATTTGAACGACATATGCGTAATGGTGCACAGAGGTGCAATAGTCCCTACAACAAATCTTCAAGTTTTTAAATTTGTATTTATTTATTTTTTAAATTTTTATTTCGTTATTTAAATAAAACAATTTTATATAGGCACCTACATTTATTATAATTTTGATGTATCAATTATACCTAGTGTATTAACTAACAAAAGTAATTATCAATTATTATATTCATTTTGTTTAATAATTAAATTATTTGGTTTGTTTCTTTTTCCTTTATATAACTTTATTTAATACCTATGTATCTCTCTTTCCATAGAATACTGTATTGTACCCATTCTAGTAGTATATAGGTACAATGTTAGATAATAAATTATGGAACATCGAAATATCAAATCTAGAATTTTTACACGTTTCCTCTAAAATGTTTGATCCTGTTTATCACATAATTAAATAGTCCCTTCAAAAAGCTTTAAAACCGTAGCAATAGCCTTATTCTAGGAGAACCAGAAGCGGAGATATTAATGAATGTCCAGGCCTCCCTAACGCTCGTTCCACTGTGTGCCGGGTTTTCCTATAAATTAAGGTTAACCATTTAAACCACATTATAGAGGCTGGATGAGACCCAGAGAGGTTCTCTGATCTCACAATCTAAATTCGCTTCCCATAGCGGAATTACTAATTTAACTGCCACAGCTGGACTCTATCCGAGGGGGGGGGGCTAGAGTTCGGAATCACTGTAATTGGTGAGATTATATAAATCTGGGATCTGATGGAATTCTAGAACACTAATCTCCCTCCATTAATTCAGTAAATCAGGAAAAACCTACTTATGGTTATATCGAGTTCTGAGGATCAGTCTGTGGTGACCTCTGACTTGGGCACCAACAGCGGTTTTTAAGAAAAGCCTGGACGGTAGACGGCCAAGTTTGTTTAAACATATTTTTTTGTGTTGGGAATTAAAATCCGTCATGAATGGTTAGCTGATTGGGGAAACCAAAAGAAAGGTTTTAATTAAAGATTTTTATTTTACTCTGATAAAAAAAATTAATTGCTACTGTTCCTTTGACAGTTCCCTCAACTCTGTGGTGCTTGAGTATTTTTTGCAACCCGTTCATAATTGTGCTTTTGTCGGGGAATCCATATTTAGCCTGATTTGATAAGTAGTGAACATTTTACACCTTCAAGATAAAAAAAAAACTGTTATCGATACGAACCATGACGTGTCTTGGGTCCAGTACGTGTTAGTGACCGTACTGTTTCTAGGACAAGTATTGTGCAGGGAGGTGCTTTGTTCGAGATCAAGCTCAACCGCCAAGTTTTTTCTATTTTAAGAACCACTTTATATAGGCTGAATGAGCCAAAAAGACTATCCGGTCCCTGTTAATCCGGTTGATAAAAGCATAAATAAATTATCTGCCCCAGCCGGATTAGAATAAGATAAATTTGTTAAAGTCTTGTGTCGGTATAAAAGTAATAATACATTCTAATGCTTAATTTTATAGTATCCAGTATATAATTAATACTGGATATTATTCAGTCTCATTAACACCATCGAGACTGATGTTAATTATTTTAGGTTTTCGCGATCCTAATCACATATTCCTAAATTAGAGCTGAAATGTACGTACTAGTTAAATTTGCCTGTAATTCAATTATAAAATTTATAATAATACGAATGGCTAATATATATATATTTCATGAGATTGATGATCAATTCTTAATGCACCATCATTGGATATTTTATTAGTTACAAAGTCAGTAAATTAGTATCGACATTTCGATTGAATAACCACTGCTTTATTTTATTATGAGACTTCTCTATGAACTAATCCTGATTTAATATTGGATTCGGAAATAAATAAAATCTGTACCACTGCAACCTATGAAGTCTTGGGTTTAGTACATGATAGAGACTGTATAGTTTCTAAGACAATGAGGCAGGGAGGTTTCTTCCATTTAAGGGCCCCGACTTCATAGTGGATAGTTGGGCATTATCATCGGTCAGCATTCATGCAACAATCTTGTGGAATTTTGGCGGTTCTATCAAAAGACGTAAATTAAGCCTGTCAGTAACACCAGCAGTCCATCTCACGAACTCCGTGTGATAATAACTGAATAAATCATCATCATAGTCGTTCCTCTCTACCGCTCTGCAGTGTGAGGTTTCTTTCTGCATAGCCCGGACCACACCGTACGATCTTCTACCATTTCTCTCCTTCTATTCCATTTCAGACTTCTCTTTGCGAAGCTTTCCTTAATACCATCTTCCCAGGTACGTCGGGGTCTTTCTCTGGACCTTCTCCCTTCAACCTTAGCCTCGTATGTCATCTTGGCCAGCCTGTTATTTTCCATTCTTAAAACATGTCCAAACCATCTTAGACTGTTTTCTTCAATGACTTTTTCCGCAGCGTCCACTCCGAGGCTTGATCTAATGATCGAGTTGCGAATTCGGTCTCGTCTTGTTTTCCCCTCTATCTCCCTTAGGAATCTCATTTCTGAAGCCTGGATCCTACTTTTATGTTTGGTATTCAACGCCCAAGATTGCGAGGAGTATGTTAATAGGGTGAGAAAAGTAGATTTATATACCCTCAACTTTGTGTCCTTGGATACTTCTCTTTTATTCAGGGACCTTTTATTTAGCGCATGGAACAATTTACCAGCTGAGTTGACCCTCTCCCGGATTTCATTGTCCATGACTCCATTCTCATCAAGGTGTGCTCCCAGATATTTAAAGGTTCTCACCTGTTCGATGGGCTTGTCCTCCTTGAATCTGAATAAATACAAATTAAAAAATAATTATTTCTTCCGTCTCTTATTTATGAATGGCCGTACTCGTATTTCATTTCACTTAAAATAAGATAAGCTATAACAATTAATGTTTCAAACATTACATCAGGAGAACCAAGCAAATCAAAATTATATACTTCCAAAAGTAGGGTACATTGATAATTTATATATTTTGTTGTGTGATAATTTCACTCAAAAAAAAAAAATTAAAGTTATACATCATTTCAATTCCAAAATGCGTATCTATATTTCATATGAGAGAATAAAAGAAATACACTTAATCCATTGCAACCCATGAAGAATTTCAATTTCAGTACATGGTAGAGACTGTAGTGTTCCTAAGTCAACGGTTTTGCTGGGAGTTGTGTCTGAAATCATGCTCAACCGTCTAGTTTTTCCTGTAATTAAGGTTAACCACTTTACAGGTTACTCACGCCACTAGTTAATCCCTGAGAGGTTCTGCAGATCCCTAAGGGTCCATCAGTTGGTGTTAACAGAATAAATAATTTATTTACCAGAGCTGGATTTGAATTCGGGACCTTCAGCACATCAATTCAGCCCTCTACACACTTACCTATTCCTCTTTCTACATCTAAATTTAAACGATGCCATTTGTTTTTGTTTGTCATTGCTTACATACAAAATCTCTTATTTACATAGTATTAAATGAAATATTTTATATAAAATAGCGTAAATAAACCAGATGATGTACGACGTCAGAATAAAGGGTGGTATACTATAATGTTCCGGAAAGAGTGGAATAATGCCACTAGAAGTGGGAGGTGGAAAGTGGCTCATTATATCCAAGTGAGTCACAAACGCCCTCTTAGCGCCTCCTAAATTGCTAAGAGGCGGGGGAGGATTGCAGTACATTATTCCCACCTGCGAATTTATATTTTATATTATAGTTCTTTGTAGCAGAAGGAATAAACTACTGTATCTTAGCAGTATTTTACTAAAATGTAGTAGTCTATTTTATTAATTCTGTATATTACCATTCATTATCGTTTAAATTTAAGACTACTTAATATATAAGACTATTATATATATATGTATATATATATAAAAATCCTGTACCACTACAACCCGTGAACGGGTCTGGGGCTCAGTACATGGTAGAGACTGTACTGTTTCATGGACAACGGTGCAAGGAGGTAACTTGTCTTAGGCCACGCTCAACTGCCAGATTCCCCCCCCCCTTATTTTGGGTACCCAATTTTTATAATATTTTATAGAGGCTGGGTGAGCCCCAGGAGGGTCCTAGATCCTATATGATCCATCTCTGGCTCCATACAGACTAAATAAAAGTCTTGGCCGCAGGAGGATTTGAACCAGGATTTCCGTTATGAATATACACACACATAAATGTATATTAAATAGTTGAAATGATACATCAGGATATTAATAGGAATATTTGGTTAAATAAATAGTTCAACTTATATTAAAAACAATAATTTGCTCTAATCACTTGTAATAGGGGGGACCTGTGGTGTAGTGGTTGGCATAACAGCCTACTAACCCAAAGATCGCGGGTTCTTAGCCCCGCAGGGGGGCCTTGGATTTTTTTAAGGTGGTAAAAATCCTTGGTTATGCCGTCCTTCGGAAGGGACGATAAACGGGGGTCCCGAGTCTGTACGATGCCAGATACTCGTTAAAAATATATCTATCCTAATTTAACCCGGATAGGGAAAATTTAGATCTCCCAATGTAGCTTCGTCCGATTAGCCATAATCGCTCAAAAGTGACGTGAAATAAACAAACAACAGCGAACTTGTAATATGATTTTTGTTCATAAACATGTAAAAATAAAAATGGATTTAATAATGAAAATAAAACTAATTTTATGATGGTAGATATTTTGGTAGATCAAGGTCAGCTGCCAGATTTTACCCCCAATGTACCGACTTCATTGAGGCTGGGAGAGCCGAATGAAGGTCTCCAGATCCCACAAGGTCAATCCACAGCTGTTAACAAATTAATTAATGTATCTGCCACAGCAAGATTTGATCCCTAGGGTCTTGGCAACTCAGTCCAGTCTACCACTCACCTACTTGACAATATATGATTAGGATTTGTCTGTGTAAATACTTAACAATTATAATTAACCAACAATAGAATGGATAGTTTGTTATTTATTTTAAAATTCTCTTCTCGTACCGCATAATACTTTATTTTTAAATTCCGAAAGTAAACAAACACAATTAAATTTCTTCACTGCTATAAAAGCAACTCCGAAATCAAGTTTTTATAAAAGTCTTTTATTGTTCTACTTATTTACGACCAAAATATTAGTATTGTTGGATTATTCGGATCTTTCTCGTAGAAAGGACGGATCTTCTTCCCTCAATTTTGTTTTTCTTTTCACAATGAAAAGTATATTTAGATTAGAATAGAAAAATAATTTTATTCTGGGACCAGGTCCCTTAAGAATAACAGAAATACATAATATTAAATAAATATATATCTGGACCATTATTTAATTATTTATATAATATAATAGATTTATAGTTTTTTATATTTATTTGATGTCACTGTAAGCTGCTATGGTAAATCGGTCGAATCTACAGCGTGAGTCCTTAATTTGGCTTATCTAGGTATTAGTAAAATAGAAATCATTCACATGTACCTGCCACCGCACAGGCTCGCGGCTTCAATTTTATGTCCCTTCCGTAAGACGGCATAAGTAAGGATTTTTCGCTCCCTTTGAAAAATCCTTGGGGGATCTGTCGGGCTGTGAACCCGCGATTTTGGGCATGGTGGGTAGTTTTAGTTATCAATAATTATAAAGATTTATAATTAGCTAGAAAACATTATGCTTTTATAAAGATAGACAGAAAAAATTAATATTAGCATCTCTCCCTTTAATAATAAGGCTTTTAAAAAACAAAATAGAGTCTTTATCTTGAATAATAATAGTTGACTATTTTTATTTGAAAAGAAAAGATATTTTCAGGACCGGGACTCGAACCCGGGTCGTCGAGATCGCTAGTCTGGAACTCTACCATGATTCCTTTCGAGTCCCGGTCCTGGACATATTTTTTCTTTTCAAATAAAAATATTTAAAAATTAATAACAAAATATGGTAGAGTTCCAGACTAGCGATCTGGACGACCCGGGTTCGAGTCCCGGTCCTGGAGATATCTTTTCTTTTCAAGTAAAAATATTTAAAAATTAATAACAAATAAAATACAATAATAGTTGACCTTATATAAATGTGTGGAGGATAATAAAGAATAAAATAAGTAATACAGAAATTAATAAAAATTAAAGCATCAGCTAATAAAGATAAAAATAAAAATTACAATTAGTAAATATTAAAATTAAAATTCCACCACTCAGGTACCTGGATGGTTACATATTTTAACTTTAGTATTTACCATATGTAATTTAAATTGTCTATATTTAGCCCTGAAGAAGACCTGCAATGTGGGTCGAAACGTTGGCTCTTTATTAAACATTTCTCCCTACTTAATTTTTTACCTCCACCCGGACCATTTTCTTCCACATAAGAGTCTTTGTCGTTTTAATTTAAAAATACACTTATACATATTTAAAATATTTGGATTTTTTATGGGTTTTTAAAAGTGCAAATTGAAACTTTATCGGAAAATAGACCTAATTTGCCGTTTGAGTAGGTTAAGACTAAGATTTATTTTGGCCACATGTTTATGCATATAATATATTTAATATTTTTTCTGAATATTATATGCTATATTAATTATATGAAGATAGATGAGACACTGGTATTCTAAGCAATACCAATCCGGTCCACCAATGTCAAGGTTGTGTCTTTTAGGACCAGAGTATGGAAATAAAAGACCTAGAATCTGTTGAATCCCTCAAATTAAGTATCTCATTTTGTCCTCCTTAAAAAATAAATATTATCACTTAGGCGTTAACCCATGGATTTATTGAGAATTAAACCGCGACTGATTTCAGATTTGTATTAAGTTATGAAGAGGAAAAAAACAACTGGATTCCATCTACCTTTAAGAGACAGCACTTTGGCGTTGGCAGACCGACTTGCTCATACTGATAATGTCATATCTATCTTTATACAGTTATTCTTGTAAGCTTGGGACATTGCTTCACTGGTGGTTACTAGTACCCATACATATATCAACTGCTATACCCCATATATTATCGCCTATGTTGGATATGGTCTACGCAGAGGATGTGTGGTTTCCGCAAGTTCGAGATCTACAGCTTACATAAATCAACGTTCGCTTCCATTGTTGTGGTAAATGTTCTCTGACAGGTTGATCTATTTAAGGCACAACTTTCCAGTATATCTTGGATAATTTTCAAGACCCCCCCCCAAAAAGTAATAAAAATAAGGCTTAGCGAACCCGAAGGCTCAAATACCAACAATTTTGGCTTACAAATTTCAGTCCATATACCCAAACCCTAATCCGCCAGATCACTCTTAACGAAATCTTCCCACCAACACCTCGGTCTTCCCTCAGAGCTTTACCAGTCGGTACAGCGCTTATTATTTTTTTAGGAATTCGTTCGCTACCGAGCCCAACAACTTTACAAGCCCATCTTAATCTTCGAAACACTATTACTTCAGTAACATCAAACATGCTCCACAATTCCGCGTTGTGTAATCTTCTAAATTCTCCATGAAAGCACTTTTTGAAAATAAAACACTTCATTAAATGATTACCCAGTATCCAATAAAAATATTTTTCTATGGATACTTCCGGAAACTTAAATCTTAATCGGATCGATATCAGTAATAAAGTGATATTAGAATTGGACTATTTTTCAGAGTTGTAATTGCGTGAATAGTCAATAGGTATTCACTTTTCCTCTATATGCTACTTATAATTATGCAATTCTCTATTAGAAATATCGTCTTACCTAATTCCATATACACAATTTAATCATTAAAATAATCACTGTGCTTTAAACCTCTCATCTCTCTCTCTCTATTTTTTTCTTTTATGTAGATCTTAATTCTCAGTAAGGACACCTGAAATTTCTATCCTATTGCTTTCAACTTCTAAACATGGTCAATAATACGAAAAAAATCTAAAAACTACATATATCCTGTTCTGCTCTCATTGATAATGGCAAAACCAAAATCTACCTGAAAACTCTCACGTCATCGTCTATTAACCACGATAGTAAATATTCCACTAATAAACTTTTTATTCTTAAATAAACCTTATTAATTCAATTTTTTATATAACATTTATCCAGACTCGGTTATAACTGTATAAATATATTCCATTCTGAATTCATGTTGAATGTGCGTAATTCCGTAAGTCGTAAAGTAGAGAAGTTATGCCCCTCTCATATTGTTAGTGGTTAAATTTTATCAAAACCATATTGTTTTATTTCTCGTTATTTTCTTTATATGTTTAGAATACTTGATCAACCTTTTTTTTATTGTTTTATTATTATTTTTTATTGTTTAATGACAGTAAAGAAGATGATATATTGTACACTATGGTAAGAAAATATAGCAAGCACCCTAGCTCAAGTATTTATTGATTGTTGTTAATTAAAAAAATTGTTTAATTAACTGTATAAATCATATTCTTTCTTTATAAACTGATTACAGGTTCTGACGTTTTTCTTACATACCTATTCACCCACCCACGAATGGAGTGTGGGATAACTTAGTTTCCCAAATTTTTTGAATCATTAACTTTCTGGTGTATAGCTTTATCAAATTTAATAAATTTGTAAATATTGAATATAAATTATAACATTATAAATTAATGTTATAAATGTGATATTCTTTCTAGGAGCGGATTGGCTCAGTAGTGGAGCACTAAGTTGCCATGCCGGAAATCCTGGTTCAAATCCCGCTGCGGGCAGTACTTTTATTTAGACTGTTTGCAGTGGGAGATGGATCATATGGGATCTAGGACCCTCTTGGAGCTCACCCAGCCTCTATAAAATATTATAAGAATAGGGTACCCAAAATAAGGGGGAAAATAAGGCAGTTGAGCTTGACCTAGGACATGTCACCTCCTTGCAGAACCGCTGTCCATGAAACAGTACAGTCTCTACCATGTACTGAACCCCAGACCCGTTCACGGGTTGTAGTGGTACATGTTTTTAGGTTATTCTTTCTGCCGTTGTTTCTTTCTTATAGGTTTTTTTTTTTAATTTCAAAAGAGTGGCATATTTTATTTTATATCTTAAACCAGGTTCTTAAGTAATTTTAAGGTATTGTAGGTAACTTTGGTAAGTGCCATCAAAATTAATTACAGTAATTATGTTCAGGAAGAGCGAGTGAGCTCAGCCTGTAGAGTGCATAAGATTCTAGGTTAGAAACCGTTTGTTACCGATAAATAATTTCATCTCCTAACAGCAGTGGGTGGAGCTTGTGGGATCTACGGTCCCTCCTAAGGCTCACGTTGTCCTAGAAACTGTACAGTGAGCATGTTTCGAAAAAACTTGAAGCAATTAAAAAGAAAAATAATTGAAAAATGTAGTTTTTTAACTGTGAATGTTTTAACTGACTTTTTGAATTAACATAACTGAAGTTTTTAATTAAATTAGCCCACTATGAAAAGTCGAAATAAATAAAAAATGTGATTTCCCACGAGAACTGTGCTGCTTTGAGAATATGATGAAATGTTGGCGTAACATAATGCAGTAATTTGAACAAAACAAGGTCCAATTACAACATTATTACATGCACATCCTTCTCTTGCGGGTCTTCTCCTGAAGAAAGAAAACATCCTCACTTTATTTTTTACGCTATAAGCATTGGAAGAGTTTTATGATAATATTTAAAGCCGCATTTAAAATATTACTTTAATAGATGATCTAAATATTTCATTTTTAAAAGATCTGGTGAGCACTACAACCAACCTTTCAAACTAAATAATCTATCATCTAGAGTAAAAAGGTAACTTTATTCTGTGACTAATTCCCTTAAGAACAACATGTATGAACAGAAAAAGAAACATAATGTATATATCAGGCCAGAAGCCAACCTAATACAAATCATAAAGTATTTTTAAAGTGTCTAAAAGTAAATAAATTACATAAAAAGTACGGATCACGATGCAATTAGTTAATTAAAAACAATCAATAAATACTTGAGCTAGGATGGTATATTTTCTCACCATAATGTATTTCATCTTCTTTACAAAAAAGAAAAAAAACGTTAGAAAGACTGGACAACTAAACCTAATTATTCAATTTTTCTTGAATAATATTAGTTGAGCTTATATATATATATATATATATATATATATGTATATATATATATATGTAAGGTTTTTTGAACGTGATTTTATTCGTTGTTCTTTATTAAGGAATTAAATTACAAGTCCTTTCAAACTTAATTTTAAAGCCAACGTTTCGACCCACAATGGAGGTCTTCTTCAGTACTTATAATGGGGTTAAAGGTTGACAGTCGACTTTTGACAGTTCTTACTAAAGAGAATGTTTTCATACCTCCACCCCAACTATTTTCTTCCTCTGCTTCAATAATATTCATTTAAGCAAATTATAGCCGGCTTAAAGACCATCTGTTTGGGAAGCCAGGAGATATTTCTCTCTATTATACTACACTTTGTTGTTTTTTTAAAATCTAGATTTCTTTAAAAAAAACAATAGTGGTTTATTATGCAAGTATAATTTTCAACTATAAAATACTTTTCTTCTTTTGTGTTTTCAACTTGAGAAATTATTCCTAATTTTTTCTATTACAGTTAATTATGACATTTAACAATTTTAATTACTACTAAACAAGAATGGGTGGTTAATTTTTTCAAATTTAATAAACAAAAATTATCTATTTATTTTTAAACAAGAAATAAAAACAAAATCAATATTTAAGATCAGATTTACTACCTCTATTAGGGATTAATTAATTAGGACAAAACCTAATTGATATTTCTTTATAAATTGATAAAACTAGTTTGATGAGAGGCGTTAGAGCCATTTTCGAGAAAGGTCAAAAACGATTATTAAGTTGCGCTTTCGATAAATCGATTCTGAAGGAGTACTTACGAGACATTGTTTAATTGCAGGGTCCCTGAGTCATGACTTACAGTTAGTCATAAAGAATAAAGTTACTTTTCTATTCTATACAATAACCAAACCTAAGGTATAATAATAATTATTATAATATAGATATATGAATATAACATAAATTTATAATATGAGGGAATGAGCCCCAAGAAGTTCTACATTTGTTCATAATTATTTGCCTCAAGTGGGGCTGATGTTGAGAAACACATATATAAGTTTATTTCAAATAAAAGTCCCTTCTGTTACATTATACAATAAAATAGCGGCTTTGAGGAAGCCAAGCGTTATAAGTTGCTCTGAGAAATAAGTTTGGAGAACTTAACTTACTTCGCGACAGGACTCTCGAGTTTTGAGAGAAATGGAATCCTCCTCAACTCCTTCCGACTCAGGAATAAATATTCATGTAAGAGGGCACAACCTGGACTAGCGAGCAAATTGTATTTTATAGGCTATTTAACGGTTGGGGAGGTAAGATGTTAATTTCGAGTGGTACATTTATAAGTTCTTAAAACGAGTTTTCAACGGTTTAGGGAAGAAATGTTACTTAAAGTTTAAGGATTGCTATCTTAAATTCTGGTTTTCGGTAGAGAACAAAAATGTAATTGTAAAGCCGGGAGTAACGAAAAAGGTTTGAATTTGAGTCTGAATAGTAAGTAATCCGTGATTGGGTTTGCGGACTATTTGGTAATGTTGGGTGAAGACCTGGAAAGCTAAGAACAGAAAGGTTGATGGATGCAGGTAATAGAGTTGGAAATAGAACTGCAAGTAAATTGGGATAAGACAAAGTGTAGGTTAATAGCGGAAAAGGGAAAATGTTTGGTGATTGTTGTGGGAGGGAATAAGTTCGAACGTGTGGAGAAGTTTGAGTACTTACCATTGATGGTAACTAGAAAAAAAAATAAAACTCAAGAGGAAATTAAGACTAGAATAAAGGCAGGAATTGCTTGTGGTTATACGGTATCGACATTACTAACACGAGCTTTTGTTCCGAAATCTAAAAATCATAATTTACCAAACTATCATCCTTCAAAATCTTGTTTACGGATGTAAAACGTAGGATGAACACCGTCTAGGCTACACCAACATTGGATCCGATTCGGTGCGAGGTGATTCTATCGCATACGGTGCTGGAGTGTATACATTATACTTATTTTACTATACATTATAATAAAATATAAATATATTAAAAATAATTAATAAATAATCTCAATTTTATAAATTTAAAGAACCAAATGTTATAACTCTCGATATATTTCAGTCATTTGTTTTGCTAAAGACGTCTCATCGTATCGCACCGGATCCAATGTAGGTGTAGCCTAAGAGGGAAAAATCTGACGGTTGAGCATAACCTAGGACAATTCACCTCCTCGCAGAACCGTTGTCCATGAAACAGTACAGTCTCTACCAAGTACTGAACCCCAGACCCTTCAGGGTTTGTAGTGGTACAGGTTTTTTTTTTATTATAACAAGGAGTTTTGAACTTGATGGACGTAATGATTCAGCCTGTGAAAATAATTTAGTAAAATGGCTGGTGTGATGTGAAATTTAAAGAACCAAATGTTATAACTCTCGATATATTTAAGTCATTTGTTTTGCTAGCGACGTCTCATCGTATCACACCGGATCCAATGTAGGTGTAGCCTAAAGGTATTCAAAAATAAGGCCACTGGATAATTCAGGATATTACATAATGCAGAATTACGAAGCATACATCCGGTAAATATTATTCAAGTGAAAGCGTGACGAAGATTAAGATGAGCTTTTAAAGTTGCTGCTTAGTAACGAACGAGTTCCTAAAATATTAATAAGCGCTGGGCCGACTGGGAAGCGTCTGAGGCTTAGGTAGCGTAGGCTGGAGCCTAAGGTGGGAAAACTGCGTTTAGAGTGATCTGGAGGGTTTGGGTTTGGTAGTGGTCCGTTGTCAGAAGTTTGTAAGCAGAGAGCGGTGGTATCGGCATCGAACCTTCGGGTTCGCAAAGCCTAATTATTATTATTAAAGCAGAGAGTATTATTGGTTTGTATTATCTGTTCTTTAGCTGGTCTTTTAAGTATGGGGAATATTTGATAACAATATTTAAAAAAAAGTTGGGTAATACATCATCCACTCGTATACATCAGCCTCAACTGTATCTACAATGTAAACGTGAATATAAATAATTCTTGTATTCTATTTAACCGTGGTTTAGGCTACTTCAGCACTTACAAAACAAAGCTATTAAGTTATCAATTAATTAAAAAAGACTCACACGACAACATACTATAGTTTGTATACAAATTAAACTGTAGCAAAACTGATATAAAATTTCACCTTTCGTTTATTATGAGGAATTTTTGAAAAATTGTGACCATATTAAGTAAGATCAAGGCTGAGTTCCTCGAAATGTTTTTGGGTTGACTATTATTGCATAATTGTGTTGTAAGAGAGTGTACAGATAAAATAACAATATATTTAAGATAGAAATTTGGGCTGACAGGTCTTGTCTTTTGTTGATCTAAGTTTTATGACTTCCTGTCCTCCAGTATCCCTTAATAATATCCCACTGACTCTTGTAGCATAGATACTTCGAACTTCTTGACAAACATTTAATCTAGAATTTTCATACTTGACTGAAAAGACAAGAAACTGCTCGCTGTTTCAGGCTACTTCAACACTTACTAGACAAACGTTCGAAGCTCCCGACTAATTACAAAGGACTCATATACATGACTATTATAAGACCTGTGTGGCCTTACGTAGTTAAGCTCTGGGACTCCACTAAGCCATCGAATTACCCTCATATCCAATCCTCACAATCCATCGTAAAATCCTCAATGCCTCTTAGTTTGTTACGAATGAAATTATCCATAATGACCTAAATATCCCATTTGGAACTGATTTGGCCCGAACCCGATATCAGTCTTTAAGCGACAAACTTTAATCCCACTCAAACCCACTAGGTTCAAACTTACTTCCCGATATCCTCCGAGGCGTTTGCAAAGAAGATAGCTTCGTGACCTTCTAAGTTGAATCTGTTACTTCAGTTCTACCAGCGGCTAGTTTCTCAACTTGCCTTAATCTCATGCCCATTATGCATCATACCTTCTATTATGTTTACTGATTTAAGGGTAATTTGCCTTTGCATTATTTCTTCTCTTTCCGAGTTCATATTGCTACTTTGTCTGAGAGGAACGTTTTGTAAACATTAATAACGTCAATAAAGTTGGTTGTAATTAAATTTTAATAAGGCTTTTTCATTATTGTTAAATAAGGAATGTCAATATCATTGCACGTGTTTGTAGGTTGTACATTGAGCAATATCACACCAATTACTGCCATAATGATGAGGATAACCTCTTATTGCAAATAGAAAATAGTTGTTTTTTACTATGGTTATTTTTTTATCTGGTTATTAAAAATATAATAAAGCGGGAAAAATTCGGTTTGCTAATTATAATTAAATTATAGTTTAAAAACTAAAATAAAGTGCTGTAATAGAAAACCAACATAAAAAATAGCAAACAATTTTCTTATAAGTTTAAATTAAGAACAGTGATCAACAACAAAAAAATCGTAAAAAAGCATGGTGTCCTTGATGTTGGTTGTTTTAAATATGTTATTGACTGATATTGGTAAAAGTAGATTCGATATTAAAATATCTTAAAAAGCACCCACGTGTTTTTTTTTTTACATTAACATGACTTTTTTTCATCACTTATCTTATTGTTACGGTCAGAGCGGAAAGTAGGACCGGCTTCTGATCTGCCTAGAGCGGATTAGGCAAACAATGGGATTAAGCGGAAGGGATTATAGAATGGCGTGGAACCTTCTAGATCGGTCTAGGTGGTCCTCGTCCGTGTTCCGAGTAATGCCCCACCACGACCTACCTTGCCTATATAAAAAGGACAGCGTTGTCGGCCGCGGCAGTCAGTAATAAGAGTAGTAATAAGACGAGTGAGTAATAAGTCAGTGGCAGTGTGTGAGTTAGTTAGTATTAGTATCAGTCTGTAATAAGTGCTTAGTGAGCAACAGTGGCAATTAGTGACCGTGTAATAAGTGTAATAAACTGTGTGGCAGTTTGTCATATTTGAAGAGTCTTACGGTCGGTGGACTTTAGTTAGCGAACTGTAAGTGTTAATTTGTAATTGTAAACTATAGTGTAATATTATTGTATTTGTACAAATTTATATATAAATAGTTTAGTTATTTATTATTAACAATATCTTATATTGTTTGTATATTATCTTAGAAATTAGATAACATTTAATAGAATATTGTTATTGTAAATTGATATTAGTTTAATAATTTAATTGTATTAAATAATCTCAGTGTATTCTTTTTAATTTGTTAATAAATATTAGATTCTTGAATTAAGTAATAGTTTAGTCCATTTTACACCCAGTAGCCCGTAACAAATTGGTGTCAGAAGTGGGATATTTTGTGTAATTGTTATTATTTTGTAATTATTGGGCTACTGTATGAAAAATGGCTTCTCAAAGTCTTAAATTAATGGATTTAAAAGTTGCAGATTTAAAACGGGAATTAGAAGAACGTGATCTGGATTCTTCCGGAAATAAAAGTGTGCTGCAACATCGCTTGCGTCAATTTTTTGTAGAGTTGGGGGAAAATCCGGATGACGTTCTGTTTGAAACTGATTTAAGCAAGTTGTCTGCAACTTTTAAAAATGAATTAAGCACTGTTAAAAATGAGCTAGGTACTGATTTAAGCAGTGTTAAAAATGAACTAGGCAATGTAGAAAATAAGCTAGGTAATGAATTAAGCAATGTTAAAAATGAGCTAGGTAATGTAAAGAACGATTTAATGGATACATTAGAGTCTAAGTTAGGCACATTAGAGACTAAGTTAATGGAAAATGTAGATAATAAGTTAGCTAGTGTAGATAATAAGTTAGCCGATGTAAATAATAAAGTAGCTGATATAGAATCTAGGCTAGGAGAAAAAGTGAACGAAATTAGGCTAAGAATGGAAACTCTCGAGGGACGTAAGAGCAACCCACCGACGAACGACACCGACCGTTCATCCGAGGGCAGCCATCGTAATAGCATTCTACCCGCCTATGCTGGGGCGCCACCAACTCACAACACCATTCCAGTATTCGACGGGAAGACGCCGTGGGAAGACTACATGACTCTCTTCGAGACAGCTGCTTCGATCCACGGGTGGTCACAGGAGACCCAAGCTTCAGCATTGTGCCTGGCCTTGCGTGGAGACGCCTTGAGAGTGCTGCAGGGGATGCCCATGTCGGAGCGGTCCAACTACGTGAAGCTGATTAGAAGACTTGAAATGCGTTTCGGACACCGCCACATGGACCAGCTATATCGCTCACAGTTAAGAAACAGGGTCCAGAAGGACAACGAGACGCTGCAGGAATTTGAAGCGGATATTGCCCGGCTGGTGAAGAACGCCTACCCATCGGTCACTGACTATGTCTACGAGAGTTTGGCTGTCGACAAATTCCTGGATGGACTTCGGGACCCAGAGACACAACAAGCGGTGAAGCTCGCCCGGCCGAAAACGTTGGGAGACGCATTATCTCAGGCCATGGAGTTTGAAGCTGTTAGACAGTCTGTACGGGGCCATGCGCGAGTTCGAGCAGCAGAAGTGGAGCCTAATGTGGTCCCTAGCATCGAAGACATTGTGACGAAAGTGTTGGATGCTCTCAGGACCCATAAGAAGGAGATACGCTGTTGGGGCTGCGGCCAGCTTGGGCATCCTAGAAGCAAGTGTCCAACCCGTAACGTCAAAGCCCCCAGGAAAGCCATCAGAGTTGCGTCGATAGGAAGCAGAACGAACAGCTTCTACGTTGATGGGATGGTGAACGGGCAGCTGCGAAGTCTTCTAGTGGATACCGGCGCGAGCATGACGATCTTGAACTCGAAAGCACTTCCAGCTGAGAAGATCTTACCAACAACTTGGGCTTTACGGACTGCCACGGGACAGCCAGCCAAGGTCTACGGGGAGACAGTTGCCACCTTCATCATCGGGGGTCAACATCTGAAGCACCGCGCTCTCGTGGCAGAGATCGATGAAGATGTCATATTGGGCATGGACTTCATGATCACATACGGGATCAAACTGGATATGTCGAGAGGTGTGATGACGCTGGGAGACGAGGAAGTCATACTTCGGCAGGAGAAGGACTTCAGCGCACGAGTTCTGCTACCAGAAGACACCACTTTACCTGCACAGAGCCAAATCGTGACACATGGGACGGTCGAAGGACATCTACCGGAGGGTCAATGTGTACTAGTTGAACCCGGAAGGCACCAAGAACAAGAGATCGGACGCGGCGTACTGGTCGCTAGGTCTCTCACCAAGGTAGGACGCACCACTCCAATTCGGCTAATGAACCTGAACAGCTTCCCGGTAACGCTGAAGAAAGGAACACCGGTCGGGGAGTGTACAACCGCTACCTCAGTGGTTCGTCAGCTGCAACGTCGTCCCACCGAGCTCCGAGGACTGCCAGAAGAACTAAAAGGATTTGTTAACGAGTCATGCTGCGACCTTTCACCTGAACAGAGCGAGGAAGTGAAGAACATGATTATCCGATGGCATGACGTCTTCGAGATCGGACCAGGACCACGGGGCAGAACGGATATCGTCCAGCACAGGATTGACACCGGGGATGCGAAGCCCATCCGACAGGTCCCGCGGAGGCTGCCGTTAGCCAAACGGGAGGACGCCGAGAAGATCATAAAGGAGATGGCGGCTGATGGTGTCATTGAGCCTTCGAGTAGCCCCTGGATGTCTCCTGTCGTATTGGTGAAGAAGAAAGACGGCACAACGAGGTTCTGCGTAGACTACCGTCTTCTGAACAACGTCACCAAGAAGGACAGTTATCCGCTTCCCAGGATTGACGATACGCTGGACACCCTGGAGGGGTGTAAACTCTTCTCTACCTTGGATCTCCGCAGTGGATATTGGCAGGTTGGATTGGCACCTGAAGATAAAGAGAAAACGGCGTTTTCAATTGGCACTGGGCTCTGGCAGTTTACAGTAATGCCGTTCGGGCTTTGCAATGCTCCTGCCACATTCGAGAGGCTGATGGAAAATGTGTTAAGAGGTCTCTCTTGGGAGGTATGCCTGGTGTACCTAGATGACATCATTGTGCTGGGAAAGTCCTTCGATCACCATCTGAAGAACCTGGAGAAGGTCTTCGAACGACTGCGTGCAGCGAACCTTAAGTTGACCCCGAAGAAGTGTAATCTCTTCCGAAGGCAAGTCAACTACCTGGGGCATATTGTGTCAGACAACGGAGTTGCTGTTGACCCAGAGAAGATAGCAGCGATCACCAACTGGCCAGTACCTCGAGATAAGCACCAGGTGAGAAGTTTTCTCGGGCTCTGCACCTATTACCGGAGGTACGTGAAAGGATTCGCTAACATCGCAAAACCTCTTACCAGACTTACCGAAGAGAAAAGGTCTTTCCATTGGGATCACGAGTGCCAGGCATCCTTCGAGGAGCTGAAGAGCAAATTGAGTAGTGCTCCTATTCTGAGCTATCCACGTCCCGAGGGCAAGTTCATACTTGACACAGATGCCAGCAACATCGCCATTGGAAGTGTCCTCTCTCAGCTCCAAGACGGAGAAGAAAGGGTGATTGGATATTTCAGCAAAGCACTCTCAGCTCCGGAACGCAACTACTGTGTCACAAGGAAAGAGCTCCTGGCAGTAGTAAAATCCATAGAGCACTTCCATAAATATCTATACGGAAGAAGGTTCCTGCTGAGAACGGACCACGCGGCTCTAATGTGGCTGCTGCGATTCAAGTCACCGGAGGGACAAGTGACGAGGTGGATCGAGCGCCTTCAAGAGTACGACTTTGAATCTGCTCATCGTTCTGGAACGAGCCACAGGAATGCGGATGCGCTGTCAAGAAGACCATGTGAAGATGAAGAATGCAGGCATTGTTCCCGACAAGAAGAGAAGCAGGGAACAGTATTGAGGACAACGGTTGTTATCGACAGTTGGCGGGACACAGAGGTGTCAAAGGAACAGGACGAGGACCCGGACTTAAAACAAATAAAGGAATGGAAAATATCGGGGCGAGGAAGACCGACCTGGCAGGATGTGGCTCCAATGTCGAAGAATGTAAAAACGTACTGGGCCCAATGGAACTCCATTGTAGTGGACAACGGGCTGCTGAAACGGGCATTGGAGAACGCGGAAGGAGATCAGCGTAGGCTACAGCTCATCGTTCCAAGGAATAAAGTGCCCGAAGTGCTTAGGGAACTACATGACGGTGTAACTGGCGGCCATCTTGGAGTTCACCGGACATTGGAAAAAGTTCGTGAACGCTTTTACTGGGCAAACCTTAAGGACGATGTGTTGGACTGGTGCAGGCGTTGTGCGACTTGTGCGGCTTCTAACGGACCAACAAGAAGAAAGAAGGCCCCTATGAGGAAGTACAACGTGGGAGCACCGTTCGAGAGGATAGCAATCGACATCGCTGGCCCTTTCCCTGTGACAGACGAAGGCAACCGATATATTCTCGTGGCCATGGACTATTTTTCTAAGTGGGTATGCCCTTCCGAATCAAGAGGCAGTCACGGTTGCAGACGTACTTGTGAAGCAGCTCGTCAGCCGGTTTGGAGTACCCATGGAACTTCACGCTGACCAGGGAAGAAACTTTGAGTCTGCAGTCTTCTCCGGGATGTGCGAAGCACTGGGAATACGGAAAACCAGGACGACACCTCTTCACCCTCAATCGGATGGCATGGTGGAGCGCATGAACAGGACAATGGGTCGATATTTGTCTAAAGTGGTCTCCGAGCATCAGCGAGACTGGGACCAGTATCTTCACTTGTTCTTGTTAGCCTACCGGAGTTCAGTCCATGAAGCAACGGGGCAGACCCCCGCAAATGTGGTGTTCGGCCGAGAACTTCGTTTGCCTTGTGATCTGAAATTCGGGTTCAAGCCTAATGAGGAAGTGGCCGGAGAGGAGTACGTCACGAATCTACGGAAGCGGATGGATAATATCCACGAAAAGGTTCGTGCAAACATCCAGGGAGCTAGTGACAGAATGAAGGAGCGTTACGACATCAGGGCAGAGAAAGGTGGATTCCAACCTGGAGATTTGGTCTGGCTACATGATCCTCGAAGAAGGCGAGGCTACTCACCTAAACTTCAGAACTCCTGGGATGGCCCGTTTGAGATCATCAATAGGATAAACGACGTCATCTATAGGATCAGAAAGCAGCCAAAAGGAAAACCCAGGGTAGTCCATTTTAATAGACTGGCCCCATACAAAGGAGACCATGGCCCGACAAAAGACCAGCAAGTCAGGTACCTCAACAACGTGGAGGCCAGTAAGGTATCAGTTGCACAACCTAAGGTACAAGGTTCCCGTGGAGTAACTCAGGCAGTATACAGAGATATCTTCTCGTTACCCGCGGACTATTCTCTGGCCCATTGTGTAGCCGAAGATCTGAGGACTTCCCGAGGGATTGCAACCGTCTTCAGGAAGAAGTTTGCTGGAACTGAGGAACTGGAACGCCAAGGACCACGCGTCGGGAAAGCACTCCACCATACGCACGAAGGACGACACCTGTTCTACTTAGTTACCAAGTGTGCTACTGATCAGAAGCCCACATATGACGCACTGCGGCGAAGCCTCGACGACCTGCGGAGTAAGCTTCTGAGACTGCGTGTCACCAAGCTCGCGATCCCTAAGTTGGGCTGTGGATATGACGGCCTGGAGTGGAAGGTTGTCAGGAACATGCTTGAACAGATATTCGCCAACTCTGGAGTCGCCATATTGGTGTGCACGTTCAACCCCTGGAAAGGAAATGCGTCTCCATCGAGGGAAGCTCATGACCGCCCGATTTCTCCGGACTATGCTCTGGGGCAGAGCACTTTTAAGGAGGGGGCAGTGTTACGGTCAGAGCGGAAAGTAGGACCGGCTTCTGATCTGCCTAGAGCGGATTAGGCAAACAATGGGATTAAGCGGAAGGGATTATAGAATGGCGTGGAACCTTCTAGATCGGTCTAGGTGGTCCTCGTCCGTGTTCCGAGTAATGCCCCACCACGACCTACCTTGCCTATATAAAAAGGACAGCGTTGTCGGCCGCGGCAGTCAGTAATAAGAGTAGTAATAAGACGAGTGAGTAATAAGTCAGTGGCAGTGTGTGAGTTAGTTAGTATTAGTATCAGTCTGTAATAAGTGCTTAGTGAGCAACAGTGGCAATTAGTGACCGTGTAATAAGTGTAATAAACTGTGTGGCAGTTTGTCATATTTGAAGAGTCTTACGGTCGGTGGACTTTAGTTAGCGAACTGTAAGTGTTAATTTGTAATTGTAAACTATAGTGTAATATTATTGTATTTGTACAAATTTATATATAAATAGTTTAGTTATTTATTATTAACAATATCTTATATTGTTTGTATATTATCTTAGAAATTAGATAACATTTAATAGAATATTGTTATTGTAAATTGATATTAGTTTAATAATTTAATTGTATTAAATAATCTCAGTGTATTCTTTTTAATTTGTTAATAAATATTAGATTCTTGAATTAAGTAATAGTTTAGTCCATTTTACACCCAGTAGCCCGTAACATTATTTTATACTTATTGAAAATTATTTTCTACCTTTTAGTTCGGTTGGCTTGAAAAGCAAAAATGTCGACCTCAAAACTAAGATCACTCTCTATAAATCGCTGATTCGGCCAATAGTGACATATGCTTCCGAGACATGGACCCTTAATAAGAATGATGCACATCTGGTGGATAGATTCAAAAGGAGTATCTTCAGACGCCTCGTAGGGCCCGTCCAGGAAAACGGTGTATGGCGCAGAAGACAAAACAGAGAGTTATATGAACACTATAATGACATGACGATCTCCTCTTTTGCCAGGTTACAGAGGATGAAGTGGCTGGGTCACTTGCTGAGAATGGGAGAAGAAAGAACTGTTAGAAGAGTGTATGAAAGCTGCCCTGATGGAGTGAGGCGTAGAGGGAGACCCAGGGGCAGGTGGAAGATAGCGTCCTGGGAGATCTCAAGAAACTGAGAATAAGTTCCTCACATGAACAGGACCGAAGCAGATGGAGCTTGGGGATTGAGCAGGCCAAGGATCGCTTTAAGCATCTGTCGAAAAGAAGAAAGAAGAAAATTCGGTTAGCTATAAAGGGGAGTATTTTATTTTTTTTTAAACTAATATAAATTTTATATTTTTTCATCCGGTTTCGTACAAAAGAATGTTTCGTTTTTTAAAGTCATTATTTATTTATAAAGGCGAAGATAAAAATTTTTTTGTTAAAAACCTATACCACAATGTCTCATGACAGGTTTAGGTTTAGTAAATAGTAGATACTGCATTTTCTAAACCAGGGGCTGTACAAGGAGGTAATTAGGCTGAGATCACACTCAATTACAATTAATTATATCCAACTTAATAGGGGCTGGATGGGCCCGATGATTGTCTGCAGATCGCACAGGATCTATATAGAATAGAATAGAATAGAAAAATAATTTTATTCTGGGACCAGGTCCCTTTAGAATAACAGAGAAGAACAAAATAAATGACTATATATCTGGCCAGAGGCCTACATCAAAATAAAACAATAATTACATAATATCCTGAAAGTAAATAACTAAACAGGTATGTTTTGTATGTAGAGAATAAGAAAATGTGATACAAAATAAATGAACAGATATATTTACAATAAAAAGAAATAAGATTTAGAAAAAATAAGTAAATAAATAATAACATCTGATAATAAAAAGAACAAAGAAACAATGGCATTATTATGAATGAGGAATATTTACAGTAGTTCACCAATCGATCAATTTGAATATATCTATAAATTATATATTGATTATAAAGCATCTGATTGGGAATTAAGAAGATGTAGGAAAAATTTGTATTTAAATGAGGTTAAAGAAGACACATGGCGGATATCCAGAGGAAGAGAGTTCCAAAGAGAGATAGAACGGACTAGAAAGGAGCGCTCAAAGTTTTGGTTCTGTGGGACCGGATATAAAGATCAGAAGGGCGAGATCTTGTGCCCTGGGATTGGATAGAGGATTTGAATTGTAGGCGACTATAGATATAAGACGGTTGTTGTGAGTTGATAGTTTGATATAAGAAAGAACCAAGGAAGTAAAGTCTACGGATAGAAGGGAAAAGCCACTTTACCTCAGCGTACCGGCGAGACACATGAGACCTCCTCGGGGCGTCGAAGACAAATCGAAGCGAACAATTCATAATCCGCCTCAACCTCTCCTCGAGCCTGATCGATATTACCATTAACAGATTAAATAATATATCTGCTACAGCTGAATTTTATTAATGCGTATAAAATAATATATTAATAAGTAAAAGCTATTAATTATTACTACTGAGTGTAATAATAACAATACATGTAGATATTTATCTCTAATTAACACACTTATTACATTCGTTAGTAAAAAGGTAGGTAGGAATATTACCACACTATAATAAATAAAATCTATTAAAATAAATTCTTTGACAATATGACAATGGTTTTATTACTGTGTAAGGCTAATATTGTATTTTAGTAAAATAAAAAAGATAGTCATTTCGAGCTGAATGCCCCTCTAGGTCAAGATTATTATTGAAACTGACATAATATTGACACATGTCAGGTCCGCCTTCAGGGCGGTATTGCTTCATTAAAGTCTGACACAATAATACTGACGGTGTGAGGTGGGCAGAGAGGGTTGTATAAGCTAGCATGGAGCTAATATTTCCTTGGCTACACATCAGTCTCATTAACAAAACTCACCTGTGGTGTTAGTTAATTAATTCCGCCTTCTCAGCTAAGTAACATCAATCAATCGCCCGGATATGGGTTGTGGATATTGGATTTACTCTGTTCGTTACAGCTCTGTACTAAAATTACTTGTGAAATTCGTTGTTCATTTCTCTGGGCGGTTTGTTATACGGTTATCAATTCATGGTTAATACATAATTTTATTATGTATGAGTTGATAATTTTTTTTTGTAATTTATAATTTATTTGTTATACATTAAATATAATAAGTTGGTAAGTCGAAAAATGTGCCTCCTAGGTTTCGTGTAGATTTAAGAATAAAATAGTATTGTTTCCAAAATATTGACTTTTTTCTCTAATACCATTTTTTTAAAATATTCTCAAACTTTTATTATTGGGGGTTTTGCCAAATTAATGATGAAATGACTTCCATTGTTCATCACGGAACTCACCCAGTCTCTATAACGTGGCATTTTCATTGGGTGAAAAACCGGGTCTTTTTCGTTTAATGCACAATTCGGTTATTAAAAAAAGTAACTGTTATTAAAAAGTAACACGTGATATAGTTACAACCTCCATATCAGTAGAACATATGACTACATTTCTTAGTTTCGTTTAAAACCTAATGGTTATGTTAAGGTTATACGAAGATTTTAAAGATTTGGACCGAACCATCGCATTCTTACAAGAAAAAGGCCTCATCCGTAAAGAAAAACTATGCCGGAATGGACATACTATGAAGTTGCGCAAGAGAGATGACCGGTACAGATGGCGGTGTCACAATGCAAGTTGTCTTTTGGAAGTAGGACTCAGGGAAGGTACGTGGTTCAACGGTTCAAAATATCCTCTGAATAATGCAATTCTTTTTATTTACTCATGGACCAAGAAATATACAACAACGTTATTTTGTAAAGACGAATTGAGCATGTCTGCAGAAACAGTGACAAATTGGAAAAATTATTTGATGGAGGTTTGTGCTGATTCGCTACTTAAAAATCCTATCAAAATAGGAGGATATGGTATGACCGTCGAAATTGACGAGTCTTGTTTTACAAGAAGGAAACATAATGTCGGACGAATATATCCCAACCAATGGGTTTTTGGTGGTATTTGCAGGGAGACGAAAAAATCTTTCATATATTCAGTGTCCAACAGGTACAAAGATACTTTAATAGCGTGCATTAAAGAATGTATTCTTCCAGGAAGTGTTATAATATCAGATTTATGGAAAGCTTATTCCACTATAGAAAGAATAGAAGGGTATGATTTTAAGCATTATACAGTCAACCATTCTGAAAATTTCGTTGATCCTTCAACTGGAGCGCACACACAGTCGATAGAATCGTTATGGGCCGCGGCCAAAATAAGAAATAAAGTAGAAGCTGGAACTAGAAGAACAATGTTGGATTCATATCTCTGTGAATTTATGTGGAGACAAAGGAATATGGGGAAAGACCTTTTTGAGGTTATATTGGAAGATATCGCTTCATTTTGGAAATTAGAATAAACTTTATATTAATCACGTGTTACTTTTTAATAACAGTTACTTTTTTTAATAACCGAATTGTGCATTAAACGAAAAAGACCCGAAAAACCTTCAGGTAGCTACTATAAAAAAAATAATATACTAAAACCTACAAAGGGTCTTGGGTTCAGTACAAGATAGGGACTGTTTCTATGACTAAAGTGATTTGTCTGTCAGTGAGGTATTTCCTCCAATGAAGTATCCACTTTATTGGGGCTGGGTGAGTCCCAAGAGAACTACTCCCTAACAAAATATTGATAAATAATAGTATTCAATTTAGATATTGTAGCAATATTACAAAAATAAAGTCATTATTTATTGCAAATATTATTTGATTGAAGTAGTAATGCCATCTATTATTTCAATAATGTAGTTTTTAAACAAATGACTACTCAGTCGAAGGTTTACCCACAGCGCCTTGTAAGTTTTAGTAAAGAATGACATGGAGAAGCTACTTTAGGGTCTGGTTGTTTTAAAAAAAATGTGACCAAGCTCTCTCTCCCCACCTCTTCGATCCCTTCGCTTTTATGTGGTTAATCTTTTAAGGTCGTAAATTATTTATTGTTGTTCTGTGGTTTATTTATTTGTTGTAATTTTTCTTATTTCTATATACAAATAAATTCCAAATGTGAAGGTATAAGATTGTTGACTGGCTTTTGTGGGGCGTAAAAAGTATTCTATAACAAAAACAAGTTCCAATAAATTTAAAGGTGGTAAATATATAAATATATAAGGTAGGATAAAATCAAAATCTATTTCATTCCAGATATGTTTAAGTATAAATTTATTATATAAAATTAAAAATATAGACGTATTTCAAAAAAATGTCCTTATACTAATTGATTTAAAAGTAAAATATGTTTTATCCTAAGCTTATGTCCCATATTTTTGTTATGATTATTCATGTATTGAATCATGATTTAATTATTTATTTAGTTTTCTTATTATTTTTTTTATGTAAAAATATATTCAAAATCTGTCGGTATAAGATTGTTGGCTTTTGTGGGGTTCAAAAAGTATTTTACAAAAAAAAGGCTTCCGACGTGTAATAAATTTGTAAGTAAAATAAATAATTGGTAGGATAAAATAAAAATCTATTGCATTCCGGATATGTCTAAGTATATATTTACTATCTAAAATTAAACATACAGAAGTATTTTAATGAAATTTCATTATACGAATTGATTTAAAAGTTAAATATACTTTATTCCGAGTAAATACCGTACATTTTCTTTCTATTTATTCATCTACACATATTTATTTCCGTTTTCCTATTTATTTTTTATTTGTTTATATAAATATATCCCTGTTCTTTTGGTATAAGATTGTTTACTGTTTTTTTTTGGGGGGGGGGTTGTAAATAATATTATATAAAAAAGGTCTCCGAGGTGTAATAAATTTATAAATAAAGTAAATATATAAATATAAGTTGGGATAAAATAAATATGGGTCATAAAATATTGAACCTGACATAAGAAGAACGCCAGGAACGTGTTTTGAGAATGAAAGAGCGGAAATGTGGAGGTCGGTCTACCGCGGGAACTTTACCTCTAGTTTTTATTAAAATAATTTATTTTATAAAAATTTATTTAATTATTGTAAAAGCGAGCTAGTTAGGCATGAAGTAAGAAAATGAGTAATCAGTCTCTATTGACCTCCAGAAAACAAATTTTAAACTCAGGTAGGCAACTGCTAACAACGGCTAAGCCGAACTTTTTCATTAGTCGTTCACTTGTTTCTCAACCTGTCATTCTTTTTTTGTTTTAACTGTCCATAATAATGTTTTAAACTATTAACTTCAAACTTGTATATCTGTTAAAATTGGTGTCTTTAAAAAAAATTCCGTTCACTAATAATGAGCGGTGAGGTTCGATTTTACATTGACCAATAGCTTTCTATTAAATTATATTAATTCAGTATTATCAAAGACGAGTATTAAATTTTAAAAAACCTCTACCACTACGACCCATGAAGGTTTTTGGGTTATTACGTAGTAGAGACTGAGCTGTTTCTGGTTGTGCTGGGAGGTATATAGATCATGCTTTCCGCCTTTTAAGGGTACTCACTTTATATAGGCTGGATGAGCCACAGGAGGGTATTCCAGATTCCAAAGTATCCACCCCCGCCAAACTGGGAATCCTAAAATTTACTTCTCCACGTATAATTAGGACAGGGGAAGGTATGAATCTTGAACCGAGGATCTATGAATCTATGAAGTACGAAGCAAGGATTTATTTAAACCTTAAAACAAAACAAAAGCCACCTGGCGGTCTGCGAACCCGCGATCTTAGGCATAGAAAGTTGTTATGTGTACCAATAGACCGCAGGTGACTCCATTTCTATACGTAATATAGATCCGCCACTTGACTTCGAGGGTTTTAATTACAAAAATAGGGGCTATAATTACTAATTCTAATATATAAAAATAGGG
Source organism: Troilus luridus (assembly GCA_964056705.1). NCBI lineage: Eukaryota > Metazoa > Arthropoda > Insecta > Hemiptera > Pentatomidae > Troilus > Troilus luridus. Next base: position 55,589,732 of record OZ057417.1, on the reverse strand, counting down.
GATCATGGAAGCTCAGTGGTAGCGCGATGAGTTGCTGTGCCGAAGGTCCTCTGTTCAAATCCAGCTGTGGCAGATAAATTATTTAATCTTATAACAGCTGGGGATGGATCTTTTGGGATCTGGAGAACCTCCTAGGGCTCACCCGGGCTCTATTTAGCCGGTATACAAGACAGGAGAAAACCCTCACTATTGAGCGTGATCTCGGACAAATCACCTAACTGCAGAACCATTTTCCCAGAAACTGATCAGGTTCAGTCTCCATGTACTTAACTCAAGACTTTTAATGGGCCGTAGTGGTATGGGTGTTTTTTTTAATACTAATGCTAATTTATAAGTATAAGATAAATTTAACCATTTTAATTTTTATCAGAATGCTTTCATAAAATGATTTTTAACTTGTGCTTCCCTTCTCAAGTCATTAATTTTTAAAAAACGTTTCGGATATAAAATCGATAAGCTATTAGTCCTAAAAGGTTTTGAGTTTCGCTTCACTCCCAGCAACTTCGGAAGTTTCAGAGTTTCCAAGACCTCTTATTCTTCTTAAGTAGGATTTAAACATAAGCAAGAGTCTTCTGTGATTAACCCATGGAGGAATCCAGCTGGAAAATTAGAGTTAAATCGAATGGAAACTCCTTCATTAGGACAATATAACACGTTGCGTAGCTTTAATAAGCGGAAATTCGGCCAGTATTGTGGTTCAAACAACAGTATAACTCAGTGTTTCTCAAAGTCTCCTAAATATTTCAAAACCCGAATGTCAAAAAAGTTTCACAGGAGGCCTTGACACTACAGGAGTTGTAGCGCCTCGAGTGATGATGATGATGATGAATGTCAAATAGGTAACACTGCAAGTACAATATTAAATTATTCTGTTAATATTAAATTAGTCTGTTTATTCATTAATTGTCACTTTATGCTGCTTTGGCTCATCGGACGTATTTATTGTATCTGAACCTCAATTAGTGTACCTGGGAGGTACAATTATGATAGGATACTTAACGGGTATCTGACATTACATAGGCTCAAGAACCACATTTTACGTCCTTTTCGAAAGAAAGGATAAGCAAGAATTATTAGCTCTCTTTAACGAAAGTCTAGGTCCAACTACCGAGGTTCCGCAAATCAGAGTAGATATAAGATTAGGTATACACGAAATTAATTTTATTTTATAAATTACATTCCGACATGCCATGAAAAATGGGATCTTTTCCCATAATAATAACCATTAAATTTCAGAACAAAATTAGAGTATAAAGAAGTATGATTTATAATCCTCAATGTCAATTTAAAATGTGTTGAGCATTCTCAAAAATAGGACATGAATTTTTTTATAAAATATTTTTTTATTTATGATAATGATAGAGAAGTAATATTTGAAATAGATAAGAGGTGATTCGCCATCGTTTAGTTATATTATATTGGAATTTGTAGACTTAAATATTATCAAAATCTTTGTAAAACGTAATTTAAGACAAACTTGGACCAAAATTCCTTAACACGAAGGTAGGTCGGATTGAAAGGGTCAAAAATCCAGGAATTCGGGAGTAACAAGAGATTGGATTCTAAAAACGAAAATGGTTTAAGGAGTAATAAAGAATCTTTATAACAAGAAGCGCATCTATAGGAATGCCAAGATAAGACATTGTAACACTGTCGTAAAAACGGACGAATGCCACTATAATGTTGACTATATAAGTTAAGAAAGATTTGGGAAATTTAAAGATTATAGAGTATCACAGGCTGGAAGGAAGTGAATTTGCAGGCAGAGTGAAAAAACTGGAAGGGTTCCGGAATAAAGCAAGACCAGAAAAGGAACTGGACAGATCAAAAGGAACGAGCCAGTGAACGCATATATACTGGAGGCAGAGAAAACTCCAGCGGAAGAAAGGAAAATAAACTTATAACGGGATCCGAAGTGGTCAATACTATAAATATGTATATAATTCTTGGAAGAGTAAACTCTTGAGAATAAAGCAGAAAATTGAAACGTCCAGTAAAAAAATAAAAAGGAACACTGCGTTCACAGTTTAATTAAAAACGTATATCCTTTTTTTTTTTTCTGTAAGGGCGGTCAAGTCCAGTTACAAGGGAGAAATTCAAACCTTTTTTTATATTTTATTGGGAATATGATAGTATCTTTTATTGAGTACTTCCTAATAAATAACGAAAAGATTTATTTTTATAACAGTGATCAGATAAATATATTTTTAACACTTTTCTATTATCTCCGCCTGTATGCGCTTAAGTATCGAAATATAGAATTGAAACTTCGTACACTTCTCAAGGAACGATGACAATACAACGGCTTCATAACTTTGTTTCATTATCCTGACCAGCGATTTTTCGAATCCGAAGACGCGGCAGTGTCTTGTGCCAAATACTAAGGCCTGTACTAAGGCATACATGGCTTAATCTTTGAGGCAAGCCCGTTACCACTGGCAGGATTAACTATGGAGTTTCAGATATTTTGAAACAAAAATAAATTTTAGTTAAAAAAAAAATGTGCTTTTGTAGTCAAACTAAAAGTTTAAAATAATTGTCATTAAAGCTTAATATTAAAATATAGTGATGAACAAAATAAATCATTTTATCTTAAAATAGCGGAGGATTATTTTAACACTAGAACTACAGAGAGTTACCATATACCTATTTCTACCAACCAGTCAAAATGACCGGTTTGTTTGTTTAGATAAAAAAAAAAGTAGATTTCAAGAAATAAAACTATAAATTCACAGATAAAAGATAATTTTTTTTTATTTATTTAATTCAATGATATTTACAACTATAATGGTATTATATCAAGTAAATGTGCAAAAATGTTGAATATGACATGAAAACACTTGTGGAGAAACTACCCATCGATAGCACTCCAATAAAAGATAATTTAATCTTAAAGAAAAGAAAATATATTTCATCCAAATATTGTAATTACGTAACATAAAGAGTTGTATCAACATAGCTTAAAGAGTAACTTGCTGCTATATACGGCAAGCAAGAATACTAAATTGAAATTTTATATATTACATATACGCAAATTTACGCATAATAAATTGAAAACGTAGAATTTTTTAATTCCGGGAATTTCACACATGTATTCATGACCGGTTCATATATTTAGGTATGACACATAGATATCTCTGAAAATCAGAAGCGAAAGAACAAAATAATTTATAATATTATTGTATACACAAATTTAATAAAAATCATTAAATTTTGGCTCTATTTTATTGAAAAATCATGACATTATCTTAAAATATTAAATTAGACTTTTTTTTTAAAATTTATTTATTGATATTTACAACTGTATAAAAAAAAAATACATCAAGTAAATGGAATAAACTATACATAATGACATGTGAAAATGACAACTAGAGAAACTACCCACTGGTAGAACTCAAATCACAAGTTCAACTAAGAAGTCACGGGGCCATCTTCTTTTCAGACGCCTCGGAGGATTATCGGGAATTGAAGAGGAAGCTAGGTTTGAAACTAGAGGGTTTGAGTGAAAATGAAGTTTGTTACGAAAGGATAGATAGCGGGTTTGGGCCAAATCAGCAACAAATGGGACATTATGGTCGTTATGGATGATTTTATTCTTAACAAAATAAGGAGCATTAAGGATTTTACGAAGGATTTTGGATTGTAGAGATTGGATACGAGAGGAATTCGATGGCTTAGTGGAGCCCCAAAGCTCTACTCCGTAAAATTAGACTAAAAGAGGAAATGTTATAAATAAATGATTCAACTAGCCATATTGATCGGTTCTTAGTTCTAGTGTTAAAGATATTTTCATTTCATTATTCCACTTATACCAATATCAGCAGATAAAATATTTACAACGATTAACATCAAGGACCACACATTTTTTTTACTATAAAATAAATTTTTTTTTCTATTATTCTATTCTCATTTTAAACTTATTAAAAAATGAGTTTCTACTGATTAATTTTGTTTCCTATTTTTTAAACTATTATTTATGTTTTAAGTTTAAGTTCAATGTGTGTTTTTTTCATAAACAAGTATTATTATTTTTTTATTCGCAAAATTTACGAAACTCCCCAGTTGATCCTGCCAGTAGTCATATGCTTGTCTCAATGATTAAGCCATTCCTTAGTACAACCCCCAGTACTTGGCACCAGACACTACCGTGTCTTTGGATATTAAAAAACGCTAACCCTGAAGATCCTGGCCAGGGCAACGAGACAAACTTATAGTATTATTGTAATTTTATCGATCCATGAGAAACTTTGCACACAGTTTCAATTGAATTCGATGTTTTGTAGAGGTAGAACATGGAGTTCAACGATTCCTTCGCTTGTAAACGTACATACAGGAGGAGCTAAGTGTGAAAATTATTTTCTTCTTTTTAGTTTTTTATACTATTAAAGCGTACTCTTTGTTTAGTTTTTTAATCTATTATTTATTGTTCATCATTTGTTGTTTAGTGAACTTGCGTCATATTCAAACTGCTAACACAATTCTAAGCCTCGCGCTCAAAAAATGTTCTGAAGGCTGAGAGAGGCTCAGATTTTTAAGATATTTTCAAAAAGACTCCAATTTGAGCAATATTCAAGCACCCCGTGTTTGTTAGTTTTTGCAAAAAAATATTTCTTTGGTTGTCATAACATAATTTCATATTCAAATATATTGAAAATAATTTTCTAATTTTTAGTTGTATTCCTAAAAAAGCGTTTGTTTTTTTTACCATTTAAAACTAATATTCTATTCTTTAGATTTGGCAGGCTACAAAAGTGTGTTTTTATTTGTTTTTTCAAACTTTTTTTTTTTGAAAAATTAACGCAACTCCACAATTGATCCTGCTATTAGTCATTGTTTCAAGAATTAAATCATGCACGCCTTTGTACTTGGCTCTGGGCACTATTCTTATTATAAACTTATTGAAAATTATTTCTACTTTTCATTCTGTTTCCTATCAGAGCACTTTTTTTTAGTTTTAAACTATTATTTATTGTTTATCATGTGTTGTTTAGTGAGCGTGTGTCATATATTCAAGTGGGAACCCTGGATGCTCATCAACTGTTCTGAAAGATATTGATGTATGGTCGGGAAGCGAAGGAGATATTTATGAAACTTCCCCCCCCCTTCAGAATTTTCTTTACGTATTATGCTTATAACAATATAGAATATTAGCCGGGAGATGGGACGCGAATGAAGGGGAAATTCGCTGTTTATCCTGTACAGATGACTGAGTCCGGGGTCAATCGATAGATGTGACATAAACCCAGCTGTTAGGTAAACAAGATGTGATAACAGGGCTGTTATCAAACCTTTTTTATTTTCCTAAGCTATTTACCCTACGGCTTTCCGATCTATTGGCCATTCCCATCCTCATCTTCTCATCCTCTTCCTGATCCTGGGAGGTAGGACATTTAATGAATCGCTGGCGAGGATCATCCATCAAGCCACCGGCTGGATCCTTCATCCTGTCATTCGGCGAAGAGTCGAGAATTACAAAAGTAGTTCAGCGCCTTCAGTCCTCATCGATCAGATGAGAGGCCGGATATCGGATATAGAAATGCAAATGACTTTCTAAATTTATTTAACTTCCAGCAATAGACCCATTTTATTCTATTTACTTGGCGTTACAAACGCGTTTAATTTAGATTTTATAGACTTAACACTCATAAATATAAAAAAACTATAAATAATTATAGAATAGAATAAAATAGAAAAGTAACTTCATTCTGGCACTAAGTCCCTTTAGAATAACAAATGACTAACCTGCTTAGAGAGCATCTTTTTGGGAAGCTAGGAGGTGTTGGAAAAGCGAGGATTTAAATGACGATAGTGAGGGACTATGACGGATGTTGGAGGGATTGGTTCCACACTTTTATGGTGTTGAGCTGAGGATTTGAATTGGAGGAGACTGTAGATATATGAAGGGGCTTGGGAGTAGATGGATTGGTATAACAATGAACAGAGGAAATATTATCTTCGGAAGGGACTCATTTTTGACTCATCATAAAGGTTGGGACATGCGCGATCGCCTCGGAGTACCAAGCACAAATCTTAGAGAGCAATTCATTATTCTCTTTAATATGTCTTCGAGCATTTTAGAAAGGGCTCCATATGCCACGCTACAATAGTCAAAGTGGGGGAAGATGAGAGGAGATACGAGAAGCTTACGGGAAGATTGTGTAAGGAGATGTCGAGAACCATGGAATAACTTTAGGGAACTAATTGACCGTCGGGATATCTGGGCGATGTGGGATTTCCAAGAAAGGTTTTGGTCGATAGTAATGCTTAGGTTTTTCTGAGGAGCTGAACGTGATGGGGTCATCGTTTAGAATTAATGTTGGGAGGGGTGGATGGATGTAAGGAGGAAATTGGAACCTAAAACAATGGCCTGAGTTTTCATTGCGTTCAATTCCGGTTTATTCAGCTTTGCCCAGTCACTGATCCTATCTAGGTCTTCCTGAATCATGGTGAACGCAATTAATAGCTCAGAAGGAGGAAAGGACTTTTTTATAAGATCCATCCCCGGCTATTAACAGATTAAATAAATTATCTGGTACAGCCACAGATCTGAACTGGAATTTCAGCACGGCAACTCAGCGCTCTACCACTGAGCACTCCTATGTAATTTACATGTATTTTCCATAAATTTATTTGTGAAAAAACTATAGAAAGGAAGGCATAACCACGCCTTGGAGTAAAAAGGGTTGACAGAACAATCTTCTGTCCAATATCCAAAACTTCACTCTCTCCTTTATACATGGCATCTATAAGATTTTACTCTGATTGGATTTTATATTGTCGAGTCATTCTGTTATCGAATATATTAATAATTATATCGGCCAGAAATAGTTTTAAAAGAAAATTTTATAGATTGGGGTAAGATTAAACATCTAAACTAAATGAGACAACTCTAAATATTAATTAGGAAGGTGGGGTGGATCAGTAGGTTGAGCGTTAAGTTGTCGTGTAGAAACTGCTCGACGTTTTCGCCTACTTCAACATTTACTGGACAAACGCTCAAAGCTCCCAATTCATTACAAAAGACTCTTTTACATGACAGTTATCAGACCTATTTGGACATACGGATTTGAGCTTTGGGGCTCTACTAAACCATCCAATTCATCTCGTATCCAATCCTTACAATCCAAAATCCTTCGTAAAATCCTCAATGCTCCTTATTATGTCACAAACAAACTCATCCATCATGATCTTAATATCCCATATGTTACTGATTTGGCCCAAACTAGATACCTATCCTTCCATGACAAGCTCCATACGCACTTGAATCCGCTAGTCTCTCAACTTGCTTCCCATACTATTCCTGATAACCCTCCGAGGCGTCTGAAAAGAAGATGGCCTCGAGATCATCTACTACAGAAGTTTATTGGAGTGCTACCGATGGGTAGTTTTTCCACAAGTGTTTTTCATGTCATATTCTACATTTTAGCACATTTACTTGTTATAATAGCATTATAGTTGTTATAACGCTTTAAACAATTTAAAACATCTGCAACATTAATACGGTTTTTCTTATTCCCTTGGATGAAGTGATCTTCCTGAAAAAAAAGAACTCTTGTTTTTATTTTTAGAAAATTTTTTTTCAAGCGCATAGAGTAAGAGTTATTTTATTTCAAACTCAGCCAACCTTGTGGCACACCAACCGCCTTAGGGGTGCCTTCATTAAAATCTTCAGCTTCGTAGGCATTGTAGTTTTTAACATATAAAAAAAATTCTAAGACGGTGAGCGAGTGTCATATATAATCTACATAGATATATTAATAATAATAAATTATTTATTTATTCTGGGACAAGTCCCTTTAGAATATTAATACAAAAAAATAAATATGAACAATAGTGCCATTTCAATAATCACACAAGACAAGAAATATAGACGGTAGGATCTAAGATTAAAATACAATTAGAATTTAGTTAATTAATTAATTGAAACTAAATTGTGAATTAATTCATCATTACAAATAATAGATTTAAAAAAAATTAAGAATATAGATAACTAAGCAGACGAAAATCAAATAATTATTATTAATAATAACATTCATTTATTTATGCTGCCTTCCTTACCTTACGGTAGCTCGAGTTTTGACGATATAGTATTTATTATTAATAAAAGATCATCATTATTGTGGTTTAAATCCGGCTGTACTTGAGATTTTTAATCTTTTAACACCCATTTTTAACCTTATAACAGCCTTTGGAAACTGTAGACCCTCTTGGGGCTCACCCATTCTTTATAATACCCACTCGAGAGGGACATCAAAAAGGCTGGGGGAGAAATACTGGGGGTTGAGCGTGTAAACACTTACATATATAGGTACATATAGGTTTATTACACATATAGGATTATTACATATACATATAGGTACATATTTTTGAGGTATATAGGAGAATGTTTGAATCCATTTATTGGCAAGTAATGAGGGGAGTAGCTAACTTTGCACGCTGAATAGCTGTTCTGAAGGTCCCGGGTTAAAATCCAGCTGTGGTAGTTAAATTATTTACTCTGTTGATGTCCATAAATTGACCCTGTGAGATCTTCAGATCCTCATGAATCTCACCCAGTCTTTATAAATGGGTAATCACACAGGCCAACGATGAAAAAAACTTTTGTACTGAAAATACCTAATTCCTATAGTTTTTAGGTTGCTGAATCCAAATATGACATTAAAAAAGCTTTATCACCCTCAATTTCTTCTCATTTTATAGTTAAATTGATTAAATTAAACGATTTTTAAAGAATTGAACAGCTTTAATAATTAAAAATAAATAACTGAAAAACTAGGTCTATTGGTGTGGATGAAGTTTGTAGCACTGTTGAAACACATTTGCTGGCCAAAAAAGGTTGATTCTTTTTTCTGTACATGTGCTCAGTACAATGTCTAATCGCGGTTGTAAAATCTCTGATGGCAGTTTTTGTTATATTTGTGCTGAGTTTGTGATTAAAAAACACCTAAGAAACATTACAGACTTTGTCGAAAAGGTTTATCTATCATGACACAATGACCTAAAATGATAAAGAAGCATGGGTATCATTCATGCAAGTCGTTACAAAGTTCTTGGGAAATGAAAAAGACCCAGAGTATGATTCTATTGTGGCTAACATCTTACAGAAGTTTAAAAATTTAGGATGTTTGATGAACCTGAAAGTTAAGCAGTGAGGAGCAAGGTGAGCGTTTTCACCTGGACGTTGAAATGATAGAAAAATGCTACCAGGGCCGCTGGAACACCAACATGATGGGGGGGCTACTGTTGGTTACTTCACCGAGAAGTTCAACAAGCGACTCATCGTAAAAAAAGCTACACAAGAAGCTTCAAAGAAAAAAGCGAAAGAAAGTATAGAGCAATTCCAGTTGACAAGTGAAACCTGTATTAGCACATTATATCACTGTTTTAAGTAGCCACTGTAAATACAAACACTGCTCATGATGTAACATTGTGTTTCATTACTTTCCCCGGATACCGTATAGGGGTTTATACTATGTAATTCATATAGCAGGAATCATATTGCAGGAAAACTGTAGGTGATACAAAAGAACTGAACCCAGATTTAGATTCAGCACATAAAAATATATAAAGATCAACTATCAAAGTTGAAAAAGTTTTAAAAAAAAATTTTTTTGGGCTGTGTCATCATTGGGGGAGAACCTGACGGCCGCACAAATTATTTTCATGCACAATCTTAGTCATGGAAACAATATAGTCCCCACCTTGTACTGTACCCTTCATGGTTATCTATTTTTTATCATCATCATCATCATCATAGTCGTTCCTCACTACCGCTCTAAGGTTTCTTCCTGTATAGCCCGGACCACGCCGTACGATCCTCTACCATTTCTCTCCTTCTATTCCATTCCATTCGCTCCTTCTTCCCAGGTACGTCGGGGTCTTCCTCTGGACCTTCTTCCATCAACCTTAGCATCGTATGTCATCTTGGCCAGCCTGTTATTTTCCATTCTTAAAACATGTATTTTTTATAGTAGCTAAAATACTGAATTGGTGGGCTTAAATTTGTGTGGTATATATCTGCAGCCTCGTTGGATAAGTGGTTGAGTTGAAATTTGTCCAGAGAGAGTTGATTATATGAGGGAAGCGGGATGGTTGATTTGTCATGTAACCAATAACTCGCTTTTTAAGCCAATATCTGAATTAGGGTTTTAGAGTTCTTTTTTATCATTATCATAATCCTACATTTAAGACATAACTATTCTTGTGAATTGTTTTAAATATATATCTATAAACTATTAATACATTTTTTAAATGTATTAGAATTGTGTTTTCTCCATTCAACCTAAGGAATTCCATTACCCATTCCTTGAAGAAGAAAAAAGTTGCTATTTCGAACCAGGGACAAAGTAAAAACGAATAATACCTTGCAACGCTTCCATGTTCGGGTTTTAGTTTTAAAAGGTTTGAGAGGGTTTGCCTCAGTGTAGACCTCCCAGACCTAGATTTTGTTAAAAGGTTTTTAAACGGTTTATTTCTCTTTTTTCCATTCACCTCTGGACTTTTACAGATTTTACCTCATTTTTTTTAATATGGAATCTTTTGTCTGCTGTAAATCGATAAAGATAGGAAGGGCTAATATTGATTGGAAGTAATGTCTTTATCCTACTCCCAGGGTATTCCTTTTGGATTTGTTTTGGTACATGAGATGCGAAATTCAAAAACTGGATAATTCTATTAATCAAATTAAAATTAAAAGTTGTTCTATTAGATTATTATGCGGTAAAAGAGTTCTTGTAATAGCAGATGGTCCTTATAGTCAAAGTATCGAGCGCATTACTAGAATGGAGGGAAAATTTTAATTTATTGTGAGTGAATTATTATATTGCGGTGCAACTTTTCTGTTTTAAAATCAACGGTTCTGCAAGGAGGTGATTTGGCCTGGATTATATTCAACCGGCGGGTTTTCTCCAATTAAAGGTATCCTATGTGAACCCCAGGTTTGGGGTCTGCAGATCCCGCAGGGTCAATCTATGGCCTATAACAATCTATATCCTTCCTCCGCAACCATTGGATTAGAAACAGTACTGAGCTAAGACCCTTAATGGATTGTAGCGTCAGGGTCCATCCTTGGCTGTTAAGAGATTACATAATTTACCTACCGTTACTGTAGTTGAATCCGGGATCTTCGGGGCAGCAAATTAGCGTTTTTATTTTAATGTTGTTCATTGGTCCGATTATTTGTCCTGTTGCTATCCTGTGAAAGCATAAAGTTTAAGAAGAAAATATTTAATTTTTGAAATATTTGTTATCCAATGTGTTAGACAACAGGTTGGCTTAGTTTGAATGCAAGATCTTTAAATCATTACAGGTGAGGCAGTTTTGGGGATATTTATGTTAAATTTATCTGTACCCCGCTACCAATGTTAATATAACTGATTTATGTACTAATAATAATAATAATTTAAAAAACCTGTACCACTACAACCCATGAAGGGTCTGGGGTTCAGTACATGGTAGAGACTGTGCTGTTTCATGGACAACTGTTCTGCAAGGAGGTGACTTGTCCTAGGTCACGCTCAACCGCCAGATTTTTCCCCTTATTTTGGGTACCCTATTTTTATAATATTTTATAGAGGCTGGGTGGGCTCCAGGAGGGTCCTAGATCCTATATGATCCATCTCCGGCTGCCAACAGACTAAATAAAAATCATGGCCAGCAGCGGGAATTGAACCAGGATTTCCGGCATGGCAGCTCAATACTCTACCACTGAGCCACTCCTCTCCCATAATAATAATAATAATAAATAGATAAAAATAAAGAAAAAAATAGATGATAATAATAATAATAATGAGGCTTAGCAAACCCGAAGGCCCGATGCCGATACAGGCGCCCTTTGCTTACAAACTTTTGTCGACGGAACAGTTTAATAATATAACATTTATTTTTAGTTGTTTGTCTTAATGTCTATTTATTAAAAACAACATATAAAGGTTATAAAATATTGAATCATTGATTCTTCTTATGATGGATAGAATTGGTCAGGGGGTGCAGCCAAAGATAACACAAAATAAGCAGAACTTATTTTTTTAATTTGCCAACGTTTTGGCCTACGATCTAGGCCATCTTCAGGGCAACTGACGGGTGTGGTGGCATGTCAAACTAACACTTGTCAACTGCACCCCCTGACCAGTCTATCCATCATTACAATTGTCCAGCCAACTATTTTCTACTCAAACATGAATTCATCTGGTTTAAGTACCGTGTCCTCACAGAATATTAGCGATCAGTTACATGAGCGGACCTAAATAGTTTGTTTTTGTAAACAGTGGTGCTTACTCCATACCATTCGCGCGAAGGTTCTTGATTCAAGATGTTCTTCGGCGTAGTTGATCCTAATGTATATACATTTTCTGTTAATTGTAATAAAATATTAGAATATTATACTATTTATAGGAGTCGCTTAAGACTCCCTTCGCTTCGCAAGAACAGAACCCAATTCCTCGCTCGGTTGGTTTTGCTTAATCCGAAGAAGTGCTTTTCGAAGGAAAGAAAAATGAGAGTACTTGTTGTAATTCCTGGAAGGTCGTTCCCATCTCCTAATCGTGGGCGAAGATATCTCTCCTACCCCCTCGTTATCTCTCTCTGCTATTGATTGGCGCAGATTTCCTAGAGACCTTCATCGCTACAGAGAGCCAATTACCTGATTCTCGGGTTTTCTCCAGGAGCAACAAGTTCATAAACTTTAGCAGAAATCAATTAGCCCTCGAAGATCGGAATCAAAACATTTTCCTGAGTCAACTCAGCAGCTTTCTGTATCCTTAATGTTGAAGAAGTTGATTACTTTTTATGCTCTTCTTTCGTTATTATATGAAGCGGTTTTTTATATACTTGATAAGAGTTTCCTTTTAGTTTTGATCCTGTTGCCATAAAACAGGACTTATACCTACTTATCGGCTTAAGACTTGTTAACAAATTCCTTACTTTTTTCTCTGGTGCCCTTCAGGGTATTAACGAAATCACTCCCGCCCTACAGTTTTATAATACGCTATCTAAAAATATTTGACTATGGGTTAACTTATGGTTCTTATTAGAACCGATTTCTTTACATTAAAAAAATAAGATGTAAGAAAATAAGCAACAAAAATGAAATCTTCTATTCACTTTTTTTACAAGGGAAAAAATCATTATTTTTTTCATAATAATATTCAAAATATCATACGCTGTTGAAACTTTAATCACAATTAATGTGATGATTAGAGCAATAAAATATTTTATGGAGTATCCCTTCGCTATAATCCTATATAAATGAATACAAGTTATATAAACTTCTAATTATCTCATTAATCAATAGGGATGTAATAAAGCTTTGTAATTGACTGGCTATCATTTGTTCCAACAATAATACGTCACCTGTCTCAAACACCGACTCTGTAAATGGTTACATTGCTAGAGGCAGGAATAATTATGAATGTATTTCATCATACTGCTAATTGTATTCAGTTCTCTGATTATTTAAAAAACAACGAAAAGTATCTTATCAACTTCAATTAGTCTAACACAGTTCATAGTCTTAGATTATAATCAAAATTTAAATAAATACAATTAATACTAGTTATTATTAATTGTTTTTATTTAAATTTGTCTTCTCAAAAATAAATGTTTTTTGTTTAAATAAAATATTATTTCTAGCAATTATTCAGCCTATTTCAAATCTTACATTTTCACTTGTAAAGAGGTATAAAACTAAATATTTGAATCAAACATTTTAGTTGGATGTTTCCATAATAATTTCTTAAAAGTGGATATATAGACATTTGATTGAAACCCCTCGTTAATTTTTTATTTTGTTATTTTATAACAGAAATAATCGATCTGATATATTTTAAATTTTAAAAAACAGTAACAACACTCAAATAAAAATTTTACATATATTTGTTAATTTTTGTTGTATAGTTGACAATATTACATACGGTCAGGTCGGCGAGGAACTAACCTAGTCTCGAAACGTCGCCTTAAGAAGTTGAAATAACTGACTGAAACTCAAGAACCAAATCATAATATAAATATATATTTTATTAATTAATATTTTTAAATAGTTTTGTTTTGAAGAGAAAAGATTTGCCCTGGCCGGGACTCGAACCCGGGTCGTCTGCTTCTCCGTACCAGTGCTCTAAGCCACTGAGCTAGCAGGGGTTGCATCCAAGTCAGACAAATGCGTTCTCTTCACCGATCCTTTATTCCCGTGTTCTCGCATTAATTACCATAAAAATAACAATTTATAAAAATAAATTATAAATAATATATTAACATATGTCAACAAGATCCTAATTAAAGTAATGTTCAATGAACATTCTTCCCCAAATCGCCAAAACTGCGAGATATAGTTTCGGTGAAGGGAACCCCTGGTAGCTCAGTGGCTTAGAGCACTGCTACGGAGAAGGAGACCACCCGGGTTCGAGTCCCGACAAGGGCAAATCTTTTCTCTTCAAAACAAAATTTTATTTATTTTTGTTAGAATAACAATAATATTTAAATTAAAGTTATGGTCATAATTTTACACTATTACGAATTTACCTACTACATAGGAGTAAAATTTATTTTTTAAATATATTTATTCGTTTTTGTTCCATATTCCACTTCCATCAGTTTCATTTAAAGATTGAAATGAGAATCTGAGAGGAGGTCTTTCATTTTCCTATGATTACATCAGTTTGATAATCCTTCTGAAATTAACTGCTTTGCATCTGTCCCAAAATCTCTACCGCTTGAATAGACGGTTGGACCTTCTAGGTCATTCAATGCAAATACGTACTAAGTGCTTGTTATTATCCAATTATCGAGGTTATTAAAATGGACGTAATTAAAGAGGAAGGCTTGAATACAAAATTTAAACATTAACCTATAAGGAACATTAAAAAGAAAAAAGAAGAAACTTCTAGCTTTAAAAATACAAATTTTATCGTCTCGTGAAGTCTAACTATGAAAAGTCTATCATGCACTACTTATCATAATATATCATGATTAAAGAAAATTTCTTTATAAGAATATTTATAACAAAAAGGAGATTAGCGGTTTTGGTATGAAATAAAAAAAGTAGGATTATTGAACTTGTAGGATAATATTTAACTCTTCTAAACCTAAATATTTTTGTTTTGATATCATCTAATTATGAAATTCCGTAACTCCACTTATGTTACATTTTTAAATTAATTATTTTAAATTTTATAATTGTATATTGTAAATATACATAATATAAATACAAATTTTATAATTTTATATTGTAAATTTTATTATTTACTAAAAAAAAATCAGTACCACTACAACCCATGGAGTGTCGTGGGCTCAGTACATGGTAGAGACTACTGTTTCTTGGACAATACATATGGATTATATATATATATATATGTATTTTTTTTTTTTTTTACAACCGTGCCACTATGGACGTTTGTTTCACCCTTTCTTTACTTTTTTCTTTTCTTATATATCTCTTTAATTGGTTCTCGGTGTTTTTTTCACTTTTCTTTAGTCCTACTTGCGCCAATAACTATATTTTATTTATATATGAATTAATTTACGTTAAAATATTATTTATTCGGTCTTGATAAATAATAGATAGTCGTGCAGATTGTGTTTCGTGGTCTGGAGTACTAATTTGACATTCTGTTTGATATTTGAAATTCTATTTAAACAAGGAATTTATTCAAATTAGTTTTTGAATTTTTTTTTTCATAATACCGCTATACGGTTTTATTATAAGAGTGAGGGATTTGTTTATATTATTTTAGGATTCCTAAATTATTTCGTACACTTAAAATAAATTGGTCTATTTGTAGTATGATTGTGCTTTAACTAATTGATTACAATTGAAATTTGAGTTATGTGACGAAATATGCGAGTGCTGTCTATTATTCTTTCTTTTGGTTTACATAGAAGAGAGGGCTAGCTGTGTGTAGGGTGCTAAGCTACATTGTTGGGTTGAAATCCGGCTGTGCCAGATAAACTATTTAATATGTTCCTAGCCGTAGATGGACGCTGTGGGATACGCAGATCTTCCTGGGGTCTTATCCCGTCTTAAGAAAATACCTTCGAAAGGCCATTCTTATCTTTATTTTATTACCTCTGGGATTTTCACCTTCCAAGTAAAAATAAAATCTAACCACTACAACCCATTACGGGTCTTGGGTTTAGTAAATGGTAGAGACTACTTAAGTGAATGGTTTTCAGGAAGGCTATTGATTGATACAGCCATAGATTGACCCTTCGCGATCTGCATACTTTTCCGGGCCTCACCCAAACTTTATAACGTGGGTAACATTCATTAGGGGGAAACCTGATGGTTGAGCGTAATTTGGCCAGTACTCATCCAAACAGTATAGTCTCTAACTTGTACTGAAGCCATGACATATGGAACTACTATACTGGAGTACCTCTACAGGTTTTTTTTTTGTACATCATTAAACATTTGTATTTTTTTTAAATTACTATCGGGTTTAGTGATATGCCTTCCCTACAATATCTCCTGTCCATACAATCCTTCTCTGTCAGATCTGCAGCTTCCAATACTTCTCAGATTTCTTCTATCCATTGCTTCCGAGGTCTCACACGTCTTCTTCCCTTCTCAGAGAGTATGTGCCTATGCCTCAGCCAACTTCTGTCACTGATGTCATTGAGAATGTATTTTAATAATCTGTTCCGTTAGATTCGTCCAAAGCTGTCAATAGTCTTTTCACATCACCTATTAGGTCACTTAAAGGTTTGAAACAAATTATAAAATTAACTACTGCATTTAAGTAGATACACGAAATTTGCACCACCTTATACAACAAAGCAGTACAATCTTCAGGGGAAATTTGTCAACTTGGTTGATTAAATTAAATTTGCCCTGAAGATGGCCTACACCATCGACCGAAACTTTGGAACAATTGAAAAATATGTTCTTCTTTTGTGTTATCATTGTTTGCACCCCCTGGCTAATCTATCCTTAGAATTATCCACTCAACTATTTTCCTCCCAAATATTTTTTTTTATTATTATTGGATTTCAGATTTTTTTTCGCTTTTTTCATATCTCGGTCCCCAACACACCTTCCCTCCTATATTTTCAGTCCACACATTCCTTGTCTGCCATTCCTTCTTCTATCTTCTGCTTCCTGTCCTTGTATTGTATCCAATAACAACCTATGCGGGTTGTTACTATATGTTTTTGTATTACTATTATTTATTTATTTATCTTGGTTTCTTCTTTGTTAAACCTCTGACTTCTTAATTATCTGAGGAAGGATTCAGTCGAAATCCGTTTACGTGTTTTTTATTTCTCCCGTAAATCCGATAAACGAAGCGAATATCGCCTCCATGAGACTTATTGAGACAATGCGGTGAAGCCGGACTGGACCGAGGCCTAAATAAATCCCCTCCCTCTGGTTCCTGAGTAGAAAATGTAATAAATATAAGAGGGAGAGAGAGATAGAGAGGGAGAGTGGAGGGAGGGATAGCCAAATCGGATTATCTCTTCCGTAGTGTTCTCGTCCGCTCGCCCCCCCCCCCTGCCTCGATAACATGGTTCCCCCAAGGTAATTCACTTAACTTGGAAAAATAAAATTCAAAAACAGTAAGTAAGTAAACATGGGGAGCTCTGCGAACGATAAAGATTCTCAGTGGAATAACCAGCATCTAATTATTGTCAGGTGATTGAGGGTCGGTACCCCGGTGGGTAGCTCAATGGACAGATTCGTTTGTGGCAGATAAATTATTCTGTGAACTTTAGTGATTAAACCCTGTGGGATCTTATGAATCCTATTAATTGGATACCTTTAATTAGGGAAAACCTCACGAATGAGCATGATCTCGGGGAAATCACCTCCCTTCGCAACGGTTGTTCTTGAAACAGACTCTACCATGTACTGAACCCAGGTAGTGGTACAGGTTTTTTTATTATTATATATGATAGAGATATGTAATACTACCGTTTTAATATAACGCTGTTAACAGTTTAAAACATCTGGAACATAAATAAGATTTTTTCTTATTCATCTGGATAAAGATGTCTTCTGGATGAAGCCCCAGGATTACCCCACCTCTGAAAACTGGGTCCTTAATTAGAGAAAATATCTGCAAAAATGTCTTATTAAGCGGTATCTCGGATAAATCACCTTCCTGCACAACCGTTGTTGAAACAGTACAGTACCCTCTACCATGTACTAGACCCAAGACTTTATGGGTTGTAGTGGTACAGTTTTTTTATTTATTTATTGTGATGTGATGCAATAAAACCGCCTAAAAGATATACGGCAAAATTATTTAAATAAATGACTATTATAGCTACCGAGAAAAAATAAAATAAAACAACTTGTACCATGAAGCGATGAATAGTCTTGGGTTCAGTAAATTGTACGGGGTGTACTGTTCCTAAGACAATAGTCCAGGGACTCAGCTTGTAGAGACTGAGTGAGCACCTTGAGAGGCTGAAGATCCCACAGGATCAAATCATTGTCATCATCACAACCGGGACCTTCATCACAGCAACTCAACGCTCTGCCCACAAAGCTAGTAGTTTGTAGCCATAAAACGTTTTTAAAATGCACCACAACGTCCTTCTAAATATATACCAATAAACCGCTAAAAATCGGTAAGCAGGTTTGTATTAACCTTGTATTAACCTAGGGTGAATTTTCTGGATTTTTCGATATATATTTTTTTTTTCGGTACTTGTGTATTAGATGCAACACCAGAAAAGGCCAATGTTGTTCGCATTTTATAACAGTTACATTTCTAACAGTAACAGTTACATTGTTTACAGATTCAATCTTCTTTGTTTCTTTCTGTGTTCTAGAGTTTGTATCCTAATTTTTGCTGATTTGTTGTTTCTTTGGTGATTAGGGATAGTTTTTATTTTAAATTGTTGAAAAATTCCATTATTTATTTCTATTACTATTATATTTATTTATATTATATGTTTCATTATGTGTTTATATATGTTATATATTCAGTTATATTATTATTAGTTCTATTTATTTTTTTCCATTATTATTATATTGCGTTTTGCAAATTCTAACCCCAATAAAAATATTTATGAACGTTATCCAAGGTAACTGTTATAAAACGTAACTGGTTGGGCATTGGCCTTTTCTGGAGGTGCATCTAATACACATGTATCATTTTTTCTTATCAGATATAAATTGTATTAATTCACATTAGAGCACATAAAACATGAATATATATATATATATATTTATATGGTGTATTGGAGCGGAGTGGCTCAGTGGTAGAGCACTGAGTTCCCTTGCCGGAAATCCTGGATCAAATCCCGCTGCGGGCAAGACTTTTATTTAGTCTGTTAGCTGGCAGAGATGGATCATATAGGATCTAGAACC
This sequence comes from Troilus luridus, assembly GCA_964056705.1. Taxonomy (NCBI): domain Eukaryota; kingdom Metazoa; phylum Arthropoda; class Insecta; order Hemiptera; family Pentatomidae; genus Troilus; species Troilus luridus. The sequence continues at coordinate 55,570,423 of OZ057417.1, read as the reverse complement.
CTCCTGGGGCTCACCTAGCCTCTATAAAATATTATAAAAATAGGATACCCAAAATATGGATGAAAAATGACCTAGGACAAGTCACCTCCTTGCAGAAAAGTTGTCCATGAAACAGTACAGTCTCTACCATGTACTGAATCCCAGACCCGTTCATGGGTTGTAGTGGTACAGGTTATAAGATACATATCAAATTCAGCTTCGAATTTAATTTTCGGTCCAGTATTTTTTTTTCATCCTACAAAATTTTAATTTAGGGATAATTCTATTATTTCATCAAATAGAAAACCAATCTGGTTATTTAAACTTATTCCTTAAAAGTCTTCAAAATTTTCTTATTAAAAATTGTATTTTTTAAATACAATAAGCTCAAGGTTCAGTATTTGTGAAAGATGAAAGTTATACAAAATTGTTTCCTGTTAGTTTGCGATTAAATATAAGTCTTCTATCCCTTTTCAAATAAAAAGTATTTTTTACTTTTCTTCATAATTCAAAATAAGTCATTTCCCTGTAGAATACAGAATAAATTGTTAATATAGACAATTTCTTTATAGTTTTGAAGTTAGAGAAGTGGAAAGGTCAACAGTTAAACATCGAAGAAACTTCTTTCCTGAACTTTCCTTCTGATAGTCGTTTGGATATCCCTATCTCTGTTGATCCACCACTTTGTACAAATAGTATCAAATATAATATCAAACATACTAAGTTAACAATTTTACAAATCTATAGTTATATAAATATTAATAAATTTGTATAATTATTTTTTATATAATCTATATTTCACCAGATTAGTTTGGTTCACCAGGATGCATTGTACTGTGTGGAAATGGGATGTTTATTTGGCACATTGGGTATTTGCTTACTTGATTAAGTGTTCGTACCTGCAACTGTCTCTTCAAACTTTAAGTAGGATTTTGTCCAGAGAGAGTTAACTGCTTTCTGATAACCGGAATACTATCATTCTCATAGTTTTTGGGTTGAAATGGAGTTGTAATATAAACAATAACTCCTTTTCAAGACAATGCCTTATTTAGACCCGTATTCACTCTGAAAATAACTCAATTCCCCTTAGTTAAGTACAAGAAACTCATTTTGAAGAACAAAATGGGACAGAAGAAAAAAAATAAATTTGAAAAGAATGGATGTTTGGATTTTACGGTAAACATAATAAACTTAATACACAAATTTTTAAGAGATATTAATATTTTTCTTGCTCGCTTGCGTTAATTCATTAATTAAATAAATAAACTAAAACACAAGTTTTAAAAGTATTTAATGTCTGAGCTAGTTCATTAATGATTTTTCTATATACATTGTGACTTGTATACCAACAACGGTTGTGCAGGGAGGTGTTTCCGCCTCATGTAATTTATCTGCCATAACCAGAATTGAACGGAAACTTTCAGCTTAGCAACTTAACAACTTCTGTGCACTGTTACCCATCTTATAGATACATTGTGTATACTTTTCATAATTAGGTGAATCGGTAGAAAAGTGTAGAAATTATTAGATTTAAGGATGAAATTCGTAAAGGTAAATAAATAATTCGGGAATAATAACAAAGCTAGGATAAGTCCTATTCTAGGAAGAGTCCCAGTAGAATAACACTACAGATAATTAAGATTAATTAGATTATGTTCACGTAGGCTTCCACGGTCGTTAATAGTCTTCTTATATTCTACTTCCGGGATGGACCGTGCCATGTTGGTGCGATGAACAAAGCTTTCGCTCATCGTGCTGTGAGCTTCCTCAGGGTTAGTCAGTTAATGAAGTCAGTTCTTCATTAACTGACTAACCCTGAGGAATGAAGAACTGACTTCATTAACTGACTAACCCTGAGGAAGCTCACAGCACGATGAGCGAAAGCTTGGTTTATAGCACCAACATGACACGGTCCATCCCAGAAGTAGAATATAAGAAGAGTTAATTAGATTATTTTGTAAAAAAAGTAGAATTAAAATAATCAATTTTTATGTGCAATACAATAATTATTATTAGCTTAATATTATTTTTAAATGAAATATACATTCAAAGGAAAATAAATTGTGAAGTAAATCCTAATAACAAAGTAAAAATAGAAAATTAGTTAATAATAATTTTTAAGAAGGAAAACATAATAAATATTTATATATGCAAACATTTTTTGAAACAAAAAAAGGAAAAATAAACTTTCATCAATCTATTACAAATTTCGATCGAAAAACCGAACATCTATTTCTATTTCTACAATAATACAGATTGTTTATTAAGAAATAAAATTAATATAAATAAATACACTAGCATATAAGATTTTTAAACAAATATATATTTTAATTTTTGCACGAGCACGCCTCTAACTGATTGTATTAATGGGAAATGTTTCCAAGTGGAAACTGGTTGCAAATTAAATTACTCACGGTGGAATTTGTCGATCATTTATTGTTAAAACGTTATCTCCCCTTTACACGGTAGAATATGCGTTATTTTCCTGGGCCCTTCTTAAATATATTTATTAATATTAAGGTTATCTTTTTCTTTCCACACTGATTATGTGTGTAATAAAGCTAATAGAGCTCTGTGTACAATATATCCATACTTCAATAGGAATTCAAAATTAAGCACAGATAACAAGTTATTAATATATAAAGCCTCCTTACGGCCTATACTAACATATGCATGCCCAATATTTAGTTATATGTCGAAAACAAATTATAAAAAACTACAAATATTTCAAAACAAATGCCTAAGAATTGCTGGAAACTATGCATATTACGCTAGAGTTAAAATTATGGACGCAAAATTATATATACCGTATATTAATGAATTTATCAATAAATTATACAAAAAATTCTATAAATAAGTGTAAACACAATAAAAACCCACATATAAAAAATATAGGGAACCATACAAAAAATAGTACAAAGCGGTTTATATATAAAAGAGCAAAGCATTTGTTACTATAGGATACCAAATTATCTTATATTATTGTTATTGTTCGGGGAGCGGAGTGGCTCAGTGGTTGAGCACTGAGTTGCCATGCCGGAAATCTTGGTTCAAATCCCGCTGCTGGCAGTTACTTTTATTTAGTCTGTTTGCAGTCGGAGACGGATCATATAGGATCTAGGACCCTCCTGGGGCTCACCCAGCCTCTATAAAATATTATAAAAATAGGGTACTCATAATAAGGGGGGAAAACCTGGCGGTTGAGCGTGAAACAGTACAGTCTCAATCATGTACTGAACCCTCAGACTCGTTCACAGTAGTAGTACAGGTTTTATTGCTATTGTTCATATAGATGTATATAAGTTACTAAGAATGTATAGATACAATTTTTTTTTCACTGCTGAAAGTTTTTTGTATAATTTGTTTTCTTTCATTGCATATGTGATTCTTTATAGATACAGTTAAATTTGTCTATTAAGGTTTTTAAGTTTGAGACTGGTATTTTTGGTACAGCATATTACTTTTGTGAATTGTAGCAAATTATATTGGAAAAAAAAATATGTTAAACACTTTATGTACAGGAGCCATAGGTAAGAGAGTTATATACATAACTACACCTATGAGTGAAGTGTGATAACCTTCACATATATTATAATTGTTTATATTGCATATCCATTTAACGTCGCTTAATGCTGCTATGGCTAATCAGATGCTATAGTGGAATCCCTAAATTTTGCCTAACCAGGAGTAATTAGGATAGGGATCTTAAACGGGTTGCTGACAGCACGCAAGTTCGTGTTCCCTATTTTACGTTTTTTCCGAAGGTCAGCATAACCAATGATTTTTTACTCCATTTAAAAAATCCTTAGGTTATCTGCCGGGCTTCAAAGCTACTATCTCGGGCAATGTTATTTCATATTATTTTTTCTGATTAAAATAATTATAAATTCTTTTAATCAAACAAAATACTGTTTTTGTTTCTTTCATTATAATGTTTATGTAATTAAATTCTATTTTATTTATTTAATTTCATATTTAAATTTATAATAAGAAATTTTATAAAGTTATATATGATTGCATCTATCACACCTACATTTTTTTTGTTTATCTTGACTAGTCATTTTAGCTATTTATTTTATTACCCGCGAAGAGTCTGGGGTTTAGTACCTGGTAGAGACCGTACTGTTTCCTAGATGACTCTCAACCGCCAGATTTCCCCCCTTTTTTTTTGTTCCCTATTTTTATAACATTCTATAGAGGCTGGGTGAGCCCCAGGAGGATCCTAATCCCATATGATCCATCTCCGACTGCAAAAATACTAAATAAAAGTCTTGCCTGCAGTGGGATTTGAACCAGGATTTTCGGCATGGGAGCTCAGTGCTCTACCACTGAGCCACACCTGCACTAGACCATACATTTTAGCTTATATTTATTTTCAAGTATTTATGCACATACTTTATACTTCTTAAAATATAGTCTCTTGGCTAGATATATATTATATTATCCAATTACTCTGCTTATAGAGCATGTCTTAAGGATAGGATATGTAAATATAGATAGGATATGTGCTTCTGGGTGTATCTAAAAAAGTAAATAAATAAATAATAAAATATTTATGTTATTTCGTGATTATGGATAAATGGGTAAATAATCCTATTGCTATCACCATCTCCTATAGATAAGGAATACAACCTCTACTTTGACTATATTTCACTTTGACTATGTTGGGGGGGGGGGGACCTCTGCGAGCACGGGGGTTACACCATCAACTACTTCGTAGGATTTATCTCCCAAGTCCCGCGGTGGTCCCACATTTCCCGTCTTTCCAAACCGTTAACTCTCATTACCCAGCCATGTTTACGATCTCCTACAATTTAATTCTTCTACTCCTATCCTAGATCTTGCATCTAGATTTTCAGAATTCGGCCATTCTTATCTCAATTTTGTAACCTCTGGGATATTCACCTTTGTTATGTGAAGCATGGTAGCATTCGAAATATCAGTTATATTACTTTTAAAAAATACACAACAACAAATTATAAAAGATTTTGGGTTCAGTACATGGTAGGGACTGTACTGTCTTTGTCAATGGTTGTGCAGGGAGATGATGTATCTGCCAAAGTTTACTCCAGTTAATATTACCGCTCATAGAGGCTGGGTGATCCCACATAGCCTATCCGTAGCTGTTGGCAGATTAAATAATTTATCTATCTATATTTGAACCCGGTTCCTTCACAAATCAACTCAGCACTCTACGCACTCGCTACTTCCCTCCATTACAATGTATATTACATAAGACCAGTTACCACAACATATAATTGATTCCATTGCATAGGTAAATACCATTATTTCTATGACATCGTTAAATAAAGTTAGGTTAGTAATAGCTTGCAAAAGAATTAATTTCTAGCTCAATTATTTTTTTTTCATATCTTTTTTTAATCCTTGTATTTCTTTACCACTTTATTTATATAATTAAATATACATAATAATTACATGTATAATTAATTATACACTATAGCCCTGAATAATTAAGTATACATTATTAATTATTGATATTGGGATCATACACTTATTGATTTTTTTACTACAATATTTTATTCCAGATTTTTTTTTACTACAGTCTTTCTCTTAATGGTTGAAAAAACTTTTTTCGTTTGTAAAAATAAAATTATGTTTAGGGAAAAGCACGGCTGGCTGGCAGTACCTTGAACATTTTCATTTCCCATTCAAGTAATGAACTAACGTAATTGGACTATTTATATTTGAAAAAAGATAGTAAGCTAATATCTTATGTGAAAATACCGTATTGCAAATGTGGACGAATCTATAGCTACGCATTACAAGTAGTTACTAGCAAAACGGTAGTGCTGGGAGGTGATTTTTCCAAGATCTCGCTCAACGGTCAAGTTTTCCCCCCCCAATCAATATTACCCACTTTATAGAGCCTGGATGAGCCCTAAGAGGGTCCATCGGTGGCTATTAACTCATAAAATAATTTACCTGCCTCAGGTAGATTTGAACCCTGGACCTTCATCGCAGTAACTCCGCACTCTACGGACTGAGGTACCAAACTCCTTATTTAATAATATAAAAATGAAAAATTCAATTTATTTTGATCTTACAATACTTTTTACCAATATTTGTATCCTATTTATTTCATTTACAACCAAATCGCGCGAGAAACATTGAGACTATTTATTTTTATAATTCATTATCATGCCGACAATTCATTTGACTCGAACCGAATTTCATTAAAAACCAAAAACAGCTGAAAAGCTCCAAAAAACAAAACAAATTGAGTTTTACGTTTTAATTATCATAATTAATAAGAGACAATGAACCGGACGATTTCATGGAATGTGAGCAAAAGAAACAGAATAACTTTTCAAACTGAAAAACCCAACATTCAAACACCAACTCATCAATCGAAGCTCAAATGACACTAAAAGCATTTTGTTATAACTGCCTGTCAGGCGGCTGGGCCATCTTCCTTCTGACGTTCCGACACATGAAGGTGATATAGTGCTCAGATTAAAAAGCATTTGGCCCACCTACTCCTTATCCCAACCAGCAACAATATCGTGATTTGAAAAGAATATAACACCTGAATAATTTCTTCAGAAATTCATTTTTAAAGTATTTAAGAAATATACTATACTATAATAAGGGGGCAATATAGCTTAGTGGTATAGTGCTGAGTTACTGTACCGACTGCCTCGGGTATAAATCCGGCTGTGGCAGATTAATTCCTAAATCTGTTAACAGCAGGCTTCCTCTGTAGTCTACTGGGCCTCACCCAGGCTCTGTAAAGTTGGGGTAAAAAACTGGCGGTTAGCGTGATCTTGGACAAACCACCCTTCAAACAGTATAGCCCATGTACTGTACCCAAGACCCTTGGGTCGAGGACAAAGAAGAGTTTGGGTTCTTTATCTTCTGGATTAGGAACGTGATTTTCTAAGCTTAACGGATGGGCAAGAAGATGGTTTGGACGAAATCCTTCCCAATCGCCTGTTTTTCTCTATTCGGTGGGCGTAAGTCCCCACTATGAGCTAAAGATTTGAGCACGAGCCCTAATTGATAATGCATATACTGTATTTTTTAAATATAAAACACAATTTAAACTGTATTTATATTCGTAAACTATATTTTCGTATAGAAAATTATTTTATAACGAAATTAATTAATTCTCCTTAATTATATGGGAATTACTTTTTTTAAGGGATAAAATAAAAATTATAAACAACCGCGTTATAAATGATGCTTGCAGATGTTTTATTTTTACTGTTGGGAATTCAGGTATTCACAATATAATCTTTAGAGAGTTGAGTGGCTCCGTGCTAGAGCGCTGAGTTGGGCCTCTATAAAGTTGGGGTAACAACCTGGCGGTTGAGCGTGATCTTGGACAAACCACCCTTCACAACCGTTGCATTAGAAACAGTATAGCCCCATGTACTGTACCCAAGACCCTTCATTTTCTGTTGTGGTACAGGTATTTTCTTTTAAATTGTCTAAATATGAAATAATTATTTGCATATATCTACAGCCCCGGTGAAGTCTAATTTTCTCCAAAAAGAGTTTCTTGTACTTAAGGGAGAGGAAACGTGTTATATTCGTAGTGAGTAAGACATTGGCTAGAAAAGGAGTTATTGCCTGTATTACAACTCAATTTCAAGCCAAAAAACTGCCAGAAGGGCACGATTCCGTTTCCCTCCCTAACTCTCCCTGAAAAAAATTCGATTTAATCACTTATTCATCGGGGCTGCAGATGTTCGACTCTCATTTATTACTTGTCGAATATGAATGATGTAATATTATAAATTGTAAAGTAATAAATTCGATCTTATCAATAAATTATTAGCTAGATTTAAAAAAAAAGAGTGATAAGTGTTTTTCTACACTTTGATACGAAAGATTTCTACAACATTCATCTTCGAATTTCGGGGGAATATTTTGTTTTAACTATTATAACATGGTGGGAGCGGAGTGGCTCAGTGGTAGAGCGCCGAGCTGCCATGCCGGATCTCCTGGTTCAAATCCTGCTGCAGGCCATGAATTTTATTTAGGTTGCAGCGGGAGAGGGATCATATAGGATCAGGGACACTCCTGAGGCCCACCAAGCCTCTATAAAATATTATAAAAATAGGGTACTCAAAATAAGAGGGAAAAATCTGACGGTTGAGCGTAACCTAGGACAATTCACCTCCTCGCAGAACCGTTGTCCGTGAAACAGTACAGTCTCTACCATGTACTGAACCCCAGACCCTTCAGGGTTTGTAGTGGTACAGGTTTTTTTGTTTTTTTTTATTATAACAAGGAGTTTTGAACTTGATGGACGTTATGATTCAGCCTGTAAAAATAATTTAGTAAAATGGTTGGTGTGATGTGAAGATAAATGAGAGTGATAATGGACAATCGGATGTCATTAAACGACAGTAATTTATTCAATTTAGATCCCCTTCCATTTTCTATTTTTTGTTTTCGGCTCCCATTTTACAAATGGTATACGTTATTCATCAGTTAACTTATTATAACACCTTATACAGAGAATCAAGTATTGATCACAAAAATAAATGTTGTGTAATAGAGAGAAATTTTAAGTTGGATATTATTTATATTTTTGTATAAATATTTCAATTTAGAAACAGCGTTGACTTAAGAGTGAGCAGTGCACTACCTGTTTTTGCCCGGAGATAGTTCGCGTATGGGCTCATTGGGTCGTGGCTGTGCGATATAAATCGGTTTGAAACCGTTGTTTTTCATACCTATATTTCGTATATATTAAGTTATTACAAGAGTTTTTATTTAGAATTCTGAGTATAGAATGATTAAAGGTGTGAAGAAGCGTTATATTTCGGGTTCGGAGAAAATAACTCTGGAATTAATTATGGGAATAAGAGCTGTGATGTCTCCTTTAGGGCCAAATCCTCTATACAACTGCAAAATAAAATGTTTAAAATATTTTTTAATATAATAGCTCCAATCAGAAAGAACTAGTGAGCCCCATCACTAGACCCCCCCCCCCCCCCACTCCTACCATCTAATTGAAATCCATAAAATCGTATTTATATTCCTCTCTTATAATGCACCTAGTGTAGTGAAAGGGGTCCCTTATATCATACGACTACTAGATATTACTAATTATATACATATATATATAACTAAATATAATATCAAAATTTAAAAAACCAAGGGGCTAAGAAAAAAAAATTGATATGATAAAGAAAAAGAATTCTCCATTAATTGTTTATTTTCATATTTGACGCTCCTTCATTTATACTTAAATAATAAAAATAATAGTAAAAATGAAGATATTACTCTTATGACTAAAAAACCTGTACCACTACGACCCGTGAACGAGTCTGGGGGACCAGTACATGGTTGAGACTGAACTGTTTCATGGACAACGGTTCTGCAAGAAGGTGACGAAGGTAATATTTTATAGAAGCTGGGTGAGCCCCAGGAGGGTCCTAGATCCTATATGATACATCTCCGGCTGCAAACAGACTAAATAAAAGTAACTTCCCGCAGCGGGATTTGAACCAGGATTTCCGGCCTGGCAACTCAGTGCTCTACCACAGAGCCACTCCGCTCCCACTCTTATGACTATATGTCATAATTCTGTTGTAATATTTTCACATTTTTACTCTTTTCTTATCGTATTATGTTTCCTTGCCGTAGGTAGAGAAGGTGTTATATATTCACTTCCTCCTCAAAATGTAACGAAACGTATGATTTTCATACCCACACAGCTCCGGTGAATAAGTGGTTAAGTCTAATTTTCTCCAAAATGAGTTTCTTGTGCTTAAATATGCGGAATCGAGTTATTTTCATAGTGTATAAGGGGCCAAGTAAGACATTGGCTTGAAAAGGAGTTATCGTTTATATAACTCCATTTCAAGCCAAAAACTATGATACGATTCCAGTTACCTGAAAGCAGTTAACTGTCTCTGGACAAAATCCGACCTAACCACTAATTCACCGGATGTAGATATAACATACATATTTTATCATATACTTTTTTATACGTACCAATTAAAAAAATTAGTGAATTCGAAATAATAAAGCATAGTAACGTTATCTTATTATTATGAACACTTGTGATTCCAGGTGATAGCTCAACGTTTTATCTAATTAGGCAAGAAATAATATTCTGCCAATGTAGCCGATCTTTTAAATTAATATTTTGGTTCTATATTATATTAATAACTGGTCCGTGTAATAAAACATAAATGGTGCTCTCATTTATGATGTTACTCCATTCTGTATGTGCCAAGTAAAGTATACATCATATGAGATAACAGAAGGAAACAGATTGACAAACAAGAAATATCTGAATAGAAAAAAGATTTTATTCACAAAAACTCCAAACTCGTATAAAATAATAAAATATTCTTCGCCAATTTTTCTTCATTAAATTTCTGTTATTATTTTATTCATAACTGGTGACTCCTCCCCTTTCTTGTATCACAGCCTGGATACTCCTTGGCATGCTGTTTATTAAGCTGGGAACTCTTTCCTGTTCGATGCCGTCCCTACGTTCGTAGGGCAGTACAAAGGTACAGGGAGACTGGTAACTTAACCAGGAGGCCAGGTTCAGGTCGGCCCCGAGCGACCCTTCCTGCTGACGATAGATTTATTTTGATGCAGACGTAAATAAATCACTTTCAGACAGCCGTGGAGACCAATCAAAGGCTTCGAATTGTTATGTTTGGTCGGGAACAATCAGTGCGGACAGTAAACGACTGGGGTCAAGTACTGTTTTCAGACGAATCAAGATTTTCACTATTTGCTTTATATCATCGGGTTAGAGTGCGGAGAAGACCAGGACATCGATTTGCACCATGGATTATCTCCGAAAGTGTGTCTTACAGTGGTGGGTCTGTAATGGTTTGGGGCGGGATTACTTTAGTGGCGAAGATTGATCTCCATCTTTTTCAGAGAGGGAAACTAACTGCACATTGGTACATATCCGAAACTCTGGAAGAGTATGTAGTCCCATTCGCCCCTTTCAAAGGCGATGATTTCATGTTAATGCATGTCAACGCACGGCCACATGTTGCAAATGTGGTTACTCACCAAGTCGGTATACTCACCCTGCAGTGGCCAGCCCGCAGCCCCGACCTTAATCCCATAGAAGGCCTATGAGATGAAGTAGATAGGAGCATCGGATAAGTGCATCCGAAGGTGACTCGATCTACCAATGGACCTTCAACACCTCAAAACCGCTAGTGGAAGAATGGGACGGCATCGAACAGGATAGAGTTGCCAGCTTAATCAGCAGCATCCCAAGAAGAATCCAGGCTGTGATACAAGCAATGGGAGGAATCACCCGTTATTAAAAAAATAATAACAAATAATTAATGAAGAAAAATTGGCAAAGAATATTTCATTATTTTACACGAGTTTGGAGTTTTTGTGAATAAAATTGTTTTTCTATTCAGATATTTTTCAATCTGTTATCTCATATGATGTATGCTTTACTTGGAACATTCAGAAAAAATTAAGTTATTTGCACTAGGAAGAAAAAAACGACAAACTTCTAGGTGCGCCGGTTTTTTTTGCTGTTTAGTTTATACATATATATATATATATATAATCTATTCCTTCAAATATATAATAAAAATTTGTGATATGGTTTATCATCTTTCTTGTTTTGAGCGCTTCTTGTCCTATAATATTTAATGGTCAACAAAAGAGTGTTAGGAAAATTGAGTTTTCCCTCTTATCCCAATCCCTATTCGAAGTCGAGAGAAAGACAAATACCCTTCACCGGCTATATTTCCTTCCTATTTTCGGAATCGGCCGCAATAATTTATTTATAGCCGATACATAAAATATATATCAAGAAGAGACGGGATATGAAAACAAAGGCAGGGATACTGGCAAGGGAACAGGAATTGATTGGTGACTGGTGGGGGGTAAACAGTGAGGATATCGCGACCCATAAATTAGGTCATAATGTTACCAACCTTATTCTTCAGAATCTTGAGCTATTTAGACTGTCTTAATTATTTTATTAGGTAGCAGGCTACCTCAGTGGTAGAGCGCTGAGTTGCTGTGCCGAAAGTCCCGGACACCGGTAGAGGGAGATAAATTAATTAATCTGCAAAACTCCTAGGGGTCTGGAGACCTTCTTGGGGCACACCCAGCCCCTATAAAGTGGAGGGAAGCCTGGTGGTTGAGCGTGTTCTTAGACAAATCACCTCTCTGCACAAACGCTGTCTTATCAACAGTACAGTCTCTATCACCTACTGATCCCATAACCCTCCTGGGTTGTAGTTGTACAGGTTTTAAGAATTATCTAAAAACCTAGTATATTTTTCTCTATACTCATACTACTACTAGAAATTTAGGTTCATTTTAGCTCTGTGGATATCAAAACCCATATATTCGGTCGCAATGTTACCAACCTTTTTCTTAAAATCCAGAATTATTTATTATTAACAGTCTTATTATATTTATGTACGATCTTAAATATATATATAATGTACAATAGCTCACCAAGTTTCTGTAACTAGGTTTTATATCTATATATATATATATATATATATATATATATATATATATATATATATATATATATATATATATACACATATATAATGTACAATAGCTCAGCAAGTTTCTGTGAGTTTGCTCTCATCTCAAATTATCTCCTTGCAAAACATGTATTGAGACACTTCATGGGTTGTAGTGGTACAAAGTTTGTTAACTTGTAAGCACCTGTTTTTAATTATTTCATTTCCTCTACAGGCCCGTATATCCTATTGTTTATTGTTTGGAGGTATCTTAATGTTAATAGGAAACTCTGTCTTTTTAAGGCTATTTACATATTTCTTTAAGTATCCATTATATCATGAATCAGAAGTAGTCTGTTATTGTAGATAGAATCGGTTAACTAACAGTGGTAGAGCGGTGTGTTACCATCCCGAATGTCCTGGTTTCAAATCCCGGCTGGCAGACTTTTATTTAATCTGTTAGCAGCCGGAGGCGGATCGTATGAAATAGAGAACCCTACGGGGGTTCAATCAGCGTCTAGAAAGTGGGTATACCAAATAGGGGGAAATTTGGTTAGGGTAAATCACCTCCCTGCACAATCGTTGTCCAAGAAACAGTGCAGTCTCTACCCCCCCAAAAAAATAAAAAATCCTGTGCCACTGAACATGGGTTGTAGTGGTACAGTTTTTTTGTCTTTTGATTATAAAATATGCAATAGCTTCAGATTAATATTTTATTTTTATTTTAGTTGTTTCCACAATCCTAATTATTATTATTCTCTAAGATATGATAGGTAAGAAAAATTAGAGCTTTTTTTAGTTTTTGAAATAATGGGTAAACTCGTGAGACAACGGTAGTACATTGAAAAAATATCTATTCCAAGGGTTGGTTTTGTTTGCCAGAATTTGTTAGGGCCATCATTCTTCCAAAATAGGGTCACCAACCTTCGCAGGGCCTGAAGGGTGGTTTAAGTTTTGGGAGCCCCAACATTTACAGCCGCAATTCATTTCCTCAAACACAACCATCTTTTTTGTTGTGTTTTTGGTGTTTATTATCCAATTGTTTTATTGTATATATACTTTACTTTGTTATATTTGCATAAAATTGAAGAAAATTTAATTATACATTTTTTATATAAAAACTCAATAAAAAGTAGTATTGTTACCCAGTTTATGAACTGTGAAAGGTTTTTTCCTAAAGGGTATACACTGAATTAAAAAAATATAATAATTTACATTCAGTTGGGGATAATATCCCAATCCTTATTACCATACAATATGGAATTGCATATAATTATATATACTTTTTAATTAATAAAAATGTAGAAAAAGTGGCATAAGTTATAAATTAGAATTAAAAACATGTACCACTGCAGCCCTTGAACCAGTCTGGGGTACAGTACATGGTAGAGACTGTGCTATTTCTTGGACAACAGTTGTGCAGGGAAGTGATTTGTCCTATATCATGCTCATCTACCAGATTCTCCCCTATATTTTGGGTACCCAATTTATAGATCCCATAGGACCTATCTCCGGCTATTAGCAGTTTAAATAAAGTCTTGCCAGCAGTAGGGATTTGAACCCAAGACCTTCGGGATGACAACTTAGTGCTCTACCACTGAGCCACTCCGCTACTTTATATTATATATAAATAAAGATTTTGAAAATCTAAAGAGCCTTTTTTCTTCATGTCAATGTTTCTATCGAATCTTTCACCCTCTTAGGAACCTGAAACATGTATAATGCATAAATATGCTTCATATTATAAAAACATTAAACATTTATAACCGATTTTGCACATCCCTTTTTACCAAATGCTCTCTGTATCCAATATTATGATTATTTAAAAATCATAAACAGAAATCAACAATTATATACGAATTCAATTCGAATAAATTATTATGTATCTTAGATATTGTTTCAAATTTTTTGAATTGATTTCTACATAAGATTACGTTTTGTTTTAATTAATAGACTAATTATTTTAAAAACTAAAGTTCGCAATTTATTAAAGAATGGCAAATAAACGTCTAAATGAATTAGTAATGGCTGTAATTGTAATAGCAATTAGAAGTTGGTTGAATGGCAGCTCTGCTTATTAAGTACCACTCGACTTAATTTTTAATTTGGCATTCTTTGCTAGAGTCTGGAATTTTCCAGAAAATTATCTCCAGACAACATCTCCTCTTCTATTGAGTTACGTATTTTAAACTGACCATTTTACATTTTTTTTAAACAGTAATATCTTATTAAAAAGTAAAAAAATCTTTTCTTTTTAAAAAAAATATATTTATTGAAATTTACAACTGTATACAGAATACATCGAGTAAATATTATGAATGAATACATTGACATGAAAAGACAAGTAGAGAAACTACCCAGTGGTAGTACTCAAATAAAAAGTTCAGCTTAGAAGGTCACGAGGCCATCTTCTTTTCAGACGCCTCGGAGGATTATCAGGAATTGAAGAGGTTGCGAGGTTTGAAACTAGTGGGTTTGAGTGGAAATGAAGTTTGTCATGAAAAGATTGATATCGGATTCTGATCAAATCAGCAATAAACGGGACGTTAAGGTCATTATGGATTACCTTGTTCGTAACAAAGTAAGAAGCATTGAGGATTTTGTATTGTAAGGATTGAATACGAGAGAAATTCGATGACTTAGTGGAGCCCCAAAGCTCTACTCCGTTAGTACAAATGGGTCTAATGATTGTCATGTATATGGGTCTCTTGTAATTAATTGGGAGCTTAGAGCGTTTATCTAGTAAATGTTGAAGTAGCCTAAAACGGCGAGCTGTTTCTTGTCGTTTCAGTCTAGTATGGGGATTCCAAGTTAAACGTTTGTCAAGGTGTAGTCCTAAGTAGCGGAGTAAAAAAATCTGAGCTGAAAATGTGTATATTATGGTTATTATTAAACATTATAACAAACAGTAAAAAATACAAATAATTACCTAGCAGTAATATAAAAATAAATAACCATCAAATCTTACAGTATAAATAATGCTGGTAACATATCGTTCAAAATTTTAGATATCTTTAAACTTTATATAACATTAAACAAAATTTAACATATCTTTCAAAAGAACGATTTCATAACTAAAAAAAAATTAATTTTTTAATAAACGTATTTGAAAGTTCTATGTGATTTAAAAAAAAAATTGGATATTGGTAACGCCATTATAACATTATTAAAAGCTTGAAACCTTTTTTCTTTTTTTTAAGTTATTTCATTATTGCCATAAGTCTTCAAGTTCAAGTATGATAAAACTAAAAATATGACTTTATTTTAAAAAAATATGTTGAAAATGGAATATCAGATATGTCGTACCTGAATTAAAAAGCTTCAACCAATACAACTGCTACTGAAGGCTTAACTAAGAACAGTTAAATTTTGAGTTTTATCGTTTAACGTTGAAGGAGCGATATATCGAAATGAAAAATCTTGAATAGGAAATGACGATTAAAACTATATTATGGATAGTATTCGGTTTATTTAAAGGACTATGAAGGTTGAGATAAGCTTGAAAAGTTGTTGGGCTTATTCCGAATAGTAAACCTATCCTTGGTTATGAGGTCCTTCAGAAGGGACGTAAAATAGGGGTCTCGAGCCAGTGCGGTGGCAGGTCTCGTTAAAGATCTCCGTTCTTAAATACCTGGATAGACAAAGTTTAGGACTCCCACTATAGATTAACCTTAGCAGTATATCGTGAATAAATAAACAACCATTTAGTAAAGCTCCGTGGGGTGAACCGAGGCGTAGGTAGGAGGACTTCGGTGAACGTTTGGTGGCATTGGCATCTAGTTTTCGGGTTCATTAATTTTTTTATTATTAATATTATTCTATATTTTTCGCTCTTACCAGACAATAGATAAATTAATTTTAAATATTCATAAATTCCGTAAATTCCTGCCGCCTACCTACTAGTTCGTCCTTCAATCCTATCTCATAAACAGAACTATCCAAGTAAACCATAATAATGTCTATTCATCCCTCTTTTCCTAATCTGCTGGTGGTCCTCAAGGTAGTTCCTTGGCCCAATCCTTTATACAGTTTATACAGCTGACATCCCAACTCATCCTAATACTATCCTTACCCCGTACGCTGATGATACATGTGTATTATCAGTCCATATGATACATGTGCAACATCGATCCATTTATTGTATCCAAAAGCCTCCAATCCCATATCACTGATCTTGAAGAATGGTGTCATAACTGGAGAATTAAAATAAATTCTCAAAAATCCCATCAAATCACTTTTACCTTACGTTGTAAACCAATGACTTCCTGCCCTTTAATAATATCCCACTGGTGCCTGTAGAACAGATCCGATACGTAGGGTTGCACCTCGACAAACGATTAACCTGGAATCCTCATACTAGACTGAAAAGACAAGAAACCGCTCGACGTTCCAGGCTACTTCAACACTTACTAGACAAACGCTCTAACCTCCCAATTAACTACAAAAGACTCATCTACATGACCATCATACGACCTATTTGGACTTACGGAGTAGAGCTTTGGGGGTCCACTAAGCCATCGAATTCCTCTTTTATCCAATCCCTACAATCCAAAATCCTTCGTAAAATCCTCAATTCTCCTTGTTTTCTTAAGAATAAAGTCATCCATAATGACCTTAATGTCCCATTTGCTGCTGTTTTGGTGCTATCTTTCCTTTCATAACAAACTTCATTCCCACTCAAACCCTCTAGTTTCAAATCTAGCTTCCTCTTCGATTCCCGATAATCCTCCGAGGCGTCTGAAAAGAAGATGACCCCGTGACTTCTTAGTTGAACATGCGATTAAGTACTACCAGTGGGTAGTTTCTCTACTTGTCATTATATTATGTCATTACGTATCACTTAGCCTATTTAGTTGTTATGTTATTGTAATATAGTTGTAAATATCAATAAATAAATAATAATAAAAACAAAATATATTCATAAACTTTTTAACAATACTCGCAGTTCATTCACAAATTTCTTCATTTCTTCTCGAACATTGAACAGAGATCTAAATATTTTATAATGCTCGTGGTGATTTCCGGAATCAGCCCATTTGTCGAGATGACTGACGCCAAAACCTTTGACCAGTTTATATAGTTTCTTCAGTTTTTCTCTCAGGTCCTGATATTTAAGATTTGTTTTCATCAATCACCTTGTGTAGATGATCTTAATTATTTAATATGTTAACGGCCAGGGATGAACCCTATGGGATTCGGAGACCTTCTCTTGGAGCGCACTCAAACTCTTTGGCCACCCTTAGTTGTGAAAACACTTGATGGTATGGGGTGAACTCGGACAACCCTCTCAGCACACCCGGTATCTCAGAAACAGTACAGTCACTACCACGTACCCAAGATCCTGGGTAGGGATTGGGGTGGCACAGGCTGTTTTTGTCTTTTTCTTTTAGGGTACATAAAATATCATGTAATGAGGAAGAGATCTGATCCCAATAAACCTTGGCAATGGGGCTCATCAATTATTGCCTGTAGGCTGTACTTATTATAAGATCTCGTCCAGAGTTCTAAATTTCATGGCTACTTCTTGGATATATAAGTAAAAATAATAATTAAATCCTTGTTTATGTATTCCTTCGGAAGAGATATTTAACATAGGCAAAATTTATGGCTTCCACTGTAGCATCGTCCTATTAGCCATAGGAGGATAAAGTGACGTTCAATAAATAAACAAACGAATAATTAAGCTAATAATAATTTTTGGCATTTTTATTCATCAGCAAATATTCCTTTCCACCATGCACATGTCATCCGGGTCTGACATACTGAATCGATTCTATTGCAGTTTTACAGATATGACACAGTTCAAGCATTGCTTCTCTGCAAGTACAGCCCCTGTATGCCTTTGTCGCAATCACCTGATTTTGAATGGCTATAACCCCGCTTTAGGAAATAATGTCTAACATTAGTGGAGCTTCCATTTCAACACCCGCTGGCGACTGAATGAGGTAAAATCTTCCACGTAGTTCTTCAGAGTTCCTCGTTAAGGAGACTTTCGTGATTTACATGTGAAGAAAAGTTTTTGTTTCGTAAGTTGAGAGGGGTATAGTTGAGGTCCAATTTTGCAATTGTTGAAATAACTCTTGAAGAATCTTATTGCTTTTGAAATAGTTCCGAAGTTGTTCTTCTTCGCGACGGAATGCCTTTCTTGCCTCGCCTACTTTTCGTGGAAGATAATTATTATGGTTAGAAAATACTACAATCGCTAAAGTATATTTTATATCGCGGCTAAAATAGTTATTACTTTAATGATTAATTTGATCATTTTTTTTAAATAATACATTACTTGTGCATCAGGATATTCATAAATTAACTGTTGAATTATGAAATAAAATCATTTAATGATTCTAATGTACGTTTAGTATTGTTATTATTGTATTACCTATGCTTCCAAAGGGATACAATATATAATTTTATATTTGGCCCGCAAGAACATTTGGGTTGGCCATCCCTGACATAAACGTTCAACTATTGATTTTAAATCAACGTATAGAAAATAAAGAGCGTTAGTACAAAAAAATAAAATAAAAAAAAATCTGTTTTATGGACAACGGTTCTCCAATGAGGTGACCTGGGCTAAATCACGCTCAACCGCCAGATTTTTCACCCTTATTTTGGGTACTATATTTTTATAGTAGTAGTTACTACATACAGTCAATACTAGTTGCAATATACACTAAGTAATAAAATTATTATTATTTTCGGGAATATTAAAAAGAAAAAGAGTACAAATTAAAACTTGTTTAAAATTTACTGGGAGTAAAAACCTGCGGACCTGTTAACAAAAAAGTTTTTAACTATCACAAAAATAAATTATGAAATATATTTATTTATTTATAGCTGAGTTGCTAACCTGAAGTTCCTAGGTTCAATTCCAGTTGTGGAAGATAAATGATTTAATCTTTGAACTAAAAATGGACACTGTGGGATCTATAGGCTTTATCAGCCTCTAAAAGCGATTATCCTTAAATGGGAAAAACCTGGTGGTTGAGCGTGATATCTCGGACCCCCCTGCTTAACCGTCATACCAGAAATGACACATTCTCTACTGTGTTCTGAACCCTGTATACATTCAGTAATAGTAACTACATACAGTCAATAATAGTTGCTGTATACATCCAGTGATTAAATTATTTTTATTGTCGAGAATATTAAAAAGGAAACGAATGGAAGGTTGTTACTAGACCCGAAGCGACATTCTGGAAAATTGTGTCTATTTTTAATTTATTTTTACTAATTATTATTTTTATAGTGTTTATTTTTATTTTTTTTTGTTTTGAAGAGAAAAGATTTGCCCTGACCGGGATTCGAGCACGAGTCGTCCCTCCGTCGTAGTGCTCTGAACCACTGAGCGACCAGGGGTCGTATCCAAGTCAAGCAAATCCGTTCTCTTCACCGATCCTATATCCCCGCGTTCTCGCAATTTTTTCGATGTATACACGGGTAAGAATGTCCATTCAAGAATACTTCAATTAGGATCTTTGTTGACTTACGTCAATATATTATTTATAATTTTTATTTTTTATTAATTGTTATTATTTTTAAATATTTTTGTTTTGAAGAGAAAAGATTTGCCCTGGCCGGGATTCGAACCCGGGTCGTCTTCTCCGTAGCAGTACTCTAAACCAATGAGCTACTAGGGGTCGTATCCAGGTCGGCCGAATATTCGCAATTTATGCGATGTATGTACCTATTTTTCTTTATGTTATAATTTACCGAATCTAAAAATACTCCGACCGTTGTAAAATTAACCGGCAAAAAAAAAAGTTGAGTTCATACTTGTTTTGATTCCTTCTTAAGCAAAGTTTATATTGAAATCTTCTGCTTTGATCATAGAAGCTGAACTCTCTTCTCTTGAACAAAGATCTTCTTTACCAATTCACATCATGGGTTCTGTCTCAACCGTCATTTTCAGGTAAAGCGAATGAAACAGGGGAGAGATAAAGCTTAATAAATAAAAGATAAAAGAAGAAGATTATCTTCGTTATTCTGTTGTGTTCTTTTTAATTAGGAGCGGGTTAGCTCAGTGTATAGAACGCTCAATTTTTGTGCTCATGGTCCTCTTGAGGTTTACCGACTTTCCATAAAGTGGGTACTATTAATTGGAGAGAAATCTGTCGGTTCCAATAAGTCACTTTCATGTAGCAATATTTACTCTTACTTTATATTTCGTTTATGGACGGAGTAACTTAGTGTGTAATTGCAGTTAGTTTAGTTGTTTGTGCCGAAGGTTCCGTGTTAAAATCAGGTTGTGGCAGATTAATTATTCAATCTATTAATATCAATGGATGGACATTAAGGGATCAAAAAGTGAATCTTGGGGCTCACCCACCCTCTTTAATAAGTGTTCCCCTAATTAGTAAAAGTGTCATCTCGGTTGAATCACCTTCGTGCACATGCCTACTTAGAAACGTGACGGTCTCTACCAAGTACTGAACCTAAGATCCTTCAAGAGCTGTAGTGATACAGATTTCGTGTATATATAATAATAATAATGTCTTTATTTATTCTGGGACAAGTCCCTTTAGAATAGCAATACAGATATTGTAAGCTATTATGCCTTAGAGTGTAAAATAATTACATTTAATTAATTATTACAAGAAATTTAGTAAGTGAGAAAGAATAAAAAATAATAATGAACAAACAAAAATGCGAATTACCTCCAATAACTATATTTCAAAAACAGATTAGGAGGAAAAAAAAAAAAAAATAAGTTAACAAATTTATTAAGGAGAAACAATTTATGGTCACATATATATCAAATTTATGCCAAGAAAAAAACAAAAAATAATGAAAAAAAAGACATGTGCCACTACAACCCGTTAACGGGTCTGGGGTTCAGTACATGGTAGAGACTGTACTGTTTCATGGACAGCGGTTCTGCAACCAGGTGGCTTGTCCTAGGTAACGCTCACCCCCCAGATTTTGCAAACTTATTTTGGGTACCCTATTTTTATAATATTTTATAGAGGCTGGGTGGGCCCCAGGAGGGTCCTAGATCCTATATCATCATCAGTCATCTCCCGCTGCAAACAGACTAAATAAAAGTCATGGCCTGCAGCGGGGCTTGAACTAAGATTTCCGGCATGGCAACTCAGTGCTCTACCACTGAGCCACTCCAATCCCTAAAAAAAATAATAATGAAGACAAATTTAACCATACTATTAGAGATTTACATTTAATCCCTTTATGTTTTTTTTATATCTAATTAAATGATATTAGTACGTGGTTTAAATTCCATACATTCATATGTATGTATATATATATATATATATATATATATATATATATATATATGTACATATATATATATATATATATATATATATATATATATATATAGTTACAGGTGGCTCCCGAGTAAATGTGTAAACAATACTTAGAATCATAATCAATTAGCTAGAATTGTTATGCACTATAAGATGCAGGTGGCTGCAGGTGGCCAGAAAAACAGTAAACAATTCCAGAGAAATAGCATCAGCATGGCTGATCCTATTTAACCGTCCCAGACCAAAGGGAGGGGCCTTTTTCGTCCGTAGACATTTGAACAGTTAATATCGCTATTTAGTTGCCATTTATTTACATGTATTCTATGTATCATTCATAATAAAGTTTTTAAAAAGTATTAGATACGTTCAGAACCTTTAACTGGCGCCCGAATACTGGGACTTGGGCAGATATCGAAGATATACACTAGTGACATTGCGGGAGCTTTGGGTCGAGAAGACGACACCAGAAGCAGCAAGACCACTACTCTCCGCCTAGAGGAAGAATCGCCACTGCGTGTACAGGTACAGCAAGCGTTCTCCACGGCTACAGAGGTATCCCAGTTATCTGAATATTTTTAAATATTGTTACCTAAGTCACGAACAAATTGTTAAATTACGGATCTTCTAACTCAAAAAACTTTAATTCACTGAAGATCACATAGATGCAGAATAAATTATACTAATATAATTAAATTTAAATTACTTTTATTACAAATTACTTTTATTTCAAATTTTAAATTTATTATTATTACTATGTATACTTTATAATTTATTTTTAAGTTTATTTCATTTATATGCCAAATTTAAAAGAAAGATTAGACCAACTTCGACAAATTAACAATTCTACTCCACTTACAATTGAAAACTTAGACAATTTTTTATTAAACGAAACTATAATGACCAATATGGAAATTAAGGATCACGACTTCAAGTTAATACCGGAGTATGATGGTGACCCGTTACTATTGGTTGATTTTATTCGAAATACAAACTTTATTTTTGACTTATATTGCAAAGATAACAATTCTCATTGCGACACAAACCACTCTAAATTAGTTCTAACTTTATTAACGAAATTAAAGGGCAAAGCAAAAATTGCCACATATGACAAAGAATTTAAAAGCGTAACGGACATTTTACAATTTTTAAAAAAGCAATATCAGGATACTAGAACTCGCGAACAATTAATAGCCGAAATTTTAAATACAAATTCACACGCGCATGAAAACCCACATGACTATTTAGACAGACTTAGTAAAAAACGTTGCGATTTATACGCTCGAGTCTATGCCGACCCTGAGATAGAAGACAAACTCGCTGAGATGGCTAGATACGACCGACAGATATCACATCACGCCGTACACAATTTAAATCCGCAACTAACCGATTTCATTTATCACATTAAATTTGACACTTTAGAAGACATTGACGAGATTTTACGAAATTCCGCATCTCATATTGTCCATCGAATTTACGGACAACATAGGAAAGAAAAAAACTTAACATCGAATTCTAACTATAAGGGTAAACATTTTGATCCAAATTTCAAATTTAATAAAAACAATTCACAAAGACATTATGAACCTAATCGCAACAACTATCAACAAAATCAACATTATTATAAACATGACAGATATAACCATCCAAATTATAATTATAATCAACAAAATTATAATCGTCCAAGTAATCCACCTTACAATCAAAAACCCGTTTATAACCAACAATGGGATCCCCAAGACCAATATCGCTACTTTAACAAACCATCGTCGGCACAATATAAGCAAAAACAAATTGAACCGCCATTGGAAAAATTAGGAGAATCGCAAACTGTATCAATGCGAACAGTTTCTAATCGAGTTCATCTAGTTGACGAGGACAAAGACGCAATTATACAAAAACTTACTGACAAATTAAGTAACCTAGAAAACAAGTTCGATCATTTTTTAGGACTAGGCCAAGACTCCAACGACCCGCCGGATCGGATTTAAAAAACGCGATAATACAAAATAAAACGGACGAGGCCAAATCAATTATAGAATATGAAATAAATCGCGAATCGGATAAAGTTGCCAAATCAATTATAGAATATAAATTAAATCCTGAAACGGATAAAAAGGAAAGAATAAACTTAACGCGAATAATAGATTATAAAAATAACAGAACTAATAAAATCGACGATAATAAAGAAATATTATTTAATAATAATAAAATCGAAATGAATAAGGAAATGAAAGCAATAATATGTAATAATATAATCTACGAAAATAAGGAAACAAAAACTATGATAAATAGTAATTTAATTGATAATAATAAGGAAACAAAAACTATGATAAATAGTAATTTAATTGATAATAATAAGGAAACAAAAAATATAAGAAGTAATGAAAATAAAGAAATAAATAATGTAGCAAGTAATGAAATTGTAATTGCCGAAGATAGTTTAAAAACCGACCCAAAAATGATAGAAACGATAAGTAATTTCCCAATACCCCTTGATAAAATGTCGACAAGACAGTTCTCGGGTAAGTCTGGGTATTATCAACAAAATATTAATGGGAACGTAAAATTAACTAAACCAATCTCGGAATCATTACAAACAAATTGTTACAAAAAAGCAGAAATATTAAAAGAGAATAATAAAATTAAAAACGCGGAAAAGACAAGTCAACGAAGCACCAACTTGTCTGCTTGCTTTAAATCAAAACCATCGATTAGTTTACATTACATTATTAATAATAAAATGGAAAATTTATACCCCAATAATATAAAAATTCAAAAGGAAATAAATATGCAAAAATCAAAAATAAATAAATTAGATATAAGAAAAACTGCGAAATTACATCAGATTTTATTTAAAAGTCAGCCCGCGGATGTGCGCAATTACCTTCGGGGGAAGGTTAAGAAAAGATTTTAAATTTAGAAAGGATTTATCGGATAATTATTATACGACACAAACGGCAGGAATCGGACTACAAATATTAATTACATTTACCATAATTAAAATTAAGTTTTAATAAAAGTATTCATAACAACAATGATACTATAATCTCATTGAAAGATAAAGATAGAATAAGAATACTAATTAAAAATAGAAATATAAAATTATATTATAAATAATAGAAAGAAGTACAGTTATATAAAACAATAAAATTAATAATAATTAGAACTTATAAATATAAAAATAGAATAACGTGTTAATAAAAATAAGTATCATAAAATAATGATTCATAATAACCACAATAATAATAATAAACAAACGGACTTAGAAACCATACATTCTCAGGAATCAAGTAGGGAACAATTTGGAATCTGTGACCCTAACAAATGTATAAATGTTGAAAATCATCAAATAATTATTAAAAGAGGAAACAAAGACGAATTAAACTTTACAAAACTATTCGGAAATAAAAAGAGACATGAACTAATTTTTACGGAAAAAGATGACTTACAAACTTTACTATACCAAATACTTGAACCTCACAAAACCTATGGAATTTACTGTTCCAGCAATATGCAGACACTAGATAAAATTTATAATGAATATTTTAATGAAATTCGAAAGATAATTGAGGACGAATTTCCAACGGTAAAAATTAAACGCTATTTTAAGTTCCTTCGAGACATTGAACAAGTTAACGAACAAATTGAAACAATCGAAAATTATCATTTAGGCAAGACACAACATCGCGGAATATTAGAAACCTTTGAGAAATTAAAACGACAAATTTACTTTCCAAATATGAAAGACAAAATTACGGAATATATCAATAAATGTGAAATTTGTAAAAAAACTAAGTATGATAGAAAACCACTTAAAACAAAATACCAACTAACACCTACTCCAGAAAAACCGTTCCAAGAATTAATGATTGACATATTGAAATACGACAATAAACTCATATTTACAGCCGTCGATACATTTTCCAAAAGACTATTTACACAAATAATACCAACGCATAATGCAATAAACATTTGTGACTGTTTACAAACTTATTTGACATATTATCCAACACCTATACAAATCACACTTGACCAAGGTACAGAAATGAAAAATAATCTTGTTCAACAGTTTTGCAAATATAACGATATAAATCTACATTATACTTCAACCAATCATTCAAATTCACTAGGATTATTAAATAGAGTACATTTAACATTAACAGAGTTACTTAGACTAACTTCATATAAACAAAAAATATATTCTCTCTTACAAAAACTAAAACTAGCAACTACTGCGTACAACAATGCATTAAATCAAAATTTAAAATTAACTCCGAACGAGATAACGTTTGGATTCACATCATAAAATAATAAAAAGACAGATCTTAACATTACGGAATTATATGTACAGAAATATCATAATGACTTACAACTCTTACACGAATTAACGCATAAAAAAATTACTGAAGAAAAAGAAAAACGTACCGACAAATTGAATAAAAATCGCGAAGACCCACCTGAACTAAATGACCACGAATATCTTAGAAATACCCAATCAAAAATCAAAAGTAAGGACAAATTTAGAAAAGTTAATTTTTTAATTCAAGGAGCTAGACAACTAAAGACCCATGTTGATAATATTAGGAGACCTAACAAACGTAAACGTAAGAAACATTCTGTTTCAGATGAAGACTCTTTACGCGTTAACATTACTGACACTACTTCCGATGATTCGGATGATCAAAGTTGTAGATCTGACTGACTCAACTGGACTGCTTCATTACTCAATAAATAATATTAAAGTAATTAATAAATTTTATGAAACATACCACTTTTATAATTTAAGTTTATTACATAAAGAAATTTCAAATATTCAAACTCATTTAATTAATTTTAAGGATCATAAGATGTACATGTACTTTCTGATTTAACTAATGAAACCACGGAACAATTCCACTTGATGTATTTTAGGGGACTTAACAACCGCCATAAAAGGGGTTTAATTAACGGCTTAGGAAATATTATAAGCTGGATTACAGGAAATATGGATGCAGATGACAAAGCATATTATGACGACATTATTTCAAATGTAGAAAAAAATAATTTTAAAATAGAACACAATATAGAGACTTCGATCAATATTAATAAACAACTCATAGAGGACTACAAAAATAACATAGAAACAATTAATAAAAATTTTATGACTAACCGACATAACTTTAAGATGTTAACAGAAAATGACAAAGCATATGATTTTTATATTCATATTATCTTTTTATTAAACAAAATCAAAAGTTTAACCTTATCGCTAGAATTTTGTAAACTAGGAATAGTTCATACTTCTTTAATGACAGACGTAATACGAAACTTACCAAAAACAATAAAATTAGTATCAAATAACCCTGAAGTTTTATGGACAAATAGTAAAATATTTTGCTCAACAAGAGACAACATAATCCATACTTTTATTAAATTACCACTTCATGATGATTCTTACAAAGGTTACTATTTACTCCCAATACCAAAAGTAATTAATCAAACCACCTTCGAGATTGATTTGAGGCATGATCTTTATTTGCAACAAGGGCCCAATTTGTACACAGGGCATTGTATATTTATTGACTATTATTATTGTATAAATCTTAAGAAGATAACTTCTAAATGTGTATTTTCCATCATCCACAATGGAAAATTAGAAAATTGTAATTTAACATTAAGTTATCACAATAAAATTAGATATGTAGAATTTCTAAAACAATATGTTACTGTTAATTTAAATAAAATAAGTGATTGTAAAAACAATACTGTATTTCTACCTACAGTCAGTTTAATTAAGATTGATAAGGAAGATTGTTTTTCGGATTTAAATAAAATTTATACTCACAATTTTCATTCAGTAGCACAACCATTTTATGATTATGTAATTTTAAATACATCATTTATAAACACTAATAATTATTCTATACCACCATTAGAAATACTTACATTTGCTACTCATCATAATATTTATTTCTATCTATTTATATCAACAGTTGTAATTATTATAATAATTCTTTTCATTGTTTATAAGATAAAATGTAAATTACAAAACAATTCAATAACAACAACAGAAACTGTAACTATACCTAATGTAACCACTCCTGTAGACAATCATAAAACAATATTAAGTAGATTATATAAAAGTAGTTTTTGATAAAATAAAAATTCATATTGTATTTCCATTATGTTACAAATGTATTAATTTATGTAATCTTTATTATGTTATTATTAATTCTAATTTATGTTCATTATGTCATATGTACTCTATTATTATTCATTTATTTTATGTAAAATATTTGTTTTGATCAGGAGATTCAAAACTTAAGGTTGGGTGGAGTTACAGGTGGCTCCCGAGTAAATGTGTAAACAATACTTAGAATCATAATCAATTAGCTAGAATTGTTATGCACTATAAGATGCAGGTGGCTGCAGGTGGCCAGAAAAACAGTAAACAATTCCAGAGAAATAGCATCAGCATGGCTGATCCTATTTAACCGTCCCAGACCAAAGGGAGGGGCCTTTTTCGTCCGTAGACATTTGAACAGTTAATATCGCTATTTAGTTGCCATTTATTTACATGTATTCTATGTATCATTCATAATAAAGTTTTTAAAAAGTATTAGATACGTTCAGAACCTTTAACTATATATATATATATATATATGTACATATATATATATATATATAGAATAGAATAGAATAGAAAAGTAACTTTATTCTGGGACAAAGTCCCTTTAGAATAACAGATATGAACAGGAATAAAAACATAATATATATATCTGGCCAGAAGGCTAAATGTTACAAATCATAAAGCGTGAAAACATGACAGAAAACAATTTAAAAAGAAATATATAAACAAAAATAATACTAAGTAAATAAATAGTACAGATCTTGACAGGATATTAAGCAATTACAGAGAGTAGATAAAAACCATAGCTTTTGAAATTGAATGCATGAGCTAGCATTCAATAATTTGTTTACATGATGTACAGCTTTTCAAAGAGCAGAATTAGAAGAACTAAATAACACAATGAGTTATTATATACATTGTATTCTAAGCAAATGACTAACCTACCTAGAGACTATCCTTTTGGGAAGCTAATAGATGTTGATACAGCAAGGATTTGAATAATGATAGAGAGGGAGTATGACGGATATTAGGGGGGATTGAGTTCCACATTGTGGTGGAGCGGGCGAGAAAGGAACGTTCGAATGCTTTAGTTCTGTGTGAACGTATATAGAGATCAGAAAGGCGGGATCTTGTTTTATGGTGTTGAACTGATGATTTGAATTGGAGTAGACTGTAGATATATGAAGGGTGTTGAGCGTGAATGGATTGGTATAAGAATGAACAGAGGAAATATTGTCTTCGGAAGGGAGGGAAGAGCCACTTTAACCCATCATAGAGGTGGGAGACGCGCGATCGCTTCGGAGTACCAAGCACAAATCTTAGAGAGCAGTTCATTATTCTCTTTAATCTGTCTTCAAGCATTTTAGAGAGGCCTCCATATACCACGCTACAATAGTCAAAGTGGGGGAAGATGAGAGAAGATACGAGAAGCTTGCGGGAAGATTGTGTAAGGAGATGACGAGAACGATGGAACAACTTCAGGGAACTAATTGTCCGTCGGGATATTTGGGCGATGTGGGATTTCCAGGAAAGGTTTTGGTCGATGGTGATGCCTAGGTTTTTCACCGATGAGGTAATCGTGATAGGATTATCGTTTAGGAGTAATGTTGGGAGGGTGTGGATGGATGTAAGGAGGGAATTGGAACCTAAAACAATGGCCTGAGTTTTCAATGCGTTCAATTCCAGTTTGTTCAGCTTTGCCCAGGCACAGATCCTATCTAGGTCTTCCTGAATACTAGCGAACGCAAAAAATAGCTCGGAAGGGGGAAAGGACAGATATATTTGGAAATCGTCAGCATATAGATGATGGGAACAGTGGTGAACAGATTTAGGGAGATCATTGATATAGCAGTTGAAAAGAAGAGGAGAGATACTTGAGCCCTGTGCCACGCCTGAGGAAAGAGTGAGGAAAGAGGAAAGGGGGTGATTAGGTATAGAAACTGCTTGAGATCTATCAGAGAGGAAGGATTGGAACCATCGGATGGAACTGTTGGAAAAGGACATTGATTTGAGTTTGCTAAAAAGGATAGAATGGTCCAAGGAATCAAAAGCTTTAGTAAAATCAAGAAGGATAAGGACAGTTAGTTTTTTGTCGTCCATAGCGGTATGCATGTCATTGGTGATTTTAGTAAGTGCCGATTGTGTGGAGAAACCGGGACGGAAACCAGATTGAAGTGGGTCAAGGAGGTTGGACTGTTCGAGGAAATTTGACATTTGTGACTGGACTATTCTTTCTAGAGGCTTGGAAAGGTTGGAGAGGATTGAGATTGGGCGGTAGTCTTTGAGTGAGACAGGGTTAGAGGATTTATTAATAGGATGGACTATGGCTTTTTTCCAGGAGGCTGGGAATACTCCGTTTTGCAGTGAAAAATTGTATATAAAGAGTAGGACAGGTATAATATCGATAAGGCAGGATTTTAGCAGTTTGACAGGAATCCCATCGAAGCCTGTGGAGTTGGAGTGGGATTTCAGAACAGAGGAAATAATGTCGTTGGGTGAAATGTCAGCAAAGTAAAAGTTGTCAGGGTTGAAAGATGGTGGTAGGGAATATACGGGAGAGGATGATTTAGAAGTATTAACTGAGGTGGACAAAAAATATGAGTTTATTTCATTGGGAGAGGCTGGAAAGGGCCTAGAACAAGATGAATTAAGAAGAGAAAGCTTTCGAAGGAGATGCCATTTGGATTTAGAATCGGGAGCAGATGAAAGGGCTTCGTGGAAGTATTTGGTTTTTGCCTGCCTGATTGTCGACTGTGTCATATTGCGGAGAGCCCTAAACGCTTGATAGTCGTCAGTTAACCTTGTCCGTCTAAAGCGCCTTCGGGCCGCATCACGCTTCCTTTGAAGATCTTTAATTTTTTGACACAACCAGGGAGCAGGCTGGTGACGGAAGGTTGAGGTTTTCAGTGGGGCATGGGTGTCAAGGATATATTTGAGATTGGAAGTAAGTATGTCCACCATCGAATCAATAGAGGCACAAGAATAAATCTCTCTCCAATCCAGGGCTTCAAGAGAGGGTGAGATGTTCTCTGGGGTGAGAGCATCTAAGTTGCGAAAGGTTACGGTTTTAGGTAGTATAACAGGAGTTTGGATATTGTATGAAATATGGATGAGATCATGAGAGGACAGAAATGGAACGGGTAATTGAGAGGAAGAAAGGAGGTTCTGCCTTGAATCAATGACAAACAGGTCTAACCATGTGTCGGATTGAAAGGTGTGATGGGTGGGAGAAAATGGGACAATGGAAAGGTGTAGAGAGTAAAAGAGATTTTCCAGGTATAGTTGATCGTAGGATTGGACAAGGAGATTGGCATTAAAATCACCGGAGATAATGATATGGTTATAGAGAGGAATGTAGTCGTAAAGGGTAGATTCAAAAATTGAATCAAGAGGGGCCAAAGGAGGGCGATATACTACGACATACAGGAGAGGGTTTGGGTTAAAAGAAATTTCAACCAGAAGGAATTCTGTGTGAGGATAACCGGTTGCGGGTGAGGAATCAAGGATACGTGATTTTAGGGAGTTGTGTACGTAGAGACCTACTCCTCCACCAGTCCGGTCTACCCGGTCGTGGCGGAGGAATGAATAGTCTGGTAGGGCTATTGCAGAGGAGGGGATGTGGGGTTTTAGCCATGTTTCGGAAATTCCAATGGTATGATAAAAGTTTTGGGTAAAATATTGAAGGAATTCGTCAAAATGGGCAGGCAAGGATTGGGTGTTGACGTGACAGGATGTCAGGATACTGGACATGATGGTGAGGTAGGAGAGAAGATCTCAGTATAAGAGGATAAGATGCTGTGTGCAATTAATTTTAGCAGGTAGATTAGGTAAAAAGCTATGAAATGTTCCAGATAGTTGAAGACATGCAAGATAAAACAAATAACAGATAAGAATATTAATAGTATAGAAATGATAATACTGTTAAAATATGTAAAAAGAGAAAATAATGAATTAATAATGAGAGAAGTAAAGTAATAGAATATATATAGCTGCTTGAACATGCACAAACTTAAAAATATAGAACATAAGATCCTAAGAACTAAAAATATGGACCAATAAAAAGAAATTAACTGTATAGAGAGGGCATGGGCAAAATCCAAAATTCCGTGGTGAGCGCCATAGGTAGCGGGGAAACAAAACTTTAGTAGTCACCCGAAGACGTCTAGATCTTGGGCCTGATCTATGAAGACCACCTGGTGACCATCTACTTTTCTACATCGCACTCTGCCCCCAGAGAACCACACATACTTTATCTTTCCCGCTGCCTTCTTCTGACGGGCTAACCAGTAGAGGTGCTTGTTAGTTTTTGTCATCTCCTCGCTCAGATAGATGCGGTGGCAGTCATTTTCCTGCCACCCTAAATCTCGCGTAGAGAAATCTCTTTTGACTTTTCTTTTATGTATCAAGTCATCCCTCACTGATTTCCTCACGAAGCGTGCTATGATAGGTGGGGGTCGCGGGTCATCATTTCTTGCTCTCCGTCGTTGCACTGTGTCCAGGTCCTCTAGATTTAATTTTATGCCTAGGCCCGCACCGATACTAGTTAATAGGCCGGAAGGGGTCTCACCGGCTCGGACTGGGATCCCCCGGATCTCCAGGGAGTTAGATAACAGGCCCTGCTCACTTTTGTTCACCCGCACTTCGAGATCTCCTACCCGGGCCTTTAGAGCTTTATTTTCCGCCAATATCTCTTCTATAAATTTTGATTGGCCCTCTAGATGTTTTTCTATTGTGGTTAGTTTATCACTAAACTCAAAGGTGAGGTCCCCTTGTTTATCAATGGCTGTTTTGATGTTTTTAATTTCATCTTTAATACTGGTGTCTATTTGTTTCACGGCCGTTAGAACATCTGATAATGAGAGTTCAGCTTTAAGTTTTTCTCCCGTCGCCGTATTCTTTTTCGCCTGGTCACATTGAGAACATAACCACAGATTTTTTTTGACAGATTTAAGGGCCTCTAAATCTTTATCAGTGAGATTAATGCATCGCCCGTGAAATATGAGATTGCATTTAGAGCAACTTATATTGATTTTGTCATCTCGGGTAATGACGCTATTGCAAATAGTGCAGTGAACCATAATGGATAAGAAAGAGTAAAAGTAATTACGTAAGTAAATAAATAACTCACAGTTGTTTGTAAGTTAGGGATAATGCCTAATCCTGTTGGTATTAGGACCGAATGCTTCACCGTCTTCACGGTCGTCGAACTTAGCTTAATTTATCGAATGAAAATCTTCTCTCTGCTTTTTTTGAATAAGTTTATAGTATAATAAATAATAAATAATAACCGATAAATATATAGAGAGAAGAAAAGAGACAAAACTAAAAACAACACTACAAAAACACGGAACAAAGAGCAGAAGAAATTAGGAGATTTAACGATGCGTACAGGACGGTGTCTCTGGCCAGACTGTGATATATGTGTGTGTAATTATGATATATATATATATATATATATATATATACATAATCACACACACATTCATCGTGAGTTAAAATGAAGAGAATTTTAACTCAAAACTGATCCCCTACTATTTCCGATATAGTTATTTCTCATGCATTAATTCGTATCATTCTACGTGTTAAAGAGCAGATAACCTCAAAAGTATATTGAAGTGAGTAGCCTTAATTAGTGTGAAAATCTGAGGGTTCAGATACTTCAGCTCTCTCTGCACAACTTTTGTCTTAGGAAGTGCATCTCTACCATGGTTTGTAGCAGTCCTTTTTTTTTTTAAATTAATAAAATCTCTTTAATTATTTCTTATTAAAGAATATTCAGTATTCCGGTGATAGGGATAACTAAAAGGTAACTTAGTTATTGATCTTTCACATAAAAACATCTTGAAAGATTAATAAAATCGCGTAACTCATGTCTACCTCGATGCATATCTTTGCATCTGATAAAAAATTCCATCTTGTAAGTGCTCTGGCAAGATATCAGTCAGTGAGGAGACCTAATAAAAGTCGATTAGGTTGTGAGTGTCTTGTATAACAGTGAACGAGGAGATGTGAGTCTAAGGCTCCACCTACATTGGATCCGGTGTCATACGATGAGACGTCGCTAGCAAACCAAATGACTGAAATATACCGAGAGTTATAACATTTGGTTCTTTAAATTTATAAAATTAAGATTATTTATTAATTATTTTTAATACATTTATATTTTACTATAATGTATAGTAAAATATGTATAATGTATACACTCCAGCATCGTATGTGATAGAATCACTTCGCACCGAATCGGATCCAATGTAGGTGTAGCCTAAGTCAGAGGCTGCAAAGAATAGGTTGAGACATATTTATGTCTAGCCATTTCTGATGTTGATTAAAAAAAAAATTAAAATGTACAATTATTAACAAATCATTACAATTATATAATTGACTTGCAAATATTCGAAGTACAACAAGAAAAATGAATTTATGAATTTTACGGAGTTACCCCCCCCCCTCATTTTACAAACTGCCCAACTGTTCGTTTGAATCTACTGAAGTAGGTAGTTGAGTTTTTAGTAGAGATACTAAATTATATATCGTTATAATTCTAATTAGAATGAAAAGTTTAGTTTTGGGTATTTATTTTGTATTTTTTTCCAATTAATATAATAATGTTTTTTTTATTTTGAAGAGAAAATATATGTCTTGGCCGGGATTCGAACCCGGATCACCAGCATCCATAGTTCGGTGCTCTAACCACTGAGCTAACAAGGCTCTTATCCAAGCCAGAAAAACCCATTCTCTTCACCGATCCAATTTTGCCTTCCATGGATACGAACCTTGGTAGCTCAGTGGTTAGAGCACCGCACACGAGATGCGGGTGACCCGGGTTTGAATCCGGGCCCAAGACAAATTTTCAAAAAAAATTTTTCTTTTCTCTTCAAAAAAAAAAAAATTTTTAAATAATAAATATAAGATATTTAAAAAAAATAATTTATAAGAAAATTGGCTGAATATTTTTTCACAACATTCTTTACGTTGAAATAACAGTCCTAAAACCAAAATACTGAAATAAGGTGTAACTTTATCTAATTCTCAATTCGATGTATTCCTTTTCGATTTAAAAAAAATTGTGCTATATCCCAGACTAATCCCCTCCCTTTACAAGTGTTACCAAGAAACAGTGTACTGTAGTTTCTACCATGTACTGAATCAAAGAATCTTCATGAGATGATATGGCACAGGTTTAAAACAAAATATCCCTACACTTGAAACAATAAATCACTACAAGGTTTTACTCACTTCAGCTAATTATAACTGAAGCGATGAAAATGGTGACCGAATTTGTATTATCAATTGTTATTAAACCTTCCTAGCAATGAATCCTTACGATATATCGCTCATCTTATATCGCCTCAGTGGAAACGCAGGCTAAGGAAGCAATACCCATTTCTAAATTATATTAACATTGCTTACGTATGTAATTTGATAATTTGGAGAAAATAAAGCAATATATGAGGAAGAAGCCTTATACTGTCTATTCGAAGTGGGATAATTGAGACAAGGATGGAATTGGTGATACAAAATGAGACGAGTTCCAATACGCTACAACTTGGTTAGACAGATTACCGAATTAGCGCGGGTCTTCCCTTACCTGGGAGGATCCCTAATGCTAAATGACATCGATTAATCAGGAAGCTTATTTCAACTTCAATGCTTAATATGATCGATAGCTCCAATCGCAAATAAGATTATTACGTAATAAATTTAATATTAAGGGACTCCCTTCATCATCCGAGTCGAATATTTCACGCTTCATTTAAAAGGGGAAAAAATGTGCTTAAGCCACTATTGGGTCGTTTCTTATGAAATGCCCGTTTTCAAATGAAAGTTTATTTAGTAAAACATTTTTATTTATTTAGAATAATAACCTTATTTTTCTATATATATTTCCCCCAAAGTATTATAAAATTTTCAATCACAGAACTGAAAAAATCAGGATTTTACGACGAAAATAACCCTGAAAATGCGTTTTTGACTTGAGAATCAAATGGAAGATAATGAACATGGGCAGTGTGTTGCCATGGTCATATTTGATGGCAAACGAAAAAATATGCATTCAATTGTTATGATAGTAAATATTATCAAAAAGAGGAAATTAATTACAGCCGATTAAAATTTGTAAACATAAAGATATTAAATGACAAGAGCCAACTAATTCTACTTGGATTTCAGAAATAATAAAAACATTTCATAAAAACCGACTCAATATTAGATAATAATTCTTAACGTTAGAGCATGAGCTCTGTTGGTTTATTTATTTTACGTCATTTTATTACAGTGGTGGGCAAAACGAAACTTTAATAAGGATTAGGTGTATTTAACACATACGTAAGTTTGTAGAATGGGTAGTGTGGAAGTGCCGCAATGACCAATCATAATAGTGGTGTACTATCTTCAGCGCCTTTCAGCGTGGGGGCGCATCCAGCCAGGCTTGCCAATCCTCACGATTAACGGCGAGCTTTTTCATTCCATCCAACGTTTTCCTTCTGGATTTCATTATTCATTCTATCCGATCAAGAAACATCATTCTGCGGTGTCCTCTAGGTCTCCTCCGAGATGGACGGTACTCCATTGTTTTAAGAGGGTCCCTATGTCTTCCCATTCTACAGACGTGCCCGAAGCACTTTAGCTGTCTTCTTTTCAATTGTTTCCATGATCGAACACATATTGAGCTCTCCTCTAATACGTTCATTTCTTATGCGGTCCCTTCTAGTTTTCCAGATGTCCTTCGCAGGTACTTCATTTCCGCAGCGATAATTCGACTACAGAGTCGGTCAGTTAACACCCAACTCTCTGAACCATACAGGAGAACACGAAGGTAAACTGTCTTGAAGATTAGCAATTTTACTTCTAGTCCCACCTCTTTCTTTCCTACCGCTGTGTTACATATTTGGTAGCAGGCAGCGTTTGGGTTTACTATACATTCTGTAAAATTACTGTAATTGGAAAGATACAACGATCGTAACTGAAAATACATTTTGCCCAACTCTGCTTTCTGATGGCTAATTACGATCATACGTGATGCTACAGTGAGAGTCCTAATTTTTTTCCTATCCAGGTATAATTAGGGTAGTGATCTTTGACGAGTATCTGAAACCGAACATGCTTTTTTATGCTCCCTTTAAAAATACCTAGGATCACCAGCAGTGTTAAAAACCCGCGATCTAGTCATGGTAGGTTGTTATGGTAACCACTAAACCAGAAGTGGTCTCAAGGGTAGATCTGTACTACGCTGGATCGCTGATCTGTGGCAGACCGACTACAGGCTATAAAGCTTTTCCCCTGTATAAAGGGAAAAAAAGTGGCGGTCAAGAATGGCTTCGTCCTAAACACCTCCTTGCACAACTGCTAATATTCTCTACCTAGCATTGAATCTAAGCCCCTTCTTGGAATATATCAGTACAGTTTTTTTTTTATTAATTCTTTTTCTCATATAATATCCACCAGGGACTTTATCCACATATAAGGATTCACAGCCCTTTTTAGTAGTGCCTAGTAGCATACAGTAAAAAATCTTTGGTTATAACGTTCTTTGGAATGGAAGTAAAATCGGGGCCCGATCCTGTGCCGTGTCAGGTGCTCGTTATAGATGCTTATTCTGATTACACCTGGATAGGCATAATTTAGGACTCCCACTGTAGCTTCGTCGGATCAACCATTACAGCATAAAGTAATGTTAAATGTATATACAAATCATTATGCCAATCCAGGTATACTTAGGGATCTTTAACGAGTACCTGGTCTTGAGACCGTCACTTTAAGTCCCCTCCGAAGAACGGTATAACCAAAGATTTTTTACTCCCTTATAAAAAAAATCCCAAGACCTCCTACCGGTATACAAATCCCCGATCTTGTGCGTAGAAGGGTTATATACTAACCACTACAATTACAGTTTTAATTGTTGTCACCCGGATTTTCGTAAATATTTTTAAAAGGCGGGTATATCATTGATCTATTATTTTAAGGATGGCTATATCTCAAGTTTTTTTTCTATAAGATCTCTTCTTTTTTTTAAATATTCTTTGATCTTCCTATATCCTCTTTTGGAGCTATTACTTTATCAAAGTAATTCCAAGTAATTCTAGTCTGGTGAAGAAAGAATTATAGCCGGCCGTATTTCATCAAAATTGGATAAGTCTCTTAAAAGTGATGCTTACGTTTTCACCGCCCCCCCCCACACCCCTATCCCCCCACTCCATCTCCTAAGGGTTGTTTTCAAAGCAGCAGTTAGGCACTTTAAGGTCCCGGAAGTGAGGAAGAATGGAGTTTACTCTTTTCTGTTTGCTTTTAAAGCTTCATGCTTTTAACATTAATGGTGTTATTTGAGATACTTATATGTATACTTTTGCGTTTTTTATTATTTACAAATATTTTAATATTTAATGTCCTAAAAGTCAGGAGGAACATATTACCGTTTGTATATGACTTCAATAATGTTTTTACAACTAAAAGTGATCCGATTATGATTTCACGTTTTTTAAAACTTTATGCATAAATTCATACATTTTAATGTATTAATGTTATTAGGTATTAAGATTTTTTCACGATCGCTTTATTTACCCTTACTGTATATTTTGTATACACTAAGTGCATAGAGTGCTGGGTTTCTATGCTGGTAATTCCGCGTTCAAATCCGGCTGTGGCAGATAAATTATTTAATATGTTAACAGCCACGAATTGACCTTTCGGATCAACTGCCTCTCTTGGTGCTCACCCAGCCTCTGAAAAGGGGAAAATTGGTGGAAAAACCTGGTGGTTGAGCGTGTTCTGGGGTATATCATCTCACTGCATAACCGTTGTTCCCTATAGTTTACAGTACATACAGTGCCGTACCCAAGAAACTTGATGGACTGTAGTGATACAATTCATTTGTTATAGTATATTTCTTATATTGCTTTGTAAAAGTGAAATTAATTTTTGTTCTGTTTAAGAATTGAACAATATTTTCCCACAGCTGGAGGGGAATTGGTATTTAATAATTTAAAATTTACTTTAAATCTTGAAAAGTAATATACTCCTCAATCTTTTTACTAGTAAAACTGAGCAATGTTTTTTTTTCTTTTAGCCAATTATATGATAGCATATTTACACGCGTTTACTATATTTTAAAATCAAAAATTGTGTTCCTTTGCTTTGCTTTTAAATATTCTTTGCTTTTTGAGGTTCTTTTTTGTTAAATAAAAATTTTCTTTTTTGCTAAAAATCTTTATTTAGTTTCTAGTAATAAAATATTAGCTATCTCATCAAATTGTTTTAGATGAAAAACTATGCTATCTCGTCACCTTGAGGGTGTTTATTGAGAAATACTAGGCTTGAATTTCAATTAATAATTTTTGATAGCCTAATTATTTTTAAAATACTCTTCAAACTTCTACTTTGAAACTTCAAGTTTAGGGTTAATGACGATACATGTTTAAGCCTCTGGCCTAAAGTAGCATTAGGTTATCTGCTAGCAGAGCAGAGAGTACTATTGTGTACAAGCTCATTATTGTCCATAATGTGAATGCCTACTACCCCTTATTCTCTCGAGACACATGACTACAACTGTTTATATCAATTGTCTATAGAGGCTGAATTACCAACGCCGGAGGCATAAACAAACCCAATATCAGTGTATGCACTCAAATGTTCCATTTTCCGACGAATTCTGCAATAACGTTAGTGTATACCCACAATATATATGATTGACTGGCTAAGTAGTTTGTATAAGAATATTAAGTCATAAGGTATATTTTTGTATAATCATTTTATTGGCTAAAATAGCGTAATATGGCTCCTTTTTAATTGTATTAGTCTCCATCTGTTTAATAAATAATGTACATTATAGAATTCTTATAAAATCGTTAAATATATAGAACTCGAGCTGTATGGCACATCTGGACTTTCCTCTGAAGATGTTAAGACCTCCCTGGTTTGTTGCATACAAAATGATTAATTATTTTTTTAATGTAAAAATCAAAAAATTAAAAATATCCCCAAAAGTCGATCGGTATCCGTTTATTATTATATCAGTATTGCCTGACAGAAAAGCCGAAGGAACGAATTTGATTGCATTGTTTACTTAATTTAAAAAAAAAAATTAAAATATTATTTATCCGTGTGAAATAAGGACATGGTTTTAATGTGTATCCGACACCTCACAGGTTCGGGACCGACATTATAAGTCTCTTCCGAAAGACAGCATAACCTATTATTTTTATTCCCTTTATAACATCCTAAGGAGATCTTACGGTCTGCGAACCCGCGATCTTAGGTATTGAAGGTTGTTACCCTAACCACTGCACAACAGGTGATTCCCCAATCAAACAACTATCGTTCAATTTTTTTCAAACCAACATAACACTAATGCTGCCAAAAGTAAATTGGTTGTCGTGAAAGTTACGTAAACGCTGACTAATTTAATTATTTTTGTTGATGGGTCTGTTATAGATCTCATTCATGTCAAATATATTTACACATTGTCTTTAGAACCTGTC
The DNA here is from genome assembly GCA_964056705.1 of Troilus luridus. Taxonomy (NCBI): domain Eukaryota; kingdom Metazoa; phylum Arthropoda; class Insecta; order Hemiptera; family Pentatomidae; genus Troilus; species Troilus luridus. The sequence continues at coordinate 55,530,135 of OZ057417.1, read as the reverse complement.
ACTTTATTTCAGCTGTTATTGGAGCTAAAAGTGGAAAAAGTCCATTTGGATAAAAAAAAAAGCATTTATTCTTTTAATTGACCTTAATGATGATTATTTCATAGTATAATTTAAAAGTATAGGGTTTAAAACATCAGTCTTTGCTATGTGCTAAGTGATTAAAATATTTGTCCATATTTGTAATGTTATTCAAATGGGAACCTTAGTAAATGGCGAATATGAAAAATGGACTTACACTAATTTCAAATATAACAGCTCATTTTTGCCGGAAACTGAAAAATGTTGGCCGACATTTGCTGACCTATATTGATGGAATCATATTCATGATTCATGACCCAAATTCATATTCATTGTTCAGGGCTAAATTCACTGTGAAACCTCCCGGAATGGTTATATTACAATATGAAGTAATCCTATTCTCCCAGTTCGAGTAGATGCTCATTATAGAGGCTAAAACTCAGAGTCGGATCATCTTCAAAGCGATGGAGTTGAAGACTTAAATTGCTCTGAGATCTGTAGCAGTTTCCCGAAACTCTAATTAGCTAATAAGCTAATCTCACGATATTAGGAACTTACTCCCGTTATAATGGAAGTATTTCCGACCATACGGAAGGCATTTCGTTATAAATAATATTTTTATTAAAATAATAACATGCAATATATCTAACTCAGAGTCAATCATATGTATCTACTACATATAGGGACTTTTATATATAAAAAAAAATTATTTATTGAAATTTGCTACTGTATTACCAATTTATGTATAATACAACTGAATATAATTAATGATACGTAATGACATGAGATAAAGGCAAGTAGAGAAGCTAGCCACTGGGAGTACTCAAATAACAAATTCAGTAATTACTCCAATTGAGTCACAACAAGTTTTAAGTTTCCGTTCGTTTCTCTTTTAGTATTTACAAGTTATTGTGAGCATTATTAAGGAGAACAGAGTGAAATTATTGGAAAAATGTATACTTCTGTAATCAATTCATCTGGAAATGGACGTTTCTACCGACATACATATATCATCTATTCTTCGAAGTGTTAGTTGAAACTTTTATTTCTCGATGAAATGATTACTGAAATCTACTCATTACCGATAATTACATTATCTTGTCCTAACTAAAGCTCATGGTAATTTGTATTTTTGTAAAATGTTAAAAATGAAGTGAATGAACGGTTAACACTTGTAGCTCAACTCGAAGCGACAACCTGCGGAACAGATATCACAAATTCAACTTAGAAGGTTCCGATTTGGATTACATTTTTTCATGAAAGGATTGATATCGGGTTCGGGCCAGTTCATCAAAAAATGGGACGTTAAGATCATTATGGATGATTTTATTCGAATCAAACTAAGAAGCATTGAAGATTTAACGAAGGATTTTGGATTATAAGGATTGGATACCAGAGGAATTCGATGGCTTAGTGGAGCCCCAAAGCTCTATTCCCTAAGTCCATATAGGACTAATGATTGTCATGTTTATATGTTTTTTTTACAATTAATTGGGAGCTTACAGTGTGTGTCTAGTGAGTGTTGAAGTAGCCTGAAATGGCGTTTTCTTATTTAAAACATCAAAGTAAAATATTAAAATATATTTGTGTAGGAAAGAATTTGTTTTGCATTATCACCTTTCTATACATCTATTATGTAATCATTTTTATTCATATATCCTTTCATAATATATCCTTCACTTTTTTCGCTCAATTTTTCTATATCTCTATATTTTGTTATGCTTTCTGTATCTCTATCTTATGTATTTTTACAGTCTATTCTGTTTTTGTCTGTTTTCTCATAGACCTGAAGATGACCTACACAGTAGGTCGAAACGTCGGCACATATATAATATAATAAGTTTCAACTTATTGCTGTTTTTTTTTACTGCACCCCCAACTATTTACATCCTATTAAAATATATTGTTTTAACCACCGCAGGTTTCAATGTTATGGCGTTGTATAGTTTGAATGTGACAGCTCACTAATCTTTTTTTTTTTTTTTATTACTATTTTCTTTTCATATTTTTTTATTTATTTTAAGTACTTACAATTATTCTACCTGAACATGTTAAATAGAAAACCCTGAGTAACAAATTTACGGCCCTGGTAAAATTATTCCAAGCTCTCTCATTCTGCTGCGATTTCACCCTTTCTTTTTGGGCATATCAAGTCCTTTTTTTTCCATTAACCTTCCACGTCATCCGCAAACTTTTTAAATTCTCTTCCTCCCTAGGCATTCCTTAATTTCATGGATGACCTAATGTTTCTCCTGGTTTTGAACTTTGTTGTTTTATTCGTAAAATTCGTAACTATACTTTCTCTGACACAGACCTTCGTCTAGAAAAAAAAGTAAGTGCGATGTTTGTAACTACTTCTTGTAATTTAACCAGTAGTTTCCTGACTTTATTTATTCATTTATTTTTCGGAAGTGCCCGAGTAGAGTTGACCTGCAGAGGAAGTCTAAACCTGGCCACTCGAATCTGTGGCATGAAACCAAAACATGTCACTTACCGAAGATTGCGCACTATGAATTTGTATAGTTTATTAACATATATAAAACGACCTATTTTTTCTCCTGAAACTATTTCATAATTTTCAATTATAAGATTGTATTAAAAAAAATACTACAACTATCAGGTGGTGTCTTGGGTTCTTTTTTTCTTAATAAAACTACATAATAACTATATAATAAGTATAATTAAATTAATATAACCAATTATCTTTAGCTAGTAAAAATATATTTAAAAATCATAAAATAAATTATGCATTATAAATTTTTAATTCCTAAGTAGAAACATATTTTACATATACAGTAGAGCGTCGGTTAAAAAAAAACAATGTGTGAGACTACGAGACATGTAGGATCTTTTATTCTGTACATGATAAAGACTGTTTCTTAGACATCAGTTGTGGAGGGAGATCATTTTCCTAGTAACGCTCAACCACCAGATTTTTCCCCTATTTTGGGTACTCACTTTATTGAGGCTGGATGAGTTCTAGATCCCTTAGGATTTATCTCCGGCTGTTAACAGATTAAATAAAATCTGACAGCTGACCCCCAGAACCTTTGGCATGGCAACACAGCGCTCTAGCACGGAGCCACTCCACTCCCAAAATGAATACCTGAATTCCCAACAGTAAAAAAAAAAACATCATTTATAACGCGGTTGTTTATATTTATTATTTTATCCCTTAATAAAAAGTAATTCCCTTATAATTAAGGAGAATTAATTAATTCCCTTATAAAATAATTTTATATACTATATAGTTTACAAATATAGATACAGTTTAAATTATGTTTTATATTTAAAAAATACAGTATATGCATTATTAATTAGGGCTTGTGCTCAAATCTTTAGCGCGTAGCGGGGACTTAAGCGCACCGAATGGAGAAAAACAGGCGGTTGAGTAGGATTTCGTCCAAACCACCTTCTTGCCCATCCGTTAAGCTTAGAAAATCACGTTCCTAATCCAGAACATAAAGAACCCAACCCTTCTTTGTCCTCGACCCTGACCATTTTCTTTCCTAAAATTATTCCCATTTAAAAATATTGTAAAGTAGTTCAATAAATGAATAGAAAACATATTACGGTAAAGAAGATATCAGGCATGAGAATATGAATCTATTTATATATTATTTTCATATATTCTGCATGTACGTATAAACATTATTACATTCTATACGTGTACAATTTCACTAAATGAAGCGTAAATAAATTCTTAATTGCAAAATAATCATCAGCTACAAGGAAGAGGTATAGCCGAGTGTTTATATCGCAAAGTTGCTGTAGTGAAGGCTCGGAGATAAAATCCAATTAAAATTAATTAATCCATTAAGAGCCTATAGGATCTGTAAACCATCCTAGGGCACTTTTAACCCCTATTAAATGATTACTCTTAATTGTGGAAAGTCTGGCGGTTTAGTATAATCTCGGCCTAAACATCCCCCATCATTACAAAAAGATATAGAATTCCTATAGACCCCATCACATGTTGGCATTAAACACAATGAAACAGCTGATAAACTTGTAAAAGAAACCGCACTCAGTAATCAAGAGATTGTCCCCATTTACATAAAAACTTATATCAAAAAATGATTATACATGGATACCAAATCTGCATGGCAAAGTATGTGGGACAATGTAGGCAATAAAAAATTAAAATTAAACCAAATACAAACAATTTGAAGACCTCAGTGGGACCAACGCGAAGAGAAGAAACTGCTCTTACAAGATTAAGAATTGACCATTCACGACTGACTCATATTTATTTGATTACAAAAGACCCACAACCTCTAGTCAATAGATGCCGGACACTCATCACAATAAAACACATTATAGAAGAATCCTCGGACTATAATAATCTCATGTCGAAATACAACCTTAATAGATCTGTTAAACAATCACTTAATGACTGTGAAGACACAATAAGCAGAACTGAAAACCATGTAATATAAACACTACAATGTAATTCAGTGACATTTAGAAATGTGTACTATCTCTACAATGAAAATTTTGATTTCGCTACATTCAATTTGTATTAATAATTTATAATTAATATGTAACAATGTAAATAATTTAAGCTTGTATTTTACTTTATTTAGGTTATCTCTGTGTATATATTTATAACTAAATAAGAGGAAATATTTTGGTTTATACCGTTTATTTTACTACCAAATTCTTATTTTGCAATATTAATCATTAATCATTAATAAGTACATGTGTACGTATGTATGTATATATATATATATATATATATATATATATATATATATATATAAGTTAAGATGAGACTAATAGGTGTATAACCACTAATGCCAAACTATTGTAAACAAACATTGTAAATACTATATATAGAGGATTATAAGACGGATAAAGTTGTTTAACCAGCCTTCAAGTGTGTTATTTGTCCCTTAACCTTCTTTTTTTTATGCTTTTCGAAGTGAAGTATTTAAGTTATATATATTTATATAAATATATATTTTTATTTTGTTTATTTCTTTGGGCTTTATCTAAGCTTATATTTATAAAAACATAAGAAGAAACATTTTGTTTTGTTTTGTTTAATAACTACTAAAGGTATCACTCCTCAGTTTTGATCATTATACAAAAAAAAACCATTAAAAAAATAATAAAAAAAAGAAGAGGAAGAGAAAAAAAAAATATTTTGTGTGTATATATACATGTGAATGTGTACATAAGCTAAAATCATTCTTTGTATAAACTTATACAATCCTATATCTAGGACATACTAATAAATAAACAAACACCAATGAGAACAAAACAACAATCATCAAACAATAACAAGAAGTATAACAAGCATAAGAAAAAGGCGAATAAAAACCTCGTAGTTAAGGGCAAAAAAAAAACCCTAATTCCTTCACAAACGTTAGCTTAGAAACATGAGAGTTTCAAATATGTACTGAACTTAAGACCCTTCATGAGTTGTAGAGGTGCAGTTTCATATATCCATTGCATAGTTCATCAACATATATTTATTTTTACCTCATGACTGCATGTTTAAATATTTTTTATTATAATTTTTAACAATGTATTATTGAATAATGTGTAAACATACTTTTTTTGATCCAAATAAACACAAGTGGGAGAAGAAGCTGCTGTGTAAATAGGATTGTCCATGATTCACACCGAGGCAAATAAAAGTGTACGTACATACACTTATTTCTGTTTAATAATAATAATAAGGCTTAGCGAACCCTAAGGTTCGATGACGATACCACCAATATCTGCTTACAAACTTCTGTCCAAGGATCACTACCCAAACCCAAATCCGCCAGATCACTCTTAACGAAATCCTCCCACCTTCGCCTCGGTCTACCCCTCTGGCGCTTCCCGGCCGGCAATGCGCTTATTAACTTCTTAGGAATTCGTTCGCTACTAAGCCATCTTTACAGGCCCATCTCAATATTCATGACGCTATCACTTGAATAATATTAACCGCGTGAATGCTTCGCAATTCCGGTTTGTGTAATTTCCTAAATTCTCCATTGGTCTCATCCGTTTTTGGGTAGGGTATTTTACGCAACACCTTATTTTCGAATACCTTAAGACCTAGGTCATCCTTCAGCGTTAGCAGCGACGTTTCACATCCGTACAGAAGTGTTAGATTTATGATAGTTTTATAAATTCTGAGTTTTAGATTTCGGGCCAATAGGCGCGAGGTTAGTAAAATCGATATCGAATAATAACAAGTATTTCCTGCCTTTAATCGCGACCTTATTTCTTCTTGAATTTCAATTTTTCCAGTAACCATTACACTTAAACTTCTCTTAAATGAACTTGAACACTTAAATGAACAAACAAACTTAAACTTCTCGACACGTTCAATATTTTTTATATATATTTGTTATTGTTTTTCGTATCATTCTAATTCTAGTAATCGAGAATATATAATCAATTAAGTATATGAATCAGGCAGTTATAGGTTGGTACGAACCAGTAATAACGGGTTCCGATATTTCCACAGGAGGATCGTATTCGGGCCATCAACTGCTCGTTATCATGAATCTACCTCAGCTTTTTCCGATCGCGATATCCAAATATCGGAGTTTTTCTGTGGCAAGCATCTTTCCTTAAAGCCGTCAGCTGCTTGGAATAATATTCCTAACGAGAAAAGAAAAATCTAAAAATAATTTAAGTTTATTCAGAAAAGGTAAATAGGTAGCGCTCTAAACTGTGTTACTGAGCTGTAGGGCCGAAATAATGTATATTGTTAACAGCTACGGATCAAACATGTTGGATCTGGTGACTCCCTTTGGGCTCACCCAGCCTCTATTAAATGTTTAGTTAGTGACTGTAGGTAACAGTTACGCTAACCCCCCCCCCCTAATTAAATAAAGGAGAAAAACCGCGCCGTTGAGTTTAGTCTAGGCAAAAACCCCTCTCTGTACAACTGTTGGCTCAGAAAAACTACAATCTCTACCAAATACTGAACCTTCCCATGGGATAATATTGGTACTGATTTTTTTATATATTGAAATGTAGTTAACATTGGTTGAAAAAATCGTCACATATTCCAGCCTCTATGTCCCGAATAAAGTATGTACACAAAAAAGGGTAAAACCTTGCATGTTGAGCTTGATTTCGAACAAATCACCTTCCCTGTCCAACCGTTGACTTAGAATGGATTGGTACAGATTTTTTAAAATATATTTAATGTAGTTAACATTAGTTAAAAACTAATCAACTTCTCTTTTAAAAGAAATAAATAATTATTATAATAATTGCTAGGATACAACTATGCTAGAAAAGATTTTACGAACCATTGATTCTGCGTTCGTTAGTTTCTTCTCTATTTATTTTGACTATACCGGGGCTGAGTCGACCCTCAGGTATATGGAGCACGTGTTTATATAATTTACATGCAGGCAAGGACTATATAACTAAATTACAGCGACGTAATGTCGCCAGCAATAACATGGTATAACAGTAATCATACGTGCCTACAGGAAAATGAAATCGTATCTCACTACCAAGAGCATTTGCAGTTACAACCTGTCCAGTCACGTCTACTCCAGATTAATATTTTAGGATATTAAAACTATTAATATCCTGAAACAACTTCACAAAATGAAAATCCCTTAGGCTACAGGGAGTTTTACTAAGATGGTTAGTTTTAATCGGTGAACTTTCAATATCTGTCGTGTATTTTTTTTTAATGTATTAAAAATTCATTGAAGTTATTACATTAATTATTAAATCCTTTATTTATATTATCTAAATAATTAGTTACAGACATTAAATTATTACGGTATATAAAAATTACAATAATTCAAGAGATGGCCTTACCAATTAAAAAAGTCATCAAGGCGTTGGCAGAAGCTAAGCGCGCCCTCACAGCCGTTGAGTATTGCGGGTACTGTATAGCCTACCCCTTTATTGTGTAGCTTTTCTTTTCATTAACCATATCAATTAAAATATGGTTTAAGAGAAAAATAATTGATAAATATCTTTGTTAACATGTGAATAAAATAAATTTATTAATTTTTAAATATTTTTATTTTGAAGAGAAAAGATTAGTCCAGGGCCGGGATTCGATAATAAATTAAGGCATTATATGAAGCGTTAGGATTCAAAACCAGCTACAATCTATGAGGCGCTCCATTATAAAAATGAATAAAAAAATTATAATAATATAATAACGCAAGTCAACAAGATCCTAATTAAGGTAATGTTCCATGAACATTCTTCCCCTTGTATACATCGCAAATAGCGAGAACACCGTGTTACGATCCAGGCTATCTCAGTTGGTAGAGCGCCACGACGGAGAGGTGGGAGACCCGGGTTCGAATCCCGGCCCTGGAAAAATCTTTCCTCTTCAAAATAAAAATATTTAGAAATTGTAACAATTAATAAAAAAAATTAAATAAATAGATTAATCTTTGTTAACATATGAAATAGAAATAAAATTACAGATTACTAAATAAATAAAGGCCTTATATGAGGTGTTTGGTTTCAAAAGCGGTTATATCCATTTTAAAATTTTTTTCAGGACTGATCAAAAAAGATTCACTTTTAAAACATATTCAATTTGAATTGCATTTATTATTTTTCGATATTTGGCTGACAATTCACTTCAAACAATAATTACTGACAATTTTTTGTCATCTTCAATAAAAGATTTAAATCTTATGTAATATAAAAAATACGTCGGATGTACTTGACTTTGATCAGAAAATATCGATATTTGGTTAGCTAATGGTCGATAAAAAATAAATAAATAAATTAAATAGACATTTTCAAAAACAAATCACTTTCATCAATATAATTAAATAATATATATACATGGTTTTAATTTTTCATAAGTCAAAAGTTTTCAGTTAATGTAATGGGTGTAACCACTTTGATAGGAAATGGAACCTTTTGGTATTGATTTTTAAACGATTTAGACGGTTTTGAAACAAACCCATCATTTCTAGCATTAAAAACTTCTAAGAAATAAAAAAAAAACTTTTGGAAACAAAATGGATGTACCCGATTTTGAAACTAAGCGCCTCATAGATTGTATATATATATATATATATATATATTGTTTTTAATTTCTTTTGAAACATAAATTTATTTACTGTATTCAATATCAACTAATTCAAATATTTCTAAGAAATATCCAATCAATTGTTTCCACATAAACATTTAGTTTTGTTATCAAATATTGTATATATGATATATCTGCCATAAGTTTGAGTTAAATATTTTGTATTCTTTAATTTTCATTTGCACCTTCGCAATTGCGCATCCAACAAATTTGATCAGTGTGTTCTTCCCTTGTAGCTTTGCTACAAGAACATCAATTTTTGAAAATATCAATAGTTGAGCAGGTCTCTTGGCCATTGTCTTTATTTAATCTTTTCCTATCAAGTCCGGGTAGCAGGGAGTAGGAAAGACGATGAACAAGTGGATTTGGGTGATTTTGTGCTGATGAGTGGAATGCTACATATTTGTTGTGAATATATGTATTTATAGTAAGAATATTCATGTCGTTGTGTATGGTATGATTCGAAATAAACCAATGAACATTAACAATCTTTTTTAGAATGATTTTTAGCGAGTTAAAACATATAATTAGACATAAAACACTGTTTATAATATTATATAAACTATACGATAATTAAGAGGAAGAAAATTGTCCGGGTGGAGGTAAAAAAAAATCTCTTATATAGGGAGCACTATTTATTTGGAAGCCGACGTTTCGACCTCAACTCGGACCATTTTCTTCCTCATATATCTGCAGCCCCGGTGAATAACTGGTTAAGTCTAATTTTCTCCATAAAGAGTTTCGTGTACTTAAGTAAGGGAAATCGAGTTATTTTCGTTTTGAATAATGTGCTAAGTAAGCCATTGGCTTGAAAAGGAGTTATCGTTTATATTACAACTCCATTAAAAGCCAAAAACTACGAGAACGATACGATTCCGGTTATCTGAAAGCAGATACTCTCTCTGGCCAAAAGCCGGCTTAGCCACTTATTCACCGGGACTTCATTCAACTAACATTATTCATACTAGGTCAACAATGTACATTATCCAATAAGGTCAACATATATGTACTATTATTACATAACATTATACTAAGGAGAAACTAAGGATTAGAAACGTAGAAGCTGAGAATAGCGAGATAGAAATGTGCTCCCTTGGGAGCAGGTGTAAGCTGGAATACAGGTCTCTTCAGAGTTTAATTTTATTTAGTGGCAAACCTTCTCATTTTAGCTGAAATAGAGGCTTTAATAGTAATTCGTCTTGCCAGTCCTACCTGAATTATATTAGGGCCTTAAGCTCGTTAAAGGGCTTATGTTGCTTTGTCCCTTACAAATTAAATCTGATTCAACAGTTACTATTAATATAACTGTTAGGATTTATTTAAAATACTCGCATATTTTTTTAATTTCTCTAAAATAAAAATAAAATGTCCTTGTGTTCTTAGTTTAAATATATATTTTTAAATTTATCATTATTTTAAGAGCTATAAACTTCCTGGAAGAATTAATTTTTGTTTTTTTTTAAATCTAATTGTGGTCATTCTTTAATTTCTTCTACATCAGTGAGCGATTACGATTTACTTGAAGAAGTACTAATATAATACTGAACTTGACATGAAATGAAAATAGCCTTTATTTATGCGTAAATTATACAATTACTATAAAACATAAATTTACAAACAACATATCATAGGACAATTCTTTACATTATATACAAATATTTATGCACACATTTTGTTTTTCCTTGCATAGGCCTTCCTATTGGAATAATGGTCATTAACACTTCCCTGACTAGACTAGCCCTACTGGAATGCGGGATATGCAAGGGCTGACCAATTTTTTCTTCCAGAGGGGTCCTGCCAAGAGCCTATATGGATCTCTCCATATCTTCAGTTATCTGCCTCTCATCCTTTTTCGGTCATATTGTGTCCATTCCGTGACTATTTTTGACCATCTGTTGTCCTCCCACCGCAAGAGATGTCCAGCCCATTTCCATTTGCTTTTTATTAACTGCAAATAAAAGAGTATGTCTTTGAGCCCTTTTTCTTTTTTTAACTTTTTACATCTGATTTTGTCCCATTTCGTCACTTTCATTATACCTCTTTCGATGCTATTCTGCCATACCTTGATCTTCTTGATCTTCTCTTAGGTTTTTGTCAAAGTCCATGCTTGGGAGCCATAGGTATACTGAACATAAATAATACTAAATAAGTGAGCGAAAACTCAAATGGATACATAAATCAAAGACATAGGATTTGGGGAAAACCCCTATAACAAAGCTTTAAGTCTCTAAAATGAAGCAAGAAACAAACATTCAACGTTTCGACAATGCAGGCAAAATCAGCACCCACGCCAAAATAATATCACACAGTTGTTTGTGGAGCATCTTGGATCAAGGTTATTGAGTCTGGTGAGTCTGTTAGTGTGAGATGTACTGCACTACTTTAGTGTGTCTTGATTATGCTTGAATTGACGACATGTTGGCCGATTTTTTTTTTTACTGTACTTTAGAGACTTATTTTGGTTATTTTTCCTGTTGCATCCTCTGAATAATACTTTTCAATATAATGTAATATAATTTTATACTATATTACATTAATTAGTTTAATATATATGATATACACATATATTTAATATGATTATAATAATATAATATGATAAATAATACAATATTTTGGAATTTTCGTTAATATCTCATGATTATTGTTATGTGGTAATTTAGCCAGATGTATATTCTTTAAATTCTGTTCAGTTTTGTTTTTCTGATGGGAACTAATCCCAGGTTAAAAATTATTTTTCTGTTCTATTTTATTCTATAATAGAATAGAATAGAAAACCGCCAATGATGTGTCTTGGGCTCAGTAGATTTACTCGTATGTAGGCTGTAATCATGTAGTTAGGCGGTCAATCATGCCCTTAGGGGGTCTGTAGATCTCACAGAATTCATCTGTGTATGTTAAACAGATTAAATAATTTATACGCCATAGTCGGATTCAAACTCGGAACCTTCAGCCTAGCAACTCAGCACCCTACTCACTCAGCTAGTCTACTCCCTACAATATTATACCAAAGTATAATATCCTGAGAGTTTTATATTTTTTCTTAATATTATTTTTTAATTTTAATTAATTGTTATTTTTAAACATTTTTCCCCGTTTATGCATCACAAAAATTGCGAGAACACGGGGATATAGGATCGTTGAAGAGAATGGATTTGTCTGACTTGGATACGACTTCTGGTAGCTCAGTGGTTTAGAGAGCTGCAACGGAGATGCAAACGGCCTGGGTTCGAATCCCGGGCAGGGCAAATCTTTTCTCTTAAAAAAAAAAATATTATTTTTAAATTTATAATTTTTTCTGACCAATCTTTCCAGTTCTCCAAACTTTCTTCTATGTTGTTATGTGAGAATGGATACTCTTTAAATATATACTTTCTTTGCTCTTCTAAATATATAGAGCTTGTACAGGTTCCTGTTTTCGAAAGCACTGAAGGTAACTAGAAACCCTTACAGGATCGAAATCTTCTTGACGCCGTCACAAAGGGTCAGGTAAAGGTTGGCGATTTAATTCTGATAGGGCCAGGCAAGGATGGAGTGGGAGGGAGGCCCTTTGGGAGGATAATTAGTTAATTAAAAAGAAATCTAGAAGGAAGAATAGAGCGGATGGTGGGACAAAAGAGGCGAGAACATCGATTAAAGACTGAATGCTCCTGCGTTAATCGCTTCATTAAAAAAATTAAAGATCTGTGCGAAAATGCCACACTCTATTATTTTTCGGATATTGTGGAATCAATTATATTCCAAATGCGTCATTTTCCTATGTATGATTTCATTAGAATATCAAAATAGGTTCTCAAAACGAGCCATAAAAAATTACATAAACAGTAAGAAAAGGTAGTATATAGACATCTTCACTAATCATGTAGTTTAAAAAACTTTTAAAAAAAATGTTTTAATTGGAAACTAAAATAAAAAGTAGATCATAAGTTTAAAAAAGAACAGAGTGAAAAAAAATCATTTTATCGTAAAAACACGTAGAGTCTTTTTTAAGATATTTTCACAATGACTCTACATTTATCCATATCAGTCAATAAAATATTAATTACAAATAACTACATTGAGCACTTCATGCTTTTTTACAACAAAATGCTTTTTTTTTTTTTGTTCTTCGCTGTATTCTTAATTTAAGCTTATTGAAAATTGTTTCTAATTTCTGTTTTGTTTTTCTTATTAAACTGTGATTTTTAAGCTGTTATTTATTTTCTTCTTTTTAGTTCGGCTTGCTACAAAAGCATTTTTTTTTTTCAACTATTTTTTGTTGCAAAATATAAGAAACTCTCCAGTTGATCCTACCAGTTGTCATAGCTTTTCTAACAAATTAAGCCAAGTACTAAGGCGTGTACTAATGCATACATGGCTTAATTTGTTAGAAAAGCTATGACAACTGGTAGGATCAACTGGAGACAACTTGATTGGTATTAGAAATTAGATTTAATTTTTTTTAAGAAACCTAATCCATATTAAACATTACCGATAAATCTTACAAGTAATATATACCAGATACATATTATATATTTTGGGTGTAACCTCAATGTTACCTTCTTCTTTTCATACATTGAGTTTAGATGTTCGCTTTGTTATTATGGGAGAAGAGTTTATACTTTTTTCAGACTATAGGCGAATTATATTGTTTATACATATTATATTCTGTTAATTATATGTATTTGTGATTGCTTGTTTGATAAACATGCAATAATATACCTAGTAATATCTGACGGTTCATTAATTCTATCAGTAACAACTATAATTTAATATATTAATAAGATTATATATACATATATTTTTGTTGATTGCTCAGTTTGTATTGTGTTTTTCCGCTGATCAGTTGTTTTTATATAACCTTCCCAGTGGTTCGTATATTACCTTCCTTTGTCTTAGTTTTTCTTTCGACGTCATGGAGCGAGGTTATTGTCTCAGTTTGATTATTCTGTTTGGACTATTGATGTTAGGTGTTCTATGTTTGATCTTCATTGATGTGAATTATTACTTCGGTGTATATCCTGATGAAATCTGAATTTTCGAAACGTTGGCTGCTTAGTAAGTTTCTAGTATTTTAGATATTTATCTATTTTTTTTTATTTTACACTGTTACCAAAACCATCTCTGTCGTCCTATTCCGCCCTTCTAAATCGTCAATGGCCCCGAGACCTTTTGTAAATCTTATTTACTTACTTATGGCCAGATTCTCCACTCACGACCAGTGTGTTTGTGTGTCATGCGCCCTTAACCAGCTTCCATTGGAGTTTAATGCCAGTGACGCGGCTGGGAAAGTGGGGAGGGGCCTCCCGGACTCCTGTTTTGCCCTCATCAAGAAGCTTAGTTCGGGAACCCCAGGAAAATTGTAATTGGTGTAATTATGGTATGAATGTGAGCAATTGTTTTATTTTTAGACTTTATTTTTATTATCATTTTTGCATATATTTAGTTTTTATCACCGAATGTATATGTTTTTCCATATGTATATATTTTTATTACATTTATTTAATTTTTTGTTTTGTTTTTATGGAATGATTGTTTATTTTTTTAAACAAATTAAAACTAATGTATTTAGCACTATTACTTATAGCCCACAAGTGGTAGATTTTAATATTTCAATAAAGTCTTATTCTCTTTGACCTAAACACCGGGGTGTAGAGATATCTATTTAAGTAACATTTAGAGTAAAGTAACGCACTATAGTTTGATTATACGTGTATTTTATAGTAACAGCTGTTATCAATAATCTTATTAATCTATTGAACAAAAGAATAACAAACAGAGCATAGGATACTAAATTACATTAAGTATTATTATAGCTAATATATATATGTTTTATATTTATAAGTCTCTTATCTAAAATTGTTTTACTCTTGAAATTTACTGCAACATCCCTCTATTTATAATATAATTCTTTCTTTTAGGAGTTTTTTATATGCTTTTCTGCTTCCTAACTGTTAAATATTCAAAACCTTTTTTTTATATAAGATAGGGAACTTGTTTGATTTTTTTTTTTGTTCCAACCATATAAGAACCGTGTTTGCATAATTTGGATTTTTTTCTTCACTAAAAATATCTTCATTTTTGTTCTTTGTTGCGCCTTTATTTCTTGTGTCCGATTTCTATTCGGATTGGATTATTTTCTTCATATTTGTTGTTTATTTCAATAGTTTTCTTATACATTGTGTATAGATATAATATATAATAACAACTATATATAATTTTTAGGATCTATCAGTAACCTGGACGACGCTGAACCAACGTGCAACAAGAGCCAAGTGAAGAAAGTTATATCTGGTGTTGTTGGAGCTGCTTCGAGCGTTACTTCTGTGCAAGTTGCAAATCTTTTGAGGCTCTTCAAAATTCCTCAGGTAAGAACTTATGTATAACATATGTATATATATAAAATATATTTTATGATATATAGAAGATAACTTTATTCTGAGACAAAGCCCAAAATAACAGAGCAATATCTGCTCAAAAAGCTGCATATTAAAACTATCAGTATGTAATAAAATTTTGCTCGAATTTACATTTTTTTTGCGAATAGGATTGATATATTTTTTATTATTAAAAACATAAACTCTACCACTACAACCTATGAATGGACTTGGGCCCAATGCATGATAGCGACTGTACTGATCCTAAGAGAACTGCTGTACAGTGAGGTGATTTCTCCAAGATTCGGGTTTTTCCCCGAATTAAGAGTACTTTAAAGAGGCTGCTCACCCAGCACAGGTGGGTCAGCAGATCTTGTAGAGTTTGTCTGTATATGTTCTATTAACAAATTAAATATTTTTTTCTGCCATAGCCGGATTTGATGCTGGGACCTTCAACACAGCAACTATAACAGCGGAGTAGCTCCCTATATATTAAATACAGTCATGTACCATTACATACAATTGATACCTTTAGATATATACATAGATCTAGATACATGTACGAGGGCTTTCCAGAAAGTAAGGAACGTTTTGGAATTAAAAAAAAAACAAGTACAAGAAAAACATTTTATTATATACACGTGAGTGAAAGAGGGACTAAAATACTACTTTTCAACATAATCACCATTCAAATTCAGGCACTTATCATAGCGATGGACAAGTTTTGAAATTTCTATGTCATAGAATTATGCCGCCGGTGATCTCAGCCACTTAGTGACGTGTACCGAGAGCTCCTCATCCTCGCCAAAACGCTGTGTTGCTACCCAGGTCTTCATTTTAGGGAACAATATATTTAGGCAGGTTTTTTTGCAGCAAGAGAATTGATTATTTATGGTTAATCATTATACATTCAACTTTACATATGTTTTTAACATTTTCTTATATTCTTAATATTAGTCGGATTTGAACCCGGGACCCTGAGCACAGCAAGTCATGCTGCTCAGTTAAGCTTTCTACCGCTAACTACACCACTGCCCTATTTTTATTAGAAGCATTTATTAATATTATTATTGTTGTTTAAATATAATTCAAAGTACCATCTTCGACCATACCACCTTCGATTTAAATGATCTGTCCATTCATTCTCAAACACATCCTTGACCTACAAATTGATATACACCGGGCCACCGATCAGTTGCATTCGACAGAACATTTACGATCCTCATATATATCTAGGGGGTTGCAAATAATAACCAGAAAAATATACCAAAAAATTTTTAAATGTATTATTGGTAGCTATTTTCAAGTAAATTATTATTTTCCGTGAATTTCACGCTGATTAATTTCTTTCTTCTAATATCCACCGCTCCATCCATTACCCCCTCCACCTTCAAATCCTTCTTAATTAATTCCTTTCAATTTAGTTTCAAAAGAATTCTATAGAAGAGTTTAATTATTCATCGATAATATTTAAGGATGTACTGTAAAGGAGCGGAGTGGGTAGGGCGCTGAGTTGCAATACTGAAGGTTTCGAGTTAAAATTCGACTGTGACAGATAAATTATTTAATTTGTAAAGCACCATGGGATTACAGACTGTCCTAGGGCTCACCCAGTCTTATATTATGCTGGTATCCTTATATTATGATATAGGCACTTGAAAATTAATTTAAAAATATATATAATTCCTAGTCCTAGAATAAATAAAAGTTATTATTATTAGAAACTGAGCTAACCTTTCCTGGAAACCCCTTGTCACCCAAATATCCCGACGATCAATTATTTCACTGAAATTCCATCGATCTCGGCATATCCTTACAGAATCTAACCGGAAGCTTCTTGTATCATCCCTCATCTTCCCCCACTTTGACTATAGTGTGGTATACGGGGGCCTTTCGAAAATGCTTGAGGGCCGCTTAAAAAAAAATAATGAACTGCGCTTTAAGATTTGTCCTTGGTACTCCGAGGCTTTCCCGGGTGTCACATCACTATGATGTGTTAAAGTGGCTCTTCCCTCTCATTCGTAGACAATATTTCCTTATTTCTTTTCTATACCAATCCATTAACTCGTAACAACCTTCATATATCTATAGTCTCTTCCAATTCACATACTCTGTCCAGCACCACAAAACAAGATCCCGCCTTTCCGATCTCTACATTCCCTCCCACAGAACCAATGCATTCGAGCGTTCCTTTCTCGCCCGCTCCACCACTGTGTGGAACTCAATCCCTCCTTTCATCCGCCATTCTTCTCCACTGCCTTCATTTAAATCCTTGCTTTTCCATCATCTATTGGCATCCCAAAAAGACTCTTTCCAGGCAGGTAATCTTCCGCTTGAATAAATTAGTATTGAATACTCGATCTCGTTACCTATGTGTTTTGTTTATTTTTCCCAAAGATATAGACTATATAAATACTTTATCCCATTCATTTATTTTATTTAGTAATTTCGTTATTAACTATTTTATTAATTTTGTTTATAATTATTTTGTAGGTATTAATATCTATATTTTTGACAATTAGTTCAAATCATGTCAAGTTTCGTAGTTTTTAGTTATTTCATTTCTATTTTTATTTGTATTATGTTTTTATCACTTTTAATTACTTCATGATTCGTATTATTATGTAGCCTTCTGGCCAGATGTATATTATGTTTATTTTTTTTGTTCATGAATGTTATTCCAAAGGGACTTGGTCCCAGAATAAACTTTGTTTTATATTACTATTACATTGATTTTTTCATATCAAGGAAAAACGAAAAATATTCCTATTCATCTGCGACTGTTGTACAGTTTGATTTTCCTTGAAAAACGAATACTAAATTATAAACTATTAAAAATATTATTAAAAAATTGGTCACAAGTGTTGCCATCCATTGTTGTCGTAACAATTTTTACTCATAATATAGACTTAATTTTTTCTATACTTCTTTAAGAATCTTTAAGAAAATCTTTAAGAACCCTGCTATGCTGAATTTCTTGTTTAGTTATTTACCCTATCATGGCATACTCGTACGGTGCTACAGTGGGATTCTTAAATTTCACCTAAGCTGGTATATTTAGGATAGGAATCTTAAACGAATGTACAAATCTTACACCGCACAGTCTTCGTTTATTTGTTCTCCAAAGGATGGTATAAATAATGATTATTTTGGGGCGACCTCTGGTCTAGTGGTTAGCATACGACCCACTATATTCAAGATTGTGTGTTCGTAGCCCGGCAGGTAGCCCTAGGATTTTTTAAAGGGAGTAAAAATCCTTGGTTATGCCGTCGTTCGGAAGGGACGTTAAACGGTGGTCCCTAGCCTGTGCGATGACAGGTTGTAGTTAAAAATGCCTATCCTAATTAAACCTGGATAGACAAAATATAGAGCTCACACTGGAATATCGTCCGATTAGCCATATCAGCATTAAATGACGTTAAATAAACCAATAACAATGATTATTTTACTCAATTTAAAAAAAGTCTAAGGCAACCTCTCGGGCTAAGGATATTCTTTGTTAGGATTGAAGCAACAAAGAAAAATAATCAAAAGAAGATTCAGAAACATTATCGAAAATTATTATTTTCCATGAAATACTTCTGGCGAACGAAAGGTCCATTGAAACAGTTACAACAAAAGAAATAAATTTATTTTTATTCAGTTTAAAAATGAATACTCCAAAGAATTACGAATAACTGAGATAGGGACTTTATTTTATAATTATATTGTTCTTCAAGACAAACTTGGGTATTGAGGAAGATGGAAAAAAATCATCTTCAATGATTAGTTATAATGGTAATGGGAATGGATCCGATGAAGGTTAAAGTTTATTTAAATAAATTACATATATAGAGAGGAATACAGCAGATGACCCCCTCAGATTTGAAACAATATTGTCAATTAATTAGTCGCTAATGAAGAGTAATTAATTAAAACAGTTGGGTCGCGATGCTTTGTCTTCAATGCTCGCTTTCAATTTCTCCATATCCGTTTGTTATTTCGTACTTTAAGGTTGGCAACACTTCGTGGAAATTATTTCTCGTTATAATAACATTTATTGTTTTGTTTTATTCTCGTTTTCCCGTAGTTTGTTATTAGTGAATCTTTGAAAAAAAAAATCATGTTTTTTTTAGTTTGTTCGTTACGGTTTGGATGGTGTAAAAACTGCAGTTCAATACCATTTATTTCATTAATTATTTTTCATATATTTTTTCAAACGGAAATAGTTGACTGGATAATTCTGAGAAAAGTGTTAAATGATCGGGTGGTACAATCTATAAATTACACAAAATAAGATAGACTTATTTTATTTGTACCATCTTCAGGGCCGGGAATATAATTATGTATGTATGTCTTTGTTCATTATTCAATATGAACCAAACAATTTACTGTATGTTAATGTTAATCTAAAGGGACTTTATGCTAATATGGATGATCGGAAGTGGCTAAAAAGGGAGTCTAAACTTTTTACCTATCCGGGCATAATTGGGATAGGGATCTTTAACGAGGTCCTGCCACCGCACAGGCTCGGAACTGCTTTTTTACGTCCATCCTGAATGGCAGCACCAACCAAGGATTTTTTACTATATTCAGAAAATCCTAAGGCCACCTGCCGGGCTACTGGCACGCGAATCGTTTTCGGAAATTGGCTTTCTGTGTAAAAGCTGTATGGGTACTGTTATTAGTTTGGCATCATCCCTCGAATAAAAAATTCATCCCTAATATTAAATGGTTAGTAGCAAATGAATTGCTACAGTGAGAGTCCTAAATTTTGCCTATCCAGGTATTATCAGGATAAGGGAACTCCGTTTTACGTCTCTTCCCAAGGACGGCAACCTTAAAGCCACCTACCACGTACCAACCCCTGGGCATAGAAGTTTGTTATGTTTATCTCTACACCACAAGTTACTCCTCTTTTTTATAAGTTCATCTTCTCAAGTAATTTGTAGCTGTAATTAATAAAAAAATAATTAATGTTTCCAATATACTTTCAAGTAATTAATCCATACTTATTCGCCGATAATCGCTTAATATTGCTTAAATTGACTAGAAATTAACTATAATGATTTATATTTGAAGGAGAAAGAAGATAGTGTAAGTTAAGCAGTTTTGCCGGATAATGACAGTTTAATGCCCGCCATCAATCAAACTCCAAGTTGTAATTGCAATTTTAATTAAATTCTTCGTCTAGTTTAATCTTTTATTAATATTTTTACTAAACTTCATTATTATGTTCATTTCTCATCTTTATACACACACATATTACTTATAGTTCTCGATATTCAGTCAATTCTCCTAATTTCCTTTTGGCGACGTTTCGAGCCTGTGTTGGTCCCATAGTGATGCCATAACATTAAAAAATGGGCTTTTATTTTTTCCTTGTCACATTTTGTGTTCAGTCTTTCACTTACATATAATGCTTCTAGTTGGGTTACTTACAATGCAGTATTATACATCTGTATGTGTGTGTATATGTATATACACACATAGGTCTCTACTTATCTTGACTGTTATGAAAATATTATGTTTTGGTTCTTGAGTTTCAGTCAGTTATTTTAACTTCTTTAGGCGACGTTTCGAGACTAGGTTAGTCTCATACTCATACCCTGACAGTGAAAAAATGAGATTTAGTAAAAAAATTAAATAACACACTAAACATTTTTTTTTTAATTTATTTATTTCCAACTGTATTAAAAAATACATAATAGGCTATGTGATACATAATGACATGAGTTAATGGCAAGTAGAGAAACTACCCACTGGTAGTACTCAAATTACTAGTTCAACTAAGAAGGTCACGTGGCCATCTTCTTTTCAGACGCCTTGGAGGATTATCGGGAATCGAAGAGGAAGCTAGGTTTGAAACTAGAGGGTTTGAGTGGGAATGAAGTTTGTTATGAAAGGATAGATACCGGGTTCGGGCCAAATCAGCAACAAATGGGACATTAAGGTCGTTATGGATGACTTTATTCTTACCAAAATAAGGAGCGTTGAGGATTTTGGATTGTAGCACACTAAAATAAATATAAAATAACTATATTGTATAAATTAAACTTTTATATTTACTTTAGTGTGCTATTTAATGTTTTTACTAAAAGCTCATTTTTTCACTGTTAGGGCATGAGTATGAGACTAACCTAGTCTCGAAACGTCGACTAAAGAAGGACTGAAACTCAAAAACTAAAACATAATATATAAATATATATATATATATATATATATATATATCAGTGAGCTTTAGATCCAGCGGACTGGAGGCAATACAGGTGTCAAAATATTGGACAAAGGATCTGAAAGAGCTTTTAGTGAACCCAGATATTCGATGTGTCTTTCAAGATAGAATTCTTCCATTGAAGGTAGCATATCAGCTCTTCTCCCTTTTGTTTTTTATATAGTAAAATTGAATTGGACAGCTATTTGATTTTTAAAAATTTTGGACTATATATATATATATATATTGATATATCACGGTGCTTAATGAGCTTTCTGACTTTCTCTTTTTTATATTTTATTATCGTTCGATGATTCAATGAAATATTTTAATCGATGGCATATCACATCTTATCTAATATAATTACGGGCCTATTCTTATGAAAATTTTAAGAAATAATACATGAAAACGGACAACCTACGTTTTTCTAAAAATCTTTTTCATTAAGAATTATTAGTCTCTCTTATTATTTCCCAAAATATGTAAGAAATAAATATCGTAAAAGAGTCGATTTTTCATGGCTGTAGAAGGAAGAGGAGGAAAGAGAGCTTATGAGAGATAGAGAGACGGAGATAAAAGAGAGAGAATGAGAGAGACTGAGAGGGAGCGGGGGGAGGGGAATAAATAACAGGGAAAACTCATAGCACTACTATATATTATAACATAATAAATAATTTATCTGGTACAACCGGTCTCGAAGTTAAGACCTTGAGATCAGTAAGTCAGCACACGATGAACTCAGTTTCCCCACTCTCTGTGTGGGACCCCCTATAGAATAATAGATAAATAGGCCCAATAGAATAATAAATAAATTAAAAAATAAAAGATTTTCTGTAAAAATATACCATTGAGTTTAGGCCGATGATGAGAGTGAGTGAGAGAGAGAGAGGAGTGAGAGAGAAAAAGAGAGAGAGAGAGAGAGAGATGGTAGAGAATAGAGAGCTCAAATGAGAAATACCTCAACGTGAGCAATAACCCCATCCCTTCATAACCCCATTCTGTTTTTAATACCCCTTCTGTTCTTATCATCCAGATATTATCTTTGCACATTGCATTGCCTACTATTGTCTCATAGCCTACCTACCCATTGTCTGTTAAAAAGAATAAGAAAAACAATAACTCTCTGCTTGATTGGTAAATATGAGCCAACGTTTTCAGCTGGGTGGGAGTGAGCTAGCTTAGGGGTAGAGCGCTGTGTTGCCGTGCCGAAGGTCTAGGCTTTAAATCCGGATGTGGGAGATAATTGATTTTATCTAGTAACAATCGAGGATGGACCCTGTGGGATTTGGAAACCCACCAGGGCACACCCAGCCTCTATAAAGTGGATACCCTTAACTAGGGGAAAACCTGGTGGTTGAGAGAGGCATAGGACAAATTACCTCCTTGAAATAGTACAATCTCTAACACGTACTGGACCCCAAGACCTCATTATAGTGGCATAGGTTTTTTTTCAATTAGGTAAAATATTATCCTCAACTTAAATTCTTCACTATATCGAAAATCGATTTATTATGTTATAATATTTTTTAGAAAACTAGGACCACAATAACAACTACTCGGGTAGGGTCAACTGTAGCGTAGTGTTCTGCATAACAACCTACCATCTCCCAGATCTTGGATTCGTAGTCCGTTTGGGCTTGCGATTTTTTAAAGGGAGTGAAAATTCCTTGGATATGGCGTTCTTAGTAAGGGGCGTAAAATGGGCTCCCAAGCCTGTACAATTCCAGGCACTCCTTAAAGACCCCTATCCTAATCATACCTGAATAGGCATAACTTACGATCCCCCCTTACCCCTATCAGCATAAAATGACGTTAAACGAATAAACCAACATACAAAGCAATGAATAGTTCAGCAGTGGTAGAAACTGCAGTGTTCCTAAGCCAACAGTTTTCCTCACGCTGAATTACCATCATCTTTCTCCTCAGTTAGGGTTGTCCATTTTATAAAGGCTGGGTGAGCCCCAGGAGGTTAAGCTTCCACTGGATCTTTTATCATAAGAATATTAAATAAAGCCACAGGAGAGGTACTTCGTGTCTCTCATGTCATTTTGTTGTTGTTTTACTGACAGAAAATCTACTGATTGTAAATTTTTGTACTTTACTTGTGTGGATAAATAAAGGGAGTCCCAAAATTAACGCGAGATTTGAATTAAATAGAAAACACAGTTTTTAGTCTTTTGATTGTTAATTTTTTATTGAATTATAAAGTACATGGGATAGCGTTGTTTATGGAATAACATATCAGGCAAATGGCCTTCACGGCTTTGCATGCACATACGCACTCGTTTTTCGAAATTTTCCATGACCATTTTGCATAAATGTGGCTGAATTTCGTTGATCCAGCGTTGAATCTCCTCCTTTAAAGCACGGGAGGTTGCGGACTAGTTGACATAGACCTGTGATTTCAAATAACTCCATAAAAAGAAATCTAATGGTGTTTGATCACACGATCTAGGGGGCCAATTCTGATTACCAAAACGAGAGTGTACACGACCTAGAAATGTCGCATGCAGTAATTGAATTGTTTCACGGGCTGTATGGCATTTGGCACCGTTGTTAAAACCACACATTGGTAACATTAATATCATCCAATTCCGGCAGAAAGAACTGTTTTATCATGTCGCAATATCGAGCACCAGTAATAGGCACTGCCTCGATATTGGCATTTGAACGGCTTGTTTTTGGATGACCAGCGTGTTTGGCGTCTCTAACGGATCCAGTCTCCCTGAATTTTTAAAATTAATCTCTTCACAGTTGATAAAGTTGAAAGACTATTCCGAACATATTTTGTATGAAATTTTCGAACTGCGGAAGACACGTTATTCTATCGTGTAACGAACGCTTAATTTTTACTAACCCTAAACTGTCAGCTGTCGAATTGTTTTGTTTTTTTTAGGGTTGCCAACAGTTAATTTCACAAATGGCGACAAATTAAAATCTTGCGTTAATTTTGGGACACCCTTTATATAGAGGAAAAAAAAGGTAAGCCTTCCTTTAAAAATGGGGATTTTGACAACTTTTTCGTTAAAAACAGTTTACTGCTAAGCGTCACATTACTTAAGCGATTTTAATCGTTTTTTGAAATAATTATAAACCAACAAATAAACCCATGAAGAGTTCAGTACATGATAGAAACTCTACTGTTCCTAAGAAGACTACCAGGTTTTTCCTCAATTCGGATGCCCACTTTATAAAGGCTGGGTTAGCCCCAAGAGGTTTCACAGATCCTATGGAATCTCTAATCATAAGAATATTAAATCAAGCCACGGGAGAAGTACCTCTGGGTGTTTGTAAAAAAAAAAATATATATATATTTTTCTTTCTGAGTCACTTTGACTAAGACCATGATAAATATACAATTATAATGTATCGGAGATAACTTCCAAAGCTCTACTGGATCGTTCATATTATTATGGAGTAGATCTATCGCGCTGCGCTGCTATTGGGGGCTTAACAAAGGGAACAATATCTAATGGGGCGGAGGTAAACAGAATATTTTAAAACGGCATTAATCCGAAGCTATTTAACATTAGCTTTGTTGCTCATCCTTTCATGCACACACAGTTTGCGTTATTGAAAAGTCTGTTATCCACTTTAGCGAGCGGTCGTAGAGCACAAAGCTACATTGTCAATGCTAACTTCGTATTCAGAAAGCCGCCGGAATTCAATTGTTTAAACTAAACCTTCCATGGTTTGGCTGCTTCTGAATTATCAAAATTTATTCAAGAGTAAAAACGTTATTCCTCATCCAACTATATTTACCATTCTATGCCCCTGAGGAAAACCACACCCTGTCCACAAAATAGATATTATTTTAGGTAAATTGTCATGTATAAACACTAAGAAAAATACTTTTCAAAATTAATTATCACCACCAATGACAATGTGAACAATTTTTTTCGTTACTTTTTTCTTCGTTACTTAGAAACAGCTCGCCGTTTCAGGCTACTTCAACATTTATTAGACAAACCCTCTAAACTCCGAATTAATTACAAAAAGCTCATATACATGATAACCATTAGGCCCATCTTAACTTACGGATTAGAGCTTTGGGGCTCCACTAAGCCATCGAATTCCTCTCGTATTCAATCCTTACAATCGAAAATCCTTAGTAAAATCATCAATGCTCAATCCAATATGTTCTTGATGTGCCATTTGTTACTGATTTGGCCCGAATCCGATATCAATCTTTTCACGACAAACTTCATTCCCACTCAAACCCACTAGTTTCAAACCTAGCAATCTCTTCAATTCCTGACAACCCTCCGAGGCGTCTGAAAAGAAGATGGTCTCGTGAACTTTTTAGCTGAACTTTTTATTTGAGTACTACCACTGGGTAGTTTCTTTACTTGCCTTTATCTCGGGACATGATTTATCTTTCATTATATTTACTTGATTTATTCAGTACACAGTTGTAAATTTCAATAAATACATTTTTAAAAAAAAGGAAGATAAATACTATTCAAAAAAAGTCCATCAATGCTTAGATTCTAAATGTATTACTTCGAAGGGCGTATATTTCTCTAGTTATAACAAACAAATACGAAAAAAATAGAAACAATATTGTTGAAAATTTAATGCTCTGTTGATGTAGAATTGGTTCACTGTATATATCTTAGAAGAGTGTGAAATAGTCAGGGAAGGGGGGGCATTAAGTAAATTTTACGCAAATTAATTTACATATTTATTTCTATTTTTATTTACTTATTTCTTATTGTATTTTATTTCTTATTTATTTGTGACATAACCGTTAAATATTTATTATACACATGGCTTGAAAAAAATCTAGTAATTTTGTTTTTAAAACATTAATCTGTAAGTTTATTAGTAGGTGGGTTGGCAACACTGTTTAACGGTTTCTAGAACTTCAACTAGATCAGTTAATATTTGTCAGTTACAGTCCTCTTCATTCCTCTGGTATGTTATATTCTGTTATTATTCTTTTCTTTCTTCCTTCATTATCTCTATTTCTATTCTTCTTTCCCCACATACGATTATAACAATTAATGTTTTTCATTTCAATATGGAATTCTCACAGAGGTTCATATTATTTTTAATGGCACCTATTTCAAACTTATTTTGTCTTTTCTATTCATTATATTTTGTAACAAAACCATTTCTCTTATAATTTCACTATGTTTTATTATCTTCTACATTTCTTTCCGTTCTTCTCAATTTACTTCTCACCAATTATTCCATAATATACCTTTTACGTATTGTGTTTCTTCCTTCTCATTTCTATCATTTCGGTTTATATAAACTGTCATATCTTCTCTGGTACTGCATTGTTTGTATAGTTTTTCTGTCCTATTTTATTCTCAGCTCTGACGATGGCCTAAAACGTTGGCCGAAATGTTGACACAAATAATATAACTTAAACTTATTTGGTGTAAACTTTTTGACTGCACTCCCCGACTATTTCACTCTCCTGTAATTATCTTTATTATTTTATGTAAATTTGTCGTACTATGCCTGACCGTTTTCAAAATATGAAAACAAATCCGAAAAATATGACCTCCCCTTTTTTTTCTCAGTTACCAAATCGCAATACTTTTAAAATGTGAAGTCCAGAAAATTGGAAATTCTCATCTACGTTCCTTTTTTAATATTCTAATAATTGTATTACTGGCTGAATATAGTTGAATCTGTCATTTGAGAAACACCTCATATCCAAAAAACTAAACTTTCGGGAAATAAAAAAAAACTCAGCTGGTCCATAATTTAACATCATATATTTTTTTTTTTTTTTTATATGTTTCTACAGGGGTTTGGTAAGCTTATTTTTATTTTAAAATTAAAAAAATTATAAATGTTGGAGATGTGTTGTTTCTCAAATGAATGACTAAACGGTATGTTATCAGGTATGAAATAAAAGGTAAAACAATTCAAATTATTAATAAAAATGAGTATTTTATTTTTCACATAATATATATATCCATTTCCCAAACATGCGTATTGGATTTGTCTAGCCTTCATCAACAATTTAATATGTCTAACTCAATTTTGGCCAAAAATGGACATGTGTTAAAGAACTTACACTCACTTTTTAGGTTATACCATCATCTATACTTCGAAATGTTTTATGAAACCTTAATATACACAATACCGAAATATTAACGTTTCCCATAGTTGCACCATTTTTTCATACTATTTTTATTTTCGAGAATTTTTATGAGTAAATTAATAAAAAAGTTAAAACCTTTTGTGATTTAACTCGAAGCGGCGACCACCAAACTTATACCAAAAAAATAATATTGTTGCTCATGCGTTTTTATAACTAATCAATTTTTTTAGACGTTTATAAATTTGATGTCTCCATATTTTTTTTTTTATCACGTACCGGCCTCTAAGGACCACGCGAATATCATTGGTTAGGGTTGTTTGGGAGTCTTGATTTTCTTTCTTCCCGTCTCAGTTTTATGATTTTCGAGAGCTTTTCTTTTCTTTCTTCGGACCACTTTGTACCCCTCCTTTTTTCTCTTCCAATATTGGTGAGATTTTTCAGTGTTTCCTGTATGTGTCTCTATCTAGGCAGTCGGCATCTGACATTTTAAGGTTCTTTAATTCTTCTCTTATTTGCTTTGTCTATCTTCCCACCCTTTTGTTGCTAACAATTTTGTTAAAGATCTTTTTGTTCAATCTTTCCTCCTTCATCCTTTTCATGTGCCCATAGAACATCAGCCTTCTGATTCTTATCTCGGTTTCCAGGTCTTTGATTTCTCTGTAGATCTCTTCGTTAGATCTTCGCCTGTAACGTTCATGTGTTTTCCTGGGCCCATAGATTTTACTTAAGATCCTCCTTTCTATTCTCAGCAGTTTTTCCAAGTTGGGGAGGCATGTGGTCTCCTACCCATATAAAATCACAGGCTTTATCATAACGTTGTAATGCCTTAACTTTGCAGTGGGAGAGAGGTTATTTTTATTGTAAATTTTTCCTGTTTGAAAGCTTAAATTGTCTAAGTTTTTGATTTTCTCTTGGATGCTCCGTTTCTCAGAACCGTTGTAACAAATTATTTCCCCCAAACACTTAAATTTTCAGGTTACTTTTATTTTTCCATATTTGGTGTTTAATGATTTTTTTCTTGAAATTTACTACCTTAGGCATGAGTTCTGTTTTTTTCGTATGATATTTGTAGGCCTGCTTTTTCTTGTAGGGTATTTATTTGACTAATAGCCTCTTCTTCTGATTCTGCCAAAAGTGCGAGATCGTCTGCAAACACCAAACAACTCACTTTTATATGATTGCTTTTGTTCTATGGCTCCTGGGCTATTTTTTTTTTCAGAATTCCTTCATAAATTTTTCCAGGACTATGTTGAAAAGCCTTGTCTTAGCCCTGTTTTTATCTGAAAGGTTTGCTTATAAGAGCCTGAAATTTCACTTTAGATTTTATATCTGTCAAAGTCAGTTTTATCAGATTTATGGTTTCCTGGTCTACTCCATATTCTTTCAGAATTTCCAGTTAGGTTTCCCTATCCACGGAATCGTAGGCCTCTTTATAGTCAACAAAGGAAATGTAAAGATTTTTCCTTCTGGTAGTGTAGTATTTTATGAGCAATTCAAGGCTTAAAATTTGTTCCTGACAAGACCTTCCTTTTCGTAAGCCCCCTGAGTATTATCCTATTTTGTGGTCTATTTGTGGTTCCAGTCAATTCAGCAAGACTTTGGAGAAGATCTTATAAGTAACTGATAGTGGTGAAATTCCTCTACAGTTATTGACATTGGTTTTGGACCCCTTTTTATGTAAAGGATGTATTAAGGCGGTTTTCCATTCTTCTGGTATTTTCTCTTTTTCCCAAACGTCCATAAACATTTCCATGAATTTCTTCCTGAAGTCGTCATTCTTCAATATCCACATTTCTGCCAGGATGCGTCTTCACCAGAGGCCTTATTATTTTTAAGTGATTTTATTACTTCCTCTATTTCTTCTTCATCCGGTGGGTCTGAATCTATGTTTTGTGGGGTGTTTTTCTCTATTATTAATTTCTCACTAGTTTTTACAGTTTAGGAGGTTTTCGAAATATAGTTTTTCATAGTTTAGGAGGTGTCTCCATGTTATTCTTAATGTTTTAATTTTTTTTTTACTTCAGTTATATGTTTTTCGGATTGTTCTACTAAGTATCACGGCATTTAAACCTCTCTTAACTCTTAAATCTTTGCCCAATGTAATGTCTATATATATATTTCATTTTAATATAATTTTTATTACTTTTATTTATACTAATAAATAGTTTTAATAATTGGTACTACTAAATAGTACTAATAGTTTTAATTTTATTTCGTACGTTTAATGACGATTTAAAAGATTGTAATTTCGCCAAGATTGTAAATACTACAATTTTAATAGCATGAGATAATCCTGACGACTTGGACTAGATTTCTACTCCTTTCTCTTGTTTCTAACTTCACTCTAATTAAACTCCGACTTCAACTCCTCTCTTCAAATCTCGCCCCGGTACGAAGTTGGGAGGAACTTTGTGCTAAATTTCCAGATATGAAATTCCGAATAATATTCCATTTAATCGTTTTTTGAACTGGTTCTGTTCATCATTCTTCAAAAATTAGTTTATTTCTTAACAAGGTTTTATTAGCTTACATATCTATGTTTATAACGGAATTTTCTAACTCGATTTTCGGCCACTTAAAAACATCGAATTGAATTGAAACATTGCATAATTCTCAAGGACTACAATACAACAATTTAATAAGTTTATTTCATTATCCACACCAGGATTTTCAGAATTAGCGATTTTTTATATCCCACGATAGTGTTTAGTGCCAAGTACTAAGGCATACATGGCTTAATCTTTAAGAGAAGCCTATGTGTGATAACTGGAAGAATCAAATAGGGAGGTTCGTTTATTTTCCTACAGAAAAAATAATAGTAAAAAAAAATTTTAAAATACGCCTTTATAGCTAGCCGAACTAAAAAGTAAATTTTTTTTTTAATTTAGTTTATTGATATGTACAACTATAATAATATTATAACAAGTAAATCTGCTAATATGTACAATATGACATGAAAAAAACTTATTGGGAAACTACCCATCGGTAGCTATAGTAGATGGTCTGGCACCTTTGGATTGGTTATTCATTTAAGTCTCGTAAATTTTGAATGTCATGAATTTCAGGCTACCTCCGAGCTTGTAGCTTAAAATTTTGTCTTTTTAAATGTTAAAATATCTTTATTTATTATTATTTAAACTCTTAATAATAATTTTATTATCATAAGAATGGGCTAAATAAGGAAATGCGTTGCCATGACTTGCTTTAATTTATCAAAGTAAGCATGACGGTCAAGAATGAATATGAATCCATCTAATTCGGCCTCTGAACTTTGTTCTCAACTATCGGACCTAAGTTTGCCAACTTGTACACAACTTTGAACTCCGGCATCGAGCTTTAGCTCTGCTGGTATTTACATAAGTAACTTCAAAGCGGGCTCAGGTCCTTATATATATATATAATATAACGTCCCTCATTGTCTCGTGAAACCTACTGTACTTTTAATGTGAATAATAAAATGGAGAACGGTGCCATCTCCATATTCCTCTTGTTTACATATCATTAATAATTATGTATATAAATACGATTCTTTTCCAGGTTTCCTACTTCTCGACTTCGCCGGAACTTAGCAACAAGCAGAGGTTCGAATACTTCACGAGGACGATCCCCTCAGACCATCATCAAGTCCAGGCGATGGTGGAGCTTGTGCGTCGTCTCGGGTGGAGCTATGTGTCCATTGTATACGAAGAGTCCAACTACGGCATCAAGGTACCCCCTTAATAAGTGTGAATAAGCATATAAATATATGAATACAAATAAGCAATCTAAAAGTTTAATATACAGTGGTTTACCGAACCTCCTTTAAATAATTCGTCTAGAAACCCCAATCCTAATAGTGAAGTATAAATGACAATAGTGATGAATTAAGGATCTTAAAGATAATAGCTGGAAGTTGAGTTTAAAAGTGGGTAACTACATCTTAGGCAACTATTATTAGTTATTTTCTTTATTATTAGCTTGGAAATTGAACCCTCAGAATTGGAATTTCAAAAATATTTACTTATTCAAATTTACAACTGCACTATATTAATGTGGCAAGGGAAAAAGACAAGTAGAGAAGCTACCCAGCGGTAGTACTCAAATAACAGATTCATCTTAAAAAGTCTCGAAGCCGTATTCTTTAAACGCCTTGGAGGATTATCGGGAATTGAAGAGGTAGCTAGTGAGTGGTCTGAAACCAGTGGTTTTGAATAGGAATAAAGTTTGTCATTATCGGGTTCGGGCCAAATCAAATAAGACATTAAGGCCAATATGTATGACGTTACTCGTAACGAAGTAAGGAGCATTGAGGATTTTACGAATGGTTTCGGACTTGCGGATTGGATGCGAGAGGAGTTCGATGGCTTAGTGGAGCCACGAAGCTATAATCCTTAAGTCCAAATAGGTCTTATAATAATCCAGTAAGTGCTGAAGTGGCCTGAAACGGCAAGCAGTTTCTTGTCTTTCCAGTCTTGTATGAGGATCTCAGGTTAAAGTTTGTCATTATCGGGTTCGGGCCAAATCAAATAAGACATTAAGGTCAATATGTATGACGTTACTCGTAACGAAGTAAGGAGCATTGAGGATTTTACGAATGGTTTCGGACTTGCGGATTGGATGCGAGAGGAGTTCGATGGCTTAGTGGAGCCACGAAGCTATAATCCTTAAGTCCAAATAGGTCTTATAATAATCCAGTAAGTGCTGAAGTGGCCTGAAACGGCAAGCAGTTTCTTGTCTTTCCAGTCTTGTATGAGGATCTCAGGTTGAAGTTTGTCAAGGTGTAATCCTAAGTATCGGATCTGTTCTACAGGAATCAATGGGATATTATTAAAGGATACTGGAGGATAGGAATTCATTGCTTTACGACGAAGAGTAAAGGTGATTTGACGGGATTTGTGGGAATTTATTTTAATCCACCAGTTTTGACGCCATTCTTCAAGGCCAGTGATATGGGATTGAAGAGTATGGGATGCTATAACTGGATTAGTGTTGACACTTATTCACAATATTTATATAAGTACATTTACTGATAATACACACTATTTTCTTTCCTTTACTATTTTATTTTACGGGCTTCTTCCATTTAAATAAGATCATTGTTTAATCTACTGGTTACAGGTGTTTTAAGCATGTAAGATTTAAAATAATCTTAATTGTAAGGTTTCTTTTAACAGTTTTTCTATCTTCATTCCAGGCATTCGAAGAACTGGAAGTACTCTTGGCAAAATACGACATCTGCATCGCCGTAAAAGAAAAACTGGTGAAGGACTCAGGAGTTGCAGAAGAGACGGTATACGACAACATAATACTCAAGCTTCAAACTAAGCCAAGGGCTAAAGGTAATTAAATATATAGAGAGTTCGATAAATCTTCCGAAACTAAATTAATCGATTCTACTAAACCTATCGAGAATTGGAACCTTCGAAGAAATAGTGCCATTGACCCATTTCTTTGCGCCAGTTTGTCAGGATCGTCTGCAACAGCAGTTTTCTACTTTCTTCTATCTTACCATCCAACTTCTTAAATAAGTTTATTTTGTCGCTGGATGAAATAAAAATAAGTCTTTATAAGCGATGGATTTTCCATAAATTACATTACTATTTTTGGAATCCGAATATATTTCTTGCACCATTGGTTTTTGTATGACAGAAGTATATAATAACAAATAAATAATTTTCAGTAAAACTCTCTCTTTAGCTTTCCCTCATCTAGTTACCTTCATTTCTCTGTTAATAGTGCGTATTTTCAAAAAACTAAACATGGTGAATAAAATACACATTTGAGGCCTAGATGTCCTCGGATTGTTCTCATCTAGGTGATGGGAAAAGCTCTTTCAGGCCGATGTCATTGTGTCCCTTTAGTTACTGCCTCACTTCTACTTCAATTTTTTCAAACAGTAGTTTAGTGCTGAGTAACTTTCATTTAAATTTTCCCAGCCACTATTTCCGTTTTGGTGTATATAAAAGTATGGGTATAGGGGGCAGTCCTACTTCAAGTTCCCAAGAAATTCATTTGTCCACAGATTTCAAAATAGTTGCATCACATTACTTATTGATCCCGTGGCAACACTGATTCAGTGGACTAGCTGGAAAGGTTCTAGGCCTCACCAAGTTAGTGCTACCTTCCACCTCCATTATTATTTTGAAGTGAATATAACCCTGTAGTTGTGATCTTGGCTTATCATCTAAAAACATAGTATGTTCCATTATTCTCTCTCACATTGTTAACATAATATTTTTCCTTGTATTTGAGACCAATGAAGCTGTCGATTGCATGGTGATCAGCTGATCAGTACTTGCGTGATCCTTCACTCTCAGTCTAAGAAATATTGAGGGTAGAATGACATTGTTTCTTTAAAGTAAAAAGAAATCGCTAAAAAGAAAAACAAAATTCGTTAGTTACTGTGAAAAGAGGAAAATTACTGTTTCATTACCAGATCTTGTACCTCACCTACTAGATTATAAAAGGCCTTATCATGACTTGTTGGAACAAGAATTGATTATGATTAACATATTTTACACACTAACGCTTGTTACATTTTATTTGGATGACTTGAAAATGTCAAATATTTCATTTATGTTGAGAATGCACCACCGCCTACTTGATCGGTACATGTTCACCTCTTTAGGAGTGATCATTTTCGGCTCGGACCAAGAAGTGGCGGGCTTGATGAAGGCGGTCCGGAGGTGCAAAGCAGTCGGTACCTTCACCTGGATCGGCTCGGACGGCTGGTCCGCGAGGGACCTGGTGTCCAGCGGCAACGAACCGGAAGTGGAAGGCACCCTCTCGGTCCAACCTCAAGCCAATCCCGTCGAGGGCTTCGAAGAGTACTTCCTCAGCCTGACGGTAGAAAACAACAAAAGGAATCCCTGGTTTGTAGGTCTGTTATTGCTCTTCCTTACCAATACCTAGGTTTCCTCCAAGACCCTGAGAACTGAATTCGGTGTTGCAGAGTTCTGGGAAGACCACTTCAAGTGCAGGTACCCGGACAGCAGCCCGACCCCTTATAACATGAAGTTCGTGAGGGAGTGTTCTGAAAAGGACAAGCTGACCAAGGACGAGATAGTGTTCGAGAAACAGCTGCAGTTCGTCAGCGACGCAGTGATGGCATTCGCGGTCGCCCTGCAGAACATGCACAGGGACCTTTGCGGCAACTACAAAGGGATCTGCTCCAGGATGAACCCTACCAAGGGCCCAGAGCTACTCAGGTACCTCAGGAATGTTACCTTTGAAGGTGAGTGTTATCAAACAGTATTTTAGTTATTACAAATTTACAATGCTACCTTCACCCTTCTCGACCTCGCCTCCCTATCCTAGCCATGGCTAATCACATTCCATATTTCCATGCAGGTAAGGAAACAGAGGCCTCTTCCATCCTCACTACACATCCAGCCCATTTTGACCCCGCTATTCTTATATGCTGTACCATGTCTGGCTCCTTATACATCTGACATATCTTTTGTATACGCACACATTATATATATACTCGTATATATGTGGTATACTTGTAAATCCTATTTTTTAATATAAACTATGATAATACATTATTACTACAAATCTCAGATTCCAATATCCTGGGTTGGTGTGATACTTCGACACTGAAAGGCAGAAAAAAAAAAGAAAAATGGAATTTAACAACCTTTTGAAAATTATCTGTTTAAATATTTCTTGCTAGCTATTGTTTCACTTTCTATATATTTTACATAAAGATTTCTCTCATAAGATCTGTTATATTATACATTAATTATTATCTTTCAGGACTTTCTGGAGACAAGTTCAGGTTCGACAGTAACGGTGATGGGCCAGCGAGGTACAACATAATTCACTTCAAGCAGACCAGCCCAGGGGTCTACCAGTGGCTGACGGTGGGGCAGTACATCGAAGGGGAACTCCGCCTCAATGATAGTGGCAAGTACTAACCAGTCGTTAGCTTAACTTATAATTAATTAAGCCTCGGTAAATGGATTCTAAAATGTCATCAGTTCAACTTCTGATAAACTCTACACCAGCAACTCCAAGTATATTCCTTCTAAATCTATTGATTTCCTGCAGTCAATTATTTTTTGGTTAAATATTGATTTATTGTAATTAGTTATTGCTGTCTCAGTTAATTTATTTAGCACTAAATGGTATGGGTGATTCTGTTCTGTTACTTTTTTTATTAAAATATTTTTAATTCTATAATTGAACTTTTTTAGCTTTTTAATGCTTATTATTACTCTATTTTATTTTTAAAATGAAAGTCCAAAAGGATTTTGCTACAACTTCAAAATATCGAGAATGATAATCAAATTTCAAATTTTTTTTACATCCCACGTTACTGACATGAGTTGAGTATTAAGATTTATGGATTAATTAGTTCTGTTAATTTATTGCTAAAAAAATAATAATGAATTCATTGGTAAATTCTGAAAATGGAGATGATACGGTACTGATGATTCAAGTGATAACTGTAAGATTTTTCCAGGCTTATACTAAAGAAGTGATGACTTATGTTCAGGAGGATCATATTGATACAAAAATTTTATAAATACATTGTTAATCGATGAGGAGTTAGAGCAAGCAGCACAGGACATTAATAAACACTGTTAGAACAGAATGACTCATATATTGATGTTATAATGATGGACTGAATTGGTCAGGGGGCGGTCAAAGATAACACAAAATAATAGAAACTTATTTTTAATTATGTAGGAAGTGGAAATAAATAAATATTTTAATATTATTCTTTTTTTTTAAGAATTATTAGTTGACTTTATAATATATGAAGAAGAAAATGTTCTGGATGGAGGAAAAAAAAATTAAATAGTGAAACTATTCATTAGAAACTCACGTTTCGACCCACTTTGCAGGTCTTCTACAGAGCTGAATAAGCAAGATGAAAAAATATATTTTAAAAAAAAAAATTGAAAAAATATCACTTCATAATAATACAGCTAATAGGACGATGCTGCAGTGAGACTCTTAAATTTTGCCATTTTAAAATTAGGATAGGGATTTTTAATGGGTACATTCCACCGCACAGGCTCGGGACCACAATTTTAGGTCCCCTATGAAGGATGTCTTAAGCAAGCTTTTTTTACTCTCTTTAAGAAATCTCAAAACCACCTGCTGACTATGAACATGTGCCCTTGGCCATTAAAGGTCGTTATGCTAACAACTACACCTCTGGTGACCCTATTTATATTTAGTAATGGAATAAAATACTTTTTAAGTATAAAAATGTTATTTTGTAAGTATAATGTGATACTGCGGGTCGGATATTATAATTTTAATTTCGCCATTTTTTTCTACTTAAACAAATACTAGATTCTTACTTTAATTTATGAAACTATAATATTTATGAATGCTCTTCAAATTTCTACTGTGGAGGGAATATTTGTCTTTTCTAATGGTGAATACTAAATAATTTTACCTTATTTTTTTTTTCTATTTTTTCTTTCAGATATATTGTTCAATACAGGCAAATCCTATCCGCCAGAATCCGTCTGCAGCCTGCCCTGTTCTCAAGGTCAGGCCAAGAAATATGTTGAAGGAGAAAGATGTTGCTGGCATTGTTTCAATTGTAGTCAATACCAAGTAAATTTCTTTATTGTAATATTAATATTATTCTTAATTAATTTATTTACAATGTTTCATGATAGTGCTTTTAATGAGTGATGTGTGCCAGATTTAATCTGTGTGCAAT
The DNA here is from genome assembly GCA_964056705.1 of Troilus luridus. NCBI lineage: Eukaryota > Metazoa > Arthropoda > Insecta > Hemiptera > Pentatomidae > Troilus > Troilus luridus. The sequence goes on along the minus strand of OZ057417.1, from coordinate 55,492,803 downwards.
TAGTCTCAATTCTTTATTAACAACCAATATTCCTAGACTTGCAGTTAACCATGGGGGACAAGTTGATCCCTAAATGATGATAAATTTGGAAATTAATAATAATATTGTACTTTCAACTTTATGAGATGAACTTGACTTATAACTTTTTAGAGTTATATAAGTTGTTAGATGATGCATAATGCTTATATTCTAGCTATTGATAATGACTAATGTCGAAATGTTTAAAAAATAAATAATTAAGAAGACTGGATATTGGTTTTTTTCCGCTTGATTAGGGTTATCAACCAATATTTTTTCTCTTCTTAGGCTTTTACTCATTAGTCTGTAATTTCCAATTATTTATAAATAAATTATCAAAATATAGATTGCTAAGAAGAAATTGTTATTTTTTGTCCTAAGGTACTAGATAGTGAAGACGAAACACAGTGTGTACATTGCCCAGCAGGAACGTTGCCTGATGTTAATCAAAAATTCTGTAAGCCTTTGCCAGAGGTAATGAATTTTATATCCTTTAATTTATTTGTAATTTTAAAAGTTAATAGGTGAATTAAGTAATCAATAATTAACATATAACTCATTGTTTTTCTCAAGTGATAATTACTTATAAATTATTTTCATTTATTGTAATCATTAGCAATTACTTTAATTCGGTCATGGATGTGACCAATGACTGTTATTATTATTATTTTTAAAACTATCTTTCTCTCAATTTTCTGGAATAACATTTACATTATAAAAAATAATATTTATAATAAATTAAAGATAGTATAGATAATTTTACTTAGTGAGAAAGTGAATCTTAACAGTTCTGTATTCTTAAATGAAAATTCCTTCTCGTACCAATTTTAAGTTTCAATCTAGACCAAGGTTGGAATCACTTGAAAGGGATTCTGTCCACTTGATTTCTTTTATACATATCTAAAAGTTGGTCTTTCCGAAATAAATAGCCTGTAGTTTGCAATTATTAATTCTCAATAAAATTTAATATTAGTTTTTCTTGTGTATAGCTATAATAGAGCATCTTATCATTTTCCAGAATTTCCGATACATTACTATTATTATTATTATAATGACTATTAATTATGATTTTCTCTTTTTCTCGGCTTATATCAGAGAATGCACCTATGTCAAGGGTGAGATTGGAAAAACTAATTTTTAACATTCATGAATTTTCTAACAATACTACCATGGTGAGGAGCACAGCTTTTGTTCCAGAGCATTTTGAGCAGAACATATTTCGTTCCAGAATATTCTAATTCTCTTAGAGTATTCACTGTCATCTCCAAAATCAATCCATTGTCGAGATAACTAACGGCAAAACCTTTACTTTGTCAAGTTTATATAGTTGCTTCAGTTCCTTTCCCAGGTTCTGGTATTTTCTAATTTTTTCGGCAACCACCATGTTTAGATCATTTCTCTCCTATTTCAATAATATTCGCACATTTTTCTTCTGTAGGATAAGCAAAATATCAGGCTTAGTATGTGGAATCGTGTTATCTTTAATGATGATCCCAATAAAGCTTGACGTGCCATTGATTAATTATTATTGAGTTAATAAGAGGGATGTTAGGGAATTGAGTTTGGATGGTAATACATGAGAATTCAGTTAACAGCAATTGGAATCGAACCTTTGGGATTATCAGTATATGGTTACATTGCTTCAATAGTACGTTCTTAAAAGTTGAAATTAAAATAAAGTCAAATACCTAAAAATTTACTAACAACTTCATTAGATTTTTAACTGGATATGAAACAACAACTATTACTCATCCATAATATGAATAATATGTAACTCATTTTCAAATGCAATGGCCAGACATAAATTCCCTCCACATAACTAGTTGAAGATTAAGCTTATTAACAAGGCATCATGAGCAATGGATATACAACTACTTCTTGTCTGTCACAAAAATTAATTAATATCAAGAATTTTAATTATTATCTTTAAATTTGCTTCTATTTTTGTTCATAATTATTTTCAGGTATATCTAAGAGTAGAATCCGGCTGGGCTATTGGTGCCATGTCCTTATCCTTAGCCGGTATCATAGCGACATTATTTGTAGTAACTGTTTTCGCGCGGAATAACAACACACCAATCGTCAAAGCAGCAGGACGAGAGCTGAGCTACGTCTTGTTGTCAGGGATTCTGCTCTGCTACTCGATCACCTTCGCACTCGTCATCAGACCTTCCAATTTGGTCTGTGGGTTACAGAGGTATGCCATATAAATTAAGCTTTCTTCATTCATTATCCAATAAATATTAACAATTTTAACTTTTTACAGGTTTGGTGCAGGGTTCTGTTTTACGGTTGTTTACGCTGCTTTGTTCACTAAAACAAATCGAATCTCGCGGATATTTAAAGCTGGTAAACGGACTACAAAAAGGCCAAGTTTTATTTCTCCAAGATCACAACTTATAATTTGCAGCTTTCTCATCAGTTTCCAGGTATAATAATACCTATTAAGTTTTAACTGTTAATTGGTTTCATTTTTAATATTTTCCAAAAATACAAGTTATTATAAGCTTTAGTATGGAAAAGAGAATGTAATTATGGGAAATATGTATACTTTGGTAATCATTTCATCTAAAAATGAACATTTCAACAAACATGTCAAAGTATAGATGATATATTTTTATTTGAAAAAAAAAGATGTCTCAAGTGCCGGGACTCGAACCTGGGTCGCCCACGTTTCTAGCATGGAGCTCTGCCAACTGAGCTAACTTGGATCGCATCTCGGTCAGACATATCCTTTCTTTTCACTGATTCTCGCAATTTGCGATGTATACAAGGGGAAGAATGTTCACTGAACATTAATTAGGATCTTGTTGACTCACGTCATTATATATTATTATAAGTTATTTTATTTTATTTTTTATTAATTGCTATAATTTTTAAATATTTTTATTTGAAAAGAAAAGATATGTACAGGGCTGGGACATATGTGTGACCGAGGTGCATGCCAGGTTAGCTCAGTTGGCAGAGCAGAACGCTAGAGACGTGGGCGACCCGGGTTCAAGTCTCGGCCCCGGACATTTCTTTTCTATTCAAATAAAAATATTTAAAAATTATAACTATTAATAAAAAATAAAATAAAATAAATTATTATAGATGATATATTTTGAATGATGATAGTTGACCTTGTATATATATGTGGAAGAAAATGGTCCGAGTGGAGGTCAATAAATTTCTCTTAAATAGGGATAAATGTTTATTAAAGAGTCAATGTTTCGACCCACATTGCAGGTCTTCTTTAGGGCTCTCGAGGAGGGGACAGAGGGCCCAGTGTGAATTCATCAAAAAAAACATAACGAGCAGTCACCCCCCCTCGACCCCATAATTTTTTTTTTTTTAATTTAATTTATTGATATTTACAACTATAATATGATTATAACTAGTAAATCTGCTGATATGTACATAATGACATGAAAAACACATGTGGAGTAACTACCCATCGGCAGCACTCCATTCCCATAATTAAATTCTCTTTTCCATACTAAAGCTTATAATAACTTGTATTTTTGGAATATATTATAAAGGAAACAATTGAAAAATTAAAACTCAACTCAAAGTGATAACTTGCGAAATAATTACTAATAATAGAAAACAGTTGTAAAAATATCTTAAATTATAAAAACTATGTTTTTACAAATAGAATTAATAATACAATTATTATAATAAGAAAAATAATGTATGAAACTATTTGTGTCCATTGTCTTATTATATAATTATGATGATTTTTATTGGTTTTTCTCTTTTTGTGTGTGGGATGACCAAATTTAGATGAAATAAATACATATATCATCTCATCAATTACTCTATTATTTATTGAATAGTTAATTATTAATATTAAAATTTTATTTTTATTGTTACTTTGATGGTGATTATTTTTAAATATTTTTGTTTTGAAGAGAAAAGATTGCTGACAGAAATGCAGATGACTTGGGTGACCGGCCAGGACAAATCTTTTCTCTTCAACACAAAAATATTTAATATTAATATTAAACCTTGTCGAGGAAAAGGACTACAGCAATGTAATAATGTATGACGAATTGACATAATACCTAATTCTATATATGAAGGATGGAAATAGTTGGGGGTCCAGTCAAAAATTACACAATAAACAAGTGGAAACTGATTATATTTTATGTGTGCCAACAACCTACTTTGTAGGTCATCTTCAGGGCCAATGGAGTGGCTACTCGGTGCAAAAAGTAACTGAGTTACTAGTAATTGATTTATTTAATAGTAATTGATAGTAATACTGATAGTGATTGAGTTACTTTTTGCACCGAGTAGCCACTCCTATTGGCCCTGAAGATGACCTACAAAGTAGGTCGAAACGTTGGCACACATAAAATATAATAAGTTTCCACTTATTTATTGTGTAAATTTTTGTCTGCACCCCCAACTATTTACATCCTACATTAGTACTTACAGTCAACGAATTTCCTCTCTAATTCTACATATATTTATCATCGATTTGATCCAGTTTCGACTTAAACAAAATGTAATTTTTTTTTTCATTTATCCAATGGTGTGGCATGTAAAATTGTAAAAACATATTTTTAATGGAATATATTTCCATTTATTTTGAGATGCCTAAAGATGGGTTATTGTAGCTGTAAAATATATTTTTCTAATTTGTAATTTTGGGTAAAAATATATTACCATTATTTTTAATTATTATCATTTTCACCATAGTAAATAAACATATATATACTATAAAATATTTAATTGCAAAAAAATTATAATCAAAGCATCCTGAAAAGGAATGATAAAAAGAAGCCTAGGTTGCTTTACCAACTAATAAAATTAGAAGGTTACTTTCCAACATTTTTTTGTACAGGAAAAATAAAGTAGAACTATTATTCAGATAACTTTAATTATTCTTTATTTTGTTTTTGGAAATATATTCCGTAGGATGGGGTATCTTTGGGACAGTGGGTATGTTTTAGTTTATGGTTGTTCATTGTGTAAATAATAAACCGATACAATATTGTGGCATTACATTAGTGCGAACGCATGTTTCCTGCCGTTTATATTGGAATAATGCACTGTCCCATTATGACCCTAATCAATGGGGTAAGATTAGGACAATTTTTTTTTAATTAAATATTTTTGTTTAAAGAATTATTATAGTTAGAAGAAGACTGACCTTACGTATTAATAATTTTTTCAGCATTTTTACTTTAAAAATAAAGATAGAATCAACTTAAAACTTTGAAAAGTGTCCCAAAGTTACACCATCTTCAGTATATATCAACAATTTTTTTCAGTATAACAGTCATTATTTTGTTTGTTTCTAGGTAATTATAAATATTTTATGGATGATAATCTCTCCACCAAAAGCTATCTATTATCACCCAACGAGAGAGGATAATTTGCTGGTATGCTCATCGTATATTGATGCATCCTATATGATCGCGTTCGCATACCCTATATTACTTATAATCGTCTGTACGGTTTATGCTGTGCTAACTCGTAATATACCTGAAGCTTTCAATGAATCAAAACATATAGGTATAAAATAATTGATATGATTACTTTATATATATCAGATAAATGAGGTATTAGTTTAATTAGAGTTTCTTTAATTAATTGTGTTTTGTTATTAATAATTCAGGTTTTACAATGTACACAACTTGTATAATATGGCTAGCGTTTGTTCCTCTATACTTTGCGACTGGTAACCACATGCCACTACGGATAACCAGTATGTCTGTGACTATCAGTCTGTCTGCGAGTGTTACGGTTATTTGTTTATTTTCCCCTAAGGTAACTATTAAATAATTATCTATTTTAATTAGAGACCGTATGAGACAGTTTACTTTTATAGTAAAGAATAAAAGTTTAACTTTTATATTTAGACTATTGGAGTGCTACCGATTGGTAGTTTCTCCACAAGTATTTTTCATGTCATATTATACATATTAGCAGATTTACTTGTAATATTATTGTAGTTGTAACTATCAATAAATTAAATTAAATTTAAAAAAAAAATACTTAGACTAGCGACCCACCCCAGCTTTGCTTGGGTAATAAAGCATATTATGCCTATATAATTTGCCTGTGTAATGTATTTTTTTTTTTTTTATCACGTACCAGCCACTTAGGACCACGTGAATATTATTGGTTAGGCTTTTTTAGGAGTCTTGATCGATATTCCAACCCATTTAATCAAGACCTCGACAAATTATATACCAAAACCTTCCTGGTGAATCACCCTATCTATTGGTGAAAATCCGTGCAGTAGTTATTGAGTTTACCACGGCCGAGGATTTTGTTTTATAATATGTACAGATGTTAATTTAAAAAAGTTTTATTTACATTTGTAAATGAAAGTAAAAAAGTTCTTTAACTTCTATTTTTATATAAAATTACTTTAGAAATAGTTATTTCCAAAACCTTATTTTTCAATTTAAATCATAAACTTTTTTAAACTGTTTTTATAAACCATTTACTCGAAAAGCCACCATACCATACCATACTACTTTTAATACCATTTAGTTATTTTGAATTTGCTATTAATCAATAATTTTGCTAATTTATATAATGTTGGATGTTTATATATTTTTTGTAATATATAAACAATAAATAAATAAAAGTTAAAAAAAAATGTAATAATTATATAATTACTATAAAAATTAAAAAAATTTTATGCTAGAACTTTTATTAAACAGTTTATTTAAAATACTTTTTGACTTATTATTTTTAAATATTCAAAGTTGATTTCTTTTGTAAAAAGTAATAACGGTTTGAATCCCTGACTTTAATGAATTTTGATAATGGTTATATATAATTATACCAGCTACTAAAAATGAAAATATAATATATAGAGAGAAAAAAATCCATTAGAAGAATATTTTATTCTATTAGTTATTTATTTTATTAATTTTTAAATATTTTTATTTGATATGCTCTGAACCGGGACTCGAACCAGGGTCGCCCAGATCACTAGTTGAGCGATACTGGCTCTATCAGGCTCGCTCCTCGGTCATGGTCATATCCTTTCTTTTCAAATAAAAAAACATTAGAAGAATATTTTTGATATTTAGTTCTCAATTGAGCAAATAAGGTAAGATGGGTGGGTGCCACAAGCAATTTATGTATTTCTAATTAGTTTGTTATTTTAGCTTTAAAATATAAGTGATGAATTATTTATTTAACATAATAGAGTAGTGTTGTTTATTAATATTTAATGTATATTTTAAGAGGGATGTTTCTTAATCGTTAGTGGATTATTGTTTTTTGCCTAGGCATTGATCTTTGCATGTTGATCTATTTAGTCCAAAGAAGGTGGAGAAACCAAAACAGATCACAAAGAAAACTAAGAATGAAAGACATTTTTTTGTACTTCAAATAGATTACTGTAACATCAAGCAATCAAGAGAGTATTAAGGAATATATTTATTTATTTATTTATTTATTTAATCTACTCCTCTTCTACCGCCAACGGTGTGAGGACCCCTCCTGTAGAGCCTAACCCATGAATGTCTCTCCTGTACCAATCTTCTTCTCCTTCCCCATTCCAAACCTCTTCTGTCAAAGGCCTCATGGATTGCGCCTTCCCAAGTCTTCCTTGGTCTTCCCTTCGGTCTTGTACCTTCCACCTTCGTCTCATATACGGCCTTTGCCACACTGTCCTGGAATGTAAAGTCCTTCATAAGAGCTGGTGAAGGCTCATCAGACTTCCTCCTCACTCTGCTTAGGCAGTTCTTTAGAGGACAGAATATGATCATAATGACATAATTAAAATATCTTTTAATTTCCTTTAAGATTTCTTTAACTTTTTATAATTGTATACATTTTTTTTTTAGCTCTACATCATTCTTATTAAACCTGAGAGAAACGTTCGCCAAAGTATGATGCAATCGAAACGCAGCGCATTAAAAAGTGGAACAACTGCTAGCGTGATGGTTGGGGCATTGCCAGTAGCGCATCCTATAGGTTTACGTCATTATTTATTCATAATATTTTCATCATTTATTTTCTTTCTCTCTAAATTTTAATTCTGCTTTTATTTTTCAGTGACATCAGAATCGTTAATGAGGCTACATCAAGAGAGGAGTTCCTGTTCAGAAATCAAAACTATTTCAGGTCAGCTTACGAAGTACACACAAACATCTCCTAAACATCAAACGGAAAAAAATGTCCTTAACTGTAATTCGACGTAGCAGAAGCAATTCTTGAGGAGACTTCGCTTATACAGGAGGTCAAATCGACAGCCTGTACTTGTATAAAGATGTATATTGTACTTAACTTAATTAATATACATGTTTACTACGTAATACATAAAATACAATCATAAAGCAGATTACATGTTTTGTGTAGTAAATAATATTAAATTTGTAAATTAATTTTTCTACTTTGTGGGTAAATATATTAACTTATATAATTGAGTAGATTCTCCATAATTCATGACGGATAAGGACATAGTATATTATTAATTTACTCATTTTCACTATGTCAAATAGAACACTTAACCAGAATTCTCTAGTGTTTTAGTTTAAGTAATAATTTGTACTTTGCGATAACATTTATGGTACTAGTGTATTAACCTGTTTGCAGGAGCGATTATCCACAACTGTTTATAACCTGGACACTGATAATTCTGATACTGATAAAACCAGTTATTATTCTTATTCATATTAATGAAAATTGAAATATAAAAAATGTGATAATAAAATGCTAATTTTAGACCCCTCTAGCCACATTCCTCTTCTTATATAAAGGTTTTCCCAACACTTTTGATAAAAACATCTCCATTTCTATCCTCGTCAAAATCCATTTGATGACTTTTTTCACATAATTTCATCTTTAGAATTATTTCGAACTTCTGTAAGTATTTCACAGCTTCTTCTTTTAAAGACGGCTTTTCTAAAGTTTTATTCTGTTCTCAAAATGATTCAAAAACACAAAATTAAATTTAATAAATAATGCAGGCATTTAAATAGACAATAAACAAAATTAATATGAAAAAACACTAAAAAAAATACAAAAAAACAATTTAATTACCCACACACAAATAATTCAAATGAGACGAGTGATAAGAAGAGTTTACGCGAGATAAAGAGGTAGGTTCCATGCAGACCAGTTACTACACAAGTACCCAATTTAAGTTTGTGCAAAAAAAATCAATGAAAAATTATTCTCGTCTCCTGATAATATTGTTGTCTATATGTCCATATAGAATATGTCCATGTTCTCAATGCTAAAATTAACTATAGATATGAGTTGATCTTATTGAAACAAAAAATAATGACTATTGTATTACACTATTAACTGAAACCACAAAATTAAGTAGATGCCATTTGTAAAATTATTTATTTTCTTATGTAAAATTAAATGTTTTGTTTGCTTTTTGCCCTATTTAATCAATAGATTAAATTTGGACTACTTAAAAAACATAATCATTAAAATAGATTGAATTATGGTACACTATTCTATTAATTTGTAATATCAATGACAGTATTTAAATAATTTAACAATATTACGACCAGCAAGGAAAAGTACAGTTGTTTTTAAATAAACAAAATGAATTCCATCATTTATATAAAAACCACTGGAATTATATGGAGTCTACTATAGGTGATATTTTTGTTATATTATGTATAATAAATTTTTATTTATGAATGGAATTAAGTTGTTATTTTTTTAATGTTTTAAAGTTTTATTGAAATTGTTGTCATAATTTTAATTTTAATTAATGAATATACAGACTATTATTTTTTTTATTATTTCTCATAAAATTACTATGAATTTACATGAAATAGTTATTGTTAATTTTTTTTAATTAAAATACACGATCGATGTTCGAGTATATCATGTACAATCAACACTTTATCATTTAATGTGCATTTATTTCGTATAATATACATTTTGTACATTATGTTTATATACTTTTATTAATTAAATATACGTAAAATAAAGCTATTTATTTGCTCAAGGTGATTCGATTTATTCTATCCTTCTTTAGGCCTACGATTTACCTGTACTCTCCTAGTCAAAATCATTTCCTTTTATATGGCAGCCTCATATACTTTAGAAAAAACAATTCAATTGAATCCTGGAAAAGAGGAAAATTGAATTCATTAAAAAGGAAATAACAGTAACTGTAATTAGGAAGTCATATTTTTAATAAATTCATTAAAAATCCTATTAGATTTATTATTAATTATTGATTTCAAGTTGAAAATGTATAATTGCATATAATTAAAAATAAAGCTCTCATATCATATCATAAACGAGTAAAATCGACAGTACTGCCATCTCTTGGCGGATCCTAGGAACTAAACTTCTAGCTCTTGAGATGTGCTGCCATCTCTTGAGGGATATTGAAACTATTATTGCAAATATGATTTCTTTACACATTTAACATAATTAAATGCAAATATACATTTTGAACTTGAAATCAACAATTAAGAAGAGATCTTAAGCATTTTCAATGAATTCATTAAAATAAGACTTAATAATTAAAAGTACTGCTGCTTCCTTATTCTTTATCAATCTAAACTGTAATTTAATGAAATTTTAATTATTAATAAAAAAACTAAGTGTTAAGTAATAAATGGAAGCAGTACTAAAACAGATATGAGCTTGGAATATCCACTTTTTCTTTTAAAAGAAACGAATGAAGAGAGTGAGTATGTACTCAATGGAAAAATACAGTTTCTTCCAAAATTCGCATTTAAAATGAAAATATTTAAAAAACGACATTTTTGATAAAATAATGGGAAAATGTAAAGAAAAGTAATGAAATAAAATAGTTTCACGGTATAGGCATTTTGAGGTAGTAGTTTCAGTATTTGGCGTCAGATAGCAGCACCTCCCAAGCACGGCAATATTCGTAGTTCACGAAAGTACCAACAGATGGCAGCACTAGTCAACCCAGTACCGAATAAGTGAGCTCCTGTGAACTCCTACTCTCCTGATACTAAATGCTGTTTTTTCAGCTAGGAAACGAGTAAAATCGACGGTGCTGCCATCTCTTGGCGGATCCTAGGAACTAAACTTCTAGCTCTTGAGAGGTGCTGCCATCTCTTGACGGATATTGAAACTATTATTGCAAATATGATTTCTTTACACATTTAACATAATTAAATGCAAATATACATTTTGAAATTGAAATCAACAATTAAGAAGAGATATCAAGCATTTTCAATGAATTCATTAAAATAAGACTTACTAATTAAAAATACTGCTGCTTCCTTATTCCTTATCAATCTAAACAGTAATTTAATGAAATTTTAATTATTAATAAAAAAACTAAGTGTTAAGTAATAAAAGGAAGCAGTACTAAAACAGATATTAGCTTGGAATATCCACTTTTTCTTTTAAAAGAAACGAATGAAGAGAATGAGTATGTACTCAATGGAAAAATACAGCTTCTTTCAAAATTCGCATTTAAAAAGAAAATATTTAAAAAACGACATTTTTGATAAAATAATGGGAAAATGTAAAGAAAAGTAATGAAATAAAATAGTTTCACGGTATAGGCATTTTGAGGTAGTAGTTTCAGTATTTGGCGTCAGATAGCAGCACCTCCCAAGCACGGCAATATTCGTAGTTCACGAAAGTACCAACAGATGGCAGCACTAGTCAACCCAGTACCGAATAAGTGAGCTCCTGTGAACTCCTACTCTCCTGATACTAAATGCTGTTTTTTCAGCTAGGAAACGAGTAAAATCGACGGTGCTGCCATCTCTTAGCGGATCCTAGGAACTAAACTTCTAGCTCTTGAGAGGTGCTGCCATCTCTTGAGGGATATTGAAACTATTATTGCAAATATGATTTCTTTACACATTTAACATAATTAAATGCAAATATACATTTTGAACTTGAAATCAACAATTAAGAAGAGATCTTAAGCATTTTCAATGAATTCATTAAAATAAGACTTAATAATTAAAAGTACTGCTGCTTCCTTATTCTTTATCAATCTAAACTGTAATTTAATGAAATTTTAATTATTAATAAAAAAACTAAGTGTTAAGTAATAAATGGAAGCAGTACTAAAACAGATATGAGCTTGGAATATCCACTTTTTCTTTTAAAAGAAACGAATGAAGAGAGTGAGTATGTACTCAATGGAAAAATACAGTTTCTTCCAAAATTCGCATTTAAAATGAAAATATTTAAAAAACGACATTTTTGATAAAATAATGGGAAAATGTAAAGAAAAGTAATGAAATAAAATAGTTTCACGGTATAGGCATTTTGAGGTAGTAGTTTCAGTATTTGGCGTCAGATAGCAGCACCTCCCAAGCACGGCAATATTCGTAGTTCACGAAAGTACCAACAGATGGCAGCACTAGTCAACCCAGTACCGAATAAGTGAGCTCCTGTGAACTCCTACTCTCCTGATACTAAATGCTGTTTTTTCAGCTAGGAAACGAGTAAAATCGACGGTGCTGCCATCTCTTGGCGGATCCTAGGAACTAAACTTCTAGCTCTTGAGAGGTGCTGCCATCTCTTGACGGATATTGAAACTATTATTGCAAATATGATTTCTTTACACATTTAACATAATTAAATGCAAATATACATTTTGAAATTGAAATCAACAATTAAGAAGAGATATCAAGCATTTTCAATGAATTCATTAAAATAAGACTTACTAATTAAAAATACTGCTGCTTCCTTATTCCTTATCAATCTAAACAGTAATTTAATGAAATTTTAATTATTAATAAAAAAACTAAGTGTTAAGTAATAAAAGGAAGCAGTACTAAAACAGATATTAGCTTGGAATATCCACTTTTTCTTTTAAAAGAAACGAATGAAGAGAATGAGTATGTACTCAATGGAAAAATACAGCTTCTTTCAAAATTCGCATTTAAAAAGAAAATATTTAAAAAACGACATTTTTGATAAAATAATGGGAAAATGTAAAGAAAAGTAATGAAATAAAATAGTTTCACGGTATAGGCATTTTGAGGTAGTAGTTTCAGTATTTGGCGTCAGATAGCAGCACCTCCCAAGCACGGCAATATTCGTAGTTCACGAAAGTACCAACAGATGGCAGCACTAGTCAACCCAGTACCGAATAAGTGAGCTCCTGTGAACTCCTACTCTCCTGATACTAAATGCTGTTTTTTCAGCTAGGAAACGAGTAAAATCGACGGTGCTGCCATCTCTTAGCGGATCCTAGGAACTAAACTTCTAGCTCTTGAGAGGTGCTGCCATCTCTTGAGGGATATTGAAACTATTATTGCAAATATGATTTCTTTACACATTTAACATAATTAAATGCAAATATACATTTTGAACTTGAAATCAACAATTAAGAAGAGATCTTAAGCATTTTCAATGAATTCATTAAAATAAGACTTAATAATTAAAAGTACTGCTGCTTCCTTATTCTTTATCAATCTAAACTGTAATTTAATGAAATTTTAATTATTAATAAAAAAACTAAGTGTTAAGTAATAAATGGAAGCAGTACTAAAACAGATATGAGCTTGGAATATCCACTTTTTCTTTTAAAAGAAACGAAAGAAGAGAGTGAGTATGTACTCAATGGAAAAATACAGTTTCTTCCAAAATTCGCATTTAAAATGAAAATATTTAAAAAACGACATTTTTGATAAAATAATGGGAAAATGTAAAGAAAAGTAATGAAATAAAATAGTTTCACGGTATAGGCATTTTGAGGTAGTAGTTTCAGTATTTGGCGTCAGATAGCAGCACCTCCCAAGCACGGCAATATTCGTAGTTCACGAAAGTACCAACAGATGGCAGCACTAGTCAACCCAGTACCGAATAAGTGAGCTCCTGTGAACTCCTACTCTCCTGATACTAAATGCTGTTTTTTCAGCTAGGAAACGAGTAAAATCGACGGTGCTGCCATCTCTTGGCGGATCCTAGGAACTAAACTTCTAGCTCTTGAGAGGTGCTGCCATCTCTTGACGGATATTGAAACTATTATTGCAAATATGATTTCTTTACACATTTAACATAATTAAATGCAAATATACATTTTGAAATTGAAATCAACAATTAAGAAGAGATATCAAGCATTTTCAATGAATTCATTAAAATAAGACTTACTAATTAAAAATACTGCTGCTTCCTTATTCCTTATCAATCTAAACAGTAATTTAATGAAATTTTAATTATTAATAAAAAAACTAAGTGTTAAGTAATAAAAGGAAGCAGTACTAAAACAGATATTAGCTTGGAATATCCACTTTTTCTTTTAAAAGAAACGAATGAAGAGAATGAGTATGTACTCAATGGAAAAATACAGCTTCTTTCAAAATTCGCATTTAAAAAGAAAATATTTAAAAAACGACATTTTTGATAAAATAATGGGAAAATGTAAAGAAAAGTAATGAAATAAAATAGTTTCACGGTATAGGCATTTTGAGGTAGTAGTTTCAGTATTTGGCGTCAGATAGCAGCACCTCCCAAGCACGGCAATATTCGTAGTTCACGAAAGTACCAACAGATGGCAGCACTAGTCAACCCAGTACCGAATAAGTGAGCTCCTGTGAACTCCTACTCTCCTGATACTAAATGCTGTTTTTTCAGCTAGGAAACGAGTAAAATCGACGGTGCTGCCATCTCTTAGCGGATCCTAGGAACTAAACTTCTAGCTCTTGAGAGGTGCTGCCATCTCTTGAGGGATATTGAAACTATTATTGCAAATATGATTTCTTTACACATTTAACATAATTAAATGCAAATATACATTTTGAACTTGAAATCAACAATTAAGAAGAGATCTTAAGCATTTTCAATGAATTCATTAAAATAAGACTTAATAATTAAAAGTACTGCTGCTTCCTTATTCTTTATCAATCTAAACTGTAATTTAATGAAATTTTAATTATTAATAAAAAAACTAAGTGTTAAGTAATAAATGGAAGCAGTACTAAAACAGATATGAGCTTGGAATATCCACTTTTTCTTTTAAAAGAAACGAAAGAAGAGAGTGAGTATGTACTCAATGGAAAAATACAGTTTCTTCCAAAATTCGCATTTAAAATGAAAATATTTAAAAAACGACATTTTTGATAAAATAATGGGAAAATGTAAAGAAAAGTAATGAAATAAAATAGTTTCACGGTATAGGCATTTTGAGGTAGTAGTTTCAGTATTTGGCGTCAGATAGCAGCACCTCCCAAGCACGGCAATATTCGTAGTTCACGAAAGTACCAACAGATGGCAGCACTAGTCAACCCAGTACCGAATAAGTGAGCTCCTGTGAACTCCTACTCTCCTGATACTAAATGCTGTTTTTTCAGCTAGGAAACGAGTAAAATCGACGGTGCTGCCATCTCTTGGCGGATCCTAGGAACTAAACTTCTAGCTCTTGAGAGGTGCTGCCATCTCTTGACGGATATTGAAACTATTATTGCAAATATGATTTCTTTACACATTTAACATAATTAAATGCAAATATACATTTTGAAATTGAAATCAACAATTAAGAAGAGATATCAAGCATTTTCAATGAATTCATTAAAATAAGACTTACTAATTAAAAATACTGCTGCTTCCTTATTCCTTATCAATCTAAACAGTAATTTAATGAAATTTTAATTATTAATAAAAAAACTAAGTGTTAAGTAATAAAAGGAAGCAGTACTAAAACAGATATTAGCTTGGAATATCCACTTTTTCTTTTAAAAGAAACGAATGAAGAGAATGAGTATGTACTCAATGGAAAAATACAGCTTCTTTCAAAATTCGCATTTAAAAAGAAAATATTTAAAAAACGACATTTTTGATAAAATAATGGGAAAATGTAAAGAAAAGTAATGAAATAAAATAGTTTCACGGTATAGGCATTTTGAGGTAGTAGTTTCAGTATTTGGCGTCAGATAGCAGCACCTCCCAAGCACGGCAATATTCGTAGTTCACGAAAGTACCAACAGATGGCAGCACTAGTCAACCCAGTACCGAATAAGTGAGCTCCTGTGAACTCCTACTCTCCTGATACTAAATGCTGTTTTTTCAGCTAGGAAACGAGTAAAATCGACGGTGCTGCCATCTCTTAGCGGATCCTAGGAACTAAACTTCTAGCTCTTGAGAGGTGCTGCCATCTCTTGACGGATATTGAAACTATTATTGCAAATATGATTTCTTTACACATTTAACATAATTAAATGCAAATATACATTTTGAAATTGAAATCAACAATTAAGAAGAGATATCAAGCATTTTCAATGAATTCATTAAAATAAGACTTACTAATTAAAAATACTGCTGCTTCCTTATTCCTTATCAATCTAAACAGTAATTTAATGAAATTTTAATTATTAATAAAAAAACTAAGTGTTAAGTAATAAAAGGAAGCAGTACTAAAACAGATATTAGCTTGGAATATCCACTTTTTCTTTTAAAAGAAACGAATGAAGAGAATGAGTATGTACTCAATGGAAAAATACAGCTTCTTTCAAAATTCGCATTTAAAAAGAAAATATTTAAAAAACGACATTTTTGATAAAATAATGGGAAAATGTAAAGAAAAGTAATGAAATAAAATAGTTTCACGGTATAGGCATTTTGAGGTAGTAGTTTCAGTATTTGGCGTCAGATAGCAGCACCTCCCAAGCACGGCAATATTCGTAGTTCACGAAAGTACCAACAGATGGCAGCACTAGTCAACCCAGTACCGAATAAGTGAGCTCCTGTAAACTCCTACTCTCCTGATACTAAATGCTGTTTTTTCAGCTAGGAAACGAGTAAAATCGACGGTGCTGCCATCTCTTAGCGGATCCTAGGAACTAAACTTCTAGCTCTTGAGAGGTGCTGCCATCTCTTGAGGGATATTGAAACTATTATTGCAAATATGATTTCTTTACACATTTAACATAATTAAATGCAAATATACATTTTGAACTTGAAATCAACAATTAAGAAGAGATCTTAAGCATTTTCAATGAATTCATTAAAATAAGACTTAATAATTAAAAGTACTGCTGCTTCCTTATTCTTTATCAATCTAAACTGTAATTTAATGAAATTTTAATTATTAATAAAAAAACTAAGTGTTAAGTAATAAATGGAAGCAGTACTAAAACAGATATGAGCTTGGAATATCCACTTTTTCTTTTAAAAGAAACGAAAGAAGAGAGTGAGTATGTACTCAATGGAAAAATACAGTTTCTTCCAAAATTCGCATTTAAAATGAAAATATTTAAAAAACGACATTTTTGATAAAATAATGGGAAAATGTAAAGAAAAGTAATGAAATAAAATAGTTTCACGGTATAGGCATTTTGAGGTAGTAGTTTCAGTATTTGGCGTCAGATAGCAGCACCTCCCAAGCACGGCAATATTCGTAGTTCACGAAAGTACCAACAGATGGCAGCACTAGTCAACCCAGTACCGAATAAGTGAGCTCCTGTGAACTCCTACTCTCCTGATACTAAATGCTGTTTTTTCAGCTAGGAAACGAGTAAAATCGACGGTGCTGCCATCTCTTGGCGGATCCTAGGAACTAAACTTCTAGCTCTTGAGAGGTGCTGCCATCTCTTGACGGATATTGAAACTATTATTGCAAATATGATTTCTTTACACATTTAACATAATTAAATGCAAATATACATTTTGAAATTGAAATCAACAATTAAGAAGAGATATCAAGCATTTTCAATGAATTCATTAAAATAAGACTTACTAATTAAAAATACTGCTGCTTCCTTATTCCTTATCAATCTAAACAGTAATTTAATGAAATTTTAATTATTAATAAAAAAACTAAGTGTTAAGTAATAAAAGGAAGCAGTACTAAAACAGATATTAGCTTGGAATATCCACTTTTTCTTTTAAAAGAAACGAATGAAGAGAATGAGTATGTACTCAATGGAAAAATACAGCTTCTTTCAAAATTCGCATTTAAAAAGAAAATATTTAAAAACGACATTTTTGATAAAATAATGGGAAAATGTAAAGAAAAGTAATGAAATAAAATAGTTTCACGGTATAGGCATTTTGAGGTAGTAGTTTCAGTATTTGGCGTCAGATAGCAGCACCTCCCAAGCACGGCAATATTCGTAGTTCACGAAAGTACCAACAGATGGCAGCACTAGTCAACCCAGTACCGAATAAGTGAGCTCCTGTGAACTCCTACTCTCCTGATACTAAATGCTGTTTTTTCAGCTAGGAAACGAGTAAAATCGACGGTGCTGCCATCTCTTAGCGGATCCTAGGAACTAAACTTCTAGCTCTTGAGAGGTGCTGCCATCTCTTGACGGATATTGAAACTATTATTGCAAATATGATTTCTTTACACATTTAACATAATTAAATGCAAATATACATTTTGAAATTGAAATCAACAATTAAGAAGAGATATCAAGCATTTTCAATGAATTCATTAAAATAAGACTTACTAATTAAAAATACTGCTGCTTCCTTATTCCTTATCAATCTAAACAGTAATTTAATGAAATTTTAATTATTAATAAAAAAACTAAGTGTTAAGTAATAAAAGGAAGCAGTACTAAAACAGATATTAGCTTGGAATATCCACTTTTTCTTTTAAAAGAAACGAATGAAGAGAATGAGTATGTACTCAATGGAAAAATACAGCTTCTTTCAAAATTCGCATTTAAAAAGAAAATATTTAAAAAACGACATTTTTGATAAAATAATGGGAAAATGTAAAGAAAAGTAATGAAATAAAATAGTTTCACGGTATAGGCATTTTGAGGTAGTAGTTTCAGTATTTGGCGTCAGATAGCAGCACCTCCCAAGCACGGCAATATTCGTAGTTCACGAAAGTACCAACAGATGGCAGCACTAGTCAACCCAGTACCGAATAAGTGAGCTCCTGTAAACTCCTACTCTCCTGATACTAAATGCTGTTTTTTCAGCTAGGAAACGAGTAAAATCGACGGTGCTGCCATCTCTTAGCGGATCCTAGGAACTAAACTTCTAGCTCTTGAGAGGTGCTGCCATCTCTTGAGGGATATTGAAACTATTATTGCAAATATGATTTCTTTACACATTTAACATAATTAAATGCAAATATACATTTTGAACTTGAAATCAACAATTAAGAAGAGATCTTAAGCATTTTCAATGAATTCATTAAAATAAGACTTAATAATTAAAAGTACTGCTGCTTCCTTATTCTTTATCAATCTAAACTGTAATTTAATGAAATTTTAATTATTAATAAAAAAACTAAGTGTTAAGTAATAAATGGAAGCAGTACTAAAACAGATATGAGCTTGGAATATCCACTTTTTCTTTTAAAAGAAACGAAAGAAGAGAGTGAGTATGTACTCAATGGAAAAATACAGTTTCTTCCAAAATTCGCATTTAAAATGAAAATATTTAAAAAACGACATTTTTGATAAAATAATGGGAAAATGTAAAGAAAAGTAATGAAATAAAATAGTTTCACGGTATAGGCATTTTGAGGTAGTAGTTTCAGTATTTGGCGTCAGATAGCAGCACCTCCCAAGCACGGCAATATTCGTAGTTCACGAAAGTACCAACAGATGGCAGCACTAGTCAACCCAGTACCGAATAAGTGAGCTCCTGTGAACTCCTACTCTCCTGATACTAAATGCTGTTTTTTCAGCTAGGAAACGAGTAAAATCGACGGTGCTGCCATCTCTTGGCGGATCCTAGGAACTAAACTTCTAGCTCTTGAGAGGTGCTGCCATCTCTTGACGGATATTGAAACTATTATTGCAAATATGATTTCTTTACACATTTAACATAATTAAATGCAAATATACATTTTGAAATTGAAATCAACAATTAAGAAGAGATATCAAGCATTTTCAATGAATTCATTAAAATAAGACTTACTAATTAAAAATACTGCTGCTTCCTTATTCCTTATCAATCTAAACAGTAATTTAATGAAATTTTAATTATTAATAAAAAAACTAAGTGTTAAGTAATAAAAGGAAGCAGTACTAAAACAGATATTAGCTTGGAATATCCACTTTTTCTTTTAAAAGAAACGAATGAAGAGAATGAGTATGTACTCAATGGAAAAATACAGCTTCTTTCAAAATTCGCATTTAAAAAGAAAATATTTAAAAAACGACATTTTTGATAAAATAATGGGAAAATGTAAAGAAAAGTAATGAAATAAAATAGTTTCACGGTATAGGCATTTTGAGGTAGTAGTTTCAGTATTTGGCGTCAGATAGCAGCACCTCCCAAGCACGGCAATATTCGTAGTTCACGAAAGTACCAACAGATGGCAGCACTAGTCAACCCAGTACCGAATAAGTGAGCTCCTGTGAACTCCTACTCTCCTGATACTAAATGCTGTTTTTTCAGCTAGGAAACGAGTAAAATCGACGGTGCTGCCATCTCTTAGCGGATCCTAGGAACTAAACTTCTAGCTCTTGAGAGGTGCTGCCATCTCTTGAGGGATATTGAAACTATTATTGCAAATATGATTTCTTTACACATTTAACATAATTAAATGCAAATATACATTTTGAACTTGAAATCAACAATTAAGAAGAGATCTTAAGCATTTTCAATGAATTCATTAAAATAAGACTTAATAATTAAAAGTACTGCTGCTTCCTTATTCTTTATCAATCTAAACTGTAATTTAATGAAATTTTAATTATTAATAAAAAAACTAAGTGTTAAGTAATAAATGGAAGCAGTACTAAAACAGATATGAGCTTGGAATATCCACTTTTTCTTTTAAAAGAAACGAATGAAGAGAGTGAGTATGTACTCAATGGAAAAATACAGTTTCTTCCAAAATTCGCATTTAAAATGAAAATATTTAAAAAACGACATTTTTGATAAAATAATGGGAAAATGTAAAGAAAAGTAATGAAATAAAATAGTTTCACGGTATAGGCATTTTGAGGTAGTAGTTTCAGTATTTGGCGTCAGATAGCAGCACCTCCCAAGCACGGCAATATTCGTAGTTCACGAAAGTACCAACAGATGGCAGCACTAGTCAACCCAGTACCGAATAAGTGAGCTCCTGTGAACTCCTACTCTCCTGATACTAAATGCTGTTTTTTCAGCTAGGAAACGAGTAAAATCGACGGTGCTGCCATCTCTTGGCGGATCCTAGGAACTAAACTTCTAGCTCTTGAGAGGTGCTGCCATCTCTTGACGGATATTGAAACTATTATTGCAAATATGATTTCTTTACACATTTAACATAATTAAATGCAAATATACATTTTGAAATTGAAATCAACAATTAAGAAGAGATATCAAGCATTTTCAATGAATTCATTAAAATAAGACTTACTAATTAAAAATACTGCTGCTTCCTTATTCCTTATCAATCTAAACAGTAATTTAATGAAATTTTAATTATTAATAAAAAACCTAAGGGTTAAGTAATAAAAGGAAGCAATACTAACTTGAAATCAACAATTAAGAAGAGATCTTAAGCATTTTCAATGAATTCATTAAAATAAGACTTAATAATTAAAAGTACTGCTTTTTCCTTATTCTTTATCAATCTAAACTGTAATTTAATGAAATTTTAATTATTAATAAAAAAACTAAGTGTTAAGTAATAAATGGAAGCAGTACTAAAACAGATATGAGCTTGGAATATCCACTTTTTCTTTTAAAAGAAACGAATGAAGAGAGTGAGTATGTACTCAATGGAAAAATACAGTTTCTTCCAAAATTCGCATTTAAAATGAAAATATTTAAAAAACGACATTTTTGATAAAATAATGGGAAAATGTAAAGAAAAGTAATGAAATAAAATAGTTTCACGGTATAGGCATTTTGAGGTAGTAGTTTCAGTATTTGGCGTCAGATAGCAGCACCTCCCAAGCACGGCAATATTCGTAGTTCACGAAAGTACCAACAGATGGCAGCACTAGTCAACCCAGTACCGAATAAGTGAGCTCCTGTGAACTCCTACTCTCCTGATACTAAATGCTGTTTTTTCAGCTAGGAAACGAGTAAAATCGACGGTGCTGCCATCTCTTGGCGGATCCTAGGAACTAAACTTCTAGCTCTTGAGAGGTGCTGCCATCTCTTGACGGATATTGAAACTATTATTGCAAATATGATTTCTTGGTACTTGTGTACATATCACACGGTGGGAGTGCGGGCAATGGCCGAGCGGTTACATTTTATAACAGTTACATTTCTACCAGTTACCTTGGATAACCTTACATTTTGGAAGGCCATCATTGTTTGTTTACTACTCTGTTCGAGCGGTGTTGTGTTTCAGTTGTTCTTTGTTAATAATACAAAATAATGTCGATATTTTGTTTTTTAGTGTTCTTTAGTTACAGCACAATGCTTATTTGGGATTTGCCAAGAACTGAGGAAGATGCTATTCGTTTTTGTCAGGAAAAAAACATTTTACAGAAAAATAGGAAATGTAGCAACTCCCATCAAATGAAATTATACGTTCGAAATCGTAAGTTTTGGAGATAAATTCTTATTTATCAGAATTTATATGGCAACAACATCAGGTTGATGGAAATAGAGACTGTTTTTAATCCATGTTGAACTGTATAGCAACCCATTTTCCACCCAAATGCGATTGAATGTTATGTTTTTAAATAATTTATTGAATTTTAAATATTTTATATATGTTCCATTATTTATTAATGTCATTATTATATTTGTTTACATCCTACACTTATTATTTATGATTAAATATACTTATTATTTATTTATTATACTTATACTTCTAAATAATTATTTTAATTTTAAATCGTTTATCTATTGCAGTATTTATTGATCTCATTATTATATTTATTTACATTATATACCACATTATTTTATAATATGTTATATAATAAATTATATTGTTATTACTTCGATTTATTTATTTCCAATATTATTACATTCCTATTTTTATTTGAATCTGAGATCGCCTCCCTTCGGATATTTTGAAGAGAAAAGATTTGCCGCCCGGCGGAAGGGAGGCGATCTCAGATTCAAATAAAAATATTTTAAAAGGTTATCCAAGGTAACTGGTAGATATGTAACTGTTATAAAATGTAACCGCTCGGGCATGCGCAGAACATTGCCCCCACTCCCACCGTGTGATATGTACACAAGTACCGATTTCTTTACACATTTATTCAGAATAAAATGCAATTACACATTTTCAACTTGAAATCGATAATAAAGAATAAATCTGAAGTATCTTCAATGAATTCATTAAAATAAGACTTACTGATTAAAAATACTGCTGCTTCCTTATTCCTTATCAATCTAAACAGTAATTTAATGAAATTTTAATTATTAATAAAAATACTAAGTGTTAAGTAATAAAAGGAAGCAGTACTAAAACAGATATTAGCTTGGAATATCCACTTTTTCTTTTAAAAGAAACGAATGAAGAGAATGAGTATGTACTCAATGGAAAAATACAGATTCTTTCAAAATTCGCATTTAAAAAGAAAATATTTAAAAAACGACATTTTTGATAAAATAATGGGAAAATGTAAAGAAAAGTAATGAAATAAAATAGTTTCACGGTATAGGCATTTTGAGGTAGTAGTTTCAGTATTTGGCGTCAGATAGCATCACCTCCCAAGCACGGCAATATTCGTAGTTCACGAAAGTACCAACAGATGGCAGCACTAGTCAACCCAGTACCGAATAAGTGAGCTCCTGTGAACTCCTACTCTCCTGATACTAAATGCTGTTTTTTCAGCTAGGAAACGAGTAAAATCGACGGTGCTGCCATCTCTTGGCGGATCCTAGGAACTAAACTTCTAGCTCTTGAGAGGTGCTGCCATCTCTTGACGGATATTGAAACTATTATTGCAAATATGATTTCTTTACACATTTAACATAATTAAATGCAAATATACATTTTGAACTTGAAATCAACAATTAAGAAGAGATATCAAGCATTTTCAATGAATTCATTAAAATAAGACTTACTAATTAAAAATACTGCTGCTTCCTTATTCCTTATTAATCTAAACAGTAATTTAATGAAATTTTAATTATTAATAAAAAACCTAAGGGTTAAGTAATAAAAGGAAGCAATACTAACTTGAAATCAACAATTACGAAGAGATCTTAAGCATTTTCAATGAATTCATTAAAATAAGACTTAATAATTAAAAGTACTGCTGCTTCCTTATTCTTTATCAATCTAAACTGTAATTTAATGAAATTTTAATTATTAATAAAAAAACTAAGTGTTAAGTAATAAATGGAAGCAATACTGAAACAGATATGAGCTTGGGATATCCACTTTTTCTTTTAAAAGAAACGAATGAAGAGAATGAGTATGTACTCAATGGAAAAATACAGTTTCTTCCAAAATTCGCATTTAAAATGAAAATATTTAAAAAACGACATTTTTGATAAAATAATGGGAAAATGTAAAGAAAAGTAATGAAATAACATAGTTTCACGGTATAGGCATTTTGAGGTAGTAGTTTCAGTATTTGGCGTCAGATAGCAGCACCTCCCAAGCACGGCAATATTCGTAGTTCACGAAAGTACCAACAGATGGCAGCACTAGTCAACCCAGTACCGAATAAGTGAGCTCCTGTGAACTCCTACTCTCCTGATACTAAATGCTGTTTTTTTCAGCTAGGAAACGAGTAAAATCGACGGTGCTGCCATCTCTTGGCGGATCCTAGGAACTAAACTTCTAGCTCTTGAGAGGTGCTGCCATCTCTTGACGGATATTGAAACTATTATTGCAAATATGATTTCTTTACACATTTAACATAATTAAATGCAAATATACATTTTGAAATTGAAATCAACAATTAAGAAGAGATATCAAGCATTTTCAATGAATTCATTAAAATAAGACTTACTAATTAAAAATACTGCTGCTTCCTTATTCCTTATCAATCTAAACAGTAATTTAATGAAATTTTAATTATTAATAAAAAACCTAAGGGTTAAGTAATAAAAGGAAGCAATACTAACTTGAAATCGATAATAAAGGATAAATCTGAAGTATCTTCAATGAATTCATTAAAATAAGACTTACTAATTAAAAATACTGCTGCTTCCTTATTCCTTATCAATCTAAACAGTAATTTAATGAAATTTTAATTATTAATAAAAAAACTAAGTTTTAAGTAATAAATGGAAGCAGTACTAAAACAGATATGAGCTTGGAATATCCACTTTTTCTTTTAAAAGAAACGAATGAAGAGAATGAGTATGTACTCAATGGAAAAATACAGTTTCTTCCAAAATTCGCATTTAAAATGAAAATATTTAAAAAACCACATTTTTGATAAAATAATGGGAAAATGTAAAGAAAAGTAATGAAATAAAATAGTTATTTTGAGGTAGTAGTTTCAGTATTTGGCGTCAGATAGCAGCACCTCCCAAGCACGGCAATATTCGTAGTTCACGAAAGTACCAACAGATGGCAGCACTAGTCAACCCAGTACCGAATAAGTGAGCTCCTGTGAACTCCTACTCTCCTGATACTAAATGCTGTTTTTTCAGCTAGGAAACGAGTAAAATTGACGGTGCTGCCATCTCTTGGCGGATCCTAGGAACTAAACTTCTAGCTCTTGAGAGGTGCTGCCATCTCTTGACGGATATTGAAACTATTATTGCAAATATGATTTCTTTACACATTTAACATAATTAAATGCAAATATACATTTTGAAATTGAAATCAACAATTAAGAAGAGATATCAAGCATTTTCAATGAATTCATTAAAATAAGACTTACTAATTAAAAATACTGCTGCTTCCTTATTCCTTATCAATCTAAACAGTAATTTAATGAAATTTTAATTATTAATAAAAAACCTAAGGGTTAAGTAATAAAAGGAAGCAATACTAACTTGAAATCAACAATTACCAAGAGATCTTAAGCATTTTCAATGAATTCATTAAAATAAGACTTAATAATTAAAAGTACTGCTGCTTCCTTATTCTTTATCAATCTAAACTGTAATTTAATGAAATTTTAATTATTAATAAAAAAACTAAGTGTTAAGTAATAAATGGAAGCAATACTGAAACAGATATGAGCTTGGGATATCCACTTTTTCTTTTAAAAGAAACGAATGAAGAGAATGAGTATGTACTCAATGGAAAAATACAGTTTCTTCCAAAATTCGCATTTAAAATGAAAATATTTAAAAAACGACATTTTTGATAAAATAATGGGAAAATGTAAAGAAAAGTAATGAAATAAAATAGTTTCACGGTATAGGCATTTTGAGGTAGTAGTTTCAGTATTTGGCGTCAGATAGCAGCACCTCCCAAGCACGGCAATATTCGTAGTTCACGAAAGTACCAACAGATGGCAGCACTAGTCAACCCAGTACCGAATAAGTGAGCTCCTGTGAACTCCTACTCTCCTGATACTAAATGCTGTTTTTTTCAGCTAGGAAACGAGTAAAATCGACGGTGCTGCCATCTCTTGGCGGATCCTAGGAACTAAACTTCTAGCTCTTGAGAGGTGCTGCCATCTCTTGACGGATATTGAAACTATTATTGCAAATATGATTTCTTTACACATTTAACATAATTAAATGCAAATATACATTTTGAACTTGAAATCAACAATTAAGAAGAGATCTTAAGCATTTTCAATGAATTCATTAAAATAAGACTTAATAATTAAAAGTACTGCTTTTTCCTTATTCTTTATCAATCTAAACTGTAATTTAATGAAATTTTAATTATTAATAAAAAAACTAAGTGTTAAGTAATAAATGGAAGCAGTACTAAAACAGATATGAGCTTGGAATATCCACTTTTTCTTTTAAAAGAAACGAATGAAGAGAGTGAGTATGTACTCAATGGAAAAATACAGTTTCTTCCAAAATTCGCATTTAAAATGAAAATATTTAAAAAACGACATTTTTGATAAAATAATGGGAAAATGTAAAGAAAAGTAATGAAATAAAATAGTTTCACGGTATAGGCATTTTGAGGTAGTAGTTTCAGTATTTGGCGTCAGATAGCAGCACCTCCCAAGCACGGCAATATTCGTAGTTCACGAAAGTACCAACAGATGGCAGCACTAGTCAACCCAGTACCGAATAAGTGAGCTCCTGTGAACTCCTACTCTCCTGATACTAAATGCTGTTTTTTCAGCTAGGAAACGAGTAAAATCGACGGTGCTGCCATCTCTTGGCGGATCCTAGGAACTAAACTTCTAGCTCTTGAGAGGTGCTGCCATCTCTTGACGGATATTGAAACTATTATTGCAAATATGATTTCTTGGTACTTGTGTACATATCACACGGTGGGAGTGCGGGCAATGGCCGAGCGGTTACATTTTATAACAGTTACATTTCTACCAGTTACCTTGGATAACCTTACATTTTGGAAGGCCATCATTGTTTGTTTACTACTCTGTTCGAGCGGTGTTGTGTTTCAGTTGTTCTTTGTTAATAATACAAAATAATGTCGATATTTTGTTTTTTAGTGTTCTTTAGTTACAGCACAATGCTTATTTGGGATTTGCCAAGAACTGAGGAAGATGCTATTCGTTTTTGTCAGGAAAAAAACATTTTACAGAAAAATAGGAAATGTAGCAACTCCCATCAAATGAAATTATACGTTCGAAATCGTAAGTTTTGGAGATAAATTCTTATTTATCAGAATTTATATGGCAACAACATCAGGTTGATGGAAATAGAGACTGTTTTTAATCCATGTTGAACTGTATAGCAACCCATTTTCCACCCAAATGCGATTGAATGTTATGTTTTTAAATAATTTATTGAATTTTAAATATTTTATATATGTTCCATTATTTATTAATGTCATTATTATATTTGTTTACATCCTACACTTATTATTTATGATTAAATATACTTATTATTTATTTATTATACTTATACTTCTAAATAATTATTTTAATTTTAAATCGTTTATCTATTGCAGTATTTATTGATCTCATTATTATATTTATTTACATTATATACCACATTATTTTATAATATGTTATATAATAAATTATATTGTTATTACTTCGATTTATTTATTTCCAATATTATTACATTCCTATTTTTATTTGAATCTGAGATCGCCTCCCTTCGGATATTTTGAAGAGAAAAGATTTGCCGCCCGGCGGAAGGGAGGCGATCTCAGATTCAAATAAAAATATTTTAAAAGGTTATCCAAGGTAACTGGTAGATATGTAACTGTTATAAAATGTAACCGCTCGGGCATGCGCAGAACATTGCCCCCACTCCCACCGTGTGATATGTACACAAGTACCGATTTCTTTACACATTTATTCAGAATAAAATGCAATTACACATTTTCAACTTGAAATCGATAATAAAGAATAAATCTGAAGTATCTTCAATGAATTCATTAAAATAAGACTTACTGATTAAAAATACTGCTGCTTCCTTATTCCTTATCAATCTAAACAGTAATTTAATGAAATTTTAATTATTAATAAAAATACTAAGTGTTAAGTAATAAAAGGAAGCAGTACTAAAACAGATATTAGCTTGGAATATCCACTTTTTCTTTTAAAAGAAACGAATGAAGAGAATGAGTATGTACTCAATGGAAAAATACAGATTCTTTCAAAATTCGCATTTAAAAAGAAAATATTTAAAAAACGACATTTTTGATAAAATAATGGGAAAATGTAAAGAAAAGTAATGAAATAAAATAGTTTCACGGTATAGGCATTTTGAGGTAGTAGTTTCAGTATTTGGCGTCAGATAGCATCACCTCCCAAGCACGGCAATATTCGTAGTTCACGAAAGTACCAACAGATGGCAGCACTAGTCAACCCAGTACCGAATAAGTGAGCTCCTGTGAACTCCTACTCTCCTGATACTAAATGCTGTTTTTTCAGCTAGGAAACGAGTAAAATCGACGGTGCTGCCATCTCTTGGCGGATCCTAGGAACTAAACTTCTAGCTCTTGAGAGGTGCTGCCATCTCTTGACGGATATTGAAACTATTATTGCAAATATGATTTCTTTACACATTTAACATAATTAAATGCAAATATACATTTTGAACTTGAAATCAACAATTAAGAAGAGATATCAAGCATTTTCAATGAATTCATTAAAATAAGACTTACTAATTAAAAATACTGCTGCTTCCTTATTCCTTATTAATCTAAACAGTAATTTAATGAAATTTTAATTATTAATAAAAAACCTAAGGGTTAAGTAATAAAAGGAAGCAATACTAACTTGAAATCAACAATTACGAAGAGATCTTAAGCATTTTCAATGAATTCATTAAAATAAGACTTAATAATTAAAAGTACTGCTGCTTCCTTATTCTTTATCAATCTAAACTGTAATTTAATGAAATTTTAATTATTAATAAAAAAACTAAGTGTTAAGTAATAAATGGAAGCAATACTGAAACAGATATGAGCTTGGGATATCCACTTTTTCTTTTAAAAGAAACGAATGAAGAGAATGAGTATGTACTCAATGGAAAAATACAGTTTCTTCCAAAATTCGCATTTAAAATGAAAATATTTAAAAAACGACATTTTTGATAAAATAATGGGAAAATGTAAAGAAAAGTAATGAAATAACATAGTTTCACGGTATAGGCATTTTGAGGTAGTAGTTTCAGTATTTGGCGTCAGATAGCAGCACCTCCCAAGCACGGCAATATTCGTAGTTCACGAAAGTACCAACAGATGGCAGCACTAGTCAACCCAGTACCGAATAAGTGAGCTCCTGTGAACTCCTACTCTCCTGATACTAAATGCTGTTTTTTTCAGCTAGGAAACGAGTAAAATCGACGGTGCTGCCATCTCTTGGCGGATCCTAGGAACTAAACTTCTAGCTCTTGAGAGGTGCTGCCATCTCTTGACGGATATTGAAACTATTATTGCAAATATGATTTCTTTACACATTTAACATAATTAAATGCAAATATACATTTTGAAATTGAAATCAACAATTAAGAAGAGATATCAAGCATTTTCAATGAATTCATTAAAATAAGACTTACTAATTAAAAATACTGCTGCTTCCTTATTCCTTATCAATCTAAACAGTAATTTAATGAAATTTTAATTATTAATAAAAAAACTAAGTGTTAAGTAATAAAAGGAAGCAGTACTAAAACAGATATGAGCTTGGAATATCCACTTTTTCTTTTAAAAGAAACGAATGAAGAGAATGAGTATGTACTCAATGTAAAAATACAGCTTCTTTCAAAATTCGCATTTAAAAAGAAAATATTTAAAAAACGACATTTTTGATAAAATAATGGGAAAATGTAAAGAAAAGTAATGAAATAAAATAGTTTCACGGTATAGGCATTTTGAGGTAGTAGTTTCAGTATTTGGCGTCAGATAGCAGCACCTCCCAAGCACGGCAATATTCGTAGTTCACGAAAGTACCAACAGATGGCAGCACTAGTCAACCCAGTACCGAATAAGTGAGCTCCTGTGAACTCCTACTCTCCTGATACTAAATGCTGTTTTTTCAGCTAGGAAACGAGTAAAATCGACGGTGCTGCCATCTCTTGGCGGATCCTAGGAACTAAACTTCTAGCTCTTGAGAGGTGCTGTCATCTCTTGACGGATATTGAAACTATTATTGCAAATATGATTTCTTTACACATTTAACATAATTAAATGCAAATATACATTTTGAAATTGAAATCAACAATTAAGAAGAGATATCAAGCATTTTCAATGAATTCATTAAAATAAGACTTACTAATTAAAAGTTCTTTTATTCCCTTACTTTTTATTAATATAAATAGCAATATAATGGAGATTTAATTATTAATCAGAAAACTAAGTATTATGTAATAAATGGTAAAAATCAGTGTTTATTGATAAGAAAACCACTATTATGTCGGATTATCAAATTTTCCGTTAAAATGAACAGTTCCTGTTAACGAGTATGTTCTCAGTGGAAAAAAGACAGTTTCTTTCAAAATTTGCATTTAAAAAAAATAAATTAATAAACGTCATATTTATTAAAATAACGGGAAAATATAAGGAAAAGTAATAAAATAAAGCAGTTTCACTGCTTATTCTATTTGTGGTACCAGATTCAGTATTTAGCGTCAGATAGCAGCACCTCCCAAGCACGGCAATATTCGTAGTTCACGAAAGTACCAACAGATGGCAGCACTAGCCAACCCAGTACCGAATAAGTGAGCTCCTGTGAACTCCTACTCTCCTGATACTAAATACTGTATTTTCAGCTAGGAAACGAGTAAAATCGACGGTGCTGCCACCTCAAGGCGGATCCTAGGAACTAAACTTCTAGCTCTTGAGAGGTGCTGCTATCTCTTGACGGATATTGAAACTATTATTGCCAATATGATTTCTTTACACATTTATTCAGAATAAAATGCAATTACACATTTTCAACTTGAAATCGATAATAAAGAATAAATCTGAAGTATCTTCAATGAATTCATTAAAATAAGACTTACTGATTAAAAGTATTGCTGCTTCCTTATTATTTATCAATCTACACAGTAATTTAATGAAATTTTAATTATTAATCAGAAAACAAAGCGTTAGATAATAAATGGAAACAGTACTAAAACAGTCATTAACTTGAAATAACGACTTTTCCTTTTGAAAGAAACACTTCCTGTCAATGAGTATGTTCTCAGTGGAAAAAATACAGTTTCTTTCAAAATTCGCATTTAAAAAGAAAATATTTAAAAAACGACATTTTTGATAAAATAATGGGAAAATGTAAAGAAAAGTAATGAAATAAAATAGTTTCACGGTATAGGCATTTTGAGGTAGTAGTTTCAGTATTTGGCATCAGATAGCAGCACCTCCCAAGCACGGCAATATTCGTAGTTCACGAAAGTACCAACAGATGGCAGCACTAGTCAACCCCGTACCGAATAAGTGAGCTTCTGTGAACTCCTACTCTCCTGATACTAAATGCTGTTTTTTTCAGCTCGGAAACGAGACAATTCGAAGGTGCTTCCATCTCTTAGCGGATGGTTTCTGTATTCGGCGACAGATAGCAGGACCATGCTAATACTAATATAACTTTAGAGCCAATATTTGGCTTGTGCAATTAATTTTGAGTGCCTCTGTAGTTCTTTTAACAAGCGTTCGTTTTTTTTAACTATGTGTATTTATTTACTATTAAAAGTACTACTGTGTTTTCTAGAACTGCAGCAATAGTTTACTCTTTTTTTTTTTTTTTAATATTATATCTTCCTACAATTCGATTAGTTAATATAGTTTTAATATTATTTACCTTCATAAATTCATAGTTGCCTTTATGTGTTCTGGAAGATACTATTACCATAAGAAATTCTGTAAAATTACTTTTATGAAACTAATTGGTTTGGTTGTAGTTTACATAATCTATATTTATCAGCTTTTAATTTTATGGTTTAATCTTGTGACAAATTTGTTAAATGTTTGGGTAATTGTCGGTTTGTGTTCCATACGGACTCAGGTCGAATGTCTCCAATAAAAGAATCCTCATCACTATTAGTTGGAATTTTGAATAATGTGGATGTTTCCATGATAATTTCCGAAGAAATTTTCGTTTTCATATACATTTTAAAGGATAGTTGATAATATAATCTAAATTCTATTTATAATTAGGTTCATGATACAATGTATATACCTTCTGAAAACAACATAAGCATAATCACCATCTATAAGACGGTCATATAATGTTCTTATCAACACTGAATATAAACCGATAATTACCAAAACTTTAGTATCTCCTATTATATTTTTAAGTTTCTTTTTAGTCCACAAATAAGTAATTGCAGCTGGAAATTCGAAATAGTACAATTTTGTTTCCCCTTTCAAAGTAACCCTTTGAAAGGACCGTTCATTTATGTGCCTTTTAATTACTTACTTACAATATAAATTAACAACATAATATGCAATAATGTACCAACATATTATGTTATAATTGAAGTATATACAAAACCTTTATTACTTATATCCTGTTACAATTAACAAAAATGATTATTTACGTTTTACTGT
Organism: Troilus luridus; assembly: GCA_964056705.1. Classification (NCBI taxonomy): domain Eukaryota; kingdom Metazoa; phylum Arthropoda; class Insecta; order Hemiptera; family Pentatomidae; genus Troilus; species Troilus luridus. The sequence goes on along the minus strand of OZ057417.1, from coordinate 55,459,964 downwards.
GTATATGTATTCTTAAATTGATCTCAACTTTTCAAAATCAATACGGTTAATGAATTTAATGGATCCGGGCCTAAATGGATTATATACGATATTATAAATACAATTTTTCAAAAACTTTTTTAAGCAAGTAGTATTAAAGCTGGGTAATTATCAGTCTGTGACCTTCTCAAAAGAACGTTATTGATAATAAAGAATAGTTTTAAAAATTTACGTTGTAATACCTCCTGACAATAACGTTAAATTTAATACCTCAATTTAAACTTAATCAAAATGAAGTTCACTTAATATAAAATCGATATTTCGTGTATATTCATATTTATCATCGTTTTTGAGTTCTTACCTGAACGATGAGGTAACAGTCTGGGAGGTTAATTGTTTATACAAATTAACGTTGTTATTTTATAATGTCTTATTTAATACAGAAAGATTATGTGAAATATGAATGCACTTGCGGTTCCCTAAAGCCGATATCTAAACTGTATTTTTGCAGGCATTGTTTAGAGCTGAGATGTGGTTACTGTGTCTGTCATGAAGTGAGTAAATAAAAAAAAAACAAATATTAGTACTGACATTTTCCAGTTTAATCGGTAAAATACAATAGGGATATGAATTTTTACAGTAAATTATTTTTATTATATTTTTCTTTTCATATATTTAAGGCGTATCTAACAGTGTTGGATGGGATCATATTGTTTAATGTATTGCACTTTTTTGACAGAATTGTTGTGTTTTCTAATTATTTCTGCTGCTACCACAATTCCTCCGATTCCTGTAAAATGAGAAATGAGTGTTAAGTTTTTTGAATTGTATTGCTAATCATAGACAATGCAATGGTATTAATCGTAATACCTAGAAGAATCGGTACTGTGTAAAAAATCATTATTCTGCTTAGTTTGGTCACATTGGCCATTTGCTTAAGTCTTGATATGTAGAAATTTTCTTTATCATGTTGGTCAGTGCACAAACCTTCACAGTGCATATCTGAAAAAAAAACAAACAACGAAAAGCATTAAATTTGATCAATAGTCTTCTCCTTATGGTAGTTAATATTTTTGGAAAATATTAAAAGGGAAACAAATGAAAAGGACAAAAATATTAAAAATTATTAATATAAAATAAAATATTAAAAATTATTCAACTTGACACAACATTCTGCGGAATAATTACCATTTAAATCATATTTTGATCTTGATTTTTATTTTAATAGTTGTTTAGAAGCTATTGAGATGGAATGGTTCTGTTTTATTACTTTAGTTTTATCGTTTCCTGTTTCGCTAAAAGTTTAATATCTGTCTCCTTTAAGTTTTCATTACAAAACAGGAAATCTAATTCAAGCAAAATGATTTTTTGAATCATATTTGTATGATAGAGCATTTTAAATATTATGTTTTCAGTTTCATTGTAATTTTTTGGAATGAATATTACTAGTCGAATTAAATAACAGATTTGTTTTTCCGTTAATTAAGTGTTATGCTGTAAGAATGGGTTTCTTAGTGTAGTAAAGTTATTTCTGAATTATAAAATGTTGACATTAATCATGAATGGAATTATTAATAAATATTACTACATTTAGCGGTCAGTAATACTATATTACAATTGGCATGGGTTCCGATATATGTTTGGAGTTTATCTTTGGGCTCATTTGAAAAGAAGTAGAAGAGCCTTTTGTTTGTCTTGTGGAAAACATAATGATTGCTTTTAGCCTGAAATTCTTGGTCATCCTGTATATTAAAATCCTATTCTATTTATTAATATCAACCTTCCTATATAACTATAATGCCAATACAGTTTTAGACTGTATAATTCAGTTTAGAACTATATGATTAAAATAAATAAACTAAATCCCTTACTTGCTCTACATGGAGTGTGGCCTGCACAGCAGACAGGAATTACATCTGTTCCATTGACTTTGTTTTCTGTCAAAACAAGTGCTTCATTCGGTTTTTGGAATAGTGACCCAAACATATTAACTTCCATTTTCTTAGTTGCGTTTTTATTAGTAAAGTTATTACTGTTAAATAAATTTGATAATCTGGAACTAGTATTTCGTACAAATGACAGAAAAGGATTAAAATCCAAAAATCTTTTTTGTGTTTTATGTCTCATCAAAGGCTGTTCTTCAAAATCTTTCAAGGGAAAATCTTTAAAAAAGTCTTCGAAAAAATCCAATTTTCTTGGCATGCTTGGAAAATCAAAATTTTTATGATTCATGATGGGTATAAAAAATTCAGTGAATGTCATGATGAATTTGTCTTTCGGTTTCTTCTTTGTCTTAAAGATTTTACCAGCTTGTATATCTGTCATGTCTGAGAAAGAATCTTTTTCATCTTGAAGAGTTTTAGTAGAATCTTTTACTTTTGAATCCAAATTATTGATTGGAAATTCATCCCATTCTGGAAATAGTGGAAAAGACAGCTCTAAAGAATCATGCCCTGTTTGTAATTTATTCTTTTTTTGTAGTTTGTTGTGTATATCGTTTGTTGGTACAGTTTTGTCTTTATGTGAAATATACAATTCGTCATCAAATTCTGAGGCTCCAACTGCCCAAATAACACACAATAATCCTGAAAGCATAATGTGTTTTTTGTTATTGTGATGTGATTAACTCGATAAATAATGTTAGTAAATATTATTATATTTAATTTCTATCAATATACGAGAACGATACGAGCACTATATAGTGCTTTTTAATTTTCTTATATTTGAATATAATTATGAGTGGTTTACTGTTTCTAATTTTCGTTTGTAACACCATTATTATATGAAGATTTTTAAATCTTTGAAATTAAAATAATTTGTTGGTTTGAGGAATAAAACATAAAAAAAAAAAAAAATACACCTTGAAATAATTTCTTAATATAAGTATTAACACATTGATGCCCGGAAACGAGATTTCTCGTTTTCATTAGACATTTGTTGGTGGCCGGGAACGAGAAATTTCGTTTTGGTGATAAGCTCCGGTCATAAAGTAAATTGATATTATAATACATATGATAAAAATTATATTGATATATGATAAAATCACCACAATAGTAAATTTCAGCAAAACATTAGTGGGCGGCAATGTGTTAAGATGAATATATGCTATTCATATATATTATTTGTTATTGTTGTCTGTTGGGTGCCAGCTTTGTGGTAAGGATAACTAAAATCCCATCAAGTTGGATCATTTCTTCATCACGATCTTATCTCCCACAATTTTATCCCATTAAGTGAAAAAAAAAACTAGGATATTTAATCTAGCCAACATGTACTTATTTTATTTTGGTACTAGAATCTGGCATAATTTCCTTTTCTTTTACATATAATGCTTTCTCTTTCAACAGAAAATTCCAGTTGAAATTACTCATCTTGAATTACCCATTACTGGCTATGTTATTCTCAAATAAGCTGTCAATTTTCTTTATTTATGTATATTTTCAAGCCAAATTTTTTCTAACAATTCCAATTTTATATATTACAAAACTTATAAGATCATGATGTAGAAATGAAATTACTTTGCTTCACCTGGTGGGACTTTAACTACCCCTACCACCAAACTGGTAACCTGCGGAATAAGCACTTTCTGCTATTTTAAAACTTTTTTAACTACTTCTTAACTAAATTTTAAAATTGAAAAATGTAAGATGATAAACTTACCAAATCCTACATTGAAAAACATTCTTATTAGTTTTTTTATTAATTACTCTTCTTGGGTTTTATATTGACTCAGTTGTAAGTTGATCTGAGACCTCATTTCATCTAATAGGAAGTGTAATTAATTTTGGACAAGACAGCTTCTCAGATAATATAATAAGATAATATACAGGTGATAATTAAATTCCATTGTTTTTTTAAAAATACATTTTAACTATGGAATATAAACATATGGTTAATTTATATTTAAAATGTTTAAATTTGAGATATAAAATCTCAACTCCTCTCGCGCAGTCTATGCACCCTTCCGTCCTAGTTTGATTTGCATAATGTGATCAAACATAAATAAACAAAGTTAAATATCAAGAATCTTTTTAATAGAATAGCTTTACATCTTTTTGAGCTTAAATGCTTAATGTTATTATCTATATATTTCAAATTTCAAACTATTTGGGTTACTTATTCCTTAGCTAAAAGTAAATTTCCAGTTCACATTGCACTGGAAAAGGATATTTAATTTTATAATATAATGATCATGTATGCAGCCATTGTAAATGGGGGGTCAAGTTAACTTCACAGTGCAAAAACCTGTTTTCATTATTTATGAGAAATGTTTTAAGTTTAATAATAAATAATACAAACATTATAATAAATAAACATTTCTATCCTTCATTCTCTCTATCTCTATCCTTTTTCTCTTCACATATCGCTGCTCTGGAAGTACAATGAGGGAACTGTAAAATTGACTTTTTGTCTTGGGGGCTCATAAATGCATTTACTAGATGTTTGTAAATCGACATTATTGTACAAAATTCGCCACGGGAGGGAAGGTCCGTCATTATAACCTCCATGCTTATTTACCTTTCCCTCCGGCAGAATAACGACTCATTGTTCAGTTGTGATTTGTAGTTTTGTTTTTTGCAGTTGTGTCAGTATACTTCCGGAGCAACGATATGATTATAACGGTATCCATTCCGCAGGTTGTCACTTCAGGTTGAGTTACGAGTTCTAATAGTTTATTTGTTTCATTTTAAATATTTTCTAAAAATACAAGTTATATGAGCTTTAGTAAAACACAATGTAATTATGGATAATGAGTAGATGTCGGTAAACATTTCATCAAGAAATAAAAGTTTCAACTAACATTTCGTAGTATAGGTGATATATGTTTGTTGAAACGTTCATTTTCATGAAATGATCACTGAAGTATACATATTTCCCATACTTACATTCTCTTTTCCACACTTAAGCTGAGGATAACTAGTATTTTTTGGAAAATATTAAAAGGGAAACGAATGGAAAGTTAAAACTTGTGACTCAACTCGAACTAACAACCTGTGGAACAGATACCCATTTATTTGTATATTGATGTTTTTTCCTCTTCTATAAATTCTCTGTATCAATCATTTTTTCTCCAATTATGATTATAACAATTAATCTCTATCATAGCTTCATATTTATTTTAACAATATACTATTTCAAACTGATTTTGTCTTTTATGACATTCACTATTTTTTGTTATAAAAAAAATTTCTTATCTAAATTATTATCTATATTATTTTATATTTGCAGGTTGACTCTCATTACTGCTCTAATTGTATGGAGCACTTGCCATCCGCCGAAGCCAAGTTTAGAAAAAACAGGTACATCATTATAATTAAGTATTATATGATAGGCATAAGACGTACAATTATGCATACGGTTTTTACATTTAAATCTAATCGCAAAAGTTTGATTTTTTAGTATTACTTTTTTTTAATTTAGTGTCAAGGGAACTGGACTTTAATTATATATTTTTCCTGGGATGTAGTCCATAAATCATTGCATTTCATCTATTTATTAGAGGTTTCGACTCGGCATGGTCATTTTCAATATATAATTATCTCATCTATCAACAATGTATAAACTTTTCTTTTTGGAAAACTAATAGTTTTCATAAATAAATAGATAATAATACAGTGTCATTATTTAAAAGATATGTAGGAAAGAAATGTGTTGACTGGTAGGTACTAATGTAGGATGGAAATAGTTGGGGGTGCAGTAAAAAATTCCAGTAATTTTTGACTGCACCCCCAACTATTTCCATCCTACATTTAAAAGATATGTTGGGTGAGTTCTATCCCATAGTCAGTCAACTATGGATTCAACACTTGACTAACTATATACACTTGATATAAATATATAGGATATAAATACAGGAGATTTGTGGCTACTTCATAGTCACATTGTTGATTTTTACCTTTATTCTATAACAGGTTTGATACAACAGAAAAAGAATTTTATTCAGCCATCCGGTTCCTTTAGAATGACAGATGTGTACAATAATTATTAATTAATTAGAATTATATTGAATAGAATATAACAGAAAACAAACTTTATTCTGGGACCAAGTCCCTTTAGAATAGCAAATATGAACAAAAAAAATAAACATAATATATATCTGGCCAGAAGGCTACATAATAATACAAATCATGAATTATTTAAAAGTGACAAAAACATAATAAAAAGAAAAATAGAAAAGAAATAACTAAAAAGTTAACTAATTGTAGAGAATAAATATATTAATAACAACAATTACTAAATAAAATAAATGAATGGGATAGCATGCAATAAAGTCCATATCTTCTTTGGGAAAAATAAGATAAAATAAGAAATAAACAAAAACCTCATAGGAAACGAAATTGATTATTCAATACTAATTTATTTAAGCCGATGATTGACCCGCTTAGAGAGCATCTTTTTGGGATGTCAAGAGATGTAGAGATGAAGCATTAACATAAGTATTTGAAAATAAATATAAACTAAAAAGTAACTTCTGGTCAAGAAAAAACAAAACAAAAATAAAAATCTAAAATAACAAGAATTAAAAAATAATATTATAAATGAAGAAAATTAACAGTAAGTTTTAGTCAGTTCTGATGGATATGAGCTAATAATTATAACTGATTAGAGAGCATCTCTTTAGGAATTAAGGAGATGCAGTAAATAACACGATGAAGTCATAAAATAATTTATTTTAAGGGCTATGAATAATGCTTCATTCATTATTGGTATTTCAGGTGTAACACATGTTTTGATTGCCCCAACTGCTTCCACACTCTCTCCGTAAGGGCTACTACAAGAAGCTCTGAAGACGGAAGTACCAAGACACCAACTAAACACTACTATCTCGCTTGTTTTTTCTGTCGTTGGACGTCAAGAGATGTTGGTATTCCTGATCAAACGACTGGTATGTTTTTTTTTGTTTCTTTTATTACCATCATTTTATTGAAATTTAAAGAAAGTCAGTATTAATAAAATCATTGCATTGATCATTGTGGCAAAGGTACTAATAAATATATAATAGTGAATCATTGATACCTATCCTAATTAAATCTGGATAGGCAAAATTTAGAGCTCCCACTGTAGCATCATCCGATTAGCATAAAGTGATGTTAAATGAACAAACAAACAAACTGAATCATTGCTAAAATATATTACTCTGGTTTGAACTAAAAAATATTTTATCATTTCCTCAATCGTTTGATAAAAAAAGTGCTGAGTGGTGAACTAATTATCATAAGTTCAATTATTAATAGTTATTTTTATTGATTATCACATCAGGAACAGGAAATTGGCCGGTGAAGGAACTCCCATTTTCAGAAACTCTCAATTCTTATCTTGAATATTACAAAGTTTTAGCGATGCGAGAAAGGAATTTGAAAGAAAAGAAAACTTACAGCAGTCCTTTAATTAGAGGTTATTCTTCATTTACTGTAAGTATTTTTATAAATTGTATTATTTACAATGTTTTTTTGTTTATTTATATCTTAAATTGTTAATTATCTTATTTTAAAGGAAAAATTTGGTCTTACTTCTATGATTGCGAGAAAACGAGCTGGACTTCCTCCTTTGTCTCTTGGCGGCAAGGAGAATACTCAATCAAATTTGCCTAAAATTGTGCCTTCTGTGGCTGTAGAAGATGTGGAACCTCTCCCTGATACATATTTTACTGATCTTACCAAGAGTAAGTATTTTAAATTCGAATGAATGTATATTTATAGTTGCAAATACTTACTTTTTTAAAAATTTATTTATTGATATTTACAACTGTATTAAAAAATACATCAAGTAAATAGGCTATGTGATACATAATGACATGAGTTAATGGCAAGTAGAGAAAATACCCACTGGTAGTACTCAAATCACTAGTTCAACTAAGAAGGTCACATGGACATCTTCTTTTCAGACGCCTCGGAGGATTATCGGGAATCGAAGAGGAAGCTAGGTTTGAAACTAGAGGGTTTGAGTGGGAATGAAGTTTGTTATGAAAGGATAGATACCGGGTTCGGGCCAAATCAGCAACAAATGGGACATTAAGGTCGTTATGGATGACTTTATTCTTAACAAAATATGGAGCGTTAAGGATTTTACGAAGGATTTTGGATTGTAGGGATTGGATACGAGAGGAATTCGATGGCTTAGTGGAGCCCCAAAGCTCTACTCCGTAAGTCCAAATAGGTCGTATGATGGTCATGTAGATGAGTCTTTTGTAGTTAATTGGGAGGTTAGAGCGTTTGTCTAGTAAGTGTTGAAGTAGCCTTAAACGTTGAGCGGTTTCTTGTCTTTTCAGTCTAGTATGAGGATTCCAGGTTAATCGTTTGTCGAGGTGCAACCCTAAGTATCGGATCTGTTCTACAGGCACCAGTGGGATATTATTAAAGATACTGAAGGGCAGGAAGTCATTGGTTTACGACGTAAGGTAAAAGTTATTTGATGCGATTTTTGAGAATTTATTTTAATTCTCCAGTTTTGACACCATTCTTTAAGATCAGTGATATGGGATTGGAGGCTTTGGGATGCAGTAACTGGATTGGTGTTGACAAATATTTACTAAAAATAATGCATATAATATTATTACAAAAAATAGTTCTTGCTATTATTACAGACTAAATAATAACGTTAATCATTAAATAGTAATCATGACTTATTAGTTATTCACAAGACTTATGTAATGGGGGAAAAAATTTATAGCATTTGTTGATGAAAATAAAATGCTAACTTTAATATAATTGAACAACATGGGATTCGCTATCAAGTTATTTATGATGTCTTTGTTTCTTTTCATTTTAGTTACTACGCTTTCGCAGAGACACGCTTACCCAATGCTCCAGGCCGAAACAATAACCTCACTGCATCCTCAGCACAGACATTTTTATATCAAATGTTCTCTGAGGTGTAGAAGGTGTGAGCATAATGTATCCAAGCCGGAATACAATCCGGGTTCTATTAAATTCAAGATCCAGCTAGCAGCATAGTAAGTTACCATTTATTATTTTTCTATCACATAGAGAAACCATATTGGAGAATAGTCTGTCTTCTTAAAAGAATTTATAAAAAAATAAATAAAAAAAATTATACATAATAAAGGGATGGACGATGAGAGGAATAAGTAAAAGAAAAAGAATGGCCACTATATTATTTTATTAAGCTTTAAAATATTCCTGTTTAATGTCTTTTAATATATTTTTAAAGCTACCATATGCCCGAAGTACGTGTAATGACTTTTGAACCGCTGAAGGTCGGGAAAGCTAGTGAAATCGTCCTTAAAATAACCAACCCAACTCAGCACTTAACATCTCTTCAGTTCGCTCCTCTTATCAACTTTGAGGATAAGAAGAATTCAAAAACAGAAGAATTGTCTGAGTCTAAAAAGGTAAAAGAAAGTTATTTCTGTTATTCTACTTCTTTTATATGAATAATCTTAAATGTAACTTATTAGTGTAAATAATTAGTATTGTGGTAATATTTTATAAAATTACTTTCTTCTATCAAATTTCATTGATATATGTACATATCTACAACCCCGGTGAATAAGTGGTTAAGTCAGAATTTCTCCTAAATGAATTTCTTGTACTTAAAAAAGCGGAATCGTTTTATTTTCGTAGTGAATAAAAGGATAATGTACTAAATATGTTATATATTATATGTTTCAGGAAAAGCTTGCTTTTGAACTTCCACGACCAATTAGAAATTTGCAAATCAATACTGATGTAGAACTTCCACAATGCTCGGTGATATTACCACCAAGAGATGATGCGGCTGAATACGATGATTCGGCCGATAGCCACAACTTCCAGGATGATACAAAGTAAATCTTTGCTATGTTATAATATTTTTAGCATATACATTTAAATAATTATTGTACTATGGAGGAGAAAGTGACCTTCACACAAGCCATTTTCTTCTCTAAGTTTAAATAAAATGCTCATTTAAATACAATATTGTTATTGAAGAAGTGTTGATGAGTGGCTTACTAAGTACATTAATATGTCTGTTAAACATTAATAGTTTAAATAATTTTAATTATTTTATAATAGACATTAAACTATTTCTTCATAATGTATTGAATAATAGGATATGACAAGTACTAATTGTTTCAAGTATAGTTTTGTAAATGATTTGAATAATATTAGTTGACCTTACACCAGGAAGAAAATTGTCCTGGTGACGGTCAGAAAAAATTCTTTATAGTAAGAAGAATTGTTTATTTAAAAGGCAACGTTTCGATTTTACTACAAATTGGAATAATATATAGTAAAGAATTACAATATATGTACCCATCTAGGGATATGGGTGATAAAAAAAAATTGTAACAAAAATGGGGACACCTTTATATAGATACAATCAAAAAATAGAGGGAATAGTTGTTTGTTTGTTCTTTCATTTAACGTCATTTTATGGTGCTATGGCTAATCGGACGATGCTACAGTGGGAGCTCTAAATTTTGCCTATCCAGCTGTAATTAGGATAAGGATTTTTAACGAGTACCTGACATCGTACAGGCTCGGGACCCCCGTTTAACATCCCTTCTGAAGGACAGCGTAAGATTTTTTACTTCCTTTAAAAAATCCTGGGGCCACCTGCCGGGCTACGAACCCGGAATCCTGGGCTTAGTAGTTTGTTATGCTAACCACTAGACCGCAGGTCGCCCCCGAGAGGGAATAGTTATAGGGAATCATCAAATAAGTAATAAGGAATAACATGAAGTAATAAAAAATTATAATTAATAGGATGAGATAAAGGCATTATTTTAGATAAATTGTAGAGAACTAACACTAGAAGGGATTGAATTATAATTTAAATTGAATAACAAAGAGGTACTACTTAAAACCAAAAGATGAACAAATAAAATAAAAAAACAGCTTTAAAATAAAGGAAGGTCTTAGCCTTTGCTAATAATATTCAAAAATATATGGAATGTATGTTAACAAGTGGAGTTAAAATATATTTGGTGTTTTTTTCCTTAATAAATTATATTATTCTTTATAATTGAATTGATAAAATAATTTTATTACTAATGCAATTATTTTCTTTTTAAAGAGTTGTTGTATGGAGAAAAGGCAACAAAGTTGCTGTGAAGATGAAAATAACACCTCAGAACAGTGTCGAAGGAGAGGAGGAATCAGTTTTTGGATTTTCGATGGAATACGGCTACGTCAATACAATGCCAACATTAGAACAGAAACAACCACAAAGAGCGGAAATCCAAGTGAATCTTTTCATCTCTCCTGGCCCTGTGTCTTCTTCTGTGGAGGTAATATATGTGGTGGTGAAGTTAATCGTTTATGTTGAAAACAAGTTTATATGCCCGGAGAAAGGCAACTAGTCCAACTTTTAAGATATTTGTTTTTAAAATTTATAATTTTTAAGAGACAGAAGGCATCATTGACAACAGAAAGGACACTTCTCAGCAAGATAGTCTTGACAACGCTTTTTGTATTTTGTTTATTGCAGATAAAGAACTAGTCCAGGACAAGATTACTTTTCTCCGTCCTTCTCGTAAAATTTATATAAGTTGACTAGTTGCCTTTCTGGTATGTTTAGTCAATAACCATAAAACTATATTTGGTGATGTTGAAGATTTTATCGTTCTCGTAGTATTAATGCTCTAACAGTAAAATAAGAAGGCTGTTTTTTTATTATACAAGCTAAACTCGGACATTACTAAATTATTTTTATTTGTTTTATACATATAATAAAAAATCACTGTAGATTATTATAACTAAAATTCATAAATATCAGTTGTGCCCACACGACTGACTTTCCTATCCCTTGGATTTAGAGCCCAGATTATGTTTCTGGAGATGTTAATGTTCATTATAGAAAATATTAAATAGAATCACTTATACAATTACATATCATTAGTTGTTTTTTTTTAGAAGTTTTTAAAAATGTTTTGTCTATAATTTTTCTCTACCACCAAGGTTCAATAAATGGATTTGGATGAGTTATTGTGTATTTTATTGATACTATCTTTTATTAATTTTTAGAAAAAAAATAGTAATATTTTAATATCGATTAATATCTCCCATTGATGAAAATTGTTGTGCTGTTTTAGACGTAATTGACCTGTGATTATTAATCTTGAGTTCCTGGAGGAGATCCCAAATAAAATTATATATATAAAAACTGTAAGTATAATTTAACATATATAAATATAGATAGTAGGTAACTATTGGATATAATAAAATTGTTCAGACTCTGGATTAACGTTAGTTATAAGCTCAGGAATAATATATAAAATTGTTTGATGATAATGTTCAAGAGTTAATTTTAAATTATATCATTCATTCAAAGATTAATGTTAATATTCAACATCGAATATTTTCACAAATGTGTTATAGTTTTGTAAGCTGTTTTTATTGAGATTAATAAAAGTTTAAAAAAACATATTTTCCTTTTTACTGATAAACCATTTATTGATTTAGACCTAAAAAAAAGTTAGTTTATCATTATAATATCTTCTGTTTATTTCCAATTTTTCTCTATTCCACTCCACATTATTTTTTTTTATTTTGTATCTTTTTATACAGTAAACAATTTTTTATTAATATTCTTGTTTTATTTTAAAATTTCACAGGCTTACATACATTGAGTTGTAAATTATTGGATGTATTTTATTGTAGAAGATATTTTAGATTAAATTTATTACATTAGAAATATTATTACAAATTGTATTTTTTTATAGGATATCTTGGCGACCTAAAGGATCAACCTATCTTTGTGATCAAGAGATTCTTGTAGAAACACCATTATTACGTAAACTCACAAATAGGGAGCAACATTTTAGGATGATTATCTGATTAAAACTTAGTGAATAAGCATAATTGTAATATAATTGGTTATTTATTCCAATCCTTATTTATTTTTTATTATTGTTACTTTTGTCTTAAATAAAAGTATATATGTGTTTGCACAAAGAGATTTTACATTATAAGATAATATTCACAAGCTTTTTTTATTTTTATTGTTTCACTAATGGTAATACTGGTCGTTATGGTAATAATTAAATGTATCAATTTTTATTTTATTTGGTCACTAATTTATAATTAAATTATTTATTTAATCACTTTGTTTTTCATAAGTCACTCCTTTTTTTTTTCATTTACTTTTTTTATATGTATATATTATTTTTATTCTATATATTTTAATTCTAATTTTTGTATGTTGGTATTGTGATATTTATTTTTTTTTAGTAATTTATTATTTAAATGGAACACAAAAGTATTGAAAGAAATTCCCAAATGTAAAATAATTGTATAGTTCATTTTAACAAGCTTGTTTTTCTTAATATTAATACTAATGAAGGTAAAATTTAAATAAATAATAAAAAAGTTAAATTGTATGCTGCTTTACTGATATAAAAAGTATATATTTCAGCGTACATCTTGTATCAATATATTGGTTTTGCTATGTGTGCAATATTTTGCTATTATTGTTGGAAAAAAGATAAGAACTATAAAAAAAAATCAATTTATCAGTTAAATTAAATTACTTGTGATTAATTACACACTAATAATTAATATTATTTTTAAAAACAAAATTCAGTTTGTCTACTTTGTTATGAAATGAACAGATTACATTCAAGATAATAAAATAGTTCTCAAAAATTAAGTTGATAAAATTAGTAAGCATAACTTTTGTTTACTAAGTGATGCTTCTACTGGTTGATTTGAGAACTGATTTATAAAAAATTAAAAATTCACTATTTATTTATTTATTTAAAAATTCAGTAACATAGTTTCTCAACTTCTGCCTTTGCTACATAGTGATCTTTTTGTTTTAATAATTTAGTTCTGATGGTTAGATGGTAGCAAAAAATGCTGAAATTAATCGACACTGTGAATAAATTTATTATTTTTATTTTGCTGAAGGGTCAATCTCGAGAATCAATTACTAGTGGACAGGCCAAGACGGTGCCACTGTATATTTCAAGTATGATTATGGTCTATGAAATTATTTATTTAAAACAGAAAGAATATATTGTTAGTATCAAGTAACAAATGTGGAAAATTCCTTGATTATATTAATTCATTAAGAGTATATTTGCAAAATATATTTATCTAAGTAAATGTGAAAACAAATAGTTGAAATATGTAGGAAAATAGGATTTGAAAAGTAAAAATGTCATTTTATGGAGCGATGATTTCTCACTATTTAATTTTAATTATTTATTAATTTTGAATGTATTTATTTTGTAATATACTTATACATGTCTAAAGATTAAACAAAAAGTATATATATTGGTTAACTGATAATCTTTCTTTTCTTTATACCCTCCTCTCTTTTTAAACTTGTATTTCATGACAAACTTTAACCTTCACTGGATACCAAACATGAACCATCTCATCTGCTGCTATATATATGTACTTTATTCCATATGATGTTTGAAATTCGTTTGATCTTTTCATATAATCACCAAATTTCATGTTATTATTAAATTATTGCCCTTGTAGAATAATGAGACAATTGCTGCAAATTATGAACTTTACTGGAAACATAAGAAAACATATTCAATCCATGAGAATTATTTTATTTATTAATAGAACAATGAATAAAACATGAAAGCATTGAGATAATAAATAATACATGTATATAACTGCTATGTAATTTTTTTTTTTAAAGAAAGGATGTTTTTTACTGAGTTCAATACGGCTCAAGTAGCTATGTAAAATTAACTAAATTTGCAGTAAAATAAAATTTTGGTTACCTATTGGTATCTAAATTTTAATTAAATTATCATTTATTGATATATTTGATTCGTAACAGGTGTAAATAAATGATACAAACCGTTTCTATAAGGATAATATAATCCTAATAATACTGAATATCTAGTAACTTCATTCACTTATTTACTAATAGTAAAAATGAAGTCCACAGTCTGGTCATTAGTGAAGAGATTCTTTTGAAAATATTTAATATAACTTAAATTATAACCAGATGAAGTTTTTTTTTTTTATTAAACAAAATCCTATTCAAACATCAAATCCACAATTCATTCCTACAAAATTCATAAACCTATTTTATACACACAAATGAAGAGTTGCCCTAAATAATGTGGAAACTACAAATTCAGATTCAGATATTAATAAGATTAAAGAATATTTTAAGTAAGAAAATGTCAGTTGAAATGTGTTTCCTTCTAAATGAGACATGATTCACCCAAATTCTCGATAATTTTTCTTTATTCAGATTATATAATATATTTTTATAATAATATTTTTATTTATGTATTACATTAAAGCTATCAGAAAACACCAGCTTTATTTACACTCGCATTTCTATAAAGAAAACAAAAAGACATTTTGCTTAATCAGGTGATCTGAACTGAACGAGGATTATTAAATGGGTAGTAGCTGTCGCTAAAATCTGAAACAGAGCCAGTAGTTTAATTTTGCCATAATGATTTCTTCTATAATTTAAATTGTACATCAAATGTTTATATTTAGAATAGAAAACAAACTTTATTCTAGGACCAAGTCCCTTTAGAATAACAATAAAGAACAAGTAAAATAAACATAATATTCATCTGGCCAGGAGGCTACATAATGATACAAATCATGAAGTAATCATGAGTGACAAAACATAATAGAAATAGAAAAAAAAATAAATAAATGATTAAAAAGTACGAGACTTTACAGGATTTTAACTAATTGTCGAAAAATAAAATATATATATAAAGGTTAGATATTAACAAAATAATAATGAATAACATTAATATAATAGGTAATAACGGAATTGCTAAATAAAGCAAATGAATGGCATAGCATGCGATAAAGTATTTACAAAGTCTGTATCTTCTTTGTTGTTGGAAAAATAAACAAAACACGTAGGTAACGAGATCGAGTATTCGATACAAATTAATTCAAGCGGAAGATTGGCCTGCCTAGAGAGCATCTTTTTGGGATGCCAAGAGATGATGGAAAAGCAGGGATTTAAATGAGGCCAGTGAAGATGAATGGCGGATGAAAGGAGGGATTGAGTTCCACACAGTGGTGGAGCGGGCGAGGAAGGAACGGTCACTATTATTACTATTTAGCACATAGTTTACTAAAAAAATCTTTTACATGTTCACACTTCAGTACCATAAGGACATTGTAATTAAAATTAACATTAAAGCGATACTTACTGAAGTTACTAATGGGTAGCCTAGAGAGTAGAAACCACAAGCTGTAAATTTAACTGTTTGCTTTATCACAATATACAGGCATAGCTTGTCCTGAAACACCCATTATTTTTGTTGAGTTTGTAAAATATTTTTCCACTACTATCTTAAAATACATACAAGCAATTGCTAGAAATCTGTACCTCAGGATGAATAGGATTGCAAGATATGGAAGTTATTCCCGAAGTAGGGTTGTTATTAATTTGATTTTTTTACCCTTAACAACTGTTCCTATTACAAATCAAAGGAGTGTTCTTAAATATTTTTAATCATACAGTTCAGGGGCCAATACAGCATGGGGTATTATGATTTTCATTTTCACCAACACAGAGTTTGTATTAAAACTAATACTTTTGCCATAAAATGACAAGAAACTAAAAATAAATCAATTTTTTATCAAGAAATTAATGAAAAAATTCTAAACAAAAATCCTCAAGTCTCTGAAATTAAAAAGGAAACAAAAATAACTGTAATTTGGAATTTTTTCATACATGTCTTAATAAGTGGGAGCGGAGTGGCACAGTGATAGATCACTGAGTTGCCATGCCGGAAATCCTGGTTCAAATCCCGCTGCAGGCCATGACTTTTATTTAGTCTGTTTGCAGCGAGAGATGGATCATATAGGATCTAGAACCCTCCTGGGGCCCACCCAGCCTCTATAAAATATTATAAAAATAGGGTACCCAAAATAAGTGGGAAAATCTGGCGATTGAGCATGACCTAGGACAAGTCACCTCCTTGCAGAGCCGTTGTCCATGAAACAGTACATTCTCTACCATGTTCTGAACCCCAGACCCGTTCACCTGTAGTGGTACAGGTTTTTTTTTTGTCTTAATAAGTATTATATATCTCTTTTTAGCTATTGCTCTTCTATATTAAATCAATTTAATCAAACTAACAAACATATATTGAAACATATTTTTGGGGGTTCTAGACACCTCTGATCGTAGACGATAAGGTACGGTTCATTATCAATTCCTCCTAATAAATTATGCAACTGTAATTGGTTCATTTAGTTGATTAAAACTAAGGTATTGTGTTACATTTTTCATAAAAATGTAGATGGCATGGGTATATTATGAGAAATAGATTAAAATAATTTTAAAAATTACTCTCCACTTATCCCTGTTGAACAGATTCGCTACCTAAGCCTCAACTTAGACAAACCTCTTACTTGGAACCCTCACACAAGACTGAAAAGACAAGAAACAGCTAGACGCTTCCGACTACTTCACCACATACTAGACAAACGCTCAAACCTTCAGATCAATTACAAAAGACTTATTTATGTGACTGTTATAAGACCTATATGGACTTATGGAATTAAACTATGGGGCTCCACCAAACCATCAAATTCCTCTCGTATTCAATCCTTGCAATCCAAAATCCTAAACGCTCCTTATTTTGTCACAAATAAAACCATCCATAAAGACCTTAACGTTCCATATGTTACCAATTTAGCCCATTCCAGATACCTATCATTCCATAATAAACTCCAGCCCCATCCAAACCCACTAGTTTCCATCCTTGCATCCAATTCCATCCCGGACAATCCTCCTAGGCGTCTGAAGAGAAGATGGCCTCGGGATCTTATATTATAGAAATGTTATTAGAGTGCTGCCAGTGGGTAGTGCCTCTACATGTCCTTTCATGTATCTAGTTAGTCATATATCCCTTGTACTAGATGTATATATTACAGTTGTACAAATCAATAAAATAATTAAAAAAAAAAAAAAATTACTCACATTGTGACACAACTTGTTATTTTCTCGCATTAAAATGAATAATCTATCATTGAAGTTTTTTATCTGCAAAAATATATATAATTATTAAAAAGAGTGATTTTTTTCAGAGAACTGATAAATTCATTTTAATATTGTTAAAATAGTATTTTTTATAATTTAAAAATAATATGTAAAACTACTTTGTTGTAAGAATGAAGTTAGTTTTTTCCCCTGATGGAGTTAGGGGGGGGGGAGGGGTGAAAGGAAAAAAACAAGAAACCTTATTCTTCTATGTTTCTTGGTTCATCTAATACTATTTAGGCTTCTAAAATTCATCATTCACTTACAGCGTTTTCGAAGTTGGTGCAAGCACTACAAATAAAAATCAGCATGAACACATCTCCTGTTAAACCGACTATAAGAGCTATATAGACTAGAAAATTGATCCAAGGGACATCTGAAGGAGTTAAGAGAAAATTAGTACGGATGGAATCTACAACGAAATAGCCCGCAAGTATGATGTTTATCAAAACCCGACAGCATATCAAGAAAATCTGCATGGAATAGAATTTGTTGATGGATCTGCTCAGATCCAGAATGAACAAGGTAAGGTCAAGGTCAAGAGCCAGTTTGTTCTCATTGGGCTGCAATGCCTTCGTCATCTGGTCCAGTTGCTGTGTCAAGTAGTCCATCAGGGCCGAAAAGCTGGCTGCTAAGAAGAAGGAAATTATATAAGGTAATTCCATTTCCATCTTGCTCATTTGAGAATGGAAGTACAAAGGCGGGCACAGCTTGTGTGCTGTTAAAAGTATTATCACGTAGCAAGCGATGAAGATTACATAAAATGCTTTTTTAAGTACATTCTCTTGGCTAGAAGGCGACTCTAAGAACTTGACTCCCGTAATGACTTTTTCCAAAGTTCTCCTCCTGAAGAACAGAGAGCACGCGTGTACCCCGATGATGATCGGGTCGGAAACTTCGCGAATGGCAGTCATCAACTCGACAATGAAATTGACACTAGCTCTTCTCGAATCCCAAAAATTCCTCGACGATTTGCCGTAAATTATCCAACCACATAGAACCAAGTTCACAGCTACCGAATAAAATATACCGCATCTGGAGAACAGGTGACTCCTGTCGCAGGGAAGTACGCCTAGAATTTGACAAGTAAGAAACAATGGTTTTAGAGACTTCATGTTGACTGATTTAATTTCTACAAAAGGATGAGCAACGATTGTGCCAATGCGTTGAAAGGAACGAGTTTTTCGATCTTATAAAAGTAGTGGAGTGTACTACAAACATAGTGACATCTGTGAAGAATCTTAATATTTACTTTGTGACTTAAGTGTGTACCCTAGGCCTGAAGAACATTGATTTCATTCCCACAAACCCTTAGTCACTCACGCCTGCTTTCAATTTTATCTTATATCTTCTACTCCCGACATATAAAGTGCAGAAGTTTTCTTTAATTGATAAATCCAAATTTCTAAAATATAGTTTGTTTTAAAAATTAAAAAGACTGCACTACCATGACCCTTGAAGGAAGCTGGGTTTAGTTCATGGCAAAGAATGTACTGTTTAGACAACGGTTGTGCAGGGAGAGGATTAGTTGGAAATCACGCTCAACCGCCAGGTTTTTCAATTTCATCAAAAGTATTTTTCAACTATACCGGTATTTTTTACGATTTCCTGCAACGATACATCCTTCTACTGCATTCTTTTACATTCTAAAATGTAAGAGATCAATGCCAGTTAATAAGTTTTTTAGGATTCTCTTCCGTTAGCAGAAAATCACCGCATAACCTAGAATTCCGCCAAATTTCTTACATTCATAAGGGGAATGTTTGTTTGGGGCCATTCTCAGAATTCAATTAAAACGTAGTGCGTTTTCCTTTTTTTTCAGTCTTAATTTTTGTAAAAAAAAAATTAAAAAATAAGAAGAAAGAAAATTTGGGATTTAGCTAGACCTGAAAAAGATGCTGTCTCTCTTTTTTAAGAGAAAGGTATATTGGCATAGAATGCAACATGCGATCAGAATCATGAAATGAAACTGTATTTTTGTGACTGAGTACGTTGGCGGTGCAATTTTTCAACATGCCGCACGAAGAAGAGTATTCGCAATAGTGCGTGGTCTGAATCGTCTAGATTGAGTTTTCTAACATTTTTGAGATTTATTTACGGCTGGAGCGAAGAAACATCAGTCAATTGGTGTAAAGAAGAACTGGATATTAATCATAACACAGTTGTAGATTGGAACGACTAGTTAAGAGAAGTTTGTGTAAAAATATTAGCGGAACGTAAGCAAAAAAAAATCGGTGGTCCTGAAAAAATAGTTGAGATAAACGAGAGCTTATTTACAAAACGAAAGAACAATGCCGGTCGAATACACAATTAGTTACATTTGCGCCCGGCTAACGGAAAAGTACCTGTTTTTGGTTTTCTTATTATTTAAAATTGTGCAAGGAATCGGTGTGTCTCAGTGGGTAGGTCAGAAGGTGTCAGTGGGCTGAGTTAGAATGTCTGGATCATGTTGGGTCTGAACCCTCCTGGGGGTCACCCAGCCTCTGTAAACTGGGAGCCTTCCTTTTTTTTTATTGTAAAACTTGTAATGCCAAACAAACCTGATAACTATAAAAACTTTCTTTAATATGTACGTGTTTTTTATATTTATAAAGAATGCATGCCATTCATTTGTAATATCATAAACATTCGTCACAGTCTGCACTGCTCACAGCATAAATCACTTCTTCTTGTGAATATTATACAGCTATTCCCAATGACAAACATAGAGACAAAACATTTTTAAAACACCAAAATGAGAAAGTTATATTTTGTTGGGAGGAAGGTTTTCAGAGTTTGCATGTATATTTCATGTATACTTTCCCTATCATGGCTGTAGTGCAAAATCCAAGTTCAATGTAAAACAATAATTTTTATTAAAATTTTATTAAAGAATGAAATATTGCATTTATAACATCATGTGTTTTTGTTCATCTGTACTTTTTTTTTTTAGTCATGAATAAATACAACTATTTTATTAGAACGAAGTAAGCCCTGAAAGGATGATTGCAGGCTATCTACCATTAGATGAGAGAAAACAAAACAGGATACAATTTATGGTAAGTAATGATAACTTAAATTCAGTGCACTATTTAAGAATATTCTTATCATTAATAATAACTCCTTGAGACAGGTTTATTGTACTGGTAGCATACGCGATTTCGAAATCTACGGCGAAATACGAAAGATGTATAGATAGATCGTTAGACAAACATTACATATACGAAGAGTTATTGGCTAAGAGAATTTTCGAAAGAAGCAATGAGATCAAGAAATCCTTGTTAAATAGAAGCACAACCTCAACAAGCCCTCAGATTTCTCAGAGTACTAAAGCAATAAACGGTTTAAACAAATATTTTTCTAGGTTCAATCAAAAGAAACCTGGAGATTCTTCTGGACCTGCTGATAAATTTGCAAAGACTCCCAAAAATCCTACTCTGTACTGCTTGGCTCAGATGCCTCTTATTTACCAAAACACTCCCTTGAATCTTTCCAATATAGAGATCAAAAACGCGAAGTTCGTCAACACGACTATCCACCCCAAAGACTTGCTACGGCTCAAGAACGGAATCTTGAAGAAGGCTTCGTCTAATACGACACAAAAAAATCCTTCAGTGATAGAAGCCATATTGAACCCATTTTTTCTCAGGGCGTTCAAGAGTAAACCAGATAATTCGAGTACGGAATCTACTCTGAATAAAAATAATTCTTCACACAAGAATGGACTGACTGAAATCACATCTGCAAAATACAATTCTTTTAACGAGGACATATTATCGGTCAATAAACGTAAGCACAGCAAGCTGCATTCCATCAATGATAACTTACCACCATCTCCTTATAATAAAGCCAAATCAGATAATGGGAGGCATTTCAAAATGCCTGGACAAAGAGTGGACAATGGGAGGTATGCGGATGGAAGAAGAGTGTTTGCGTATCGATCCAGGAATAAAGACGCCATGATTATTTCGAAGCCTGTAAGATTATTGGATATGGTAAAAAGGGACGATTCTATGGGTGTCTTGCTTAATAAAACGTTGGTAAATTTCAGCTCGCAGATATTTAATCTTTTACAAGAGGTAAATCGGGACGTGCAAAGTGGAGTAGAGGAAAGGTCACCTAATAAATTATGCAAACCAGTAAAGAAAAAAAATACCGGCGTGAATCACAATAACATATCTTACGAACTCCTGAGGAATAGCAACGTTTCCGAGCACAGGTTGCGGTGATATTTCTACAACTTGTGTCATTTTAAATAAATATATTTTACAAAAGGAGGCTTTTGATGTATTTATTATTCCAGGATAATGGTCCTTACATTCGCTACGTTTTTTGTTTCTTAGCTTTATTTGTAGGGGGGTGATTTCTCCAAGATCATGCTCTACCATTAGTTTCCCCCCGTATTAAGGGTAACCTTTTATAGAGTTTGGATGAGTCCCAGCAGGATCTCCATCCCCGGATGTTCAAAGATTGAATAAATTATCCGACAAAACTGGATTAGAATCGCCAGGTTTTTACCCCAATTAAGACACCCCCTTCATAGAGGCTGGGTTGGCCACAGGCCACAGAGGCCTAAGTCTCACACTACCAGTAAATAACTTATAGCTAAACGTTTCAACCATTCAGGAAGCACCATATATGAGATATAAGATCACGTTCATGCATACAACAGAATATCTCTCATCGACAATAAAAAAAACAAGTTAATAAACATAATAAAGATCAGTACACCCCACTTCGTCCATCCCCGGCTGTTAAAAGATTAAATAATTTATCTGCCACGGCTGGATATGAGCCCGGGACTTTCGGCAGCGCTCTACCTCTGAGCAACCCCCCCCCCTTCCCAGTTTAAAATATATTCTTTAGTTTGCTTGATAAGAAATTCTATTTCGTCACCTGAATAATTTATTTTCTGAAAATAAGTAAAATTAAAAAAAACAAAACCTTTTCTTGTCTTTTCTTTGATGAAACAGAACAAATCGTAACGATCAATAAAATAGAGCCAAAACTCAAAACGAAACATTAAATTTTATTAGAATGCAAATGGAAAAAACCACAAGCAGAGCCTTATGTTTCAAATCTGGTGTAAAAAACAAACAATTACCAGTCAACGTTTCGCCCATTCAGGCATTATCAAGACACAAAAAAGAGTCAGATCAATCACATCTCAAAGCAGAAGTGCAATACATCCCAACGAATAATCGCTCAAATAGGCTCATAACCTGAGACCACACCTCCACCCCAAGACGGTCCAACCCTTACATTATATCCATTATTACATTAGATATCATATATTACATTAGATAGAGTTTTGGGTTGAACGTCTTGGGGTGGAGGTGTGGTCTCAGGTTATGAGCCTTTTTGAGCGATTATTCGTTGGGATGTATTGCACTTCTGCTTTGAGATGTGATTGATCTTACTCTTTTTTGTGTCTTGATAATGCCTGAATGGCCGAAACGTTGACTGGTAATTGTTTGTTTTTTACACCAGCTTTGAAACATAAGGCTCTGCTTGTGGTTTTTTCCATTTGAATTCTAATAAAATCATAACGATGTTCAACAAGAAAACAAATCATAATCAAAGGAGACAAGAAATAAGAAAGAAGAAAGAAGACAGAGAACATAAGTATTTATCAAGTAGCCAGTGGTCGTACGACTATTCCACAAAATATATTAATATTTATATAAAATATTTAAGTTTCTGTCAAAAAGAAAATTTCCAATCCATTATTGGAGCTTGTTACTGGAAATTATGTTGTCATTACTTCGTTTTTCGTAACTCTTACAACTGTTTTTTTTCAATATAGGAGCGGAATGGCTCAGTGGTTGAGCACTGAGTTGCCATGCCGAAAATACTGGTTCAAATCCCGCAACAGGCAAGACTTTCCTTAAGTCTGTTAGCAGCTTGGAGATGGATCATAAGGATCTAGGACCCTCCTGGGGCTCACCTAGCCACTATAAAAGTGGGTGCTCAAAATAATGGGGGGAAATCTGGCGGTTGAGCATGATCTAGGACAAATCCCCTTCCTGCACAACCATTGTCCTTCAAACACCCGTTCACGGGTTATAGTGGCACAGGTGTTTTTGTATTGGATCGTTTCATATGAAAAGTCCGTTACACTATTTCCAAAATTCAAAGTGGAATTCTTTTTTTTACTATTTTTATTTTTACCGATTCCATTGAACTGTTGTCAGTCATATTTTTTTGATAACATTTACTATCACTACACTTGAACAAACATTGTTTAGTATGAAATCAAATACTATCATGGAAACACTTGATTTTTTTAATGAGTTTAAACTCGGGTACTCGGCGGCCCAAGCAGCAAGAACCATTATCAGCGGTTTCGGGGAAGGGTGTAGTTTAATTTACGACCGGGACAGATGCCAAAAATTTGCATACAAAAAAGAAATTATTGGTTTCTCCGTTATGGCCGATACCAGGAATAATTCGTTTTCCTTTCAACCCAGAGGTAAAACCATCACATTCACATCGTAGTGATGGGATGTTGATATAATGTAACAAAAACTTATCAAAGATGTGCAGCATTGATTAAACGGAAGGGACCTATCTCTTACACGACAAAGCCAGAGACCTCATGTTTGCGAAAGACAGCGAAGAAACTAAACGAGCCGGGCTACGAGTTCCTCCCACACGGACGTTATTTCCATGAGTTCAAAAATTTTTACAACTACCTTAAGTGTACGTAGATTTTATGAAAATGGTTCCCAAGCCAAAAAACTATTCTCAGACTTTATTTCATCACAAAATCCTGAATTTTTCATTTCTGGGATTGATAAATTTATAACAAGTTGGAAAAAGTGTACAAAATATTCTGCGTAAAAGTGTTTTGATTTCATAATAACCTTTCCTTTGAAAATGGGCATTTCATAAGAAACGACCCAATATGATTGCTCTGAAAGGGCTAGGAGTTACTATAAGAAATTAAAGTGAATATCCATTTAATGTGAGCGTTATATAAGGCAGGTAGGTATATAGATTGGGCACCAACTCCCTTCAATCACGTAGTCATTCTGTAACTACACTTAACCTATTGCCGTTACGTAACACATCTTCATCTTCCCCTTGGGTATAGCCTAAATTGTATGAGGTATCAGATAAAGAAGAAAAAAAAAACGATTTATTCATAATTAAGCCAACGAAAATTTCGTTTTAAGTTTTGTTTTTTTAAAATTTATTTATTGATATTTACAACTATATTAAAATAATACATCAAGTAAATGGGCTAAGCGATACATAATGACATGTGAAAATGGCAAGTAGAGAAACTACCCACTGGTAGTATTCAAATCACAATTTCAACTAAAAAGTCACGGGGCCATCTTTTTTTCAGACGCCTCGGAGAATTATCGGGAATTGAAGAGGAAGTTTTTAGGGTTTTAAGTTTTTTAAATCACTATGTTAGGGTTCCCCCAATCAGGTGTCAACAACCCCTAATATACACCCTACTTAATTATAGAGCTGTTCATTAAATTATATTAATCTATGCTCAAATTGTTTAACTGTAGTTAAATTTATTATAAAGTATTTATTATCAAGTATGTTATATTTATAAAGTATGTAATATTTTTTTAAACTTTTTTATTATAGTCCAGGATCCATGGTCCATTTTTGCACTTGATTAGTATCAAGCTGAATCTTCGTGAACAGCTTCGTTTCGATGAGACGCCCAACAATTTCCTGTGCGAAAATTCTCGATTGTGGTAGCTAAAAGAGGTAGCAAGGATAAAATATGTCGATTTGATGATTCTCAAAAATTTATTACTAACTTGGTTTTTTTTTGTCAAATCTCAAGATAATTATCTAAATTATATGAAAAAATATTTGTCCTACAAAATGTATAGTTTGATCAAAGAGTCCCCTCCCCTCCTTCTAATATGTATCGATAACGAGGACATCAAAAATGATTACTAACCAGCTGATTTTTTTTCTACTTCTTCTTTTTTGACTTCGTTATCGATGCATATTGGAAGGAGGGGACTCTTTGATCAAACAATACATTTTGTAGGACAAATATTTTTTCGAATAATTTTAATAATTATCTTGAGATTTAACAAAAAAAAACTCAGTTAGTAATAATTTTTTGAGAATCATCAAATCGACATATTTTATCATTGCTACCTCTGTTAGCTACCACAATCGAGAATTTTCGCATAGGAAATTGTTGGTCTCAGGGAAACGAAGCTATTCACGAAGATTCAGCTTGATACTGATCAAGTGCAAAAATGGACCATGGATCCTGGACTATTAGCTTCGCCTATAGGTATGTAACGGAATCTTTGAACTGGATTTTCGTACAGTTCAAAACACTGAAGTAAATAGAAACTTTGCACACTTCTCAATGACTGGCGACAATACAATAATTTAAGAAATTTGACTCATTATCCTGACCAGGATCTTCAGGATTAACTATCTTGCCTGTTCAAAGGCAAGGTAGTGACTTGTGCCAAGTACGGAGGTGTGTACTTGGGCATACATGACTTAATATTTGAGAAAAGGATCTGACAACTGGCGGGATCAGCTGTGGAGTTTCATATATTTTGCAACAAAAATTAACAGTAAAATGGTATAAAGAAAATAAAAAACGCTTTGTAGCTAGCCAAACTAAAAATTAGAAAAAAATAATTAGTTTAAAAAACATGCTTTAGTATGAAACAAAACCAAAAAGTAGAAAATAATTTTCAATAAGTTCAAAATAAGAATTGAGAGATGAACAAAAAAAAATTATTTTATCATAAAAATGCGAGGGAGCTTTTAAGATATTTTCATAATGACTCTATTTTTAAAGTAAGCAGGAAAAAAAATTGAAGTCTTCATCCCAGCATTTAAATCTGTACTTCAATTTACTGCCTCTTCAAGAGGTATGTTCTTAATTTCTTTTTCCTGTAAATGTCACTGAATTTTTCTTTGATTTTAATTGAATTTATGTTTTAGTATTCGTTAGTCTGGTTCTATGGTATGAATAGGATAAATTCCTAATTTTGAGGTGTTCACTTTGCCTGACATTTCTATATTATTTTTTTTAATGTAGGAAAATGTAATTAATGTAGTTTATTAAAAAAAAAATTTTTTTTTAATTTTCCAAAATGCTTCGATAAAATTTTCTGCAGTTAAAAAAAAATAATTTGTAATAAATATTAATACTGTTTAGAATAAAAATAACATTAAAATTCTATGCAAAGTAAATACCACAAAATTAACTATATCCCTGTCGGTTTTGTGCTGCTCAAAAAAATGTTTCCCATTTATAATAAATTTATAAGACTGTAGTAGTGTTGAGAGTAGTGTATCGCGCCCCCGAAAATTAATTTTGTATTCAGATAAGATTATAAGCATAGACCACATTATAGGGTATGAAATAAAAAATAACCATACCATAAAAAACAAAAAATAGCCATACCATAATAAACAAAAAATACCTTAAAAACAGAAGAGCGAAGTATAAAAATTAAAGTAAAAAAAAAAAAATTCATTTTAAAACTGTTTAAAAAATGTACAAGACTATGTAGAAGATTTAAAATTTAATTTGACTGAAGAAGAACGAAAAAAAACGCGTTTCGAGAAGGAAATAAAAATATTCAATATAATAATTATACAACAATAGGAGTCGGAGTAATTGAACAATTATACAATTGGATTGGACAGGGGGAATTCAATAAATGTTAAAATCCTCCCCCCCCCTTAGTTTAATAAATGTTAAAATACTTATTTCAGTTTTGTAATATGTGCTCGTCTTTGTATTATCTTTTCATAAAGGGATAATAAAGTGAAATATATATTTTTATTATAAATAATGATAAATATACTAACTATATGGGATCTTTACTTATATACTGATGTACAAGTATGCAAGGATTTTACTCGTACAAGGTATGTACAATGTTTGCACATCGTTTGGGTAAACACATCGTCGATTCAAATGCCAAGTATTGAATATGAGAAACCACTTTTCAGGAGATTGAAAAAACTGTTTCATGGAATATTCAAAATCATTGCATATCATCAAACGAGTCTTACCTATGTAACTAGGTTTTGTGTAAGGCACAAAACGAGTATACTAGGTTTTGTGCCTTAAAGATGAATTTTATATCAATTATCAATTCTAAAGCAACCGCTTTATATCCTATAACTGACTATATTGAAGGATGAAATATTTTAGTAAGCAATAAAACATTTATTATTAAATTTTTATTCTTCTTCTTCCATGCATATTGCTTGTCCCAGTAAAATAATATTATAATTATCAAAGCAGACCTTTCGAGGCTATTTGAAATTGTTGTGGAAATGACGGATGAAGGGAGGAAATGGAATTTCAGAGTTCACAAAGTTATGTTCAAAGCGCTCTGAAATCGGGCGGTTTGATCTGTTCCTAATTCATTTCCGATAAGAGACCATGGTTGGAGCTATGGTACTGTATCGTTCAATTCAGAACCGTGTATATATTTTTTCAATTTATAATTTAATACAGAGGCCTAAGTCTCTCAAATACCAGCAAATAACCAATGATTAAACGTCTTATTAATACATATATGCAGATTAACAAAACATCTCACTTCAACAATCTAAAAAAAATTACTCAATGTGTCATTAAAAAAAATCATTTCAACAGAGGTTTAAGTCGCTCAAATACCAGTAAATAGCCAATCATTAAACGCTTTACCAATACATATATGCAGACCAACAGAACATCTCACATGAACAATATAAAAAATGATATAAAACACAGAATGCATTTGACGTACTTAAATTAGTATATAAGAAAGATAACCAGGCTATAGAATGTTTAGCGTTTCCCGATGATCTGGCTCTATCTAACATAGACTTATAAAAACAAGCCGAAAAAGATGGAGAAGAAGAGAAAACTAAGTTTATGACAAACATTAAGACAACTCCTAAGAAATTAAAAACATTATATGGCCAAATTTGCAAAACTGAAAAATCCAAATACTTAGGTGAAATATATCTACCACAGCCGGATTTGAACCCAGGATCTTCCTCAGAGCAACTTAGCGCTCTGCATATTCAGCTTCCCAGCTCCCTCTTGCATAGGAGTTTCATTCACTGATTTATTTAACATTGATTTGAATCGGTAGAGATTAGTGAAATGAGAAGAACAGTTATATACATTATAGAAATACAATTAGAAAATTTTAATGGGGCGTAAAAAAAAAAAAATTACTGCCAGGGACCAGTCTACTGGCCTTTTTCACATTCCCCATGAAGAGAAGCTGGTGACTAACAGTTTCTTTCGACACACCACTCTCCCTGGCAAGTTCGCGTGTACTTGTGGACGGATTTGACTCAACAGCTTCCTTCAGAACCTCATCAATATCCATGAATGGTCGCCCGGATACCTACTATCTTTCCAACGTCGTATCTCCACTGCTGAATTTTTCAAACCAACGCCGCGCAGTGCGCTAGTCAAGGACACTTCCCCCTTCATACTTAATAATTTCACGAGTTGCTTCAGCGGCTGTGGAATTTTTTTTCCAGTATTGTCTTAAAATTACGAGAATTTCGTAGGACACTGTCATGTTTCTTCTTCGGAATTAATAACTAAACTGAGGTTTTTTTTTTTAAGAAGTCCAGTGTTAGTTAACAAGTTTAGAGAATGCTCTAAAGGAATTATTAAGTGTTGGTAAATAATGAATAGCATTAAAATATTTACAGACTTTTGAACTATGGAATTTGATAAAACGGTAATTTTTTTTATACACCAAATTATTTCCAATTGAATTTTACAATATTGTAGAAATTATACTAAACTAAAATCATTATAGTAACCTAAC
The DNA here is from genome assembly GCA_964056705.1 of Troilus luridus. NCBI lineage: Eukaryota > Metazoa > Arthropoda > Insecta > Hemiptera > Pentatomidae > Troilus > Troilus luridus. The sequence goes on along the minus strand of OZ057417.1, from coordinate 55,430,247 downwards.
CTGTACCACTACAACCCGTGAACGGGTCTGGGGTACAGTACATGGTAGAGAATGTACTGTTTCATGGACAACGGTTCTGCAAGGAGGTGACTTGTCCTAGATCACGCTCAACCGTCAGATTTTCCCCCTTATTTTGGTTACCCTATTTTTATAACATTTTACAGATGCTGGGTGAGCCCCAGGAGGGTCCTAGATCCCATATGATCCATCTCCCGCTGCAATCAGACTAAATAAAAGTCTTGCCTTGGGATTTGAACCAGGATTTCTGGCATGGCAACTCAGTACTCTACTACTGAGTCACTCCGCTCCCAAAATAATATATGTGAAACTATTAGGAACATTAGGAGGATCTGAACATTGAGGAGGTAACTTAAATGTTCCTTCGCATCGGTACCTTCATCCTGCAGATCCCTATCCTATATATACCTGGATAATAACATTTAGGATTCCCACTGCATCGTCCGATCAGTAATTTTCAGAGCGTAATCAAAATAAACTTTGGTTCGGTGGTTACTGAAATGAGAAGAACAGTTATATGTTCTATGGAAATATAATTGAAAATATTTCCAATTGAATTTGTAGAAATTATACTTAACTATAATGACCTTATACGTGGAGTCTGAGCACGTATAAAACTAACTAACCCGAATTTTCTATAGATGAAGCTAAACTCTTCTAGAGCCGGATCTAAAAGACTGTGACGATACTCCGCTGATTGTAACTGCTGACCTGGTTTCCTCCCTTCCTTTCATTGTCGAGTTCCAATTGTGAAGTATCTCCACCAAGACCTTCCTTCTCTCTCCGCTCCGAATAAGTCCAAGTCCCTCAAAGTCCTATTTCAACTTAGTTAAAAATAAAAATAAATTATTATTTATAACTCCAAGCATAAACTGCAGCCCCGGTGAATTAGTCGAATATAAAGTAGAATTTCGTCCAGAGAGAATTAGTTGTACCGAGGGAAGGGGAATCGTTTCATTCTCGTAGTTTTTGGCTTGAAATGGATTTGAAATATAAGCAATAACTCCATTTCAAGCCAATGCCTGACTTAGCCCCTTATTCACTACGAAAATACCACAATTTACTCACGTTTTGTAATGAAAAAATAGCACATGCAATAAAATGATCCTGCAGAGATTAGTAGGATGACCTGTGGTCTAGTGGTGAGCGTAACAAACTACTAAAGCCAAGATCGCTGGTTCGTAGCCCGGCAGGTGGCCCTAGGATTTTTTAAAGGGAGTAAAAAATCCTTAGTTACGCCGTCCTTCGGAAGGGACGTTAAACGGCTGTCCCGATCCTGTACGACGTCAGGTACTCGTTAAAAATCCCTATCCTATTAAAACCTGGATAGACAAAATTTAGAGCTCCCACTGTAGCATCGTCCGATTAGCCATAGAAGCATAAAGTGACGTTAAATGAACAAACAAACAGAGATTAGTAATCTAAACCTTATTCTAACAAAAAAAAAATATATATTTTTTAAAAATTTATTTATTGAAAATTTATTTATTGAAATTTACAACTGTATACAAAATACATCAAGTAAATAAAATGATTGAATACGTTGACATGAAAAGACAAGTTGAGAAACTACCCAGTGGTAGTACTGAAATAAAAAGTTCAGATTAGAAGGTCCCGAGGCCATCTTCTTTTCAGATTATCCGGAATCAGGCGGTACTTATACTAAAAAAAATCTACCAATAAAACAAACACATGTATAGAGAGAGTAATAATCTAGACAATATAAATAATAAAATACTTTAAGAAAATAAGGTTCGATGCTGTTACCAATAATCTCTAATTAGACTCTTTGGTCCATGGACTACAACCAAACTGAAATCTGATACTCTTAACGCAATCCTCCCACCTAAGTCTCGGACGTTTGAGGTTCGATTAGGACATGTAGAGATATGTTATATATGATTTATCTTTAAAATTCGTTTCACACATCTTATTCTATTAGTTTTGTACTTTAAATAATTACAATTTATATTGATAATAATATTAACATATAATAACCTAATCAAAAGTTAATTCGAAATAGGAGAGGGGAAACAATGAAATACACATAATGAGGTTGCATAACCAGCCTATACCTCAATGAGGATGATGTTACGTAAGTCGTGGAACGATATCGAATAGGAAGGAGTATCTTCTAGGGCATCTTCGGCAAACCAATCTCCTTCGTTTATAATCATTTTTAAGGAAAATGTACAAACTACTTTCAATTAGGAAGGACCATAAGAAGTTTAGCTGGTAGCAATACCTAGTCCGTTTGAGTTTATAATGAACGTTCAGCTTGGAGGGGTCACTTGTGAAGTAATGGTAAGCTTAGCAAACTCATAAGTCCAAGGTCGGGTTCACAACCCTCCAGCTGGCCTGAGGATCGGTTCCTTGGTTATTTACTCATTATGTTCCGGGTACTCGTTAAAGATTTCTGTCCTATACCTCTAAAGTTAAAAAGGCTGGTCTTGGTTATAAAGGAAGTAAATAATCCTGTGGTACAGTGGTTAGCATATCAACATTGTGCACCCAAAGTCGCAAGTTCGCAATACGGAAGGTTGCTTTAGGATTTTAATAATGGGAGTAAAATATCCTTCGTTATGCCGTCCTTCAGGGGGAGGAAAATATGACGGTGCAGAGACTATGCGGTGTCGGGTACTCGTTGTAAAGGGAGTTTCAGGGTTATGTAGCCAAACTGAAAATTTGAACTATATAACTCAAAACAAGAAAAAAGTTTCCTCTGGAGTCTGCAAACGCTTTGTATAGGAGATATTGACACCTAAAATTTTTGATTATTGTGAATTATTTAGGCTTAGTAAATATACAAAACTTATTTTATTCGTTTCTACTACTTCATTTATTAATTGTGAACATTAAGATTCACATCAAACGTACTTCAAAGTGATTTCCTTGAGAATTTAGACAGGCCCGGTATCTTTCTTCAACAGCAGCAGTGGCAGAACGGTCTTATTGTTTCACAAGATTCAATTATCTCTCTTCCTAAAGAGTTAAGTTCATCGACTTTCAATTAGATGGTTGTCCTGCACATTACGGACGATGCCCAGGACAATAGCTAAATGTTAATTATCCCGATGGATCGGCCGTGCAGGATCAGTGGCTTGGCCTGTACGCTCTCCAGACCTAACACCACTGGATTTTTTTTGTTTGGGGTGAAATCAAACAAAAAGTTTAATGTAATTAGCCATGAATTGGCGTTAAATGAATAAACAACGATGTGAAAAATTAATATGAAAACAAAATTAATGTTGTTCCAATAATTTTTATTTTTTCTATTTTTAAAACATAGATTGATTGACCTCTTTTTAATCCCTGGACAGAAATATTTAATTTTCCCAAACCCTTTGATTTCACGCTTTTCATGCAGATTTTGTTATTTTTTGTTCGATTCTTCAGAGAAGTCCGTAAAGTCTTGAATTGCACCGTACTTGAGTGCATCCAAGAGGTAGAGTGAAAGGAGTGCATCAGGCTAAAAGCAGAGCTGTTGACTAAGACGGGAAATGTAAAAGGAATGATCAAAGGTATATGTTTCAACTGCTTCCAGGGAAGGATCGGGGAAAACCTCCCCTTCTTAGAACTTAGTCGGGATAAAAATAAAAAAAGACTCCCACTTAACAATATTTGTTGGAAGCGAAAGGTGGGAAATAATCGCAGAATGGTGCTAATGGGTCTAGGGTCTAGTGCTTCTAACTTAGAGGAGATAGATTCACAACAAAGTGTGCGGGTGGATTTGGAAGTTTGATTAAGAGCCTAATAACTAATGCTAAGACCGTATTCTCTGCCAGTAGCTTTCTAAGATTAAACTCTTTCTTCGTGAAGGGTGTATCAATAAGTCTTAAAACAGAACAGTATTTTCCTATACTACATAAAGTTAAAAAAAATAATAAATTTAAATATTTTTATTTGAAAAGAGAAGATATGTCCAGGGCCGGGACTCGAACCCGGGTCGCCCATTTCACTAGCCTGGAGCTCTGCCAATTGAGCTATCCTGGTTCGCCTCTCGGTCATAGACATATACTTTCTTTTCACTGATCCCATGTGTTATACGTTTTCACAATTTGAGAAGTTCACGAGGGGAAGAATTTGAACATTATTTTAATTTAAATCTTGTCGACTTACGTCATATATATTATTATAATTTATTTTATTTGCTATTGATTGTATTAATTTTCAAATTTTAAGACCCAGGAACGGTCATGGGCTCACTGCTCGGTAGAGACTAATGGGTTTTTAAGATGAACGGTTGTGCAATTAGGTGATTTCACCAAGATTACACATTTAATCGCCAAGTTCACCCTCCCCTATTTTTTTTATATTTATTATGTTATCTCACTTTGATAAGAAAATAATACAATAATTTAATTTACTATAGTAGAACGAATTAATCACAATTGACGATACAACGATTTTTTTTTCATTTTACATTAAAAAACATCTTTGCTTCAATTATTGAAAAAATACAATCCAGGAAGGGTTATAGCCTCAGTACATGGGAAAACTACGAATTATACGACAACGGTTGTGCAGTCCAAGAAGATGGTTTGACAAACCACTTTCTTGAACTGCACAACCGTTGTATTAAAGTTTAAACGTACAATTCGAAAAAGAGTTCTAAGGATGACGTTTTATGTTATTATTACTGTTAAAGTAAATAGTTTCAAACAAATTGTCATATAATATATTTATTATATTATGAAATATTATAATTATATGATCGAGGCCAACAAAGAAAGTTTACTTATGATAACTAGTTTCTTAAAATTAAAAAAAAAAGCTTTACCACTAAAAGCCATGAAGCATCTTGGGGCAAACACATAGTAGATGCTGCAGAACAATTGTGCAGGGTGGTGATTTGTCCGTGATCACGCTCAATTACCACGGTTTCCCCAATTAAAGGTACCATCTTTATAGAGGCTGAGTGAGCCACAGGGGAATCTGTACATACTACAGGTTACATCCGGTTCATCAACAGATTAAATGATTTGTCTGCCACAGCCGGAATTGAACTAGGACCTTACAGCTTTACAATTCAGCACTGTCGTACATATAGCCAAAAAAATGATCTTTATGAAGGAGAAAATGGCCGGGTGGTGATAAAAATAAATTCTCGAATTGTAATAAAATGTTTATTACAAACCAACGTTGTAGGCCTTCATTAAGATTGAAAGCAATATTGATAATTAAAAACAACTTAAATTAAAAATGAATACAATAATTGAATTAAGTAATTACATTAATACCCATAATGATTAAAATTGTATTAAATGAATTATTAATGTAATAAGATTAATACATTCAAACTAAATAATAAGAATTTTGAATGAAAATAGTTGACATTGATGAAATATGTGGAAGAAAATGGTCCGGGTAGAGGTCAATAAATTTCTCTTTGATATGGAGAAATATTTATTCAGTAGCCAACGATTCGACCTACTTTGTAGGTCTTCTTCAGGGCTAAATATGCAAAATACAGAAAATTGAAAATTTATAAAAAAATGTCTTTGCTTAACAATTTTTTAATTTTCAATTGTCTGTATTTTGCATATTTAGCCCTGAAGAAGATCTACAAAGTAGGTCGAAACGTTGGCTACTGAATAAATATTTCTTGATATTCAGAGAAATTTATTGACCTCTACCCGGACCATTTTCTTCCATATAAATAATAAGGACTGTTTATTATCCTAATTTATTATCTATTTTAACTTTTAATTAGTACATTCTATTTGTATTAATAAATATATTATTCTCTTTATCCAAATAATTGTTTTAAATATTATTTTTATCATTACGATTAATTTACATGCTACTTTTATTTTTCTATACCTTTTTTATTCCATTAATTATATATTTTTTAAATATATTCATTTGAAAAGAAAAGATATCTCCAGGACCGGGACTCGAACCCGGGTCTTCCAGATCACTAGTCTGGGACTCTACCATTTGAGCTATCCTGGGCCCTAATGAAGCACGCTTCTCGGCCATGGTCATATCTTTTCTTTTTTCTGATCCTAAGTCCCCGCGTTCTTGCATTTTGCGAAGTATACGAGAGGAAGAATGTTCTTTGAACATTATTTTAATTTGGATCTAGTTGACTTACGTCATTATAATTATTATAATTTATTTTATTTTAGTTGTTACTAATTTTCCCGGTCCTGGACATATCTTTTCTTTTCAAATGAATATATTTAAAAATTAGTAACAACTAAAATAAAATAAATTATATATTTTTTAATTTAGTTTATTCAGCCCTGACGGAGACCTGAAATGTGAATGGAAACTTTGATATCTAATAAATACTTTCTTGTTATAATTACTATACTACTCCAACCCATGGAGTCTTGAGTTCACTACATGGTAAAGACAGCACTCTTTCTAAGACGGTTGTGCAAGGAGGTGATTTGTCCGATATAACGCTCAACTGGCAGATTTTTCCCCTGTTAAGCCCTATTTTATAGAGACTGAATGCACCCCAAGAGGGTCTGCAATACCCACAACGTCCATCCGTGACTGTTAACAAATTAAATCATCTCTCCTGCTCCATTTTTTAACTAAGATACTCGTATACTATAATTATTTTTTACCTATACCCTGATCATTTTTTTCTACATAAAAATTATAAGGTCGTTCAATGGATTAATAAAAAAATACTTAGAATTCTAATTTATTTTATTCCATATTTAATTGGATGTTTAATTTAAATAAGTTAGGTTTATAGTTTAAATTTATTCGAAAAAAAAAAAACAATTTTTTTTTCTTTTTATACTTCTGGAGTTATTGGAGATGACACAGTTGAAGCAGACACCATAACCTGATTGTTCAAATTTTTTAAAACTTTTATAAAACTTTCCAGACCATTTGAGACAGAAGAATGCTTTTAAGAACGAAGGTCAAAATATTCAGGAAGTTTCTATATATATATATGAAACCGGATATTGTTTCGTCGCAAAGTGGGTTAAAAGAAAAAACTTGAAACATTGAACTTAGCTGCGCTTGAAATATACGAACTTTTAAAAAATCTTATTTAAACAATCTCTCTATTATATAAAAAAGTTTTGACGTAAATTTTTATCGACGTTGCCTAGCAACGGATCTAGGGACTACTTTCTGTTGGGTCTTTGTTCGTGTCCGATCAGTTGAATCACAAATATTTTTTTTAAAATTGGAAAATCACAAAGCCCCTGTTCCTGACTTCTTAAGGCCATTACAAAAAATATCACTGTTTTTTAATTTAAATGGTTCGTTTAAAAAAAATAATAATAAGCTACATCTTATTCTATTAAGCTAGTAGAACGAACCTCTCTTAATCCGAAAATGACCAGCAAGAAGTCGTAACACGTAAGGAATCTTTGTTACATTAAACAAAGTAAATGCACAACGGTGCCACTTGTTGTTTATTTAACAATGCTTTTATTAGCTTTCATACTCCTATGTATCGATTATTTTTATAATTTATATTAAGTTAACACCTAAGAAGCGTACATACATCAACAATTTTTTTTTTAAACACGTTAAATTTATTTTTTTCTTTATTAACTAATAATTATTAGTTATTTCAATGTTGAGAAAGCAATGAAATAAGAATAAGATATTTTTCTTTAATATTATTGTTTATTTATATTTTATATTTAATTAATGAATTAAAAATTTTATACTTCAAAGTACAGGGGACTATCTGGCAGCATCAGATAAAGAAATACAAATATAAAATTGATATTTCCTTCTTATAATCTGGAAATGGGGACTTACATACCAGCATATTGGTATTTTAATATTTTTAAAAAATTGAATTTATTTTTTTTTTTTTTAAATTGTATTTTATCTACTAAATATTAGAGTGTTATAATTCTGTTACCTACAAATTATTTTTAATTTTAATCCTATTGCTATAGTTTAAATTATTTATTTATGTGTACTTAAATTATATTTCTCTTTATACCTTGTTTATTCTAATTATTTTAGTTTTATATATATTTTTCTATTCTGTATTATATATATATATATATATATATATATATATATATATATATATATATATATATATATATATATATATATATATATATATATATATACATATGTACATTGTATGTATATATACATACCTATATATATATATATATATATATATATATATATATATATATATATATATGTACATTGTATGTATATATACATCCCTGAAGAAGAACAACAACGTGGGTCGAAACGTCGGTTTTTAATAAATAGTTTCACTTTTTAACTATTATTTATATATAAATTATTTTTTTAACTTCTTTTTAATTTAAATCACAAATTAATAGGGCCCAAATATAACAGAAAAAAACTTTTTCGGATTTATTGTGTATTTTAAACAAGTGGATATCGACATTTGTGATAAAATTTAAGCAGTGATAATTGAAGTTAGTGAGATTCCGACTTCAAATGAAAAAGATCCGTTGGATTTTGTGTATTTCTTGAAAATCACAACAAGAAGATGTGCAATAATGAATGTTAATAATATAAAATTAAAGCAGTAATAATTTAAATTAATTTAATATAAATTAATAAGATTTTTACAGTTAATAGAAAGCTGATAAGGTATAAGGTACACAGCTGATAATAACACCATGTTCTAATTAATATGTAATCTCATGTAATATAATCTTGAATACTAAAATCAGATAGTAGAACGCTAAGATATCAGGTACGCAGTAACAAGAACACCTATTTTAGAGGTACGTTAATTATGTAGGGAATAAACGTACCTGAGGTAACGTCCAAAGTCTTCCTCCTAGAACTAACTTGCCAACTTTGTGAAGTCCTCGAGTTACTTCGCTACAGATTCAGGAACCGGAGCTTTCGACTTCCTACTGATATACAAGAGTAATATCTATATCAAACAAATATATAATTAATATTTGCTTGATATTTTTAGGAAACATTACTTGTTTTCTTCAACAGAACCAATATTCAAACTTTGAAGTCATCACAATTATTGCGGATTATGAGTATTTTTATTAAGAGACATAACTATTTACTAAGAGGCATGAGTGGACACCGAAGCAACTTGAAAAAAAACTTGTACCATTACAACACATGAAGGGTTTTGTTTGATGAGTTTAGTACACGGTTGAGACTGTATTGTTTCCAGGACAACGGTTGGCAGAGAGATAATTTATCCGAGATCACGCTGAACCGCCAATTAAGGATACCCAATCTATCTAGACTGGGTTAGCGTAAGTAGGTTCAGCAGATCCCACAAGATAAATCCGTGGCTGTTAAAAAAATAAATAATTTATCTGTCATAACTCGATTTGACCCTGGAACGTTCAGAATAACAACTCTACACACTGACTCCAAAACAACAGGAAACCAAAATACCTGCCTGCATTTCGCTAGTTCAGGGATCATGAAGACAGGTAGAGAAAAAAATTACTAAAAAATAAAATAAGAAGAAAATGGCCCGGGTAGAGGTAGGGTTGGGCCATAGTCGATAGTTAATATAGATATATCGATAGGGGATGCATATCGATTGTCGCTATCGATAGTACCGACTAATTGCGACATTACTCCGAATTTACTAATTGCATTATATTGAGTAGTACACTTGCGCAACCAATCCAAATTCGCGAAATTGACCATTGGCTCTTCTAGGTTTTTATAACCTTGACTTTAATCTTTTTCTACAATTATTAAATGTTCAACTAGAAATGCTAGTTTTTCTTTCGGGAAATATGTGGCTCAAGGAGCACGCATGACTCTTGAAATTTACTATTTTGTTATTTTTCTTTTTTGAAGATTTTATTCGTTCATTGTTATTGTAAACATGCAAATTGTAAATACTTTTTAAAATTCAAATAAATTAGTTTTTTTCTCATCTTTATGATATAATCTTATAATTTATAATCCTGCGAATTTCAAATATTAGGTAGGTAATTGAATTTAATTAAATTAGTTGAAATTCTTTATTGAATAGTCTTGGAAAAAAAGGAAGGAGCTATCGAAAAACTATCGATAGTTTTCAGCCGATAGTGTTCACAATCGACTAACGCCCAACCATAGGTAGAGGTCAAGAAAACTCTCTTATAGAGGGAGAACTTTTTATTGGTAAGTCAACGTTTCGACCCACATTGCAGGTTTTCTTCAGGGATAGTTGATGTTCGGGGGCTGACACTAGACTCAAAAAATAAAATAAGTACTAAAGCCCAGCAAGACACAAACCAAAGAAAACATACTACTACCACCGCCATGACCCAAATACAACTTAGAAATCATAAGGAAGTGTCACCTGTGGTTTAGTGGTTAGTATGGCTCCGGCTTGTGACCTTAGGATTTTTTAAAGGGAGTAAAAAAATCCTCAGTTTTGCCGTTCTTCTGAAGAAACGTAAAATAGTAGGTCAAAAACCGGTGTGAGTGCCAGGTACTCCTTAAAAATCCGTATCCTAATTAAATTTGGATAGGCTAAATTTAGGGTTCCATTGTTGCACCATCCGATTAGCCATAGCAGCATAAAATGACGTTAAATGAACAAAAATCAACAAATCTCAAGGAAGGTTAGAGGGTAACTACTGGGGAAGGTTGAATAGAAAAACTGATAATAAAAAAATATAAAACTCCAAAAAGAACAAAGTATAATAAAAATAATCAGGCGTTCGGATTTATACCAGTAATATAAACACGTAGAAGAATTATTTTTGTCCGTTCATATAATATAAAGACATGTTAAATCCTATATTCCTGTAATCAACGATTCCGTGGACTCAGGTCATAAAATGGCTAGTATTTAGATTCCTCTAACAAATAAGTTACTTGATTTTCTCTGATTTATTAATTATAGTTATAATTGATGACACATATATTTTTGGAAATTTTTATCGTTACAAACGTTGCCAAACAGAATCGTATGAACGCCAAACGTAAAAAATGGGGGTTACTGAATGGAGGAATATAGGAAGAAAGGATACAGAATGAGTTGAGGATGCGCTAGTTAAGGATAATTACAAAAACATTGAAGATAATTATATCAGAATAATGTACGTCCATCTTAATTCTCCGATTCAAACTCTATTCTTTTAACATCGTCGAGACTTTTATGTTACTTGTTATCATTATTTTTATAAATAATTTTTTTATGCTTATTTATACACGGCATTCTGTCTTTTTATTTGTGTGTCATCAATAAATTTTAGTTTATTTATTCTTTTCGTATAGTAATTATAGGACAAGATGTTCGTGAAGGAGAGTAATAAAATGTGATAAATTTTATAACTTTCAGATAGATAACGTGGTTACTAAAAAAAAAAAATTATCCAGTATAAGGAAAGAACAACTTGAAGACTCATGGGTTTAGTAGATGGTAGAAACAGTACTGTTTATCAGACAACGGTTGCGCAGGGTGGTGATTAGCCCGAGATCCCGATCAACCGACATGTTTCCCCCTATTTTGGGTACTCACATTATACAAGCTGGGTTAGCCCCAAGAGGGTCAGTAGACCCCCAAAGTCCATCGGTGGCTGTTAACAAATTAAATAATTTATCTAACACAGGTGTATTAGAAGCCGGGTACACAGTTTATAAAGGCTGGGTGAGCCCCAGAAGGTTAAAAAATCTTACAGGGTCCTTCCTGTTAACAAATTAAATAATTTATATACAACTCAAGTTATTAAATTATATTTCGTTACTCCCAAATCTACACTTGCAAATAAACTTTAGCACTAAATAAGTATTAACTCTAATCATAAAAAAAAGTTCTAACGAATGATTTAAAATAAGGAAGAGCTGAGTAAATATTAAAATAACAACACCTTACTGAGGTAGTTCATGGAGAATGAACTAACATAGATTGACCAAGCAAATATTTGACTACTTCTGGAAGAAGGCCACTACAACGGGGGCCAGAGAACTACTTGGAAAAGTTGAGCATCACAGAGTCTCACATTTTAGAAGGAAGTGAATTTGGTAGAAGAGTGAAAAATCTGGATGAGTTTCAGGTTGAAGAAAGACCAGAGAAGGGTGTACGAAGTTGGACAGAGGATCAAAGGAAACGTGACAGTGAACGTATGAAGGGATATGTAGATAAGGAATATATAATATAAAGGAGACAGATAAAACTCCAGCAGAGGAAAGGAAAGCAATAAAGTTGTAACGTGATCCCAAGTGAATTTAATGCGGAATTAAAAAAAAATAAAACTAACTTGTTTTTAGTTGATAAAAAATAGGTAATACTATAAACAGTGTGAAAAATATCTATTATTTAAACCTTGTATTAAGTAGTTTAGTTTTATTTTTTTTAAATTTGAATTCTTATTATGTTTTAAATATAAATATTTTTTTATTAATTTGTTCATTGAAATTTACAACAGTATTATAACAATGAGGGGAGTGGCTCAGTGGTAGAGCACTGAGTTAATATGCAGGAAATCCTGGTACATATACCGCTGCGGGCCAAGACCTTTATTTAGTCTGTTTGCAGTTGGAGATGGATCATATGTGATCTAGGACCCTCCTGGGGCTCACCCAGCCTCTATAAAATGTTATAATAATAATGAAACATAAGGTCATTTCATACGAAATGTCCGTTTTTGTTATGTATATTTTCTATTTATTTATTGAAATTTACAACTGTATTTACGTTAATTAAAGTACTCAAATAGCAAATTTAATTTAGAGGGTCACGAGGCCATCTACTTTTCAGACGCCTTAGAGGATCATCGGAAACTGAAGAGGTTGCTTGGTTTGAAACTAGTGGGTTTGAATGGGAGTAAAGTTTGCTGTCTTATAGTACATATATATAAAATTGCTATTATGTTTATCTGAAGAATAATAATAATTATTTAACTAAAATCGGTCCATCATTAAAGCGCAAAACAAATCTAATAAAATATGAACATACATAAAAAAAATAACAAATAAGAAGCAGAATATGCTGGGCCTGCCAGATGAAATGGAATAAGCTAAATTTTTTTTAACTGATTAATTAATTATTGCAATAAATTATAAAATACTGAAAACAATCATTATTTTATTAACGATGCGCACATACATGCGCACTTGTGTGTGTGTGCTTGCTACTAAAATTAATGAATATAATCTTATCAGATACATAGAATATTGATAAAATCAGCTTAGCATTCTATAATGTAAAATCATAAACACGATTTAAAGAAACTAAACATTTCTGATATTAATAACTATAAAATAAAGAAAATGATATTCCTCTAGCAAGAAAAGAGATAGCTATGAAGAAATAATTCTTGCAAAATAGGGCTTATTCTCAAAACATATAAAATTACTTATCTGCAATAAAGATTTAAAGACAAATAAAAAGCAATAAGAAACAACGAAAGATTAAACCCTACAAAGGAACAGTGTTAGAAGTGATTTCTCTAAATATGTCAATTCGCCCTTAAGCTCAACCGAGTGAATCGTATAAAATTTTATTTCGAAGTAATATCACCTATGATGTTTCATTTTTTTTTTAAGTTAAATTAAAAAGTATATAAAATTCAGAGGTCGGAATGTGGATGGGGGGAGGGGGGGGGGGTTTAAGGGTAAAAAACGGTTTATCTCGATTTCCGGCAAAACTACAAGTCCTATGGAAAAACTTTAAAGTTGTAGGTAATAAAAAGATCTACAGCTTTTGTATTTACACTTTTTTTACATAACCTCAAAATGTATGTGAAAAATTCAAATAACCAAGTTTTGGGTTTTTTATTTTTATCTTTTACAAAAAAAATTTCTTTTTTTACGAAATTTGGTGAAAACTTGCCTTTTTATTTCCCAAACACGCAGTAATTTTTTTTTTTTTTGATTTAAAATATTTATTTTTTCATCTTATTTTGACGTATTATCGAAAAAGCACCCTAATTTTCAATCGAAATTCTCACGTCAAAATATCTGCTTTTTTAAATAAGTCTGTGGGATTTTTGTTCGTTGAAATATCTTTTTTCTGATGGTGTAAAAAAAATATACATTACTACAGTAAATGTTCTCAGAAAATGCAAAGAAACGAAAAAAACTCGAATCTGAAATATTTTTTTAATATCAATAGATGTTTTACATTTCCAGAACCTGGCTTGAGAAAACAAATGTCATGATTATTTGAATTTAATTGATTCAAAAGGACCAAAAGGTCAATATCTCGACCCACAACAAGGACAGTTTTATTAGTATCTTTGCCAATATCTATCGAGGTCTTGTACATTGTACATAAAGATTTTAAATACAAAAATTTCGGATTCGAGATTTTTAAGTTTCTTTGCATTTTCCGAGAACATTTGCCATAGTAATGTATATTTTTTTTACACCATCAGAAAGTAGAGATTTCTACGAACAAAAAGCCCACCGAGTTTATAAAAAAAACAGGTATTTCGACGTGAGAATTTTCGATTAAAAATTAAGGTGCTTTTTCGATAATAAGTCAAAATAAGGTGAAAAAATAAATATTTTAAATTAAAAAAATTACAGTGTGTTTGGGACATAAAAAGGTAAATTTTCACCAAATTTTGTGAAAAAAATGTTTTTTTTTGTAAAATATAAAAATAAAAAACCAAAACTTGGTTATTTGAATTTTTCACATACGTTTTGAGGTTATGTGAAAAAGTGTAAATACAAAAGTTGTAGATCTTTTTATTACCTACTACTTTTAAGTTTTTTCCATAGGACTTGTATTTTTGCCGGAAATCGAAATTAATCATTTTTTACCCTTAAAACCTCCCCCCCTTCCACTTCCCGACCTCAGATCGCCCGTAAATTATTTTTCCTTCCATTTTTGATATACTCTCTTCTTTTTCTAATGGGCTTCATCCTACTATTATTTTTTGGTTTCAAAAATTATCGACCCTGGTCTAACAGTAGTGAACACCGAAACAAATAAAGTTTACACTTATTTTTTGGTTTAATAACAATGGTTAAATAATTTTACTAATTAAATTTATTTTCTAGTACTTTTAAAAGTCAAAGATTGAAATGTGACTATTAAAATTATTTAACCATTTTTATTTTTTTTAAAAGTATACTATTTTATTCGTCTCGGTTTGCACTACTATGACCAATCCTCTGTAGAACATCTTCTCCAACATGTGTTTGGTAATATCAAACAAAGTATGCTTACAATTTATTTCATGATACATTGCTAAAATTATAATAACAAAATGAAATGTTTAAATTCAATGGGGGAAAGAATCGACAGTACACTTTTATTTACCCAAGAGTGAACGTAAATATTCCGTTAAAGGTGATTTTACGGGTTTCGGATTGTTTGGTAATACATATAGGCAAGTTTGTAAACAGCAATTGAAGGTTTCGGTATCAAGGATTCTCTAGGTTTTTTATTATTATTATTGTTAAAGTACATGATTGTATCGCTTATTAATTTATAATTAATGTTTTATTATATTTTTTCTTTAATGCTGTATCCTCATTATGACTAGGCGCCTAATCCTTTGGTGTTGCATAACAGAATGTGAAGATCTTTCGCTGGCCTATCGAACTATCGGACGCTAAGACCATGACCTCTAAAGGATATATTCAGGATATATGACTATTTACAAGATTGACTTCATTTCAATTTTAAAAAAATCAATATTCTATCATCTTCCACCAGGATTCTTTCATCTCTTCAATTTGCACCTTCTTCTTCTCTCCGACCATTTTAGCCTGTTATCTTAACCTTCCTTCCTTAAAGTCCATTCTCAACTCTTTTTTGCTAAAAATATATTTCTCTTTCGTGCCCTCTTCTCTTACTTTTCATTTCTTTCTTAACTTCTTGAATTCAGGATGCTGATTTCTTGTTCCAAAAATATTTGAAAAACCGCATTCATTCTGAATTCATTAAAAAAAAAAAACTATCGCCTCATTTTATTTATTTGATTATGTTATCAATGTTGCGATATGGTTGGTCGTGCAATACAGAATGTCCGTTTTTTAAGGAAGGCTATTTAGTAATACAACTTTTTGAAATAAAAAAGTTTTTTATTCAAAATATTTATTCTCATTTTCTAAACATTTTCCCAACATGCTATCGAACTTTCAATCTCAGAACTGGATAATCGAAGGTTTTGTGATGAAATTATTTTGGAAAACATTACTCTTGAAGAGGTTGCCCATATTTCTGAACATGTGGAAATCTGTCGGAGCTAAGTCTGGCGGATAAGGTGGCTGTAGGAGTTCGTAACCCAGCTCGCTTAGTTTCTTCACTGTCTGTCGTGAAACATGAGGTCTGTATGAGCATAGGTCCTTCCAATTTCAATATCTCTGCAGTACGATGAGGATGTAATATGATGAAACTGAAAAGAAACTGCTCCTCCATTTCTTACCAAACACTAACTAGACAAAAAAAAACCTGTACCACTACAACCCATGAAAGGTCTGGGGTTCAGTACACGGTAGAGACTGTATTGTTTCATGGACAACGGTTCTGCAAGGAGGTGACTTGTCCTAAGTCACGCTCAACCACCAGATTTCTCCCCTTATTTTGGGTACCCTATATTTACAATATTTTATAGAGGCTGGATGGGCCCCAGGAGGGTCCTAGATCCTATATGATCCATCTCCCGCTGCAAACAGGCTAAATAAAAGTCATGGCTTGCAGCGGGATTTGAACCAGGATTTCCGGCATGGCAACTCTTCCCACTCCGCTCCACCACTAACTGGACAAACTCCCAATTACAAAAGACTCATATACTTGACTATTATAAGACCTATTTGGACTCACGGAGTAGAACTTTGGGGCTCCACTAAGCCATCCAATTCCTCTCATATTCAATCCTTACAATCCAAAATCCTTCGTAAAATCCTCAACGTTGTTACGAATAAAGTCATCCATAATGACCTCAATGTCCTATTTGTTGCTAATTTGGCCCGAACCCGATGTCAGTCTTTTCATGAAAAACTTTATACCCACTCAAACTAATGCTATTATTTTGACAATCCTCCGAGGGGTCTGAAAAGAAGATTGCCTCGTGACCTTCTAAGTTGAATTTGTTATTTGAGTACTTTAATTAACGTAAATAAATTTCAATAAGTAAACAGAAAATAGAAATAACAAAAACGGACATTTCGTATGAAATGACCTAATGTTTCATTATTTCCTCATTTCCGGGATCCCGTAGCTGTTAGTTAATCTAGAATTTTGCTAATAACTAGACCAATGGATTCATGCAATGGTCCATCTACATCACTATCCTCTCAGTGTTCGTTATCATGCAATATTCATGAACAATTTCATCGCTATTAGCATCGGGTACCCTTCATCGCCCGGAAGTGGCTACTCGTTCGTGTTCACTTCATGACGATCAAACTCTTGAGGTTAATTACCAGCCTCGGCGATAAGGAGTTCGTCTTTACATTTTTTTACGAATTTTTTTATAAGTATAATAATAATTGATAAAAAAATTGTAACCAGTTCTAATAATCGAGGGTATATTTTATATATTTAGTTTTATATGTATTTATTTCAAGATCCATTTCCAATTTTTTCATGGTCATAGATCACCGCCGAAAATACAATTTTTGAGCTGTGTCACTTGAAATATTAGAGCGATATGATTATTGAAAGAAATGTACGAAGTTAGAATTTTACTAACACGCCTACTTTCAGGTTTTCTCTTTTAGTAGGTAAGGATAGTAAATTTTCATAAGTGACCGGGTCACGTGACAAAATGGCTGGTTAGCGAGTAGTTGAGATAGGTAAACATTTAAATTTGGTGGCATAATTGGTGGACGCAACTAAATTAGCAGGAAACCGGTTGATTAAGGTTACGTCAAAGTAGAAATTAAAATTTCCCACTAGACATCATAGGTCACATGACCAAATTATTTTTATTTTAGAAACACCTGTTTATAATATAAAATTAAAAAACAACATTGTTTGGCAACAAATTGAGTAAACCAATGAAGGTGTAATATCTACCATTATGCCTATTTTATTTAATATTTAAGAAATATGAATAACTTAACAAGAAAGTGGATCCATTTTATTTTCAATTACACTGACTCGATAGTTTGAGAAATGAATCATGCCAGAGTTTTAACGACTAACTTATCATTATAATTTTTAAGTTAGCAGGGTATTTCAGTGGTAGGACGCTTAGTTGCCGTCCCTAAGGTCCCGTATTCACATCCGACTGTGACAGATAATTTATTTTAACTGTTAACAGCCAGGGGTGGACCTTATGAGATCTGGAGATCCTCCTGGGGCTCACCCAGCCTCTACAAAGTGGGTACCATCAAAAAGGGGGAAATCCTACAGCTGATCAGCGAGGAAACCAGGTTGAGCGTGATCTATGACAAGTCACCTTAACGCACTACTGTTGTTCTAGAAGCAGTACAGTCTTTACCACGTGCAGAACCCAAAACCCTTCAGGGGTTGTAGTGGTACAGTTTTTTAATTATAATTTTATTTTTTGAAGGAGTAAGAGAGAGAGATAAATTAGAATATTGAAAGAGTTCTCATTTCATTAACAAGCCTTTAAATAAACTTCTGTAAAGCTATTTAAGAATTTAATAGCCCCTTAAGAAAGAGCTAATGACCAATTGAATTAAAACGGCACGAGATGAAGAACACTTTCAGAATCTCTAATCTATTCGCTACCTGAATTTTTTAACTTTAAGATATATAAAACAGAGAACAATTTTGAGTATAAATCGTTACAAAGCGTATTATTAATATAATATTCAATAAGTAATTATTTCTGCTTATTCTAATGTTCAGATACTATATATAATTTATATAAAATTTATAGTGTGTAAAATATATCTGTAAGAATGATTGTTTGGGCTTCGTTTTTGTAACTCGGGACTCCACCCACAAATTTAAAATACATAAATTAGCTCCTGTTTATACTGAACCCTACATTTCTTCTTAACGTTTGCTAGGACGGTGTGTTCCCGAGCCATCCACTTGTTATAAGAATTCAATGTCATTTTGCAGTACTCGTAGAAAAGGGCTAGTCCATATACTTCACGTAGGCATTAAGGGTAAGGAGCTCACAGATCAAACAGCCCGAGAGGCACTTACGCTATCTGTCCGAGGCACTACGGTTCTCACTCTATCAGGACTTAGTAGACTTCTTAAAATGGAAACTTCAGTGAGATGGGGAGAAAGCCATCCTAGTAAATTAAGGAGTATTAAAAAATCAGTAAGGGCATGGCATACATACTCATTACTGTTACCGCAGCAGCCGTACAGAGGAGGTAGCCATGGCCAGCTTGAGAATAGGCTACACTCGGCTAACCTATTCATATATTATTAAAAAACTGGCACCTCCTTCATACCAATATTTAACGCCGTCTTTACAGTTAATCATATTTTGGAATGACGTAATTACTACCTTCCACAATAAATAAAACAAGACTAGCCCAAAAGTTATCTGAGAGACTTGGTTACTGTCTGAATTATAGCATTATCTCAAATTGTATCTAAATTTTCTCAATCGTCCAGCTTAAATGTGTGTGTGCGTGAATTTTTATTTCTTTGTGTGTCATTTATCTATAATATATATACAAACATTCATTCAAGCAAACCATAGGCGTTGATGGCCTAAGCATTTTACGCCTTTAAACACCAACAAACATGGTCTGGGTTTGTTTTATTTCTATTGTTCTAATTGGGCAGAATGCAATTGTTTTTAATTAAAAAATCAATTCTACAGTTGTTGATAGATAACATTTCAGTTAGTTGCTAATTAATCTCACTGACAGTACAGTAATTAATTAAAACGAGATTTAGCCTCTTTTCATGAACTAGTTTTCAAATCTGGTCTGTTTTATTGTTCGCATTATTAGCAAGGAAAAAGATTTTTCTTTGTCAATCATGAGAAAATATGGATTATCACATTATAGCCATAATCTGAAACTACGTCAAAAATTATAGTTAAAATAATAATTTGTTTACTAAATGAAGATATTAAATATAACTCAGTGTAGAGTGCGGGGTCGCTATACTCGACAGTATACATAACATACATGTGTGTAAAAAGACCCACCCTTTCAGAAATATACTGTATGACTGTTCACGATATGACAGACAACGAATTAAATTGATAAAGAACATAATACTCAACCGAGGGACTTGGCCTGAGACAGAACGCACAATTTTCTCTAAATTTAAAACAGACTTACTATTGTTAATAAAATACATTGATTTTGATCAACTCTACGACCAATGAAGCCCTACCAGAAAAAGAAGACCAAATTGACTAGTTACATAGTTTTTCATGTTGTGTATTGTAACTTTTTGTGTATAATTTTTGTTTACTAATTACTGTCTTTAACCATAATATTATGTTTATAAGTTATTCATTAATGTTTTTAGTTATATAAATTTTTGCATAAAAACTTTCTTGCTATGCTTAAAATATTAATTTAATTTTTGTTATGTTATACTATTTTTTTAATAATTTATAATTACAAATTTTACTCGAAAAATATGTGTGTAAATTTATAAATATAGTAATTATATTTTTGCTAGACTATTATGAACAAAATGTAGGTTAACCAAAACTCAACCATAAGAAGATATCATAGAACCCAGCTTAAATTCCCTCTTGATTTTCCTCCCTGGTTCTATGAAGAATATTCCCAACCCAACGCAGCCCCCCCCCCCGAACTAAATATTGTTATCATTTTTTACTCTCCCTTTCCCTGACTGGTCTCGATTCCGATGGCTGTGCCTCGAGCCTAAAACAACTGAATTATTTTCTATATAAGTTCGTCCTACTCAATCTCCGGTGCTGTCCATATCTTTTCCACCTTTCAGCTTTGGTTTTGTGGAGTATAATTGTTTACCAAGTGTACACTAAGACTCATGAACTGCTTTATATTGGATCGTTTCCTATGAAATGTCCGTTTTCATTATTAATAAAATTCAAAGTGAAATTAGTGGACTTCTATAGTTTACTATCGTTACGTTTACAGATTGTGATGGGCTGTTAATAATCTTCTCTTTTGTGTTAATATTTTAAATCACTATAATTAAAAGAACATTGTTTAGTATCCCATTAAATATGGCCATCGAAACACGCGAGTTTCGTGAATTTTTTTTTGTTTAAACTTGGATACTTCGGTGATTTGGGGAAGTTGTAACGAACGGACCATTCGCTGCTGATTTAAAAAATTTTCATCAGGTGATACGGATTAATTCATAAATAATTTTTTTATCCATTCTACCCAGAAGTGCAACCATAACATCCACATCGTGCTGCAGGGATATTCACATTATGCAACAAAAACTTTTTTTTTTAAATAACCTGCATTGGTTAATTGAAAGGAATATACTCTCACACGACAAGACCATACCTCACGTTTCACGACAGCCAGTGAAGAAACTAAACGAGCTGGGTTACGAAGTCCTCTCACACCCACCTCATTCATCAGACTTATCTCCACCAGATTTACATATGTTTAGAAATTTGAATAACTTCCTAAAGAGTAATATTTTTTAAAATGATTCTCAAGTCAAAAACGCATTTTCAGTCTTTGTTTCATCACTAAACCCTGATTTTTTCAATTCTTGGATTTAAAATTTGGTAACACGTTGGGAATAATGTGAGTCAAATGGGTCCGCTAGGGCGCAGCAACGTACAGAAGTATACTGAAAATGATTACGCTGGAGGGAATTTGCCTTCATAATAAGCGGATTTTTTCCAATAAGTAGAATTTGAAGGCTGATACTCTAGCTGAGAAGGGTCGTGATCTGATCGGAAGAAAAATGAACTCTGAAGGTAGGAATCTTCCTTTTTACTATAGTCTGATTTGATTCTGGGTGTAGTTTTAGTTGATGATGTTAATTATACTAGTTAAATTTTTTTTCTGTTAGAAACGACTCGATCACTAAAAAGATGGGATTGTGAATCTTGTATTATATTTTAATTATTAGTTCAATTATGATTATTATTAGTTGTTGAATGCATCTTTTTTTTAATTAATATGGTAGTGTTAAGTTTTTGATTTGAGGCCGTTTTGGGTTTGTTTCTTTCCTAAGTTTCTTATATGTGGTCTCGACTGTACCTTGTTTCCGAACCAGCCCTTTCCAGGTGTTCACGAGGTCTAAGGGTTGAGTCGCAGTTAACAAAGTTGTTTTACTAAATAATTTTTCCTTTGATAAAAAATTATTTGTTTAATATAAACGATCTAATAATTGCTTAGCAAGCTTACACTAATCTGAAAAGACAACCTTTTTCATTATTAGAACCTCTCCAAATCATTTGATTTGCTTATTTATTTCATTTTACAAACATTGTCACCCTCATACTTCAATTCTTCCACCAATCTGATTCAATTTACATTCACCAATAAGCGATTACGTTACACTCCTTAAGGTTTATTAAGCACAGAAACGGCTGGTACCGACAGGTACTTCGTTACTCGTTAAGTCCCCCTTTATATCTGTCATTATCTTTTTTTTTTAAATATTAGTGTATTTTTAAGAGAATCGGATTTGTGGCCGGCTGTGGAAAATTATTATCCTCTTATAGCAACCATGGGAACCTCGATTCCTTGGTATAGAGTACAGTAAGTCTTTATCTGTACAGTTGTTAGCTGTAATCTATTTTTAACATGCTTATTATATATGCTTATTAGCTTCGCCTGTTTGTATGTGTGTAACGGCATTAAAAAAATCCAATTAAATTAAAAATTTGCACACTTCTCAAGGATCGATAACAATACAATAATTTAATAAGTTTTTATCATTATCCTTACCTGGATTTCAGGATTAGCGATATTTAATATTCGAAGCCAGGGTCTGTCTTGTGCCAATTAGACAGGCCAACGATGAAAAATCTTTTGTACTGAAAATACCTAATTCCTATAGTTTTAGGGTGCTGAATCCAAATATGATATTAAAAAAGCTGCATCACCCACAATTTCTTCACATTTTATAGTTAAATTTATTAAATTAAGCGATTTTTAAAGAATTGAACAGCTTTAATATTTAAAATAAATTACTGAAAAACTAGGTCAATTGGTGTGGAGTTGGTAGCACTGCTGAAACACATTTGCTGGCCATGTGTTAAAAGCCTTTTTTGGCCAGAATTGAAAAATTCAGGGGTTTTTGATGAAATAAAGTCTGAAAATGCATTTTTGAATTGAGAATCAACATTTGGAAGGAACATTTTTTATGTTGAGTTTCTGAACATACGGAAATCTGTTGAAGATAATACGAGTAAGTCTGGGGAATAAGGTGGTTGTGGGATAGGACTTGGTAACCCAGCTCGTTTAGTTTCTTCACTGTCTGTCGTGAAACTTGAGGGCTGCCCTTGTCTAGTAAGAGGATAGGTCCCTTCCGATTAACCAATCCAGGTTGTTTTATGATAAGTTTTTGTGGTATTGTGTAAATATCATAAGGAGAAATGAATATATTTAATACCGAACGCGGTTTCTTGAGCCGAGCGTCCGAGTTTAAACTCATAAAAAAATTTAAACGAAAAAGTATTACCATGGCCATATTTGATGCTATACTAAAAAAATATTATATAAATATATAATATAAAAAATATCATTTCTCGTTGATAAAATGATAAGGTATAATTGAATCCAATCCTTATTAGACACTGATAAGAAGAACCTGTGTACAAAGTTGTCGAGCGTGCTGCCTAGCGGATGGGATAACTATGTCGGGTGTTAATGGATCTACCTAAGCGACCCAATAGCACACAACACAACCTCAACATTAACATGGTAGTTACCACTAATTGCAACAACAAAGTTCCAAACCATGGTTTCATTAGTCATTTCTCTTCCTTTCTCATTCTCCTATCCACGCTTCAAATATACTTCAGCTGGATCTTTATTGCCATTCCTCCTAACTTGAATTGTTTGAAGTTGTGATTATTTGAAGGGGGGAATGTGACGGAAAATTATGAAGTCGCGTCACCGACATGCTCGACATCTCGTGAGGTGTTGCGCGACCTGTTTATGAGTAATAAACGATTTGTTCCAATCAACTTTGGTTTAATAGTTGTAAAATTCATACAAATAATAAATTAAAACACCAATAACCAGTTGAACTTTACGTTTCCCCCTTTTTTTTCGCTTTATATTTGTATCCACACCTTTCAAATAAAAAATTGATAATGAGCAGATTGGCTGAGAGTAAAATAAAACATAATGACATGATAGGCGAGAAGAAGAAGAGTACACAGCTCACCACGGAATCTTTGATTTCTCTTACATTTTTACTTTATTACTCAATTTTATTTACTTTTGAATATTTTTATTTCTTCTAAACAATAGGGTCCTGAAAATAATGTTATTTTTTTACATGCTTAAATATCTGTAGCGGACTGGCTCAGTTATAGAGCGCTGAGTTTCCGTGCCGAAAATCCTGGTTCAAATCCCGCTGCAGGCAGTACTTTTATTTAGTCTGTTTGCAGCGGGAGATGGATCATATGGGATCTAGGACCCTCCTGGGGCCCACCCAGCCTCTATAAAATATTATAAAAATAGGGAACCCAAAATAAAAGGGGGGGGGGGGCGATATGGGGGTTGAGCGTGGCCTAGGACAAGTCACCTCCTTGCAGAACCATTGTCCATGAAACAGTACAGTCTCTACCATGTACTGAACCCCAGACCCGTTCACGGGTTGTAGTGGTACAGGTTAGGTTTAATATCTGTTTCATCTTCTTTTTTTTATTTCTTACTTTTTATTTTACTGTTTATTTATGATTTTTCCTTTTTATAAATTTTAATAGCATTGTCATTTTTTTTGGATTAATATTCTTATCCGTATTTCGTTATAGTCCAGGATCCATGGTCCATTTTTGCACTTGATTAGTATCAATCTGAATCTTCGTGAACAGCTTTGTTTTGATGAGGCGCTCAACAATTTCCTGAGCGAAAAATCTCGATTGTGGTAGCTAAAAGAGGTAGCAAGGATAAAATATGTCGATTTGATGATTCTCAAAAATTTATTACTAACTGGTTTTTTTTTGTTAAATCTCAAGATAATTGTCTAAATTATTTGAAAAAATATTTGTCCTACAAAATGTATGGTTTGATCAAAGAGTCCCCTCCTTCCGATATGTATCGATAACGAAGTCAAAAAAGAAGTTAAAAAAAACAGCTGGTTAGTAATCATTTTTGATAACCTCGTTATCGATACACGTATTTATGAAATTTTTATGAAATGATTGAATATAAAAATCATTTAAGTATTTTTGAACTTAATGACTATAATGAAAATAAATTCCATTAACATTTATGTAAATTCAAATACATGGTATAAATAATAGAACTATATGCTAATTAATATTTAAATTAAATATTGGGTATATTGTATTGTGCTTTTGCAGTCCACCATATGTTTTGATTTAAAAATCAACTTGAAAATGTATATGTAGGCGGTCCCATCCCCATGTCAGCTTACTGCAATTAGCCACTGGTCCTCCAGGTTGGGGGAAACCCAGTACCGAGGCGTATAACCCGGTCACCCTTTCTTCTGAAGGGACATAAATATTCAGGAGACCAGTTGTTTCGAGGATACGGGGCCTCCATCGCTGGGCTAATAACCCGCATAGTAGAAAATTCTATTCACAGTAAACCAAATAGCCTCCAGGCTTCTCGACGCTGGAAATGGAATAAGATGAAGTAAAAGAATAAGAAGAAAATGTATATAATTATTGTTCTAAGTGTCAGTATATGTTAAACCCCGAGCAATGTTAAGGATTTAAATTTACAAATTTGAAATTGAAATAATTCAGACTATAAATTATTTTGAAATTAAAAAAAGAACACAGTTATTCCAAAGTAGTTAGTTTTCACTTCTGTCTACAGTCCTCATTACTGCAGATTTAAATCTTTTTTTTTAGTTATCGAACGCTATCGTTTTGGAAATATGAACTGTCCGATCGCTGTCAGTAAATATTAAGAAAGATTATGAAATAACATATACAAAGCTAAGCAAGTCTTAGTCCCCTAGCGAAGATTAAAGGGCAATGATAACATTAAACGATGTTGTATTTAGTCGCAACCGAGCTGTTTTCAATTTAAACCGATTTAGCTTCGAAAACATTCCCATAGCTTAAGTTTCCGTTCCATCGGAGTTCCGCATAGTCTCAAGGAATATAGTCCCACATTTCATTAATTAAACAATCTTAGCTCCTTACAACCTTAACTCCTTATAACCTTAGCTCCTTATAACCTCAATACCATTCGATATCTTCATTGACTAAGATTATTATTTATTTATTTATACTTTATAAGAATACGGCTAATCGGAAGATGCTACAGTGGGAGTCCTAAATTTTGCCTATTTAGTTATAATTAGGATAGAGATCTTTAGCGGGTACTTGACACCAAACAGGCTCGGGAGCACCATACTAAACCCCCTCCAAAGGACGGCATAACCAAGTATTTTTTACTCCTGTTAAAAAGTCTAAAGGCCACCTGCTGGATAGTACACCATGGATATCGAAGGTTACCACAGGTGACCTCCTATACTTAAATTATTTACTTTAAGTATAGGATCCTTTAAATTAGTTTAAATATAAATTGAAGATTTAATTAGTAATCCGTGTTATTATTTCATGAAGTTAAGTTGTCCACCGTTAAAGTTTTTGACCTGTTAAAACTAGTTTGATGAGTTGAAATTTGAATATATAAAATCTGTACCACTGAAACACGTGAACGGGTCTGGGGTTCAGTACATGTTAGAGATTGTACTGTTTCAAGGACAACGGTTGTCCAGGGGGGTGATTTGTGTTAGATCACGCACAACTACCAATTTTTCCCCCTTATTTTCGTTACCCACTTCATAGTGACTGGGTGACCCCCAGGAATCTATATGATCCATCTCAGGGTGCTAAAAGAATAAAAGTCTTGCCTGCAGCGGGAATTGAACCAGGATTTTCGGCATGGCAACTCAATGCTCTACCACTGAGCCACTTGACTCCCGTACATATAAAAACTCAACAAAAGTTTTAAGAGTAACAACACGGTTGTTATGCTTAGCATTACACCACACGTGACCCCATTCATGACCCCCAATAAAGACTAAGATTAGGTTTAGTATCGAATGAACATAGAATTTCATCAATTGGAAGAAATCAGTTATAAAAATATGTTAAAAAGTAGATTGATAATTATTTTTAAAAAATATACAACCCGAAAAGATTAAAAATAACGAAATAACATGAACCACAACAACCCAGGATGGGTCTTGGTTCCATCACATGTAACAGACTGTACTGTTTTTAGGACAACAGTTTATATAGAGAGGTGATTCGTCCGAGATCACGCTCTACCCCTACTCAGATTTTCCCCAAATCGAGGGTACCCGCTTTAATAAGCTGGGTGAGCCCCAGGAGTAGAGGTTCCACGGAGCCTTTCTTTGGCTGTTAACAGATTAACTAAATTTTCTTTCAAATAAAATCAGATAATTAAAAATTGGCCATAGAAATTGCATTGAAAGCGGAGAATTGTGAAAAGAAAATGAATAAAAAAATTGTTTTGTGAGGGAAAAATTACAATAGCAGGAAAAGGGCCGAAAAAAGAAAATAACTTGACTTAAAAAGAATGAAAAGATGGAAAGAAGAAGACTAAGAAATAAAAAGGAAATAATTGCTTGGACCCTAGATGGGTCTTATAACACAAAAAAAAAAAAAATGAAAGATTTCTTATTAAGATGAATTGCTGATATGAACCACTGACCGAAACAGTAAAATAAAGTACAAAATAAACTGTAAAAGTGTAAACATTACTTATTTAGGATACATTTTAAAATATAACAGTTGTAGATTTAAAATATGTAGATTTTAATAATAAAATCGAGAGAGGTTTCCTCAGTGTGCTGATATGGATTCAAATCCCAAAAAATGATAAATTTTTGAATCATTAAACAGTTGTAGATTTACATTAACCCTACTGGGGCTCACTCAGCCTCTATACTCCCTTTAATGTCTAATTTAATTGTGAAAAACCTTTCTGATCAGCTTCAATAATCATCAGTCAGAAAAAGTAAAGTCTCTGTCACATACTGAGCGTAAGAACCTTCATGAGTTGTAGTTTAATAAAATTATTAATTTTATATCATTTGAAATGGAAATATATCCTTAATCTTTGTTTAAGATAACATTATTTAATAAAAGTTATGCAAGATCTCCAATACATAATTGTTTTTAATAATATGGATAATTTAACAAAATACGTAAACCGTAACTTAAGCTATTTAGTTACTTAGAAGGCAACGTCTCATCGATTTTATGGTTTTTATATTTTTTGTTAGCTTGTTTATATAAAAAGTAAATATTTTTATGGTTTTTTTAAAAAACTTTAAATGTTAAGAAAAAGAGTCAATGAAGTTGTCGTAATCTTGATTGGTAGTGTTTTTTCTGTACATGAGGCATGGCTTTCTTAAGTAAAATGCCAGATAAACACATTGTGTCTTTTGAATCTTAAGAAACATGGACGAAACGTTTAAAGTCTGGTAGCAAATTTGATTCTATGTTTTAGTCGTAAATGAACCAATATATGTATTTTTTTTATGTAATGTGATATTTCTGCCATACACCGAGACGATTAAATATAAAAATTGTTCTTTTTATATCCATATATACCAACCACGATATGATATTTTATTATTATTCATGTGATATTTCAGTCACGTTCATATTTCAAAATTATATTTAGGTATGCCATAATTGTCAAAACAAACACAATTACTATCTCAAAGACAGTGATTGGTATCAAGACTATACTTGATAAAAAAAACCTGTACCACTCTACCCCTTAGTGGGGTTCAGTACATCTTAGAGACCGTACTGTTTCATGGACAACGGTTATGCAGGGAGGGGATTTGTCCTAGATCACGCACTACTACCACATTTTCCCCATTATTTTTGGAAACAACTTTATAGAGGCTGGGTGATCCCGAGGAGGGTCCTAGATCCCATAGGATCCATCTCCGGCCGCTAACAGATTAAATAAAATTCTTAAAACAGCGGGATTCGAACCTACGACTTTCGGCATGGCAACTCAGCGCTCTACTACTTAGCCAATCCGCTCCCTATACAAATAGTAATAAACATAATAAATCGATAATAATGATCAAAAAATAAAAAATTACATGTTGATCCTGATTCACACCATTTCAAATAAACCATAATCCTAACTAAACATATTTCAACACGCACCGAGCAATGAACAGCATTTGATGGAAATATGTTAGTATCGTAATGGTATATTACTTAATAAATTAGGACCGAAAATCTTTGGTAACAAATAGATAGCTCTTACTGTTTAGTACTTGGTTCTGTATTTATGTGAAGGTTTAAAGACCAACAATTTTTTTATAAGCAAGACAATTTATTATTGTTAATTGTAATAAAAAACCTTTACCACTACAAGATGTAAACGGGTCTTGGGTTCAGTACTTGGTAGAGACTGTACTGTTTCATGGACAACGGCTCTGCAAGGAGGTGACTTAGCTTAGATCACGCACAACCACCAAATTTTTCCCCCTTAATTTGGTTACTCACTTCATTGTGGCTGGGTGAGCCCAAGGAGGGGATGAGCCCCTAGATCCTTTATGACCCATCTCAGCTAACAGAATATAGGTCTTGCATGCAGCGGGATTTGAACCTGGATTTCCGGCATGGCAACTCAGTGCTCTAACACTGAGTCACTCCCTCACTTGATCATAATATATGTTAAAATTCTGACGTTTAAAGACATTGATAAAATAAGAAGTTGAACGAACGTAAAAAGTAACAGTGTCGAATACAGCCTAAACTTGTCCGTTTAGAACTTGAAATAAAATTCTCTTTGTTGTAGATAAAAAGAATTATAGGCAAGTAAAGTGTTAATGGTAGATGGATAGTGTTCCCCGAATTGGAATTCCCTACAATGACTTTGGGGAATTGGGAAACTTGCAGTTAGGAAAGTGGGGCGACCCTGACATTGCAGAAGAGTTACTGTTTAGACTCAGAGTGCAGGTCTTATCAGGAATAGTAAATTGATAATTAAACTGTTATTAAGCAATCTGATAATACTTGCTTAATTAGGCTAATCAGGAATAAGTGATGTTTATGGTCATATATTAAGTCGTATTTTCTTCAAAATAAGTTTTACCGGGGCTGTAGATATATCAATAATAGGTTCGCTAAATATTTTTAAAAAAACATTCACAACGACTAGAAGATTGAGAAGCCTATTTGTTTATTTAATGCCTCTTTATACAACAATGGCTAATTGGACGATGCTACAGTAGGAGTCCTAAATTTTGCCTATCCATAAATATTTAGTATATGGATCTTTAACGAGTACCTGACACAGTACGCCACCCCATTTTACGTCCCCGCAGAACATCATGACGAAAAGCGTTAATTTTCCCGAGGTCATTGTTTGGGCAAGTGAGGACAGCATTTAATTTCGTTTACTTAGATTAATATATGTTTATTTAACGTCACTTTATGCTGTTATGGCTAATCGGAGGATCCTACAGTGTGAGCCCTAAGTTTTTCCTATTCATGTATAATTTGGATAGGAATCTTTAACGAGTACCTTATTCAGCACAGGCTCGAGACGCCACTTTATGCTCTCACTGAAAGAAGGCACAACTAAGGGTTTTTTACTCCCTATAAAAAATCGTAAGGCCACCAGCCGGACTACGAACCCGCGATCTTGGGCTTCGAAGATTGTTATGCTAACCAGTACACTATTTTATTAGAATAATGGAAGCAAAATCTATTCGTTGTATTTCTGAGAATTTTCTGAATGTGTTGAAACGACGTAAGCTCAATTTGTTTTTAAGCCTCCTCAGCCTGTTATTACAAGGCACTTGGTTAGAGGCAGCCGAATATTATTGCAAGAGCTTCGGAAAAATTAAAGTCGTTTTTTCCAAACTAAATTCGGACTCTGCAGCAATAGAAAAAGCTAAATCCGTGAAGGAGAAACCTAGCTTGAAAAATAACTCGGCTTACATACCCTCAAATCCGTGATTTTTAATTCACTTGATAACAAAGCTCGAAATTCAAGCCATGCCATCAAAGAGCGTTGCTACTGTTGAAAACGGAATACAGAAACTAGAAGAAGCATCTGTAGAAGTTGGAACCACAATGAAGAAGAAATTGCAAGATGTGCTGAGAAAAAAGCCAGGCTGGAAAGAAATAATGCTCATGGCGAAAATCCACAGTGGGCTGAATGTGCCCTAGTAATTACCGATTATTGTTCTATTCACAGATCAAAATATCGGACGACACAAATCGTTGAGGAGACAGACATGTGGCACTTCGAGAGGTATATATTGCCCAATCGCTCAGGTATAAACCATTTTCCACACCCTTTAGATTTCATTGAACTGTCTGCTATACTGTTATATTGCATACGATACATCCAGTGGCGGATTAAAGGTCCAGAGCGCCCTAGGCAATAACTTTATCGGCGCCCCTGTACCGGCCATAAATGGCCATCTTAATTTTAACTGATTGTCAGCATCATAGCATCATGCTTGTATTATATTATAGATCAGCATTTAGTTCTTTCTTTCTTTGTCGATATGTTATTTTTTTTATTTATTTAAAAATTCTGAGCTCGCGCGCCCCTTGTAACTACGCGCCCCTAGGCACGTGCCTAGTTTGCCTTACGGATAATCCGCCACTGGATACATCGCTTCAGTTTGAACGCGGCCTACAGTGATTTTATAACAGTTTAGGTATAGGTATACTGGATAAATGGGGTCGATAGGGAATAATTTACTGCCTTAATGGATCGAAATATACTTATGATTATAATATAATTGATCCGAAATACACTAATCATATTTGTATATAATTTTAGTATGTTATGTAACCATATAATTAGGAGGGGAGAGATTTTACAATCCTTTCTTTATATCGTAGAAAAAAACAAAAACAGTCTGAATCAATCTCTCCTTGGTTTAACCGAGTATGAATAAATGAATACCCCAAGTAACAACCTAAGCAGCATGTGGACATAAGTAGGGTACACTGGGCACGGTTGTGCCAGGGTATGGTAGTGACAGTCGTTATAACCGCGAAACTATACGGAATATGGCGAAGAGTATAAGGGACGCCTCTCTTCCTGCAGGCCTGCAAGTCTGAAGGCTGTTTTTATATACAGATAGATTACCACGAATTTTTTCTTGTTATAAGTTGAACATTAGTTAACTACGAGTCATTACTTTTTAAGTAGATTGTTTGGTTGATTCTTGGCGATTTTTTGTTTTCGAAATTGTGCATTGGGTACGGTTGTTACATATATTTATTCGTTTCGTTTTGTGTTTTTTTGCTTTTTAGATGACCAGAAAACGCTTGCAGAAGACCGAACGAGCGCAAGCTTATGTAAATAATTATAAAAATCCTTATGAAGAAGTTAAAAGTGGGACTTCTTTACGGAGAGCTGCAGAAATGAATCAAGTTAATCCCATGTCGTTGTCACGATACCTTCGCAAACGTGATGAAGCCGGTGCAAATCACGATAGCAGCAAAATCAGCATGGGCTATGTTGCTCATAATAAAGTTTTTTCTATGGAGCAAGAACAGCAGCTATCAAAGTACGTCACACGTTGCGCAGATATATATTTCGATATTTCTGCAAAAGAGGTACGGAAGCTGGCATTAGATGTGACAAAGAAGTACAACATAAAACGACCTGCTGCTTGGGATGAGAATCAGATGGCTGGTGAGGAATGGTTCCGTTCATTCATGAATAGAAACCCGTCTGTCTGTACGCGCAGCAGAGGCTACAAGCTTTTGAAGAGCTTCAAGTTTTAAGTACAAAAGTGATGTCAGATTTTAGTTTACTTGCTATATGAATGTTAACTTTGTTTAGAAGAAGTTTATGTTTTGTTATGGTTCATGTTTCCAACAATAAAAGTAACTATAAACCATTTTGATGTATGCTTATGCCTGTCACTACCGACCCCAACCACTGTCACTACCGACCCCAACCAACTGTCCTTGGGCTGTGGTCGGTTGTGACTTTCCTTTTTTTTTTTTAATTTCATCCTATGACTAATACATTTTAGGGCAATATATTAGTATTTTTACGTAGACAAATTACAATTCGTGTTAATTTTTTCCCAGCTAACTGGTAAATTAACAGAATTATTGGGGAACAAACCAAAATTGTCACAACTGTACCCAGTCTACCCTACTCAAGTCTGTAAAGTAGAGGCGGAACTTCGAGTAGCTTCAGGTTGGATAAGTACCGCCTCATGGTTTAATGAGTTCCGGGAGATAATTCATTTTGTTATTAATTCGTCAATTACTGTTCAAGTGGATAACTGCCCTCTATAGGCATTTACACAAATTAGTCTTCTGGGACCTGAACATGGCAGGATTTGTATCCAACAGGAAATCGATATTTCTCGATTAAGAGTAAATGTGGGACTAAGTGAGTAATATTTCCGAATTCAGTAAGACAAAAATAACTAACGTTTTCTGAATGATTTTCTTTTATAATTTCGTACAATTTCTCTGCTAAATAATTAACTATTCCTAAAAATGATTCAACAAAAAAATTATGCCGTAAATTAAAGAAAAACTGCTAACTTTAAGCAACATTTTCTTCAACTTGCGCTTTGATTCATAATAATAAATACATTAATTACGCTTTTTATATCACAACTTACTAAATACCTTTAATAATGAAACAATTGAAAAGAAAAAAACAACTGTGCATCTACAACCAATGAAAGATACTGTTTATATGGCAATGGTTGGTAATGTGGTTTTTTAGAAGTACAGATTTTATAGAGGCTGGGTGAGCCCCAGGTTGGCCTGAACATTATACAGCGTTGATCCGTGGCTAATTTAAATAATTTAACTGCCGCAGCAGGTATGAACCCGAAACATTCAGAAAAGCCACTCAGCGCTGTACACCACTGATAATTAATAATGAAATATATCAATTAAAAATAATGACCGCGAAGAAAAGCCTTTAATGACTTAGGAGAAAAAATAGATCGAACGAACCTATAATGGAAGACTAGAGCCTCAACCTAGAAGAACTAAATTTCCTCACAAAAAATATGTATAATAAAAGTAATTTATACAACGGCGCCAAAATAAGCTACCATGGCACAGAAATAGCGAATCTCTCAACTCTGGGATAGCTCTTGCTGATCGAGAGGCGAATATTAAGACGAATTGTTGGCTCATGAATATCACAGGGAAGCTACAGATTGAGATTGGATAAAGAAATATACGAAAGGACAGAGGACCTGAAAATAGGGACGAGGAGCAGATGACAATGTTTCTACGGCCACATAGTCAGAATGGATCCCAAAAGTTTGAATTTGATAAGATATATTACCTGAAAAGCCAGAGTGGTTGTACTCGGCAGATGAAGCCTCGCTGACTCTTCGGATCACTGATGCTGACTGTCTGGACAGAGAGAGATTTAGGAGCCGACTCAAAGACATGTAGTAGAAGAGAACAAGGCACAGGAATGTGGGGATGGACATATGAGAGAATGAGGCAACATTCGGAAAAAATGGAGGATTGTTACTGCAGAAGAAAGAACGAAAGAAAGAACCACTTTAGGAAGGATAGAAAGAATGACTAAAATAATCGATACTTTAAAACCTGTATCACTAGAACCCGTGAACGGGTCAGGGGTTCAGTATCTGGTAGAGACTGTACTGTTTCATGGACAACGGTTGTGCAGGGAAGTGATTGGTCCTAGATCACACTCAACCGCCAGGCTAGCCCCCTTATTTTGGGTACCCACTTTATAGAGGCTGGATGAGCCCAAGGAGGAAATAAAAGTTTTGTTAGCAGCTGGATTTGATCCAGGATTTTCGGTATGGCAACTCAGTCCTCTACCACTGAGTCATTCCGCTCCCTATAATCGATACTTACCTCAAAATTAATCATTAAACTAGTGATACAGTGTCAGTCTAGACTTCAACCAGTGAGTATCTCTGTGAAGGATTAGCTGAACGCCCCGGTTCCTGCTCGACAGGGAGTACCTCTTATCATTATTATTCTTTTCTTTTCTTCATTTTACTTACATACGAATATATTCTTATATTTTATTTATTTTTATTATTAATAATTAATGGCGGATAACAATTTTATTAAGTTGGAACCCAAACCACCTGACCCACCTTTTGATTTTAAACTTCCGAAGGGAAGATTCTCCAAAAAGTTTTTAGTAATGTCAATTGCTAAAAACAATGATAATAAAACGTTCCTTGATTTCAGCCCATTTAAAATTTGCCGTTTTATTAAAAGTTATGCTCCACAAGTAAAAATTAAGATTTTAAGAAACGGGTTAATCCTATTAGAAGTATTAGTCGAAAAGGATTATATTAATTTAAAAAACATTAAATCTTACGAAAATTATCAAATTAATTTTTCTTTACACCGAACATTGAATTTTTCAAAAGGTATAATTACCTGTAACGAATTCATTAACTGCTCAGAAGAAGAACTCAAACACGAACTAGCTGAACAACATGTTGTAGACGTGAAAAGAATTTATAGAAATTCTAATAATGGAAAAATTCCTACATCTTCTCTAATCATTACTTTCTGTAAGGCTGAATTACCCGAGAGACTTATATTAGAATTCACTAACGTTAAGGTCGTGCCATATATTAAACCCATGATGTGCTTTAAATGTTACGATTACCGTCATGGTTTTTGAAATTGTAAAAATATCGAAGTATGTGGAAAATGTGGCGAGTCTCACCAAACTCAAGAAGATAAGGCTAATTGCAAATTATATAAGTGTAAGCATTGTGGCGGTCCTCATGCCGCCTGGAATACGTCATGTCCTTTTTTTAAAAAGGAAAGAAATATAGAAGAACTTAGGGTTCTACGAAAAATCTCGTATGCCGAAGCTGAAAAGTTACTTCAGCCTCTCCCACCCCCTCCAACCGATCTTCGAAATACATCTCACTCTTATGCTGAAGCAACATCCTCTACCCCTACAAATCTAATTCTAGAACAATTCGGAAAACTCACCTCAATGGTTGAGGTTCTTACCAATAAAATTAATATTTTAGAAACGATTGTAAATAGCCAAATTACAAACCAAGGTGCTACACTCGATAACGAAAAAAACAAATGTATGTCAAATCAAGTTAATATACCTAATAACCATAATAACGAAACTAATGCCAAAACGTCAACTCAACCCCTAATTAAAAAAATAGACCAACAACCTGTAACCCAAAGAACAGGAGATAAACGGGAGAGACCTGTATCTCAAGGATCGAGTATGTCACTGACCGATTCTAACTCGTCAGGACTTGCGTCGGGGGGCAAACCACCACGACCCAAAAATAAAAACCTTAAAAAATGAGTATCTACCTATTGAACTATAAAACGGTATTTCAGAATCATTCTTATAAAAGCGAACTTTTTCTCTCTTTTAATAGAAATAATCTTTTTTACGTAAAATTTAAATTTCAAATACTTAAAAAAAACTATATCACATTTCATAGTATTATATATATTTCTATACCTCTCTACTTTCGAAACGCATATATTTCTATAATATGCTCATTAATAAGTCTATATGTTTATATTTATGCACAATATATTTATATATTACATTTTATTTTTATTATTTTATTTTATTTATTTAGTTTTATTATTATTTATTTATGTTATATGGTTGTGTATACATGTATGTGTATGTATATGTATATGTATATATATGTTTTTTTTTTTTTTTTTTTTTTTTTTTTTTTTTTTTTTTTTTTTTTTTTTATATGGCAATCAAATTCTCATATTGATCCGTCCACCATCCATTTTAATAGTTCTATTCTTTAAAATCAATATCCATGATTATTGGACAATGGAATATAAATGGTATTATTTCGCATAAAACAGATCTCATCTCACTCCTAAGGGACGTAGACTGTCAAATTTTATGTATCCAAGAGACACGTCTAAAAGAATCTACCGATTTTTCTCTCCCTGGTTTTCAAATCTTCAGAAGAGATTTTACTGGGGGACGAATCGCATGTGGTGGGGTGTGTATATGTGTTTCCAATCTTTTCTCTTGTTTTGAAGTTCCACTAAATACTACTCTACAGGCAGTAGCAATCCAGGTTCTTCACCCATGGAAAGCCACAATTTGTTCACTCTACCTACCTCCAAACAAACCATTTACTGAGCATCAGTTGCTCCACCTTTTTAGGCAACTACCCCAGCCTCTTTATTTGTTAGGAGACTTTAATAGTCACAATCACATTTGGAACTCATTTAAAACTGATTGTAGAGGGCGTATAGTCGAGTCCTTTCTTGATTCATCCCAGCTAGGGATTATGAATGATAATTCCCCTACACATTTTTGTAGTGCAACAGGTGTCCTGTCACATATAGATTTGTCTTTAGCTAGTCCGTCTCTCTTTCAACGAAGCAGCTGGCGAAGGATTGACGATTTGTATGGATCAGATCATTTTCCATTAATCGTGGATTGCCTTGATAGACAGCCACAGTTACAATATATAAATGAGCCACAATGGAAGATAAAAGAAGGAGACTGGAACAAATTTCAAAACTTAGCTCAGCTGATAAAAATAAATTTAGAAGAACCGGATATTAATAAACTTACCGAAAATATTAACAACACTCTTTTGTCGGCAGCAGAAATATCAGTCCCCAAAACAAAACAGCAACGTAATAAAATAGGTGCCCTCTGGTGGAATAAAGACTGTGAGTCCGCTGTGAAATCCAGGAAAAAAGCATTAAGAAAATTCTGGAGGCACCCGTGTTCGGATCATCTCGAACAGTATCAAAATGCTCGCCGTAGTACACGGTACATATTAAACATAGCGAAGAGAAAAGCGTGGAGAGATTTCGTATCGCAAATAAATCACCAAACACCTCCATCACAAATCTGGGACACGGTCCGTAAAATATCAGGAAGATATAAAACTAATACCCGCCTTAACTCATTACAAACTTCAACCAATACTCTTACAGACCCCTTAGAAATAGTTAATCATATTGGCTCATACTTTCAAGAGATTTATTCTGATTCCAACTATTCTCAACAGTTTCTAGAAATAAAACAACTAAAAGAATCCGAACCACTAAATTATAGCACAAATCCTCTTGACCCTCTTAACAATCCATTTACAGTCTCAGAATTCAACGGTGCTCTAAGATCTCGAAAAGATACAAGTCCAGGGCCTGACAACATTTGTATTAGTTTTATTAAAAATCTTTCCCCAGAAAACAGAATTATCATTTTACAATTCTTAAATAGGATTTTTCTTTCTGGTGAATTCCCTGAAGTTTGGAGAAAATCCATTGGTATCCCAATTCTAAAAAAAGATAAACCTGTCAACGAGGCCTCCAGCTATCGGATTATTTTTCTCACTTGTTCACTGTGCAAACTAATGGAAAAAATAATATCAAACAGACTCCAATGGTTATTTGAAAGTAAGGGGTTACTAGAGGAATGGCAAAGTGGCTTTCGAAGAGGTAGAAGCACTAGAGACAATATCATACGCTTAGAAAACGATATCTGTGATGCTTTTGGGCGGAAAGAGAAACTGCTAGCAGTATTCATTGACATTAAAAACGCCTTTGATTGTGTATGGAGATGGCTAATTCTAAAAAAC
Source organism: Troilus luridus (assembly GCA_964056705.1). Taxonomy (NCBI): domain Eukaryota; kingdom Metazoa; phylum Arthropoda; class Insecta; order Hemiptera; family Pentatomidae; genus Troilus; species Troilus luridus. The sequence goes on along the minus strand of OZ057417.1, from coordinate 55,391,705 downwards.
CTTGCAAAAAATGGAGTAAAAGGCTATATATTAAGGTTCATTTATAATTTCCTCGAAAATAGAATATTTAGGATAAGAAACGGTAGTATATACTCCGATGAATATGAACAGAAAAATGGAGTACCGCAAGGAAGCGTAATTAGCCCTTTCCTGTTTTGTATAGCTATTAATCCAGTCTTGCGTAAAATTCGGTTAATGGTAAAAGGTGATTTGTATGCAGACGACCTTCGGATCCATTATTCAGATAAATCAATAGAAAACCTACAGCAAGTCATACAAGAAGTTCTTAATATAATCAATAGTTGGCTAAATAAAAACGGCTTTACCATATCTACCAATAAAACAGAATGCATACTCTTTTCCCCTAGAAAAACTCTTCAACTTCCATCTCTTTACATCAATAACGAAGAAATTCCATATAAAGATTCAGTTAAATATTTGGGCTTACATTTTGATTCTAGACTCAGCTGGAACACACACCTAAAATATCTTAAAACATCATGCCAGCGTTCCATTAACTTTTTAAAAATACTATGCAATACTTCGTGGGGGGGAGATCGCAGTAGCATGCTCATGCTATATAGAAGTCTAGTTAGGTCTAAACTTGACTACGGTTGTATGGCATACGGTTCGGCTTCCGAGAGAACTCTACAAATGTTAGACAGCATTCATCACGCAGGCATCAGGATAGCAACAGGTGCCTTCCGTTCCAGCCCTGTTCTTAGTATACTGTCTGAAAGTGGAGAGCCACCTTTAAAATACCGCAGGGAGTACCTCACCATGAGCTATTATCTCTCAATATTAGCATCCCCAGTGCATCCATTACACGAATCTGTAAAATCTGCACCTCCAAATCATTTAAACAATAGGAAAAAATCATTTAAACACCGAGTAATTGAAATAATAGACACCATGAATATTACATTACCTAATATTTTACCTCACAGTTTATTATCAAAAGAACCGTGGATTACATATCCCTCAAAATTCAATCTAACATTAACAAAGATGGTTAAAAAAGAAACTAACCCCATAGTGTTTAGAAATGAATACCTCAGGCTTTCCAATGGTTTCCCATCAGCTACTCACATTTTCACAGATGGTTCAAAAGACAAGAAGGGTGTTGGTGCTGCCTTTGTCTGTGGGTCCAGGAAACAGCAATACTCAATGAATACCATCAGTTCTAACTACACAGCAGAACTAGTAGCTATCGCCAAAGCATTGCAGGTAATAATACCAACTACAAACACCATTACAATTAACACTGACTCCCTCTCTGCTCTCCTCGCAATTAACAATACATTTTCAAGACATCCACTAATAATTGAAATACTTGAAGCCCTTCACAATTTAAAAAGAAATAAAATAGGTGTGACCTTTGTTTGGGTTCCTAGTCATTGCGGTATTTTAGGCAATGAAATGGCTGATAAAGCTGCTAGGGAAGCAATTAAAAAAGGCTATCAGTATAATAAAGTTACACAGGGAGACGTAGTTAGCTTCATCAAAGAAAAAATAAATGAAAAGTGGGGATTAGTTTGGCAAAATACCACAAATAATAAACTGCGTGAGATAAAAGCAGACGCCAGAAGCTGGAGTACATCGGTACGTGAAAACAGAAGAGAAGAAGTCGTTCTCACCAGGCTACGAATAGGTCACACTCGTCTGACTCATTCTTACCTCATGGCTAAAGAAGAACCCCCTATGTGTGAAACGTGTGGACTTCCACTGAATATCAAGCACCTTCTTACGGAATGCAGAAGATACCAACATCAAAGAGAAGAATCAGGAGTTTTAGGAAACTTAGAAGACATATTAGGCAACGACCAACAGAACTTAACTTCCCTGTTTAACTTCCTAAATTCAACAGGCCTATTAAAAAATATATAAATAAAATACAATTACGAGTAAATCATTCATAAGACTACGTGTGTGTGTGTGTGTCGGGGTCGGGGTCCCGTGGTGGGGGTACGGTGGTGGGGGGGGGGCGTTCGCCTGGGAGGTGGAAGGGAGCTTTAATATATCAATACACGTTATCAGTTAAAGTAAATAAAGGATTAAATAAATACGTTAACATAAACTCCAAATAAGATATATACTAAAGGTGTACATATATATATATATATATATATGTATATATCAACAAAATCTCATTATCCACTGGCGTTAATGACTTAAAGTTGGCACGCCAAAAAAAAAAAAAAATAAATAAAAAAAAAAATAAAAAAACTAGTGATACGATCTTTATTTATCCCCGAAATAGTACTAGGATATTTTCACATGAGAACAACTTGTGTATCTTGTGATCCTTCAGAGTTAAGTAAGATTTAAGTACTAACATGGTGGAAATGAACTCTAGTGTAAAAGCTCTTCAACTAAGTTTTAATGTAAATTTGCTCATTTAGAAGCTAAGGGCAAAGATAGCTGAAAAGTTAAAATTTAATTTTTATTTTTACAAAAATTTGGAATATTTACCCTATAAAATATGTATAAAGATCTTAATTATGTTAAGAAATTATTGGATGCTAGCTCATACACTTATTATACACACAATGTTATTAATTTATTTATTCTCTATAATTGGTTAATATCCTGTCACGATTCGTACTTTTTAGTTGTTTCATATTTATTTGTATTCTATTTATTTTGTTGGTACTTTTTAAATACTATATGATTTGTATTATTATGTAGTAATCTGGTCAGATATATAGTACGTTTATTTTTCTGTTCATGTTTGTTATTCTAAAGGGCCTTAATCCCAGAATTAAGTTTCTTTTCCATTCTATTCTATTTTATTCTAATATTAACTATATAATATTTTTACCTGGATATTTTCCTCTATAATATTCAGTGTGTGTACACTTAATTTGGTTTGGATTAACAGACAAGTATTTTCAAACATCAGGTAGTATTATGGTGGATTTAACGTCAAACTTGATTTAACGAACATAGGTCTCAATATTGCTATACTGATTTCTGAACCATCTCAGCCAGAAAATAATTATAATAAATCATGAAACCTATGTGAAAAATAAATATAATTGTAATTGTGAATTAGATTAAGGATTAGTTAACCGAGGGCAATTCATTTGATTAACAAGTAGATCAATAAACTGCGTCGTACTGTTCTCAGGATCAAGAGCTTAGATGATCTGTGAGGCGATAGGAACAGATTGTTAATCAAATTAATTTGTGTATTTTATATGTTCCAAGTACAATAGAGCCTCGATTATCCGAACTAATGCTGTCGGGTGTTCTTCGGATATCCAAAAGTTTGATTATGTTTGTATGCCAGTTGTTATGTTTGTATTTAAAACATCTTTATTTATTGTATAGAACGCAACATAAAAAAATTATGTACGTTGTTAAAATAAATAATAGTTTTTTTTCTCTTTATATTTGTATCCAAAACTGTACAACCAATTGACAATAAACAGATTGCCTGTCTTAACCAAATGATATGCAATACGTTAAGAACTGTAGGCAGCAGTGCAATAATATCCCGTGGCTTGATGTAATATTCTAATGATAAAAGATCACTAATCCACGTACAGGGATCCAAAATATTTACAATTAGCACCATGCGCCCAACGCTTTTTAATGATAAAATGTTTTTTTTTGTTCATTACTCTTCTTTTAAACATATATACTGAAAATAATTTTCTAATTTTTAGTTCAGTTGGCTATAAACGGGTGTCTTTTAGTTTTTAATAAACTATGGATTTTGATGAAAAATATATGTAACTCCCAAGTTGATCATGCCAGTAGTCATAGGTTTCAAAGAAAAGGCCATCTATACCTTAGTACGTGGCACAAGACAATACCGTATCTTCGGATATGAAAAACCTCTAATCCTGAAGATACTGATCGGGACAAACTTATAGAATTATTATTTAAATATTTTTATTTTGAAGAGAAACGATTTGTCCAAGCCGGGATTCGAACCTGTCCGTCCGTCTGGCCGTGTTTCGAGCCAGGTTAGCTCAGTTGGTTACACCACCGCGCTGGAGACGCGGGCGACCCGGGTTCGAATCCCGGCCTGGACAAATCTTTTTTCTTCAAATAAAAATATTTAAAAATGATCACCATCATAAGAATAATAAATTTTAAATAAATTAGAATATAAAATTGACGTAAGCCAACGATATCCTAATTAAAGTAATGCTCAATGAACATACTTCCCCTTGTATGCATCGCAAAAATTGCGAGAACACGGGAATATAGGATGGGTGAAGAGAATGGATTTGTCTGGCCGTGTTATGAGCCAAGTTAACTCAAATGGTTAGAGCACCGCGCTAGAGACGCCGGCGACCCGCGGTCGAATCCCGGCCTGGACAAATCTTTCCTCTTCAAATAAAAATATTTAAAAATTATCACCACCATAAGAATAATAAATATAAAACAAATTATTGAATTATTGCATTGCTAACGGTCCTTGAGTAGCGTGCAAAGTTTCAATTCAATTCGATATTTTGAGGAGGGCGAAAATCGAGTTCAAAGATTCCGTTACATACAGGCGAAGCTAATAAAAAGCGTGTTGAAAATAAACGTAAATAAAAATATATATGTCCACATCAAAATATATCAAGTTGTGATAGAAATAAAGTTGCTTCTATCTCGACTTTCATGTCCTTGTTTTAAGTGCAGTAAGAAGTTTAAAGTAATAGTTCTAGGAAATCCAATTATTGAGAAAATAATCTTGAAACCTATTTTCCAGCAATGGCGATGTCGAACCCTCCTCGTATCTTTTCCACAGAGCCAGTTCGGATAATTGAACGTTCTTATAATTGACGTTTGGATAATCGGACGCTCTATTTTTTTGTATTTAATTCGTTTAACAGAACTATAATACAGAACCAAGACTGCTTTTTAGGCTGGACGAATATAACAAACAAAGACAAAAACTTCTTCTCTGGCTTTTAAATAATAAATAATACATTTAATTTATTATGATTAAAACTGTTTAGCGTCATATCCAGTATGCTTATGATTTCTCCTTTCGATTTATAGGAATATGACAATTCGAAAAAGAATAAATGGTAAGTCAGGACGTCCCTAAGTCTTGCACTTTTTAATCGCTTTATGGCTAAGCCGGGTAAGAGAAATTTAGTAATAATTATCGTGAATGTAATTATTAGTTATGCATTCATTTTTTACCGTTAACGAAGTGTAAAATTATTTCGCTATACCAGTACCACTACAAGACATGGAGGGTGTTGGGTTTCTTCGAGATCATGCTTAACCGCCAGTTTTTTCCTAATTAAGGGAACCCACATTATAGAGAATGGTTGAGCCCCAAGAGGAATTAAACGAATTCCAATTTACTAAGATATGTTTAGTAATATACAAATAATAATAATAAACGCTGGGTATATGGATATATCGATAATAATTTTTTTTTATACTAGGTGGAAATCTCAATGGACACCTGAGGCCAAAAATCTTCAGAACGTGTGACTCCAACCCACTAAAACCACCTTGTTGTGCAACAGCTGTGCTAGCCCAACAAGTCGCTCCTCTTTCATGTGCAAAATCTCTGGTGTGGGATATAGCCCATTGGCTAATCTCCCAATTTAGTGGAATTTTCTTTCATTTGGAGTTTTAATTTATTTACTTTGCGTAATTCACTTAATAGCAAATCACTAGGCTTCAATCTTTTAAGCCGCCTTATTTGATGCGAAGCATCCACAACTATGCTATGCATTTCTGGGTTAACGTGGATTTTAATTCTTTCATTATTAATATCCGCAATTACTTTGAGGTCCCAATGCAAATTGTCGTTTCTGACGTACCATGGATCATGTTATATATGCAATTATATATGGCATCAACTATGTGAGTACTTTATTTTGGAATGTTTGGATTATTTGCATGTTGCTTTTTTTTTGGTAAAACTACTGAATTCCATAAGTACATAGCGGTTTCGATAATAATGATCAAATAATGAAAAAATAGATAGTAATCCATATTCACACCATCTGAAACGAACAAAATAAATTCTTTATCGATCAAATAAATATTTATCATTATTTTTATATTTAAGAATTTTTTATCTTTACTTTCTGTACATTTCTTCCATATCATTGCATTAGCATCATATTTGTATTAATATATTCTATATTCTTAATATTTATATAACTTTCTAATACGTAAATATCAAACATTTTATATCCATACCTGTAATTTAACGAGGTTTTCCATGCATCTCACTAGTTATACATATATACCTTTTCCTTTCTTCTTCCCCCCGATGAGGCCAGCTGAGGACCACGTGCCAATTTCAATTATTCCCACTTGGTTGTTTACTCTTCCGTCCCTTCCAATATTCCTTCATCCTTCCACTATGGTGTTTCTTTCTGTCTTCAGACCATCTCACCCCAGGTTTCTTTTTCATTCTTCCCTGGAATCCTCCCACACTCAAGTTCTTCTTTTTGAAAATCTCTCTGTCCATAGTGTCGTCTTCCCTTATATTGTTTCTTTCCAAATCCTTCTTCACCTCTCGAATCCAGCTATTTGTTGGCTTTTTCTCCCAAAGGTACTTAAATATCCTTTTTGTTAATATCGAATCATCCATTCTGAAAACAAGTCAAAAAATAATATTCTCCTTTTTCTTATCTGTTGTTTTCTACGTTTCTGTATATTTCATCATTAGATCTTAATTTCCATACTTCTGTGGTTTTCACTGGGCCTAGAATTTTTATCATTATTCTTCTTTCAAGCTTATTTACTCTATAGTTAAATACTAAGCATTCACTCGGATATAGGCATTCTGGTTTCAGCACTGTAGAGTGTCTTATTTTAAGATTTTTAGATAAACACCTTTTGTTATAAACATTCTTAGTAATGCCGAATGCTCTTTCCATCTTGTGTACCCTTTTTTCTATTGCAGGTTTTTCTAAACCATTTTCTTGGATTACTTCTCCCAAATATTTGAATTTCTTTACTTCCTCCACTCGACCAATATCTACCTTTTTCTTTATTTTTTCATTTTTCTTACTCTTTGTATTTCTTTACATTATCATCTTTTTGCACACATATTCTGTTATTCATACATATCCTTGATAATCTATCCTACGCTTTGTATTTCTTTACTTTTTCTATAACTCTTTCTTGGTACTGCAATGTTTCTATAGTTATTTTCTGTTTTCTCTCTTAGCCCTGAAGATGAAACATTTAGCCCTCAACTGGTAAGCACAATATATGTCTAAACATTGCCTTCTAATATAAAGTACAAGTGTCAATTTTATATATCAATACAAGTTTATTACTTAATATAAATCACAAAGAGCCTGTTTTTCACTTTTAAAGCATGGATACGAGAACAATCCAGTCTTGAAACGTCTCCAAAAGATAGCTTAAAAAATATATTAAACTAAGTTTAAGTCAATCGTTTTAACTTTATTTTGGTTTCAACGAAAAACTGTCTAAGGAGGTTTAAGACGGATAAAATAACAGATAAAGTACATCACTAAATCGTAGAGTTTGTACTGGTTCTATGATAATGTTTGTGCAGGGAGGTAAAAAGTCCGAAGTCACGCTCAACCGTCAGGTTTTCCCCCAATTAACGATGCTCACTTAGATTGAGTTAGCCCCAGAAAGGTATGGAGATTCAAAAGGGTCGATCTGTGGCTTTCAACAGATTAAATAATTTATCTCCCACATCAGATTTTGAAACCGCAACTACTCAGCTCTCCACACACAGAGCAACCCCGTTTCCGAACGTTATTAATTTTATTTTATATTCAGGGTCATTAGCATTTAATTTGTAATTTTTAGGACCGCTCAGGTGAATTTGCAAATATTGTTTTGCTAAAGATGTTTTTCATAAGGAAGGTTTCTATTTTGTATTTCCTCGCCACTTTACTGATATGAAACAAGGTAAACTCAATAAGCCCCCCGAACAACTTCTTTGCTGAGGAAACCTAATTTCATACCGGCCATTTTGGAGAAATAGGAAACAATTCCTGGATTCCGTTTGAGGTAAATTATAGTTTAATCAAAGTAGTTATTTTTTTTCATTTCTAGGGCACATGAACATTCAAGAGTAAAGTGTGATTGAAAATAAAAATAAACAAAAACTCTGCTTGCTTATGAAGAAATTAGTTAATCAGCACTTTATTTCCAAATGAGGAGTATAGGAGTTTACGACAGATCTTAATTTCATTTAAAAGTTTTAAATTAATCTATAAAAAACGTATATACAGTTTAAAAAATTCTTTAATTTCCGATTTTTCTGTTTTATATTGGACCATATTCTGCAAAGTTTTTTATTGCTCTAGAAGTCCAGAGTTGGCCAAATGGTAATTGCGAATAAAATTTCAATTAATTACCATGTACGTAACTTTGTAGAATCGGTTGTTTAGCTGGGTAGCTCAGTGATAGAGGTCTGAATTATTGTACAGAAGGTCCCAGGTTCAAATCCGGCTATGGCAGATAAGTTATTTAATCTATTAACACCCGGGGATGTTAATTGGTAATAAATTCCTTTACAACCTACAATTTACTGATGACCAGGTGATAGTCACAAGTGATGATTAAGATACCAGCTACATGCTAAGAAGGAAAAGAGGACTACGCTAAAAAAGATGTTTGCAGGATGTGGAGGATAGCATGGGAGCGAGGGATCTTAGAGAAGGAGACTGGATGAATCGAGATCTGTGGCGAAACCTTGTAGATACGTAAAACAACTAAGTTGTAAAAAAAACCCCGGGGATGAACTCTGTTGGATCTGTGGATTTCATTAACAAGTCTTCCCAAACATTATCGGATCCTGTGGATTCTATAGACACCCGCGATCAATCGTGAGTACCCTTAATAGTGGGAACAAAACTGGAATGCTATCCAGTAAAGAAGAAGGAAGTAACAGTAAGGGGGCTGGATACCGCTTCAAGAGAATCACCACAAAGGAAAATATTTTGGTGGAATTAAGGCAAGGATAGCAGCTGGTAATAGATTCCATTAGGGAGCGGAGAGGCTCAATGGGAGAAGGCTGAGTTGCCGTGCCGTAGGTCCTCGGTTCGAATCTGCAGCCGTAGATGGATCCTATGAGACCTAAGACCCCCTGGTCTTTGCAACGTCTGGAGCACGTTGAGCGTGATCTCAGACAAACCACTTCCCTGCACTACCGTTATCTAAGAAAAATACTCTACCACCTGCTGAATCCAAGACCCTTCGTGGATGTAGTCGTACTGTTTTTTTTGTTTGTACATATTTTTTTTTAAATATTCGATTTCCGACTTTTCTCTATGGAATCGAACCATATCCCGTAAGTAGTTTTTTATTCCTCTTGAAATCCGGTGTTGGGCAAAACGGAATTTCGAATAAAATTATGATTAGATAGATTGTAAGTAATCGCTATTTCATACGAAAAACCTGTTGATGTCTACAACAATTTAAATAAATATTCTCTGTAACTTACACATTTTCTCAGATTATAAAAACTATTTGCAATTAACATATATTTTGATAGAGACATCCTTAAAAACATACTATTGGGATAAATTATTCTGCCCCGTTCACAATATTAAGGATCTCTTTTAATTGCGTGTTATGCGGGCTTGGAACAAGAGCGCACTCGGTCGTCTTTCCAAAGGGTTCAAAACAAACCTTTGATCAATCGAAAAGGTTCGTTCATTGAAATACGATTCCCTAGCGACGTTTCATGTTGTTCACACATAGTATTATAAAGGAACATCTATTTCTAAAGTCAAATAAAATCTTTAAAAAAAAAATACATATTTTTTCCGTCTAACATTAGAAATTTGTTTCTTTTTTGCCACAAAATAAAATCACATAAAAATTGTTTGTAAAGGATAAAATATCCCTCCTTTAAAAGAACAACGAGATATTCAATGATTTTCGATTTAATCCTTCAGTAGCATTTTTTTTTTCTTATCCTCCTAATTTATTTATTTATAATACTAAAAAATACAATATAACACTTGTAACTGAGGTCTTCTTTTACCCTAGGGTATTATAAGGCAATTGTGCAATCAGGAGCAACTGGAGCTTTTTAACTCATGGACGACTAATATCTGATATTCCATTTCCAACATTTTGTTTTTTAATGAAGTCACATTTTGAGTTGATTCATGTTTGAACTTTCAGTTTTATCGGAATAAAGATATAAGTTAAAATCGAAAATATTTCAAGCTTTTAAAAATTGTCTAATGGTTAATAAAATAAATTAAATACCATCATTACCAATTGGAAAGCTTTGCTTTACTAATACCGAAATTTTTATATTTTTAACTCACATGGAACTTTCAAATACCACTTTTGAAAAATTAGGGTTTTAATTTAGTTAAATTAGTATTATTTCTTTATATTACCATGTTATAATTTTTTTAAATCGTTTTTAACAATAATTATTTGTAATATGTTTCATTCTGAAACATTATTTTTTCGTCCGAAATAATGCTCAGTGATTTTTTTTTTAACCATTTTTATTAGAGCATAAATATGAAACATTTACTGAATGAGGTTTTAATTGCTTCATTCTGAGCACTTGAACGAAACAATTAAAACCTCATTCAGTAAATGTTTAATATTTATGCTCTAATAAAAATGGTTAAAAAAAAAATCACTGAGCATTATTTCGGACGAAAAAATAATGTTTGAATAAATTCAACTAAAAAAATATTTGAATTCTTGTTAGCCTAAGGAATTATTATTTATTTAATTTTTACTCATTTGAGTTTAAAAAATATGATAATAAAATCATAATTAATTAAGGCATAACTTCGTAAAAATTATTTGAAATTTATTGTATTTAATAATTTATTAAGAGGATAGTTTTTTAAATAAGTAAAAAACGTCTGAGGTATCATAAACGAGCATAACAAGAAACCATTGGAGGTAGGTAAAAACAAAAGGATACAATGCAACTAAAATTGTCCATACTTTTATTCAATCAAACGTAGCCAATTCGAAGCCGAATGAGCCAGATAAATTATTCATACTGTTATCAGTTGTAGCCCGGCCCAGTGGATCCCCTAAATTGGGGATAACCCTGGTGGTTGAGCGTGATTTCGACCGAATCGCCTTGCTCGACTCTGAATGGCTTACTAACAGTACAGACCTAACTGAACGTTCCTAGGCTTGGTACAGGTTTTATTTTTTCCAATATAATATACATTGACAACACTAATATCTAAAATTAAGCCTGTACTACTACAACCCATTTAAGGTCTTAGGTAAAGTACGATGTAGAGACTGAACTAGGACATCGATTGTAGAGGGAGGTGATTTGCACGTGATTATAGAATTAAAGAAAATGGTCCGGGTTGAGGTAAATAAATTTCTCAAAAGTAGGGAGAAATGTTTATTTAAGAGCCAACGTTTCGACCAATTTTGCTGGTCTTCTCCAGGGCTAAATATCTAAATACAGACAAATGAAAATTACTAAAAAATTAAAATTATGGTCAATATTTAAGTTGAAATGTATAAGCATCGAGAATATTAATACTAAAGTGACAGGAGGTTGTACAAAAAGTAGTAAAGAATAAAATAAGTAATACGAAGTAATAAAAAAGAAGGCATTGAAAATTACAGAATAGAATAGAATAGAAAACAAACTCCCTTTAGAATAACAATTAAGAACAAATAAAATAAACATAATATTCATCTGGCCAGAAGGCTACATAATAATAGAAATCATGAAGTAATAAAGAGTGACAAAACATAATACAAATAGAAATAGAAAAAAAAAAAATATATATATATAAATAAATAAAAAGTACGAAACTTGACAGGATTTAAAATAAATCGTCGAAAATAAATATAGGTTTTGATATGGACAAAATAATAATAAATAACATTAATACAACAGTTTACAACGAAATTGCTAAATAAAATAAGTGAATGGCATAGCATGCGATAAAGTATTTACAAAGTCTGTATCTTCTTTGTTGTTGGTAACGATATCGAGTATTCAATACTAATTTATTCAAGCGGAAGATTGACCTGCCTGGAGAGCGTCTTTTTGGGATGCCAAGAGATGATGGAAAAGCAGGGATTTAAATGAAGCCAGTGAAGAAGAATGGCGGATGAAAGGAGAGATTGAGTTCCACTGAGTGGTGGAGCGGGCGAGGAAGGCCTTAGTTCTGGTGTGGGATGGAATGTAGAGATCGGAAAGGCGGGATCTTGTTTTGCCGGACTGGACAGAGGATTTGAACTGGAGGAGACTATAGATATATGAAGGGTGTTGCGAGTTAATGGATTGGTATAGAAAAACACTAAGGATATATTGTCTACGAATGAGAGGGAAGAGCCACTTTAACTCATCATAGTGATGTGGCACCCGGGATCGCCTCGGAGTATCAAGGACAAATCTTAAAGCACAGTTCTTTATTATCTTTAAGCGCGCCTCCAGAATATTCGAAAGGCCCCCATATACCACACTACAGAAGTCAAAGTGGGGGAAGATGAGGGATGATACGAGAAGCTTCCGGGTTGATTGTGTAAGGAGATGCCGAGATCGATGAAATAATTTCATGGAACTAATTGATCGTCGGGATATTTGGGTGACATGGGAAGGTTTTGGTCAATGGTAATAGGTTTTTAACGGAGGAGTTAAAACTGCATATGGTGGCCGTTTAGGAATAATGTTGGGAGGGTGTGGATAGTTGTAAGGACGGAGTTGGAACCTAGAACAATGGCCTGGGTTTTCATTGTGTATAAAATGATAGAATAAGGTAATAAAGACAAAAACTAAAATTATAATGGTAAATATTAAAATAAAAATACATAAGTATCAATGTATCTGAGTGGTGGAAAATACAGATGTGGGAGGGGAGAACCTGAGATATGTACAGTTTCCTCCAAAAGTTAGTTGAAATAAGTCATGATTAACTTTAAAGAAGACTGTCGTCAATAATATTTTTCTAAGCGACGTAAATAACACGGCCTTTATTTCAACTCACTGTGCTCAATAATACCCCACAGGAAAGGAAAAGAGATTCTTATCGCTTGCACTGCCCAAACGTAAACAAAGATTTTACCGTCAAAAGTAATCCGTGTTGAATCATAGTTAGTTGAATCATATTATATTATTTTCGTGGTTCGATAAGGGGCAATTGGATGTGATTGATGGTAAGATGACTGCTCGTGTGTATATCTTAAAGAATAAATTTTTAAAATCTGCTAGCTATATGGTATTGAATCAGGATTTTATATTTCAACGATATAATCATCCTAAACATACAGTTAAAATAACAATGCAATATTTTTAAAAATATATTGTATAAAACTGTTGGATGGGCCGTCTGTATCACCTGATCTTAATCCCATAGAGCATTTGTGGGATGAAATATACCGTAGGATTTCTAAAACTTCAAGGCGCAACGTCGCAACACTCAAGATATCTTCAATGTATGGTTGAATATGCCTAAACATGTTTTGCAAAAACTGATCGAATCGATGCCGCTAAGACTGAAACGAGTGATTCTAAAACAAAAATAATTCTTTAATTAAAATTTTTTTTTCTACATTTCAACTAACTTTTGGCAATGAAAATTTTTAAAATTAATTACATTATTAATGTTTTATTGTAACTATGGTTATTTACAATTTCAATGATTCAATGACGACTTTTGGAGGGCACTGTATGTTTATACAGAGCAAGGATAATCAATGTAGAGTATTAATAACAAAGTGACAAGGAAAATGAAAAAATAAAAAAAAAAGTTATAAAACAATACAGTAAGTAATAAATCAAGCAATAAAAATGAAATAAGGAAAGTAATACAGATTGGAAAATATTTGGTTGTCACACATGAAAAGACAGTTTTTTGAACCAGGAAGAAAATAAAAATTTTAGATCAAATCTAACATAGTTTTTATTCAAAGTATTTACCATCATTTTCGATACACTTCTGCCAACGGCTTACAAAGTTTTCTATTCCAGATTTGAAAAACGTTGAGTCACGTGATGAAAGGAATTCAGAAAATGCACTTTTAATGTCTAAATCATTGGTAAACAATTTTCCGCGCAAAAAGTTGTCCAAACTCCGAAAACAGCGGTAGTATGTAGAGGATAGATCAGGGGAATATGGGGGGGTGTGGTAAGACTTCATAGCTTAACTTCTTTAATTTATTAACTGTCTCTATTGAAACATGAGGTCGGGCGTTATCATGAAGGAGCTCGTGTGGGACCCAGGAATTGTGCTTTTTTGCCTTTCCGATCGATTTTAAATGCCTGGAAACTGTCGTACGACCTGTGGCTAGATCTGACTGTTTTATGAGCACAGCACTCTTAAGATCTTCCTCCTCTGTTTATGTTTGAGGCCGTCCACGGGGCAGATTTTCTAGTGTCGTATCTCCTGAGGAAAATTTTGTAAACCAACGACGATTGGTTCTATCGTTAGCATTTCCTTCACCAAACGCATGATTAATATTTCTTGCTGCCTGGGGAGTGGAATGACCTTATAAAAAAAAAACACGTTCCGAAATCGCGTTTCCATGTCCACGGTTAAAATTATACTAAAATCTGTATGCCTACTTGGAAAAAAAATCAAACACAGTTTGCCAATGGAGGATTAACAAGTGCTTATTATAGATAGCAAATATTCTGCTAGGAATCAACAGGCAAGATAAAGATTAAGATTTAAAAAATCGGACATTTCATGTGTGACAACCCAATACATATAGGCGATGGTGGACATGAAGAGTTAATGCAACAATAATTCTAATTGAGATGAAAAATACAGTTAACTAATAATGGGGACGATAATGTGTACAAATAGTTAATGAAATATTATAAAGGATAGTTGTAGTACATAATGTAATAGCTAATAAGGCATCATAAGAAAGGAGAACATAGTTGGTTGTGAGATATATGTTGATTATCATTTAAGATAAATTTAATAATGATAAAAAATTAAGAATTAAGATTTCTCAATTAATTTTTTATGATTAAGGATTCATTATTTTTAAAAATATACAATATTTAACTCTTAATTTGAACATTTCACTACCTTGCGTAATGTTTTGGTGATAGGTGTTTCTAGTATAAGAAATGTATTTTAAATTTATCCATGAAATTTTGTAGTTACTAATTCATTATTTCATTTATTTCGAATCAGATATTTTTACTAAGATGCAATTGCATTATCTATCAGACACAATGTGTCGAAATCTTCACGATTCCTATTTACATTTTAAGTTGATATTTGTGCGTATGAAGATAATAGTATGCATTTATTACATATAGCAATAGTATTTCTGAAATGACACAACTCAAAATCAGTGTTTTTTCGGTGGTGACCACGAAACAAATGGGTAAATGATCATTAATCACTAATCAAAACTGTATCAACATGTCAACTTGTCTGTCAGAAGGTAGCTGTGTCACTCTTCGTTGTTGTTTGTTCATTCAACGTCACTTTATGCTGCTATGGCTAATCGGACTACAGTGGGAGCTCTCAATTTTCCCTATCCAGGTTTAATTAAGACAGGGATTTTCCACTAACGTCCCTTCCGAAGGAGGCCATAACCAAGGATTTTTTACTCCTTTTAAAAAATCCTAGGGCCACCTGCCGGGCTACGAGCACTCTTAATGTCCTATAGCTATTCCAATCATACTAATAGTTTTTTCGTTTTCATCCAAAAATATAGGTTTTTGACTTATGTCTACGCTGTAGAAATATTACAAAGGATATTTAATTAGTTCAGCAAACGACATTATTATTAACTGGTTCAGCAAACCAGTTTTTTTTTGGGGGGGGGGGGAGAGGAATAAAATTGTTTTTTTTTTAAATGATAAAAGAATAAGTTCTGTGTTTCCTAAATAGTCTTCGATATCTCAAGCAAGAATCCTGTAGAATATTGGCGTTGTCACGATATTGAGAATCGCCCCCGGCCGGTCTTAGGATTTTTATTTTAAAAAGAGTGAAAAATCCTTAGTTGTGTCGTCCTTCGGAAGTTAATTGGTGGTCCCGAGGGTCTTAGATGTCTGATGCTCGTATCATAATTATACCTGGAAAGGAAAAATTTATCTTCATAAATAATACGAAAGCCAAAATTTAGGACTGCCACTGTAGCATTCTGTCTGATTAGCGGTAGCCGCTTAAGAAAATAACAAACAAACCTATGCTGTAGCTAGACCACTGCTGGGTAGCGATTGGGCAAATATCATTCCGAGAGTAGACTCATCATGGTTTTCATGATAAAAACATGACTGTGATTCACTTGATACTTCCAGTATAAACACATCTAATTTGTTCCAAACAATTTGAATGAAAACAAATAAATTAGAACTCATAATTATGTAAGGTTTATGAAAATAATAAATAAATAAAGATAAAGCAACACTTTTTTGGGCACGTAAAAAACGTTTATCGATAATGGTGAGTACAGCGCGGGTCACGCGGTTATACTTTTTTTATAGGTGAATGTCTGAATGATCGACATAAAGTTATAATTGTTACTAATGTTTGTTGTTGCCCTTTCCCATGCGTAGTATTACGAAGTACAAAAAAACAATAGATTAGATAGATTGTTGTTAGGATCAAAGTGCATTTATTTATTTATAACGATGAAGAATACACTTTAAGTTGGGATCGTAGAATTAGCTATAGCAGCACAAAGTGAAGTTAAATGTATAAAAATAAACACTGAGAATCGGAAGCTCTTTACAAGAAGATGGTATGATTTCAGGCGAGATTTATCTACGAGTATATTCGCATTCTTATTTATCAGTTTTTCGTTCTAATTATTAAGAGCGGATAGAAAAAAATGATAATCCCAAAATTGGTCCGCGAGTTCTGCCAGTAATAGTGACAGGTGAAGAGCCACAGATAGGAAGATCGCGGAGCTGAGCGGAGGCGGCGCAGTGGGCAGTCCGCCTTCAGCCACCACCAGATGTGGTCGCTCCAGGAGCAGACACATCCAGAACACTGCTTCCTACTCAGGATCAACATCTCCCAGCTCTGCACGGTCGATTTCTGCCTCCAGCTCTTGGCGGAGAGTGGCCTCTGCCAGCTTCCAGAACTGGAGGACAACTGCGTCTCCAACGCCACAGTCTGCTCCCTCTATCCTCGATGGACCAATGGTTCCGATCCTCTCGTCGACCGCTTCTTGGGCCAGTATCCGGTCGCGGATTGGCCGTTCTTTACCAAAGACTTCCTCCACACCATCAACAGGCACTGGCTCACCTTCCCGCCTCCCGGAAGGAACGCACATCTCATCTTCATGAGCATCTTTCTCGTCCTCGCCGTCTTCGGCCTCCCTGGAAACGCCATAGTCATCTTCATGATAACCAGGTAATATTTACTCTATTATTTTTTAAATGAATCCAGTTGTCTTTCTGCAATAGCTTCTTTGTATACTCCGCATGCCATTTCTAACGTCGAGGAGCCTATTGTTTTTTTGTTCCGAGGCTAGGTAAATTTCTTTGAATCAATTCTACTCTAGACAGATGATCCTGGGACCCAATCATGGGTCTTCTCAGGGAAGAAAACTGCATTAAATATTTTATTAAAACTTTATCATTCCCTGAGCTAGAGGCCCTAAGCATAAGGTTGTAAACATTTCATTTCTTCCAACTCCTCCACAACAAACTAGTCTTTAATCCGATTATTAATATTTATATTACTTATCTAAAAGATATATCAATAATAATGAAGTATAAGCTTCTTGATTTGCCATGAAGAAATATATAAATGACCGTAATAATGTTTTGTTTGTTAATTCGATTAACTGCTTATACTATACTCATTAATTAAGTCGATTGATGCATTAAGAGTTTTAAACTTTGAATAAAACTTATAAAATATTAAACGAGTAACCATGATAATAATCAAAACAACAAGCTAGATTGTCAAGGAAACCTGTAATTATCTCAGTATAATAACAAATATTAATATAATTATATCAAAAATAAGTTATTTAAAATATTTTTTGACAATATTTCCTTAATATTAGTCTGTTACTTAACTTTAATTGAATAATTTTTAGGTAAACATAGGATTACTCTAAATCTGAAGGTAATACAATAAATAAAATATTTAACTGCCTCAAAAATTAAATACTGAAATATTTCAGTCAAAGATATAAAAAATAAATAAATACAAATTAAAATGGAAGAATTATTAAAAAATTTCCTTCCAAAACTTGATAACACCAGTCCTTAAATTGGCTAATCTCTATATATAAAAGAGTTCGTCCTGACTGAAAAGACCATCGCAGAACCCGAACGGCATAACCTACAGACTTGAAATTAAGACAGTAGGTACATTTTATAAGGCCAACGCGCACTAAGAAAGGATTTTTGAAAATTCGTCCCCTAAGAGGGTGAAAAGGGTGACAAACGTTTGTAATAAAAAAACAAACTTCATTTTTAAAGCGAGCCCCATGAAATTTTAGATTTAGCTTCTACATTAAAAATAAAGAAATACATGTTTTTTTGAAAATCGACCCGCCAACGAGTAAAATACGGTAAATCGTAACATGTTATGTCAGAGATGTAAAAATAAGTAAGTAGGCTTTACATTTTAATATAAAAATAATTGTATGCAATATTATGAAAATCAACCCCCAGATGTTGCAGTTTTGGATAGTAAATGGTGGATTTCAATAGTAAACTTATCGATAGTTCTGCAATTATGCCATTTAATATTTAATAGGACAGTTTATTATATATCAACAAAGGGATAATCATTGGTAGGCTGGCTGAATTCACAAATGCTTTAAGTCATTGTTTATAATATGGAGTTTAAACTCGACATAAATTTCTATTTAAAATCAACGCGGACGAAGTCGCGGACAAAAACTAATTATTACATATTATAGTAGATTTTCTGAAAGAGAATAAATTCATAAAACATAAAACTACATAGGATTGCACAATCTCCGAACCTCATTTTATAAATAAAATATCAAACAATCTAATATTTCAGAAATATTTCAGTCAAAGATAAAAAAAAAAAAATAAATACAAACTAAAATAGAAAAAATATTAAAAAAATTCCCGCCAAAACACAATGACACAAGGGTTTATATTGGGTACTTATTATTTGTTACAGTGGATTTTCCGACATGGAATAAATACGTTATGAACCATGTTTTTCCGAAGTGATATTTTATTACGACTGTTTTATGGCCATTCATAAAAATACAATCTTCGTAGTGCACCTTTTTTATTTCATATGGGTTTAGATTGAACGAGGAATTGGGATTATGTATAAAAAAAAGAAAAAAAAAGAAAACTCTATTCCCTCTAGTAGAATATATTGGAAAAATTCTATAAAATGAAAAACGAATGAAAATTTAGACTAAGTCTATACGTTTATAGATAAATACCCAACAAGTGTTTTTTTTTTTACAGTGAAATTCAGACGTTTTCGGATACAATAGTGTTTTAGAGCAAGCCGCCAAATTTGGTAATTATTTCGCAGGATGTCGCTTAGAGTTGGGTCAAGAGTTTTAACTTTTCATTACTTTCCCTTTTAATATTTTCCAAAAATACAAGATTTAGTATGGAAAAGAGGATGTAATTATGGGAAACTTGTAGAATTCGGTTGTCATTTCATCTAAAAATTAACGTTTCAACAAAATATATCTATAATTTTTTTTTATTAATTGTAATAATTTTTGTTTGAAAAGAAAAGATATGTCCAAGCCGGGATTCGTCTATACTTTGAAAAAAACCTGTACCACTACAACCCATGAAGGGTCTGGGGTTCAGTACATGGTAGAGACTGTACTGTTTCATGGACGACGGTTCTGCAAGGAGGTGACTTGTCCTAGGTCACGCTCGACCGCCAGATTTTTCCCCCTTATTTTGGGTACCCTATTTTTATAATATTTTATAGAGGCTGGGTGGGCCCCAAGAGGGTCCCAGATCCCATATGATCCATCTCCCGCTGCAAACAGACTAAATAAAAATCCTTGAAATGTTAGTTGAAAATTTTATTTCTTAGTAAAATGATTACGGAAATTTACTCATTACCCATAATTACATTCTCTTTTCCTTAATGAAGCTCACGATAATTTTTTTTGTAACGAATAAACAGTTAAAACCTGTAGTAACTCAGTTTGAAGCGATAACCTGCTTCCGGATACCACAGTCTCTCTATCATACCAAACGTCAACTTATATTTTTGGAAAATATTAACAGATATTAATATTACTTCATGAAATGATCACCAAAATCTACTCATTATCCATAATTACATTCTCTTTTCCGTACTGAAGCTCATGATAACTTGTATTTCTGGGAAAATTAAAAATGAAACGACTGAGCAGTTAAAACTCGTTGTAACTCATCTCGAAGCAACAACCTGCGGAACAGATACCTCATCTTCTTTTTATACGAGTGTTTTTGAATGTGGATTTACTTTGGGTAAGGAATTAAGATATATTAAAAAAATACCGCATAGAACTTTTCAATAGAAGCATGTGTAGGGGAATTTCTATAAAATAAAAATTTTGGTCAAGTCACTGTATACGAGACCGAAATTTCCCCAAAATAATATGTAACCTTACTTATTTTGAACGTGAAATTTAGAGATTTTCGTATATAATTTTATTTCAATATTACCAGTCAATTTGAAAATTATTAATATGAATAATTTATACATATTTTCACTAGCCCATTTAACAGATAATGTATAAATATCCGTCATTTGAAAACTTAGCGAAGTATTCTTGACAGCCGAGAATCGTGTCGCACGTGATATGATGGAAGTAGAACAACTAAGTCAAGTCACCTCGTACAGGATTTCGAACAATAGGTGCAATCGCCCTAGTTTTTAACGAGCAAGGAAACGTAGGAATGAAACAATAAACACTAAAAAACAATAGCGACTAGGAACGTAACAATAAAAACAAAAACACATCAGGGAATAGAAACGCATCGATCGAAAATGAAAGCTATTAATTAAAAAAAATGTGTTTACGAAATGTTTTCTAGTTTTAAACGTTTATTTGTTTCTTAGAAGTGTTGTATAATTTAACTTATAATTTAATAATTACAATATCATAATATTTTACTATAGTAATATCATATGATAAAGTAATATCATATTACCAGGTAAAGTTAAAAAAATCTGATGTGGCCACCTGTGGTTGACTTGGTTGCTGTGGTTCCTATCTTGGCGATTTATAAAGGAAGTGAAAATCCTCGGTTATGCCGTCCTTCGGAAGGAACGTAAAATGGGTACGTGTCAGCTACTCGTTAAAGATCGCTATCCTAATTATACCTAGATAGGCAAAATTTAGAACTCCCACTGCACCATCATTATGCATGATAGTTTAAAAAAAATTGATATTTTGTAGTGTGTGAAGTAGCTAATATCTTTATTGAATGGGTCGTATTTTTGGTTCATAAGCCAATAATTAATGATGAAATAATATTAGTTAAGAATTTTTAGCATTTGTTTAAATAGAACTTAACCCCTAAAATAGTAAAATATCTATATATAGTGGAGGGAGCGGAGTGGCTCAGCGGTAGAGCACTGAGTTGCCATGCCGGAAATCCTGGTTCGAATCCCCCTGCGTGCAAGACTTTTGGTCTGTTTGCAGTCGGAGATGGATCATATAGGATCTAGGAACCTTCTGGGGTTCACCCAGCCTCTATTAAAAATTATATAAATAGGGTACCCAAAATAAGGAGAAAATTCTGGCGGTTGTGCGTGACCTAGAAAAGGTCATCTCCTAGCAGAACCGTTGTCCATGAAACAGTACAGTCTCTAACATGTACTGAACCCCAGACCCGTTCACGGGTTGTAGTGGTAGAGGTTTTTTTTTTTTAATATATTTTGGATACACCGCTCCGGCAATGTGTCTGACTTAAGTGAATAGTTTAAGCGCTAGTAGGAGAATAGTTCAGGCGAGTTGTGTGAAAATCGTTCGAGCAGATTGAGGGCCAAAATCTGTATAAAATAGTTTTTAATGGAAAAAGAGTATTTTATATTGTCATTAGTGATAAAAGTAATAAAAATGGTAATTAAATTACTGATTTTAATTGATAATTACCGAAGATAGCGCTGTTAACAGACAGAGTGAGAGAGTGAGAATGGGGAGTACAATGGTATGAATAAAAAAAAAACAATTTAATGGAAATTGAATCGAATTCACTGAGGAACAAACCAAATAAACAAAGACAATAATTCATTCATTCATCTGATCGACCTAATTCATATCATTCACGTAAAAGAATGAATATTCATATAGTTATATCTGCATCCCCGTTGAATAAGTGGTTAAGCCGAAATTTGTCCAGAGTTAGTTAATTGTATGGGCGAATGCGGAATCATTCTCGTAGTTTTTGGCTTGAAACAGTAATATAAGCAATAACTCCTTTTAAAACTAATGCTTGACTTAGCCCCTTATGCACTGTGAAAATAACACGATACCGCTTCCTTAATTACAAGAGACTCATTGAGGATAAAATTCGACTTAACTACTTATTCACCAGGGCTGTAGATATAGTGTTGTTATAGTGTGTTAAAAGATATTTTCCAATATTCTGAACTCTTTATAGTTAAATAGCCGTCATAAAATAAACAAAAGAATAAAATATCACTAATAGATTTATTTATTCCAAGAGCGTGACTATCAGTAAAAATTATCTTTTCTTCAGTTAATGATTAAATAAATTACATCATTTATTTTTTACTACCATCGTATATTTATGACTTTTTTTAAAATAATTATTTCTAAGTTAAACGATATATAAAGATAAGTAATATAGATAGATATATAATATATGAATTGATTTATTATAAAGATATGTAGAGTAAATAAAAAATGTATTGATAAGCGTTGAATCATGATGAGTAACGCGGAGTTGATAGAGGAATGAAATACAACTGGAAAAGCAATGACGGATAATTCTTGGCTCATATTGTTCTACTTAAGGTCTTTCATCAACGTCTTCTTCTATCTCTTATATTAGTATTTTCCGCTATGAGGATTGTGGACATCATTCCTCTAATTGCATTTTTTGCAGTATTAAACCATATGTCTACTCAGAGTATAAACATATCAACTCAGATGTAAACTAATGCTAAAAACCTACTAAAAATAAAAACCCTGTACAATGCAACCCATGAATGGGCTTTTGTTTAGTATATGGAAGATACCGTACTGTTTCTAGGTCAACGGTTGTGCAGGGAGATGTTTATAAAGGAGTCTGCAGCTTGGGTAAGAGAACCTTGAGACAAAAATATAAGATTTGCGTCCTTCGTAGCAATAATGTTTAAACTAAGTCAAGTACACAAGTAAATCAAGTGGGATTTTTCAAAGGGAGTAATTTAAAAATATATATATATTTTACATTTAAGGAACTATTCAGCTTTTATTAAAAAAAAACAAAAAAAAACCTATATCACCATGATCAATCCTGAATTCAGTACATGGTAGAGACCGTATTATAGGCGATTTGATCACGCTCAACGGGAAGGTTTTCCCTTTATAAACGGTACCCACTTTATAGAGCTTTGGTGAACTCCTTAAGGGCAGGCCTTAAGAGTCCATTCGTGACTGTTAACAGATTAAATAATTTATCTGCCAGGGCTAATTTGAACGAGAGACCCTCAGCACAGCAATCGAGCGCTCTACAAACAGGGCTACCAACGTAGGGACTCGTAAAGCTAAATTTAATTTTTGTTTATCTTTCTGTATATCTGAGGATAATAAAAAAGTAAAATGAGTTTCTGCCTGAATTTTAATTTGGACTGTCATCTTCATATTTTCCATTTAATATTAAGTCGAAGGTTTTTTATTTTTTACGTGCGGGTTTCAATTTAAATAAAAAATTCAAACTACTTGGTCGTAATTTAGAAAATGTTATTTGTAGAATTTGTTCGAAGTAACATTGATCTAATAAGGAAAATGAAATATTAGTATTAAAAATAATTTTTATTTGTATCATTATAGACGATGAATAGAGGGGAAATGGTTACAACACATTTTTTAAATTTAACATTTATTTAACAAAGCGTCTTAAGGGTAGGTCGAGGCGTAGGTGGGAGGGTTGCGTTAGGTGTAATCTAACTGATTTCGGTTTGGGAAGCAATTCATGGACAGAAGTACGTAAGCAGAGATTGAGTATAATGAAATAAATAATAAAACAAAAACACTAAAAAGTAGAAAATAATTTTCTATAAGTTTAAAATAAGAATAGAATGACGAACGAAAAAATTGATTTTGTTGCAAAAAAGCGTGGGATGTTTTTAAAATAGTCATATGCTTGTCTCAAAGATTAAGCCATGTATGCCTTAGTACTTGGCATCGCTAAACATAAAGATCCCGGTCAGGATAATGAAAAAAACATATTTAATTATTGTAATGTCATCGGTCCTTGAGAAGTGTGCAAAATTTCAATTGAATTAGATGTCTTAAAGTGGCGCAAAATTGAGCTCAAAGCTTCCGTTATATACATACCTACATGCAGGGGAAGCTAATAAAACCGTATTAAATAAGAGAAATATGTCGGAGACACAAAGTTTAATCAATTGACATACTAATAAAACTGAACCGGACGCAATTGAAAAATCAACGGCCATTATTTGAATATATTAAACAAAACATAATCGACGAAGAAATTAAATAATTGGATAATTTGATAATATACTGTACATCGAGAAGGAGAGACGAAGGAAAAAGATGAGAGTACTGGAGTAGAAGGAAAGTGGAGAGTGTGAAGAAGATTATTAAGTTGATATTCGCGTGGTCCTTGCTGCCCGATTCGTGTCAAATAAAAATACTGTACATCGTCAACCTAGGTTATTCCTGACGTCTCAGATACGTCAAAGCCTACATTGACACATGAAATGAATGACATATCCCACGCACGTCATGTAGGTCAACGGATTGACATGTCTGTATTTGTTATTATGTTAGGTCTCGATTTGGTCCACACAGCAAAGATCTGTTGGATAAAAATTTATATTTGTAAAAAATCATATCGAAGGGTTCAATTTGGTACAGCCTAACGTCGATATTGATATTAGTACAGAAAAAAGTTTAAAAATCGAAAAAATTTCAACAAAATAGAAATAGAAAACCTATGTATTGTATAAAGTTTGAATGTGTTTATAGTTAGTAGTGATTTTTGCCCTCAATGTGGCAGATTGTATTTATTGCTATACAATAAAAATAATGTTAAAAAAGTTCAATAAATATTAATTCGGCCGTTATTTTCTTCTTTCTAATGTTCAATTTGTTTTTTAATAAAATGATTACTAAGACTAAACATATAAATAAACGTTAATATTAAATTATATACTTCGATAAATTAATACTTTTTTGTGATAGCAATATATGACGAATATATTAATTGTTTTCTTAAAGTTATTCCAATCAATAATTTATTTTATTATTATTTAATTTTTAAAGCTTAGTTCTTTGATTTATAATTCGGAGCGAAGTAGATGAGAGCGTAGAGCATTGAATTGCTATGCCGAAGGCTCCGGGTTCAAATCCGGCTTTTATAGATGAATTGTTTAATCTGTTAACAGTCACGGATTGAGCCTGTGATATCTGGAAATCCTCCATCGGCTCACCCTGCATCTATAAAGTTGTGTGGAATAATATGGCGGTTGAGCGTGATCTTAGATAAATCACCTCTCTTAACAACTGTTGTCCAAGAAACAGTACAGAATCTACCATGCACTAAACCCAACTTTCATTAACGTAGTTGTAAAGGTTTTTTAAAAATAATAAATCTAATTCTCCTTTGTAATATTAAAAACCATGGAGTTCCGATAACTATTTAAACATCACAAATTTTTATTTATACATCGAACTACTAATTCGACGTGTTTGGTAACTATGGTTAAGACTATATCATATAATATATAGCAATTTTATTATAAATCAATGTTTACTTCCTCAGGTTAACAAGACCTGATTAGAATGTTTAGAAATAGTGATAGAGTACTCCTTAGTGCTATCTTATACGAAAAATGTCATACCGACAAATCATTTATATAAATAATAATAATAAATTCTATGAACGTCTCGATTAAAGGGCCCAAAGCATAGGCATGCAATGTAATTGGTGACATGGTTAGCATAACCTCCTAGGCCCAAGGTAGCGGGTTATTAGCCCGGTAGGATTTTTTAAAGAGTATAAAATCCTTGATTATGCCGTCCTTAAAAGGGACGTAAAATGTGGGCCCCGAGCCAGTACGTCAAGTAGCCGTTAAAGATGAATATCCTAATTATATCTGGATAGGCAGAATTTAGTGTTCCCACGAAAGGATTCATGACTTAAAAAGAAGAGGTTAATTATAAAAAATATGAAGGTAATAATGCCGGTATCGAGAGGAGAATATTTTTTAATATTGCCTCAGGAATGTTCGGAGGGGTTCTTTTTGTGAGGTACCATAGCTATGCAATCTCATAAAACAAAAATTAAAAATACATAACTTGTTTTTTTGTAAAAAGCTCCCGTTTTTTTTCTATGAATTGAAAATTAAACGTGACAATTTAGAAGTCTTTTGGGGGCTCATCATCGTAGAATTATGAATGGTGTTCA
Organism: Troilus luridus; assembly: GCA_964056705.1. Taxonomy (NCBI): domain Eukaryota; kingdom Metazoa; phylum Arthropoda; class Insecta; order Hemiptera; family Pentatomidae; genus Troilus; species Troilus luridus. Next base: position 55,365,223 of record OZ057417.1, on the reverse strand, counting down.
CTGGAAAGAAACTAAATTGAGCGTTACAACATTTCACTATTGAATATAATGAAATGCTTCGTAATTACAATTATCTATTTAATGATGTCGCTACCATGCATTAATTAAAAAATAAAATGATTCAACTAAAATCTTCCAAAAACTGTAAACACTTTAAATAAGATGAATCTAAATAAACTAAATTTCTACATTATTTAAATATATTTCAGGATAATTTATTGCTATATCAAAAGTTGGATCAATTTTATTTATGTATGCTTCTGTTTAGTGTTTATAGGACTATTTCATCCAAAAAGAAAAAAAACGATCCAGTATGGCAGATGTATTCTGATCAGTTAATTAAATTTCACATTTTTTTTATTTAGAGGAAAAATCACGCTTAATAAAACCAGGTTTGTTTCCCTTGAAGTTGCGGAATTTCGGATTTAACTTAATAAATGGTCAGATAAGAGGGAGAAAACATGAGAATTTATATTTTTTTAGAAAAAAATATAGTTATGTATTGGTTTACATTGTATTTAATAAACTCGGGCGTCCAAAAAAGTTAGAATAATAATTAAAACAAAAAGAAAAATAAGAGATAAATTGTCTCATTAAATATAAGTTTGAAGTTCACATTAAACCGTCTAACTTATCCATTGAAACACTAAAATTTACAAAAAAAGAAGTCATATAATGTGAAGGATTCTTAAAAGAATATTAAATTTTCAAGGAATACAGTATTGGTGGAAATATCAGCCCGGCCTAACGGAAAAGTGCTTGTCACCAAACAAACAATTCTCACAAATGTTTAGCGGACATGTATCGGCCGGTAGATGGGTCCTAAGAGATCTGGGGTCTTCAAATCTCACAGTAGTTATAGAAGAAAGGGATTGATACGTAGGGATCTGGGACTCTCCTGGGGCTCACCCAGCCTCTAAAATGTGGGTATCCAAAATAAGGGAAAACCAGGAGGTTTTACATGATCTAGAACAAATCATCTCCCTACCCAACCGTTATCCCAGAAAAAGTACAATCTCTAAGGTGTTTATCAGAAGATAATCTGAATCCCAGATCCTTTTTCTGAAGTTTTTTTTCTCCGCCGTAAACCAACGACTTCCTGCCCTCCTGTATCGTTTATTAACATCCCACTAATTCCTGTAGAACAGGCCCGGTATTTAGGACTACACCTTGGCAAACGCTTAACTTGGAATCCTCATACTAGATCGAAACGACAAGAAGCAGCTCACCGTTTTAGACTACTTCAACATTTACTAGACAAACGCTCTAAGCTCTTATTACATAGCCAATTAATTACAAGAGACTCATATATAAGACAATCATTAGACCCATCTGGACTTACGGCATAGAGCTCCACTAAGCCATTCAATCCCTCTCGTATTCAATCCTTACAATCCAAAATCCTTCGTAAAATCCTCAATGCTCCTTACATTGTAACGAAAAAAGTAATCCATAATGACCTTAATGTCCCGTTTATTGCTGATTTGGCCCGAATTCTTTTGATACAGGCTGGGTGAGTCCCAGGAGGGCTTGCAAATTCCACAGGATCCATCTGTGGCTGTTATAAGATTAAATAATTTATTTAACTCAGCGGACTCTACACGCCAAGCTTCCAGACCACGTTCCCCCTATAGATTATTAAGTTAGCTAAAAATTAGGAGTACAAAATGTACAATGATATTAAACATCGATACAGAAACTTCACGCTTAAGCCGTCTGGATGTTTCCAGATATTTATATTTACCAATTCTAAAACTTATCAGAATAAACTATCCCAGGCCTGAACTTCTGATACATATTTTGAAGATAGGAATCATTAATGTCGATTCTGTATGAAACCTCTACTGAATACGAGCCCGTCAACTAATCCCATTAACATTAACTGCCCTTTGTTAGCCAGGATTAAAAACGGGCATTCAATGCGGTTCGTGAGTCCCTTTGCCATTCCGTGAGAATGGCCCAGATGAATTTCAGCTAACGAAAATCGTATCATGTGAAGCTGTCGGTAGCCTTGCTCCGTGCATGAGAGTTCTATCCGACTTTTAGAGCAAAATGACGATTTGGTTTATGTGATAACTTGATTATTTCAGTTAATTCTTTTAGTCATGGCTCAGGGAGTGAATTAATTATTGATAATTAGTCATATAAATGCGGATAAGACTAAGTATGGTTAGTAGCAGAAAAGAGGGAGAATTTGGTGATATTGTTGTAGGAAGGAATAAGTTTAAACGTGTCGAATTAAGGTACTTTGGGTCTAAGGTAACCAAAGAAATTCAAAAATGAATTTCAAGAAGAAATGAAAGCGCGATTAAGATGGTTGTTATTATTCCATCTCGACATTACTAAGCACCCTTTTTTATCCCGAAATGTAAAAATCAGAATTCATAAAACTCTCCTCCTACCAACTCTTCTCTAGTGATTGGAAACGTCTCCACAAACTCTGAAGGATGAAAAAGGCATTCGAAAATAAGGTGTTGCGTAATATTCGGACAAAAAAAGGATGAGACTGCTGGAGAATTCAGGAGGGCTTATAAAGTTGCAGAGCTTAGTGGTATTAGAAGTTGCTCATTGGTAGACCGCTGAGTTGCAATGCCGAAGGTCCTGTGTTCGAATCCCGCTCGCTGGCACACTTTTGTTTAATCTTATTGCGGCCGAGGAAGGGTCCTACGCGGATCTAGGGCCCTCCTGAGGCTCACCCACCCTCTATAATGTGGGTATCCAAAATAAGTGGGAAAATGTTGCGGCTGAGCGTGATCTAAGATAAATCCATGGACAACCGTTTTTCAAGAAACAGTACAGTCTCTCTTCCATATACTGAATCTCAAACCCTTCACGGGTTACAGTGGTATAGGTTGAACACAACGCGGTGTTGCTGTGCATGTTAATGTTACTGGCCAAAATCTTATTGAAGTACTAGAGTGGCGAAGATTGAGATGAGTTTGTAATGTTGTTGGGATTGGTAACGAACGAATTCCTAAAAATATAATAAGCGTTGATAAAAGTCTAAGGGGAAGACAGATCCAGTGGATTTGGATTTCAGTAGTGGTCCGTAGTCGGATGTTTGTAAGCAGAGATTGGTGCTATCGGCATCGAGCCTTTAGGTTCACAAAGTCTTATTGTTACTGCTATTAGTTAGGGAACGGAGTGGCTTAGTGGTAGAGTTTCCTGGTTCAAATCCCGCTCCATGCAAGACTTTTATTTAGTCTGTATGCAGCCGGGGATGGATCATATGGGATCTAGGGCCCTAAATGTTTTAAAAATAGGGTACCCAATTTAAGGTGGGGACCCTGGTGGTTTAGCGTGATCTAGGACAAATCACCTCCCAGCAGAGCCGTTGTCCATGAAACAGTACAGTCTCTACCATGTACTGGATCCCTGACCCGTGTAGTAGTGGTACACGTTTTTTTTTAGTTAATTAGGTAATAACTCTTTTTCATGCATGACCTTCAGGATCAAAATCGGATAACGAGGCAATAGGACCATACTTCTTCACTTTCCGTCAAAAATTCACGATGTCCAAGGATGACTTTGTAAAGTACGGCCGTGGTCCCTGAAAACTTAATATAGCCTATTAATAATTCAGCTGGAAATCAATAGGGTTATACATGAACGGATTCTTCGACAACGAACTCTTTTGAAATATATAAGCTTGGACCAAACCGTAACTCAATTCCGATAAACGGCCACTTTCAACTTCACAAATTACATTCCTTTGGCTGCCCCCCTTACACATTTTTCTTAAAAGCAATTCCTCTCTATAACCATTTCATAAATCTTATTATTTCTCTTTCGTCGGAATATCATAAAATTTTCACGTGGAAGCTTAAAAGAAAAAGTCGGCAGTTCATTTCGCCTGTCTGTTTCTTGTTCAATGGTGTGGTGGAAACAATGCTGGCTTGTCAACGAATGACAGCATTGGATAATCCTCTCATTGCTGCAATAAATAACTTGGTTTAGACCCCTAACAGATCTAATAATTAAACATTTGAAAAATAATGTAAAATTGGACAATATATTACACAAATTGTTTTATCTTCAGCTGGTACAAAAACATGTTTTTTTGGCTCAATTAATCTATACATATTATAAAACAAAGTCCTTCACCGCGTCTGTCTGTCTATCGCAAACAAACTACTGAAGGAATTTTCAAGCGGTTTTCACCAATAGATATAGGGATTCACAAGAAAGGTTTAGGTGTATAATTTGTTTTCTGCTATTGGTTGGAATAAAAAGATATTTGTTGGAAGTGTTGGAAAATGTCAAGCTCCCTGGGAGCTTTCATCAAAGATGCTGCCTAATTCTTTTGAGATATAACGAAACAATGCATGGTGGAATATTCCTCTTTTATAGATCTACGTAAAAGTCCGCGACAGCATATATCTATCTATTAAGGATAGCTTAATAATAATATCTTCTAAAAAATTGGTTACGTACAATGCGGTATTTGGAAAGCTAAATAGACTGATACAGAATTAATCCTTATCAACTTAAATACTTTACTTATCTTAAACATTTTATGCACATTATTATAATATTTCACACCATATAATTTAAATGAGTATGTTAGGAGTTATCGCAAAATACTAATTCGTATATAAAGAAATATTTTAATTTGTTTTTTATGTTTATTATATTTACATAATAAAATGTATTAAAATATTTCATGTAGTGTAGACATTGTTTTACATTTAAATCTAATCCACACATTTGACGTATCAAATTGGTGCGATCCTACGACAGATAAAATATGTAGGCCTAAAATGGTCTACTACGTACGAAGCCGGGACGGGTCGCTAGTTAAGACTAATGTACGTCATTTCTCCCCATCCGATACAAACCAGGCTAAAAAGTATAGATGAATCCCTAGAGAACTAGGAACAGAGAAGACAACTTAATATGCTAAAATATTGTAGTCCAACATGAAGAAGAGGTCATGGTTAAGGTTGGTGCGTCTGTCAATGTGTGCCATTAAGTTTATTTGTTATAAAATTAATAATATAATAATTAAAATAACCAGTGTGAGTACTCAAAGAAAAAATTCATCTTAGAAGGTTGTGAGACCATCTTTTCTTGGAGAACAATCGGAAATTGACGAGGTAGGTTTTAAAATAGTGAGTTTGAAGTTTGTCATAAAAGGGCTGATATGGGGTTCGATCCAAATCAGGAACAAATGTGGGTACTTGTGATTTAGCAGGTCGCCGTGGACTGTTATCCGCCATCGCTTATAACCTGAACACTGGTAATTCTCCTACCGGCAAAACCTACCTAATTATTTAATTTAATGGATAAATTGAACCAATACAAAAGAATAAATTGAAATATAAAAATTTTTAAAGTAAAAGGCTAATTCTAAATCTCCCTAGCCACAATCCTCTTCTTAAAGAAATGTTTTTTCTGCACTTTCGAGCAAATCATCTCCATTTCATCTTCTTGTCAAAATCTACGTGATGACCTTTTTCACATAATTTGATCTTTGGATATATCCCGAACTTCTGCAAGTTTTACAGCTACTTCTTCCGAATACGGCAATGCCCAAAGTATTATACTGTTTATTTTAAATACACATTAACAAAATAAAATTTAAGTGATTTAAACAGTCAATAAACTAAATTAACAAAACAAAAGCACTAAAAAAATAATACGGAATCAATTTAATAACACACGCACAAATAACTCGAATGAGGTGAGTGATAAGAAGATATAACATGATATAAGGAGGTACGTTTCATGGCGAGCTGCTAGATCACAAGTACCCAAATTGAAGTTATTGAAGTGAAATTGAGGTTATAAAGAATGACTTTATTCGTAACAAAGTATAGAGGAATGAGGATTTTACGAATGATTTTGGATTGTAAGGATTGGATACGAGACGAACACGATGGCTCAATGGAGACCCCAAGTCCTACTTCGTAAATCCAAATAGGTCTTAAAATAGTCATGTATACGAGTCTGTTGTAATTAATTGGAAGCTTAGAGCATTTTTCTAGTAAGTGTTGGAGTAGCCTGAAACGGCTAATAAATTAATTCTATTTTTAAAAGAAGTACGTCTTAAAAATGGTTGAAAAACAATTTAATACAAGATTTAAATTGGGTTTTTAAAGAAAGTACAGTGAAGTAGTTTTCATATTTTTATATATTTTATGCAATCCTCAAACTAGGATGAAATGACAAGAAACTGCTCGCCGTTTCAGGCTTTTTCAACAATTACTGGACAAACGCTCTAAGCTTCCAATTAATTACAAAAGACTCATAAACATGACAGTCGTAAGACCCATCTGGACTTACGGAGTAGAGCTTTGGGGGTCTTAAGCCATCGAATCCCTCTCGTATCCAATCCTTACAATCCAAAATATTTCGTAAAATTCTCAATGCACCTTACTCTGTTGCGAATAAATAGTCCAGGACCCATGGTCCATTTTTGCACTTGATTACTATCAAGCTGAATCTTATTGAGGAAGATTCGTTTCGATGAGACGCCCAACAATTTCTTGTGCGAAAATTCTCGATTGTAGTAGCTAACGAAGGTATCAAGGATAAAATATGTCGATTTGATGATTCTCAAAAATTTATTATTAACTTGGTTTTTTATGTTAAATTAAAGATAATTATCTAAATTTTTTGAAAAAATATTTGTCCTACAAAATGTATGGTTTGATGAAAGAGTCCCCTCCTTCCAATATAAATGAAAAAACGAAAAATCAGCTGGTTAGTAATAATTTTTTGATGACCTCGTTATCGATACATTTTGGAAGGAGGGGACTCTTTGATCAAACCATGCATTTTTTAGGACAAATATTTTTTCAAATAATTTAGATAATTATCTTGAGATTTAAAAAAAAAAAACTCCAGTTAGTAATAAATTTTTGAGAATCAACAAATCGACGTATTTTATTTTTGCTACCTCTGTTGGCTACCACAATCGAGAATTTTCGCACAGGAAATTCTTGGGCGTCTTATCGAAACGAAGCTATTGAAGAAGATTCAGCTTGATAGTAATCAAGTGCTAAAATGGACCATGGATCCTGGACTAAAAGTCATCCATAATGACCTTAATGTTGAATTTATTGGTGATTTGTCCCTAAACAGATATCAATGATTTCTTGACAAACCTCATTCCCACTCCAACCCACTAGTTCCAAACCGAGCTACTTCATCAATTCCTGATAATGCTCCGAGGCGTCTGAAAATATGGCCTTGTGACCTTCTAAGTCGACTTTGTTAATCGAGTACAGCCTTTGTAAATTAGGTAAATCGAGTAAATTGGGTAGTTTCTCAACTTGCCTCTGTCTCTTGCCATTATACATCTTTCATTAAATTTACTCGATCTATTACTGTTATACAGTTGTAAATTTTAATAAATAAATTTAAAATTAAATGAAAATATATAGTTTTTAACTTATTTAAACGTATTTAATTATAACTTCAGTTAATTTTTTAATATTCTGTTTTTTTTTTTTTTAAAGTGTTTTATTCTAATCAGACAGAATATATTTAAGAGTCGAATAATAAACGTGCGGGTTTTACCGCCAGCCATGGGCGAAGCGTCTACCTCTTCGCAGGCGGTAAGTGATATCGACGCGGACAGTTTAAATTTAAGTTATAATAATAATCCTGGTTCCTGGGAGCTAGTTACTGGTCGTAAACGACCTTTACTAATTGAACAGGATCATATTAGACAGAAACGACCAGCGCCAATTCAAACATAACAGTTTTCAAATCCTAACCTCTATATCAGACGAACAACTAGAAAGTACTTCGAGACAAGTGATAAATCGAAAACCGCCCCCAATTTACATATCTGGTGTAGAAAATAACCTTACGGGTACCACTACAACCCATGAAGGGTCTGGGGTTCAGCAGATGTTAGAGACTGTACTGTTTCATGGACAACGGTTTTGCAAGGTGACTTGTCCTAGGTCACGCTCAACCGCCAGATTTTTCCCCCTTATTTTGGGTAACCTATTTTAATAATATTTTATAGAGGCTGGGTGGGCCCCAGGAGGGTCCTAGATCCTATATGATCAATTTCCCGCTGCAAACAGACTAAATAAAAATCATGGTCTGCAACGGGAATTGGACCAGGATTTCCGGCATGGCAACTCAGTACTCTACCTCTGAACCACTCCTCTCCCGGTTTAGAAAATTACTCTGCATTAATTGCATTCCTGACAGAAAAAGAAGAGAAACTTCTGCTACTTGTGCCAATTGTGGTGGCCAACATCCTGCCAACTACAAAGGCTGCCAAACGCTGAGGAACCTAAGAATTCAGCGTAGTTCAAGACATTACAACCAGCGGCCTACGCCAGCTCAACCTTTTCAGTTGCCAACGGATTTTCCACGACTCTCATGCCTGAGGACACTTGGAGAAGACTAAAAAGAACGTGGATGAGGGATCTAATACAGTAGGAAATTAAAACAAGCCAATGGAGAGGTACCGCTGGGTACTGTTCTTCATCATGCCTTTCATGTCGTTCTGTATTATTTTCCAGTTAGCCAATCCGCTGATTGTCAATTACTTTGATTTGAAAAAATATATATATATTTCATGCTTAAGGACATCAAATTCTGAATAGTTTAGCTTCATTTACAGGAACTGGAGATGAACTATTACTTTTTGGTTTTATATTTAAATTATTATAAATTCGAATGATCTATCAAAGACATGTTTTCGATTCAATTAATCTTTTGAGCATATGTTAAATTATAAGTATGATCCATAGTATATTCATTGATACATAATATCGTGCAGAATCCCGTGATGTATGATTAACTAAGTGAACATGTGAACAAGCTGTTAACATAGATAATATTTGGTCAGTTTAACGGTTGATTAGCTTCGGCCATGATAGGAATAATATTATTTCAGGTCATGGTACCCAACTATTACCTAGATTTCTGGCTCAAAGCTATAAGTACGATTTCGAAGTAATTTATTACAAGAAGAATTTGCAATAACCATTTCCGAAAATGTCTAAAAGACCGTTTATTCAACATTGAAATTTAATTTTCATAAATTTCCGAATCATTCCTTGGTTTTATTCCTATCGAAGGGAATACTTTTACATCTATTACCATATATTACACCTTATCTATAAAATATAATATTAGAAAAGGTATCATAAGTTATAATTTCCATTAAATGTTTTCAATTATTACATTTTAAAACGCTTTTATTAGCCCCGGATGTACGTCGTAACAGAATCTTTTATTTGAAAAGAAAAGATATGACCAGGACCGGGACTCGAACCTGGGTTTTCCCACGTCGTGGGGCCTAGCCTCCTCGGCCATCCTGGTTCGCTTCTCGGTCAGACATATCCTTATCTTTTCACTGATCCTATATCTCCGTGGTCTCGCAATTTGCGATGTTCGAGTCCCGGGGTCCTGGTCATATCTTTTCTATTCAAATATAATATTATTCAAGGTGTTTTATTTTAGTTTTCTTAAACTATTGTTTATTTTCTACTTTCTAGTTCAGGCATAAACGCATCTTCTTTACTTTTCTCATAAGCTTAAATTTCATTTTCAATTTTTTAGTTCGGCTAGCTACACAATTTCCAGAAACATAATTTCCACAACAATCAAGATAACTAGCAACCAATATACATATATATTTAAACTTTAAAAACAAGAACTGGCAAGATTAGACTATCAACTCCCTTATCTTCTAGAATATTCACTTAACTTATAAACAACCGAATTATGTATACGGACTTGTTTATAATGCCAGAAGGGTAGATGGTACAGAGTTCCTTTAGGGTAGACACTGAAAATGGAAAACACAACAGAGTGTTTATAGTGGAGGAGGAAAGCGATTTCCCGCTAACTAACCTAACCACTTTGATAACCTGTATGTTGGTTAAAATGGTTAACCCTTCAGGCGAATACAGTTTCCTCTTCTGTTAGGCGACCTCAATGACACACCATTATGAACTCATGAGGTGATTTGTTCTCACTTTTGGCAGGAAATGTTTCGTATGCTACAACAGAGAATAAAGTTTATACAAGTTCAACACTGTGCAAGGCCTATTCTTTTTCTGTAATATATGTCACATATAATATTCTAGTAATATACAGCTATAAAAAACCCAATTATTCACTGTTGGGGCATGATTATAATAAATAAATAAATAAACACACACACACACACACACACACACACATATATATGTATGTATGTATAATAAATATGGAATTATTTAAAATCTCCAAAAATGAAATTCAGGAATAAGATCAGGAACAAGTAAAGAAACAGCATCGAAAAAGTGGACAGAGGAAAGGAAGAAAAAACACAGTGAATTAATGAAGAGGCTTTGGGAAGAAAGGAAGAGAGGAAAAGCAGTGAAGCTGTGATTGATTCAAGTTCTAGCGCTCTCCTAATGGGGAATAATTTACAATAATAATAATAATAATAATCATATATATATATGTGTGTGTGTGTGTGTGTGTGTGTAAGTATATATATATTGTATCATAAGGTTCTCGAGATTCAATCTATTCTTTCAACTTCCTTTGTCGCCGTTTCGAGACTATGTTGATAATCATGCCAAATTGATGGCGAATAAATATTAACAGGTAAACCAATCAAATATCTTTTCAATACTTGCCATTTTTTAATAATTTATTTTATTTTATTTGTTACTAATTTTTAAATATTTTTATTTGAAAAGAAAAGATATGTCCAGGACCGGGACTACTGCTGTGACCATTAGCGACGACAGCTCTTCTTAAATTTATTGAATCAACATTCTGTGTATAGAGTACATCAGAGTCCTCTGTAGTCTACTACTTTCTTTGAACGGTTGGCACGATTCAATATCCAAATTTATTCTTTCAATTTGATGTTTCTTTCATTCAAATAGATGTTTTACCGTAATTTCTATATTATCACAGCTTTGGCAGGTTGGTTGGTACTGCTCACTACTAAAAGTAGATGGGGATATGTCAGCTTTGAATGACCGATTCTTAACCTGCTTATTACGGCGCATTCTTTTGGCGTTAGGCCGTTGGAAGGGATCCAAGCAGTGTTTTTATCTTTTTTTATTTGACGGAGGCTCTCCCGATCTTCGTCCCAATTTTCTTTAATACTTGCATGTATATGTAAATACTGTAAAGTGTTATGATTAATGAAAAAATCTTGTAACACTACCTACACTATCTTGGGCTCGGTATATGGTAGAGATTGTGCTGTTTCTTGGACGCTTGTAGGTAACCACTTTATAGAAGATGAGTGAGCCCAAGGAGGATCCTAGATCCCATATGATCCACCCCTAGCTGCTAAAAGAAGCATTAAAGTCTGCCAACGAGCGGGATTTGAACCCAACACGTTCCTTAAGGGGACTCAGCGCACTACAACTGATCTTTTCTATTGTATATATGTCCTTATTCATTCTTCCTATCTCTGAAATTCTATTCCCACTTCCATTCGCCATACTCTCTCCAATTTCAAGTCTCACTTCTTTAACCATCTCCTAGCAATCTAATTCACAATGGATTGTAAATGAATTGTTAATAGTTTTATTCCATTTTCCACTAAATTAATATAGTTGTATATATGTAAATAATACATCATGAGATATATGTTATTACTGTTCATTTGTCTTTTCTTAAGATTTTATTTATAACATCTTTAAGATTTTATTAGAGAGACTTTTTGTCCGTTGTATACTATTCTTTAGGGGCAGTTGTCCTAGAATAAATAAAGATTAGCGTTATTATTATTCGTATACATAAGTATCCTAAATGTGTAATTACTGTGGAGTTTGATACTACGAGCATTAAAATATATCGTTATGTTGATTCAGATTGATTATGCAGAGAGTTGAATAATTATGGGAAATCAATTGTATATTGACTTAGAAGTAGGTACGGATATATTACAATCTCCGTGTAATCCTCAATCAGTTCACATTACATACATCATTAATGTCAGTTCGCAATATGATATCAAGTTTATAAGGAGTTCAGCTTACCAATTTCCTGGTTGTACATTACTCTTGCAAGTTTATTTTAATTAACTAGACTCAAATATAAATACTTTTAAATCATATATCCATTATATCTATTATATATCCTACTATATCTAATATATATCCATAAAAACTGTTTATGGATACTGAATGGCAACGAGTATTTCAAACAGTGTTTATCTTTTGTAAACGATTTTTTTGGGGGGGGGGACTACTACTTCAATTTTCTTTATTTTTCATTCCTCAAAAAAAGTACTGACCTGATTTTTCAAGTATATAATTTGTTTACGCAAATAGTTTTATAAAAACGGACCTAAGTACAGGTTAAATACTCCAGTTTAATGTTAATTGGGAAGAAATGTAGGTAATCTTCTCAAAATTAACATGGATTACTGCCAAAGATTCAAGTTGATAAAACTAATGCACATACAAATTGTATGGTTAAAAACAAAACCTATAAAGGCAAATTGAAATATCCTTTGATTATTAACGTAATATTACAACTTATGTTTTGTTAACAATAATAAGTAATAGTAATAAATGAACAGTATCTGGAGATAACTTAGAAGACATTTTTTCGAATTTTTATTAACAGTTAAAACATTTTTTCTTTCTCTTTTAACGCTAAAGCGGTTAAATTTCTAAATGTTTCTTAAAATTGAAGTTTCTTTTTCTAAATGCGGGATGTTGCCTCTTAATGCAGAGGGGCACTTTTTTTTTTATCATGTTGGAGGTATTGCTATTATTGTCTTTATAATAAATCATATCTAATTCGAAACTTTTTTTTTAATTTGGTAATTTTTTTACCTTTCACGGCCTCGTGTTTAGTTAGCTACTTCGAATTTTCAAAAACAACACATAAAAAAATACAGAGAATTCGATGATTGTCTAGTTCCTTTATTTCAGAAGGTTAGCATACACATAATATTCATTATAATATCTCAATTTATTAAGAAAATAATATAATAATATACTTTGTTACTATTTAACGAGTTAATCACAGTTATTAATACAGATAACGTTATTTACAAAAAAATGTTGCCTACAGCGCAGGATTTTTTAAATAATTTTATATTTAAAATGATGAAATTCAATGCCGATGACATTGATATAATCAGTAGGTCGGAATCTGGCATGAAATTACACTTTAAAGCTTTGGAGCCATCTGCTAAAGCAATGGGGCTAGTAATAAACGAAGCCAAAACAAAGTACGTGGTTGCAGGGACTGAGGTGCGTGATCGAGATAGAAATAGGATACAAGCTCGAAACAGTTCGGGGATTTGTGTACCTTGGGTCATTTTTAGATACTGACAATAACTTCTCCAAATAAATATAAAAGAGAATCATAGCCACTACGAGGGGTTATTAGGTTATAATCAAGCTTTTTAAAACAAAAGCAAAAAATAAAGACACAAAGGCTGCACTCTACAAGACCCTCATCAGACCCATACTGACATATGGTTGTGAATGCTGGGTGTGGACAGTTTCTTCTGGAGGCCAGCCCAAGACTGGGCTGTAGAGCCGAAGATGTATATATGTATGTATTTAAAAAAGTTCTTTTACATCAATTAAAAAAAATAAAATGAAAGAAATCTAAAACGCTACAACCCATGTGGTGTTTTGAATATAGTAAACGGAAGACACTGTACTGTTTCTAAGCCAACCGTTGTGCAGGGAATTGATTTGGCCGAGATCACGCTCACTGCCAGGTTTCTTCCGTAATTAAGGGTACCCACATTGTAGAGGTTGAGAGAACCTCAGGAGGGTCTGCAGGTCGTACTGGGTACATATATGGCTGTCTCAAAACGTATTTTTAATGAGTTAATTTTTTTTTTTTTACCTATTTTAATTAGTCCAACTTATTTGTAAAATAAAATATTACAGGGTGATTATTAAAAAACTTTTTTCTATAATAGAGAGATTTATTTTCAAATATTTAAAGAGCTGCCTTAAATTTTATATACAAGCTCATTTAGATATCGTATAAGATAAACAAAAAATGTACATCTACAAGAAATTAAAGGTCTTGGGTTCAGTATATGGTAGAGATTGTACTGTTTCTAATCCAAAGGTTGGGCAGAGACGTGATTTGGCTGGGATCATGCATAACCGCCAGGTTTTTCACCAATTTCATAAAACCTGGGTGAGCCTGGTGAGGAGAGTCTGCACATCCCAATGGATACATATACGGCTGTTAACTTATTAAATAATTTATTCCCCCCGCTGGAATTGAACCCGGAACCAATAGCACATTATTAAAAATTATATTCTTCATTAAACTAGAATTAAATCACAGATGGAAATAGATGATAGCCTGACAGAATTGGACACGGTCAGTTTCGCAATCCAATGAGGTTTAAATGGCACGAAGTTACAGCAACTTCCCCTTTGTATTTCCGAAAGTTAGTCTCACCACGATAAAGCTAGTATTACTGGTACAGTCCATTGCAAATCCACGGAGTTGAGTCACACTATTGACTCACGTTTAAATTAACAAATAAATAGGTAAATTTAGAATTTTTTCTCAAGTCCCTGAAAATTAAGGGGCAAGAAAAAGTAGAAATAGTTCCTTATACAAGTTTCTTGCTTCGAAGGAATGATTCAAATTTTAAAAAAATGAATAATATATGTATAATCGATTATACAATATTATATATAAGTAAAAATAATATATTTAAATAATGAGCAAATATTTGGATAAGATATACAACCTGAAAAGCCCGAGTGGTCATACAAAGGAGATGAAGAAAGAACATAAGATGCTTGAAATTACTGATGAAGACAATGGTAGACAAGAGTCTCAAACAAGAATATTAAATTTCCTCAAAAAAGACATATATATATTAAAAAGATTTTGTACACTTGGTAAATGATTTTGTATGGCAGGGAAATAGCGAATCCCTAAAGTCTGGGAAAGCATTTGAGTATCGAAAGGCGAATATTAATAAGTATTTGTGGCCTAAGAATATCACAGGGGCACGAGTAAATAAATAAATATACGAAAGGACCGATGACTTGGAAACAGTTATGAGGAAAAGACTAAGTTTCTACAGGCATCTTTGGTCAGGATGGACACCAGAAGGTTGGATAAGCAAATATTTTATAAGAAATACAAACTGACAAGCATGGGTGGTTATGCTAAGCAGATCAATAAAGAAATTAAAATACTTTTAACTAATGATAACTGCCTGGACAAAGAGAGATTTAGGAGAAGACTCAAAACATTAGTGGTCCTGTGGAGAAGAGAAGCATAGGCATGGGGCATGGGGGATGGACGGTGGAGAGAAGAAGGGAACGTTCGGATAGAATGAAGGATAACACAAGTTGCAAAACAAAAAATTTTTAATATTGTTTTGATTTAGTCAACTGATCTTTATGTACTTTTTTCAAAAATAGCATTGGTTTTTTTCTGTCGCGTAAGGCTTGGCTACAAAATAAAGTTGAAGTATTTGGAAAGAGTACAAAAAACGAAAAATTTTGGATTTGTTTTTATTATTTTAACATTAGGTAACAGCAAAAAAACCAACTAAAATGAGCATAAAAGTGATGTATATGTGTTGTAAAGTTATTATAAGTCTTTGCAAAAACGTTTTCTTTTTCCATCAAAGCTTCTTTTGGTACTTTTTCGGCTTGTGTTCTTGTGAATTTCTCCTGTTTAACATCCAACAGTTTAACTCCATTTCTTTTATATCTTGATGGAAACGTTCTCCTCGTTCCTCACTTACAGCCCCATGATTTTCTGGGAAGTAGTCCAGATGTGAGTGAAGGAAATGAACTTTGACACTCATGTTGCAGCTCAACTTTTTGTAGTTTTTTAACAATTCAACAAGTTTTGTAGTTTGGGTCTTTTTTGTTTACAAGAAAGCCTGTTACAAGTGTAAATGAATTCCAGGCATTTTTTTCTTCCATTTCCATTTTAGTGACAAAACTTTCATCTTTTAAAAGTTTTCTGATGCCAGGCCCAACAAAGACTCCCTCTTTCAGCTTAGCATCGCATATACCAGGAAACTGTTCACAAAGATACCTGAAACACTCTCCTTCTTTGGGTACTTCTTTCACAAACTGTTTCATTAGCCCCAATTTGATATGAAGTGGTGGAAGTAAGATCTTTATAGGATCCACTAAACTTTGTCTTTCAACATTTTCAACTCCAGGAATAAGAGCCTTTCTGATTGGCCACGTCTGCTTGACATAGTTTTGTTTCCTGTCACGGCTAACCCATTCACAGAGGAAACATGGAAACTTTGTGTAACCACTTTGTTGACCTAGTAACATGGAAATAACTTTCAAATCCCCACAAATGGTCCATTTATGGTCAGAGTTGCCGAGCTTATTAAGAACAAACTCAAGATTTTCGTAGCATTCTTTCAAATGGACTGAGTGTCCAACAGGCACAGAAGCATATCAGTCACCATTGCGAAGAAGTATAGCTTTCAAACTTTTTGATGAATCAAATAAGAAATTTTCAGGGGAAATTTGTGACTTTTCTAGGGGTGATGGAATTTTTCCACTATTTTTTCCGTAATCAGCACAAAAAATACATACCCAAACTAATGACTGACAGCATGACAGTTCGCCCTGGTGAAGAATACGCATATTTTCTACAAGGTATCAAAATGACAACCGAATCCTAACCGATTTCTTCCCTGTCTTTACTTTTTTGAAGGGGGCCTCGCCTTCAGAGTCCGGTTGAGGTGTACTTAAGCCCAGCATGTTCTCTGCATCACCACTTCCTAATACACCAATCTCCTGTCCTAGTAGCACTACTCACTGCATAGTGTACACAAATAAATAGTCGCTGCACAGCCTTGTTAGATAGCTAGTCAATTTCCTACTCTTATCAGAGCAACGCTGTCCTGTCGTCTGTTGAGTTCGTATCCAAGTGATATCAATGGACCCCCCAACAGCTAAAGGCGGGATCTAAATAAGAGTAGTAATAGTGTTTGTATTGACAGGTGTCTTTAAAAAGGATCCTATATAAAAAATTATCACATTTCAACCCTTCGTGAATAAAGCAATAGAATACACTGTATCTCTTCCCGATTAGTCCCGAAATTTAACTTTTAACTTCTATCTATTATATAAAACCAATAATACAATCTTATAGAGAAGGGAGGGTTACTCGCCACTTTTATTTAAAATTTGATTTTACTCCTCATGAAATTTATAAAATAAAACCGCGGGCTAAATATGAAAATCCTTTCTTAAGGAGTAACTCCTTCCTTTCTTAAGGAATAACTCCAAAAAGTTATTCCCCGATGAGTTGCTAGGCAACGACGATAAAATATTGCATCTCTAACGACTTTATTATATATTACAGATATTCTTATACTTATATTTGGTATATATATATATATACATACAGGAGTCCGTCGAACGAATAAACAAAAAAATTAAGTCATGTATTATAACTTACTAGAATTTCATCTTTACTGTTAAATAACCATTGAAGTGAAATTCGATTAGTAATTTTTTTATTTATTCGTTTCGATTTTAGAAATTCTTATAGTGCTTATATCAGATTTTTTTTTTTTTAAGAAGAAATAGTAACGAAATTCTTTACTGGATATAATCCCGGGATAACGCAATTTCACTGAAGTTGACAATCGTGTCGGTGAGCTACCTCCTAGCCTGAATGGAATCTCTGAAATTTATTGACTCCTGTCAAATAACGGGTACTCGGATTCTTCTATCCATTAATAAAATAACTGAATTGTGAATCTCTTTATAATAAGAAATATATTTATTTCACAATGTTTAATCGAAGTAGCGGGTTATATTGGCAAATAAAAGTGCAAGAGTAATTTTTTAGAATCGGTATTATATCGGAATAGCTGAGTGGTAGAACACTGACTTACCGCGCTGGAATCTTCTGGGATTTAGAGACCCTCCTGGGGCTCACCCAGCCACTGTAAAGTGAGTAACAAAAATAGGGGGGGGAACTCTGGCGGTTGAGTGTGATGTAGTACAACTCACCTCCCTGCACAAACGTTATTGAAGAAACAGTACAGTCTCTAGCATGAATTGAACCCAAGATTATTCGAGGGTGGTACTGGTAATTTTTTTTGGCAATAAGAAAGTTAAAAAGAGGCGAGACTGTTTATTAATTATAAATATGAATTTATTAACTTATTAAGGATACGAATGAGTGATGCATTAAACTTTAGATTGATTGAATAATTCATCATGTTTCTGTTTTCATAAAATTTGGCTTATATGTGAATAGACAAAATTTAAGTTCAGTTGAGAATGAAAATTAAATCTAATTCTGGTTTAATATTTACATTGCTAGACTGAAAAGACAAGAAACTGCTCGACGTTTCTGGCTACTTCAACATTTACAAAACAAACGCTCTAAGCTCCCAAATAGAGCTTATTAATTACTAAAGTCTCATGTACATATACATGACATTCATTAGACCCATCTGGAATTACGGAGTAGAGCTTTGGGCTCCACTTAGCCGTAGAATTCCCCTCGTATCCAATCCTCAATGCTCCTTATTTTGTCACGAACAAAGTCCATCCATAATGACCTCAATGCCCCATTTTTTGCCGATTTGGCCTGAACCCAATACCAGTCTTTTCATGACAAACTTTATTCCCATTCAAATCCACTAGTTTAAAACCTAGCAATCTCTTAACTTCCTGATAATCCTCAGGAAAGGAAGATGGTCTTCTTGACCGTGATCTTCTAATTTGGATTTGTTATTTGAGTACTACCACTGGGTAGTTTCGCTACTTGTCTTTATCTCATGGCGCATTGCGTATCTTCCATTCTACTTGGTTGATGTATTATTATTACAAAGTTCTAAATTTAAATAAAAAGATTTCTTTTTAATTAACATTAAAAGACCATAAGGTGGAAGGGTTTAAATAAATCTATAGGACAACTTTTAATGGAATTGGAGGGAGGAACTGGGTCACCTTTTAGTCTTTTTTGCCAACCCCTGTCGGCTACTCTAAACGGATGGCAACCGGAGGAAGAGTGTCCAGGGTCATACGGTGGCGGGGTATTTCAATTAACTTAGCCAAGAGGATCTGAACCATAGGATTCAATGAGTTCCGCTGCGACCGTCTGAAGCATTAGGACTCACAATAAACAGGTTACAGGTAGTGAATTAAAGATATCTGCAAATAAATAACACGAAAAAAAAACCTTTTACTCTACAACCAATGAAGGGTTTTGGGTTTAGAAAATGGTAGGTACTGTAATGTTTCTAATACAACGGTTGTGCAGAGAGGTTAGTATAAAGGTCTACAGAACATGGTAGTGACTACTGATTCCAAGCTACTGGTAGTGCAGGGAAAAGATTTGGCCATGATCACTGTTCAATTAAGGTAATCCCGTTAAAATTGGGTTTAGTATAAAAATGGTTGGTGGACTGTATTGAGTTTTATTAAACTACACTGTTTGTTAACATAAGATAATTAAAATATACATATTACATAATTGAAGTTATGGTGGATCTCGATTGTTCACGGGTTTTCTTGGCATTTCATCGGCCGGCTCTCTTCCCCTGCTCCCTATTCTTCGGTCTGGGTTAGCTTTAACTTACACAAGATCCATCTTTCAGCATGGCTAGCCATTTGCTATATTCACAAAATATGGTAAAAACAACCGAGTCTCTCCGTGGGGTTGCCAGTTTTAACCAGACTTTCATTGTCCTACGCCTACTTGATATATTTCACGGTGTGCCGTGAACAATCACTCTCTACCGAATAGATTTAAGATAGTCATCTATTTAGGAAACACGTTTTTTTTCAGGACCTGAATAGAAATTTGGTTTGATAGAATGTAAATGTATCTATTTTACTGTCCAGTGCCAATAACAACAAATTCGAAGGATCCTGTTGATTTCACAGTGATCACACTTAACCGCCAAGTTTTACTCCTAATTAAGGGTACCTACATTAGGATAGTGGGCCCCGGGAGGGACTGTAGATCCCAAAGGAACCACCCATGGGGATAAGCAGATTAAATGATTTATCTGCCACAGCCGGATTTGAACACGAAACCTTCATCTTAGTAAATCAGCACTCTCCACAATGAGCGACCCCACTCCCCCTATTAATATATTCTAATGTATTATATATACTTAGTTCTTGAATGACGAATTCTTGAAGAAAATAAAATTCTAAAAGGACATCATCCGAACTATCCGACGATTTGAAAAGGTGATATAAACAACAAAAAAATCAGAGGATTTCGTGGAAATGTTCATTTTTCACAACAAAGAAAAACAACAACGTTTATTATAAATGTGGTAGCTAATTATATTCCTACAAAACTAATTACCTATAGTTAATTCAATTGATTTGTCCGAGAGCTAAAGAGCTCAATAGCCATGTCCCCCCCCCCTTCCATTAAGTGTATCAACTTTATAGAGGTTGGGTAAACCCCAGAAGGGACTGACTGGAGATCCATTATGGCTTATACAGGGATATTAACAGATTAAATAATTTTTCTGCCACAGCTGGATCTTAACTCGGGACCTTCAGCATAGCAACTCAGGGCTCTACAAATTGAGCTACTCCGTTCTCAAATAGAAATTAAATTACACAGATAAAAGTTATATTTAGAATAAAATTAAAGAAATAAACTTGATCTGAACTAAAGCATAATTACAAAAGTATAAAATAAAAATATTTAATTAAAACAACAGGATTTGATTACCCTGTTGTGCTTGAATGATACTGTTCAAACATGTCAGGTATATATCTAATCACTAAGCTCAACAAAATGTATTTCACAAAACATTTCACGGACACCGATAATAAAGAAATGCCTCGGCATCTCAAATTAGAGATAATACGAGACGAGGGAATATGACACGAATGAAAGATCACTGTTGTCATTCAGAGCGCGTTGAAAGCCACACAACGCCGGCTCTATTGTTCTTTTTTCACTCCAATATGGCTCACATTTTTTAAATTAGAGAAACCTTAGTCAAGAAATTTTAAATTAGCAAGATTAATTTTTTTAATTTATTTATTGATATTTACAACTGTATTACAATAATACATCAAGTAAATAGGCTAAGCGATACATAATGGCGTGTAAAGATGACAAGTAGAGAAACTACCCACTGAAGGTAACTCATTCTATTTATTACTATAACATACGAATTAAAACTGGTTTATTATTTTTTTGTATCTACTTTGTGAATCAAATTGTGGGATTTAATTTACCATAGAACATAGTTCTTAAACATTATATATATATATATATATATTGCTATGTTTCTACTCGTAGATATATTTTTGACATTCCATTTGGGGATGCCAGAGTAATCATTTATACTCAAATTATATTTTCTATGCCCTACTCTTAATTGGATTCTTTTCCAGAGGTCTGTTCTTGTGCTTACCAATTTACTATTCAATATATCCTCACACGAGACTGAAAAGACAAGAAACCGCTCGACGTTTCAGGCAACTTCAACACTTACTAGACAAACGCTCTAAGCTCCCAATTAATTACAAAAGACTCATCTACATGACCATCATACGACCTATTTGGACCTACGGAGTAGAGCTTTGGGGCTCCACTAAGCCATCGCATTCCTCTGGTATCCAATCCCTACAATCCAAAATCCTTCGTAAAATCCTTAATGCTCCTTATTTTGTTAAGAATAAAATCATCCATAACGACCTTAATGTCCCATTTGTTGCTGATTTGGCCCGAAACCGCTATCTATCCTTTCATAAAAAACTTCATTTCCACTCAAACCCTCTGGTTTTAAACCTAGCTTCCTCTTCAATTCTCGACAATCCTCCCAGGCGTCTGAAAAGAAGATGGCCCCGTGACTTCTTAGTTGAACTTGTGATTTGAGTACTACCAGTGGGTAGTTTCTCTACTTGTCATTTTCACATGTCATTTTGTATCGCTTAGCCCATTTACTAGATGTATTTTTTTTTATACAGTTGTAAATATCAATAAATAAATTATAAAAAAAACAAAAACTATTCAATATATTACTCATAAATAAATAGTGCATCTGGCGTGAGTAAGCACCAAAAGAATTATGATGGTTACAGTTTATTAATTCAATACATATGTTCTAGAGGTATGTTATTATATTTTCAGAGCTATGTCCAGGAAAATATGGGTTCATTAATGGATATATCTATACCATAAAGTAAAGGCAATTGACATAAATGATTGAAATCGGGTTAAAAAAAAACAGCTAAAGCGTTTTAAAGAGTATAGCGTGCGGCGGCGGAAAGACAAATTTTGTATTACAAAACAAATTCTACGTGTCTTGGAACGTGAATAGCAAATGTTTGAAGTAGGGTTAAAATATATTTTTTAATATTCAATTCCATAGCTTTCAAAAAATAATTAAACAATAAAAAACATGATTTAAATCATTTAATGCCTTGTACAAGTTACTATTTCGGCGAATAACTCTTTTTCCTTTAAAACTGATAACAAAAACTGATGTCCCAAGAAAGGCTTCTGTGTAGCGGTATTAGAAGAGTAAGTGTCGGGATATCTGTATTCAACTACAAAAGTATCAAGTAAAATTAACAGATACAGAAAAGTATCAGTATCACTTGTATTCAGATACAGGAAAATCCAGTATTTACCCATGACTAGTAAAAGTATCAATTGATACAAAAGTATCAGTATCACTTGTATAAGATACAGAAAAGTATCAGTATCACTTGTATCAGATACAGAAAAGTATCAGTATCACTTGTATCAGATACAGAAAAGTATCAGTATCACTTGTATCAGATACAGGAAAATCCAGTATCTACCCATCCCTACAATAACCACCTTTCCTAATGTAATGAGCGTATTAATAACTATGCCTAGTTAGTGTATCCATAGTATAATTATTTTTGTATATATTACTAGGAAGAATTATTTCATTATATGAGGGGTGCAGATGCAAAACTCACATTCCCCACTTTTCAAAAACGATCGACTCTTTCGGTTTAAAATCGTTTTACCGAAAGTTACGAAAAGTGGAGTATGCGAGTTTGGCATCTGCACCCCTCATATATCTCAAAATAATTTTTTTAAATGTTGATTCCCTGATTTGGGGGAAAATTTTTGTTTATATTTTAACTCAAAAACTAGTTGAAACAAATAACTCCAATAGAGATTAATATTTGAATTTATTTTACTTCAATATGTTTTTTGAATGGTCGGTATTCATCAAGATATTGAGCAATGGATAAAAAAATAGTGTGTATCTAAGGAATTTGTATGGTACTATACCTAATCGGATTATGCTTAAGCGTATCTTTGACGAGTACCTGACACCAGACAGTCTCGGCCATTTTACGTCACCTCCGAAGGAAGGGCTAATTAATTCGCTTATAGTTTGGAAGAATATATGTGTGACTGTTATGGCAGATTTTGCATTAAAAAACTACTCTACCATTTTAAAGCAGTAACCTGCCAGCTCATAATCATGCCTATTCAAAAGAATCCTAATATCTAGGCCACCATATTTGGTGATTTAGTGATCCTACCGGCACACTATTATTTTTTCAATGCCAATAAAAAAAAAAGGATACAAAAAATTGTTATGAACTTATTTTTTCAAGGGCTCTCGGTAAAAGTGGATTGGTGCCAACGCATAAATAGTCCCTCCATATTTCATGAGAATGGTAGTAGTGCAGGATTCCAATGAATTATCATTTTTATAACTTAATTAATTGTAATTGCATTAAAAAAGGGGTATTTTAAAACTTATTCATATCTATTTGTAATAATAATAATAAATGAATCAATAAAATTAAATTAAAAATTTCTACTAGACTGAAACGACAAGAAACAACTCGCCGTTTCAGGCTACTTTAACATTTACAAGATAAACGCTCTAAGCTTCCAGTTAATTATAAAAGTCTCATATGCATGACTATTTTAAGACCTATTTGGACTTACGGAGTAGAGCTTTGAGGCTCTACTAAGCCATCCAATTCCTCTCGTACACAACCCTTACAATCCAAAAGCCTTCATAAAATCCTCAATGCCGCTTACTTTGCTACGAATAAATTCATCCATAATGACCTCAATGTCCTATTTGTTGTTGATTTCGCCCGAACCCAATGCCAGTCTTTTCATGACATACTTTATTCCCACTCAAACCCACTAGTTTCAAAAAACCTCTTCAATTCCTGATTGAAGGCCTCGTGACCTTCTAAGTTAAACTTGTTATTTGAGTACTACCACTGGAAAGTTTCTCAACTTGTCCTTATTCATGGCAATATGTACCATTCATGCCATTTACTTGTTGCAATTTTATAATACAGTTATAATGTTTTAAAATACTATTATATTATTATTATTATTAAATTTCTCTTAACGTCAGACGTTAAATGCAAATAATGCCACACTATACAGCCTATATTATTTAAAACAAAAAAAAACTGGACATTGTGATAATTCTTTATTGAAAGCAAATTTTGTATGTCATAATTATATGTTCTAAGGCCAAGGTCAACAAAAGTTTAAGATTAAGAACAATTATTTCGTTATTTTTTCAGTTGCTAAAAATTATTTACAATAATTATTATAATGATAATAAATTCATTTTTATATAATTTAAAAAATCAAAACTTTTCTAACGGAAGCAACAGTTCCTGGCTCTTGAAAAGTTTACGTGAATACTCGATAGAAACTAAAATCATTTGCTGCTACTTTAAAACTTATTTATGAATAATAATAAGTAGTTTGTATCTCAGATTTAATTTTATTAATTGTAGGTCCATTAAAAGTGAAATTATCATTTAGTCATAATAAATATTCATTTCTTTTAACGATAAGGTAGTAAACTAACATTTTTTAAAGGTAATTCTAACTTTAATCTTTCAGAAGAATTACTTTCCTTCTTTTTATAGTTCTTATATTAAGTAGGTACCTTTAATTCGGAGGGAGGGAGAAACCTGACGGTTGAGCGTGATCTAGGAGAAATCACCTCCCAGCACAGCCTGAACCCAAGATTAGCATATTTTAATATGTATTTTTTTTGGCTAGAAACCATATTTTCTTGCTAGCATTACAACTTAAAATTATTCTTAAAGTATTATTCCAGATTAAGTTTTTTTCGGTTCTATTCTAAATGACATTCACGATATGTCGTGATTTCCTGTAAACATGGAATCAATATGATAGCGTTGTCGGCGGAGTTTCGATTAATGACAATCTCCCTGAACACGAAGGTAGGCAAAAAGCAGACTTCATAATTGGCAAAGTAACTAAGTCGATGGCTAAGCTCTCGTGTTGAAGGCGTCAATGAAGAACGAATTACAATCTTTACATCCTACCCAGGCCCTTGTTCTAGGTTCCAATTCCCTCCTCATAGCTTTCCTCACCCTCCCAACTTTAATCCTAAACGATCACCCCATCAGTTTCAGTTCCTCTGTCAAAAAATTAGGCATTACTATTGAGCAAAACCTTTCCTGGAAACCCCACATCACCAAAATATCCCGATAGTCAATAAGTTCCCTGAAGTTATTCCATCGATCTCGCCATCTCTTTACACAACTTTCCCGTAAGCTTCTCGTATCATCTCTCATCTTCCCCCACTTTGACTACTGTAGTGTGGTATATGGAGGGCTTTCGAAAATGCTTGAAGACCGATTAAAGCTAATAATGAACTGCTCTTTATGATTTGTCCTTGGTACCCCGAAGTGATCCCGGGTGTCCCACCTTTACGATAAGTTTAAGTACTCTTCCCTCCCATTCACAGACAATATTTCCTCTGTACTTTCCTGTACCAATCCATTAACTCTCAACACCCGTCCTATATCTACACTCTCCTCCAGTTCAAATCCTCAGTCCAGCAACTGACTAATTTTATATCCTCTTTAAGCTGGTCAGTGATTTACTTTAATGAATCAGTATTGAATAATCGATTTTATTGCTTACTTGTTTTTGTTTCTTTTTCGTAAAGAAGATATTCGCTATGTAAAGAAATTATTGCGTGCTAGAGCATTCATTTATTTTATATAGTAACAGCTGCTATTAATAAACTGGTTAATATCCTGTCCTGATTCGTACTATTTAGTTAATTTCATTTTTATTTTACATATTTTTTTGGCACTTTTTAAATACTTCATGATTTGTATTATTATGTACCTTTCAGTCCTACATATTAATTAAATTAATAATGGCCTAAATATTAATTATACATTAATTTCATATACATATTATGTTTATTTTTCTGTTCATGTTTGTTATTCTAAAGGGATTTTTCTTTTCTTTTCTAATTAGTGTAAGCCTAGTCTGAAGGGACATAAAAAAAAATCTATTCAAATACAACCCATGAAGGGTTCTGGGTTCAGTATGTGGTAGAGACTGAACCGTTTCATGGACAACGGTTGTGCAGGGAGGTGATTGATCTTATATCACGCACAGACCCCGGATTCCCCCTCCTATTTCGGGTATACTATAAAATTTTCCACATATTTTGGGTACTAGGAATATTTATAAAATTTAATAATCGAGTACCACAAATAGTTTTAAACAATTAGAATTGCAATCGCTAATTATGTCCCCATATTTTATTTTTACTTCTCTCTATTTAATAAAAAATGTTTCCGACGTGCAGTAAATTTATGATTGCAGTGTTGTGCGGGTAGTGCATTACAAAGCCCCGATATACAAAAGGAATATTGCACTCAGATGAGTTTATAAGTCTAGATCAAATTATTGATCAGAAAATAGCCATATAAGAAAGTGCCTTAAAAATGTACATTATAAAAATTACAAGAAAAAAATGTATATTCAGTTTAAATCTGTAAAAAAAAAAAATACAAAATCGAGTACTAAAAACCTTAAAATTGAATTTGACTGAAGAAGAACGCCAGGAATAAATAAACGCTTTTGAGAAAAAAATAAAATATACAATACAACAGTTATACAATGGGATTTCGAGTTATTTGAACAATAATACAATTGTAACAATAGGAGTTAGACGGACAGGTTGGCAGGAAGTACCTCTAGTATTTTATTAATATTATTTTCTTTTATTGATTTTAATAATTTATTTTTTTTAAATGTTAAAAACTTAAGGGAGCGGAGTGGGTCAGTGGTAGAGCCCTGAGTTCCCACTCCGGAAATCCTGGTTCAAATCCTGCTGCGGGTAAGACTTTTATTTAGTCTGTTAGTAGCCGGAGATGAATCAAATAGGATCTAGGACCCTCCTGGGGCTCACCCAGCCGCTATAAAATATTATAAAAATAGTGCACCTAAAATAAGGGGGGGAATCTGGCGGTTGAGCGTGCAGAAGCATTGTCCATGAAACAGTACAGTCTCTACCATGTACTGAACCCCAAACCCGTTCACGGCTTGTAGTGGTACAGGTTTTTTTTTTAAATTTAAAATCGAGAGTAAATTATGTATTTAAACCTATTAATGTAATACCCTCCTGGTTTTTATGATTACAGAAAACACTTGTGTAACATAAAAAAAAAATTAAATATGAAACATGACATCTATATTAAAATGTATATCAAATTGAACAATAGACTCTAGTAATTTTTTTTTTCAATTGAAATGAAAGTAAGAATTTAATCGGCTTTAACTTAAGAGCTTTATAATTTAAAGCGATTTAACGTTCTTCAAGTGATTCCGATTATTTTATTCCAGGGAAAAGAAAATTTCGCGTTGCAATTAAGATCAAAATAATATTCTAGGAACAACTGAACGGGGACTTAATTTAAAAATGAAAATTAATCTTTCCTTCCGTCATTTGATTTCTTCATTATTTCTTATTTTAAAATACTGTTATATTTGTATCTAAAAATTTTTTTTCAGTCGAATTTAAATTATTTAAATAATAATACTGCCGGGAAAAATAAAATGGTGGTCGTAAGTATTATCGCATTTTAAATAAATTAAAGAAACAATAATTATTTGCTATTTTCATTACTTGTGCATAAACGTGCGACACTTTAGACGTGCAAGAGGGAATCGAATTGAATTTAGCTAGTATACTCACTTGCATCTAGATTATTATTTCAATTAATTAATCAATTAAAATAATTAACGTGATATTATTTATTTTTCTTTAAAAGTTTAAAACATGTTAAAACAGTTTCTTTATAACATGTTTTTAGGATATATATCAACTACATTTATATATATTTTTTAATTATTTCATGTTAGATAGGGTAAAAAGTAACTATGTGGGGTAATCATTTAATGTATATTAAGTAAATATGACAATAATGATAATTATGTATGATTATATTTTATATATAAAATTTAAACATATAATATAATTATGCAAGTTACAAATATATACTTTGCCAAATATGCGCACATATATTGTCGCATGACCTGTCAATTCTGTTTTATAATTTGGCTAATAGAAAAAGAATCTTGGTATAAAGAGAGGGTAATTGATAAGAATTATTTTAATATAAAAATTTATTATTTATTTTTTATTTCCTATACTCTGTCAAGTAATAAAAGTAAGAGCGCAATTCGTTTTTCTGAGTTGTTCTTTTACTCAGATTTAATGCAGTTTAAATTTAATTCAGTTTTCTAAAGTGTCATCATCCATCAGGACCAAAAGACTTAAAAGCTTCTCTTCCTAGGCGCCTTGCTAGAGATAGGAAGGTTGAGAGAGAGCGATAGTTAGAGAGAGAGAGAGAGAGAGAGAGAGAGAGGGGGGAGAGAGAGAGAGAGAGAGAGAGAGAGAGAAAGAAAGAGAGCAAGAGAGAGAGAGAGAGAGAAAGAAAGAGAGATCAATTAAGTAAAATTGATATAATTGCTAAATCTCAATCTGTATGGCCAACGCGTATAAAATTATTATTTCTCTAAAGATGCTTCCTTGCTCGTTCTCCAATATTCCATCATTCTCTCCGATGTTGCGATTCTCTTCTCTTCCGAGATGACTATTTTTCTTCTAATCAAAAGTTTCTCTTCGGATCTTTTACTCTCATCCTTCAACAACATGTACAACTTTACAGTATTTTTAATTATATCCTCTGAAATATTTAACTCATTTAAATTGTGTTGAACTAGTTTAAAGCAATTACATTTTGTTTTCCTGTTTTTAAATGAATGTTCAGAAGATCCCAGTAAATGATCATAAAAACTTATTTCCTTTTATAGAATCTGAAAGTGGTTTAATTTTTCGATAAAGAGAATGATTTGAAATCAAAGTTTTAATTGAAAAACCGATGATCAAAAGAACCCTTAATTTTGAATTTATTCAGACAAATCGCTCCTTCAAAATAACAATGTCATAACTCAAAAAATCAAAAAACCTAGTTTTTCAATAGAGGTATTGAAAGTTAAAGGTGAGTAAAACAAATAAAAATATGTATAATGTAAAAACAAAGCATTTCTATTGTAATGATGGCATTGAAATTATAAATTTTATTAACTATTAGAACATTTTTAAAAGCTTGAAACTTTTTAGATTTTAAGTTACGTCTTTATTCCCATATAACTTCAAGTTCGAACATGATACAACTCAAAATAAGACTACTACCCAAACCCAAAACCGCCAGGCCACTCTTGGCGTAATCTTCCCACCTACATTTCTGTCTAACCCTCAGTCGGCACAGGGTTTATTAACTTTTTAGGAATTCGTATTAACCGGGTCTAAGCTTCGCAATTGAATGTTGTGTATACTCCTGAATTCTCCAGTGGTCTAATCCATTTTTGACCGAATATTCTACGCAAAACCTCATTTTCGAATACCTTAAGACGTTGTTCCTCCATCAGGGTCAGCCGCCACGTTTCACATCCGTAAATTTATATGTATTTAGAAAGGAATATATTAATACTTAGAGTGCTCTGCACAACAGTTGGCGGCGACCCAATTAAATAAATGACTCGAAATCAATTACCGCCTATATAATAGAAATGGACTCGAGGAGATTACCAACTTTCCTTTCAGAAATTTTCTCATTAGAGGCGAGGAAATAATTTTCCTAACAAATAGAAGGCACTTGAAGCGGAGTAGGGTAGGGTCCTTTTGAAGTGAGTAGTCTTTGATATTGCGGTCCGAACCATTCTTAGTCATCGCTTCCACTAATTTATTTAATGCACTATAAATGCAGGGTTTGTTACTTAGGATCCTTGTAATACAATTTACCTAAATGACGAACAGTAAAATACACTGGTTTCGGAATTTCGCATAATTATCTCCGGAATTCAATAATTTTGGATAGCATCGAAGAAGTCAGCAATAACAACCGTACAATATTTCTTGATTCATTATATAATCAATTCATAATATTAAAAAAAATATTATACCCCATGAACGGGTCTGGGGTTCAGTACATGGTAGGGACTGTACTGTTGCAAACGATCGTTGTGCAGCGAGGTGATTTATACTTTGTGATTTATCACGCTCAAGAACCAGATTATTTACCTGTTAAGGGTGCCGACTTTATAGGGTCTGGGTAAACCCAAGGAGGGACTGTTTATTGAATGTAGCCTGTAGACCTCACAGGCTCCAATTTATGGGTGGCTAACATATTAAATAATTATTCACAGCTGGATTTGAACTCGGGACCTTCAGCATAGCAACTCAGCACTCTAAATTGATAAAGCACTGAGCCCCAGGAGGGTCCTAGATCCCATATGATCCATCTTTGGTTGCTAATAGGGTAAATAAAAGTCTTCCATGCAGCGGGATTTGAACCAGGATTTGTGGCATGGCAACTCTCTGCTTTACTACTGAGCCACTCCGCTCCCTAATTAAGAATATGGTATGAAATAATACAGAAAGATGGTGTTCCCTGGAGTCGTCGTAAATACATGACACATTATTCCATAAGACGCTCCGAGTAATTTTCCGGTTTATGCCACAAGGGTAACTGTATGTATCATGGAAATTATGGACTCAATTTACCTTTTGAAAAGTATGGATTTATTTTACGTAGGGATTATAAAGATTCCTTATCTCATTGTGAAATCCATACTTTCAAATAGTCGAAACAAAAACTGGTAAAAAATATGTTATACAAAATGCTCAAGATATCTTATATGTGTAAACATTTGTTCGTTAACATAGGGCTGATTGTCGTTTGTTATCATTGTATGACGCAATATAAATATTAGAGTGTAAAAAAGTAATGTTTATTAATAATTATGGTGTTTGGTCTGATTTACATTACATAGTATGTATTATCAAACCTAATAAAGTACGTTTTGGTTAAAGCCGCGAACCCTTATGATTAAAAAAAACCTGTATCAGTACAACCCGTGAATGGGTTTAGGGTTCAGTACATGGTAGAGACTGTACTGTTTCATGGACAACGGTTCTGCAAGGAGGTGACTAGTCCTAGATCACGCTCAACCGTCAGATTTCCCCCCTTATTTTGGGTACCCACTTTATTGCGGCTGGGTGAGGCCCAAAAGAACCATATGATCCTTCTCCGTGTGTAAACAGAATAAATAAGTCTTGCCTGCAGCGGGAATTAAACCAGGATTTGTGGCATGGCAACTCTCTGCTGTACTACTGAGCCACTCCGTTCCCTAATTAAGAATATGGTATGAAATAATGCTTGGAAGCAAAAATGTTCCGTTATTTATTACTCCATCTCCTATTACATCTATGTCTGTACTACCACATAAATTTCTACTCCAATTCTTCGCAATTTGAATCTGGCTAAAAGAACATGGTAAACATATCATACATTTTTTTTCTCGTATTTCCACTTCGTATCACGTAACAAGTTTATTTTCCTTTCTTATACAGGAGTTTAACTCTGCCTCCAATATTCATGAGTTCAGGTTTCTTTTGATCTGCTATCCAGTTTCGTCACCTTTCTTCATCCTGAAACCCTACCAGATTTTCCACTCTGCTTGCAACTTCACTTCCTTATACTCTGTAATGTTTAACTGTTTAAAATATGTCTTTACTTCTTTAGTCCACGTTGTCGTGCTCAAATTTTCCAAAAGCAATCGAATATCCGCTTAGTCATTTTTTTTATTTTTATTAATTACGTATAGATGTCCGAGGAATTTCATATTCCTCTTCGGTATACTATCCGAGATTCTTTCCATTTTCTGGGCGATTATTGTATAAATAATTTACAACCTTTTATAGTAAACTATGCTAAGTTTTTTACCTAACTGAATGAATTCTTTCATTATAATTTTTTAATCATTGCTTTAATTTTTAAATATTTTTATTTTTAAGAGAAAAGATTTGCCCACAGCCGAGATTCGAACCCGGATCTCCGCCTCACCGTGGCAACGCTCTAACCATTTGAGCCACCGGGGTCGCTCCATAACTCCTTTCCATAGGACAAATTAAAAAAAATTTCAAGAAGGGTGCTGTTCCCTGGAGTCGGCGTAAATTCATGACACATTATTCCATAACACGCTCCGAGTAATTTTCCGGTTTATGCCACAAGGGTAACTTTATGTATCGTGAAAATTATGGACTCAATTTACCATTTGCAAAGTATGGATATAACAAACCTGCAAAGAGTCGAAACAAAACCTGGTAAAAGATATATTATACAAAATGCTCAAGATATCTTATACGTGAAAACATTTGTTTATTACCATAGGGCTGATAGTTGTGATTGTCGTTTGTTATTCATTGTATGAGGGAGTATAAATATTAGAGCGTAAAAAAGGAATGTTAATTAATAATTATGTTTTTTGTATGATTTACTTTATATTTATTATTTCATAGTATAGTCCAGGATCCATGGTCCATTTTTGCACTTGGTTAGTATCAAGCTGAATCTTCGTGAATAGCTTCCTTTCGAAGAGACGCCCAACAATTTCCTGTGCGAAAATTCTCGATTGTGGTAGCTAACGGAGGTAGGAAGGATAAAATATGTCGATTTGATGATTCTCAAAAATGTATTACTAACTGGGTTTTTTTTTGTTAAATCTCAAGCTAATTATCTAAATTATTTGAAAAAAAATATTTGTCCTACAAAATGTATGGTTTGATCCTTCCAATATATATCGACAACGAAGTTAAATAGAAGAAGTAAAAAAAATCAGCTGGTTAGTAATCATTTTTTATGACCTCGTTATCGATACATGTTGGAAGGAGGGGACCCTTTGATCAAACCATACATTTTGTAGGACAAATATTGTTTCAAATAATTTAGATAATAATCTTGAGGTTTAAAAAAAACAAAAAAAAAAAACAGTTAGTGATAAATTTTTGAGAATCATCAAATCGACATATTATATCCTTGCTACCTCTGTTAGCTACCACAATCGAGAATTTTCCCACAGGAAATTGTTGGGCGTCTTATCGAAACGAAGCTATTCACGAAGATTCAGCTTGATACTAATCAAGTGCAAAAATGGACCATGGATCCTGGACTATATGTATTATCAAACCTAATAAACTACGGTTTGGTTAAAGCCGTCAACCAGTATAATTTAAAAAAAAACCTGTACCACTACAACCCGTGAACGGGTTTAGAGTTCAGTACATGGTAGAGACTGTACTGTTTCATGGACAACGGTTCTGCAAGGAGGTGACTTGTCCTAGATCACGCTCAACCGCCAGATTTCCCCCTTATTTTGGGTACTCACTTTATTGCGGCTGGGTGAGCCCCAAGAGGGTCCTAGATCCCATATGATCCTTCTCATATGGATGAACTAGGTTTACCGCATGGCAACTCAGTGCTCTACCACTGAGCCACTTCGCTCCCAAAACCCTTATACTTAATGAAAGTAAATTTAAGTACCACTTAACATAGACTATGGAAGAAAAATATATATTTATGTTTACTAGAAAACTGAGAGTGGGACACAATTGATAAAGATATGCAGCTAATTATAAGAAATTATAAAATGGTACTTCTCTGTTGGAGGAACGTCATTGCTGATAACAGTAGAGGATTTAGCAATGTTGTAACCTTTTGACTTTCGTTAGTGTTGGTGTACGTTATCTGTTTGCCGACTTTTTTGTTTTTCTTTCATTAAATTTATAATTCAATTACTTAGTTTTTACACATTAAGTCAAAGAATCTTTGAATATGTGAGGGAAGGTTTGTTAGAGTATGTTAGTGTTTGGATATTTTTTCGGTTAACCATCTATGTTGTTTATCATTTATAAAACATTTTGCACATTAAATAACAAAATCGTTTTGTTATGTTTTCTGTTGGCCATCTTTGTTGTTTTTATTTACCAAACATTTGAACATTAAGTAATAATAGGCCAGCGGCCAGGTCTTTGAAGCTCGCAATAAATTGAAGTTTGAAGTCACAATAAAGTAAATTCAATTAGCTTTCATTTAAGCACAGGCCAAGGCCTGTAGGTGTAACAGATTCTGAGTTACGCCTCTTTCAAAATTGGTAATTTTTTTTTAAAAGTCCAAATTTTAAGTTTTGACCAAATTTCTTGAGGAACACCGGCCGAAGGAGTGATTCTTCGATGAAAGTCATTGGCAATGAAGTTGTAGTAAATTTAATTAGCTTTAATTTAACCACAGACCAAGGCCTATAGGTGTAACAGATTCTGAGTTACGCCTCTCTGAAAATTGGTCATTTTTTTTCTCTCTTCGATTTTTCGCGACCCTCAAACACCTGGTCGCTGGCCAATATTTGAACTATTTGTAAAAAATGACCAATGGGCGTAACTCAGAATCTATTAGACCTACAGGCCTCGGTCTGAGCTAAGTGAATTTACTTTATTGCGACTTCAAACTTCAATTTATTGCGAGCTTCAAACACCTGGCCGCTGGCCTATTATTACTTAATGTTCAAATATTTGGTAAATAAAAACAACAAAGATGGCCAACAGAAAACATAACAAAACGATTTTGCTATTTTTCTTCATGACTTTCATCGTAGGATCACTCCTTCGGCCGGCGTTCCTCACGAAGTAGGCCAAAACGTAAAATTTGGATTTTTTAGAAAAAAATGAACAATTTTTAAAGTGACGTAAATCAAAATCTATTAAAGCTACAGAGCCGCAGTTGGATTTAAACTGTAGCAAATTTAATCTACATTACAAATGGTCACCTATGTTTTTTTATTAAAAACGCACCGATAGGATTTAATTTTTTTTTTTTTTTTTTTTTTTTTTTTTTTTTTTTTTTTGCTTTATTGAGAAATAATACAATCTGCCACTATCTTGGGCAATGAGTATTAGAGCTAAAAGAGATCATTCATTCCATATGTACATAACAATAAAAATAAAATAAAATAATAATAATAATCGGCCACATTCATATCTATATACAATATTTACATACTGCCCCTGGGAACTCCGAATCAAGCCCCTACACCCAGAAGTGGGTGCCGAGGCACAATGCCAGGAGATCCCAGCGCCTCTCAGTCAGCCGTGTCACCAGTCTAGCCAGTGGAGACTGAGTGAGGACGCTAGAGCCACACACTCTCAGGCATGAGTGGAGAAGCTGGCCATTGCCAGCACTCCAGATGTATTTTCATAAGAGATCTCTCGGCCACTGCCGCCTCAAGATAGGATTTAATAGGGTTTAACTCTGAGAGGAGATAAAGGCCCAAAACTGTATTAACTCCGAAAATTTCGATTTTTTTCGACCACCAAACGTTTTCCCATCCGTTTTTTCGGTAACAAACTACTCAGACACGCCCTTACAACATATCAAAAATGCAGCTCTCTTAAATTTATTGCGAACTAAAGCCCTTTTTTGGTACCTGGCCGCCCCCCTATAAGGTTGTTAACCACTACTGAAAATGCTTATTCACCGTACGTCAGTGATCATGATCGGCTAAACTAAATGAGCAAAAGTCATAGGACTAAAATATGCTCTCAAAATAATACTTATTTTTTATAAATAATCTATATTGAAAATTGAATATCAATATAAACAGGCTTCATTCTTTATTACTTTGCTTCTGATAAGTTACTCGGTTGTGTTCACGAGGATCTGGAGATCACAGAAGTGTCCTCAAGATGTTTAAACTCACGGCCCAGATTTTCCTATTAAACTTTCAACAGCAATCGACTCAAAAACCTCATTACTCTCCTAAACAAAACGCAAACCCTCGAGCATCTTAGAAGTTCATTATTATGTTTTAAAATAGAATTTAACTCTGAGAGGAGAGAGAATTGGGTCAGAGGGAAGTGGCTTCGCAACGCTACAACCGGAGGAGAGGCCAAGTGAAGAGCCCTCAGCAGTGCATCATTACAAGGACTTGGTCATCATTTTCTTCAAACCTTTTACCACTCTCTTCTTCTCTTGAAGGACCATATGCTCCAGGGGGGGGGGGGGTAGGTAAAGCAGAGGATTGACTTGTAATTTTAAAACCGCTTCCATACTATTCCAAATTCCGTAAAGTTACTTTAAACCTTATTGTAAGTCCTTTGCCCCAATTAGGCAAAGGTCCCTATGCGCTAAGAGTTACGAAAATGAAGTATTAAGATTCAATGATAATTGATTTTAAGCCCAAATGGTTGTTAAAAATTGCCTCAAGATAGTAATTGAATAAAATTACAAGAGAGATTCATAGCTGTACCAGAAAGACAATATACTATTGCACTATATGATTAATAAAACATTACAAAATTCGAAGATTATCTTCATTACGGACGGTCGACGCTTGAGAAGGCATGTTGAATCCATGCTGCGCAGTGACAAAATGGATATGAAGATCACTATTGATAATCTTACTTCCTAAACTAAAGGGAGCGAGCTAGCTAAGTGTATGGAGTGTTGATAAGTTGTAAATTCAGCTGTTGCAGATAAAATATTTAAACTATTAACAGCCACGGTTGGACCCGGTGGGATCTACAGACTCTCCTAGCCTCTAAATAGAAGCTCTTAATTGGTCCAAAACCAGTCGGTTCAATGTGAAGGATCGTTAGCAAAGAATTGAGTGATAGGTCGTAACTCCGTGCAAATATTGCAATTTTTTTAATACGGTTCCGAAATTCTAAAGCCTTTTTTTGTACTAATGTTAATAATTATAATTTTATTTAAAAGCCTGAAAACATTAAATAAATGTAAATGTTTTAGTTGCACGGTACTTTAAATAAATAAAGAAATATCCTCACTCGCTAAATCCTCCTTAATCCTCTCAAGCCAGGAAATTCGTCACTGGTGTTGTATTTAGTTAATTAAAATGAGTAGATATTTTGTGATTAATCAGTACAATTTTAATTAAAAAGAGTGGGGTTTATTTATCATTATTGTATTTAAAATTAATAATAATAGTGTACCCCTTGTGAAGAGCGCACAACCTTTGAATATATACTTACAAGTGTATGCACATATAATTTTTCAGATTTTCTGAAAGTTCACTTATATAAAATATAAAACTATATTTCGGTGACGTTCCAAGCCCTAACAGTGAAAAAACATTTTTTTTCGGGAATTACAGTAAAGAGTTATGGACATGCACACTATTCTGAAAATAAAATTAACAATTATTAATAAAATGTAATTAAACAATATTGTTATTTTATATAGGAGAAATGTCTAATTATAACTTATTGTAAAATAGATAATGTATTGTAAAATATATAATTACAGTCGATTTTAATGAGGAAAATGCCTAACTAAAAATAAAATATAATTACTGTTAATTTTATGCTCAGGTCACTTTGTGATTATAATGTTCATATCAATCACCCCTATATAAACATGATGCTCTAAATTACTGTATTTTCTCAGTTAGTGAATAAGTTTGAGATCAAGAAAATATTGAAGCATCCCCAAAATATAGTTTTAAATTATGGATAGAAGATGGCCTCGTGACCTTCTAAGCTGAACTTTTTATTTGAGTACTACCACTGGGTAGTTTCTCTACTTGTCTTTTCATGTCAATGTATTCACTCATTATATTTACTTGATGTATTTTGTATACAGTTGTAAATTTCAATAAATATATTTAAAAAAAAAAATATGGATAAAAAGTGAAGAAGTTGAAAAAATTATGATAATGAACTCACTCACTCACTATTGGGCGCCTCCCCCACCATTCTTCTCCATTCCCCGCGGTCTCCAGCGAGGCTCCTCCAATTTCTTGCCCCAATCCTTCACAAATCTTACTCCAAATCATCCATCCACCGACGCCTGGGTCTGTCCCTTTTTCTTTTTCCTCCCGGGCACCTATATGATAATGAACAGTCGAGAAAAATATATAATATTATTTCTGCAGTCCCAGAATTTTGTCCAGGGAGAGTTGAATGTATTGATGGAAATTTAATCGTGTTTTTCTCGTCGGTTTTTGCTTGAAATGAAGTTATAATATACGCAATAACTCCATTTCAAGTCAATGCCCGACTTAGCCCCTTATTCACTTCGAAAATAAGACGATTCCGCTATCCTAAATATACGAAACTAATTTTGAAAAAAATATTTAACCACTAATTCATCGGGTCTGTGGATATATTCACACAACATAGATGTAGCAGCCAAGCACGACTAAAAAAAAACAAAGGTATAATTTTACGGCCGGCCGCTTACAACTACGTGAGGTAGTCAGTGTTGTCCCAATTATCAATTAAACTATTTGTTTAGTGTTTGGCAACACTGCAAGGGAACTGTAGAGTTACCTACTTTGTGCGTGGTCTCAATTTTCTTTATCAATTTTATTTTTATTTATAGGACAACGTTAAATTTATCATTATTTTTTATTATGTCGGTCTGAAGAA
Organism: Troilus luridus; assembly: GCA_964056705.1. NCBI lineage: Eukaryota > Metazoa > Arthropoda > Insecta > Hemiptera > Pentatomidae > Troilus > Troilus luridus. The sequence goes on along the minus strand of OZ057417.1, from coordinate 55,326,705 downwards.
CATCGTATTCTGGCATTATTTCATTTATTTTTAATTTCAATCATCAGAAGTGTTAATTTTTAAAAAAATTTTTGCGGATTATATAGAACTTTTCACTCTTGAGGTTTTTTAATACATATATTTTTTAATTTATTTTTATTATTTGTTACTTTGATGGTGATTATTTTTAAATATTTTTGTTTTGGAGAGAAAAGATTTGTCCTGGCTGGGATAAATGCAGACGACCCGGGTTCGAATCCCGCCCAGGGCAAATCTTTTTTCTTCAAAACAACAATCTATATTTTTTACTATCCGGTACAAAATATGGTACATGTGTATTTTCCGGTCTGCATGAAACCTACCTCCTTTTGCACCTGTGTTACTTGTGTGCGTTATTAAATGGTATTCTGTATTGATTTTTAGTGGTGTTTTTTCTTAATTTAGTAATTATTCCTCGTCGATTGTCGCTTCGAGTTGGGTCACAAGTTTTAACCATTGAATAACAGAGTTATTTTTAAAACGAAAAATTCTAACTGTTAACCTTTGAGCGATATGTGTTTTAATCAGAAATAAGAGTTATTCTGCGATATTTATTTTTTCTCTTAAAAAATAAAAATCACGCGTGCTGAATTTCTATGTTCACCCATCGAAAGAGGGTCCCGAACTTTGGGTGGAATCCCTAGGCTATGGGTGGAAGAAGTTATTCAAAATACAGAAATTGTTGACTACAAAATTTTGATAAAATGATTCTTCGAACAAGCTTCTATCTTAAGCGGTTTGGATGGAATCTTTCAGAAAACCAAAATTTTCAAAACAATTTAACTTCGCGGATTTTCTTTGATAAAATTGAACACATCAATGTCCCCGTAATTCTTAGTGTCGAACCCATTAAATACTGGATAGGCAAAATTTTGAGCTCCCACTATAGCATCGTCCGATTAGCCATAGCAGCATAAAGTGACGTTAAATGAACAAACAACAACCCATTAAATAAACCTCACGAAGGTAAAAAAATGTTTTAAGTCCATAAAAAATGTCGCAACTTGTACGTAACAAAACATTTAACCATCAAATATATTATCTTAAAAATTATGTTTAACGTGAAAGAAACTTAAAATATTAGCATCAAAAAGAATAGAAATCAAAAAATCATATTAAGCAATTTGGAGAAATATATAATGTATAATAATTATATAGATCAATTGTTTTCTATAGTTAGAGTAGATTTATTTAATATAAAATGTTAAAAATATTAAAATTGTGAAATTTTGCGATAATTAACTAGCCAAGTAGTTAGGATTGCTAGGAACAATTCAATTTAAACTGCAGTTTATTTTTATAAGGAACCAAGATAAACTTTTCGTTCCGGAAGTGAAAAAGTTAAAATTGAAGTGAAACACAAGACTTACTGTCCCCGTGTCATATTATGCAACTACTAACTATAATAAAATGAGCACTTGAAAATTATTTTATCCTGAGCCATTGGGTTGAAATTTGGAATATTAAAATCTTAATTAAAATAGCATAAACTAAAGAACAAGGCAGGAACTTTAAAATATCGTTCGGGAGCATCTTTCGATGGGTAAAAATAGAAATTCAGCACGCGTGATTTTTATTTTTTAAGAGGAAAAAATAAAAATCGCAGAATAACTCTTATTTCTGATTAAAATACATATCGCTCAAAGGTTAACAGTTAGAATTAAAAAAAAAAAAATAACTCTTATATTCAATCCCTGGTTTTAACTTTTTATTCCTTTCCCTTTTAATATTATCCTTAAGTACAAGTTATCACGAGCTTTAGTGTGGAAAGATAATATAGTTGTGGGAAAAGTGTAATAATTTCATCTAGAAATGAGCGATACAACAAACTTATATCATCTATACTTCGAAAAGTAAGTTGAAACATTTATTACTTGATGAAATGATTACGGAAATCTACTCATTACCCTTAATTACATTCTCGTTTCCAAACCAAAGCTCACGATAACTTGTATTTTTGGAAAATATTAACAGATATTAATATTTCTTCATGAAATAATTACCTAAATCTACTCATTACACATATTTACATTAAGTTTTTTGATAATAAAGCTCACGTTAACTTGTATTTTTGAAAATTTTATAAATGAAACGAAAAAACGGTTAAAGCTTCTTGTAACTCGAATAGACGCCCTTAATTTTGTTTATTGTCTCTTTGAATGTCTCCATCGTTTATTAAGTTCAATTTCGTGTTTCTGTCTTATTTCTTTTGTTATTGCCTATTTAAAATGAACAAAATTACACTTTGGAAATAACCCCCTTGAAAAAAAGATGCTGTAAAATACTTCGAGAAATTAGGAATAATTCCAAAGATGAATTTATGATAAAAAAGGTCATTAAATGAATTTTGACAAGGACAGAAATGGCATTCGTCGAAAATGTAGGGATTTATAATAAGAAGAGGAAGGTGGCTAGAGATCATTTCATTGATACGTTTTGTATTTATCAATTTCTATTAATAAGAATCAGAAGGTAGATATTATCAGTATCAGAATTATCAGTTTTTCAAGTTACAAACAATGGCGGATTACAGTCCATGCAGACGGGCTAATATCACTCACTGGTCGACAAGGTTTTCTTCACAACAAATCTGATTAGTGACAATGTGCAGTTTTTTATACTGAATTGAGATATGTAGTCAGAAGTTTTCCATCGGGCACAGTTTTTTTGTGACAGCTACTTTTTAAAATCTGATTTTAGCGGGGTTTTTTACCTGTCATTGGAACCTTTACCTCATATGTAGCGATTTTATCCAAGCTTTATTTAAGGAAATTTTATTTGTAATATTATGCTGAAGCACCATAAAACAAGGCTGTGCAGGTTCATTCATGTTTGGACATCCTCAGAGCTGTTCATCTGGCATTGTTATTTATATAAAAGAAGTGAGAATATGTAGTTATTTTGACCGCCATAGTGATTTCAAGTAAGGGTTCTCTGAAGGAAATGGTATTGTGTTTTGTAGTTATATTTGTTCAGTTATGGAAACTCTTGGGCTTCAACACCGGCCAGATGAGTGGCGACTGTTCATACATTTATCTAAAATTAGTTATATTGGCAATGAACTTCCATCGATACCTGTAGCGCATGCCGCTGATATGAAAGAGACATATCAAAATAAGAAACTAATTTTAGAGAAAATACAATATGGAAAATATAAATAGAATATCTGTGGTGATTTAAAGGTCATTGATTTATCCCTTGGTTGGCGACTTGTGTTCACCAAATTTTGCTGTTATTTGTGCCTATGGGACAGCAGAGATAGGAAGTCTCACTATGTTACAAAATCATGCCCTAAACGTGAATCTCTTATCCCTGGCCAGAAAAATGTGTCATATGTCCCATTAGTGATTCCTGAAAAAATATTGTCGCCTCCATTGCATACTAAGTTAAGAGTAATGAAAAATTTCGTCAAAGCTATAGATAAACAGTCTGATGGATTATTGTACTTGAAATCGAAATTCCCCAAAGTCAATGATGCTAAACTGAAAGAAGGAATTTTTATAGGACCACAAATCCGGTCATTAATGGGTGATGAGAATTTCGAAGGACTGTTAAATCCACGGGAGAAAGCAGCCTGGCAATCTTTCAAAAGTTTATGTTTCAATTTTCTTGGAAACCATAAAGCAGAAAACTATCGTGACATAGTGACTCATCTTCTGCTTTCTTATAAAGCTATGGGATCCAACATCTCTTTAAAAATTCACTTCTTGGACTCTCATTTGGACTTCATCCCGAAAATCTTGGAGCTGTCAGCGATGAGCACAGTGGGCTTTTTCATCAGCAAATTTCTACTATGGAAAAGAGGTACCGAGCCAAGTGGAGTTCCAATAAGCTGGCTGACTACTGTTGGACCAAGAAGAGGGACTCACGCAAAATATGTCCAAAAATCACTATCTACCACTTTCTTGGTAAGTCAGAATGAGTAGTTATAATTTTGAGTTAGATCGACTTTTTTCGAATATTATAAAAATTGAAATATCACAAAACTCCTGCGTGATGGAGAAAAACTAAAGTTATATTTGGATTCAGCGCTAAAAATACTTCTAGAATATGTTATTTTAGCTCTTGTGAAAGAAAAAAAAGTTCCTTTTTGTCGAGTACCCAATATTTAATATCCTATATCATACTTTTTAGTTATTTCATTATTATTAATAATTTTTTTACCACTTTTAAATACTTTATGATTTGTATTATTAATTATCCTTCTCCCCAGATATATATTATATTTCTTTATCTTTTCATGTTTCTTACTCTAAAGGGACTTAGTTCCAGAATAAAGTTTATTTTCTATTCTATATGTATCGAGACTACACTGTTTTTTTTTGTTTTTTTTTTAATTTTTCATAACTAAGCTTTTAAAATAGTGTATTGTGCATCAGTTTTGAAGCCTTGTAAGAGCAATAATTAAGGGGATTTAGTGAACAGCACTATTGACCATGACCTACATTTTCCTTCATAATAACTCAGCTAGGACGAGGAATCGTTAGAGAGAGCTGGTACTAGGGATCAACAAGCATCAATAACATTGCAGTTAAATAAGGCCATTGGACCAGCATTTTTCTTCGAGTTCGATCGATTCGTATCATTTTAAAAAATCTTGGTATCAATTCCGCAGGATGTCGCTTCGATTCATGTCACAACAAGTAGAACTTTTCATTTGTTTCCTTCTTAATATTCATGAATATAAAAATAATCTTGAGTTTTAGTACAAAAAAAGAGTTTAATTACGGGAAATGATAATAATTCGGGAATCATTCCATCAAGATATAAACGTTTCAATAAACATTTCGGAGGATAGATTATGATATACATCAGTATATATAAGTCGGTTCTTTAATTTATATACAGTCAGTAATAGTTACTATATTCAGGCAGTGATAAAATTATTTTTATTTTCGAGAATATTAAAAGGGAAACGAATGAAAAGTTGGGAGTTGATTCGAAGTGACAACCTCCGGAACTGATACCAAAAGTAAGATTGGTCTGAGGCAGTTGAGAAATCTATATGTATTTGGGACGGTTAAAGTTCCCAACTCATAGATCCAATAAATAAAAACCTGTACCACTAAAATCGAGGAAGTGTCTTAAATCCAGTATATGGTAGAGATTAAACTGTTTATGATACAATGGCTGTGAATGGAAGCTATTTGGCCAAGATCAGCCAGAGATCCCCCCCACCAATAAAGGGCATTAAAAAGACTGGACGTGCCCTAAAAGGGTCAATAGAATCCATAGGTGTTGGCTACTTTTATAGATTCACTAACAGCAATTGTTTTTTTAACATTACCGTTCAAAGTACGATTCAAAAAGGGTTCGGACATGGACAACGGTTGTACAGGGAAATAATTTGTCCTAGATCACGCTCGACCGCCAGATTTCCCCCCTTATTTTGGGTACCTACTTCATAGAGGCTGGATAAGGCCCAGGAGGGTCCTAGATCCCCATATGATCCATCTCCGGCCGCTAACATACTAAGTCAAAGACTTGCCAGCAGTGGGACGCGTCCCGGATTTTCGGCATGGCAACTCAGTACTCTATCACTGAGGCACATCGCCTTTAAAGGAAAATTAAATAGATTTTATTAAACGAACAGGAAGAGCTCAAAAGTTGCAATAATTTTTCATATATACTTATAATTGGATCATATACACTTTCTCGAAAGCTTTGAGATATATAGTCAGTAGGTAAATCGAAAGGTCTCTTCAGAACTTTTTCAGTTGTGAAGAATCAACTTCGAAAACATTCTGTTGTTGACGTTTTGACAAATGGAGTTGTAAAATAAGGAAAAATACTTCGATAAACTTTATTAATATTTTTCAAAGCATTCCTTCCCCAGTTGTTGAAGGTTCTCTCGATATCTCCATTCATATTGACTTCTTATCAAATATTTTGTCGATGAACCCGTAAGTTACTTGACTGCTTTCTTAATCATCTTTACATTGCATTCTTTTGAATCTAAATATTTATAATATTAAATATTCTTCTATCATTCTGAAGATTTAAGCGGAATTTCATTTTTACAAAGTTAGTTATTTAGGTTACAATTTCTTATTGCTTGTTTGATTAACGTAGCCAAATACAAAATATTCTTCAAAACATACAAAAAAAAATTATAAAACAGAAAATAACTCAAAATAATAGATTGTGCTCCGAAAAGAAGAAAGACAATAGCGTAATAGATAGGCTATCTGATACTGGCAACAGAATTTAGATGTTTATTGCAGCTTAAGTAGAAAATATTTGTTTCTGATTTTTATATTTTTGACCTCAATTCATCAGCTGCTACTAGGATAATACAATATCAAAAAATTGTCGATTATTTTCACTGCTGTGGTGAAATTCCCGGGTTCTAATCCGGCTGTGGCGCACACATTATTTAATCTGAAAACAGCTATTGATGGTCACTATGGAATCTGCTGATCCTCCTGGGCATCATCATACCACTATAAAGTGGGTACCTTCAATTAGGGAAAAACTTAACGCCTGAGTGTGGTTTCGACCAAGTCATCACTTTTTACGATCGTCCTAGATACAGTACAGTCTCTATCCTGTATTTAACCCAAAATTGTTCATTGGTTGTAGTAGTACAAGTGAAAAATAAATAAATTATTCTACTATTATTTAACGAATTAGAGACCTAGCTGCCTTGAAGAAGAAGTAATAATTTAAAGAAACTAATATTACAACATTCTTTGCCACAAACTAATGATATGAACATATTTTTATTGATTAGAATGGAATAGAAAAAATCACAAAAAGGAAAACCTAAAATACTTGGAAAAACTAGCCGGTCAACGTTTCACTATTTCTGGCATCGGATATACATCAAAATTGTAGCACATCTCACTTCAACCAAACATACTGAATCTTTATAAAGTGGGTACCTTCATTGGATGTATGATCTCTGTCAGATCACTCCCTTGCACGAACGTTACCTTAGAAACACTGGAGTCTCAATCATGTACTGATTATATTATATATGGCAATTAAAAAAATTATATCATTATGAGTGAGGAATATTTACAGTAGTTCATCAATCTATCAAGTTGAATATATCTATAAATTATTTATTGATTATAAAGCATCTGATTGGGAATTTAGAAGATGTAGGAAAAGTTGGGATTTAAATGAGGTTAAAGAAGAGGCATGATGGATAAGAAAGAAACGCTCAAAAGTTTTGGTTCTATGGGAACGGATATAAAGATCGGAAGGGCGAGATCTTGTGCCCTGGGGTTTGATAGAGGATTTGAATTGTAGGAGACTATAGATATAAGATGGATGTTGTGAGTTGATAGTTTGATATAAGTAAGAACCAAGGAAATAGAGTCTACGGATAGAAGGGTAAAGCCACTTTTACTCAACGTAACGGCGGGACACATGAGACCTCCTCGGAGCGTCGAAGACAAATCGAAGCGTACAGTTTATAATCCGCCTCAACGTCTCTTCGAGCCTGATCGATTGGCCACCATATGCCACACAACCATAGTCAAAGAGAGGAAAGATAAAAGAAGTGATGAGGAGCTTACGGATCGGTAGTGTTAGAAGATGCCTGGAACGGTGGAATAACTTTAGAGAGCTTATTGCTCGACGGGAAATTTGGCCTACATGGGGTTTCTATGAGAGGGATTGGTCGAAAATGATTCCGAGGTTTATAACAGAGGACTGAAGGCAATAGGGTGATCATTTAAGGTTAATTGGGGAAGTGAGTTGATACATTTAAGAAGGGTGTTGGAACCAATTAGGATGGCCTGAGTTTTCGCAGCATTCAACGACAGTTTATTCAAGTTTGCATAGGCAATGAAAATATCATCGGAGCTACGCTGAAATATAGATAAAACATTATATATACATTATTTCATCAATAATAATTTTAAAATACGTTAAAATTAACTTATATCATACAAAATTACTATTTGGAACCTAAAAAAAAAAAGAAAAAACATTGTCTGCTCAGAGGCACCCCCTGAATGTATTCCTATCTTGAAAAGAAAAAGTGAATTTTAATTTCTTTATTTAATTTTAGGTTAATAACGACTTTTAGGGCACTCGTATTTCCTAAATAAATGACCGATTTAAATTTATCCCTTTAACGAATGAAAACTACCGACGGATGCGGTTTTATGCAGATGGTGCTCACCGCAGTTTATGTTTTGCTGAAAGCGGGAAAATGGAGCAGATAGTAGACGCTATAGAGTTATTTATAAATCGCTAAGGACTGAACTTTTCTATGGAATTTCAAAGCGAATAAATACTTACTGAGACCGTAGCAAATAACTTCAAAAAATTCACCGCTTGGAAAAAGAATTTAAGAATAGAATAGAAAAATGATTTTTATTCTGAGACCAGGCCCCTCAAAATAACAAATGTCTACAGTAAAAATAGAACATGCATTCGGCCAAGAGGCTACTTAATAAATATCTGATGCTATTTACAAGTGCTTAAAAAGTTTATAAATTATGGTAATAAAAAAAAAAACGAAAAATAAATAACAGCAAATAAAAATAATAAAGTTATAAATAAACAAAATTAACGATATGACATTAGTAACTTCTGATGAATATGAGCTAATGATTATAACTATTAAAAGTCTTGCATATAACCTTTATGTCGAAGTTCATATCCAGGAAAACAAAAATAACTCTATACAAGACAGTTACATCAAGTAGAGAGCGAGATCAGCAGATGGGAACGAAGGATATTTGGCCCAATACTGGAGAATGGATAATGGCGGATAAAGAAAACTATAAAACTACAGAACATCTATTAGGAACCTTCCATTGCCAGTATAATAAAAAAGGGAAGTCTGGTATGGCTAGGTTGAGGATGGAGTTAAGTAGACTCTCCAAGAAAATGTTCTATAAAAAACCAGGAGGAAAGGAGAAACGATGAAGACCACGTCTACGGTGGATCGATGACGTATAGCCGGATCTAAAAAACATGTGGTTAAGAAGGTGGAGAGAGAAGGCGACGAACCGAGAGTTGTGGAGGAGGCTAGTCAGGGGGGGCATAGACTCTGTGAGGACTGTTGAGTTAATTAGTTAGTTAGGTAGTTAGTAAGTTAATTATAACTAATTAGAAATAAATAACGAAACTTAATATATATCTGGCCATACGGCAACATAATACAAATAATAAAGTATGCATAAAGTGCCTAAAAAGTAAATTAAAAAAATAGATAAAAAGTAATAATTATGACAATATATTAAGCCATTAAAGAGAATAAATAAATTAATAATAACAGTTAAATTCATGAGCTAGGATCCAATAATTTCTTTACATATTATATAAATATTATATTATGTTTCTTTTCCTGTTCATATCTGTTATTCTAAAGAGACTTAGTCCCAAAATAAAGTTATTTTTCTATTCTATATCTTCTTTACAAGAAAAAAAAACAGAAACAATTATTCAATACTGTTTCATTTACGCAAATGTCTAACCTGAGTATGTTTTCGGTAAGCCAGGAGATGTTGGCAAAGCAAGGATTTTAATGAGGACAGTGAAGCATGGCGGATGATTAAAGGGATTGAGCTCCACACTGTGGTGGAGCGGGAGAGAAAGGGACGATCGAATGTTTTGTTTTTGTCGGACCGAGTATAGAGATCGGAAAAGCGAGATCTAGAGGATTTGAGTTGTAGCAGAGTATAGATGTATGGAAGATGTTAAGGGTTGATGGATTGGTATAAGAAAGAACCGAATTTAATAAGATATCTTACTAACTAACGAAATTGTATCTTGATACTACGTGAAATGTTCAGTTACGTAATAAATCCGTTTCAATTTAATATCGTTCCTGATAGTAGTATTAAAAGATAGCCTTAAGTAAAGAAATGAGAAGGACTGTTTATTAAAAGATGCAGTGATGGAAAGACCCTATTACTTTAAGAAAATAGAAACAATTGTTCCAATTTATGTCCGTTATTTCTCAGATTCGAAAATGGAGTTTTTGTTTTTGTGTTATTTTCCGTTGGTACAATATCTTACTCCCCTACATTGAGATTTTTGATATTTCATTATTCCATTATCTTTTCAGTCTCAACTGAAACCGCTGTTTTTTTTTTTGTTTTTTTATGAATAATATAGAAAGTATTCTGTTTTCTCTTCATTAATTTTAAAACTTAAACAGTATTTGAATTTATGACTTAAGAATATACTTCGAAAATAAAATGGTAATAAGAATGTTTTACTGATATGATTACTAAAATTTATAATCAATACATGAAATATTAATGAGAAAGGAACAACTCGCTTGCGGGTTGTCGGGCTAAAATAATAACAATAACTATAAGTATAGATTAAAATTTGAAAAAAGAGGATTTCATATTAATAACATTCTAAACTAGGAAGTGAAAAGTTCTTTTCTAAAAAAATTGCAACCAAATTCAAGGCAGGTGGGAAAAAAAAAAACATCTGCCACTACTACCCAAGAGTTCTTGGAACTCAGTAAATGGTAGAGACTGTACTAATTCTACGATAATAATAGTGAAGGGTAGTTATTTGTTCTTGATCACGCTCAAACGCCTGTTTTTTTGTTAGTTTTTTTTCCCATTTATCGGTACCCACTTTCTAGAGGCTGAATGAGCCTCAGAAGAGTCTTTAGATCCCGATTTATAATGGTATGTAAGTTAAACCTTTATAAACGTACATAAGTTAAGCTTAACCTAAGCTGATATGAATAACTTTCCACTCATTCATTCATAATACAAAATTGATAAATGTATTTAATCTTTTTATCGAAAAAGTTTAAAATATATTGACTTGAGAGGGAAAATTCCGAACAAAAAGCCTAAAACTACAGAAAACAAAAATTCCAGCTGATGTTTCACCAGTATAGTAGAAATGGAAAAGATGATAAAAATAAAAAACATAAAAGAGGAACGTAAAAATGTCATGAAAGTTAAAAAGCAAAAGCTCATAAAAATACAACAAAAAATATAAGACATGAGTGGGAAAATTTCAAACACAAAGACTTAAGTATCTAAAGCTACAGAAAAATAAGATAACTTTCGATTAACAGCATTAATCGAATATTTGTTTACTTTAGTTTAAGAGAGTTAATGTTTTTTTACCAAATGTTAAAGCTTTTACCGAAGGCCACCACTATTGGGGAAAAAATGTTTTTTTTAATTGTCCCTCTCATTCACAGAACATTGTAGGTTTCTTTTGAGCATTTTCTATTTAGAATTATTATTGTTATTTCTTATTCATTTAACATCACTTTAGGCTGCTATGGCTAATCTGACAATGCTAGAGTTGGAGTCATAAATCTTCCCTATTTGGTATGATTAGGATATGGATCTACGAGTACCTGATATCGCTAAAACTCGGAACGCCCCTTCCACAGGACACCAACTAATTACCACAGCATAACCATTTTCACTGCATTTTAAAAAATCCTAAGGCCATCTGCCGGAACAGCAACCTTGGCCATAGCAGGTTGTAAGTAGTTGATGCTAACCATTGCACCACAGCAACCCCTACGTTCCACTTTTTCGAATTCAAAATTTATTTCCCATCTCTAAAACGAAACCTAGAAAATTCAGACTATTAAAAAATTTGGTCTAGGATAACTTAAATTTAATTAAAAAAATTAGTAGTAAAATCTCAAAATGACTTCCGTGGGCAGAATAATGGAGAGTTTTTAATCCTTTGCTGGGCCCTTCAGATCTATAAAGAACAAAGGAAGGGATGAAGAAGAATTAGTTAATAAAGGCAGGAAGAGAAGGAGAAGGATAGTAATATAAATGATGCAATAATAATCTCTCTGCGAGGAAAAGAATAGAGTTTTTAATAAAATATTCGTCTCTCCTTCCGTTATAGAGGAATCTGATAGTAGGAGATTTGGGTCTGTTTCGGAAAACGGATCCAGATTACTTATTCGGTAATTATGATTACTCATATAAAATAAATCCATATGTTTGAGAAATTTAACATGTGACCTAATTATAAATCCTGATAAACATATGGTTTCATTCGTGTTCTACAATAAATTATGATGAACATTTTTCAATTAAGTGAACACAAGGAGTGAAGAAGATGCCTTCAAGTTCTTACTGAGTACCACCAAATTATGTGAAAAAGGGCATCCGATGAAACCAAGATTAAATGAATGAAGAACTTCCAAGTGGTACTGCTATAAGAAGGGGTGCAGGAAGGAGGTGAGGCTTGAGAGATTCCATCTGCCCTTGAACAAGGTAACTCTCCTAAGTTATGCCTGGTCTCAGGATTATGCAACATTGAAGTTTTGTCTCAAGGAAATAGTAATAGGCAGAGAGGCAGTAGCTGAATGGATGCACAAAGTAGAAGCATCTGCAAATGATATATTAAGAAAGCCTACAATGATTGGAGGAGAAGTGTTGAAATCGCTTCTCCAAAAGGAAATGTAATGTGGGGAGGATACACCCGCAGCAATGGGTGTTCAGAGGCGTATGCTGGGAAACTAGGGAGTGTTTTCTATATTCTGTCCCACGTAGAACAGCTGAAATGCTGACTTCTTGCATTAAAGCTGCAATACGACCTGGGACAACAAAATATTCTGATTACTGGAAGGTCTATAACGGAATAAAGCAAATTGAAGGTACGAGGTATAAACATTACGTTGTTAACCATTCAAAAAATTTCGTTGACTTAAACACAGGTGCTCATACACAGAGGAGGAATCACTTTGGGGGTTCTGTCAAACGAAGAAAAAAAATGTGGAACGAGTAGAAATATGTTGAATTCATTTGGAGGAGAAGGTACTAGAAAAAATGTTTGTTTACTAAGATAGAAAGCATTGCTGAATTTTATCCACAAATTTAATTGCAATTGTTGTTTTTTTTGAGGTTATTTATAAATATATACATGATTTGTTAATAGTATTTTATTTAATATCATAAATGACAAAAATATAAAAAATAATCTGGGTTCTTTTCCGGTAGCCGGGCGCAGATGTTTGAGGCCATGTGTTCTATTCTCTGAATTAAGTCAAAACAAACCACGTTTTCCTTTTTTTCTTCTGTCTTAATTTTTGTAAAAAAAAATTATTAAAATTTGCGATTTAGCTAGAATTGAAAAAGATGTAGTCTGTTATTTTCAAGAGAAAGGTATATTGGCAAAGAATGCAACATGCCATCAGAATCATGAAATGTAAGCTCCAACTATTTTTTCAGGACTACCGATTTTTTGCTTACGTTCCGCTAATACTTCCTCACAAACTTCTCTTAAGTAGTTGTTCCAATCTACGACTGTATTGTGATTCATATCAAGTTGTTTTTTTACACCTTTTTACTGACTTGATCTCTTCGCTCTAGCCGTAAAAAAATCTCAAAGATGTTAGAATACTCAATCTGGACGATTCAAACCACGTACCACTGCGAATAATCTTCTTCGTGCTGCATGAGGAAATATTGCACCGCCAACGTAATCACAAAAAGACAGTTTCATTTGACAATTCTGATCGAATATTGCATTCTTTGCCAATGAACCTTTCTCTTGAAAACAAGGGACTGCATATTTTTCAGTTCTAACTAAATCCCAAATTTTCCTTTCTTTTTTTTTCATTTTTTTACAAAACTTAAGACTGATGAAAAAAATAAAAACGTGCTTTGTTTTTAATGAATTCAAAGAATAGAGCATTAGGTCTCAAACGATCCTTTATGATTGTGAGAAAGTTCGCGGAATTGTACATTATTTGTCGATTTTTCACTTTTCGAGTTATTGTATTACAATCATTCCTGAATTGAAATTAAAATTCTAAGAATATAATTTCACTTTTTTATGAGGAAAAACGGTACTGATGTACGAGTGGAAAATTGGTTTGTACTGGAGTGTGTGGAGGCAACAAAGTGAGCCTCCTTTGTATTCTGTTTCGGTATAATTCATTATTCAGATTTAATATCATGGAATAATTTTCCACAGTTAATTTATGAGTAATTGATGAAGGGAATTGATTATCGATTAGAGGGAATGCGATACAGGTTCGCTTTAATCAACCTTAACAGTTATCGTCTTTTCGTTGTAAGTTGATTCATGAAACATTTTCAAAATAAATTAAACTCAGGGTCCTTAAAACGTGTGTTTTCGTTTAAAACTCTAATTTCAAATTGTTTGTAATAACTATACTTTCAATAAGAATAATGGCACAGAAGGAATCATGGTTACTTTGAAAAAAATAAATTTTTTTATACATTTTTTATCTTCAAAATCAAAATATTTAAAAATTATAACAATTAATGAAAAAATAAAATATAATATAATTTTTTATATTTATATAAAATGAGGCGCGGAGATGCAAAAGGGGGTATTTTGTAAGACTTTTTTGCAGGCCATCGCCTTTCCTGCAAGTGATATTGGATTCCCAAGGACTTTAAAAAGGTCCACATACACCTCTGGCTTTAATATGTCCGTTTTTTTATGTCGTTCTCAATTTGGCCATACAAGTATCATAATTTAAGTAACAGTTTAAATGAGTCAGGAACAGTGATTTAGTTATTTTTTGCAAATAAAAAAAAAAATTCTAATTTATCTAATCATCATCCTTCTGTACAGGCCGGACCACACCCTACGATCCTCTACCATTTCTCTTCTTCTGTTCCATTGCAGGCTTATCTTTGCGAAGCTTTCCTTATCACCATCTTCCCGGGTATGTCGGGATCTTGACTGTTTTCTTCAATGAATTTTTCTCCAGGCTCCATTCCGAGGCTTGATCTAATGATCCAGTTGCGAATTCGGTCTCGTCTTGTTTTCCCGCGCGATATTCCTCGAAAGCTCCTTTTTGTGCTCATTTCTGTATCATCAACAATAAACTTATAAATTTATTACACTTCGAAAATTTTTGTTTATATAATGCAGAGAAACAACTGATGATCACAAACTGAAGTTTCATGCTGGTACTTGGAGAATCCCCGATGTGAATCCAAATGCATTCGAAGTTTATAATTAGAGTTGGAACAATGTTGAACTGTTCCATGTTTGTGAAGAGAGTGGGATCACCCCCGGGTTTATGAGGAGAGTGGGATCACCCATGGGTTTAATTAACTCCCTGCTTGGGATATTTTGCTCAAAACATGTCCCACGGAAATGTATACATGTTAACATCTTCGTATTAAGTTATCAATTAACAACTCCGATTCACTAGCAGGTGGGGTTTCGATTGTTCCCCATCGTCTACTTCCCTGAAGCGGAATCCAGGCACCACCAATTGTGCGGTAAATCGTCTTTTTTGATTGGATTTTCAACTATTCAGATGAAGTGAATTATTCAATTTCTTGTTCAATTCGATTCACAACAGCAAAATACAAGCACTCAAGGAAGTAGGGTTGACGTCGATTACCGAACTAATATTGTCTGGCGTTTTTGAGATAAATAAAAGTTGGAATAATCGATAAAAAAAATAAAAACCTGTACCACTCCAAACCATGAAGGGTCTGGGGTTCAGTACGTGGTAGAGACTGTGCTGTTTCTTTAACAATGGTTGTGCAGGGAAGTGATTTGTTCCAGATTAGGCTCAACCACCGAATTTCCCCCTTATTTTGGGTACCCTCATTTTAGAAGCTGGGTGAGCCCCAGGAGGGACCAAGATCCCATAGTATCTATCTCCGGCCGATAAGAGATTATATAAAAGTCTGTCAGCGAGCGGGGTTTGAACCCAGGATCTTCGGCATGGCAACTAAGCGCTCTACCACTGACCCTCTCCGTTCGGATATTAAAAAAAAAAGAAGGAAAATTCCAAACAATCACTACGTTTTTTTTTTTAATCTTTATTTTATCGTGTAGTAATAAAGATTTACATCAGTGTAGATCTATTTATGTACTTTATAAAATAAACATCAATAAAAATGAGCAAACATTCAAAAAGAGAGATAAGTTGATAAATTATAATGGAATAGGAAACTAATACGGAAATTACAGATCGCTATCAAATTATTTAGACAGTAGGCCGGGCCGTAGAATATTCCATCATAGAAGAGGTAAGAATACTAGTGAATTTCGGAGATAGCACACTGCAGAGTTGCTGAGGGTGCACTCAGTTAATATTGTTGAAGTGAAAAGTTAATTAGCAAAGTGTCGACTTGTAAACATCCGAGGGATGGACCGAGGCGTCGGTGGGAGGATTGATTAAGAGTGGTCTTGATTTGGGTCGTGGTCCGTATACGAATGGCATCAGTTCCGCAGTTTGTCGAGTCATATCACAACTTTTCATTCCTCTCCTTTTTAATATTCTCCAAAATTAAAATAAGTTATCACTGACTGTAAATAGTAACAATTATTGACTGCGTATAAACTGCTCACAAATTGAAGTGGACCACTTAAGGAAATGAAGATATGTATTTTATAATTAGCTAGCTTGATTGATTTGATGTTTTCCTACAATTAAAAAAAACTATTTTATCAGCACTTGCAGGGTGTTAAAGAGATACAAACAAAAACAAAGTCTTAGTATCACTACTTTGAGCTGAGCGGCTTATTTTCCACTTGTGTTTTAAACATTATTTCACTTATATCGTCAGTATTACTCCAACCAGTTCACTAGGCAGTGTTTAACAATGTCTTTACGACGACTTAGTGGTGAAGAACTCCAGAGGACATTAGCACTTTTAGAGTTAGGTCATTCTCAGCTTGATGTCGGTCGTAGGTTTCAGTGCTCTCACACAGTCATTGGACGAGCATGGTCTCGATACCAGGCAACAGGTACTGCTCAGTACACACATGAAGGAGACCGAGTTCGAAAAATCTCAAGACCGATATCTCAAAATCCAAACCACTAGGCAACGAGGTTTAACAGCTCGGCAGCTGCAACAGGAGTCCGCATTAGAAACCGCCTACATGAAGATGGTTTGAGGGCAAGACCGTCGATGAGGGTTTATTTAACCAGACAACAATAGCCAGCACGACTCCAATGAGTTCGTGAACATGTTGATTGGACTGACGAGGACTGGGACCATTGTTTATTTAAAGACGAATCGAAATTTGTTCTCCATCATCAAGACCGACGTTTTATAGTGTGGCGAGAGACAAACCAGCGATTCACCCTATCGTATGACTGAACCAGTTCGCTCTTATGGAGAAGGCTCAATAATGGTGTAGGGAGGGATGATGAGTAATCGAAAAACTCAGCTTGTACTGTTTAGAAATGAACATGTAACCGCACAAACCTACCTGAACAACGTCATCAGACCTGTAATTATCCCTTTATCCCAAGAAACGGGTGAGAACTTCATTCATGCTCGTCCTCATAGGGCAAGGATGATTCAACGTTATTTAGCAGAGTAAGAAATACGAACTGGCCTGCTTGTTCACCAGACATGAATCCAATTGAACATGTCTGGGAGAAACTCCAACGGCAATTATACATGCGTTCACCTTGTCCAGATAACTTGGATGAACTTGCTGCCGCCTTAATTGAGGAATGGGCTAATTTACCTCAAGATTACATATTAAGGAGTATGAATCGCCGATGTGAAGCATTAATTCAAAGTAGAGGGGGTCCAACACCCTACTGAAGAATGTTAAATTGAAATGACAACCAATATTTGTAAAAATGTATATGATTATTTTGTAAAAAAAATTTATTTAATTTAAAAAAATAAATTTTTCTTAAATTTTGTTTGGTGTATTTATTTTTGTTGAACAAACGATAAGTCAGGTACTAAAAGCACAAATATACAAAAAAATAACCAGAAGTATGGTTAAAAAAGAGAGTTACCTAACTTTCGATGAGTGGTCCACTTCAATTTATGAGCAGTTTAGTAACTATACTGACTGTATACAGATAAAAGAACCGACTTACAGATACTGGTTACATTATAATATCATCTATACTTCGAAATGATTGTTGAAATGTCCATTTCTTGATGGAATGACTAACGAAATGTACGCATTTCCCTTGATTACACTCTTTTTTTTTTTTTTTTTTTTATACTTAAACTCAAGATTATTTTTATTTTTGAGAACATTAAAAAGGAAACGAAAGACAAGTTAAAACATGCGGAACTGACATCGAAATATGCAAACAGGGAATGGTGGTATCGGCCATTCACACCACAGCCATTCTAACCCCCCAAGAACTTGCTCGCCCCCTTAAAGAATGCATAGACAAAAGATGGCAAGCAATGTGGGATGAAAGTCCAGCCAGTAAACTGAAATATATAAAAAAGGAAGCAAAGCCCTGGACTACATCTAATCGTAGTAAACGCCATGAAGAGGTGGCTATAGCTCGCCTTCGAATAGGACACACCCGGCTTACCCACGTACATCTCATTACAAGGGACCCACCACCGATATGCCTTAGGTGTAATAAAGATCTTTCCATCAGACATATGTTTGAGGAATGCTACTCCTATAAGAAAATACTTAATCAGCTCAAAATACCCCCCGATGTTAGAGAGGCACTTGGAGACAACAAAGCTGAAATCGACAAAGTGGTGAAATTTATCACAGGCTGCAAATTAATAACCAATATTTGATCCTCCATTGTCCTTTTTTTTTTTTTTTTTTTTTTTTTTTTTATTTTATTTTTTTTTTTTTTAAAGATAAATAGTTATAAAAAATAAAAAATCTACAGGCGTTGATGACCCTAGGGTTTTACGCCTCTAAGCAAAAACAAACAAACAAACAAACAAACTTTCTCTTAAACTACTATTAAAAAATATTAAATAATTATATTTAAAAATAATCAGCCATGAAGAGCGAATATAAAGTCTCAAAAGAGGTGTTCCCTCTGCGAGAAAAAAATAAGCGAAGTGTAAGTTAACAAAAGCTTACTTTAAATAATGATATACTCTTTTTCACAAGTATATATTTCAAAACAGAAATTTCCTTTGACCCGTAATTATTATGATGTGCTTTATTAGTCTCATTAATAAATTATATGGTACAAGCAAGATTTATTACGTTTATTATGACTAGTATTATTCCGTCGATAATAAAAAATAATTTAAATAATTTAACAACAAAATTTAAGCACTTTATCAAGTTCAGAAAGACTGTTGATTCAAGTACAGTGTTTCAAGAAGCCCTAAGCAATGAACCTACTTGAACTTTGAAAAGAATCGATGAGGTCAAACCTTTCTATAATATTTCCCACCCTGCCGTTTCATTATAAATAAGAAATTTCTTCAAAGTAAGTACTTCGAAATTTTAAATGAATGAAAAAAGAAAAATATGTATTGACACTAGACTATTGTACAGGAAGAAAACTTTCTTCTCCAATGTAAAAATAAGGCACTATTGTACAGTAGTAAGCCCAGTAATACTGTATGGTATGGAATCATTCAGCCTTCCGGAAGTCCTGAAGATCGAGAGAAAAATTCTGAGGAGGATTCGTGGACCCAAAGTACCTGAAGAGGCGAAAATCCAAAATTTGGAAGATCTTGAACCAGTCATCAGGACCAGGAGACTAAGATTCTACGGCCACATGGTCAGAATGAACAATATGAGGCTGAACAAAAAAAAATATTCGATAAAATCTTAAGCTATAAGAGTATAGGTGGTATGTAAAACAAATAAAAGAGGAGCTGGATAGGCTAAACATCAAGGATAAGGACTGCTTGGATAGAGCTTTTCGAGAAAAAAACTAAAAGAAGTAGGGGTTGTTGCAGAAAGGAAGGAGAGACGAGGGAGAAATGGACTAAGGAGGAGTGAGAGGAACATTCCAGGAAGATAAGAGAGTATTGGAGTAGAAGAAAGGCGGAGAGTGTGAAGAAGATTATTAAGTGATATTCCCGTGGTCCTTGCTGGCCAATTCGTGAAAAAAAAAATCGTTTAGTCAAAGGATGGTCTACAATCTAGACTCTAGATACTAATCTTATAAAGTATGGAATGGCTTAATTATTTCCTATAGTGATAAATGCTTTTAAACAAATTTAAACCAATGAAAATTGACATATAGTTTATAAAATACGTATATACATTGAATACTTCTGCACACGTGCAAAACCGAGACTTGAATCATTGCAGCTAGTGTCATTCCTGTGGGTTTTTCAAAATCTCTAATGAAATATTGAAAAAAGTAACATTCAAGAAAAATATCTAAATTAACTACCTAAATAATTTTTTAAAAAATTAAAAACGTTTTGAGCTAATTACAGGGAGCGGAGTGGTTCAGTGGTAGAGTACTGAGTTGCCGTGCCGGAAATCCTGGTTCAAATCTCGCTGCAGGCCATGATTTTTATTTAGTCTGTTTGCAGCGGGAGATGGATCATATAGGATCTAGGACCCTCCTGGGGCCCACCAAGCCTCTATAAAATATTATAAAAATAGGGTACCCAAAATAAGGGGGGGAAATCTGGCGGTTGAGCGTGACCTAGGACAAGTCACCTCCTTGCAGAACCGTTGTCCATGAAACCGTACAGTCTCTACCATGTACTGAACCCCAGACCCTTCATGGGTTGTAGTGGCACAGGTTGTTTTTTTTTGAGCTACTTACAAATGCACTGACAATTTTGTAACACGCTGAATCGCCAAGTTATCCCCTCAATTAGAGTAGCCCCAGAAGAATCTCCAGATACCACAGATTCGATTTATTATTTTTTAACAGAATAAACAATACATATCACACCGGTTCCCGTCCGATCACCGAAGTTAAGCAACGTCGGGCGTGGTTAGTACTTGGATGGGTGACCGCCTGGGAAGACCGCGTGCTGTTGGCATCAAAGAAGAAAATACTAATTAATTAATTAAAGATATCGGGCTGTATAGGACTTCAAAGGAAGTCTTTAGCCAACATTAAAAAAAAAAAAAAAAAAAAAATACATATGATACAACTGGTATTTAACTAATTTAAATGACGTACTGAGTTACACCATTCTTTTTTTATAATAAAAATATGTTTACCTGTCCCGCATACCAATATAAAACGTTTGTTCAGTTTAACAATTTCTAAAATAAAGTAAGTGAGTGGCCTGCATCCCTAGCGAGACCAATTTTATAAGGCCTCTAGCCTCTAATCTCTAGCCTTAAATTGAGAGCAATTTCTTAATAGAATCGTCCCTTGTGGTAAAAAGAGGGTCCTTTCTGATTGGGTTCCAGCAATTTATATTTGCAGTCGTCAAGGATACAAGCGTCACCCATATCTGGGTGACGCCTTAGACATATCTAGGAATGTATATCATTAATTTTAATATAGCTCAATGAAGTCTTTGATAATATTTAAATGAAACATCAAAGATAATATTTGGTAATTATTACGCAGGTTGTCGCTTCAAGTTTAGTCATAACAATTTTTAACTTTTCATTCATTTCCTCTTCAGTATGTTCCAAAAATACAAGTTATAACGAGATTTAGTATTGGAAATGTGTATACTTCAGTAATCATTTCATCTAGAAATGAACGTTTCAAGATGATATTCATCTATACTTAGAAATATTAATTGAAACTTTTATTTCAAGATGAAATGATTGCAGAAGTATACACGTTTTATGTAATTACATCATCTTTTCCAGGCTAAAGCTCACAATAAGTTGTATTTTTGGAAAATATTAAGAATTAACCGAATAGACAGTTAAAACTCTTTTAAGTCAACTCGAAGCGACAACCTGCGGAACAGATACCTAATATTTTACTTCCCTAACCGCCAGACAAGGTAATATTAGTTATAAAAGATAAGTGCTATTACAATTATTCGAAACAAACTTATGGTATTCGGGTTCAACCTATACTAGGGTTATTGGAGACCTATTAAACAAAAGTATGGATTTTTTTTAAAGATGTTTTCTTATCGCAATTGCCTAGTCTTTATTCTATGGCTAACTCAAGAGGATACACAAAAGGGCTAGTTTTTTTTATTTCTAATATAATTTGTTACAATTCACAAAAGTAATATGCTGTACCAAACAGACCAGTCTCAAACTCAAAAACTTAATAGACAAATTTAAATGTATCTATAAAGAATCACATATACAAGGAAAGAAAAAATATGTACAAAAAAACTTTCAGCAGTGAGAAAAAAAAAAATTATAATCAAAATAAACAAAAATTGTATCTATACATTCTTAGTAACTTATATACATCTACATGAACAATAACAATAATATAAGATAATTTGGTATCCTACAATAATAAATGCTTTGTTCTTTTATGTACGTACCGCTCTGTACTATTTTAAAAGGGCTAGTAAATCGTAAATTTATAAGTGCAACTCTTCGATGATACCATAATAGAAAAAAAGTTTCCTTTTCGATTGAACACTTACTATAGATAGTGTAATACAATGTAGTTTAATGGGACACAAATATTCTTTAAGGGAGTAAATAATCCTTGGTTATGCCGAACCTTGGAAAGGACGTAAAATAGTAGACCCGAGATTAAGAGATGTCAAGTACTCCTTATATTTCACAATCAAGAATATAACTGGATAGGAAAAATTTAGGACTCCTCTTGTGGAGCTAACATTTTAACTATCATTCATATTATAAAAAACCTTAATTGTTATAAACATTTCATTTACTCATCATAGATCATCATCATAATCATTCCCTCTTACCGCTATGCAGTGAGAGGATCCTTCTTATAGAACCTGGACCAAGTACTTCTTTCCTGAACTAGCTATCTCCATATGTTGCAGTCTATTCCTCTACTCCTGAAAGCACGTCTTACGCTGTCTTCCCAGGATATGCGAGGCTTTCTTCTGGGACTTTTTCCTTCCGTGCGGGTCTCTTTCAAGTCTTCCTGGCGATTCTCTCTGGTTCCATCCAAAGTAGATGTCCGAACCACCTTAGTTTGTCTTCATCCAGGATAGTTCCAGGTAGCAATTCTCAAAAACGATCTTCCGCGCAGTGTCGTATACCGTAAAAACAATCCAGCTCCGCTCTTTCTATTTTCTGTAATATTTGAGGTTTTAAGGAGAAGCAGGGTATCAGCCCACTTCTCCCGAGTCAGGTGGAGAGGCTGCCTTCTGGCTCCCCCCATCCGGGGCGGCTTCCTAGGGAAGGTGATCCTAGGCTGTGTACTGTAAATGACCTAATGTCAGTATAAGTGTATTGTGCACTGTCCTGAGTGTGTTGGTGCTGTGTACGGAACTCGGGAACCGGGGGAGCGTTAATCCCCACTAGCCATGCACTGAGCTAGCCCCTGCGGGAATTTTTATTATCGTTCATATTATAAAAACCTTAATTATTATAAACATTTAATTTAATTATACAATTAAAAACAAGTAATTTTGTTAATATATCTGTTTCAGGTGCAGGTCGTTGAGAACTCCATCGAACCTCCTTGTCCTCAACTTGGCAATAAGTGACTTCATATTACTTTCAAAGATCCCATTATTTATATACAACAGCAACAAACAAGGACCTGCCCTAGGAAGCTTAGGTTATTTATTAATTTCTATAATAATGTTATTATTTAAATTTTTAGATTTAAGATGCCTGATTTCTAGCCTTCTACGGTGCTTTTTGGAACCTTAAACTTCAATAATATTGTTTGTTTATTTATCTAATACGACTCTTATATTATCATTCACTACTACTCGGCTACTCGGATGATGCTATAGTGGAAGTCGTAAATTTTGCTTATCCAGATATAATCAGAATTGGGGTCCTTAGCAAGCGCCTGATAATGCACAGGCTCGGAACCTCTATTTTACGTCCCCTCCGAAGGAAGGAATTTTTTTCTCCCTTTAAGAAATCCTAAGACCACCTGCCGAACTGCGAACCCACGATCTTGAGAAAAGAAGGTTTTGGTAACCACTACACAACAGGTGACCTTTAATAACAAAATATTTTTAATGATAGATTGAATTAGTCGGGGCGTGCAGTCAATGATAACAAAAAATAAACATAACTTATTTTGTGTTATCACTGACTGCACCCCTGACAAATTCAATCCATCATTAGAATTATCCAGTCAACTATTTCCCACTCAAACATAAAATATTTAGTTTGTTATAGTTACTAAGAAAGGTGCTTTTTTTTAAGAGAAATGTAAAAAACATAAATAGCTTACAAGAAATTATATCTGTAAATCATTATTTATAACGATAATATTAAAAAATAATTGGTAACATAAAGTCCCTTCCATTAATTCCCTCCTACCATAAAGCTGTAAAAATACGATGACACGACTCACAAACTTGTAAGTACTCTATCAACCCGATTACATATATTACATATCAGGTTATATGTAACATATGTATATACTTTAAACCAATAAAAAAGAGACGTAAAATAATTACTAGGATGTTATAGGGAAAAAAAAAAAAACTTAAGTCTCTATAATATTAAGAATTACTAACCAGTCAATGTTCCGCCGAGGACGTATACCAAAATAAAAATTTACGCCAATAAAGATCGAATATAGCACATCTCACGTCAACGAGCAGAAAGACTCATGAATCAGAGAGAGCTACCTCATTCCAAGACGCCCAATAACCTGACTTTGGAGTTATTGAACGTCATGGAGTGAAGAACCTGCACTGACTGATTGAGTCTTCCTTAAGGCTATGTTTTTTAGAGTTGTCTATTTGGATTTTAACAGTATAAAATGAAGTTGAATGTTTTATATATATATACACACAAATATACATAACGTTAAAAGCCACATTATATTCCTATGGTGAATCGAGGGAGGCTACAGAGGGAGTCCTTAATTTTGCTTATCCAGGTATACTCGTAATACCTGCGGTACCCGACACCGCACATGCTTTTACATACCACCCCCCCCCCCTCATAGTACGGACTAACAAAGTATTTTTAAAAATACTAAGGCCACCTGTCAGGCTGCGAACCAGCGACCTAGGGCATAGTTGTACATTGTTGAAGCTGACCGCTACACCACAGATGACTCCAATAATGCACTTTTTCTTACCAAAACTTTATTTGTCATATTAAAATAAAAAATGGAAAATTCTGCTATGGTCCACATTGGATAGAGACCGCCCTTTTACATGCCCTCTAAAAGGATGGCATAACCAAGAATTTTTTACTCCCCCTATTTTGGGTACCCTCTTTAGTGAGGCTAAGTGAGCCACAAGAGGGTCCTAGATCCAATAAAAGTCTGCCAAGCAGCGGCATTCAAAATAAAATCAGTGAATAATGGAGTGGAATTTCCGCGTCATTAAAATGTTGAAAATGTGAAGATAATTTGTATTAATAGAAGTTGTCTACGGTTAAAATTGTATATCAACCTCACAAATTTCAATATTTCATAAAATAAAAAATGTAATACTTTATAAAAACAAATGAAATTGATAACACTTTTTATGTTTCAGGCTGCCAAACCTACGGCTTCATCGGCGGGATGACAGGGACTTGCTCGATCATGACCCTGGCAGCAATAGCCTTGGACAGGTACTACGTGATCGCCTATCCTCTCAACAGGGGCTACCACACCACTAGGTCGAGGGCCTTCATCTGGATCGTCCTCATTTGGCTATACTCCGCAGCCTTCTCCATCATACCCATCGCCGGGGTCGGTGTCAAGGCCTACGTCCCCGAGGGCTTCCTCACCAGCTGCAGCTTCGACTACCTCGACGAAAGCGAGAACAACAGGCTCTTCATCTTCGGCTTCTTCGTGGCCGCCTGGGTCATGCCCTTTACCATCATCGTCTTCAGCTACGTGGGCATCTGCCGGGCGGTCCTCGTCGTGAGCTTAGCCACGAGGAAGGGCCAGGAGAAGGAGAAGAGGAAGAAGGAGATGAGGCTGGCCGTCGTGGTCATCGTAGTCATCAGTTTGTGGTTCGCGGCATGGACTCCGTACGCTATCGTAGCACTTCTTGGCATTTTCGGCCAGAAACACTTAATCACTCCTCTAGCGTCGATGGTTCCGGCAATCTTTTGTAAAACTTCCTCGTGCCTGGACCCTTTCGTCTACTCGCTGAGCCATCCGAGATTGAAAAGCGAACTATTCAGAGCCTTCTGTCCGAAAAGGTACGCGATGGAAAGGGCGGAGACCCACAAAACTGTGTGGAAGATGGAGTCCCGAGGGTCCATGAGCAGGAGGGATAACCAAACCTCCTTCAGGAACACTCATCAAGAAGAACTGATAGATCTGGAAAGCATAGGGGAGCCCATGAGAAAACGATCATCGTCATCATCTAGTCAACTCCAGAGCAGAGATGTTAGTGTTAAAAGTATAGAGGGTATGGTAATTTAATGTCAATAAATATCCTTTTTAATAGACGTTTATTTCTTTTTTTTAATGGCCACGTAGTACGTAGAGCTTTAAAGACTTCTAACTTCACTTTTACTTTTATGGGATAAATTTTGGTCAAAACGGTTGAACCCATTTGTAAAAATGTTTGGGAAATAAAGGTATTAAAAAAACTGCACGCAAAAAATAAAGAAATAACAACTTTATAAAAGAAATAACAAGCACAAAATATCTTTTATATCATCTTTAGTTACATAATCTTGTCTGTTTCCTAACACATTCTGTTCTGTGATTCCCCATCAACGTTTTTCAATTACCAACTAACTCTCACTTTTTCAGGACGTTTATATTTTGGCTCATCTTCATCAACTCTGACCGTTCTCTTCAGTTTTTAAACGATCATCATATCACAATCAGACATATAATTTAATTGTGTGTGTGGGTGTGTGCATGGGTTCAATACATATACATCACGATACAAACAGTTTTCCAATAAATTTATAGGAAATCTTGTAATTGTTATATAAAATTATTTACTTTTCCAGATATAAATAATATTTTTAAAATATATTATTTTAACTATAAAATAAAAGTTGGACTGCTGATTGAAAGTGAATTTGATAAGAGTAAATACAATTCAGATGAATATATCTATAAAAACAAGTACCACACACATCATCAAAAAGCCTGAGAGAATAAGTGATTTTAAATTCATAGATTAAGTTAAGTACAGTTATGAATAGTTAATCCACATCAACCGGAATACAGAAAATAAGTTCAATTCAACCCATGAATGTTATTAAGTTGAGTAAATAGTAAGGACTCAACTGTCACAAAGCTAGGGTTTCCCTCAATTAAAGGTACCCACTTTAAAGAAATATGAGCACCAGATGCCACAGAATTGACTTACAGGTGTTAACAGAATCAATAATTTACCTGCTACAGCAGGGCAGGACCTACAGATCAGTAATCCATCACTCTAAATATAGAGCTACCTTTTTTTTAATAGTCCATATACTTAAACAAACCTATAGAAATGTTAAATTCAATTGTCATTCCTCAGTACGCAAAATAAATATAATTTTCATTATCAATTTTTAAAACATTTTTGGTGAAATACAGAGAAGGGTACATGAATAGCAAGTAATCACTCACTCAAAAAAGAAAAAAAAGAACAAAATGATAATTTTAATGAATGAGCAATTCTAGGAATGAATCTAAAAGATAAGTATATAAAATGCCAAAGAATGAAACAAACACAGTATGTAGAAGTAAAACATGATTAAAAGTTAAGCCTGTTATATCAAAATAAACATTTAATCAATTAATCTTTTGGTAGGTTATAATTTCTCTACAATTAAATAAGTTACCTGAATCAAAAATGTTTTCTTATTTAGAAATCTTAATTTTGTGGAGTGATGGGCGAAGAAGAGGATTTCAGAACAATTACCCCAACTGAATTGGAAACTTTTTCTCATCCCAATAAAAATGAGACTGATACCTGCTTAAGTCCTAATAGAATCTCTAAAAACAAAGAGGAACTGTCTAATCTTCTCAATGCAGTAGAAACCAACATTATAAGTGCTTTGTACTTTATTCCACTTATTCTTTCCTCAATGGAGTGCTTATTTAAATTATAACAACCATATAATTAATATGGTACCATTTATAAAAAATCTATGTGTACGTCTTTTAATTTCAATAATTTAAAAAAAAAAATTGAATCAATTGCTTTGAAAGAATTATAAAATAAAACTGAAATATAAATGCTTATTGAAAAAACAGTTTAACTTTTTGAACATTTGAGTGGTTTAACGAGCTATAAAAAGTACAAAACATAAAATAAATATTTTAAAATATAAAATAATTAGAAAAGCATTTACCCCTTTGTTTACCACGATAAAACCATCAACTTTAACAATACAGTTCTATGATTTCATTCGGCACAATCTTATCACCGCATTTTTTTATGTAAATAGAAACAATTTAGCCATTAACAATACGGAAGTTAGCACAGCATCATAAAATGTTTCAATCATAAAATGTTAATATTTACTAAAGAAATTAAAAAATAAATAAATCCTATTGAGATAATAAATACATATCACAAATGAGTAATTGAAAAGCCTGAGGGAACAAGTGATTTTAAATTTACAGATAAAGATAAATACAGTTATAAACAGTTAATCTATCTCAAATACAATTTTTTTAAATGGAATGGAATGCATATCAAAACCAAATTAAAAAAAAAAAGACTACATTGCTTAGTATTCAGGGAATATTATTTAGCCAATTTAATTTTGGCTATCTTTTCTTTTTTACTTCATTACTCAGCAATTAAAAACGAAAAATTAACTGTTCTAATCCTACTTGACTTTCCTAAAGTTTTTGATTCCTTGGACCATTCTATCCTTTTTACCAAACTAAAATCATAGTCCTTTTCCAACAGCTCTATTCAATGGTTCCAATCTTTCCTCTCTGGCAGGTCTCAACCAGTTTCCATACCTGATTAACCCCTTTCCACTTCCCTCATTCTGTCCTCAGGAGTGGCAGAGGGCTCAAGCATCTCTCCTCTTCTTTTCAACTGCTACATCAATGATCTTCCTAAATCTGTTCACCACTGTTCTTACCATTTATATGCTGACTACTTCCAAATCTATTTGTCCTTCCTTCCTTCTGATCTATTATTTGCCTTGGCCAGTATTCAGAAAGACCTAGATAGGATCAGTGCCTGGGGATAGCTGAAAAAACTGGAATTGAATGCAATGAAAACCCAGGCCATTGTTCTAGGTTCCAATTCCCTCCTTATAGCTATCCTCACCCTCCCAACTTTAATCCTAAACGATCACCCCATCAGTTTAAACTCCTCTGTCTAAAACTTAGGCATTACTATTGACCAATACCTTTCCTGGAAACCCCACGTCCCCAAAATATCCCGACAGTCAATAAGTTCCCTGAAGTCTCCTTACACAACCTTCCCGTAAGCTTCTTATATCTCTCATCTTCCACCACTTTGACTACTGTAATGTGGTATACAGGGGGGGGGCTTTCGAAAATGCTTGAGGGCCGTTTAAAGCGAATAATGAACAGCTCTCTAAGATTTGTCCTTGGTAATCAAAGGCGATCCCACATGTCACTCCATTATGATGAGTAAAAGTGGCTCTTCCCTCCCATTCGTAGACAATATTTCCTTAGTACTTTCCTATACCAATCCATTAACTCTCAACACCCTACAGTCTCCTCCAATTCAAATCCTCAGTCCAGCACCACAAAACAAGATCCCGCCTTTCCGTTCTATATACTTGTTCCCACAGAACCAAAACATTCGAGTGTTCCTTTCTCACGTGGAACTCAATCCCTCTTTTCTTCCACCATGCTTCTTGAAAAATCCTTGCTTTTCCAACATCTCCTGACCTCCCAAAAAGATGATCTTTAAGCAGGTCAATCATTTGCTTAAATAAATCAGTATTGAATTATCAATTTTGTTGCTTACTCCTTTTTGTTTTTTTTTCTTAAAGAAGATTGCACAATGTAAAGAATTTATGGTATGCTAGCCCATTCTCTTATTTTAAATTAGTAACTGTTGTTATTAATATATTTATTCTCTAAAATTGGTTAAAATCCTGTCAAGATTCGTACTTTTTAGTCATTTCATTTTTATTATTATTTGGGCACTTTTTAAATACTTCATGTTTTGTATTATTATGAAACCTTCTGGCCAGATACATACTATGTTTATTTTCCTGATCATATTTGTTATTCTAAAGGGACTTGTTTCCAGAATAAAGTTTGTTTTCTATTCTATTCTATTAAAGGGATACAATACAGTATGATACAAACTTAAATATTTAAGTTTTTACCAAAATATATTAAATTAAAATGCGTTATAACAAAGGCGTTTTATCAACTGTATTATTTTGCTTCTTACCCCCTCAAATAAAAATTTAAAAAATGGTATCAAGTGATTTCTGCTCAATCTTTCCTAGAAAATAATATTTATAATGAAATGTAAAATAATAATTATCTATTTTTATCAATAAGATATTTAAAATATAAAACAAATATTACAGGTTGTTTTAATTTAGATTGAATTTAAGAGTTGAAAAGTAATTAATAGTTCAATGTATGTGGAGTAAAATCAATATAATTCCTGAATTCTGAAACACTAATTACTTCAATGTATTTGAGAAAACAGGCCAACATGAATTATTAAAATATTTGACTAACATCAAAGTGTTTGTATTCATTAAAATATCTTTTTGTTCGACTTTTAATCATTGATTTAACACATTAGAGACTGGTAATTATAATATACTGTTTAATTAAGTAAGTATTCATCGAACCTGCATGACTTATAGATTTTTGGAACTTAACTGTTTATAAACATAATTGCTTATGAATTTATAAGTCAGGATTTTCATTAGAGAAAAGGGGTCGGACCCGTGTAATAGTATTTTATGATACTTAGAATTTATTTTGATCAATCGAAGCGATATAGTGTTTGTTAATAAGTGTATTTCTTTTAATAATAGTTGTTGAATAATATGATGTCCTATATAAATTAACCTTGGCATTTAAATATTTTTGCCTAATGACTTAAGCAATGGGGCAAAGTCCTTTCAGTCGGACTCTGACTACACCCATGTTAAAATATAATAATTATTTAAATATTCATATAATCACCAATTTGTTTTGTATATTATCCAGAAATAAAATGAACAATTCACTGTTCATTATCACTCACAATGGCAATTCAATTATAACATAACATATTACTAAGTAATACTCATCAAACATGAACATAAGAACAAAATGAATGGCTTACATAATAAGACCAGATCGTGGAAGCATTTATACCAATACAATATTCTCTAAGTGGGCTATTTCTTCTTTTTTGTTCTTAAAATATAAATTTAAACTTAATCACACACAAGCTCACATAAAAGCATTAAGATATAATGAAAAAAATTGGAGCCAAATTAATTTCTGGACTAGGAGAAAAGGTGTACCAACCTAAACAAAATTAATTGCTTCCATATATTTTGAAAAATATTTTATTAATCCGTATGGATATAAAAACTTCAAACAAATCATTTATTTTTAAAGGAAATAATTTAAACTAAGCATAAATTATCTCATTGTAAAAGTTTGGGAATTTTTTATAATTACTAAATTGAAATATTGTTTCACTTTTAGGGATGAAAATTTTTTATTTTCAAGATGATATAATAATTTTAAAGACTTATTTGTGTTATAAATGATTTTTCACCAACAAATTTGATTATATAGAATAATTCGCAGTTTAAAATAATGAAAGGTTTCCCCATAATCGTGCTTCTTAATTAAGCCACTGACCATCCAAGCCGAGTTAATTTTATATAAAATTACCACATATTTATAACTCAAAACTAGTATATTTATTTTAAACCTCTTACCGAATTAGATACAATAAAAAAATAAAAATAGTGTAAGTCGTAATGAAACGTTGATAAGTCTCCTTAACCTTCAGTTAAAACTGACCAATAAACTTTTACTTCTTAATAGCTAGAAACTTCGCCGATTTTATTTTGTATAAGTAAAAGAAGTTAAGGAAAAGCATTTGGATTATAAGAAACTATTCCGAAACGTATAATCACTTTTTACCATGGGAAAAACAGGCATTGGGACTGAGAAGTCCCCCCCCCCCATCCCTTTGTATCATTTTTTAAATACACAAAAATGTTTTTTTAATATGCTTTTTGCCATCTATTGTTTTTAAATAAGGTCTTTTACGCTTATTTACAACGGTTTCACTCAATACTATCCCTTGTAGCCCTTTGGCCAGATATATTTTTATTAAATCTGTACATTCCTGTTATTCTTAAGGGACCTTGTCCCATAATAAAATTATTTTTATATTTTATTCCATACAATATTTTCTTATCAGCCTGAACTATGACTATCTTTTTAAACATGTATTTTTTCATTATCTTTTAAAAATTATTGTAATAAATAAATGACATGTTAAGCTCTATATTATTCCAACAAACCTTTAAGTTTCCTCTCAAACAAAACTATGTCCTGAAATAAAATTTATAATACATATTACCAAACTTCTTGAATATTTGAGGTTGACTACTTTAATGGTACAGAAGACACAAAAAAACTAAAACTATTTTAATTTTAATTCTTAATAATCCTCTTCAGAAAATCTTAAAAACAGCTGGTTCCGTCTGAAGGCAAATTTTAAAATAAATATCCTTTTTACAAGAAAATTGATTTTTTAAAATATTGAAGTAAAATTCTCTTCATTTTGGCAAATAAACTATTTATTAATTGATAACACGCTAATTAGCTTCATGATTAGCCAGAATCTATTTTAAAAGAAAAATTAAGCTTCTTTTTTTTCAATAAGATCATGGGAGTGCAAAAGATCCCGGCTGTGACAAATAAATTATTTAGCATGTTAACAGGATGGACTCTGTGGGATATCCTGGGGCTCACCCAACCTCTATAAAGTGGGTGTCCTAAATTGGGGAAAGCCTGACAGTTGAGCATGATCTCAAACAAATCACTCCCTTAAACAACCTTAGTCCTACAAACAGTAAAGTCTCTATTATGTAGTGAACCCAAGATGATTTCATGGGCTATAGAGATACAGGTTTTTCCAACAGTATAGCTTGGTTTGATTAATCATTACTTTCAGAAAACAATTTGTTACTCATTACCTTATTTCATTAAATAAGTTAGTTTCTAATTAAATTAGGGATATTAAGTGTAACAGATCTATTCCTGAAAATAATTATCAATCAAACCATATATATTTTTTAATTAACAGCTGTTTATTAAACTCATAAAAGCACTAGTAATTTTTTGTTTGTTTACTATATGGAAAATTCCATGAAGTTCAGGTTGTGTATCTGACTTCTAACTGGATAATCATTAGGTTATTATAATAAAAGATGTTATAAATCAATTATGTTACAAACTAAACTCAATCTGAGAATAAATCAAATGTTTCCACAGAACTTACCTTCAGTAGCAATTTATATTTTTAAGCAATATGGTAGGAAAATCAAATCTATAGATTGTTGATATCTATCTTTATTCAAGGTAATTTGAAACCCATTTGGTAAAATTAAACAAAACAAGATAAACCAAAAAAATACTAATTTAATTAAATACAAATGCTAAGTTAAATAACAGGAAAGCTGCAATATTCGAGAATAAAATAAGAAATCTTGCCCTTCTATGAAGTATAAAGTTCAATGGTTTATTTATTTATCTATCTGTAGGAAGAATAATCAGATATTTTCTACTATATATTAATTTTCGTAGATGTTTAAAAGATAGGGTTTAATATTTATATAAATTTGAAGATCTCCCATAATTATTTTAGGTAACAATTTTACATTATGTTTAAAAAATATATTTTGAACAGATTCTATAACCCTCTATGGCGATCAGTTAACCCATCCAACTATTGCATTAAAAGAAATGTAGAAGAAAATTTAAATGATTGGGATGATAAGGTTCTGTCCAGAGGTAATACTCTTTCCACCATTTCAATTCAGTTTGCACCCAACTGTTCAATTGGTAGAAAAAGTATTAAGCATATTTGCTTGCTTAATTGGATCTTACCCTATTTGGATTCAATTTATTCTCATCAATTGGTAAGAGTTGAAATTTTATTATACAACACCCAAAAGGGACTTCTGATCTACTATCTGCACAGGAACAGATTAAAGATCAGTTGGAAGAAACAAAGTCTATTATGCTATATAGATGGCCTAATTTTGTATGTGCTATTCAAGAAATTTTGATAATATAATTTTTAAATCCATTGATGAAAAATATCAGTTTCGAATATAAAGATAATATTTCAATTGAAATGAATGACTGAAACAAAAAAGTTGGTCACGCGAAGGCGATGTGCTCCCATGTTTCCTAATTTGTATTTCATTCCTAACAAACATTCAAAATATAATATATAATAATATTAAATATTATAATAAATATGATAATTCAACATTTAACTTTCCAATTAAAATTATTAATTCCATAAAGTTTGCTTGAATTAATATCATAGAATTATTTATCTAACGTGAATTACCTTGTTTTCCCAAGACTTCCATTTCATTAGTCATAATAATATTAACATAAAATTGAACATATAACCTATATTTGGCCATCTTTATTCAGATAGTTGAAACTGACAAAAATAAATTGCCCCTACACAGATCAACGGCAATGAGTATAACAATTTTGTACTAGCGAATACATCATCATTAAATAGTAAAGGTAATATTAATCAACATAAAAAACATTCTTGAAGAATAAATTACTAACTTTCTGGAAGCGAATAAATATGTTAATAATTAAGAGGGGGATAATTTAGAAAATTCTACATACAAACAAGCATTCCTTAATTTTATTGTAATTTCATTGAGACATTTTTTGAGGTTTTATGAGACTTTAAAAACAACATTTTTTTTATAACATCTGAAAACGATGAAATGACTCTTAGGTCTCGATAAAAAGAAAAAAAATTGGAAAAATTGATTAACAGAGTATTTCTTCCAATACTTAAAATCTACAGCAAAAAAATTTAACTGTGGTTATTATTTAACACTTAAAAAAATATATAAAAATAAACAATAAATAAAATAGCAATAATTTTTTTTTAAAAGAAAGAACATAGTGTAAACACACCAGGATTTACTGTTTTTTCAACAATATTTTTTTCTTTAAATTTGTTATAACGACTAGTAGCTTAATCTTATGAAAATGTGTTAAAACATTAAAGCAGAAGTACAATAACTATCATTACATGACCAGCATAAAACATAAAGACAATAACAAAGAGAGATGAAACTGAAGACGAATACTCTTAAAATGCTTTTTACTTTACAATACTAATAGCCATCATTATTTATAACAACAAAAACTCATCTAAAATTTAATTAATAGCTTTTAAAATGAAAAATGGGGCCAAACAACATCCAATCATATCGATGAAGACAGCTGGAGGAAAGAAGTATATTTTTGTATTACACGAATACAAATATGACATATAAATAAAATCTCAAAAAATACATTAAAAAATGGGAGGGGGACAATCTTGTATATGCCAACACTCATATAAACTTAAATGCATGAAATACAAAACTGACGAATGATTTAATGACAAAAGTCCATTTATTATTTACTGATAACTCAATATCCACGTTCCATAAAAAATAAAAAAAAGAACATAGAAAATAGAACAGCTTTGAATTGTCCTATAAGAACAGTTTATGAGCCGATGCGTAGAACAGCCACCATATGTTGTTGTTAGTTTTAGTTCTGCCGGTTCTAAACATCTTACGATAAAACAGGAGGGGTTGAAGATGATATGATGACCGCTACAGATTATTTTTCCTGAATCCTGAACCCCTTTTTCATAGTGTGGAGATTAGTTGTTCATTCACTCCTCATCTTTTAATTTAGTTTAAATATCTGCAAAAGTGTTAATATATATATATATATATATATATATATATATATTTTTTTTAATAAAATAAAAATTCTTCATTAAGAAAACAGAAAAAAGATAAATATATCAACCTAAAATTACCTGGTTCAGTCTATATATTGGGCTAACCAACGGAAACCTTCGCCATAACCCTGCCTTTTCAGAACTGAACACATGAATAGCTCTAACGGGCGACCAGACAATTCACTTCGAGGAACTTTGCTCTAAAAAAGGAAATAATTCACAAATAAAAATAAAATGTAAATCACAGAGGAATCATTAGGAGTAGAGTTAAGGATACTGTAATAGTAATAAAATATAAAAATGGGGGAATCAGAAGATATAAAACTAGCATTTGACCAAAACCAGACATCTCATGCTAGGCTGCAAAGCAGCTTTAAATTGAACACAATTTGATTAAAAGATTACCATTGCATTATGGTATCTTTTTGGTTCACGACCTTTTCAAATGAAAACCTCCTATGCCTTAATCCCACAATAAATTGTAAGAGCATATATATATAAAAAAAAAAGAACAATTATTACATTGAGAACAAAAAGTTTAATTTTAAAATCACAAGATAAACAAGTACTGATAAGAGAAAAATGACTAAAATTAAGTGAGAAATATTTTTTTATTTTTAACTGTTGTGGGAAATTGGTCCATCCTCTGACTTGTTCTCATGCCCCCCCAGGTTGCGAACCACTGATGTGCATTTAATGATTAAAAAACCTATACTCACTATAACCCATTATCTTTCATTCTTCATGTCTTATCTTTCATTCAGTACACGGTAGAAACTGTACTGTTCTTTTAGGCCAACAGTTGTGCAGAGGGAAAGTGATTTTGTCAAGTCTTCCCCACCAGTTAAGGGTACCTACTTTATAGGGGATGGGTGAGCCCCTGGAAGATCCCACAAGATCGATCCATGGTTATAACTAAATAAATAATTTAGCTCCCACGGCCAGTTTTGAACTCAGGACCAAGCAATCTAAATACTGAACTACTAATTTTTAGAGGATATTTAGTTGAATGAAAAGAACTAACAACTATTACACATAAGCCTGTCCTAATGATTTTGTAGTTATCAGAGTTATAGTTTGAGCATAACAAATCTCATTAACTTGTCAGATAAACTAACCCCAAATCGGATCTTGAAAGTCAAGAATAGTGTTTCATGAAGCAGTTGTCCTGGTCGATAAAGGAAACTTAACCTCCTTAACGATACCTACTAAACCAACATCCCAAATGAGGTTCCAAAGACCAAAGACAACCTTTAGAGTTGTCCGCTGTAAGGTCTGATAGCCCCCCCCCCCTATCTACTTTCTGATAACTTATTGTTGGGACTGTTTTATTGATACATTTTATAAGGGCTAAGATTTATTTAGAAAGTTTTAACAGCTAAATGCACTATAAAGTAAACCTTAAAACATAATCCAAAAGCAGAGGTGAGAGATGGTTCATAAAGTAATTTTTGGCATCATAAAGTAATTAACCATCAATCATACTAATCTACGAACTGAGGGTAAGAAAGTGCTAACATAATCCCTGTGATCAACAATATAATCAAAATTGTTGTATAAAAGGCAAGGCTTTTCTAATAGATCAAATTACAGCATTCACAAATGATGAGAAACAAAATTAAATTTCGAATCCAACTTCAATTCAATGGTTTGACCTTCTTTTCAGTAATCCTTGATAATAGGACCAAAATGAATTTTTTCCTATTTCAGGTTTAGTTCAAGTTAAAAATTGAATAACTACATGAGATGACACATTCAGGAAGCATAGCTTGATCAGTGAACAATGATAATGCATTTGGACCATAATTTTGGAGCAGGCTTTGATCTAAAAAAAAACAACTGTTTCCTACTCTTTGCACAACTTCATTTAAATTCTTTAAAAAATCTAATTAAAAAAAATACCCAAGCCTAGAAGTGACTCTACTCTAAAACAAATTACATACAATCAAGATCAAATGGAACAATTCTTCATATTTACTAATTTTATTACTGAGTCTGTATATAAACAAAATTTGTTACAAAATATGAACATTGAATAATTATTAATCTATAAATATGGAGAAGAAAATTGTTTAATAATATTTTATAAAATAATGTTTAAATAAAAATCAACAATTTGAGAAATTATTGTTTTTTTACTTCCTCCCGGACCATTTTCTTCTCCATATCTCTATCAACTAATAATTATTCAATTTAAATTTTATGGAATTGTTTTATATTTTAAAGATGGAGTGGAGAGGCTCTATAGTAGAGCTCTGAGTTCCACTGCTAAAGGTCCCAGATAAAATTTTATTTTAGCTGTTAACTGTCAGGGATGGATCCTTTGGAATCAAGGACCCTCCTGGGGGTCATCCAGCCTCAATAAAGGGGGACTTCTAGCACAGCCGTTGTCCAAGAAACAGTACAGTCTATACCACGTACTGAACCAAGACTCTTCATGAATTGTAGTGGTAAAGATACAAACACTTTATAAAAGTGTGATTTTCGCATGATTTTTTTTTCCTATTACTTACATAAATTAATATTCCTAAAGGTAAATAATTCAGAAGAAGTAATAAATTATAGCTTAACAATCATCTAAATGACCTCTTTGCAAGTCCCTTCTAACCGGTAGTAGCTCATAGAGAAGACATGCTCTTGTCTTCACTATTTGACTCCCTTCTACCACCATAACGCTCCTACAACCCCACTTCCGCAAAAGGTCGTTTTGTAAATTGTCAGACAAAATATTAATCATTGCTTGTTTTAAGACGAACATAATTTAATAAATTTCAAATGTTTATAATTTGAAGATAGGTTATATCTCGGTAATTTTCAAAACTAGCTGCTAAGAAACAATTAATAACATACTTTATTAACAAACTATGTAATAAAAGAAGCATACCTTGCCAGTTGTCTGTCCATATAGATTAAAAAAATTCCTGAGATCATCTTCAGAAGCTGCACCTGGAAGATCAATTTTATTGCCAAGAATAAGAACTGGACAGTTGATGAGGCTCTCATCAGTCAAAAGAGCATCTAATTCTGCTTTACTTTCTGGTAACCGAGAAGTGTCACAAGCGTCAACAAGAAAAACAATAGCGTCAACTGCTGGAAAGTAATCTTTCCATACTCGACGAGCTAGAATAATAATAAAAATGGTTTTATAACAAATAAATATAAAGATTTCAACTAAATTAGTTAGCTGATTAAATATCAATGAATTAATGAAAATAAAATTATTTTCTTGGATTGCTCTTTCAACTACTCAGTAAAGATCTAATTGTCATCGGGGTACCAACAACAGTTTAATTTGGAACCTAATCCACTATCTGATTATAGAAGAAGCAGGCAGGTAAACAAAACTCGTGATAGATTAGTGTCAACTGTGATCCTACTATAATATCCCTGAAGAAGACTTGCTACGTGGCTCGAATTGTCGGCTTCCAAATGAACATTTCTCTCTGTATAAGAGAATTTTTTTACCTATACCCCCACTATATGCTATATATATAAGGTCAACTAATATTATTAAACATAAACTCATAATAGCAACAAATCACTTTAGGCTGAATCACAAACATCATTTAACCATCAACCAATATGATCCAATAGGTCTTATACCTTTGAACAGATACTAAATCACAGACTTCACATTATACCAAGAAGGCGTTGATATCAAGCACACTAGTACGGTACTAGGTTACATCAATTTAAAATTAATAGTGATTTAAGTCGTTAAAACTTAGAGGAAATTTATCTGAGAAAAATGTGTAATGAATAATCTTAATAATAAATTTCTTTTAGGATCTATTTTTTTTATTTGTCTGTTAAGTAATTTAGTTATTTTTATTAATTCATTGTACTTCAAGTACACTTAAATAGAGCAAAAATTTAAAAAAACATTAAAAAACAAACAAAATATTTATCATTGCAAATATAAAATAAAAATCCTTATCTTTGCCTTGCATGACAAGGCAAAACATATGGACACTCAAAATATATGTGATCTAAATTTAAACTATGAGAACACTAAAATTTATAAATTTAAATTAAAAAAAAAATTAAAAATTGCTCATAAAAACATATTGGTAATTTTGGCTGGAAAAACTTAAGGATAAACTGTAGAATGACTATTCCTATCCTAATCAGTATTACAATTCACAATGTTAAAAAATTCAGGAAAAACGTTTTTCAAAACAAAATTATTTGCAGCATGTTTAAAAATTAGTTTCTTATAAAATATTATGCATAAATTATCATAAACAACAATAACTCTAGTTTATTCTTTTTTTTTTTTGCATTCTCCATGCATGCATTAGTTATTTTTTCTAAATTATTTAGATTTCCAATGCTATAAGATTCAATTACATAACTACCATTAAATTTTCTATTAGGGAAAATATTTTTATTTTTTCTCTCCCTAAGTCAATCATCGAATTCTTCATAGTTTCAATTTGAATAATTAGACATTTTATCGATTTATCTTTTTTTTTAATTATCAAATCCTTCATAGTTTCGATTTTTACATATTTTAATCATGATTTTTTACAATGATACAATAAAGTTTTTCCAACTCATTAGTTGTTTTTGATTTTTTTTTTTTAAAGAGAAAGATCAATTATAAGAAATAACACAGTAAGTCAGATAGGGTTAAGATTACTGTAATGTGCATAGTAGGCGCAAACCTCCCTTTGAATTTAAATTTTGATAGTAATGAATAAATGACAGATATTATAAATACAATATATTAATTTTCTTTATTAAATTACTATATTTCAACTGTCTTAACCTGAAATTACCGATTAAGTAATGTTTTATATTTCTGAAACTTAATGACAGAGTTTCTAATCATATGAATTGATTACATTGAAAAAAAAATTAATATTAAACTAACAATCATAAAATAACAAATAATTCACCTTAGCCGATCTATCCAATCTTTAACTAAATAAAGAAAAAACAAAAAGTTTTCAATAGACCAACATCAAGGTAGTAAAATGATAATTCTATGAATAATTAATTCTTTATTAACACAGATACGTTTTACCCAGGAAAAATAATTAACTTTTCGACCAATAATTATTCAACAATCAAATTTTAGTTTAAAGAAGAAAACAAGTAAAGTCAAAACAAAAATAATAAGGCAATAACATTGAAATTATAAATCTATTTTATGGATTTTTATTTCCTAGGGTTTTGTTAAATTAAAAAAATAATAATTTTCATTGTAATTTTGAGGACAATTACTTTACCTAAGCGCCGAAAATTATAAATATGTATTCTGATTTATTAGTATTAAAGTGATCTTCTGAATAAAGATATAATGTTATATATTTTACATTTAAATGCATTGATATAAACCATATTGTCATACTAGGATTTATGGCATTACACTTGATCAATAGTATCTTGTTAATGGAAAATTAAAATAAAATATAATAATAAAAAATAAACTAATGATCAGTGACACTAAAATTTTAAAAACAATGGTCAATAATGAGCTTAGATATATCAGTCCTTGGGGAAATAAAACTGCCTTATCAACTTGAAGTGATGTTTATTGAGACATTCCTTTTGAGCATGATAATCAAACCAAAAGAATGATGAACCTTATGCAATAAATTATAATATAAGTGATTCCCAACTTCTATTATAAATAAAAAAAGTTTACTCAATAAAAATGTTAACACTAAATGTAATCAGGTAACTAAAAACGGTATCAAATAACTTTTATCTCTAATAACTCTTTAAAAATGGTAGATTACAAATCATGAAAAAATTATTCACATAAAATTATAAAACAAAGGAATGATTGAAGATTCCAGACATAACAAATTAAATGAGTAAGCAATTCTTGAGTAAAGTATAAATACCTTGAGTGTGTCCTCCAAGGTCAAAAGTTGTAAATCTGATATTTCCTATGGACAGTTCTTCAGAAGCTGTTGACAAAATTAAAATATTCTTAATAATGACAAAAATAAGTTGAATGACATAAAAGCTATCATTATTATAATTATAAAACATAAAAAGTTTAATTGAGTAGAACTCAAACCAAGTATACGTTCAACACTAATAATTACAGATAAATATATGGTGTTCTGATAAAACATAATCCTACAATACTAATCACATAACCTTGACTAATCAACCCATCTTTAACTAGCATCTATTTATGTTTGGTAAAACTGTTGGCAAATATCCACATCTAAGCAAAAAAAATCAACCACTATTCTAGACTTCAACTAGGCTATTG
Source organism: Troilus luridus (assembly GCA_964056705.1). NCBI lineage: Eukaryota > Metazoa > Arthropoda > Insecta > Hemiptera > Pentatomidae > Troilus > Troilus luridus. The sequence continues at coordinate 55,284,867 of OZ057417.1, read as the reverse complement.
TATTTTTATAAACCTTTGTTAATAATAAATAAATTCAATCAACAGCAATAATAAAGCCGATCAAAAATAACTTACTTGGGTGAAGTGTTGGTACATGCTGTGCCAATCTGTCATCTTTTAACCTATGGAGAAGAGTTGTTTTACCGGCATTATCTAATCCTAGAAATAACAGTTTGCCAGACTTTTTCCATAAACCTAAAATAAAGATGAAAATTATGGTTATGATAGTAATTCTCGATTCTTTTGGTAAATAGAATAAAATATTCGACAAAACAGGTAGAAAATGGCATTAATACATACCTAGATATCCTAAAACTCCTGTAAACCAATCCCAAATGAACATTCTGATATCTGGAAAGGAAAAAATTAAAATTTATTCGTGGTATAAATAAGCAGTTAGTTAATACATTAGACAAGGCTATATCTAAATAATAATGCCCCGAGCTAAAAATATGTTATTAAAATGATTTATATTACTCTTAGAATAGGGAAATAATACACTAATGCAAAGGTAAGAGAAGGAACATGAGTTCAAGGAACTTCACACAATGATTACAAAGTAACTATAAACCATGGCTGAAAAAGTAAACAACATCCATAACAAACATAATCAAATTTTATCAATGAATTACAATTTTACGATAGTGTAACACTTAGTGTATAAAACAGATTGGAGGATTTTATGAATCGTCGAGTCCAAAAAAATTATGATTAAGAAGTGAGGTGTAAAGGAGTAATTAAAGATTGGTGCAGTAAGGTAAGAAGAGAAGCATAAACCTATAATAAATTTAGTCTCGAAAACTCAGAAACAAAATATAGCAAGAAGTATTGAGTCATTGCCTCAACCAAACCTTCCGTTCGATATAAGGTTAATTCGGATTAGAACTTTTATTAAGTCTCGTAAATGGGAGAAACATAGTGATGCAATGTATTAATGGTGTAAAATACTCACATTTGCAGGTAAACTATCCAGAAGAAACAAAATAATCCTTGTAACGAACTAGTTGTCAGAGCAAACCTCCACACTACACAGGAAGAATACGAGAAGGGACCTAACAGATGTGTTCACGTAGGATCCGCCATTTTATCTATGAGGCATTGGCCCTCTATCTCTCTGATAAAACTGATAAACCTATTCTTAAACTGTCGTTCAATTTTTTTTAAATTTATTATTCCTACGTTTTCTCATTACTTACTGAATATTTCCCCCTTTAAATGTTTCTTTCGACGAGATACAGCGAGTACACTACTTCGTCCGTCAAATGGTGTAAAGTGTTTTGCCTTTCTGACATGAACATCTCTAACCGTTAATTATACGAAATTGTTTCACACAATAGTGATGACCTAAAATTTCCTATTTAATTTCCTACTTGGCAGATGTCGATGGGGCATCAACAAATTCGGCCAGTGAAAGATGTGTAAGTGTTTAGTTTTAGTGTAGGTACATTAATCTTTGTCAGATAGTTTTCCTTAATCTAGAGATGTAACACTTTAAAACTTCCTTATTTATGTACACTATTCCTAATCCTGTTCATTATTAAAATATCTTTGTAATTATCATGATACACAAGTAGATTTCATACCTATTTTTTTCTGAAATTTATTATATTTAAAAAAAAAATTTAAATCATAATTTAAAAGGCAATTAGAGAAGTTGTAATTTCCAAAACTTATTGAAAATATTTTACATTTAATTATTAACCTCTTTTTGTCCTAGTGTAGATGCACTTTGACCTAAATGACAGCTATTGTTCTTTGTCCTATGTTCTGTCAAATTAGACTAATAGTCTTTATTAATCTATAGAAATTGTAAGGATTAATTAGTTAGCAGATCCTAGGATCTATAATGTAGTAACAATCAAAATATATGTCATTAGCCTAAAGTATCACAATTGTATCTTTAGTGAATAAGTAGTTAAGTCAAATTTCGTCCGAAGAGTGTTAACTATATTAAGGGAAGAAGAATCGCGTCATTCTTGTAGTTTTTGGCTTGAAATATAACCAATTACTCCTTTTCAAGCCAATGCTTGATTTAGTCCTGTATTCACTACAAAAGTAACAAAATTCCACTCCCAAGTACAAGAAATTTGTTCCGGAGAAAATATGACTTATCACTGGTGCTGTAGATATATTATATAATAAGTAATATCACCTTAGATACTACTAACCTGTTGATTGATAAATAAACCCCATCTCTACCAATTAAAAAAATAACCTCAACCACTACCATCATGAATGTCTTGGGTCATAGTACTTGATAGAGACTGTACTGACTCTGAGCCAGCAGTTGTGGTGGGAAGCGATTTGACTAAGATTATGTTTTTTAAAAAATGGTTTCAAAATATAGAAAATCCACTTTATAGCAACTGGATGAGACCCACGTGTCTCCTGATCCTATGATTCAATCCTCGTCTTATTACAGGACAAATAGTTTACCTACCTAGTCGATTCTTGAGTCTAGGACACTAGATATTATTAGCTCAGTTATACAGTCAGTACACCCTTTTATCCCTTTTAACAGATATGCTAATTTAGTTGACATGTGTACAGTTTTTAATAATTATATTTAAATGTACTCCTTTGTTTCTTAATAATAAATCAAAAAGATTGCTACATAAATTTTCAATATTCAAGTTTATTGTTCAGGGTTTGTTGCTGTTTTCAGCTGTATTGTATTCATTAATCATATCTGACCAAAACTTTATATGACGGCATTTTGGAATCAACCCTATTTCTTTTTTGTTTGCCTCAAGTAAACCAATTCAATTTCATTCTTGAACCACTCCAATAAATAAAAACCTATGTTTAGGATCCTAACCATAGTTTTTTTTTCCTTTTAAACATTGTTTTAATTATTAAATAAACACTTTTATTACAGTGAAGAAAAAGACATTCCCTGGTCATCTTTGAGTGATAGCTCTGGTGGGAGCTCTGGTTCTTCCAGTTCATTTTCTTGGACAGATGTGAGTACAGTGGTAGAAAAACATAAAAATGTATTCTAATAAATGTATATTTTTTCATCAACAAACATTAACATTTAACAAATATTGAGATTTTCACATAAAATCTTATCTTAATTGCAATAGGAAATATCCCAAAAAGCAAAGTCTCAATGACTCTTAAGTATAAGTCTCAATAACTCTTGGTTTATTAAACTTCTAGAAGTTAAGTTGCTGTCTCTATTGGATATGAGATGTGCAACTCTTTTATTTTTGTAATCTATCTTTTGGTGTATGTCCGGATGATGCTTGAATTGGTGAAACTTTGACTTATATTTTTCCCCAGTATTTTAGAAATTTAAGGCTTTAATTTTGGGAATTATTCCTATTACATTCTAATTAATAATGTATGTCATTTTATTGATAAAATCTTGTATGTTAATTGTTGCATTTGTTTCTGTTTTTGGTATTTACCAACATACAATTAATATTTTATTTGTCATTAATAATTATATGTTGTATAAATTAGAGGAACAAATCTTTTTTATAATGATTACTGTGTCATGGAATTAATTATTATTACCAGTTTATAAAATATTATAAAGCAGGTTGAATCGCAACATTCATGAGAAATTTTTGTTTCGAACCAGTGTCAGAATTAGGATTTTATGAAGTTTTTAAGAGAAAGTATTCTGAGTGTGGGCCGAAAATATTCGGAGTTAATGTTTAATTTGATATTTGCTAAAGTGAATAAAAGAGGCTTCTAAAGTTTTTCGTTGTTAAATATTTAATTAATACTAGTTTATATTTGTGGTAAAGTTTAGTTTGTATGGCATTTTCACTTTTAATGTTTATAACTTTATATCTATGGGAAACTTTCATGATACTTTAATGTGAAATGATTTTTTTATGTTATTTTAACGTATATATGACTTGAAATTTGGATCATTGTAGGAAACAGATCAGAGCACCTCAAGGGATCTAGAGGAACAATTCCAAAGGTTTGAAGAAGCATTGTATTTAGAATCGAATCCTAATGATTTACCACAGTCATTACGAAATGAATTTAAAATTTGGGCCGAGTATTCTCCTCATATCAGGTAATAGAATTATTTATTTTATAAACTCTCACTTAATTTACACATTTTCGACTCCTTTGTGAGTAAAAATTTGTATCATTGCTCTTTCAAATTCAAAAACAGTGCTCTATTTTGTGTAACTCCTTAAAAGAAGTCAGGAATAGTGGCTTTGTGATTTGCCAATTTTTTAAAACATTTATAACTTAACTAATGGAGAAGGACTAAATAAAAATTAGTTCCTTGTTCCTCCGTTGCTAGGCAATGCCTATAAAATATTACATCAATAAAAGCATTTTTGGTACTTGTGTGTTAATGCAGCTGCCGTTATTTTTGCCTACATGTGCGAGCAGTTATATTTTGTAACAGTTATCTTCAATAACATTTTTAAATCTATTTATTGGGGTTAGAATTTTAATTTTTTTAAATAATCATCAAAAATTAAGGATTGTAGTTTAATAAAGCTAATTTAGTGTAGTTTAATAGTAGTAGTAGTAGTTAAGTGTAGTTTAATAAAGGTAATTTAATTTAATAAAGCAAATTGTAGTTGAATAAAGCTTCATTTCATGCAAATTGCTACATTTTCGTTTTTTTTGGTAAAATATTTGGTTCCTGAAAAAATACAATTGCTTCTTCTTCTGTTTTTGGCAAATCCCAATTACGCATTTTCGTAGCAAGTAACAAGTAACAACAGCAACAAATCTAATAATAATTAAATATATAAACAAAATAATAACAGCATGAAATCTAGAACAAATCAGCTGTTAGAAATATAACTGCTCGCGCATGCGAAGAAGTAGGCAAAAATAACTGCGGCTTTGTTAACACACAAGTACCGCATTTTTAAATACAAGAGTGATTATTATTAGTTAATGAACATCTAGACTATTTAGAGCAGAACTAGCCTCCATCCTCACTGAATTTTATTGGAGGGAGTTCTTTATTGTTTTATGATAAGAAAGTATATACTATGTAAATGTTTGTCTTTCTAGCTTAGCCCTGAACTTGGTAGTTTGAGGGCATTTCTGCTCTGAAATAGTGGTGTATTTTTTAGTTGTTATATATATATGAAAAAAAGTAATATAAATTTTCAGGATTCGTGGAATTCGAGCCAAATTGAATAAAAGAACTGACAATGATGATGTTGAGGATATTTCTGATGTTAACTATGAAGAAGTTTTGGCACTCCATGATTCACTTGAATCTTCGGATAAAAATATTTTACCAGATTCAGACAATAGTAATAATGTTATTACAACAACTGCACAAACAGACACGGTCAATAAACTGTTTGATGAAAATTGGCCGATTATGCAGGAGAGGATCGAACCCATTGTTAAACCGGTATCGGCTTGTGAAAGTAAAACGGAGGTGAAAATGTTAGGAAGATTCAAAACTACTAATCCAAACACTACGAATCGTCAAAAAGTTCTGTCCCGTAGCAATTCAAGCCGTAGTTATTTAAGGGATACTTCTCCGAGGAAGGCAAATATAGATTGTGGCAGTGAATACAGTTGTCCTTTTTCAAGCAGGGCTGTAACGCTGCACAATGCTGACTATTCTAACGGTCGTTTATCTGGAAGGGAATCTTCTAGAGTTCCTCGTACAAGTGTACGGAAGTCTCGGATCAATCGGATTTCAACATTTTCAGCTAAAGTCCCTGATAATACTTGTTGCAATAGGTAAGTTTTAAAAATGTCTCTATTTATGTTTATTAATTTTATTTATGACTGTATATTTACAAAATTTGATACAAAATAGAAACATAAAGATAAAAATAATTGATGAGAATCAATAAAAGCAAGTGGAGTAGTGTGCTATGAGGTGAGGTATGTTAAGTATTGTATTTAGCCAACTTTTATTAGACTTAGGGATTGTTATATGTAATATTTGGTTTAAATCTGACTAGATTTTTTCATTATATATATATATATATATATATATAATTTAGTAATCTGTAAATCTGTCATTATTTAATGCTCAGGTTCTATTGTATTAATTTATGATTTTTCAATGAATACAAATAAAAGCATTTTCAATTATCATTAAAAAAGGGAATTTTTATTAACGCATTGTGAATGGGACATAGAAATATGTTTTTGGACCGCAAAATAACTAATAGCTTTAGCTACTAATGTTTAAGCTGTTATTTTTGAAGGTAGTATAAATCCATTAGGCTCTTAAAAAAATTATTTATTTTATTCTAAATAATTTTAATAATTATTATTTCATAATAGAATTTAAAAGGTGTATAGTTTTATAAGCATCACTCTTTACTAAGAACAGAAAAAAAAAAAAAACAACCTGTACCACTACAACCCATGAAGGGTCTGGGGTTCAGTACATGGTAGAGACTGTACTGTTTCATGGACAACGGTTCTGCAAGGAGGTGACTTGCCCAAAGTCACGCTCGACCGCCAGATTTTTCCCCCTTATTTTGGGTACCCTATTTTTATAATATTTTATAGAGGCTGGGTGGGCCCCAGGAGGGTCCTAGATCCTATATGATCCATCTCCCGCTGCAAACAGACTAAATAAAAATCATGGCCTGCAGCGGGAATTGAACCAGGATTTCCGGCATGGTAACTCAGTACTCTACCACTGAGCCACTCCTCTCCCTAAGAACAGAAAAAAAGAAAAACATAATAAGGCATGCCCATATTTTAAAATTTATTCAAATACAAACTCTTTTTTCTTATGCAAACATACAAAAATGGATTTACAGCACTTTAAAAAATAAAAATCATTTGTTGTTGCTCTTTCTCATGCAGAGTATTATGAAGTACAAACATCGACAAAACTATAGATTGTTTGTGTAATCGAATGCCCTTTATTTTTTATAATAATGATGAAGAATACATTCTAAGTTAAGAAAATAAAAAAGTTCAAAACTTTTTTAAATGCATAGTGATTGTTTTGTTACAATAAAATTCTCACACATTTTTCAATAAATTACTCCCTCTAGCCATAATTTACCTGCCTGATCCAAATTTGTTAACCTAAAATTCTTATAAGGAAGAAAATAGTTGGGGGTACAGTCAAATAAAAACACTAAATAAGTGGTTACTTATTTAATTATGTGCCCGTTTCGACCCACTTTGTGGGTCATCTTCAGGGCTAAGAAAGAAAAACAAACAAAATAACAGAACTATAAAAATACATTGCAGACTAAGTATATGATAAATTAGAAAAAATATATATGTAGAGAGGTAGAAATTTAGAACAAAAGTGAGGGATTACAGAGAAAAAATTAAAGAGAAAATGTAAAGAAAGGTGGTGATGTAAAAAATTTTTTTTACAAAGATAAAAGAAGGAAGTAAACAGAAAGTTATTTAAAAAAGAAAGAGTATAAACATCAGAGGTGAGAAGTAAAATTATGGAAAAGGTAGTAGAATATATATAAAAACTATAAAATGTAAGATAATAGACTTCTAGAGATTTTACATAAGTAAAATGAAAGAAGGTATAACGAAAATGATATTAAACAGTAAATAAAGGAAAAATAACAGTAGAAAGTCAAGATATAAATATAGAGTATAACAATTTTTAAAATGCATACATGTAGAATGAATTGGTATAAATATATGACGTCAATATACAAGGAACGTATAGAAATATAAGTAACAATATGGTATGAGCATGGAAATAGAATAAAATATGATGAAATAGTGATGTTAAATGCTAATGAATCTTAAATAATAATAACCTATGATGGATGCCAAAAAGCTAATATGAGAAAAAAGGTGTGCTAAACACTTATTTAGTGTTTTTATTTGACTGCACCCCCAACTATTTTCTTCCTTACGTCTATCTTCCAGTCAACCATTCCCTCGCTTCTCATAAAATTCTTATAATCAATTTTTTAATGACTACTATTGTATATAAAGAATGATGAAGATAGTCATCCATCATACTTGTCAATACATTAGCTCCCGTACATGACCCGACCTCATTCAAATACTTTAAGATGTTGAGGTTAGAGAAGAGGTTAAGAGATAAAGCCAGGTAACTTACTCTCATGTTTTTATCCTTTTTATTATGTTATAAGTGGTAGATAATTATTTAATACTAACTAATGAAATGTAAATAACTGAAAACATCAATTATTTATTGGCATATTTGAGATTTTTAACGCACTATTTTTAAAAAATACTTATTTAAGAATCCTATTTCACTACTTAATTAATCTAATATTATTATTTGATTTTTTAAATATTTTTATTTGAAAAGAAAAGATATGTCCAGGACCGGGACTAGAACCCGGATCGCCCAGATCGCTAGTCTGGAACTCTACCAATTGAGCTATCCTGGTTCAATCAGGCTTCCTCCCCGGTCATGGCCATATCCTTTCTTTTCACTGATGCCATGTCCCCGCGTTCTCGCAATTTGCGATGTATATGAGGGGAAGAATGTTCTTTGAACATTTATTTAATTTGGATCTTGTTGACTTACGTCATTATATATTATTTTATTTTATTAGTTATTGATTTTATTAATTTTCAAATAAAAGTATTTAAAAATTAATAAAATCAATAACTAATAAAATAAATTTGATTTTTTATTTAGATGAAATAGATTTTTCCTCTTTTCTTTTATACATTTTTTTATTTCTTGTTTTTTTCCCCATGAAGTTGCTCTGATTACTTAATGTTATTGACTTTCTATACTCTGTTTGCATTTTTTAAATTTTAATATTATTATTTAAAATACTATTGTACTTCAGCATTTGACAGGTAAGTAATGTAAAGTTGTTGGCCCTCTCATTCTATTCTATAGCCATCACCGGTTTCTTAAAGAAACAAATCAAATACAAATTGGCCTCTTACTTATGACTTACATTGTGAAATGTTAAAACATGAATAATAGTTTATTAAGTACCTGTAAATTAAAAATATAAAATAATTATTATAATAAGTATACCTTTAGGTCGCCTAAAAAAAAAAGTTGAAATCTCTAAGAAAGAGATTTCCATGTATGATTGTACTTTTGTATTTAATTTATTCAGGACTTTTTTTTTTGGTGATTTTTTTACTTAGGGTCAGGTTGTTTCCTATAATATCGATATTGAAATCTGCTTTAGATCTAAAGGGATTCAGATAACCAACAAGAAAACTAAAACGCAAGGCACAGATAGAACTGTTATTCTTCCTCCAATTGAAACGCTTGCTATCAAACCAAAAGTAAGTCTAATATTTGCTTATTACTAATTAATTAGGGTTTATAAACTTTATTAACATTTTATCAATTAAAAAAATAATCATAGTGATTGTTAAAATAAAAATTCTAAGTTTGTATAAAAAATAAATGTTACTCAGGTACATTATTGTGTGTTTTAGAATCAAATATTAAAATATATTTTAAAAAATATTAATTTTATTTTTAAATATTTTTGTTTTGAAGGGAAAAGATTTGTCCTGACCGGGATTCGAACCCGGTCATCTGCATCTCCGTTGCAGTGCTCTAAACCACTGAGCTACCAGGGGTCGTTTCCAAGTGAGACAAGTGACGAATCCTGGCCAGGATAAATCCTAAATCTTTTCTCTTCAATGACGACTCGGGTTCGAATCCCGGCCAGGACAGATCTTTTCTCTTCAAAACAAAAATATTTAAAAATAATTACCATCAAAATAACAGTTAATAAAAATATATTATTTGTTTTCTTCAGCTTATCCTGTTACAAAAAAACTACAGTAGTGAAGTTAACATATTGAATGAAATAATTCTGAATTAAAATTAACACATTTCTCAAATATTTAAAAAAAATTATTAGTGGCGTAATATTTTATTGACATTGCTTGGCAACACATTGAGGGAGGACTACATTTTATTATTTAGTCTTTTGTCGTGCTGAATCGGTTAAATTATAAATATTTTAAAAAATTGGCAAATCACAAAGCCACTATTCCTGACTTCTATAAGCCATCACACAACATTTAGCATCTCTGATATTGATATTCTGCTTTACTTTAATTACCATTATGGCAGAAACTGATTTAGTTGGTCTTTTATCTGTCCAATTAGTATCAAGCAATGAATTTTAATTATAATCTTGTAACGGCCTGAATAAAAATTAAGTTAGATACATACATATTTAGTTGATGTGGATTAATTACAGCTTTTAGTTCAATGCTAAAAATGTTAGCGAATTTTATATTTAATTAGCCATTTTAAATTAGAACACATCTAATGAAAGTAATCTGTGTTAAGAATTTTACTCTAATCTTTATGATCAAAAAGAAGTATTTTATCACTTGAAGTCAAAAGTTTATTTTTAGTTTTACGTGTTATAGGGAATGATTAGCATTTATTTGCTTCTTCTCATTAATAGGTTTAAAGAATTTTGTACATTAATATGTAAGTATATGTTATCCTGTACCGAAGAAGATTTTTTAATGTTATTGTTTGTGACTAATTACATCATTTTTTTTTTGTATAATATATATATTAACATTTAATTATTGTTAAAAGGTTCCATCTGTGATAGAGGCTGGATTGTGTAATCAGTTCATAGGTCCAATTCGGAAATAAGGTCGGAAACGACTCAGGGCTATTGTCGCTCTATTCGACCTTAATCGAATATTTAAAAAGTTAGATTTAATTCAAGAGTGTTTTTGGATAGTTGTGACCACCAGGGGGCAGCACCTCACGGACCCAGGGGTAAGAATGTTTATGCTAGCTCGAATAAGCCTTTAAATCCCCGATCATTTTCCCTCGAGAGCCGAGAGTTGAGAACTGGTACTGCAGGCTCGCAGGGTCGGGGTCTCCCTGAGGGAGATGGGCTGGTCAGAGTTGAAGACTGGTATCGGTGAGAAGTATCGGGACCTGAGCAAGAAGACAGGAGGAAAGTAGGAAATTTTCTATATACTGTAGTCAGGCTAGATTTGGGGTGAAACCGGACGGTGGGTCAGCTGTTGAGGAGCCAGTTAAATATTTTCTTTGTCGTTTGTCGCGTATCGGCCACAAAGCAGATGGGAATCTTTTATTTAAGTTGCAATTATTATTAGTGCATATAGAATTATGGTTGGAGTAGAGGGAACTTGTTTTAAATGGGAGTATTTTTTTTTATTAGCGGTTATGAGATAATGATTACTGATGGTGAATATTTAAGTTGTAATTATCATTAGTGGATATAAAATTATGGAAATTGTTTTATATTGAAATTATGTTTTTCATTAGTGGTTATGGAATAATGATTATTAATGGTGAATATTTTGCATTTGTAATTTGTTATCTTCTTAACACACTAGGACTATTCTTATTATCATATTTAACTGTTAGGTGCAATTGTATATTATTTAGGTTCAAAATAATAGCGTTTTATTTTTGATAGATGAATGTTTTGGGTTATTTCTTTACCCCGTTTCCCTATGTACCCTCGACTATACCCTGTCCTCTCCCAGCCCTTTTTAGGTGCCCATAGGGTCCAAAGAGAAGGGCCGCAGGTAACAATCTAAAATGATTTTTTAATAACTATATTTGGATGTCCTTTATAAGGGTCATTTGCATTTGTTTACATTATATTTATATTTTTTAGGTCAAAAATAAATTCTTAAATAGCCAGCAATTTTTTTATTTATTTAAGTTTATATTAAATATTTGTTCACAGATTAATACTTTATTTTTGACCTCCATCCGGTCCATTTTCTCATCCATGATATTTATATGGTCAACTATTGATTTTTCAGGATAATTTTTTCTTCATTATTGTATTTATTTATTTAAGTTTGTGTTGTCATATTTTTTTTTATTTATCATTCTATGTATTTGTTCAAGTTTGTTTTATAATTTTTTTAAATTTTGTTTATTTTTTTTTCTTATATTTATTTATTTTTCAGTGTGTTTTCATCCTTTATATCACTGCATAATAGTGATTAACCGTGGTATGTAAATAAGCAATTTTTTTTAATTATTTTTTTTTTCAAATTCATAAAATGTACATGATGTATGACTAGTGTAGTCCAACTTTTCAATTCATACTTCATACGATTCATACTGGCATACAAGTTCTTGTAGCATTTTAAATAATTTAAATTTTCAAAAACTATTCTTATACCTTCAACCTCTCTTGAATTAATTAACTTTTTAATTTAAAGTTTTTTGAATGTCACTCACTTACTGATTTATGTAGTTTAAAGTTTAAAAATCATATATACCTTTTATATTTTCCAGAAACCAGATAAACGAGTGAATTCAGCCATGGTCAGGTTCACAAAGACTCTTCCTAGGGTTCGACCAAATACATCAAAAAAGAAAGTGAGTATTCTGCCTTCCATTTTTCTGCAAGTTTTTGTAATATTCATTACTTATTCAAGTTATTTTTCAAGCTAAAAATTTAAGAACATCCTTATAATTTCATTCTGACTGTTAGAATAACTAAAAAAAATCGTAAGGTATCAGTTTTTCTTTTAAACAGTAATGTTATATTTATTGATTTTTGTTATAGAACATTAGTGGAAAGAATTTTGATGTTGAACGTAAAGCAAGCAAACCACCTGAAAATGAGATTGATTATACTGTACGCTTTACAAGTATGTTTTCATTTTTAATTATGTATTCATTATTTTAGGTAGTAAACTTAAAAAATATCCAATAAATTTGTGCATTAACTGATTATTCTATTTTAAAAAATTTCCCTAATGGAATTATCCTATATTCTTATTGTAAATACTAATAAAATCTACATTTGTGTCATTATTACCCAATTTAGAAGACACAAATATTATTAATGTCATTTAATTACCTGTCATGTTGTGGCAGCTAATCCAGGGGATACATTATAGATTATGTCATTAACAATGACTTAATTATTACACTGGTCAACAGTATTTTTGTTAAATGGGTAAATGTGGCTGTCTCACATGTATTTTGCTATGGTAATTACGAATATAAGCATCAAAGTTGTCCATGGGGCTCAGATTTTTTGCAATTTTAAATTTTGTAAAAAAAAATAGTGACATTCCATAGCTATGAACGTAGCTATAAACATTAATGTATTTTATTTATTTGCTCTAAATAAGGCTCACCACCAATGCACGATAATATTGGATGGAATAGAGATAACAAATAAGTCGTCTGACTCTTAAAGCATGTTTAGCCAATCAGTTTCAACAGGCTCAGTCAAAACACTGGCCCCGGGAGACGGGCCCTGACATGAGTCCCCTCTGGACTCCTCTCATCAGTCTATATTTGTTAGTCTACATCAGCCTAGTTAGGTGCCTCTATTAATTTAGTCCGAACAGAACCTCTTGGGATCTTCATTATGCCGCAAAATTGTGAAAACCATCCAAATAATTTTTGTTATGTGTGTGGGGAACTAACTTTAATGACTGAAAGAAGCCCCATTACTCCCTTAGTAGAAAAGGCATATAGTCTTTATTTTAGGTGCCAAGTTGGTGACCAGGACAAATCTTGGGTGCCTCATATATGATGTGCCTCCTGTGTTAAATTGCTTTGTGGCTGGTTTAACGGGCAGTCACCACATATGCCCTTTGCTGTTCCTATGGTGTGGAGGTAACCTCGGGACCATTAAAGTGACTGTTATTTCTGCATCACAAAAATCACTGGAATAACAAGTAAATCTAAAAAGAATGTTAAATATCCCAACCTACCCTCAGCTATTAGCCCTGTTCTTCACAACAAAGATCTGCCAATCCCAGTGCCACCTGAAGATTGGAGTTTACATTCAGAAAACATTAGTGAGGAAGATACACCCTTAAGATCAGAAACAGATGTACCAATGACCCAGATTTTCCTGTGGAGTCTTCAGAACCTCATAGAATCAATCAGTCTGAACTCAATGATCTAGTTCGAGATCTTAACTTATCAATTAATCAGGCCGAGTTGTTGGCATCTAGATTAAAAGGTTGGAACCTACTTGAGAAGGGAACAAAAATATCTACATATCGCCAACGGGAACAAGAACTCCATCGCTTTTTCTCTGCAAAAGGTCATTTAATATTTTGCACAGATATTGATGCATTAATGGGTGAATTAGGATATAATCATAACCCTAAAGAATGGAGGCTGTTCATAGATTCCTCCAAACTTGGTTTAAAAGCTTTTCTCCTTCATATAGGCAATGACAAGCCCTCAATACCCATGCAAGCCATTGCCTATGCAGCCCATATGAAAGTGACATTTAGAAAATATGAAGATTTTACTGTCCGAGATACAATACCAGAAGCATTCTTGAAATGTGTGTGGAGACCTCAAAGTGTTAGGACTTTTGTTAGGTATTCAATTAGGTTTACAAAATTTTGGTGTTTTCTGTGTGAGTGGCTTTTCTCGTTGCAGGTTTCGTAATAGTAGGGTTTTAAGGGGAGGGGGTTATTAGCCCAGGCTCTGCCCCCGAGTCAGGTGGGGGGGCTGCCCCCTTTGAGCTTCCTGACCTGCTCCCCCGTCTGGGGCAGCTACCTAGGGGAGGTAGCCCTAGGGTGTATACTGTAAGTGACCTTGGTCTGTACGGTGTGGGGGTGTGTGTAGTGTGCTGTATTAGTGTACTGTATGAGCGTCAGTGTAGATGTCCCCCAACCTGGAGGGCCAGTGGCTGACTGCGGTACGATGACCGGGCGATGGGGCCGCCACCACCCTACGCCATCAGGCCCGACTGAACCATCAGGAGATGATGAAAAAGATGCCTTTTATAGTAGTCTGGAGCAACGCCTCGATTCCTGCCCGAGAGCTGATGTTAAGATTATCCTGGGGGATTATAATGCGCAGGTAGGAAAGGAGACAGAATACTTGCCAACAATTGGTCTAAATAGCATTCATGGCCATACAAATGATAATGGGATGAGGATGATAAATTTTGCTGCTTCGAACGGACTTGTGGTCGGCAGTACTATGTTCCCTCACAAAAACATTCATCTAGCGACTTGGCACTCCAATGTCGGATTCACACGTAATCAAATCGACCATGTGTTAATAAGCAGCCGTCATATCAGTAGTTTGATGGATGTAAGAGTTTTCAGAGGAGCCAACATCGATTCTGATCACTACCTCATGATCGCCAGGTTTAGGGCTAGAATTTCCAACATCAGAAATCAAAATAGAGTACAATCGGCGAAGATTAACACGGAAAAACTGAAAGATCTCGAGGTTAGGCAACTCTTTACTGACAGCATGAATGTCAAAATTAAAGATTTGGGTCAGGCTGATAGCATGGATCAAGAATGGCAAAAATGTAAAGAAGCCATGGAAGAATTGGCAGTTGGTGTGCTTGGATTCCAAAGACCAACTAAGAAAGTACCCTGGTTTGACGAAGAATGCCAAGAAGTGACCAGCCGGAAGAACCTTGCCTATAAAACAATGTTACAGCGAAGGCATACAAAAAGATCAGTGGAGGAATACAGATCCAGAAGAAGGGAAGAGAAACAGACCCACCAGAGGAAAAAGAGGGCTTGGCACCGGGAACGCCTCCAGCAGATGGAAGAACTTCGGACTAATAATGAAATGAGAAAGTTTTTCCAAGAAATGAACAACAGCCGACAGACATTCAAACCTAGAATAAATGCCTGCAGAGACAACGAGGGTAATCTCACCACAAATAGGAAACAGGTTCTGGAACAGTGGCGGCTTTACTTCTATGTCCTACTTAATGACGTGGGTGGAATAGAAAGAGAGGAAATAGAGATGCCCCCAGGGGAATTGGAGCCTCCTGATGTGGATGATGTTTATGAAGCTGTGGAAGAGCTCAAAAATAATAAAGCACCAGGACTAGATGGACTCTCCCCTGAACTTTTTAAGTATGGAGGAGAAGAATTAGTCAAAGTCCTCTATAATATAATAATGGATATCTGGAGGATGGAGGAAATCCCTTGTGAGTGGCGCAAAGCAGTTATATGCCCGATTTACAAGAAGGGGGATGTGCTTGATTGCCATAATTATCGTGGTATATCCCTCTTACCATGTGCATATAAGGTGTTCTCTCGAATACTTTATAAAAAATTGCTTCCTTTTGCCGAGCAGAATACAGGAAAGTACCAGACGGGCTTCATGAGAGGAAAGTCTACCATGGATCAGATATTCTGCATTAGAAGCATTCTGGAGAGGTGCAGGGAGTATAATATCCACACACACCACCTGTTCATTGACTTCCGAATGGCCTATGATAGTGTAAAGAGGAACGAGCTGTACAAGGAGCTGCTGGAAATGGGAATACCACCGAAGCTGATACGACTGATTAGGGCTACGATGAAGAAGGTACAATGCACAGTGCGTGTTCAAGGTGACCTGACTGAAAGCTTCGAAACTCACAAAGGGCTGAGACAGGGTGATTGCCTTGCATGCCTTCTCTTCAATTTGGCTCTTGAAAGTGCAGTGCGGAAATCTGGAATACAAATTGGGGGAACTATATTCAATAGATCTTCTATGATTTTGGCCTTCGCCGATGACATAGATATTGTGGCAAGAACCCCTACAGATTTAGAAAATGCTTTTAACAGTCTCCAGATAGCATCAGCTAGATTAGGTTTAGAGGTCAATGAATCAAAAACCAAATATATGCATGCAGGCCCACAAGTGAATGTGCATGAACCATCGCATTTTATGGCTGGAGGGTTTAAATTTGAAAGGGTGGAGGAATTTGTGTACCTTGGATCGCAGGTGAACGCGGATAATGACATAAAAGCAGAAATCCATCGGAGAATTATGTCCTCAAATAAATGCTATTTCGGGTTACTGAAGCATTTTAGAAGCAGGGCTATTTTCCAAAACACGAAGGTGCATTTGTATAAGACCCTAATAAGACCAGTTCTCGCTTTTGCCTCCGAATGCTGGACATTACCCAGTTCTCAGGAAGCCCTTCTCCTAAGGTTCGAGAGGAAAATTTTGAGGAGAATTTATGGCCCAGTTTGCACCAATGGGATATGGAGGATAAGGACGAACGCTGAGCTAGCAAGACTCTACAAGAGCCCAGATATTTTAAGGATAATAAAAGTAGGCCGGCTTCGATGGGCAGGTCATATAATTAGAATGACCCAGGATGAGATTCCTAAAATGGTCCTAGACGAAAGGATTTATGGGACAAGAAGAGTGGGAAGACTTCGGCTCCGATAGATCGATGGAGTGGCGGCGGATGCCAGGTCCATCTTGGGAATTCGCAATTGGAGAGCAGCTGCAACCAATAGAGAAGACTGGCGAACCAAGCTGCAGGAGGCCTTGACTCTGTAGGAGTTGTAGCGCCACGAATGATGATGATGATGATGATGATGTGTGAGTGGGACAGCAAAGATCGCAAAAATCATTATATAAAGAAGGAATGGCCCAAAATAAATCTTGTACCTGGAGAAAAAAAATGTACTTTTCGAGCCACTAGTAAACCCAGAAAACGTTTATCTTTCACCATTGCACATCAAACTCGGTTTGATGAAAAATTTTGTAAAGGCACTGGATAAAAGTGGCCCTGAATTTCTATATTTAAAAGCCTCATTTCCTCGGATCAGTGATCCAAAAATAAAAGAAGGTGTATTTATTGATCCACAAATAAGAGAGCTTATGAAGCATCAAGACTTTGAGGAATGTTTGAATGGAGCATAAGCTTGGATTTCTTTTAAAAATGTTGTGAAAGAATTTCTTGGAAATAAAAAAGCAGAAAACTACAGAGAGCTAGTTTCTGATCTTCTACAAAACTATAAGGGTTTAGGATGTAATATGTCTCTAAAAATACATTTTCTTGACTCGCATTTGGATTTCTTTCCTGAAAATCTTGGAGCTGTGAGTTATGGACACGGTGAGCAATTCTATCAAGAAATATCCACTCTGGAGAAACGATACCAGGGAAAGTGGAATCCAAATATGTTGGCAGAATAAAATTATATGGCAGATTAAAACATGTTGAAAGTTGATTAAATAAAATTGCTTGTTTTAACACTATATTATTTTTTTATTTTGAAATTACACAAAATCCTTGCCACTGAGATAAAAATGCTTTTCAAATTTGCAGTCAGAGCACCAAATTCTAAAAGAAACAGCCATTGTAATTCATTTAACAGACAAAAAATTAAATTTTGTTGTCCAGTGTTATTGATCATGTAGCCGTTTGTATTTTAATAGAATTTAAAATTTGTATTAAAAACTGATCGAGCAACGGCCATTATTTTACTTAATTAATTATTGTACATTGCATTGAGTTATTTTTAGATTATTTATTATTATTAGTAATTCTCTCCTTATCAATTGTTAGTCTATGTATTTTGGCATTTTATTATTACTAAGCATTGATAAATATTTTTTTCTATTTCAGCTTTGGAAATCATTGGTACAAAAACTAGAGGTACCACAAATAGAGGCAGTCGGTGGCATTATTAGATAATAGTTATAAGCGCTTATGGCTAGTGAACTTAATTTTATTGTAATTCATTAATTATTAGTTGATAACAAAGATAAAAAAAAAGTGATCTAAAGTTATTATTCCATCCATCTGTGAGCTTAACTTAATAATATATTGTTGTTATCTATCCATTTTAAAGAATTATTTCCCTGTTTTAATAGAAAATATAATGGCTTTAATATTGTTTTTATTGAATTAGTCATAGAATAATGATTTAAAGTTTTTGAAAACTTTCAAAAAAGTATATTAATGTTTAAAGTCTAATACTTTAGCACAATATTTTTTTATTTGTTTTTATAAGCTATAATTTATTTATCACCTGAGTAGATTAGAGTTAAAATGTATTTTGCACTTTGTTAAAAGTGCATTTTTATTGTTATAAAGTAATTCCATGTACTATAAAATAAACTTTATATTCAGCTAAATCATTGTGTCTGATTATTCCCAAAATTTGAAAATAAATATGGACTTTTATTACTATTATTGGCTAATTGCTATTGACTACTGAGTGTTTTGTGAAAAACTGGCATATTTATGCTGGGCTTGAGCAAACTAGATAAGTTCAATCATAGCTCCACTTTTATTTCCTTATATATTCTTATTGAGTTGACCAGGGTCCTGCAAGTACTATAACACAGTTTTATATATATTCCAGAGCTATAACTATTATTGAGATTTTTTTGTTTATTATTAGTCATATGTAATTCAATTAGGACAGGAAGAACAGATTAGCCTTACAAACATATTCCATAGATCTGTCAAAAAATGAATTTTAATCCATTCAGTTCAGGTTTTAACCATCCTAGTTTCTGACTCTAGTATGATTAAATTATAAAAGAAACATGTTAGATATAAAATAATATACATACAATCAATCAGTACTAATAACATATTATAATCATTCTTTTGACCTTGGCTGCGATCCTACGATCTTGGACATAGAAGGTTTTAAATAATATTTGAAGCATTTGAATTAAATTCAATTCAATTCAAATCACAAACAATATTTTAAAAAAAATTAAGCTACAGCATTCAGCTTATAAAAAATATTGGTGAGAACTGAATAAATTACTTCTCATCATATAATAATTGTAATATCTTCTGCTTTTAATATACATAATTTATATTAATTTAAATAAAAAAACTATACCCTTCAGGAGCCAGTCCTGATTGATATTCTATGGATGGAAAAGGAATGCATGCAAAAATGGTAATGATACTAAAAGCATTTCAATTTTGATACTTAAACTAATAGGCTATAAAAAAATGTACAGCATTATGGGGAATTGGTAAATTTAGTTCTGCATTGTTGTCAAAGACTGGATTGCTATTGAATACAAACCTACAAATCGCAGTAAATCCCTTCAAAATAAGCCACATCAAAAAAAGAAAAAACTATTATATAATGGTTTATGTTAATCTATATTTTTTACAATAAAAAATAACAAAAATGTAATCAATCGTTTGAGAGAAAAAACGACGTTTCGAGACTTTATTGTTCTCATATTTATAAAAATGTAATATAATATGTAAATATATACTTAAATACCTCAGATAAAAGTGGGTTTTACTGGGAAAACATAATATAACTTTTTGTATATGGAAAATAACTGCGTGAAAACTCAAGAAATGACAGGTAAGCTTGGCGCATGCGTTCCTGTTTGTTGGTTTCAAATATTTTAAGGCGTTGTTTTTTATTAATTTAACGTCACTTCATGCTGCTATGGCTAATCCGACGATGCTACAATGGGAGCTTTAAATTTTGGCTATTCAGGTATAATTGCGATAGGAATTTTTAACGGGTACCTTACACCACAAGCTTTAAGCTTGTTTCGTCTCCTCCGAAGGAAGGAAGGCATAACCTAGGAATTTTATGCCAACGGCCTGACTGTATACCGCGATTCCGGGCATAAAAGTTTGTTATGATAAACACACGATTTTTATACGCTATTTTAAGACGTGTTTTGGAACTTGAAACAATTTTGAAACCAGTGTCAGACAGCCAGTTCATCATTGAAATTTCCTATGTAAAATATATACATATACACATAAACAAGTATTTCTATGTATTTATTCTTATCTTGAAGTTCAATTAAACTAAACCTGCGATATGACGGCATAAGATATAATTAGAGCTCACTATACTTATATAAGATTGAGGATAGTCTTATTCTTGTATACATATGCGTAAATACTTGATCTCTATAAGTTGGCTTTCCTTGTCTGTTGGGTTCACTTGTGGTCTTGTGTTTAACATAAAACCCTGCTATGCCCAAGATCGCGGGTTTGCCGCCCGGCAGGTGCCCTTAGGATTAAAGAATCCTTCGTTATGCCGTCCTTCGGAGGAGACGTAAAATGGTGGCTCCAAGCCTATGCGTGTCAGGTACTCGTTAACGATCCGTATCCTAATTATACCTGGATAGGGAAAATTTAGGACTCCTACCAAAGCATCCGATTAGCATTAGCAGGATAAAGTGGCATTAATCGAAACAAACAAACCATTGAAGGTTATAAACTGGACTAGGCGCTATTTGTAGAACTAGTTCAACAGCTGCGTCGAATTTACAACTCTGCTCATTGGTTTGTATTTACTAGACCTAAATGCGCTGTCCATGGTCAACATCTCTACGTGCGATTCGAAATAATTTTATATATAGTGGAAGAAAATGGTCCGGGAAGAGGTCAATAAGTTTTTCTGAATATCAAGAATATTTATTCAGTAGCCATTCAGAAGCCATTGATATTCAGAAAAATTTATTGACCTCTTCCCGGACTATTTTCTTCCACAATTTTCATCAAGGTCAACCATTTTCTTTCAAAATTTGATGTATAACTCGTGTCTGCTAATCTGACCAAATAGCTTAATATTGGCTAATGGTTGGAAGATTAAAAATCTTCAGTTGACTTAGTATAGACGAATTTTACAATGCAGTCATTTTTTTTTTAAACTGTAGGGAGTAACCGATGTCCCAGCCAAGGGAGGACCAATCCATATTATAAAACTGTTTAATTATTCTTCAATAGGTAACGTTTTATCAGAGGTTGTAGCCGTCTAATATTATTTATTGGCTAGTCAATTTATAACACACACACATATATATATATATATATATATATATATATATATATATATATATATTTTTTTTTTTTTTTTTTTTTTTTTTTTTCGGTTGGCTCTACAGACCTTGTAGATCTTTCGCCGCCTTTACCAGCCTTCTCCACCTCTGTCTATCCTGGGCCGCTGATTTCCAGTCTGCTACATGTAGCTCCGCAGCATCTTTGTTGACCCTGTCAGTCCATCTGGTCTTTGGCCTCCCACGTGGTCTCTTGCCAACTATTCTGGCATTCATAGTTGTGTAGAGGCGTCCTGACGGATCACTTCGAGCTACATGCCCCGCCCATCTTAGCCTTCTTGCTTTCATATCCTGAGATATCGCCTGACCAGTTTCCGTGTGCAATTCTTTATTGGTCCTTCTCCTCCATGAGTTAAGAGTCTCATCCCATACCGCTCCCGTTATCGTGCGAAGTATTTTTCTTTCGCATCTCTCGATTTTGCTTTCTAGGGTGCATGTGAGAGCCCACGTTTCACAGCCGTATATCAGAATCGGCTTTATTACAGCATTATACACCCTTAATTTTAAATTTCTAGAGATGCTTCGGGATTTCAATACTCTTGAAAGAGCGAAGCATGCTCTATTTGCACTTGTTATTCGCTGGTCTATCTCAGTTAGTAGGGCATTAGTTGAGGTTATTGTGGAGCCGAGGTATTTGAAGGTATCTACTTTCGGGAACGATTTGCGATCCACGCAGATGCTGTTTCTGGGGTGGACTGTACGGCTTACTATCATGTATTTTGTTTTTTCCTCATTTACCTGTATATATATATATATATATTATTTTATTGGTTTCTACTTATCTTGACTGTTATGGAAATATTATGTTTGGTTCTTGAGTTTCAGTTAGTTCTTTTAACTTTTTTAGGCGACATTTCGAGAAGAGATCCCTTAAGAATAACAATATTGTACAGAAATTAATAGAAATATATCTGGCCAGGCGGCTACATTATTGGAATACTGCAATTAAATATGAACTAAAACGTATGTTCTGATAGAGAATAAAAAAAATATATATAGTACAGTAACATTTATATAATATAGTTAAATTATATATTTAATTCAAATCCTCAGCTCAGCACTATTAAACGAACTCGCCTTTCTGATATTCATGCCCGTTCACACAGAAACAAAGCAAGGGTATTTTTCGTTTAATCCCCTCATCTATTTATACATTAAGAATATGAAACATGTTATGAAAAAAATAGCTACATTTAGTAACAGTTATTCTAAAGACCAAAGTGTAGATATGTGATTTATAATGACATAAAAATAGTTTTGTCTCTATACCTCTGTCTCGATATAAATTCACACGAATACGAGTCCAGGATCTTTTAGTTCCTGCCACTAGCTTATTTCTTCTTTTGGCTGGAGCCCATAGTGACTCAATTGACTGCATATGCGCTCCAGTTGACGGATCCACAAAATGTTCTGAGTGGTTGGCTCTATAATGTTTGTATTCATATCCCACAATTTTTTCTATTTTTGAGTAGGGGTTCCGTAATTCAGGCATGATAATTGTTTGAGGATTTATGCATTCTTTAATGCATGCTAATAGCGTGTTTTCATTCATTTGGCACTGCCATAAATGAAGCATTCTTCCCCCCCCTCGGCATATCCCACGGTTGTGGATATACTCTTGTATAACTTCATTTTTTTATATTGGGATTAAACGAAAAAGACTCATTGGTTCTAAAGTTCCATTAAATACGACTTAGACATTCATTTATGCTTGGACTAAAAAATATACAACGACCTTATTTTGTAAAGAAGAATTAAGTATCATTTTGGTCTTTAGAATAACGGTTATCAAATGTAGTTATTTTTTGGTTTTACTCACTACATTTAGGTTTTATATGCTGCTATTTATTTTTTCTCTTTAGTTCCATAATATTTTTTGCAAGGAATATACTTTTTTGTTTTTATTTACTTTTTTCGCACTTTTGTGAGTACCTTATGACTTCTATTACGTAGCCTTTTAGCTAGATGAATATTATATTTCTTTTTCTGTTCATGTTTGTTATTCTAAAATGACCTAGACCTAGAATAAAATTACTTTTCTATTCTATACTGCTATTTATATTGGCATTTACTTCTCATTACTGTTAATACATAACTTTTACATTCAGTTCTTGAGATTCAGTCTATTCTTTAAAGTTCCTTTTTGCGACGTTTCAAGGCTTTATTGTTCTCATAGTCATGCCCTAACAGTGAAAAAATAGGCTTTTAGTGAATATATTAAATAATACACTAGTCTGAATATGAAATTGACACTATTTAATACATAAATGGTACTTAAAATTTATGATGAAATCTTATTACCACATCAATTAACCAAAATACCTGCTCAAAATTTGCATAAAGCATATTAAATAAAAGTCTCCCAGCGAGCGGGATTTGAGCTAAGGACCTTCGGCTCGGCAACTCAGGCCTCTACCACTGAGTCACTCCGGTCCCTCATATATATATATATATATATATATATATATATATATATATATATATATATATATATATATATATATATATATATTGTTTTTTATATATTTTTTGAAATGTTGGCATTTTTATTAAGATAACATTATGGTTACTGTTCATTATTTTACAATATTCCATATTTAATACGGATTTATTAAGTTTCCTCCTTCCTTCCTGTGGTTTTACGACCGTCCTTATAATACACGACTACGCCGGCTTCGGGAGGCTATGAATGAACTCGGTGAGCCCCTGGTGGGGGCTGGGACGACTCAGTGCCCGACCGACTCTGGCCGAGGTAGGATGTGCACAGAAAAATCAGGATGAGGGATATGTTCAGCACGGCTGTCTACGGCGTCTGCGAGGAGCAGCTCGCTTACGAGGAAGGATCAGTCTTCTGGGAGTACGTCAAGAACTTCACCAGATTTTGGGGCGTCGTCACTGCTGTAGGTGAGTACAGCACCTTGTAAGAAATTTAAAAAAATGCCCATGTAGAATCGAAATAAATTACCTTAAGAATAACAGAGGAGTAGATAATTCAATGTTCTCCCTTAAAAAAACTGCAGTAATAAAAAAATTAAATCAAAATATATTTTATATTGGGCATCAACCCCTTAGGATTCAGACAGGTCTATCGAATATTTGATTTTATATATTTTTTTAAATTATTTATTTATTGATATTTACTACTTTATTATAATGATACAACAAGTAAATAGGCTAAGTGATACATAATGACATGAGATAATGACAAGTAGAGAAACTACCCACTGGTAGTACTCAAATCACAAGTTCAACTAAGAAGGTCACGTGGCCATCTTCTTTTCAGACGCCTCGGAGGATTATCGGGAATTGAAGAGGAAGCTAGGTTTGAAATTAGAGGGTTTGTGTGGAAATGAAGTTTCTTACGAAAGGATAGATAGCGGGTTCGGGCGAAATCAACAAGAAATGGGACATTAAGGTCATTAGGGATGACTTTATTCTTAACAAAATAAGGAGCATTGAGGATTTTACGAAGGATTTTTGACTGTAGGGATTGGATACGAGAGGAATTCGATGGCTTTGTGGAGCCCCAAAGCTCTACTCCGTAGGTCCAAATAGGACGTATGATGGTCATGTAGATGAGTCTTTTGTAATTAGTTGGGAGCTTAGAGCGTTAGTCTAATAAGTGTTAATGTAACCTGAAACGTCGAGCGGTTTCTTGTCTTTTCTGTCTTGTATGAGGATTCCAGGTTAATCGTTTGTCGAGATGCGTAAAAGTGATTTGATGCGATTTTTGAGAATTTAGTTTAATTCTCCAGCTTTGACATCATTCTTCAAGATCAGTGATATGGGATTGGAGGCTTTGGGATACAATAACTTGATTGGTGTTGACTGATAATACACATGTATCATCAGCATACGTGGTAAGGATAGTATTAGGATGAATTGGGATGTCAGCTGTATAAAATGTATAAAGGATTGGGCCAAGGATACTATCTTGAGGAACACCAGGAGATTGGGAAAAGAGGGATGAATAGACATTATTATAGTTTACTTGGAAAGTTCTATTTGTGAGATAGGATTGAAGGATGAGAAAATATGTAGAGCAATCCCGGATGCCAGGTTCGGTCAAAAGCCTGTTCCACGTCAAGAAAGACGCCCGAACAATATGATCCAAGTTCTGATGCTGAGGAGACTACATCCAACACACGATGACATTGTTGAATAGTGGAGTGGGATGCTCGGAATCCAAACTGGTGATCTGGTATTATGTGATTTGCATGAAGGATGGGGTACAATCGTTTGAGGATGAGTTTTTCTAGGATTTTACCCATGCAAGGTAAAAGAGAGATTTAGGTTTAGGTATCATTTTTACAATGAATAATTTCCAGAGGTCAGGAAAATATGTGGAGCGGAGTACAGCATCATATATATATATATATATATATATATATATATATATATATATATATATATATATATATGTAGGTAATGAATAAAATGGCTTTTCTAGATTTTATAATTAACGAAAAAACAAATGAAAAATAATAAAATCAAAATTGCATAGATTTTTATAAAATAGATTATAATTAAAATAGGTTATAATTTAAATAACACATACAATATAAAATAGATTTTAAATAAGTAGATTTAAAAATATATTCTGGAACAAAATCCCTTAAGCATAACAGAGGTGTAGAGAAATTGTTGTTCTCCCTCTTAAAAAAATAAAATAAAAATAACAGCAATAAAATAAAAAATGCAGTATACAGCAGTTTAAAAAAAAAAATATGATGGGACAAAATCCCTTAAGCATAACAGAGGTGTAGAGAAATTGTTGTTCACTCTAATTTAAAAAAAAAAATTAAAAAGGGTTAATAAATATAATGAAATACAAATTGCAACATACACTAGTTCTCGTATAGGAAAGGAAATATTCTGGAATTAATTCCCTTCCGAATAAGGGAAGTTTAAAGAAGTTGTTTTTCTCTCCAATGAACAAAAAATAACTAACCGCAATAAAAATAATAAATCAATGTACAGTAGTATAGAAAAAAAATATATTCTGAGACAAAATCTCTTAACAATAGCAGTGGAGTAGAGATATTGTTGTTCTCTCTAAATTAAAAAAAATATCAAAACGTAGGGTAGTATACAAAAATAAACATTTATATTGGATAATAACCCTTTAAGAATCAAAGAAGTGTACAGAATATTTGATTTATCTTAATCGAAAAAAATGAAATGCAATCAAAGTAATATAATCGAAATTGCAATATAGAATTGAAAAAAAAATACTCAAGGACCGAATATCTTAAGAATAACAGAGGAATAGAGAAATTGTTGTTCTCCCTAATAACAGAAAATGAATAGTAAAAATTAAAAATCGCGATATAGTGTAGTTTAGAGAAAAAAATTCAGGGACAAACTCCCTAAAGAATAATAGAGGTGTAGAGAAATTGTAGTTCTCTCTAATAAAAAAAAATTAGCCGTAATAAAAATTATAAAATTAAAATTGCAATATAGAATGGAAAAAAATATATTCTGGGTTGAAATCCGCTAAATGTATAGGTATATCTGTTTTTTCTAATAAAAAAATATTAAGAAGTAATAAAAATAATAAAATCAAAATCGCAATATAGAGTATTTTAGAAAAAAAAAATCTATTCTGAGACAATATCCATTAAGAATAACAGAAGTATTCCGGTTTTTATATCCAACGAAAAAAAAACGAACATCAATAAAATAAATATTACAGAAGTACATAATACAAATAAAAATTAAACGATACAATAAACTGTGTGTTTTTTAAATACATATAACCAATAATATTTCTCTAGTAATAAATAATAATTTTTCTCCTTTTAGTTAAGTTCTGTAACTATTTTGATTTTGTTTTTCTTTTCATCCAGATATCTACTGTTGAACAAGAGCATATTTTAATTTTTTGTTTCTTTTTTGGGGGGAAGGGGGAGACAAAAAATTTAAAACACTCTATTTCATTAAAATATTTCGCTAGCTATATCAAAATATGAAAAATAAAATTGGGTTTAATTTAAAAATCCAGTCTCTGTGTAAATATTTCCATATTATAAAGTTTCACCTATTATTTAAAATATCGATTGAATAATTGAAGTCAATGATAAATCATTCAAATAAAGAGTGCATTATGAGAATTTATATTTATTATTTCTTTACTTTATTTTAATTTATTTTTTACGTGGAAAGTTTACAGTGCCTATATTTATTTAAGAATGATATCCAGGTTTTTAGTTTTTATTAAAAACCTAATTAAAATAGTTTGTGATTTTTAGATAAAATAAAGGCTTTAATAAAAATAAAGACACTATTTAAAGAATTCCTCGAAATGAAAAACTGCATTTGTTATTTTAAATATAGAGTTACTTTAAATTTGATGATATTCCGTCTGTAAAACCGATTTATTTATATAAATACACAATATAATAGGAGTTGTAAACAATTTAAAAATAAAAATAAAGTGTAAAAATATTTTATTAGAAACTAATTTTAAAGGGATTGAAAGATGAAATAAATAAGAGTAATAAATTAATAAAAAGAAGAAGAAATAATGAAATTACAATTATCATAACGAAGAAAGTGGTTAAGTAAAGAAGAGGCTGATGGAATTATTTTGATGACGAAAAAAAGAGAATGAAGAAAACAAATTGGCAATGAAGTGACAATTAACAGGAATTTCTCTGAGACGTTTTAATTAATGTTTTAGAAATGGGCTTGTGAATTAAGTCTTAGTTCCTTTTTATCAACTTGGACCAAGTCCTAATTTTAAAATTATATCGTCCATCTCTATTTTTTTCACTTTCTCTTTTCTTTTTTTTCAGTTCGTCCAACTTCTTTAATTAGAATCAATTATGATCAATTTAATTTTCATTGAAATCAGCTATAGAAAAAAATTGTTTTCCATTTATATATAGTTAGTTTGTGTTTTTAACAATAATTATGTTTGTTGGAAAATGATAATAATAATCTGTGGAAGAAAATGGTCCGGGTAGAGGTCAGTAAATTTCTCTGAATATCTAGAAATATTTATTCAATAGCCAACGTTTCGACCTACTTTGTAGGTCTTCTTCAGGGCTGAATATGCAAAATACAGACAATTGAAAATTAATAAAAATGTAAAATTAAGTTTGTTTTCTAAGTATGGAAAATACATAATAAAGATTAAAATGAATGAGAGTATATTAGCTTATTCTTTATACGTTATTATTCTTTAATTTTAACATGTCCTGTTCTGTTTTATTATTATTTTAATTTCTATTATGTATGGCACTACCTTCCTGTCACTTGGTTATTAATACTATACACTCATTCATTTTAATCTTTATTATGTATTTTCCATACTTGGAAAAAAATTTAATTTTTAATTGTCGGTATTTTGCATATTCAGCCCTTAAGAAGACCTACAAAGTAGGTCGAAACGTTGGCTACTGAATAAATATTTCTTGATATTCAGAGAAATTGATTGACCTCTACCCGGACCATTTTCTTCCACATATTTCATCAAGGTCAACTATGTTCATTCAAAATAATAATAATTGTTCTAGAATCAATAAAGCTAGGATATCATACATACATTAGAGAAATTAAAAAAAATTAAAATATGGGGATTAATAAAAAAATTACAAACAATAATATTGTTTTTGAAGTCTGATTTAATGATACACATGTATATGCTATATATATTTATATATGATACAGTGCGGTACTAAAAAAAAAAATAATAATAAAAAATTTGTACCACTTCAACCCATGAATGGTCTAGGGTTCAGTATATGGTAGGAACTGTACTTTTTCTAGGAAAACGGTTGTACAGAAAGGTCAGTTGTCTGAGATCTCATTCAATCGCCAGGTTTTTCCCTAATTAGGGTAACCACTTTATGGAGGGTAGTTCTCCAGATCCCCCATCCGTGGCAGTTAACAGATTAAATAATTTACATGTAACATCACATCCTGTTTTGGACTCGGAACCTTCAGCCTAGCAACTCTGCGCAATACCCACTGAGCTCCCCGTCATGTTTGTTCGAGGTATTCGAAGATAAGTTGTTACTTAGAATATTCGGTCCAAAAAAAGATGAGACCACTGGGGGGAATAAAGGAGATTACATAACGCCGAATTGCGAAGCATGTATACGCTAAATATTGTTCAGGTGATAGCGTCGCTTAAGATTAAGATGGGCATGTAAAGTTGCTGGGCTTAGTAACGAACGAATTCCCAAGATGCTAATAAGCGCTGTGCCGATTGGGAAGCGTCTGAGGGGTAGACCGAGGCGTAGGTGGGAGGATTGCGGTAAGAGTGATCTGGTGGGTTCGGGTTTTGGGAAGGAGGACGTGGGGGGAAGTTTGTAAGCAGAAATTGGTGGTATCGGTTCCCTAAGCCTTATTATTATTAGGTTTTTTCAAACATTTTTTTTTATAGTTGCTCTTATTTATTCACTTATTTTTCCATAAGCCTATTTATTTTTATTGTAAATTTGTCTGTTTTTTTACTTTAATTTTGTATCACATTTTCTGATTCTCTACCAAAACATACCGCTTTAGTTATTTACTTTCAGGATATTATGTAATTATTGTTTTATTTTGATGTAGGCCTTTGGCCAGATATATATTTATATAATTTTGTTCATCTCTGTTATTCTAAAGGGACCTGGTCCCAGAATAAAATTATTTTTCTATTCTATTCTATTCAATTCTATTCTAATAATAATATTCATTCTAGGATCAGTAAAGCTACATATTATAGATAGATAAGAGAAATAAGGAATGATACAATTTTTGCCTCAAGACAAAAAAAAAATAATAATTTTAGTAATATTAATCTAAAAATTATAAAGAATAATAAAATTTTGAACTATAATTCCGCCATATTTATATATCGTCGCAAAAATGCAGAGTATCGAAAGTGAAAAATGCCTCTTTTCAGGAGAGTGAAAAAATTATTTCCAGTGCGTATCCAACCTTGTTTTAACTATGTCATTAAAAATTGTTTTTGTGTCTTATAGATGATTCTATATGAATTTTATATCAATTATAAATCAATAAGCAAGCGCTATACATCGAAATCGAAAAATGTAGAAATATAATTCAATAATTTGAATTTGTATCGATGATATACACATATGATATCGCGTGGTAGTAAGTTTTCAGAAAATTTCGGAAACAGTGTATAATTGCTAAATTTTTATTTCAAATTATAGATATAACTTGATTTTAACTTTATAACGGTCTGAAAAAATGTGTTTTAATAATTTATTACATTTACGCTAGGATAATTGGAGAAAATAATTTTGGAATAATTTATAAGTTGTTTTTTTTTCTTAATTAAGTAACTGCAGATGATAACGAAGGGATGTATTGTGAAAGTGTAATAGGATATCGTATTGATAATTATTGTTGAAATATTTTCATTTCAATATAAATATTCCTGTAGAAAATTATATTTAAAAAAAAAGTTTTTTTTTATAATATTGGCATGTTTTAAATGATTACACCTCCTATTTTCTAGTTCAAGGTATCGTTCCCTAATTAATTTAGCCAATTAATTGAAAACACTAAATGAGATCCTGGTTGCCTTGAGAAAACGTGGAATGTTTCAATAAGCATCTGCAATTCGCTATAAGTCCTCAGTACAATCCAATGAAGGATAGTTTATGATAAGAAATAAAACATTATGTTAGTTATATAGTTATATAATTTGAGTTATATACAATAAACCTCTATCAATTATTACTTATAAATAGGGCCCGGACTTATATGTAATAAAAATTGCGAAATATGTACATATAAATGTGGTTATTTATTTTAATAATATGTAGAATC
The DNA here is from genome assembly GCA_964056705.1 of Troilus luridus. Lineage (NCBI taxonomy): Eukaryota > Metazoa > Arthropoda > Insecta > Hemiptera > Pentatomidae > Troilus > Troilus luridus. The sequence continues at coordinate 55,253,597 of OZ057417.1, read as the reverse complement.
AAAATCAGCGAAAAATGCTTTATTTATTATTAAATTTTTTTTTATAACTATGGATATTTATTAAAAACGGATTTATTATGGACACAAAAGTTTTAATGTTTGAAATTGTTGGAAACAACCTACATTTTTAAATTTTCAAATAAAAAATTCCGCCGTCTTACAATCGCTTTGTAACTGATATAGCACATCCAGCCCCCTGAGGATTTTCGCCATGAGCATCATTTCTTTCCAGCCTGGTTTTTTCTAATTAACACATCTTGCAATTTCTTCTTCGAAACCTGGTCGCCCAGGTAACTAGCCTGGAGCTCTGCCAATTGAGCTATCCTGTTTCGCCTCTCGGCCATAGACATATCCTTTCTTTTCACTGATCCCATGTCCCCGCGTTCTCGCAATTTGCGATGTATACGAAGGGAAGAATGTTCTTTGAACATTATTTTAATTTGGATCTTGTTGACATACGTCATATATATTATTAAAATTTATTTTATTTTATTTGTTATTGATTGTATTAATTTTTTAATATTTTTATTTGAAAAGAAAAGATATGTCCAGGACCGGGACTCGAACCCGGGTCGCCCAGGTCACTAGCCTGGAGCTCTGCCAATTGAGCTATCCTATCGCCTCTCGGCCATAGACATATACATTTTCTTTTCAAATAAAAATATTTAAAAATTAATACATTCAATAACAATGGAGCGAAGTGGCTCAGTGGTTGAGCACTGAGTTGCCATGCCGGAAATCCTGGTTCAAATCCCGCTGCGGGCATTTACTTTTATTTAGTCTGTTTGCAGCCGGATATGGATCATATAGGATCTAGGACCCTCCTGGGGCTCACCCAGCCTCTATAAAATATTATAAAAATAGGGTACCCATAATAAGGGGGAAAACCTGGTGGCTGAGCGTGACCTAGGACAAGTCACCTCCTTGCAGAACCGTTGTCCATGAAACAGTACAGTCTCAACCATGTACTGAACCCCCAGACTCGTTCACGAGTCGTAGTTGTACAGGTTTTGTTACAATTAATACTGAAAATAATTATGTTATTTTGAGTTGTAAGTGTTAAATAGTGTAGAACATTAAACTTTTTTATTATTCAAAATGTGTCAAAAGTCAACAGTCGATTTCAATTTTTTTTTAAATATTCACAACCTTAATAATAAAAAAAAAAAATCTAAAACCACGCTTTTGTAGTTTAAAAAAAAATTAATTTGATTTAATGATCGTTTTAATCTTGAATTAAGCACTCCAGAATATCAAAAACATCCTTTCACGCTTAATAACAAGTATCCATTCGACAAATTTATTTAAATTAACTTTTAAAAAATGACAAAACTTACAAGAAGTGTGGTTGCGAGGTTTCAAAATTGAGGATGAAGGCGTATTGCAGTCAAGTTTAGGGGCAGAAAGAAACCAGCAATGTCTTGGAGTACGCAAGTCACATTAGTTTCTAGGCGCAGTGTAGTTTGGGTTTGAGAGCACTGCAGGAGGAATAGATAAATAAATAATTAAATATAAAGTCAGCAACATAAACCACAATAACAATAAGTAGATAACAATATTTTTTTTATGTACCACTACAACATATGAAAAGTATTTTTGAAAAGGTTTAGTACATGGTAGAGACTTACCGTCTAAGACGTTGGCCTTTTTTTTCCTCAAATTAAGAGTACCCTCTTTATATAGACTGGGTGAGCCCCATGATGGTCTCCACAAGGGTACATCCGTAGCAGTTAACAGATTAAATAATTTATCGGTCAGTCGGATTTGAACACTGGCTTCTTCACAGCAACTCAGTGCTCAGAGCTTCTCTACTCTTCTGATAAATAAAAAAATTATTAGTAAATAAAATTGTCTTTTAATTTTTTGTAAACAACACTATTCTTTCTGACATTTATTATAAATTAATTCAACATTTATTGTGATACAAAAATAAGTGTTGTATTTTTATGACGGTAATATTCAAGGTTGAAAAGTAGCTAAATTAAAATTATCATCATCAGGATTACATTCCCGCTTCCTCTCTATATTTATTAATATCGATTACGTCTCCTCCCATTTTAATTAATTAAAATAATAAAGATCAAAAAGTGAAAAAAAATGGAACGAAGGACTTTGTGATTCCTAAATGAGAGACGAAAACTAAAACTTACCATGTAACGAGTCTCCCACTAGGGCGGCAAAACTTCAGGTAGTTTAAGTAAGTTGTTACTTCAAGTTTCAACTTTTTATGTTTTACTCGTACTTTCCAAAGTAATAATGCACATCGCTGTAAATATACTTCATGCTTTACATAACCTGTACTACTGTAACTAATGAAGGGCCTTGAGTTCAGTACGTGGTAGAAACTGTATTGTATCTAGGACTAAGTTAGTGCAGGGTGGTGATTCGGCCAAGATTGCGTTCAAGCACAATGCTTTTCCCCCATTTAGAGTATCCACTTTATAGAAGCTGGGTGAGCCCAACAAGGGTCTGCTGATCTCACAGTCAATCCCTGGCTATTAACATATCAAATAATTCATCACTCATAACCGGATTTGAACCCGGATCGTTCGATTTAGAAACGCTTTCACCATTTTAAATATTTTCACAAAATTTAAATATATAACATATTTTATCGACTAATGTATTGTAATCAGTCAAAAAATCATTTTTTTTAATTACCTATAATTTATGATTATTATTCTATTATGTAAAACTCAAACTATTTAATATGGCATCTTCGTTAGTTCGAATTGTATAATTTTAAATTACTTTGATCTGTACCACTGCAGCTCATGGAGGGTCTTGGCAGAGACTGTTCTGTTTCTAGGACAACATTGGTGCTTAGTGGTGAGATCACGCTCAACCACAAGGATTTCCCCCAATTTAGAGAACTTATGGGAGAGCCCCAAGAGGGTTTGTATATCTCACAAATTATTATGTTAACGGATTATGTTAACAGATTAAGTTATTAAATTATCCACAGCTGGATTTGAACTTTTAACCTTCAGAATAGCGACTCAATGTTCTACAGACTGGGCTACCCCGCTCCCGTATAAATGCTATAGATATATAAAAAATATTATATTTAATTAAATTGATTATTATCTTGTTAAGTAGCTAACACTTGTTTAAACATAATTATTAACAAATAAACATATTTATTTAATAAATTAAAACTTACCAAATAAGCTTTAATCAGACCCTCGGCTCAGCAGCTGAGTGCTCTACAAACTGAGCTATCCCACTACAGGTGTATGAAAACAATTCTGTATAATTCATTTCAATTAAAAAAAAAAACTTGAATATTATCTCATTATACAGATAACACTTGTGTCAATATAATTATTAGTAAAGAAACTTGCTTATTTAATCAATTAAAACTTACTAAATCAGTTATAACAAAAAGTGAAAGGAACTTGACTGAGTACTAGGGACAGTTGAGAAATGGAACACAGTGTAACTAAATCAACTCTGGCCTTTTCTGGCGCCAACATCCAATTATACTTCTTTAGTTTCTTTTTTTTATTTTTAAAGTAATAAATAATTAGAATTATTATTTTCTATATGTTTTTAGAGTTTTAGAATTTGAGATTTTACTATCAACCCTTTAATACTTTTAGAATATTCAACAATATCTTAAGTCTTCCTGTTATCATTCATATTAATTTAGTTGATATAAAAGACCAATTTTATAAATAATATAAATAATTAATAAATAATAAATAATTATTATCTTATATATATATATATATATATATTATAATAAGTATATTATAACGTGCCATTATGATAGACCAAACTTTTCTGAACGTACAATAGAAAGATACTGAAGGCGGGAAGCAGTAACTCTATTACCTACACTCCATTGCATTTTAAGAGTCATTCTCTCATAGCATCTAACTTAGTGTGTTTCGTTGCTTTTTAGAATTCTTTATTTAAGTGTTTTATTATTTAATTATTGAAATCAGTTCATTAAATCATATTTACAATACGTTCAGTGTACAGTGGTATTGCAAGGAAATGTTATTCAGATTATAACATGTGTTTTAAACAGTGGATGGACGAAACAGCTTCCAGAGCAGATCATAACTTATGGAATTATTTAGAGTATGTTTTACTTTGAACTGTAAGCATGGTTATTTATTTTTCACTTATAATGTGTTATTAAGGAATAAATATCGACATAAGTTTATTTATAAATTTCTATTTATAATTGAACCCGTATTATTTTATTAATACTTCTTTTTTTTCAACTTTAAAGAAAGTACTTAGTATTATTATAAACTATTTGACTTTTAATATCATTTATTCCATTTACACTTATTAAACTTATAAATTACAATTCAATTGTGATAATTTTTTGGAAAATAATTATTGGCTCGAACATACTGAAAACGGTAATCTAATTTACCTAACTGACTTTCCCTGCCTCCATTAGAAGGGATGATTGGTGGACAGATAAATAATTATTTTTTAATAATAATAATATATATATATAAAACAGTTAGATAATTTTTTAATTTAATTTATCTTTTGTCTAGTACATATATTTGAATATTTTTATGTAATAATCATTAAAATATATAATAATCAAAAGTTTATAATTTACCGATTTTAATGTGTATATAAATTTCTTCAAACGCACATCTCCTCATTAAGTTGGCATTGATGAGGGCCATCTTTCTTTTTAGCTTCCCAGTTCCTTGTAGTTATCTCATAAGATCTCTCATTCAACTACTTGTCAACTTCTTCTTAATTGTGAGCATTTCTTCTGTAGAGGTATGTTCATATGTTAGTGTATTTCATTATAAAAATGTTGATAAAGAGTCTATATGTTTTTTTCGACTGACGCTAGGGTTTAAATGGCTATGTTCATTCTCGTACCAAGGTGCATTTGTTATGAGTCGTACAAATGCTTACGATTTTTTAAGTTAAGTAGACTCCAATCAGAAAGAACCCAAGAGCCACATCACTAGAACCCCACTCCTACCATCTGATTAATTTCAAGAAAATCCTATTCACATTTTCTCTCTTAAAATGCACCCGGTACAGTAAAAGATATGCTTTATATCCTTACAACACAATTTTATTTTTTTATTTTTTATTATTTTTAATTTTATTACTTATTTTATTTTCAACACAACTATAAAAGCCAAGGGGCTAGGGAAAAATAAAATAAATAAAAGTTAAGTAGATCAAATAAGAAAAATATAGAAAATATCAATTAGTTAAAGATGATTGATTATTGCCTATTTTTTGTAATAATATATATATATATATATATATATATACACATATATATTTCTTCTTATAGCCCGGCGCAATTCTCTGTTCTGGATTGGATTTCTCTTTCTCTCCCCTGTAAGGGTAAATGAGTATTTATATATTCATAGGCTTTTCAATGAGAGGGCTCAAAAACAACACCGAATTCTGGAATATAAATTAAATATTTATTGATTTAATTTTCTTAATACCTTATTTCATATTAAATTAGGATCTGAATGTTCAAGATTTTTATTGAAATCATTGCCTAAAATTTCAAATATAAAACTTTCAACTTTTCTAAAATAAAAATAACTAAAGGGAGTGGGATAGCTCAGCTCTCTACAGAAGGTTCCGGTTTCAGCTGTTGTAGTTAATTGATTTATTCTGTTTATCCTTTGGGATCTAAAGACCCTACAGGGGCTTACCCAGTAAAGTGGGTACCCTTAATACGGGGAAAATTCGGCGGTTAATTATTAATGTTAGATATCATTAATAGTTGATGTTGTTTTCTGCACCAAAAAAAATAATAACAAAATCGGCCAAATGTGAGTTAATTATTAGTAACCTGTTAAAATATGTGTTCAAAATTAATTTAATAACAATTAACAATTACTCAAATTATTATAGAGTTGCGCTTATGATTAATTTACGTATAACAACAATTGTTTCGATGAGGTTTCATATATTTTTAAATTATCTTGTTCCGTGAACTGGTCTGGGGTTCAGTACATGGTATAGACTGTACTGTTTCATGGACAATGGTTCTGAAGGGAGGTGACTTGTCCTAGATCACGCTCAACCGTCAGATTTTTACCCCTTATTCTGGGTACCCTTGTTTTATAACATTTTATAGAGGCTGGGTGAGCCCCAGGAGGGTCCTTGATCCCAAATGATCCATCTCCGGCCGCAAACAGACTAAATAAAAGTCTTGCACGCAGCGGGATTTGAACCAGGATTTCCGGTAAAGGATCGCATTGCTCTACCACGCATTGATCTCCCACCATAGCATCATTCGATTAGTTATAGTATCATAATGTGACGTTAACTGAAAAAATGAACATTTACTGCATTTAAAAAAAATATAGGTATTTTAACCCTCTTAATATTTTTTGCGTTTTTGATGATGCTTTATTTGTTATTTAAACGCGTAGATATTGATAGAAGTATATTAATTCATTTATAAAACATATACTCTATCTATGAGTTGTCATTTCAACATAATTTTTCTTATATTTTGATGATAGATGTTTTACTTATAGTATAATATGAAACATAATTCATAAAATTCTCATTATGTTTTTTAATCAATATGCTTAATCAAAAACAATTTAATTAGTTTTAAGCCAGAAAATAAAACATAAACAATTAGAGGATGTTTATTATAAGAACTTGAGATATTGAGGTGATGTTATGTTACGAAGGTTTTAGGACCAAGTGACCTCCCATTTTTACGAGTCCGTCACTTAGGCCCAACCTTGGTAGCTCTGTTCAGAACTTTTTTTTCTTTCTTCCACTTTTCTTAGAACTAATATCGCCGGGTTTACTTATCTCATTTATTTTTTTTGAAAAATATTAAATCTAAAAAGTTTTTTAGTTTCGCCTTGACCTGCTGTTGTCTAGAGTGTACTATATTTCTTCCAAGAGCTTGAAATGTAGTCGACATTTTCGAAGTTTCAGTATTTTTTATTTTTATTGATTTATTTGTTTACATATCTTAGTTTCCAATGAACGTATACAAATTAATATTTAATAATATTTTTTTAAATTCATACTTTTTATTTTAGGAATTGTGAGCTTTTGTCGAAGCCCTCATCCATTAATTTTCGTTACTCATATTTATTTAACTTGAAGACTATTAGTCGATCTTATATAAATATGGGAAAGAAAATGGTCCAAGTTGAGGTCAAAAAAAGAATTTATTTTAAGAGATGAACTATTTATTTGAATAATACCTTTATTTTACTTCTATTATTTAAACGATCCCTACTTTTTTATCTGGTTTACTCCAATATTAGTATGTTTATATTTCATTTCATTTATTTAATTCTTGAAGGGAGCGGAGCGGCTCATACATTTACCAAGCCGAAGGTCCTGGGTTAGAATCCCACTCACTGGCCGTCTTTCATTTAATCTGTTAGTAGCGGGAGATGGATACTATCGGATCTAGAGACCTCGTTGGGATCACCCAGCTATAGTGGTTGCCCAGAATATGGAGAAAAACCTTGCGGTTGAGCGTGATCTAGGACTGATCACCTCCCTGAACAAACTGTTGTCCAGGAAACAGTGATGTATCTGCCATGTACTGAACTCTTCAAGTGTTAGGTAAAGTAAAGTATATATTATATAAGCAGCGATGTGCGTCCATGAATGGTCTGGATTGTAGTGGTATATCATCACCCCTGGCACTACAGCCCGGTACGGGTCTTCGCCGCATCAAGACTCCACTCTTGCGCCAGGGTCTGCCAAGCTCTGGTGTTGAGGAGCTTCTTTGCGTCGGCTTCGACCTCATCTCAAAGAGCAGCCTCTTGATAGGTTTGTCCCCGTCCATTCTTGCAACATGACCCGCCCATCGTAGCCTTGAGATCCTTACAAATTGTACCGCATCTGGCTCCCGGTAAATCTGGTACAACTCTGCACCGTGTCTCTGTCTGTACTGGACGCCATCCCTTACAGGTCCAAACATTCTTCTCAGAATGTTTCGCTCAAAAACCTGCAAGCTGATGTCATCTATACGTAATTAGGTCTCTGAAGGGTATGTCAGTACAGGTCTAATTAAAGATTTGTACAGAGCGATCTTGGACTTTCTTGCCAGCAAATGACTTCTTAGTATTTTGGCTAGCCCAAAATAGCACCTGTTTGCTGACGTTATTCGTCTCTGAACTTCCTGACAGGGCATGTTGTCTAGATACACATTTCTCTATGAGAAGTTTCAACATTTGTTATTTATCAAAGGATTCAGAAAATGTAGCTTCGTTCCTTGGGGTCCTAAAGCTATAATTTTCTTCTTCATAATTTCAATTATTAAGCGGGGTAGTTCAGTGTTTAGAGCGTTTAATTGCTGTGCTGAATACCCGAGTTCAAATCCGGATGTGGTAGGGAAATTAATTATTTAATCTGTCGTATAGCAATACATTGACCCTCAAATAGTGCAGTCTCCACTATATGCAGAAATCCAAAACCTTTTGTGGATTATAGAGATACCGAGTTTTGGTTTTATTTGCCTAAATCCAAATACTCTCTTCTTCACATACCTCTTCGTTTCTGCTTTCTGACTTACTAGTCACACAAAACTATTCACGGTTTCAAAGGTGTATTCTTCCAACCTAAGAGTAGGTGGTGGTGGCCTTAGAGGGTTAGCAACCGTGTATTTGGTCTTTGCTTGGTTGACTTGAAGACCAATTTTCCGCCCTGCTGCCTCTATAGCCAAGAAGGCCCGTTCCAAGTCCCTCTGTGATCATGCTATGATGTCTATATCCTCTGCGTAGGCTAGACTTTGAATTGACTTGGTAAGAATCGTACCGTTTCTTTGCACTTCGGAGCCCCTTATCACCTTCTCTAGTGCTAGGTTAAACAACAAGCATGATAGGCCATCTTCCTGTCTCAGGCTCCCTTGTGGTCGTGAAAGTCTCAGATAGTTCTCCCTGTATTCTGACTTGACATCTTGATCCTATCATCAGCTTCTTTGTAGTGGTATAGGTTTTTTAAAATTCTTTACTTTTTTCCAGATGATTTTAATTTGTTTGTATCTTGTCTATCCAGCCCTGAAGAAGACCTCCAATCTGGGTTGAAACATCGGCTCCCAAATAAACAGTTCTCCTTATTGAAGAAATTGTTTCTTTTATATTCACTCGGATCATTTTCTTCTTCATATTTATTTAAAGTAATAGTTTTGAAAATTACTATTTTTGGAAATTCAATACAACTATTAATATAGTTATTTACAAATGTTATATTATACATTATAATACATAATACAAATATTATAATATATATATTATACAAATACAACGTAAAACAACGTTTAAGCAAGTAAGAGAGTAGTAGTAATATCTGTGGAACGAACTGTTACAACAATTTACTTTTATCCTAAGATTTCTTTTTATTGATTGAATTTACTAAGTTATATCTAATACTAATACATCAATATGAAATTTAAATAAATATTTCTATTTTTTTTTCAAATATCTATAATAGTTTTTTATCGTTATATGTAAATACAACTGCACCTCAATTTAATTTAGGCGATTATGCTAAATTATAGATATAATAATAGTTGTAAAACAAAAGCGAACTACTCAGTTGCGTCAGTAATGTAAGGTTGTATTTTCACTGAAATAAAAAAAATTTAAATATCCAAATGGCCGGGGTGAAAGAAAAAACTGAAAACATCAAAAAGCTTCTTTCTAACATCAATTCATTTCATACACGAATTTTCAACTCTCTAGTACTAGGACATTAAAACTGTCTTAAATGTAAAATACCGCGAAAATACATTTAAATACTAAAATTTGTAATGAACTTCGCCTTCATTTCTAAAGTATTTTCCTACCTTAAAACAACCATACGTACTAAAGCGTATCAATACAGAACCACAGAAAATCCAAAGTATCAATATATATGAATATCCGCTTGGGGGAATATGGAATATTTTTTCAGGGATTGCGAAACCAATTTTTAAATACATTCCCCTCACACATGACCTTCGTGAAGTTCGCACTGCAAAAAATATTATTTTAGGGGAGGAACTGTAGCCATTATGAAATATACTATTTATTTAACAATTTTAATTCAAGTAATCGATTCATTAATAATTAAATATTTATAAAAACATTTTTAAATTCGTCTTATGCGCTTTGAACAAATTAACGTGATAACTTTAAGCAAGTTCATATTTCATACATCTATACTTACCTGTACCACTTTATTCCATGGAGGATCTTGGGTTCAATACATACTAGAGACTGTACCGTTTCTAGGTCAACGGTTGTCCAGGAAGAAGATTTGTCCGTAATCACGATCAATCTCCAGATTTTCCTCTAATTAAAGGAACCCTCTTTATAATTATGTATTTAATAATTTCGTGCCGGTCCTGTTCGTACAGCCTCCAGCCGTAGAGTATGTGATTAAAATTTCATTACGTCAGTTGATGGCAATCAAATTTGTAATTCAACAATAAGGAAAGATCGCCCGTTCAAATTACTTCCGCCTTGTTACATTAAGAAATTGTTTCAGTTAGGAGATTGTATGTTTCCATAAGTTATGAGTAATATTAATTTATCAGAGATATATAATTTTAGTACGTATTAAATATTTTTTATTTTATTATTATTCGGGTACCCTAGTGAGCCTATAATTATATACCCTATATGAATACGGGCTGTATAGGACTTCAAAGGAAGTCTTTAGCCAAAAAAAAAAAAAAAAAAAAAAAAAAAATTATATACCCGTTTAGTATTGTTTTGAGATATTGAGTGGTTTGAATTAAATAAAATAATACAACTTATTATTTATTTTACAGATAAATAATAAATACTTTATATGAGAAAAATCTTTTAATCTTATTTCATTTTATTATATGTATTGAAATTACAGTCGTAAAATAAAAATATTGTAATAAGATGTAACTTGTTAAGTTTTTTTAATCGATACATTCAGATTTTTCCATATAAATTCAAAACCAGTTCTGTATTTGCCAATTTATAATTCAACTGATCGACAAAAGACTAAACGAAAAATAGATTCCTTGTTGGGGAACGCCGATAAAATATCAATTCCTTAAAAACTGTTATGCATAATTGAGAGAAAAAGGAAATGATGAGTCTAGAAACTGAAAAATATTTCAAGGAAATGTCTTCTAGACATTTTGAAGCTTTTTGGAAAGAACGTGGTAAATTTTTAGGCGTCAAATGTCTATTGCAACAAATCTTAAAAAATCCTACATTTTTCCGGATCCATACCGTAACATGTGTTATCCTACTGTTTAAATTTCAAAATTGATATTTATCTATTAGTCAATTATCGATAAAATAAAATAAAAATTCTAATTTGTGTCGCCATGATTTTGAATTCATGAGCTATATTATCTTTTAACTACTTTTTATTTAACACTAGCGACCCACCCCAGCTTTGCTCGGGTAATAATGCATATTATGCCTACATAATTTGTCACTGTAATGTATTTTTTTTTTATCACGTACCGGCCATTAAGGACCACGTGAATATCATTTCTTTCGGTTCTTTTCTTGTTTTTTTCCGTTCCTTCCATCTTTCCCTCATCATCTCTGAGTGCTTTTGTTTTCTTTCTTCTGTCCACGCGACTCCCTTTTTTAGAATTTTCCTTTCTCACAAGAACTTTGATTTCCTTCAGTCTTTTCCTATATCTTTCTCTGTCCAGACAGTCCTGCTCCGTTATTCCTAGTCTTTCCATTTCTTCCTTCATCTCCCTGGTGTATCACCTTAAGCTTTTCTGGAATATTTCCTTGTTTAGTCTTTCCGGGCCCATTCTTACCATATGTCCGTTGAATTTCAGTCTCCTTATCCTTATGTCTGTTTCTAGGTCTGTTCTGTCTTTGTATATTTCTTTGTTGGGTCTTAGCCTGTACCCTTCTTGTGTCTTTTTGGGACCATAGATCCTTCTTAGGATTCTTCGTTCTATTCTCAGTAGTTTTTCCAGATTGGGGAGGCATGTGGTTTCCGTCCCGTATAGTATTACCGGTTTAACGACTGTACTGTAGTGTCTTCGCTTTGGTGGACATGTTTTTCTTGTTATATACGTTACTGGTTGCAAAACCTAGTCTCTCGAGCTTGGTGATTCTTTCTTTCATACTTTCTCTTCCCGAACCGTTGTTACATATAGTCTCGCCTAGGTACTTAAACTTTTGTGTTACTTTTATTGGTCCATATTTGGTTTATATTGTATTCTTCCTGAAGTCTGGGTCTGTAGTCATTAGTTCTGTTTTTTCGTAAGAGATTTGTAGACCTGTTTTTCCGGCTATTTCTGTCAATGTGTTTATTATATCGATCGCCTCTTCTTCCGTTTCCGCTAATAGGGCAAGATCGTCTGCTTAGGCAAGGCACTTTACTTTGACGAGGTTGTGCTTGGTCCCAATTGTCGCACCCGTATTATTGGTTCTCCATAGCTCTTTCAAGATTTCATCCAGGACCACGTTGAACAATGTTGGGTAGAGGCCGTCTTCTTGTCTGTGTACTGGTTTTATTTGGAATGGTTTGCTGATGGCTCCTTGGAATTTTACCTTAGATTCGGTGTCCGTTAGTGTTAGTTCTATTAGATTCCTAGTCGTCTGGTCTACTCCGTACTTCCAGTAGTGTCTTTCTGTCCACCAAGTCGTATGCTTTCTTAAAGTCGACAAACGATACATGTATTTATAATGTACTTTATTATATAGAAATTATAAAAATAAAAACAAAACCAAATATTTCTTTATATACGAATTTATTATCTTGCACGTTAGATAATTGCACGGGATTAGGCAAGCAGCCTCTTCGGCGAAACCCATCGATATTACAACCCATTTACATAAAACCTACACAAATTATATACCTAAACCTTCCTGGTGAATCACTCTATCTATTGGTGAAAACCACATGAAATTCCGTGCAGTAGTTATTGAGTTTACCGCGGACAAAAGCGGCCGAGGACCTTGTTTTATAATATTTATTGATTTAAAATGGGTATATCGTACACCTATAGTAAAAGTTTTAAAAAATCAACATTATAAATCAGTTGCACTAGTGAGTTAGAAAGCAGAAACGAAGAGACATGCCTCTATAATCCACAAAAGGTTTTGGATTTCTGCATATAGTGGAGACTGTACTGTTTTGAGGGTCAATGTATTGGTATACGACAGATTAAATAATTAATTTCCCTACCATATCCGGATTTGAACTCGGGTATTCAGCATACCAATTAAACGCTCTGCACACTGAACCACCCCGCTTAATAATTGAAATTATGTAGAAGAAAATTATAGCTTTATGATCGCAAGACACGAAGCTACATTTTCTCAATCCTTTGATAAATAACAAATGTTGAAACTTCTCATAGAGAATTTCCTAGTAGATCTTCTATCGTAGAGCGGACTAATATACAATGAGATTGCAAATTTTTGAAACAGGTGTCTAGGAACATTTTGAAGTCTTGTTGTTCCAACTCTTTGAGATGTTTAAGATTAGGGTTGCCATAGGTCCGGAATTGTCCGGAAATATCGGTCTAAATCCGGAATGCGGGGGGAATTCTAAGCCGTCCGGATTTTCTACAATTCAGGTAAAGAAATAAATAAAAAAATCAAATAAACTCAAGATTTTTATTAAAAATCAATTTTAGATTATCATAAATTATACATTATTATTAACATCATCGTTATTATTTTTTGTGCTCCGAGAAAAACTTTTTAACACTTCCGGATCGTTCATAATAGTTTTATAGAACATTTCACAGGACATATTTTATTTTTAAAATACGATGTAAAATACTGGACTATAAATCTTCAGTTTTCATAAAAAATGGTAAAAAATCATTATCCAGTCTGTATATATTCTTAATTTATTAAAATTATTAGAAGTTTCGACAAATTTACGTCATTTTCAATCTATATAAAAAAATTCTTCTGCATCATTTAACAATCATATATAACTTTAAAAAGATATAAGTCACAAATCTCGTAAAATGCATTTTTACGTCGACATTTTTTTTTAATATATATGTTTTCTTGAGGATTAGTTATCCTCCATGGTCAATTGTTAATATTAAAATTTTAATACTATACACATACTGCATACTCTCACGATAAAATACTAAGAATTAGCTTTGTTTTCTCACAAAACGACATTAAAATTATATTTAAAAGAATTTCCGGAATTTTTTTTCAAAAAGCGGAATTTTGTCCGGAATTTTCATTTTTTGATCTGATAACCCTATTTAAGATACAACGTGGTACTATGTATAACCTTTAAGTTAAGAAGTATTGTATATATACCCATAGGGGTGTACATATAACTAGCCCCAAAGGTATATATTTCAAAGACTACATCCCTGCTATTTCTCTCCGCTTTTATTGTGATAAACACAGCTATACATTCCAGATAGCCTCTCAGAGTAGAATCCTTTCCTGTATTTATTTATTGGACCCAGACAAGAAATCCTTGGACCCGTTGCTTAGGATCAGATCTAAGAACACTAGAGGTCATTTCTCGGCCATTTCACCTCTCTAAGTGCCTAATATTTTCGTCCGCTAGTGTTGCCTTGGCTGTTATCAGCTGCCTTCACTTTTATCAATTTTAAAAGTATTTTAAGGTAAATATTTTTTTTAATATTTTATCCTTGTTTAAATTGCGGAAGTTGGTCAAGCAATAACTCACCGATAAGCTCTAATAGCTTTTAAGCCAATATGGCGCATTTTGCATATATAAATTTTTTAAATTAATATTTATTATCCCAAAAAATGAATATTTTGTTCATGAATATAAATTAAGTTTGCTTGTTTATTTTCTTACGATGGGAACATTGATATTTCGTCATGATATTTATTTACGTACTTGACGCAGCGGTGATGAGGTAGTTCTCGTCCAGTGATGTAACGCTACATCATTTCTACGTCACGATCTTATCTCTAATAGAATAAATCTTATGCGGCCCTCGCCAATAATTGGCGATTAACAATTATTGTTCCCACAATTAACAAGTAATAATAATAAAAAATCTTAGCGAACCCGAAGGCTCGATGCCGATACCACCAATCTCTCCTTACACACTTCCGTCCGTGGACAACTACCCAAACCCAAACCCGCCAGATCATTCTTAAGGATATCCTCCCAACTACGCCTCGGTCTACCCCTCAGACCCTTCCCAATCGGCAGAGCGGTTATTAACTTTTTAGGAATTCGTTCGTTACTAAGCCCAGAAACTTTACAAGCCCATCTTAATCTTCGTGAAGGTTGAGTAAGTCGGGTCAATGGTCCAATAGTGTTCGCATTATTATAGTCCAGGATCCATGGTCCATTTTTTCACTTGATTAGTATCAAGCTGAATCTTCGTGAATAGCTTCGTTTCGATGAGACGCCCATCAATTTCCTGTGCGAAAATTCTCGATTGTGGTAGCTAAAAGATGTAGCAAGGATAAAATATGTCGATTTGATGATTCTCAAAAATTTATTACTAACTGGGTTTTTTTTTTTTGTGAAATCTCAAGATAATTATCTAAATTATTTGAAAAAATATTTGTCCTACAAAATGTATGGTTTGATCAAAGAGTCCCCCTTCCAATATGTATCGATAACGAAGTCAAAAAAGAAGAAGTAAAAAAAAAACAGCTGGTTTGTAATCATTTTTGATGATGACCTCGTTATCGATACATATTGGAAGGAAGGGACTCTTTGATCAAACCATGCATTTTTTAGGACAAATATTTTTTCAAATAATTTAGATAATTATCTTGAGATTTGACAAAAAAAAAAACCAGTTAGTAATACATTTTTGAGAATCATCAAATTGACATATTTTATCCTTTCTACCTCTGTTAGCAACCACAATGGAGAATTTTCGCACAGGAAATTGTTGGGCGTCTCATCGAAACGAAGCTATTCACGAAGATTCAGCTTGATACTAATCAAGTGCAAAAATGGACCTTGGATCCTTTACTATTATTGATTCTAAACGTTCTTTTTTTTTTTTTTTTTTTGTAGTCCCGAAAAGTTAATCTTGAATACGGAAGGAGCGACTTTAGGATTAAAATAGGACTACAAAGCACTCCTCACCAATACCAGTACAAGTAGGCACTACAAAACATAATATTTTACTTTATTTTTTAATTAATTTTGATGCCATTCGTCTGATGTCATTTGACCAAAATTCGTTCCACTTGTAGTAACTTTGCCAGATCAATTGAACCAATATTGTAGGCAGCTGTTAGGGTAGAGTAATGTAAATATTAGTGTGTTTGTTTTAGGCACAACAATGAATTTGGGTTTGCATTGAACTACTATTATTAAAAATATTTATTTGGGCAGTTCTTTAGTTAATAGTTGTCTATCGTAAATTACTTATAAAAAAAAATGTTACTTTCACTATCCCTCATCTAGTCACCTACATTTTTTCGTTAGTTGTGTTTATTTCCAAATATACAAATAAACTTGCTGAATATTATACATAACTCAGGCATAAATATCATGAGCTCGTATTTCTCTCAGCTGATTGTTGGGAAAAGCAGATGTCATAGCTTTGTCCCGTTAGTTACTCCTACCAATTTATCAAACCATGGTTCAGTTCTGATAGCATTCTTTTAAATTTTACCGGTTATCATTTCTCTTTTGATATATGACGTAGTATTTGAAAGGGGCAATCTTACTTCATAGTTAAGGATATAATTCCTAAGAAGAACATTAGCCCAATTAGCTACTTCTCGTTAGTTATTGATACCGTGGCGATACTGATTCAGTGAAATGGATGTAAACGTGCTAGATCTCATCACTAAACTCCCAATTAATTACAAAAGACTCATCTACATGACCATCATACGACCTATTTGGACCTTCGGAGTAGAGTTTTGGGGCTCCACTAAGCCATCGAATTCCTCTCTTATCCAGTCCCTACAGTCAAAAATCGTTCGTAAAATCGTCAATGCTCCTTATTTTGTTAAGAATAAAGTCATCCATAATAACCCATTTGTTGCTGATTTGACCCGAACCCGCTATCTATCCTTTCATAACAAACTTCTTTTACACTCAAACCCTCTAGTTTCAAACCATTCTTCAATTCCCGATAATCCTCCGAGGCGTCTGAAAAGAAGATGGCCCCGTGACTTCTTAGTTAAACTTTTGATTTGAGTACTACCAGTAGGTAGTTTCTCTACTTGTCATTTTCACATGTCATTAGGTATCGCTTAGCCCATTTACTTGATGTATTATTGTAATACAGTTGTAAATTCTATCCCATATGTTACTGATTTGGCCCAAACTAGATACCTATCCTTCCATAACAAGCTCCATACGCACTTGAATCCGCTAGTCTCTCAGCTTGCTTCCCATACTATTCCTGATAACCCTCCGAGGCGTCTGAAAAGAAGATGGCCTCGAGATCATCTACTATAGAACTTTATTGGAGTGCTATCGATGGGTAGTTTCTCCACAAGTGTTTTCATGTCATATTATACATTTTTGCACATTTACTTGATATAATACCATTATAGTTGTAAATATCATTGAATTAAATAAAAAAAAAAAAAAAAAAAAAGTTGTAAATATCAATAAATAAATTTAAAAAAAAAAAAAGATCTCATCAAGTTAGTGTAACGTAACCACCTCCATTATATTTTGTGCACAGATACCTGCAGTTATGGTCTTAGACTATCCTTTAAAAACGTGGTATGTTTTTTAATCTCGGTCACATTGTTACGATAAATTTTTTATTATACTTGAGGCTAATCAAGGTGTCGATTAGCTGTTGTTTGTAATTTAGAAATAAAAAGCTAAAAAAGGAGTCACGTTAATTACTGAAACAGATGTAAAATGACATTTTTTTTAAATGACCTAAAACAAATATTAAATATTTACAATGTCCGGTTACCCACTAGTTTCAAACCTAGCAACTTCTTCAATTCCCAATAATCCTCCGAGGCGTCTGAAAATAAGATGGCCTCCTGACCTTCTAAGTTGAATTTGTTGTTTGAGTACTACCACTGGGTAGTTTCTCTACTTGTTTTTATCCATGCCATTATGTATCGTTATTGCCATTTACTTGTTCTGTTGTTATAATATAGTTGTAAATTTCAATGAATAAATAATAATAAAAAAATTATAAAAATTTCAAACAAGCAAGACTTTCTGTTAATGAAAAGCTAGGAACTATTTTCTTCTGTCGAAATTTTGTAAACAAGGTCGAATCTCTCCTTCGATTCGAATCGATAAAAGTATTTTCTGATAATTTTCGGCCCTGATATAATTAAAAGAATCCCTTTTAGGGCAGGAGAGCTTAAGAAACTTCTTAAGAACAAGCATGAAGCAATTAACAGGAAAAAAAGAACCTTTTTTTTTAAACTCTTCCTCTCAGCGCTCCCTTCTAGTTGCATTCTAATCAATTATATATAAATATTTTTATTAGAGCATTATAGCAAATATATTTTATTTAAATAAACGCTAATTAATGAATAATTTCATGCATACGCCTGGGAGGTAGCCTCTGAAGTTGCATTTGAAGTGGTTGCAGTACCGATACTTCTCTTAAGAATCTTTTTAATTATTTCTTATCCTGAATTTTTTTAATAACCTAGCTTTAGGTAATATATAATTCAGCTTTTGTGTGAAAATTAAATAAGGACGTAAATCAATAATATGAGAAAACAATTCCAAAGGCGAAAATACAGATTTAAATTCACAAACTAAATATCT
Organism: Troilus luridus; assembly: GCA_964056705.1. Classification (NCBI taxonomy): domain Eukaryota; kingdom Metazoa; phylum Arthropoda; class Insecta; order Hemiptera; family Pentatomidae; genus Troilus; species Troilus luridus. The sequence goes on along the minus strand of OZ057417.1, from coordinate 55,234,949 downwards.
ACAACCCCGGTGAATAAGTGGTTAAGTCTAATTTTCCCCAAAATGAGTTTCTTGTACTTAAGTAAGCGGAATCGAGTTATTTTCGTAGTGAATAAGGAGATATGTAAGGCATTGGCTTGAAAAGTAGTTATTGTTTATATTATAACTCAATTTAAAGCCCAAAACCACGAAAATGATACGATTCCGGTTATCTGAAAGAAGTTAACTCTCTCTGGACAAAATCCGACTTGACCGCTTATTTACCGGGGATGTATTTATAACAAAGTCGCATAATATTATACTTTGTTATTTCCGAATTCCAACATATGTATCTCCAGAGAAGGTTTTGGAATACTAATTGAAATACAAAGGCATTCTACGGTATGCATCCCCAGCGTGGGTCAAAAGTCTTTCATGTCGGCAGAAGCGCAGGAGTGTGTCTCATGAGGCGGTGCACGTATTAGCAGGAGCTGTTCCTATCGACCTTCTCCTGCGTGAAGATTTATACAAATTTAACCTTAAAAAGGAAGGCTCAGCAGGTCTACCGTACAAAAATAGCCGAAAATCCCAGAAAATTGAAATGGTTAATACGAGAAGACACCATTGATCAGTGGGATCGGCGGTCGGTGACACCCACAAAAGGTACTACTTTGAGGAAATACTTCCCACCGTCCGGTCACGACTAGCAGCAACATGGATTCTCCCGGACAACTGGATTTCCTAAGTCCTCACAGGTCATGGAGGCTTTCGGGCTAAACTTCATCAATATGGAAGGGGTATTGACCCTTTATGTCCTAGCTTCGGCGTTCCGGAGTCTGCTGAGCACATTGTCACAAGTTGCGTCGCTTTCAATTCACTAAGATCCAAATTGCTGAGGGGAACCGGACTTTACGTCCTCACTGAGAATGAATTCCCTCAGTTAATGACCCGAGACAATTATCCGTACTTCAAAAAGTTTGTGTACGAGTAGGCGGGATTAGGAAGGAGAACCCACGGAAATGGCCAGTAGGAGACATAGAAAATTGGAGTGAAAAGTTTATAGACAATACAATTATTGTGTGAAAATTTATATTGTTAAAACCCGTGTTGCCGTAAGGCAAGGAAGGGTGTTTAAACAAATAAATAAATAATTGAAATTTAATAATTAATTCTAAGAGTAACATCTGGTGTAGTGGTTAGCATAACAACCTTCTTCTTACAAGATCGCGGGTTCGCACCTCTTGAGCCCAGCATTTGGCGTTAGGATTTATTAAAGAAATAATAAAACCACGGTCATACCGCCCTTCGAAAGGGGCGTAAAATGATGGTCCCGTGACTGTTAGGTACTTGTTAGAGATCCCTATCTTAGTTATACCCGATAAGGGGTAATTTTGGACTCCCACTGCAGTATCGTCCGATTAGTCATAGCAGTTTAAAGTGACTTTAAATAAATAAATAAACAAACTAATGTATTATATATTCATAAATGACCTAGATATTGCCTTAAGATGGATATGTATGAGTTATCTATATCCTTAATTGGTCAATACTTCGAAATGAAACAATGAATAGAGATATCGAGTTTCTAGGATAACTTGTGATTTGGGCGTTGAATTTCCAAAAAGTCGAACGACGGACAGATCAATATAATTTTATCGTTGAATTCTGGGGACCCAGTGACGTAAAACAGCGGTAAATATGGGAACGACTTCAACAGAATTTTCGGTAGAAAGAACGTAAACCCCTGGTTTGTGTTCAGCAGGTCTCAGAAAGTCAAGATAGATTTTTAATTGTGACTTCTAAATTTATTATATAATTGTCACGATAAGGGCAATTTACCAGCTGTATAATGTATATTCAAAAATTCTTATTTTAACAATAAATAAAAAATGTGCCAATATACCCAATGAATGGTCGTAACTGTGTTATAATATGTCAGCCCACGAACTTTTCAACACAACCGTCTTCGTTAAACAGTTCAGTCTCTACCATATACTAGGCCCAAGACCATGGTTTGTAGTGTGATAAAGTTGTTTTTTTTCATTAGAATACCAAATATTTTATTTATTTATTTATAATTTAATTTTTATTTGCACCTGCGCAATTGCGCATTCAGCAAATTTGATACTAGTGTTTTTCACCTTGATTTTCTACTTGAACTTCTTTATGATGATGTAGTAAAAATATAAATATCAATTGGTGAGTAGGTCTCTTGGCCAATTTCTTTTTAATCTTTTCCTATCCAGTCCAGGTAACAGGGAGTAGGAAAGCGGAAGAACGAGTGGATTTGGGTGATGTTGTGTCGATGAGTGGAATGTCATGTATTTGTTATGAATATATGATTTTATAGTGGGAATGTTCATGTCGTTGTGTATGGTGTGGTTCGAAATATACCATGGTGCATTAACAATTTTTCTGAGAATTTTGGACTGTGCGGTTTGAATCTTGTATATGTGGACTGTTTTTGCTGAACCCCAAAGTTCTGCTCCATATGTCCAAATAGGTTTCAGTATGCTATTATAGATAAGTCGTTTGTTCCGTTAAGAATACCAAATATAGTTCAGAAAAATCGATATTTTGAAGATTACATAAAAATATATATAAAAAAAACAAGCACCACTTTAGCATATGAAGGGTCTGGCGTTGAGTATATGGTAGAGACTGTTCTGTTGCTAGAACAACGGTTGTGCAGGGAGATAATTTGTCCTTTATCACTCTCAACCACTAGGTTTTTCCCCAATTTAGGGTACCAACTTCACAGATGCTGGATTAACCCCAAGAGGTTCTGCAATATATACCACAGGTTCCACCCCTCACTGTTAACAGATTAAATAAATTATTAAATTAGTTGTAGAAATATTAATAATTGAAAAAACCTGTGCCACTATATCCCATGAACGGTCTTAACTGTGTTCTAATATGCTAGCTTACGAACTTTTCAACACAACCGTTTTCGTTGAAACAGTTCAGCCTCTACCTTGTCCTTGGCCCAAGGCCCTTCTTAATAGTTATAATAATGGCGTTAAGATTATTTAAGGATCGTAAAGGCTCTTAACATTACGTGTTCATGATAAGCAAAACACTTTATTTTTTTCCAAAAACAAAACAAGATAAACTGTTGGACAAAACAAAAATTACATTACTCACAGTTAGGTTCAATAACAAGCTATTTCTGTTCGTAAAACAATACGCGGTTATATTATAGTTTTATTGTTCATACATAAATTCGATTTTTCTATGATCGATGTTCGATGTCACTACAGGATTCCCCTCCTTGACGATGGAGTCACAGAATCTAACGTTAGGCTCAATAACTAGCGTTTTCTTTACGTAAAACAATTCGCGAAGCTTATATTATAATTGTTTCATTGTTCATACACTAATTCGATTTTACTATTATCGATGTTTTTTCGATGTTCGGTGTCGCTAAAATGGCATTTTACCAGTACTATAATATTTAAAACATATACTTATAACTGTTGTTAACAATATTAATTGTCCTTTAATCGATAGAACGAGATACAGAAGGCACAGACATATTAACTAACAGGACGGCCGACAGAGTGCGCAGTGATGAGGATGAGCCGCAATCAGTGTGTACACAATCAAGTCCTATATCCAATCAGCTCTTAACACTTCGTCACCAAATCCGATTCCCTTTTTGTCATCCCATGTTCATCGTTTGTCCAATTACTGTGTTCGATTGAAAGCCTAAACCTCAAAACTGGCTAAGTATAAACTAACATGCCAAGTGTCTAGACAGTAGTGACGAATGTCTTAGACTCTGAGACCTTCGGTAGTTCTAGAAATAAACTGGCACGTTGACCTAAATATTTCTAACTGCCTACCATCTATCAACTCTCCATAGATTCTTCTATATTCTTATTCTTAAGTATATTACTATCAAACTATAAAAACAAATTGATATTATTGGTGTTTCATTCACACCTGGGAATGGTCCATTCCTTGCCAGGGCTGTTTATTTTTGTATAGACACCTTCGTTTTAAAGCCAAATATTTAAATAGATCTTGCGCAGGGAGGTTTCGTTGCTGTGTTTGTTTAAATTATTAATAAGTTATTTATTCCGCGATACGCAAAATTTCCATCGCCTTACGTCCTTTCCACATCACGATCTTACCTGTACCGGAAGTGTCCCCCTCCATTTATTCACCCAATTTTTATGCCCCTTCCGAAGGACGGCATAGTTAGATATATCCGCTTCCAGTAACACATACAAAGTTCACGACGAAACTAGTAAAAATACAATTGATAAAAATAAAATAATGCTGAAAACTTGTTTAAAAAGAAAATAGATTCATGGCCGAAAGAAATGGAAAATTTTCTTTATTGCGTAGAAGGAATTATTACAAGCAAATTTCAAGGATTTTTTTTTCTAATGTATACAATTACTCGTGTACATCTGTAAAGACTTTCGAAACAACGTCGATACGTGACTAATGAATTTTTCATTGTTTACTGAATAAATTAAGATTCATTCATGTACTTTTATTTAATGTTACGTTATGCTACTACGGCTAATCGGACGATGCTACAGTGGGAGTCCTAAATTTTGCCTATCCAGGTTTAATTTTAAAAAATTTAAAGATTTTAAAAATTAAACCAATGATTAAAAATTATAAATAATATAATGACGTATGTCAAAAAGATCCTAAAATTAAAAGTTATGTTCAATGAACATTCTTCCTCGTGTATACATCGCAAAATTGCGAGAACACGGGGGATATGGGATCGGTGAAGAGAACAGATTTGTCCTAGGAAAGGAGTGACCCCGGTAGCTCAAATGGCTAGAGCGTTGCCACGGTGAGGTTGAGATCCGTGTTCGAATCCCGGCTGGGGGCAAATATTTTCTCTTCAAAATAAAAATACTTAAAAATTAAACCAATGAATAATAAATTAAAAAAGGTAAAACTTGTTCTGAGTCAATTCGAAGCGACAACCTGCGGAATAATTACCTAAAAAAAATTAAAAAAAATCATAATTTTATTTATTCCAAAATACTCATCATCATCATAGTCGTTCCTCTCTACCGCTCTGCAGTGTGAGGTTTCTTTCTGTATAGCCCGGACCAAACCGTACGATCTTCTACCATTTCTCTCCTTCTATCCATTGCAGACTTCTCTTTGCGAATCTTTCCTTAATACCATCTTCCCAGGTACGTCGGGGTCTTCCTCTGGACCTTCTTCCTTCAACCTTGGCCTCGTAAGTCATCTTGGCCAGCCTGTTATTTCCATTCTTAAAACATGTCCAAACCATCTCAGACTGTTTTCTTCAATGACTTTTTCCGCAGTGTCCACTCCGAGGCTTGATCTAATGATCGAGTTGCGAATTCGGTCTCGTCTTGTTTTTCCCTCTATCTTCCTGAGGAATCTCATTTCTGAAGCCTGGATCCTACTTTTATGTTTGGTGGTCAACGCCCAAGATTCCGAGGAGTATGTTAATATGGGGAGAAAAGTTGATTTATATACCCTCAACTTTGTGTCCTTAGATACTTCTCTTTTATTCAGGAACCTTTTATTTAGTGGATGGAACAATTTACCAGCTGAGTTGACCCTCTCCCGGATTTCATTGTCCATGACTCCATTCTCATCAAGGTGTGCTCCCAGGTATTTAAAGGTTCTCACCTGTTCCAAAATACTCAATAAATGTAAACAATACTAAGTGCACTCATAATTTAATAGGCTCAACAGGAGGTATAAAATAAGTACCAAGCTTAACTTCAATTTCTGTAATAATATCGGTGTAACTACAATAAAACGTTAAGTACCTACTGTTGTCCGAATAAATGAATAGTTGTACAAACGTAAAACGGAGTTGGTCCAACGATGGTTAACTAGCTAACTAATAAATAGGTTTGAAAAAGAAATATCATAGAATGAAAATGAATGACTCTGAGACCATGACTGATTTATTTTGCCGCTCATTATCCACTATTACTTCTGGTATTCCATGTTTTATTCATTTCCCAATAATTATTCAAACGTCGAGATAGAAACCTTTCAGTTTCGGTCCATTAAATGGATTAAAAATTTTATATCCCACTTCGGCGAATCACAATCATGGATTTAAAATATAAATATATAACGACCTGGGGGCATCCCCATAAATTTATTATCCCTCACCGTTATCAATAATGGTCATCCCTTATTAAAGCTAATGTATTGGTTTAATATTATTATGTACTGTAATGTGTTGTGTAGTTAATACTAAATATATTGTTAACAGTTATAAGACTATATTTGTATTATATGTACTCGCATAGGCGGTATTACTAATAGACAACTATAGACTAAAATTGGAACGTTGCCCTTATTTATTAAATTATAAATAACGGGGGGGGGCCACCTGTGGTCTAGTGTTTAGCGTAACAAACTACTAAGCCCAAGATCGCGGGTTCGTAGCCCGGCAGGTGGCCTTAGGATTTTTTAATGGGAGTAGAAAATCCTTAGTTACTCCGTCCTTCGGAAGGGAAGTTAAATGGGGATCCCGAACCTGTACGATGCCAGGTACTCGTTAAAAACCCCTTTCCTAATTAAACCTGGATAGGAAAAAATTAGAGCTCCCACTTTAGGATCTTCCGATCACCCATAGCAGTATAAAGTGACGTTAAATGAACAAACAAATTAACATATTATAAATAATATATAAATGTTAATGCACCATGGTATATTTCGAATCACACCATACACAACGACATGAATATTCCCACTATAAAATCATATATTCATAACAAATACATGACATTCCACTCATCGACACAATATCACCCAAACCCACTCGTTCTTCCTCTTTCCTACTCCCTGTTACCTGGACTGGATATGAAAAGATTAAAAAGAAATTGGCCAAGAGACCTACTCACCTATTGATATTTATATTTTTACTCCATCATCATATAGAAGTTCAAGTAGAAAATCAAGGTGAAAAACACTAGGATCAAATTTGCTGAATGCGCAATTGCGCAGGTGCAAATGAAAATTAAATTATAAAATAAATAAATAAAAAATAAATAAATGTATTTATAAATGATCAACAGATGTTTTTAAACAAATATTACATTACCTAGAATTGTTCATATCCTTTATCACGATAGCCTCCAAGAGACTGTTTTGTATCTGAATGTAGGCTGCTCCCCCTAGGACCATTAACTATGTAGAGCCATATTGTTCCTAAATATCATGGTTATGCAAGTGCCATAAATACTATATTATAACTTTACTGTTTATTGCTGTTATGTCCTTAATATCGTTATATATTATAAATAATAATTTATTAATTTGGGATATTCCTAAATTTCTCCGACTATACTAAAAGACAGCACCTCAAACAATCAGTTTGAGAACAGAAAATATATTCTTTTGAGTTAATATTATGGCAAATGACTGCCTATAAATAGTAAGATTTAGTCTGAGGTAGTCGTGATATAAAGAACATTACTAAAGTTATTAACTTAAATTACAACGGAAAGTTCACTAACTATTTTTTATAATACTTTATCAAATTTATTACACGCCCGACCTTTTTTACACAGTAGACAGATTTCATTGTTCATTGCGTGTTTTTACATGTATAAATTATAATTGTTTTATTAATAAACAATTACTGATTAACCTACTTGTGTCTGACAGTTCATTAATTCTAACAATAACATTAATATATGATGGATAATAATATATAAATATTGCTTTTGAAAATATTTTGTAAATATTCAATGTCTATAAATATACTTGGTATCCGTCCCGCAGGTTGTCGCTTCGAGTCAAGTCACAGATTTTAAATTTTCATTCATTTCCTTTTTAATATTCTTGAAAATAAAAATAATGCTTAGTATTAGAATGAAATAAGAGCTTTATTATGGGAAATTTATTTATTTAGGTTATCATTTCATCGAGAATTGAACAAATCAACTAATATTTCGTAGTTTAGATGGAGTTATAACCAAAGAAGAACATGTGAGTTGGTTATTTAATGTATATACATTAAGTAATACCTAAAAAAAAACCTTTAAAAAAAACCTGTACCACTACAACCCATGAAGGGTCTGGGGTTCAGTACATGGTAGAGACTGTACTGTTTCATGGACAACGGTTCGGCAAGGAGGTGACTTGTCCCTAGGTCACGCTCAACCGCCAGATTTTTCCCCCTTCTTTTGGGTACCCTATTTTTATAACACTTTATAGAGGCTGGGTGTGCCCCAGGAGGGTCCTAGATTCTATATGATCCATCTCCCGTTGCACTAACTAAAAATCATGGCCTGCAGCGGGATTTGAACCAGGATTTCCGGCATGGCAGCTCAGTACTCTACCACTGAGCCACACTCCTCTCCTCCATTAAGTAATACAATTTTTTTTTTTCTAGAATATAAAACAGGAAGCGAATGAGAAGTTATGAATGTAACGAATGGGCGACCTGTGGTTCGCTACAAAGCCTCAGGTTTTTAGCCCATTAGGTGTCCCTAGGATTTTTGAAAGGGGGTAAAAAAGGTTATGCCGTACTTCGGAAGGGACGTTAAACGGGGGGGGGGCGAGCCTATACGATGTCAGGTACTCATTGAAAATCCCTATCCTAATTAAACCTGGATTGGCCAAATTTAGAGCTCCCAATGTAGCACCAATTTATATTACAATTTATATAAAGTTATGTAACCACAACATACATTACTAAATAAATGTATGTATATAAATCGTGTACATATAAAGCATATTATTCGAAATTACATTTGGCCCAACTCAGAAGATATACTGAGCATAACCTTCTACCGTGAATCGACCCTTGAGAACATTTCGCCCTTCAAGAGGTCGTAAAGTACTCGACCATCTTTCCTATTCAGGAATATTATTTCCCTCAAGCCTTTCCTCATCGTCGGTTCCACTTTTCATCTTCCTTGAAGACTAATTTCCGCCGCATCCGTTGCTGAGAGGTTTTGGTGTCTGTAGCAGCCATGGAAAAACTTTTATTATACCTAACCGTTTTTGAAGTATAAAATAATAAAATATGAAATTTGAATGCCTCTATGGAAGGAAGGGTTTCTAATAAAATTTTCTTTGTTATGTTGCTTTGTAAAACAGGCTTATGTATTACGTCTTTAGAACTGGCAAAATCGAAAGGGTATTATTAACGAATATAGAAACAATCGTAAAACAATAATAATTCTAATTGTACCTAAAACTCAACATAGATCTGATACTGTGCAACAATGGCCGTATTTTTATTTCGAGGAAATGCAAATTTTATATAAGAAAAAAAATATTGAATGAAATTATTGCTAGTCACTAAAATAATAGAAAATTGGGATAATAAAATAAATTTTAAAATAGATCATGCTAGCATTAATAAAAAAACAGCAGTACCATTGCAAACAATTAGAAGAGTCTTGGATTCAATACGTGGAAGAGAATGTGCCGTTTATGGCATGGACATGTACAGGGAGGTGACTTGTCCTAAATCACACTCAACCGGGACAATTCCCTGACTATTTTGGGTACCCACTGTAAAGAGTGCCTCAGGTGGTCCCCAGATCCCAAAGGACCCATTCCTGGTATCTGCCACCAGCCAGATTTGAACCCAGGACCTCAGGCACGGTATCTTAGCGCTCTACCACTGAGCCACTTCGCTCCTTAAGTGGGGGAAAACCTCCCAGAACAACATTTGCCTTAGGTACAGTACAGTCTCTACTACGTATTGAACCTTCATGGGTTTCAGTGGTAAATTTTTTTTATTATTTTTTTTTTTTAGCCACCGGTGTCGACTTTCTTCGATTGAATATTATATTATAAATACTAGAAATAATAATCACAATAGGTGTCAATAAACTTCATATCTAACGTTCGTAGCTAAGTAGTAATTAGGAATTCGGCTCCTTTAAGTAAATAAATAAATGTACAGCATTATTATCCAGATTTTGTTTTCAATGATAACACCTTTATTTATCTGAAATTTCGTTAAATTGTTACTATATTACAAAATTAAAAATTCTTTAAAATTAAAAATTCTTTTAGGTAGAAAAAGTAATTTATTCCGGTACTTCTGTCTTTTCAATTAATGTACATGATTTATGTTATTTATGTCAAGAAATTGTCCTTTCGTATATTTTTCCTTATGTTTCTTTTAATTTTGTCTATTGAGTTATAATTAGGATAGGGATATTTAGCAAGTATTTGACTCGAGGCTGTAATTTTACGTACCCTCCGAAGGACGGCCTAACCAAGGACTTTTTATTTGCTTTAAAAGATCCAAATGCCACCTGCCGGGCTGCGAACCCGTGACCTTGGTGATAGGTCGTTATGCTAACCACTACACCAAGGGTGAACCCTAACCTTCCGCCGAACTAATGTTTTAATTAGTTGAGAACCATTGTCCCCAAGATAGAGGATTAGGGTAATGGAGCAGAAGGAGCGAATAACGCTAATGAATTATTAAATATAATTTATCATTGATTAGTTAATTAAAGGAAGTAATTAAGGGAGTTGATGATTTAAATTTCACCGGCTCCCGCTCTCGAGGAATTCAATGAATGGAAGTAGGAGAGCAAAGTTCTCTCTTCTCCGTGTTGGTCTTGTTCCAGCAATCAATAGGCCATGTGTTCGCCTGTAATTAGCTGGCAATATCAACAATCCTCAATCGTTTAATACAATACTACGTAATGAACGTTTAAAGGAACATAGAGTGTCAATTTTAAAGCAGAAATCAATTTTATGAAACTAAATATGGCTCACCCAGCCTCTATAGCCTCCAGCCTCCTGCCGGGGTACGAACCCGCGATATTGAGCTTTGTAGTTTATTATGGTAACCACTAAACCACAGGTCGCCTCAATTTTGGACTTTAGCTATTGACATGGTGATCTTAATTTGTTTGCGAAATATCTTAAATGTTTGGACACTATGAAGCTATGATGAAGCATGAATAATTTATCAACTACCTCCATAATGAGTTCTTGATCTGTAAACTTTATTTTGTCCTAGCCTCTTATTGTTCATATTTAAAAGTAAGATTTCACAGACTTTATTCTGTGCTTATCAGTTTCGGACGTTGGATATTTGAACAGTTGTGAGACGAAACCTTTGCTTCAAATTCTGCTTCTACGAGTGCCTCCTCTGTCTTGGTCCCCTCCTACTATCAATCTTTCCTTGTATTATCAGCTATATAAGATAAATGACATTTCGCATGATGTGGCCAAGGTATTCCAATTTCCGCTTTTTGATGGTATATGCGATTTCTTGATCTTTTCCGACCCGATTTAGCACCTCTCTGTTTGTTTTGGTACTTTTATACCATTTTATTATCCAGCTTTTCCCAGAGTAGGTTTACTATTAAATCGATCCCTTTCATAATGATCAACCAAGTCAACAGTCGTTTCAATGAAATCTATTAACCTTAAATAATGGGCTACCGCTAATTTTAATGGAAAAATATTTTTTTAAACATGAAATTCTTGACTTCGATAGTGTTCTGTTTGAATTTCGCGCCAAAACGCTTAATTTTGATAAGATATAATATGACGTCAGGCTTGTTGTCAGTTTATCTCGGTACTTTTCCTTGTAACAAAATTATTTTTGAAACATTTTTGGCTTGTTTTAAAAAAATCTCTAATAAAGTTGAATCAATTTTACATTGCCTATTAAATAAATAAATCACTTATCATGTCTTATTAATACTGTTATGTGCCAAAGTGTGAAAGCACCACAAAATCAACCCCAGATAAAATGTTCCTTTAAGTTCCCATGGATCCAATAAGAAGAAAAAAGTGTTTTTTTCTGATGAGCTGAAAAGATAACTTGGCTTCTTCTACAAATTGTTCTGACTGAAGATCATTTTAATGTAAGTTAAGGCATTGTACTCTTAACTTCTCCTGCACTCTAAATGTGTCTTTCCCTTTGTTTAAATAAGATGATTGTCTTGATAATGTTATCATTCAAATTATATGTACAAATCATCCTTAAGAGATTAATATGGCTTCTTATTATAGATCTTCTACATTTAATATAGTGTAAAGTTCGAATAGGTTCAGCAATAACTATTCAGTGTATTGTGCATGTAAACTCTCTCATAAACAAACACCATTTTCAGATGCAGTGAGTTAGATCTTTATTTTTCCTCTTCTGTTCCAGGTGGAAGAAGAATTAGAAAATATCATTAAAGTTAGATTAGTAGGGGGTCCAATAGTCTTGAAAAAAGAAGCAGTACCAACCAAATTCAATTCCCAAACAAAGAGGATCTTTGTCAGTTACCTTCTGCACCGAGCAGCCACTCCTATTGGCCCTGAAGATGACCTACACAGTAGGTCGAAACGTCGGCACATATAAAATACAATAAGTTTCACTTATTTGCTGTGTTTTCTTGACTGCACCCCCAACTATTTACATCCTATTAAAGAGGATCTTAGCACACTCATCTCAACCAAGACCTCTAGGTGTTAAAATAATGAGACAATCACTAATCAGTGATGTTTTGCAACCATCAATATTGAATAATGACACGTAGAAAAGACAGATTGAATGTCTCAGAAACGATAATGGGAATTCCTACATGTTCTTCAAAAGTGAATACAGAAACATAATTGTCATGGACATCAGAAAAACACAATACTAAAAAAGTTCATGTCATATGTTGATGATAAAACAGACAAAGATTTTTCTAAGTTGTCTTTGAGTGAACCAAGTGATGGGTGAACACTCAAAAAAATATAAAGAAACCTTTGTTATAAATAGGTCTATATGTTTATAAAACTAATAGTTATTGAATAAAAAGGTGCCATTAATAACCAAAATTGACTCTTTACTTGAAATAAGTTAATTTAATTAATAAGCAGTTGTTTTACTTCTCAAGATGAACACTATATTGTATATGAAAATACAAAAAAATCATATGAATTTCTTATCACAAAAATGTATACAAGCCTGATTACGTCACCAAACCAAAATGAACCGTTTAAAAGTTTTCATTTCCCGCGTGAATTTTTTCATAATCCGAACGCGATTTTTTCTATGAAAAATGATCTTTTAAAAATAAAATAAATATTTTTGTGAAAGTTACATTTATGGTGAACCTAAAAATTCATTTATTTAAATTAAAAAATATTGGTTGTCCACTCCCTATTTTTCAAGTTTTCAGCTCGGAGACAACTAGCTGACATTTTTTCCTCCAATCCATTACAGCAAGTTCTCTGTTCTTTCTTTTTTAAAGAGCCGAATCCCTTACTTTTTCCGGTCATGGGACTGGAACCATACGCCGTACGTGCCCCTTCCATCTCACCTTCTTTCTGATTATTCTTTCGTTAACTGTTTCTCCCAGTTCCATTCCATCTTCCATCCTGGTGTCGTTAATTAGGATAAAAAACTCTGGCGGTCTATTGTGATTTCGGAAAAATATCTTTGATCAACCGTTTGCTTAGAAACAGGACAGTCTCTACCGTATATTGAACCCAAGACCCTACATTGGTTATATTGACACAGGTATTTTTAAATGTCCCATTCTTCCACATTCATAGGAGCAACTTTTATTACTATCTATCTATGCTAATGATAGTGAACTAGATATGTTATATGTAGATATGGATCCGTCAAAAGAACGACATAACTCTGTAATTCAATTTTTGAACTAAGCCTTCAGTAGCGATTGTATTGGTTGAAGGTTTTCAGGATCAACTTTTCTGATATTCTGTTTCTATGAGTTTTGTTCTGTTTTTTATTAAGACAAATTTTGAATTTTATCATGTTGGAAATTGAAGTTTTATGAGAATAATGACGTAATTTAAAACCAAATAAGTTTCAAGCTTTTAAAAATGTTATAACGGTTAGTAAAAAATTGTTTAATATTATAATTTGTTTAACTCACATGCAACTTTCAAATACCTCCATTGAGTTATGGCGTTGTTCTTTTGAATATTATATATTGATTCCGTCTGATAAAATAATTAAAAAATTGGAATTAACTAATTAATAGATAATTAAGTATATTATTAGTGTTTAATACTACAGAGCCATTACTACAGTTAGAACACAACACGCATGGCAAAAACATAGATACGCGCTGCGGTGGGTGGTACAACACTGACACAAGCGCGCCTTGTACGTGTTGAGCGTCTCTAATGGCCATTGTTGGATATCACGAGTTGTCTTTGTTGCCTTGTAGTCACTCTCTCCCTTCAACTCAAAGGGTCCATTGTAAACAACAGGGCTCTTATTATCTTCTAGCCAGTCCAAGGGCAGGTCTTAAAACGCTAAGCCTGGAAGAGAAAACTTTCCTAAATCGTTATTTGAAGGTTTGCAAAAATATTTTGGCAACGAAAATGGGAAAAAACAACATAAAAGATAGTTTAAAATTTCTAATAACTATTTCAGTAGAATTAGAAGAAACACTTTTTTTTTAAATAAGTGCCCTATAATGAGGACTATGGGCGACCTGTGGTGTATTTGTTAGCATAGCAGCCCACTATACTCAAGATCGCGAGTTTTTAGTCCGTCAGGTGGCCTTTCCTTTTTTAAAGAAAGTAAACATTTTTTGTTATGCCTTCCTTCGGGAGGGACGTTAAACGGGGTTCCCAAGCCTGTTAAAAATGTCTATCCTAATTATACATGGATAGGCATAATTCAGAGCACCCACTGTAGCATCGTCCGATAGCCACAGCAGCATAAAGTGACTTAAAATGAAATTAACAAATAAATAATGAGGTATTCTTTTCTGAAATTCTAACTCAATCATAGCCTGAATTTTTATAGGAACGATTTAATATACGTAATAACATCTTTCTCATATATTTAAGGCAAATGATACCCAGGATAATACTCTAACTGACAAAATACATGGCGACTTAACAACAGCACTACTCTTATCACTCCCTCCAACGGCATTTCATCCAAAAGAAATCTATCAAGTACTGAACAAAATGCCAAACAAAAAAGCTCCTGGCTATGATCTCATCACTCCCTTCATCCTTCGCCACTTACCTCGAAAAGCTGTTCCCTTTCTTACCCTCATCTATAATTCAATCATGCGCACAACCTATTTTCCGCTCCTTTGGAAACTTTCCATAATTAAAATGATACCTAAACCTTCTAAACCTGTCACTAATCCTTCATCTTATCGTCCAATTGCACTCCTCCCTATAATGTCTAAATTATTTGAAAAACTCTTCCTTAATCGCATAAAGCCTATCCTCGAAAATAGCGGAGTGATACCGAACCACCAATTTGGGTTTCGTTCTTATCACTCCACTGTACAACAGTGTCATCGGTCGTGGATGCAATATCTATCGCTTTTGAGAAAAAAGAATATTGCTCTGCGATTTTTCTTGACATTGAAAAAGCTTTTGATAGTGTCTGGGACAAGGGTCTTCTCTGGAAAATAAAACCTCACTTACCTCCTACATACTTTTTAATTCTTTAATCTTATTTCCACGACAGATTCTTCTGTACTTCCGTTGACTCTTCGATTTCCTCCTTCTTTCCTCAATGCAGGGGTGTACCGCAAGGCAGTGTTTTAAGCCCTATTCTCTATTCTGTTTACACCTCTGATATCCCGGAGCATCCTTGCACCAACATCTATACCTTCGCTGACGATACAGCCATTATTTCTTCTCACAGAGACCCAAATTTAGCATCTATAGCTCTTCAAAATCATTTATTTGATTTAGAAAAGTGGTTCTATAAATGGCAAATAAGAATAAACGCCTCAAAATCGAGCCATGTAACCTTCTCTCTACGCAAAGCTTCGTGTCCAGCAGTCAAAATTGACAACGACGAAGTACCTTCCAAAAATTATGTACGTTATCTCGAACTATACTTGGACAAAAGACTTACATGGAACGTACATACAAAATTAAAGAGACAAGAACTGACTAGACGGTACAAACAACTATCCCATCTGCTGGACTACAGATCTTCACTTGACTTACGGAACAAACGACTTATCTATAATAGCATACTGAAACCTATTTGGACATATGGAGCAAAACTTTGGGGTTCAGCAAAAAAAGTCCACATACACAAGATTAAAACAATACAGTCCAAAATTCTCAGAAAAATTGTTAATGCACCATGGTATATTTCGAATCACACCATACACAACGACATGAACATTCCCACTATAAAATCATATATTCATAACAAATACATGACATTCCACTCATCGACACATCACCCAAACCCACTCGTTCTTCCGCTTTCCTACTCCCTGTTACCTGGACTAGATAGGAAAAGATTAAAAAGAAATTGGCCAAGAGACCTACTCACCTATTGATATTTTTACTCCATCATCATATAGAAGTTCAAGTAGAAAATCAAGGTGAAAAACACTAGGATCAAATTTGCTGAATGCGCAATTGCGCAGGTGAAAATGAAAATGAAATTATAAAATAAAAAATTTATATAAATTATATTTAATTTATATTTTTATTTGATTATGATTTACTATAAATATTATTTGATTATTATTTACTATAAGATTATTTGATTTGTATATTTTATTTAATTACAATTTATTTAATTTGTTGAGCCATTACTGCCCTTATTTTAATTTCTGTTGTGATTTTTTCTGCACCATCACTTGTTTAATTTATCGTTGTTTTTATTATTTTCGTCTGAACAATTAAAAATATATAATGAGCTATAAGAACGGTTTTGATGATTAATTAAAAAAGTAATATAATTTTTTTCGAAGACATTAAACGTGAATGACAGATGAACCCCCTTGTTAACGGGAGGCGTTTAGGGGAAAAATGGCACCTAACAAGCTGTAGGCTAATGACTGTCTATTCTTTTTATTTTTTTGTTTATTCAAACTTTTATAACGATAATTATTACCAGAGGGAGCAGGGTAGCTAGGGGTGAATTGGTGTACTAAAGATCTCGACCTCAAATCCAGCTGTGACAGGTAAATTATTTGATCTGTTAACAGCCAAGGATGAATCCTGTGGGATCTTAAGACCTTTTAGGGGCTCACCTACCCTCTACAAAGTCGGTATCTTTAATTGGGGAAACCCTGGCGGTAGAGAGTGATCTCAATCATAATACCCCCTGCAGAACTGTTGGCTTGGAAGTATAAAATGAACAATCTCAAATATGAAATGAATCCAAGATGATTTCATGGGTTGTATAGGCACTGTTGTGCAGCTTGGTTTGATTTATCATTTATTTTATAACGATATGCCGGATAGACCATCCCGGATCTCCAGTCACTCGTGGGGCTTATCCAGCCTCTACACAGTGAGACGCATTCATTGAGGGAAAACATGTCAAATCACCTCCCTGCATAAGTGTTCTCCTAGAAACAGTACAGTTTCTACCATTTATTGAACCCAAGTCCCCCAAGCTAGTTTGATACAAGGGAGGTCAAATCTATGCTTTAACTTATGGAATTAATTATTATGGACAATTGCACGTCATACTGAATCTGTATTATGTACAAAATGAAAAATTTTAAAATGTATCAATGATAAAAGTTTATCCGTACCTACGTTTCTCAGGGTAGCGGAATGGCTTAGTGCTAGAGCGCTGAGTTTATTTAATTTGATAACCGGGTATGGATCCTGTGGGATATACAGACCCTTCTGCGGCTCACTCAACCTCTATAAAATGGGTATCCAGATTAGGGAGGGGGGATCTGGTTCTTGAGCATGATCAAGGACGAGTCTCCTCTTATATGGAAAAACATTGCTCAAGAAACTGTATAGTCTCTGCATGTACAGAACCCAAGACTATTCATGGGTTGCAATGCTCCAGGTTTTTCTTTTTTTTTTATAAGGCCTCAGCTTAAGAGAAGCTAATTCAATGAATATTATTCGCCCATCTAATTGAAGTTTTGCTTGCCGAACCGTTAAGGACTTCATCCAGAAATGCTCTTTCGAAGGTATTTTTTAGAGGGCCTAAACCTGAAGTCCTACCCCAAGACCGAGCCCCGGTGGAATCGATTTGGAAATTGTGGTCTGGCCCTGTTCCAAGCAAATGTCGCTGAGCAGAAGAGCCGTCTGTTGCTGCTAACATGGGTACCATCCGGCCCCAGATGTCCTCCGATCCAGTCCTCTCCTGGAGCCTATCAGTAATCCATTTACCTGCGAGCTTACATATCCAGGATGCTCGTAGTCGACACCTGCTGTACCTCTGTCCTCTGAATCTCTGTCCTAACTGCTAAGGTATCCGTATCGATCTACGATATCAACGAAACTAGTGCCCGGGGATAACGTTCCGCAGACAATTCGTTTTAAAGAGCACATCGTAATTATAGGTCTTAAGCAGACATTTAGAATTATTAAGTAAATAAAACAGCCTATATAAATTAGACTATCGCATCTTCTTTTAATATTAAAGAAATACATTTTATATCTTAAGATTTAAAAATCGTTCCTTATTAAAAATTTTTTTCGCAGAGCAAGCGATTGATCCGGAGAACCCCAAAGTTGGGTGAAACTATACACAAAAAAAAATCTGGTAAAAGGAGTAATAATGCAGTAATTACGCCCACAACATTATCTCACGTTAATTATATTATTTTACAATTTGTATCGTACCAATAAATGACAAATTTTTGTGATCAACTGTGTCCTAGGGGTTAGCATAGCAATCTATTATACCCAACATCGAAGGTTCGCAGCGGATACTCTAAAGGGAGTAAAAACCTTAATTATACCTTACTTCGGAAGGGACGTAAAATGGGAGTCCCGATCCTGTACGATCTTGGGTACTCGTTAAAGATTCTTATCCTAATTATACCTGGATCGGCAAAAATGACGACTCCCACTGCTAGGCTAACCACCGACCTGTGGTCTAGTGATTAGCCTAGCAGCCTAGTATAACCAATATCGCGGGTTCGCAGCCCGACAGGTGGCCATAAGATTTTTTAAAGGAAGTAAACAATCCTAAGTTATACCGTCCTTCGGAAGGGACGTAAAATGGGGGTCCCGAGCCTGTACAGTTTCAGGTACTCGTCAAGATTCCTATCCTAATTATACCTGTAATAACAAAATTTATGGTCCGATTAGACAGAGTAGTATAATAAAGTTTAGTTAAATGAATAAACAAATTATAAATTGTATTGTTAATAGTAATCAAATCTTCTTAATATTATAATTTATTTATTTTTAGTGTACCTCAATATATTACTAAACAATAACTTAAATTCCATAAAAAAAAAAAATTCTTCGTGCATTCATACGCGTATATGATGATCTATGAATAATGTATGGACCACCACCATGATGAGATGTTGATCTGTATCATTCATTTTAGCTGTCTACTATATCAGACCTCTTTATATGTTTTTATTTTTATTTTTCCGCAGACTACTCAATTCTCATACAGAAAATTAAAATATTAGCAATGAAAATAAAATCAGTTTTTGGATATAATTGGAAAAATTCCTTCCTTTTTTTTGTTTTTTTTTTTACAACTTAAGGAGTCCTATACCCAATACCCAAAAGCCACTGCTCTCTGTCCATCCAATCTTCCTCACGGAGGCCTCTGGCTGCCATGCATTCCTCTACATCCACTATCCATTTTTTCTTTGGTCTTTCACGCTTTCTTCTTTCGGGTGGTATATAGTTATGAATTTTCTTTGGCCAGCGGTTTTCGTCCATCCGCATTAAGTGGCTATACCACTTTAACCTTTTAGTTCCGATCTGGTAAAGGATGTTCTTTTGACATCCGACCTTCTCTCTGATCGCTGCGTTTGGGATCCGCTCGGTACTCGATATACCACAGCTTCTTCTCCAGAAATCCATTTCCATGGAAAGCAACTTATTCTCTGCCTTTTTCGTGAGCATCCAAACCTCTGACCCGTAAGTGGCTACGCTCTCTACGAAGGAATGGTAGATCTTCTTTTTAGTTTCCAATCTTATTTCCTTACTCCATAGGGTGGAATTTACATTGGGTGGGTTTCCATAGGGTGGCATTTACTTTTCTTTATTAATATAATCAAATATAAAATACATAAAATATAAAGCACATTCCACCACGACTATTATGATGGCCCCAAAGACAAATGTTAAATAAGACATGTTACAGTAGATCAGGGAAAAGATAAATACAAGCAAATTTTTCGTTTCCTCTTGGCTTTTGTTTTTCTGTATTGATATATTTTGTGGAATAAACATGTATCATTCTGTTATAATGATCTTATTTTCCTGTACATTTACTTTCCTTTTTCATTACTATTTGTTTAATTTTTTTCTTTATTATTTGATGTTTTTTCTTTTATTAACCTTTGTACATTTCGGATGTTTATTATGTGTATTTTCTTTTTTTTAAATTATTATTATCTGTTTTTATTTAACCTTTCCCAACTGTCCTACTCAACGTTCCTTTTAAATATTTTAGGAACTTGAAGCTTTTGTTTTGGAATTTTTCTACTCATGTATGTTAAATTTGTTTCATAAACATGCTGCGGGTAACACCTCCCCGAGTCAGAAGGCTATATAAAATATTTGTCTTATTATTATTGGTGGTCACCTTCCCTCTTTGTTCTAAGACGATTTCCCATACCTTCGCCCGTCCTGATCAAGTCATTCGGATTACAAACTATTATCATCCTCGACACCCTTCAAGGAGTTGACAGACAATGAACCTACGACTGTTCATGTTTCGTTTAGTTGTATTCATAACTTCTTGAAATTTCGATCTACATAACTTCTGTTTTTTTTCTAACTTTAAACCTTATAACCTTACCACATTAAAGAGCAATGGTTCTATAGCACTCTATCCCTTGAAGAATCTTGTGTTAAGAAACTCGTAGAGACTGTACTGTTTAGAAACCAACTGTTGTGGAGAGAGGTGATTCCACAGGGTCCAACTATGACTTATAACAGATTAAATAACTTATCTGCCACAGCTGGATTAGAACCCGCACGTTTAGTACAGCGGCTGTAGAGAGCTGAATTGATATCCTGGACAGAACAACAAAGGGAATGATGACGTATTACCCTAATAAACTAACACCGATAAAATCTCAAACATTTTTAATATTATTAAAATAAAAAATAAAAATAATAATCTTGTTCCACTATATGATATCCATGAAGGGTAATGGGCCGTGGACACACTAGGGGCTGTACTGTTTCAAAGAAGTACTGTGCAGACAATCGTTCGTGCCTGGAGGTGATCTGGCCTCGCTTCACCCAATTAAGTGAACCGTTTTATAGAGGCTAGATGAGCCCCAGGTGGGTTTAGACCCAGGACCTTCAACACTCCAAATCACCTCTCTACAACCTGAGCTATCCTGCTTCCACTCACACACATAAATAAGAGTAAATATTTGTATTATAATTTTTTCTATTTCATTTTTTTTTAGTTAGCATGATAATCAACCCTAATTATGCATGGAACGGTACCTATTCGACTTTTTAGATAAGGATCTGGATAAATAGGAAACAGAAGAAAAAAAATCATAGGTTTCTTATTAACTATATTATGGTTCAACTGATAACCTATCTGCATTGAGTGATAATAAAGCTTTTTATCTTAGGGAAGGAGAAGTATTTATTTAATTAATTTAGTAGGAGATATTTATAATTTATTTTAAAAGAGAATTTGTTAGAAGTATCTGTTTTCTCTGGGGGTTGGAGAGTTTTTATTGGATACCAGAGAACGTGGTCAGACTACGGCGGCAAACACTCTAAGGTACCTCTACACTTTAATCTGGCTCTCATGTTTTATAAAATATATGTGCCCTATTATATAAATTATTTTTATTTCCCTTCGCAAGTATTTATTTATTATTTACTATATGGAAATATTTAATTTAATATTTTTCTAGCTACTTAGGCTAGGTAGCTGTTATTGAGTTAAAGCTTACATTTGTATACTGAATAACAATTACCAAAAAACATTAATTTATAGAGGATTAAATAAAACTGGTAAGAAAACGGTATATTGATTTTTATCGAGTTAAACATAAAAAAAAGTTTTAAATTAAAAATAACACATTTTTTTAAACGTATTTATTGAAATTTATAACTGTATACCTACTGTATTGCCTCTCATAAAGACATACTTAATATTGAAATCATAAATTCTATTAATTATTACATCAAGAACCCCGATCACCTACCAATTGCTTTTCCCCGGAGGGTTAAATAACCCTTCTTTTAATAGAAAGCGATTAAAGAAAACTGACGTGATGTGGCGAAGGTCCCGGGTTCGAATTCGACTGGAGTAGATAAGTTATTTAATCTTTTAGTAGTCATATATATACCCCGTGATTTCTGAACCTCTTGTGGCTCACCCAGCCTATCAAAGAAATAACCTTGTGTTTGAGCCCTTTGAAATAGAACAGTTTCTACTAAGTACAGAACCCAATACCCTTCATATATATGTTAATAGTATTTATGGTACAGTTCTGTTTTTCTTTTTTGCTTATAGATAGGTGATAAACATGGACACCTAAGTAGTTGCTTGCAAGTATAAATATTCTATAAACATCTCTAAATTAAAATTGTCTTTAAATTATTTATATTAACCATCTCACATCAACAAGCTAATAATGGGACATGTTTAGACATGTTTAGAGAATTGTATCTAAACAAATTAATCTCGTTCCTACTCATCAAATTGTAATTTATGTTTTCCACTCTACGGATTCTGTTTTTTAATTTATTTTAAAAATATTAACTGATTTAACTTTTAAATCAATGGAATTATTCATTATTTTAAAATACATAGCTCGGTATATTTTTTTATTCCAAGGAGGGGGAGGCTCTTTGAATTTAAAATTTAATATTGTTTCATTAAATTCATAATAAAACTAGGCGGCACCCAATTTTCATAAAAAATGAATAATTGAAGATAACATTTTTTTCCATAAACAGTAATTTTAAAAATATCTTCAGAGAAATCATAATATCGCTTGTTGAATGTATTAATTATATTAGTGGAATATACTTAATATATCCGACAATGAAGAAAATACTATTTCATTAAAAATATCAGTTAATGTTTTTTAGTATTCTATAGCGACTAATGGCTTTCCAACCTATTAATCCAGATATAATAAAAAATATGATGTAAGACTGATTAAAATCTTTCTTTTATTAAACGTTTTTATGAGCTTCACCTATATAAATGTCTGTATCTAACGGAATCTTCGAACTCGATTCACGGGCTCTTCAGAACGTCGAATTAAATCCAAATTTTGCACACTTCTCAAGGACCTATAGCAATATAATAATTTAATATCTTTGTCTCCTTATTCTTACCAGGATCTTCGTGATATGCGATTTTTCATATCCAAAGACTCGGTTGTGTCTTGTGCCAAGTACTAAGGCGTGTATGAAGGCATTCCTTGCTTAATCTTTGAGACACGCAGGTGACTATCGGCAGGATCAACTGGAGAGTTTCCTATATTTTGCAACCAAAATATATAATTATATTATTGGCGCGACAGACTCATAAAGAAGTCCTTGGCCTTCTCAACCGCTCTACCCCAATCGTCCCGATCGCCTGCTCGAGTGATGGAGACCTTCCTCAGCCTCAGATCTTCACAGACGGCATCCTTCCATCTAGATTTGGGCCTTCCTCGAAGTCTTAATCCATCCGGATTTCCTTTATACAGCTTTTTAGCTGTTCTTTCTTCGCCCATCCTATATAAGTGGCCCAGCCACTTGATGCGTTGAATCCTGATGAAGCTCGATATCATTAGGTCTCCATATAACTCACTTAGCTCCTTGTTCCTTCTGATATTGAGTTGGTCGTTTTCTCGAACTGGGCCGAATATTTGTCGAAGAACTCTCCTTTCGAATCTATTCAGCTTTTCCACGCCGGATTTATTCAGTGCGAGGGTTTCACCAGCGTATGTCACTACTGGCCTAATCACGGTTTTATATATTATCAGCTTGGACTTTAGGCTAAGGAGCTTACTTCTCAGGAGCTTTGATATTCCAAAACATGCTTTATTACCTAATACTATCCTGGCTCTGATTTCCTCTTCCTCATCCAAATTCTCATTTATACGGCTTCCTAAATACTGGAAACTTGACACTCGTTGGAAAGTGTGAAAAATATATAATTGTTTAAAAACTATAAAACATGCTTCTATAGAAAACATAACTAAGAAGTAGATAGTAATTTTCAATAAGGTTAAAACATGACTGGAGTAATGAACAAAAAAAATAATTTTATCATAAAAAAAAAGTGTGAGATGCTTTTTAAGATATTTTAATAATGACGAAACTTTTACCAATATCAGTCAATAAACTATTTACAATAATTATCATCAAAAACATTTTTTTACGCTAAAATGAATCTGTTTGTCC
The DNA here is from genome assembly GCA_964056705.1 of Troilus luridus. Taxonomy (NCBI): domain Eukaryota; kingdom Metazoa; phylum Arthropoda; class Insecta; order Hemiptera; family Pentatomidae; genus Troilus; species Troilus luridus. Next base: position 55,210,739 of record OZ057417.1, on the reverse strand, counting down.
ATGACTCTGTTCTAATTTCAAACATATTTTTTTTATAAATTAAGGTAATTATTTCGGAGTTGAGTCGAAACAAGTTTTAATTTATCATTCGCTCCCATTTTAATATTTACAAAAATTAGAAGATATCACGAGATTTAGTATGGAGTAGAGAATGTAATTATGGTAAATGCTTATACTTGATCAATCATTTCATCTAGAAATGAATGTTTCAACAAAAATAAATCATCTATACTTCGAAATGTTAGTTGAAACTTTTATTTCTTGATGAAATGATTATTGAAATCTACTCATTACCCATAATTACATTATCTTTTCCAAACCAAAGCTCACGATAACTTGTATTTTTGGAAAATATGAAACGATTAAACAGATAAAACTTGTAACTCAACTCGAAGCGGTAACTTGCGGTATAGGAACCTTAATTGTATATATTAAATAACAGATTCATTGGTATATAAGAACCGATAAATGCGGTAGGGCAAGAAGTAGATAGTATATTTGAACAGGGTCTGTAATGGTTTACTAACACCATTCTTTGTGATTTATGTGAAAACTGGATTTCATTTAAGAACAACAAATATAAATTCTATTTCAGAGATTATGTATATTTAAAAATTTAATTTTCCCGACTTTCACGAGATATTTGTTGAAATGCTTTGAATTCAGTTGTGTTTGCTATTCTCTCTTTCTTTGCTCTGAAGGCCGATGTTTGTTTAGCTTTGCTTCCATCCGAGGCCCCACATTTAAAAAAAGTTTATTTCTCCCGCTTACTTCCTTCCTGTTATTTACTTTACTTCTCAATCAGGAAACAATAATAAACATCTAAAAACAATAAAAGGCTGAGGTAATCCGAAGGTTCGATGCCGATATCTCCAATCGCTGCTTACGAATTTTCTTCCGCGGATTACCATTTAAAATCAGTAACAACACCCTCAACGTGATTTTCCCACCTACGCTTTGGTCTACCCCTCGAACTTACACTACCCGGTTGATAGCAATTATCTGTTTAAGAATTCGTTCGTAAAAAGCCCCAAAACTCTAAAAGCCCTCCGCGTTGTTATTAATTTGATATTATTTATAACTCCAATTTTATTAACCGACTGCATGTCCTGCAATTCCGCACTGTATATTTTCCAGTGGATTATTTTTTTGGACGAATATTTTACGCATTAACTTATTTCTGAACAGTTAGTGGCCACGCCCATACAGAGAAGTTCGAAGGATTATAGTTGTATGAATTCTAATTTTAAATTTCAGAACAAACAGACTGAAAAATAACAATCATTTTCCTGACTTTATTCGTGCCTTTATTTCCTCTTAAGTTTTTTTTTTCTGGTTATCATTTACTGTGAGTACTTTAACTTCTAGACATGTACAAATGAGTATCCTCCTATGTATAGGGATAATTCATATCCCCACAGTTGAGGTCTGTCAGGAGATAACAAAAAAATCGGAGGGGTCACATGAGGTGTAGTGGTTAGCATAACATCTATGCCAAAGGTTGCAGGTTCGAAGCTCGGGAGGTGGCTTTAGATTTTTTTAAATCCTTCATTATGACGTCTTTCTGAGTGGATGTAAAGTGGTGATCCTGAGCCTAAAAGGTGTCAAGTTCTGTCAAAGTCCCCTCTCCTAATTATACCTTGATAGTTCTTAGGTTCAGTACTTGGTAGAGACTGTACTGTTTCTATGACAAAGGTTGTGCAGGAAGGTGATTTGTCCGAGATCACGCTCAACCGCTTGATTTTCCTCCTATTTCTGGTATCCATTTAATAAAGGGTGAGTGTGTTCTAGGGAGAACCCAGATCCCAGAGGATCCATTAATAACATATCAAATAAATTCTGCCTATAACACTTACCTTCTTGTTCATATTAATGCAAATTGAAATATATAACAAATAATTCAAATGAGACTAGTGAGAAGAGGAGGTTGGTTTCATGCAGACCGGCTAATACACAAGTTCCCAGTTTTCTTACTAACCTATCTATGAATCCGTCAGTTTGATTGGCCAAAGAGGTATAACCTCTTAAATTACAATGAGATATAAACATAAATAGTTAACTATCGTTCCATGTTCAACGTTGCCTCAACAGGAATTTATGTAAAAAAATGTTGGTTTATATCCTTTGAGAGGAAGAGGAACGTGGAGAAAGACATTGGTACTTGGAAATTGCGTTAGGATTACAGATGTAGCTCTCCCTGAAGAGCCGTGAAGTTGCAGAAGAGGACTGATATGTATTCAGGAGGACACTTCTACAGCCACCTGCTCCTCCGGGCTCAGGCCCTTTAGCTTATCCTGGAATGTCTTCATAGCGAATTTATTTGTAAATTTACCTCTGCCAAGCAATGTTTTTCTTTAGAGCATAGTTGGAAAAGTGGTATTCTAGAATATTCAATTAACTGCTATGGCTAATTAACCATAGTAATAATATTAATAAAATATAAGCTTGATAAAGCAAAGGTTTTGCCGTTAGTCATATCCGCAAGTGGACTGATTCTGGAAATGGCGGTATCATAAAAGAATGGAACTAAATTATAATATTCTTGAATAAACGCAGGAATCAATGTTACTCGGAGTATCGTTAGAAAAGTGATATACTTTACAAATTAATTTTTCTAGTCTCACCCTTGACTTATGTCCGTGTAGATGTATTCTCCGGCAGAAGCCAAGAAAAAGAATGAATAAAATATATAAAAACCTGTATCATCCAATACAACCCATATAAGGTCTTGAGTTCAGTGCTTGGCAGGGACTGTACTCTAGGAAAATGGTTGTGCAGGGAGGTGATTTATCCGATAACACGCTCAAGCGCCAGATTTCCCCCAATTTAGGGTACCCACTTTACAGAGGCTGGGTGACCCCTAAGAGGGTGTCCAGATCCCACATAGTCATACCCCGCTTTTAACAAAATAAACTATCTGTCACAGCTGGGTTTGAGCCTTGGACCTTCGGCGGGGCTAACCAGCTTCTACAAGCTGAGCTACCATACTCCCGTAAAATAACAATAATAACATTATTTACTCTGGGGCAACTGCCCCTAAAGAATACTATACCATTAACAAAAAGTAGCTTAAACGGAGACTTAAAGAAATTATAAATGATTTAACTTTTAACAATAACATCTCAAGGAAAGAATAAAAATATCGCAACAAGGTCCACAGAACTAGTGAGTCAATGTTTAAAAATATATTAATTTTGGAAAAAATGCAAACAATTATTATAGGTGTAATTTTTTTTTTAATAATGTTTTTACTTATTTTATTGAGTTGTATTTTAGCAAAATGCCATTTTAAATAATTATATACAGCTACTGATTTTAATTGTCGTAACGCTTCTGAACGTTTTCCTATAATCTAAATTTAGCTCTTAATACATTGTCGAACTTTTATTAAATGACTGTCCAAAAGAATGCAATACTTGCTTTTATTTACGGAAACAAGAAACTCTCCTCTTTATAAGGAGACTAAAGATCAAGGCCGTATCGGATGAACTAGAGATCAAACAGAGCTTCATTTTGTTCGTCTGGCTCAAGCTAGCGTCGTTTTTCATTTCTCGCACTGTTCCTTATAAAAAAATAAAGATATGTATAATAATAACCTTTATGTGTTCATAAAATATAATAAACATATACAAAGCGTACTATTTTTTTCATATACCTATAGGAGAAATTTTATGGACAGATGAAGCTGCCTTCACAAGAAGAGGTATCTTCAATCAGAAAAATAATCATCTTTGGTTGCATGAAAATCCCCATGCGATTCGTTAGCATCATTTTCAGCACGAGTTTACTGCAATGTGGGGTTCGGGATAATAGACAATATTTTAATAGCCCTGCATTTCTTACCACCTCGACTCATTGCGGACACATTTTTGGAATTTCTTTACAATGATTACCACGATTTAGTTGAAGATATTCCACTACAACTGAGCAGGAACATGTAGTTTCAATTAGATGGTTGTCCTGCACATTACGGAAGAGCTCCACGACAATGGCTAAATGCCTATTATCCTAATCAATGGATTGGCCGTGCAGGGCCAGTGGCTTGGCTTGGCCTCCTCGCTCTCCAGACCTGACACCACTGGATTTTTTCGTTTGGGGTGACATTAAACAAAAAGTCTATGCAAGGCCAGTGAATGACCTTAATTCTTTAGGAAGAAGGATAATTGAGACTTCTGAAACAATAACACATATCCAGAGGCCCGTTCTGCTACTGCTGCTGTTTAAGAAAGATGCCGAGCCTGTCTGAATGCTCAAGGAAATCACTTTGAACATTTAATATGAATGTTAATGGTTTACATTTAATAAATAAAGTAGTTGGAACAAATAATACGTTTTATTTATTTACTATGCCTAAATAATTCATATCAATGATTAGATGTGAATGTTTCCTAAACATAGCGTTTGCGGACATACCTTCATAGGAATTTTTTTCTTGTTTTGAGGTCCTTAGTCCAAATTTCAGTTTGGCAATTTAACCCTGAAACACCCTGTATATAAAAAGGTAGAAAGAGGCGACGTATACACCTAGGTGCTTTTAGATAACAAAAAAAAAATGTACCGTTAAAAAATTATTGAAGCAATTAATAGAGTAGAAAAATAAATTCCATTATACAATAAATAGTATCACTTTTTTTTATTCTCATTTATTCCACCCAAGCAGAGGATTATCACTGCAATATTTATCCCAAGGGCCCACAAATAAATAGGGCTATGGCTTCTACCGAATGTGTATTTATTTATTTTTATTGATAAACTAAAAATATCAATTTTATCCGCAGTGATTCAGAATATAAATTCACTGATAAGGAAGTTCTCTGTAGGTTAATGTGCCTACGGTATCACTGGTTTATAGCAGTCCCTGCTGACTAAACAAACATTTAAAAAAAAAAGCAAAAAGAATATCATGAAGGTAGTATTTAAAGTATATGCCACTAAATGAGTTACTTTATATTCTGAGCAACGTTTAATTGTCGATATAAATAAGCAAATTACTAGTTAAGGGCTTTATCATTATATTAATCAATTAATTCATATTGTATAAAGAAGTTAAATCCTCGGAAATCTAAAATGAATTAATACACCATAGGCTATTTAACTTAAGAAAGATTTAGAAATGTTGAACATCAAAGAATCTCATCATGTTTGAATGAAATGAATTCAATAGTGAAAATTGTGGAAAGGTTTCAGGATAAAGAAAGACCAGAGAAGGTTAGACTAAGTTCCACAGAGAGTCAAAAGAAACTTTCCAGTAAAGGCATTAAGGAATATTGGAGACAGAGAAAACTTCAGCAGAAGAAAAATAAAGATATACCGTGATCTGAAGTGGTCAATACGAACAAGCGCGAAGACTCCCGCTGTATCTGACGTTAGCCTGACAAGCCAACAGTTGTGCAATGAAGTGATTTGCCCTAGATCACGCCCAACCTTTAGGCCTTTCTCCTAATTAAGGGTATCCACATTATAGAAGTGAGCCACAAAAAGGCTTCCAGATCACAATGAGTCGATCCACTAATAACCAAATAAACAATGAATAAATTGATCTGTCAGACAGCCGGTTTCGAACCCGGGCCTATTGCCAGTAACTGTGCGCTATTATACTATTTCCAACTTTTTTTTTTTGTAATAGAGTCTAATCAAAACAATAAATAAATAAGGGGTCACCTGCGGTCTATTGGTTAGCATAACAAACTATTAAGCCCAAGATCGCGGGTTCGTAGCTCGGCAGGTGGCCGTAGGATTTTTTAAGATTTAAAAAATCTTTGGTAATTCCTTCCTTAGGGAGGGACTTAAAACGGGGGTCCCGGGCCTGTACGGTGTCAGGTACTCGTTAAAGATCTCTATCCTAATGATATCTTGATAGGAAAAATTAGAGCTCCCACTGTAGCATCGTCCGATTAGCCATAGCAGCATAAAGTATTATGTAACGTTAAATAAACAAACAAACAACCTCCTATGACCAAGATCGCGGGTTCGTAGTCCGGCAGGTGGCCTTTTAAATTTTTAAAGGTAGTAAAAAATCATAGTTATGGCGTCCTTCGGAAGATACAGTTATGGATCCCCAGTCTGTGTGGTGTCATTTACTTAAGATTATTACGTAAGATCCCTGTCCTAATTTTTAAGACGAACTTTAGGACTCCCACTGTGGTATCGTCTGATTAACCATAGTAGCGTAAGGTTATGTTAAATAATTTTAACCGTGATTTTAATCGTGATTTTTGTCAAACACGAGTAGCAACATCTACATAATATCCGTTGAATTTGTGATACTGTTGGGGGGGGGGGGGGGGGGGGGTTCTATTGTTTCTTGGTACACAATATTTCGAAAGCTCGCTAGCCGAGTCCCGGCAGAAGGGTCCATCTTGTGATGTATTTCCATCAAAACAATGAGAGAGCAACATTTGTTATGCAGATTCGTCGTAGCTGAAGGCCAATGCTACAAAGGGAGCCCGAATCTTATGTTAGATTTAATATGCGATATCTTTATCCAATATTTAGTAAAGACATTTATATTTATTTAAAAGTAATAATAATAAATTTTATTTTATAAGCCATGAAGGGTACCCCATGTCCCCCTAAGTTGCTAGTTAAAGTTTTAGTAGAGGTGCATTCATATTATTATAGAAATTGGAGTTCAGCTTAGTACTTATTTTCTACCCCTCCCCAACGTGCCTATCGAAATATACGACCAACATTGACTAAGTGGGTACTTATATTTCAATAGATATTGAACAATATTAGTCTCTATCACCCCATTTTCAAGTGTGATCCTATTATAATAGCCCTGAAGAACACCTGCAATGTGGGTCGAAACGTCGGCTTCCAAATAAACAGTTCTCCCTATATAAGAGAATTTTTTTACCCCCACCCGGATCATTTTCTTCCTCATATATACATAAGGTCAAATAATATTATTCAACATCTATTGAAATATAAGTAACCACTTAGTATTATTTTGAGTACCCTGGTATATGAGTCTTTGGTATTTAATTGGGAGGTTAGAACGTGTTGAAGTAGTCTGAAACGTCGAGCGGTTTCTTGTTTTTTCAGTCTATTATGAGGATTCAAGGTTAATCATTTGTCGAGATGCAACCCTAAGTGTGGGATCTGTTCTACAGGCACCAGTGGGATATTATTAAAGGATACTGAAGGACAGGAAGTCATTGGTTTACGACGTAAGGTAAAAGTGATTTGATGCGATTTTTGAGAATTTATTTTAATTCTCCAGTTTTGACACCATTCTTAAAGATCAGTGATATGGGATTGGAGGCTTTGGGATACAATAACTGGATTGGTGTTGACTGATAATACGAGTACACATGTATCATCAGCATACGTGGTAAGGATATTATTAGGATGAGTTGGGATGTCAGGTGTATAAACTGTATAAAGGATTGGGCCGAGGATACTACCTTGAGGAGAATTAAATATAATAGAACTTTTGATTAATGAATGAAAAAAATTAGTAAAAAAAACAACATAATTTAACGCCACTCTATCCTCCAAATGACTAATAGGACGATGCTACAGTGGGATTCTTAAAGTTTGCCTATTCAGGTATAATTAGGGTCTGTAACGTGTATCTGACACCATACTCGGGACATTTTACGCCTCTTCTTAAGGACGGCATAACTAAGGATTTGTTTACTTCCTTTTAAAAAAGTTTATCAATAATTCAATACTTTACCATCCAAGCAATTTGATTTTGTTACTATTCGAACCAAATCAAGCACGCAAATGTCGTTAATTCGAGTCTTTGAAATTACAAGTGATACATTTTTTTCTCACAAAAACGAATGCAAAATTACGAATATTTTATTGAATCCATTCATCAAAGTTTTTTTCGGGTTTCGACCGTTTCGTCAAATTCTTTATCTATGTTTCGATTAGTTAACAAACGGTGGGCGACTTGTAAGAAATATATAGGTTTATTAAGATATTGAACGTTATATTATGGATGTGCGAGAGATATAGAAGAGAGATTCTTATGACTTATTGCTATTGACTAACATTATAAATTATTGACTATGGATTACATCTAACTTAGAGACTACTCTCTCACATACTATAACTAACAACTACATTCCTACTCCCTAGTTTCCTACCTCTTATCTTCTCTCTATCCTAATCTTAGAGCTAGTACATATGCACGCAAAAGAAGAGGTGAGGACAAGGAAGTGTACATTTCTGACAACACGGAAGCAGTGGAAACTTCCTTGTTGTAAATCCAATTTATAAACAATGTACTTCAGGTCGTTGAAACTACCCTCCCATAACATAACTGCTAGACATAATGCTAGCTTCCTCAGGGCTTAATCTGAAATTAAGTCCTAATGGAGCTAGCATTATGTCTACCGAAACGTTGATGAAGAATTTGACGTCACGGTCTATACCCGAAGATACCATTGATGAATGAATTAATAATGTTGACTGTGACAAGAGAGATTTTTTTTTTCGTTACTCTGCATTTGAACATCATCGAGATAGTTTCATATTCGACTTTTTGACTGGGTCATTCAGCTAAAGGTTAATGAATAAAACCGGGTCAATCAAATAATATAGAAACGAACTATAAACCTAGCGTAGATATCGTATCTCTTGGAATCGCTATGATCAGTTTTCCCAACAAGGCAGACCAGATCACCTCCCCGTGGAGAAGTTCAGATGCAGGGTATTTACCCACGGCCTGCCAGTGATGGAACACCATTCCCATTGTTCCAGGCTAAGCCTACGGGTTAAATCGCCCGTTTATTGCCTGAATTCATCACAGGCAGGATTCCATCGTCAAGTCGTTCGTTGCTCTCGTGTCCTCAAAAAACTTCAATACTTCCAAAGCAAGCTTTGTTAAATAAATCGATAAATTAATATATTATAATTTACAAGTATCCTTGTTGCTGTTAAGTATTAAAAAATAAATACCTGTACTACTACAACCCATGAAGGATTTTGGATTCAGTATACAGTAGAGACTGTATTATTTCTAGTACAACGGTTGTGCAAGGAAGTGATTTGTCCTAGATTTTCCCCCTTATTTTGGGTATCCACTTTATAGGGGCTGGGTGAACTCCGGGAGGGTCCTAAATCCCATAGAATCCATTTCCGGTCGCTAAAAGATTAAATAAAATTCTGACAGCGAGCGGGATTTGAACCTTCAGCATGGCTATCAGTGCTCTACCGCTCAGCCCCCTTAAAATTAATTAAATAGTATTATTATTGAAATTTTAATGTTATTTAAATATATTTATCTTATATCTTTTTAATATATTTTATTACGTCCAAACTCATATAAGCCGCCGGCTTCAGAATGTATGATTAAGCGATGGAATCAGTGGAATCAAGAAGGAAGTATTGTTTTTTTTCTTATATGTAAAAATGGGAATTTTTCGTATCTTTCGTATTACACAGGCAGATATTATCATTTTATTTTAGTTTTAAAACATCTTATTTTATAATTATTGAGATTACTCTTGGAGATTAATTCAACCTATACTTTAATTTTCATTTTGTATTATATACATTTGAAATTATTGAAAAATAAATTATTTTTAGGAGTTGATACATATTATCTGATATCAATAAGGGAGAAAATGGTCCGAGTGTAGGTCAGAAAAAATCTCTTAAATAGTAACTATTTAAAAGAATTTTATCTTATTTATATTAAAATTTATAAAACAATCTGACAGAGTTTTTTTTTTGTTCTTTCTTGGTCATTATGTAGAGCATTTAGTTGCTGATCTGATAATTTAATCTGTTGAAAGCTAAAAAAATCGACCCTTTGGGATCTGCACCCTCCTGGGGCTCGCCAAGCCTCTATAAACTGGGTACCCAAAAAAAGGGGGAAAATCGGGTGGTTGAGCGTGATTTAGGACAAATTAGCTCCCTGCTCAAGGTTTGGTTAAGAAGCAGTACTTACTATTCAATGAACTGCGCCCAATACCCTTCATGGGTTATAGCGGTACAAGGATGTTTACTTATATGAAACTGATGAAGTAAAAAAAAATTTAATTGGGTAATTAATCTGTTTATTAGGCAGGAAACAAATAAATAAATTAAAATTAAAAAAAATCTTTATTTAGTGACACTCCCCAAATCACTTAGGGGAATTTCACTAAATAAAGTGTCAATAATTTTATTAAGTTTTATTTTGTATAGGTATTCTAAAAGTGGTATTTTAGATGTCACTGGAATGTATATGCTAACTAAGTAATAAAAATCATTACAAGTCGTAAATGACTAATAAGAAAAAGAATAAAATAATTCCCTATCATTAAAATAATTGATGAGTTAACTGCTTTGGGCTTGAAGGTCTTCTATTGATAGACCAGTCTTGGTTGTAATCGGACAGCTGAGTGGGCTAGTGGGAATAATATACAATACTTAAATGTTACTAATGCATTAATATAATATGATATTATTAATTTTATATAAATATATATCATTAATCACAAATGTTGACAACAATATATTAAATAATTATAGGTTAGAAAATCAATACACTCGCTCACATATTGGGTCGTTTCATGTCGGATATTCCGTTTTTATAATTTCTATAATTCAAAATAGAATTAGTTCTACTAGTTAATCTTCTCCATTTTTGATAATAATTAATACCACTACCATTGAGCGAACATTGTTTAGTATGCCATCACATCTGACCATGGAAACAAGCGAAGTTGGTGTATTTTTTTATGAGTTTAAACATGGACACTCAGCAGTTCAATCCGCAAGAAACATTTTTGAGCTGGTGGGATAGATTAATTAATAAATTTATTTTCCTTTTATACCCCTTCACATCAACATGGTACTACACGGATATTGACATGACAAAAAAAAATATCCTGCATTGGATTATCGGAACCTATCCTTCCGATACTCGTACACTACAACGCCATACCTGTTTCACAACAGACAGTGATGAAACTGAACGAGCTGGGTTACGAAGTCCTCCCACAACCACCTTATCAGCCAGACCTACCTACAACATATTTCCATCTGTTCAGAAATTTGGATAGCTTCCTTAAGGGTAAAATTTTTGTAAATGATTCTCAAGTCGAAAACGCATTTTCAGAGTTTATTTCATCGCAAAACCACGATTTTTTTCAGTTCGATAGCACATTAGGAAAAATGTAATTGAAAACGGACATTTCACATAAAAAGACCCAATATAATGAATTTATTGAGGGTGTCTAGAATGTATTTATTTATACTGTAAATATTTATTCATACCCTCATAATTTATATTTTAATGTTTGCTTTAATTTCTCTGTTTTAGGTATGTTGATGAAGAAATCTTTTGATGCCTACTTTATCTATCTGTAGTAGGTATAATGTAAGTTTCTTTATTGTTATCATTTTATTTATTGTATATCTCGACGAAACAAATCCATAGTGTCTAATGTGATAAATTTCACATCTATAGCGTATTCATTATGATTGATAATTAATAAAAAAATCACTTGGAGTCATCTGTAACGAACAAAAACAACGTTGCTTTAAAAATCATATATACTTAACAATTTGAAAATGGCAATTTTTCAGCTTCTTTCGTATTTTACAGACAGATATTATAATTTTATTTTTTATTTTTAAAACATCTTATTTTATAATTATTGATATTACTCTTAAAGGTTAATTCAACCTATACTTTAATTTTCATTTTGTATTATATGCATTTGACAGCTTTTGTTATTTTTTTTTTAGTATACTGCATAGAATTCTGCACCTTATTTGAGACTAGATATAGCCCTATAACAATTAAAACACATTTTTAATATTCGATCCCTATACTTTTAATAAATTATTGAAGTAATTAACTGAAACAAACAATAATTAACAGCCTAAATAACGAAAAAAGAGTTATTATTGTATTAGGGGGAACATATCTTTGTCGTTGAAAATCGCATGTATTTATATGCACGTGTATATATTGTTTTTTTTATAGACTGTTTTAGATATAAGTTATTCAGGTTCTTGAGGTTCAGTCAATAAATACAAAACTATATTTTGGCGACGTAACAATGAAATCTCGTTTATTTTTCTCATATATAGTAGGTAAATATGGACATTATGATCACAATTATGCACCAGACTTACGATTTTACGTATGATAATAGTCTGAATATAAAATTGACATTTATTTATATATTATATTTAGACAAATGTCACACTATTCTCACTAATGTAAGTTCTCACTCGGAGCCGACTCCATAGCATGGAAATGTGGTACCTGAGGAAAATAGAGGGGAAGACCAAGAGAGACCGGATAGAAAACAAGACGATAAGGACTCCACTCAAAATTGAATCACTTAATCAGATAATCGAGGAAGGACAGCTTCGATGGTTAGGGCATGTAATGAGGATGGATGACTGCCCGGCAGCGAAGAAAGTTATAAAGGTTAAGCCAACAGGAAAAAGACCCAGAGGAAGGCCGATAGTGACCTGGAAGAATAACCTCCAAAATATCCTCAAAAAAGGATTGAATGGGCGACAGCCAGGAGAGCAGCTCTTGACAGAGACAGGTCCTTATGCAAAATCTCTAGACCGAAAGGTAGAAGAGATGTCAGAATAAGAAGAAGAAGATTAAGACAAATACGAAAAAGATAATTTTAATGCATAAATTGAAATTACGAATTGATGACGAAATATTTTCACAACATTGTTCACAATATAACAGTTTAAATATTGTATTTATTTACATATCTATTGTTAATTATGGAGCCAAATATTATAAAAGTTGTGCGGGTACGTTGTGAAAATTAATTTATTTGCGAAATTCCATTTTTTTTAACAAGGAATATTTCAATATCCACAAGATGCCAATTTTTATTGTTTTGTTTTTTACTGTTTTTCTTTATTGCAAGATCTTTAGTTTCGACGAAGTAATATATTTTTTTATAATTGTAAATTTTTGTTTTTTCAAAACAAAATCTTTCGTTGTAGGTTGTGTACGAATCACTAACTTTAGAAAGACATCTACTACACTCTGCTAAATTTTAAGAGGGGAAAAAAAGATGGCCTTGTCCTGGTCTAGTAAACAAAATCTGCAGTAAACAAAATATTGAAGACGTCAAATCTGTGCTATCTTGCATTCAAGTGTCCTTTCTTTTGTAAAATTTTCCTTTTGTCTCTGGTTAAAGTTAAAAGTTCTAAAAACAAAAATTTCTGAAGTTGGACTAGCTGCCTTCCTGCAGTTAGCGATTCATACGTTGCCAAAGTTTAAAAGTCGGTTCTAAAATTGAAAAATTGAATCTAGGCCAAATTTATTCTTAGCTTAGAGATTTACTTTTCCTTGTCAGGTTGGTAGCATTGCACTGGGAACTCAAAATAATGAAGAACAGTCGGCGAGATTAATATTAGTGAAAATAATTAAAGCAATATTTATTTAAAGGAAAATTTAAATACATAAAGTATGTTTATATTATTTATTAAGAAAAATAAAAATTACAAACACAAAAAAGGAATAACATATACGTGACAGACGTACAACAAGCCTCTTTCATTGAAATGGTCACCATGGTAACAGCTGGGATATAATAACCGGGGAAGTTTTTCCCTACTTGTTCGCATGCGCGAGCGGTTACATTTTGCAACCGTTATATTTTTAACACCTGATTTCTTCTATGTTCATTCTTGTTTGCTGAGTTTTGTTTGTTGCTGATTTATTGTTTGTTTGCTGATTTGTTCTAGACTCATTGTTGTTATTATTTTATTTATTTATTTAATTATTATTAGATTTGTTGTCATTATTTCGCTAATTTTTGTGCTACGAAAATGAGTCTTTGGGATCTGACAAAAGCAGAAGAAGAAGCAATTGTATTTTTCCAGGAGCGAAAAATTTTACCAATTTTCCACCGAAATCCGATTAACCACTTTCTTTTTTAATAAATTATTTGGATTTTTCATTATTTTCATATTTCATCATTTTTATTTTTCATTTTTTCATTATTTTGATTGTTCGTGATATATTCCATTATTTATTTCTATATTATCCATTATTTTAATTGTTCATGATATATTCCATTTGTAAATAAATTATTTTGATTTCTACTTGTTGATGATTATTTAAAAATTTTAAAATTCTAACCCCAATAAATAGGTTTAAAAACATGCAAGATAAATGTTTTAGAAATATAATGGTTACAAAATTAACCGCTCGCGTATGCGAACAAGTAGGGAAAAATAACTGCGGTGGCGTTAACGCACAAGTACCATATATATATTTTTTTTTTTCATTCTGTTGACATACTTAATCAACCTAAAACTGTGGCATTCATACAGTTACATATATCTGGCGTGTAGAAAACTAACATATTAGAAAACAAATTAGTTGTAACAATAAAGCACGTAATGAATTATATTATAAGTAATTATTACATGCACATAGAATCGATTACTTAGTTCACCGGCTGTGCGGTTAACTAATTTACATACATTAACAACAGAGAGCGATATATATTTAACTGCAACGGCAGCTGTGGTCTTGTGCATACTAACTGCACGTGTATCAATTCACTAATAATAAATTTTAATTATATCTATATTACCTTCAATACTTAGTGTCCTTGATGTAATTAATTTCTTGTGAAGGAAATGAGATTGACGGGGTGATAAAAATGAAACTTACCATAATTGTATTTTTTATTTTACGTATGCTATGTAGATACGACTCTCATTGCAGATATTCTTGAAAATATAGTATGTTAGAGATATAGATATTATAAATATAATTAGGCGAGAATATGATTGAGATAGTTTGGTTAAAAAAAATATTGTTATTAACACGACAAACATAATTAATTAAGTAAAATGTAAAAACGTAAATGAGTAGCTCGGAGTATTATCTACAAAATATGGATGAAGGGGGATATAAAATGTATAATAAAATTATATTTTATTATATTATAATAATGAATGTAAATGTCTTAATAAGTGGGAGCGAAGTGGCTCAGTGGTAGAGCACTGAGTTGCCATGCCGGAAATCCTGGTTCAAATCCCGCTGCAGGCAGTTACGTTTATTTAGTCTGTTTGCGGTGGGCGATGGATCATATGGGATCTAGGACCCTCCTGGGACTCACCCAGGCTCTATAGGATATTAAAAAAATAGGGTACTCAAAATAAGGGGGGGAAACCTGGCGGTTGAGCGTGACCTAGGACAAGTCACCTCCTTGCAGAACCGTTGTCCATGAAACAGTACAGTCTCTACCATGTACTGAAACCCCAGACTCGTTCACGGGTCGTAGTTGTACAGGGGTATAACAATGAATAGATGGCACATCCAGTTCTCTCCGGATGGCATTGAAGGACGTTCATCACATAGAAATGAAACTCAGAATGATCAAGGCTTTCGAGAAAGACCAAAAAATAATAGCTGTTTTTTATCATAACTTGTCATAATTTAATTAATGACATATATATTCAACAGCAATATTGGCAATAATAACTTTTAATAATATTTAGTTTGTATCACTACAACCTATGAAGTTTTAGGTTCTGTACATAGTGGAGACTGTGCTGTTTGCAGAATAGCGGCTGTGCAGGGAGCTGATTTTTCACGCTCAACCACCAGGTTTTTCCTCAATTAAGGGTACCTACTTAATTGAGATTAGAGGGTCTGTAGATCCCACAGGGTTCTTACATGACCCAAAACAGATAATTAATTTATCTGCCATAGTCAGATTAGAACCTTGTACATTAATTACAGCAATTCAGCGCTCCTCGCGTTCAGGAACGAGGTACCCATATCAAAAGCATTAAATAAAAATTACTATTATTATCTCCAACTTATTGTTATATCCAACTTTTTTTTTACTCTCATTTGTCTTTATACTTTATAATAATATACTTTAAAATATATTGGTAAACTTATTCTTATTCTATATTATTTCTCTTTTGTGTTTTTAAGATGAATAAAGCAGAATACATTTGTACTTTTTTCCTGCTGGGTTTACTGTTAAACATATCGCTTTTTGCAATTTGTTTTATAATATAGTGAACTATAGTATACTTCACATGAATAAGGAATCAAGATTCTTAAAGTACATATAATTAGAAAGCGCATACCAAGGTCCCAAATAGAAAAAGCATGATGGATTTTAAGAGACAGGGAATTCCACTATATTGCGTCACGGGAAGTTCTAAACGAGTCAGATGGGTCTCAGGGGTAAAAGGTCAGAATTAAAACCATCGTCAGTTAATTATTCCCAGCTTAGAACTGTCTTTGGAAGAGAAGACAGTAATTCCCTGGAGAAGGGAAGAGAGGTAGATATATATACTGGAGTATTGGAGTATTCCAGAGGGCCTCCAGCCAGCCCCTCAGAGGAACCATCTGTTATTGTTCATTGGCCATGGATAATAGGAACAAACTTTGTTAATTGTAACTCCTGCTTAGTCTCAGCTGCCCCTTCTATCTTCCTCCATGGATCCTCCTCTGTATCTTGGGCTGGGTAACTGTTGTCTGATGTCTATAAATAGATAATGTAGTTCTGCATTTTCCTTTGAAAAACTAGCACTTTCAAATTTAAATATTATAATTCATTTATCCAAATTTTATTTGCCGTTTGGTTTACTCATAGCAGACATAAGTGCCCGGTGGACAGCTCACCTTAATAATATGTAATAAAACAAGTGAAAGAAAAACTGGTACCATGTGGCATTAAAATAAAAATATAAACCAAAAACCAAGGAATTACAATAACTAATGATAAAAATAATAACGAATTATATATATGTTATCTAATATATGTATATGTGTGTATGTAATACTTTACTTTGCAGCAATATTTCAATTATTCATTAATCACACAAGCATGCATATATGTATAAGCTATGCATATGTCTAAGAAAAATACCTGTTAATATGTATAATGTTTATATAAATAATATAAATTTTATATTGTATTATATTTTAAAGTTTATATAATATATATAAATATGTATAACATTTTAATATGATTAACTTTATATAAGTACTTATCTTTCTATTATATGTTTAATATGTTAATATGTTTCTATTATATGTTTAATATAATTAATTTTAATATATAACAATATCTTTATTAAGTACTAAAGTAACAAGAATGCATATATGTAATTATGTAGATAATGTAAATATGTATGTTCTCTAGTGGTGAGGGCAATAATAACAATCTGTAGTTGTTTGCCTTTAAAATAAAACAACAACAATGAATTTTATTTATAACCAGCGAACCGCCCTTCGCACAGGTAGTAGGGCATATTATGCCTACATGTTTTGTCTGTCCTAGGATCGCACCAAGTTGATCCGTCGAATATATGGATTAGATTTAAATGTAGCTTATGACTACACTACCTAAAGTATCTTAAAGTATTATTCCTTAAAAGATAGACTTATGCCATCAAGGACTTTTCTGTAGATCTATAAAAGAGGAATATTCCACCATGCATTGTTTTGTTGTATCTCAAAGGGATAAGGCAGCGTCTTCGATGAAACCTCCCAGACGTCTAAACTTTTTCCAACAATTATCGTATTCCAAACATTTTACACAAAACCTTGACAAATTCCTTATACCCAAACCTTCTTCATAAAACGCCCATTTTTTTTGTCATTGGTGAACATCCATGAAAATCCGTGCAGTAGTTATTGAGTTTATTGCCAACAGACAGACAGACGCGGCGGAGATCTTTGTTTTATAATATGTATAGTTTTCACCTATAGCGTAATGGTTAGTATACCAACCTATGGGAATAGAACCAAGATCACGGATTCGCAGCCCGCCACCTTAGGATTTTTTAAAAGGAAGTAATAAAATCCATGGTTATGATATCCTACAAATTGGAGTCCCGAGCCTATGCGGTGTCAGGTACTCGTTAGAGCTCTCGATCCTAATTATTCATGGATAGGCGAAATTTAGGACTCCTACTATAGTATCGTCCGATTAGCCTTAGCAGCATAAAGTTACGTTAAATTTATAATCAAACTTTAATTTACTTAATTTGTTAGAATGGTATTTTGCCGCCTTGTTTCATAAGGCTTTAGCCCGGCATTGAACCTCAAGTTTCGGGAACATTGCTTGATTAAACCAGCGAAAAGTGAAAATGTTAATTTCTAAAATTTGAAGGTATCCACTTCTGATCCTGAACGGTTCAAATAATAATTGTTAATAATAATGCAAAGAAAATACTTGGTTTAAAATATAAACTCCATATTTAATTTCGAGTATTGTTCAAGTTATGAACATTTATATTTTTTTAACTCCCGGGGCATGATTAACCTGGGATCCTTATTCATATTGTAATCTCTCTTCCTCAAAGGCAATTAACTTTGGCCTATCCGAAAGAAGAGTAAATTTATTCTTTTCTCCTTAAACGCTAAAGTTTGAAATAAGAAGGCTCACGAGATAAAGGTTGACGTCTTCTTATCTTTTCCTTTTTATCGAACCTTCTCATTCAAAACTTTTCGGGTCGATCTACACAACTTAACCGTTCCGTAGTGGAGTTGGAGTACGCAGAGTTTCTATTGTGGGTTCGATTCTCACACCTCATTTATTTTGTTTGTATCCAGAAATTCCATTTTATTACCACAATTCCTACTAATACACCGCTTGTGTTTCGTCAATTAATATATCTAGTCCAAAATCCATGGTCCATTTTTGCACTTGATTAGTATCAAGCTGAATCTTCGTGAATAGGTTCGTTTCGATGAGACGCTCAACAATTTCCTGTGCCATAATTCTCGATTGTGGTAGCTAACATAGGTAGCAAGAATAAAATATGTCGATTTGATGATTCTCAATAATTTATTACTAACTGGTTTTTTTTTTTGTTAAATCTCAAGATAATTATCTAAGAGTCCCCTCCTTCCAATATGTATCGATAACAAGGCCATCAAAAATAATTACTAACCAGCTGATTTTTTTTTTACTTCTTCTTTTTTTGACTTCGTTATCGATACATATTGGAAGGTGGGGACTCTTTGATCAAACCATGCATTTTGTAGGATATATATTTTTTCAAATAATTTAGATAATTATCTTGAGATTTAACGAAAAAAAAAAACCAGTTAGTAATACATTTTTGAGAATCATCAAATCGACATATTTTATCCTTGCTACCTCTGTTAGCTACCACAATCGAGAATTTTCGCACAGGAAATTGTTGGACGTCTCATCGAAACGAAGCTATTCACGAAGATTCAGCTTGATACTAATCAAGTGCAAAAATGGACCATGGGTCCTGGACTAATCCACATAAAGACTCCTCATATGAAGTTTATGGTATCTGTTCCGCAGATTGTCGCTTCGAGACGAGTTACAAGTTTTAATTGTTTATTCGTTTCATTTTTAATACTTTCCAAAAATACAGGTTATCATGAGCTTCAGTATGGAAAAGAGAGTGTAATTAAGGGTGATGAGTGCTTAAAAGTGCTAGGTTCCAGTGGAGATATGACTATTTTATTTTGAACACTTTTATTTAAGTACAGGTCCAGGTCCCTGTCGACATCAATTTGAATATAGCCAATATTAGAAAAAAATAAATAACAATAGGTCTTCACCATAATCCCCAAGCAACACGACAATGTTCCACTGTAATATAAAAAAATAAAAACTGTACAATAATGAACTAAAAAATAAATATTAATTAATGAACGTGCAGGTAATAAATATTGAATGCAATAAAACAAATAAGTGGTTGAGGCAGTGGGAAATCCCTTACACACAAACCTCTTCGTTCACCCAGCTCTTTGTAACCTTTACTATCTTCAAACTTCCTTTAACTTTACTATCACCGCACTCCCGTCACAAGTAGATTTCGGTAATCATTTCATCAATAATAAACTAACATTACGAAGTATAGAGGGCATATGTTTGTTGAAAAGATCATTTGTAGATGAACTGATTACCGAAATCTACTCATAACTCATAATTACATTCTCTTTTCGATACTATAGCTCATGATAACTTGTATTTTTAGAAAATGAAACGAAAAACCAGTTAAAACTTATTATAAATCAACTCAAAGCGACAACTTGCGGAATAATTTCCAAGCTTTTTTTTTTACAGATCTATAACTTTAAATTAAAATAAAACTAAGAAAATTATTTTTAATATCAATGAATATAGCTTCATAATGGAGATAATTTGAATCCAATTTTCATACACTTTTCGAAGCAACTGCGACCGTTTTTCGATAATAATTCGGCATGAAACTTACTAACAAATTTAATAAACAAATCTAAAGAAAATAATATAATCGGGTGAGTTATTAAAATAGATCATTAAAGATAAAAAATTTATTAATTTAAGATATGTGACAATAAGTGCTTATCTTTTGATTGATCGAGAAAAAAAATTATCCCTGCAATCAATGGGTTCATTGCACTGCAGGGACTGTCCTGTTTCTAGGATAAAGGACAGAATCACGCCGAACCGCCAGGTTTTCCTCCAATAAATGGTAACTACTTTATAGAGGCTTATGGAGTCATAGAAAGGGTCTGCGAATCCCTCAGCATCTACCGCTTTTAAGATATTTAATAATTATTCGTCAAAGCCGGGTTCGAACCCAGGACCTAAGCTCAGCAACTCAGTTACCTTCACATCGAGCTACTTCCTCATATTTGACTTTAAAATGGTCATCACTGTGGTACTTACTATGTATTTTTTATCTGCTGGGTGTCTCAAAAGAAAGTTTATATTTGTTTAGGTTTCTGCGTGAATGCAACGAATCTGAAGGGGGTGTATGTCAATCGGAAATCTGGCTCTTGGGAATTCAGTCGCTATGGATCGTTTTTCGGGTGCGGATCGTGCGTTGTGCGTGCGAGAGTTTTACAAAAACAGTAATGTTTTTTGTAGGGGTGCAGCTTTAAATCTTTTTGCAAAATGCGATGTTAGGATGATTTGTGGACATTTAAAGCACTTGCGCACTTACGAATTGAGAAGTTCGGATCGTCACGAATAGACTAGATTAACACTATCCATGTTACCGATCTTGATGATCTTGGCCGCCATGATTTAGGTTTTTCCTATGTTGAACCAGTCTCTTCAAACTTTTAGATCCATTTTTTAATCAGAAGAGTGTTTGGTGCATCATTTAAGTGGCAAAAAACTCGAATACTGCAGAATCTTCTACGCGCTACAGTCGCCGAACCGCCGTTTTTGTAAAACTCTCGCACGCACAACGCACGGTCAGCACGACCCCGAAAACGATCCATAGTGACTGAATCCCCAAGAGCCAGGCTACCGATTGACATACCCCCCACTCCCTTCAGATTCGTTGCGTTCATGCAGAAACATAAACAAATATAAACTTTCTTTTGAGACACCCTGCATAATTTATATTTATGCTAGGAGATTTCAGGACAACACTTATGGTATGAAATCACTAACTGAAATATATCTTAGAATCATAATACTGGGTAACTGGATTTTAAAATAAAAAAAGCTTCCTTTGAGTCATGAAACGTACACGTGTGTCATCCAATAGGTTCAATTCGCAATCATTTAAAAAATCTTGGCACCTATTCACCACATGTAATTCCAGAAAGGTTTTCGGCTCCTTAATAGCGCATAGATATATAATCATACTTCATCTATCGATTGTGATACTTAAGTGTGATACTTTCTATCATGATAATTATCAACTGTAATTATTAATAATATTATAACGAGCTAAAAGTGTTAGCGTATAAATCCTTATTGCCTGCTGTTGTTTTATAGAAGAAAAATGACTTAAGTGATTTACGAACTCGCACAAGGCCCCTGTTCTGTATGAATTAATTAAACACAATCCCTCGCAGCTTCTGTTCTCTGGGTAGTAAATTCCGTAATGTTATTTTAGATTCAGATATTAGAAATATATATTTAAAGAATTACAGAAAATCTGCAATATCTATAGATCTTCAATTTATTCTCTATTAAGAAAAAACTATTAGAAACAAGACACAAATTGTTCATACTTTCAAAAAACACGACATCCAAACCCATTGATAGAACAACTGGCCACGACACACATGTCTGAGAACACTAGGATATGGCTAAAAGAATCCGGATGAGAATATTAAATCAAGCCATGGGAGAGGTACCACTGGGCACTTTCCTCACTGCCAATCTGCTGATTGTTAATTGTTTGTTGTGGAATACAAATATTAAGATATATATATATAGGTATGAGGTATTTGTGGAAAATAGGTATGAGGAGTTAGCTTTAAATCTGTCAAGTTTTCTGGAAAATTTGATGAAATAAGCAACAGAGACTACGCCACCCTGAATCTCCAGGTTTTCTCGAATTTTAACATCGGCAACTTTTTAGTGACTGAATGAGCACAACGATGCTCTCCACGACCTGAATGATTCACAGCTGGTAAACTAAAAACTAACGGAACAAAATATTAAATAATCCCTAGGCTGGAAACTAAATTGTATTTTTATTTTTATAAACTGCTATAACAAATACCGTACGGTTTTTTTTCATTTTTATTTTCATAAACAATTTTTTTTTTAAATAACAAAAAGTTATTCGCTGAAAGGAGAGAGCACGTTTTTAGGAGGATAAAGAAACTTTTTTTTAGATTCAGGAAGAGACGAAACTTTGGAACGATTTATGATGTTTTTGTCGGATAAATCGTCTATTTAAGTTTTTTATTTATTAGTTTTTCTTCTGTTAATCACCGAGTCCATTATCCATTAATCCATTGATTTAAATTAGTTATAAATACATTTAATTACAGCAATAATAATAATAATAATAATGAATTCTCTTAATAATAAAAAGAAAATTGCCTGCATGTAATTATCTAAATATTCAATTTGATTATTCATCGGGCACTCCACAAATAAGAATTTTATCTATAGCCTTTCTTGCTCTTCCTAATCTGGCATATTTCATTATTAAGGGAAATTTCGAGCACGAGTGAATTTCCACAGGGAAAACCTTTGAGGCTGGCTTTATCCCTATTTTATCCTTGAATATTTGATTTATGTCGTATTGATTTATGAAACAAAATAAAATAAAAATATTACATCGTATAATAAGACGTAAGGGAAAAGAAGCATCGTGTAGTTATATTTGAGATAGAGTAAAGCGTCGTTTAATTATTCGAACTGGCTTCGCGAAAAAAGTTTCAAGGGGAAGTCGAAATGATTAGTCTTAGAAAATAGTTTCAAGAAAAATATTATATTTTTTAGAAGTACAGTGGTACCTCGAGATACGAGTGCCCTAACATACGAGTTATTTGAGATACGAGCTGTCGAGCAAGCGAAGTTTTGTTTTGAAATACGAGCGACATACGAGGAACGGCCAGCTGCCGATTTTTTACTGCGCCTGCGCCTCGTGCCCTCGCGCAGTATCCCACGTATTCCCCGTGTGCTTGTTTACTTCGCTTTCTTTCTTTTTTATAACCATAGGTCCGAAGAAAATGAGTGGAAAGGTGAGTGCTCAGAAGAAGATGATGTCTATTGAATTAAAGCGTGAAATCATAGAAAAAAATGTGCAAGGTGTGCGAGTAGCTGACTTGGCGCGGCAGTACGGGCGTAGTACTTCAACGTTATGCACTGTGCTTAAACAGGAGGAGTCGATAAAGGGTATAACCCCAGCTAAGGGCGTTACAATAATTTCTAAGCTCCGGAGCTCGGAGAAACTGCTGATGGTTTGGGTGACGGAACAGCAGCTTAAAGGCGATACCTTAACACAGGGCATCATACACACAACTTACATATACACAGGCAACTTACACACAACTTAATGCTACATTGTGCTTAATTGGCATAAAGTAGATAGTTGTGTGTAAGTTCCATTTAAGTGACCAAAATACAAATATGTATGTACACTTTAAATAACCCTTTTTTTCTCTTTAAATTCTCTTTTATTGTGTTTTTATACAATATTTGTCATTTATAAATACATTTTTCTTATTCAAAAACACGTAATAAAAACAATTGGTGGTAGCATTTTTGGGGCTGAAACGGATTAATGGCATTTCAATTAATTTCAATGAGGAAAATTGCTTTGAGATACGAGCAATTTGACATACGAGCAAGGTTACGGAACGAATTAAACTCGTATCTCGAGGTATCACTGTATTTTAATATAAATCTATTATTAATGTTTCTAAATAATTAATCCAGACAAAATTTAGTGCTCCCACTGTAGCATTGTCCGATTAGCAATAGCTGCATAAAGTGACGTTTTAATGAACAAACAATCAACAAAGCAATCATGGCTAAATCGTAGAAACAAGCATATGGCGACTGGCAGAATTAACTCCGGTGTTACGTATATTTTGCAACAAAAAATAATACTTTTAAAAAAATTAAAAAACACGCATTTGTTGCTAGCCAATCTAAAAAATATAAAATTTATGTTAGTTTAAAAAAAAATAAAACAACTAAAGAACATGAGCCACAACTAATAGGTATTCCTTGAAATTTCAATTTTTTTTTCATTTCAAAAGTTAGGTTAGTATATTCAGTATTCTTATAGTCTATATATTTCAAAAATACATCACGAGCCTTTTGCATTAGTGTAACAATATATTTAAGAGATTTCCAGATAGTGGTAAAATGCCAAATAAATATTAAAAATGATTATATATTTTTGTTACTTATTAAATACTAGTGACCTACCCCAGCTTTGCTCGGGTAATAAGGCATATTATACCTAAACCTTCCTGATGAGTTTATCTATTGTTGAAAACCGCATGAAAATCCGTGCAGTAGTTATTGAGTTTACCGCAAACAAACGCGGGCGGGGACTTTGTTTTATAATATGTATAGATGTTATAATATAAATTTTTTATCAACCCACCAGAACATATTTCTAGTTTTATTTGATCTTATGAAGCTAAGGCTAAGTTTTACTTGCCTATTACTTTTCGTAGGATAAATTGTAATATATTCTTTTAAACAATCGGGCTCAGATTTTTTTTTCGATGATAATACTATTTATAAATTAATTCAGACTTAAGTTTTCATTATTCATTAAACCAGGGTTGACAGCTACGCCATTGTTATATATACACCACCCTCAGTTAATTTCCGAGTCCCTTAGAACGTCCCCTGATAGGTCAGATAGGGTATCCCATTCATGTAGGAAACGGAGATGCCCTTAAGATAGGAGTAAAGGGTGTAATCGTCGACGGCGCTTACTATTATTATTATAAAAATTGATAATAAAAAATAAAAATCTATAAATTGGGTAGATATTAAAAGTATTATAAGGTGAGAGAAGATATATGGCCTAGCGTTGGATTAAATCATGAAGCTAAGACTTAGGTCTGGTTCTCCAACGGAAGGCTGGGAAATTTATTCCTCCTGATATTGCTCTCTTTCCAGTCCCAGCCGAAATTACTACCGTTTCTACTGTTCCAATACACAAACAATTACCTCTACAATTTCCTCACTATTTTTTATAGTAACTAATTGCGGCGTTTCTTATACAGTTTGTATTATCTGTTTTTGTTTCTTGTTACGAGGTATACCGTCTACACATGTGATGTGTGATGTGTCAGTCCAGTAACACTTCTTCAGTAGCATCAGAGCCTTGTCAGTATTACCTTCTTATTCAATCTGACAGCAAATATCTAAGATTTTCAAACCTTGACTTAGAAATAATTTATCTTATAAGTGAAGAAAAAAAACAACTGAAGTTTCCATGCCCAAGAAGATAAAATTAAATAGAGTTTATAGCAGTTCACAGCCCGGAATTTGACCTTTGGATTTTTTAAAGAGGGTAAAAAAACCTTGGTTACGCTGTCCTTCGGAGGGATCCCTACTCTAGGTTGTGTCTGGTACCCGTTAAAGTTGCCTATCCTAATTACCCTGCATAGGCAAAATTTAGGATTGCCAATGTAGTATCCTCCGAAAATTCTTAGCTGTACTAAGTGATGTTAACAAATAAATAAATTAACAAACACACCTAACATAACCAATGAATTGATGACGAAACACGATAAAGTACGATATTTATTTTTTCAAATCACCTGCCTTCGCAAACGTTGTCTTAGAAAGAATATACTCTCAAATATTCATATTCTGGATCCATGACCCTTCATGAATTGTAGAGGTACAGGTCTTCTTAATAATAATATAATTTAATTTAATAATAATATACAATTTTTGAAACATTAATTTTCTTTCCTCAAAATAGATTAACATTTGTTTAGTCAGTCTATTATATTGTATAGTCATTCATATTATTTAAGATTTATCTTTTTTTCATTGTTTCTTATATTTTAAATGCTCTTAAATCTCCTTGGTCCTTCTAAGACTACATTGCTTATCATCATTGATCATTCTTACATTGTATCTGTTATTAAATAATTACTGGTATATAAAATAATTTAATATAATATATTTAAAAAAAATTTAAAATATATTTATTGAAATTTACAACTGTATACAGAATACATCAAGTAAATATTATGAATGAATACATTGACATGAAAAGACAAGTAGAGAAACTACCCAGTAGTAGTACTCAAATTATAAAAATATTAAATTACTAAACGTTAAATCATTAGCAACTGCCCAAAATGATTTATTTAATTACAATATCCATAAACAATAGGTTACCAGGCTTAATTTATAAACGATCTATGAATATTTTTAGATGTGCTTGTATTTAGGATTGCTGAAGTGATACAAAAGTATATATTTCTTAATATTTCATCTTCTGTTGTAAAAAAAAAAATTACATCTTCGAAATCCTGATATCGTTGGTGATAGATGAAAATGACAGGGGATAGGACACTGGCAGCAACAACAACGTTGATGCTTTATTGCGACGAACAAGTTAGAACCAATTCGTTAAAATCCGGAGAGAAATACGATACTGAAACTGACACGAAATATTTAAAAGGGCCCTATAAAGTATTCGTTCTTCTTAACCATGAATGTTTCAAATATCTATCATAAAAGTTTTAATGTTTAAAGCCAAAATAATTCATCGAATCTTTCAAATATCTCTAAGCTACAAAAATAAACCAAAGGGAGAAAGTATATATATATACCTATATTTAACTATCTAATAACAATAATACAGCGAACTCGAAGGCTCGATGCCGATATCACCAATCTCTGCTTACAAACTTATGTTCATGAACCACTAGTCAAACCAAAATTCCTCATTTCACTCTTAACGTAATCCTCTCACCTACGCCTCGGTCTATTCCTATTAATCAGTCGGCTCTGCGTACTGACATAGTATGTATAATATGGCTAGGTGTTTGTAGGTATGATTATTAATATTTTAATAGCCTGAATGTTATCTTGTCCTTTTCTGAACTTATGATTATTTACAATTATTTTTGTAGTATTTGAAAGACTTGAAGGTTTTATTTTGAAACCTGACAATAATATCATAAAAAAACCATGTACAGCTACAACCACTGAAAGATATTGGATTCATTTCATTATAAGGAGAATGATTATTATAAGGACGGTTATGCAAGGAGCTGACTCGGCTCTGACCACACTCAACAGCTAGGCTTCTCACCACTAGATAGAGACAAGGAGAGCACCAGTAGAATCAGAAATACTAGAGCGTAGATTCAAGATTATTAACGTAATTATTTTTTTTTACCGTACCCGAGTTCGAGACTACCAAATTAACAAACAACAAAGAAACTTTATTTGCAATTTTACATATACAAGCAGCATAAGTGGAAATGAATACATGTTCCGGACTTCCTTTACATGTTTAAAGAACAGAGATTTTAATTAATTAAAGTTATCTTTTATAAATAAGTTTTACAATAGCAGGAAAAATGTAGAAAAAACCCACTTAAAAAAAAATGATAATAGTAATAATAAATAAATAATTAAAAGTAACAATAATAAAGTAAATAAATATAATCATAATAATTAAATAGAAAATAAATACAGATAACTAGATTACAATACCTGCAAATAGTGATTTCTCATGTAAGAAGTATATGTTTTGTTCTTTTATGCGTGTACCGTCGTAGCGAATGTTTATCATAGTTACCGATTTCTCGGATTAATGGGTTTTCGGAAGCTGGAGTTTTTTCGAAGTATGCTTTTGTTTGGGCTGAAACATATTGTTTTATAGTGGGAAGTTCAAGATCTCTAAGCATAGTCGATATTTTCGTGTAGCGGGGATAATTATTGATAATCCTCATGCATATGTTTTGGACCCTTTCAATCTTTCTATAATTTGTGGCGCAGGTCCAGACAGGTGAGGCATTGGTTATCAATGATCGGATTCCTGTTTTATAGAGGATTAGTTTGTTTTTGGGGCTTGGCCTGGATTTTTATTAAAATAGGGGAAACATTTTGTGGATGGTATTTTTCGCTTTTTCGGTTTTCCTGTTGATGTGATCTGTGAATGTTTAGGATTTATCTAGAATTAAACCGAGGTATGTTACGGATTTGGACCTGGGGATGTGTTCGTAGTTTAAGATGATGTGCTGATCTATGTTAGGTCTGCGTTTTGTGAAGGTTATGGCGGCCGATTTTATTGGATTGATTTTTAGTTTCCACTTTTGACAGAAATTATGGATTTTTTTAAAGAATTGTTGTAATCGGTTTATTATTGTATCGATTCGGTATGATGCTGTGTACAAAGCGGTGTCGTCTGCGTAAAGCGATGTGGTTACTTTTGTGTGTTTTGGGAGATCTGATATAAACAGGTTGAATAGGATTGGGGATAGGCAGGAGCCTTGAGGAAGTCCTGCGGGTAGGGGAAGTGCTTTGGAGCTGGAAGTGTTTATTTGAACATAGAATTGTCTATTAGAGAGGAAGGAATATAGGATATGTATTAGGTATGGAGGAAAGTTGTGCAAGATTAATTTTTAAATAAGACCGTAATGCCAAACTGCATCGAAAGCTTTTTCGAGATCTAACATAAGCATACCTGTATGTTTTTTTATCGTTGAATCCTTGTGTTATGAAGTCGGTAAGACGAGATAGTTGGTCGACAGCGGAGTGGTGTTCTCTAAAACCGAACTGTTCATCCTACCACATTAAAATATCCACAATTATTATTATTATTTTTTAATTTCTTATAGATTTTAAATATTTAATTTTTAGTCTCAGCATGTATTATATTTAATTTACTTTTTATGGGTATTTCAGCAACGAAATCATACTAAAACGTACCTTACATACAGAACCCCCTTGAGATATTGAACAGCATCAAAAGACCTAAATTGGAAGACTTTGAAAGTCGTTTGATGAGAAATGGGGAAACTAGTCTCCTGCTTAATATGTCTCCTTCAATATAGATATTTTTACCCAGATGAAACTATATTTTAATTTGAAAACTTTAGTCCAAACACAAATGCTAATGTTTTTTAAAAAATATTATGTTTACCACGAATATAATAAATATTATGCTAATTCGTAACGAGACGGTTAAGTTGGCGAGAATTCGCAATAAAACCGGCGGGAACCCTAGATTAATAACCCTCCCTGAATCCTGAAAGGACATTAGCCCGAATCTCAATGAAGCAATTGCTTCGGATATTTCTTAATTATTTACAAAACATTGCTCCCGAAGCGCACGGATTCCCCATAATGGTTGTTTTTATTGTCCAGCGCCTAGATTAAATCTATAATGTATCATGATATCTACTATCTAGGATTATGCCTAGTCATCTTACAGACTAACTAAACATAGTTAACATTTTATTTATTATTATTTTATGTTACGTTTGCACCTGCGCAGTATCGCATCCTGTAAATTTTTTTTTTCTCCTCGATTTGCAGGAATATGAAATTTTTGAACTGATTTATTTTTTCTGAGCAGATCTCTAGGCCGTTGTCCTTTAAATCTTCTAATATAAAGTCCAGGTAACAGAGAGTGGTAAAGAGAAAAGAACAAGAGGATATCGTTGATGTGTTGACATGTGAAATGTTGTGTGTTTGCTGTGAATCTATGATTTATCAGTGGGAATGTTTATGTCATCGTGTATAGTGTGATTCAAAATAAACCATTAAATTTTTTCTTATAGGCCAGCGGCCAAGTACCAAAAAAGGGCTTTAGGTTGCAATAAATCGAAGAGAGTTCCATTTTTTATATGTTGTAAATACATGTCTGAGTAGTGTAAATCCATGTTCGCAACCGAAAAAACGGATGGGAAAACTTTTGGTGGCCGAAATACCTCGGAATTTTCGGAGTTATTTCAGTTTTTGGCCTGTATCTCATAATCGGTACATTTAAAAAAAAAAAACCATAAGCAACTATTTTAAAGTAGATTAAATTTTAATATATTGGGAAAAAACATTATCCAGTCATCTTAACTTCTTAATTAATATATTTCTTTTAAAACGTTTCGACAACTATCTGTCATTATCAACCTTTTCAAAAGTAGATTAAATTTGATACAATTTGAATCCAACTGAAGTTCTGTAAGTCTAATAGATTCTTAGTTACGTCCCTTTGAAAATTGGCCTTTTTTTCCAAAAGTCCAAATTTTAAGTTTTGGCCGACTTTCTTGAGGAGCACCGGCTGATGGAGTGATTCTACCATCAAACGACACTCCATGGTTTTATGCATTTCCCTACTATATAAAAAAAGTTTCATACATGTTACAATTATAAATTTATAAAAATCGTGCGGGATTTTTTAACCAGAACGCGGTGTGGGCTTTATCACATGGAAAAGCTATTTAGGGTCTCCTAGTTTTTAGGAAAATGTCACAACGTCCTCTCCCCACTCGCCTTTATGTTGTTAATTTGTTTAGGAAGTAACATGTTATTGTTTATGTGAACATCTATTTCATTTATGTTTAAGTATAAATTACATATATAATTTTAAGTATAAAACATACATAAAGTAACCAACGAAAAGACACGAACTCCCTTCTTCGCTGACAAGTTCCTTAACAACTTTCCGCTCTCTCTAGATCCCGTGATCCTCCGCATTACGAACTACGTTCCCTCCGACCTAAATAAGACATGAGCTTC
This sequence comes from Troilus luridus, assembly GCA_964056705.1. NCBI lineage: Eukaryota > Metazoa > Arthropoda > Insecta > Hemiptera > Pentatomidae > Troilus > Troilus luridus. Next base: position 55,179,846 of record OZ057417.1, on the reverse strand, counting down.
GCGAGTGTCAGGGACACACCCCCATCAGGTGCTTTAGATAATTTAGCCCAAGGGATCCCTCCTATCTCATCTACTCCACTCCGGATAGAGGTTTAAGTCTGATTGACGTCCTATACGTGCCCATCGTCGGTTAATCGCGGATCTAGTTCCGTTTAATTAACCATTGATTAACTATAATCGCTTTTGTGTTGACATAAATAAACTTTTCTTTTGTCAAGGGATTTGTTTGAAACATAATGCGAGGCCCGGAATGACAAATCCCGTTTAATCAATTTTTCGAAGTGAAAACTTCTTTAGCCATGTTTAGCGACTTTTGATAGGGGGTAAACTTATGGGTTCGCAAGTTATTTAATAGTTGTGCAATTGATACTAATAATAATTTAAAACATCAATACCTGGTTGAACTTTTCGTTCCCCTCAAAACATTTAATTTGTCATAGTTATATGTCTTGTTTCATGAAATGATTGAAAGTAAAAATGATCTAAGTATCGTTGAACATAAAGATGATAATAATGCTAAAAATGAAAATAAAGCTCATTAACATCTATGTCAATACAAATACAAGGTATATATTTAGTTGAGGTCTTCTTAGGACTACGTTAAGTCTTGTTACAATTGGCAATTGGTTTCGCCTTCCTCCGGAGCCAAACTTCCCTAATTCTCTGTGAGTGGGCCAGCTTGCGCTCCCCTGTCCAGGCGGTACCCTCTCCTCTTTTTGGTTTCTCGTCTCGGGTTAGCCCATTCGTCAGTATCTGTTTGCGGAAGAGATTTCTATTGAAGGCGTCGTCGGGTTTAAGCTGCAGTAGTTCAAGGTCGTTTCTGGTACTCATAAACCAGGGCATTGTGGTTTTAGTTTTGGAGTAAAAAAAGTTGAAAATCTGTTTAGTCAGCCTGTTCTCGTCCATGCGTTTGAGATGACCATAATAGCGTGCTCGCCTCTTACGGATCGTTTCGGTAATTTTCTCTATTTCGCTGTAGACTTCTTTGTTGGATAGTGTGGATAATTATATAAATAATATACCTATATACTAATTATTATTTCAATTAAATTATTGATATTTTGTATGGAGCTTATGCATCCGATCATATGTTTTGATTAATAAATAAACTACTTGAAAATATATATAATTTTTGCTCGGATTGTCGGTTTCCACTCCTCACGTTCTCGTAACTGCCTGTTTATATTTTATTTTTCTACAATAAAATTTAATATAAAAGGTCTTATTTAATCTAAAAAATAACAACGAAAATTACATGAACTCTTAATTCTTATATTTCGTGGACATTAATCCAAGTAATGAGTCAATGCCCCCCTAAAATGGCCCCCAACCGTGTTGTGAAAACATGTTGCCAAGATCTGAGAAAAACAAGTTTTCCTTGAGGCAAAAGGAACGATGTAATATATCAGTAAAGTCAGAGTTATTAATGATACATAATTGGCTATGTGATAGTTTTAAATAATATAAGAATTCATAAATAGGATGAAAATCTGTCAATAACTTCTTAAAGATTTAAAAAAAAACTAACTGTATTTATCCAAGTATTATTAATATGAATTAAGATATCATTGTCGTTAGGATATCGTTAGGTATAAGTTGAATATTGTAGGCCAAATTTGTATAAGATTTTCTCCCTTTCAAGTACTACGTCGACATGACGAAGGCAGACTGCCCTGAGCGATTGAACTGATACCAAATTGTCTTCGCAAGAGATATCACAGGATTAAGGTTGCAATATCTTGTATACATGCCTCAATAACTCCCAGTCTACTAAAATTATATATTTATATACATTTATTTTTGTTTCATGTTTATATTAAATTTGTTTAGCAAAAGCATCAATATATATATATATATATATATATTTATTGTTAATAGTATGGATTACGGGTATAAAATAATTCTTTAAAGTTACATGATAAAGAACGTAGTTTTGAATTTTAAGGAATTTTTTCAATATTTTGAGTAATTTTAAATTATAAATGGTTAACTCAAATATAATCAATAAAAATATTTTAAGCTTCTTTTGACAAACATCTGTAAATTTGGCTCTGTATTATAGATTGCTACTTGAAGTTCGTGGTAAAGAACCAATAAACACGACCGTTTATCATTTTTAATTTTTAATGTTTTCTAAAAATTTTGTTTACATAAGGAAAGTAGGGAGTTACGATAATTAAATTATTTAATTATTCTTGAAAAAAATTAACGCAGAATAGAATCTAGTTACTAAGAACTGTTGTACAATGTTGGCTGATCACTATTATGAACAACAGTCATAGCATTAAATAGTCCCCTTAGTTACCATACGCTTATGATAGAAATCCATTAAGACCGAACCCTATTTACTCCTCTATCGAATCCTACAGTATTGTTTGGTGAATTACGATTTATAAACTCACACATTTTCCAAGTCCACTTCTTTCATACCATCGCGATGAAAGCTCAACGGATACAATACACTTTTTTTCTTCTTTGATCTTCGGAGCCCTGATTTTCATCCCTTCCTTCAAACTCAATCCTGGACCTAACGAACTTAATCTAGGCTTAGGGGGAGTCCTTTCTCATTACCATTCAAGTGGTTCGAGTTTTCGAGAGGAGAGAATGAAGGGAGGCAAAAATATTACTTCACTAAATCCCACGCGTCTTTGAGCAAGAAAATCCTCAATTTAAGCTTATAAGTCACATGTGCGTATAAAAAAAAGAAAAGAAAAAAAAAAAAAAAGAGGTTTCAGTTCCGTAGATTGTCGCTTCTACTTGAGTCACAGAGTTAACTTTTCATTCCTTCCCACAATATTTTTCAAAAAAACAATTTAGCACGAGCTTTTAGTGTGGAATAGAGGATGTTAATATGGGTAATGTGTGTACTCTGGTAATCATTTCATCAAGGAGTTAAATTTTCACTATAAATTGAAGTATAGATGATATATGTTTGTTAAAGCGCATATTTCTGGACGAAATGATTACCGAAGTGTACACATTACCAATAATAACATCCTCTTTTCCATACAAATAGCTCGTGCTAAATTGTATTTTTGGAAAATATTAAAAGGTTAACGAATGAAATGTTAAATGTTGTGAAACAACTCGAAGCGACGACCTGCGGAATAATTACGTAAAATAAATTATGTTCCTTTACCCTGGAAGTTGTTCAAATTTCTGAACCAATGGAAATCTATTGGAGAAAAGTCTGAGAATAAGTTGAGTGCGGGAGGACTTCGTAACAACTCGTTTATTTTCTTCACTACCTGACGTGAAGGATGAGGTCTGGCATTGTCTTATGTCCGTACAGGTCCCTTCCCATTAAAAATGGAGCTTTTTTTTGGATACATTTACGTGGATGTGGATGTGATAGTTTCATCTCTGGGTAGAAAGGAGATATGAGTTTATGAATTAATCTGTGTCACCAGCTGAAAATTTCTCAGACCAACAGCGAATATTCCGTTTTTTACACCTTTCCCCTAACGCGGGGGTGATCCATGTTTAAACTCATTAAAAAATACACGAAAATCGCCTGTTTTTATGTTCATATTTGATGGTCTACCAAACAATCATTTTAGTAATAGTAAATATTATCAAAAATAGAGGATCAATAACTGCTCATTACAATCTGTAAACATAAACACAGTAAAAAACAGAATTTCACTAATTCCACTTATCTTCACTTATTTCCTTAGAAATAATAAAAATAGACATTTCATATGAAAAGATCCAATAATAACAAGATATTTTCTAATCTAATGTACGTATTTGGGTCTTCGTTAAGGAAAATTAATACAAACGTCAAATTGTAATTGAATTAGAAATTGCAGGTTGCAGGAATAGGGGAGAAGGCAGAAGGGATAAAGTCTTCGTCAGTGCACAGAGGATCATGTGAGGGGAAGAATGGATGGCGATGATGATGATGATAGAAACAATAGGTACTTCAAAAGACAAACACTTTGTGCTTTTAGTTGATTAATTATCCGTCGTTACTGATGAAGTAGCGCGAATGTGCTATAAAGCCCCTCGAAGTCTATTCCCCCTTCAATAGTGATCTCTGCTTCGAAGGTTCAAGTTCAAAGTACAACTTAGTGGAAGAAGTTGAAGAGTACAGAGTAACGAACCGGCTTCCAACTTGTTCACGGTATGGTTGGCGGTATCCTCTTGATGTTTGCTTTTCACGACTTTAATTTTAGGCATCTGAAAGTTCTGTTGTACATTAAATGTCTGAATTCAAACCATGTAATCAGGAATGCTTATAGGAAATGTTATTCAATAAAAAACTTGTACATTATCAAATTTCCAGTTCTGGAAAAATCCAGTGTTTCATGATAAAAATAAATCCTGAAAATGCGTTTTTGACTCGGTAATCATATCCAAAAAAATTTTACCTTTGATTAAGTTGTCCGAATTTCTGAGCAGATTTAAATTTGTTGAAGATAAGCCTAGCGCAGTAGGTGGGTGTTGGAGAACTTCCCAGACCTAGAGTGATTATACACTACATTTTTTTTTGCATTGACTGCTTAAGGTCACGTTACAACTTCATTTGTTTCCTTTCGTATGCTGGAGTTTTCTCTGTATCCTATATTCTTTCATCGTCCAACCTTCTCTGGCCTTTCTCAATCCTAAAAACCCTTCCTGATTTTTCACTCTACTTCTTCATACATGTGAGGTCCTGCTATCTTCAATATGTATTTCATTATTATTATTATTGTTAGACATTTCAGTGCTTATGAGTGTATAACAAGCGTCACAAATTTGCACTTGATGCACTACTTTTAATGATAACAGTAATAATAATAAATTTTTAAAATTATCAATTATAAATAACTATGTTTACTAAGTATATAACATACAAAGCCGACATGAATCCGAATCAAAACACATCTCTCCATTATACCAACAAAAATTTGTCAGTGTGATATTATAATTAAGTATTTTTATTTAAATATAAGATGCAATAATAAAAATAAGTCGTTAAAAATGGCTGATGAACATATCTTAGACACAAGTGCAAAATATCGTGTGAAAAATAGCACTATTTAGGAGAGTAAACTAACTGTTTCGAGGTTCATTCAAATTCAGTGCACATCATCAAACTTTTTTTTTTTTTGTCATTATGCAAAGGTTATGTATAGATAATTCCATATGAAATTTATAACAATTTTCAATCATAATTAAGTCGTTATAGATCGAAAATGATTTTCATATTCGATACTTAGCATTTGTTTCGGCGATTTGTTTGATTATTATTAAATATTTTAGTGTTTATGTCTGTATGACAAAAAAAAAACCTGTACCACTACAACCCATGAAGGGTCTGGGGTTCAGTACATGGTAGAGACTGTACTGTTTCATGGACAACGGTTCTGCAAAGAGGTGACTTGTCCTAGGTCACGCTCAACCGCCAGATTTTTCCCCCTTATTTTGGGTACCCTATTTTTATAATATTTTATAGAGGCTGGGTGTGCCCCAGGAGGGTCCTAGATCCTATATGATCCATCTCCCGCTGCAAACGGACTAAATAAAAATGAGGGCCTGCAGCGGGATTTGAACCAGGATTTCCGGCATGGCAGCTCAGTGTCTGTATGACAGTGGGCGCATTATAAATGTTCACTTGCTGCCCTACTTGAAATAAATTTTAAAATTATAAATAAGAAAATTTACTAATTATATAGCATATAATGCCGACATGAATCCGAAACAAAACATACCTCTAGAATTAACTGTGGTTTAGAGGTTAGCATAACGTTCTGCAACGGTCGAGAGTTCGCAGCCAAGCAGGTGGCCTTAGAAATTTTCTAAGGGGGGGGGTCTTTAGTCATGAAGTTCTTAAGATGGGGTGTAGAAAGGGGTTCCCAAGCCGGTGCAGTGTCAGATACTCGTTAAGGATCCTTCTCCTAATTAAACCTGGTTTGAAATAAATCGCATCATTTGATTTACTACAGCAAGTGACGTTAAATATATAAGCCGGCCTAAACATATCTCTCTGTTTTATTTTAAAAAAATAGTGATCCTTGTGTAGTATTTATTTTACATTTAAGGTGTAGTAGCAAATGGGTCGTGAATGATTGAGTTTAATTTATGAACACATTGCATAATATATCATACAGTCATGAAAAAGATTAATTAAATTGATGTAAAAATTAAAAAGTTTAATACTCTATATTGAATGCAATAGTACAATCTGAACTCCAGTAACAGATTGTAACTACAATTATACAATATGAGCAACTCAAGGGCGGATTTAAGGGGGGCACGGAGGCACTTTTTTTTTGTGTACTGTTGAGAATCCATTACAGTACATACTTATAGGGAAATCACTTGATCACTGCTGGTAGAATATATGAATAAGATAACAGAAAGGACATGAGTGAAACTATTGTTTTGGTATTTTTATAAACATTTGAAACCTTGCTATAAATATGTACTACAAATTTATTTCTAAGGTATTTTTTTTGCCCGTGTGCCCCCCCCTCCCCCCAAAAAAAATCCTTGATCCACCCTTGGAACAACGAGTAGTACAATTAAATATTTATTTTAAATTAACAAAACTTGCTGTATTTTATAGAGGGGAAATTATGAAATTTCAACATAAGCTCATTCAGAGTATTTCAATAAGGGTTAAACCAATTCTAATCGAAATTAATAAACTAAAAAGAAAATTATATAATTTACTTTAAGTATTGGAGTGAATTAAATTTCATAACCACTCAATCGTACACACACATTCAACTGTTTGGTGTATTCATTTTTTCTGATTTCTTCATAAAATTGACTGTTAATATTTGTAATATACGATTATTTTTTTTTTTAAACCTATACCACTACAAGTCATGAAGAGTCTTTGGTTTCAGTACATGTTAGAGACTATGCTGTTTCTTGGTCAAATTTTGTTAAGACAGTTGAATTGTATGATATCACGTTCAACCCCCAGTTTTTTTTTCTAATTTTGCTACCCAATTGATAGAGGTTGAGTGAGCCCCAGAATGGCCTGCAGATCCCACAGGTTACATCTGTGGCTGTTAACAGATTAAAAAAATTATCTGCCACGTTCGGATTTGAACCCGAAACCTACTGGATAGCAACCCAGCGCATTATACACTGAGCTTCTCCATAACATACAAATACAATTCGCTGTATTCAGGTGTTAGACTATTAATTTATACAAAATACTCCATTTAGTTTTATAGGACCTATGCCTTATACGGCTTACATACAATAAACAAAATTAAAATATAAACCTGGTTTTGATTAAATTCATATATTCTGATTCACATTCAGGCCAGTTATACAGTTATTAAATACTGTAATATTTAATAAATTAAATTATATTTTTGTATTGTTCCTGTAACGAACAAATAACGTTTTAAATTAATTATTACGAAACACAATAAAATATGATGAGAGAGATAGAGGATTGGAAATATGATTGGACATACATGAAAGGAATCGTATATGCAGCAACTAGGGTGTAAATGTTTTAGGATATGGTCGTTCTATCTCGGTTCCATCTCAATCCTGTTGGGCTGCTATTTCATACAGATGAAAAATTAAAATTTAATTAATTTTCAAATTAAAAAAATACTATCGATTGTAGTGTAAGTGTGTAAGAATCAGATGTTAAATTATTGCAAAACCTTTTTTTCCCTTCTCTTTATATATTTATCCACACCTGTAAAACATAAACAATTGACAATCAACAGTGTTAATGCCAGATGAAGTAGTAACCTTATAAAGTATTATTAGCTTTAATATAAAACTATTAAATTTCATAAAAAATTAAATCATTTTTTCGTAAAAGAATGAACATTATCTTTACTTATTTTTCACATATAATAATTTAAACGTTTATTTCATAGTTGTTTATAATAATTTAACTTTAAAGGTAATTTTATTTGTTTAGTAATAAGTGTAATATTTGTAATAAGTTTGAAAACATATGTTACAAAAGAAGAGAGAAAAACAAAAGCGGAGTCGATCGGCTTTTGTTCGCTCCGGCTAGACCAAGCCAGAGAGTGTTGGCACGAGTCTCTTGACGGGCACATCGCAAGCTATAGCTCAAAGTTGTTTTTTGTGAATTTGAAGAAGATACTAATTTGCTGCCCACCTGCAGGTGTAATTAGTTTAAACTTAGTCATGGATTCGACCAATTCGAATTGACCCAGTTGATCATCTCAACCTCTATTGTCTCAACATCCTCGCTCGCCCTGCCGACGAAATTCTTCTGTCGTCTCAACATCCAGCCCGCTCTGCTGAGAATATACTACTGGAATCTACTTCGACAGACAGATAAGAGTTTTTTTTTTTGTTTATATCACTTGAACTAGTAAACCACATAAACATTTATTATTTTGTAATAGATTTATTTGAACATTTCATTTATTTGTAATTTAATAGAGTTAAATTTATCTGGAGTGCTACCGATGGGTAGTTTCTCCACAAGTGATATGTCATAATGTACATATCAGCTGATTTACTTGTTATAATAATATTATAGTTGTAAATATCAATAAATTAAATTTAAAAAAAATTATTATCGTAAGATTAAATAATAATTGTTTTCTTTTTGTTATTAATTAGTTGTTTATAATTTAGTTAATATTAGTAACTTCATTTTCTAATTATTAAAACGTTTAGATTGTTCTTTTAATTTAATTAATTGGGTCTTTTTCATTCTCAAAAGTATTAGTTATTTAATTTATGAAAATTGATTTATGTTATTAGTCTAATAAAAGGTTACAATCAAAATGACATGCGATCTGGTATAATTGAATCAGAAATTGATTTTCCTTATCCATTTCGGAGCTCTCATCGAAAGATCCAATAACTATTTCGAGGTTGCTCAAACAAACAGATTTCCTGTCAGTAAAATTACAACAGAATGACACGAGAGGCGTGAAGGAGGACAGTACCAGCAGTACCTCTTCTGTGGCATGATTTAATAATCTTATGATGACAGATCTCCCATCCACGTTCTTTTGATTACCCTCCTTGTGTCTTTAGCCATGTCTGTCGTGAACATTTTTTATATCAGTTGGTTTGGGCTGGGTATCCTTGTAATTTTTCTTAACAGTATATGCGTATTTCGTACCTTAAACTTTGTCGTAACTTAAAAAACCTAATTTTTCAATAAATGTATTTGAAAGTTCCATGTGAGTAAAAAAAAAAAAAAGATCTGAGTATAGATAAAGCAAAGCATTCTTATTGTAATGATGATATTGAAATTATTTTATTACCCAATGGAAAATTTAAAAAAAGTCATCATATCAAATCATAGAAATAGTATATTACATATCTCATTCCACAATTAAAAAGCTTCGACCATTGCAATTACCACTGAAGGCTTAGCTCAAAACTGCCAATTTCTTTAGTATGTCGTTCTTTTGAAAGAGCTATATAAAAAACAAAATATTTAAAAATGGTCAAGAAGCCCTCATTGGATCACTTTATATGGGTTGATTTTTCTAAATATTTTTTATGTTAATGACGAGTAATATTGTATAACACAACACTAATATTTCTTTTACTACATTATTTTTTTTTTTTTTTTATAAGCTGCAAACACTTGTACTTTTTTTAAGTATTTGTGACTTATAAAGTCCTAAAGAAAGGGAATATAAGGAGCAAAAAGGGCCATTTTCTCTTCGTCTTCTTAAATTACAGGCTTTCTTGCCCTTTCCTTGAGGGTCCTGAAAATTACACTTAAATTGCAAGACAATTACCCTGGGTTCACCTCACATTGTTGGCGCGGTTCTTGTTTCTTCGATTTAGAAAGAACTAGATGAGGAGTCTTTGGAGAATAAATAGGTATATTTAATTAGTTATTAAGGTCATAATTTATACTACCTTTGAAAGTCATAAACTAAAATTCGGCAGATTTTAAATAAATAGTGAAGGAAATCAATCTGATGCTTAGAAATAGAGCTTTTATATATATTTTTCTTTGGATAAGTTTTATTTATGGATCCAAATGATAAAGCTATAAGTTTAAAATTTTAAAATAACTTACAAATTATTTTAATTTTATATTTAAATTATATCCTTGGGCCAATCCTTTATACAGTTTATACAGCTGACATCCCAACTCATCCTAATACTATCCTTACCACGTATGCTGATGATACATGTGTATTATCAGTCAACACCAATCCAATTATTGCATCCCAAAGCCTCCAATCCCATATCACTGATCTTGAAGAATTGTGTCAAAACTGGAGAATTAAAATAAACTCTCAAAAATCGCATCAAATCAGTTTTACCTTACGTCGTAAACCAATGACTTCCTGCCCTTCAGTATCCTTTAATAATATCCCACTGGTGCCTCTAGAACAGATCCGATACTTAGGGTTGCACCTTGACAAACGATTAACTTGGAATCCTCATACGAGACTGAAAAGACAAGAAACCGCTCGACGTTTCAGGGTGCTTCAACACTTACTACACAAACGCTCTAAGCTCCCAATTAATTACAAAAGACTCATCTACATGACCATCATACGACCTATTTGGACCTACGGAGTAGAGCTTTGGGGCTTCACTTAGCCATCGAATTCCTCTCGTATCCAATCCCTACAATCCAAAATCCTTCGTAAAATCCTTAATGCTCCTTATTTTGTTAAGAATAAAATCATCCATAACGACATTAATGTCCCATTTGTTGCTGATTTGGCCCGAACTCGCTATCTATCCTTTCATAACAAACTTCATTTCCACTCAAACCCTCTAGTTTCAAACCTAGCTTCCTGTTTAATTCCCGATAATCCTCCGAGGCGTCTGAAAAGAAGATGGCCCCGTGACTTCTTAGTTGAACTTGTGATTTGAGTACTACCAGTGGGTAGTTTCTCTACTTGTCATTTTCACATGTCATTATGTATCGCTTAGCCCATTTACTTGTTGTATTTTTTTTTATACAGTTGTAAATATCAATAAATATATTTTTTTTTAAAATAAAATTTAAATTAGGGGATAGATGTTTTGCGAACCATTTTCAGTATCTCAGAACGAATAAATGATAGTTTAAAACAACATTTTAATAGAAAACAAAACTAAAAATTAGAAAATAGTTTTCAATAAGTTTAAAATAAGAATGGTGATAAACAAGATATTCATTTTCTGGTTTATCATTTTAGTTTGTTTAGCGTCGGACGCTTGATGTTAATTATTGTAACTATTTTATTGACTTATATTGATAGGAGAAGACTAGTAATGAAAATATCTTAACCAGATTGGTCAGAATGATGAGACAAACTTATCAAATTATTGTTTTGACATCTGTCCTCGAGAAATGTGCGAAGTTATAATTTAATTCGATGATTATTCTCTTAGTTTCGACAGGCGAAACTAATATTAAAAATAAATTTAAAGACTATAATAAACCAAGGAATCTTCCTCAGATTTATTTACTTTATTTTTTACCAAATTAAAAATACAAGATGTGTAATACTCTACGCGTTTTGTATTAAAATAAGATATATGAATACATACATGCATATACATAAAAAAAAATTTAACTTTTGATTACGTGAATCTGTGTGGACGCACACTATATGTGGGTTGTTTATAAAACATCTGGATCCTACGAAAAACAAAAATGTTTTATTTCGAGTACACAGAAGAAGTAGAATATCCGAGCTATTGACGTAAATCGGACGCAAAAAAAGATCTATTTCGGCGAAGAGGGTTCCTTCCTGTCATGTTTTTTATTTTCCACCTAGCAATTTTCTTTGTTTCACTTTTTTTTAATCACTTAAGCTATTAATTCTTATTTTTCATTCATCAACCTTTGTTCTAGTTTTTTAATTTGTGTTTTGCGTTTCTCATCCTAAATTAATTAAATTATAATAAAAGGTTTTTTTCTACTTGACCCTTGCACAAAAAAACCCTGAAATCTGTCGTAACGTGACTCGGCTGAACGTTAAAAAAGATTTTTTTATTTATACACTAACTGTAATGTCCCTTATAATATATAGTTGTTGTTCTTTTAATCTTTTCAGTTAAACTTGGATATTTGGGCATTAAAATTTATCTCTATATTATATAAAAAACTTTTTAGTAATGTAATATTTTATTTTATACAGATTGAGGTCAATACTCAATGATATTAATGATAATGAATGTTTCAATCATTAATATTGCTCGATTGGTTCAATTATAAATATTTCAAAAACGGGTGAATTAAAATTCACAGTTTTTGATTTCTATAAGCCGTTAGACGAAATATGAAACTTGTTTTAAATTTAAATGGAAAAATTAAATTGATCGATTTACATTTTTTTTCGATTTTAGGATTGTTATTATGTTATAGATTAAATAATAGAGTGAAGTAATATTAAGACATGTTTCTTCTAAGACATATATTATATATTTTTTATCAATAAAAGAAATCTAAAATAAGTACTTAACAAACGTTTTATTTTATTTAATGAAAAACACTCAATACTTCAAAATTGAGTCTTTGAGTTACTATATTAATTGAATACTCATATTTTAATAGGCTCACTAGAGGGGTACACAATAACTACTACACAGTGAGTACACAATAACTAGTAAACAATAAGTACTAAACTGAACTTCTATTTCTAGAATAATATCCTGGAACCTCTTCTAAAACGTTAAGTACAGACTGTAGCAGAGTTAAATAAACAGTAGTATAATTTGTAAAAAAAAAAGCGATCTACGAACAGGAGGTGTGTATATATATATATATACGCGGGTTCGAATCCTGGCCAACACATAATCTTTGCTCTTCAAAATAAAAAAAAATATATATAAAACACAATTTCATGTTTAAAGGTACCACTGCGTATTTCTTGTTATATGCTCTGTGCAACGCAACTTATAAACTGGCTCATAAACATCATTTATGTTTTATAAATTTTAGTTATACTTGATATGTTATATTTAATGTTTTAAATATTTAAAAACAAATCTGAAGAAATAATCGGAAAGGAAATTTCAGACAAACAATATAGCAAAGCGGCTGCAAATAAAAGAGGGGAAAAGTACTTTAAGAAATATTGTTTTTAATAGAAATTTTTCCGATTTTATTTTAGTGAATAAGATTTAGTTCCCTTCCAATACACATAAATTTATTTCCAACAATTTTCTAGCTTAAAGTTCACACATAACCTCAATATACGAATATAAATTCCGCAAAACGGGGTTTTTAAATAAATTTCCGCTTTGTAAATGTAATAAACATATTAAAATATTGCCATGATACCCAGCGAATTAAAATAAAATACAAACTTTTCTGAATAGAATTAAATGAGTTACAAACTTAAAGGATTGGACAATGCAGACAATGTAGTTTGTAACAAAAGAGAAAGTATTTTATGTGACTTCAAAGTCAAATACATTTATCCTCACAAAGGCTTTTGTAACATACAGACACTCACTGATAATAAAGTTTAAATTTAAATTATATTTGACGAATGAGGGGTAGCTGAATGGTAGAGCGCTGTGTTGCCGTGCCGAAGCCCCAAGTTCAAATCCGGCAGATAATTTATTTAATTAACAGTCGGGGATGGATCCTGTGGGACCTGGAGACCCACCTGGGCCTACCCAGCCTCTACAAGGTGGGTATGCTTAATTTGGGGAAAAACCTTACCGTGATCTAGGATAGATCACCTCCCTGCACTACCTTTGTCCTAGAAACAGTAGTCTCTATTATTTACTGAACCCAAGAACCTTTTGGGAGCAATACTTATTCTAAATTTTCAAAATATTGCGCAGAATACTGATAGGGCATCAGAAGATTTCAAAATAAATACAAAAACCTTTACGTTAAAAAAACAAAAATTACCTTTATGCTGAAATTATCTTATAATTCGTGAAAATTCTTAATGCTTTTTAACCCAGAACTGGTAAACTCAAGTTAAAATTTAATATAAATGATGATGAATTAGGTGGAGTAAAATTAATTTTTAATTATTGATATATGTGTTGTTAAAAAATTATTTTCTAAAATTTAAGTTCAATAATAAATACTTCGTTTATTCATTCCTTAGTATTAAATTAGAATTATTAAATAAAAATGATAAGTACACTTTTAAACAAAGGTTCAAAATATACGTTTTTAAACTAAGATATAATAAAGTTTAAATAATACATGAAGAATTTTGTGATTTACATGCACATGTATTTTGATATGCAAAATGAACTATGCTTTTTCAAAATATTATACAGAATTTATCTAACTTTCAGAAGTACTTGAATAAATATAAAATACAACAGATATTTTCTTATTGTTACCTGGCTTTAAGTTGATAGATCAAACAACCTTAACGAACTACTGCTAAGGTGTCAATTCTTTCATTAGGTTCTACATCAAATATAAATCCTTGTGAACCTTTGCTTTATTCCACGGCTATACGGAACATTTTCTATCAAGAACAAATATGGTATAATTAAAAGTTACAAAAGTTTAATAAAATGTTACTATTAAGTAAATAATGAGAGAAAAACAGTAGTCAAGGAAGAATCCAAAACAAAGAAATATTTACGTACTTTTAAACATTAAACATACCACGCGTGTAAACGCGTATTAATTATCATATTATTGGTGTATTTTTATTGTGTTTTGTTATCTACTTTAAGTGACAGAATAAAATATTAAAGTCTGCAAATGGATTATTAATCATTTTTTTTAATGTTTATATTAATCATTTGATTTTGATTATGTGAATGAATGAATTAAAACTTTATTATAAAGAGAAATATAAAAACAAAATGGTTTACAAAACTACTAATATTTAAAAAATTATATATATATATATATATATATATATATATATATATATATATATATATATATATATATATATATATTGTGAAGTGCCTAATATTGTTACTTTAATAACAATAATAAATAATAAGATTTTTCTTGTTGAAAGATGCATTAGTTAATTAATTAATGTAATAATGTAATTGCTCTTTATAGCCTTCCCTTATGGGAGTATGGTCTATCTTCCCTGAGTATGGTCAGCCCTATTGGGAAGTCAAGTTCGACATTAATTCCTGGCAGTTAACTGATTTTACTCATTACGTACTTTACATTTAGAAAATTATTATAAACATTTAATATACAGTTTATTATTCATTATTTCATTTGATATACTAAAATTTGAGCAATGATAATTCAAAATATTGCTGCGTATAAAATTATAGATTAAATTATTCGAATAACAATTTATTCAATAATTCCCATCACTGTTACATACATACATGTGTTTGTGTGAGTGTGTGCGCGCGCGTGTGATATGGTGGAAAACATTTCGTGGTAACTTATCCTGAGCTTTAGTAAGAAAAAAATAATGTAATTATACGTAGTGAATTGATTTCGGTAATCATTTCATCAAGAAATAAAAGTTTCAACTAACTTTTCAAAGTATTTATGCTATGTATTTGTTGAAACGTTCATTTCTAGATTAAATTATTACTAAAATCTACTCATCACCCATAATTGCATTCTCTTTTCCATACTAACACTCAGGATGACTTGTATTTTTGAAAAATATTAAAAGGTTAATTAAAGTTGTGATTCAACTCGAAGCGACAACCTGCGGAATAATTACCAATAGTTAGAATAGAACCACCCTTATATATAATTAAATAAATGCAGACCAGAATAATCACATCTCACATCAGTATTCGCCCAAAAAATTTCGTGGAGTGATGTACTATCTATAATTGGTTAGTCTTTAGTGATGTACTATCTATAATTGGCTAGTCTTTCATTCCTTTGTACACTATTCATGTGTGATTTGATATCTCCGAACTGCATTTAAATAACCTATGATAGCAACAGGGAAAAATATATTCGATACTTCTTAATCGATAATCCATCTTTACCGATCAACATTAGCAATCGAAATAACCGAAAAACTTTTGGCATCTCATTTCCTTAAATAGTCTACAGTTAACAAGTTATAATTATAGACCTGGAGATAGGCCATCGTCAAATTGAAAAGTCCCTTTGAACGTTCGTTTTCAATGATCAAAGAGGAATAGATGATGAAGAAGTAGGCGAAGTAAATTTTTAATTATCGTTGCAAAAGTTGTTGAAAAATTGTTTAATACTAGATTTAGTTCATAGATAGATACGTACTATTATTTTTATTTAAATTATAACTTATTCAAAATCGAGCGATTTTGGTAGGGGAAAGAATACTGGGTTCGGGTCAGCAACATTAACGATATGCTCGTGACGTACTGCGCAAGATTGGCGACGCCTAGGGGCCTGTGTATGAGTTATAAATTTGTTTTAATCAACTTTAGTTTTTTTATTATTTCATTGGTATAAGAATAAGAAAATTTAACTAAAAGTTCGTTTAATAGTTGTACAATCCACACTAATAAAAATTTAAAAAATCCATAAATATTTAAAGTTTTCGTTTCCATTAAAAGATTTTATGTCATTGCTAAATGTCTTGTGTTATGAAATGATTAAATGTACAAATAATCTAAGTATTGTTGAGCTTAACGATGATAATAATGCTAAAAATGAAAATAAAATCTATGTAAATACAGGTACATGCTATAAATAATATAACTATATGTTAATTATTTCAAGTAAATTATTTATATTTTTGTATTGAGCTTTTGCAGCTCAACATATCGTCGCTGTCAAAACAATACCACCTATCTACAACTTGAAAATGTGTTAGCAACGGTAAGGGACTTATTAAGGTCAGCAACATAGCAGAGTATGATTTTTTGATATTTCTCTTCGATCTTTTTAGTAATATTTCCAAAATCTTATAGATAAAAAATAGATTATAAATTGCTAAGTCTACAGTCTGCGTCTTTTATTTTTCTCTGTAAAATCGTCTTAAGTGTACTTAGGCGGTATTGTTTTGAGAGCGACGATATGTTTTGATTAATAAATAAAATAATTGAAAATGTATGTAATTATTGTCCAGAGTGTCAGTATATGAGAAGACTAATGTTAAAAATTTAAATTTGGAATTTAATAATTTAGACTATAATTGATTTTAAAAACAGTTATCCAATGTTTTGAGTTTTCACTTTTGTCGGCAATTCTCACGATTGCCTAATTTAAACTTTTTTTTCACGTGGAACCAAAAAGGGTACGTAATCTTTTATCTAACGTTGATAAAAACAATTCCCCCAATCGAGGGTGAGCCCGAAGAGGGTCTGCAGATCACAGAAGTTAAAAGTATCCGTTGTTAATTAGAGATTGAATAATTTATCTGCCGGTTTTCCTACCTTCAGTACAGCAACTCATCACTCTACAAACTAAGCTTCCACCCCTCCCTACCGATGTGTATAATAGTTGTTAATTTATAGATGAAAAGTTATACGCAGTTTCCTCTCGATTGTTGTAGGCTATGTCATGATTCAGAAATGATAGCCTTAGAATATACTGCTAGAATCCAATCAAACAGTAATAACAGATTGCAACGTACAACTTTTATAATGGTGTAAGGTTAAGATCAAATGGTGTAAAGGCTTTATTAAATCAATTAATCAAAATTAAGGTCAGAGCTAGTTCAATTCATTCTTGTAATTTTCATTGGTAACTGTTCCGCAGGTTGTCGCTTCGAGTTGAGTCAGAACTCAACTAGAAGTTTTAACTGTTTATTCGTTTTATTTTTAATATTTTCAAAAAATGCGTGAGCTTAAATTTGGAAAAGAGGGTGTAATGAGTAGATTTCAGTAATCATTTCCTCAAAAAATAAGTTTCAACTAACATTCATGGAAAAAAATGTAGCACTACAACCCGTGAACGGGTCTGGGCTTCATTACATGGTAGAGACTGTACTGACAACTTTCATGGACAACGGTTCTGCAAGGAGGTGACTTGTCCTAGGTCACGCTAAACCGCCAGATTTCCCCCCTTATTTTGGGTACCCTATTTTTATAACAGTTTATAGAGGCTGGGTAGCCCCAGGAGGGTCCTAGATCCCATATGATCCATCTCCCGCTGCAAACAGGCTAAATATAAGTCATGGCCTGCAGCGGGATTCGGACCAGGATTTCCGGCATGACAACTCAGTGCTCTACCACTGAGCCACTCCGCTCCTTAGCATTGATGATATTTGTTTATTGAAACGTTCATTTCTAGATGAAATGATTACAGAAGTAAACATATTTCCCATAATTACGCCCTCTTTTCCAAATTAAAGCTCATGATAACTTGTATTTCTGGAAAATGTTAAACGGCAAACGAATGAAAAGTTAAAACTTATTGTGACTCAAATCGAAGCGACAACCTGCGGAATAATTACCATTTGCTGTGTATTCCTCGTGCTGAAGGAAATATAAATTGTCTGATGATGTTTCGTAATAAGTGGTGCTTCCACGGATCATTTAGTAATCAATAAGCGGATAGAAAATAAAATCTCCACCGAGCTGGATTTAAATACGACCAATTTAGTGTCCATTGACGACTGAGATTATAATTGGGCAAATAGAAGAAGTGAACATCTAATAGCCCTCAACACTTGAGGCAAATCACCATGATCGGGCGAGAACTATTAGTCAGTGACGTCTGTACTGATTGTCCGTCTGTAGCCCAAGCAAATTCTTCCGCGTCTTTCAAGTTATGTCATGTCTTCACGGTCAAATCTTGCTAAAGGCCGAACTGTGGTCTAATGGTTAGCATAAGAACCGACTAAGTCCATGATCGTGGGTTCGCAGCCCGGCAGATGGCCCTAGGAGTTAAAAATCCGTGGTTATGCCGTCCCTCGGAAGGGGCGTTAAACGGGGGTCCCGAGCCTGTACAATGTCAGGTACTCGTTAAAGATTTATGTCCTAATTAAAACTGGATAGGCAAAATTTATGGCTCCCACTGCACCATCGGCCGATTAGCTATAGCAGCATTAAGTGACCTTAAATTAATTAAATGTTAACAGCCAAGGATGAGACCAGTTGGATCTGCAGATCCTAAATGAGCTCACCTTAAATTGGGGAAAAGCGTTGCAGTTGAGCGCGATATTTCTGCAAATCCGTTCTTAGAAACTATACTGAATACCATTGTCCTTCTTGGGTTTTAGTGCTACAGATATCTTTAGCCGCGTTTGGCTACTTTTGGTTGGGAGAAACCGGTGAGATCGCCTCAGCAACATGCTGATACTAGTGATACCTAGCGGCCTGTGCATGAGTTATACCATTTCTTTTTATTAATTTTAGTTTAAAGGTCAGAATCCGATTGATATAAGAATAATTATATTTAAAAATAGGTAATTAACAGTTGTGCAATTGATACTCATAATAGCTTTAAACATCAAAATCTAGTTTTATTTAACCTAGAAGATTCTATTTAAATTGTTTTTGCTTTTTATTACACTTTTGGCTCGTGGGATGTAATTATTTCATCTTGGTAGTTCATTCAGTGCTGAATATTACCCAATGTAAATTTGGATAAGCATTGAATAATAAAGTAAGTGGACTGTATATAGTTAAAATAAATATAATAGCAAATTGAACATTTATTTATAGTTATAAAAAACATAAATTCCTTTCTCCAGAATGCCTGAAGAAGGCCTTCTTTTTATTCCTCCTTGTGCCTTTCAGTGTGGAAGTGAATACAAGATGGCACCCTTATAAAAAAAATTACCACTACAACCTATCAAAAATCTTGGTTTCAGTACATGGTATAAATTAGACTGTATCTAGGACAACTGTTATGCAGGGAAGTGATTTGTCCAATTATAAGAAACCAGGCTCAACCGTCAAGGTTTTCTTATAATAAAGGGTATCCAATTTATAGAGTCTGGGTGAGACCCAGGAAGGTCTGCATCCGTGGCTGTTTGCGAATTAAATCAAAGCTCTCAACCTATTAAATAAAACTGTTTCTGGTGGCCATATAATATTTTATTTTATAATTGTAAAGCTGAAAAGACCGTGACGCAGACACTCTAGTTGTTATTTCCAGAATTCTGTTTCTTAAAAAGCATTAGCAAACAAAAGCAAGTCTGATATTCAAAATTAAAATTTAATTAACAACACTCTCTATAAATCCTTAACCCCCGTATTTTTAATACACTTTTACGAGTGTGAGGCTCGCCTGTATGTATGTAGCTATCCGAAATCTTGAGTCTACGTTAACATCACAGTATCTAATGCAACATCCAGTGAATGTACATCTCATCACAGTAAATAATTACGTATACTCGCAGTTAGTAATACAAGTGATGTACAGTTAGTCTGAAACATCTATTTACAGAGCAGTCTGTAACATACATCCGATCGCTTAGAAATGCAAATGTCACTAAATCGATACGAATGCATTCAGTGTCTATAACTATAATACTAGCATATATATGTAACCTGTACCACAATAATCCACGATATGTCTTGGTTTCTATATATGATAATGATGCTTTTAAGCTAAGAGTTGTGCAAGGTGGTATTTGGGCTTATACCACGCTCAACCGTCAGGTTTTTACCCCAATCATGGATACCCACCTTGCATTGGCTAGGTAAGCCTTGAATAATCTGCAAATCTCACCACGTCGGTAATCTCTCCACGGCTATTAGCAGAATAAATATTTTTTTTGTCACAGCCTTTTTCACTCCTGAACTTGGCACTCTATATTTGTACCTTAATAATATCTATCATATGGGTTACTTCTTGGAAAATAATTGAAAAAACAAAAAAGTAGATAAATTGGTTGTTGATAAAAATGTAGTCAAAAAAATCAATTCCTCTCTTCATGGAGGATGAGAAAAAGGGATTTTGGGTGCAAAAAAATTATATTTTCTTATCGTAAATTGTAATATCTTAGTATTGTAAATCCATACTTTATTTTAACCTATAGAAGCGATTTAGGCGAAGCTAAGAAAAAAAAAAAAAAAACCTGTACCACTACAACCCGTGAAAGGACTGGGGTTCAGTACATGGTAGAGACACTACTGTTTCATGGACAACGGTTGTGCAGGGAGGTGATTTGTCCTAGATCAGGCTCAACCGCCAGGTTTTCCCCCTTATTTTTGGTACCCTATTTTTATAACATTTTATAGAGGCTGGGTGAGCCCCAGGAGGATCCTAGATCCTGTATGATCCATCTCCGGCTGTCAAGAGACTAAATATAAGCCATGGCCTGCTGAAGAAACAGGATTTCCGGCATGGCAACTCAGTGCTCTACCACTGAGCCACTCCGCTCCCTGAGGCTAATAAAAGGGCATTAAAAAAATCATCAGCATTTGTATTTGATCTTATTTGAAGTTATGTAATTAACATATAGTTTCGTTTAATGTAGTTGATATATTTATATTTAAGGGGGTGTACTCTACAGCAGACTAGTTTCTATTACAATCATCTACCTCCCTTCAGATTTTTTAAATACTCAGTTTAAATCAAATTTTATTTGAGTGTTATTAGTGGGTAGTTTCTCTACTTGGTTTTATCTTTGCCATTATGTATCATTCATTATATTTATTTGTATTGTTATAATACAGTTGTAAATTTCAATACATTTTTTAAATTAAATTATTTTTAATGTGAGTTTATGGATTATTAAAGATATTAAATTATCATATTAAATACTATGAAGATAACCGATATTAGACAATTATATATCACATCATAAGAAATAAATTCCATTCTCTTACTTAAACGATTGTTTGTATACATATTATCCTGGTCACGATAATGAACAACCAAATTAAATTGTTATATTGTCCTTGAGAAAAGTGCAAAGTTTTGATTTTATTCGATTTTGAAGTGGACGAAAATCGAATTAAAAGATTCCGTTACATAAAGTCGAGGCTTATAAAAGCGTGTTAATAAGGAAAATACTAATATATTTTTATTTGAAAAGGAAAGATACGTCCAGGGCCGGGATTCGAACCCGGGTCTCCCATGTTGCTGCCACCTAAGCTGGTTCGTACCTCGGTCAGACATATCCTTTCTCTTCACTGATCCCATATCCCCGAATTCTCGCAATTTGCGATGTATGCAAGGGGAAGAATGTTCATTGAACAATACTTTAATTAGGATCTTGTTGACTTACGTCATTATATATTATTATAATTTATTTTATTTTTATGTTTTTATTAATTGTTATAATTTTTAAATATTTTTATTTGAAAAGAAAAGGTCCAGGGCCGGTATTCGAACCCGGGTCTCCCATGTTTCCGTCATGGTGCTCTGCCACCTGAGCTATCCTGGTTCGTATCTCGGTCAGACACATCCTTTCTCTTCACTGATCCTATATTCCCGTGTTCTCCCAAATTGCAATGTATACATGGGGAAGAATGTTTATTATTTTTTAAATTGTAACAATTAATAAAAAAATAAAAATTATGAAAATATACATAGTTTAAAAATGTGATGTCTGTTCCGCAGGTTGTCGCTTCGAGTTTAGTTACAAGAAGTTTTAACTGTTTATTTCTTTCATTTTTAATATTTTCCAAAAATACAAATTATCACGGGCTTTAGTACGGAAAAGAGAATCCAGTTATGGGCAATGAGTAGATTTCGGTAATCATTTCATCGAGAAATAAAAGTTTCGACTAACATTTCGAAGTATAGATAATATATGTTTGTTGAAACATTCATTTCTAGATGAAATGATTACTGAAGTACATACATATCCCATAATTACCTTCTCTTTTCCATACTGAAGCACATGTTTACTTGTATTTTTGGAAAATATTAAAAATGAAACGAATAAATTGATAAAACTTGTTGTAACTCAACCCGAAGCGACAACCTACGGAAAAGGTACCCATGAAAATCACAAGAATGGACTAGTTGTGACCTAGTAACCTAGAACATACGGAATGTTCAAGAATTCCAAAAGTCTTACAGTTATTGAAAGTGTGCACAACATAAAGTTGAATCCAACTGATGTGGTAAATTACAAACTGTTGTGAAACACCCAAAATTGCCCACTCGTTCCCACCGATTCTAAATATCAATGGTAGCTTAGATACGAGGAAGTCGAGTAGCGACAAAGAGCCAGAACTAAATGAATTCCCAGCGAGGCTTATGGAAATTAAGAAAAGAGATTTATGACTGTAGCAATCTTCAAAGCTCCAACTTCCAAGTTTTTAAACAGTCTGTGGCTCATGTAACTAAAGAAGATATCTTCTTCGTTGGGGCCTGCTTCTTCTTTTGATTTGCATTTGTTAGAAGCTAGAATTAAAAGTGCGAGGAGTTATGATTGTATAATAAGGGTCCTTGAATTTTATTATCTTAATAATTAAGAAGGTGAGAGGGATCCTGGATATCCACGACTCAGTTGATGCGGATGGATCATGGGTTATTCAACTAACGAATAGTTATCCAATTTAATTCATTTGAATACTTAGGCATATATCGGTTCACTCAGCCTTTAAAGAGTAGATATTCTGAACAGGGAGGAAACTTGACGGTTGGGCGAGATATCTTTAAACTGCCCTGCACAACCTTTGTCTTAGAAACAGAACAAAAGTCTTTAATATGTGATGAACATAAGACCCTTCATGGATTGTAGTGGCACATCTTTACAGAGAAGGTCTTACTGTGGCCATGTGTTGAGGGGAAATCGTTGTCGGAACTTGCAGAAAACAAGTTTCTAGGCTTAAAAATATTGGATCGAAATAAGAAATGCAGGAACACTTTTGCATATGGTTGAGGACCCTTCGCTTTACTGGCATTAGTCGACGTCACTGACGTTACTGAAAATAAGAAGGACATTAATCAATTGAATCGAAATCACAAAACATTAAAAAGTATTTAATGAGAATTATTTTAGGTTAAGGGTAATAGCTATCCTGAGGGTCCCGGGTACACATCCATCTATGGAATTAAAATTATTTATTAAGATTGTAGAAACAGCAGTGACTGATGTCCATGAGTGAGCAGTGCACTACCATTTTTTTTCAGGAGATTGTGGGCGTATTCGCTCGCACAACCGAGAGTCTGCTAGAATACCGTTTTTTTAATAGCTCTATTTTTTTAAATTGCCTATAAGATATTCAAGGGGTTTTGAGATCAGAATTCGGTTGATGGAATGATATGAGTTCTAACCTCTCATTAAACTTTAATTGAGCAACTAGATCGAAAGCTTATTTTTTTACTTTTAAAATAAAACTTAAAAATTTACCCTACTTTATTAATGAGGGTAGTAATAAGAGATGCGATGAAGGATGTTGATGACGGGGTGTGGTGTGAAAGGGACTGATAATGGCATTGTGGGTCGAAATGAATAGAGATAAGGGAAAAGGAATGGGGTGGTTAGGGAATACTGTCCACAATTCACGGGTGTCCTTTATCTGAGAGTAAGTCTGAGTGGGGGGGGGGGTCCGCCTAACTGCCCGGCTATTTATATTAAAGTGTAAATAAATGAAGATTAATATTTATTTAGAAAATTAAAATAAAATAATACTCGAGTTCACGAGTTGGAATTAGGCTTTTAACACCCATTGATGAACCCTCTGGGATTTGCAGACCCTGATGAATGGGTATCTTCTTCAAAGGGTGAAAAAAATGGTTGATCTTTGCCAAATCACCTCCCATGACAAATGTCCTAAAAACAGTACAGTCTCTACCAGGTACTAAACCTAAAAGCCCTTCATGGGTTCAGGTCTTTTTAAGACGCTTTTATTAGCTTCGGCTGCATGTATATATGTACGTAGAGGAATCTTTGGCTAGAAGTGGAATTGAATTTTTTTGGGGATTCGTTTCACCAGGCTATATAAACAAAGAAACTTTATTTGCAATTTTACATATACAAGCAGCATAAGTGTTCCGGACTTTCTTTACATGTTTAAAGAACATTGATTTTAAGAAATTAAAGTTATCTTTTATAAATAAGTTTTACAATAGCAGGGAAAATGTAGAAAATAATAATAATAATAATAACAGTAATAATAAATAATTAAAAGTGACAATAATAAAGTAAATAAATATAATAATAATAATTAAATAGAAAATAAAGAAACAATTAAAAATAACTATAAAATAAATACAGATCACGAGATTACAATACCTGCAAATAGTGATTTTTTAAGTAACAAGTATTTGGTTCTTTTATACGTGTACCATCGTAGCGAATGATTATCATAGTTACCGATTTCTCGGATGAATAGGTTTTCTGGAAGCTGGAGTTTTTCGAAGCATGCTTTTGTTCGGGCTGAAGCATATTGTTTTATAAGGCTATGTATGAATCCAATAATTTAGTTATTATCTTTCCCTCATATCGTCGATTCAAATACAAAGTATCGAATGTGAAAAAACACATAAACATATTATATATAATCTTATAATCATTTAAAAGCCACAGGGTATCCTCTTGAAAGGGTGAAAAGCCCAAATCAGCTAGGCCAAATGACCACACCGGACAAACGTTCTCTGAAAAACAGTACAGTCTCTACCATGTTCTTAACGTATGACTCTTCATGCAATGGTTTGGTTCAGAATCCTTTTTTTCTATGTGGTCAGGCTATTAGATATTGTAAGAAAAACCAAAGTTTGGTAGATCGAAATGTTAAGTTATATATACAACTAATCGAAACACAAGCTAAAACATTCCAAAGAAATCTTTGTAGTATGTAGGTAAAATTGAAGTCTCCGACTGACAAGATCAAGATGTTAGGATGTTTCCTGGTTTCTAGCAGAAACCAGATGATTGGGTGTGATTTGGGCCAAATCACCTCCCTGCATTACAGTTCGGTTAAAAACAGGTCAGTCTCTATCATTTACTATACCAAAGACCCTTTATGGGTTGTAGTTTAGCAGGTTTTTTATTTTGTTTTTGGGAATGCGTTTCACTGAGAAAAATATATAAAATAATTTAGTTAGCAATTCTTCCTCATATCGTAGATACAAATCCGAAGTATCTAATGTGAAAAAAAACAACACATTTTTTCGTTTTCGCATTAGGAGTGATAATTGATATAAAATCCTTATAGGAAAAACCTTATCTATAAGGAAAACCCATGAATAATGTATTTGTAAAATGTGTTTGAAGATATCCCCTAAACTTTAATGAACCTTTAAACAGTTTTTGACTCTCCTGAAAAGTGGCGGTTTACACTTTTGGTGGTAGGAGCCTCCTGGGGTTTACCCAGCCTGGTAATAAGTGGGTACCCAAAATAAGGGGGGGGAATCTGGCGGTTGATACAGAACAAATCACTTCCCTGCACAACCATTGTCCATGAAACAGTACAGTATCTATCAAGTACTGAGCCCCAGACCCGTTCACGGGTTGTAGTACAGATTTTTTTTTCCTTGCAGTATATTCCAAGTCTATCATTTCTGAATCATACCACACCCTACACCAATCCAGTGGACACTACGAATAACTTTTCATCTATAATTTGTATCAACGATATGTCCAGTGGGTTGCCCGCTATGCTATTTATTATAGGTATTCTAATTTATACATTATAACATTCAGATGATACAAATATATATGCGGCATTACTTCTCTAAATGTTGAAAACCACCTTATAACCGAAATCCGCCATAAAATCATGTTATACACTGAACTTGATGATTTAAACGCAAATATGGAATATACTTCAAAGCCTAGCTTATCTCGACTCTTTAGTAGTTTGCATTGATGAAAGCAAATTTGTAGCTGCATAGGGTTTTTTATTTGTTCTGCCATAGATGAATCCAGTGGGATTTACAGACCCTCTTGGGATTCATCCAAACTCCTTAAAGTGGACATCCTCTTAGCAGGGAGAAAAGCTGGGGGATGATAGCGTCCAAATCACTTCCCATCACAACCTTTCACATAAAAACAGTGACCCCTTACATGGACTGTAGCGGTGTAGGTGATTTTTTATTTATTTTCTTAACATAGCCATCTTGGTCTTTTTGTATCATTCCTATCTTATTTTTCATAATTATCATTGTTTTTATATCAATTCATTCTCATTTTGCTCAGTTATAATTTAATGTTTAATTTGCTAATATATTTATTTTAACTTCATACACCCCTTATTTTTATGTTAACTTAAAATAGTTTTTGTAAAAACAATAATCGAGATAACTATTATACTCGATAAGTAGAATAGATTATTTTGTTATCGAGTTTCCGACACATGTCTGATCCAAATGTCTCCTGTTGAGATATACCTGTATTATTCTTCGCACTGTACTGAAACTGATATAACTTGTAGATTAAATTTCCACAAAATATTGTTCTGCTCTTAATTAACGAATATCTGAGCCCAAAATAATTCTAAAATTATTTATAGACCTCGTTTCTTACTAATGATTATTGATCATTGCTTTATCACAACAAGAAGAGAGGTGGAGGGGAGAACGCTAATTAAACGAAGAGATTAGAAGTGTTGTTAGGCTAACGATGATTGGCCGAAGGGGAAGAGATGTGCCCGGGATCCATCAATCATAAGGCTTAATGCTCCCAATGCTCTCTAAGGCGGATGTGTCCTGCGTCCTAATTGGCCGGTGTCAGCTCCATCTGGTCTCCTCCTTCTTGATATATGGTGTATCCCTTACCTCTCTTGTCTCTAGCACATCAGGATCCAATGATTCAATTGAATTTCTAGGATCTATAACATTCTGAACTCATCCTTAAGGTATAACTGAGTATAACAATATATCTCGATTTTGTAAAAAAAAAAAAAAAAAAAGGAGTGGAGCGGCTCAGTGGTAGAGCACTGAGTTGCCATGCCGAAGGTCGTGGGTTCAAATCCCGTTACTGACTTTTATTTAATCTGTTAGGAACCGGAGATGGATCCCATGGGATCTATGACCCTCCTGGGGTTTACCCAGCCTGGTAATAAGTGGGTACCCAAAATATGGGGGGGGGGATTCCGGCGGTTGAGCGTGATACAGGACAAATCACTTCCCTGCACAACCATTGTCCATGAAATAGTACAGTATCTATCAAGTACTGAGCCCCAGACCCGTTCACGGATTGCAGTACAGGTTTTTTCCTTGCAGTATATTCCAGAGCTACCCTTTCTAAATCATACCGCACCCTACAACAATCCAGAGGAATAACTTTCCATCTCTAAATTAACAGCTATTATATACTTCGACAGGGAGCAGGGTAGCTCAGCCTGCAGAGTGATGAGTTGCTGTGCTGAAAATCCCGGGTTTAAATCCGGCTGTGGCAGATAAATTATTTAATCTTTTTACAGTACCATCTGACCTGTTTCTTCTTGATATATGGCGAATCCCATACCTCTCTTATCTCTAGCAGATCAACATCGTAAGATTCAATTCAATTTTCTAGAATATATAGCATTTTAAACTCATCCTTAACGAATAATATGAGTATAACAATATATCCCGATTATATATATATATATATATATATATACACGATGTTTGTTCGGGCTAATCTCCGAAACTACTCGACCGATTTTATTGAAATTTCGCACAGATATGTAATATTGTTGAACTTAAAATATAGGCTTTATTTCGATTAATGACCGCGATATTTTTTTTGCAGAATTTTTTCTAATCTGCTGCATTTCTGATATGTTGCAAGGGCATGTCAGAGTAGTAAAACTTTGAAATTTTCTGAGTTCCTTTTGTTTTTGGCCTGTATCTTCTAATCAGTGCGTTTTTGGAAAAAAAAAACCTGTGTAACCTTTTTTTAAAGTACATTAAATTTTCTACAATTTGAGCCCTAATGCAGTTCAGTTGGTCAAACAGATCGTCAGTTAAGTTCCAATATACTAATTGTTAACCGGAATCTTAGCTCTATCTAATATATAAAATTGTCGTGTCACAGTGTTTGTAACAAAACTCCTCCGAAACGACTTGACCGATTCTTATGAAATTTTATGTGTATATTCAGTAGGTCTGAGAATATGATGTAAACTATTTTTCATACCCTTAAGTTAATTATTATATACTATAGTTTGATATAAGATGAATAAAATGTGAAATCAAAAATCTATCATATTCATTTTTTCATTCATTCTTTATTTCTTTAAAATTCAAATTTTAACTAGTATTTTTTTAAACTATTATGACAGTCACAGCAACGCATGGCCGGGTCAGCTAGTATATATATATATATATATATATATATATATATATATATATATAAAGAGTTTCTGACATGAAATAGATTTTTACAAGTTGTGCTGGATGGTTTAACGTATAGGCATTGTTATAGAATAATCTGGAAGAGCTAGGTTAATGCCGAAATAGTTGTTTTTAGGATAATGTCTCCAGCCTCTCTCACACATTTTGTTGATATGTTTAAGTATAAACTAAATATATAACATTAAACAAACCGATATTTAATTATTTAAAATAAATCTCATTAATTTCGAATAAACTTAATTCCTAGTTTTCTATTAATTCGTGTAATTATGTATAGGGTAATTTGTTTTCCTTTTTACGATTTTTTTATTTTTCTATGTAAATATATTCCGTTTCTAATAGTGTAACATAGTTAACTGGCAGCTGTGGAGTGAAATAAGTCTCTATTACATAAAAAATGTTACCGACGTGTAATAAATTTATAAATATATCCAATCCAACTCATCGCTGAGTCAAGGCCTCCTTTATCAGCTTACGCCATCATCCACTTCCGCACTCTGAGCAATGCCCTACCATCCTGGGCAATCCCATTTCACCACCTCATCCCGGGTCTTTCTTTACGCCTAGCCCCATGAACTTCCGTGAGGAAGGTTTTCTTTGTGATTGGATCTTCATTCGTTCTTGCTATGCTGGGCTCCTTGAAAAGAATGTACGATTCCTGATTGGTTCTCTTTCGCCACGTTTGACCCTGCTTTATTCCGCCGTAAATCGATCGAAGGATCCTTCTTTCATAAATTAGCAGAGTCGATTCATTCGATTTGCTCAGTGTCCACATCTCAGAACCCTAGCTCAGGACTAGGCGAACTAAGGTCTCGTAGAGCTGTGTCTTGGTTGTTCTCGAAAGCAAGTTACTGTAGTTGTAGTCCATAAAAACATCTGCTGGGCTGATACATGACCTCATTCCCTGTAGATATTGTTATAATATGGTATAAAATACAAAATTGAAGTCATAAAAGATTAAATTTTACAGAAGGAGGCCAAGATTGGTCCTCTAGCGGGATATACACACCTAGTAAATTTAAAAATTAAGCAGCACAAACTACTTAAATTAGTTACTTTCAAGTTGGGATCTCAATTCGGATTTATATTACAGAACAGTGCGTCTAAATTCCAGGCGTTACCCAATTATCGTCATCTGGATCGACAGTCCTCAAGCCGAATTGGAAGAAGTCCTAATTATTAACCTAAATCCAAAACAGTTTGGAAAGCTTCATAATACAAAGCCTTTTAACAATAGACTAAAAGTACACCAAGATTTTCTTGCATACTAAGATCTGATAGCACTTGTTGCTAAATTTATAAGGTGTACATGTACCAATCCGGGTCTTGAAAGGTGACGGGTTCATCACATGGTAGAGACAGTACCCTTTCTACAACGGTTGTACTGGGAGGTGATTTCTAGGAGACTACGCTTCACTACCAGGTTTTCCATCTCTTAAAGATACCCACTATATAGAGGCTGGGTGAGTCACGGGATGGTTTGCAGATCCCACAGGGTACATCTATGGCCAATAACAGATTAAATAATTTATCTTCCACAGCCTGATTTCGAAACAAGGGACCTTCAGCTAAGTAACTTAGAGCTGTACACACTTAGGTATCTCTGATCCCATTCCAAGGTGTAACTACAAAAAAATAAAAAAAATAGCAGAGACTGATTCGCAACTTAATTTCAAGCAAACCTAACAATAAAGTTCTCTGTTGAACTTTAAAAAACTTATCCTTTAATTAGGCTGTAATTATGAATGAAATTGTATTATTCAAATTGCTTGAATAATATTATTGTATAATTGTTATATTATTTTATTTCTTTATCAATAACACGATCTTGGTGTTTTTCAGTTTTAACTTCAAATTTAATGTTTTTACTACACAATTTAGTAAATATTTTTGAAGTTTCCACTTCACCTGAAAACCAGACTAATGTTAAAAGCTTCAATTTACAAATTAATAATGATAAGGCATAGGGAACCCGAAGACTCGATGTCGATACCACCAATCTCTGCTAACAAACTTTCACCCAAACTCAAACCCGCCAAGTTACTCTTGGTACAATCCTCCCACCTACGCTTCGGTCTACCCCAGTCGGCACATAGCTTATTAATTTTTTAGGAATTTGTTCGTTACTAAGCCCAACAACTTTACAAGCCCATCTCAATTTCCGCAACGCTATCACTTCAATAATATTAACCGGGTCAATGCCTTGCAACTCCGAGTTGTGCCAACTTAAAAATTATGAAATTTAAATAATTCATTCTTATAATTAATATAAAAATTCAAAAAAGAGCACGGTTATGACAGAGTTTGGAATTTTCTCTTCAATCCTACATGACTGCCTATTTTAATTTTGTTTTCTACACAGTTTTAAGCGGTCTACATTTTTTTTTATGTATTGTTTATACGTACAATTATGCTTTTTAAAGCACTTGTTTTGTTTTTTTCACACGGTTGTAGGTTAGGTTATTCCCTGCCTAATAGTATGGTCTATATATAAGACCAACATTGAGTACAATACATATTCCTTTTCTAGATCGGGGCTTTGTGATACACTACCCGCACTACACGGCAGCATTGTTAACGCATTCAGCTTCAGCAACATTTTTTTATGTTGTGGAGATATTTTTATGTGTTTGTTTCAACTTATAAAACCATTATTGGAAGCTAGAAAAGAAGAGATATGCTAATTCAATGGCAGAAGAAAGGACATATCTTTTTAGAAAGAGCAAAGCGAAGCAGCATCTGCTACCAGACCTCTACCAGTTGGTGTCTCAGCACTTCTTTCATAAGGTCACCGCTTTTTCGTATTCAATAAAAACTTCAAGAATATATTTAAATAACAATGCTGAATAACAAGGTTTGCCCAATTTTAGTCAGACAGGAATAAACAGAAAGCTATTGTTTTTACAGAAAAATAATTTTTTAACGTAACGAATCCTCCTAGCCCCCCCCCCCAAAAAAAATATTAGAACATGATTTAATAGAAAACAGAACTAAATGTAGAAAACCATTTTCAATATGTTTAAAACAAGAATTTAGTGATGATTTTACCCATTTTACTCCTTAAAATCCTCCTATGTGTTTGAATAGAAAATGGTCACCAGACCTAAACTGATTTTTTTTTTTTATGGACAGTAACCATAAAAGTATTACAATGTAATTCCATATACACATATATGTATTATGTATTATGTCAGGTACTCGTTAAATATCCTAATTATACCTGGATAGGCAAAATGTATGACTCCCAGTGTAGCACCCGATTAGCCATAGCAGAATAAAAAGTGACTTTAAATAAACCAACACCATTATTGTCCTAATATCAGATAATCCGGTTGGTTTGCAGTACATAATAGGCAAATTAGAAATCTATTGTAAAACATGGAATTTGTTTGTAAATCTGGACAAATCAAAAATTATAGTATTTAAGAAGAATAATAGAGGCAAAATGTGCACAAAAAAAGAGAAATGGTTCCGAAATAATGAGCAAATTGAATGTGTGAAATCATACAAATATCTAGGGGTGGTGATGTGCAATAACTTAAAAATGAAATATGACATTAAAGAAAAAGTAAGTAAGGCAAAAGTTGGGATTAATATGATGTGGAGAGAACTGTTCAATAATCCAGAAGTGCCATTAGAGTCAAAATTTAAAGTATTCGAGTCAACAATTAAAAATGTCATAACCTATGGATGTCAAGTTTGGGGCAACAAATACTATGAGGAAATAGAAAAAGTTGATAGATATTTCATATTAATTTTTAAATTACCGGTTTTTAAATACCCCAAATTACTTTGTGTACCTAGAAATGAATAGAAAATTAGTCCACATGTACCTACACACTAAAAATGCAATATTTTAAAAATATTAGATTATAAAGAAAATAGGCTATGTATAGTTATAGCAAGAGAAATAATAAAACAAAACATGTCATGGTTTAAAGAGTGGGGGGAAATTGCAAACAAAAAAAATTATAGATTAGATTTAGCTTTAAACTCCGTGGGTACTTGGGAGGGAGAAATGTCCAAAATGTTAGAGCTGTACAAAGATTATTTTATCCAAGTTTGCCGTGCAAAAGCAGCAGAGGGCACACACCACGGCCTATATAGCTCTTTAAATAAAACAATAGATTACCATAGACATTTGAAAGTAACAAAAAAAATTAGCGTAGTTCTGAAATGCAGAGGAGAACTTCTGAATCTAAATTACAAACCATTTGAAAATGATTCGCAAAATATACAGCTATGGTCACTTTGTAATTTGAATGAAATTGAAAACATTTTTCACTTCCTGGCAGTGCCCCGTCTTAAAATTGTATAGAAAAAAATTCTTAAAACACGAGCTGATCTCAAAACAAAAATTAATAGATATTCTGAATGGAGAGAATTTAATGGGATTATTTATTTTTGTAAGTAATGATGATCGTTATAGAAAATTTTTAATTTCAGAATTTAATGATTAATGTCAAAAATAAATTTAATTTATTTTTTAGTTATGTTGTTATTTAGTAGTTCAATCGAAATCCCGGCAGACGGTATAAAGTACCATGCTGTGGTTGCTAATGTTGTAAATAAAATTAAAAGAAACCACTATAATAATTTAATAATAAAGAGCATTTTATATCTGTCTATAAACCAACAAAAACACCTTTATAGTAAAAGGTACTGCGACAAAAGCGGAGGGAATTGATCGTACTGTTTGTTATTCTGGGTTCATTTTAAAACTAATTTTCCAAGCGAGGAATCAAAGGGTGGATATACACTCAACATATCTTCCGCTGAATCCGGAGTTTGCAACTTGAATATTAACCAAACATTGGCCACTAAAATCAAACTAACAGGAGGTTGTTTTTTAAATAGATTGATTAGTTGCGGTTTTTGCTATATATAGTCTAGTTTTTTTATAAATATTTATATTAACAATTTCCATATTATTTTTTTATTAATGTTAATGTTCTTTTATACACCAATAAATGTAAGCAAGGTGACCTATTATTACAGGTTACTACCCTGTTCTAAACAGCGTACATGTACAATACTGTACATTAAATTTTAAAAAATATTTTTTATTAATTTCTCAAAAGTTTAGTCTACTGTAAAATAAATCTCTTGTATTTTCGTTTTTTCTTGGTACCAATCATTCAAAGAACAATGGCGTTTAAAAATAACTTCAATACCATTTTAAAATTTTACCTATTTATACCTCAGATGGAAAAACCTAATTCTAAGTGAAATAGCACCCAATTCTAATTTGAAATTCAGTTTTCAAAATGATAATTAGATTTACGTAGTAATAAAATAAACTGCGCAAAAATGAATAGGGGTACAAATAATTTTGTTGTATTTACTTTGCCTAGCATTTTTATATTATTTTTTATATAGATATATTATTTTATCATTACTATTTATTAGAAGCACTGAGTTGGCATGCCGGAAATCCTGGTTCAAATCCCGCTGCGGGCAGTTACTTTTATTTAGTCTGTTTGCAGCCGGAGATGGATCATATGGGATCTAGGACCCTCCTGGGGCTCACCTAGCCTCTATAAAATATTATAAAAATAGGGTACCCATAATAAGGGGGGGAAACCTGGCGCTTGAGCGTGACCTAGGACAAGTCACCTCCTTGCAGATCCGTTGTCCATGAAACAGTACAGTCTCAACCATGTACTGAACCCCCAGACTCGTTCACGGGTCGTAGTGGTACTGTTTTTTTTGTTTTTTTTTTATTTATTAGAAATTGTACTATATTAAATATTAATGTATTTATTAAATATATCATAATATAAATGCTAGGTAAAGTATACATTACAAAATTAGCAATACCCCTCTTCACTTTTACGCAGTACAGTTCAAGGTAAGTTATACGCTTTCCAACTTATTCGTGATTATCATAATAATTGGGTTATAACACATATACTTGTCAAAATACCTGTACATTAGATCATATATTCTGTAAATATTATTCAAGACAAGTGATTAGTGTAATGTGTTTGCTTGCAGACCAGCAAAATTGATCGACTGAAATGTCCCCTATATTTGTGTGTATATATATATATATATATATATATATATATATATATATATATATATATATATATACACATATATACAGGGTGTTTCAGGGTTAAGTAGCCAAACTGAAAATTTGAACTAAGGACTTCAAAACAAGAAAAAGAATTCCTATGGAGGTATGTCCGCGAACGCTTTGTTTAGGAGATATTCACACCTAAAGATTTTCGTTGTTATGAATTATTTAGGCATAGTAAATAAATAAAACTTATTTTATTTGTTCCAACTACTTTATTCATTAACATTAAAATTCATATTAAATGTTGTTCAAAGTGATTTCCGCGAACATTGATTTAAGAAAGTCTCGGCATCTTTCTTTAACAGCAGAAAGAAGTGGAATATCGCTAGTTCAAGATATCCCACAGCAACTGAAAATAAACTTGTGGTTTCAATTAGATGCTAGTCCTGCACATTACGAGGGTCAAGTGTGATTCTAGTAATAGCCATAAAGAAGATAATTAGATAAGATAAGATGAGATAATATCCCTGAAGAAGACCTACAATGTAGGTCGAAACGTCGGCTTCCAAATAAACATTTCTTTCTAAATAAGAGATTTTTTTTAGCTATACCCGGACCATTTTCTTCCTCTAATCATTTATATAATTAATGATTTTCATGACTGTTTATAACATATGTCTTACAGGTTCTTATAATTTTATCATTCATCCAGATTCAGTCTCGGAAGGTCACCAAAAGATTGTTAAAATTTATTAAGCGAATCCCAAGAACCTGAAAAACTTTTTAATCAAGAAAAAATTATAACAATCTAGGCCCCACTTTTTTGACCTTAATAAAAATAAATAAAACAATACACTTTTTGTACTGCTCGTCATTGCTGAATAAAGAAACGTTTAAAGTTGCCTCGAACAAGTTGGAAGGAATTATATCGGATTGCCCTGGCTTAGACGAAACACAAGGCAAAGCCTCCTTAATCTGAATAATCGTCGGAGCAAAAAAGTTGGTCCCGCCGTTCTACAATTCCTACCTTACTAATTCCTTAGCTAATATATTATTAATATCCTTGGTCCCTTGCCAGAATAAACGGGTTTAAAACTCACTTCCATAATTAAGGATCGAATATCTGGTTTAATTATCTTGTTTTCGTATTCATAACTCCAAGATCAAATTGAACTAATGGTAGTTTTTTATAGTATTGGTCGGTTATAAATATTGAAGAATTTATTAGTAATTAGTTTATTCTAAATTAAAATATGTTATTGATTGTGAATCATGCCTTTAATTATCTATACATATTTTAAAACAAAGTCCTCCGCCGCGTCTATCTGTGTGTTCGCGATAAACTGGAAAACTACGCCACGGATTTTCATTCAGTTTTCAATAATAAATAGAGTGATCAATGAGGAAGGTTTAAGTCTGTCAAGGTTTTGCTTTAATTGGTTTGAATATAACGATAATTGTTGGAAATGTTGAAAAAAGTGTACCAGGTTTCATCGAAGACGCTGCCTCATCCCTTTGTCATATAACCAAACAATGCATGGTGGAATATTCCTCTTTTATAGATCTACAAAAAAGTCCGTGATTGCATATATATTTCTTTCAGGAATAGCTTGCAATACCCATTATATCTTCTAAAAAATTGATAACGTACAATTCGGAATTTGGAAAGCTATTTAGACGGATTCAGTATTAATCCTTACCAAATTAAATACTTTATTTACCTGGAGCATTTCATGCACAGTGTTATAATATTTTACACCATATAATTTAAATGAATGTTAGGAGTTAACACAAAAAAATAACGAGCGTGAAAATATATAGAAATTCGTATTTATAGAAATATCTTAGTATGTTTTTATGTTTATAGTATTTGCATAATAAAATACATTAAAATTCACTTCATGAAGTGTAGATATTATATTACATTTAAATCTAATCCCCATCAAACTGAGGTAATCCTACGGCAGACTAAACATGTAGGCATAATGCCCGTGTGAAGCTGGTTTGGGTCACTAGTAATATAATAAATTAACACAAAATTAATTAAGTTTAAGTGGTTAATAGATGACTGGAAAATGTTTAGAGTGGTGTGAAATGGTGAGGGGTTACACTCAATGATTACACAAAATAAGAATGACTTATTTGTTTGTCCATTTTATGCTGCTTTGGCTAATCGGACGATACTACACGTTGGGAGCTCTAAATGTTGCCTATCCAGGTTTAATTAGAATCAGAATTTTTACGAGTACCTGACATCTTACAGGCACGGGACCAGTGTTTAAAGTCTCTTCCGAAGGACGGGATAACCCCCTTTAATTAATTTTTTCCCTTTAAAAAATCCTAGGGCCACCTGCCGGGCTCGAACACGAGATCTTGGGCTTAGTAGGTTGTTATGCTAACCATTAGACCATAGCGAACGACATTGTGCATAAGTTTCGGCGAAACATTTAGGACATCTTCAGGTCAGTGAGGTGAAGAGTCAAACTGGGGGGGGGGGGTAGGTAAACATTATGAGTCTCACTGTAGCATCGTCTGATTAGCCATATCAACATTAAGTGACGTTAAATAAACAAAAAAACAACGATTTTTTCAAACTTATTTCTATTTATTTATATTCTCTCTATTTATGATACATGTTGGTAACTTATCCAAAATGGCCAGGACAGGGTTGGGTCTACGACAGGACTACGAATGTCCCTTAAGTTGATGATGAGCTTATGTTACCTTCTTGGTACACACACCCTGATCCTTCCCTTCGTACACAGGATGAGCAAACAACTTAAGAGAGGACTTTATGCATAGGCCGCAAGTTCAAGTTGGCAAAGTCTTCTACATCTAGATAACTTCAGATAGGTACATTGTCAAAATCATTTATTATTACGTTTTGGTTTATTTTTAAAATCTTTAGCTCGTGTTCAAGTTCCTTAGTTGGTCGTTACTTCAATATGGAAGGTTATATATTGCCTTCTATGCCCTAGGTCTCGGCAGGCGGGTGGTCATAGTATTTTTCAAAAGTAAAAAATCCTTTATTGTGCCACCCTTCGGAGGGGACGTAAAATCGCTATCCCGGCCCTGTGCGGTGTCACTCTTTAAATATCCCTATCCTAGTTATTACCTTGATTGGCAACATTTAGACCTCCCCCTGTAGGATTCTCCGATTAGGCATAGCAATATAAAGTGACGTTAAATTAAACAAATAAGGAAGGTTATTTTTAAACGCGTGCGCACTAAAAGGTTTTACCTTAAATTAAGTAACCTTCACCTTAAATATTAAATCACCTTAAATAACCTTCTATATCTCAATTCATTAATTTTTTGGTGTAATTTAAGGATCTAAATGTTGCAAGAAGTTTTTACATGAAATTCTCCAAAAATATTTTATTTCTTTACCTCTGTAATCCATAAATGGTTTGGGGTTCAGTACGTGGTGGGGACCGTATTGTTTCTAGGACAACGGTTGCGTAGGGTGATGATAACTCTCAACACTCAGGTTTATCTTACTATTAAGGGTTTGAAATGTCTCCTATACAAATATATATCAGGGTTAAGTAGGCAAACTGAAAATTTGAACTAAGGACTTCAAAACAAGAAAAAAATATCTTACGGAGATATGTCCGCGAACGCTTTGTTTAGGAGATATTCACACCTGAAGACTTTCACTGTTATGAATTATTTAGGCATAGTAAATAAATAAAACTTATTTCATTTGTTCCAACTATTTTATTCATTAAATGTAAACATTAACATTCATATTAAAAGTTGTTCAAAGTGATTTCCGTGGGCATTGAGATTAAGATAGTTTCGGCATCTTTCTTTAATAGCAGAAATAAGTGGAATATCATTAGTTGAAGATATCCCACAGCAACTGAAAATGAAAACCTACCTTATAGAGGCTGTCTGAGCCCCGATGGGGTATGCAACGGTGGCTCTTCTAGCCTATCTTGGACTGTCAAAAGATTAACTGGATTTGAACTTAGAACCCTCAGCATATCAACTCAGCGCTCTACAACTGAACTACTCCTCTCTCTTACTCAGTTAGCTCATTATCCATGATCCAATTAAACGGATTTAGAAATAACTCATTATTAAACAGAAAGCAGCTAGATAATATTAATTACTCTAATAACTTATCATTATATGCGTCTTTTAAAAAATTCACCAAGGCGTTGTAGATTTAACCCATTCCACTACAAACTCCTCTCACGTGGATTGGTCGAAAAGATGAATCAGCAGTCAGCAATTGGTCAAAATATTCAAGATGGTGGATTTCGGGTCGGGCTGGAAATTGAATAAGGTATGATGGGATCGTATTAGGAACTTGATTTCCCTCAAATCAAGAAAAGCGAGTTCTTGGTTGGGTGAGGGGTAGATACTTCTGAAGGAGATCTTTTCTTCCCTGGTAAACGCTACTGCGACAAAAGCGCAGGGAATTGATCGCACTGTTTGTTATTCTGGGTTCATTTTAAAACTGTTTTTCCAAGCGAGGATCTAAGGCAGGATACACACTCTACATATCTTCCGCTGAATCCGGCGTTTCTGTAATGTTTACCTCATATTAAACGTGAACATTTATAATAATGTGGTAATCTGTAAGAATGGCTCAACCTGTTTACCTATGTTGGAGTAGGAGAAAACATTAACATTAATAAAAAAGAGTAATATGTAAAGTGTTAATATAAATATTTTTTTAAACTAAACAATGTATGGCAAAATACGACACAAATCAATCTATTCTTTTTAAAAAACAACCTCCTATTACTTTGATTTTAGTGGCCAATATTCGGTTAATATTCAAGTTACAAACTCCGGATTCAGCGGAAGATATGTAGAGTGTGTATCCAGGCTTTGATTTCTCGCTTGGAAAATTAGTTTTAAAATTAACCCAGAATAACAAACAGTGCGATCAATGCCCTGCGTCGCAGTAGCTATTATTATAAAGGAAAGTTTGTTTATTTAACATCACTTTTATGGTGCTATGGCTAATCAGACGATACTACTGTGGGAGCTCTAAATTTTTCCTATCCAGGTTTAATTAGGATAGGGATTTTTAATGAATACCTGACATGGTTTAGGCTCGGGACTCCCGTTAAAAGTCTTATGCGAAGGAAAGGATAACCAAGAATTGTTTACTCCCTTTGAGAAATCCTAGGGCCACCTGGGGGGCTGCTAACTCCCGATCTTGGGCTTAGTAGGTTGTTAAGTTAACCACTAGACCACCGGTGACCTCTATGCGTATGTTAAATAAAAATAAGCCTTTACCACTACACCCCATGAAGGGTTCAGAACATGGTAGATACTGCACTGTTTCTTGGATAACGAATGTGCAGGGTGATGATCTGTTCTATATCACTTTCAACCGCCAGATTTACCACCTGTTTTAAGTACCCACTTTATAGAGGCTGGGTTAGCCCCAGAAGGCTCATAGTCCCATAGGACCCATCTCCAGCCGCTTACAGATCAAATAAAAGTCTGTCATACAGGGGGATTCAAACCAAGACCTTCGGCACTACACCTCAGCGCTCTACCACTGACCCACTCCGCTCCCTTCAGTTACAGTTAAATATAGTTATGAATTTTAATAGTAAAACTGGAATAAAATAAAAAATTTATTGTTCAACTACTTTTATCGAACCAATCGTTGAATATGGATATTAATTATATTGGTAAGTCCTACTTTTTTGAAATAAAAAAGTCTTCTGGTAATCAAACTTTATTAATTTTTTTTTTAAATGGCCAAAGAATTTGTCCTTATTTTGAAACATTTAGGTGATGAAATTGCCTTTTACCCATTTGTATCCGGGCTAATTTTTCTATATTTAATGGCTACAGCGTCCCTATGAATAATAAGACAGATTTTAGCCTCCACACTGGAGTACAACATTTTTTTAGATTACATACCTACTTTATTTCGAGAAGATATTTAACTGAAGAATGGTTGATGCACCCAAAGGAAGAAAGAAACTCTTATCTATTAGAGTTTCTTTCGACCAAAATTAATTTTGACTACATTACAGAGGACTCCGAAAGGAAAATAAGAGTGATTTTGGCAAGCAATTCTTCCAATTTATTATATATCGTATTATATTATTTAGCATTTATTTACAACGAAACAACTTTATTTAGTTTTATGATTAAAAATGTTTGGTGGATGAATGATGAGTAGTAGTAGCATATGCATAAGTACGTATATATATATATATATATATATATTTATATATATACATTATACATGTATTATATTTATATATATATATATATATATATATATATATATATATATATATATATTTACGTACTTATGTAAGGGGGAATATATATACACACACTTATTTTTAAAATAATTATAGTTTTTTGTTACTTTAATTTCTTAAATTATTTTGTTGTTGTTTTATTTTCCAAAAAGCTTGTATAATTGTAAATATTAATAGTTTTCTTTCTTTATAATTATTGTTATGGTATTTATATTTTTTCTTTGATTTAATTCGTTATTGCGAGCTAACTCCTAATTTATATTCATTAATGTTTTATTTTATTTTATTAATTAAATTGTTGTGAGCGGAGTGGCTCAGTGGTGAAACCATGAAATCCTGGTTCAAATTCCGCTGCGGACAGTTACTTTTATTTAGTCTGTTTGCAGCCGGAGATGGATCATATAGGATCTAGGACCCTCCTGGGGCTCACCCTGCCTCTATAAAATATTATAAAAATAGGGTACCCATAATAAAGAAAAACAAAACCTGGCTGTTGAGCGTGTCCTAGGACAAGTCACCTCCTAGCAGAGCAGTTGTCCATGAAACAGTACAGTCTCTACCATGTACGGAACCCCCAGACTCGTTCACGGGTCGTAGTGGTACAGGTTTTTTTTTTTAATTGAATTGTAATTGTATTCTAATCATAGACATTATAGTTTACCTTTTATTTTCCGTATCACTATTCTAAAGGAACTTGTCCCAGAATAAATACGGATTTATATCAGTTTTATTATTATATATTGACTTAATTTTACATTGTTTTCATTTTAATTTTTCTAATTATTATCCTAGAAATCCTCTTAAATTCAGTTGGTAATTAATTAAAAACCATTTTTTTATAATTACAATACTTAATTGGTCGAAAGAAATGCAAAAATGCGGAAAAATAATTTTGTCCGTCCAGCTAGCTCCTTCTAATCGAAACACTGTGCGTCGTAACATTCAAATTTTTTAGACAACCAAAAGCACTTGAGTGATCTGTGGACCAATCACACTTATAAGGAATCATGAAAAAAAGGGACAATAAGAAGCCATATTCCAGCTATCGGTAAGATAGCCAGAATAAAAAAAAGACTGTCCAGTGCGGTTTCTATTATTTACATATATATAGATATGTCTCTCAGGGTTGTAGTATGTTAGTAATAGTAAGCTTTGGACCAACTTTCAGTTTTTTATCTAAAATATGCTGAATAATATTTTATTTGGTAAAAAAAAAAATTTTTTAGATATTAAAATAAAATAGTAGATTAGTTTTACAAGACCTGCGGTACTAACTACGCCCTGGTATATTTGGATCATTTCCGTCTTGTATATAATAAACAATATCATGGTAATATATATACAATATTGTTTATACATATTATAAAAATATTAAGATATTACGTCAAACATGCAATCACAAATATAGTTTATACTGCAATGTCTTGTAATATCTCTTTTGTATATGTGTGTGCATATTTGCGTCCATGCGTTAATGAGAGAGAGTGTGTGTGTGTTAGTGAGGGTACTTTTTTTATTACGTATATTTTTTAATGCGACTTCACTGTCTTTATGATTGTATAAACTATTTTTTTTTCTTTTGTATATATTTTTTATGGATTTTAATCTTCATTTTTTTTTCAGTTTTATGCGGGGTCGGAGTAGACATCGCTGCTCACCAACATACGATCGGAGTTTATTATGTGTACGTAAAATAAAATAATTAGGTTAAAATAGATAAGGAAATTAATTTTAGTATATTTGTATAGCATATATTTATATATTTAAATATGTATCCATTCTACAACTGTAGGTAATTAAGTTTAATGTTGTACTATTATTTCTAGGATATGTTCGTTCATGGTATTTTTCCTTGAGATCACGTGGATCATAACTCTCTTCATACAGCTTTGTATCAGGTACTTTATTTTGTCTTCTATGAGCGTGTTATATTTTCTTTAAATAAAATTAATTTAAACTTATATTAGTTTAAGTTAGTGAGGATTATCCGAAAATAAAATATAAATTCCACGACATTTTTATTTTTTAATTTAGGAAGATCGTTCTTTATATAACAATAAAAATTTAAAAAACTTTATTGCTATAACCTGTCTTGGGTTCGGTATGTGGTAAAGATTGTAATGTTCCAGGACAATGATTGTGCATGGAGAAGATTTTTCCGAGATCACGCTCAACGTCCAGACTTTTTCAATTGAGGCTGGTTGTGCCCCAGAAGGGTCGCAGATCCCCTATTTAGTACGGCTAGCTACAAAAGCGTGTTTTTTAGATTTTCAAAATATAATTTCGTTATTGCTGAATGTACGAAGCTCCCCAGTTGATGGTGCCAGTAGTTATATGCTTGCCTCAAAGATTAAGCCATGTGTGCCTTAATACGCGTATTAGTACGAGCCAAAAGAAACTAGGGTATCTTCCGGTATGAAAAATCTCTAATCCTGAAGACCCGAGTCAGGATAATGAGACAAACTTATTAAATTATTGAATCGTCATCGGTCCTTGAAAAGTATGCTAAGTCAATTGAAT
This sequence comes from Troilus luridus, assembly GCA_964056705.1. Classification (NCBI taxonomy): domain Eukaryota; kingdom Metazoa; phylum Arthropoda; class Insecta; order Hemiptera; family Pentatomidae; genus Troilus; species Troilus luridus. The sequence continues at coordinate 55,136,072 of OZ057417.1, read as the reverse complement.
TAGATATTTTGAAGTGGCCTAAAATCGAGTTTAAAGATTCTATACATACGTACAGGCGAAGCTAATATAAGCTTGTTAAAAAATTGTTACAATGATTCTTCTTTTTTTTCATCTAATCTGGAACATTATTATTATTATTATTTTAATAATAGGTACTCTTAGAATATAAGGTTGGAGTTCATGTTCAATTGTAACCAAATGACAAGTACCCATAACAACACCGCTATTAGTATCTACATGAATATTGTATACCAAACAGCCATTTGATTCTGACCTTACGGCCAAGGTCGTATTTTTAAACATTGTCAATGCCATTTATATCTATATATTTAGATTTATCTGCTGATATTAGAATTTACTCATTTCTTAAAACCTGTACAAATTTAACCCAGGGAAGGTTGCTGGGTTTACCACTTCTTAAGAACTCTAACTGCACTCTTTCTAAGCCAATCTGTTCATTTAAATACAGACTATAAAAGAAAAAAAAACCTGAACCAATTATAGAGAATGTAATGTACTAAGAGACTGGTTGTGCAGGGTGGTAACCTGTCAAACAGAATCACACTCAACCACCAGGTTTTCTCCTAATTAAGGTCACCCACTCTATAGAAGCTGGGTGAACCCCAGAAGGCTCTACAGATCCTACAGTCGATCCTTGGCTGTTAATTGATTAAATAATTTATCTATCATAGCTGGATTTTAACCCAGGATCTCTAATATATTAATTATGCTATCTACCACTCTAACACTGAGATTTCTCTATAAACACTGTAAAAAAAAAATTAGAACTGTAAAAGTTAATTTTTAAAGAACATAAAGAAATAAGTAAATTTATATATGTAAAGATAAAAAATTGATGGCAAAATAAGTAAGAAAACAAGATAAAAACATAAACGAAACTCGATTCAAACAAATCATATAGAAAAAATTCATTCATGTACACAATGTTTACATTAGACCCTTAAAGAACTCCGAACAAAGTTTTACCCTCCAATACACAATAATGAAAAAAACTATACCAACTTAAAAGTACTCACTTTTCAGAGGCTGGGTAAGCCCCAGGAGTGTCTGCAGATATAAGCCCAGATAAAAGATGCGTGGCTAAATAAAATAATAGCAATGCAAATAAAATAAATCAATTTGAAAATTTTCTTTTTATTCCATGCTTTATATTAGATTGATCACTTATGTTATTAAAATAACAACTTTTTAGAGGCTATGTGAGCCCCAACAGTGTTTGGAGATCTCTCTGGGATCAAACCACGGCTGTTTGTTAACAGAATAAATAATTAATCTCCCATAGCCCGTGTTGAATTTAGTAATATTAATAAAAATAAAATTAATATAATTGTCAAAAATAAAACACAAATATTTTGTAAGATGGGTCATATTATAGTATTTTGCCCTGGTTCCGAGTAGGCTGAAAGTGCCTCTTTTATTTCTTTAAATAACTTTAAAATTTTACCATCTTTTTTTTTTGGAGAAAGGGTATTTAAGGATAAGACTACTTATAACCTGTATAATCAAAATATGTCTTTATGCTTTGTATTTCAATTAAATTGATTTGATTTTCATTACTCACTCCTTTATTTTAAAAGAAAATACTTAAAATATAAACCTTATTGTTGGGTATAAAATAAATCACATTTTTTTTCATAAATTTTGAGATATTTCTTCCTTATTTTTGATTTTGTTAAGATTACTTATGTGAACCCCTATTACCATTATCCAGAAAGTTTAGAGTAAAGTTATATATACAGTCAACACATAAAATTAAGGATTGGCAATCCTTACTTTCATAGAGAGTAAACTATTAAATTAATGTTGTAAAGTATTGCTATTCAATATCGATTCGTAAACAATTATTCCACTATTTTAGGAATGAGTTGCACCCATGCCTGACATGCTGGAGTAAAGTCCTATGGTTTCGCCTCTGGAAAAGGTCACTACTCTACGCCATTATTGCCTTGGTCCTGTTTCTCAAACCGCACAGGCTTTGGCTTTCAATAGCATCAGGTAAATTATTTTGTGACTAATTATCAAACAAATAAATATTAAATACAGGAAAAATACTCTTTATAATATTTTTTATCAGGTATTCAATTGTTAATACTTTCTTCTCTGTACCTGATGCTGACATACCGCTCAAGAAAGAAGACTAAGATGGTCCCATCGCCAAGACTTTTAAATCACAGCCAGTCTCCGAGTCAAGATGACAACGACAAGTACTAAACCATAATAAAACTCTTTCTATAATTATAGTAATTTTAATTAGCAAAATATAATTTTTCATTAATATTTTACAGGTACGATGATATCACAGACGTTCTGGACGATACTCTTCCGACCCCGATTTTAAGTGGCCATATGTCAGAACTTGAGCAAGATACTATGTTAGAAATATAACTTAACTTATTAATCGCAAGACAGCGATTACATTCTTCCCTCAAAAAGTACAATATGAATTTTAGCTTTTAATTTTTAGTAAAATAAACTGCTTGGCTAAAGTGTTTCATAAAATTTCATAGGTTTTATAAAATTTATAAATCCTATAAAATAACCGTATAGAAATTAATTCAATTATTTTAGAAACTTTTCTTAGTTCTAGTGCAAATAAAGTAGAATGTTATTTTAAAAACTAATTTGCTTTAATCTGACGAATTTGTATCTACGTATAACAAACGAGAAAATAATAAACAATATGAAGAAAAAGTTATAATTTAAACTTTGGCCCTGCAGTTTATAATAAACTTTTACAATGCAATCTCCATAAAAACTGTAAAATTTCTACAAAATATTGCAATTACATATTCCAGGAACATCTTAAATTTTACTATATTTGTTTTGTAATGTTTGTGTTTATGATTTGCTAAGTTTTACATGATAATTTTTAGATGTAATTATTATTTTAGATGTAATATAGTAAAAATGAGTAAATTTAAAATTCTCTTTCATGTCTAAGACGGCCTATTTCAACAATTAAGGCTGGAAATCAGTCTTTACGAAGTTTTGTAAAAATTAATACAAATTGTGATATATTTTATATGATAAATGAAGTTATGTACATATAGGTTAGGACGTTATATTACACGGTGTAATATAAAATTATTTATGAACATATTAAAAAATAATTGTGAAATTATTCTTCATATGATGTTTCATTATGCAGAGTTCTTCTAGGGTATACATGATGTATTCCTTCTTGTATGAAATTTTATTAAAATGAAAATTTACTGTTTTCTATAAATTACTATTTTCCTATTTTTTATTATTTTTTTTTTTTTAAGCAGTACATAATAAATAAAAAACTTTTTTTTCACGAAACTGCCTCAAGACCACAGGAATATCATAAGTTTTCATCTCCCAGTATTTTCTCATAATTTCTGCGTGCCTTTGGTTCTTTTCTTTTGACCACGCAGTATCCTTCCATTTTTCTTTATTTTCCACAAGAACTTTGATTTCTAATAATTTTTTTCCATATTGTTCTCTATCTAGGAAGTCTTTGCCTGTTATTTTTAATTTGTCTGCTTCCTTTCTCATTTGTTTTACATACTATCCTATTCTCTTGTATTCACGGATTATTTCAAAGACTTTCTTGTTTAGTAACCCTTGATCCATTCTTACCATGTGCTCGTAGAATCTTAGTCCTCTGATTCTTATTTCGGTTTCCAGGTCGTTCATTTTACTGTATATTTCCTGGATGGATCTTAGCCTGTGTTTTCTTGGGCCTATAGATTCTCCTCAGGATCCTTCTCTCTATTTTCAGTAGTTTTTTCTAGTTTAGTGAGACATGTTGTCTCTATCCCGTACAAAATTACTGGTTTTATCACTGTGTTGTAGTGTCTTATTTTTTCATTAGAGGATAAGTTCTTCTTATTATAAATATTTCCTGTTAGGAAGCTTAGATCATGTTAAGTGTACCTATTTCTTAATATTTATTAACACAACTGAATTAATAACATACATGAAATATATGTGGGGAAAAAATAAATAATGCTTTATTTTTATTGGTAAAATTTTAATTACTTTACAATACTGATCTTGAATACATGGTAAAAGAATATTGTTTATAAATGTGTACTTAATATATTTCAAAGAAGCAGAGCAACGTAACATGAAAAATAATAGGTTACAACAATATAAACAATTACCAAGAAGAAAGATTTAAAGTCTTTAGAAACAGTAACCTTAAAACACAAAACAATTAAATAAATTCGAAATAGGAAAAAAAGGTTTCTGTTCCACAGGTTGTCACTTCGAGTACTATAATTCAAGTTATCGTGAACTTTAGTATGGAAAAGAGAGTGTAATTGTGGGTAATACATAGTAGATTTCGGTAATCATTTCATCAAGAAATAAAAGTTTTAACTAACATTTCAAACTATAGATGATATATGTTTTTTATTGAAATGTTGACTTTTAGATGAAATGATTACCGAAATATACATATTTCCCATAATTACATTCTCTTTTACTAAAGCTCATAACAGGTATTTTTTGAAAATATTAAAAGGAAAACAATTAAACAGTTAAAACATGTAACTCAACTCAAAGCGAAAACCTGCGGAAAAGATACTGAAAAAAATATTACAAGAAACCTTTTCTAGTAGAAAGATGATATATACATAATGGCTGTGAAGAGAGATTTGAATAACAGGCTACGATAACGAGAAACTATACAGAAAGGAGAATCAGCACTTATTGCTTTAGTTTTGTTATTGATTTCCTAACGTTTCTACACATTCAATCCGTAATAAATATTTACATTTATAATCTAGACACTCCAGGTATACCTAAGGCAGTGAAGTACTAATCACGATCACATCTATTCCCATCTATTGGTTAATATTCATTGTGATGAATTGCAACAGCATGATAAAAAAAAATTAAATTAAAATACCTTAGTTCAGTCTTCTCCAAGATTAACAATGAATATTTCAGAGCCAGAAACATAAAATTTATTTAACGACCTGAAGTGCCCAGTATGAAATATACTTAAAAATATCAATTAATTTAATCATATCACAATTTACTTTATTAGCATTTATGGCAGCATATCTTTTAATAGCATGTAATGAATTCCAGTAAAATAAGTGAAAATAATCAAACCAGCTGCCTATGTCCCACTGTTGTAATTTAAAAATGGCAAGAGGTGTGTTTCATTAATTTAATTTAATATAATGAAACTTATTTATTTTATTATGATACCAGAAATCAGATACTGCTATTTTTCCAAAACATCTTAATACTCATAATAATTGAGGTTTTGATTTTAATTTAAAATTATATTGAAATAGTTTTATTCAAGGAAAATATTTGTTTAAAAAACAAAACAATAACCAGTAATATTAAATAAAATTAGCAGAAATTTAGCCAGTAACTGCAAAATCACCCAATTATAATAATAATAGCATTTTCGACAGAACTCTGAAATATATTGTCAACCTTTTACAAGAATTTTAAAGATAAGAATAACTATTATTTTACTAATTTATTATTTTTATAGGCTATAAGCTCCTGATGAGAGAAGCAGTATGATTTGTTTTTCTTAAATTTTATATCAGTTAGAGCTTAGAATAATTTAAATATTACCTAAGGTTTAGCAACATGATTATAAAATGATAAATGTACCATTAAAATTTGATTTTTAAAAATCATTATATGAAATAATGTCAATACAACCCAACTAAAAACGACTATAGAGGCCTTTTTGCAGTTACTGGCTAAATTTAAAACTTATGTACATGTATAGGTTTAACAATACATTGAAACTACACTGGACTGTCTTTTTTAAATAATCGGACTGATAAATCAAGTATGGTTTACGTGTCACCTGTTTTTTGTTTTCCTTTATATAATATATAAAGCTCAGTTACAACTTATTAAAAACAGTTATGAATCTTAAAAACCTAATTTATTTATTATATAAAATAAATCAAATATTTTCACCCCTAATTATTAAACAACTCCTAGTTTACTTATAGGGAGTTACAAGGTTTTATAATTAGGGTGATGATACGAATTGAATACAGTGGGGGACTCATATTTACCAGCTGGAAACACAAAGTTGTAATCATAAATATAACATTTCAAACCAGATGAAAATTTATAAACAAGGAATTTTAACTTTGTCTTATTTTTTTTTTTTAATGAAAAAATAATCAAATGTCGTGTACAAATCCAACTTTAAAAATTCACAGTTTTCAAATGGAGATTTTGTACAACCCATCATTTTTAATATACTCCAAAAAAATATACAGATCTTTTTTCAATAGATGAGCAATTTTAATTTATTATTGAATTTGGTTATCAGCAAAATTTTAAAATTATGTACTGAGTAGTTTAAAATGAAAATTACAAGAAATGGAGTATCCTACCAGACTACAGATGTAACTGATAACTGACCTGACAATAGACAACGTGGTCAGTACAACTAAACATTGTAACAGAAAAATCATTTCACATTTCGCTACCATAAACTCTCATCAAACTACAATCAATCAATAGATCTTTTTAAAACAAATATATATTTTAGAGCTAGATCCTAAACCTAATAAATCATAAATTATCTACATAATTAAATCTAAAAATCACAAAGCCTGTTCACAAATAAACTTAAAGAAGAACCAATCGATCAGAGGAAAAAAAACAACAGTTGCATACAGATTATTCGTTTTTACAGAGTACTTTTTGAGAGATGACACTTCTAAAAAAAATGATTCAAATCTAATCACTGTTTGTATTGGATTCACGCCTCTGTTGTCTCCCTCTACCACCTGAGACAAAAAATCATTTTCAAAAAATTAAATATTCAATAAAAATTTGTGAATTTCAAACCATGCAAATGAGGAGCATGCAGTGTCGAACCAGTTTTTCTGTGTGATCTACAACTGGCTGAAGCAAACTTTAACAACATACATATGAAGTGAAATACGTAGATGCATATAAATAATAGTAATAATAATTAAAACAAAGATAAGGAATCTAAGCACTTTATTGATATTTACAGTATGAAGCAGTTTGACAGTAGAGACAATAAACGAGTAAAGGAGGAATTGATAAAAGTGTCGCTAAAATACAAACCACTGACCTCTTCTGATCTGATTGAGGCAGGCCAACATTCTGATCATGAATGAAGCGGGAACGGTAATGGTGTCTTTGGTTTCCTCGAGCATCACTGCGTTTCTCTTCATTAACTAAGATCATTAAATGCAAATATCATAAGCTAATCTTAATAATTATTTAATGCTCTCACATAATAAAAATTACAATTATCAAAACTCACAATCAACAATGATCTTTATGCACTGTAAGTTTAATATTATTAAATGGCCTAAACTGAAGGTTAAAATGGTCAGCTGAATCAGTCAATTCATCAGATATCATCCTTCTATCAATCTCATCACCATTTTCAAAATATGGTGAAAAACAGACAAATCATCATAAGTCTACCTCAATATAATCAAATAAACCCCCCTCCAAAATTTAGTATTTTTCGCTTAAGAGATTTATCCAGGCAAACCAAATGAAATTTAACTGACTCAGTCCTTCAATCACCTACACAAGTCATTATTCTAGAGAAAATAGCAATTTCCAAAGCTAAACTTAGAAATAGACCGTCTACAATCACTCCTCATAGAAGAGTTAAAATAAATTAAAAATAAAATATTAATTAGCAAACAAATAAATGCAAGCTTATCATCAAAACTGTGATTATCACGGGGAAAAAACATATCACCTTTAAAATCTGTCATTATTCCAAATGAATTTCAGTAACCTAGAATCTATAAACAACATTAAACTATATCATAAACCCTCAGATACATGAGTACCATACAAAATGAAGAATATAAAATAATCCTACTATAAGTTATTCTATTTGTTGAAAAAACAGAACTTATAGGAACTTAACAATTTGATGAATATTTGAACTAGTACCCTACTAGTAGAATTATTATATAATCTAGATGTATGTTAAACTTTGTAGCTACATGAAATCCTTATAAATATATGACTAGAACCTCTCGACCCCAACTAGAAATCGGGTCCTGCGACTGACCTCATCAGCCATTTCCTGGTCGAATGTAGGCTCGCTGTGTATGGGCGCCCAAAGCTTGACGTCATAATCAATCCCAGACGTGGCGAGGAGAGGAAGATAGGGATGTGGCTGAACGCAGTTCACGACGTGTTGATCCGCTTGGAGCAACATCTCTAAGCGCCCTTCCTGTCTCTCCCACATGAACACGTGGCCACAGTCACTTCCTGAAATGACGTAGTCATCACCCCAGAATGTTGCTTCTTTAATCATTGTTCTAGAAAAATAATAAACACAATTTTTTTTTAAATACAATTAATTAATACACTTAAGAATGGAAAATATGTATTTTTTTCATTATCATTTTATGAATAAGTCCACAGACATATATTTAATATTTCAGACTAGTTTTTATATTTTCCTAAAAATTTATTTAATATTTTTACTTATTAACAGTTAGTTTATAGAAAATTTCATGGTTGACATAAGATTATTAGGAGTTATTTTCAAACATACAAGTAACAGAAACAAAATGTTTTTCCTTCGCAGAAGGCTGTAAAGCTACACTTCCTACACAAAAAGAAATGTGGGATAGTTAAATAAACGTTACAAAACATTAAAATAATACCTGGCATTTCTATGTCCAACATATTTTTGCTTAAAGTATGATTTTCTAGTTTTTATAGGTTCGTCTTTTTCTTCCAAGCCTTCATTCCTTGCATTTTTAATTGCATCGTCCATATGTTTTTCAATGGGATGAACAAGTCGACTGAAAAAAAAACAAAAAAAAAGGAATAAACAGTGTATGTATAAATTTAGAACATCTAATAATTTTAAATTCGGAATACCATTCAGCCGCTAGGACAGGGCTCAAATCATCATCGGAATCGCTAAAGCTAACATTGCCCCTCACCGAGTGTATTCGTGGCAAGCTTGGATCATCGTCTGAAATAAAATTAAGATCATTTACAACAAATGAGTATTTTCAGAAACATTTTTTAGACGGTTTAAAATTATTCATTCAAAGCTATATCTAAAATTTATTCCTATCCTTTCACAGCCTAATTTTTTCCAATAAATATGAGCAAAAAGTCAAAAAAAGTACATAAATTATAAATTGGAATGCAATAGGAAAAATCCCAAAAATAAAGCCGTAAGTCTCTAAAACACAGGAAAAAACAACCACTCGACGTTTCGCCGATTCAGGCATCATCAGGACATACAGCAAAAAAAATTACATTAAAGAAGTAAATTACATCTCAATCAAAGGTCCAAACAAAATTTTATTTACTTTTTTTTCTGCTAATCAGCTGTTTTTATAACCTCCCCAGTTGTTTCTATATTACCTTCCTTAATTGTTTCTGGAACATCTTGGAGTAAGGTTGCCGTTTCTATTTTATGAGTCGCGATTGGCTGTTGATTTGGGATGTGCTGCACTTTGTTTTCTTTTGGTGTATATCATGTCCTGATGATACCTGGATTGGCGAAGGGTTGTTTGTCCTGTGTTTTGTAAACTTAAGGGTTTGCTTTTTGAGACTGAAATTAAGTCTTATTTCACTTTACTTAAGGCTTACTCACACACATACTTTAGTGCATTATGTAATGCTCTTGTTTATACCTGGTGGCTGGGTAAAGTTATTGTCATCAGAAGAAGTACTTTCATTAACCGGAGGTGGCTCAGAACTAGGAGGAGGAGGAGGAGGAGGAGCGGCTTCTGCTAAAATAATAAATAACAAAACATAAACATCATTTACAACATATTGATATTTAAATAATATTTATTAATACATTAAAAATAAATCAAAAAGTGAGGAAATTGAATATACATAAAAGTATAAAGTGAGGCGTTGAAATGGAAAAGGTAGTAATTAAAAAAAAAATTTTTTGGAGGATAACCAAAAAACTGTTTTGACAATTAAAAATGAACGTCAACTAATAGTAACCACCGCCGTTCAAAGAAACTAAACCAATCCCAGTTATGACTTACTCCTCTTCCTTTTCTATCAGAGTGATTAATTACTGCCTTTTCTATGAAAAAAAAAGAAATATGATTTTTTTTTTTTTTTTTACTTACTACCTTCCATGTCAATTACATGAAAAAAAAAACTCTATACCACTACAAACCGTGAAGGGTCTGGGGTTCTGGACATGGTAGAGACTACTGTTTCTTGGAAAACGGTTGTAAAGGGAGGTGATTTGCTCTAGATCACGCTCAAGCGCCAGACTTATCCCCCTTATTATGGGTACCCACTTATTTCCAGGCTGGTTCCTAGATCCCATGGGATCCATCTCAAGCTGCTAACAGATTAAATACAAGTCTTGCTGGCAGTGGGATTTGAACCCATACCTTCGGAATGGGAACTTAGTGCTCGACCAATGAGTGATGGGAAATTAGTGCTCCCTCTCAATTTAAATAGTCAAACATTAATTAAAAATGAATAAATAAGCCTTTAAGCAGCCCTGAAAATATACCCATTTAATTTATAATACCAATTATAAACATGTATATTCAACATTTTGAAATTATAGAAGACCAATCGATGATAATTGCTTTGTATACTATGTATAATGTAAGTCGTGTCAACTTACTTTAATCTATCAAATTAGCAATACATTTCATTTTATATTATTTTTAAAACTTGAGAAAACAGATATTGTCATTCACAATGTGAAACCATCTAGTTACAAAATGTTTAATTTCTATTTTTACGGAATAAATTCTATCCACAGCCATTAATTTTTTTTTTCTGCAAAATAGTTATTTTCAGATACTTACTATTTAAAAAAAAACATGAAAAAAATTAAAATTAAACTTTTTCTCACCTCTTCTGAAAAATTATGATTTACAGTTAAGTGGTTCCACAATGTGATTGATGTTATAATGTTATGATTAGACTTACGCTGTTCATCAGGAGTTTTACCCGGCTCTTCTGAGCTTTGCCGAGACATCTCCTTTCCGACAAAAACAGATATACAGGAAGCCGTAGAGCCCACGTCAGAATACATAAGATTCACCATCGGTTCTACGCCATGCCTAGGGCAAATATAAAATACATACGATATTTGTGTTAAAGAACATCTAAGTTTAAGATTTACAAACTAATATAAATGACCAAATATGAGAAAAATATCTAAGGAGGATTTTATTTTAAAGTATTTATAAAATCCATCCGATTTTGCTTATAATGATACTTAATACAAAGTATAGGTTATAATGACAATAATTTGAGCTTCTACACAGCTTATTTAACAAATCAGGTTAATAGATGGCATATTCTAGAATTTGGAAGAAAAACATAATCTTGCAATGTTTCATACTAAGAAAATTTAAAAGAATCTCTCTAATCCACTTGGTCACCACTGTTTTGTTATATACTAGTCTTTCTTTTTAATTTTAAATGATGCTTTTCTCAAAAAAATGCAGCTATAAAAATTTTGATTAGTTAAGGAAAAATAAGTCCAAATTTGATGCTATTTAGAAAATTATAAAATTAATAAACATATAGCATATTATAAACAAATAGAGAATTAACAAATTAAATAAAAAATTACTTCTCAACAAATCCATGGTACATTGTAGAAAGTTCATTGAGATGGGAAATATTAGAATCCTGAGCATTGCTCGTAGAAGCTTTCTCTATGGGAGCTGAAGATGTCGAAGGCGAAGGAGTTTCTTCTTTGCTTTCCTCCAGTTGTTGTTGCTGTTGTTGTTCTTGTTGTTGTTGTGCCTCGTCCTCACGACTGGCCTGGGAAATACAGAATAAGATTATATTAAAGGAAAAAAAAATTTACTTATAGACTCTGAGGTGCAATAGTAAATATCAACGGAATAGGGAACAAAATAAATAATCTATCTAAAGATAATTAGCTAGTTATTGTAAATGAAGACAACAGCTTTTTTCTAGATGTTTAGGAGAGCAAAATTAACCTCATAATCTATCAGCATCATTATTTCTGTGAAAGTCCATACAGATTGCAGGTTCTGTCAATCTGACAATGAAGAGGATGTTTGAGAGGCTCGAAGCCCCACTCGCTAACTCGCCACTAACATAACTTGCTGCTAAGGCTAATTCGATGATGCTGTAGTGACAGTCCTAAATTTTGCCTATCCAGGTTTTATTAGAATAGGGATCCTTAATGGGTACCTGACATTGCACAGAATCGGAATCCCCATTTTATACCCTTCCGAAAGGACGGCATAACCAAGAATTTTTTACTCCATTTAAAAAAAAATTCTGGGGCCTCCTGCCATGCTACGAACCCGAGCACCGTTTGGACTAACTCATTTTTCTCCTTTGCAGACATACTTCTTCAGCCATTTTGAGTTGTTTAACTCATTTTTAAGTAAGTTACCATGTTTTTCCCATGTGGTCTTCTGATAATATTACACAACAAACAACGTCTCTTATATTATATCTTTCTAAATATAGTTTGTTTTTGTTTTTTGTCAAAACTTCGTACAGTTTACTCCTTCAAAAGGTAATTTAAATGTATATTAGAATTCATTCAAATATTTAAGATTCACTTTAAATGGCAAACGAAGTATTTTTATATAAACTAAAGAATTCTTAGCAAAAAAATAAAGTATAAGAGTATGGATAGATTAAATAAATGCATAAAATACCACAACATGTTCTTCGATCTCCATGGTTTCGACTTGGACCTCCTGCTGAGGCTGACTGAAGGAAGAACTGAAGGAAGGTAAAGGGAGATCTAGAGGATGCGGATTGCTCACTTCTTCTATAACTTCCCCAGTCGCAACATCTTCCTCGCCTTCATCACCTTCACTTCCAGCTAAAATGAAATGAAATATTAATGCAAAACACTTCAATATACATATACAAACATACAATAATAATTGATGTTAAGTGATATTAAAGCAAAATATTTGAAAAATTCATATACAATAGTAAAACAAATCAAACCTTCAAACAAATAAAATGGAGCCTTTGTAATCGTAAATGAAGATGGTATAAAAAAAAATGTTTTTCTTACTGTAATGAATTTTATTTTATGATTACTAGGATAAATGATTTCAGTTTTGAAGGGTAGATAATTCCCACAATTTTTATCCTTTTAACATTTTTTTAATAAATGTAATAGCAAGTGTGGTATAGAATTTGAAGATAAAGCAATTATTCTAATAATCTAACTGAAAATAAGAAAGGGGGGAGAAAATAGTCTGGGTAATAATTTTATATAATACTTTATTAATTTTACTTTTTAATTTTTTTTTTTATTACAATAATTTCATTTAAATGTGTTGGTATATTGTCAACACCCTTCATATATCTACAGTCTCCTCCAATTCAAATCATCAGTTCAACACCATAAAACAAGATCCCGCCTTTCTGATCTCTAAATACGTTCACAGAGAACTAAAGCATTCGAACGTTCCTTTCTCGCCCACTCCACCACAATGTGGAACTCAATCCCTCTTAATATCCGTCATACTCCCTCTCTATCATTATTCAAATCCTTGCTGTATCAACATCTCTTAGCTTCCCAAAAGGATAGTCTCTAGGCAGGTTAGTCATTTGCTTAGAATACAATGTATATAATAACTCATTGTGTTGTCTAGTTCTTTTAATTCTGCTCTTTGAAAAGCTGAACATCCTATAAACAAATTATTGAATGCTAGCTCATGCATTCAATTCCAAAAGCTATGGATTTATCTATTCTCTGTAATTGCTTAATATCCTGTCATGATCTGTACTGTTTATTTACTTACTATTATTTTTGTTTACATATTTCTTTTTAAATTGTTTTCTGTCATGTTTTCACGCTTTATGATTTGTAACATTTAGCCTTTTCGCCAGATAAATATTATGTTTTTTATTCCTGTTCATATCTGTTATTATAAAGGGACTTTGTCCCAGAATAAAGTTACTTTTCTATTCTATTCTATTCTATTCTATATTGTCTATCCACAGCCTTGAAGAAAACCTCGGTGGGTCGAAACATCGGTTTCTACATAAGGTTATCACCATTTAAGGAATTAATTCTTTGACTCTCCACCATCTTCTTCTACCTACCTTATTTTTAATGAGGTAATTAGACTAACAGCCTTATTTTCAAATTCTATACCACACTTGCTATTCCGTTTATAAAAAATGTTAAAAGAATAAAAGTTACGAGAATTATCTTTCTCATTTATCACCATTTAAGGAATTATTTCTATGTCCTCAACCTGGACCATTTTCTTCCCCATATATATAAGTTCGACTATTATTATTCAAGATAAATGTATGGTAATTACTAAAATCCATAGAAAGGTGTGCTAATTTTCCCTATTTTTAAAACAATTCTAAATTTTGTTTTTATCTAACAGTAAAATTATTTTTTAGTTCACTGTGGTTGATTGATTAAAGTGTGATTTTGGACTTTGTAGGTGTATATCAGCAAGTTTCCAACAAAATCGTTTAAATAATCCAATTAAGCAAATTAAGTCCAACCATATCCTATAGAAATAGCTTGCTTATCACCTTCTCCCTCGATAATGTTTACAATTTTTTTTAAATTTTGAGCTGACTTCCTCTTTTCTGACTATAGCTGTCTGTCGATTCAAGCGAAATCTGATATTATTAATAATAAATATTATGATTATTTAATACAATGAATAATGAATACCATGAGCAGGCGGCTCACTGTGTGATGACTGGTCGGATTCGGGGAATGCCTCGCCACCATGGCTCAGAGCAGCTCGTGTCGCGGGATCGTTTAGCATGCGAGATAAGACGTCAGTCATCCGCTGCATCAGCGTCCCGTGAAGTGTAGGCCTAGCCTGACTCGCTCCGCCTCCACCTAATAACAATCGTAGCTTTTAACAAAGTTTTTATGATAAAGAAATTCAATTCTTTAATATTGACAATCAGTACCATTTACAAAGTTTTGAAATTTTTCAATAAAATATATTAATAATAAATATTTATTTGACAAATTATAAAAATGACATTGTATTTGAGACCTTTTAAAAACCTCCCATAAGGAATTCACATGGAAGGATGGATGGAGAAACCTCCCATTGAAGGCACTCCTGGTGCATTTCATCTCCTTGTAGTAGATCCTTGCTCCAGAGACATGATCCTTCCTCCTTGTCAGATTCTGTGGTGCCTTTCAGTAATGTTTGTACCAGTAAATCCGGGTTTAAGTACATTTTAGTATATTTCGAGTTCAATTCTTTGATGCCTTGCTCCATTTGAATTCCAAAGAGGGAATTTTAGAGATAATAGACTGACATAGACTGAAATAGGATAATGGACTGACATTCGGAATGAATTTAATAATTAGCATGATGAATAGCGTGATTTCATCAATTTAAAATCATTTAAGAAGGAAATAAGATATTAGGAGATATCTGGAGTACTAGGCATGTGTAATTTATCAATATCAATTTAAAATTGTATTATCTATTATTTTCAAAATTCATAATCCCCTTTAAGTATTTTTTTAAATAATTATTTGTGCTTCAGATTACCTTTATCAACTTCACAAGAGAAAATACTTTTTGTTTTTTGATCTGTTAAGAAATAGATAGTTTACTAAACTAGCAAAGTTATATTTAATGGATTTTTTTTACTTGGTCTAGTTTCATAAGACATATTCTACGCTAGTGTACAATGTGGGTGATTCTCCAATTACGGAAGAGTTTCATTTTAGAATTTTAATAATTTTAACTGAATTTAAATAAAACAATTTTAAGTAGCAATAAACACCTTCTCATTATATTCTGATATTAATATTAACAAGTGACAAAGTTCAACATTGTTTTTTTGTTTTTTTTATAAATGGGGAATATAAATTTTCATAATTTAATGAGAATTAGTTGATTTTGAATTTAATAACTTAAGCTTAAGATTATTACTCTGTTTTGCTAAAAATCAATAGTTTGTTCTTAATTTTATTCTTTCCTCAATTGTTTACTTTTATACAATTAATTATGTTAAAAATACATGGAAATTTAGTTTAAAAGAAAATAAATATTTATAGTGGATTTATAATTTCTAATATGCATAAAATATCTGCTATTTTTTTAAAACATTTCCTGCAAATAGAGGTTAAGATTAAATTATGCTTTTGCTATAATCAAGCCAACTTTATAGCCTTGTTGTTACATGTTTATGTGAAAATAAATGTCAGGGCCTTT
Organism: Troilus luridus; assembly: GCA_964056705.1. NCBI lineage: Eukaryota > Metazoa > Arthropoda > Insecta > Hemiptera > Pentatomidae > Troilus > Troilus luridus. The sequence goes on along the minus strand of OZ057417.1, from coordinate 55,119,891 downwards.
GAACTAGTGTTTATACGTAATCCACTTAAGTGTTGTAATAATGATAAATAATATAAATGAATAAATCTTTCACCTGGAGGAAGATAATTCTGAGGACGGGCATCGGGGCCGGTGTCAGACCAATCTCCTCGGAGCCTGAGCCGCCTCACAGGTGCTATCGGTGAATCTGCATCGACGCACATCGGTTCCTCAACCAACCTTTCAGTCTCAAGTGTCATTGTCTCCCCATGCTAGATATTTGCAAGACGAGAAAAAAACAGTTACAATATTAAAATATACCATTACAATCTTATCATTAATTAACAGAAACAGAAATATTAATTAAATTAGAAAACAAAATAAATTATTTAGGAATGTTTGAAATGGTCGGGGGAGGGGGAGAGGAGGGGGTTGTAGCAAATAAATTTAACTTATTTTATCTGAACAAACATTTTAGTTTAATTTTGTAGGCCTTCATCAGGGGCAAGAATAAAACAAAGCAGAATAACTATTTAAACAAAGGAAGTATAACAGGTTTTAAAAACAGAAATGACAAGAAAGAAATAGAATGAACAAAAGTTAAATTATGAAATAATTTATGAGAAATAACCAAAGTGAAAAAAAATATATCCAGTCAACCATTTCCACATCGATATCTCATTATTTATTTCATACTTTACTCATTTTTGAGCATTAAAATAAAATGAAATTGATGATGTCAAAAATAAAAGTGATTTTTATTTATTGTATAATAATTTGTAACATAATTGTATTTAATCTTATTCTTCTAAATTACTGTACAAGCTGGTAGGATTATTATAATTATTACAAATTTTGAAAATCCTAAAAGCTCAAATAATTACCTGAACTCCAAATAAATACAAATGTTCGGAAGAATAGCTGACTAGAATATCTTCACCACGAGGTGAGAAACTCAACGATGTTATCCTAAATGACCTGCCTTCCATTCCTGGTGCTATGTAAGTCATCAGAGGTTTAGCATTTTCACCACCTAGAAATAGAATATAGATCGATTACCATAAGCTATAATTCTAATTAATTATAGAATTAAATAATCAAAATGATCATTAATTCATTCATTTAATGTCTATTCAGGAATTCGATAGATGAAGTATTCGGCTGAGTAATGGTCCATGAAGATTTTTTTAATTAATGGAGATCAATAAAACAATCTCTACAAGGTAATAAACCGTTGTTTGTTAAAGATAATAAAGATCATTATTCTGTCAAGTTTGGCAACACATAAGTCATTGTTATAATTAATAACATTATTAATCAGAGTATTCTTTGTTTTGGTAAAAATCAGATGGTTCCACTCAGTCACTGGATTGCAATGGAATGCAGACACGCTATTCTTCATTAATATAATTAGTCAGTTTCAATTAAAATGATGTCTTTATCTAGTAACAGAAGGAAAAAAAAAAAAAAAAAAAAGAGGAAATAGTAATACTAAAATAAAACTATGCATTGAGCTCAATACAAGCAAGCATATAAGACTGATAAAACTATTTAAAGAAAACTATTAATTATAGTTTTATTAAAGTTATTAAAATTAAATATCTTACTGAAGGAATTTAAGAAAAAATAGTTTATAACACCAAGCTTTAATAACCAAAAGGTAATTATTCCACAGCTTGTAGCTTCTAGTTGAGTCACAAGCTTCAATTTTCACTTTTAATATTTTCCAAAAATACAAGTTATATTGAAGTTTAGTATGGAAAAGAGAAAGTAATTATGGAAAATGTGTATGCTTTTGTAATAATTTCATCAAGAAATAAATGTTTCAACAACTTTACAATTTTGGTTAAAACTTTTATTTCTTGATGAAATGGTAACCAAAACCTACTTATTACTCATAATTTAATAATAATAAACTTTTATATACTAAAACTCAAAATAACTTGTAATTTTGGAAAATATTTAAAATGAAACAAATAAACAGTTAAAAATAGTTGTAATTCAACTAGAAGCGACTATCTGCAGAGCAGATATCAATAAAAATTGACAATAGTGATAATAATAATCAACAATATTTATCAGTCATTAACTTAATGTACATATAATACTCATAACATTACCTGATCCACCTAACATTCTTCGATCATATATACGAACTGTGCTATCAGAACAACCAATCGCAAGTTGATAGGAAAAGGCTGAATTAACTGTAAGTGCAGTAACAGCTCTTTGGCACGATATAATGACATCCTAAAAAAAATAATAATAATAATAAATGAATACTCACTAAAGAACAATAATTATAGAAAAATATTATTTACACCTTACCGTATTACAAATTTCCATACATCTAGCTTTTATACATTTCTCCTTAGTACGTAAATCAAAGCACCTCACAGTATAATCCTCTCCACAACTTAGAAAAGTATATGGGTCATTAGGAATCGTTGCAACTTCATATGTGGTTCCGACGTGGCAATTGAAAACATTGTTATGAGTTTCATTGAGACGTAACAAATCTAATAAAAACAAAAATGAAATAATAAAAAACCAAAACAATATAATTAGAAATTAGACTTAAATAAAACTTTCAAAAAATCTATACCTGAGTACAATATCATTCCATCGCCGGAGCATGATACTATTCCTGTATCGTTTGTACAAGGCAAAAACTTGGCACTGAATATATTAGCCTTATGGCTGCTACGATAATTAGTCAAAACCTAAAAAATTGATTCAGGAACAAATAAAACTAATACTATTTAAAATTAATATCAAAAATATATTTTAAATTTTTAAAAAATCATATCAAAACCTTATAATTGTAAGGATTAGAAACAACCAAATGTTGGTCATCCGAGCCAGAGAGAAGCCTATCTCCTTTTTCGTTCCAACAAATACAATTGACACATCCGTTATGAACAGGTAAGTTTCTTAATAATCCGAGGCGTTGGACCCAATCTTTACTTCCTGAAATTATCGACTCTTTATTAATATTTTTCAAGATTTCTTTATTTCCACATCATAACACAAGACAAAGTTTAAAAAAAATCAATTATTTTATAAAAAAAACTGTTTTCTCAATATGAGTCTTGGAAATAAATAAAAACTCAATATCCTAGAAGAAATTCTGATGTGTTTATTAAATAAACAAAAATCATGGAAAACAATTACGACGAACCAAGTTTAGCTATGGTTGGGTGTCCGTATACTCACTATCAAGGTGAAACTCTCAGGTTTTTGGTCTCTTCACACCTTAGGTATTATTTAATTGAATAAATGATAAAAAACCCAGTAGGGAAATTAAAGAAAAGGAAAAAAAGTCACATCAACATTTTGAATCTCATCCAACGTTGCCTAGTCTCAAAAATAAAATTATTGTATTACAGATTGTATTTGGTAACTATTACAGACTGTATAAAAACTAAAGAACCGACTTAAACATACTTTTTAGGTTACATCATCATCTATAGCTCGAATTATCCAAATGATTATTGAAATATACACATTTCCCATAATTAAACTATTTCAATTCTTCATACTAGAACTCAGAATTATTTTTGTTTTTAAGAATAATAAAAAGGAAACAAATGAAAAGTTAAAACTTGTGACTTTAAAACTCGAAGGGACAAGCGGCAGAACTAATAACCAATTAGCTTTAAAAAGACTGAACTCTTCTATGAAAAATAAAATAGCAAGGTTATATTATGTTTATCGAGATGCATGGGAATAATTGAAATAGTTTGTTGAACCTATTAAATAGTACAAGTGTTTTGGTCTGGTTAAACCATTTTTGTACAATTTCTTCTCATGATTTATTTATCAGTTTAATAAACATTTCATTAGAATTTCTTCCTGGAATTTTAGTTATTTTTATATTTAATAGCATAGCTTTCATTGTGAATATAAAACAAAACAAAAACATCAAAAGAAAGTATAACAGAGTAAAAATTCTATATTTGAGAAATTCTCATTAAGGATTATGATATGAAGTACAGGGATTGTGATATGAAGTACAGGAGTAATCATTGGATTAGGCATGCTTTTCTCTATATTACAAGGATCGAGAAATCATTATTTAAATATTTAAAAACTCATGAAATTATTATCCAATTTGGTTACCTTTAACACTCCTATAGAGTTTGTACTTGGCTGATTCATCATATTGCTGTTCAATAATATTTCTGAAAACGCTGTTCTTGGGTCTTCTTACACGACCCATGACTAAAAATATACTTAGTCACGAAACAAAAATAATTTCGGAAGTGTCATGTATGCCAGTGATTGAAAACACCAGCAATCAAATATCAACTAGCTATGGACCCTGCTTCAGCTGTGTTTATAGTTTCAACAGCTGAGAGCAATTCTTCTTCCACAACCAATCACATCTTTAAACTTCGAAAAGCGCCAAATTTAAACTTATCAATTGAACTCTAAAATAATTTATAATTAAAAAGAAACGGCGAAGAAATAAACTAACGATCGAACTTATTCCGATGATCGAATCCGAATTTTTCAACTCCAACTAACGTAGTTCATAAATGAATTTTCATATTCGTAACAGATTCACTAATCAAACAGTTGGATCCATTAAATTTTTACGTGCCACATGAAATATCATTTTTAGAGATAATTACAATATACCCTGTTTAGTTTGTATATTTAATTTGACTAGTTCCTGTATAGTTAATATTGTAAGTACTTTGTAGCGTTTTACGTCTTCGGAAAGAAAGTTCATAATTGGAAACTTAGCCTCACTTAATGTAAACATGCATTTATTGAACTTAACAAACAATTTGCTTTTGGGGTAGCTTTTTTGGCTCATTACATAAGGAAATGTACCGTGGTTATAAATAGATGAATGTGGGAACAACCCCAACGTTAATAAACCAAATTATTCCTACAATCTTCTGTTGTACACTGTTTAATTAATTCATAACAAATACAACCTTAAGTTGTTAATAGTTAACTTGGAGCACTTGCCGGTACAAGTTGTAGTAATAGACAACTAAATTCATGTTTCGCATTTTACTTTTGTCTTATCTTTCACTAGGGAGTGGAGTAGCTGAGTGTGTAGAGTGCTAAGTTGCTATGCTCAAGGTTGAGGGTTCTAATCCGGCTCTGGCAGATAAAGTATTTATTCTGTTAACAGAGGAATATGTGAGATATTCAAACCTTCCTGGGGCTCACCTCGCCTTTATAAAATTAATTTTTGTCTCCTCTTAAGCATGATCTCAGACCAATCACCTTGAAGGACTGTTGTCCTGGAATCACTGCATTCTCTAACATGTACTGAATCGAATGCCATTCATATGTTATAGTGGTACAGGTTGAAACATAAGAAAACCTTTTATTAGAATTTTTAGTAGAACTGTAAATTTCACAAAAACAATTATAGATTTAGGGGTTTTATTATCTTATTTTCTTTTTACATATCTATTTCAGTTTCTTGATCAACTTGAGATTTCATGAGAGGAACCTTTACGAAATAAGGTCTCTAACCTTAATTAATTACAAAATAAGCTAGATGGCCAGTGTATCATTGCATTGCTCTACAAGATAAGGATTCGTCCAGTTATCTAATATACTTCAGAGCATGGATCCTTACAAAGATTAGGGATTATGAAATCTTTCCCCCAAACTTGAGGAAATTAATCATCTGCTTTCTCAAATTCAATACACTGCTCATACTGAAACAAGTATACTTACATTTCAAATCCGAGGTTCCTCTATCCTAAAGAAGCCATCTCTGAAAAAGTTTGTTAAGATGCTCTATGAGGGCGTCGGCTGATAACCATGTTCTCTTAAATTTTAATGAGTTATACCAACAGATTAAATGGTAATAGACCTCCATAATATCCTATGGATTTGTTCGACTAGCTGAACGCAAACAAATATATTTAATTTTAATTGAACATGAACACAATCCATAAGACCGGGCGAGGACTAGCAGAAAGTAATTGCCACACTGGATATTACATCTGTCATTCACTTTTTAGTGTTTTCTACCTTGAAAGCAGAATGATAAGACTAAACAACAAATTTGAAAAAAAAATTTATTTTACCATGTAATTTACCAAAATTCAACATGTATTTTAATATATAACCTAATCTGTTACAGAATAAAACTTAACTTATTGTTGTATTAAATTAATTATCATTTTTAGACCAAACAATATCATGAATGATGATTCATGATTTAAGAACTGGGTTGCAAAGACAAAAAACAGGAATTTCAGGAAAATCAATACTTAAATTTTTATCTAGGTAAATTTAGTAGGGAAAAAAGGAAGGTTATAGAAAATGTCAGTTAAATTTTTCATGAACTTTAAAAGTAAATAGAGAAATTATATTTTCTTGGTGTCCCAGAAGCAATTATCTTATCTGATATGAAAAATTTATTCTGCAATATTTTTATGGTAATTATTCCACAGGCTGTGGCTTCGAGTTGAGTCCCAACAAGTTTTAAGTGTTTATTCGCTTCCCTTTTAATACTTTCCAAAAATACATGTTATCGTGAGGTTTATAGTATGGAAAAGAGAGTATAATTATGGGAAATGTGCATACTTCGGTAATCATTTCTTCTAGAATTGAATGTTTCAATAAACATACATCACCTACACATTGAAATGTTAGTTGAAACTCCTATTTCTTGATGAAATGATTTCCGAAATATACTCATTATCCATAATTACATTCTCTTTTCCATACTGCAGATATCATATCACAATAACTTGTATTTTGGAAAATATTAAAAATAAAACAAATAAATAGTTAAAACTTGTTATAACTCAACTTGAAGCAACAACCTGCGGTACAGATACCCTTTTTATCTTTAATACATAAATTAAAAAGCTGTATTGTTCTTGGGAACCAATATTCATTTATTTTGTTTGCTGTGGTAAGTAATGATTTTTATAAGAGTTAATTAATAGCATAATGAATAATTATTTGTTTTAAAATAAATTTATATAAAAAAAGTATACAAGTTTTATTGAGAAAAAAATAATAATTAAAAACCTTTTTAAAATATGATAATTATAACCCGATTGAACAGGTATAAATAATTTTTAATAAAATGCTTGATAGCTAAAAACTAATGTTAGAGAGTAATCAAAATCTAGAAAGTAATTGCCTCAGCATTATAAATACAATTTCAATTATAAGTGGTAATTAGATAATACAATACAATTTTTTTAATTTACTGTTGTCAAGTTTTGATTAAATAAACTATACACTTAAGATTTTATACACATATATATATTTTAAAATATATACATTTACATTTCAATATCAAAATGAAGGAACAAATATAGTAATTGGTACAAATATACAAAATAATTACAAGTACATTGCATAGCAATAAATAATTTGATTCATTGTGAATCGCTAGAAGAACTGCTGCTTGAATCGCTGGACATCACTTCGACATCCTCATTATCTTTAGTATGATTCCTGGTGTCCATCGGAACAGTTCCTTGGCCAACAGACATGTGTATTTCACCTGATGGGTGCCAGGCAAACTGATTCTGCTGCGAGGCGGGAGGTTCTATATTCAAAACAGAAGAAGAAAATTAGTTTAATTTACCTCCATTTTGTTATATTCCAATTCTAACCAATAATAAAACAGGAAAAATTATTCATGTAGTTTAGCAATTGATGTGCTATGATGTCTAAAATTGTAAATATTTGTTTGCTCTGCATAAATGTAGAGGATAGGATTTGATAACACTGAACCAGATAACATAGGTATCAGTCCACACCATTTCTAAAGATTCCATTAAAATTGGATTAACAATGAAGCGATAAACATTGTCAATTAGACTATAACAGACACGAGACAAAATTTATTCCTAGGCATCAAAAATGGCATGTAAAACAAGAATGGATCATGGGGGCATTAATTTTTTATTCCTTTCCTACGTAAACACAATGCATTCCCAATTTCAGTAGTGAAGAAGCAATATAAACGTTTTATTGATTACCTTGTTTGTTCCCAACACAATTTAGTTAAATTTTAATTACTTGGAAATTAATAACATACCAGGGTGATGTCCAGTTCGATGCATATCTCCCAATGAATTGGGCTGCTGAAGCATATGACCATTCTGTGGCATGTCGCTAAGCCTTCCGAGGAATCCAACCCTCATATCAATATCTGAAACGTAAAAAAAAATATAATACATAAAAATATAAAATAATAAATCGATAGGAGATTTCCGATTAAAGATTTCATAAAAAATAACAGTACAATCAATGATTTCAACATTTAAGGGTGTATATTTGTTTATTTACATTCATAAATACAAAGAAACTAAATTATTTGAGTATAATTATCGTAAAGACCAAACATAACTTAATTTTCATTATAACTCACTGCATTATAAAACTATAATTTGCAAACTTTAAAACATATTATGTTGGCCAATTTTAATTTATAATATCATATTATTGAGTATTTAAATTACATATTAAATAACTTACAATTTAAAAGTTAGCTATTGTTACGGGCTACTGGGTGTAAAATGGACTAAACTATTACTTAATTCAAGAATCTAATATTTATTAACAAATTAAAAAGAATGCAATGAGATTCTTTAATACAATTAAATTATTAAACTAATATCAATTTACAATAACAATATTCTACTAAATGTTATCTAATTTCTAAAATAATATACAAACAATATAAGATATTTCTAATACTAAATAACTAAACTATTTATATATAAATTTGTACGAATACAATAATATTACACTATAGTTTACAATAACAAATTAACACTTACAGTTCGCTAACTAAAGTCCACCGACCGTAAGACTCTCCAAATATCACAAACTGCCACACAGTTTATTACACTTATTACACGGCCACTAATTGTCACTGTTGCTCACTAAGCACTTATTACAGACTGATACTAACTCACTGTAACTCACGCACTATCACTATTTAACGACTGCTACTCACTGGCTTATTACTTCACTGCTTATTACTGACTGCCGCGGCCGAAAACGCTGTCCTTTTTATATAGGCAAGGTAGGTCGTGGTGGGGCATTACTCGGAACACGGACGAGGACCACCTAGACCGATCTAGAAGGCTCTACGCCATTCTATAATCCCTTCCGCTTAATCCCATTGTTTGCCTAATCCGCTCTAGGCAGATCAGAAGCCGGTCCTACTTCCCGCTCTGACCGTAACACTATTTTAAAAAATGAGTTCAATTTTTTTTCATGAGTGAGAAATGAGCCAAATTTTGGATTACTGATATTTAAATAAAATTGTGTGATCAACATCTTAGGACTCCAATTGTCAAATTGATACTAAGGTGAAATAGTTATTGTTAAACAGAAATACTTTAATTAATGGTTTCATTGTCAGTAAGTTTATATATTAGTACAATATTTAGCTATAATGAAAAACCAGAAGTGGGTCGAGTTTTAATTCCAAGGTTAGACTGCCGAGGATTACTGAAACTAAATCAAATCCTTAAAATATAGAATCTAAATTGGTCATGAAATTCTTCGTGTCAATCCACTTAGGAAGTCGATATATATCTGCTACAAAATAAAGGATAACAGGCCAGAATGGAACTGACATTTTTTTGGCAGTATACTACGAATTATGTAATTATAAAATTTTCATTAGTTTATTTAAAGCACAAAAATAATTAAACATACCAGTAGGATAGGGCCTCCTTGGATCTCCTGGTTGCCAGGTCAAAGGAGCTGATACTGCGTTCGAGGAACTTATTCTATGGGCGAATTTTATCAGGTCTTCAGAGGAAACTGGTCTCTTGTTCGCTCGGTTGATAGACTGAAGTTTCTGCTTTGCTTGATAAATAGCAGTTGCCTAAAAAAACAAAACCAGATATACTCCTTTCCTTCAAATAACTAAAATAATTTTCAGATTGATCAGATCTGTTTATAAAACATGGAATTTCGGATAATTTGAATCAAAATGGATAGAGACTTGTCAAAAATCACAACTCATAAGCAAAAATATTGAGATATCTTCATAAAAACTTAGGGAAAATAACTTGCAAATGATTTTCGTCACTTCTTTTTTTCAGTACAATTTATTACAAGGTATCGCTTAGATCCCACATAATAGCTTAGACTCACACTACTATCTGATCAGAACCAATCATTGTAAAGCAACAGACATTCTTATTTAGAGCTCTAGTTGTTGGTTCAAATATAAGTTACTATGCAAATGAGCTGTTATTTTTGAAGTGGTATAAGTCCATTTGGATCTAAAAAAAAAATGTGTTTATCCTTTTAAATAAGTTTAATGATTATTATTTCATAGTAAAATTTAAAAGTTGTATAGCGTTAAAAACCTGTTTGTGTTTTATTTTAAATTAATTCAAATGCTAACCCTTAAATATCTCGATAGATGAAAAAATGGACTTTTGACGATGAAAAATAACGAACTTTTGACCAGTTTAAAAAATAAAAGCTTCAATGATGGTATGGCGTATCTAAAGCCTTTTATTGTGAATGACATCTTAAGCACAGCAACTGAGTATGCTACACGCAGAGCTACTCTGCTCCTCCCAAGTTCAAGTATACTCAAAAAAAGCACCATGTTCTTTAATTTCTGAATTTATATGTTTTAGACCTATCACTTTTTTTTACAGCAACAAATAGAAGTTTAAAATTGTACATACCAATATTTGTTCTGCTTCCTTTAGCTGCCGTTGTAAATTCTGAATATCTTGATCTAGTTTATCAACTTCAGCTCTCAACAAATCCATTTTCTGATTGATTTCAGCTTGTTCTGCTGCTAACTTTAGGGTTTCCTTCAGTTCATTATCTTTTAAAACTAATAATTCTGTCAGAAGTACTTGTTCAGCACCTAATAATTTTTGATGCTTCATCGCAATAGTGTTTTCGATTATTTCCCTATGAAAAAACGACAAAATGTTTTATTAATACATAATAATAATATTAGAAACACTTCTAATATTATTATAATTAGAAGGTTATCTAATTCAAACTAACATTAAATAGAATAGAATTTTCGAGATTTGAGTGGCTTTAACATCAATGTAAACTATGCAACTACATTAATTAAATAAGGTTTACAATAAAGAGATCATAATGGCTGAGTGTGTTAATATATCACCTTAGCATTTGCGAAATGAACTGTCAACGCTTAAATTTTAATAGGGATGCATTCAACTTTAATTTATAACAGAGCCAAAAGACAAATAACCTTATAGCAATGGCTAAAATATGTTGAAAACCTTCAAGATAACTCCGACTTTCTGTCCGAGGTAGAGAGGATTAAAACTCTTAACCTCATATAAAATCTAACATATATTTTTTGATCGAGTCAACTTCAATTGAAAAAAGTAACAAGTTAAAGAACAATAGGTTTCAATTATATAATAACAATGTATAAGTACAGCATATTACAATGAGGAAATAGTGAGTACAGTTAACATAATTAGTGAAAAAGTGCAATGGGAGAAATAAAAATTCATCAAGGGTTTAAAATACATAATTACATATTAATAGTGACAAAGAAAATACTGAAACAAAGAAATATAAACGTTTTGATGAGTGTTTTACAGGTAACCGATTGGGTGTAGTTAGATACTTGTTGAAAATCATTATATATATTAAAAAATATCATATTTAAGTTTGAAATAACACTCCACTCCTTTATTACTGTAATTAGAAATAAACTTACTTAGAAATAAGAGAAAAATCTTCAATAATGGCTAGTAATTTTTCACCGGTACTCATATTGCTTGCTGCTCTAGCCATTTCTATATTATTACAAAAGCAAGAAAAAATAGGAAAGTGTCAACATTGTAAAATTCTACTTATAGCCGAACACTAGGCTTGTTTACAATTCGTGGTCACTGGGAGGTTACAATAAGGTTACCTATTCTTTTATTAGTAAAGGAGAAAGACTTTTTAATACTTTAAACACTTTTTAATGCAAAAACCTTTCCTTTTTCTGTAATTTAAATTAATTTTAAATTAATATACCACTTATCATTTTTACTTTGTACTCAAAGAGATTAGTAAAATATATAAATACATTTATTTCATATATACATAATAATTTTTAAAAATAAGATGATAATACAGTTTTATAATAATATTTGTTAACATATTTAATAACTAGAATAATACTTACAAGAAATATGAAAGTAATCAAATAAAGAATACAAATTACAGGAATCAATGTAGCCGTGACAAATATGTATTTATACGTATGCCTTTTCTGTAACCACTACTTTCCCGGCACTTCAAGCAGTTGGCTTCTGGTGTGTGGTACTTTTTTTCTACTACTGACCGGCTCTTACCTAGAATTTTCACTTCTTAAGCATTGTAAGTTTATGTCTATATATAATTTTTCATTTTTTGGACTGAATAATAATTAATAGTTAAACGTTAATGAATCTTGGTCCGAATAAAATACGTATTTTCCCCGGTTTAGGGTTTTACTGTTCGCTAGAGGAGGAGATGGTGATTATCATTTAGTCAAGATTTTGTTACGTTATATTTTGAATATTCCATAAAATAATTTCAATCCTAATATTTTTCAAAGGGTGTCGACATATTGATAATCCCAATAGATTGCCTTATTAATGGTCTCGTATAGTCTTCCGTTTCAAAGGCAAAATATTGATATGGTATAACTTAATCCTCTTCTTTCTGTTATGTCGTGTTAAAGACTCTATATTACATATTTAAATGTATCTACATATACATACAGACTATTTATGTATTGTTTATATCGATGATATTTGATTTACAGTAATTCCTTAGCATCTCGAAAAACGAGTGTTTAGTTAATTATGCGTTATGTATGTTATTGATCGAGAGATTAAAAAGTTGCAATTAATTATTTGAAATGAAGAAATTTAATGTGATATAATTCCCATTTCTAAAATCGTTGGTTACATATTCTTGATAATCTATTAATTAATTGACCGCCAAGTACTAGAACTTAATTATAATTGTTATTTAATTTTATTCTTTTAGTATTTAATTTAATATTTCATACAAATTTCCTATCTTGGATTGTGGGATATTTTTTTACTTCAGATCGTTGACAAGGGACAGTATATTATGATCTCTGTTAATTCTATTTTATTTATATATCTTCCCGTTTTCTTGATTTTTTAAATATTATTTTGTTTACCATTTCTTGATTCCATTATTAATTCTAAAAACCGGTGGTTTGTATTTCTTTTCAGACTTCCATACCATATCTTTTAAGTTACCTATTTATTTCAAAAATTATGAAATCCTAACTTCCGGGTTCTATAAATTTTATATTATCACTGTATTTTTTGTTAATTTGAATTTATAGTGAGCCCATCTGTTAATTTATACTTTTAAATATGGTTATTATAAATTTATATTTTAATTTTATGTTGTTAAGTAGCTTTCATTGCATTGTTTTGTACCATCGTACTAGTAAAATAAATTAAAGCTAATATTTATTTTGTATTATGCGTACGTATTTATTCTTAGTTTATCCACAGTAATATTTTATCACATGCTTCTTAATATTATGTGGTAATTCTAAGGTATGATCACTTAAACAGCTGTAAATATGTATTTACTTTTATCCATAATAGTTATGAATTAGCGAATATTGTGCAATCTAATAACTGTTTTTTTTTTAATCCATGTCTTACTTTTAAAAAACCGGATGTGACGCAACAATTAGGCGTGCCATGTTGGAGTATCATAACATTTGGCTATTCATTAATTTCTTTATTTGTTGATTTTTTCAGAATACTTTATTAAATTTATTGTGTGAATTTTGTTGTAATTTTATGGATTAAATGTTTGTCTGACCTTTACGTAATATTTTAAATTAGTCTCGTTAGAGCCTATTAGTCGAAGGACACTCCCTATTTCGATGATTCTTTAGTATTATTGATTTCTTTCAATTATTCAGATGCAAGTATCGATTCTCAGAATCGATAGATAAATTAATTATTGCTAGGACAAAGGCTGACCATCGACAGATTCTTCTTTGACCTTGTGTTCGTTTTCTTTTTCATCTTATTCTTATTTTCTTCGACCTTTTCCACCAACCCAAGGTCTTCGTGTCTGGTTTAATTTACTTTTCCTCAGGTTGTCGCTTCGAGTTGAATTACAAGTTTTTACTTTTTATTCGTTTCCCCTGTAATATTTTCCAAAAATTCAAGTTTTCATGAACTTTAGTATGGGAAAGATAATTTAATTATGGAAAATATGTAACCATTTCATCCAGAAATTAAAGTTTCAACCAACATTTCGAAGTATAGATTATACATGTCTGTTAAAACGTTCGTTTCTGGATGAAATGGTTACCGTAGTATACATATTTGCCATAATTAAATTCTCTTACCCATACTAAAGCTCTTGATAACTTGTATTTTTGGAAAATAAAAGGGACACGAATGAACGAACATTTAACACTTGTAACACAGCTCGAAGCGACAACCTGCGGAAGAGATGCCAAAACTTTTCTTTATTTCATTGACTCAATGTTTCCCTGCCTGATTGAATTTACTCAGTGTTGATTGTTAATTAACTGTATTATGTAATGATTTCTACTTAACATCTTTCATTACTCTAGTTCAGTAGTTACAACTTATCTGTTGGCATAGGTAAGTTCAGCGTTAGGAATTTCAGTGGGAGATAAAGGTGTACTTATACCGGACATCAGCTTTCAGATTGAACTAAATTTCTTTGGTTGTATTTGTTCACGCTTTTTAATTTGTTGACTAATTCTGTAAATTAATGTTATGAATATTAATTATTAATTACGAAATATATTATCTTATAAAATTGATTCTATTTATTGGGATCTTCCAGTTATTAAAAAAAAATAAGAGTTCAAAAAGATTCAGTTTTAAAGTTCCAGGATCCAAATTTGGCGTCGCCCCATTTTCATATTATTCTCTAATTTTTATTCTAATATAGTGTTTAAGATGTATGGCATCTACACTACAAAAAACATATTAATAATAATTATATACAGTAATTATTAAATTTTACAAAATGTTGATAATGTAAAGTCCCCAATTATTATGGCACCTGCCTAGTGCAGGGCTTAACTCATTCGAATTGTTTGGAAAAAAAAATTAACAAATTCCGTGGTTTTAATATAATATTAAATGACGTATATTTTTCTTTTCTGTACAAAATTTTTGTATTTTGCACATTTTTAGCTACAATCACAAATGAATTTAAATTGAAAAAAATTATCGATCTACTGTGTATTTTGTTTTACTACTTAAAATACATACTTTGCTCGAAAACATAAAAAAAAAAAAATCAACATAAATTGACGACTAAAAAACTTTAATTTTGTGCATTATCTTTCAGCTCAAAATTACATATCTGGTTCATATTTAATTTGAACAATATCTTATCTCTACATAAATTACGATTCATGTTTTTTAAAATATTGTTGTTGTTTTTTTTGTTTAATTATCGTAGGCTTACTTGTTATCTGAAAATAGGCAGATATGGTATATCGAATTTCATAACCATGGTTATAAACTACTATCTCTTTCGCAATATCGCCTTTTTTTAAGTGTTTACCGAACTTTTAGATTGAGTAGCAGTTCCGCAGGTTGTTGCTTCGAGTTAAGTCACAACAACATATAACTATACATTATTTTCTTTTTTGATATTCTCAAAAATAAAAATAATCCTGGGTATTATAATAGGGGTTAGTATGGAAGAAAGAGTACAGTTATGAGAAATGTGCCTCATTTCGTCAAGAAATAAACGTTTTAACAAACATTTCGAATTATAAATGATGGTAAAAATTAAACAGTATGTGTAAATCGGTTCTTTAATCTATATACAGTCAGTATTAAAATTATTTTTATTTTCGAGAACATTAAGAAGGAAACGAATAAACAGTTAAAACTTGTGACTTAACTCGAAGCGACAACCTGCGGAACTGATATCGTTTTGAAATAAAATAAGGTATCTGTTCCGAAGGTTGTCGCTTCGAGTTAACTCACAACAAGTTTTAACTTTTTATTCTTTTCATTTTTAACATTTTCCAAAAATACAAGTTATCTTTAGATTTAGTATGGAAAAGAGAATGGAATTATGGGCAATGAGTAGATTTCAGTAATCATTTCATCAAGAAATAAAAGTTTCAACTAACATTTCGGAGTATAGATGATATATGTTTGTTGATGAAATGATTACCGAAGGAAGTATACACATTTCTCAAAATTGCATCCTCTTTTCCATACCAAAGCTCATGATAACTTGTATTTTTGGAAAATATTAAATGGGAAACGAATGAAAAGTTAAAAACTTGTGACTAAGCTCGAAGCGACAACCTGCGGAATAATTACCTAAAATAAAATATATGTTTATTAAAATAATAAATGCAGGTGAAGAATTTCATACCTATTCTGGTCTCGTCCCGAACAGGCGAGTTGTGCCTTCAAGGTCGACATCATGGAGGAAATTCCTCTCTTCCTGGACCTGCACTGCTAGTTACATTCACTACGTCGATGAGTTTTGGTCCCAACTGTTGTTCAGATACAACAACTTTATATAATTTAATCTGCTTGAAATGACAGATTAACGATATTTGTAAATAATAAAAGGATATTGTAATATAATTATGTATTTTTGAGGATCAGTCAATGGTCTTCATTACATGGTTAGACTTAAGCGTGCAGATTGGAAATGGAGTAGAATTATTTTTTATAGCCAAATGTTAATGTCATCTAGTTATGATACGTTTTGTGTAGCTTATTCAGTTTCATTTACGACTGTGGCAGATAAATTATTCAATCTCTTTAACAGCCATAACCATGTGGGATCTGCAGGCCTTCCAATGGCTCAACCAACCTTTATAAAGTGGAAACTCTGAATTGGGGAAAATGTGGCCGTTGAGCAGGTTTTTGGCCAAATCGTCTCCCTGCCCAACCGTTGGCTCTTAGATACGGTATATCATCTACGATGCACCGAACCCAAGACCTTCGTGGGTTGTAGCGGTACAGGTTTTTTTATATTATTAGGTTCCTAATTTACTATAAATTGTATACTTTTAAGTTCAAAGCCGGTAAAATTTTATTTTTGTCTGGATATTTTTTTGTACGCACTATTTCTGTTACATATAACATACATACATTTTTTTTTACAAAAGACTTTTAGGGGGAGTCTTAGCTCCTATATATATGTAGTTATTCCCTGTTTCTTTTCCCAGCCCTGAAGATGGCCTACATCGTAGGCCGAAACTTTGGCGCAATAAAATAAGTTTTCCTTATTTTGGGTAATCTTTGACTGCACCCCCCTGGCCATTTCAATCCACTATTAGGAGAAGAATTTCGAAAAGTTTCATCTAAATCGTCAAATCCGCTGTTTTCCAATAAATGGAATAAAGTGGCAATACGATCGAGTATTTTTGCAACGCAGTTTTTTTTTTTAATTGATTAATTTATGATTATTGCAATGTATCTTCAAAAGTTTTTAGGTATGTTAGTCTTCTTTTGCGAATTCAACCTGACATCAGTAATAATAATTCAGTTTCTAACATGTATGTTCCTTGTTTTCCGCTGGTACCTACATAACTTGAAGGCATTTGAAAGACGTTTTCGCTAGGTAACCAGCATCTAGTGTAGACTCCTGGTCAATCAGTGGTTTTCCTCAGAAATATCCATGATTATTAGGTTTAGTTGATAAGATAAAGATGTATTACATCACATACGCTCCTTCGAGTGTTGGAGACCGCAGTTATAGATTGGCAAAACCTGGAGGAAATAAGGTATAGTGACTTCCTTCCTCCATGGTTCAGGGAGTTAGTTGAGTGGGTTCATCATAGGAATTCCCACCGGCCATCGTGTACAACCGCAACCCATGGAATGCTCTCTTCAGTGATAATAGTGTCTGCACAAGGAAATTATTTTCTTTAATAAAATGTATTCGTACGCTAAGATGGAAATTTAAGCATATATACATAATAAAAAAAATTACGACTACAATCTAGGGTTCAATATATGGTGTAGACTACTGTTTCAAGGGCAACGGTTGCAAAGGGAGCTGATTTGTCCTACATTATGCTCAACTGCCAGATTTCCCCCCTTATTTTTAATAACTATTTTATAGAGGATGGATGAGCCCTAAGAGTGTCCCGGGACCCATAGGATCCATCTCCGGCAGCTAACAGATAAATAAAAGTCTGCCAGCGAGCGGGATTTAAACCCTAGACCTTCAGCGATCTACCGCTGAGCCTCTCCGCTCCCCTATTTATATATCTACAGACCCGGTGAGTAAGTGGTTAAGACGGGTTTTGTCCAGAGAGAGTTAACTCCTTTCAGATTACCGGAATCGTATCATTCTCGTAGTTTTTGGCTTGAAATGGAGTTGTAATTTAAGCAATAACTCCTTTTCAATCCAATGCCTTACTTAGCCCCTTATTATCTAGGAAAATAACTCGATTCCGCTTACTTAAGTACAAGATACTCATTTTAGATAAAATTAGACCTAGCCACTTATTCACCGGGGCTGTATTTGTAACAGCTAGAACTTTTTTTAACACTTAAACTTTTGAACTCGATTTTCGCCCAATTCAAACATTGTATTAAATTTGAAACTTAGCACGCTTCTCAAGGACCAATGATTTAATAATAATAATAATAATTGGTCTCGTTCTGAACATGATTTTCAGGATTAGCGATTTTTCATACCCGAAGACACGGTAGTGTCTTGTGCCAATACACTAATACCTATGTGCCAATACTAAGGCATAAATGGCTTTATCTTTGAGACAAGCATATCACTACTTGAAGGATCAACTAAAGACTTTATAATAGTTAGCAAAAAAAAAAAAAACACGTAAAAAAGGCGCTTTTATAGCTAGTCGAACTAAACAGCATACAAATAAATAATAGTTCAAAGAACTAAATACACGCTTTAATAGAAAACAAAATTAGAAAAGTAGAAAATAATTTTCAGTAAATTTAAAATAAGAATAGAGCGATGAACAAAAAAAATTATTTGATCGTAAAAAGCGTAGGCTGCTTTTTAAGATATTTTCATAATGACTATACTTTTACTAATATCAGTAAATTAAATATTTACAACATTGAGTGCCTAACATCATAAATATTTATAATAGCCTTAAATACCGCTGATGATATAAAAATTGTAAATACTTCAAGTGCATCTATGGATTTATTCAGTTTACACAATTTTCTGTAAGGTAAGAAAAAAAAAATGCGAACCCCTGGACAAGTGTCCGTTGTTCAAACAGAGAACACAACGTATTCCTTTTTCCATTCGATATTATCGTCAACCACCACCAGTATATGAAACAGAATGAAGTGTTGTGTGTATATGAATGCGCTTATTTCAATAATATTCCAGGATCCATGTTTCATTTTTTCACGTGATTAGTATCAAGCAGAATTTTCGTGAATAGCTTCGTTTCGATGAGACGCCCAACAATTTTCTGTGCGATAATTCTCGATTGTGGTAGCTAAAAGAGGTAGCAAGGATAAAATATGTCGATTTGATGATTCTCAAAAATTTATTACTAACTGGGTTTTTTTTGTTAAATCTCAAGATAATTATTAAATTATTTGAAAAAATATTTGTTATTATATTATAACGAGGTCATCAAAAATGATTACTAACCAGCTGTTTTTTTTTACTTCTTCTTTTTTGACTTCGTTATCGATACATATTGGAAGGAGGGGAGGGGACTCTTTGATCAAACCATACATTTTGTAGGACAAATATTTTTTCAAATAATTTAGATAATTATCTTGAGATATAACAAAAAAAAAAGTTAGTAATAAATTTTTGAGAATCATCAAATCGACATATTTTATCCTTGCTACCTCTTTTAGCTACCACAGAAGAGAGTTTCGCAGAGGAAATTGTTGGGCGTCTCATCGAAACGAAGCTATTCACGAAGATTCAGCTTTTTATTTTTTATTTATTTATTTTTTTTTTTTTATTATTTTTTTTTTTTTCCTTTTTCCCCAATAGGGGTGGCATTGGTATATTCCATACAGCCACATCTGAGTTATATGAAAGTTATATTCTCAGTAAGCCCAATTACTTTATAGGTAGTGCTAGATTCAGCTTGATACTAATCAAGTGAAAAAATGGACCATGTATCCTGGACTATAAATATAAACTCTATTTTTTTTTTTTAAATAAACGAGCAGATTTTTCTTTTTTTTAGTATTCTGAATAAGTTTCAGGATTATTAAGTAGTATGATGCAATATTATAATAAATTAAGATCAGTGTTGCCAGTTTATTAATTCACGGCGCAGCTCTCCTGCCATCTAGCGGAATTCTTGATAACTAACTAGTTTGAATTCAATTATATATTCGTTATAATTATATAATTAATATAATTATATCATTATAATTAATTACACTATTATTTGATGTTATGGTAATGATAATTTATACTACAATTTTACCCCGACCTCCACCAAATAAAACGCCTAGCTAAAACGAAATTCAACTGCTGTTAGTCAATTCAAGAAGCAATAATTGAAATAACTACAAGATCCAGATGTTCAACTTGAATGGATATTAAAGTTTTAGTTTTTTAAAGCGTTAATAGCGGAATTCAATAGCATTAATAACTTAAACAATATCAAATTAAATCTTTACTGATAATTATTTTACTCAAGTTTAATAATAATATAGATGAATTAAAATTAGTTGGTTATCACGATTACTCAAGATAGCACTAGATTCATTGTTTAGTACAGGAAACATTTGTAGTGGTATGTAATATATTTTAATGTTTTTATAATTACTAATTGTGAGAATAAGTAAAAACTTTATTTGTATTATTTACCAGGAAGCACAAAAATAAGAATTTTTAAGAATATAAGGTAGTAAAATTGAATTTTTGAGAATGCTGTTATCGATAAAAGAAGTTTTTTCTACTTTTATCAATTATTGACTCTTATCGTATTTATAAAGCATCTATTAATCAAACGTAAAGATAAGTTTATGTTGTTATCTCCCCTACTGGGTATAAACTTCCTTATCTTAAAAAAAAACAACAGGCTACACCCTGATAGTTATGTATTTAAAAAAAAATCTCTAAACTTAATTTAGACTCTAAACTAAATATAAAGTAAATTATATATTATCTCATTATCTAACCACATAAGGTTGATATATTAATTTGTCAGGAAAATATCCTTGAGATCTCTCTTGTACATAGATTGTGTTGGTATTTTAAAAATTTATTTATTCACAAAGCTAATAATAAAAGCTCATTTTTCTCTTATATTTTAAGCTAAAATGATAATAAAATATCCAACTGTTCCAATATAAAGATTCACCACATATCCAATATCCAAAATAAACAATACAGTATGATAAGACAAATTTATTGTCAATGTACAGATATAAGTTATACAATTCCGCTTAGAAGTTAAATGAATACGATGAATGAACATAAGTTATTTAGTTTTGTTGAAATGTTATATATTGTTTGTTATATTTTCTTTAATATCCATCCCAATTGTTGGCCTGATGATCTAGTTAATTAAATAAAATTTCTATTAGACCGCTTTTCTGTTCTTGACTTCTTTTACCTTCATTACTTATATTATTTGAGAATTTTTATTTAAAAAGTAAACTTTTAATTTGAATCAAAAAGGCAAAATTTTCCAGTTCTATTTAACTGCATTTTTTTAATTAATATTTAGTGTTGTTATTTGTCTTTTGCATGTATATTTTTTGCTACCGCTGCGGCATTGTTTTCATTGGGTAATCTAGTGTAAGGGAACTCCCTGACATACATTTTTGGTTATGTCTGTTCTTGCACGTCTTGGACGGCAGTAAACTTATCAAAAGAACCATTGGTAGGAACAAATGAAAAAAATGAGTCTTTTCATAAATACATGTTTGCTCTTGTCTATTTCTTGGAGGAGTCATTGTCGAGATTCTGAAGAAGTAGTCATTACTACAAGGGTGGTAATCTAATCACAAACCCCATTCAGTCAGCAAGATATTAGCCTTGGAACATTGCACGAAGGTAACCACAAATAGTGGGTAGTAGCCTAGTATATAAGGATGCACCAAGTGAGTAATGTTCAATTTAGACATGAGTAATGAAATACCCAGGTGGAGAATAACATTTATTGATCGACTAGTTGAGTAATGAATATGAGCTATTTGTAGCTTTATTTCTGACTTGGACATCGATGAGTTATTTCGACTAATTATTATTTTTATCTTTGATCAGTACGTAAACCTCTAAACCATAGGCAATATTATTAGAAAACAAGATTAAATATATACTTATTTACAAAAACCTTCTTGTTTTGGTTATGCTACTTCACCCTCTAGTAATTAGGTATACACCAATTGCCATAATAATAGTATATATAACTGTTACACTCTCAATATCAATTTCTTCACATAAGGGAACGTTGGGCTAACCTGGCATACCAGCTATATAATTTAACATACATTATAGATATATAATATCTTCTCTCGCTAGGTTATTACATGTTAGTAAGAATTCCAATCAGGTTCATCAGTCTTAATGAGTATTAAATAATTTTTTTCCCCTAATCTACAAATTAAAATCTTTCAAATTTTATTTTTAAAATCCTGAGTTCACATAGATTATCCAATTAAATACATTATGTTTTTTATACGAAATAATCTTTAGTTCATTTATTTGAGAATGGTCATAGTTTAGTATTGTATTATAATTTCTTTTTGTTGTATTGCTTGTTTGAAATTATGTTGTTTTAATTAATTCATAATAAATACAGATTATATGAGGCGTTCTGGATCAAAAGCTGGTAAATTCTTTCATCCTGAAATTTCAAAAATTGACTCACATTTTTTTTCTAGTTTGGTTGCACACTCACTTGCACTTTATTTCTCGTGGTTTTAAACCTAAAGTTTTAGTCGTATAAGATTGCTTGACTATAAACTAGCGAAAAATAAGTTCTAAAGTGTAGAAATGTTTCCGTGTTTAAAATATTGGATGGTTGTTGTTTGTCATAGTAAAATCATGAATTTGAAAATAGTTGAGTGATATAAATAAAAGAACAAAATATCATATTTGTTCCCTAAAGGTTGAGGACACTATGTTATGTTAAATTTTTGTATTTGTTCGGGAGAGCCAATTTTCCATAACCCTTGAACTGTTAAAGTTTGTTTCTCCGTTGCTTGTGGAAACAGCTTAAAGAAAATCGTCCACGTTGTTATTAGCTTTAATAAGTTAATAGAAGTATTGATCATAGTATTTATTTAAGGAAGTTACCTAAAATGTTACCTATTTTGTGGACATGGTGTCCTTTACAAAAAGCATATATAATTATTATTATTAGTTTGGCACTACAAAACATTGACGCTTCCAGGCCTCCTGAACCAGCAGCCGCCATAAAGTCTGTCCCGTGCTGCTGTTATCCAGTTGCAGACTCCCAAGCTTCTTGCATCCCCAGCCGCACAGTCGATCCATCGTAGTCAGGGACGGCCAATTTTCCTCCGCCCATGGATGATCTCCATCAGTAGTCTTTTTGGAGCCTCCTCGTCGTCCATTCTGGCCACATGGCCAGCCCATCTCAGGCGGTGTCGTTTGATTAGAGTCACAATGTCAGGCTCCCCATAAAGGACATAAATTTCTTCGTTTGTCCTTCGTTGGATCATAGTTCAATATTATAAATTCTAAACATTTTTCTTCATTAGTCAGCCTCCAAGAAGTTTTCTTTAGAATTACTTCTTATTTATTATAGGACCTACGTCACTATACTCACTTATAATTTTTTTTAAATAAATTGAATCTCAATTATTTATGTTTCAGAAACATGCCGCAGTACAAGCTCACTTATTTTCCTGTAACCGCCCTCGCTGAACCTATCAGGTTCTTGCTGAGCTACCTGGGCGAAGACTTTGAAGATTTCAGGTTTAACAGAGAAGATTGGCCCTCAATCAAACCAAGTAAGTAAAAAAATGTACCTTTATCAAAATTTATTAACAAACAGCATATCATTAGTGCTAAATCTCTTTCTATTGAGTTAACATTTTTTGTATTATGTTCGATTTTTTTTAAAAATTCAATCATTGAAACACACAGCACAGGACATTATGTCGCCTCTGTGACACGAACACATATCTACAAAATTCCCATTTTAAAAAAATTATTTATAAATGAAAACAAAAAACATACATGCAATACTAGTGATATAATGTAACTGATTATAAAATTATATAAGGTCATGAGGCCCTAAAATAGAGCATAATGTTACTTATTACATATGTCTCAAAACATCAATTTTGTAGATACAATTATGTGTCACTAAGGTGTCGATTTGTCTTACCTGTTTGTAAGTTGTTACTAGTATTCAGTGCTGTGTATTCAGTATTTATAAAAATTATTACACATAAAGAAAAAACACATCAAATTTGGTTTTCCAACCATTTCTAGTGTCCTTTATTCTAAAACAGGCCCAATACTCATCTTAAATAATATTATTTGACTTTATGTATTTATGTGGAATAAAATTGTCCAGATGGAGGTCAGACAATTTTTTTTAAATAGGTTTAAACTATATATATATATTATATTGCTTTTATTATATCATTATATCATATATTATATTGCTGAGGTTCAAAATGTGTTAAGTAATAAATCAAAAAATTATCGATATTTGGCATATTCAATAGCAGATCGCTAAGAAGTTGGCGTGAATTTATGAGGAATTTAAGTAAATAAAAATAATTCTAAAACTTATTTAATAATTTAATATTCTGGTTTGTTCAATAAACACAATTTTTATATGTGTAATTGATTTTAAAATTATACAAATGGCATTACCGGCAAGCTCCCGCCATATGTTAGCCTACTCAGCGTGTGGATGTGCCAGTGAAAGCACCTCCCAAGTTATTCTCTTAGTGTTTGGGCGTCCTGAAGATAGGACCTCCCAAAATATTTCACCCTCTCTAGGCGTGGAGGTTCGAGAGAGAGCATCTCCAAATTGTCACTCTCAGTCTAGAGGTCCCCGAGTGAGGAACTTTAAGTTATTTTACTTGACTATTGGGTGTCCTGAAGATAGGATCTCTCCAAGTTATTCTACTCTACCATTGGCGGTGTGGTGTTGTCAAGAGGAGTTGAATGGTATTGAGATTCGGGGGCTGTTTGTGAAGGAGTTCTAGGACACAGATTGAATGAGATACATGTGAATGTTTATTTTGGTCAGTATACTGTAAAAATTGTGTTTTATTTATCCCAAATTGTAATTAATTGTCATTAATCTCACGGAGATAAAAGATTTCATGTTAAATTAAAATATTTTAAGATGACAAACTATTATGTGTAACAACTTAAAATTTCTCTAATAAAATAAATATATGCTTAACCTCAACTTTTAATTAACAATCTATATATTGTTAAGAATTTATATATATTGATAGTTTATTAAAAGTTGGCGTTAATTATATATTTATTTTGTCACAAAAAAATTTTAAGTTATTACACATAACAGTTTGTCATCTTAAAATACTTTAATTAACATGAAATATTTTATCCCCTTGACTTCAATGACGATTAATTACAATTTGGGATAAATAAAACAATTTAAATTTAAACACAATTTTTACAATATACTGACTAGATAAACACTCACATGTATCTCATTCAATCTGTGTCCTAAAACTCCTTCACAAACAGCCTCCAAATCAATATATCATCCAACTTCTCATGACAATTTGAAGATTCTTACACCAGTCTGCCAATGGTAGAGTAGAATAACTTGGAGAGATCCTATCTTCAGGACACCCAATAGTAAAGTAAAATAACTTAAAGTTCCTCACTCGGGGACCTCTAGACTGAGAGTGACAATTTGGAGATGCTCTCTCTCGAACCTCCACGCCTAGAGACGGTGAAATATCTTGGGAGTTGCTTTCACTGGCACCTCCACAAGCAGAGTGGGCTCAAATATGGCGGTAGTGGGCGGCAATGCCATTTGTATATTTTTAAAATCAGTTACACATATAAAAATTGTGTTTATAGATCAAACCAGTTGATTAAATTATTGAATAAGTATTTAATAAGTTCTAAAATTACTTTTATTTACTAATTTCATGTCAACTTAATAGTGATCCGCTATATATCGATAATTTTTTTATTTATTACTTAACACATTTGAACCTCAACAATATATACATAATTAAGATGATTCCAAAACCTAAAAAACCACCAGAACTCCCATCCTCTTATCGTCCTATATCTCTCCTGCCCATAATGGGGAAAATACTTGAAAAACTCATTCTGAAACGTCTTCATCCTATCATAGAATCCAATCAAATAATCCCAGATCACCAATTTGGTTTCCGAACATCACACTCCACCATCCAGCAATGCCATCGTGTGGTGGACGTTGTCTCATCTGCATTAGAGCGCGGAATGTACTGCGCAGGAGCTTTTCTCGATGTAGAGCAGGCCTTTGATCGAGTCTGGCATCCAGGACTGCTGTACAAACTCCGTAAATTCTTACCTTCAACTTACTTCCTTATTATCAGTTCCTACCTCGGTAATAGAACCTTTAAAGTAAACCATAATTGTTCCTACTCTTCCCTCTTCACCCAGTCTGCCGGTGTTCCTCAAGGCAGTATCCTGGGGCCCATCCTATACACGATATATACAGCTGACATCCCAACCCATCCAAGCACTGTCCTCACTACTTACGCTGATGACACAAGTGTGTTATCAGTTAATAAGGATCCATTTGTTGCATCCCAATCTCTTCAATCCCATATCTCACACCTACAAGAATGGTGTCAAAATTGGAGGATTAAAATAAATCCTATCAAATCCCATCAAATTACCTTCACCCTTCGTCGTAAACCTACGAATTCCTGTCCTACTGTATCGTTTAATAATACACCACTGAACCCTGTCGAACAGATACGTTACCTAGGACTCCATCTGGATAAACGTCTCACTTGGAATCCTCATACAAGACTGAAAAGACAAGAAACTGCTCGACGTTTTCGCCTACTTCAACACTTACTGGACAAACGCTCTAAGCTACCAATTAATTACAAAAGACTTATTTACATGACAGTCATCAGACCTATTTGGGCATACGGAGTTGAGCTTTGGGGCTCTACTAAACCATCCAATTCATCTCGTATCCAATCCTTGCAATCCAAAATCCTTCGTAAAATCCTCAATACTCCTTATTATGTCACAAACAAACTCATCCATCATGATCTTAATATCCCATATGTTACTGATTTGGCCCAAACTAGATACCTATCCTTCCATAACAAGCTCCATACGCACTTGAATCCGCTAGTCTCTCAGCTTGCTTCCCATACTATTCCTGATAACCCCCCGAGGCGCCTGAAAAGAAGATGGCCTCGAGATCATCTACAATGGAACTTTATTGGAGTGCTATCGATGGGTAGTTTCTCCACAAGTGTTTTCATGTCATATGCTACATTTTTGCACATTTACTTGATATAATAATGTATTATAGTTGTAAATATCATTGAATTAAATAAAAAAAAACAAAAAAAAAACAATATATACATTACACTATTTATAAGCAGGTCTTCTTCTGGGCTAGATATCCAAGATACAAACAAATTAGATTGAAACATAAAAATTGTAATGAATAAAAATATAGACGTCATGGTATGGAGGAAAAAAAACATACCAAAAGTTGAGATGAGTTTATCCTACAATTTAAATTATCTCCACTTTTGTATTGTTTTCTTTTTTCTCCAATGTCATGATGTGTATATTTCATTTTTATTGTTTAAAATTTGTTTGTATTAATTTAATTTGTTTGTACCTTGTATATTCAGGCTAGCCATTGAAAAGACCTGCAATGTGAGCCAAAACGTTGACTTTGAAATAAATAGTTCAAAATGGTATTTAACATTTTTTTTTCTGATCACCCAGACTATTTTCTTCCACTTCAAATACGTATTTTCATAAATTATATGAAAAATCCTTATTGAAAATGGTTTTGTTTTGTACACATTTTGCATTATGCAATGTTTATATAATTCTAATAGTAACTTTTATTCCTAGTCAGAGTTAATTTGTATTATTGAACTGCAGTTGTTTCGGTTGGGAATTCATTTGGTAATCAAAATCACAATAAACAAATTGTTAATAGTAAATACTTGTTAAAGTGATTTTCTTCTGCACAAACAATTAAACTGAAACATTTAGGCTTGTTCATAACTTTGTTAATATGTAGTTCTTTAAAAACGTTTTTGTTAGCTTAACATCTGCAATTTGAGTTTATTCTGGCCAATTGCATTAAGACATTTCCTTAGCCTTATTGAGTAAAAAAAAATGGCGACAATCTAGCTTGACTGTGTTGAATTTTCTATTAGTTGTGATGGCCTCACAAAAAAAAATTAAACCTCACTTTGGCTAGAAAAAGTTTTTAACTTATTGCTGTTCTTACTGCTCTTTTTGTAATTATTTATAAATTCATTCTTATTTCGTTTCCTTAAAAGTTTATTCTTAATTATAATATCCTTTATTTCCCAAATAAGAAGAAAAAAAACTTTTTTTCAGGTATGCCTTTTGGAAAAGTACCAGTCCTAGAAGTTGACGGCAAAAAAGTGCATCAGTCAACAGCTATCTCTCGTTACTTAGGAAAGCAAGCCAAGTTGGCAGGCAAGGACGACTGGGAAGCACTTCAGATCGATGTTGCTGTTGATACGCTGCACGATATGCGCCAAGGTAAGCCTATAATTGTCAGTTAGATATGGTATATATTTAGTATCTTTCGTAAAAAATTTATTTCTTTTGAAGCCGTCAAAGATATGAAAAGTTTCTGTTTTAGAAAATTTAGCATCTCCTAACCTTAACAACTAGAATATAATTTTAGGTATCTATTCCGCAGGTTGTCACTTTGATTTGAGTCAGAACAAGTTTTAACTGTATTTATTTCTTTTTTAAAATTCTCCACAAATACCAATTATGAGCTTTAGCGTTGAAAAGATAATGTAATTATGGGTAATGAATAGATTTCGGTATTCATTTCATCAAGAAATAAAAGTTTCAACCAACATTTCGAAATAAAGATGATATATGTCTGTTGAAGGGAGCGGATTGGCTCAGTGGTTGAGTACTGAGTTGCCATGCCGGAAATCCTGGTTCAAATCCCGCTGCGGGCAGTTACTTTTATTTAGTCTGTTTGCAGCCGGAGATGGATCATATAGGATCTAGGACCCTCCTGGGGCTCACCCAGCCTCTATAAAATATTATAAAAACAGGGTACCCATAATAAGGGGGTAAAACCTGGCGGTTGAGCGTGACCTAGGACAAGTCACCTCCTTGCAGAACCGTTGTCCATGAAACAGTACAGTCTCAACCATGTACTGAACCCCCAGACTCGTTCACGGGTCGTAGTGGTACAGGTTTTATATGTCTGTTGAAATGTTGATTATTTGATGAGATGTGTTGGAGAAACCGATCAGTAATGTTTTTGTATAGATGAGGAAATGGTTGACTAGATATATCTTAAGAAATGTTTCTGTTCTGTTTTGTTTTACTTTCTTTTTCAAATTGAGCTTATACGGTAAATCATTTTATTTAGCAATTGTTTTCAAAATATTTATAGTTATAAATATTTTTATTTTGAAGAGAAAAGATATGCTCCGACCGGGATTCGAACCCCAGTCCTCTGTCTTACCTTGACAGAGCTCTACCAACTAAGCTACCGTAATTGATACCAGCCGGGGACAAATCTACAAATAGTAATATATGACATATGTCAAGTCAGCAAGTTCCTAAAATTAAAGTAATGTTCAAAGAACATTCGTTCTCGTGTATTCATCACAAAACTTGTGAGAACACGAGGACATAGGATCAGATAAGAGAAAACATTTGTCTCTGGCTGGTATCAACTCAGGTAGCTTAGTTGGTAGTGTCCTGTCACAGTAAGACAAAGGACCCGGATTTGAATCCCGGCCGGGGGCACATCTTTTCTCTTCAAAATAAAAATTAAAACAACTAACTAATAAATTATAAAAAATTATTTATAGTTTTGTATATTAGGGAGTTAATTTTTTTTTATTGTCGATCTTTTTTATATATTTTTGAGTTGGTCCCCTCTCCTGAAGACGTTTCATTGATAGTTTTTAGAATTTATTAATGAAATGTTTCTTTAATTCTACAGCCCGGGCGAATAAGTGGTCAAGTCTACTAGTTTTCTCCAAAATGAGTTTCTTGTCCTTAAGTTACGGAATTTGAGTTATTTTCATTGTGAATAAGGGGCTAAGTAAGGCATTGGCTTAAAAAGGAGTTATTGTTTATATTTCAACTCCATTTCAATCCAAAAACTACGAGAATGATACGATTCTGGTTATCTGTTAACTTATATTGGTTAAGGTTAAGCTGTCAGTTAACTCCCTCTGGGCAGAATCCAACTTGACACTTCATAGGTTTTGTGAAAAGAAAACTGATATTATATTTATTTCCACTAAGCATAAATAGTATACGTATATATTACTCAATAGTGTTCCTGTATTAAGTTTTATTGTTTATTTTATAATTCATATTTCTTGCAGCTATCGGCAATTATTGGTATGATGACAACGAAGAAAGCAAAGCTAAAAAGCAAGTAACATTGATGAATGAAACATTGCCATTTTATTTGAGTAAATTGGATGAGCTCGTTAAACAGAATAATGGCTACTTGGCCAATGGCAAAGTGAGTTAATAAAACTTATTAATGTACCCTTTATTGTTTATTATGATAAAAAATTTATTAATTTTTGTTTTTGTTTTAGTTATCATGGGGTGATCTTTACTTTGTCGCTCTTTCTGAGTACATGATTAAGATGACTTCACTCGACTTTTATGAAAAGTACGAAAACCTCAAGCGTTTAAAAGAAAACGTTCACTCCCTCCCAAAGATCAAGGAATGGCTCGAAAAACGACCAAAATCTGATTTTTAAAATTACATCTTTATTTCTGTTTTGTTTTTTCATTTGCTGTATTGAAGCTAATATTCAATGTGTATTCAAATATTTAATATTTTTTAAATTTAAATATTAATAAATTTCATCTCTACAAGGTTTTAAGAGTTAATTTTATTCAGTTCATTTTTCAATTTCCTTCCTTAAGTTTGGTACCTCTAGGGAATCATTGCAATTCTTAGCATCTTTTTTTTTTATTTCAATAAAGTTTTGATAATTATTTAGAGATAACCGGCCAATTAGAATAATGTTATTTTTCAATAATAAAAAATTACACTTATTTTATTTAAAGGTGATGTAATTTTTCCTCTTATTATTTAAATAAGCTCATACCTAAATAAGATAACAGAACTATGTCAAATGCAGTTTTATCTCATCAATAAACTTCTTGTGGTTTAAAAAAGAATATTTTGTATGTATTGAATACAAAACTAATAAACCCTATAACTAACCACCAAAATAGATTTTAATCTATTTTTACTCAGGTAAATATGTCATCATAAAGATAAAAGGTTTGTTACGTAATGATTAATTAATTTATTTCCTCAAAAAGCATAATACAAAAGATTCCATGACTGAAAGGGATGTTGTTACATAATAAATTTATCAAAAACAAATGAGCTTTGTAGCTCAGTTCATAATGGTGGTGTACTAATAATCTGTGCTCTTGGTTATAATGTTTTTATCTGATTATTTATTCTGTTGCTAGCTATGGATCTGTTGGCTCACTCAGCCTCAATAATGTCGGTATTCTTAGTATGGTGACAAAAAAAAGTGTGTACTTTATTTTTATGGTTTTTAAGAAAGTAATTAGGATTTATTAATATATATCTTTTTTTTAAATAATTTATTTAATGAAATTTACAACTGTATTTATATAACACAACAAGTAAATATACTGATTGGCACATATTAGCATGAAAGACAAGTAGAGAAACTACCCAGTGGCAGTACTCAAATAATAAGTTCAACTTAAAAGGGCACAAGGTCATCTCTTCAGATGCCTCAGAGGATTATAGGGATTTGAAGAGGCTTGAAACTAGTGGGTTTGAGTTGAAATAAAGTTTCTCATGAAAAGATAGATATCGGATTCAGGCCAAATCAGCAACAAGTGAGACATTAAGGTCATTATGGATTACTTTTTTTTGTTATCAAGTAAGGAGCATTGAGAATTTAGGATTGAATACGAGGGGAATTCTATGGTTTAGTGGATCCCCAAAGCTCTATTCCGTAAATCCAGATGGGTCTAATGATTGTCATGTATATGACTCTTTTGTAATTAATTGAGAGCTTAGAGAGTTTGTCTTGTAAATGTAATAGCCTGAAATGGTGAACTGTTTCTTGCCGTTTTAGTCTAGTATGGTGTTAATATACATCAAAATTAAAACTTTACTGGTGGAAACTGAGAATGGACCCTATCACTGAAAGAGTTATGCAATCTTAGGAAATATTAGTATTTTAATTTTTATAAGTTTTGAACTAGTGTTCTTTTATTTCCTTTTAATAAACTTTATTGTCAGAATTATATAAATTAAATTAAATCTTGCTTTTAATGCAATTAAATATTTGTTTGGAAGAAAACAAATTAAATTAATACAAAATAGCTATTGATACCTGACAGTCCCTTTAGAATAACAAACAAGAACAGAAAAAGAAACAATATATATCATCCCAGGAGGTTACATAATACAAAGTATTTATAAAAGTAAGTAAAAAGTACAATACCTGACTAAACACTAAAGGGAATAAATAATTGAATATCAACAAATAAAACATGAGCATATCTGTAAGCATTGTGATTAAGTGTGTAACTTTAAAAACATTTCTAAGACTCGCCTCATTTCTATAGTATGTAGACTTACACACATATTTACAATTCTTATAGATATAATCGTCAGTAGTTTTCTCACATTTAACAGAAATGTCCCAGATGGTTTATTAAACTATATTTATTAGTTTTTAATTTTATAATTTAGTTTCATAAAAGTAATTTTTCCATAATTCGATTAATTCTAATGATAATTGCTTGTTATAAAACATAAAGGCAACTATAAGTAATATTAAAACATTATAAACAATTCAAAGTAATCCCTTAAAAACAAATTAAATTATTTGTGTACTTCAAGTTACTTCAGCGGTATTTTTCAAAATAACTATTTCTCATTAAAAGAACTAGTAACTGTTAAAAGAGGGAAGAACTAGTTCTTGTTAAAAGAACGAATACTTGTTAGAATGTTTGACAGGTGGCCCTAGGATTTTTTAAAGGGAGTAAAAAATCCTTAGTTACGCCGTCCTTCGGAAGGGACGTTAAACGGGGGTCCCGAGCCTGTACGATGTCAGGTACTCGTTAAAAATCCCTATCCTAATAAAACCTGGATAGGCAAAATTTAGAGCTCCCACTGTAGCATCGTCCGATTAGCCATAGCAGCATAAAGTGGCGTTAAATGAACAAACAAACAAACTTGTTAGAATAACTAGTAACTACAAAAAAAACTATGACTTGTTAAAAGAACTAATACTTTTAATACCATGATGTCTAACGTCCATTAATATTAATATGATTGTATATTCAAAGATGTCTATAGTAGTCTTATTTTCTTATCATTATAAAACTATGTATTTCACTTTTTAGATAAGAAATTTGTTGACTGTAAGTACTAATGGAGGATGGAAATAGATAGGGGTGCAGTCAAAAATTTACACAATAAATAAGTGGAAACTTATTATTTTTTATTTGTGCCTTATTCATGTTAGTGAAGAAATTCGTTGACTGTAAGTACTATTGGAGGATGGAAATAGTTGGGGTGCAGTCAAATGCAATGCAGTTTTTGACTGCACCCCCAACTATTTCCATCCTCCATATGTATATCACTGTTGAATTTATCAGTATATAAATAAATTATATAATATTTTTCACTAGGTGCCGCAGTTAGTATATTTCAATTATTCTTAAAATTAAAACTTACTTGCCACAAAAGTTCATGAAGAATTTAACGCCTTACATAGATAACAATATTTCATGTACTCTCTGTTTCAAAAATATAGTTTTTTTCATTTTCCCCTAAATTGTTTATAATAGATATCGTTAGATATCAAAATATTTTCACTTTTATTTTACATTTTTTTAAAAATTAAATCTGTGGAAGACAAATAAGTGCTAAAGACAACCCTTTTTTAGGCAAATTTATTAAAAAATAAAATACTTTTAATTTGTAAGTATATCTTGATCGAGCCCCAAGAACTAACTAATTGATTAAAAATGGAGCGTGTTTTCCAAAGCATTTGCTGATTTTCAAATAATGGTTTACGAGTTAAAAGATAGAAAAACAATAAAAATAAAGGAGAATTTTATAATAGTTTTAAAAGCTACCGCAAGAGTGCAGCATCTCTCGACACCTTAAAAAAATAGTTCCTGTAGTGGCCAAGAGATGCCAGCACTTTTGGATACAGTCCAAGTAATTTAAAATTTAAAAAAAATTTTAATTTAAATTTTAAATAATATAGGAGAGGAATTTGTGTTTACACGTTTTACAACAAATTAATAAAAATTGTACCATATATGTATTTTATGCACTATGTATTATATATATATATATATATTGCTTCTTGAAGGAGAAAACAATTTATAAACAAATGTTTTAGTAGTGAATTAGCAGTAGTAATAACAGTAAATATATTTACGTACGTAATAAACCAATTTATTATCAGATAGGTACTTGATTGACTGAAAAAATACCCTTAATGATGTGGGTATAGTTGCTCGTAGTTGTAATATTATGAAGAAATTGGTCAGTGAAATATTAGCTTATTAATAAGTAAAACTTATTCATTAATAAGAGAACTTATTGGCACACAATAACAATAAATAATTTGTACTTACTAATGTTAATTATTCATTCAACACACCCATGACCAATTTTTTCAGAGATAAGTATTCGGTCCATTTAAGAAAATGAAAAGGCATGTAAAATATTAAATTTAAAACTATATGAATATCAAAATCTAACATTTAAAAAATATATAAATAATGGAAAAAATCTAAAAGTTTTTTATTTCAAAGTTAAAATAACAATTAAACCAATTTTTAGTATTTAGAAAATAATATGTTCTTACTAAATATATTTTTTTAATCTTATTCTTTATTTTAATTTTAAAGGTATGGGAGGCACATCATATGATGGATTATCCAACACTCTTGGCGATGTTGATGGTGATAAAGATGACTACCATTTTGAAGTTGTAGATGGAAAATTCATCTCCACAGTGCTCAGGAGATACATGGTGGAAATGAAGTGTTCGCCCATACAAAAGGTAATTTTAGAAAAAATAAGAATGTTTTAGAAGTTATAATTTTTGAAGAAATAAATAAAACAAAGTGTGAAACCGCTTAAACAGAACAGTTATATTTAGAGATATTTTATTTTTACATAAATTCTATACTCGATTAGCAAATTTTAATTGATTTTACTCGATAATGTATCACTTGCTCTAGTTCATTCTACTAAAAAGAAAAAACCTAAGTATAGTAGAACAATTAAAATTTTAAATTGTGTTTTTTTTCTTTTGGAAAATTAAGGACAGTTGCATGGATGGTTTCTCTACTTTGCCGACAATGAAAATTTTTTATTTAATAGGGCATGAGTTGAAAATTTCCAAAAGTCTCTAAAATAACAGAAAAGAAAACAAACATGTTACTAATCAGATATTTATGTTTTTTTTTATTTTAGAGACTTAATGTTTCTCGTTTGGAATTTTTCCACTCATGTCCTTAAAATTAATTTGATGGCTCTTTTGAGCTTTTGCATTTCATATTATTGATAAAAAAAATATAATATATTTTGTCTTATGAATATTTTATAAAATATATGAATTAATTAGAAGTCAAGGAGTAAACGTGACTTTTTTTTTAAAGATGATCTTAAGTACGGATGTGGATAGTTTGCATGAAAAGCATAATCCAAACTTAAACGTTTTAGGTTTTATCAAAATTGTTTAACTTTAGAATAAGTTTTCTCAAAATTATTAAATCACACCATTGACTTTTCAATCACCCATATGAAGTATTTACCTTCTAATAATTTTGTAATTTAAAGATATAATTTTTTTTTTTTTTTACAGGACCCTAAGGATATCGCCTTCATGAAGAAAACTGTGTAACTGAAGAGATAAAGTATGCTTCAAAGAATGACGAGCGTTCTACATTACGGATAGAGACCAGACCATCCAGGAGAGAATAATGCTGAATAATGTTAACAAATTTTTATAATGACATATTAAAGTAAAAATCTTGTAATACATTGCTTCCTTGAATTGAATATTTTGTTGAATCATGCTTATTATGTTGAAACATAGGATTATTAAAATCAAGCTGAAGATGAAATTATTGCTGTAATATCTTCCTTTTATTTACATTTTTAATTATAAATAGTATTAATTTGATTGTTATTAATAAGTGACACCAGTGCCATTTTAAATTATGGAATATCAAAATGTATATTTTGTTGTAATAAATAACTGTATTTATATATCTGTTGAAGTTTCATTCATTGTTCCTTTTCATCCAAAATATAAAATTCATTTCATATAAAAAATGAATTTTATATGTATAGTTAATATTAGAAATATAGATTCTTATGGTAAGGGCGTAAACAAACTGTATATGAAATTTAAGTAAATTTCTATATCTTGTTTGAATTTTTAGCCTCAATTCAGCCAATAGAGTGAAGGTATATCTTTTAAAACATTATTAGTTGAGATAAATGTTGATTTTTAGTGGAATGGAAATATTTACCATTCATGGTTAAAATCTTCTTAGATCCAGTTTTGCTTAAACACTATTTTTCTTCTTAAAAATATGGTCATCTGGTCACAAAATTTATAAGTGGTCCAAAGAAGAAATAATGAAAATGGATCAACGTAAATTATCTCAATTATTAATTAAGAAACAAAGTTGTTGATGATTCAGAGAAGGAAAAAGAAAACAGGAAAAAGCAGTTCATAAAAATATCGATATTTATTAAATATAACAGATAAAGTAAGAAAATACAGCTAAATATACTCAGAAAACAACAATGGAATGCGAGTTTTTTTAAAAAAGAATGTGAAAAGCAATTCGGGTTGAAAACCTTGATTTTGTATAAGGAGAGTAGGAAATTATAGGAGCTCAACTATTCTTCCGACCCCTCATACACGCGTCAATTTTGACGAGAAATTCATCATTTTGTATCCGGAGAGTAGGAGGTAACAGGAGCTCACATTTCCGATCGGGTCCCAAGCACCTGGCATTTTACGAGAAATTCTTGACTTTGTATCAGGAGAGTAGGAGTTTGCAGGAGCTCACTTTTCCTGGCCGGCGATAGTGCTGCTATCTATTGATAGTTTCAAGAACTAATATTGGAGGTGCCGGGAGGTGCTGCGCTCTGGCGGAGAATTTGGAAACTATTTCCTTGTTTGTATTCGAATTAAAGGAAGAACTGGATTTTAAGGTGCCGGGAAGTGCTGCGCTCTTGCGGAGAATTTAAAAACTATTTCCTAGCTTGTATTCGATAGTACTGGTATCTATAGGATTTTTTAAGAACTAAATTTTTAAGGTGCCGGGAGGTGCTGTGCTCTCGCGGAAAATTTTAAAACTATTTCCTAGCTTGTATTCGATAGCTCTGATATCTCTTGATAAATTTAGAAACTATTATTTAAGGTGCCATCAGGTGCTCCCTCTAACGGTAGCTTTTAAAACCATGAAATAAAACTTATTTTTTAAAGCTGCTTCTCCATTTTAACAATAATACTCTTTTTAAAATACTACTTCTTTATACAAGGGCTAGTTTATAAATATTTTAGCACTAACTAATTATTTCAGTAAGACCAAGTTCTTTTGACGAGAACTTATTCTTTTAACAATTACTAGAATTACGTAAAACTACTAATATCTTAATCAGCGCTATGAAATGCGCAACATATCGCATGTGATATATCTCACGATGTACTACTTTTAGGTCGCCTCTGGTATTTGTATCATCCGATATTTTGAGCTGTGACTATGACGAAGAAGAAATGATAATTCGGTAATTACTTTCATTAATCTAGTGAAAACTCATTTATATCTGCAAATATTCAATTTCTGTGTACAGAAAATAATCTATTTTCGTTTTCTTCTCAATAAATCGCCGCGATATATTTCTTACGATATATCGATTATCTTATATCGCCTTAGTGATAAAGCGGCCTTATACGTAATGTTTGGGAGGGGAATATTTTCAGGAGAAAGAATTCTTCATCCCCACTACAACACAAGATATAAATTATACGGTGGACTGAATTATGTACAACGTTAGTCTATCCATAATTATCCAACTGACGTTTGTTTTCGAGATTATTAAAGTTAAAACTTTCAACTAAAATAGATACAAATTAGTAAGAAAGTTAATAAACAACTCTCTCATCAAAAATCATCAATCATATTCGTTATTAACAATCTCAAAAACCAAAAGTAATAACAAAAGATATTAATTATACTATAAAACTATTTTTATGAATCTAAATTGAAAAAATAATAGTTAGTAAATATAATTTGTGAAATCTTATCATTAAGTTGTGTAAATAGATTGTTTTAGAAAGCCTATTGTACCTTGTTTCTATAAGAATTGTGAATTAATGTTCTAATATTCATATTTTTAACGGATAAATATAACTACTACATCATGGATAAATGGTTTAGTAAGCAATCATGCTGTAAATATCTTACTATTTGAAATCACAAGCTTCCTTTTAAATCACATTCAATTATTTGTTTAATTCACAAATGTTAGCAGTATTGACAATCAGTGAAAGTGATTATAAAAAGTACATATCTTATATACTTAGCTAAGTTCATATCATGGGTTAATCATTATACTGGTGTCAGTAATTTGTAAAAATTATTCAAACTATGTATATCTTATTTTCTATGATTTAAAAAAACAAAAAGTATATCAGAAGTCATTGTTCTTAATAAGTGAAGAATTAAAGAGGAATCAAACGAAACATTTTCAATACAAGTTTAAATTTATGGCATCTGTTCCACAGGTTGTCACTTTGAGTCTAGTTACAACAAGTTTTAACTGTTTATTCATTTTATTTTTAATATTTTGCATAAATACAAGTTATCATAAACTTTAGTATGAAAAAAATATTGCAGTTATGGTTAATGAGTAGATTTCATTAATCATTTATCAAGAAACAAAAGTTTCAACTAATATTTCGAAGTATAGATAATTTCTGAGAAGCGAGGAAACCATTCCTGACTGGATGATGTAAGGAAGAAAATAGTTGGGGGTGCAGTCAAATAAAACACTAAATAAGTGGATACTTATTTAATTAAGTGCCGACGTTTCGACCCACTTTGTGGGTCATCTTCAGGGCTATAGAACGCTGCAGTGCGAGTAGACGCGGTCTAACTGACTCAACAACTGACAACAAGGTCTAACTGACAACAAGGTCAGTTAGACCGCGTCTACTCGCACTGCAGCGTTCTATAGCCCTGAAGATGACCCACAAAGTGGGTCGAAACGTCGGCACTTAATTAAATAAGTATCCACTTATTTAGTGTTTTATTTGACTGCACCCCCAACTATTTTCTTCCTATAGATAATTTCATGTTTATTGAAACGTTCATTTCCAGATGAAATTATTATAGAAGTATACATATTACCCATAATTACATTCTCTTTTCCACACTAAAGCTCATGCGTGATAACTTGCATTTTGGGAGATTATTAAAAAAGAAACAAATGAAAAGTTAAAGCTTGTTGTGATTCAACTCTAAACTACAACCTTCAGAGTAACTACCAAGTTTATTTAAACTGGAATACACTGGATTTGCTATTATTTCTTTATTTAATACATGATGGAAAGATATAATTCAAAAGGATAGGACATAGTTACTTACACTTTACTCAATTCTGGCTTTATTAAGTTAATGCATTGGGTTTAGACTAAAGAGACCAGACACCAAACTGTTCCATGGGACGATCAAATAAATATCACCTTTAGTAATCTGGTTTATTTATAGTTGAAACGTGTACAAAGACACTCACCAATAATGGAAGGACAGTTACAGAGAGTCGGAATTTGTTGAGCTGCGTTGTTTAACAGTAATAAATTCATAAAAAGAATTCGGATGTATAATTGTATTCAAATATTCATACAAGGAATCCATAAACCATTTTCATACATTTAATAACACCTGACCTAAGCAAAACGGAGCTCAGTTTAAATAAGATGTTATAAGTTACACATTTAAAATTGTAATTTATAATTTCTCACATTAAAATTTTGTTTTTCCATTATAGTTTACTTCAAAACTGTCATTAATTACTGAAAATCAGATAATATAGACAAAATAATTTTTGTTTCATACGATAACATTTGAATTAAAAATAAAATATATAGAAAATTAAACAATACTATTGTGCAAGTAATGGAATATCTGACACACATAGAGCTAATTAACCAATAATTAAGAATCATTTTCTATTATTTGCTTCATTCACAGCTGCCAGTGTTTACTGATAACTATTGAATGATGATTACAATAAACAAATAAAAACTAATTGCATTTAAATACCTATTTTAATTTACCAAGATTCATGAGAATGTTAACACACTCTCTTTTTCCCTTTAGACCTTCTAGCACACTCTCTACTTGTACTCAAAAGCTTTGAAAGTTGCTTTACAAAGGACTAACTTTATAAACGTGTCTAAGCAAATCTTAAATTTGATTCAGTTTTTGTTTGTTACATTCCACCATAAAATTGAACCAAGTGACAGATTACTTATTTAAACGTGTGTTTGTTACCTTATGGCTCATAGTCATTTGTTATTCAAAGTAAGTGTTAATATTTGATATTCATTCAAATATTGAAGTAATTAATTGTTTTGTTTTAGGTATGATTTAGGTTACATTTATTATTTGATAGTATGCTTTATTAAACCTAATAATGTTATGCTTTGTTTATAATAATCAATTTGTCCATATAATAATAATAATATCTGGAGCAACAACTTGTCACCGAGTCTGGGCCGCCTCCAGCATTCTCCGCCAGTCAGCTCTATCCTGCGCATCATCCCTCCAGTTTCTAGTATTAAGAAGGGTACGTGCATCCTCCGCTACAGCCTCTATCCACCTCACACTTGGCCTTCCTACTCTCCGTGTGCCCTACAGCACACTCCACACAAGGTCAACTACAGCACAAACCCTAGGACCACCTTCCATAAGTAGCCACCCTGGATACTACCGAGTAGGTCAGGACTCTCTGAGGAGGCAGCCCCTCCACCTGACTCGGGAAGCGAGGGTTGACTACCCTCCTCCCCTAAAAACTCTCGTCACAAAACCTCCAAAAGAATTTGTCCATATACATTCTGAAAATATATGACACATCAAAAGAACTTGAATAAAAGTTATATTTCTGTTCTCTTTAAACTCAAAATATTGTCACTTACTATTTCATCCTTAAATCATTCCTCTCTGATAGAGTTTTTCTTGTACAACTAACAGAGAACTCATCAATTAGACCAGCTATGGCCAAGGTACCCTAAGGATCAATTATTGCATCAAAATCATGACACCATGGAAATAGATGATACATCTATTATTACAACGCATCAAAATCCAATGCAAACCCATTTAATTATATTAAAAGATCACTTACAGACATTACACAATTGGTGTGCATGTTGGAAAAATAAATCTGAATAAAACACATCACATTATTCTCTGACAAATCATTCTCGCTTTGACATGAGACATATCCTCCAATCTATCTTGAAAATTAATACATCCTAAAATCTGACAGTGTAGCTAGCCTTGAACTAACATGACATAACGAGATGGGGTCCATACATCAAATTTCACTCTTTCATGCTTAACAAAATACATCAAATCAACTATTTTATACTCCCTGGATTGATATCACTCAAAATTGGATCAAAGACAAAAACGTAATAAATACAACTACCTGTGAAACTAATCATGGCCACAGGCCTTACAAATATATGGAATTGTAAAAGTAACTCACACTCAAAAAATACTAATACTGCAGGTAAAGAGTTGTAGAACAAACACACATCACTTTGGTGCATAAGTAACAAATAAATAAACATTCCAATTCTCAAAACACACATATAATAATATTACAAAAGGTTTCACAGCAATCTTCAAGGACATTCTAATAGACTCCTTTAGCAAATAGTCAAGAAAAGCATCCCTGACCGCATTCATAGAAATATGAAAAGAAGTTGGATGAGAGACCTTGAATGATTTGAAACAATACTAAAGAATTATCACTGGGTAAATTCATCTGTTTGTTTATTGCAATTATATTCACCAGTTGTATCTACAGGAATTTATGAATTAAGCAAAACTGGAAAAGAGAAAAAAATAGTAACGGATTATTTTTTCATTTTTCTTTTATTTCTATTTATTATTTTTTATACGAGAAAGTATAATTATGACTGATAGCCATAAATTATTTTTACGAATTTGCTTTTAATCAAAAGAAAAACAATAATGGTTTTCAAGATGTGTTCCAATTTAAAAAAAATATCAAGGTCAAGGAAAACAGATCAAGGTTAACTAGAATTGTTTATGAATTCGAATATCAATTAAGAATTGTATAATTAAAATGTAATTGATTGAGATGAATACATGGTCAACTTTTTTAAGGATGTAGGATGATAGCTCTTCATATTGTGGGGCCTCGTACGGTGCTTTTGCACAATTAAATATATCCTCTATGCAATACTCAGTTGTAACCTCGTAGTTTCTTATTTTAACTTAATTTTCCCCTTTTTTAAAATAAAATTAAACGTTTACGTATTAATTTTTACACAGAAATAACGTCTTTATCTTATCTCTTATCAATTCTAATTCGGATTTTGCTCAGCAGAGTGCAGGGCTATATTATGTTGAAATTAATACACGTGATTTCCCTGTTACCATTGAAATCCCTAGTCAGGTCCAGTTGTGTTGTAAATAATTTAGTCCAGACTTGTTCTATCCCGAATATTAGGAAAATGAGTTTCAAAGCCGTCGAACGTGGAACAACGAACACGCAGTCCTATAGGATATTTTTCAGTAAGTCTTAGAAAGATGAATATTTTTATTCTAATCCTTCAATATGTGAAACTTT
The DNA here is from genome assembly GCA_964056705.1 of Troilus luridus. Lineage (NCBI taxonomy): Eukaryota > Metazoa > Arthropoda > Insecta > Hemiptera > Pentatomidae > Troilus > Troilus luridus. The sequence goes on along the minus strand of OZ057417.1, from coordinate 55,076,816 downwards.
GATGTTTTTTTTTAAAAGCTGCCTTAATTAAACCCAATCATTATTATTAAAGCATTATGTATACATATATGTACATTATGTATAGTGTCTCAAACTTATGTATTTGAATAGAGTTTTTAAAATTTAGACTTCATTACTTCATTATTATTATCATCTAATAATAATAGTTATCATTATCATTTCTCTAATCTAATTAATTCTGATGAAGTCCTAATTCCTACATTCTATGTTTAAAATACTCCTTTGACCAGACTTTTTTACTTCACTACTCTTTTTATATGTTTCTCTAATAGAAAATGCTGACGGAGTCCCAATTTCGCCATTCCATGACATTCCTATGTACACCGACGAATCCTCACAATTCCTCAATATGGTCGTCGAAATCCCGAGGTGGACAAATCCTAAAATGGAGGTAAATATAATTTTATTGATTGTTACATCATTTGACCTTGCCCTGACAATCTCTTAAGACTTGAATGTAAATAAAAAATATTGTGATTATTCTGTCGTTATTCTTGCTTTTTATTAATTCTATGGTATCTTGATGTTCGAGCAGAAGTAGTGAAAGTCCAAACTTATGAAAAAGTCCAAAAAATTACAGTTCATTTCTTCACTTAAAAACCAAACATGTTCTGGCAAAGATCGTTAATTCATTTAGCCCCTCTGTGTTTTTTTCACTCACTAACAGGGCTTTGTGACTTTTACTTACCCACAACATGCTTCTTCTTATATAACTTCTCAATTGTTATTTTGTATTATGCAATTCAAATCTCATAAAGTGTTTAAATCATCTAATTATTTTTCAGATTTCACGTACCGAACCATTGAATCCTATCAAGCAAGATACTAAGAAAGGAAAACTGCGGTATGTTGCTAACTGCTTTCCTCATCATGGATATATTTGGAATTATGGTGCCATTCCACAGGTACACACCACAAAATACCTCTCAATTCATAATGTCATGTGTTATTATTATAATATTAGATGTACAAGCTTTTGTGTATTGAACCAAAAATACCAGTTTTTATCTGTAATTCTCTCAATGTTTCAATAATTTTTATAGCATTTTAAGTTAATTAGTTTTCTTTTAAGTGGTATATTAGGTACTTGAGTATATAACGCACGGCACTAGCAGGCCAATGTTCTGCGCATGCCCCAGCGGTTACATTTTATAACAGTTACATTTCTACCAGTTACCTTGGATAACCTTACATTTTTGACAGACATCATTGTTTGTTTACTAGTCTGTTCGAGCGTTGTTGTGTTTGTTGCTCAGTTGTTCTTTGTTATTAATACAAGATAATGTCGATATTTTGTTGTTTCGTGTTTGTTAGTTATACGACAATCCTTTTTTGGGATTTGGCAAGAACGGAGGAAGATGCAATTCATTTTTGCCAGGAGAAAAACATTTTGCAGAAAAAAAGGAAATTTAGCAACTCCCATAAAATGAAGCTATACCTTGGAAATCGTAAGTTTTGGAGATGTGATATCAGACAGTGTAATGAGCAAGTGGGACTTAGGAAAGACAATTGGTTCGAGGGAAGCAAAATTTCACTATGTACAGCTATAAGATTTATATATTGTTGGTGCGAGGAGTTGAACTCGATTAAATTTTGTGCAAAGCAGCTTAAAATATCCACTAAAACTATTATAGATTGGAATAATTATATGCGGGAATTATGTGTATTGGACATATATTTATATTATACATATATGTTATTGTTTTATAATATGTTATATATTAAATTATATTGTTATTACTTGGATTTATTTATTTCCAATATTATTACATTCCTATTTTGATTTGAATCTGAGATCGCCTCCCTTCGGATATTTTGAAGAGAAAAGATTTGCCGCCCGGCGGCAAATCTTTTCTCTTCAAAATATCCGAAGGGAGGCGATCTCAGATTCAAATCAAAATATTTTAAAAGGTTATCCAAGGTAACTGGTAGAAATGTAACTGTTATAAAATGTAACCGCTGGGGCATGCGCAGAACATTTGCCTGCTAGTGCCGTGCGTTATATACTCAAGTACCGTATATTATTTGATTTGTTTTAGACCTGGGAAAATCCCGAGATTAAAGACGAGCACACTGGTTTCAATGGTGATAATGATCCTATTGATGTTCTCGAAATTGGTTCTCGGGTAAGTCGATATTACTATATTTCTCTTGTTAATTATTCTAAATAAGTATAAATATTAACACAGCATCAATCATATCAAAATAAGTAATTAATATCATTATCTGTTGAGGGCTCATTTAAAACAATAAACTCTCAGAGCACTTTATTCGACTACATACCTTGATAAATTCATATAGCATGTTATGAATCTTTCCTTATAATAAATTATTCTTTTCAGTAAAAGGCTTAGTGTCTTTATTTAACAGGATTACAAAACAAAATTATATTTTCTTTTAGACTCAGAAGGAAAATTAGAAAAACTTCCTTAGCGACATCATAATAACAAAATCTTCTTAGCCTTCTTTAAGTAATGATATATATTTTTTATAAGAATTAATCTACTTATTTGCAAAAAAAATGGAGAGTGAAAAGAAATTAAAAACTCAATTGACCTAAATTGATTATTGATTATAGGTTACTCTTCATCTTTAATTATCAGATATATAAATCATAATTAAAATATTTAAGTAACCTAAATATGTGATGTAGACCAAATATCATGTTTATTTTTTAATTATTTTGTTATCTCTGGTTTATTTTGGAGCTTCATCTCCCAGCTCAGCTTTTACTTATTTTCTGTTCTTGAAAAATTATTTTATTTTCTGTATTTATTTTTTTTGACAGTACAATTAATTTTCTTAAAATTTTCATTAAAATTTATTTTAGATTGCCAAGAGAGGAGAAGTTCAGCAAGTGAAGGTTGTAGGTGTTATTGGTTTAATTGATGAAGGTAAAATTTATTTATATATTAAATAAATTGTATGGGTGATTTAATTTGCAAAATTTCTGAATAATTGAAGGATCGAGTGGTTGAAGGTTCAGGACTGAATACAAATCAGTTTTATTCACTCTAACTCTTATATTTAATATCATTTGGCACATTTCTAAAATCAATCCTGAGCCAACTATTGTATATATGTGAATAGAAGGAAGAAATGTTAAAAATATTTCCTATAACAGAGATGAAATTAATTAGAAATATTAATTTAATTATTTAGCTCTTGACAATGATTTAGTTTTTCCAAAAATTTAACCTTTCACCTCTATATACTTGACTTATATTGACTGTCATTAGATCTAAATTTCCAAACTTAATATGAAATTAATTCAAAGCTTCCATGCTTTACCTTAGTAAGAAAAGAAAATTACATGTATTGTTGATAACAAAATATAATTAATTGTATAAACTTTATTTTTAGCCCATTCATCCTTGATTCTTTGATAACACTTTTGAGATATGATAAGATTAAATGAAAATTAATTTTTTTTTTAATGTACCCAGTAAAAAATAGTTTATAAAAAAGCTACTGTTACTGTCTCATTTCTGCCAAATTAAAACAAATTACTTTTATGTTTCCATTTTAATCAGTCTTTGGCATTCATATAATTTAATGGGATATGAATAATGAATCAGACATAAAATTTTCCATCTTGATATTTTTCTTGCCTCAGTTAAATATTCAGCAAGCTTTTGTTAGACATTTATTTCTTGGATAGTTACTGTACTACTAATGTAGCATTTATCTGTAATGATCATAGACTATAAGCTACTAATAACGGATATGAATAACCTAGCACCCTACGTAATGAGCTCTTTAATTTTTAAAGTATTTTTTTTTTAAGGTGAGACAGATTGGAAAATAGTGACGATCAACAAGAACGACCCTGTTGCTGATTCGTTGAATGGTAAGTTTTTTTATTTATCATATTTTTTTAAAAGAAACATTTTATTTATGTATTGTAATTCATCTTCCATTTTATTTAATTTAATAACTTTAAAATAACTATTGTTTTATCTTATACATATTGATGCAATTTATTGCAATATCTGAATTTTATTTATTTACATTTGAACATGTTTCATTTTTGGCAATGGAATGAGCTGTCAATTGAATGAAGTTTTGTAAAAAATTTTCATTATCAAATAGGAAAACTACCTTTATTACTATTGTAATTAATCATAAAATCCGAAAAGAACATTTTATTATCAGCTGACCTAATCTGATATTTTATGGTCACAAATTTAAAAAGCAATGAATCTTATAGATTTGGGATGAGCATTTTAAGTTGAAAGTTTTAGAGCCTTGAAATACTTATTATTTCCATATTTATATTTCATCCTTATGCTTGATTTTTTTAGGTTAAATAATAGGACACCCCGTCACCAGTATTTATTTTTAATGAATAGTGGTTACTTAACAAAATGAATATATTATATGTTTTGAAATTGTAATTTATATATTATAATTTTTTTTATTTTTACCTATTTAGTAATGTAGGTGATTACAAATTAATTAAGCAATATTTAAAGTGACTATCAACTGAAGTGTTTTTATTTAAAAGGTAGTAAATGGCAGAATGTCTGAAAGTTTTTTCACATTTAGAATGGTTTATTCCTAGGACAATAGCATAGAAAATTAGGTTGTAATTATATGGTTTAATAATTTATTAAAAGATTTTTTACATATTTTTGCTTTCAAGAATATGGAAAACCACAAAATAACCTTAATACATTTTTGCATCTTACCTGCATTATAATGGAAACAATTCAAATACACAGTTTTTCTAGTATTTTGTTGAATAATTGTTTAATCAATTTCAATTAATTATTTGTATCAGATATCGGAGATGTTGACAAGTATTTCCCCGGTCTTCTGAAGGCTACCGTAGAATGGTTAAGAATTTATAAAATTCCCGATGGCAAACCTGAAAACCAGTTTGCTTTCAATGCCGAGTTTAAAGACAAGGCGTTCGCCAACCAAATTATTCTAGAGACACATCAACACTGGAAAACCATGATGTCTAGAGAAGATGAGATTGACATATGCAGGTAAGCTTTTCGTAAATATTATTTTTATTGCTTTGCACATATTTTATTATTAGATAATGTGTAATATATCTGTATAATATATAATATATTTATTGCTCGCAGGGTAAATACTGGTGTTAGTGATAGTAAGGATACGATCAGCACTAAAGAGGCCGAAGAAATCATAAACAAGACTCCACCATTCGCACAAGGTGCTCCGGATGACGATTCAGGTAATGTTGAATTATTTATAATAAAGGCTTAGTCATTCATAAATAATTTACTTTATATTTATTCTTTGTACAACTTGTATTAATTGTTTTATTTTCTCATATTCATATTCATCATATGCTTATTGAAACATTGATCAATCCTGAGAAAAGTTGGCTAAGATCCTGTTTATTTTGAGCTGAGTTCTTGGTTTAACTTTTATGGGATCTCGCTAAATAACTTAAACCAACAAACTTAAAAATCGGTTCAACTGTTTCTCTAAAAATTCTCTACATTATGTAGTCAGAATCATCTATTTTCCCAAGATTTTACTTAAACAAAAATTAAACTTTCTTCAAAATGGTATAGAAGAACTAATAAAAAAATATTAACAAAAGTGTATTATTATGTAACTTTAGTCACTATTTACTTTCAATATAAAAGTGCAATAAGGGGCCAGTAGCTAGACCACCTGTGGTCTAGTAGTTAGCATAACAACCTACTATGCCCAATATTCCAGGTGGCCTGTAGATTTTTTAAAGGTAGTAAAAGATTTTGGTTATGCTATCCTTCGGAAGGGACATAAAATGAGGGTCCCGAGCCTGTACAATGTCCGGTACTTGCTAAAGGTCCCGACCCTAATTAAACTTGGATAGGGAAAATTTAGGATTCCCACTGTAGCATCGTCCGATTAGCAATAGCAGCATAAAGTGATGTTAAATAAACAAACAATTGTGCAATAATTTATTATTTTTTTATTTTAGTGATAAGCTGACATATTACATTGTTGTTTCATGCGATTCATTTATAAATGGCAATTTAATAGTTTAAAGAGTTATGAGAAGGCTCGACATAGACTTTGATACTTTATGTTGATTTAGAATTGTTAATTATCTTACTTAGCAATATTATTTGTCAGGAACAATTAGTTCTTATTTATAGTTTTGAAGTCAAGTATTTTTTTTCTCTAAAAAGATTTGTTTATATTAAAATCATGTTATAAGTTATATTATAAACTTTACTTAAGTAATAATAAATAAACTTAAATTTTTTGTTTCAGTTGGAAAATGGCATTTTCTGCATTTAATGTGAAAAGGCTTTGAAATGCCTTAGAAGGTTCAATAGCGGGACTGGAAGAAAAAAAATAATACTCGGATTATTGGAATCACTTCTCACACTTTCCAATGTATCCATTCGTTTTATTTTACTTTCTTTGGTTTCTCAGAATATATTATTTATTTTTATAGTGTTTTTTTTTATATTTATAATTTTTTGATCAAAAATTATTTGTTTACTTCAATTTTTGTTTCTCAAATAAATATAAGTGTTATGCTTTCTTTTATTTCTGAAGTTTTGATCAGAGTTTATTCACTTACCTTGTTTTCTTTTGTTATAATTATTGTGGCAATTATTCATTTCATTACAATTCCATGAATTATCATTGACTTATTTTATTGCTTAAATAATGCCATAAAAAAAAAGCCAATGTAATGTATTTCAAACTTCAGGAACTGATAATGTCAGATTTGAGTAATGGTTCTAGAAGAAAAATAACTAATTTAATAATTAAATCGAATTCTTAGAAATATATAGAAAACTACTCATAAAACATAATCCCAAAATCGCCAACTTTCCAAAAATTCCACTTTGATACCACCAAAACCACCAGTACATTTGATTGAATTTTTAGATCTATCATGATCATTTATTTGTAGATTTTAGATTATAGGAGATACTTCGAGGGTTGTTGTGGTACAGGTTTTTTTATATATATATATATGATAGAAAGCTAATTCTGGCTATTTAGAAGTTGAGAGGAAAATAAGATAGAGTTCCTCTCAGTGAATATTTATTGGGACAGTCGTGCAAATGTGATAATTTAATGTATCGACTTATGTCTCTAAATAAATTAAATATTTACATAATTAAAATAATTGAAAATTTGCATTCATTTAGTATTTATATAACGCGCATAAAAGTAACAATAATTTGAGTTCTGCCGTCCATGTTTATGAGACTGTGTAAAAACACACGATGAGAATTCATGAGATCCTTCTTACACAATTATTTTTTACACATCTTTGTAATAGATTAACAACCAAAGAGTTCAGAGAATCATCTCTTTAAGTTTAAATTTATTTTTTATTTATAATGAGATAACTTCTTAGAAAACCCATAGGAAAGTTTTGTATTTCCATTAAAAAAACAAAACACGGCCATGATTCGAGCATCAAAACAGCTTAGCATTTAATTTTCTTCACGATTCAGTAATTATTTGAATAAACAAAGTAATTGTTAAAAATAGACATACCTTTTATTTATTTATTTATTTTTCACAGTAATGGATGCCTTGGGTTAAATGGTTTATTATTAATATAAACTTTCATATTTATTATTTAATAATTATTTGTAAAATTGACAAACAAACGAAACAAGATAAAGATTGTGGGGAATTTATGTGTGAGAATTCACAAAATACTTAAATGTTTCTTCCTGAGTTAAAAATAATATCAAATTTTCAAGGTCTGTCACTTTTCCTGGTCCAAAAATTTTTCAAGGTGAATGATAAAATTTGCAGATTAATGTTACCGGTCCTCCTTCGTTAAAGAGTTTTCTATTTTTATTATTTTTTGAACCTTTAAGATTTTGAAAAATAAGTGTAAGAACATTTTTAAAAATATCACTTATGCTAGTTGCCAGCTTTAACTCCCAACACGTGAGTGAAAAAATTCTGCAAATTGTTAAGAGTATACTATAATTGTATATAAAAGTGGTCTACACACTGGTTGTAGAAGGGTGATCTAGGAAAAATCACCTCCCTGCGCAATCCTGTAGAGACTGTACTTTAATGAAACAGTGCAGTCTCTATCATGTACTTGGTAGGTATCCCAGACCCTTCACAAATTGGAGCGGTAGAGGTTTTTTATTTAAGTTAGTTCATATCAGAAAGCCTCTTTTTATTTCTATGTAATATAGTTCCATTTCACAATAAATTTAATGCTTTCTTACAAGTCAAGTCTATTGTTTGATAAATGTGCTGCTAATGTTGAAGACGATGAGATGGGTTACTATTTACAATATGAAAGATATTTTATAGAGAACAGAATAATTTTTTAAAAAAATCTGGACACGCTCTTGATATTACCTCTATCACCAACCTCTCCGGAACAGGTTGATAAACCAGGGCCTTCCAACTTACTTCTTAAAATCCAGGGCGAGTAACTGGTTACCCGATAACTAGAACATGGATTTTCTTGAAATGGGGCACATTAATATGAGCAGACCTGGAGCCTGCCGACGACTTACATCACTAACCTAATTGTTTGTGGGGTCGACTGATAGTATCTTGTTTCTCATGCATGAAGGTCTCATTTGCATAACAAAATGTTATATATATTTATGTATAAAAAAACAATACAAAGAAAACTGTATCACTACAGGCCAAGAAGGGACTTGAGTCCAGTACGGGGTAGAGACTGTTTCTCGGACAACGGTTGTGCAGGGAGGTGATTTGTTCTAGATTCTGGTCAACCGCCAGATTTTCCCCCTATTTTGGGTACCCACTGAATAGAGGCTGGTTAGGCCCAAGGAGTATCCTAGATCCCATAGTATCCATCTCGGGCCACTAACAGATTAAATTATAGTCTGCATGCAGCGGGATTCGAACCCAGGACCTCATTCGTCATGGCAACTCAGCGCTCTACCACTCTGCCACTCCTCTCCTTTATATGTATAAGTTATTTTATACATTATATCATCAGGTATATAATTCTTCTGTTCTTGTGTATGTCACTAAACTCCTCCTAAACCATTAGATAAATTTTTATGACATTTTTGTTTGTTTTCAAGTGGGCTCGAGAATTAATAATTCACAATTCGAACAAAAAGATCCGAACTCCTTAAAATAAATAGAAGTATCGTATATATTTATTATATATGTTTATACTGCCATAAACTACTGCTTAGGCTGCCCAGACAGAACTACATGGAATTTTATCACTTTTGGGTGCCTTGTCAAATAAGCGAGAATTCATTCTGGAAGAATACAAGAAACAACTTAAAGACACGTTATATATCTCCATGTTTATCTTCGAGAATAAAAAAAAAAAGAAATACGAAAAAGGCCTTATTTTTTTCTTATTTTATTCCCTTGGTGTCCTTCTTGTTTCTGTTTTTATTTTATTTCTTTGACGAACAACAGAGAAGGAGGAAGATATTCGGTGATCGGTTTATTTTTTTTTTATTATCAAAAAAATAAATAATATATAAAAAATAACATAGTCATCATTAGGCAGGTTATCTTTTCAAAAAAAAATATTGAAAATACTGTATCAATTACATATTATGCATAGACTGCATCAGTCTAGCAATACTTCAAAATTTCCACCCAAAATTCAAATTATAACTGATTTATAATTTGATTGTATAATATAGTATACAATATTAAATATTTAATAGTTTAAATTAAAATGAATTTTACAAATAAATAAAGAACAGCTAGTAATGCACTTAACACTCTTAAATTGTAATGTTGTACCCGAAATACACCATAAGTTGCAGCAGCCTATATATTATTGGATGGATTAAAAAAATAAATTAATGAAATAATAAAATAACAAGAGAACTAAGCCGTAAAAATATTATTATAGCCATGGTTTGAAACTGTGGGTTGAGCGGGAATGAAGTTTGTCATGAATAGATTGATATCGGATTCGGTTCAAATCAGCAACAAATAGGACATTAAGGCCATTGTGGGATTACTTTGTTCATTACAAAGTAAGGAGCATTGAGGATTTTATGGAGGATTTTGTATTGTGGGGGAAAAATCAACTAAAAACTCGCTTTTGTTGCTTGCCGAACTAAAAAGTACAAAATGAATATTAGTTTAAAATCACGCTTAAATAGGAAAAATAGCTAAAAAGTAGGAAATAATTCCCTTTTACAAGATTTTGGAATATATCTTCCTTGGGACACTATAGAGGGATATACCTCGGTGGTTATTACAGTCCCTGTTGTCTCCTTTCTTAAAGATCGGGACTATAACAGCCACTTCCCAATCCTTCAGGATTTTCTTCCATTTCCAAACTATATTTAGTAGGTGAAACATAATATCTTTTCCTTTAAATCCCACATATTTTAACATTTCGGGACTTATTCCGTCAATACCTGCAGATTTCCCTAGCTTCGTGTTCAGCAGGGCTTCCTCAAATTCATTCTCATCAATATAATCCTCTTCATCCCAGAGATCTCCATCTCTCTGTTCTTCACTTATGCGTGGAATCTGTGCATTTTCCTCCAGCAGCTCTTGGAAATGTTCTTTCCACCTTTCCATTATTGGTTCGTTATCCATGAGAATATTTCCTTCTCTGTCCTTTACAAACTTCACTAAGTTTAAAATAAGATTAGAGTGAAGAACAGAACAATTTATGTTATCACAAAAAACCGTGAGGTTGTAGGAAATAATTGTTTTAAATATTTAATTGATTGATATTGCTGATAGTAGAGTCATTATGGAAATATCTTGAAAAGCACTCCACTTGTTTTTTTTAATATAAAAGAATTTTTGTTATAATTATATTTTTATTGATTATTAATTTCTATTTTTAGCGTTATTTTAATAGATTTTTAAACAATTATTAATCTATACATTATATAAAATTTTGCTTGGTGATGCAATCTCCCTGCCTTCTATATGCTGGGGGAACATACTAACCTGCTAATGCTTATTATTAGCACTTAGCACTGGACAAGTACTTAGCTATTAGTACCAGTACTGTGCTTTTTTTTCCCTCCGTGCTGGGACGACCCCTAATGGAACTCAGTCAGTTCATTAAAGACCATCCATTGCACCACCATCAGGTGCTTGTGCTGCTTGCCTTGTCCTCCATTGTTCTGCTCTGATCCCAGCCCAGTTGTTTCTCTGTGCCTTTGTTTCATCCATTGTGCCTTCCGTCCGACCAACGTATTTCAATTACAAAATAGGATTAAATCTAACCCATTTCTGTTAAAAGTGTATCTGTTAGCATTGATGACTATGGACATCCCTCATTTTTCTTTTACATTTTTGAAAGCCAACGAATTATATTTATTACGATCCACATTGCAGGTCTTCATCAAATAGTTTTGTTATTTCATTTTGACCTGAAATTAAAATATCAAGTTGATTCTTGATATTTCCAAATAATTGTTGGTATAGATTAATAACGGGAATACAATAAAGTTATCAGCATATATATATATATATATAACCTTGTCTGCGTACAATATCCCTTCTCTAGATCGGGGCTTTGTTCTACACTACCCTCTCAACACCGCAGTCTTTAAATTTGTTACACGTTGAATACTTTTTTTAAATATAATATAGAGATATCTTTACGTGTTTGTTTTGAGTAATATAACCATTATTGAAAGAAGTATTAGGCACAGCCAGGGTATGGACACTTGCTGTCCTGGTGAATCAATGGTTTAGTATAATTTTGTTCATAATGACTCAATTGAGGGAAGCAAAATTGTGCCATTCTCAAAGTTTTTGTCTTTAAATTGAGTTGAAATATAAACAATAACTCCAGTTCAAGCCAATGCCTGACTTAGCCCCTTATTCACTACGATAATAACATGATTCTGCTTCCTTGAGTACAAGTAACTCATTTTGGTGAAAATTCGACTTTACCACATTCACCGAGGCTGTAGATGTGTGTGTGTGTGTGTAAAGAGGAAGAAAAAAAAACAAGGATTTAAGGACATGTAGCTATGAAAATTTCTTCCTTATATACCAGTCACCATTTTATTGATAACCATACATTAAAAGCCATTAAACTAATTAAAAAACATTTTTTTAAAACTGCTATCTCTGAAAAATAAGTTGAGAAATATAAAGAGTAAAATCAAACAACCGTTAAATAAAAAAGATATTTTATTCTGAAATGCTTTCAACATTTTAAAATAAACACAATAATAAATTAATAATTTTATCATAGACAATAAATAAAACAAAAAAATAAAACAGTTAAATTACCTGTACAATGTAAATGGTTGTCAAACACAATGTTCACATGAAACAATTAAATTCAGTGATATTGTTTTTCACAATCATAAGTCTTTGAAACGGACACTCACTCGAGTTGTCTTTGGTTACATAACTTTAAAACATAAAAATAAAATCCCCGCTCCGACTTTTAGAGCAAATCATTATTTAGAAGTCGGTGTATGCGGGAGAGGATTGGTTGAACTTGACAGGCCTGTAGTAACCCATGCTTTTCTGCCAGCCGCGAGGTGCCGTGTTGAAGTTGTTCAAGCCAGAATAGTTCAAATTTGTGACCTGCGATGTGGAAGTATAAGCTGTCGGCTGGTAGGAAGCAGTCTGCGCTGGAGGAGCGCTTTCCTCACCTAAAATCGTAAAAATCATCAATGAGTAAACGCTACAAAATTTATTGTCAATATCATGAAAAGAAATAAATATCATTAGATGCTCATGGTTCATCACAGTAGTCGTAAAAATAAAAATAAAACTTTTTTATTGCCAAATTTGTCAACAATAACAGTTTGTTCCCTCAATTATTAAATAAAACTTTACATTTACGAAATCAATAATAATTTTTTTCAATGTCAGGGCCTATTTTATGTCCTTTGCATTTTTTTTTTTTTGTATTATTCAGCAGGCTACCTTTTTACTTTGTATTTATGTTTATTTTCAGATTTTTATTTTGACCCAAATCTGTAAGACATTGTATCTCGTGATTTAATTTATCCTAGACGATTGCTCTCTAGAAATGTCAGCTTTAAAAATAGAAAATATTTTACTATTTGCATCCTGATATTATTCTCATTAAAAAAAAAGAAAGATATAAACCCTTTTTTAACCCAACACAACATTGTGGAGGAGGGAGATTTTGAAAACATCACTTTCAGCAAAAAGGGTGGTCCCTTTTTATAGAGACTAGGTAAGTTCTAGGAGGTTATCCTATTCAAAGGGTAATTGGAGGATAAATTTATCTGCCATAGATGGTCTCGAATACGGAAGCTTTAGATTAGTAGCTGAGCACATTTCATGCTGAGCTAACACACTCCCATTATTCATAACAGTTTTAGTAAAAACAATATGGCTGATGTTGAAATACAAATTTAATTACGGTTACCCTACACCACTACAATCCATGAAAGGTCTTTGGTTCAGTAAATAGAAGAGACTGTACGTTTCTAAGACAACGGTTGAGCAGGGAGGTGACTTGTCCAAGATCACACTTTACCCCCATGTTTTTCCCCCGACTAAGAGGATGGTTGAGCTTAAGAGGTGGGTCTACAGATCCTACAGTGTCTGTATATGATTGTTAACAGATTAAATAATTTATCTGCCATAGCCAGATTTGAACCCAGGATCTTCATCATAGCAACTCAGCCCTCTACCACTGGGTAACCCCTCTCCTTTCTCTTATCCTCCTTGGTTGCCCACTTTTCTGTAATTGTAGGTAGTTGGGTTATTTAAGTAAAGTTATATTTTCATGTTCATTTGGTCACAATGTACCAAAAAAAAATTAGCAGTAAATCAATACTATTAATTTATAATTTGAAATTTATTTCTCAGAAGTAAGTAAACTAGATATCTTGCAATCGTTAATATATATATATATATATATATATATATATATATATATATATATATATATCATCCTATAATTTTATCATGCTATTCATTTCCAAAAAAAAATTACATCGATTGAAGGAAGTATATGAAAAAGAGAAGGATCATGCTTTTAAAAGACAAATAGATAATTTTTATTGTTCTCCAGATATCTGTCATCATCTTTGATAAGAAAAACCACCGTTTTAGAAACTATTAAATGAAATTTTTATTTATATATATTTTTAATATTAATTGTTTATATTTACTAGTAATATTAATGTCTAGCTTCAAAAAAACAGGATTGTTAAGTGATACATTTTATTATTATTTTTTTTTGAGAAACCACTCAAATTAGATAAAATTACAAACTAACTGAAATTCTGAATATATTATTAGATTATTCCAATTGATCACTGATTTAAAAAAAAAAATTCTTTATTTTTTCATGAATCAAAAATCTTTTATGAATATATCTCCAGTCCTGGTGAATAAGAGGTTAAGTCTAATTTTGTCTAAAATGAGTTAAGAGTTAATAGTTCTTAGAGAAGTGAAATTGTGTCATTTTCATACTCTTAGGCTTGAAATGGAGTTATAATATAAGCAATAACTCTATTTCAAGCCAAGGTATGACTAAGCCACTTACACGATACAACAATGACACAAACTCAGTACAATTAACTCATTGTGAACAAAGCTTGACTTTACCACTTACTCATCGAGGCTGGAGGTATATCGGTATTCAATTATTTTTATAATTTTTTATGAAGAAACCTCACAATAAAATATTTTAATTATATAGGTTTAAGGAACAAGTCTTAAGACCACTGACTTATAAAAATAAATAAATACTTAAATACTCTTTTAGGTTTTCACGGCCACTATTTATACAAAATACTTCAGTGGTATCTTCTGGTTTAGAGCGTGTCGCTAACTTTTTCGCCAGACATGCTGCTGACTTCTTCTGGGCAGAAAAGAGAATGAAGACTTCGGCTCGCTCTCGGTCTTATGATTTACGAGCGGACCTGAGCGAGTATATATAGGCCGAGGGCGAGCCGAACGTCTTCATTCTCTTTTTGCCCTGAAGAAGTCAGCAGCATGTCTGGCAAAAGGTTGGTGAAAAAGTTAGCGACACGGTCTAAACCAGAAGATACCACTGAAGTATTTTGTATAAATAAATACTTATTTTTAATATCGCATTGATATTTTTAAAATTTATATGTGAACTTGGGAATTTCTGGAATTCAACTGCTCAAAAATTTCTTCATGCAAAAAAACTTACATTAACATATAAATAAAAAACAAAAAAAGGAACTAAACAAACTGGGGTAACCATTAAAATGTGACATCCACTACAATTGATCAAGATTCCACATTCCAATCCTCCACAAAACCTACGGATAAATGCAACATCTCGACAAACCACATGGTGAACTAATGCCAGTATAAAATAATTATAAATGGGAAATTCGCCAAACGAGTTTATTCATGGATTTGAAGTTAGTAACAAAAAATAAATTTTCAAACATTTATCATTCTGAATGACTCACTCCAAGGCTTAAAAT
Organism: Troilus luridus; assembly: GCA_964056705.1. Lineage (NCBI taxonomy): Eukaryota > Metazoa > Arthropoda > Insecta > Hemiptera > Pentatomidae > Troilus > Troilus luridus. The sequence goes on along the minus strand of OZ057417.1, from coordinate 55,061,430 downwards.
TGTTTTGTCCTTCTTCCAACGTTTCATTACTAAAATTTTGTTGTTCGAAAGCGGGAATCTTCGACACATAAGATTCTTTTTCGTGAATTCTATTCGAACTGTTCTCCACAGATTCTTTCCCCTGAACCTTGTTAGACCTTAGCTTTTTCATTTCTTCTTTGTATTTTTGCATTTGTTGATCATAAATCTCCTTTTTGTGTTTTTGAAGCTCATAATGATGTTGAATTCGCTGAATTTCTTCTTCATCCATATTGTCAATTTTATCTTTCACAAGATCTTTTGAATATACAACATTTGTCTGTGAAACTGAAGAGCCATATGTTAAATTTTCTGTCAAGGAAGAAAAACTGACTTCCTCTTTTTTCAAATTTTCTTCAAATTCTATTTTCTGTTCATTCTGCGCTTCTTTATAAACAAATTTATTAGGCGAAACGGCATCGGGTATTTTGTCCTGCATTTGTTTATATCTCATATGGGGTCTTGTACTTTGTTCAAATGTATTGATTAAACTTTTTACAGGTATTTTTTCATAAGGTTTATCAGGTCCATCCGATTCGTTTATTGAAACGTGAATGTCGCCAAGAGCACTTCCAAACAAGGGCTTGGCACCAGGAACGAGAGATCCAGGTTTCCTAAACGACTTTTTTTCGAACTGAGGGACAGGTTCTGACTTCTTTATTCCACTAAAATCGACACCAGAAAATATAGGAACGGCCCCTGGCACTTTTGCAGCAGGTTTCTTAACTTCATACTTCTCTACTTTTTCATACTCTAAACTCAGTTCATTAAACTCTCTTTCGCACAAGTCTTCTACTTCTTCATCTGTCTCATGTTCCAAATGACTAAAGCAGTCGGTGCTATCTTTGGAGCTCACATTATTATTATTATATACAACGGACGTAGTTTTGATATCAGAAGAATAACTAGGCACTCTAGGCATTCCAACTGTTTCAAAAGACTCAGCTTCACCTGAAAAGCTCTGATTTTGAGTGATATGCACTTCCTGTGGTTTGCTTAGTGAATTGTCATCACTTTTAGGTTCATCATTTGATGAAGAATACCTCTGTTCTGGCAAACCAACAGGTGGTATATTTTCTTCAATGTTGGAAATGCGCTCATCATATACTTCTTCAGAATTAGTTTCGGTTAAAGAAGTTTCGATTTCTTCATTCAAACAGAATGTCACTTTCTTTTCTATCACTTGTGACGCATGCTTCTTTTTGCTTTCATCGAGTATTTTACTTTCTTCTTTCGCTAAAGTAGTTACATTATTACTCTCTACAACCACTTGTTCCTCTTTCTTCACGTTAGAAGCTTCCATGGTTTTAGAAACTATCGGCTCATATATGAGAAATTCATGGGGCTTCCTAGTTTTGGGAGCATGAAGAATTGTCTCATCTAGTACCTCATAGCCTGATAGCTCCGATGCGATAGGAGGTATGTTTTCAACAACTACAGGCTCGGTAAAAATTTTGTTGGTTTCGGGATCATATGCCAAACTGACTGGAGACCTTGGTGACCCGGCAAAGATTTTGTCCAGCTTCACAGAACCTAAGTAAAGTTAATGATACTCTTTTTAATTAGAAATAAATCAATCTATATAAAACCATATACAAATATTGTTAACATTTAATAAAATATTGTGAAAGATGAAGGATACAAATTATAGATTTATATTTTTAGATTGTGTGGTTAACAAATATTTACAAAAGAAAATTATAATAAATTCAATTGTTACAAAAATAATATTATTATTATTATTTGCGATTATTTAGAAATAATTCCAAATGGTTGGTCAATTATTAATGCTGAATAAATGACAATTTAAACAAAATTAAATAGGCATTTTCTTCATTAAAATATTTTATAACAAGTTTTAGAGATTTTAATTAAACATTCTATTTACGATAAACAATTATAAAACGTGAAATTTTGAAAACTATTGAATTGAAATTTTTTGTGATTTGTTTTTGAATAATATTTATACAAATTTATTCTAATTGCATTAACTAATTTTGATTGAGCAGAGGAAAGGATAAGGAAGTACAAAATTTGAATATTATGTAAATCGCACCAAGGTTTGGAAAGAGTAATTATCTATAAATACTTTTTTTTTTTGCACAAAGAAAATATAATTAAAAAATAAAAATATTATTAAAAAAATATATAATATCTATGAGTCACACAACTCCTTAAATGCTCTCTTTTTTTTCCAATATCTTTAGAATTATTAGTGACCAATAATGAAAAGACATAATGTTATCTAAAAAGTTTTTTTTCATTGCTTATATAAGTTCATTTATACAATTTTACATTTTTATTTGTGATGAAAATTTGTTATACATTTGAAAAAAAAAGAAGAATAGAAGATTGGGAGCCATTACTTCAAATATTCAGGGATTAGAAACAAGAGTAATTATTATATTGAACAGTGAATTCACAAATAATTGATGCCTTAGTCTCTTTAGCAAGAGAATGGTGGTGAGTAGTGATGGTTACATTCTTCAGTAGTTTAAGCTAATTTCTCAGTTAACTCTTCATGTACTAATAAATTTCAATTACTGAATTCATAGAAAAAAATATTGGAAAATAAACAAAACAAGTGTAAAACCACTAAAAGTTAGAAATTTACTGAAGAGACTTATTTATTCTCACCATCTTCTTTAATTGTCTAGTCTCTCGTTTAAAAAATATTCATCACAAAAAACTTTATTTGTATTATTAATATTTGTTTTACTTACTGAAACTTTTGCTTGGGTGTTGTGGATTCCAAGCCTTAGGAGTTTTGGGCTTGTACAGTTCATCTTTAATGATCGGAGGTGATGGAGGTGGCGGTGTAGTCAGACGTTTCAGTGTTGTCGGTGTGGGTGCCATCAGGATCCCACGGGGCGACTGCCTCACTTCCTGGAAGGCTGATTCTACGCTACCTTCTAGTGCTGCCTCCCAAGGAGATTTGATCAACTTCAGCCTTGGTTGTGAAAATTTCTCCTGAAATTTCAGATTGAAGTATTAAATAAGAAAATACAATTAGATATTTTGATATTAAATAGTAGAACCATGAGTTAATTTTTTATTTTAAAAGATTTATTTATTGAATTTCACAAATGTTTAACAGAACTATAACAATAAAAGAAAATAGAATGAATGAATCGTAATGGCATGAGATAAAGGCCCCTCGGAAGATTATAGGAAATTGAAGAGCATGAAACTAGTGGGTTTGATTGTGGATTAAGCTTGTCATGAAAGGATTGATATCGGGTTCGGGCCAAATAAGCAATAAATGGGTTATTGTGGATGATTTTATTTGTAACAATATTGAGGATTTTAGATTGTAAGAATAGTATACAAGAGGAATTCAATGACTTAATGGAGTCCCAAAGCTCTACTCTTTAAGTCCAAATAGGTCTTAAATAGTCACGTAGTACATGAGTCTTTAGTTTAATTAATTGGGAGCTTAGATCAATTGTTTAGTAGTGTTGAAGTAGCCTGAAACAGGAGCAGTTTCTTGTCATTTCAATCTGAGTTTATGTAAATAAATATTTTTCAACTATTTATATTAGTAATAGACATTCTTCTAATAATAAAGATCCCTTTTTAAAGTTGTCTTAAAAAACAAAAATAGGATTTAAGGGAGATGTATGTACAGATTCATAATGTAGCTCACAATCATTATTTTATAATATAATATAATAGGAGATCATCAAACAAAATTAGAAAATTTCTTTAAATAATATCGAGGAGGCAAACATATTCATTGTATTACAGTTCCTAATAATAAAAACAAAGTCAATTTGGTATATCAACTGTATGTGTGTACCTGAATTTGATTCATTTTTTGAACATTTTCTGCTCGCTGAGCCGAACCTTGCAGATAAGATGGTGGCGGCAATTTGCTCATAGGCGATTGTACCATTGTCACTTCAGGAGTCTTCACGTTATTTTCATCTATGACCCAGTTTTCTGACCTCTTACGCCGCTTTGCAAATAGTTCTGCACCTGCAAAGAAATAAAAAATTATTATAATTTATTTTATTTTATTTTTTTATTAATTGTTATAATTTTAAATATTTTTATTTTGAAGAGAAAAGATATGCCCAGGGCCGGGTCTCCCACATTTCCGTTGTGGTGCTCTACCAACAGAGCTATCTTGGTTCGAACCTCTGTCAGACATATCCATTCTCTTCACCGATCCCATATCCCCGTGTTCTCGCAATTTGCGATGTACACAAGGGGAAGAATGTTCATTGAACATTACTTTAATTAGGATCTTGTTGACTTATGTCATTTATTTTTTATTATTTTTTTATTAATTGTTATAATTTTAAATATTTTTATTTTGAAGAGATAGCTCAGTTAATGAAGATATCTCAGTTGATAGAGCACCACAGCGGAAATATGGGAGATCGAATCCCAGCCCTGGACATATCTTGACTGTATATACATTGAAAAATTAAATTGACAATAATAATAAAATATAAATAATAACTAACCTTTTCCTTTCGGTGCATTGAGATCTCGAACCAAATCGAAACATACATCTGGGCTCATCGGAGCCAAAGGATCGACAACGAATCCCTGTTTCTTAAGCATTGTGATATCTTGTACTTGACCTCTGGGGTTCATTACCAATTTCAGAGGTGGTTTAGAATCCTGAAAATTTAAGAATTATCATAGAATCTAATTTATAACAGCTTTTCCGAATTTTAATGGTAAAAATGAGTTGGTTAGTGAATTTTTAACCGAAAAATATTTTTAAATACCAACCTGTTTTAATGAAGGATTTATATTTTCAATTTCTGGTTCTGGTGCGAGTCCTTCACCTAATAAAAAATAAATAATAATGTACAAACAGAAAAATACATAAATGATTTTATTAATTTAATTAATAATTATTAGTTGACCGTATAAATATGGAGAAGAAAATTTGATGGGTGTAGATAAAAATGTAATTCTTTAAATAGTGAATATACTTATTAGAAACCGTCATTTCGACACTTATTGCATGTATTCTTCAGAGTTTAGTGGTCACAAGTATATATTTAATTTTTAAATATACTATACTTGGGAACAGTTAGTCCTGAAGAAGACCAACAAAGTGGTCATAAATAGTTTCACTATTGAATGAATAATTTTTTTAACTTTGCCTGGTCCATTTTCTTCCCCATAAATAATTATACTTGATTACTCTATTTCTTTCTGATTTATGGCCTTCAAAATTCCAATAAGGGTAAGATGAATAGTTATCCTTTAGGTTTGTTGGTTCTAGTCAGAGGTGATAGGCCTAAAACTGGTTGTTCTACTGTTCTCTTGAATATTTTTACCTTTATAGGAACGGTTATTTGAGAAACGCTGTTATTCCGTGTATCTCATAATTTTTATCTTATTGGTTTAATACCCTTATGCAATTGACATGAAGAGCAAAATATACATTAATCCATCCATAAAGGAACTTTTTTTTTTATGTTTTTGTAATAAATTGTGCTGAGAGAAAATTGGCAATGGTCCAAACAGGAAAGTTATTTTTGTTTGTGTGTAATTTAAATCCTTGAGCACAGAAATCGTTATGATTGCTAATGATTTAGAGCATGTAGAATATTTATATTTGAGAAAACTGAAACTGATTTTTTGTGGAATTTATTTATTTTTCCATCATTTCAAAATAGTTCAAGCTTTATTTATTTATTTTTTTTTTTACGTAGGACTATAAAATTAAAAAGTTTACTTATTGTTATATTTTTTATTATTGCATTACTTTATCATTGGTCCTTATCATAACACTCATAACATCAAATCCTAGGAAAACCATTAATGTTTTTATTTTAATTTTCCTTCATTATAAAATGCTTAAATATATCAAAAAACTTGTCAGTGAATTAAAATTTAGAAATTCAGAATTATTCATAATATTCGCAAAATCTATCTATTTTCCAGGATTCAAAATTTGTCCTAGCTTTGTTTTTTGGTAAAATACATCGTACTAGCATTTCTAAAGTGACATAAGTCAAGAGCATACATTTTTGGAAAAACTATTAGTGGGCTTGGAATAGTATTAATAAACTAAGAGGGACAAGTGCCTTCTGTAAGACAAGCTCTGAAGGGACAAGTGCCTTCTGGGAGACAAGCTCTGAAGGGACAAGTGCCTTCTGGAAGACAAGCTCTGAAGCTAGCATGATACAGTTTTGATAAGTGATAAAGAGATATTAACAATTTCTTTCATGGTCATAACTCACCACCGAAAAAAAACACCGGTTTTTGAGTTGTGTCACTTTAGAAATACTAGTGTGAGATGCATAAAATTGGTCTATTTTGTAGAAGACGGTGTAATAAGGAAGAACACAACTGATTCCTATGAGCCCTAACAGTCCTGAAGATTTTTTATATATTATTTAAAAAAAACTAGAATTGTAAACATTATATATGTATATATATATATATATATATATATAATAGTATTATTACCTTGATGTACCCACTTTACTGATCTTTTCTTTCTATTAACATACATAGACTGCCCTTTGCTCTCGCGATTGCTGATATCGCTCAAAGAATGAGAGATCCTTCGAGCCAATTCAACTTGCTCTTCCATTGTTGGGTGGTGTGGAGAATAAAAACTTGAAGATGCATAGACTTTTCCTGAAAATAAAAATAAAATTAATTATAAATCTAGTTAATTTATGAACTTCTCAGCTAAATATTATAATGCCATAAATCATGCCAAGATTAAATTTTTAAATCAATGATCGATATTTTGGACTCACTCCAAAGAATAACATAAGGCAAGTGTAGGGAAGTCTAATTTTTATTCTTTTTCAAAGATAATAAAATATTATTTAAATCATTGATAAAAACTGGATATTAAATTTTGTTTTAATTTAATAATCTCTTCAATATATATTTTAAGTTTTTAGTGATGTAATATTTTATCAACATTGCCTAGCAACGGATCGAGGAACTGCTTTGTGCCTAGTCTTTTGTCATGTTCGTTCAGTTAAGTACAAATATTTTTAAAAATTGGCACATAACAAAGCCACAGTTCCTAACTTCTTTAAGCCATTACACAAAATATAGCACTTTTTTAAAATTTAAATGGAAAAAATGGAATGTATCAATTTAAAAAAATAAAACAAGTGATATAATATTCCAATATTTTAATTTTAAGACTGTTTTCAATATAGAAATGCAGTAAAATAAGATTTAAACATGCTTCTTGTAAACTATAAATTATTATTTGAGGGGAAAATAGTTGACTGGATAATTCAATTGATGGATTGAATTGGTGAGGGGGTGCAGTCAATGATAACACAAAAATTAAGCAAAACTTAATTTTTTTTAATCGTGCTAACCTTTTCATTATTAATCTTACTCTTTACGTTTTCATATTTTTCTTTTCCTTTTCATTTCTTTACGTCATTATCGATTTTGTACATAAAATCTCTTACTCATACATATCCTATTATATTCTATCTGACGCTCTGTATTTGTTTACTTTATAATTCTCTGTATTTCATTACTATTATTCTGTATTTATTACCTGGTACTGCAAAGATTTTTATAGTTATTTTCTGTTTCATTCATAGCCCTGAAGATGGCCTACAACATAGCCCGAAACGAAATAGGCACAATTAATAAAAATTAAGTTTTGCTTAATTTTTGTGTTATCATTGACTGCACCCCCTGACCAAGTCAATCCATTGTATAAATTATCATGTTATAAAGGGAGAACATTTTATTAGTAATCCAACGCTTGTACCCACATTGCAGGTCTCCTTCCTCATATATACAAGGTCAACTAATATTATTCAACACATAAATAATAAAATTATTTTTATGTGAACAAGAATAAAATTATTTTTCTATTCTATTCTATAAGTTATTATGTTTATCCATTAATCAAAACTAAAATAAATGTAAAAAGTAATGAACTAGCATAATACTCAATTTCTCAAATCAATGCTAAGTGGGTACTCATATTTTAATAGGCTCACTAGCAGTGTACAAAATAAGACCAATTTCTAATTCATATAAAATAATATATGCATAATTATTTATTTTTTAATGGTTTGAGTAAATATTGAAGAATACATTTAGTTCTAAGCAAAACTATTTTAATTACTCACTGCTTCTAGAAGGTGTAATTTCTCCTGAATCTGACGCTGGGGTGAACAATTTTTCAAGATCAATCGCTTTGCTGTGGAGTCCATCTTCGATATTAACTCTGTGTCCACTAGCTTCCTACAAAAATAAAGATTTGGTAAAAATTCAATCGAAATAACAGCTACAAGGAATCGAAATTTTTAATTAAGGCTATTATAGCCATGATCATAACTATTGTATTTTATAACAAATAAATGGATAATCAGGACACGATGTCTAATAAGTATCTAGGGTGCAATCCATACATAGGTGAAGGCTGAATGTACAATTCCAAAGCATATATTATAACGAGCCAACAAGGAAGAGAGAGGAAATCTAGAAAATTAAATTTAGATTTGTCATAAGTTAGTTATGGCTGACTGCAAGCCATAAACATTTATTGGAACAATTCCAGCTGCCCTTGTCTCTTTCATGGGTCATAACAGGTTTTTGTTTGCTATATTGATATTATTATGATATACAAATGTTTTAACACAATATATGTTAATTTTTTTTTAGTGTTTTTAATAATAAAAGAAAAAATCTGTCCCACAACAACACGAAGGGCCCTTGGCTCAGTGCACAGTAACAACATTGTTTCTAGGACAATAGTTGTACAATTATTTGAACAAGATCAGGGTCAACTGAAAGGTTTTTTCCCTTAATTAACAGTACCCGCTTTAAAGAGGCTGGGTGGACCTCATGAGCCCATCAGTGTCCCCACAGGGTCCATCAGTGGCTGTTAATAATTAAATAATTTGAACCCAGAGCCTACAATGTGCAATTCATACTAATAATAACTTAAAATATTTATAACTATTTAAGCTTTTTGTTTCCACTGAAATATTTTATATGTCAAAGTTAAATGTCGTGTTTTATGAAAGTACAAATGATCTAAGTATTGTTGAACTTAATGATGATAAAAACGAAAATAAAGTTCATTAACACTCATATAAATACAAATACAAGGTATATTTGTATTTGTAATCTGATTATTATTTCAATCAAGTTGTATTAAATACTTTAATGAGCTTGTGCAGACCACCATATATTTTGATTAATGAATAAACTACTTAAAAATGTATATAATTATTGCTTGGAGTGGCATTACAAGTGAAAACCGGACAAATGTTAATAATTTCAATTTATTAATTGTAAAATTTAAATAATTCCGGATATAAGTATTAAAAAAATAAAATAGTTGTTTCAAAGTTTTCAGTTTTCACTTCTGTCGGAAGTCCTCTTGACTGCCCATTTACATTTTTTTATTTTCCGCTTTCACATATTGGGAGTATATATTATATACGAGGGATATATATACTGGATCCCTTACCTTGCCGTAGACAGAAGTGACATATCTTACAGACGCAGTGTAGTAAGAACTAGCCCGAGAGACCATCTGCTCCTTCTGATCCCAGGATGGCTAAATGGTTCTAAATATACTTGAGGAGTTTCCGCGATAGATCCACATGTTCGCCTATTGGTCGGTCGACGATCGAAGTTGTTTGTTCCTAATCTCATCATAGTCCCTTGCCAAAAATTCTCCTATCGGGGCCTGGGCACTTCAAAGCAGGCACCGGGTTCAAAGATCGTGTAATGGAATGCGAAACGGACTAAGGAACGATGTACAGGACATCTATTCACGAAAACGAACAGGAAATGGAATTAAAAAATAACGAGTGGGTTTATTTTTAATGGAGGAAAGGATAGAGATGAAAGAAGGAACAGCAAAATTAAGATTGCCCACCGGCCTCTGGTAAACAACCTAATTGCAATGTTCAAAGCGGTTACACCAAACATTATTACTAACATGTAAGCAATACATACCATATAACTAATAAAATGGGTTGACACATAGTGAAGTGGTTACAATAACAAACTACTACGCCCAAGATCGCGGGTTCGCAGCCAGGTAGGGTTTTTAGTTTGTTGTCTTCGGAGGGGACGTAAAATGACGGTCCTGAGCCTGCGCAGTATCAAGTAATCATTCCTTCGTAATTGAGATCTCTATACTAATTATACTTGGATAAAGACAATTTTTGACTCTTACCTTAGCGGCATAAATTTAGGTTAAATGAGTTAAGCCTATCTAATAAAATTTTCAAAAATTTTATAAAACAGTACAATTTCGAATATAGTGCAGCTTATCTTCTTTATTATTAGGGTTAGTAGATGAAAATCATAGAAGTATGTTAAATACAATTATGTAATTGAGGCGTTCAGAATCAAAAGCAGATAACTCGGAAATTTCAAAAATTGATTTTTCGAAACACGACAGTAATTTCTCATGGCTTTAGTTATGAACCTGAAGTTTCGGGAGAATAAAATTGCTTGAATAAACTATCGAAAAATATGAAAAACTAATTTTTTTACCAGAAGGGGGTTAAGATTGTTTGGTCGTAATTATAGAAACAATGATAATAGACTGACAAAAGAATATTTATATTGATATAAGAAGAACCAAACCTAAATTTTTCACAAGAGTTTATTCTAGAAAGTTTAGATTAACTACGGTCACCTGTAGGGCGTTTTAAGGAAGCACAAAATCCTTAGTACGCCGTCCTTCGGAAGGGACGTTAAACGGGGGTCCCGAACCTGTACGATGTCAGGTACTCGTTAATAATCCCTATCCTAATTAACCAGGGTAGGCAAAATTTAGGGCTCCCACTGTAGCATCGTCCGATTAGCCTTAGCAGCATAAAGTGACGTTAAATAAACAACTACAACTAGAAAGTTTAGAAATCACAAAATATTTAATAAGGAAGTATCCATCAATAAAACTATTTACAACAATTAACGATAAAATGAATTTTTTTTGTTCATCCCTATATTCTTATTTATAATTTATTATTTATAAAATTATTTTCAACTTTTTAGTTTCATTACCTACTAAAGCGTGTTTTTTTACCTTTATTTAGTTAATACTTTTTAGTTCGGCTATCAACAAAAGGATGCATTTTAGTTTTTTAACTATTATTTTATTGTAACAAACTATACGAAATTCCCCAGTTGATCCTGCCGGTAATTATATCATGCTTGTCTCAAAGATTGAGCCATGTATGCCTTAGTACACGCCTCAGTACTTGGCTCAAGACACTGCATTGTCGGATATGAAACATCGCTAACCCTGAACATCCAGATAAGGATATTGAGACAAAATTATTAAATTATTGTATTTTCATCGGAGAAGTATGCAAAGTTTCAATTTAATTCTTTGTTTTGAAATAGCCGATAATAGAGTTCAAAGATTCCGTTACATACATAAGTGAAGGTAATAAACGCGTGTTACAATTAAATAACCAAACATTTTGAACTATCGATTTAAAAAGAGAATCGATAGAATCGAAACTAATATATTTATTACTGGCTGTATAACGGTTGAGTTGGCATCTTCCCGCCTTGGCACTCGTTCTAATTTTTTATTCTCTAGAGATAGATCACAGGAATGACAAATTATTATTAGTTTATATCTTTTTTATTGTTTATTACTTCCTTTATAATGCATTAATGGCTTTATAGTGCTATTAGTAACAGGCTTCATTCTCTCCTACCCATAGTAAGCACTAGTAATTTCCAAGTTTATGGATAATTATGGTAATCATTGGGGATGTTCCTACAGAAAACAGAAACACCTAAATAATTATGCAATATAAACATAAGAAATAAAATTTGTTATTTTCATATTAATAATTAAAATGGGTAAGCCATCTTCATATAATAATCGATAATATAATATTTCATAAAAATAAAAATTAATAAGTTGAAATCAAAATAATTAAAATTGAGCACAGACCAGTCATCGAGATCGTTTTTAAATTATATTTAATAGTAACTAACTTTAAAAAAATACAATAATACATAGGCATTTCCGAACTACCACAAATTTTCATGAAAACAAAATTACATAGGCTTATTTCTTTTTTTTCATCATAAAACTTAGTTTAAAGAACCTGTATCACTACAACCAACGAAGGGACTTTGCTTCAGTGCAGGTAGTGACTGTACTGTTTTTAAGCTAACTATCGAGCTTAACAGAGGTGACATTTTGTTAAAAAGAACAAACAAATTTCGATTCTACCATCTTAAAAAACCTATATTTTTGCCTTAAACACTACAGAATTAATTATTAAACGATGAAAAAAAAAAGCTGTACCATGTTTTTAACTATGAAGAGTTTTCGGTTGAGTACATGGTAAATTGTTTGTTTGTTGTTGCTTAGAGGCGTAAAACCCTAGGGTCATCAACGCCTGTAGGATAGTACATGGTAGAGATTGTACAGTTTGTAATCCAAATGATGTGCAGGGGAATGACTTGGCAGAGTTCTCCCTTAATTAAGATTGCCCAAAATATTGAGGCTGAGTGAGCCCCAGGAGGGTCCTTAGAATCCACAGTGTCCTCCCAAGGCTGTTAACAAATTAAATAATTAAATTTATATTATTAATTTATCGTTTAATTATTTAAACGATAAATTAAAAATAGCATAAGCATGTAGGTGTCGTTCAGGCGCCTTGTATATACCATTCCGCGCTACAAAGCTGTTCAAGTCTAAACAATATCACCAAACAACTAAAACCAGCAACGTCAAATTCGATCAAGTTATACAATCCGTAATTAATATGGGTATGTATTTATAGACGGTAGAGCGGGGTAGGTCAGCGTGTAGTTCTGAGTTCCTTTGTTGAAGCTTCCGGTGACAGATAAATTAGTAAATCTTTTTAAATTTTAATTAGGAAAAAAACCTCGCGGTTGAGGGTGATACTTATATATTTGTTGTTTTTAGGATAAGAAATATATCATTATTATTATTATTGATTATAACATGCCACTACTGTAGTGATTCATTATCTTATTGATAAACAGATACTTATTCCGTAAGTTGATGATAAGGGTAGTTAAAGTCCCGTCAAGTGTCTCCCACCATTTCTTCCTAATAAATAAGTTAAAAACAATAACCTAGGATATTTAAACTAGCCAATATGTTCTTATTTTGGTATTAGAATCTGACATAATTTCCTGTTCATTTACACATAATAAATGATATATTAGCTTTCTATTATGACAAAAAAAAAGAGTGGCTCAGCGATAGAGCACTGAGTTGCCATGCCGGAAATCCTGGTTCAAATCCCGCTGCGGGCAGTTACTTTTATTTAGTCTGTTTGCGGCGGGAGATGGACATACGGGATCTAGGACCCTCCTGGGGCTTACCCAACCTCTATAAAATATTATAAATTTAGGGTACCCAAAATAAAGGGGAAAAACTTGGCGGTCGAGCCTGACCTACGACAAGTCACCTCTTTGTAGAACCGTTGTCCATGAAACAGTACAGTCTCTACCATGTACAGAACCCCAGACTCGTTCAAGGGTCGTAGTGGTTACAGGTAGGATATAACCAAAAATTATGCCAGATGAAAATATTCTTCTTGAATTGCCAATTACTGGCTATGCTAGTCTTACTCTAATAGGCTGTACTTTGTTTTATTGAGGTATATTTTCAAGCCAATTTTCTAATCAATCAGATTTTATAGATTACAAAACCTATAAGAATAATTCATTCACTCAATGAAAACCTATTTCCAGTCGTTTTTGGCATATAACTTTATTATGTGGATACGTTTCGACTATATGTCATTTACAATCCACCAAGAACTTCTTTAACATCTAAGAAGAGTTATAAGTCATCTTTTTTCTTTTTTTTTTATTATTCATTGTCATTAGCTAAAATTTTTTCTTGGAGGTCCATTGTCCTCCATGGTCCCTTTCAAAACCTATAAGAATGTGAAGTAGAAATGACTTAAAGTAACGTCATTTGATGGGACATTAACAGCTCTTACCACCAAGCTGGCAACATGCAGAACAAGTACCAATAAATAATATATGCTCAGGGTGATAAAGAATTGGACCAATCGGATTGGGCCTAGAAAGGTGAAACTCCTGGACAGGAGCCAATAGAACTAATGTACTCCTTATGATTCCTGTTGGCAAAGGGATCACTATTTAACTTTAGATTTTTATATTTATAATATTGATTAATGTACTCTATTTAATGTTACAAGTTCGCATTCCTTTGTGATATATCATGTCGTGGAACACAACGGCAACATCATTCATCCTATATTTTAGGTATCTCGTTACAAAACATCTCTCCAGTTATTGTATATATAGATATAACCTATACATTTTTAACCTTCACCGTGGAGGATCTTGGTTGCAGTACATGAAAGAGACAGTACTTTTTCTTAGTCAGCTGCTTAGAGAGGTAATTCGACTGGGACCCCACCCATACATAAATATTTGAACCATTCTGGGAAATCGATCTCAAAATTGGCGAAGAAACTAGTTGGCATAAGAAATTGAGATGAAATATAAAGACACTTTTCAAGATTAGTGTTTTATAAAAAACACTTGTAACTTATATCATCACGGACGTTTCCAAGATAAAATTTGTCTATATTGTATTATAAAGAACATGTCATATTCAATAATACGCAAATTTTGGTATCAGTTCCGCAGGGTGTCGCTTCGAGTTGAGTCACAACAAGTTTTAACTTTTCATTATTTTTCCTTTTTAATATTTTTCAAAAATTCAAGTTATCCTGAGCTTTAGTATGGAAATGACAATGTAATTATGGGTAATGAGTAGAATGCGGTAATCATTTCATCAAGAAATAAAAGTACTCTGTTCCCACAGGAGCATCTGGTGAGGAAGACAAGGAGAATTATTACGATATCCTGGACAGAACAGTTAGAATAGACCCTCCGCCTGCCATTAAAGTAATAGCAAGCGATTTTAGCGTAAAGGTCGGTAAGGAAACAACAGTATACCTATCATTGGAAGGCACAGACTCCATGAAACCTCTTATGAAAATGACTAGTCAACTTCTGTGCAACGCAGAATATCGTTGTAGGAAGCAGACTTTTCTCTTATAAAAGGATTCATCTAGGTATTTAGGGATCTCCTAAGGGAATACGGTGAACCAAATAGATCATTCGGTGATCAACAGAAGATCAAAATCTAACCTAACAAATGTTCGATTATATCGAGATGCCAAACATGGACAGATCACTTCTTTTTTTACCTGATTTACCCGATATAATTGCTCAATGCAGTTTGTCTTCGATGCCCTGAGGAGGTCTAAATTGTCCCGCTTCTATGATAAGTTCAAGTGGCTCTTCATCCGTAGATTCTATTTCATCGACTCATTCTCATACCAAACCATCAACTCACAACATCCCTCATACATCTATAGTCTCTTACGATTCAAATCTTCAGTCCAACTCCATAAAACAAGATCTCGCCTTTCCGATCTCTATACTCATTCCGACAGAACCAAAACATTCGAGCGATCCTTACTCCCTCGTTCAACCTCATTCAGAACTCACGCCACGCCCACCTAATATTTTCTTCCTTATCCACATTCAAACCCATGATTTTCCTACGCCTCCTTAATTCCCAAACACATGCCCTCTAATAAGTTATAATTAATAGCTCATATCCATCAGAAGCAATGTATGACTTTCTGTCAATTTTCCTCACTTATAACGATATTAATTTTTATATAATTTATGGGCGCCCATGCATTTATTTATTATTTCATTTTTTTGCTTAATTCTTGTAATCTTAGATTTATTTTACTAGAACATACCTCTCAGTTTATATTTATTTGTAACTACTTATGTAAATACTACATGTATTGCCAGATATATTCTATTATTATAGTAAACATATGTTATTCTTAAAAGACAGGGTCCTGGAATAAAATTATTTTTGTTTTCTGTTCTATTTTGTAATTATTCAATCATTAATCATTACAAGTCATCAATCATTTAGAGTCCACATACCCATCTAATTGCAGGTGGGTTAATATCTAGACGTTTAAGAAAAGAAGCTCTGGAAAAAGTACTACAGTAAAAACCTGTACTTTAAACTAAGTTAACTTATTAAATCTAGATTTCAGAAGATAACAAAATCTAAAAACAGTAGGTTCATCTCCTCCGATAAATCTCTAAACGGGTCAGTGAGCCCCTTGACGACACCGAACGCTAGTATTTTCAGAACACACTAAGACAGGATGCGCCTATTTTTACGAAACCATAACTAACGATGGAAAAGAAGTAGGTCGCATTAGTATAGAAACGTTACATAAACAGGGATTTTCATTTTATTGTGCTTATGTTAGTTTTCGTTTACTGGGGCGAAGATAGGGTTTATTGGTGTTTAGATATACAACTGTTTTATGTATAGGATTGGTATCAAGATTCTGCATGAATGCAAGCTATTTTCAACATATATACAAGAACATTCCAGTAAGAGCCACAATATTTGTGATGGTACAAATATTTCACTCGGTAGCCATAAACTGGAAAAATCTTTACATAACCTAAGGAGCTAGACATAAAGTGAAGTAAGATTCAAAGCAGTTTAATTTATTTTTTATTACTTAAATATTCCGCACCAAACCCCAGAAAGTTACCTCGAATGCTGCACACTGCATTCATACCTCTTCCCTCATTATTTAAGAAATTAAACATATGTTCCTTGCCTACTCCATTACTCTGTGGAGTTTCCTTTAATTTTAACCTGTACCAAAGCGATCCATGTAGAACCTGGGTTTAGTATATGGTAGGAACTGTACTGTTTCTAGAATAATGGTTGTGCAGAGAAGTGATTTGTCCGAGATCACGGTTAAGAAGCCAAGTTTTTCACTTAGTTAAGGGTACCAACTGTATAGAGGATGACAAGATAGCACAAGGAGGACAAGATAGCACAAGGTCCTTAAGGTGGCTGTTAACGGATTAAAGAATTTATCTGTCAAAGCCGGATTTGAACCCGGAACCGTTAATAAAGCAACTCAACACTGCATGTACTAAGCTATCCAACTCTCTTACAATATCTTCATTTATAGATTATAGTTGAGGAAAATATAAAATTTTAGTTTTTTCGCTTGTGTGATTCATCCCTCATTAACGTATATGGTATTAAATAAAACCACAAGGATTTTTGTGTCCACTTTGAATTAATTGGGCATTAAATTTGTTCCAACCACCAGTAGTTTTTTTATAGCTCTATGAAACGTAACCATTTTTTTTTTTTAATTGATTAGTAATTTTAGTGAAACTTTACAATGTTTTTTTGGCACAAAAAAATCGTTCCTTATATTTTTTTCCCTCTGAAGTGTATATATGCCAACATGTCCAGTCTTCCGGTTTTCAAATAAATTTGATAAAAACCAATCACGCCAATATATGTTATCTACAACCCCACTGAAAAAGTGGTTAAGTCGAATTTGGTCCGAAATGAGTTTTTCGTACCTAGGAAAGCAGAATTATTATTATTATTATTCTCTTAGTGAATAAGTTGCTAAGTGAGGTAGTGCATGCAATGGAGATATTGCTTATATTACAACTCTATTTCAAGCCAAGAACTACGATAATGACACTATTCCGTTTTTCCCATTCATTCACCAGGGCTGCAGATATACAAGAATACTATAATCATTATCATTTCTTCAAATATTCTTCACTATTATTATACAATATATATATATATATATATATATATATATATATATATATATATATATATATATATATACATTAAATTGGGTGGAGAGGAGAATTGATGACAAATTAGCTAACTGACCTTCATTCCAAAATTATTTGGCAGGCCGCATCCAAACTCTGGATAATGAGGTTAAATATATCTCAAAGGTCAAATCTATATCCGGTATTAAGTTGTCTATATATAAATTATATATAACATACAAATTTACAGGATAAATTTTAAAAGTGTAATAGTTATTGATTTTTAAAAACGTTATAAATAATATTATTGCACTAATATAATTTTATATCCAGAAAAAACAAAAAAAAACTGTAATACTACAACACAAGAAGAGCCTTGGGTCCAATACACGGGGAAGACTTTTCTGCTTCTAGGAAAACGATTTTGCAGAGAGGTAAGTCGTATGAGATTCAGCTCAACCGCCAGGGTTTCCCTCAAATTCAGGGTGCTCATTTTTATAGAGGCTGAGTGAACCCAGGAGGGTCTGTAGATCACACAAGGTTCATCTGTGGCTGTGAACAAATTAGATAATTTATCTACTACAGCCAGATTTGAACATGAAACCTTTTGCATAGCAACTCAGGGGAATAATTTATAAGCTATATTGAAGACATGTTTCCTTTCAGTGAGATTTGAAGATAATATATTCCGCATCTAGGATTAATTTAATCAAAATAAATAAGCAGCTACATGATGTGGTAATTCTAGAAATGAAAAAATCTCTAAGCTCTCTAACCTCAAGTGGCAGGGCACTGCAACGGAAATGCAGACGACCGGGTTCGAATCCCGGTCCTGGACAAATCTTTTCTCTTCAAATTTTTTTCCGATTAGTGTCCGATTTCTCTCTTTTTTATTTTTGCTGAAGGGAAGAAGTGTTTGGTTGAGTAAATGCAATCGAAACAATGTGCAAAACCTAATTTTGTTACAGAATAAAAATAAGTTGGATTGTTTGTTCATTTAACGTCATTTTTTGCTGCTATGGCTAATCGGAGCTCTAAATTTTGCCTATCCAAGTTTAATTAGGATAGGGATTTTTAACGAGTACCTGACATCGTACAGCCTCGGGACCCCCGGTTAAGTAGGCCGAAGGACGACGTAACTTAGGATTTTTTACTTCCTTTAAAAAATCGTAGGGCCACTTGCAGGGGTACGAACCCGCTATCTTGTGTTTAGTAGTTTGTTACGCTAACCACTAGACCACAGATCGCCCCAAAAAAAATAATTTGGAATAAATATTTAGTAATAAGTAATTTAAAAAAATATAAACTTCGAGAAAAATTACGTTAAAATGATGCTATATACTTTTATATTTACCAACTCTCGATCTATTTTGTTCAAGATCTGCGACATGATAAATCATAATTAATCTTTTCTTAAACCGTTACTTAATATTGTATCATACAACTAGCAACTTTAGATATGGATAATTAAACTATTTTTAATTTTTAAATACACGAGACTCATTGGATAAGCAGTTATACTGTTGGTATGGGATTGGTAAATTTATATCTGAGATGAGAGAAACAAACATGCGTGGGAGATGTAGAGTCCTTGGCAAGGCAAAATGGAATTGGGCCAATGATATACTGTAATACTAGGCAAGAGAACTCGGCAATCCATAATATCAAGAATTATATTACAAGCAGCTGTTATTTAAATTAAATAAAGTGGCTAAATGTTATAACCCTTAATGATTGTGATAATTACAAACTGGTATAACCCTTATTAATAAAATACAGTAAAACAAAAAATATACATAAGACATATGTCATGGATTCCTACAAGACATAATAGAAGATAATCCAGAAATATGTAATGTAGTGTTGGTAATACATTTGATTTAACTAAGGTAGAACTAATTTTAAAGAGTTTTAAGATTTCTATATTTTATATGTAAAAAAACAAAACACATACACAAAAAGGAATCCACAAAACGATTGAAAATTAATATTTTAGTTCATGTATTCGATCGCGGGTTCCCAGTCCAGCAGATGTCCTTACGATTTTTCAGAGAGCAAAAAAATCTCAGTTATGCCGTCCTTCGGGTGGTGACGTAAATTGGTAAAGATCTCTATCCTAATTATACCTGAATAGGCAAAATTCCCAACATAGCCCCATCCAATTAGCCATAGCAGCATAAAGTGACATTAATTGAATAAAAAACAAATAAACTTCATGCATTTAACTTCGACACTATTATATTATTACTGATTCACTCTGCCCTAAACTAATAAATCGAAATAATAAAGCATTGTAAAAGATTTAAGGATATTAGACACTTGTAATCAAATGAAAAAAAAACAAAAAACTTTACGTGGTTTCTAATCAAACCCTCAGTAGGAAAAAAAAATTGTGTATACTCCAGAGTATTGCGGGTACTGTATAGCCTACGCCTTTATATTTCTGTCTAACGGGCAGCCGATAAATAAATGCCTTAAACAAACAATTAATTAATTAATTAACCTATTTTATCTTTTAATTTTTTTGGGGTAATTATTCCGCAGGTTGCCGCTTCGAGTTGAGTCATAACAAGTTTTAAATTTTCATTCGTTTCATTTTTAATATTTTCCAAAAATATTAGTATGGAAAAAGTGTTTACTTCGGTTATAATTTCATCTAGAAATGAACGTTTCAATAAACATAAATCATCTATACTTCGAAATGCTAATTGAAACTTTTATTTCTTGATGAAATGATTGCCGAATTCTACTCATTGCCTATACATAGGTCACGATAGCATTTTTTTAAAATACTAAAAATTAAAATAATTAACAATTAAAACTTGTAACTCAACTCGAAGCGACAACCTGCGGAACAGATAACTTTTTTTTTGCAATGATTGGGACGAGACTCTTCTTAATATGTATGTATTTATACGGGTAAATAACTAACTCCTCAGATGTCCTGCGGATCTAATTTGTGTGACTATGATTGCAGATTTTAAAAGAAATCTTTATACTTATGAGATATTAAATCACAATATATTTTAATTAGGATTATTAGCTCATTGTTATTAGATAAGAGTAAATTCTCAAAAGATACCTAAAATAATAGTTAACACATGAATAGAAAATTCCCATCAAAAAGCCTTAAGCCTCTAAACTAAAAACAGGAAACAAACATATCTGTCAATATTTTAACTATACAGGCATCTTCAGGACAAAAAGAGAATAATTTCAAAGCAAATAAACCACATCCTAACATAAAAATGCAGCAAGACACCAACCAGAGAAATCATCCCACCGCCACCAGGGCACAAACGTAACTACTGTATCATACGGAAGTTTACAGGACAACAGCTGGAAAAAGTTAAATATATAAAAACACCTGCTAAAAATTGAATAAAAAATAGAAAATAAACAGAAAAAAGTTCAAAAAGAGACAAACAAAAACCTGTACCACTACAACCCGTGAAGGATCTGGGGTTCTGTAAATGGTAGAGACTGTACTGTTTCATGGACAACTGTTTTGCAAGGAGGTGACTTGTCCTAGGTCACGCTCGCCCGCCAGGTTTTTCCCCTTTATTTTGGGTACCCTATATTTATAATATTTTATAGAGGCTGGGTGGGCCCCAGGATCTAATGGATGTATTTGTATGGATGTATTTGATCTAATGTTTTGTAATTAACATATAGTTTCGTTTATTTTAGTTGAAATATTTATATTTAAGGGTATATACTCTACAGCAGACTAGTTTTAAAGAGACAAAGGAAAAGAAATCACAAAAACAGAAGACAAGAGGAAACTAAAAAAAAGGAATATAAAGTACAATAAAAGAGAAAAAGATATCAAGAGACCAGAGGACATACGGATACTCGACAAAATTTATTAATACAGAAGAATAAAAGCTTCAAAGATCCATCAAATAATTATTAAGACATAAATAGAAAGCTCTCAAACAAAAAGCCCTGAGTCTTTAAACCAAAAACAGGAAACAAAATGCCTCCCAAAACTGGTCCTTTGGTAGGAATTCTTCCATTCATGTTTTAACACTTATTTTATAGTTTTATTTACAGGAATCGAAAACAAAAAGCCCCCACATAGAAAATATACCCAGGAAAGATGTATAAACATGTATAAATGACCAGAGTATATATAATTTCTAGTGTATGATTTATCCAGAATTTAAATTATTAGGATCAAAAATAAATAAATAACTTAAACAAACGATATGAGGATAAATAAATTATTTAAATCTAAACAACTAAGAAATCGGAACACGGAGGCAATCTGTTGTTTCCTACGGACAGTAAAAATTCTAAAATAAGACTTGAGAAATAGCAAACAAACACAGATCTAAATGTGGACTGTTACCACTGCCTTCAGCATCTAATCATTCAAACACTATTGACTATAATTATAGCTAACGGTATAATATTTTGGAAAGTATTATTAAATAATCACTGTATACAAATATTTTTAATTTAATTTTTGCAGTAAATAAGAAAATTCTCTAAAGGGGCTTGTACCAGAATAAACAAAGACTTTATTATTATTATCAAATCAGGAACTGACTACTTTTCGCAACTCAGGATCAAATTAATTATAATACTAATAATAATCGATTAATATATTTTTAAAAAAATCTGTACCACCAAAACCCGTATACGGGTCTGGGGTTCAGTACATGGTAGTCTCTGTACTGTTTCTTGGACAACGAGAGGTGACTAATCGATTAATATACTCTAGAGAATATTATAATATTAGAATAATCACAAATAATATTGTTTTATGAAAACTATTAGGACAGTTCGTCGCCTTAGTCAAACAAAAACTAATATACGAAATTGATGTTTTTGAGTTATAGTCCAGGATCCATGGTCCATTTTTTCACTTGATTAGTATCAAGCTGAATCTTCGTGAATAGCTTCGTTTCGATGAGACGCCCAACAATTCCCTGCGCGAAAACTCTCGGTTGTGGTAGCTAAAAGAGGTAGCAAGGATAAACTATGTCGATTTGATGATTCTCAAAAATTTATTACTAACTGTTTTTTTGTTGTTAATAGATAATTATCTAAATTATTTGAAAAAATATTTGTCCTACAAAATGTATGGTTTGATCAAAGAGTCCCCTCTTTCCAATATGTATCGATAGCGAAGTCAAAAAAGAATAAGTAAGTAATTTCGTAGGTACGTTTTTGTATTATTTGACGAAATAAACACCGTATAATACCGATAAATAAGTAGTGAACCTACTGACTACTGATTTTCCATACATTTCATACAATCAATATGCAATAAACACGTTGAGCTTTTATTTCAGTTATTATATTTGGATTATAATGATTTATTAAATTTAAATTACTTCCGATATATATTTTTAAGTTTTAGTAATTTTATTTTCGTTATAAATATATTTTTAGTAAGATTATTTTAATGAGTTAATGAGTCTTGAGTTGAGAATCCTAAACTGGCGAGGTCGCGTAGAAGTGTTGAAGCCAAAACGTGATGCATAGTCTTTATAAACATAAAGCTATCGTTTTACATTAAATTATTTATAATAATAATAAAACATGTTTTGTGTTAGTGAAAATTTGGACCATTTTACTACCTCGACTATATGTTCTATTATCTAAGTTTAATATTTAATTTCTGAATATTAGACTCATTTGACAGTTATCAGACCTATTTGGACATACGGAGTTGAGCTTTGGGGCTCTACTAAACCATCCAATTCATCTCGTATCCAATCCTTACAATCCAAAATCCTCAATGCTCCTTATTATGTCACAAAAAAATTCATCCATCATGATCTAAATATACCATATTTTACTGATTTGGCCCAAACTAGATACCTATCCTTCCATGGCAAGCTCCATACACATTTTAATCAGCTAGTCTCTTAACTTGCTTCCCATACTATTCCTGATAACCCTCCGAGGCGTCTGAAAATAAGATGGCCTCGAGACCATCTACTATAGAACTTTATTGGAGTGCTACCGATGGGTAGTTTCTCCACAAGTGCTTTTCATGTCATATTGTGCATATAAGCAGATTTACTTGTTATAATATTATTATAGTTGTAAATATCAATAAATTAAATTTAAAAAAAAAATCCTGAATATTAAAATCTGTCGATAGGTTTGACTCTCGCACATTTCAAACTTTCCCCATGTGTTTGGATTTAGTATATTGTTTTTTTGTATTTTTTTTCTGGGTATGAGAATTTCGAGAAAAATATATACAGTTTAAATAGCTAACATACTCCAGTTTTAAATTAAAACAGCGTAAATATATATATATATATACACATCTTTCTTATCACTGAGATTTAGTGGACCAAAATTTAATGAAAGTAATTAAACATAGAATTATTATTTTTATTACTATATGATGCCTTAATTCTAGAATTTTACGTCCTCTATATGTCTTATTACTGGGGATTAATATTTACTTCTTAAATCGAAACATCTGTGAATATTTTTAACTCACTCACACATTCATAATGTCTATAGTTTTAAAGTATAGTATAGTGCTTATGGTATAGTGCTTAAAGTATTGTGCTTTTTGAAGAAGAGAATGGTCCGGGTAGAAGTCAAAAAATAATTCCTTAAATAGTGAAACTATTTAGTAGAAACCGACGTTTCAATTCATGTTGCAGATATTCATATAAAATATCAAAATACAAATAATATATTATACGAATTATCTTAAGTACCAATTACATACAAATTGTATATTACATGTATATAAATTATATACATTCATTTTTAAACTTATTTATTCAGCCCTAAAGAAGACCTGCAACGTGGGTCGGTTTTTAATAATATTTTCAATATTTAAGGAATTATATTTTTACCTACACCCTGACCATTTTCTTCGCCATATTTATAAGGTCAACTAATAGTTATTAAAATGATGATACTTTTTAGATATAAATCTGTTTAAATGCTTTAATGAAAAAGAACCCCATAGTCGAAAGTTGAAAAATGTAAAGGATTGACTGAATGGGAATTAATATTTAATTATAAGTTATATTATTTTTTTATTATAGGTGTAATAAAGTTAAATGGTTAGAACATCGTTAATAGAATAATAGTTTATTTTTATTTTTAATTTAATTAATTGATATTTACAACTATAATATGATTATAACTAGTAAATCTGCTGATATGTACATTATGACATAAACATATGTGGAGTAACTACCCATCGGAAGCACTCCAATAAAGTTCTATAGTAGATGGTCTCGAGGCCATCTTCTTTTCAGACGCCTCGAAGGGTTATCAGGAATAGTATGGGAAGCAAGTTGAGAGACTAGAGGATTCGAGTGTGTATGGAGCTTGTCATGGAAGGATAGGTATCTAGTTTGGGCCAAATCAGTAACATATGGGATATTAAGATCATGATGGATGAGTTTGTTTGTGACCCAATAGAATAGTTTAATTATAGGTTTTATATTTTCAATCGGGTACGCAATATATTTATCAATTTATAAAATCGCAAGGTGGATCGAAATCCTCTTTTTGATTTTCTATTGTCCTAAATGACATTTCACAAAAAATATTATATTAAATATATATATAAACATAAAAAGTATAATAGGAAAATATGTAGTGGTCTAACAAGCTACCATGACTAAGATCGAAGGTTCGCAACCCGGCAGGTGGCCATAGGATTTTTTAAAGGGAATACAAAATCCTTAGGAATGCCGTCCTTCGGAGGGGGTGTAAAATAGCAGTCTCTAGAATGTGCGATGTCAGGTACTCGTTAAATATCCGTATCCCAATTATCACTGGATAAGGAAAATTTAGGACTCCCCAGGGGATAGTACTTTAGTAGGTATCACCCGATTAGCCATTGCAGCTTTAAGTGACGATAAATGAAACTAAAAATAAAAAATAGTCATCCACAGTGATAATAATAAACAAATACGAAGTATGTCTTAATTAAAATGACTGAAATTCTTTTCCAAGCAAGCGCCATACAAATTTACAATTTTTTTTCTTTAAATTAATGTGACATTGAGGAACTTCCTTTGATACCTGTTAACACCTGACTTGGGTAAACAATGGAGATTTGCCAAACTGGTTCTTAGCCAAAGATGATAATGGGCTGGAGATAAGGAGTCTAGTCTTAGGGGCTTAATCATTAGCCGACATTAAGGACAAATAATAAAAGAAGTCTGTGAGAGGGATAGCTCAGTGGTAGAGCGTTGAGTTGGTATGCCGAAGGTCCCGGGTTCAAATCGAGCTGGGGCAGATAAAGTATTTAATCTGTTAACAGGCTATAATAAAACATGTGGAGTCTACAGACCCTCCTAAGGTTCACTTAGTCTCTATAAAGCGGGTACTCTTAATTGGGGATAAACTTGACCCTTTTTCGGTTGTATTAGTAAAGATTTTTTTTTTAATAAATGGAAAAAATAAGCTGTATTTATAGCTATATATTCAAAAAAATGTCTATTCATTAGCACTGTTTAGAAAAATAAATCACTTGTAATAATTGATTAGGTTGTTTAATTAAAAATCCGATTACAAAAAATTTCTGAATATATGTTCGCCAATCCTAAACAACAAAATATTTTGACTCATAAATGGAGGCTAATCCAGCCTCTATAAAGTGGACGCCATCAATTGGGGGAAAACTTGGACAAATCACCTTCCCGCACAACCGTTGTCATAGAAACAGTACGATCTCTATTATGTACTCAACCCAAGAAGCTTCATGGGTTGTAGCGGTAAAGGTTTTAGGTTATTACACTTATAGATAAAAGTCAACTTAGCCTATACCGTGGATACGTATAACGCAGGTGTTAATAGTTGAATTATTTTATTTAATTAAAAAAACATATTTGTATAATGAATTATACATATATATAAAGGCAAAAAGAGAAACTACCCAGTAGTAGTGATCAAAATAGCCATCTTCTTTTCAGACTCCTCGGAGGGTTTTGGGAATTGAAGAGGAACCAAGGTTTGAAATTAGTGGGTTTGAGAGGGAATAAAGTTTGTCAGGATAGGATTGATATCGGGTTCAGGCCAAATCATCAACGAATAGGACATTAAGGTCATTACAGATGACTTTATTCATGACAAAGTAAGTAACATTGAGGAGTGTAAGGATTGGATACGAGAGGAATTCGATGGCTTAGTGGTGTCCCTAAGCTCTCCACACTAAGTCCTACTAGGTCTTATAACAGTCATGTCTTTTGTAATTAATTGGGAGCTTAGAGTGTTTGACCAGTAAGTGTTGCAGAAGCCTGAAACGGCGAGAGTTATAATTCACTTAGCATCATTGGTAATGGCGTTGCCACTAGCACTTGGCAGAGCAAGATTTAAGTAATAATACACTTATTTTTGACACGGAGTCAAATTCATCAAGGCTTCCAACATCTAACAGCAAACTGTACGAAGAGGGCTTTAGGTTCGAGCGTCAAACGTTAGATGATTTAAATGCTTCTTACTTTGGTCTCTTGCGGTTTCGCCAGAAGATGACCTCCAAAGCGTTGAGTCATGATTCTAAACCCGGCCTTTAATCAAACAAGAGTAATATATTGGCGTTCAGATCCAGAGCCTGAGTACACGATCCAAACCACTTAAAACGACAACGGCAAACCAACTGAGCTCCTAAGGATTTCTTTTTCCTCTTCTTTCGCCAGATTCTTCGCTAATTAGTTCTTGAAGAACTTTGGCTCGTTTCTGGATCCGAAAGTTCAAATGCCAAGTTTTTATCTGTTAAATTTAGTTTAGGCTCAAATCAACGATAGCTATGGTCCTAACGAACTCTTTAGAGAACAGAGGGTTTCTTTCTTAGACGAGATTAAAAGCCTGTTAATAATTACGAAATAAAAATACCCTCAGGGACAAGGGTTACGATGACCTGAGAAGTTGATTGCCAAAACCAAACCAAAATAGCGATGAATCATTTCGAAAAGTCAATTCTGTACACTTTAAAAACAATAATGCCAAAGTTGTCGATATCGAACGTGTACCACTACAAACCGTGAAGGGTCTTGGTTTTAATACAGTAGAGACTGAACTGTTTCGAGGACAAAGGTTGTGCAGGAAGGTGATTTGTCCGAGTAACGCTCAAAAATTAAGGGTAGGTACCCACTTTATAGAGGCTGGGTGAGTCCCAGGCGGGTCTCTAGAAACCCCCCAGGGTCCACCAATGGCTGTTAACACATTAAATATTTTTTAAATTTCATTGTTCGGGTTAATTGCTTTTAATAAATTCGCATAAAACTATCAGAGCAATCAAAACGTGTCTCTTAAAGATTTTAGAGTTCAAAGTTCATTCGTTTACATCACATTTACCAATAACGCAGATTCCAATGGTCAAAACCGATTATCTTTAATTGGGAGTTAAATGACCAGAGTTACAGAGAATATTTTTGTTTTATAAATATAAGCCTACTAAGGTCGAAGTTCACTCCGTAGGTTCGCCAAGTCCATTTTACCCAGGGAGCGCCGTGGCTCAGTGGTGGGGCGCTGAATTGCTGTGCCGAAGGCCCCGTGTTTAAATCCGGCTGTTGCAGATAATTACTTAAATCTTTACTAAGCCAATAAGGAACAATGAACTTTTGAGCATTAATAATGATGTTCGGTTAAACACGCAAAAAGTGATATCCTCCAGATCCGGGTGGAATAGGTTAGCAATCTTTAGATAAATATTTAGAACGTGTAAGGGCGTTAAACCTATTAAGATCAACACAACGAAAACGTGAATGGTATATTTCTTTTTCTTGTTTGAAATCACTGAAATAAATCAGGGATTGTTTAGGCCCTAAAGATTGCTAATAGTTCACTAGTTAAAGAAACAAACCTATATCACTACAACCCATGAAGGGTCTAGGGTTCAATACGTGACAGAGACTATACTGTTTCTAAGACAACGGTTGTGAAGGGAGGTGATTTGTGATCACGCTCAACCATCAGGTTTTCTCTCTGTTAAGGGTACCCACTTTATAGAGGCTGGGTAAGCCCCAGGCTAGTCTCCAGATCCCACAGTAATAATTCCTAGCTGTTAACAGATTAAATAAATTATCTCCCACAACCGGAATTTCGTCCTAACACTGTGCTACCCAGCTCAGAAAAGCTACATTTTAAATAAATAATACATGATATCAATACATTTAAACTGGCTTGGTACTGGAATGGTAGAAGTGTATTGGGTATTAAAAAAATAAACAATACTACATTATTAACGTTTTTAGACCAATATTTACAAATTAAAAAAAATAATTTAAATATTCACCAGATAAAACGTGGCCCATAGGAATCGCGTGGCTTTGGACCGTGGTTTACTAGGTATATATGGCATTGGCTGTGTGCACATCATTAAGCAGTTATTAAAGAATTTAAAATAATAATTAATGGCTACTAACGTTAATCGCTTTACTTAAATAATAATTATTATATTGTTCTCTCGTTATTAAGTAATTTTAAAGAAACATTGTTTTATTATAAATAAAATTTCTATTTTTATACCATAAGTCATAAGTTTTGTAACTATAATACATTAATTCCTTAATTAATATAAATACCATAAATAATAAAAAAATGAAATATTGACTGTTGGGGGGGCACCACAGTATTTTATCGACTCTATATTTTAAAAAAATATTTCATTTATCAGTAAGTGATTATCTGAGTAACTTAGCTCTTCTTTTAAAATTTATTATTAATTTTTTAAACCAATACTTTTGTAGTATTAGTAGACATTAAACATTCTACAAGTAGTTAAATATCTAAACACTTATTAGGACATTAAATCGAAAACATTTGTTATTACATAAAAGAGTAACGCAATTTTTAGTAAGAAACAACTTACACTAATTTTTCTTTGGAAATTTCCTTATGTGTAAGGGCCTGTGAATTTTGAAAGAGAAACTATTTTTAAAGAATATTTAATTTTTATTTAATAATTGATAAACATGGACCTTATATTCAACATTTATGATTTGACATCAACTAAGAAAAACAGTTTGTTACCAGGGTTAGTATTCACAGCAGTATCAAATATCATAATGTTAGTTTATGGATTTAATACATGCTTTCGAGAAATTGAATGGAAAATGATTTAATCACTAATATCAAACAAAATAAATGTATAGCTCGAAAAAATTATTTAATTTTTTTTTTTAAATAGCAATAAAAATATGTCAATTATAATTTTGTTTAAGTTACATACATATAAATACTTGGCAGGAGTCAATAAAATAATTATATTATAAACTTTATGATAGTGTTTTTTTTTTGTATGCTAGTTTTATTATAATTATTTAAAGTACGCTTTCATAATTATAAAACAATCATATGAGAACTAAGTACCGACGACTATCAAAAATGAGTTAGTGGCATAATGACTTAATTTTAAAACTAATGCTTGTCTGCCAAATACATATATCGATACTGGTCAAATACATAATCGATATGCCTTTTTTCGTTTTTGCATTTTACTCGTAGTTCAATACAGCAGTGACTATAGTGCATGCACTACCTTCACGGATCATGGATGCTTTCTCAAATATAGCAATTTATCCAAAAGTATACGTTATATGTTACATTACAATAAATACGTTAATACCAACAAGTGATAGTAAAATATATGTATAAACTTAATTTTCGTAAGAAATATTGTTATTGTTTTACCTTCCTATTGTTTACATATCTCAACTAACACCATGCCGGAGTGCGGTCTAATACCGAAGCCATGCAACTGTCGGAGGACTAAAGAGGACAGAATGCCTAAGGTGTAATTAAACCCTAATTATTTATAGCCCCGCGATCTATTACCTATCTATACCCTGGCTACTTCTGCCAGGGAGATCAATAGCTAGCCAGGACTCCACTTACCAAGGATCGACCCCAGATCTTCTGGGAGAGGTCGGTGAGGAACTTGGTCTTGCTCGGATTCCGGATGTCGCTGGGCTTGAAGCCCCTGCTGATGACCACTTCGCTGCGGCTCCTCTGGATCCCGCTGGAGGAGATCCAGCCCTGGCTGATGGTGGTCGAACTCTTGCTGGGCGCCAGAAAGGACATCCTCTAACCCGCGGCCCCCTCGGGGGATCACTACCGCCGGAGTTGGCCCTCGACCAAGAGTCCGCCCCAGAATAGCACTCCTGCCCCCTCCCACTCCTGTCTAGCCTCGCCATCCTATTGTTCCTGCTAATGGCCCTTGTCGGCTAACCTGAGGTAGTTAGCGGACCCATCATGGTGACAAGGAGCTCCGATGTTAGGAATTTTGCCTCGCTTCAGGATACAGTAATATTTTTCTTAAGGATGAAACTAGGACATTATAGAATTCGATTTATCATTCGGCTGAATCATAGTAGAAAGAATAACACATAGGCTGAGAAATTTTAAGACCACAAATAATACTCAACCGAAATCTCATATTTTCACATCCAAATCGATCCGTTTTACGATTGAATATGATCTATGCGTTCATACTTAAAATGCCCAGGTATTTTAAGTACCATTTAAAGGGGCGGATTAGCACAGCGGATAGAGCATTGTGTTATCGAAGATCCCAGGTTCAAATCCGGCAATGGCAGATACAAATTATTTAATGAGTTAACAGCCGTGGTTGAACCCTGGAGGATCTGACGACCCTCCTAGTGGTAGCCCATCCTCTTTAAAGTGGGTAGCTTTAATTGGGAAAAAAGTGCGTGATTTCGAACTAATCACCTACATGAACTACTGTTGTCCTTGAAACAGTACAGTCTCTAACATGTACTAAACCCATGAACATTCACGGCTTGTAGTGGTACAGTTTTTTTTTTAAGTACCATTTCAGAAGTTATCCATTTATACATATATAAATATCAGTATCATCGTTGGTTAGGTATTGTGGTGTACATGTGCATCGAGTCATTATTCAGAAAATTAAAACATATTTTCAATCCATTGTTTCTCGAATATGGCTCTAGAGATTAAGATAAAAATTGCATAAACTCTTCTACTTAAAGCCTTTTGACTACCCATGCGTGTAGTATATCCCTGAGAAGAAGCTTAAAAGAAAATTATGAGGAAAATAAAATTTTGTTTCGAATTACAAAATTCGAAAAGCTATATGTAAATTATCTTGTCCAATTCGTTTTATATTGACTTTTTAAAGGAAAATAAAGAAATATATATATATATATATATATGTATATATAAATCAGATAATTAGAAAAAACATAGAACAAACTCAACTCACTATCCATGTTTTTACACTCCTACTTTATGAAAGCGCTGCAGTAGGCTTAAATTCTTTTTATGTACGGTTTCGAATGGATCTAAGAGTTTGCCCTTCGTCGATATCGGTTTTATTTTTGGGAGTTGTTTGGGGAAGGGTGATTCAATATCAAAGTTAGTAAGGGGGTTAAACAACAACAAAAAAATGGTCTTACGGATTATTAATTTTTTTTAAGTTTAAATTTGCTCTTTCAAATTCGTAGGTAATAAAAACGTTGTGTAAGTACAGACTAAGTTTTAATTCAAAACAGAGCCTTGATCTTACCTAAACAATAATTCAGGTAGAACTTACACACTAATTCAGGTAGCGTTATTTTGTTGAGATACATCTTACACAACAGATCATTGTGATTCTTGTTTTCGGATGAATACTATAACAACTCGAAATAGGAATTTAAAACAATAAACAGCTCTTGGAATAATCTATACCAGTAATACATAACAAACACCTCATTAAATAAAAACAAACAAACCAGATACCTAATTTCGGACATTTAATAGATCCACTTAATATAATAATTAAAAATAAAAAGTTCACTTACATTGTAAACGGAACCAACAAAGCGAATGCAAGATAAAAATTCGGAATAATATAAGATTATTATTAGAATATTACAAAGGTTTAACAGTTAGGGGTCATGTTATTCATGCATACTGGAAGTATTCCCAAAAGGTTCGTTAGGTAGCATTAGTATTTTTAACGCCCCCTAAAACAGAAGCGTGTTTTGTTGTCGTGGGAAGGCTCATTGCATATTCCAAAGAAGTACTTGCACTTGGCTTTTATATCTGACCTCTTTGGCACAAAGCAATTCAATACCCGGAACTATTCTTCATACCGAATCGGATGGCCTAACTCCAGCTGTGTTTTGTGATGTAAATATATAAGTATTTATTTAACCTTATCTGAGTTTATTTAAACAAAACAAAAAACAAAAATTTCAAGATAAATAAAATAAAAACTGAGTATACGATTCTTTTTATTATCAAAGAATGAGTAAAATGTCATTTGAGCTTCACTAGTCAGTTACTTGTTCCTCTGGAATCTGCAGGCCTTCCTTGGTCCCACACAGCCTTTGCAAAGTGGGTCCGTAATTTGGGTGAAAGAGCAGGCGGCTGAGTGTGACAACTTGGCCGATAATTGGGTTAAGGAATACAGCCTCTACCATGTACAGCACTCATACAATTAGTTAAACAATTAATTTTAGTTACAGTAATTAATTTTTGAACTGTTAATTTTTTCTGAGCTGGCCTCTAGGCCATTGTCTTTTTAGTCTTTTCATAGGAAGTCCAGGTAAAGAGGATAGGAATGAGAGGATTTTGGTGATGTATTGGACAAGTGGAATGCCAGTTTAGTAGTTCTAACTACTACCCCTTCACAACACTCATAAGGGGTCAGAGGATCTGTTGTAAATGATTTGTATTTGTGAATATAACAAAACATTAAACCGATGGTCTCTAAACAAATGGTAACAATACGAATGGACAGATCATTTCAATATGACCCAAATAAAATCTGCTACTAACAAGTGCTGGTTTACTATCTTGTGTCCATTTAATTGATTGTTTCTTTTCAAAAAGTAACCGTAATTAACAAGGTCCCGAAATCATCATGAATAAAATTGTTGGCCTCAATCTTACTAACCAACGATTTGGTTTATTTGTTTTGTTGAACATAACTTTATAATGGTATGGCTAATTGGATGATGCTACAGTGGGAGTCTTAAATTTTGCCTATTCAGGTGCAATTAGGATAGGGATCTTTAATATGTACCTGGCATCAAATATTCTCGGAACCGCCAGTTCCATCACATCTGAAAGAAGGAACAGGTGGTTATGTTAACCACTACAACCCAGGTGATTTGGTAAAATAGAAAATTAAAGCCATGTCTCGTTATTACATTGATTTAAATATTTTTTCTTTCCTTTCTATGAAAATAATTCCGTTACAATGCTCTCTCCAAAGTCTCCTTATATTACTTAAATTCAAATTTCATCTTATAGAGGTGATACTCAAATAGGTCTTTTTCAATCCATACAAATAAATCTCAGTAATACAGTGTTAACATTTTTGTTATAACACAAATACATAGAGTGAATTAGTATTTCTGATGAAAAATAATAACGAAACATCAGAAAACGAAAATGAATAAAAATTTGAATTAAAAAGAAAATAAATAAATGGTAACTAAAAAAAAACAACTATAAGAAGCTATTTCTTATTTATAATAAAATATAGATAATCCTACAGAAAAATATTTCTTGATCCAAGTGTTTTAATAGTTTTTTAGAGTATATTAAGGATAGAGGAATATTTTAATTGTTATTTTAAAGAAAAATATCTTTTTTAATTTCTTATTTGGGGTTTAGCGCCCTTACCAACTCCAATCAATAGCATGTTAACCTACAGATTACTAATCTATCCAAGCCAAAGTGGAAAGGTTGTGATTCATTATGAATAACTTAGAAATCATTTTAATGTTAAATGTCTTTATGGAAAGCTGATATCAACATACTGAATGAACTCAATTTTTTGGACAGCTGTTTGACTGACAATCATCCTTCCCATTAATTTTAAAATACTCTATCATTAGTTATATCTATTTATATCCTTATTTATTTATAGTCCTCTATATATGTTTGTAGATGTCACATAAAAATGATTGAAGATGAGAAAGATATATTTAGAATAATTGGCAATTATAAAATCAAAGACATTTTTTTATTTTATTGACAAAAATATTGAAGAAAAATCAACTATTGAAGTGAATATTTTCAAAATTTGTTCTGGCTTAGGGAATTTTTCAATTAAAGACAATGAACGTATTAATTTTTCTATCACTTTTGAAATGAAACTTTAGTTTAAAGTTTTGCGAATCCATTCTTATATCAGAGAATAATATATTTTTATTCTCTCTATTATGTTACTTTCTGCAAAATAAACATTTGGCATAAGTTATATGTTTCCTGTCTAAGAGAAAATTTAGACTTTAATCTTACATATACAAAAACTTAGAACTGAACTTAAAACTCCAGATCAGATAGGTTAGTAATATTTTCTCATTGGAATATATTAGGGTGTTCATCAAATACTAGCAGCTTGCAGGGCCATGAATACTCATTTATATTTTTTCGTTATGTATACTATATGCTTACTTTTATATTTTGTTATGCATAATAACCATTTATTTATTAATTCATAAATAATTTGTATCATGTAATGTCATTAGTCCATTTTTTAAAACTTTTGGGAAAACTGGCTGTAATTGAAGCATTTATAGCATTACATTAATTTTTCTTTTAACAAGAACAGGAGGCTGGTTTCAGAATCTTATTTTAGTTTCCTGGAGTCTATTTTTTTTTCTATAGAACAATATTTTTCAACACATCTGTGGCATAGCACAGTTACACTTACAAATCGCTGAATTACAGACGTAGTAATGCATTTTTGATAGATAACAATTGACCCTAGAGAGATTTAGGGATTGTCATTTTTAATTTGAATTCCTCTATAAACCATTCTTCACATAATTATGGGGGAGAAAGTCCTAAACATTTAATCATCTAATTATTCTCAAGAAAATCACAGCGGCTCAGTCAAGTGCACCTTGTGGCAGAGCGTTGTTGAGCATTATCTCATAGCATGAATAGATATGAAAGACCTTCTGTACTAAAACTAGAGAAATCTCAATTTCGATAAATATGTAACAGGTAATTTTTTAGCTTGAACACACAAAAAAAAAAATACTCAGAAGAGCTTTTTATGATTTTGTTTGTAATAATTTTATACTCAACCTAATTACTTTTTAAAAATGAAATTTGGTATTCAGGACAAAAACGGTTCACATTGAATTAAAAGAATAACAACCATATTTTTGATTGGAAGAGAAAAGATTTAAAAATAATCACCATCAAAATAAAAATAAATTAAAAACAACCATAGTTTGAA
Source organism: Troilus luridus (assembly GCA_964056705.1). Lineage (NCBI taxonomy): Eukaryota > Metazoa > Arthropoda > Insecta > Hemiptera > Pentatomidae > Troilus > Troilus luridus. The sequence goes on along the minus strand of OZ057417.1, from coordinate 55,025,603 downwards.
CCAATCTTTGATTAACAGATTTAAGTACTAAAAATGTATTAATTGTTTGAATGAAAATTTAAAATATATCTTTAACAATAAGAAACTAGGCAATTTTAATTTTTCTCAGTTTTGTTTCACAAACTACTTTAGCTATTTTTGTGTTATAGTGTTTGAGGCTTCGTTTTGTTTGGCCAATAATGTTGTAGTGTTTTTATTACTAATTTGTTTCAATTAAAATTTATAAAATAGCAAGACAAGAAATAAAAAAAAAAAAATGTAACTTGATCAGTCTTTATAAATAACAATTCCATTCTTGTTAGGGTTATTTTCACTGTTCACAGGACAAAGGTCAGACATATCAAATGTCAATTGCAACTCCAGCCATATTAAAAGCCGCCTTGATCTTAAAGATAAATTTAGAATGACATTTGATTGCATTTATTCAACTATTTTCTGCCTAAAACTTACAACTTATTTATTTTTGTTTTTAGTAATGAAGAATTGATTTATTCAAAAATATCTCAGCAATAAGCGATCAAAAGATGGCAATCACAAGTTATGACATAATCAAAGATTATCGCTGTGCATAACATAGCCTGTTTGTAACTAAATTGAATTTTATTATTGAAATTCTAAACATATAATACAACAGATACTGAAAGAACTGACAAATTAACACTGTATTGTTTAGTGATCAAAGAAAGCAGTAAGACTGTAATAAAAAAAATATATCTGCGATATCACTACCTATGTTTTCCAAAAGTAATTTGTATGAATAATAATGAATACTGTCATAAAAAATATTTGTTTCAATAAATGTTTCAAAAACAAGTATTAATTGTTTTAGTGGTAATAATTTTTTGCCTGTTTATATTGTCACTATAGTGTACAATGACCACTAAAATAAATTGTATTTTTAATAAATAGAGAAAATTAAAGGACCATCAGTCAACAATTACTAAAATCAAAGAAATTTAAGAGACAATTAAGTTAAGGCTGAAGTTAGAAAATTACTTAATCCAGGTGTCTGTTTTCCAAAAATTCAAAACTTAAAATTATTTATTAGATCATAGGAAATACAAGGTTTCCTATGGTCTAATAAATGAGCAAAATGTGACCAATTCCTTAAAAAAAAAAAAAATTACTCAAAGTCTTAAAAAATGAAGTAGTGCGCATAGAATGTCCGACCAATGCATACATTTACATAGAATATGTCTGAACATTCAGTGAATAAGTGGTTAAGTCGAAATTTGTCTAGTTACAGTTAACTGTACTGAGGGAAGCAGAATCATTTCATTCTCGTAATTTTTGGCTTGAAATGGAGTTGTAATATAAGGAATAACTCCTTCTCTAGCCAAAGCCTGATTTAGTCCTTTCGGTCACTACAAAAATAACACTATTAAGTTTTCTTAAGTCAAGAAACTAATTTGGATGAAAATTTGACTAAACCAATTATTCACCGGGACTGTAGATACATGACCTGAAGCAAGCTGAATGAATTTGAAAAATGGAGAGTTTTAGTACAAAACCAATTAATATGCTTAAAGTGTTAACTTCCCAGTTAACAGTTGAAATGACCACGTAAAGTTTTACTTAATATCAAAGGAATTCCTAAAAGGATGATCCGTCCAGAACTAATGAGTTTAAAGTTGAAAATAAAACAGATCAAATAATTTGTTAAATAATAATAAATTAATATAAAAACTCACTGTATTTACTGCCTCGCTGTCATCACCATTCAAAGCTGAATTAGCTGCAGCGAGTGATTGATTTAGCTCGTTTGCAATCTGAAAGAAAATACATTAAAACATGAGGTTGTTATTCTTCGGATATATATATATGTCAATGTTATATCTAGTACTAATTCAGTAATAAATTTTTTTATTTTAATTACAGTTTATTCTTAATATTTTTTAAACTAAATTTTATAAGATCCAGGGAGTTTTTCAATGTTATTTCTTTATTTAGCAGATACTATTTCCAGTTTAAAAGTAATCAATTTATAATGAAAATTGGATGTTCCTACTTACTAGATAAGTCGTGGACAAAGACTGAAGTAGTGATAAGAGCTAAGAGTGAATAAGATTACCTTTAGACTCTGCCAAAGATGCGCGAGGTTGGCTGGTAAGGAATGTGGTCTCTTGCCAACATCTCCTCTACTAAGGAGACCAAGCAGAGATGCAGCGCTTGATTCTCTCTGTAATAAAATAAAATAAAAATATGTAAAGTTTTAATATAATTGTTTAATCACATTATAAGATAAATATAATATTTTTACTCTAAAAAAAAAAAAAATGCAGTTTTAGACCTATGATCTTTTTTTCATTTGAGAGCCAATAATATGTTTTTTAAATCAACAGCAATAAAATGATTGTGCCACTTTTATTAATTAAAATCATGCCATTTTACTATAGCAATATCCATCTTTATATCAAAAAATTACATAACAGAGTTTATTAAATGCAGAAAGAAATATTAAAATGATAAAAAAAAAAAATTATTTCAAATCCAAACATAGCTTCTAATTTCATATATATATATAAATACGTTACAACATGCATTTATTTTATAAAACATTATAACAAAATAATGAAATAATTTGTATTATTTCAAATCCAAACTTAGTAACTCATTTAATATATTTATTTTACTGAGAGAAACATTCCAAATCCAAATCACATGAAGCCTATAATTCTTTTATATAGATTAATCTCATTCGTAATTTTGTATGAATTATTATTTTATTTTTTTCTTCTTGAATGATAATAGTTGACCTACTTTCACTTATTTAAAAAAAAATTTGAATCTATTTATATAGAAATTTACAACTGTATTAAATAATACAACAAGTAAACCAAATAATGATATCTAATGGCAAGTAAGGAAAGGGTAGAGAAACTATCCACTGGTAATGCTTAAATAACAGATTTAATGGCGAAAGTTCCACGGGTTTTCGCTTCTAGTTATGTTACAACAAGTTTTGACTTTTCATTGATTTCCTTTTTAAATGTTTTTGAAAATAAAAACAATCATGAGCTTTAATAGGGAGTTTTATGGGAAATGTGTATATTTCGGTAATCATTTCATCAAGAAACAAACATTTCAAAGTATGGATGAAGAAATGTTTGTTAAAACATTTATTTCATCATGAAATGATTATCGAAATGTATACATTTCTCATAATTACACTCTTTTTTTTTCCTCACTAAAACTCACAATTACTTTTATTTTTGAGAATTTTAAAAAGGAAAAGAATGAAAAATTATTACATGTTTGTGACACAAATCAAAGTGACAACCCGCGGAACTTACACCAATAATACAACAAGTAATTATTATGAGTGATATAAAAATCATTCATTCAGTTATTTCAGTTCCCTCGATACAATTAACTTGTTTTGGACAAAATTTGAGTTAACCTCTTAATCACCTGAATCAATCTAACATTAACAGAAAGTTCAATGGTAAATTAAAAATAAAATTATCTAAATTTGGATGGTGTACTATGGTTTTCTTATTTCTCCTTATAAATTAACTGAGTGGGCAGATATGTTGCATTTGCTATTAATACCTGATTAGTTTTCTGAAAAAGAAAAAAAAATTGATCCCACTTACGTGTTGGTCTTCTAAAGATGTAGTTGAAGTCTGCCGGTCAACTTTGTAGTATGTTTGTTTTTGAAATGAGGTTTCATTATCCTTAAAAAGATAAGAAAAACAATACTAAAATTTTTAACTTTCTACAAAAAATGACTATTTGATAACATGAACTATACCTCAGTAATTTCCTCATTTTTTTCCAAAATGGGTAACTCTTCTGTTGAATATGCCTCGGATTCTTCTTTATCTTGTTCTTTGGAACATTCTTCTTTTCCATTTATATTTTCTTCTATTTCAGAAATAATTTCCTGTAGGGTTAATTTAAGTTCCTCTTGTTTAATTTCTCCGGAACCTTCTATATCTTCCCTCATCGCAGAGTCTTTAACATCTGATGACTGTCAATTACGTTATTAAATAATGTTTAATAAATTGATATTTAACTTCTCTATTTGTTTTAAATATCTCAGACACACAAAATATATTCATTAATTTTTAATGCCATATTTCATATTTCCAAAGTACTTATACTGCAAACACATATTATTTTATAAATGAAAAAATTCTTTCAGGAAGCGTGAATGATTTTAAAGCTCCACCTCTAGCTGTATACCTGTCAGATGACTAGACCAAGACCATCTCGATAAAGAATTTTAAAGGAATAGTAAAGTTACATATTTAAAAAAAGTTTTAAAATTAGCTTGGGTTGACAGAATCAAATTCTTGTATATCATTGAAGAAGCAAACTTCTTTACCAATAGAAATATATTTCACTATTTTTTTTTAGAAATTTTCATAAAACAACTGATTTTATTTAATAATTATTATTTATTTTAAAATCAAAACCTTTTACTGTCTAATTAATAATTGAAGGTAACTAAATTATACTCAATTTATAGAATAGTGATTCCAAAATATATTGAATAAATATTGATTTGGGTATCTGTTTTGCAGGTAGTCGCTTTGAGGTGAGTTACAAGTTTTAACTTTTCATTTTTAATATTTTTCAAAAATTCAAGTTAGTATGGCAATGAGTAAGTAATTACGGGTAATGAGTAGATTTCTGTAATCATTTCATCAAGAAATAAAACTTTCAACTAACATTTTGAAGTATAGATGATATATGTTTGTTGAAACGTTCATTTCTAGATGAAATGAATACTGAAGTATACCCATAATTTCGCATAATTACATTCTCTTTTGCATCGTAATGATCATGACAACTTATTTTTGGAAAATATTAAAAATGAAACTAATGAAAAGTTAAAACTTGTAACTCAACTAGAAGCAACAACTTGCAGAATAATTAGTTTGCATACTTATAATATTAAAACCGAAAAAAATCATTGCTTCCTTGGAACCATTATGTACCGATCCGGATGAAATTATTGATTGATAATGTTAAACAATAAAAATACTTGATCTACTAAGAATTTGTCTTCATGAAATAAGAAACTTATTTAACTAATAAGTTATATACCTTTTTCTGATAACTTCATATATTCATCTCAAAAATATAATTTGAGATGTAATAACCCAATAAATGTAGATTATCTTTGTATTCACATTAAACAAACATAAACAACTTACTACTATGCTATTCATTGATTACAAATATAATTTCGTAATTACAATTATAATTGAAAAGATACTCATATTAAAAATGTAGAGGGCCACTCCATGAATAAAATATTGGCGGGCTGCAGGCTGTTCATACTCAGAATAACGTACTTAATACGATTTTTACTTTATAACACTCAGAATTGGTCAAGAATCTCATTTCTTTAAAAAATCTGTTATTTTAATTTTAAATAAAATAAACAATCAATTTTTCGACCTTTATAAATTTATTTTTTATTTCAATCATTTTTGTGTTTTCTCCCCCACCTCCCCTCCCATTGTTTTACATTTAGCAATTGAATCTATGTGGAAGAACTTTATGGTTGAATGGTGGAAAAGCCATCTTTATACTAAATGATGTCAACATTTATTTTGAACTGAAGAATATTCTTTAAAACATATATATTTCTGGGTTAACAACTATTAATCAAAGTTGATGAGAAATAGTTGGATTTGAAAATTCTTTGATATCTACATGCAACCTTAGGTAAATAATAATCCCTGTGTAAACGCTGCTTAAGTAGTAAGACATTGCATGAAGCCCTCAAATGTAACAATGTAGAAGGTAATACAAGTATTCAAGGTGCCACGTAAACGATAGCTTAGCATTTGATCGGACTGGTTGCTATGCAAGTTCCAACTCAGATCCGTATGAGGGTATAACTTAGGCAATCTAGGACAAAAAATGTTTATGATGGAATAATTTGTAATTTTTTTCTTTTAACTATCAAGGTAACCAAAATCATTTACCAAATGTATGGGTGCCTGCAACAAATTTTCGAATTACTGGATTACTCAGGGCCGGCTTTACCTTATGTGCAGGGTGTGCAGGGCACAAGGGCGCCCCTTGCGAAAACTCCAGTGAGGCTGTTTTATTTTCGCTATTTCATTTCATGTTGATCCCATAGCAAAATTTGTTTTGTTTCATGGGTACATTCACCTCCTTAGGGGATTGGCCGTTTTTTGTAACACCTTGTATAACTGTAAGTATTCAATTTTAATCGCGTCCTTACTAGACGGCGCATAGTTCACGATTGCACACGGCGCGACATGGGATAGGCCCCGGGATTACTGGTGTTTATTATTAATCTGTATGGTGTATATTTTACAAATTTGATAAAACATAAACTTGCCTAAGCATACTCAATCCGATTTTGTGGATTCAACAACTGCTAACATAGTGAGAAATGTCATTAAATGACATATTTTCATTGTTATATTTTTTTAGCTCATTGAATACAAAAAGTCATTAAATTTCAACTCTTGTTATGATGTTCATTTAGTGTTGTTATGAATTATTACTAGAAGAACCTCACTAGTCCAACCTAGATGGGTCAGGGGATAGTGAAAGAAAAAATGGGGAGATTAATCAGAAATGGAAAAAATCATGGTTTATTTATTTAAATTATATAACTAACCCTTTTATTTAAGGCTGGTTATGAGGGAGGACCCATGATTATGAGGTGTAGATTAGTTTTGGTAAAGCTCCAGAAAACTTAGTACTGGCCATGGAAAGGCGGGTTTCTGAAAAAAATATGTATTATCTTGATTTACCTAGAACAGGGCAATATCCTGTAAAATAATTTATACTTCCTTTTTCATCAGTAAACATAAAGGAGCCATGCAAGCAACCTCTTACACATCTGTCAACTATTAATTTATATATGAGCACTATTTTTATGTCCAGTGGCTCAACATCGCATTTAACACAATTACAAAAACCGTTATTATGATCAAACACATTTTTTTTAAAAGTAATAATTGCTAAAGTTGTCTATCTCAAAGAGGACACTTCTACTTATGGAGGTGGATATCCCATATAGCTTCCCTACCATACACAAATTTCAAGAACGGTACGGACTCCAATCCCTTCCAAAAATTTGTTCAAATTTAATGTGCTTAATTGTCAAGCTTTGTGAGGATGAGAGAACTTGTCCAGTTCTTTCTATTTTATCCCTACACTTACTTATTTAATTGCTTCTTGTCCAAATTGCTGAAAATTACACTTAAAAGAAGAGAAGTTTCCTTCATTCCTTTTGAAGACCATTCAGGACTTGTCTCGGGTTTTATGAAATTTCTTGTTTCTTATCATTTTATGGTATGAATTTACGGTTTCCTTTTAAAATCAGAATACCACTTACTACCTGGGGCTATTAATTTTTGACATTGCTTTTTTTATGTATATGCATTTATTATTCAGCAATTACTAGCACTTATTAAATAGAATATTCTTGTTTTTATTTGTAGTTTACAGTTTGTTCAGACAGTAGAAAATTTTGTTATTATTAAATTATTTGAAGCATACACTTCCTCAAATTAAAAAAAACAGACCATGAGAAAACCCCCCTAAATCTAGGATCTTCTTCAATCATAGTACTTGGATGAAATTAACCCATATATGGTCAAGTATGATTGATTATGCATGCATGAATGTGTGTGGGTAATTTTCGATGAGGGATTGGCCAGTTTGTGAAAGAATAAAAATATGGCATATAATGATCATATACCAAGTTATCAGAATTCTCTCATTGTTGGGTTGAATGCTTTTTTCAATGTGTACCAGAAAATGGATTTTCAATCAGTTCAAGGATGATTTGTTATGTTGTTCTTGGATAGGACCTAAGTAAATATTACTTACTTCATATACACCAATTGTTAATTTCATAATAAGCATTTTAACATAATAAATAACAACAATAATAATAATAAAATAAAATAAAATGAAGACAAGGAAAAAAACAAGCTTCAAAATGTTTTAGTATATTAGTTATAATTTGAAGAGAAAAAAAAAAATCAATCATTTTTATAAATAGGAATGCTTTTCAAAAACAGTTTGAAGCTTAATAAATAAAAGGAGACAAATGATTTTAAAAATATTTATTCACATGTGAATGAAGTACATGCAAGAGTTTGAACATTCCTATGTATAAAAATGTTCCAACACTCCACAATTTGAGTAAGTACAGCACTCGAATATTATAATTAAAGCATCTCAAAACATTATTGAAATTTTCAGATTATTTCATATAAAAGAAAACACTAAAATCATTGCTAATAACTATATTGAATTTTAGAGTTGGTTCATTGATAAATAGTTGAAATTTTAAGTTGACTTAACAGTAGTATACACTAGGGACGAAACATACACTTACTATCGTTAGTAATACAAAATAATTGTGGTCCTTACACATTGGTCCATCTTATAAGTAATTTTTAATACATTACCAATAAATTATGTAACGAACTACCCTAATGTTGGAACATGATATACGAAATACAAAGAAATTAAAAACAATTTTAAAAATAATTATGAAAAAATGGTAATGTAACAATGAAATAATATTATCTATACCCTACAGCTTAATACTTAAAAAAGAAATAAAGTTGCTTATAAGATAAATACAAATGATATGTTTCCAAAGGAAAGACTACACAAATACAACAGCATATTGTCTTTTTTAAAATATCAAGATTTTTTGGAATATAATTTTTATTTTTTTTATTTCTAATAGGTTAGTAGGCATGTAGAATTTTTATACGTATTTTTTATTTAATGCAAAATCATTGATATATAGTTAAAAGATATGAACAAAAACTACAATTCTATAACAGTGAAAACAGCTTGATACAAGAAGCGTTCAAGACATGCATGTACAGAAAATTATTGCTAGACAATGTCAGATAAAGCAAAAAAAGAAAATAATTTATTCGATAGAAAGGTTTGATGAAGTAGTTGACGAAAATGATTTGCTGGTAGAAGACTGTTTGACGACGCTACTTGTCACACGAGTAGAGGATACTTGACTCACCGACTGTGAAATCATCCTAGAGCATTCCTCCGCTTCCTTACTGGATGACTTCTGTATTACATGAGCGTTTCCTACATCTTTTTCAAACTGTAATCAGTTAAAGAAATATATTTTTTATTATCTTACACTGCAAATAGAAGTAATACTTTTAATTTTTTAAAGATTTACAATGCAATTATGGAACACAAAATGACCAGGCTTCTTATTTACAACTGGTCCAACCTACCTAAAAGTAGTTATTGATCGAAAATATAGTCAGTTCAGAAGATTAGTTTAAAAATTATTCTCGGTACTGGTGTATTAGCCAGTCTGCATGAAACCTACCTTCTTATTTCGTGTAAACTCTTCTTATCACTCAACTCATTTGAGTTATTTATGTGTGCTTTATTATAAAGTTTTTTTAGTGTTTTTGTCATGTTAATTTCGTTTATTATTTATTTAAATTTGTGTATTGTTTATTAAGTATAATTTTGTGATTTTGTATCATTCCTTTTGTTATTGCTTATTTAAAATGGACAGAAAATTTGGGAATAGCCGTCTTTAAAAGAAGAAGCTATGAAATACTTCCAGAAGTTCACAGTAATTCCAAAGACGAAATTATATGAACATCAAATGGATTTTGACAAGGATAGAAATTGGAGATGTATTCATTGAAAGTGTAGGGAAAATTTATAAGAAGAGGACCAGGGCTAGAGGAGTATAGAATTAGCATTTAATTATTAAATTATGTATATATCAATTTCCATTAATATGAATAAGAAGGTAGTTATCAAGTATCAGAATTATCAGTGTTCAGGTTATAAACAATGGTGTATAACAGTCTGTGCAGACCAACTAATACACAGATGCCTTATTCTCTATAAAGGTGCCTGGAGGTAAAGGACACCATGTCCACGAAATAGGTAATATTTTAGGAAAATTGTCATCAATAAATATTATAATAAACACTTCTAATTAGTTATCATCACTAATAACAATTTAAACAATTTTCTTTAATCAGTTTCTATAAATAACAAAAAATTTTAATTGTTCAAAGTTTAGGAAAATTGGCTCTCATGAACAAATATAATACAAAAATGTGACAGGTGTCTTTTACCTCTGGGGTAAAGATATGTTTAATCATTTAACGTCACTTTCAACTTTAACGAATACTAAATTTTGCTATCGAGGCATTATAAGGATAGGGATCCTTACCGATTTTTTTTTTTTTTTGAGATTTTAATTTAATTTAATTTTAAATTATATACATACATTTTATACATTGGTGGGATAATCCCTTACAATGAGAATGGTTTTGCATACATGGTAAAAATTTAAAAAACCCAACAGAAAGAAGAAGTATATAGGATTTTATACAAAAGATATACATTTATAAGAGTACATACAAAACATTATTATATACAACATTATTATTATATAATACATTGTTCTTATATATAGCATATAAGAACATTAATTTAAAGAAGAACCTTACCGAGTACCTGACACCTCACAGGCTCAGGACCACCATTTTATGTACTCTTCCAAAGGACATCATAGCCAAGGATGTTTTACAACCTTAAAAATTCCTAAGGGCACCTGAACCCATGACCTTTGGCATTGGCATGCTAACCACTATGCAACAGCTGACCCTAAATTATTCTCTCTAAGCCTTTGAGAGTTTACACAATCACAAACAAAGAAGAAATCATTTTTTTTTTTGAGTTACTGAGAAAAAAAGAGACAAATATTGTAGTTCTTCAGAATCTATATTCAATCAAACCTGACCAGGCTTTTACCTTAATATTTTTAATATAAAACCTAACCTTAGAATACTTTATTTGCTCCTAAACCATTTTCTAAAATAAAGATAAAAATTTTTTGACAATAATTTATTTTATTGAAACCTCAATCTTCTACTTCACTTATGTGTTTAAAATAATGAAATCTATGTGTCTATGGAAATATTCTTGTATTTAGTGGTTTATATTCCAAAGAGAAAAAATGTTTTTCTCAAGCATCTATAATTTTAAGGAATGCAGTAATCACAAAATAATGTAAGAAATAAATCTGGCAGGTGTGTTTATGGTATTAAATGAATTGCTAAATTGTAAGTGAATTTATTAATGCTTTCAAATTCGCTAATTCATTCAAACCCAAGGGCGTATCCAGGATTTTTTTCTAGGGGAGCAAAACGGGCAAAATAATCAACAATACCTTAGAAATAAACTTGTAGTATTTATAGAAAGGTTTCAAATTATTATAATTTACAATTATTAAAATATCAAAAAAATAGTTTTACTCATGTTCTTTCTGTCATTTTATTCATATATTTTAACAACTATGATCAAGTGATTTGCTTATAAGTATGTACTGAAATGGATTATCAACAGTACACTTTAAATCCGCCCTTGTTCAAACCTAGCTTCCCCTTAAATTTCCGATAATCCTCCGAGACATCATCATATAAAATTTATGACATTTCTTTTGTTATTTTCAATCACACCTAACAATGAATGGATATACATAAATATACAAATTAGAATGTCAATATATAAAAACAAATTGGAATGTCAAATTGTATGGTATAAACAAATAGCGAATTCGATCTGGCTGGAAAGATTCAGTTTCAGAGAGTTGTTTGAGCTTGGCAAACGGTCAAGTAGTCTGTTATTCTTGATAGCTTATTTTCGTCCTAGACTTGCTTAATCTGAAGCGTCTCTTTAGTTTATTGTTCCACAATGTGCGGAAGTCTTTTAACAAATAACTTCTGATAAATGACAATTCCTGTTAATTATTAAATATTATCATTGTTAAATTAGTGGCAGAATTAATTGTTAACACTTAAACATCTTAATGAAGGTTGAAAGTTCGATATGTCTTTAGAAGACGTAATTAATGCCCAAGATTATATGTTTTGTTTATTTATTATTTAAGAGTGAAACTTAAATATTTCGTTTCCTTTTTTTTACAGTATTTTGATATTTTAAAGTGAAGGAGACAATAAATATTAAATTATAATTATTTTTATATAAAACAACGTTAATGTTCTTAACCGATTCGATGCATCGATTATCATAACTGATTGATAACCTTAGAGAAGATTTCAGTGTTCGTAAAAATAAGTAGTATTCGTACAGCGACAGATTTAAAATTTTAATACTTTTTGTTATCCCAATCTATCGTGATATTAATAAAAGATAACTACAAAAGCTTATAACAAAATGCGTATTTTGATATTTCAGACATTTAAGGCTACACCTACATTGGATCCGATTCGGTGCGACGTGATTCTATCACATACGATGCTGGGGTGTATACATTATACATATTTTACTTTACATTATAGTAAAATATAAATGTATTAAAAATATTTAATAAATAATCTTAATTTTATAAATTTAAAGAACCAAATGTTATAACTCTTAATATATTTCAGTCATTTGGTTTGCAAGCGACGTCTCATCGTATCACACCGGATCCAATGTAGATGTAGCCTAAGGCGTAGTGAGAAAAAGAATTTCACTTACGGTTTAAAATATAAATTTAAACTATATATTTTAATGCTTAATATCTAGCCAGTGAAATATTATAAATATAGAATCATTTATTTTTCTGGTAATTGTTCCGCAGGTTGACGCTTCGAGTTGGGTTACAACAAGTTTAAACTTTTCTTTCTGTTCCCTTTTAATATTTTTCAAAAATAAAAGCTATCATGGAAAAGAAAATGTAATTGTGGGAAATATGTATATTTCGATTATAATTTCAACTAGAAATGAACGTTTCAACAAACATGCATCATTTATACTTCGAAACGTTTGTTGAAACTTGTATTTCTTGATGAAATGATTGCGGAAATCTACTAATTGTCCATAATTACTTACTCCTTTCCATACTAAAGCTCACGATAACTTGTATTTTTGGAAAATATTAAAAACGAAACGAATAAACAATTAAATTTAGTAACTCAACTCGAAGTGACAACCTGCGGAACAGATATCTGAACATTTCACAATTAAAAATATTATTTTATAAGGAAAAAAAATGGTGCACGTATAGCAACTTTCACTCGATAAAATATTAATTAATATTAAAAAAAATGTATTTATTGAAATTTACAACTGTATACTGAATACATCAAGTGAATATAGTGAAAGATAAATCATGTCCCGAGATAAAGGCAAGTAGAGAAACTACCCAGTAGTTGTATTAAAATAAAAAGTTTAACTTAATAGGTCACGAGCCCATCTTCTTTTCAGACGCCTCGGAGGATTATCAGGATATGAAGAGGTTGCGAGGTTTGAAACTAGTGGGTTTGAGTAGAAATGAAGTTTATCTTGAAAAGATAAATATCGGATTCGGGCCAAATCAGCAACAAACGGGCCATTAAGGTCTATGGATTACTTTGTTCGTAACAAAGTAAAGAGCATTGAGGATTTAACGAAGGGTTTTGGATTGAAGGATTAAATACGAGAGGAATTCGATGGCTTAGTGGAGCCCTAAAGATATTAAATAATGAATTTTAAAAGTTTAAATTCAGTTTCCATCGAAAGTCGGTTGAATTTACATGGAAACTATTAGATTTCATGAAATTATAAACAATATATATAAATATATTATATACAATGAACAATCACTACAGTTTATGTGTTTTTTTTTACCTCTCTATTGCCTCTTCAACGAAATTTAGACATGTCAATATCAAAAACACTAATACAAAGGATAATATTTTCTTCTTTTCTCTTTGGGTTAATCATCAAATTCTTTCACAACTTAATATTTATATTAAACATTTATAAAAATATGAAAATTTAAGATACTTAAAAGGAGTTTTTTCTTCGAAAAAGTATTTTAAAAAACAAATGATTTCTGATAAGTAGATCTATGTACCTATCTTAAATATATATCTATTATGTTATCATTATTTATAAAATAATGATAATATTATAAATTATTATTTATTACCTCTGATGAAGATGAAGAAAGAGAGGAAGATACTTCTTTAATCACGTTTCCATTGTCTTCCACTTTTGAGACCTCCATATTTTTATTTCTGTAAATGATATAAAAAATATATTTTTGAAGATTTAATTAATATATTAATTAATAATAGCATAGTATATAATATTAATATATCGGTATAACTCTTGATTGAACAATTATATAATCAAGACTAGAGCAACGAGTACCTAGAAGCAATAATCCTGGAATACCTAACAATCAAGAGTAATTATTTAACTATGTTGTCAAATAATGTATATAAATACATATGTGCGTCGATTATCCGAACGTTCAATTATCCGAATTGGCTTTGTGGAGAAGACACAAGGAGGCTATGGGGATAAAATAAGTTTGAAGACTATTTTCTCTAAAATTTGATTTCCTAGAACTGTTACTCAGTATTTAATATTATACTTAAAACAATTAAATATCTAGCTATCATGAAAAATAGCTCAAAAATAGAGCAAATATTATAACTCTCTAGGCATCACTACCATAAATCTTGCTAGGTACGTAAATATTTTTATCGATGTTACTTTTTTGAACTACGTGCGTGTATTATTTTTATCTTACGTTCTAAAAAAATTAAAACATTTTTTTATACGTTCGTATTAACTGTTTTTATTGTTGTAATAACACAAATTAACATTCTCCTTTCTTAAATTTAATTTTGGTTCCACTTCTGACCACATTGTTTCGGACAATAGACTCTCAACTGTATATATAGACAGTGAATTTATACTGTGCTGTAGTAAATTAAGATATACATAATAAAAGTCACGTATTTCAAATTTTCCATTCTTTTAATAATTCACAAGAGCCAAATTTCTTTAATTTCCGAAACATTTCATTGTATAGATCTAGCTCATTTATTACGAACGAACTAATTAAAAAAATATCTATTGTATACTATTTTTATTTGCAAGCATTAAACATTTTATTTTACTAAAATTATGTTAATCTTACAGGAATAACAATTATTATTTGCAAAATAATATATCCAGAATCAAGCTGTTTAAACAATATTGAAAAATTACAAACAGTTTACACATCTACCGTTGTTTTGACAGCTGTATTTATTTTTATCGATTCATAGTATACTTTTTTTTTCAAACTTATGCATTCATGAATTCACACCTGTAGTAAATAAACCAATGGACAGAATATTAAGAAAATGATGTGATAGTAATGCAAGTAAATTTTATTATCCGGATCTCTCATTTAGCTTAATTTCTGCAAAATAAGAATTTTTTAAAATGAAATTTAAAAGAAACTATATTAAAATTTCCCACTATTAAGTTAACCGAGCTTATATAATATTTATAGGTGTTGCCTAGCAACGGTTCGAGGGCCTATTTTCTGTTTAGTTTTTTGTCGTCCTCGATCAGTTAAATTATAAATAATTTTTAAAATATGCGATCAAAAAGACACCGTTCCTCACTTCTTTAAGCCACGAAATATTGCTCTGTTTTTTAATTTAAATTGACAATTGAAATCGGCAGAATAAAATAGTTAAGCTTATCTTGTGTTATCACTGACTGCACCCCTGACTAATTCAATCCATCATTAGAATTATCCAGGCAACCATTTTCCACCAACTTAAATAGAAATAATGGGATGCATCAATTTAAAAAAAACAAAAAAACTACGTCTTATTCCAATATTTCGAATTTAGGACTGTCATTTCAATAAAGAGATTACAACGAAATAAGATTAAGACATTTATCTTATAAACTATTTTTTTAATTTATAAAACAATTATTTTTTATTTATATTTTATTGAGTTATTACAATCTGCCACTTGTGGGCAATAAATAATAGTGCTAAGTAGCTATACAATCATTCCATAAAAACAAAACAAAAATAACATAAATAAAATAAATAAATATAATAAAAATATAAGCGTGCGGTAATAAAAAAAAATGATAATAAAAATAAAATATACAAAATACTTCAGTGGTATCTTCTGGTTTAGACCGTGTCGCTAACTTTTTCGACAACGTTTCGCCAGACATGCTCCTGACTTCTTCAGGGTAGAAAAGAGAATATATCTTTATAAACGTTTCTCTTTACTGCCCTGAAGAAGTCAGCAGCATGTCTGGCGATAAAGTTAGCGACACGGTCTAAACCAGAAGATACCACTGAAGTATTTTGTATAAATAGTTGCCGTGAAACCTAAAAAATAATTACAAAACAAATCTATTATAAAAAAAAGTAATTGTTCAGCTGGTTGTAGCTTCTAGTTGATACAAGTTTTAACTGTTTATTAGTTTCATTTTTAATATTTTTTAAAAATACAAGAATGTAATTATGGGTAAAAAGTAGATTTCGGTTACCATTTCATCAAAAAATAAAAGTTTCAGCTAACATTTCGAAGTGTAAATGATAAATGCTTCTTGAAAGGTTCAGTTCAGGATGAAATGATTATCGGAGTATGCACATTTCCCAGAATTACTTCATCTTTTCGATACTAAAGCAATCATCTTTTCATGATTTTTACAAAGTATTAAAAGGGAAACGAATGAAAAGTTAAAACTTGTTACTCAACTCGAAGCGACGACCTGCGGAATAATTACAAAAAAAAAATCATTATTTTTATACTGAGAAATCTCGATATCTCAAAACAATAATTAGTTGGTATTCATATTTGAACAGGCTCACTAGGGGGATACAAAATAAGTACTAGACTTAATTTAATTTCCTAAGATAATATTCGGGTACCTCTACTTAAACGTTAAGTGCCTGCTTTATTACAATTAAATGAACAGTTGTACGATTTGTATAATGAGGGATGGTCCCCCGTTAGGCAGACAGATTACCTCTCTAATATATTTAAAATAAACAATCGATATTTAATATTAAATCGATTAAGTTTGTAGTTAGGAGTACGAGCATAAATTGTAGCAAGATAGCCGTTAGGAAATGAAGAAGAGGTTCCAAGTTGTGAATATTTTTATCCTCAGCTCGACCTCCTCCCCCAGTTTTCCAGATGCTCATTACAAACATAGCTCACTATATTTATTAAAAAATACATAATTTAGAGTTTAAGAAATAAAATATTTCCCGTTTCAAAGATTTAAATGTTCTTCATAAAAATTAAATCGGAAAAAATAAGATGGTTCCACAAAAATGAAACTGATTGGGTTGTGGAAAATCCACTATATGGCGTACTCAATTTTAGATCTAACATTTGTAGTAACGAAGCCATTTCCTTGAAATATTGATTACTAGTTTATAATATAATAGAATAGAATAGAAAAAAACCTTTACAATGCTCTTCAAGAATAGCTATGTTTCTTAACAATAAACAACAACATATCTAGCTAGAATAGTACATATTGAAATAATCAAATAAATAAAATACTAGAACAATTAACCAGTTACTAGAAACAAAAACTAATGACAGTTTTTCCCAGTCTTTATAACTTTAAGGCTTTGTATATTGGGATTTCCTATTCCATTAAAGTTTAAAAACAATAAAATAAAAAGGGAAAATAATTATTGTTAAACCTTATGATATAATTAATAGTAAAGAATAAACTTTCTTTTTTAACTCAGCTCACTGCAAAAAAATGATTTTAATATGTTTCTGATGGTCAATTTCTGAATACCATAGAACCCAAGCTTTTTGTCCCAGACAAAATTGAATCATGTTCTTCATCCGGTACCTGGTACTTCATGTTTGTAGTAACAATTACCATTCTGCTACCAAATCACTTTATCGCGACGTTTATAGTGACCAGATGTTCACGTTTGAAAAGGCCTTCTAACTTTGGGTTTTCCTAATCATTTATTCATTATGTTAACGTCCGTATTAATCTCTATCCGCCATATTTCCCACAGTGAATGATAATCCGTACAGTATATAAGTGCGAATCCGCCAAGTTCATGGCACGTGTAAGTACTGAAAGCCGATAACATGAGTCACCAGTAGAGATTGACAACACTAGAATTAATGACTTATACTGGCAGGGACAAAGTATTTATTAATGATTAACTGTCTTGTATTCAGCTGCTTACATCGTTTATCTCTCTGGCTACGTTAAAAGTAGTAATTAAAATAAAATAATATGTTAGGGCAGAAATATTATAAATAAATGCCTCTAGTCGCTAAAATGCCAGTAAACCAATAACAAGTCAACGTTGATGCAACTCAGGCATCATGAGGAAAGCATGAATTAGATCACATATTTGGAGAGAAGTACAGTACATCTCATATCAACAATTAATAAACATCAACTAGTGAAAATAAACCTTCCTGCTTACCTTAAGATGAGTTGGAAATTACGTTACCATAATTTAAAAAAAATGAAGATAGTACCTCAGCCCAAGTAATCAACTAAAATACAGAATGAAATGGGATTGAACCTAACAACAACAGGAAATATAACAGAACAGCATTAAAAAAAAAAAATATATATATATATATATTGTTTATGGTTCTTGAGTTTCAGTCAGTTATTTCAACTTCTTAGGCGACGTTTCGAGACTAGGTTAGTCTCATATTCATGTCCTGACAGTGAAAAAAACTCAAGAACCATAAACAATATATTTCCACAACAGTCAAGATAATTAGAAACCAATATATATATATGTATATATATAAATCAGCTGAAAACGCCTAAAAAATAAGTAGAACCTAATTTAATAACAGAAGAAAAAGAACTAATACAAATTAAAATGTAATTGGAAAAAAAAAACTCAAAGCAAAGTCTCTAAAATCGTAGAAAAAGGACTACACAAGAAGAAAAATCACATCAAAGCGCAGTATATCTCACATCGACAGTCCAATACTCATCATATAGAGACAACAACCTCACTCCCAGAAATTCAAGGAAGGAGGGAAAACAATGGTAGAAAGGCAATTTTTTGGGCTATTTTATTCTTATTTTATTATAAGAGTTGTTCGCTAAACGTCAACTCGAAGATTACTAGTTGTAGTTGTTGAATTTATTGAAGTGAGATTGTAGAATCTGTTGATGTAAGGTGTGCTGCACTTTGTCTTTTTTCATATGATTTTCCTTTTGGATTATGTCCTCATAATTGGAGGACATAATGGATTGAGGTTACAACCAATCCCAGAATTGGTGGAATTTAAATGGTTGTTTTTTCAGAGAGAGAATGTGAATAAATACATGGCAGTTGAAGGTTATAATACAAATCAGCTGATGAACTATTAATGCAAACACAAATGTAAAAATAGCCTAGTACACACAGGGTTACCAACGTTTCGGCCTAAAAAGAATTTCAAAGTTTAATCAAATTATATATTTTGCTCTTCTGTATTAAACATAGTTTAAATGAGCTTGATAAACATTAATACATTTATCTTTATCCCTTAAATTTTACTCACAAAATCTACCACAATATACGAAATTAACATGATCCGCATTTTAATTAATACATGTATTATTCAATAAAATAGCATGAAAATTAAATCAAACTCTTAATTATTAATGAGCTAAATACAGTAGGCAGTGAAATATTTTCGCACCACCCTGCCTACTTGATCTACCCACTGCAACGGAAGTACGTGGGGTTGAGAACCAGATGGTATACACTCGTTTGCAAAGTATTATAATTAGTTTCCGGTCTATACTATAGGCGCCTTTAAGCTGTCGGAATTATTTTGGTCGACTTTTTTTGCGCTATATCTGGTCTCGAATTAGATATTAGGAACATCTGTACCTTTATGGGGTACATTCCTGTATGATTTCAAGATTCCATATGCGACCGAATAATTTATTTTTTAGATAATAATCTAGAGTCGTACTTCCTTTAAGTGTAAGGTAGTTAAATGAGAATCGCAATCATCGCTTAGAGTCATCAAAATGTAGTTTATTCATTTTAAGAGTTTTTGTATGGTATTAAAGACAAACTATATCAAATTTTACAATAAACTTAGATGAAATAAAACCAAAACAAATGTTTTCAATTATTATATTAAAATAGGGGTGCGGGGTGGCTCAGAGGTAGAGTACTGAGTTGGTATCCTGAAGGTTTTGGGTTCAAATACGGCTATGGCTTATAAATTATTTAATCTGTTAGGAGCTTTGGAGGGACAATTTAGAGGTTACAGACCCTCCAGGGGCTCACTCATCCTTTATAAAGTGATTGACTAAACTAGCGAAAAAGTCAATTTTTGAAATTTCGGAGTTATCCACTTTTGATCCTGAACGCCATAATTATTTTTTTATGTTTCATAACTAGTATACTGCAGTTTCTCCCAATCTTGTATAACCAGGTATCTTTTGGTAATGATTGCTCAGTAAATAGTGGCGTACTTGATCGAAGGGAATGATGTAATGACGTAAAAGCTTCATTGTTTGTTTAGCCCCTCACTTGAAAGGTCATTGGAGATAAAATATTGGTATAATAGGAAGAAATAATGCTCACGAACATACAAGAGCTCCAACCGCATTGTTTTGTTCTTTTAATAGGAATGATAAAGACATCGTGATGTCACAGAAGGAGGAAATGGTGTCAACCAACTTCTGAGAATTGGCAAGGGTTCGGAGCTGAGAGGTGCCAAGGACTTGCCTCGCACGAACTCTCCGTATCTTAGGCCATAACTCAATATAAAATCTCTTTGTATTTATTTATTCACTATCGATAATCATGTAAGTACAAATTTAAAATTAAAAAAAAAATAGAGTTCTAAGTTGCTATGCCAAACTAAGCAGAGTAAATTAAAAAATAACAACAAATAAAAACATGAGCTAGGATGTAATAAGTCCTTTACATAATGTATATCTTCTTAAAAAAAAAAGAATAAAAAAGAACAACAAAATTAAGTATTTACTACTGATTCGTTGAAATGACTGACCTGCTTAAGAGAACATCTGTTTGGGAAGCCAGGAGATCTTATAAAAGCAAGGGTTTAAATGAGGATAGGGAAGAAGCATGACAGAAAATAGTGGGTATTGATTTCCACACTGTGGTAGAGTTCGGGTGTTTTGGTTCTGAGGAAATGAGTATAGAAATCGGAAATGCGAGACATGCTTATTAAAATTACAAAAGTTAATAAGAATTAATTAAAAAGTAAGAAGTAAATAAAAATAACAGATTGAATTTATTTTGAATTCCCACTGAATTAAGTAGAAAATATGAAACATAATATATTATTCTACACTCGTGTTTCTTCTTACAAAGATGTTAAAAATACAGGTTTTGCATTACTTATGGATTATTATTTGAATATAATATGGAATAATTATGTAATATTCAATGAATTTTAGTGAAATCGCTATATTTAAGACCGTAAGGAGAGCCGAGATTTATTTATATTTTGTAAGAGATACTACTTAACCAAGAGATTGGAGGATGTAAATAGTACAGTAGAACAAGACGTTCTCCTTTTTTTACTGTAGGAAAAACAACAATCATCAATAAAATAATTTAAGATTACTGAACAAAAATACGTTTTTTATACCTTTGAAAAAAAAAAAAAAAAAAAAAAAAACCTGTACCACTAAAACCCGGTAGATTCAGAACTGTTTCTAAGCCAACGGTTGAGCATGGAGGTAAATTGGTCGAGATCACTCAACCTCCTGATTTTTCACCATTTAACGTAACCAACTTTAAAGCGCTACCTCAATTGTTTTTATTTATTATTTTTATAATTAAAAATTGATATAATTATAAGCAATTTACTGTTAAGAAAAAATCGAACAAGTAAGCCATTACAGACACAGTTGGATTATAACAATGTTTACATTTACCGTAAGAAATTTCCACGAGGAAAGCTGATACTGGCACTTGAAGTAAAATTATCACAAGTAATTAACTTGAACGTTTATAGGCGAGATAAAAAATAATTGTAGTCCTACGTTAACAAATGGATGTATGTTTTAGATGAGGACTTACAAAGAGATCTCATTTTATTTTTTATGTAAATGGCTTGAGAAATTTGATAATTGCTGAGGATATCTTTTATTTTAATTCCCTCCAAAATATAAATTTTAAATTGACAGTTTTACAAAAAAAAAAAAAATAACATAAAGGTCAGTATAGAGTACTATTTTGTTTGGGATAGGCCATTATTGTTTCGGGTTGAAAATTTAAAATAACCATTAATCTTTTTTTTTTATTAGGTTTAGAAAAAATAATTTTTTAACAATATGACATGGAAAAAATTTTTTAATGAAAAAAAATAAGTATTCATAGTAATTAGAAGAGTAAGCAAGAATATACATGGCCTGATTCGTTAGATTTAAAAAGTGTAGTATACAAAATACAAAAGACTAGATTATTACGAATTATTTATCTCCTAATCATATATTGTTAAATTATGTAAATTTGATCATTTTATTTTAGTTCCCTGCGATATACAATTTTTATTTTAACAGTTTAAAAAAATAAATAATAACATAGGGTTTTATCTTATATCTATTTTTTTTTAAATATTTATTTCTTATATAATTTGCTACAATTCACAAAATTATATGCTGTACCAAAAAGACCAGTCTCAAACTTAAAAACAATTGGACAAATTTAAATATATCTATACAGAATCATAATATACAATGAAAGAAAAAAACCATATACAAAAAAATTTCAACTGATCTTATGTCTATTATGAATCTCATATTCAAGGTTTTGTAACTAATAATTTTACGTTTGTATTGAATCAAATTCGTGACTGAACATAATTACGTAAGAGACATTGGTGTATTTATAATTCGTCTGAACATTACTTCTTAATTTTTATAATTATTTATCTTAACATTATTTCAATGCCATTATTTTCTGAATAATTTACTTTCTCTACAGATTATAATCATGACCTCAACTACCTAATTTTATAAATAAAACCTTGATGTAATTTCTTATTGATAATATCCCGAATATTGCATCACCAAGGAGATATATATTTGATAATATTTTCGAGTGTTGACAAATATCAACGAAGATGAATCGGTTAGGCGAATTTAATAATTAATGTTTCATCTTGCCTCATGTCCAAAAATAATTTTATTTGTCAGTTCACAAAAAAAAAAATACCTTCAGTATTAGTTTAAACTAAAAATAAAGCCTTATTCTTCTTTTTATTGCTAACAAAAATTTATTAAAAAAAGAAATGTACGAAAATCAAACATGTATTTATTAAATTTAGATAGTTCAGACGTAAATACCACATGAAATATTTATTTTTCTATTTCAACATATTTATTTATTGTTTTTTGTAGACGCTAATTGATTTTAACTACATTGCATTAACTTTTAAAAATAGTTTACTCCAAATATACATTAAATATTACATTTGTTGTTGGGTTTTGTAAGGATTGTGTGGTAGAAATAGCTAAATATGGAAAAAAACGGTTTGGCTTTTTATTTTATTTAGTTTGTGAGTAATTGTGTTTTTTGTTTGGTCTTGCAATAAAACAACAGATTATTAAGGACGGTTTTTATTGTAACTTTTACGACGTAATAAAAACAAACTTCGGAGCATTGAATGGTTGGTTTTCACCGACTGCTACTTACTACTGGTTTATTTAAAAAAAAAAAAACTGTACCTCAAAAACCTGTGTACGTCTTGGGTTCAGTACAAGGTAGAGAATGGACTGAATCCAGATTAAGTGCGGAAGGTTGATTTGGCGGAAATTACGCTCAACCACCCAGTGTTTCCCCCAATGAAAGGCTCCCATTGCATAGAGGCTGAGTGAGCCCGGGGAAAGTATTCAGATTACAAAACCCTGTTTTGTCATAGTTATTTATTTATTATAATTTATTTACTTAGGACTTTATTATTTATCTACTTACGAATAACAGGCCTTATTTTTTAATTAGGATATATAAGACTTATTTTTTTTTGCTTATTCATTATAATTTATTCGCCGGGACATTCAATATATTTACTAGCCCCCTTATATACGGTACTCCACTTACATATTGTTAAAACCCATGAAGCAAGGTTGTGCAGGGACGTGATTTGCCACGCACAACTGCCAGATTCTTCCCCTGTTATGGATAAACCACTTTATAGTGGCTGGGCGAGCTTCAGGAGGGACCCCATAAGACCTATCTCCGTCGGCTAATAGATTAAGTCTGCCAAGCTGCAGGATTTGAGCCCGGGACCTTCAACACAGCTAATCTTCGAGCTATATTACCCCGCTATGTTGCTAAAACAATTTTAAATAATTCAAACAGATGTAGTTATTTCATACAAGATATAGAGTTATCTGTGGTCTAGTGGGTAGCATAACAACCTTCTATGCTCAAGATCGCGGTTTCGCAGCCCGCCAGGTGGCCTTAGGATTTTTTAAAGGGAGTAAAATCCTTAATTATGTCAACCTTCGGAAGGGACATTAAATGGAGATCTTGAACCTGTGCGGTGTCAGGTACTCGTTAACGACCCCTATCCTAATTATGCATTGATAGCAAAATTTAGGACTCTGTTGCATCTTCAGATCAACCATAGCAGCATACAGGGGCGTTAATTGAATAAACAAGATATAAACGAGAAAGCTATACATTTTAACAGTTTATACACTACAAACATAAAAATTAATGTTGAAATATTTGCTATAAACTGAAGATTACTATTTTTAGAGTGACATTACTGAAAATATTTCAAATTAAAATATGGAATGTACTCCGCCTTGCCGAGAAAGCGGACTTGGCAAGAGCTAACTACTGCATCCCTGCTCGTAGATTCCCCAACTACAAAGACAGCACCGCAAATAATTTGTACGGGCACAACATCGTAAATTATCTGCCAACAAACAAACGGCAACAACTGCAAGGTTATCGTATCTAATATTCGGTAAGGAGAGTATTTAACAATTATTTTCAACACGTAGACACTTTATGCACGAGGAGTTTGAGTGGATGTAACTGACCAATATTCTGGAGAAACTATATTTACAAATTGCCTAACCAACAAGGAAAAACAACTTTTTTAAAATATAAAATGATTAAACAATAATATAGCTTCAATACCCTCCTGTGGATACAGACCCTCCTGTGGTTCACCGAGTCTCTATGAAGTGGGTGCGCTTCATTGGGGGAAAAAAATAGGACAAATCACCTTCCTGCACAACCGTAGTCCTAGAAACAGTGTATTCTCTACCACGTCTGAAACCAAGATCCTTCATAGGCTATAGTGTTATATTTTTTGTTTACATAATGTTATTTAATATCTAACGTAATATAAGACGTTCAATTAAAGTGTCATATCCTATAAAATTCAGTAAACAATTTCGCCATGTTTAAGAACCTTACTTATGCATGCGATTGGGAATATTTCAAAATGTATTTATTAAAATAAATAAATACAAGGAAGGTTATATCAAATTATATTTAAAAAAAATATATATATATATATATAATTTTCAATAAAAAAATATTTGTTGACTAATACTATAACTAAAAGTTTTTTAGTTTATTCTAAACTAAAATTTACTTTCCGTTTAATATCATACATTATATTTTATGTTTTAATAAGATATATCTATTAAATTTAAAAAATATATACACGAGAACTTAAATCAAATATTAAGTCAAAAAATATATCCTATTTTCAATAAAAAATAATTTCTTTACTGATTACATGTCTAAAAGTTATTAAGTATCCTTCTAAAGTGTAATTTCCCAAGTTAAATAGTCATTAAATAATTAAGCTAACTAAATAATTAACGAAATATACACAAGATGAATTCTATAAAATATGAAGTTTACTTCTATATATATTTCCTTAACTAATTTTTATGTTAATTTCATATATCTCTTAAATATCTTAATGATATTATTAAAAATCAGTCTTTTTAATATAACTTTAACTTCTCCACACGAGATGCCGAAGTTTTTTTTTTAAGATAATTTTTCGAAAGTTGCCAATGGATATATTGATTTTTGATGTAATATTTCTCTATGAATTAGTGTTTTAGAGTAACATTAAAAGGTTTGTAGAAATTAAAAACAATGTAGAAATTCCCTCCAAAAAAATTGTCATATATATTTATCATATTTATTTTTACAAATTAAAATATTTATATAAATAAAAATAGTTGGCATTCATTGACCTTATTTCCTCCCACGCTGGTGATTTGGGTCAATATTTTTGTCCCTTTGTTCCTTAGGGGCTACTCAGATCTTCAGTTTCGGTTAATTATAAACAATAAGTAACAATTATTTAAATAATTATTAAAACAGTTATTATTAATCAAATAAGGAATATTTAACTAGAAAAAATTAAATAGTTTATGTGAAAGTTGAAGTTATTAACAATCGCATTTAGTTTGTTCTTACATCAATTATTGGAGGGAGTTAACATAGGCAAAAGACACTTTGATTTCTTGATTCCTCATTAACATAATATATTTAGAAAAATTTTTAAACATGAATAATTAATAATTGCATTTAATGTTAGTATGCTATTTGTTAGTATATGAAATATTTAAGCAGTATGAAATTCATAAATTATTAAAAAATTAATGAAATATTAATTATCTATTGCATTACAGCACTAATTTTCTGTTTAATTTAATTAAAAATAAATAATGGAAGAACGGTATATTAAGATTAAGATACAGTTTAAGTAAGTAAACATATATAAAAAATATAGATAGTTTATTATGGTGAATGCTTTCAGGCTGAAACTATTTTTATTATCAAAGTATAGGATAATTTAATTATTTACTTTACATTTGTCAGTTGGTATTTTATAACTTAGTTTATTAATCTCGAAAGATTAATTAAATTACTCGCTATTATTAGTAGTGAGTGAACCCTCACAACACATGTTAACTGAAATATAAAATGAGTCTTCACAAAATAATCACTGCTAACTCAATCATGGGATGGAGTTTACATATTTAAAAATAAAGGTTGAATTTTTAAAGGAAATATGAGAACTTATTACGTCTACAGTCGCATAAGGGAAATCGCTATTGCGGCAGATTTAACATAAATGATTATCTAGTAAAACCTATGTATAAATAAATAATATATAAGATTGTTTACAAGTAAATAGGAAGTAAATAAAATATAATATATAAGACTTACTGGTAAGATGTTCACGTGCTTTAGGCCTCGCGCGGGAAGTATGTGCGAAATACACTCTAGGTAAGCGGCAACGAGCCGAATATTACCGAACATTACCGAACTTTTCCGAAAGAAGATATTTAGAGATGCTCAGTCCAGGCCGGCACCCCCCTCCAAGAAATAAAAAACAATACGTTATTCCTCTGAAAGTTTAGCTGTAAAATTATTAAACTGAAAAAAAAAATTATTTATATTAAAAAATCTGTGAACTTTTTGATACCTTTTAGAACATGGTAGATACTCAAACATAAAAAAAAAATGCTGAAAATGGTCACGGTGGACTTAATAAATTTTTCACAAATAAGTACAACTTATTTCTCAAGATACATCCAGTCAAACATTTCCTCATCAATAAAAAAACTGACACTAAACACACCAGCTTTGTATTATATTATTTTAAATTCAGTATTAGCACTAATATAACTAACTACATAGTCATGTGAGAAAGAAATAGTTGACTGTGGGTACTATAATAGGATGTTGATAGTTGGGGGTGCAGTCAAGAAAACACGCAAAAATAGGTGAAACTATTTTATTTTAAGTGCCGACGTTTCGACCTACTATGTAGGTCATCTTCAGGGCCGATAGGAGTGGCTGCTAGGACAGCGAGTAACTGACCAGTCAGTTACTCGCTGTCCTAGCAGCCACTCCTATCGGCCCTGAAGATGACCTACATAGTAGGTCGAAACGTCGGCACTTAAAATAAAATAGTTTCACCTATTTTTGCGTGTTTTCTTGACTGCACCCCCAACTATCAACATCCTATTAACTACATAGTCATTCAACAGTAACTAATTTTGACTTTTACCTATGAAATAACATCCATTACATATTGTAAAGTTATTTTCTAAGATTAGTTTTCATTTTACTCTAGTTATTTTTTTTTATCATTAATTAGTTTATAATTTAACCTTTTGTTCATTGTATTCCTGTTTAATTAAACTGTTATACTATCTTTGGTACTGCACTTTTTATATTGTTATCCTGTTTTGTAGATTCTCAGCCCTGATAAAGGCCTAATAATTAGGCCGAAACGTATACGTAGATATAATAAGTTATACTTATTTAATGTACAATTTATTGACTGCATCCCCCAACCATTTTCAACATTACTAATCACTCAATCTTGCGTATGGATTTCTTGAATGAAAAATTAGATATTTGTTTTATTTAAATTTAGCAACACAGTTATTTACTTGGTCTGTCACGTGAAATATAATTTGTCAGGGAAATTGAAGTTTGAAAAACAAAAGAATGATGAATACTTGACTGGCAGGTCAGAGATTTAATTTGTAGGTAGTTTAATTGACCCGCCTTAACAAAGTTATTTCTACATCAATGCTTCAGATAACATATTATAAATGTTTAATTAATAAAATGGAGTGAATGTAAAAAAAATGGAACTTATTGTTTTGGGAATGAGAGGCTTTAGCTTTATGTATGGCAAAAGGATTCTATGTTTTATTTAATAATTATACAATAAGAAAATTAATGGTTTAACATTAAAGTAACTTAATAATTTGAATTAAAAAATTAAATATGAAAATTATACTAAAAATGTATAATATAATATTTTATTTTAGTATTTATATTTATGAAATGATATATGTAACCTAAATGGAAAATTAACTGAACCAGGAATACATATTGAGTTCCTTTGGTGCATTGCCAACTGAATATCCATCATTATAGGCGTTCAGCGTAGACTGCTAAAATGTTTTTCTAAAAATATAAAAAAATAGAGCTACAACACACTAAGAGTCTACTTGTATGTTCTTCATAATAAATGTACTGTTACTCAGCCAAAGATTGAGCAAGGAGATGGTTTGCTAAGCATCATGCTTAAATAGGTTTCCCCTAATTACGGGTACCCACTTTAGCAGCTGGATACCCACCAAACGGTGGTAACTCTCAATCCCACAGTGTTTTTCTGCGGCTGTAGAAATAATTATATCCTGTGATAACTGAAAAAATAATGATCTAACGTATAACATAGGACCTAGTGATAGGTGGTATAGTATAGAAACAAAATCAAAATAGAAAGTACTGGAGGAATTATAACATTTGGACTTAAAACTATTTAGAATTGAAATCTTTCAAATTGAATATGTTTGAAAAAATGAGTAATAAAATTGTAATTTTCATACCAAATAAAGATAAATAGGAATAGCTTATAAATTATGTTTATACTAATTAAATATAAAATAAACTATAATAAATTGGATAATAAATTATCAATTGAAAGATGGATACTGGTATAGATGAATGATTCATAAGCATTGGGTATTCTTGGAAACAGTGTAATCAGCTCTGTCCACTATCTGATTCACCCCATCATTATCAGAAATTCATTTCTGATTCATTACTTAGTGGAAACTGAATTTAAAGGGAATTTCTGCTATATCAGAAGACAACACACAACAGAAAAAAGATTCTGTTACAAGTCAAATATCTATTTTAAAAACTTGAGGCTTTGCTACAAATAATTTAAAAAAACAAATCCTTTAATAATTAAAAGACTTGTTCTGAGCAAGCACTATTGCAGCATCTGATATAACAAGTCACTTTTCATAGAAACAAAATAAGCTCAAAAATTATGTTTGTTTACTCAAATAAATTATTAAATCATTTTATTTTAATCTTTAAAAGTTTTTGAGCTATAACTTGATTTAGTAACATTTAATCTTCGATTTAATATGATTAAAACGAATGACATTCTTAATTCTGTCTTGTTTTAGTTATGTAATGCTCTATCAATAATTAGTATTTATTAACTGATTAATATACTGGTACATAAAGATAACATGTTTCATTTAATTACATATTTTGCAATAATTAGTTAGCATAAGAATTAGACATTTACAGTATAGCAGCAGTTTCCTTTATAAATATATATAATTTGCTATATATATATAGCAAATTATATTATTATATTATATATATAACAAAGAGTTTATCAATATTACAAAGCTTAACAATTTTTCTTAAACCACATTTATTGTGATTAATTTTCATTTGCATCATTTTAGTTATTCAAGTATAAAAATCTATTACAATTTAAAGATCTTTTATAATAAGAAAATAATTCCATAACTGATTCCAAAGATAATTAACACTTCACTTATTCAAAGTCAATTGAATTTGATAACCTAAGTATTAATACAACAATTATTCTTATATTGTAAAATCTTTTGTATACTTACATTATTGTCATTTAATATGTGACAAGTGGATATATGTTTAATATAATACATGTATCCACTTGATAATTTAATACATAAATGACCAACTAGATTATAGATTAATCAAATTGTCTGAACTACTGACATTCTTATTTAAATAATGTAAGACAAGTAATTAAGATCAAAGTAAATTTATTTAATTAATACTTCTTTATTAAGAATGTTTAATAATCAATGTAGAGACTTTTTAACAGTAATCTACATGTATCCTATGAAAAGAAAACTTTTTTCTATTGTGCCGACAATGACCTTTCAAAATGAACCCTTCACTTGTTGGATTGCCGAATCCGTCAGATTAAGCAATACGGATCTATCAAAATGGTTAAGCATAACTGCTAGGTCAGGTACAAAGGACGGCTGTTATTACTGTTACCACAGTATAAGTACCCACTGAGTGCAAAAATCATTTTCCAGATCAATTTCATTCTCCATTCCCGCAATGTTTAGAATATTGTTATATTATCATCATCATCACGGATAGTATATACTGATACAAAGTTTGTTTTAATTATAGTTAATATCATCTTCATTAATAATTTTTAGTTGTTAAAAAATTAAATAATAATAGTTTATTATAGTTATTTTAAATAATTACGTATGTAGCTAACTGAAAAATAAAAAAAAATCAGCTAACAATTACGTGGATTTTGATAAAAATGTCGAATAAAAAAATTCTTATAAAATTGAATTACTCTACAATCACTCTATAATGAATAAAATAATTTTAAATGACAGGAAATGATAACAAATTACTTATTGGTTATTATCATTGTTGCATTTTAAAACCAACCCAGTTTGATTGTAAATATTACAAATTATTATAAATAAACAGCTATTTGTATTTTAGATTTTGATGTTTGTTTTAGATCTCATCAATAAAAAATGAATATATATTTCCTAATAATTGCAATAGAATAAATGAATAGTCAAAATCAAAAGAGTAATTGCCATTATTTAATATAGTAAGAAGGATTTTTTTTTAAAAATTCTTCTTTGATAAATTCAAAATGTTTGACATATTTTTAATTTAAAACATTTTTAAGAAAACATGATAAAGTCTCAGAAAAAACAATAAATCCATAAAACAAATTCAGTGAAAACAATGCCTCAAACTTCCTGTGGTTATTAAAATTTTAATTGTAGTTCACAGCATATCAAGTGAAAATATATATATATATATATATATATATATCGGTTCTACATATCTTGACTGTTATGGAAATATTATGTTTGGTTCTTGAGTTTCAGCCAGTTTATTTCAACTTCTTAAGACGACTTTTCGAGACTAGGTTAGTCTCATATTCATGCCAAGTTCTAAAGAATTGATCAGTCTATCATCAATCAGTTATTTCGCAATATATCATTGAATGTTTATATTGCAAAAGCTATGATCAACGAATCATTCTTTGGAACTTAGTATGAATATGAGACTAACCTAGTCTCGAAACGTCGCCTTAAGAAGTTGAAATAAACTGACTGAAACTCAAGAACCAAACATAATATATATATATAAGGATAAAATAAGTCATCCTCACTTTTACACGCTTCCATTATTTACTACTAATTTATATCCAGTTAATTTTTTTAGAGCTAGTGTTTTACACAACATTTCAATATTTGTTTAATTTCAGGTTTTAATCCCAGTTAATTGCAGCATATTTGGAAATAGTCATAATTATATTTGTTGATATTTGTTGTAATCAGTCAATACAATAATAATAATTTGTATTCCTATAAGCTATTTTTAAACGCCTTTGTGGAATTTTTATTTGGTTGGATATGGTTAATTCACAACAAAATTTTGAATAAATTAATTTAGGAAATCTGTAAAATCAAATTGAGAGACAAATCAACTTTGTCATGTGATTTATATAAACAATTACAAATTTGTTTTCATAAAGATAAAATTGTTAGGCTTACCAATTCCCTGGTATTTGTTTAAAGTATAAATTATTTGAAAATTGTAGTAACATTACATTAAGAGTAGTCACCTTTCAGCTAATTCTATGCCCATCAGGAAAGAGTGGCTGTTTAAAAATAATTGGTTAATCAAGAATTTTTAATAATGACAATTTTTTTAATATTACTTATTAAGTGATAACCAATTTTATATAAGTGATTTTATATAGAAAGAGAAAAAAATAGACTGAGCTAATAGTTTTAAATTTCAACGTTAGATATCAGCACCTTACAATAAAGCTGATCTTGTAGTTGAAGGAAAGACCAAAAGAGATCAGCACTATCTATCCTAGAGATAAAATGAACAGTATGAGTGGCACGAATAAAATTAATTTGGTTTGATGGCTATTAGAAATAGTCAGATAATTAGATATCAACGTGAATGATATATCTGCATATATTTATCAGATTCAAGAAAAGTAAGGCTACCTTATAAAAAACAAAGCCATTTTTAATTTTTTTTAAATAAATCCATGTAGGCCTTAAGGATAACGGAATAACTAAAGGATAACTGTTTTGATTGTGTTTGTTATAAAATAAATTTAGAAATTTTTTAAAAGTTCAAACCTTATCTTTATTTTTGATAAATTCTGGAAAAGTAAACCAAAAATAGTATTTGTTTGCAATCCTTTATTTAAATAAATTATTTCCAACACCAAGCCAGATTGAAGGATTTTTTTCTGTACTATTAAGTAAGCTTGACGTTTTTCTATGTAATATATATTTTAAATCGATTAATCCAAACAATTTTTATTGCTTTCTTTACATTATCCCTATCTGAGGCAGTTTTTCTAAAATTTTACGTTGTTTTTTTTTTAATTGGGATTACAGATTAAAGCAAAAATAAGTTGATTATTTTATAATCAAAGTAAGTAAATGAATTTGAATAGGTATAAGAGTTATATAAGGCGGTACCCCCCCCTTAATTTACTATTAATAATGTTTAAAAAAAATTATAGCAGCCAACAACCAGTGATGCTAAAACGGAAAACAAGATGCCATTAAAAATAAAATTACTATTTTAATGAATCAAACGTATTTTATTATTCTCCATTAAAATACAACCGAAGGTGTTATCTGATTTTTTTCTTGAAAAACAAACGATGATTACCGACCCCAGATGCAAAAATTCCTCTTGAAGTGAACCGCCTCTAATTGCTTAATAGAGAATATTATTGCCCTATTAAAGATATGAAATTTATAAATAGTATAATATTATAAATCAAAATTATATTTAAAGATAAAAATCTTATAAATACAAAAATGAATAGACGCTGTCATTTGAGGCTATCAGCGCTTAAGACGGCAAATTAAATAATAATGATTTGTATAACTAGGGGGAAAATTGACTATTTATGTAAATATAAAATAATAATTGTAATTATACTCCATTTATTTTAAAATTCATAGAATTCTTATCGTTATTCAAGGGATTCTTTACCTCCGAGTTCACTAAGGTATGCACTTCTTTAGAATTTTGTTTCAAATATTTTTTTCTTTCTATTTTAAATATAAAAAAAGCATTACAATTACTTATTCATTAATAATGGTTTCAGTATATTTAATAGCAGTAAATAACTATGTGGTAAACGTTTTGCCAGTTTAAGCATTATCAGAACAGAAAAAATAAGATCGCCGAATGCAGGCATTACAATACAATAATGGATACAAGCATACCTTCAATTACTGACGCTTTAAAAAAAAAAAAATGTTAATCTTTATGTCCATATTCTAAAATCCACATTGATTGATGAAAATTCAAATATTATATCAATAAAATCCCCCAACCTGTGGACTAGTTGTTAGTATAACAACCTAAGCCCAAGATGTCAGTTACTTGTAAAAAATCCCTTCTCTAAATATACCTGGATAGGCAAAATTTGGAGCTCCCACTGTAGCATCATCCGATTACCCACAGCAACTTTAATATCAATTACCCTGGTTGAATATCAAATTTTTATAAACATATTTCTACTTATTTAAAGGCAGTGGGGTAGGTAAATATGTATAGCTCTAAGTTAATGAGCTGGGGGTTCGAATCCGGCTGTCAGGAGATAAATTATTTAATCTGTTGACTTGTATTTGATCTTGGCCAAATTACATCTCTGTATTAACATTGACATAGAAAAGGTACATTCTTTACCATGGAGGCAAACCATTCATAGGGAAAAGTTTTTTTCAAATTCAAATTCCACATAGCTGATAAATATTTTATAAAATTCAATTCTATAACCTTAATAATCGTGGATTATTTATTTACATTTTACAAAGCGAAGATAAACACTTTCCACTTTCATTTATAAGAAGATGAAAATCCGAATATTTACTTCATATTCTTTTGTCTTCATTTATAGCAGGCTATATTATAAAAAAATGTACCAAAACGAATGAAGAACTTGAGGACCTTTAAGGGAAACCTGACATAGTGTCTTGTATTAAAAAATAAGATAAGATGTGTGGACAACCTACATCGAATGGATAGAAAGATGCTGCCAAAAGCAGATCTCGGAGGGAAGAGGAAGGAAGACGTCCAGAAAATGCGATGGTTAGACGATGTGGAAGCAGAGCTTAGGCTCCTGGGGGTAAGAACATGGAGAAGAGTCACGGAAGATCTTTCGGAGTAGAAGAAACTTGTAGAGAAAGGTAAAGTCCTCCATGGACCATACACCCGATAAAATGGGGGTAAATAAATGATAATATTGTAAAATATACACCAAAATGCATATCGCAGGAAGGATGAAAACGTAGCAAATATCAAAGTATTTAAATTGAAACAATATAAATTAAGTAATAATTTGAATTCATATGATCAAGGGATTTAGATTTTCATTTGGATGCTGAATATAAACCTATACAAACTTTTTACAGATAATTGTAATGAATATCGGTTCACGTCATAATAAATTACTGATTAATTTTATAATCGAAGTGAGGTTGCTTTTTTAATTATAAATTATTTCTACTTATTTAAAGGCAGTGGGGTAGGTCAATATGTATGGCGCATTGTTCATGAGCTGGGGGTTCGAATCCGGCTGTGAGCAGATAAATTATTTAATCTGTCGACTTGACGTGATCTTGGCCACAGTACATCCCTGTATAAACATAGACGGTACATTCTTTACCATGGAGGCTAACCATTCATATGGAAAAGTTTTTTTCAAATTCAAATTCCACATAGCTGATAAATATTTTATAAAATTCAATTCTATAACCTTCGTAGACTTGTAACTTGTTATACATCATATAAAGACAAAGTCATCGCCCTTGTTTCGAATTGATATATCCTCAGAATTCCTCGGCCAATAAAGAAGAGCAATTGACCCAGTGAAGGAAGACACGCGATAGTATGAGGCTTTGAAAGGCCGAATCTGATTGGACGAGGACATACCCCACCCCTTTCGGATGGTATCAGTCAAACTGTTGACAGTCCCCGGCCCGCCTTCGAGAAGTGTGTGTGGTTGTTGGAGTCGGTTTTATCTCGTTCTATAAAACTTCGTACTTAGGTAAGTGGGTCGCATATCCAATTAACTCTTTATGGCTTCTAAACCCGTTCCTCTATACAGATACTTCTCCTCGTATTTTATTTCGGACTATCAATTTTCTGATTCCTTGCGACAGGGTCTTTTGCATAGATATAGCCGTCTTTCGATTCCTTCACACGAGCCGTGTTACTGAAAACATTGGCTAATGTATTTTATTAATAGATTATTTATATCTTCGTGGGTGTTAAGAAGAAGGTTACCGTTCTGTAAATGTATTTTCTCTCCCATATATTAAATATTTATTAGACAGTGTCTTGTACTTAGGGATTTTTCAGCTCAACCGAAATTTAATTATAAATTTATTCTGCTACTTTCTTATTATCTTTATTTTGGTTATAAATGTTTTAAGTATACAAATAAAATGTATAACATAATATATAGTATAAAGTTATATGTGAAATATTATAAAACCGTTTTTGATAGCTGTTATTTCTTTTTAATAAGTGTGGTTCCTTCAGAATTATTTATATTAAATAATTAATTAAAATAAATTATCAATTATAATATTAATAATTAATTACTAATTACTAAACACCGTAATTATATTATTTTGTATGAAAGCTTTTTCGGTATCTGTTCCGCAGGATGTCGCTTCGAGTTGAGTCTCAAGTTTTACCTTTTTTTTCTTTTAATTTCTAATATTTAAAAAAAATACAAGTTGTTGTTAGCTTTAGTATGGAAAAGAGAATGTAGTTGTGGGTAATGAATAGATTTCGGTAATCATTTCATCAAGAAATAAAAGTTTTAACTGACATTTCGAAGTATAGATAATGCATAGTTGTTGAAACGTTCATGATTAAATAAGCACCTATACACATTTAACATAATTACATTATCTTTTCCATACTAAACCTCATGATAACTTGTATATATGGAGAAAATTAAAAGGGAAACGACGAAAATTTGAGATTTGTTGTGACTTAACTTGAAGCGACAACCTGTGGAACTGATACTGTCTTGTTTAGTACAGTTTTAAATTGCAATATATGGATTTAAATCGTATAGTTATATAGTTAGCTTTAGATAGGCTTTAGTTATACATTTTTTGTTATAATTTTTACTGACTTACTTTCACTAAGTAATAGTAACTATTAGGGAATAATTATTAAAAAAATAAACACAATTTATTCAAACAGAAAGACCATTACAAAATATTATAATATTTTTCTTATAGATTGTGTATCTATCGCTACCAGGTCATCCTATATTTTATTTATGTCGTTTTATTGCATCATTAATATTATTATTCTATGGTGCTACAACTCGGTGACGAGTCCTGGCCTCTCTACCAGCTTCTTCCAGCCGTCTCTTTTTTTCGCAGCTGTCATCCAGCATCTGACTCCCAGAATATCCCGCGTGTCTCTCTCCACCCATACAGACCACCTCAACCTCAATTTATTACATACAATACCTATTTAATTCTTAAAATTGTTGGGTACGATAGTTATTTTACAAGTTGTCGCTTCAAGTTGACTCAGAACAAGTCTTAACTTTTCAATTGTTTCCCTTTTAATATTTTCCAAAAATACAAGTTATCATGAGCTTTAGTATGGAAATAAAACCTGCACCACTACAAGCCAAGGGCGGTCTTGGGTTCAGTACGTGGTGGAGATTGTACTTTTTCTTGGACAACGGTTCTGCACAGAGGTGATTTTTCCTAGATCATGCTCAACTTCCTGATTTTCCATAGTTTCGCCACGCACTTATTGGAGGCTGGATGAGCCCCAGGAAAGTTATAGATCCCATTGGATCCATCATCGACCGC
Source organism: Troilus luridus (assembly GCA_964056705.1). NCBI lineage: Eukaryota > Metazoa > Arthropoda > Insecta > Hemiptera > Pentatomidae > Troilus > Troilus luridus. The sequence goes on along the minus strand of OZ057417.1, from coordinate 54,988,067 downwards.
TGACAGATTGAATAAAAGTCTGCCAGCGAGCGGGATTTGAACTCAGGACCTTCTGCATGGCAACTCGGCGTTCTACCTTTGAGCACTCCGTTCCCTTAGTATCGAAAAGAGAATGTAATAATGTGTAATGAGCAGATTTCGGTAATCATTTCCTATAATTGCATTCTCTTTTCCGTTCTAAAGCTCACGATGACTTGTATTTTTGGAAAATATTAAAAATGAAACAAATAAACCGTTGTATCTTTTAACTCTAAGCGAAAACCCGTGGAACAGATACCTAATAATCGATTATTAATTACGAAACACCGTAAATATATTATTTTGTATGGTGAAAACTAACGTTAGTATTGTTTTTCTTATTTGATTAACTTTGAAACAGTTTTATAATTGAAAAAAATGACAAATCCATTACAAACATTGCTCATATTTTTATTTCAAATTTTCTTTATTTTAATTATATTTATTGAAATAAAGATAAATAAGATATAATAATAAGTTATTCAAAGCCCAACAGTTGAACAAGCGTGGTCCAAAGTAGGCCCATTCGAAACAAGAAGAAGAAGAAGAAGAAGAATAAGTATAAATAAATATAATATCTAATATAAAGATAAAAATAAATTAATGTCAAAAAATTTGTTTCAAACCAAAGACCGCACTTTCAACCGTTCATATTTCACAGCACACCACTAAAGTTTAATTAATACATCTGTTATCCAGTTCGTCGGGAATTTACTCAAATTCAAATTCTTGTTATAAAAAAATGTAATAAGTTCAATATCTCTGACATTGTTTAATAAAATATATTTGTTCAACCAAATCTACAGCCTTGGTGAGTAAGTGTTAATGCAGAATTTTGTCCAAAGTGAGTTAATTGTATTTAGGGAAGCACAATCATGTCATTCTCGTATTTTTTTACTTGAAATGGAGTTTTAATATTAGCAATAACTCCTTTTTAATCCAATGCCTTACTTAGCCCCTTATTCACTACGAAAATAACTCCACTCCGCTTACTTAAGAAACTCATTTTGAAAAAAATCAAACTTAGCCACTTGTTCACCGAGATATCTAATTGCACAAATATATTTTATTAAACAGTGAAAAAGATATTGAACATATTGCATTTCGATAACATCAGTTTTAATTGGAATAAAATACTGACGAACTGGATACCAACTGTATTTCTAGCTGGAATCATTGGAGTACTAAAAAATACAGAAGTATCACCAAAAAACCCAAGGGGCAAAGAAAAAAATTCTTAAGGCAGAGCTCGGAATACTTAGGGGTGAAAAATTTGGAACAAAATGAAGAAGTTCGGGTGTTCTTTGACATGTTTTTATTAGCTTTGCCATAAGCACGTACAACGAAATCTTTGGACTCGACTTCCGGCCACTTCAAAACATCTAATTAAATTTAAACTTAATACACTTCACTAGGACCAGCGATGAAACAATAATATAGTAGTTTTGTATCATTATCCTGAAAAGGATTTTCAGAATTTTTCATATCCGAAGACACGGTAGAGTCTCGTACCAAGTACTAAGGCATACTTTTTTACATATTAACTTTTGTGAGAAATGGATATGCCAGCTGGCAGGATCAACTAGGGATTTTGGTATATTTTGGAATTTTAAAAAATAGTAGTTTAAAAAAACTAAAAAAAACGCTTTCGTAGCAGCCCGAACTAAAAGGTAGAAAATAAACAATAGTTTAAAAAACACGCTTGAATAGAAAACAAAATTTAAAAGTAGAAAATGGTTTCCAATAAGTTTATAATAATTCATTGTATGGTAAAAAAAAGCGTGGGATACTTTTTAAGACATTTTCATAATGGCTCTACTTTTAGTGAAATATTTATAACAATTAACATCAAGCACTCAACGTTTATTTTATGATAAAATGATTTTTTTTATTTGTTAGTATAAACACAGCAAGTGGTTGGACCATTTTACGTCCATTCCGAAGGGAGGCATAATAAATGTTATTCGACTCCCATAAATCTTTATTCAACCTGACACGTGTGACCACAAATATTTTGTCTATTGTACTGTGCTACACTTTGGACTCACCTAACTTATTATTTTCCGTGTTTTAGCTTCCTATACAACAAAAAAGTGAAAACCTAAAACTACATGCCGACAATAACAAAACTATATATGCCGGAATTGGATCAGAGCCAAATTAAACTTTTTTCTTGTATTTTAGGTCAACTGCCACTTACGTTTCAGGCATAATTTACGAAACACGATAATTATATTCTTTGGACGAGGAAAGTGACATTTTTATTATTTTTCTTATTTAATTAACTTTGAAACAGTTTTATCATTAAATTTATTTATAGCTTTATTTAAAATTTACCGGACAACTTTTGTATGTTTTTTTTCTGTAAAAAGTGAGCTTCAAAGAATGAAGAAAATATACAAGGGAAGATTAAACAAAGGACATCCATATTTCATCAGACCATTGAAGTTTAATTCATATAGACAACTCATGTATTTATTACATATCCAACTCAGCCAAAGTTTTTATTATAATTAAAAACTTTAAATAAATATATAAATTCGATCCAATTTAAATCTTTAAAATACTAACTAATAGTTAACGCATATGCATAAGAAACAACATGAATCAAGCTGACAAATATTTAAATTAAATATCGGGATTTTTTGAAGGGAGTACGTTGTTTTTTTTATATGCCGTTCTTCAGAAATGATGTTTGGGGAGACCCGAGGCTAAGAAACTAAAAACAAAAAAAAAAAAAACTTCGCCCCTTCAAAAAATTGTATAGCATTGGTTCAGTAAATGGCAGGGACTGAGACGTTTGAGCCTATGTCAAGCCTATATAATGTGGTTGAGATTACAGTCAATCGCTTGATTTTTCCCCAATTAAGGGTACCCGTTTTATAGAGGCTGGTTGAGTCCCAAGATGGTCTCTAGATCTCACTGAATCGATCTACGACTCTTAACGGATAAATAATTTATCTGCCAGTCATGAGTTCACATGGTTATGAGATCAATAACCTAGCAAAGAACCTAAATATAATAATAATAAGCAGGCCTTCAGTGATCTTGAAGTTAACAACTATTAACATACTATATATAAATATAAAGTAAGTAAATAATATAAAAATCTTGTAGAATAATTAATAGTTGATCATATAAATAGGAAGTGGATAACGGTCCAGAAGTAAACCAATAATTCCTTAATTAGTGAAACTATTTATTAAATAAATAAATTATACAATAATAAATAGTACTTATTGCATATAATAAACCATTAAATGCCAAATTATTATAAATAATTTCACTAATTAAGGAATTGCTCACGCAAAATTTCCATCCCATATAAACTGCAATTTAACTTTATGTATAAAATATCAACTCAGTTATAAGTTTTTGATATAAACTTAAAGAATATTATATAAAATAAAAATGAAAATGGATTTTGCACCAATGCATTACTGTTTCAACTTATTAACTGCACAGATATCTCACCCTATATTACTATGTATTTTTTTAGTCTCTTCAAAATTTTTAAGACAAAAAAACAATTATTCATGGATCAAACTGTCGTTGCTTGATTGCCTCATGTAAGTTCAGAATCAGAGAGCATATATATGGATTGGCTATTATATTTAATTTGCACTATTAATTTTGGCAACATTTTTGAATAACGATTGCTCACTACATGACACCGTTTCAACCTATTACTCTTCCGTTCTTCAATAAAAAAATCATTGGTGGTTATTTTATGATATAATTGAAGTGAGAGCGTCACAAAGATTAAGATGGGCATGTAAAGTTGTTGGGCTAAGTAACGAACGAACTCCTAAAAAGTTGAGTACTATGCCTACTGAGGGGTAGACCGAGGCGTAGGTGGGAGGATTTGGGTATGGGTAGTTGTCCATGGAGAGAAGTTTGTAAGTAGAGATTGGTGGTATCGGCATCGAGCCTTCGGGTTCGCTAAGCCTTATTATTATTATAAGTGATATTATTTTACTACATAACAGTTAAATTAAATTTTTTAAGCAGGAAATTTCTTATTTTGATATCCCCGTAAAATATCTGCTATTGACCCAAAACACTTCAACAACGTCTTTCCAGAATAGGTTACTTGTATCTTTAAATATTTCATCATCCTAAGTCGGTGAAACATAACTGCTGATACAAAGCTGATAACAGTTGCGTAACCTCCCAATATTTGAGAATACTTTTACTTATTATTTAAATTATTTTTTGGGGGGTTTTAAAACATTTCGATACTACCTTAAAGTGCTATTAATGCAATTATTTGTTCGACTCATAATTAAGAAAAAAGATTAACTACATTATATACAGAATAACGTCTATAGCAACGAGGAACCAGTTCCGGTTACTAACTGCTTTTGGTGTTTTGACGCGGTTCAAATAACTGGCTAAACTTACTTATTAGAATAACTTCTAATTGTTGAACAATTTTATTTTTATTATTACAATTATTATTTCTAGGTCTATCTATATATGACTTAATTATAGCGAAAAAATGTGTTACATTGTTAAAGTTATTTAAATAAAAGCATTAAAATAGTTACTCAGTAACAGGAACGGGTTCCTTGTCCCATGAACATTTGGAAGCCTTTTTCAGTACATTAAAGATTATAATAATTATGTTGGTTTTAGTAAAATTATGTTTCTATTCAGTTGAAATTTCAATAAATAGTTTAATAATCAGTAGTAAGAAATGCTGTCTGCGTGTTCAATTTTTTTTAGATTAAGTTGAATCTTGTTGTGTAGTTAAGTTGATTGAAAGGATCTGTTTTGAATTAGTCGTTTGTAAATATATATCATTACAGATATAACGGTTTGCAAGTATTTATAATTGATTGACAAATTTATAAGTGACTAGAAGTGACATATTTTCATATAAACATTAAATATAAAAAGTTAATGTAATAAAAAAACTAGGTAATTTATTAATAGTTATAGTGAACTACACAATATAGCTGTAATTAGAAATGAATAGTTATAGAGAGAGATTAATAATAATGAAAAACTACCTTGTAACATATCTAAAGATGACTTGATGTTATAAGAGACACCATTGAAATAATATTAGAGCCAATATTTCAAGAAGTAGGGGGGGGGAAGCGGAAGGCGCGAATTCTCAGCCAATCAGATCCTTGGATTTCTATAACACAATTACCCGCTCTAACCGAATCATTTTTCCCTCTCTATTCTCAATAGTCTGGTTCAGTTCAGTGTTGGTTTGTGTCGTTTATTTTATATTACAAACGGTTAAAAGTTTTATTTTATTGTGTTTAATTAATGTGATATCAGTGAACTTATTAAAAGTAAAAGCTAGGAGGTCATACATGGAAATTCAACTGTAAGTTCAAATATGTAGGATTTTGGTTTATTTGTAATATGTATATTTTTCTGTTTTATATTTTTCTGCCTTTGATTTAAGGCATAAATAGGATATTTTTCAAGTTTTCTTTAAACATTTGAACCAGAATAATGGGTAGATATAATATACATCCATAAGTATTTTCAAATTTATTCATTCAAATTACACTTCTCCTCAAATCTATATATTTTTAATTAAATAAATGTTTTACATATAGAAATAACTTCATGGGACTCAAACGATAAATCATAGCTAATACAATTATTAACCATTAAGGAATTTTAAGATCTCTCTGGAAAGATATTTTGCATTTTGCAATTGTATAGTTCATAAGTTTATGTTGTAACCATCTTTTTAAATATTTTGTTATGATGATAAAAATTGTTCGCTCTCAAATAGGTTTTAAATAAGTAATTATAATTGTCTTTAACAGTTGTAGCACTAACTATTAATCATTAGAAATAGTGTTGCCCTGTTGTTACGACTCAATTCTATAAATTATTATTGGGTCTTAGAATAGATTGATCTTACCTAGTCATTTATCTATTAACAAATTTGTATGGTTTTCTTCAAGATACAGACAATTTAAATGGATCAGTTTACTTGTATCTTATTGCATTAGGCTATTAAAACACCCTTATCTTTTTATGTTTATTTTAGTACCAGTTAAATCGCTAAGTTGCTTATTATTTGATTAAGTTGCAGCGGTACTAAAAGAGTGTTTATATTGAGCACTATGAGTGTTAGATATTGAGCATAACTTAAAATTATCAGTTTTATTGTTTACACACAATCCGCAGAAAAAGGTATTATTTATATAACATAACAATCGTTTTTGTTTAATTCCATATTTAATTTTCTAATTTTGGAAATGAAATCAACTCTAGAGACTTTATTTGTTTTATCTTATCGTTGAAATGAAATTAAGTTCAGAATAAGGGACCTCAAAATGCTGTTTAAACTTTTTCCAATGGTGGTTATATGATGAAATTTATTTTTGTGTTTTTCCTACATTCGGTTAGTATTTTAATTAATCCATTTTATTATCATCACCAATGATTTTTAAAGCTAATAAGTTTGGAATGTTATCTCATTGTAGTTCAAAAAGTTTTTGTAGTTGAGGATAAAACAGCTATCTTGAGATAGCTTTATTATTAAACATTATGCTATTAAATAAATATATGTCATATTTTGGGGTGAATTATTTGTGTTTTAAAAAAAATTGTGTATTAAGAAAAGGGGCTATTCCAATTGACAATAATTATATATGCACACCTAGTAACAATCAAATTATTCAATTGCACTAATAATATCATTAAATATAACTTTACAAGTATAATCCAAATATTTTTAGAAGTATATATCTTGACATTGGATCTTAATTTTTTGTGAAGATCCAAGTTACGACCAAATTGCATCATTAAAATTCAGTTCTTCATTGAACATATGCTTATTTCACATTTATTTTGTCCATCGCTTATACTCTTCTAAAGACATTACCTTTTTCACTGATTTGGAGATAAAATAAAAGTAACCTGAAGTTCATTTTACTTAAATAAAGGAATTCACTTTGCTAATCTTTATGTGTAATGACCCTGCTCTACTTTTTGTTTTTTGGCTGCGTTAACATTATCATTTAGAAATTTTCAGTGCGATTTTATGAGCTGGCTTGAAAAGAAAGTAGTTAATTAGTTAAGTAGTAGTTAGTTCGAAAAGAAGTCAATTAATTTTTAATTGATGGATAATATTCTTTCATTTTATTATTTAAAAATGTCAAATTATATCACTTTTTGAGTGAAGTTAATGTTTAAAAAAAAAATGATATAAGTGAAACAAACATATTTTTGTTCTTTAAACCAATCAAGTTTATTTAAATTAGATCTTTAAGAATGAACACCTCACAAAATAAATAACGTATGGTTTTCATTATCTGAGTTGCTGTACCGAAGGCCCCGGGTTCAAATTCTGCTGCAACAGATAAATTATTTAATCTGTTAACAGCTACAGATGGAGCCTGTGGTATCTGGAGAACCCCCTGGAGCTCACCCAGCTTCCATAATGCAGTTACTCTTAATGGAGGGAAAACCTGGTGGTTGGTTATTATCTGGGACAATCGCCTCCCTGCATAGCCGTTGCCCTTGAAGAAGTACAGATTCTAACATGCACTGAATCCAATACCCTTCATGGACTGTAGTGGTAGTTTTTTTTCCAATACAATCAAACTAAATCTGGATACTATTTCCTATTTCATGTTCATATGATATTGCTTTTAGAAATAATAAGAGAATGAAACAATTTAGTATAATTAATGCTTAAAATTGCTATAAAAGTATGAATAAAACTTTGTTGTAATAGGGATATATATATATAAACATATATATGTCCTTTTTCAATTGAAATTTTTTAGTTTTGCCTAGATTTGGATAGTAATGTTTTTAAGTATCCCTTTTTTTTCATAATCATCAACCAATGATTTTTAAACCCAATCTAATCTTGAGATAGCTTTATTATTAAACATTTACAATTGAATAAATATTTTTCATGGTTGAGGGTGAATTTTTTATTTTAATTTTAAGAATGATTGAAAGGGGCTATTTCATTTGACAATAATTATTTATACACAGCTAATAGCGATCACATTTTTGAAAATATACTAAATTGAGTAAAATATATCTGTACAAGTGGAAGTCCAACTTGTGCATATTCATAAAAACATTCTTGACTGATTTACTGTGATTCACGTCTAAGATTAGATATTAAAATAAGGTTCATCATAACTTGATTAATTATTTTTTATTTTTTGGAAATATGGAAATTAGGAATTTCAATAAAGAGAATAATGTCTTGTATTTCTGTGGTTACATTGCCATTTTTGATCTAATTGTCATAATATTATAAATAATAAATAAAATATAATATTTCTAGAATCAATTAAATGTTTATATCTCCGGTTTACAGATTCATTAAAACGTTCTACACAAATTTGTAATTTTGGTCCTGAGCTATCACATTCGCTAAGAATGTTTTTTTTTATTTTTTTAAATATATTTGTGAGTTGACTTTTATTGATGCAGATACAAATATGATGTACAAATATTTCTTATTCTTTTCTGATCGATAGTAGACAGTTCAAATGATTTTGAACGATTCAGGGAAATGCTGTGAGTCATGACGACTTTCGCCTTCCTCTAACTCACTCCAATACTCTACTGTTCCTTGTGTTCAGCAAGTATATATATTTATTTACATAATTATGTATTATCTAAATATATTTAGATATGTATATGTAGTTCTTTTTTCTGGGATTCGCTTAAAAATCTGACCTACGTCTGTTATTTGTTTTTGTTATAGTAATATATTATTAAAAAAAAAAAAAAATATATATATATATATATATATATATATATTATTCGTCTGAAAATACTACTGCTTTGTAGAAACGTTTTGTGAGGTTAAAGGTTCTATACATTTCGTACGCAATATCATTAAACATGAACGTATATCAGGGCAAAGATTTTATAATTTAAATTAATATTTATTTATTATTTTTATTCAAGTTTTGATGCTTATTTATAACATTATTTTTGGTATCAGTTCCGCAGATTGTCGGTTCGAGTAGGGTCACAACAAGTTTTAACTTTTCATTTGTCTGCTAAAGTTAATATTATCAAAATAAAGAAATAATTGAATTATTATATGTTAACTATTACTGGCTACGGATTGCACACAAAATATTGAAAAATTAAAACAATATATAGTGGAGGATGGAAATTGAAATTCAATGAATTTCTTCTCTAACATGAAAAGCAATATATATATATATATATATATATATATATATATATATATATATATATATATATATATATATATATATATATGTTATGCATTATATCATAAAAATTTAAATTTGTGCAAATACTTTCAAAAGGTCCGTTTTTTGTGTTGTATTTTTTATTATGTGATCAGTTTTATTTAATTGATGTTTTAACACTTTAAAACTTGTGTAAATAAAAGATTTTTCAATAGAAAAAAGTAAGCCGTCGCGGGACGTGTAGATGTGAAACATTGAAGTTGGATATTATTGGGAAAGAGTTAATTATTTGAGTGTAAGAACAGGTTGTAATGGAAGGGAATTCAGAATTTTTTTTACATTTATGTGATAAAAATAATATTATTTGCATTAAAAAATATACATAAAAGGCCATCATAAGCCAAATAAAATATTACAATTCGGTATCATCAGTTATTTCTGTAATATTAACACTCGATGATGTTTCTGATGGTATCAAAGTTACAATAGGCCGATGATAACTAAAATAAGCAACGAAAGTGTTTTAACTTATGGAGGTGTCTTGTAAATACTGCATCTATTGTTGTGCCATATCTTATTGTAGATTCCCTCGGATTATTATTAATATACAACTGTAAATCTCGTTGAAGAAACGTAATCAATGGTGCTGACTCATCTTTTGCGAAATTTACATTAAAGTCTCCAGCTAAAATCATGGGTAATTCATCTAAATTTTCGTTTAAAATTCTTGTACGTATACTACGGTGTAAAAATGAGATGATATCTATGATTTTTTTGTTAGGTGAAATATATACAACAACCATGAGTATCTGTCTCCCATCATCTAATGTAATTTGAGAAGCGCATTTAACGAGGCATTTAAGCACTTTAAGAGTAATTTTATAAGGATAATAATTTTATCAATATTAAATAAATGTTAAATATTATAATTTTAAAGCGTAATTTTAAATAACTTAAATTTGAGCACATTAATTAATAATCAATTAAATAATAAATTTAACGAGAAGCTCAGCCAAGGGTGCTGGAAGCTTTTCTGTCTGACGATTACTTTTTTATTCTTTCTGATATTACCTTCTTTCGTTCCTCCGATAGTTTATTTCCTGCATTGTTTTGTCCTTCCGGGAACATTTTACTTTCACTATCACTAATATTTTCTTCAGGTTTTGTCATTCTTTTATAATTGTTCCTGACATCTCCAATTCTTTTTCTCTTCGTTTTAAGGGAACCATTTGCATTTTATTTTTTGCTTTGTAGAAAATTAAAAATTTGTTTAATTAATCTGTTTTTCTTCATTCTTACTTGTATCAGAAATGCATTCAACTTTTGTGTAAAGTTTATGATTCGGAATAAATTTTCCTGATTTTATTGAAATTAATACCTGCAATTTTCCTTATAGTTTCTATTGCTTTCCTTTCTAAATATTTATCTAGACCTTTGCAGCGCTGAGTTAGGGATTATTTTTAACCTAGTTATATAAAATTTAAAATAACATTATCAGTATTTGCAAAGTAACGTGAATGGTACCATAAATGAACATAGACATACTCTTAAAGAAGATTATTATTGCTATTTAAGAATTATATGAAGCGGGGTGCTCAACGTGCTGAGTGCTGGATTGCTATGCTGAAGGCTCATGGCTCGAATCTGGTTGTGGCAGGTAAATTATTTAATCTGTTAACAGCCAAAGAATTGGCAGACCCTCCTCAGACTCTTCCAGCCTCTATAAAGCTACATTTAATTGGGGGGGGGGTTCGGGTAGTGGAGCGTGATCTCGGACATATAATCTCCCTGCACAACCGTTGATTTAGAAACAATACAATCACCACCATGCACTGAATCCAAGACACTTAATGGGTTGTAGTGGTACTGGTTTTGGTAATTATTCCGCAGGTTGTTGCTTCGAGACGACTTACAAGTTTTAACTGTTTGTTCGTTTCATTTTTAATATTTTCCAAAAATACAAGTTATCATGAGCTTTAGTATGGAAAAGAGAATGTAATTATGTGTAATGAGCAGATTTCGGTAATCATTTCATCTAGAAATGAATGTTTTAACAAACATGTCTACAATTCGAAATGCAAGTTGAAACTTTTATTTCTTGATGAAATTATTACCTCTATCCACTCATTATTCATGAATACATTCTCTTATCCCATACTAAAGCTCATGATAACTTGTATTTTTAATTTTAACAATACATTGAAATGCACAGATATATTTAGCACAATTTGAGATAGCACAATTTATCGTTTTTCTTTTTTGTTTCTTCCGTTTATGCCATGACTATTCCATTCATGTATCCAATGAAATAGCGACTTTGTCTTTATGGTTTGGAAAACATGACGTACCCCAGCAGATGTCCCTACTTCTTGGGCCATCTGTTCAATTATAGTACAAGGAACCATTTGAGTCCATAGTTGTCGGGAATCAGAGAACTCGGTCACACGTTCTGTGACTTATATTATGTTGTGAGTTAGTGTTAAATTCCACATTAGTAAATAATATAGCCATATCCCTTGTCTCTAATTTCTGGTATTGAAACAAAATTAACGACATTAATTCTTATATTTTAATAATAATATATTTTCTGAATAAATATTTTTTTTTTATACGCTTTTACTAACTTGGCCTGTATGTACTTATATATGTAACGGAATCTTGAACTCTATTTTCAGCCACTTCAAAACTTCGAATTAAATTGAAACTTGGCAGACTTCTCAAGGACCAATGACAATACAATAATTTAATAATTTTCTCTCATTACCCTGACAAAGATCTTCAGGATTATCGATTTTTCATATCCGAAGACAAGGCAGTGTCCTGTGCCCATGTACTAAGGCATACATTCCTTTATCTTTGAGACAAGCACAACACAAATGTTAGGATCATCGGGGAAGTTTCGTATATTTCGCAACAAAAAAACAAAACCAAAAAAAAAACGCGCTTTTGTAGCGAGCCGAACTAATTAGTAGAAAATGAATATTAATTTTAAAAAACTAAACAGCACAGGTTTATAGCCATCCGAACTAAAAGTTTAAAATGAATAATAGAAGACCTAAATAACACGCTTTAATAGAACACAAAACAAAAAAGTAACAATAATTTTTAATAAGTTTAATAATAATAGAGTTATGAATAAAAAAATTCATTTAATGGTAAAAAAAAGAGTGGGGCACTTTTTAAAATATTTTTATAATGACTCTACTTTTACCAATATCAGTCAATAAAATATTTACAACAATTAACATCAAGCTCCTTACGCATTTGTACGATAAAATTAATTTTTTTTCGTTCCTATATTTTTATTTTAAACTTATTGTTTACTTTTTAGTAAATATTTTAAGTTTTTAAATTATTATTTTTAAAATAATAAAATAATCTGCCGTTACTCTTTCACGTTTATACAAATATCGCGATTACCATAATTCGGTTTTTGTTTACCATCAGTTAATGTTTCCGTTTTAGACAAAATACCGATTACACTGTTATGTTGTATGATCTAAACAATAAACAACACTTAAACATCAGAAAATACTAGTGCCACATTATCAATATATATGTAATAAGTTAAATAAAAGAAAAATGAGGAAATAAAACAGAATTGATGAAGTAAAATAGGGAAAAAAGATCGTCTGAATTTATTTAAACTTGATATATTATTTAACGCATTTAATAGTATATATATGTGCGTCTGTGTTTATATATGTGTTTAATATACAAACATATATGAATGTATAATAAATATATTCTGATTATTAAAAGGTATGATTTGCCGTGCTTAAATAGGATTGAGTATGGAAAGTAGTAAGCATGTTTTATGCGCTACCTCGTTAGGCTTAAGTCTAATTATGTTGGACAAATTATATGTTTCCTACAAACATTATTCCTAAATAACTTCTAAAGTTGTACTGCATGAAACGAAAGCTGCTCAGTGCATGTTATAAAATTTAAAACAGGTTTTCCAGTTTATCTCCAGATCTGCTCCCAACTGGAAGGCTGTCAAAGTCAAAGCGATTCGGCCAATGATCAAAGAAAGTTATTGCAAATGCACGAGATTTAAATATTAACAATTATTTCAGTAAATGGAAATAAATAAATCGTCCATGTCTTTTTTGTTTTAATGTGTTTATTGAAATTTACAATTGTTTACTGAATACATTAAGTAAATATAATGATAAATCATGTTCCGAGATAAAGGCAAGTAGAGTGGGTACTCTACTGGGTAGTGGTAGTACTCAAATATAAATTTCAACATAGAAGGTCACGAGGCCATTTTCTTTCCAGACGCCTCTGAGGATTATAAGGAATTGAAGAGGTTGCGAGGTTTGAAAGATTGATATCGGATTCGGGCCAAATCAGCAACAAACGGGACTTTAAGGTCATTGATTACTTTGTTCATAAAAAAGTAAGGAGCATTGAGGATTTTACGAAGGATTTTGGATTGTGAGGATTGAATACGAGAGGAATTCGATGGCTTAGTGGAGCCCCAAAGCGTCCATCTCTTAAATAGAAAAAATGAACTGTGCCAAAGTATGGCCTATTCAGTTTATTTCCAATAGGTTCGTCGGATAAAACTAATAGTTTTGGATGGAATTTTGTTCTTTATTTAAAATTAATCTAATCATTCAACTATAATTATTTAAACAAAAAACTATCCAATTAAGTGCTATCGCTTCAATGTTGAGTTGAAGTGCAACGTTTGTGGAGGGAGGTGATTCGTCCGAGATGACGCTCAACCGCCAAGTTTTCACCCAATTGTAAGGGTAACCACTTTATAGAGTACGGGTAATCCCCAGGAGGGTCTCCAGATCCTTTAGGTTCTGTCCCAGGCCGATAAAACATTAAATAAATTATGTACAACAGCCAGATTTGAATCTAAAACCTCCAGCTCTGCAACTGAGTGTTCCAGACATTGAGCATCTCCGCTCCCATGCTTTCAGTATAGCTTACAGATAATCATATATAATTTTTTTTTAATCTGTTATTAATCGTTTTAGGAGTAAGGTATTCTAAATCAGGAAAACTGAGCACTTCCTTATAAACTTAATTTTTAACAAAGTTTATATTTCTCCTATCTCTTGAAAATTATATATATGCTTTAAATAATTTTAGAGACCCACAATACGATGTGTTCTTGGTTTATAGTCTTCGACCGTTCCTTCTGTGGCTAATATTTATTTCACAGCCTTGTATCGATTAGTTTTATATCGACCCATAATTTAAAACGTTGGGTATATCTTAGTAAAAAATTTTAACTTCAAGTAATTTTTAAATTTCTCTCTATTATATATAAAAAAAAAAGTTTCCGACGTGTTAAAAATTTATAAAACGATTCCAAAACCTGTGCTATGGTTTATACTCTTAAATATATTTAAATATTCTGATTGATTTTGGGATGCCAGAGTATCATTTAAGATGATTACTCAAATTATTATTCCTAATTTTAGTCTTAATTGGATTCTTTTCCAGAGGTCTGTTCTTGTGTTTACCAATTAACTAATCAATCATACCATCGATATATAAATATGTAGTGGTTCTGGGTTAAGTCAGCACCAAAGGATCTAAAATAGATATACTTTATTAATACGATTTTAAACAATATTCATAATGATTCAGATGCAATAGACGATTGCAAAAAAATACATTACAGACTTAAATTACGTTTTATCTGTGTAACAAGGATACATCTAGTGTTCTTCTTCGTGAGGTGTGTCTTCTCCGGGTCTCGCTGTCTTCGGATACTCCTGGGCCCGTATTGTTCGCCTCGCCGGATCCGTCTTCCGCAACTTCCTCGCTCCTTCCTCTTCAGATATTATTGCTATACAGTTTTGTTTGAAAATGCATTATATAACCTATATATTATACTCGTCTCGGTAATTTTGTGTTTCTCACCCATGCTAAAACTCGCTATTACATAAAATAGTTTGCAACGTGTAATACATTTATGATAATGCAGTGTTGTGAGGGTAGTGTATGTCAAAGTCCCGATCTAGGAAATAAAGATAGGGTATTTGTTCCGCAGGCTGTTGCTTCGAGTTGATTTACAAGTTTTAACTGTTTATTCGTTTCAATTTTAATATTTTTCGAAAAAACAAGTTATCGTGGTCTTTAGGATGGAAAAAAAGAATGTAATTATGGGTAATGAGTAGATTTCGGTAATCATTTACTCATAAAATAAAATTTTCGAAGTCTAGATGATATATGTTATTGGAAACGTTCATTTCTAGATGAAATGATTACCGAAGCATACTTATTTCCCATAATTACATTCTAATTTCCAAATTAAAGCTGATGACTTGAATTTTTGGAAATTATTAAAAGGTAAGCGAATGAAAAGTTAAAACTTGTGACTCAAACCGAAGCACCTACCTGGGGAATAGATACCCAATTTTCTATAACACACTTAGCCACCTTATTTCTCATAATCTCAGTCCGGTTCTGAACCTGAAGTTTCGGGAGGATAAGGCTACATCCTACGGAATAATTACCCAAAATTTTACGACTTGAGATATATCTAAGAACCAGAGTATCACACCTAAGCCTTACGTGCACTAAAAAAACCATGGTGTTCGACCTACAATCTTTTCACAATCCATGACCTCCCCATAATAACTTCGCTGAACTGAGACAATTACCGATTTGTTCTGGTTCGACTCGCAGTTCGGAACAATTTTTCTCTCTCCAGACCAACACTCAGTCATTTTCCTGATAGGACAAGGACATAAGGGAAAACTTGAGGTACAGAACTCTTTGAATTAATTTGGCTAGTAACGTTATCGCGTCATTAGCGGTTTAGAATTTGAAAAGATCCCGAAGAAGCCAGCTCTACTCATTCATTCGCTAATTAGTGAAAAGAAAAGGGTCGTTGAGTCATAATGACCAACATTTCTCATTTAGGCCTCACGATGAGAAGAGAGTTGTGATTCCGGATAATATCTATTTATAAATTACTAATAGAATCCATGGGCTGAAGAATTGCTTATCTGAATAATAATTTAAATATTAAAATATAGTACAATTTATAATTACATTGTTTTATTTACAAAAGATACATTAAAAGAATTCGCATAAGAGTTGAAGCGTAATAAATAATAGTTTAACATAATACCCATTAATGGAAAACAAAAGTAAAATGGTTATTTATGCACCTAGGGACTAAAGAAGACCATTATTCCCTCAGCTGTAAGTTTGTACCCGAGCGAATGCAAGGGAATAATTATCTTTACTCACGAGGCCAACCCGAGGGAGTAAAGTATTGCTGGGAATAATGATCAATTTAGTCCCGAGGGGCCTACAAGATTTTATCTCCAGATGGGTTTTACAATAAATTAAAAAACTGAAATTAAATGTGCAATTATCACAATTTTGAATTGTTGTTTTGATTTAGCTGGTAATAAATTTGAAATGACATTATTTGCTTCTTGTACAATATGTGGTGGATCCATAACTTGCACAACCTGAACACAAATGAACTTCTGTTTATCAGTTTTGGTGTTTTGAAACAACAGCTGATTTTAATGGCCGGTGTGACCTAACCCTGAACTTTTTCAGTACAAAACCTACATTATTCAGACGAATTAGGTTGTCATCTTTTTACTTTATTCCCTAGTTAACTTTTTGAGTCAATTTCTAATGTACAGGGAGAAAAGACGTACTTTAGTCCTAATTAATTGAGCCAAAACCACTAGTTTTTGTACCAGCTGGAGATAAAATAATTTTCAACACCTTTAAAATAGTAATAGAGATGAGAACAAAATTCAGTACATACTAAAAAAAAAATGAGGGGATTTGTGTTAATTGTAAATATTTAATTGACAGATATTGGTAAAAATAGAGTTATTGTGAAATTATCTAAAAAAAAAAAAAACAAACGCTTTTTTATCAAAAGATGGATTTTCTGGTTCATCGCTCTATTTGTTATTATAAAATTATTGAAAATTATTTTCTACTTTTTAATTTTGTTTTTTATTAAAGCGGGGTAATTGGTTTTTAAACTATTATTTGTTTTCTACTTTTTGGATCGGCGAGTAATAAACGCATTTTGTTTATTTTATTTTTAACTAATATTAATTATCCCCTACTTTTTTGTCCGGCTAGCCACATCAGCGAGATTTTTACTTTAAGTTTTCAAACTATTATTACAAAACTATTGTTGCGAAACATACGAAACTCTCCAGTTGATCCTGCCAGTAGTCATATGCTCTACTCAAAGATAAAGCCATGTATGCCTTAATACACGCCTTAGTGCTTTCCACTGTATACTGTGTACTATATCTTCGGATATGAAAATTCGCTAACCATGAAGATCTGGTCAGTATAATGGGACAAACTTATTAAATTATAGTGCTGATAGCGGTACTTGAGAAGTATGCAAAGTTTCAATTTAATTACGTAAAGGCAAAGCTAATAAAAACTTGTTAAAATAGAAAATTCATTTGCTTGTGTATTTCCCACCTCTAGGAAAATATGAAATAGGGAAATCGCATTTTAACCTCGTATGAATGAATCGATGTTTTAATTCGATTGTGGTATAGAGTTTTCTATTAATCTGAGAAAAAACTCAAAAGAGGTTTCTCTGACGATTATACAAGTTTAATGAAAATTATAAGGCCATAATAGGTGTTTAATTTCTGAGATTATAATAATAATAAATTATAAATTAAAATTTTTATAGTAAGTACACAAATTAGCTTATTTAAGCATACATATATTTATTATATATTATACCCAAATGTATTAAAATAAAAATATTTCCTAATGTAATACGGCACTATAAAATAAATTTAATTAATTGATTACAGCTCGTTTCTAGCCGATAAAATAAAACGGAAATACAGAATAGAGAAAGCATATAAATCTAAATTCATTATTAATGACATGCAAAATATATTGTTTTAATTATTAGAGAGTGTAAATGGGGGCAGTTAAAAAAGAAAAAAACAATACTGTAATTAAGTGATACAATATTGTTTGATAGTGTTGTTATAACTATGTGGCCTAGTTTTAAATTTGGTCTTGATAACGCGTATATCGTGTTCTGTAATGATAAAGCCTCAGATTGTTGATACATCCTATATTCAATATGATATGTTTCTATAATTTTGTGCGCGCACGCACGCACGCACAAACACACACACACACACACACACACACACACACACACACACACACATATCTTGTCCTACTTGTGATCCCGTGGAGGAAACAGTGGAACATTCGTTCTTCTGTTGTCCAGGTTTTTCTCAAGAAAAGGAAGAGCTTGACATAAAATTCGGAAAGAAGTCATCGCCGGAAAATATTGTCACTTTGATGATGGCTAGGCAGGAGCATTGGAGTGCTGCAGCAGACTATGCAGCGCAAATCGGAAGAAGGCTCAGAATACAGGAGCGAGAAAGGAGAGGCCAAGCTCTGGCAAATCCGACATAAGTTGTCCAAAGAAAAAATAGGCACATAGCCCTTCTGCCACCCCACGAAGTAATGCTTGACGGCTGTTCAGTGGGATGGTAAAAGGAGAATTGGGAGGTGGTTTTTTAGTGAGTAGGAATCTCACACTGTTGTGTTATTACACTTCGTCTTATGAAAGATTTTTCCCCTACCCAGAAAAAAAACAAAAAAAAAAACACATATATATTTAAAGTACTGGTCAGACAGAAAAGGTCGTAACGTTGTCATATAAATAATCTATTAAACGTTTAAAAATTAATAAAACATAATAATACAAACGAACGCTCTATCATTTTTGTTTATGTATTTTTTTATATACTAATAATTATAAAATATATAATTAATTATTAATTAGTTAGTAAATAATTAATTTATTCGCCGGGATTCGAACCCGGGTCTCCCAGGTTTCCGTCGTGGTGCTCTGCCACCTGAGCTATCCTGGTTTGTTCCACTTCCAGACGAAACCCTGGACATATCTTTTCTCTTCAAAATAAAAATATTTAAAAATTATAACAATAAATAAAAAACTAAAATAAAATAAATTATAAATAGTATTATGACGTAAGTCAATAAGATCCTAATTAAAGTAATGTTTTATGAACATTCTTTCCCTTGTAAACATCGCAAGTTGCGAAAACACGGGGATAGGGGATCGGTGAAGAGAATGGATTTGTCTGACCGTGGTACGAACCAGGATAGGTTAGGTGGCAGAGCACCTCGACGGAAACGTGGGAGACCCGGGTTCGAATCCCGGGCCTGGACCTATCTTTTCTCTTCAAAATAAAAATAATTAAACATTATAACTATAAAATAAATTATAAAGACTGATCTTTGACGTTAAATGATAAACAACGTCTTTAGGGATTCT
Organism: Troilus luridus; assembly: GCA_964056705.1. NCBI lineage: Eukaryota > Metazoa > Arthropoda > Insecta > Hemiptera > Pentatomidae > Troilus > Troilus luridus. The sequence goes on along the minus strand of OZ057417.1, from coordinate 54,968,558 downwards.
AAAATAAGGTCAAATAAACATAACGTAGAATCTTCGGTTCTTTAAAAGGATGAGTCCACAAAAGAATAATTCGATATTTTGATTTTGCCGAAACTCGAGCTCAAAGTTTCCGTTACATACATACGTAATTATAGGCAAAGCTAATCAGAGGCAATAAAAAAGTGTTGATAAAAAAAATGCAGTATCTATAACAATCTAATTAAAAGAAGTTATAAATATTTTTATTTGAAAAGAAAAGATATGTCCAGGACCGGGTCGCCCACGTCACTAGCGTGGAGCTCTTGTCAATATACATGTATGCATATGCATAACTTTCTGCTGATTGTCATTGTTTTTATTTGACAGGTGTGGATAAATATATAAGAAGAAAAAAAAATACATATATGTATAAATAAATTTATAGGTTATATATATAACCTACTTCCAAACTTATTTAGGATCATTCTACCAGTTTTTTTTGTTGTTTTTATTGAATTTTCTTGCTTGGAATCTAAAAGATCCATCGATCATTTAATCCGTTTGTATTAATTTTTTAAAATTTTGATCACTAGATTTGAAACTCCTTAATAAGGCCTCCATTATATTATATACTGAAATCGGTCCCAGAGTTTCTCCTTATTTACAATCTGATACCCAACACTAATGACGCGGTTTTGCTTATCTAGACATGAGATAGGACAGACCAGGACATGTGGTCAGCGTTAGACATCCGATGAGGGGAGAAGGATTCGAACACACTTATCCTTGAACAACAGTTAGAAGAACGACTCCTGAGGCCTCGCTGAATGGTCCTTTCATTCATGAATTTTTTACGGCTCACGCGTTAAGGACATCGTGTATTGTCATTCGGAACCAGCCCTGTTCGATCTCTATCCGTGATATAAGAGAACGATTTCGTTCGGTCAGTAGACTTCATTCTTAGGTATTATGTAATATTAAAATCGCCCAAAAACCTTGTGATTTTTGGAACCATAAGAAGATTTAATAGGAATATTTGTAAAAAAAACTTATTTATTGATATTTACTACTGTATTATAATAAAAGAAAGCTGTTGTACAGCCCATGTGAATGGTCTTGGGCTCAGTTTGTGGTTAAGAATGTACTGTTTCTAGGAAAACTGTTGTAAGCAATTATAAAGGCCGGGTGAGCTCCAAGAGAGCATTCGGATCCCGCAAGACTCATCCTCGGTTGATGAATGCTTAAATAAATATCCCCAAAGGCGGATTTGAAGCTAGATCCTTCGGCACGGCGTCTCAGCGCTCTACCTCTGAGCTAGCCAGTACCCTTATACAAATACAAATACCATAATAATACTACAAGTCAATAGGATGACTGATACGTAATGGGTATGAGATAAAGGCCATCTTCTTTTCAGACGCCGTGAAAGATAATCTGGAATTGAAGATGTAGCTTTGAATGGAAATAATGTTTGTCTTGAAAGTTATAGGTTTCGGGTCGATCAGTAACTAATTGTTCATTACGGTTATTAACGATGGTTTTATACATACATGCGATTAAAAATGTTTATTTCTTAATTATTAAAACCTAAACCGGAATTTCAGTCCTTTTTTTTCCATCAGGTGTATGAATACAGTTTCATCTCAGTACAGAAATTCAAGTTGTTAGTAGTTGTCTGCCTTTGTAATAATCTGTCTGTTCGGGGATTTCTCACTACACTACTTTTACTTTTCAAATATATTTAATTAAATTTACAACTGTATTAAATAATTAAACAAGTAAATATAATGAATGATGTATGCAATGGAACGTTAGCAAAGGCAAATAGAGAAACTGAAATAATAAATTTAACTTGAGGAACCCGATATCAATCCTTTCATGGCCAGCTTTATTCCTACTCAAACCGACTAGTTTCAAACCTTCAAACTTCTTCGATTCACGATAATCTATCGTGGCGTATAGAAGAGGATGGCCTCGTGACCTTCTAAGTAGAATCTGTTATTTGAGTACCACTAGCGGGTAGTTTTTCTACTTGCCTTTATCTGATGCCATTACGTATCTTTTATTCTATTTACTTTGCATATATTTATTATAAATTTGTAAATTTTGATAAATGAATTTAATATAAATATAATGGTTTTGGTGTATATATATAAAATTGAGTTATATATAAGTAGAGTTTGGATGATATTACCCTTCTTATGGATGATTGATACGCCTGATAATAATAGAACAGTTCTGTATCTTCCTTAGGAGATCGATAAACTTTATGTAATAGATATTTCATAGCTTGGTCATTCATTCACAGGTCATTGAACCTGTACATATAATATCGAATTAAAATATCGATTTATATTAATCGAATTCGAATTCTTTGAAAAAAATCTCTGGGAAAATATCGATATTGATTATCACCCCTATAAATGGTTTTCTTTAGGTTAGTTTAAAAATATAGATATCTTAAAAGAATTATATTGATTTTTTCGATAATTTTAACCCAATAATTCGTAAAACTTAGGTATCGGACGCGGATATTTTTGCAATATACAATCGATTAAACAAAGAATCTACAAACATTTTTAAATTTGATAAATTTCAGTTATGATTAATACAATTGTGAATTTATCATCTATTTATTTATTTGATTTCCTGGCCATCTTTATTTGAAAAACTATTTCACCTGTAATCAGTCCATAGATCTAACCCATTGGGATCTGCAGATCCTCTCTGAGCTCATCGTACCTATGTAAATTGGATAACCTGTGGTAAAAAATTTGTGGTTAAGCGTGATCTTTTCGGCTTCGGATCGACTCTGTGTGATCCTGCTGACCCTCCTCGGGCTCTCCTAGACTTAATAAATTGGGTACTCTTAATAGGGTAAAAATTGTGGTTGAGCGTGACATTTGTCAAATCACCTCCTTGCTTAACCGTTGGCCTATAAGCAATACCTATTCTCCTCTTGTACCTATGTTTACAAGACCACGCGAATATTAATACTTTTCTGACCTGGGGGACCCGGGTTCGAGTCCCGGTCCTGGACATATCTTTTCTTTTCAAATGAAAATATTTAAAAATTAATACTTTTCCTTTGCTTCCTTTATTTATACCATGCAGTACCCTTCCGATTTTCTTTATTTTCCAGAACAACTTTGATTTCATTTTTTTTCCGCATTGTTCTCTATCTGGGGAGTTTTTGTCTGTTATTTTTAATTTTTCTGTTTCCTCTCACTTGTTTTACATACCCTTCTACGCTCTTGTACACAAGGATTTATTTATCAAATGATCATAATAAAACAGTAAAAATTAAATAATAACCAATAACTTTTGGAATGTTTATGTGATAGAACATGAGATAAATAAAATTGTAAGTAAATATAGATAAATATAAAAAAATAAGTATTAATATTTAATTTTAAATATTCATGACCATATTAATGGAAGAAAACATTATGACAATGTGGAAATGAATTATATAAAGATGTATGAAATTATGAAATAATACTTCTTATGTGAAGAAATTAAAATTCATTCTCCCTCAACGCAATTAATGTACATAAGAAAAGAGGAATGCCGACATTTGCATATACATTTCTCATTCTCATTTCTTGTTTGGTCCTTAAATATATTCATTAAGTTTTCTTTCGATTCGTCGCGAGAAGAGGAAAATATTCGATGAGATTGCTCATTGTCTCGCCGGCGATAAATAGGTCATAGCGTCCGAATCAGGAGCTGAGGTCGTAGCGATTATGAATCTTAAGTAACCAAGCCCGATAAGAATTTTCAATGGAGACATCATAGTTCAATGTTTGTTCTAGACAGGACCTTACTGTGTCTAGGCCATAGGATGTCGTACTATAGTATACCATTAACCTGAAAGAATAAATCGAATCTGGAAGAATGAAATAAATTATATCAAATCGTCTCAGGGGTAGCAGGGAAGCAAAGTGAGTAGACTATTGAGTTACTGAGTTGAAGGTCCCGGGTTCAAATCCGGCTGTGGTGAATAAATTATTTAAACTGTTAACATCCATAGATTGACTCAATAGGATCTCCAGATCTTCGTGGGATTCATCAAGCAAATATAAATTTGGCGACTGATATCGTCCAAATAGCCTCCCTGCTATAGATTCTACTGCTTCTAAACCTACAGTTATGGTTTAGAAACAGTACAATCTATCTTATAGGGGGGGGGCCCTCTGTGGAGTCTCACAGTCTTCTGCGGTCTAGTGCTCAACAAAGCAACCTACTATGCCCAAGATCACTGGTTCGTAGTTTTTTAAAGAGGTTAAAATCCTTGGTTATGCCATCCTTCGGAAAGGACGTATAATAATTATACCTGGATAGGCAATATTTAGGAATCCCACGGGATCATCCGATTAGCCACAGAAGCGCAAAGTGACGTTAAATGAATTAACAATAAGAACCCAAACTAATGGTGACTATTGAAAGAATATAAAGTAACATAGCGACATAAATATGGTAAATTAATTAACTACACATAAAACATGTACCATGTAATGATCTCAATAAATACGCTTCATTGAATATAAAGGTATAAGTCCTGTGTTTGTCAAATCTATTCTTAATTATAATATACACCTACATTGGATCCGATTCGGTGCGACGTGATTCTATCACATACGATGCTGGGGTGTATACAGTATACATATTTTACTATACATTATCGTAAAATATAAATATATTAAAAATAATTAATAAATAATCTTAATTTTATAAATTTAAAGAACCAAATGTTATAACTCTCGATATATTTCAGTCATTTGGTTTGCTAGCGACGTCTCATCGTATCACACCGGATCCAATATAGGTGTAGCCTTAAACGTACTTTAAGACTGATTTATACGAGCAGGTCTTAGAATCGAAGTTTTTATCAAGAAGCCGTGGAAATAATTCAGGGCTCGACTAAAAAAAATATTTTATGTTCTTAGTCACGCTTTTAGTTTCTATTATAATTGTCTGCCATATTTGAATCGGTATATTTTGAGAACTTTCATTCAATTCTTTACGTGTAACATTCAATATTTTTTTCAGTTTATATCTACTCCTTTACTTTGTGCGAAGATAATCACGGGTATGCGTAATATGTCATATTGTCGATACCGAAAAATAACAAGAATTTTCGTACTTTAAATTGCCACTTTATTTCCTATTGAATTTCGTTTTTTTATATTACAATTATCATAGATTTTAAGGATCTAAACTTCTCGACAAGTTCAAACTTATAACCTCCTACAACAATAATATCCTACAAAAATCTTCCTCTTTTCTCTCCAATCAGAAAGAACTTGTGAGCCCCATCACTAGAACCCCACATCTATCATCTAATTGATCAAGAAAATCCTATTTCTTTATTTCCATTTTCACATTTCATCTCTTAAAATGCACCTGGTGCAGTAAATGAGATGCTTTCTATCCGTACAATTTTATTTTCAACACAATTATAAAAGCCGAGGGGCTAGGAAAATAAAATCCTCTTTTCTGTTACTAGCATTGTAATTAATATTAAGTTGGAACCTTGCTTCAATACCTGTATACGTTTCTGTATTTAGTTTTACGGAATTGAGCTTTGGGGCTCCACTAAGCCATCGAATTCCTCTCGTATTCAATCCTTACAATCCAAAATCCTTCGTAAAATCCTCAATGCTCCTTACTTTGTTACAAACAAACTAATCCATAAGGACCTTAATGTCCCGTTTGTTGCTGATTTGGCCCGAATCCGATATCAATCTTTTCATAACAAAATTCATTTCCACTCAAACCCACTAGTTTTAAACCTCGCAACTCTTCAATTCCTGATAATCCTCCGAGGCGTCTCAAAAGAAGATGGCGTCGTGACCTAAGTTGAACTTTTTATTTGAGTACTACCACCGGGTAGTATCTCTACTTGCCTTTGTTTCAGGACATGATTTATCTTTCATTATATATTTACTGTAAATTTAAATAAATATATATACAAAAAAAAGTTTTACAGTTATATAGAATACGATTTATAAGACTATTTATCAATCGGACAGTTAACTAGAATTATATATTTGGATTCAAAATATCTAATAATTAAAATGCAAGTTTCATTAGTAAAATACCAGTTCTTAAAGAGAAGCTTGGATCTCTAGACGAAACTGGATATGTTATATCTTTCTGACCTTTAGGCTGTTCGAAAGTAAACTAAAATCGTTGCTAATGTTACCTCTAATAACTTTTAAACCTGATCAAGAGCTATGTATTTAAAGATTGTGAAATAAGCTTTAAATGATTTGATTTTTCTCAAACCCAACTAATTTACTGTGGTTTAAAATGTTTACTTCTATGATTCCAGTTAAAAACATTTCTTAAATGGTAGGCTAAGATCGGAATTCTACTCTAGATTCTTTCAGATAAATAAATAAATTAGTAGGCTTCATCTCAAAACATAAATTTATGTTCTCTGAAGTTGTTAAAGGCAGAACCTCTCCCGGTTTTTGATGTATGGTGTTTGATAATCAGCCTTTATAATAACTTTTCTGTTCGCAGATTTCCCAAGACACTAATTTTATTTTTTTCAATTTAGAACTACATTAAATAATTCAATAAGGAAAAATATAAACATAATTAAATAATATGGATGCTATGTAAGCATGTAAAGACAAGTAGAAAAACTACCCACTGGTTGTACTCAAATGGCAGTTTTGAGTTAGAAGGCCGCGAGGTCATTTTCTTATCCGAAGCCTCGGAGGATTATCAAGAATTGAAGAGGTTGCTAGGTTTGAAACTAGTTGGTTTGAGTGGGAATAAAGTTTGTCATTAAAAGATTGATATCGGGTTCGGGCCACATCAGCAACAATTAGGACATTGAGGTATTTATGGATGACTTTATTCGTAACAAAGGAGCGTTTAGGATTTTACAAAGGGTTTTGGATTGTAAGGATTGAATATAAGAAATTCGATGGCCTAATGGAGCCCCAAAGCTCTAGTCCGTAAGTCACTTATTGTTATATTGTTACTTATTTAACTATTTAATGCAGTTGTAAATTTAATTAAATACATTTTAAAAAAATAAAATTTTAGTACTACCAATGGGTAGTTTCTCTACTTGTCATTATCTCATGTCAAAAATTGAGTGATTCGCCAGTTCGAGGGTATTATTATTATTAAGTATTAGTATTACAGCTTTGTTAATTTATGTTTAGTTATTTTTAATATAATTATATACCAAACGCAACCGGTTTTTATTTATTTATTTTCTATTGAATATTTTACGGGGCATATTATTGAATAAAATGTGAGTAATAACGTGGTTTTGAATCTCGCTGGAATAAATGAATAAAATTTCTCATGAGAATGCTTTGTAAGAGTTTATTTATATATTTATCTTATGTTTATTTTGTCTTCCCTAATGATTCCGAATAATAAAAGCTCCACTGTCAGTATTTTTTTCATCAGTTTTTTATTACGGATATAAAAATCATTATTATGTTCACTTATCTTTCGAATTATAATTACGGCTTTCTAATTAAGGCCTTGACGTTGCAGAGATTGAATAGGTTATTTTTGCTTATTTATTTATAAGTCACTTTATGCTACTATGGTGGTGGGAGTCCTAAATTTTGTCTATCTAGGTACAATTAGGAAATGGATCTTTGACAGCGTTTATATATATATATGTATAGGGTTGAGACAGCCGTTTTACGTTCCTCCATATTGAAGCAGTTGTGTAAAACTGTAGTGTTGACTTACGAAAGAATTTCTAAAGAATAACGAACGTTAACCAATGGGCAAAGGCTATAGAAGATGCCCGATTTTGTTTTCCTCTCCCTCTTTTCATATACAATATCCACAGCATAAATAAAAACCAAGCTTAAAATAAACTAATTTACTTTGTTTTATTCAGAGGTATTACAAGGTTTTATTTTACTCTTAATTCTGTACCTTTTTGACTTATATTCGTAACTTCACCGGAGATGAATCATTTGACAGGAATAAGGATATGTTAAGTATCCGAAACGTAGATGGGGGGAATATTTAGGATTAGGATTTGACCTTGAGGTTTTAGGTTTTGATGCAATACAGTGGAGAAGGAAAGGGACATTGTAAGCAAGGACTTTAATCATCAAATTTCAATTTCTGGATTCGCTTATATTCTATTTTATTTCCCAGATTTTTACCTATTTTTATTATTAAAATATATTTTTTAAAGTAAATTCTCTGTTATTTTAGTTCGGAGTCTCTTGCTGAATTTGGGAGTGAGGTAAGACATTGCCCTGAATAGTTTTCCTCGCTAACTGTTAAATTGGTAAATGGCGTACTGTGGGTGTTGCCGACCTCTTTTCCGGACCTTCAATTTATCAATTTGTCCATTGATGCGTCAACACACATTTTAGATTCGCTGTTTTTGGCAACGCCTTCTTTAACTCCTGAATACATTGTCGAAATAAACAAATCGTAAAAAAATAAATAAATAACACCATTATATAAGGTGAGAAAATATTTCGTCTGGACGGTCAACTAGTGAAATTTTTCATTTCAAACAATCATACATATATAAACATACATATACCAAACATCCATAAAAAGAGAAAAAAAACTTTTCTCATGGGTTGCCATGAAGAGTTTACGGTTCAGTACGTGGTAGAAACTGTACTGTTTCTTGGATAACGGTTGTACAGGGAGGTTTATTGTCCTAAATCACGCCCTATCGCCAGATTTCCCCCCTAGTTTTTGGTACCCACTTTATAGAGGCTGGATAAGCCCCGGGAGGATCCATCCCCGGGTGCTAACAGATTAAAATAGTTGTAAATCAAACAATTTTTTAAAGCTAGTCTTTCTCCGGTAATGATCAAATTGAGGCGTTCAGGATCAGAAGCGGATAAATATTTACTTTTCCAAATTATTTAAAAGTTTAGTCAGGCATTGTTTTATGCTGCCGAAACTTCGAGCTCAGAATCGGAGCAAAACCACGAGGAATAAGCTGGTAAAGGTTCATGTTATACAAAATTGGTTGGCTAAACTAAAGAAAAATATGACAAAGCCGATTTTTGAAATTTTGGTGTTCTCCGCTTTAGATCCTCGACGCGTTAATTGGTAAATTCAAATAAATAGATGTTTTCTTTTAAATTATACTATCGCAAAAAATATTATTTAGGTGATTTTAGTTGTTTAGTGTTATTACGTTAATTAAACAATGATATAATTTATTGTAACTGAAGAAAAAAAATCAACAAAAAATAGGAGGGAGCGAGATAGCTGTTAGTAGGGCGCTGGGTTCATCCAAGGGTTTCCAAGGGTAGTAGGGGTTTCTTCCAATTAAAGGTATAGAGGCTGGATAAACCCCAGATGGTCTTACAGGTCTATTCCTGGATATTAACAGATTAAATAAGTTATCTGCCACAGCCAGATTTGAACCCAGAACCTTCAGCACAGCGCATCAGCTCTATACTCACTATCCCGTTCGCATAATTTTCGGATTTAGGCAATATTTAAAATCCTCAATTCGATTCCAATTATAATTCCAACAATTGAAGTCCTCAATGATATCACTGGAACGTTGGTTTGATCAAACTGATAAGTTTCACGAACAACAGAGGATATGATGACACGGGAAGTATCAGACGCGCTAGTCAACAAACAATGACGTTCGCTAAATTATAAAAGAATCTAGTTCAATGGTTCAATTGCTCTGTTAAGGTTCAATGCATGGGCTATTATGTAATTACAACCAACAATATTACGTTTTGAAATAAATTTAAAGTGTATTTTCCTTAATTTAATAAAAAATTTGATATTTTTCCTGTTCATGGTACACCTAATAAAACCAAAGAACCTTCTGCGTTAAATCTTTACCACATGAGCAACTGAAATTTCAGCATGATCGATGGTTCAATTCCACATAAAAAGTGAGGAATTTAAGTTTTTTAGTGTTATAATTAAGGAACAATGTTTGTTTAACAAGACTATGACTCTTAAACTATTGTAGTCAGCATGAGATAAGAAAAAAAACAAAAAACATTTATTTTTACCAGCTAATCTAAAGGCGTTTAAATTGTTACTAGTTGTTTTGACATAAATTATTCTTCTTTCTCGTAGCTTTATTTCTTTTTTGTTTGATGTTAATTTTTAATTTTATTATTATTTTTTTGTTACTCTCTGTTTTTTCATTAAAAGAACTTATTTTTTGTTTTTATCTAAATTTCGCCACTAATGTAAATACTATCTTTTGTCAGATATATATTCCGTTTTTGTTCAGATTGGTTGCTATAAAAAAATTTGGTCCTAGAATTTTTTTTTTATATTCGAGATTTTGAAGCGAATAATATTGGAATTTCTATCGGAAACAAATACGATAGAAACAAATTTTAATAAGGAGTTTAAACAATTATAAAACTCCATGAGCTTTTTTAGTTTTCTCCATATTAACTGTTACATAAGTAACATAAAAAAAAATAAGATATTAATGTGTTATTGAAGACTAATAAACCAATCAATATTCATATTATAGGATCAAGTTATTTAACCTGATACAACCGTCACCTAATATACAGTTATAATAATATCCAATTAATATTTATTTGGCGTCCAACAAGCAATTGACCGAATTGACCAATGAACTCTATATTAGAGACGGCTTTAATTTATTTATTAGATTGGGTTTGGGAGATGATTAATCGAGTATTTTATTTGATCATATTCAATTTTAAATTATTATGAAATAATTCAATATAATACTTTGTATCGCGATAGCTCTTCTGGAATGAAATGGTATCTATTTCTGTCCCATACAACAGTGCATTATATTCATTTGTGAGGTACATACATACAATTTTGAAATATGTGAGATGTTCCATTGTTCCAATTGTAATATTGTTCAAATCGCTGGAATTCTCATTGTCCTAACATTGTGTTCAGGATAACTTCTACTTGTAACATGACGTTTTCACATTTTTCGCAAGTCTAATGAAGCAAGTAAGTAGCAAGTAAACACAAAATTGGTTGAATAAACTAGTGAACAATTTGAAAAAGTAAATTTTGAAAATTTCGTTTTTATCCGCTTTTAAACCTGAACGCCTTATCGTCAAGTGTTCTTTATTTCTCAAACACACGTTCTTGGCATTATTCTTCAGTCAAATCCATTTTCAAAGCTTTTACAAACCCTTTTTTTTTTTTTTTACAGTCATTTTTTAAATTACCAATTTTAAACATTTCCGTACCCCAAATACCATTTAAAGTGCCCCTTACAAACTTTTTGTTTTTTTGGGGCACTTTTCTGTTTTCTTGTGGTATCCTTATTGGTTATTTCCCAATGGTTTGGTCTTTACTTATAACCTCATCTGAGTACAATATATATTTTCCTGATCGTGGCTTTCAAATATACTATCCGGATAACACTGCAGCCTTATAAATTTCATTTATCATTTTTTCATTTTTGCTTCATTTTTTTTAATAATCGAAAAAATATTTAGGTCGTCAGTGCACTTAGGTTTCTTACGACTATTATTAAATAAATAATTATTATAAAATCGGTCGATCAAAGAAACAAAAAAAATAGAGGAACGATTCAGAGTTTTTTGGAAATTAGTGCAATCAAATATTGCAATGGATGTTTCTTTTTTTTGTTCCGGTACGTCGGTTTTTCAATAAATTTATTAAAGTTTTTTTGAATAAATGTATTAAACGTCAGAAAATATATTACCTACTCATTGATCATAACTATCGCATTATTAACATTTTATGAAATATTGTAAAGTAACAGATTGATGATTAACTGATCTATTCTTTAAAACTTGTAAGTACAACTTATACAATAAATTAACATCTTACACATGTCAATTTATATTTACTTTAGTGTGCTGTTTAATGTATTTACTAAAAGCTTATCTTTTCACTGTTAGAGCATGAGTCTCGAATCGTCGCCAAAAGAAATTTAAGAACTGACTGGAACTCAAGAATTAGAATATGTATGATGGTGTACAAGTCAAATACACAAAGTCAAAAACTTGATTTTGAGAAAACTCTGCCAAGTTCTTTTAATTCAACTTCTGTGGCACTGATATTATTAAATAAAATTAAGTTAAATAAATTGATCTTTTTTTAATTATTGGTAAAAACATCTCATAATTGTAGTCAAGTAAAGCTGAAAATCCGAAAATTAATAATTTTGATATACTGTTACTTTCACTTGTAATCCAACGTTCAATTAGAGAGAAAATTTAGGCTATAATTGATTTTACTTAGTTGATTAATAATATTATAATTGATTTTAAAGTGGATAATTAAAAAAATAAAAAATAATTATCAATGATTAGGAGAATTTTGAATATAAACAATATGAAATATTCCAATGTATCGTTCTTTGTTGTGGTTGCACATCGGCTTCTCCTGATTGGTTAGAAACATATTGGCAAACCTTTACATATGACCTCATATAGATTATTGGAGGAGGCAACCGCATTTTTAAAGGTCAGAAACAAATAAAGGATGAAATGGCTCGGTCTACCCAAATCCTTCCATATAGGGTTTCTGTCTGTCCTTATTGTGAGCTGGGGAAAATAATAAAAAAAAATAGACCTTAAATCAACCTTTAGGAAGCTGAAAAGGTAGTAAAATCGATTTTTATGGTTCTCTGGTTAGTCGTTTTGATGTAATTTTAACGATTGTGTATACAATATATCATATTACGAAATTTTGAGTCATATTTTTTTATTGTTAATTAAATCGCGCCCTAAAAGAAAATAAAGGATCGTTTTCAATAATTTAGTATTCAGAGAAATTTTAACATGCCCTCAACCAAGTGAAAATCGTTCGGGTCAAAAAATTTGTACGAGCTATAATTTTTCAAGTTGTATATTTCCATTTGGATCTAAAAAATATAGTTTATTTTTAAAAAAATTATTTTAATGATTATTATTTCATATTAGATTTTTTTTAAAAAGTGCTGTGTTTAAAACAAAATGTTTGCCTATATTTTTCAATTAATTCAAATGCGAGCCTTTAAATATTTAGATGTTTGAAAAAAATAGACTTATATAGCTTTAAAAATAACAGCTCGTATAATAAACGAATAATTACTGTAAGTTATTTTACAGATAATAGCAAAATTACCTATTAATGAATCTAATTCATTAATCCTGGTCCGATTAGCCATAGTAGAAAAAAGTGAAGTTAAATGAACAAACAACATGAATCTGTTCTAGAGTTTGTTATTTCTATTTTGTTATTCAAACAATTGAGCTATAGCAGAGTGTGTAAAGCGTTGAGTTGCTATTGTGAAGATTTAGTATGAATCTACATGTTCTGTTTGTTAAGGTTTCAACAATACAGCATTGTTGAAAGCCTTAATTAGTATTTAAAAATGTTTTAGGATTTTAGCATTAAAACTACTTCGCTTTTTTCCATTTAGGTAGTTCTAACTACAGTTGATTTCAAACTTGTAAATAGGGAATGTTCTTCCGAATACATTCATTGTCTTGAAGGCATTTTAACGTGTTAAGCCGATATGGTTTATAATAGTACCTATATGATATGCCTATGCTAATATTTTAAACGCACAGTAATTATTTGTTTATCCATTATATCAGAGTTGGTTTTTTTTTTCAAATTTAGTCTTTTCCAGGCTTTTCGCTAGTTTAGTCAAGCAATTTTACTTAACACATCACTTTGCAGCCTTATTTCTTATAGTTGTATTCCGGTCCTGAAAGTATTTTTAGGGAGTATAACATTGCTTGATTAAACTTGCGGAAAAGTCAATTTTCGGAATTTCGGAGTTATCTGCTTTTGATCCCGAACGCCTCAATTGTAATAATAAAAATCGATTTAAAAAACTCTAGGACTGATTCGATTGGAGGTAATTTTACTGTTATCCGAACCCATCTTATTCACTGCTTACATCCACTTTTAAGAACTACTATAGAATAGGATTTCATTTCACGACCGAGTAAAATTGGTTTAGAAAAGAAATGGTCCAAAAATGTTAATTTTAATGTTTGACATGTTTAATATATATTACTCTCAAACAAGAAGCTGGTCTCGAACCCGTTAGGGATGGTTGACATATATTTTGTGTCGGATTACCTTCCACTTTAGATATAGGCTATTAACTTGCAATCTAATCCGCTTATAGAACTTACCTCATAAGTCCATTGACTAAGAACTTTAAAGATTATGATAGCGCCTATATGGGAATAAAACCGATGGCTATTATCTAAGGAATGCCTTAGTCCCTCGTTCTACCTTTTTAGTATAAACAGAACGTTACTAACAATTTTATATGCTGTTAATTTTCGTTTATTGCATCTGCTGTATCGTATTCTTTATCCTTCTGTTCTATTGTAGAGACTGTGCTACTTCTTGGGAAACGGTTATTCAGGGAGGTGATTTGTCTTGATTACGCTCAACGGCTAGATCCCCCCCCTTATTTTGGGTACCCATTTTATAGAGGCTAGGGGAGCACTAGAATGGTCCTAGATCTCTTAGGATCCATCTCCGACAGGTTAAAAAAATTCTAGCGCGATTTTAAACCTGGACCTTCCGCTCGGCACCTCAGCCCTCTACCTATAATTATAATGAATATACTGTATTAATACAATTTCTCAATTTAAATACTATTTAATAAATGCATTACGACATGGGCAATAATGATTCAGATGTACAGATGATTGTCATAAAATAAGTACATAACTTAAATTGACATTTATCTAGTACAGCAGGGATACTTATATGGTGGTCATTGGTTAGTCTTCTCCCAATTAAGCTTCCTCATCGTTCGGCATCAACTGCCCGTCTTCTTCCGTGTCTCTCGACGCGTGTCTTCGGCTTCCTCTCAAGAATTGAAGAACTCTTGAAGCCATCTCTTCCTGTCTCCACTCCTATTACTCCTTCTTTCCCATTTCGATGTGCTTTTCACCTGTTGCAGGTATATCAACACCTGTAAAGCTCTAATGCTTTCTGCTTATGTGTCCCAGACATAATAACCGTCAGTTCCGACTGTTCATATTACAACTTATCATTCCCAAAACCCAACATGGTCTGCACGATACACAGCATCTTAATTGGAGGGGGAACCTGGCCGAGTTTGATCTTTGTAATTGGTACAGGTATATACGAGTTGCTATGCTGGCTTCACTGCCCAAAAACTGATCTCAGGGAAATTGGTTTTGGCAGTGATTCTTTGCTCTAAATAATATTGAAATAATAATATGGGATGCTACTCTGAGACCGTTACCTCTGAGGTACGGCAATACTGTATTATTAATGACTAAAAAACCTGTCTCCCACTTCTCCAAAGGTTCAGGTGGTTAACTGCCGAGGAGCTCATCATCATCATATTTTTTTCCTCCTCTAGCACTGTGCAGTGTGAGGATCCAGCTTTCAGAGCCTGGATCAAGTCTCTCTTTCCTGAATCAACTCTATTCTTCGGTTCTAGTTCATTCCTCACCTCCTGAAAGCATTCCTAACGCTGTCCTCCTAAGACATGCTAGGTCTTCCACTGGGCCTTTTCCCCTCTGTAGGTCTTCCTGGTGATTCAATCTGTTAGTTTGGTCTGCGTTGTTTGAGGACATGTTTAACTAAATATATCTTTAAGGATAAATAAAGATCCTTTTTCATCTAATTAAATAACATTACATTTATTAGTGCTGATGATGGTTACAAGTTAAGTTATATAATATCACTTAACTGTTACATCTTGAGCGTTTGATGTCCTGCCTTATCTTAATATACAGGTAGAGATTCTGAAGGACTCACGCTACCTGCTCAGTGGCCCTTAAGTGGTTTATTTAGTGTCATATAACAATCCCTGTTGTGTTTTGACCTGGAAGGTCACTTGTCCACCGCCTTCTCGAGGAGCTATTTCCGAAGCAATCAAAAAGATACAGAGAGACATATTATCAGATACTAATTGCTAATAAAAGACAATATACAAGATAGATTGGGTTAGTGTGATAATAGAGCGCGCTGGTGGGGGTCAATACTCTTCTGCGGCTCAGAGCTCTTGCGAACTCTGGCCGTGTAGGTCTACGTCGTTCCATCTCCTATTCGCTTGTACGTAAATATAAATCGTCTATAATTATTGCTAATTGCTGCTAAAAATGCTATACTCCACACCTATGCTATTGGTACTTTATACTAGCACATTTCATTCGGTTGTCATTATTAGAACGCTATGTTATCACCTGCGCTTAATGCTGCTTTCCCGAAAAACCTTCAGCATCAACGTTTAAGAGTAGATATGTGATAGCCTTCCGGCGGAAAGTGGAGATGAATATATATATACTTTTTTTTTCTTGATGTTCAATCAGTAAATATAAAACTTTTGGCGAAGGTTTGATATTTTATTGTTCTCGTATTCATTCCCTAACTATAAAACAGGTTTTTAGTGATTTTCTGTGAATAGTTATGGTCATTAAGATTACACACTATTCTAAACATAAAACTAACACTCATTTATAAATTATGAACATTAGGATAATATTTTAATTCCTGGCATTTGCTTGGTGAATTGTTATAATACAGTTGTAAATTTCAATGAAAAAATTATAATGCCCACAACTATATATGATTCTAAACATAAAATTAACACTCATTTATAAATTTTAATTAGACTAAGATTAAAAGGACATGTTAATGCGTTCATTTTTCTGTATGAACACGTTTCTTGCAAATATTAAAGCCAAGTATTATAAATACAAAAGTATATTTTCCTCACACTTTTGGAGATTAATAATAAATAAATATAAATTTCTTTGTAGCGTTGACCTCAGGATTTTCTAAATTTAAAAAAAAGAAGTTTTATAATTAAAAATAATAGTTTTGATATGGTTTAATATGGCTTCGAGTATAAGGCTAGTAGTTTTTGTATTGTCATTTTTTTTTCTTGATTGGATTAAGTTAGCTTATAATAATAATATTTAATTTAAATTACTCTTTCTTTATCAAAACGGGTTCTCGGCGTTCTTCTTCTGTCATATTCAAACTTAAAGTTTTTACTTACATATTTACAAATTCAATGCTTATTGGTCATTTCCTGCCCAATAATTTCGTTTATATTTATAACCTTATCTGAGTACAAGATTTCATTTCTAGATCCTCATTATATCCACATCCCTCTCTTCAAATGCACCTCGTGCAATCTATCCAATTACCATGCTATTATCAAAAATTAAGTATGTGGAACAAAAAAAAAATGTCTAGATCGTGCCTTTGTAATACACCATCCACTACAGTCTTATAAATTTATTAAACGTCGGAAGCTTTTTTAATAGCGATATTTAACATAGTTAGAAACACAAAATCATCAAAATTAGTTAATTAATTAGTTTATTTATAGTTTAGTAATAATGTCTGTAATCTGTCTACTGTCTATTTTATTATTGTTTAATGTGCAATAACTGTATCAGTTTTGATCGTTTTTTTGCCAAAATAGTGTATATCTATAATGTTCATTATTTTTGCATTGGATTAACATTTTCTATGGATTAATTAAGGGTTGATTACTAAACAATATAGGGTTGATTTTCGCTTGAAAATCAGAGTGACATAAGATACTCCATGTTTTAAATGAAATTTAAATTTCTTAATACTTTTTTTTCATCCAGGTTGTTTGAAACATCAGAAGCTTTTGTTTTTTAGTTTAGAAAAATGCTAAACCTTTCCCCAAATAATTGTTTTTAAATATTCCATTGTTGCTTTTGCGTATAAAAGTTGTTTTTACTATGCATTAATTTAAAAAAAAAAGTTTTAAAAACCTTTTGCGGTTCTATATGATTCGAACAATAGTTTTAAATTTTTATTTTTGTAAAAGTTAACAGAATTTATTTTAATGGCAGTTGTTAATCGATAAAACAAACATATGTAATATAAATATATATAAGAAAAATATAAATAATTTTTTGTTCGTAATAGTTTGAATAAAAAATGGATATAACAAGTTCGTTAACCCTAGTGTTGTTTGTTCGAACTAGAAGTAGCAGCTTGGCCTGCGAGAGCATTAAATCATTTGGGAAACGGACCGAAAACTTTCCTAAATAGAACTAAACCAATTTCTTATTTTAAATTTAATTTCATTAATGACAATTAAATTTAATTATTATAATCGTTAGTCAGTATAATATCATTAATTTTTTTAACAAATTATTTACATTAGGGTGAGGTGTGGCTCAGTGGTAGAACGGTGAGTCCTCGGGCTCACCCAGCCTCAATTATCTGGGTATCCATAGATGGGAGAAGACCTGGCGATTGCGCATGATCTCGAACAAGTCGTCTGGCTGCACAACCGTTATCGTAGAAACAGTCGTCTCTACCATGTACTTAACCGAACAACTTTCATGGTTTGTAGTGATACGCTCTTTTTTTACCATGCCAATTTGTAAATATTTTGTTTACAAATTTTCCATAATATGCTACCAATCGGTTTCACTATTGTGCAACTATGATCATCACAACTAAGTATTGTGATGACTATTGATTTATTCTCAATAGTATTTTCTTGTTTTCTAATCATAATATTTTTTTGTTAGAGTTATATTTCAATAGTTAGTTTGAAAGAGTATCGTAAAATTTTATCTATAATCCTTGATGATGCAGCTCTTCGAAGGGGACGTAAAATGGCCTGTGGGTGTCAGATACTCGTTAAAGATCCCTATCCTAATTGTACTTGGATAGGCTAAATGTATGACTCCCAGTGTAGTATTTTCTGATTTGCTTTAGTCGCATAAAGTGAGTTAAATAAATAGATAACAAACAAACAACTTATTCAATATCAGAAGAAAAATTAAAGCAAGAGCCTAAAATAAAACTGCCTGAAAATTTCCCAAAAGTGAATTTTCGGTTATTTTGATTAACTTTATGTGATTTATCACTTGGGTTATGCAACATATAATTTATCATGATTTATTTGGCAAGTCGATTTAAGTCTTGTTTAACTTTGATTTGAACTTTACTTCTAAGTAACTTTTAGTACTTAGATGTTGGCCAGATAATCTGACCTGATTTTCGCATGATTTAAGTTATGAGTGTTGAACACAAAATGTATTTTTCGAGCGAGTTATATCTTTTGAAATGTATACGTTTTTTATATCTCAGTTTTATATACGTTTTATATACTACACTAGTACTGAATAATATTAAAAGAAAATTTAAACTATACTAGGTTTCGCAACTAAGAAAGTTTCTCATATTTTAAACTTATGTAACGTTTAACAACTATTTAGAAATTTATTTATTTCGCAATACATTCTAAGAAACTGTATCATTACCACTAAATATTGTTTTGATTCTTAGAATATTTGTATGAACCACGCAATGTCGCGTGTTTGTGAAATTTTGGTATTTTCCGTTCAGCTTCGAAGTGAAATTTTACTGATTTCTAAGCGCCACCCCGATGTAAGGTATAGAAAATAAATTTTATTTTAAGCTCTTGTTAATTATTCTTGATTTCTTATTTTGACTAAACTATTGTTGCAGATTAGTGAATTTTATCTTCTGTGATTGAGATTCTTTCCAAAACAAATAGAGGAAAGGAAGATATTACATGAACAGCTCATTTTCCCAATATTTGAGAAACTTAAGGCTTTGATTTTTGGGATTTTTTTCTGTTGTAAACGATTTTTGCCTGATTTTCATTTATTCATTCTCCATCTTAATCCTCCGAGGTGTCTGAAAAGAAGGTAGCCTCGTGGCCTTTTAAGTTGAATTTGATCACTGCCTCTGGGTAGTTTCTCTACTTGCCTTTATACATGCCATTATGTATCATTCATTCTCTTTACTTGGTACATTATTATAATACAGAGTAGGTATTAGTTTAATAAATTAAGGAATAAATTATTCATCTTGATTTAGGATTCCTATTTATAAGACTGGGTAATTGGGGGACCCGTTCTTAGAGTTAATCTATGGATGACATTACAGAATAAATAATTAATAGCATTACTCGCACTGCACTTTATATTTGTTAATAAGATTAATGTTTTATGTTTAAATAGCTTCATCTTCACCATTCCTTCAACCCCCGCTGCACCTGTTCCAACCTTGGCTGTTAGGAAGCAGCACCAACCCTGGCGATAATCGGGAAAATAGGGCAAGCAGTTTAGGTGCGTGACCCTCCGGGGCGATTCTCGGCTGAATCAATTGTCGGAGAAGGAGGTCAGGGCTAAATTATATTTATAGGCCGTAAAAAGGAAAATATCCGAATTTAACTGATGAGGCGTTTGATATCGGACAACCCTCCTGAGTCTCTATGGGTACGGATATCTTCCCTTCCACTTATCATTTCCTCCATTGGATGGTACGTCAACCCTATAAACTCTTTCAAGAGTTGATTCGATGTTAACGAGGTGGAAGAAATGAAAAGTGAGACTATTGAGGGCAGACGAGTGGGTGTTTAATTGCGTAGATTAAGAAATGTTTGCGGTCATGAACGTTTCTGGTTCAGAGAATTACTCTATATAGCAGCTACCTTCACGATTAACTAATAAATATTAATTGTTATTATAAAAAACGAATACTAATGTTATGGTCAATGTGTAATTTTAAACGATTTCCTATCTGAAATCAATAATTTTGAATAATTTATCAATACTCAAACCATTTAAAAGGTTCTAGTGTCATATATGACATTATTCATTTGCGAAAATTCCAATACTTGTAGGACCTTTAAATAACTGTAATCGATAACTAAGAAAAAAAACTGTAACACTATGCTTCACGAATGGTTTCGGGTTAAGAAAATGGGTCTTTACGAAATGTCCTATTTCTAATCGAACGGTTGTGCAGGGAGGTGATTCGTCCTAGATCCAGCTCATCTGCTATTGTTTTTTCCTGCTTAAAATTTTTTTTTTCTAAAAGTTGAAAATCAGTCGTTCAGCAGGAAGCTGATAAAAAAATCGAGAATATATCTACCCTCGTTCATTAATAAATATTAATTGTTATTATCAAAAGTCAGTATTAATGTTCTGGTTTATGTGTAACCTCATACAATTTTGTATAAAAAATCGTTAATAAATCATTCATTTTATTACTAAACAAACTATTAGAAAGATTCTAGTGTTTCTAGTGAGATTATTAAACATAAAAAATTCCAATACATATAGTACCCTAAATAACTGTTACTGATAACTAAGAGTAAAAAACTGTAACACTGTACACCGAGAAAGGTCTTGAGTTAAGTACATGATAGAGAATGTTCTGTTTTTAATCCAACAATTGTGCAGGGAGGTGGTTTGTCCTAGATTTAGCTCATCTGCCACAGTTTTCTGCAGCTTAAAAAATGTTTTTCTAATAGTGGAAAAACCAGTCGTTCAGTAGGAAGCTGATAAAAGAAAAAAAATCGAGAGTATATCACTGTCGTTCCTTAATAAATATTAATTGTAATTATCAAAAACCAATATTAATGTTCTGGTTTATGTGTAACCTCATAAAATTTTGTATCAAAGATCAATAATTTTCATTCATTTAATTATCAGAGTATGAGGAAGCTGAGATTTAGTTTAATTTTATCTTCTTAGGATAATTTATTTTATTACGCTCAAGTCACGAATTTCATTATATACTTTTATGATACCTACGTAAAAAATGTACCATCCCTTGTGGGGATCGAACCCACGACCTTTGGATTAGAAGTCCAACGCGCTATCCGCTGCGCCAAAGGTACTGAGATTTAAGTTAACCAGCTGCTGCACGTCGCAGAGGAAATAGGTTTATGGAGATATAGAAAGAGTGTATTCGCAATTATATTTATTTTAGGATTTAGTTAAAATACGTTTCATTAGTTGATTTAAACATTAGTAAAGTTTTCCAGGGTTTAGAGTACTTTATAGAGGTTGGGTGAAGCTGAGGAAGTTCTGTAGATCCCAGGGGATACATTGGTGGCTGCTAACAAATTAAATAATGTATCTTTCATAGCAGGATTCGAACCAGGATCCTTCAGCTTATTAACTTAGAGCTCTACACATTCAGCTACCCCACGCCCCTTATGATTTAATATATTCTACCTAACACCTTATTTTCGAATACCTGACGACGTTGTTCATGCTTTAGCGTTAGCGGCTAAGTTTCACATCCGTAAAGAAGAGTTTGAAGAATGATTGTTTTATAAATTCTGATTTTTAGGTTTCGGGACAAAAGATGCGAGCTTAGTAATGTTCATACCGAATAAGCAATCCCCGCATTTAATCGCGCTTTTATTTTTTCTTGAATTTATTTTTTTCTATTTTTCTTTTTTATTAGCGTTTAATTTTCTATTGTAAATTACTATTGATGCAATTGTTATTTGCTTGACTCATAACTATGATAAAATATGAACTGTATAACTATACAGAAAATGGGGGCGACCTGTGGTCTAGTGGTTAGCGTAACAAACTACTATACCCAAGATCGCGGGTTCATAGCCCGGCAGGTGGCCCTAGGATGTTTTAAAGGGAGTAAAAAATCCTTAGTTACGCCGGCCTTCGGAAGGGACGTTAAACGGGGGTCCCGAGCCTGTACGATGTCAGGTACTCGTTAAAAATCCCTACCCTAATAAAACCTGGATAGGCAAAATTTAGAGCTCCCACTGTACCATCGTTCGAATTTAAACCATAGCAGCATAAAGTGACGTTAAATGAACAAACAAACAACTATACAGAATAACGCCTATAGCAACGAGTAACCAGTTCCAGTTACCAAGTAATTGCTTTTATTCTCTTGATAGGGTTATTTAAATAATTGCTTACTTATTCGAATAACTTTTAACTATTGTACAATTTCTTTTGCATTTAAAGGTTGTGTTTTTTTTTAACTGCATCACTAGAACAAATAATTATTAAAACTACTAACTTGTATTTAGCTTATTAACAATTTAAATTATTTATGTAAATAATTTTCTTTTATAATTCGACCAGGCTAGATTAGATGGGTAGGGACCGATCAGTGAGCAATTTAAGAAAGGAGGTCAATGTAACCACGTAACAAAGTAATAACCAACTACAATTATTCAAGATTGTTTCCCGGTTCAAGGCTAGCAATGATCCGATCGATAACAATTTTTTTTGTTAGTAATTTTGTTATTAACTTTTTTTTTTTAATGATTTATCGTTGTTGTTTATTTAATTTTTACACAGAATAGGCTCTACCTTTATAAGATCAAAAATTACAATACCTTGTATTTTTCGCACTAATACCTGTAGAGAAAAACACCTTGACACAGAGAAAAGTGTAAATGTAAGATCTGTTTCTAAGAACTTTTTTCCTGCTTCCTTCGTTTAAAAACTAATATAATTTTCACTGTTTTATTTCTGAGAAAATTTATGATTATAGATATTCGAATAGCTTAGAATTCCATGGATGTAAAAAGAACTTTTAATATTAATGAAATGGATTTTTCCCTCAAGCTTAGTGAATTAAACTAGTCTGTAGCAAACCGAATTTTTAAAAATTGTTTTAATTTTTTACCCTTTTCCCTATCTAATGGAATATTCAGACGCTCATGGGGCTCCCACAGCCTCTATAAAATTGTATCCTTAATCAGGGGAAAAACCTGCGCGGATGAGAGTGATCTCGGGCAAGTCACCTCTCTGCACAAGTGTTTTCTTAGAAACAGCAATAGTAATATAGGTTTTTTCTTTTTTAATTTCTATATACGTTTATATCTTTATAACAGGTTGTGGTCAAAGCAGAAAAGCATCGCAACTTTATTGAATGCCGAGAAACTATATTAACTCATATTCAAATTATAAGTCTTTGTGCTGGGGGGGTCTGAAATGTGTAGAGACAAGGGACGAATAAATAATTTATTTATTTATTTAGTTGATGTTACTGTAGACTAAATTTGGGTACAAAATAAATAACATCCACTCATTAGTTTGGTTCTTCTTAGATCGCACTCTTCAACCTCTTATACTTACACCAACATGAGAATTAATCTATTAGACATTGTTTGCTATATTAAATAAATATCTAAGGAGAATATGTAAAACAAATGAGAGAGGAAACAGAAAAAATAATTATAACAGACAAAATCTGTTTAGATAGATAGCAATACGGAAAAAAAAAATCAATTCAAGATTTTTTCAAAATTATGTGAACTGCGTGGTCGTAAAAAGGAACCAAAGACTCGCAGAAATAGTGAGAAAATACTGGGAAAAATTAAAGACGAAAATGAGAAATGAAATGGTATTCACATGTTCTTGTTTTTTGTTTGTTTATTTAGCGTCACTTTCATTTCACTAGCCTAAAAGGCCGTTTCGTGAAAAAGTATCTAAATAAATTTACTAACTAAGAAATAATAATTATTTCAATTTATAATTATAATTGAACAATTTTTATCTCTCAAGCTATATACAATGCTATGAATATTAAATGTAACTCATTATACCAAATCTAGATTAAGATTTTCATAAGAAAGTTGAAAAATATAGTACAAAAATCGAATTGATAGGTAATAGAAGAAAAAACTATTGTTAACTGTAGAGATTTATATAGTTAGCTGTTTTAGTACTTAAGAGTTCAAAAAGGTTTTTAAAAAATATTAAGAGTGAAGGTTAGAACACTGTAAGAACATACAGGTTAATACGTGAGAATTTTATTACAGTACTTTTCGTATTCGAAATTATAATTGCTAAATAATAAAGAAAATTTGAGATCGAGAGATTTCCTTTTAGAATACACAGAACAATGTAAATTATAAAAACAAATGGTGGAAACAAAAGAATATTAAGTCTCCAAACACGGAGTACTTTCTCTCCATATTGTTCAACCTTACTGTAGAGGTGATGGATGATGTCGTCTGGAAGACCAGGACAAAATGTTGGCAGAGGGCATCCTTTGACATAATAATTCGTATATTTTATTTTTATTAATAATATTAATAGATGGATTAAGGTATCATGTACACTGCATTATTACAACAGTTATTGTTGTATCTAAAATATTATTTTTTTTTACAAAATTACTAAACTATCTTAATACTCTGGTATACTTTTCATAACATTAGCAGAACTTGTTTTTTGTTTTTTAATAGGATTCATTATTCAAACTTTTACAGAAAAAGATTATTAATAATAATTGCAGTAAGTTAAAAATGTTTTTCCATTTTCAATAGTTCACTATTGATAGTTTCGCATTGATCATCATGTTAGTGAAATACTTAATGGTAATAATTTGTAATTAAATTAATTATTAATGTTGCCACTGGAGAAGGGACTTGGCTTCAGTGCATGGTGGAAACTGTTCTGTTTCTAGTAAAACAATTGTGCAAGGCAGTGGTTTTCCCCCCAATTTAGATCCTTCTTTAGATTCAATTTAGGTCTGTAGATCCTGTGGAATCCATTGCCGTTACCTACAGCGGTCATCTAGGATGATTTTTGTCAACTAGATCCATAGCTGCTGGTATCCAACTGTTGCTGTTAACAGATTAAATGATTTATCTGCCATAGCAGCATAGACTACGGTATGTGCCATAGTACCCCAGACTACGGTAACTCAGTACTCTAGACATTGAGCTACGCTGCTCCCAAATGGTCTTCTAGATTGGGTATAGTTGAATAAATAAGTTCTTCACATAACAAACTACAAGTTTTTATTAAAAATGAATACTGGTTAATAAACATAAATCACAATATAAACCAAATTAATATAAAAATCTAAAATAAGGAAAAATAAAATGGAACATTAGATTAGATTATCAGTGAAGCAAAACATGTTAGAAAAAGACAAAAACAAAAATAAACTTCAGGAGAAGACATAATCTGAAATACCGTTGGAGTATTTATATATGTTCTGCCTTCGTAATCATTATATCATTACACATTGTTTAGAACAAAGCTCTCCCGACAATGAATATAGTTCCGGAGTAGTGAGCTGTAGATATGTTGTTTAGTCAAACCAAGCAAAGGTCCTGGATAAAACAACATTTTCAATAATTTACTGTGAAAAAATGTTAAATTAAGTAAATTGTATCAATTAAGATAGTCTGTACTCTAATCAGACATTCAAAACTATTTAATAAAAGCATTTATCTAATAATTCCTTCTCTGAATGAAAACCTTTTTCCAGTCACTTAATGTTAAAAGCATTTAATGCAGTTGAAATGATTGGATACTGATATTTATTGAATACAGTGATTCGGATAAGTTGAGTTAAAGATAATGGGTAATATTTAACAGCATTAAATATTATAGTGGATACAAAAATAAATGCATACTAAAAGCACCTGTCCTTTGTCCAATCAGATTCAGGTTCCTATTTATACAGCTGTTGAATACTTTAATATTTTAAGTATTTTAACTGCTAGGACAACAGATAAGAAAGAAAAAACCTGTACGACTATAAGGTTCATATGTGGAAAAAAATGGTCCAGGTGGAGGTCAATAAATTTCTCTTAAATAGGGAGAAATGTTTATTAAATAGCCAACGTTTCGACCCACATTGCAGGTCTTCTTCAGGGCTGACGAGGGAGAGGGCGGGCTACTTAATAAACATTTCTCCATGTATAAGAAAAATGTAATGACCTTTACCCGGATCATTTTCTTCCCCATACATAATCAAGGTCAACTATTACCATTCAAGATAAAACTATTATTTATTTAAGATCAGCAGATTTAAAAATTTTGAAACACTTTTCTAATATTAATATTTTATTAAAAGGAATGGATAAGCCATATCTTTGCTGATGTATTTTTCACATCTTTCTGAGGTGGATTGAAATTACTTACGAACTAATTGATTATATACCATATTAAATGTGTGTGTGAATATATGTGTATATATACACATCATAATAATATGTAGTAATACAAAACAACAATAAAACCAGTTTATTAAAATATACTTTATTTTATTGAAAAAGGGAACGCTCAACAGAGACACCAAATAAATGTTAATACATAAGTGGAAAAATTCCAACTAAAAACCTTAAGTCTCTAAACTAAAACAGGAAATTAAAAATACCTGTCACTTTTGGACAGGTATTTTTAATTTCCTGTTTTAGTTTAGAGACTTAAGGTTTTTAGTTGGTATTTTTCCACTTATGTATATACTTTATTTTAATGCTAGAAAATTTTCAATATTGGCAGTTTGACATAAGTCTTTGAAGTCATTTATTAGCAAGAGTATAAGTAGTGATAGATAGAGAAATTATGCTTTTAGAACTCAAATAACTACAATTGATAATTTAAAACTTTTTTAACTAAAATTTTCATTTTTTTTAACAAACACCTAATTTCAAATTACTTTATTCAATACACAGAAACTAAACTTTTTGGAAGTTTGTTTTTGTTTTTTTTTAAACAAGACCATTTATATGTAAAACAGATAGTTAGCATTCTGGGAAATCAGAAGTCAATAGAACCAATGAAAGGTTTCATTCAGATGAGTTTGATGATATCGGTGGGATACTTAGTATCAGATACCAAAACAAATGATCCAGTCAAGATAGGCTTGTTTTAGATCCACCTGTTGATATAACCGACCAGATTATAAAGTAGATTTGTATCAGATACAACTATCCGACCCAAATGTAATTGTATTTCTTTAGGTTTTTTAAACTATTTGTGTGTTGAAATATATTAAATTTTGTATTTTAAATAATTAAAATCATTCCAAGAAAAAACTGAATCATATCAAATAAATTAGGGCATAATGAAAGATAGTAAGAGCCATCTATCAAAACTATTGTGATAGCTTGACAATAATTAATAGTAGCGTGAAGTGGAAATTTCCTGTGTTTTTTAAAATCAACTTTTAAAATGGTGTTTAAAAACAAAAACTATTATTTAAAATTTTTCAATTTTATTATTTAAAAAAATATTGGCTTTCTTATCACTTGTTTCATTTGAATCGTCCATTTTTTGGCTTGTTTGTTTTTTCTTCTTAAAGGTGTAAAGCTTTAAGGCTCCCAACACTTATGGTATTATTTTATGCTATTTAAAATTGATTTTAGAAAGTTGCTCTATAATATCAAATAAATAAATATTTGTTTATGCATAAATTCATATTTTTTTACTGAGACAGTTGATATCTAAGAAGGTAGAGGAATATTCATTACATAGGAGATCAGGGGCATTAGAAAACATTCTGCTCCAAGATAGTTATTTATAAAGGTGACTTCTAAGTTTTAATGAGGGTTTTGGAAGAAAATAAGAAGCTTAAGAAAGTAATATTATTAGTTTATGAAGAGCTTAGAACTAATAAGGATAGTCTTGGTAGAACTACTAAAATATTTTAGAATTGTCTCAATATATTTTTTTGGGGGGAAGACCATGGTCCGGGTAGAGGTCAAAATCATTTATTCCTTAATTAGTAATGAAGCGTTTGTTTCAACCCAAATTGCTGGACTTTTTTTTGGGCTTGTAATGTAGGTCACTATTTTGCCCGTGTCTGTTTTTTTTTTTATTATAAAATTATTTGTAATAATAATAGTTAGATATTGGGCAGAGTTGTAGAACAAGTTCTAATGATTGATATGGAGTATCACAAAGTTGGGTAAAACTAATAAAAAAGAAATAATTATTTTAGTATCCAAAATGGGAAGAATTAGATTGATATCTTTCTTAACTTCTTTACTTACTTAAAAAAAAATTTGATTATTCAAAGTTAACTATATAATATCAAATTATATTTTTTATTGCTAGCCAGTAATTACAGTCAGAGTCTAGGGAAAAATACTCTGAGATTTTGATTTAAAAAGATTGTTCCAGATAATACCCATCACCTAAGAGAATCTTCCAAAATGAAATTTTTTAGGTTTTCTTTTGTCTACTAGCTATGTAAGGTTCCAGTAGTAGACACAGAAAGGATACTGAGCACATCCCAATCATAGATTCAAAGCAAATTGTTGTTCATTAAATCAATGTTGTGATAAAATAACAAACTAAGAATTATAATAAAGTACATCTTTTGAATTGAATATGACTTGATAATAATGTAATACAATTATGTAGAACAGAAAAATAGAAAAATATAGACCTTGTTTAGATTGTGGAATATGTTAAAGCTGACTTTCAATTTTTCTTGAGGTGGTAAATCTGAGTTGAAGAGGTTTGAGATCAGTACTGACAGGTTTAGTCAAACCCAATGAATAAAGATAATTCTTTTTATACTTTAATATTTTCTGTATCTGATAAAATTCCTCAAAAATTGGTTATTACGCAATGTATAAACGTAAATTTTAATTAATTATCTGGAATGTCATTACGAACTACTTGAACAAAAAGTTACGGTATAATCATATTGGTTGCTAGAATATACAATTTGAATACTACATTTATCCAACAATAAATTTGTAATTAGATTACTTAAATCATATTTTCTACTTCAAAAATATCCAAGACATTTATATTTGTATCAATATTTTTTATACTAAGTTCAAGACAAATATCGTCCAACTGTTCATTACTCTGTCAGTTATCGAGGAAATACCAGTAATTAACAACTCTAATTAGTACCAGTATAACTGATACCTTAATTGGTTCAATTGGTGTTAATTCCACTTCTTCACATAGTCCTTTTGTTTTGGAATTTATCGAAATGAAAAAATTGTCAGTATGGAATGTTTCTTTATTATCCATATGTAAAGAAAAAAAGAGATTTACTGACCTGAATATCTGAAAAAAGTTCTCTTTTTAATTAATTAATTTTATAAAATTTTAAATTTGCCTTTTTAAATAACTTGTCTTATGATTCTTGCCCATTCATTACCTTATTCCAAACATTAAATTATCTGAAATGGTTTCACAGAAACATTACGTGGTGGGATCTTCATTGTCATTCCTAGATTATAAATTATTAGACTACTTTCTCCAAATAATAATTTAAATATTAAATATTAATTTCCTGGAACACATTTTTGTGTTGATTAATTGGAATTTATTTAATGCTTACTGCTGTACTTAAAATAATTAGAGACTTAGTTGCCATGAAGGGGGAGTCAATATTGAAGCAAAATAATTTTACATTTGTCTTTCTGTATGAACATAGATAAATCTTGCTATGCACATAAATACATACTTAACACAATAATAATAAGGTTTTGTTTATGTAAACACATTGATAGTTTGGCATATTTCTTTTTTTTTTAGAGAATTGTTATTATCTGAACCACACCTGACAAAATTAGTTCGAATTATCAACACTCTACCGTATATACGTTCTTCCCATCATGAACCTATTCGAGGATTATAAGACTTTATCTTTAAAAATACCATTTATAAAATAATTATAAGAATTGAAATTTCAAGAATCTGGTTGTTGATTTCAATTTGTGAGGTTTGTGAGTCGCTACATTGGCCATGCAGGTAGAAGCATTATTCCAATAGGATTCTGGCAAGTGAGGGTTGTCTTTATTGTGTTGTGGATAAATTAATATTATCAATCCACTGTGTAAAGTTAGATTAATCTACCTAAATGGTAATAAAACCTTCTTTGAATTAGAATAAAATTAAAAAAATTAAAATAATAACTTTCAGTTGATACAGTTTTGAGTTGTGGTTTGATTTCTTAGGAAGGAAGTGTTCTTTGTTTTTGAACTTTTTATTTAGTAAAAGAAAATAAATATTTCTTAGACTAATATAAAAGTTTAAAATTTTATATTTTACTACAGAAGATAATCATGCACTCAGCAGTAAGATAGTTTTGTTTTTGGCATTTTTGTTCTTTGATAAAGCAATCATTTTCATACATACATTAAGAATTATATTAATTTGGAATATTTTTGTTTTTAAATCAATGATAGTAAAGAATCTAGTCTTATCTCTTGAATTAATTCGTGACAACACAGGCTTATAAATGTAGAAATTAATACTATTTTACCAATTTAATAGCATTTTACCAAATTAATAGACCTAAGTTAAAATAGATAAATATGTTTCTTTGATGTGAAGTATTATTTATATAAAAACATGTAAAGTTTGTCCAACTCTCAAATTGTAGTTCACTAGTTGTCCAACAGAATGCGCTGCACCATCATCTAAAGCAGTTCCCTATAACATTAGCTTCCATATTTGATTCAGAAATTATAATGTATAACTGTCATTAGGTAGAATAAGGATTCTTTTTTACATTTTTTAAATAACACAAATTGTATAATTGACTTGCCATCATCGAATTTCATCTCTTTTAAATAATGTATATGAAGAAAAGGCACTTAAGAGAGGGGAAGAACTTAATACTTTACTTTCAAAGTTTGTGGATAATTCTTTAATATGCTCCTTGTCCATCAATGAAACTAAGGTAATAAAAAATTTGATTTTTCTACATTTGTTTGTTGAGTGTTTTGCTTGCATGCAATTTTACATATTTTATTATTAATTTTGATTGTAAATGCTAAATGCTAATATAAATAGTGAAGATATATTTGTGGGTATGACATAAGTCTACATTACATATTTTTATGTAAGAGTCAGCAGGGAATATTTAAGGAATTTTGAGTGCTAATTTGATGAGATTACCAATTTGTGTTCAATTAAACTAATGAATTTATATGATTTTGATTATGTGTATTGGTATCAACTTTAATGTGATGATTTTGATTAATCATTATTTACTGGTTACTATACACAATTCAAGTTCAAATTCCATGATTAAAATTTATTTCAACTGTATCATGGTAAAAAAAATTTAAATATTTATAACATATTTTTGTCACTATTATTAGACTTTTTAATAGGATGTAATTTGTTGGGGGTGCAGTCAAGAAAACACAGCAAAATAAGTGAAACTATTGTATTTTATGTGCCGACGTTTCGACCTACTGTGTAGGTCATCTTCAGGGCTATGAGAAAACAGACAAAAACAGAATAGACTGTAAAAATACATAAAATAGAGATACAGAAAACATAACAAAATGTAGAGATATAGAAAAATTGAGCGAACAAAAAGTTAAGGATATATAATGAAAGGATATATGAATAAAGATGATTACATAGTAGATGTATAGAAAGGTGATAATGCAAAACAAAATACAAAGAGAGAAATGAAGTTAAACAGAAAAAAAAAAAAAATGAAAAAGATATAAATATAATGAGTATGGAAAACTTAGTATAATAAAGATAGAAATGTATTGCAGAGAAAACAATAGTATGAAAATAGACTCATGGGGAGTACCATAAGTGAAATGAAAGAACATGAATTAAAAATATGATACCTAAGAATAAATAGAGAAGAATATTGTAGAAAGTAAAGAATAGGAATCTAATGTATGACAGGCAGAGAAGTGAAATATAAATATAAATTTAAAATATAAGTATCAGATGTTATATAAAGGTATACAATAGGAATGATGTTATATTATATAAATAAAGATGTAAGTATAAAAGAAACTATAGATGAGAGATATAAGATATCAGTAAGTGAATGGAGATATATTATAAAAATAATGATGTTCCATGAACATGAACTCTTTTATTAAAAGAGTATCTTATATTAAAAGAATATCTTATTAGACTTTTTATTACTTTGACCCTGATAGAAATATTGGTATTTCAAGTTATGTCTTCCATCTTGGTTTAATAATTCATATACGCTTAAACCATTGTAAAGTAAAAAAAAAAAAAGAGTTAATGGAAGGGATGGCTTGGAGTTGATGCTAGTTTCTAATATCAAATGAGTTCAAAATAGTCTCTGAGTCCATAGCAATCCATACTACTCTTTCCATTAAAATTTTTATAATCTTTTATGAAATTTCTCCATTAGGGCACAGAAAAAATAAAAAAGTAAAAACTGCACTTTTTAGGACTACTTTTAGTTTTTAAACGTTGTGTTCAATCAAAAAATATGTATATTATATTTTTAAAAAATAACAAACAGTTCTACTTCTAAGGAGTGCTACACCATAATAATTTGGTTAGCTGATATGATGGAAAACCACGATTATAAAAAGCGATTTAGTCAATGTCAAACTACCTAGACTATGATTAAATAGACCTCTGTAGTCCGAAAATGAGGACTCCAAGAGAAAAACTCATAAGGTAAAAGTTGTAGAGCATCCAATTTTCAATCTCCCAATCTCCGGAAATGGCATTTTAGACCAACAGAGGTACTATTTTAGAAGTCTATCTCTTTTATTTAACAAAAACTTTCTTAAACAAAAGATATTACTCAAATTTCTATTTTTTGTTCCTCCATCTTGAAATCAAATGGCCGACGTGCATTTTTTATGTATCCTAATTGATAAAATATAAAGAATGTTACAAAATTATCCGCAATTAGGATTTTAATAATACTCCATGTTTTATAAAGTTGACGTTTATGCATTTTTATTGACCGTTTTATTACGCAGGTTAAAGCACTTCCTTGCTTAACCGTTTGAATATATTTTGTGCAATTGCTTCCATTCCATTTCAACAAATAACAACTTAAAAAACATAGAAACGGTTATAAAAAAAAAAGTTCAGTCTATATATGCAGAACTGCACCCGAAACCCTTCATTGGTTAAGCTGGCATAGGTTGCTTTTTCTCGGGTTTATAAAGATGATGAGTATTCTATCAATTCTTTATATATAAATTTATCTGTCTTCACCCAGTCTCTGTAATGTGGGCACCCTTTATAGACGGAAAGACTTAGGGGTTGAGCGTAATCAGACATCCTGGCACAACTGTAACGTTGGAAACAGTACAGCCTCTTCCATGTACTGATACCAAGAGCCTTCATGGATTGTAGCGGTACAGGTTTTTACTACAGGTGCTGTTGACCTTTCGGGGCTATCATTAAATAGTAGACTGGCGATCGTATATCTTTGCATATTGATGCCTGTTCGGGCGATAACCAACCTGTGTTGTGGAAATAACCTGAGATATTTAAAATATTCATGAACTATAGACGTGTTAAAAATATTAAATTGTTCCTAGAAATGGTTGAGCCATTGCCCATACAAACACTAATTCGCTCATGTACCCTTGGACCAGTGACTATAATGGTCTGGTCGCCGTGTCCTCGATGGGCGAACGGATGTGTTTTCGCAAAGATTGCCCCTGCCGCTATTATGGAATGCTAATTTTCTCCCCAATCGAAATTTTATCGGATGATGTTCTTGACCTACTGTGAGGTTGCCAATCTCGAAGGCGATATTCGGTCTCGAAGAAGCCCAATGGCGACTCTAATAACTGCGTACTTACGATATATTGTTAAACAAGGCCTTCCCATAGTAAATAAAAAGAATTTTTGCGATTATAACTGAAATAAGGAGCGGAGTAGCTCGGTGCTGGAGCGCTGAGTTGCCGTGCCGGAAGCTCTGGTTTGAAATCCGGCTGTGGCAGATAGTTTATTCAATCTGATAACAGTCGAGGATGAATCATATGGGATCTAGAGAACCTCCTGGAGCTCATCCAGCCTCTACAAATTGGGTACCTTAAATCGGAGGGAACTTCTTATGGCATACACAGATGATGTTAAGGGGTGGCTTAGTTGTAGAGCGCTGAGTTGCCGTACCGAAGATACCATGTTTAAAACCGGCTGTGGTTATACGAATATAATTATAATTATTCGTTAGATTGTTATTATTATTTATTAATTTATCGGGCTAGAAGAGATGGTGATTTCGTAATAGATCAGTGTGTAGAGCACTGAGTTGATATGAAGTCCTAGAAAGTGCTCATCCAGCCTCTATAAAGTGGATACCCTTACAGCAACCTGCCGATTGAGCGTGATCTATGACTAATCATCTCCCTACTCAACTGTTCTCCTAGTAACAGTGTAGTCTCTTTTGCGCACTGAACCCAAGATACCTCTGGGGTTGTAGTGGTACAATTTATTTTTAAATATTACGAGATTCCAATAGTTAGACAGGACAACTACTCTAATCACTGCCTTACACGGTAACAGTCTAATGATTAAAATGTCTGTGGGACAACAGGGGATATACTCCAATAAAGATAAGCAGAAATTTCAATGCAATAAGAAAAATCCCTAATAGCAAAGCCTTAAGTCTCCAAAAACCTGAAAAAAACTCAGCTGTCAACGTTTCAGCAATTCAGGAGCCATCAAATAGAGACAGCAACATCACTCTATTACGTTCAACAGACAACTGAATAACAAATGTTGCTGTCTTTATTATTATCTTCTTTGATGTGATTTTTCTCTTTGTGTGTACCCTGATGATTTCCGAATTGGGGAAACGTCGACTATGTATGTTTTTTTAGTATTTTAGACTTTAAATGATGTAAAAACTGTCTGGTAAAAGAAAGCGTGTGATGTTTCCTTTGGTAAATATCGTTCATGTTAAGAATTTTTTATTCAGTTACAGGGTTCACATAGCCGCCTCTCCTTCTATTAGCTATGAAGATGACCGACCACGTAGGTCGAAACGTCGGCACTAATAAAAAATAAGTTTTCACTTATTTAGTGTTAATTTATGACTGCACCCCCCTACTAATTCCATCCTCTATACGAATTTTTTAATTACTCATCAAACTATTTCTTCTCTGGAATAAACCTAGCTATAATTATTCCGAATAAACAGTGTTCTGCTCTATTTTAGTAATTTGTTCTAGATTGTTCCAGCCAGTATCTTAGGTTCTCGTGTGCTAAATTATATTTTAAAACATGTGCAAAACTTATTATACAATTAAAATATTGTTTTAACCTTCTTTGATACTTAGAAAAGATATCGGGCCTCCTGAAGGCAAGAATTTCCTAATGACCGGATATTTAAATTAAACTCCCATTTTTCGAAAGTAAATTACAGGGTAGCTCAATATCTTTGAAAATATGGCCTAATTATTATTGTAATATTCAAAAGAAAATAACAAACAAGTGTTAAATAAGGATAATATAAGTAGTCTGTTATTATTTTTTTGTGATTTTCTGTTTGTTGTTGATATGTTTTAAACATATTGTAAATTGTGATGTAACGATAATGTTATCTTTTATTACAGTTCAGTTTTTACATATAAACATTAAATTTCCATCCGATTTCAGAAAAAACTTTACAATTTCAATTAACGATAAGTTTTCATCCCAAGTTTTTTGAATTTTATACTTGATTATGATGTACATATAAGTTCAGAAATATCTAAGAGAAAAAAATACATAACAATTTAATTTTTTCAAACTTTTTTTTTACCCGGGTAGCGGAACAACTAAGTGCTTGAGCACTGAGTAGCCATTCCGACCGGCCCCGGTTGAAATTCGGCTGTTGCAGATAAATTTATTTAAGTCCGGCGCCCTTAATTGGGGAAAAAACTGGTGGTTGAGCGTGTTTTAGGACAAATCACCTTCCTGCACAACTGTTGTCCTTGAAATAGTAGTCTCTTCCACGTTCTGAATCGAAGAGTTTATATTATATTATTAATAATCTTTATTAACCTTTATATTTTATTAAGGTCTTTAAAATCTCTTCATTTGTTGAAGTTGAGGGATACAAGATCGACCCATTTTCACAAGTTATACTATCGACATAACAATAAAATTCAGTAGACTTGCCCTTTCGATTTACAACGGAATAAAAGGAATCTAGTCGACTAATCAAACCTATTTGTATATACACTCCAGGACTAATAAATGTATAAAGTTGATTTTTCCCATTGATTAATTATTTAATTTTTTATTATAATTTTTAACAATGTATTATATTACATGAATATATACTTTGTTTGATGTGGATAAACACTAGTGGGAGAAGATTTTCCGAGGAATGGCCAAAATGCAAACTGAGACAAACAAAAGTGTACACGTATTATTATTAAAAATAGCATTGGATAAATAATTTTACTATTCACATTTAATAGTCTGTTATATCACCTTTCATTTATATTACTATTAACAACCATTTAATCATAGCAAGGCACAGTCATTTTTTTAAAAAGATTTGGGTTTTTCTTAGTTACAACTCTCACTGCCTTTTGGACGCCATCCCTCAGATCTGCATTGGAGTTATGGGTCCTTTTTTGTATAAACATCATTCGAGAGAGATTTCCAAAAGTTCTTGATATGGTTCAGATTTTGGGAACCAGAAGGACACTCCGTAATTTCCCTCTCGATTTTTTTTTGTAAAGGTGTGCATTAT
Source organism: Troilus luridus (assembly GCA_964056705.1). Taxonomy (NCBI): domain Eukaryota; kingdom Metazoa; phylum Arthropoda; class Insecta; order Hemiptera; family Pentatomidae; genus Troilus; species Troilus luridus. The sequence goes on along the minus strand of OZ057417.1, from coordinate 54,931,643 downwards.
CTTGAAGAAACAAAAATCTCCAAAAATAAATCTTGAAAAATTGGTAAATATTTAGAAATTCATATGTTGTCGAAAGACAGTTGATATAGATATGTATAATATATCTTGGATAAGGTGGAAGGAAGTTATACAAATAATTGTTAGTTAAATTTATTATTAATTAACGAAAAGTATAAAAAATATGTTTGGGAAAATTTGTTTTGAGTTAGAAGATAATTTTAAATTATGTATGTATTATGTAATTTTTGAGACCGAAAAATTGATATTTTCTTGTAAAGTTATATTTTTCAAGACAACGAAAAACATTTCATTTTCTTTGTGCTTGTTAAATCGTTACACAACAGTTGGATAGAGAGAAGGGCTCTTTAGCGAGCAGTTGTTCTTCGCTGAAGGAAAAGCTTAGTGAAAATTTAATGTGAGTCTCCTATGGTTCCATCTCCTTTAGTTCCTGTCTGTTTTCCTTTTCTGTAGACTTACTTCTTAAAATAAGACTAACTTCTGCCTTACTTGGGCGATTTGCCTCGTTATTGTGTTCGAATTATTATCCAATTTGTTTATCTAGGTATAAAAATCATAATCTGGATCATTCTTGTTTAAATTTAATTTTACTGGATGATTAACTGTATATGATTAATTATTGTATTAAGATGTGTAATATTTGTGATATTAATTTCTGAAGTTCAAAATACTTGAAAATAGCATAAGGATGAAATAATATTTTTAATTGAATTATAAGTGAACTATATTGTTCAAATTTATTAATTAGGTCAAGAAATGCTCAAAAGGGGTTAAGGGGTTTTAAACGAAATTATACTACGCCCTAACGTTATTGGTATTTATACAAAAAACTTCAGTTGTTTCTTCTGGTTTAGACCGTGTAGGCCTACACTGTCTAAACCAGAAGAAACAACTGAAGTTTTTTGTATAAATAGTGGCCGTGGAAACTTGAAAGAGTTATTGGTATTGTTTAGACTTGTTAGGAAGTAAACATACTAAAATATCTGGGATCTAGGAGTACATGCAAAGCAAGGAGGTTGCAGTAGATTATGTTTAAACCTGTACCACTACAATCCAGGGTTCAGTACTGGTAGAGACTGTACTGTTTCTAAAGCAACGGTTGTTCAGGGAGGTAATTTTACCCAGATAATGGTCAACCGCTAGATTTTCTCTTATATTTTGGTTACCCACTTTATGGAGGCTGGGTTAACCCAATGAGGATCTGATATCCTAAAGTCCATCTCCGACTGTTACCAGATTAAATAAAAGTCTGTCATGCTGCGGGATTTGAACTCAGGGCTTCCGACACGGCAACTCAGCGCCCTACTACTAAACCACTCCGCTCCTCACTTGATAGGAGGTTCATTAGTAGCTCCCACCTAATTTTTTTAATTGATAAAAATTCCTCATTTATTAATTTAATTGTAATAATTAATTAAATGTATTATATTATACTCTAAGACATATTAGGTTGTCTATTATTCCACTATTATTCTAAAGATCCCAGAATAAATAAAGCTTTTATTATTAAAGTAAGGAGGTTGAAAATTATGTTTAAACCTGTACCATTACTAACAATGAAAAACCTCGGATTCTGTATAAGGTAGAGACTGTTCTCTTTCTAGGACAACGCATAGGCAGGGGGGAGGGTGATCTGTTCTAGATAGTATTCAACCATCAAATTTTTTCCCCATATTCAGGTAAACATTTTATTGATGCTGGGTGAGCCCAAAGGGGTGTTCAGATCATATAGGATCCCTCTGAGGTTCCTAATAGTCTAAATAATGTATCTGCCACATCCGGATTTGAACCTGGAACACTACTTTTTCTGTCTTAGGTAGTTTTATTTCAATTCTAAGTACCAATCTCGATTACTTTCTTATCTTACTTAAAACTGTCTCTCTCTCTCTCTCTCACAGATATAAACATTCCGGAATGAAAATAATAAAAAAGATATCGATGACAGGTTCAGAAGAAGTCATGAATGATTTTAGAATACCTCTTATATTAAAGCTCACGACTTCCTGAGGCTACTACTAATGGCACTGATCGAAGCAGGTTGGCAAGAATCCAGAGTGTGATGGGTGGTCCAAATATTTTTATAATTTATTTTCTTTTAAATGGGTTGTTTACATATTCAATATAATTTTTTTTACTTTTTCCTCGCATAAATATTTAAGTTTTGTAGCACGATGGCCTTATAAGTGTGTATTTTAACTCGATTTGCATATATTGACATTTCTTGCTTGTAAAATTTATGAATAAAAATACGAAACTGAATGAAAGGTCAAACGCTTCTTGCCTGAGTATGCTTTAAGTTTTTTTTTTTTTGTTATAATTTAAATACATCTATATTTTTTTTATTCGATCTTTAATGCATACTGTAAAGTATTGAAATTCTATCTTTTATCGGTTCAATACGCTATTCAATCTTTTATAGCATCCAAATAGAAATGATATAGAATAAATAAAATAATTTTATTGTGGTCTTATTTGGATCTTTATTGTTTTAAATTTTGGAGTAATAAAGCTTTCCTCCTGAATAATAAATATTTATTCCATATATAAAAGGTGGAGGGTTTAAAAAAATACTCTATTTTATTGGATATTTTTTATCAAAACCGTACTCGTCCTACTGACTTAGAGTTTTTTATGTTTTTTTATATCACATTGTAATTGAATTAGGTACCAATGTATTTAATTAATACTATCTGAAACTCTATACAGAGAATTATTAATAAATTCCTGTAAGCCGAATAATAGATAATGTGAAAACAATATTTAAATGTTTAGATTTAGAATGAATCTTAATAATTTTTTTAATAATTAAAAATAAATGAGGTACTTAAAAAAATATGCTATGTTTATTAAAGTTCAACCGTCTAGTAATTTTTTTTTCAATGTCTTTTAAACTCGTTTAGACCATTAAAATAGAGATAGTATTGGGCAAATAAAATATAGTTTCTGTGTGTGGTTGCCTTCGGTACCTTTTCGATTTAAAACTTTAGAAAATAAAGATTTCGTCCTTATTAATTAATAATTATTTATTGTTTTAGAAGTTAGTTGAGGGTGGAAAAAAAGTTTAAAATGTTCCATTTTATTGGATATTGTTTATCAAAACCGTATTCATCATGGCAACTTGGAGTTTTTAATGCTATTTTTATGTCACATTGAATTCGAATAACAACTTATATAATTATTTAATTAAAATTATCTGAAACACTATACACAGAATTATAAGTAAATTCCTATATATATAAAAAAAACAACATCAATAGCCTTAATAATTAGAATATTTTAAATAATTAAAAATTAATGGATTCCTCTAAAATATTAAAATATATTTATTGCAGTTAAAGAGTGTAGTAAAAAGTTTGATTTTATGAAAAATAGGTTTTAGTTGCATATTTTTGCAAAAAATATAATGATTTCTAATAAATATTAATGCAGTTTATAATAAAAATAACATAAAAATGCTAGAGGAAGTAAATACAACCAAATTATCAATACCCTTCTCATTTTTGCACAGTTTACATAAAGCCTTTGACGAACTCTGGAGAAATGAATTTTATTTTATTTTTAAAAAAATTAGGAAAATATGTTTTGGCCAAGCTGTCCATTACGGTGTAGCAAACGAGGCCATCACCAATGACCCACAATACGGGGTCGATCTATATTCTTTATGGCGGATCATTTAGTCTCCTTAAACTGTTTCCAAGAGTTCAATTATAATTCAATTTGTAGGCTGGTGTGTATTTATTTTTTCACAACTGTCATCGTCGGACTTGAATGGAGGAGAATTATTACCCGTGGACAAGAGGACCATTTGTCAGTCCTATTTGCGGCAGTAACTGTCACGAAAGTAGTCCAAACATAGCCACGTCTGTTCCAACAGAGTTGCAAATGTCATTCTGTGACAACGCCTTGTCGCATGCCCTTGTTGCCTGTCAATATCTAATCACATTATCAATCTTTGCGATGCCAGTAAATTCGGGAATAATTTTCAGGTATCGATCTTCTTCGGGCATAACAGTGTGATCTGTGGAGCACTAATACTGTTGTTTTTTTCATAATAAATAGATAAATTATTATTACTAACCATAAATATAAATTACAACTCAAGAAAATAATTTTTAAATCTTGAGATTCATTCCAATAAGATTTCCCCTTCGTTATTCAACGTAACCGATTAGATTCATTGTATATACTACTGCAATTCTTTTATTTTAACTACTAATTAGATTGTTCTAATTATTTTACCTACATATTATAATTATTATTATTAGACGTAAAGCTGCCAAAGTGGATGACGCTAAGTAAAGATGGTTCATGTTTGGGATTTCTCGTTCTTCTTATTTGCCCACCAGGTTTTCATTCTTTACAAGAACTCAGCTTTTCTTTCTTCGCTCCATTTTGTTCCAGTTCTCGGCGCTTTTGTCTCTGACTTAACCACCCATTTGTCAACATTATGTTTACAATTGTTTCTTGTGTATCATGTCTTAATTAGTAATTTTGGGTAATTTCAAGTCTTCGAGTGGATCCATTCCCCTCCATTAACAAGGGATGCTACGTATTTTAATATTCTCTAGAATCTTTTCCTCATGCCTATCTCTAAGTTAGAATATTCTTCATTTTAGATGTTTTTTGTAATCTGTACCCTTCTTCGGTCCATATTGTATTTATTATTATTTTTATAAAATTATATTCTTTTGTTTTAGTTTAAAATTAAAAAAGGAAAAGAAACCAAAATTAAAAATATATAATGATGGATGGAATTATTCAGTCAACGATTTTCCACTCAAATAAAAATATATAAACATATCTATATATATATATTATATATATATATATATATATATATATATAATATATATATATATATATATATATATATAATATATATATATATATATATATAGATCTAATAATCTATATATAAGAATCTATATATATATATATATAGATGTCTTTCTATATATTGTTAATTCCAATTATTTTAGTTTTATATATCTTTTGTATCTTACTTATAGTCTTATTACTTACTCTTGTTACTTAGACCAACAACGTGGGTTGAAACTTCGGTTTCTGTTAGTTTATCACTACTTAAATAATTAATTATGGAAAATTTGATTTAAGCTTTATTTATAAAACAAACAATTTTGTGCTTTGTATTTTATTTTGTATCTTGTTTATTCCAATTATGTAATTTTAATATATCATTTTCTTGTTTATTCCAATTTATTCTAATTATTTTTCTATTCCAATTAGTTTAATATATGTTTGTATCTTGTTTATTCAGCCCTTATGAAGGAAGACCTGCAAAGTGAATCGAAACGTTGTTTTCTAATAAATAGTTTCAGTATTTGAGTGATTATTTTCAATAACCGAAAGAAAAGTCCGAAAATTGACTTCGTAAAATTCGTTTTTGAGATAAGTCTATTCAATAAGTTTTTATTATTGGCTCGTTTCAAATGAAATCTGTGTTTTGAACGAAATGGTTATTTAGTAAAAAAAAACTTTATGAAATCAAAACAATTTCTGCAAACTATTTACCCTCATTTTTTTTGTGAGATCTGAAGGCACTTCTAGGGCTCATCCAGCCTTTATAAATTTTTAAAAAACCTGGCGGTTGTGTGGCATCTCGGACAAATCACATCCCTGCGTGACCGTTGGGATAGTAACAGCACAGTCAATATCGTGCACTGAACCTAATTGGTTGTAGTGGTACAGGTGTTTTTGTGTTAAATATGTTTAAAAACTAAATGTTATTTAATAAATGTTTCATTACTTAGCAGATAGTTCGACTAAAATTCCTGGAAAGGAGGAAATTCTGCTTTCTAAGTAATTTAAATCGATATCCAAGATACGTTATGCAGAAGCAACTGCAAATCCTCTGACTCTTACCGTACATCTTCAAGAATGGTATAAATACAGAGACACTAATTAAATATTATTCACATACGCCAAAGAATATATATAATAAAATGTTATTGGAATATTTTCAATAAAATATGATGGAGCCATATGCTAAAGTGATTATTAAAGTAATCATAAGAATAATTACAGTTTTGAAGATGGGTTTCAATTGCCAAAATTTTAACCTATGTTGTTTTATAAGTTGATTTCTATTTGTATAAAGAACCGTACTTTAATTAACTGAATTATTGCACTTATCAGCTCAGATCTAAGTTCCTTCTATTCATTGCTTAGTGTCGTGACTAACTCTTGAAGAAAAGCGCTATGGAATAACCCGCTGACCCACTTTTCCGTTGCTTCGTGCACAAACGCTTTTCGCTTGGCCATTTATCACATCCGGTATTATTTATTCGTTTTGACCATTTAAAATCCATCTATTTCGGTCCTTTAATAATCATATCTTTCTAGTTAGTCAGAATTTTGTTAAAATCCAGAGTACTACTAAATAGGAGTTTCTATTTAGGTTATAATAAAAGGAATAATTTGTCAGAAACGGGCTAGAACCCTACTAATATTATAAATGCGAAAGTTTGTATGTTATATGTTACTCTTCCACGCAAAAACTACTGAACGGATTTGGATGAAACTTTACAGTAATATAGGTTATACAACAGAATAACACATAGGCTACAATTTATAATGATTTTGTGTAATTTGGTCATAATGTAACGATAAATTTTCAAAAAGTACTTGGTTGTAACAGATATTATCCCGGCGGTCAATTAGTTCCCTGAAATTATTCCATTGATCTCGGCATCTCCTCACACAATCTACCCGGAAGCTTCTCGTACCATCCCTCATCTTCCCCCACTTTGACTTTTGAAAATGCTTGAGGGGCGCTTAAAAAGAATAATAAACTGCGCTTTAAGATTTGTCCTTGGTACTCCGAGGCGATCCCGGGTGTCACATCACTATGATGAGTTAAAGTGGATCTTCCCTCCCATTCGTAGACAATATTTTTTTAGTGCTTTTCTATACCAATCCATTAACTCGCAACATCCTTCATATATCTATAGTCTCCTCCAATTCAAATCCTCTGTCCAGCACCACAAAACAAGATCCCGCCTTTCCGATCTCTACATTCCATCCCACAGAACTAAGGCCTTCCTCGCCCGCTCCACCACTCAGTGGAACTCAATCTCTCCTTTCATCCGCCATTCTTCTTCACTGGCTTCATTTAAATCACTGCTTTTCATTCATCTCTTGGCATCCCAAAAAGACGCTCTCCGGGGAGGTCAATCTTCCGCTTGAATAAATTAGTATCGAATACTCGATCTGGTTACCTACGTGTTTTGTTTATTTTTCCAAGAAACTAAGCAGACTTTGTAAATACTTTATCGCATGATATGCCATTCATTTGTTTTATTTAGCAATTCCGTTATGAACTATTATATTAATGTTATTTATTATTATTTTGTTAATATCTAACCTTTATATTATTTTCGACAATTAGTTAAAATCCTGTAAAGTCTCGTACTTTTTTTTTATTTATTTATTTTTTTCCTATTTCTGTTATATTTCTTGTTACTCATGATTTGTATCATTATGTAGCCTCCTTGCCAGATGAATATTATGTTTATTTTACTTGTTCTTTATTGTTATTCTAGAGGGGCTTGGTCCCAGAATAAAGTTTGTTTTCTATTCTATTCAATTCTAAAAAAAAATCAAATTATTTATTTAAAATGATCTGTCACGAAACTTTATCTGGCAGACCAAATTCCACGCGAGCGAAGCCGTGGGCAAAAGCTAGTATTAATATTAGGGTAGATTATTAACAGCTATTAACACTTTATATTTAATGGGGCCCTCGGCAACAAAATATTTTACGCCCCAAAAGCTCTAACCTTCCCGGGGATTTTCTCATTTAATCCTGACCCAAACTAAAGTGACCAATGAAAAAATAATATGAGGCGTTCAGAATCAAGCGGATAGCTCCGAAATTTCTAAAATCGAATTTTTCACATTTTTCGCAAGTTAGTCGGGCAATTTTGTCCGCCTTATTTCTCATGCTTTTTGTCCGGTACTGAACCTGAAGTTTCGGGAGCATAAATTATTTCTTGACAAAAAACAAACTCTACAACAACAAACCTGTAGAGGGTCTTGGGTTCAGTATATGATAGAGACTGTCCTGATGATTTGTCCTGGATCACATTCAACCGCCAGATTTTCTCCCATTTTTTCTGTTACCCACTTTATAGACGCTGGATGTACCCCGGGAGGGTCCAGATCCCACAGGATTCATCTCCAGCTGTTAACAGATTAAATAAAAGTCTGCCAGTGAGCGGGATTTGAACCTGGGACCTTCGGCGTTGTAACTCTACCTCTGACCCACTCTGCTCCCTCTGTTAGTAATTTCTCATACATAAGGATTTCAGTTAGTAAATATGTTTTGTTTTTATTTCCGATTTAACTGTTTTTGATCGTTTACTTAACTTATATCGGTGAAGGTCTTTAAAGCCCCAGATATTTCTTTTCTTTTTTTTTTCTTCGTTAGGACAACTTCGGATCACCTTACAACTTTTACTTTCTTCTGCTGGAGTTTTCTCTGTCTCCAATATTCCTTCATGCGTTTACTAGCACTTTTCTTTTGATCTTCTAACCAGCTTTGTCCAGCATTCTCTAGCCGTTCTTCATCCTTAACCCTTCCAGATAATTAGTGTTATTATTTGTAATATTATAAAATAAAATATTACTCCAAGTGATGATTCAATGTGAATGTTGGTTTTCTTGTTCTTCCTGCTCTCCAACATAGAGACCTCCCTCTGAAGAGGATAGGACGGAACCAATGGACTGTCCATTGCAGAGAACACTATGTGCTACTCCACTCCTCCAAACTACGCGCTACATTTAAGACCCCCCCACTAATGGAAGTTGGAGTGTATAGCGGCACTTCAACCGAACTGTCCATCGGTTGTCCTGCAGCCCACTCCCTTGGTAATTGCGAGTTTACTCTCCTAAGCCTAAATGTCTACGTTCTTCACTTACCCTTTTTTCAACTGTTACCCGATCTTAGGATTATAAGTTTAATATATCGATTTTGGTTTTTAGTATTTCAAAGTAGAAAAAAGAGATACATATTGATTTTAAAAAACATACCCCTAGAATATAGATATTTTTTTACTCCTTTTTCGATCTATAGGTATGAATCCACCCAATTTAGGCTAATACCTACGTATATTACCAACAACCTGTACCACTAAAACACACGAAGAGTCTTGGGTTCAATTCAAAGTAAATATTGTGTTGTTTCGAAGGCATTAATTGTGTATGGAGGTGATTTTCGGAGGTCGCGCTCAACCGCAAAGTTTTTCCCGCGATTAGATGTACCAATTTGATAGAGGCTGGGCGAGTCCCAAGAGGGTCTGTAGATCCCATACGGTCCATCTATGGGTCTTAAAAAATTAAATAATTTCAGCCACAGTCATATTTTAACCGTCAGCATTGCAACTTAGCGATCTAACCCGCCCCCTATCTGTATTTATATATTCAAAGTAATTAATTCAAAAATTTATTTATTTAAAAATTAATTAATTCAAAACATTAAAGACTCCAATTTCCAAAAAGTTTGTTGTATTGCGTTATGTTATTTGGAAGGACATAGGAGCTCTTAATATTACCAATATTCAAAAACATATACATTTTTCTAATGAGGTTTCTGGTAAGAAGTTACTCTCAATTTTGGTTTTCTCAGATCATCGGTTAAATGCTGTTCGTCCTATTCTTCTGAGCGATTTAAACAAATAAAGAAAAAGAGTATCATCATTTTTTGCCTGAATTTCGCATTTTTTTTCCAATGTGCATTAATAAATAATAACATTGGAATATTGTTACGATCAGAGGGGCAGAGGGGCCGGCTGAAGGGATCAAAGGTAGACTAGACTCATCGGGATTTGCGTGGAATGTTCTAGGTGTCCCCACCCCAATCTCCCTTGCCTATATAAAAAGGCCAGCTGTTTTGGCCGGACCAGTCAGTAATAAGCAGTCGTTAACTAGTGACAGCGCGTGTGAGTTAGTTAGTATCAGTTTGTAGTAAGTGAGTAGTGCTGTGATAGTCCGTGTGAGGAATAGTGATAGTGATAATTAGTGGCCGTGTAATAAGTGTAATAAACTGTGTGTCAGTTTGTCATATTTGGAGAGTTTTACGGTCGGTGGACTTTAATTAGCTAACTGTAAGTGTTAGTTTGTAGTTATAACCTATAGTGTAATTTTGTTGTATTTGTAAAAATTTAGGTAAATAGTTAAGTTATTTAGTTGTAATAATATCTTATAGTATTTGTATATTATTTTAGTAATTAGATAACAGTTAGGCCTAGGTTATAATCTGTTGAATATTGTTATTGTAAATTTATATTAGTTTAATAATTTAATTGTTTTAAATAATTTCCTTGTAGTCTTTTTAATTTGTTAATAAATATTAGTATCTTGAATTAAGTAATAGTTTAGTTCATTTTACACCCGGTAGCCCGTAACAATATTATTTACAAATTATATATTTATCAATAACAGAATACTGAAATAATGCCAAAGTATTTCAAAATTACTTGAATTGTTGATTGCAAATGTTGAGCCATCGGTGATGACGCTGATAGACGATGTGGTTGCGTGATGAGTTGCATACAGTTGCATTAACGTATCTCATGCAGTTTCTTCATTTTAACGTAGATTAATTCCATACTAAGAGGATGAAATGAGTGAAAGAAGAATAAAATATTTTTTTGTTAAGTTTTTAAAAATATTTATATTTTTTAATATGCGCATAAAGGTCATTCAGGCCACAGGTGATGTCAGCCTACAATCCATCATACTGACCTTATATACTTCGCCAGTGAACCGCGACAGTTTACGAATAAGCAACTATATTTAACTTATTTTGTAATGTAAATAATCAGTGATTACAAATCGTTTATTTATTAACAAATATATTTTAAATTATTTACTTTTTCGCCGTTCTGTATCAATCGATTGAATTAATTAAAAATTAATTTCTATAATCATTAAAATTAAATTCACCTATTTGAATTATATCTTATTGTATTATCATGCTATTCACCATAGCATTATCATGCCCTAACAGTGAATTATATTTTATATATAATATATTTTAGGTTAGATGATTTTATTTATTTATATTTTTTTCTCAAATTTGTATGCTATTTTTTTTGGTATTATTTTTTTCTATTCTCTATCAGAACATACCTTCTAGTTTATATTTATTTTCATGTCATTATGTAAATATTATATTATTCTAATTATGTAGGCCTTTGGCCAGATATATTTTTATTAAATTTTGTAGACATCTGTTATTCTTAAGTGCCCTGGTCGCAGAATAAAATTATTTTTCTATTACATCCTATTTATTAATATAATATTTAATATATTACATAATACGCTACTCTAAATATAAATTTGATGCTTATGCTACCACATCAATGAAAATAACTGTAAAATATTAACATATATCCTGTAAAATGTCTATGAAAATGTCTATTAGGATCAGCAGTATTTGATTGTTTACTCATTATTATCGATTTATTAGTGTTTATTATTATATATTATTATTACTTTGTTAATACGGGTTCATTAAATTTGAATAATACGAATTTAAGCCTTGTATATCCATTTTGTTTTGTTTTTTACAACTCGATCGTTATATCTTATTTTTGACTTCGACTGTATTTCAAGAACCGAAACTAAAACTTATTTTATTAGCAGTCAAGAAAAGTAGATGAGTTATTTTGTGTGTTTGTGAAATTAAAAGTTTCTCAAAGTAGAGACGCCTCGCACAGATACTCGCTTAATTTATGTTTACTAAAAACAGCCTTGATTACATTAGTTATGGTTAGAAGACATTTTAATTTTTAATAATGAGTTAAAAGAATATGATGAACCCTTCGGGACCTATAACCCTCTTGGGGCTCACCCAGCCTCTATAAAGTACCATTAATTGGGCAAAAAACCTAGTGATTGAGTGTGATCTAGGACAAATCATCTACCTGCACAATCATTGACTTAGAAACAGTACAGTCTCTACTATGTACTGACCCGAACCCTTCATGAATTATAATGGTATAGATTTTTTTTCTAATAAACACATTTACTTTCATTATTGTTATTATATGCATTTAAATATTTTGTTAAAGATTAATAGGGGATGATATTATTTTTAGCCTGTTACAAAAGTATAACCCAACTCAACATTCATTGAAATGTTTATAGATTCTGATACATCTAATATTTGATATAGCTCCGAAAGAAACATTGAGAAACAGTGAGGTTTTTTTTCTCATCCTAGTTGTGTATCGATTATTCTGTTTAATGTTTTTTTTTCTCCAATATATCCAGTCTGTTTTCTATTTTTTATTTTACTTTTTCCTTATGTCTTAAAAAAATATTCCTTCAGGGATACTTATATTTCATTAAATTTAAAATTATTTACAAAAAATAATATATTTGTCCAGGGTCGAAGAACAACCTAAACTCTTGATGGATATTACATTGAATTACTTAGTAGACAATTTTGTTATGTATAAATCATTATATTTTCATTTTATTTAGGTTTAAGTTTAGTTTTTTAAATCCTAAGATTGTATAATCATTGAACGAAAATTTATTAATTTATGATTTATCGAATTTATAATATTAAATTTAAATATTATTTATGATTACATCGGTTTATTTTTAATATTTCTCAATGACATGGTCATAAAACAATTAGACTACACTAAGCGGCATCAAACTATTTCATGATGTGTCACTAAACAACAACCAAAGTAAATGATTACTTTTATTACTCGAGTCATGCGGGTTTATTGGTACCATGTTTAAGCTGAAATATTAGTTTTGATCATAATTGTGGTTTGTGCAATGAATTTAATAATTTTTTTTAAATTATTTATTTATTGATATTTACAACTATATTACAATAATATAACAACTAAATAGGCTAAGTGATACATAATGACATGATATATTGACATGTAGAGAAACTACCCACTGGTAGTACTTAAATCGCAAGTTCAACTAAGAAGGTCACGTGGCCATCTTCTTTTCAAACTCCTCTGACGAGTATCGGGAATTGAAGAGGAAGCTAGGTTTGAAACTAGAGGGTTTGAGTGGAAATGAAGTTTGTTATGAAAGGATAGATAGCGGGTTCGGGCCAAATCAGCAATAAATGTAACATTAAGGTCATTATGGAAGACTTTATCCTTAACAAAATAAGGAGCATTGAGGATTTTACGAAGGATTTTGGATTGTGGGGATTGGATACGAGAGGAATTCGATGGCTTAGTGGAGCCCCAAAGCTCTACTCCGTAAGTCCAAATAGGTCGTATGATGGTCATATAGATGAGTCTTTTGTAGTTAATTGGGAGCTTATAGCGTTTGTCTTGTTAGTGTTGAAGTAGCCTGAAACGTCGAGCGGTTTCTTGTCTTTTCAGTCTTGTATGAATTTAATAATTAAATTAAATTTGCAGTTAAAATTTAGTAACGAACAATTGAATTTCTTGAACGAACACATGTAAATTAAATAATAATATTCTTTAGCGAACCCAAATGCTGGAAGCCGATACCACCAATCTTCTTACAAACTTCCATCCACCGACCACAACCAAACCGCTAGATCACTTAACGAAATCCTCCCTCCTACGCTTCGGTCTACCCTTCAGACGTTTACCAGCAGACACAGCTCTTATTATGAAAAATAAAATTACTTATAAATAAATATAGTTTGTTAAGTGAGTTAAAAAAATTTATTGTTTAATATACGGCCCATACAGTGTACCCTGTAACTGTTGAAAAAAATAAATGACAATTTGGCAGTATTAAATTTTAATTATATGAGATATTAACTATCCGATACTTTATTAAAACAAATGTAATCTTAAATAACTTCAAATATCTACCTTCAACCGTTGTTTCTTATTCAGCATTGAACTTTTAAAAGCATTCGACTTGATTCATTTTCGTCATAAGTCCATTTCGCAATTCTTACAAACATCGTCGGATATGTGGGTTATGTTGCATTTTAGTCTGTGGTTTTCTATTTTCTTGGTAATGCAAGAAATACATTACCGAAACTATTACATATGTAATTAGTGTTACAGAATTTTACAACTAATTTAATTTAAAAAACTACCTTACTTCTGCATCACTAATTTATATCTAATGTTATGAGTTCTTTAAATCTTCATATACTCAATTAGGTATTAGATACTCAATTTGTTAGGTATTACTAACTTTTTATTACATCTGTAACGGTACAAACAATTAACGATATTGTGTTCATTACATAATAGAGACCGTACTGTTTAGAAAGCCAGTAGTCGTGCAAGATATCACGAGATTACTGCCAAACCCCAGACTGTTTCTTCCAAATAAGGGTAACCTCTTTGTAGCGGCTGGGTGAACCCCACAGTTGGTTACAGATGGCAGTTTGTCGCAACTGTTAACAGTGTTAATATTTTATCTGTTTAACAATTTGTATTTTATCTTTCTTTTTTTTTTAATTTTGTTTCACATTTTCTGATTTGCTACTAAAACATACCTGCTTAGTTATTTACTTTGAAGATATTATGTAAATATTGTTTTATTCTGATGTAGGCCTTTGGGCAGATAAATATTTATTTAATTCTGTTCATCTCTGTTATTCTAAAGGGACCTGGTCCCAGAATAAAATTATTTTTCTATTCTATTCTATAGGTCTCGAGCCCCAAACATTTCCTACATATATTAAATTAATTAAAATTATTTATTTTATATGTAAAATTTGTTTGTTTTTTTAATAGTTTCTTCGATGAAATTTACAACTGTATTATTCTAATACAACAAGTAAATAGAATGAATGGTACATATCGTCGTTGTCAAAATAATACCGCCTAAGTACACTTCGTGTGATTTTATAGGGCAGCAAAAAAACAGCGCTGACTGTAGACTTGGCAATTTATAATCTATTTTTATCTATACAATTTTGGAAGTATTAATCAAAAGATTGAAGAGAAGTATCGAAAAATCATACTCTGCCATGTTGCTGACCTTAATACGTCCGTTACCGTTGCTAACACAATTTCACTAAAAGTTGTAGATAGGCGGTATTGTTTTGACAGCGACGATATGTTAAATTAAAAATTCAATCTTATGTTATTCGGAAAAAAATTAATACCTTTTTCAGGTTTTTGGTAAAACAGTTTTAGAGCATAAGCTTTATAATTACAACTATTTTACAACCATGCCAAAAAAAAAATGTATTTTTTTATTTTAAAATTAAAACTGTTTTCTGTTTAAAACTCAAGTTAAACAAAATTTGGAAACATTCGTACTTCCTACTATAGCAAACTAATTTTGGAATGTTAAAAAAAAAAATTGAAAGCTAATTTCAATTTATTTACATTAATGCAGATAAACAATGAGAAACAATGTGTGTGTTTTTTTCATCCTAGTTATGTATCGGTTATTCTGTTCTCATCGACTGGGTGTATCTTCAGAAATGTTTAAAATTGTCTGGGGGGCACGATAAAAAAAACTTTACCGCTACAACCCATGGAGGGTCTTAGGTTCATAACGTGGTAGAGACTGTACCGTTTCTTGGACGACGGTTGTGCAGGAAGGTGATTTGTCCTAGAGCACGCTCAACCGCTAAAAATTAGTATAACTACTTTATTTATGCCTACGTTCCGGGCTAATTTTTAGTCCATCATCAGGCAGAGGGTTGTAGAGTCCAACTGCAACCTAACAAACTTATTGTTAAATAAGTTATACTTACTTAGTGCAAAATTTATTGACTGCATCAAGGCCCCCCGATCATTTTAAATATTTCTTAATTAATTAGTCTATGTAATTCATTTACTGCACAACCTGATCATTTTACAATATTCTTAAAATTATCCAATCAACCATTTCCGCGTAAATATAATTATTTAAGATATTTAGTAGGGAATCATTCATTCATGTGCTTGTTGAAATTTTTTAAATTAAGTTTTCAAGCTAGCTAATATGTAGTATTTGTTTTAAATTACATATAGACATACATAATACATATTATAGATGTATAATTGATTGACTTTACACTGACCTGACTACCTGTTGACAGGAGAAGGGATGCCTACGGAGGAGAAGGAGGTGGGGGTAGAGGCGTACCCCGGCACAGAGCTCAGTTCGGGAGGGAGCGTGGCCCTCTCCGATATCCTCGGCGATATCATGGGCAACACCGCCCCCGTCCGGCCCGCCGACATCCACCACCTCAGGAGGGAGATCAAGAAGAGGGACCTGGAGATCCTAAGGCTTCAGACGGAAGTACACAAGTTGAGGGTGAGTAGGCCTTCAAGTATATGGTAGGGGTTAGGGTGTGTATGGGGAATAAGAAAAAACTAAGTCCCGCGAAAGAGGAAAAAAATGTATATAAAAACCTGTACCCCCATGATGGATCTTCGGCTCAGTACATGGTAGAGACTATACTGTCTCTAGTCCATCGGGTGTTCAGGTAGGAGAAATGTCGGAGATCACGCACAACCGCCAAATTTCCTTCCTTTAAGAATATCTAGATTTATAGAAGCTCATTTAGCCTCAGAAAGCTCCAGATCCCACAGAGTTAATACGTGGCTGTAAACATATTAAATAATTTATCTGCCACTACTGAATTTGAACCGGGGACCTTCGGCACAGCATGTCAGTGCTCTACCACTGTCTTTCCCCACTCTCATTTAAACTTCACAGCGTTCATTGATCATTCCTTATAAGTATATTACATTTTAGTGGATTTTTTTCGCCTTTTATTTTTGCTTTGTACATTTAGGGCATATACCATTTACAGTTAAAAACTTATTTTTTTATACAAATAATGAAATTGAGGTCCTATGTTTAGTTTAAAAAAACCTTAATGTGCGTCAGCATAGTTAATTTTTCTGAGCATAGAACTTAATTATTTTCATGAATACTATCATTTAATAATTAGTATAGCAATTACTGATATAATTTTTTATTATATTATATTTATTTTAGGCATGTTATGTAAATAGTTGAATCCAGTTCATAGTGTATCATACTTTATCACGAAGCACGTAACGCCGTAACGCCTTGTGGCGCGACTTTTGTTTGTATTCTGCTGGGTAAACTTTATCATACTTCTATCACCTTGACATCAGCCTTTGACAAAATGTTGAAGAACGATGAAGATGTAGAGGTACATGATCTAGGTACAAGAATTCTCTCTATATAATTAATAAAAAATATATTTGTTATTATTATACTATTTATATCATTATGGTATTCGAAAATACGAAAAAAAAACATTTATAGGCTGAGTAAAATTAGATATCCTGACAACAAAATAATTTTGTTTTGCTTTAAATAACCTAACATCTTAATTACCTCATTAACACAAGAAAGTAGTTTAGATTTTTAAGTAAAAAGAAAAGAAGAACGCACCACTAAAACGTAATATACTTAATCAAACTTATAAGGAGTGATCACGCTATGCTCTGTTAATGGACACTATTAAGTTTAAACGGGAGTGGAGTGGCATAGTGTTTAGAGCACCGAGTTGCTGTGACAAAGACCCCGGGTTCATATCCGACAGAGGCCTGAGGCCGATATGTTTATTACTATTTAGTCTTTTAATAGACACCGAGGATTATCCCCTGTCATATCTGCAGACCTTCCTAGGGCTCATCTAGCCTCTATTAAATCGCTTCCCTTAATTGTGGAAAATTCGGTTTCGCATGATCTCGGACAAATCACTTCCCTAATTCGTTTTCCTGGAAAAAGTTCAGACTTTTCTATGTAATGAACCTTAAAGCCCTTCATATGTATAGATAGAAAATAATATCTATAAATATAGGATTTCTCTCAGTGAAAGCTAATTTAATTACTTTTATTAAAAGGTAAATTAATTTTCCATTAAACGATTTCGAAGTAGGATTATATTTAAACTATTCCATTTCAACCCATTATTCTATTCTCCAATATTAATTAATTGATTATTGATTTGAATACCATTTGGGGTTTTATTTTAGGAGTTTAATATAATGTTGTTGTTTGTTCATTTAACGTCACTAAACATATTAAATAATTTATCTGCCAATTTTGTGCTGCTATGGCTACATTATGCTACATTGGGAGCTCTAAATTTTGCCTATCCAGGTTTAATTAGGATAGGGATTTTTAACGAGTACCTGACATCGTACAGGCTCGGGACCCCCGTTTAACGTCCCTCCCGAAGGACGGCGTAACTAAGGATTTTTTACTCCCTTTAAAAAATCCTATGGCCACCTGCCGGGCTACGAACCCTCGATCTTGGGCTTAGTAGTTTGTTACGCTACCACTAGACCACAGGTCGCCCCTGTAATTTAATATAATTTAAAAAATTAGTAAAATGATATTTATATTACTATTGTAAAACGTTTACAAAGTTTATGGGAAAAATAACTGTTGGCTTTTAATAAAACCCTAGTATGGCGAAATATGTAATTCTATATTCTATATCGTATTCTATTAAATAAGAAGTAACCCCAGTTTAAACATACAAATTAATATCCCACTGGTGCCTGTAGAATAGATCCGATAGTTAGGGTTGCATCTTGACAAACGGTTAACCTGGAATCCTCATACGAGACTGAAAAGACAAGAAACCGCACGACGTTTCAGGCTACTTCAACACTTACTAGACAAACGCTCTAAGCTCCCAATCAATTACAAAAGACTCATCTACATGACCATCATACGACCTATTTGGACCTACGGAGTAGAGCTTTGGGGCTCCACTAAGCCATCGAATTCCTCTCGTATCCAATCCCTACAATCCACAATCCTTCGTAAAATCCTTAATGCTCCTTATTTTGTTAAGAATAAAACCATCCATAACGACCTTAATGTCCCATTTGTTGCTGATTTGGCCCGAACCCGCTATCTATCCTTTCATAACAAACTTCATTTCCACTCAAACCCTCTAGTTTCAAACCTAGCTTCCTCTTCAATTCCCGATAATCCTCCGAGGCGTCTGAAAAGAAGATGGCCCCATGACTTGTTAGTTAAACTTGTGATTTGAGTACTACCAGTGGGTAGTTTCTCTTCTTGTCATTTTCACATGTCATTATGTATCGCTTAGCCCATTTACTTGATGTATTATTATAATACAGCTGTAAATATCAATAAATAATTTTTTTTTAAAAACATACAAATGGCTAAAAATTTATAAAATAAAAGAAAAAGTCAGTAACAAATAACAAAAATTAATACAAAATAAAATTAGAAAAAAATCTAAATATACTGAATTAGTGTTACTTCTTTTGATTCTTGGAATTTAATGATGTGACAATTGAGAAGATAAAACAAAATATTATATAACATATGTACAGAAAGCTTGTACTTCACTAGTAGGTGTAGGTTACATTATTACTCCTACATAGCCTACCTATTTATAAATTTAATATAATCGCCCCTATAATTTAATGCAATGATTATGTGCAATAAATTTAACGTTTTAAATATATATTGGTATATATTTATTTATATAAGTATATACTCCCCACACTGCGTAAGCGGTTCAAGAGGACACAATATAATGATTACAAATAGGTTTATAATTTTAGTGTAATGATAGTCGAGCTTAGAAACGGATGAATTTCTAAAAAATTAATAAGCGCTGAGCCGTCTGGTTGGGTATACCGAGCTGGAAGATTCCCTTGAGGGTGATGTTATGAATTTACAGTTGAATCGGCATGGAACCTTTGGGCCCGCCCTAAATCTTTTATTATTATTAAATGAAAAAAAAACAACTTCACAATAAAATTTTGTGCCCGTTAGTTTAAAAATAAATAATACTAACTTTTTAATTAATTTATTCATTGAAATTTACAACTGTATTGTAACAGTACAATAATTAAATGGCAGGAATGGTACAAAGCCTAAGCTAAGCAATGCAAAACTACTGAATATCGTGGTTCTTGAGGACTTCCGAACACCATGAAAACCTCGTAGGACATCGATTCCTTAATCCCCAGTCACATTATGTCAGAGCTATTCGAGAGAACTCTCCACAAAGAACAATTTTCCTCAGTTAATGACTTGGGAAAGGAAAAGGAAGAAATTGTAGGCCAAACCTACTTCCCTTGGGTAGATTAAGAACAGATCCTTTGGTGGTCAAAGGACAGAGGAAGTTCAGAAGAAGGAAGAGGGACTTTACAAGTTGTGTGTGCAAGAAATAAATCATATATGCAATAGGGAGCGGTTTAGCAACGTGGCAGAGCGCTTAGTTGCTAAGCTGAAGATCTCAGGTTCAAATCAGGACTATGACAGATAGATTGTTTAATCTTTTAACAATCGTATATGTATATAACAATCAGTGGAATCTAGAGACCCTTACTGGGCTCACCTAGCCTTTATAAAAAACCTGGAGGTTGAGCGATATTTCGGACCAATTACCTCCTTTCACAACCAGTATAGTCTTCTTGTACTAAACCAATGTCAGTGATTATATCATGTATGATTTGCAACATTGATATGCACTTATATCTGATTACTGTACTCTGTTGCCAACGCTTATATTATATTTTATATTTCAGAATGATATTATTGAAAACAATAAAACAGCGTTACCAAAACTGGTTGTATAAAATAAACTTAAGAAGTGATACAAGAAATTATTTAATTTTTTTTTTTACGATAAGTCCACATTTAATGATTTGACATAGGAACGCCATAATAAAAGGGAGTGGAGTTTGCTGAGCCAGTAGTGCGCTGAGTTTCTTCGCTGAAGGGCCTGGGTTCAGATCCGGCTGTGGTAGACATTTTATTTAATCTGTTAACAGCAACGTATGGACCCTTCTGGGGACATTCCAGTCTCTATAAAGGGGGAATATCCTGGTGGTTGAGCGTAATCTAGTTCATATCACCTCCCCGCACTAGCGTTTTCCGAGCTCTCTCAACAGTCTCTGCCATCTATTTAACCCCAGACCCTTCGAGGGTTGTAGCGATACAGGGTATTTTTTTGTTTTTTTTATTTATTTTTTTATTTACAAACCTGTACTACTACAACCCATAAAGGGCCTTCGGTTAAATAGATAATAGAGAGTGTACTGTTTCAAGGACAACGGTTGTGCAGGGAGGTGATTTTCGTAGATGACGCTCTACCGCCAGATTTCCCCCCTTATTTTGGGTTCCCACTTTATAGAGGCTGGTTCAGCCCCACGAGGGTCCTAGAATCCTATATATTATCCATCTCAGGCCGCTAACAGACTAAATAAAACTCTTGCCTGCTGCGGGATTTGGAACAGGATTCTCGGCATGGCGACTCAGTGCTCTACCACTGAGCCACTCCGCTCTCAGGTTTATATATACCTAATGACTGAAGCTTTATACAAACATAAAATAGAATAACATTGCTAGGGAAAAGTAATTAGGTTTGAGAGGCCCTAGCCTTATCTACCACAGGACCTAACTGCGGCTGCCCTTGTTAGGAAATGGACCGGCCTCTCGGATTGGATATTGTCACTGCTTCCTCTGTCTTCTCCTATCAAGTTAATTATACTCCTCCGTCTAGAATAACAACGATACAGGATTATACTAAGGCAAAACTTTACTGAAAAGAAGTATAGAAAAGTAAACGTACTTGCAATGTGATTATAAAAAAAAAAATATTATGAGATATATAGGGGGTTTCTTATGAAATGACCGTTTTTTTACATGTATACAGATTTTAATAAGGCTGTTATTAGTCCTACCCTTTTTGATAATATTTACTATCACTACAATGGAAGGTACATTGTCTGGTATGAAATCAAATATGATCGTGGAAACACGCGATTTTCGTGCAATTTTTTTTATGACTATAACTTGGACACTCGGCAGCCCAGACTGCAAGAAAAAGTACCACCGCGTTCGAAGAAGGTTGTTGTAACAAGCGAATCATTTGTTGTTGGTTTTAGACATTTTCATCAGGTGACACAGATTAATTAATAAATAAATAATTAATTTCTCCTTTCTACCTAGTGGTATAACCATCACACCCCCTCGTACTCCAGGGATATTGACATAATGCAACAAAAACCGGCATTCGGTAATCGTAACGTACCTACAATGACAACCCCAGGCAGTGAAGAAACTAAACGAGCTGGGATACGAAGTCCTCCCACACCCCAGACCTACCTCCAAACGATTCCTATCTATTCAGAAATGCTGACAACTTTCTTAAGGGTGGAGTTTATGAAAATGATTCTCAAGTTGAAACGCATTTTCCATTTCACAAAAACCTGAATTTTTCATTTCTGCGATTTGATAAATCTACGGACGTTGAAAATTCTAAGGAAAATAAAGATAAATATTTTGAATACAAATATTTTGATTATATGAAGTTGTTTTACGAAATAACATTTTTCATTAAAACAGACATATCATATGAAATGACCCACGATATATACCGATAGAAAATTATAATACAAAAATAAATACCAATATACATATTGTCCTACACTTAATGATTTTTGTTGTACTATATAAAACGGAATGATACTCAGAACTGGAAGTTGTTAAAAAATTAATCAGGTATTTAATTAATTAGATAATGGGCCAAACTTTTTTTCTGATACCCCACTTTCGAAATTCCCTTTAGGAGTCCTATAAAGCGGTTTTTTTAATGCCTTCAACTCCCCCCCCCCCCTTAATTCGAATTTCCGAGCCAACTCATTCTGCTAAACGCTTCGACCGTTTTCGATTAAAGTTTAGGGGATGTGGCTACTAACCTCTTTAGTCTCCTCACCTGTTTCAGCCTACTCGAATTTATGTTAGTACCAACATCGTGTTTTCATGGATGTCTGCGAATAAAACACCCTTTACCATCTGTTTGAACCCAAGTCTCTTCATCGGTTCAACTATATGTAGGATGGAAATAGTTGGGGTGCAGTCAATGTACACATCTGATTAGTGAGACTTATTTATTGATAATGCCGACGTTTCGACCTAATTTGTAGGTAATCTTCAGGGCTATTAGAGAAAACAGACAAAAAAATATAAACTATAAAACAAACATTACAGTAACAAGAAATGTAAAGAGAAAGAAAAAGAGGAGGTAAACAGAAAGATATAAAATTAAAAGTGTAAATATGAAAAATGAGACATAAATGTATGGAAAACTTAGTATAATACAGATAAAATATAAAATGCGTGATAATAGACTCCTGGGGAGTTACATATTTAAAAATGAAAGAAAATTGATACAATATATTATGGCTGGTAATATATACAGAAGAAATACGTAGAAAGTAATGAGTGAAAACAGAACAAATATGTAGAAAGTAATGAAAGGAACAAAGTATGGGATGTAATATAAATGTATATAATTAGAATGAAGTTATATTAATACAAAATATTTAAATATAGAAATAACGTATAGAAATAAAGATATAAAATATTTGAGAGATCTATAATATTAGAAAAGAAATAATTTGATAACAATATATAAAATATGATATATAAAAGTTTGAGAAAGGAGATAAATTATCAAATATGAAGATCGGAAATGTGAACTGTATGATTACACATATGATGGATGAAAGAACACATATGATGGAAACGTGTAGAATTAAAGATATAATAATGTTTAGTAAGAGAACGGAGACAAATATAAAAATTATGATGTTTGATAATAATGAACTCATAGATTACAACATATATCTATTTTAGTACATATATCTTATTATATACATATTCCTTTAGTATATATTACATATATCTTTTTTTATTTAGGCATTGTAACCTATTTTCTTCGATTTTCTATTATTATATTATAGGTACTAAACGTACCTAATATAATAATAGACAATCAACGTAAAGTTTATTATACATAATAAACGTAAAGTTTATTATACGTAATAAACTTTACGTATAACGTCCATGGCTGACATTTAAGCAAATAATTTGGTCGACCATTTTTTCCGTATTTGCCAGTTCTTTATAGAATGTTAGAGGTGTTTCATCTAACATAAGTTCAGCTATGGTCTGGATTTTCTCTGATATGATAGGGGTCCAAATATTTAAATGTGTGAGGTTAGAAGAGGGTGGAAGTTTTAGAAGAGCCCATCTTTCATTATGAAGGTGGCTGTAAATCTTCCAAGCATAGTTTAACTTTTTTCAAACCTTTAGTTCAGATTTTCTTGTAAAGTAATTTGTATAAATATTCTGTTTACTATATTTTTTATTGCGATTTTAACTCACAATTTCTTGTTTTTATATTAGTTTACTGTAATTCTCAGAGTTTATCTATAATCACCAACAATAACATTTACGATAACGGGGTCACCTGTGGTCTTGTGGTTAGCACAACCTACTATGCACACGGCCGCGGGTTGGTATCCCTGTTGTTGGATTTAGGATTTTTTAAAAAGGAAAAAAACCTTATTTATGCTGTCCTTCGGAAGGGAAGAGATGTCTCTTTGCATTGCGAAAAGAATTAAGATTTCGAAACTTGTCACGGAAGGCAAAATTATTGATTTATAAAACAATCCTAAGACCGATTGTTACGTACGCTAGTGAAACGTGGTTCCTGACCCAGGAATGCGAAAAGATGCTGCAGATCTGGGAGAGGAAGGTGCTTCGGCAAATATTTGGGCCAGTATGTAATGAAGGCCAATGGAGGTCAAGAAATAATAGAGAGCTTCAGGACCTATACAATGCACCAGACCTAGTCACATTCATTAAATCAACACGTATAAGATGGCTTGGGCACGTAAAAAGAATGGGAGAAGATAGGTACCCAAAGAAGCTATTATATGGCAAACCAGGAGGCAAAAGAAGAAGAGGAAGTCCCAGGCTGCGATGGCTGGATGATGTAGAGAACGATCTGCAGAGGATGGGGATCAGACAGTGGAGAGGTCGAGCTGCTGACAGGGAGGACTGGAGAGGCGTTGTTGCGGAGGCCAGGGCCCTGCAAGGGCTGTAGAGCCATGGGAAGAAGAACATTAACTGACCTGTTTCGGAAATGCGTTCTATATATATATATATATATATATATATATATATATATATATATATATATATATATATATTAGTGGACTTTTTCAGTTGTTTAAGAGAGTGTACAAGGTATTCTTGGTAAGTATTTAATCTGATGACCTTATAAAAAATAAATCTTCTCTTGCCTCTTCTTCAAAGTGTTAGTATCAATAATTAATTTAATTTTTTTTTTCGTGCATCCGCATTGAGCCGAATTAACAATACCATTTTCCGCTTCTTTATCTTGTACCCTGCCAGCTTTGATACCCTGCATATGTTCAAGAATTTTTCCTTCAGAATAACCATTTATTTAAGATCCTTATGAGATACGAGGAACTGGTTTTATAAAATTCCATACTTTCTTCGAAAGGGGATCGTTGAACTAAATTTTTATCTTGAGAGGGTACCATGTTTTTTTTTGTTTTTTTAAATAAATAGTCTTGAGTATGATAACTGTATCTTACAAGTACTTCAGATGCTTCCCAATATTAAAGATATACTCGAGTCTATAAATTGTTTGGTGTTACTTCACACAATATTCCAGGAGGAATCAATAATCCATTTCTTTTTTTTTGGGCCATAAGCTAAATATCATTACTTACATCACTTGCCTGTTGTCTCGATTGAATTATTCGCAATAAAAATTATAAAGAATGTAGTACATGACGAGTAAATACTACAACGAATTATATTAATTCATACTTTCGAAAAGTTGTCAGCGATATATTCAAATTTGAGGAAACTCGCAAAAAAGTTAAAGAAGCCCTTCACAGAATTCGAATCGGCTTATAAAGAGGTTCGTAAGACCTATTATGAAGCATTAGCACTGGGTTCTGCTCTCGCCCCTACTGAATGCACCCGTAGTTATGGAAGTTGAATGTGTGAGAACCCCCAGACAGGACTCTCACAGCCTAGTTCCAGGTACAAGGGGCCCCCCACCCTCCTATCTCCCAATGGTTAAATTAAAACAGAAGAAGGATTAAATAATTAAAAAAAGGAGTGGAGGTGCATTTTTCTTTGGAAACATAAAATTGGAAGAAAGCATGGAGTAGAATACGACATAAAAGTAGATGAACATTGTGGTGTCGCCATGAACAATCGGAAAGGTAGCCAATAGTACATTTAGTAGAGGCACTAGATATGTTGAGACTGAGACGATAAAACTAATGTGGACCTAAATCACGAAACACTTTTTATACTCGCATATAGTTTAATAAGCTGAAGAGAAGGAAACGGTCAAAGTTTTTTTTTCATTGTTAAGATAAATATTGGGAAGATTCTGAAAAAAATAAATTAAATAAATAGAAAAAAAACTGTAAGCCGTCGTGAGACGCCTGGTAGATGTGAAACATAGAAGTTATTGTTTAAAGAATTGATTATTTTAATGTAAGAAAAGGATGTAATAGAAGGGAATACAGGCAATTTTTTAGATTTATGTGATAAAAATAATATCATTTTAATTAAAAAATATACATAAAAGACCATTATAATCCAAATAAAATATTACAATTCAGTATCATCAGTTATTTCTGTAATATTAAGACTCGATGATGTTTCTAATGGCATCAAAGTTACAATAGGCCGATGGTAACTAAAAGAAGCAACGAAAGTGTTACTTTTAACGTTATGGAGGTGTTTGTAAATACTGGATCTATTTTTGTGCCATATCTTGTTGTAGATTCCCTTGGATTATTATTAATAATCCGAGCCTGTACGATTTCAGGTAAAACTCCCGGTGTAGCATCATCCGATTAGCCATAACAGCATAAAGTGACGTTAAATGAATAAATAAACAACATTTAAGATTGTATGGCATTCGTTGATGCTCTAAAGTTTTTAAATGGCTACCAACTAAATTCGCCTAAAACTTAAACTTGTGTTTAAAAGCCGATGTACAATTAAAGATGTTTTAAAGATTCTTGTTTTTAATCGTGTTTCTTTACGTACCACAGCGGTATGGTAAAAGCAGTGTAGCTCTTAGATAGATAGAACTGCTATATATCTCTAGTCCAGATTCGAAACCGAGTGTGGTAGATATTTAGTTGTTATATTAACTTGGAAACACTTAGCCTCTATAAAGTGTCCTCCATTAATTTGGAAGGAATTGTGTGTGATATCCTTACCGTACAGTCCTGACATAGTACTGAACCCATGAACTTTCATTGATTTTAGTAATGCTAATTCCTACTATGGTTCCCTTTACAGAGTTTTTCCAGTCTTCACTTCGGAGATCCTTCGCTAACACTCCATCCTTCAATTCTTTATGTCCTTGCTGGAAGGCCTCTTTTTTGTTCTTTTTTCTGGAGTCCATTCCCTAACTTTTTCCAACCATCGCACAGGAATCCAACCAAGCCGGACGTGTCTATACCATCTCAATTTCTTTTTATTATTCTTTCGCTGAAGTTTTTACAGTTCCATTTCTTTCTTAATTATCTCATTTTCGACCCTATTTTCCTGTGGGATCTTGGACCCCTCTGGGGCTCACCCAAAGTCTATAAAGGGGTTACCGAAATGGGGGGGGACCTGGCGGTTGAACATGATCTAGGACAAATCTCCTCAGTGTCATCCATGTACTGAACCCAAAATCCTTCATGGGTTGTAGTAGTACAGTACTTTTATAAAACGTGATATTTTATAAAACGTCTACTTCAGAATGGCAATATAGAGTTATATATTTCGTTAGAATAAAAAGAATTCCCTTTACTATTCTCGATAAAACAGGATAAAATTGGAATTTTTTGAACAATTTAATTGACCAACGCCCCTGTAGCCCTCGAGTGTCCTCTGACGCTTAATTGGACTTTGATAAAAAATAAAATAAAATTTATTAAAGAGCAAGTATGAAAAAGTTTTAAATGAAATAATAAAGGTAGGAGATATTTTTAACTAAGGCTAAGTTTTCCTCTCAAAGCAGGGTTGTCCCCTTTCGATTTGATATTAATTGCTTTGTCCTTTGTGTTTTCAGTTTTTGAAATTTCCTTATTATCAGGTGAAATTTTCAAGAAAGGGAGACTTTTTAAATTGTTATTATTGTTTAAAATTCTTATCAGAGTTGAGTAAAATTTTATTTGAATAAAATTAAGATTACTTATGATGGTTGTAATTTTATAGAGTGGGTAGTATAGCAGTATCCCAATGACCAATCACACACTCACACACACATATATATATATATAATACTATAATAGTATATAGTAGCTATTATAGTTGGGTAAAATGTAATTTGAATCAAACTGGGATTATTTAACATGTATGTTATTTTGTAGAATGGATAGTATATGTATCTACATATTCTATCCATATTGCTGCTACTGGTATCTACCAGTAGTAGCAATATTCGTATTAAGTTCCACAAATGCATGTTGGAATTTTAAATGCATGTTAGTACTGTTAAAATACTAAATACTAACAACTAAAGTCAGATTTTTTTAAAATTTTGTAGTATAATATGAAATAAATATTAGATTTGGGCAAAATGTTTACCATGTATGTAATTATGTAGAATGGGTAGTATACCAGTGCAATGACCGAAATAACTAATCAGAACACTGATATAAAATTTTATAAATTAACAACGAAATTTTACTAACTACTAAAATATTAAATATTAAAAACTACAGGCAATGAGATTTTTTTTAAATATGATATTGCAGTGTAGGAAAAAATGTAATTTAAAATAAGGTTGCAGTTATTTACGATGTATGTAATTTTGTAGAATGGGTAGTACAGCAATGACCGATCACAATGGATATATAAACTTCCAAAAATGGATAATAAAATTTTAAAAAAGACTAAAGTTAATAACATTTTTTAAATTTTATATTATATTAAGTAATTGGTGTCAGGTTTGGACCAAATGTAATTCAAATAACATTGCATATACTAACCATGTATGTAATTTTGTAGAATGGGTAGTTTAGCAGTACCGCAAAGACCGATCACAATGGATGAATAAAGTTCGACAAATGGGTAATGAAAGTTAAAAAAATACTAAAATACAAAATACTTAAGTTAATGAGATTTTTTTTTTAATTTGGTATTATATTAAGTAATTGCTGTCAGATTTGGACAAAATGTAATTTTGTAGTATAATATGAAATAAATATTAGATTTGGGCAAAATGTTTACCATGTATGTAATTATGTAGAATGGGTAGTATACCAGTGCAATGACCGAAATAACTAATCAGAACACTGATATAAAATTTTATAAATTAACAACGAAATTTTACTAACTACTAAAATATTAAATATTAAAAACTACAGGCAATGAGATTTTTTTTAAATATGATATTGCAGTGTAGGAAAAAATGTAATTTAAAATAAGGTTGCAGTTATTTACGATGTATGTAATTTTGTAGAATGGGTAGTACAGCAATGACCGATCACAATGGATATATAAACTTCCAAAAATGGATAATAAAATTTTAAAAAAGACTAAAGTTAATAACATTTTTTAAATTTTATATTATATTAAGTAATTGGTGTCAGGTTTGGACCAAATGTAATTCAAATAACATTGCATATACTAACCATGTATGTAATTTTGTAGAATGGGTAGTTTAGCAGTACCGCAAAGACCGATCACAATGGATGAATAAAGTTCGACAAATGGGTAATGAAAGTTAAAAAAATACTAAAATACAAAATACTTAAGTTAATGAGATTTTTTTTTTAATTTGGTATTATATTAAGTAATTGCTGTCAGATTTGGACAAAATGTAATTCAAATAACATTGCATATAATTACTATGGATCTAATTTTGTAGAATGGCTACTGTATTAGTATCTTGATTGGTCATTGCGATACTGCTATACTTCCAAATCTGCAATATACAAAGTAAGTAATATTAATTTTATTCGAAATTACGTTTCCCCAACTCTTACTGTTATAAAGTATTATTTTTACTAAATTTATACAACACTATTTATTATATCTACATTTATTACTTAGTAGAAAAATTCTGAGTTTATTTATGTGTTTTATATAATATTTTCACCTGGGCAACATCTCAATATTGATGTAAACGATTTTTCTCTTCGATTTAGAGGAATGATCATTTTTTTTATAAGTGATTACTGGCTCTTGGGCCTAATGTCTTTTTAATATTCCTCTATGAAGTATGTGTAAATAAGATTTTGGTGATCTATTGACGAACGAAATATTGCAGTAAATATACGCTTTTGCTGTTGGAATCTTCAGTTCGTTGTATATAGCGTGATTCAAAATAATAACTGCGTGTTTCAAAATTTCGAAATTTAATAGCTTTTTCCTCTCAATTTCTTAATAGACGAATGTTAGATTTATATAACATTATTATTTGTATTAAATAATTAATATAATACTGTTAGATAAACAGGAATGAGGAATACAATTTTCACAGTGGCAATTCAAATCACTCAGATAGGTCTCTCATCCAACTCTTTTTCAACCTTCTACGGATATTGTCATCTCTTTCTTAGCAATTAACGATTCTGTCAGGACAACTTTGTATCTATTTTACATAATTTCATTAATTCTTAACTTCCAACCGGACAAACTTCCTGAAAATGTTTAACTTCAGTTTTAACACCTTAAGCTCTTTTTATTACGATTTTATGACATCCCTATAACTCTATTTATTCCCTTTACCCAACCTTTTAATACAAATTTAAGTTGACCCTCTTATCAATAAGTCATAAAATATAAAATTCTTTTCAGCTAATACACTTAGAAAACTATTGAAATAAACAAGTTACAAATGTAGAAATAATTATATAATTATAAAATAAAATAAAATATTTTTTAAAATTTGGAACTAAAATAATAGGATATAACTTAATAACAATAATGAAAAAAAAAGTTATTAAAAGTAAGTAAAAAAATAATAATTAATTTAAATAATAAATTATTCTTACTTCTTATCTAATTCTTGTACTTCCTATACTTATGCTAAATATTTTCTATATATTTATTCTTTATTATTATATTTTTATCTATTTATTTACTTACTTATTCCAATTATTCTCACTTACTTATCTCATTCTTGTACTTCCTATAATATAATATAAATATTTTTTATATATTTAGTTATTAACTATTATCCCATTGGTTTAGTTCCAAATTAAAAAAAAAAGTTTTATTTTATTTAAATTAATTCTACTTTTGTATCTTGTTGATTCTAATAGTGCCACTTTTAAATATTATTATTTATTTTTTCTATTACAATTATTTCAGTTTTAAATATTTTTGTATATTGTAGTCCAGCCATGATGGAGGGCTGCCAAATGGGCCGAAACTTCGATTTATAAGATATAGTTTATCCCTATTTAAGGAAGAATATTTTTTACCTCCATTCGGATCATTTTCTTCTCTACATTTATACGATCAACTAATAATCGTTTTTATTTACTATTTTGTTTTTCTTAAAGTTCGAAACTAAATAAGGAAGAATGTAGAGACTTTTCTATCTCCCAACAAATGACTTATTACTAAACACAATATTGCGTTGTATTCTTGCAGGAAAACTTTCTTATGCCACGGGATTTCGCAATTGTTGCATCACTGACGCCCATCCATGATTAGATATAAATTACTGTCTACTTTTTCAGATTTCGAATCTCATCATTCTCCTAAATCAAGTACCCAATCTATGTTCGCCCATATTGGGCTCTAGCTAAGGCCGGCTGACCCCAAATGTTCCTCATTAATCTTCTCTTATACAATACTGTGTAGGAGGTAAAGGAAAAATTAATTATGCTAAAAATAGGGGAAATGAGAGGCAGATAAGAGAAATGCAAGAATTCTAGCGAGAAAAAAATATTGTTCTCCTTCGACATTAAAACTTGTAATACGTTAATGTAGAACATGTACCATTACAACCCGTGGCCGGTTGGACTGTACAGGAAAACGATTGTGCATGATTTGTCCTAAATCACGCTCAACCGCCAGATTTCCTCCCTTATATTGGGTACCCACTTATAGAGGCTGGGTGAGCCCCAGGAGGGCCCTAGATCCCATATGATCCATCTCCGGCTGCTAACAGATTAAATAAAAGTCTTGCCAGCAGCGGGATTTCAACCAGGATTTTCGGAATGGCAACTCAGTGCTCTACAATTGACCCACTCCGCTCCCTAATGTAATGAATGTAGAACTAAGAATGGAAAACAAATCATTATTCTAGGACTATGTCCTTCGTGAGTAACGAAATAGTATTGCAAAAAAAAAAAAAAAAATTAAAATTGTTTCTAGCCAGATAAATACTTATTAAAACACGAAAAACCTGCAGTAATGCAACCCAAAAAGGGTCTTTGGTTCAGTACAGGGAAGAGACTGAACTGTTTCTGAGACAACGGTTAGGTAGAGAGGTGATGTAGAGACTACATCTACAATTGAGTTTTTCTCCCAAATAATAGTGGCCGGGTGAGTCCCAGGAAGGTTCGTATGTCCCTATCTGTGGCTGTTGACAGATGAAATAATTTATCTCCCTCAGCTGAATTTGAACTAGGGACCTTCAACACATCAACTCAGCGCTATATACACTGACCCATCTCACTTCAATAGTATTAAAATAAGCATATAATATAAAAATGTTGTAAAAAAAAATAGAAATCTTATGAAAAAACTCAATGCAGTTACTAATAAAAATAACACAGAGGAAAAATACTTCGAACAAAAACTTAAGTCAGAATAGGTAACTGTTTACATCTACAAAAAGAAAAAGAAAATAAATCTCCATAAAAACCTAGAAAATTAATTTTATGACTTGGAACCTTGATGAGGAATAAAAAAATTGAGGTGTGCTTAAATTTTAAAAATTGTATCTCAAATTTTCTTTAATACAATAAGTTTATAGGAATTTATAGGAGTAGACTATAATAACAAGCACCAAGAATAACAAGCACCAAGAATAACAAGCATTGAGAAGATTGGATGAAGCTCTAAAGTTTTCAAATGGCGGAACAATTTTATTTAAACGTTAAAATGATCTTAAAATTCCTTATTTTTTCAAGAGTTCCTTTATCTACATCAGTGTAGCATAATAGTAGACACCTGCTACATATGTCTTGTCGCGGGTTCGAAACCGGATTTGGCAGATCATTAGTTATTCTATCATCCTTAGATTGATCTGGATATCCTCCTGCGGCTCACCCAGCCTCTATAATGTGGGTACCCTTAATTGGGAAGAATATTGTAAATAAAACCATTAAAATAATTTATAGTAAATGTAGGAAAGTATTATGTCGAATGATTGTTTTACTTTTAGATGAGTACAAATTCTTTTTCATGATCAAGGCTTTATAATAGGTAACCCGAAAAATACCTTTGCCTTATAAATATAATTACATGACATATATGTATGTTTTATATACATATATATATATACATATATATATATATATATATATATATATATATATATATATATATATATATAAATATATATAATAGGGAGAAAGCTCTGAGCCCTTCTGAGCAGCTCAACCCGGTCCGTATTACCAGACGCCTCTTCGATATTCTCTGAACTAGCTATTTCGTTGAATCGCTCTCATACATATCCATGCCAGAGCCAGTTACAAATGGCTTTGGCAATGCTCTCAATTGCTTCATATTTAAGAAATCTGTTGTCGAATTAAAAAAATAAATTCTTTGAGGCATTATTTTCCAAGAAAATCTTCCAGTAGTTTTTATAATGCAGAGGATATAGCGCAAACAAATATATTTGTTAAGGGTTTTTCAGATAATTATTAGGGAAAATTCTAAGAAAGTATATAATGAAATAGTTAGAAAAGCTTGGAGGATATAATAAATAATAAACTAATAATATGCGACTAAAAGGAACAAAACACGAACTCAAGAGAAAATAGAAATAAAACGTGTCTTATAATTGGACTCTCTGAATTGCTGAATTTGCCACACTTAGAGATCTGTTAGGCTTCAGCAAAATTGAACTCCTAACCTTTTTGTTTTACAAAATAAATTTTATAAATAATAAGTTAAATATCATGTTGAAAGTTTTTATTTAATTTATACATTATTAGTAGCTTTTTGGCCAGATAAATCGATCAATGTTATTATAATATGTTAAGCAGTTGTTTCAAATAAATAGCGTCTAGTTCACATCTTGAAATTAATTGAATTCTTAACTTTTTTTATTCCATTATAAATACACCACTTTTAATGTAAAATAAATGTTATATAATTTAATTTATTAAATGTTTTTAATCTCTTAGATTCGGAAGCTAAATCTTTTATTAAATCAGACTAAATGTATAGATAGCAAAACTTACTCTAACAGCCAAATAAAAGTAAAAAAGAATTGTTATTTTCTTCGAAAACAAGTCAACTTAAATGGACTGCCATTTACATTATATGTTATTTTGAATGTTTAAGTAGTCGCCTTATAAATTATTTTATTACATTCAATTGTGATATGTAAGAATAGAATTCATATTATATTTTAACATAAATAGTTATTTTGTCATATTGCAGGTTGTATATAGTAATTCCTATTGAAAGTTAAAGAATAAATAGTTTATAATAATAATAAAATCTGAAAAAAATGATTGTGAAATACGACACCATGCATGTTATATATAACGGCTTGATTAATCATAAGGATATCATTATAGAAACAATATCCTATTCGAAAAAAAAATAGATATAAAAATCAATCTCAAAATCGCTTAAAATGTAGCAGTTAAATCCGAATTGTTCTAAATTAGTTCTAACTTCGAGGCGAAGGTAAACGTGGCAATTTTGATTTTCGCCACGTATCGCCGCTTGATATGCTCCTGCACTAAGACCTTTGATTGGTCCATTCTGCTATAGGTGAGCAGACAATAGCGCTGTGATTGGCTGGCGCGGTCCTTGTATCTGCTTCTTCACTACACTTCAGTTATTCTGCCATTAATTTAATTACGATTATTCAAGTAATACCTTTTCAGGCTTCAATATCTTATACTTATTCGTCATGCATTTAAGTCGTTCGCATTCCAGTTCCTTAAAGATGCATGGTACATATGAGATGTTCAGGATCAAAAGCGGATATCTCCCCATTTCAAAACTAGACTTTTTCACAATTTTCTTGAATGCTTTATGCTCCGGAAACTTCAGGCTCAGAGCCGGACTAAAACCATGGGAAATAAGGCAGCGATTTGTTGTGTTATAAAAAATTGCATGAAAGTAAATTTTTGAAATTCCGATCCCTGCTTGTCTTTTCCGCGAAGATAGTTCGGGATAATCGACGCTCCACTGTACACGATTCACATCATATTGATATTACAGTCGGTACTTATTCCGTAGGTTGTCATTTTTTGTTGTAGAAGTACTACCGGCAAGTGGTGGGGTATACTTAACCATTTCATCCCAATAAATAAGTAAAAAAACAATAACGTAGGATATTTAACCTAGTCAATATGTACTTATTTTGGTATTAAAATCTTACATAATTTCCTGATTCTTTACGTATTAAGAAGGTTATATTAGTGTTACCATATATAACAGTGGCATTAGGAAATTATGGATGTTTTAAGTACTCACCTTGAATTACGCATTACTGTGTTAGTCATTCACAAACAAGCTGTCACTTTGTTATAATGAGGTATATTTTCGAGCCAATTTTTTTTTAAGTGAAAACTTCTTTAGCCTCGTTTATCGGCTTTTGGTAGGGGATGAACTGGTGGTTCGCGTCAGCAACATGCTCGAGACTGGCGACACCTAGCGGACTCTCCATGACTTATACAATTTCTTTTAATCAACTTCAGTTTAAAGGTTAGAATTGCATTGATGTAAGAATAATTATATTTACCTAAAAATTCGTTATGTAAATTATCAATAACTGGACAAATTTTTCGTTTCCCCTAAAGAATTTTATTTTTAATAGTTAAATGTCTTGTTTTAAGTAATGATTGTAAGCATAAATGATCTATGCATTGTTGAACTTAACGATGATAATAATGCTAAAAATGAAAATAAAATCTATGTAAATGCTAATACAATGTATAAATAATATAACTACATTCTAATTATTAATGTACAGTCCATCATATGTTTTGATTAATAAATAAGCTATTTGAAAATATATATAATTATTGTTCGGAGTGTCAGTATATGAGAAAACCAGGCTAATGCTGATAATTTAAATTTAAATAATTCAGACTACAATTGATTTATAAATTCAAAAACGAATACAGTGATTACAAAGGCTTGAGTTCTCACTTCTGTTGCCAGTCCTCATGACGATTTATTTTTTTAACTATTCCAGTTTTATATATAACAAAACGTAGAAATGACGTAACGTGACGTTACATACTTTAACTACCCCCTCCACCAAGCTGGCAACCTGCGGAATAAGTACCATGTTATTTTAATTACGGCATATAATTTATTATATATTTAACTTCATCCTACACTGGAATGGCTAGAAGCTTATGTTGGTTCGGTCTACCCCATTAAAGATGGCGATGGTGTTAAGGAGCGATGTGTGTACTTTGTACAAGAGGTTAGAAGTGCTTGGATGTTATCGACAAATAGAATACGTGTCGCAACCGACTCATAGTTATTGACAGGGCAAACATAAATGTCTAGAATATTTTTTTTAATCGATAAATATACTTTTTGGGTCAAGAATATGTTTGGATCGTTTTATATTAGGAAACAAGTATTGTAACAAACTTCAGCGAACCTTTATTAAATATTCTAAGCAATCATCATTTTAGTTACAAAATATTGTAGTTATGCGAATTTCTAAAAACGTTGCAATAGTTTTTTCTCTCTATTATACCTACTGTCCTGGTGAATAAATGACCTAGTTGCATTTTCCACAAAATGAGTTTCTTGTACTTAGGAAAGCGGAATTTTCGCAGTGCATGAGGGGCTAAGTCAGGTATTGGCTTCAAACGGAGTTATCGCTTATATTAAAACTCCATTTCAAGCCAAAACCTACGAGAATGGCATGATTCTTTTCCCCTCAATACAGTCAATTCTGTCTAGATAAAATTCGACTTAACCACTTATTCAACAGGGCTCCAAATATAAATAAAAAGGTGTTATATCCAATGGGTTAAAAATTTATAATTGCAGTGTTGTGCGGGTAGTGTATTACACAACCCCGAACTAGAAACTAACACACAAACTAGAAAAGGAATGTTATACACAGATAAGGTTATAAGAAAAAACCTGTAACCACTACGACCCGTGAACGAGTATAGGGTTCAGTACATGGTAGGGACTGTACTGTTTCATGGACAACGTTTCTACAAGGAGATAACTTGTCCTAGGTCACGCTCAACCGCCGGGTTTTTCTCCCTTATTTCGGGTACCCTATTTTTATAATATTTTATAGAGCCTGGGTGAGCCCCGTGGAGGGTCCTAGATCCTATATGATCCATCTCCCGCCGCTAACAGACTAAATAAAAGTAACTGCCTGCAGCGGGATTTGAACCAGGATTTCCGGCATGGCTACTCAGTGGTCTACCACTGAGCCACTCCGCTTCCAGGTTATAAGGAAATAGGGTGGAAATAATCAAGCATAGAAAACAAAAAAACAGAAATGTGCAGTATAAAAATTACAATAAAATAAAATTTACAGTTTAAAATCGCCTTTAAAATATACGACATTGTGTAGTACATTAAAATTGAATTTTACTGAAGAATAAAGCCAAGAACGCTTTCGGAAATAAAAAATAAAATACAATACCACAAGTATATATCGATGGATGCTTGAGTAATTTGAAATACCACACAATTAGAGCAATGGGGGTTGGTCTCCAGCAAGGCGGACAAGCTGTATCCCACTAGTCCTTATAAATTTCTTTTCGATATTTGTTCACCAAAGGGAAGCGCGGGCGGCTCAGTATTTAGCGCCCTGTGTTGGTGTGCTGAAGGTCCTCGCTTGAAATACAGCTGTGGCAGATAAACTTTTAAATCTGTTAAAATCCATAGATAGACCCTGTGGGTCTTCAGGACCTTCTCGGGCCCACCCCTTTTCTATAAAGTTTTTACCCTAAATTGGGAGAATCCTTGCAGGCAAAGGTGAACAAAAGTTGTCTTAGAAACAATACAGTCTCTACCATAAGATCATCCATGTATTGTAATGGTGTTTTTTTTTACGGGATTCTCATATGTTCCAACAACGTTGAAATTCTCATAAATAAGTCAATTTTATAATTCCATTTCATTGTTTCTCCACAAACGATGTAGCGGTTTATTAACTCAATGCATCATTAATTAAAACTTTGTATAGGAGCCCATTGTCAATTATGTTGCTATGAAGATCGTAATTATCGCATTAGTAATGAGCCAATGAAAAGCGTTGGCAGAGGGATGGGCACGCCTACCTTGGGTGAACCATTGGCCAATCCAACAATTAAAATTGTTAAGGAATTGATTAATATGTGAGCTTAGCATGTATTATTCAACAACTCACATTCAATATTGGTTTCAAAATATCGATGGCTTGTATTTTTAGGTGTCATTTATATCGAAGGGTTTCGATAGTAGACGCTAAAGGTTAGATAAATTTTGCACCAAAAACAAAAAGTAAAGATGGAGTATTGACTTTGAATAATTATTATTTTTATTAATTGTTATAATTTTTAAATATTTTTATTTAATTTGTTGTTTTTATCACTTAGCCAAGAGTTATGTTTTTAATCCTATATACCTTTTCAAGTTTATTATTTTATTTAGATCTAAATGGACTTACAGCGCTTTCAAAAATAACAGCACAATTGTTGACTAGTCAATAAATTATTGGTAGATTCCAGAAAAAAAAAAAGCGTCATGTCTTACAAACAATAATTATTCAATATTTTTATTTTGGAGAGAAAAGATTTGTCAAGGTGGGATTCGAACCCGGGCTAGCGTGGTGCTCTAACAAACTGAACTAACCTGCCTCGTAACACGGCCGGACAAATCCATTCTCTTCACCGATCCTGTATGTGTTCTCGCAATTTTGGATGTATACAAGGGGAAGAATCTTCATTGAACATTACTTTAATTAGGAACTTTACGATCCTAAATTATAAATAATATAATGACGTAAGCCAACAAGATCCTAATTAAAGTAATGTACAATGAAGATTTTTCCCTTTGTATAGATCGCAAAATTACAAGAGCACGGAGATTTAGGATCGGTGAACAGAATGAATTTGTCTGGCCGTGTTACGAGCCAGGTTAACTCTGTTGGTTAGAGCACCACGCTAGAGACGTGGGCGACCCGGGTTCGAGTCCCGGACAAATCTTTTCTCTTCAAAATAAAAATATTGAATAATTATTGTTTGTAAGACATGACGCTTTTCTTTTTTTTCTGGAATATACCAGTAATTTATTGACTAGTCAAGAATTGTGCTGTTATTTTTGAAAGTTGTGTAAGTCCATTTAGATCTAAATAAAATAATAAAATTGAAAAGGTATATAGGATTAAAAAGATAACTCTGGCTAAATGCTAAGTGATTAAAACATTAGCCTGTTTAACCATATTTTTTAAACTAATTCAAATGTAAACCGTTACATATCGTGAATACGAAAAATTGATCATTTTCAAAAATAACAGCTCAACTAAAAATGTCCATGAGTGGTGCCGGTAATCGATAGGTATCGATTATATTATAGATTTTATGGTTCTAGTTAATTTTTCTTAAGACACTTAAGGCTTCAAGTGGCTGCTGGCGAAATAATTAGGCCATATTTTTACGAGGTCGCGTGCTAACACTTCATGCGCGGCTAATCTTAGCGATTTTAGTAACCTTATCTGCTTCTTTCTTTTCGTGATGTTTGTGAAAACCATTATCAAGCGTTTTAATTAAGACTCCACTAAAAAAAAATAAAAAACCTGTACCTCTACAACCCGTGAATAGCTCTGGGTTTCAGTACATGGTAGAAACTGTATTGTTTCATGGACAACGGTTCTACAAGGAGGTGACTTGTCCTAGACCGCGCTCAGCCGCTAGATTTTCCCCCCTTATTTCGGTTACCCTATTTTATAGAGGCTAGGAGAGTCCTAGATCCTATATGATCTATCTCCGGCCGCAAACAGACTAATTGAAGTCATGCGGGGGGATTTGAACCAGGGTTTCCGGCTTGGCAACTTAGTGCTCTACCACTGAGCCGCTCCGCTCCTCACCGGTTTCTAAAAATATCCCGATTCATCTCTCGGTTAAATAATAGAAAGTAGATTCCACTGCAGAACAGATCTGATACCTAGGACTCCATCATTACAAACGTTTAACTCTAATCCTCATATTAAATTGAAACGACATATATTATCAATATTATCAATATTAATATTAATAATTAATAATATTAATTAATAGTGAATATTAATTGTTCTACAGTTGCTACTAATGGTTTCAGTTGAGGTACACTGATATTATCCTAGAAATTGAAATTCAGTTAGTACCTGTATAAATATATAATTAACACTTTTACGCTGAAGGTTCTCGAGCTCTTTAAACTTCTTTTTGATGACGTTACGATATTACTAATATAAATCAAACATTACTCATTGATCAAAACTCTTTACAATATTCACATTACATGCAAGAATTGAAAAGATATTTGGCTGATTAATGTATTAATACCCTTCCTTCATAAATTTGTAAGTAACACTTATGTATTAACATCTTACACGTGTCAATTTATATTTAGACTAGTGTGTTATTTAAAGTATTCACTAAAAGCAGATTTTTTCAGTGTTAGAGCATAATTTATGAGAACATAGTTTCAAAACGTCGCCAATAAGAAGTTGAAAGAACTGACAGAATTTATATCGAAATGAGGAATTCTATAATTGAGAAGGTTATCTGGTTCTTATGAGGGAAGATCCTAATAAGTGTCTAGGAAGTGTAAGATTATTCTGATATTGCCCCGGTAAACTAGAACAAAGCAGCCTCCCCTCGACGTGGGATACAGGCTAGAGCATCCCAGGAATCCGAATTTAATCTCTCAATGTCATCCTCAAGGTCACATTGCTCCGAATAATCCAGAGGGGTTTATGAATATGGATATTCTGAGGTCTTCTGGGAATAAATGAGATTGGAATTAGGGTACGGAATCTGATGAGGCATTAATATAAAAAGTTTAGTTAAAGCTTTTATCATAGAAAAATAAACAAATGTGTAATCTAAACTAGGATCTTATCTAGTTTAGGATATTTAAAAAACCTATACCGCTATAATCTATGAAGGATCTTGGGCTTAGTACAGTTTAGAGAAAGTTCGGTTTTTGGATTGGTAAACGTCCAAGGGTAAACCTAGATGGAAGGCTTTAAGAATTGGATGTATGAATTTTCAGCTGGATCAGCATCTAGCCTTCGAGATCGCTAAAACTTGTATTATAAAATAAAAACAACTCATTTTCTTTATAAGATCTTTCTTATATACTGGACTAACTTTTCGATTCATATAATTCAATAATGAAGAAAAAAACCTTTTTTCCAGTCAGACAATTTTTGTTAAAAAATTAACAAAGGATTAAAAAGACGTTTCGACAATTTATTTGTCATTTTCAATTTTTGTTCTTCACAACATCCTTTAAAAGTTAACAAGTCAATTCATCACTTGAGGTCAAACAAATCTAAAATTAATTTTATATAGAATCCTGGAAGTCAACCTTCTTCCATGGTCAAATGTACAAATATCATATTTGTTCATTATTGAATTATATGAAATAAAAACAACTTCAATAATTAATGTTGGTGCTCTCAGTCAAAAAAAAAATAGAAATAAGAAACTGTACCACTACAACTGATGAAGTCTCTTATGCTCAGTCCATGGTAGAGACTGAACTGTTTTTAAGAGAAAGGTTGTACAGGTAGGAGACTTGTCTGAAATCACGCTTGATCGAAGTTGGTTGAATCCCAGGAGTCTCCAGATCCTACAGGATTCATACCGGGCTGTTATCTGTCACATATAGATTTGAACCTGGATTTTAGGATACATTAAATGAATATTGAACAAAAAAAAAATATTGGTTGATTTGTAAAGGAACTTAATGTTCTTGTTTTTAGCTTATTCTACTTTATTCATTTATCGATTTAAAAAATTATATTCTTTTGTATTTTTGTTCTCCTTTTGCCATATTTAAATTTGATTTTTTTGTTTCCTCAGAATTTTATAATCACTAATCTTCGGTACTCGTTCCTTTCATCTGTCCTTTCCTGTACGGATTGGATTGTTTTTCATTTCTGGAAAGATTTCGTAAATTAGTTGTTTTGTTTTTTTCACTAAGTCCATTATTATATCTTTCATGATTCCTAAACTTGCAAGATGTTTATATACAACTGTGAATCATTTAGGTTTGATCTTTCATTTATTAAAATAGACGGATATTTTTGGCCAGGAGTAAGTTGTTGCTGAACATTGAACAATAACCAACACCTCCGCGAAGATATTGGAGACAATATCGACCGAGATAGAGAACAAAGCAGCTTCAAAGGTAGACTGGAGTTGATTAAATATGCTTTATTAAGTTCATTTAATTTGCAAGTTATCGGAGCGCGTAGCATCAAGTATGATCGATTGAAATATAACTCCAGGATATGATTACAGAGTAACCCGATCTGACCATCTTCTCAATTAGGCCTTATGCTTTTCGTTATTTAGGGGGTCAATAGCACCGACTGAAACTGTTGCTTCGTGTTTTTGTGTGTTAATATCTGTATTATATAAAAAAGTTGGTTATTATTCCGCAGGTTGTCGCTTCGAGTTGAGTCACAACAAATTTTAACTTTTTATTCGTTTCATTTTTCATATTCTCCAATATTACAAGTTATCATGAGCTTTAGTGTGGAAAAGAGAATGTAACATGCAATATAATAATAATGGAAATAAATAAATAGAACTAATAATAATTTAATTGAATGTATAACATATATATATATATAATATATTGAATATATATATAATTGAATATATCAACAACAATTTTTAAAAAAAATATTTAAAAACTAAGTATTCAAGAACAAATGTACAAGAAATAACCAAAACAAACAACAAATGTAGAACAAATAACCAAACAAACAACAACATATGTAGAACAAAAAACCAAGCAAACTACAAATTAGCAACAAACAAAAATGAGGATACAACAACAACTCTAGAACACAGGAAGAAACAATGAATTTGTAAACAATGCAACTGTTACTGTTAGAAATATAACTGTTATAAAATGTAACTGCTTGCGCACGCGTATGACATTGGCATTTTCAGGTGGTCGATTTAATACACAAGTACCATTTTTTTTAGTTTTATCTACCATCTAAGGACCACGCTTATTTAGTTTGGATTGAACTGGATTACTGGGAGAACAATCCAATTTTACACTGAAAAGCGGAAAAATTATGTTTTGTCTCTCTCTCTCTCTCTCTCTCTCTCTCTCTCTCTCTCTCTCTCACTCTCTCTCTCTCTCTCTCACTCACTCTCTCTCTCTCTCTCTCACTCTCTCTCTCTCTCTCTCTCTCTCTCTCTCTCTCTCTCCCATTTTGTTAATCAAGTCACGTTTCTTATTGAGTTTAGGGCGAACTTCTAACAGCGACATCGTAAACTCTTTTTAAAACATATAGTTGGTTTTAACTAAATCTATTATGAAGGGGCTTAAGGTTTTTAATTTTAATTTCGAAAAGTTTATTGTAGTTGAAACAACACCTTGTTTAATACTGAACGTTTTTCTGAGCCACTTTATGAGTTGATGACACCCCAGTTATAATTAAACTTTAATTTTGTATCAATGCAGTAATAATTATATAATTATTATTTATATAATCTGATTATATAATTATTAATATCCCGGCCAGGGCAAATCTTTTCTCTTCAAAATAAAAATATTTTGACTATAATTGTTTTTATTGTTAATGCTGCCATAAAAATATTGTTTGAATATTTAAGTATTAATTACTTTATTCGTTGAATAATATTAGCTGACATACATATGAGGAAATAATGGTCCGGGTAGAGGTAAAAAAATTCTCTTATATTACTGTTTATTTGGTAGCCAGCGTTTCGACCCACATTTCAGGTATTTTTCAGCGTTATATATACAAGATACAAATATTGTTTTAATTTATTTGTATCTTGTATATTTAGCCATGAGGAAGACCAGCAATGTGGTTCGAAACGTCGGCTTCCACACAAACAG
Organism: Troilus luridus; assembly: GCA_964056705.1. Classification (NCBI taxonomy): domain Eukaryota; kingdom Metazoa; phylum Arthropoda; class Insecta; order Hemiptera; family Pentatomidae; genus Troilus; species Troilus luridus. The sequence goes on along the minus strand of OZ057417.1, from coordinate 54,887,579 downwards.
TTCTCCCTAAATAAGAGAATTTTTTGACCTCCACTCGGACCATTTTCTTCCTCTTGTTAGTTATTTCAATTCGTCTTTTTCTGTTAAATTTGTTAATTTTCTTTATATTTTTTTTTTTGCGATTGTAGTTTTCATTTTTTCTGTGCAAAAATATATTTTATTGGCTAGAAACACAATAATTTTTCGAGGAAACCATATACAGCTAAACTGTAATACAAAATTACTCCCTAATGTCCCTCCAGAATCCGCCTTACTAAGTATTTAATTAAGTTGGATTATATTCATTAAACTTGAGTTAGTCCACTTTACGACCTTGTAATTGGAACTTAATTATCTTAAATAGATTTTAAGCGATATCGCTTCCATTTCAACAAATGGGAAACTCAGTAAGTTGATCGACTAGCATAGTATGAGTTGCTGAACTATAGGTCTCGGGTTCGAATCCGGCTGTGATTCGATCTATTTAATCGATTTACTATTATATATTTAATCTCTTAACAGCCATATTTTGACCTCGGGATTCAGATCGGGATCCATAAATAATTTTGAGGCTTACCAAGTCTTTATAAAGTTGGTATCCTTCTTTATTGGAGTAAAAACCTGGCCGTTGAGCACTATCCCTGTCAAATCACAACTGTTGGCTCAGAAACAGCATAGTCTCTTCCATGTACAGACCCCAAGGCCCTTCGTGGATTGTTATGATATAGCTCTTTTTTTTTTTTTTAATCATGCATAAACTCATAATTTGCTCTCGTGGAGGAGGATTGGCTCCTGACTTGTACTCTGTATAACTATTTATTTTCAGTGAAGTTACAAAGATGCTTATATTATTTGTTTTCTAAAGATTATCCTTCTTTAATAATATTTGTTATTATTATTTAAGAGCTATTGGTTATTGCTATACTGCTATGATATGTTAGATATGAACTAATATGCCAAAATCAGCTATCACTAGTGTCTTAGCTTGCGGTCCCGTGTTCCATCAGGGTTGGCTATGGCTGACAATATCCAATTTGTTCCTACATGGTTAATCAATTCGAGTTAGGATGTCGGCTATGTAGCTAGGTATATTAAGCATTTTCCTCAAGTAATCATATCATTTCCTCATATATATGACTATTTAGTAAAACAACCTTATGATATCAGAACTTTTTATTTCTACACATTTTCACCAATGTGTTGTCAAATTTTCAATCTCAGAGCTGAAAAATTCAGGTGAAAATGTGTTTTTGACTAGAGACTCATTTTCAAAAATTTTACCCTTCAGGAAGTTGTGCAGATTCTAAGCAGATGGACATACCGAACTTGGTAACCCAGTTCGTTTAGTTTCTTCACTGTCTGTCGTGAAACTTGAGGGCTGGCGTTGTCTGTAAGAGTATTTTTATATGCTTTTATTGTATTCTGTCAATAGCCCTGCAGTAAGATGTTATTTCACCTACGGCTAGAAAGAAAAAATGATCTATTTATGAATTAATAATTTATTTATGAATTAATTTATTATTGATGCATTAATTAATTATTTATAAATTGATCATTTATTTATGAATTAATTAATTATTTATTTATGAATTAATATGTGTCACCAGCTGAATATTTCAACCAATGGCAACTGGTCCGTTCCTCTCCCAAACTTGGTGGAAATCTTTCTTGCAGCTTGGGCTGCCGAGAGTCCAAGTTTAAACGAATAAAAAAAAAAAAAACGAAAATCACGTGTTTTTGTGGTAATATTTGATGACATACTAAACATTGCTTGTCCAATTGTAGTGATAGTATATATATAATAAAAAATATAGGATTAATAACAGCTCATTACAATCTGTAAACATAAACATTGCTGCCAACAGTAGTTCATAAAAATATTAAATAACCCAATGTATGTAGGCTATCAACTAATAAAATTGGGTGTGTGAGTTCTTGATTTATGCATATTTCTCGTTCATAAATTCCATTTGAATATAAAAAAATTCGTTTTTAAATTATTTATTCAGATTACTCTTGCTGCATATTAAAATCCTTTTTAAAAATATATAATATCCAGCTTTAACTTCATGAATGATTCATACTTAATCGGTTATATTCTTAGGTAGATCACCCACCCGCTTATGTTAATATAAAATATTGTTTTTTTTATAAGTTATTTCTTATATACTGGACTAATCTTCTTGATGTATATAATTTAATAATGAAGAAAAAACCTTATTCCAGTCAAAAATTGTTATTAAAAATTAACAAATGATAAAAAAACGTTTCGACACTTCCTTGTCATTTTCAATTTAAGTAGTTCTTCATACAACTTCCTTTAAATTTTACAAGTCCAATCATTACTTGAGGTCAAACGATTTAAAAGACAAATATATCTAAATCCTGGAACTTAACTTTCTTCCATGGCCAAATATAATATGTAGTACTTACTTAATATGTAAGTAATACATATTATAAATACTTAATTACTTATACATAAGTAATACATAGTTTGACCTCAAGTAATGATTGGACTTGTAAATTTTAAATACTTAATTACTTATACATAAGTAATACATAGTTTGACCTCAAGTAATGATTGGACTTGTAAATTTTAAAGGATAGTTGTATGAAGAACTACTTAAATTGAAAATGACAGGGAAGTGTCGAAACTTTTTTTAATCATTTGTTAATTTTTAATAACAATTTTTGACTGGAATAAGGTTTTTTCTTCATTATTAAATTATATACATATAAAATATTGTTAAATATGGAGTAGTTTCACCTCATTTATATTGTGAGTTAGTTGGTTAAACGGGATGGATTATTACGTTTGCTTAAAAAAAAATGTATTTATTTATCCTTTAGGACTAAAATGATTTTGTTAAGTGTACTCTGTTATTCTTTCAGGATTTTTATCCAGAATTCATTTTTTCTTTGGACAATTGTATAAATTGATGAACTGTCACGATTGTCTGAGAGCGGAGTGGTTCAGCGGTTGAGCGCTGAGCTGCCATGCCGAAGGCCCGGGTTCAAATCCCCCTCACTGGAAAACTTTTTAACCGTTAGTGGCCGGAGATTGACCCTCCTGGGGTTCACCGAGCCTCTATAAAGTGGGTACCCAAAATAAGAGGGAAAATCTGGCGGTTGAGCATGTTCTAGGACAAATCAATTCCTTGCACAACCGTTGAACAGTACAGTCTCTACTACTAACTAAGCCAAAACTTTCCAACGTTTGTAGTGGTACAGGTTTTGTTTTCTCGATGGTTGAATGTTCATGATATTCTTGCTGTGGGATGTGCTGTCACGGATCAGCTATCTGATACTATTATTAAAAGTTGGTTGGTGTTTGAGAGATTTAAGTCTCTTTCTTCCTGGGATTCACCTATAACCCACAGGTTGTGCAGGGAGCTGATATGACATATCACGTTCAACCGACACCTCTTTACCAGCTATAAGGGCTCGGAGTTCAGGAAGGTCTGGAGGTTTTATTCAACCTTATTTTTAAATTTTATTTAATGATATATTTCCTTTAAAGAATAATATTTAATATATAATGATGATTATAAATCTTTGATGCGCTGTCAGAAGGGCTTAAGTCAAAATTTTGAACTTTTCAGGAGAGCAATAGCAAAGTTCAAAACATTATGTAAAATCTAATTATTGATATTATTTGTAATTATTATTTTTATAAAACAATATAGTAGTAATTTACAAACAATATAGTCAGTAATTCTATTTGAAGCATACATTTATTTCTTGTCTGATCATTCCTGATTCTGTATTATGGAATTATTTTGACTTACGCCCTTATGACCGCGCATCAAAGAAATATTATCATGACATAAGAAACAAGAAATAGAGCTTAGCATACTGATAATATTCAACTTTCTAGCCGGTGAAATTAAAAGTCTTTGTCTTATCGCGATAAGAAAATAGGGCACGGGCATTAACACCATTGTTATCAAATGCCTATTGTACACGAAATTACTAAAGCCTCTAGTTCATTCATCTCAGTTCATTCAATTCAAAACTGATTACTTTCATTGAGATAATCTAACATGACTTCCTTAAGTTTTAAAAAATATATTTATTACCTATATCATACTATAACGTTTAGTTTTGATAAAAGCCTATAGCTTCGTTTCATATGAAATCAAAATATTTTTACTCAAAATATTTATCCTTATATTTTACTCCTTTTCTGGTATGTTTTCGAAATTTTTCAAAGCGTGTTTGATTTGAAAATCATTTTAAAAAAATTTACCATTCAGGAAGTTGTCCAAATTTCTTAAGAGATGGAACTCTTATGAAGATAAGTTTTGGGAATAAGGTGGATGTGAGAGGACTTCGTAACCCAGCTCGTTTAGTTTCTTCACTGTCGTGAAACGTGAGGTCTAAGAGTACAGAACCCTTTTTAATAAGTTTTTGATACGTTATGTCAATATTCTAGCATCACTGTGTGGATTTGATAGTTTCACCTCTGGGTAAAAAGGATAAATAAATTATTTACGAATTAATCTGTGTCACCAACTGAAAATTTATTGAACCTATGGCGAATTAGAGCCTTTCCCGACGTTTCTCAAATCCCAGTCTTCTTCCGCTTATTTAAAGACTATACCCAATGTGAAGAAAATTCGACTTAACCACTTATTTACCAGGCTGTAGATATAATAATTCATCTGCCACAGGCTGATTCGAATTCGGGACTTACAGCTCAGAAAATAAGCGCCTTACACACTCTTCCTATTTCAAAATAAAATCAATAGAAACAAATATATTAAATTGCATAAATCAAAATCTATATGCTGCATGTAACCTATTGAAATTTTAAACGTTAAAACGTATAGAAATATTTTTGCATAAATTACAGATAATTGCAGGACTTTTAAAATGTCTCTATAAATATTCATTAAAATAAATAACACAGGCGAGGCCGGGTTTTTAAATCGCTTTGGTGGGAAACCTGTTACGGACTGTAAACTACAGGAGCGCCATTTTGTATCAACGTAATTTTCAAAAATATTTAAGAAACCTGTCGAATAATATGTATATTTTTTAAAATTGAATATTTTTTTTCGCACCTATAATTTTCTAATTAGCTATTTCGATAATTATAATTACAAGCGTGTCCCAGGGGTACTATCTCCACACCACCTGATACAGCCATTTGTAACCAGCAGATAAAACCTGGTAATCTGGCATATGAGTGTCAATTCGGCCAAATCACTTCCTTGCACAACCGTTTGTATAGAAAAAGTACAGTCTCTACTACCTTTCATGGGTTGTGGTGGTACAAGTTTTTTTTTATATTTATAAATAAGTATACCATATGTTACACCTAAGTAACGAATAACTGTGCTAGCATGTGGCACCGCTATAGTAATCTTGAAACAAAAGGGCAAACGAAATCCAAAGCGTGGGCCGGTTGAATCAAGCGATCGATTTATTGAGTGAACTTTGATGTTTATAATTACTAAGTGATTTCCAGGAATGTTTTAAAACAAAGAGAGTTCAGCATTCAAATATTTCGTTGGTTTTTTTTAGTGTTTCTTTAATTATACTTTTTTTGTTTCTTTCATTACAACATTCGTACCCAAAATTATCATAGTCCTAGTAATTTAAAAAATTGTCAATAATTGAAAAAAAAAATCTGTTACAACCCATGAAGAATAAGTGCTCAGTATTTCTTCAGTATTTCAAGCAATTATATGTGCTTGGTCGTGTTTCAAAGCCAACGGTTTTGAGGAAGGTTAATACAGCCGAGATCAAGTTAAAGGACTTTATAATGACTGAGTGAGCCCTTGAAGGTTCTGCAATATCTCACAGGTGCTTCTATGGAAGTTAACAGATTAAATTATTCATTTGTCGCAGTCCTGATTCGGACTCTTGATTTTACATTGAGCAAACACATTTAGCTATGCCCTTCTAGAAAAACTAGAAACATAATTAATACAAAATAAAAACCCCGACTATAGAAATAATTTTATAGTCAAATCAATATGGTTGTGTAAATAGAATTGGATTTTTTCCGTAGACAAGATTATTATTTACTGCTATATTAATTGTTTTCTTTATAAAAACATTAATTAAGTAATTTTACGCCCTATTAGTAACTTTAATGCCTTTTTTAAAATAATGTACTTTTGCAGTGGTATTTAAAAAAAATTAGGATGTTTTGTTAGCTGTCAATTTTCACTATGTATTTGTAAAGATAGAATAGGAGCAATTTCATTGTAGAGACCGGTTGTAAAGTTTAAGTGTTACGTTTTACTGTCTTAGATTTATAAGTTCGTGCGGAACGGCTTTTTATCACAGGTTAGAAGCGTCCCTAGTTTATTGAGATTTAATTAAACTTTTAAGTTTTTATTACGAATGTTTTATGTGCTTATACACCGTGGCTCCCCACTCCGGTCAAAAAACAAGAAAGGAATAACCTTATAATGATAATCCAATATAACTGTAAAAAAATATCCTGCCAAATAGGGATAACGAGATTTTTCAATTATTAGGAGCTTTTTAAAGGAGGATATAATATATTTTATACTTTTGGATATTTACGATAAGGCTTCGAAAAGTAAAATAAAGACACGACACTCGATCCCTTAAGTATCCTCACACCCTTGGAAGGAACTCATAATGTTCTGGCTTAGCAGTGGTGACCTTATTTCTTGTAGTTATAACGGAAATTGTATTGAGGTTTTCCTTATTGTTAAATAGCCGTCCAGAGTTTTGTTCTAGGGCCTGCTTAAGAAAAAGAAATGTAGGTCCTCTTGCGCTTGCTGACCCCTAACAGCCATAATCCATAGATCGATTTTTCATTGCCCTCGAAGTTTACTATGATTTTGGGGGAAGGACATGGTGAATCATTTAGAACTATCAGATTGGGTCACTGTTGGGTGACCAGTAAGCAATTTACACGTTTGTAAGATAGCCAAATCTTTATAATCTATACCTAAAAATAAAAATTCCTCCTCCACTAGTTTGGTATTTTTAATTTTGGTTTTTATAAATATGCCAGTTTAGTGGCGAAGCTCTGCTTAAAATATTAATTGTATATACAGTAAATGAATAAATGTGCAATTGATTGAAAAATGTTTAGCCTTAATAATACGTGTAGTTTCTAAGACCTAAGTGATTTTCTGTCAAGCACTTTTTTTTAATGAAATTGAATTCTAATTTTTAAAACGTTGTTAATCATTGTTACAATATTAATAATTTATAAACTGAGTACTTGAGGAAAACATACTATTTATTTACTAAGTATATAATAAATACATGGGTAATGGGTAACAAAATAAAGGTTCTACAGATCCTCCTGGAGCTCAACTATTCTTTATAAAGTGCGTACCTAAATCACGTCCCTGCAAAACCATTGTCCTAGAAACAGTAAAATTCCACCCTGTACAAGACTCTTCTTGGGTTGTAGTGGCACAGGAAAAAAAATGACTATAAAGTCTTTTGTTTTATTTTACTTTATTATAGGAGCCATATACTTTTACCAAACTATTTATATTAACTCTCAGAAAGTTTCGTTTTGTTTTAGTTGTTATGTAAGTTTTAATTGAACAAAATCTAGTTTAGTGTTGAAGCTTTTAGTCCCATAAAAGTTAGTTTATAGCCGTTGGACACTTCTCTTGTCGAAACAGCTTATAAAGTCTCGAAGGCCTGATTTTTATTGGTGTTGAAACCACGGCCGTTAACTCTAACGTATTTATTATATTTAGAACTTAGTACTTCGACATAATTATTTTTATTACAACTTTTCTTTACTTACTTAGAACTGTTATCGTATTGGGGCGCTTAATTATCTACAGCCTTTAAGTTATAACTTCAGGTAGCTTAAACCAATATACTGCTTACTGCTTGTATGTATTAAATTAAATTAAATATAATAGGGTGTATAAAAAAATGACCATTTTATCAAATTCCAGAGTACAAAGGTCTGTAAATATTTTAATGCTATTTATTATTTACCAACACTTAATAATCCCTTTAGATCAGTCTCTAAGCTTGTTTACTAACACTGGACTTCTTCAAAAAAAGCCTCAGTTTAGTTATTTATTTCAAAGGAGAAACATGACAGTGTCCTACGAAATTCTCGTAATTTTAATACATTACTGAGAAAAAAATTTCACAGCCGCTGAAGCAACTCGTGATATTATTAAATATGAAGGGGAAGGTGTCCTTGACCAGCGCACTGCGCGGCGTTGGTTTGAAAATTTTAGCAGTGGCGATACGACGTTGGAAAGGAAGAAGGCTCCTGGCGACCATTAATGGATATTGATGAGGTTCTGAAGGAAGCTGTTGAGTCAAATCCGTCCACAAGTACTCGCGAACTTGCCAGGGAATGTGGTGTGTCGAAAGATACTGTTAGTCGCCTTTATTTACAGACTTTTGAACTCTGGAATTTGATAAAAACGGTCATTTTTTTTATACACCCTGTTATTAATTATGGAATTAAAAATGAGCACGGTTTTTTTAAAAATAAAGTATATTATTCAAATTCACTTACAATGAAGGTGAACTTAAAATAAAAAAACAGAACTTAAACTTGAAATGTTTTCAATGTTAAATAATATTTAATAGGAGAAAATATCAGGTTCATCGGCAGATATTAACTGCTACGTCAGTTCAAAAGTATTAATTACACTATGATCGATTAGTTTGATGAATCATCATAATCACTATCTCATATAATGGTGAAATGATTGATTTGCTAATTATTATTAAGGGTATGTGAGTAACTACAGAGTTAGTTTTCCTCTTAAAGAAGTCCCGATTGCAAATACAAAAAACTAAATTAAAAAGGTTCATGCTAGGATTCGTTTGTATTAATTGAACAACATTATATAAAATATTTTTATTTTGATGAGAAAAGATTTGCCCCCAGCCGGGATTCGAACCCGGATCACCGCCTAGGTAGGGAGCGACTCCGGTGGCTCAAATGGTTAGAGCGTTGCCACGGTAGGCGTAGATCCGGGTTCGAATCCCGGCTGGGGGCAAATCTTTTCTCTTGTACGAAAAAATTCATTTTATAGTAAAAATGCGTGGGATGTTAATTGTTGTAAGTATTTTATTGACTGATGTTTGTGAAAGTAGAGTCATTATTAAAATATTTTAAAAAGTGCCCCACACTTTTTTAGCATATAATTAATTTTTCATTCATAAATCTATTCTTACTTAAAACTTATTGAAAATTATTTTCTACTTTGTAATTTTGTTTTCTATTAAAGCGTGTTTTTTCTCAATAACATTACATTAAATAAACATTACATTCTTCGCTAATTTGAATTCATAAGTAAATAATTAATATAACATTTTTATTACTTTATAATACATAGTACTCTCTGAATTTCTCAGGAATGCTGAAAATATGAGGTTGACTTATGCAAGGGTGGATCCAGGATTTTTTTCTGGGGGAGGGGGGCACATCGGGCAGACGGGCAAAAAAATCAACCTTTTTATAGAAAGGTTTCAAAGGTTTATTAAAATATCTAAACAATAGTTTCACTCATGTAATTTCTGTTATTTTATTCATATATTTTAACAACTATGATCATGTGATTTCCCTATAAGTATGTACTGTAATGGATTCTCCACAGTACACAAAAACCTGTCTGGGGGGCCCGTGCCCCCCTAAATCCGCCCTAGGACTTATGTCTGAAGTTGTCGATAAACTAACACCTGGGTGGCTACACATACGTGATCTTTAGTTTATTTTACTAATATTTATCTTCTGTTTTTTAAATGGACTAGCTACTAAAGCATGTTTTTTAGTTTTTAAAACTATGATCGTATTTTTGTTGCAAAATATACGAAACTCCCCAATTGATCCTGGCAGTAATCACATGCTAGACTCATAGATTAAGCCATGTATGCCTCAGTACTTGGCACAAGTACCGTGTCTTTGGTTATGAAAAATCGGTAATCCTGAACATCCTGTTTTGGATAATGAGACAAAATTATTAAATTATTGCATTACCGTCGGTCCTTGAGACGTGTGCATTGTTTCAATTTTTTTCCTCTTTATATCCGCACCTGTCAAGTATAAACAATGGACAATCAATAGATCGGCTGACAGTAAAATAAACACGTATTGATATAGGAGGCATGAATGAGAACAGTAGCCAGCGGTAGCTCTCCCGTGGCTTGATTCAGTTTCCTATGGTAATAGATCCCTCATCCACGTTAATAAATAATGCTGTTTGATTTTATTATTACAGTGATTTATTGCATTTTAAAATAGCATATTACAGTGTCTTCGGATATGAAAGATCCCGAAGATCCTGGTCAGGGTAATGAGACAAACTTATTAAATTATTGTATTGTCATTGGTCCTTGAAAAGTATGCAATGTTTCAATTTAATTAGATGTTTTGAAGTTGCCGAAAATCGAGTTCAAATATCCCTTTACATAATTACGTAATATAAGTGTTAATACAACTGTTTGGTTTTGTTATTTATTGTATAATTTTGTTCAACAAAGTACTACGACTTACTAAGCAGACAAAAATGTTTGGTGAGTATGGGAAACCGAAGCGGAAGAAAAGTTTTGATTGTGTTTGAAAAGCCAATTACTCTGGTCTCTCGTTAAGGAATTGGACTCAACGGTTAGGGAGGGAGCTCTTTCATAACGGGTCGAAGGTGTGTTCTCCGCCCTGATTGATTGGGACCTGTTTGCTACAAAACCCGACCATTATCTTCCCCGATTAATAACCATCTTCTTGGCAAAGGCTAAGCAGTTGCTAATTGAAATCCATTAGGAACCGTTTTAAGGAATCGTTCGACTTATCTCATATGGCAAATGTTGGGTAAACCCTTATAGCGAATGCATGGAGGAAGTCTTTAAAAGGAAGTCTGTCGGTTAGAGTTAACCAATATGTTGGCATAAGTTCTATTCAGAATAAATTGCAGAAACGTAGGTGCGGTCTAGTGATTGTGAAGGGTTTGAGGATTATCGTTAATCCACGAGCTAACTGATAGAAAGCATCTCCTAAGACTTTAGATCTCATTTCAGTGTGAGAATGGTTTATATTTGATTATATACAAAAGCTCTAGAATAAGAACAGTTCCTAAGGTCTAAGATGTTTATTTAACCGAACTATAATGATGCTATGGCTAATCGGACGATTTCGCCTTTTCAGTTATAATTAGGACAGATATCTTTAACGAGTAATAAACATCTTACAGGCACGGGACGTACAGTTTACTTCCCTTCCGAAGGACGGCATAACCAATGATTTTACTCTCTTTAAAAAAAAAAAAGGAGCAGTTAAGGCTGCGTTCCCGCGTTGTTGGGCTTAGAAGGTTGTGTATGCTAATCACTACATATCGGGGGTTACCTCTTTAGATAACTAAATCTCCTTTCTATTCATAACCAATGAATCTTAATTATTATTCTTAGTAGAGATAAATCAGATCTTCATTTTTAGCGATGAGGATCGGGTGGGAGGTGCCATAAGCACTTTAGTGCAACTCGATTTTGAAGGAGCTTGGTCGTGATAAAGAATATTTGGTGTATAAGCAGAAATATGAAAAACTTGAAGTTGTCGGAACGTCTCAAAAGAGTAACAAGCGCTAAACCAGGGAGAAAATACATTATGGATCGGCCGAAATATATATGGGATGATTAGAGTTTAACGGAGTTCACAGGAAGGTGTTATGTTAATTATACCGAGCAATTTATTATTATACAAATATTATATCTATAAGGATTGTATCTGTGTAGGCTGGTGAATAAGTTGCTAATCCGAACTTCGCTGAAATGAGTAAATTGTACTTAAGTCAGACGGTTTGAAATGGAGTTATAGCTTATATTATAACTTCATCCCAAGCCAAAGGCTACGAGAATGACACGATGGTTATTTCTTGTCAAAATATGGGTAGTTACTAGAAAACCCCATTTCGCCAGACGCCCTCTAGGACAATCATCCAGTTACAGACCTTATCTAAACTCCTGAATATATTATCCTATCAGTAGTACAAAGTAAGTGGGCCAGCGCTAGGATCGCCGTATCCGGTGATAATAGAGATAAGAAGATCCCATGACGACATCTTTAAATTTATCCTTAAAAGCTGAATGTGACAATCCCATTCGAAGGTTGACACAGAAAAACACTCAGGTTTATTCTATTCAATCGCTCGGTACGGGAACCAGTTCCCTTCAATAACCCACTCTAGTGTCGCGAAGGATGAGAGGAATGAGACGTCTCGATCGTGTTCGGAACTAGAAGGATGCCAAAACATATGCCATGCTTAAAAATATAATATAAAAAAACATGATAGCTATGAAAATAACGGCAACTTATAGTCACGTCAAAAAGTCTTCTTGGGAACATTCAAGGAACTCAGAAACGGTTTCAAAAAATTCAACCACATAAACAATAATATTAAATACCTTATATTTCGAAAATGTCATCGACCCTAGGAAAATAGCACCATCATTCAAGGTTTTCTTCGATGAATATAAAGTTTCTTCTTTTTTTGTTTTTCGAATAAACCATTTTGGACTAAATTTCTTCAACTCTTTTTCTTTTCTGTTTTCTCAGTTCCCAAATCTCCTTCATCCTTGCACTATGTTTTTCCTTCCTTTCTTTGGTCCAAGCGTCTTCTTTTTAGTTATTTCTTGAAAACCATACATTTGTACGATTTCGCCTTCAGAGATGATCCCGCTGTATTATCAGCTGCAGTAATCTTCAGCTCATCCAAGACTTTGTCCATGTCTATGTATTTTTAATTTTAGTTTTTCAAATACCCCCTATAGAATGAAATTCTTCTTTTCCGGATTGCATCAGTATTTTTTCAATATTTTTATACAAATGATAGTTAACGCATCACTGTTATTCATTTCCAACTTTAACTGGACTATGAAAGACTTTTCTGAATTTCTCCTATCTTAAATTTCTACCTGCTCAGCCAATATTTCCCCTTTAGAGTTAGGTATTCTGCCTCTCGTCTAATAAATGTTAATTAATGCCGAAGTTTCGCGTTAATTTTGTTCGGTTTTTATTTTAAACACCTCATTTTATTTATTATTTATGATATTTTGTCTTGTTATTATCAAAGAAAAGACTTAGTGTGTAGTGTGCTGAGTGGTATATTCCTGTTACGAATCCGGCTGTTGCAAATACATTATTTAACCAGTCAGACCAATATGCAGATCCTTCGGGTGCTGACTCTGCCTCTGTAATGTGGGTATGTCACAACTGGTTGGTTAGAAACAGTCCAGTCTCTACAACGAGTATCAATCTCATTTATAAATGATTAACATTTTCAATATTTTTATTTGAAAAGAAAAGATATGTCCAGGACCGGGATGGTTCAGTTGATGGCTCAGTTGGTAGAGTCCCAGACTAGCGATCTGGAAGACCCGGGTTCGAGTCCCGGTCCTGGACATATCTTTTCTTTTCCAATAAAAATATTTAAAAATTAGTAACAAATAAAATAAAATAGATTAATATTTTGCTTTGTCATAATTAGGGAAGAGAGATAACTTAGTGTCTAGAGTGCTCAGTTGTATATTATTGTTACGAATCCAGGTGTTGTAGATGCATTATTCAGCCTTAGATCTGCAGATCCCTCCTGGTGCTCACTTTGCCTAAACTAGGTGCCCTTAATTAGGGTAAAACCAGGCGGTCTAGCGTTATCACTGGTAAAGCTCCTGCCTCCACAACCGTTGACTTGGAAACAGTACAGTTTCTAGCATATACTGAACCCAAGACCCTTCATTGGTTATAGTAGTACAGGTTTTATTTTATGATTATCATGATGATGATTTTCCGATCAAGGAGCAGTTTTAATACTGAATGCTAAGACCATTTTATTTAGTAAACTATTTATTATTCTTATTGGTAATAAGGAAGTAAAGGGATTTAGTGATCATTGCAATAAAATAGAACAATTAAATCTGATCTAAAGGAAGCTTCCAAATGATATTAAACAGACCAGAATAATCCATAACAAAAACTGAGTGATAAAATTTAATCATTTGAATACTTCGGGGTTTATTGCTTCCAGATAAATTGCCTTCATGCCTTTAGGTTGTATTCCCAAGATTCGAAAGGTGATAAGCAAGATGAATGAAAATAGGGATTTAATAGTGACTCGCGAGGTTATAAAATGTATTTTGATTTCATTTGATCTAGAGATATCATGAAACTCCTGAATCAAGAGGGAGTGAGAGAGAGAGAGAGAGAGAGAGAGAGAGAGAGAGAGAGAGAGAGAGAGAGAGAGAGAGTGAGTGGAGTGGCTATCTCTCTCATCTTTGCTCCATAGATTCTCTGTTTAGTGTTTTGGGTGAATACGAGGTTGTTTAATAATTATCTATAATTTGGGGTATTTTTTACTTTAAGTACACCAGTTAGATTTACTGTTTGAAAAGTAACTGTTATTAAATATTTAACGATCACCAGTTTATAAAAAAAAAACCCGTACCGTGAAGAATCTGGAGTTCAGTACATGGTAGTGACTGTACTGTTCTTTGACAACATTTGTCCAGGAGGTGATTTGTCCTTAATCACGCTCAACCGCCAGACCCCCCCCCCTTATTTTGGGTACCGAATTTATAGAGGGTGGGTAAGCCACAGGAGGGTTCTTGGTCCCATAGGATCCATCTCCGGCTGCTAACGTACTAAATAAAAGTCTGCCACCAGCGGGAATTGAACGCAGGACCTTCAGCTCGACAACTCAGCGCTCTATCACTAAGCCACTCCGCTCCCCACTGTCTCATATTATCATATACTATTCATTAGCGATCCCCATAGTTCTTGAAAAGTAGCCAGTAATGATTAAAACAGTTACTTTCTAACCAATAAAAGTAACTTGTGTATCTAAATAAAAATAAGACCCATAATTTGTTTTGTTTATTTAATGTCACTTTATTCTGCTATGGCTAATCGGACGACGTTACAGTGTGAATCCTAAATTTTCCCTATCCTATGATTGGGATTTTTAACGAGTACCTGACATCGTTCAGGCTCGGTACCCCCGTTTAAAGTCCCTTCTGAAGGACCACATAACGGAGGATTTTTTACTCCCTTTAAAGGACCCATAATTCGACCTATGCTATTTATCTGGCAGGAGGAAGTCATCAGAAAATAAATTTGGTTCGGAAAAACCGCATTGTTTTTTTCATGTTTTGGACAAATAAATTATAGTTATGTACATAACAATAACTGCGATTCAAAATAGTTTTGACCAAGACTATGTGAACAAAAGCAGATATAAATCAAGTTTAGGAGAGAAGGAATGGGAAGATGGATGTTCTCTGTTCTTCGCTCGTATCTCATTTGTCACATCGCTCAGCCTCAACCGCTCACCATCATGTCTGTCTCAAGGACATGTCTGCAGTTATTAATTATTATTTATTGTAGTAAAACATGCTTAAAGGAAAAACAAAGCATGAATCATAATGGGTATTGATATTCATCTCTTGGTAGTAGATCCCTGCTCCAGAGGTTTCTCCTTGTCGGATTCTGTGGTGATGTGCCTGTCAGTAACGTTTTAGGCTACACCTACATTGGACCCGATTCGGTGCGACGTGATTCTACCACATACGATGATGGGGTGTATACATTATACATATTTTACTATACATTATAGTAAAATATAAATGTATTAAAAATAATTAATAAATAATCTTAATTTTATAAATTTAAAGAACCAAATGTTATAACTCTCGATATATTTCAGTCATTTAGTTTGCTAGCGACGTCTCATCGTATCGCACCGGATCCAATGTAGGTGTAGCCTTAGGTGTAAAATCATGTAGATGAGCAAAATAATAAAAAAGGATAATGAAAAGAGTATGTTTAAAATATATATAGAGTTATTTACGTTTTTCTATAATGTAGCATTGGTCTCGGTGTGGTTACTGATCTTGGTTTACTCAATAATTAAATGTTGTACAACATAAAGGATAGAAATTCATAGGATTTTGTTACATGTTGACATTTCAGATTTCAACCTTCAGACATCGATATCGGAAATAAGAGTACTACGGGGCCGAAATGGTTAGATAATGCGATGTGAAGGTCCTCCTCTCGTGTTCTGGTTAGGCGAAGGACGGTGAAGCAATGGAGTATTGAGTGTACAAAAGAACTACAAGGATTCTTATGATAGGTCTAGGTTAGGTTGTCATACGATCTGGGAACACAAAGGGGAATCATAAAAGTTAAGAGACAGATAAAAAAAGTATATATAATCGTATTACAAAAAATCTGTAACACTTCAACCCATGGTCTTGGGTTCAGTACGTGGTAGAGACTTTACAGTTTTTTGAAAACTGTTGTGCAGGGAGGATCACGCTCAACCGCTAGATTTTCCCCTATGTTGGGTAACCCACTTTACAGAGTAATACAATTTTTAAATTAATTGTAAGGAATATAATTGTAATACACTTTACTTCCGGGTGAGCTCCAGGAGATGGAATCCATCCCACAATTAAAGATAAATACTTTGTAAAGGCTGGTTGGGCCTCAGAATAGTCTGCAAATCCCACATTACATATCTATATATATATATATATATATATATCGGAAATAGTAGTATCAGTTTTGAGTTAAAAGAGTTAACATTCTCTCAGTCGATGAATGAATGATGTACACTTGTGTGTGTGTTTATGTATGTATATATTAATATATATACACTCATTGTGTGGGATATAAAACACGTACATATGTATTAATATCATCTAGTTAGATATTTTTAAAAATAGAGGAAATAAGTGTAAATCACTGATAGTATTGGTTGAATTTTTCTTCATAATTTTTGTTTTTTGCTTGGCATAACTTTGATGTATATGTAAATATAAATTGTTTTTCTTATATAATTATTGTTAACTTATTTTAATGTTATTATTTCTCTTTTTCTAATGTTTTTTATATATTGATATAGGAGGTAATTCGCATATTTTTTTCATAATTTTTTTTTATCATTCTTTCTCACTTAGTTAAATTACTTGTAATAATTAATTAAATGTAATTATTTTACACTCAAGGCATAATAGCTTACTCTATCTGTATTGTTATTCTAAAGGGACTTGTCCCAGAATAAATAAAGACATTATTATTATTAATATTATATGGCTGGTAACAGATTAAATAAAAGTCTGCCGAGCTGTGGGATCTGAACACAGTGCTCTACAACTGAGCTACTCCACTCCCCAAATCATTATCATATAATAAGTACTAATAAATAAATTATTTATTTAAATATTTTACTAAGACATGGATGGATACGGATTGAAATATAAATGAAATTTATGAAAAACTAATATCAAAATACATGAATAATATACAAACAAATTAATTGATTCGATAATTGAATGATCGTATACACAAAAAAGATGGCTAGAAATATTGCATGAATCTCGAAAATGATGATTTTTATATTATTTTTACAGTCGTCAATACAATAGAGTTAAATAAAATAAATTAATAAATAATATATATTAAATAAATATAATATTAAAATTATATAGAAGAAATTTATTGTATAAACTAGAGGGTACTAAGTGTAGTAGTTAAGAGTACTAGCGGTAACCCTCATAGTAGCCATTGTATAATTCTTCAAATCACTAGAACTCCCATAGTTGTATCATTGTTACATTGTAATGTCTTCTTTATCTTTTTATCTGAGTACAATTTTCGTTTTCTAGATCGGGACTCTGTAATATACTACATCGTACAACTACAGTCTTTTGTATTGATTACATGTCCGAAACTATTTTATTTTCGTAGATGGATTAAGAATTGGTCATCGTGTTAGTAATATTAACTAATTAGTATACTGGAGCGAGCTACCTCATCCAGTCTCTGTAGTGTCGGTATCCTTATTAGGGAGGAAAGTCTGGGAGCTGAGCCTGAATTCTAACAAACGACCTCCCTGTACATCCGTTGACTTAGAAACAGTACAGATGTACTGAACCCAAGATCCTTCGTGGGTTGTAAAGGTATTCATTTTTCCTAAGCTTCCTTACATTATTACATTGCAGTTCATCCTACAATGCGCATCCTAAATATATTTTAATACCTCTTACCTGTGATGTTTGACCTTTTAATTTAATTGTTTTCTATCATAACAGAATATCGGGTAATTCAATGAGTGGAGTGCTGATTTCAGATTCCAGATTGTGGCAGATATATTATTTAGTCTCATGGAGGTAAAACCTGAAGGTTGAACGTCTTCTCGACCAAATCACCTCCCTGCATACCCAATGTTTCAGTAACTGTACAGTCTCTGGCATGAAATGAATCTAAAACCTTTTACGGGTTATAATTGAACAATTTTTTGCCCTTATAACATTGAAGTTGCTCAAAAACCATGTTTGTATGTTACATATCCTTTTTTGAAACATTTACGGTGTTGCTATATAATGTGGAAATAGACCCACAAAACATTGGCCTGCTTCGATCTAGTTAAAATGATAAGGTTCATCTTACAAGCGAGTCAGTTGAACCGGATAGCTCCCAGGGAATTAAGAATATTTATTGGCCATAAAGGCTTAATCTTAGATCATCCACAAAGATATCTCTGAGTCGAATCTCTTCTCCTTCAAAATTATATCTAAAAATGGGATTTAAGGCGGTGTATATTTTTTATATCGTATTAATAGCAGTACAAATTTTATCTAACTGCTGTAATAACTTTATGATAATAGGTCGAAGATTCCTAAAATCTTAATACATTCCTAAAATGTAATAAATATTTTTTAATTATTTAACAGGGCGATGTTTGTAGGTTATTTAATGCATTTGCTGTCCTTATTTTCGGTTGACAGTTATTGCTTATTTTGCTTTTCTTATATTCTAATATGCTATGATGATCCGTTTTGAACTTCTCT
Organism: Troilus luridus; assembly: GCA_964056705.1. Taxonomy (NCBI): domain Eukaryota; kingdom Metazoa; phylum Arthropoda; class Insecta; order Hemiptera; family Pentatomidae; genus Troilus; species Troilus luridus. Next base: position 54,868,775 of record OZ057417.1, on the reverse strand, counting down.
GATTATTATAAACATAATAAATTTTGTAATATTTTTACATTTTCATTTTTGTAAATAAATGTATTCATATTATTCAATCAAATATATAAATAATTGTCCATTACCTTGTGTTACTATACATTAAACGAAGAGTACAATGGATCTTTTTCATCTATATTACAACTTTAGTTCAGTACATTCAGTTTTATGACTAAAAAGTCAATTACAAAAGATAGAATTTATTTTATTACTATATTATGTTTTGTATAAAAAAGTTATAAAAATACGGCTTAAACGTTTTTTGTTTTTTTTCCTCGTTTATAAAAAATAATTATTTACTTATGCTATACAAAAAGTATCGTAAACTTCCTATCTATTTAAATGTCCAGGAAAAAATAAAGACCTCTAATCTTCGCTCATTTTCATACGTTGTATAGTTTTTTTTAATGGTATTGATATACAATATTTTTACAATGTACACAATATTTGTACAAAATATACATATATTCCATTATTGGCCATTTGGTAAAATTAAAAAAAAAAAACCTGTACCATCTGAAGCCATGATGAAAGGTTCTGGGTTCAGTACACGAGCACAGAGATTGTAACTGATTCTTTAAGTCTAAGTCGAGGGTTGTGTAGTATAGATAATCGCCCGAGATGACGACCAACCACCAGGTTTCCCCTCCAATTAAGAGTATTTACTTTGCAGAGACTGATTGAGCCCCAGTCTACAGTCTGGATATATGGTTTTAACAGAAAGAATAATCGATCTATCACAGCCACATTTGATTCCGGTATCTCAGTGCTTTATCTACAACACCTCCATCAAATATTAATATTAAATAACTCGTAGAGACAGCTGTTTGACCAGTTGATGTAAACTGAGATATTAATTTCATGTTACATTGATTTTCGTGTAATAAAAAACTGATCTAGGTATTTCTACCTCCCATTTTCTCCAGTTGTTCTCAGCCACAGAACCCCTGACTAAAATATCATGTATATGTATAAAGATAGACAAGAATGGTTACATGATAGGGTGTGGACAATGCAAGCACGGATGTTTTCCTTACTTGGTTCTATCGTGTTGTGATCAGCCAGCCAGTCGTCACTCATCCAATAGTACTCTGTCACACACGCGAGCAAGGCACGGAAACATGGTCATGCCAAATCACACATGAAAAAACATTAATCTACGTTTACAATATCGTAATATCTAATAATTTATGATTTCAAATCTACTTAACAAGTTAATAAATATGATGGTATTATTGGAAAATACAACAAAAAATCTTAAGCAAAGAAATGACTGAATTAGTCAAGGCAACTGCCTAGTTATACACACACACACACACACGTATATATATATATATAGACCATATACTGCATATAAGTGATTTTTAACTCACTGATTGGTCGCAAAAGACACTGAGTGGGGTTATAATTATTAGTTTGGCTGCAAATTACGGATAAAAGCGTATTGATAAACCTATACTATTACTGGAACAGTACTGTACAGGGTCCGGGATCAATACATCATTAGAGATTGTACTGATTCTAGGACAACGGCTGTGCAGATAGGGACATGCTCAACCGCTAGGTTTTTGTCCCAATTAAGGTTACCTTTAATTGTGTGATTGTAGATCCCACATAGTCCATCCTTGACTGTTAACAGAGTAAATAATCTATCTGCAACTGCTGAATTTGTACCTTGGACCTTCAGCTAAATCAGCCAGCACTCTATATAATGAGCTACCCCGCTCTCAATTCCTGAGATGAAGGAGTTAATATGGAAATTAAGGATTGGGTGAATAAATGTACATTAACAATTGAGATAGATTATTGTTGAGCAGAGGTCGGGGGTGTCGGGATCGAGCCTTCGGGTTCGCTAAGCCTTATTATTATTTGTTTTTACTTAAGCTTTCCCACCTCTAGTCTTGTCACCTTCCTTTGATTCACTACGTTAATTGGAGAATGTGGTTGTGGGATGCTCACTGTTTGATCTCATTTAGGACTAAGAGTTTCGGATTTTATTAACTTAATTATTTATTTATTTCTCTTTCTGTCCTGATGATACTTAAACTAGCTATATATCTTCAAGTATAGCTAAATTTTCAATTGGTTTCTAAATTTAAAGCTCCTTGTTACAATTTTCTATTACTAACCATGCAAATTATAACTCTAGGACGGTTTACTCATTGAAACATTTATTTATTATTATTTAAAAAAATAATATTCTGATAACACATACAAAAATAAAATAAACGTATATTGTTATATCTTGATTTTTATTTCAGCCTGTTCTTCTATGAATGGAGGAGTAAATTCTATGAATTCATCACTATCTATTTCCATTTTTTAATTTGTTTGTGATCTGATCACTGTTTTAATGCTAGATCTCCAAATTTCTGATGTGCGAAGATTCTAATACATTTAAGGTGGTATTAAATATTTCTATAAAATCGCTTCAAACTAAATAAAATCTATCTTGAATTAAATATAGTTTTAACATTTTAGGAATATAAAATGAATAATATTATGATACCGCCATTTAACATTTAACAGAGTGCTGATTGTCAAATTCAATCTTGGTGGCTGTTACTTTCCCTCACTAGTGGGGGAAAGTGGGACTTTCCTCGCCAGTTTTAGTTGAGTAATGGATAACATTACTCAATGGTTGCAGGAAAATATATCTTCGTTCGATTCATATGAAATGTCCATTTTTCCCCCTTCAATTTCACGAATCGGCCAGCAGTCCTTATCCTTGATTTGGCTATCCAGCTCCTCTTTTATTTGCTTCACATATCCACCTATAACCTTGTAGCTTAAAACTTTATCAAAGATTTTTTTGTTTAGTCTCCCATTGTTCATTCTGACCATGTGGCCGTAGAACCTCAGTCCCCTAATTGTCCATTTTTTTTATTTCTAAAATTCAAAGTATTATGTTTACAGGTTGTAATGAATTGTGATTAGTCCATTCGTTTTTTTAATAATATTTACAATCATTACAGGTGAACACGACCGTGAAAACCCCACATTTTTCGTATATTTTTTTAAATGATTTTATTCTTGGACACTCGGCAGCCCAAGCTCTAAGAAACATTACCACCGCGTTCAAAAAAAGGTGTAACGAACGGAGCACTCCCTGTTGGTTTGAGAGACTTTCAGCTTGTGGCACAAATCAATTCTTAAATAAAAATTACTCAGTATTAAGTATTGAATATTAAGTATTAAGTTAGCCAATATGATGCTTTGTTCCAATATGGCGAGAAGTGAAGAAAGCTAACGATCTTGCAAAGGGGGTCAAGTAGGCGATGGGACTTTGAATAATAACTGGGGTTAGCCTTCGAGGGATTTCCTCTCCGGCCTCTAATACCCCGGCCTCTTCGTGATTTTATTAATAAGAGTCGATCCCGGTTTGAAAATCAAGGCTTTAGCCAATCCTCTGTTATTTCTTACAGCGTTGGTTTAAATTTAATTTTGTAAATTGGATATAATTATTTAATAGATGGACCTTGTGGTATCTGTAGATCCTCTATAAACTGGGTACCCTTAATCTAGAGTAAACATATCACTTACCTTTTTTCCTAGAAACACGACAGACTCTACCATATACGGAGTTCAAAACAAAAAGAGGGGGATTCAGAACGTGGTGGAGACTATAATATTTCTTGGAACAAAACAGGGAGGTGATTAGTCCGAGATCACCCACAATTTTGGGTGTCCACCCACCACCCAGGAATTGGGTACCTTAAATATACTATCATATACTAGAATGTTTCAGTAAATAAAATACAGTAATAGCAAGTAAAATAGGGGAACAATTTCTCAGCTTTTTCAAAATATTAAAAATCATATAATTCACTAATGAACAAAAAAACCCTTTATTCCAGTCAGATAAATCTTGTTAAAAACATTAACGAAGGATTAAAAAATACGTTTCGACAAATTCATTTGTCATTTTCAATTCTTGTTCTTCGTAATTTCTTTAAAATTCATAAGTAAAAACATCACTTGAGGTCAAAACGGATCTAAAATCTATTTTACAATAAAGTACAAGTTTTTTTCTTCTGTTTTGTTTTTTATTACGATTCGTTCGATTTCTTTTAATCAATTTAGTTAATTAAAATTCGAAATTTGAACTTTTGTTTAAGTTAAATAAGATTTTCTTAAATAAATAAATAAAAAAACCTGTACCACTACAAACCCTAAAGGGTCTTAGTTTCAGTTATAAGTAGATTGTACTGTTTTTTAAGACAACGGTTGTGAAGAAAGATGAATGATCCTAGATCCTTAACTCCCTTCATAGAGGCTGGGTGAGCCCCAGGAGGATTCCCGATCCCAAAGGATCAACCCCCGGCTGCTAACAGCCTGATTTAAGCCCTACCCTCGGCAACCCAGCGCCCTACCAATGTGCCACTCCGCTCCCTTAATTAAATAAAGATTTGAGATAATTGATGAGCTTATGTTCATTTCGACTGACACGTTTGAGCTAAAAGGTCCTTCTTAATAAAACAAATCTGCACACAATAAATAATAATGTCTACTCATCATTGTGATAGATTTTCTATTGACTCCTCTTACAGTAATTAGGTTTTCCTCTTGAACTGATCGGCATCAATATTATATTGTTATAGTGTTTATTAGGTATGCATTAAATAGCGGAGACTATTATAGAGCCGGTTCATCCAAATTACTCCAGACGTCAATAGCATCGGAGTAGGGATGTCTGTTAGCTGCTTTTAAGATATTGGTATATCTCAAACACTGTTTGACAAGGCATTGAGATAGCCAATTCTTGCGGCACTAAGTTGAGGCTTTTATTTTTATTTATTTCTACTGTTTTTATTTACGAAGTATGTGCTAATATATAATATGTGCTAATATGTTGTATGAATGAATTAGCGAGTAATTTGTAAACAAATTTGAGAGTAAAGAAAAAAGAGTTAGATTGTGTTGAATGAGTTCGGCAATGCTATGTCATCTAATTTTGCTGCTATAGAGCCACAAAATATTTTTTTAAATGTGGTAGATACTTTACCGTTTCTTGGACAACAGTTGTACAGGGAGATGATGATTTATCCTACATCACGCAGAACCTACAGATTTTTATCTATATTAGATACGCACGCTCTGGAGACTGAGTGAGGACCAGGAGGGTTCTAGATCCCACAGGATCCATCTCACTAATGATTAAATAAAAGTCTGCAGCGAGCGGGATTTGAACCTAGGACCTTCGGCACGGCAACTCTGCGCACTAGCACTGAGCCACTCCGCTCTCAATATATATATACAATATACACTATACAATATGTAACATTTTTCATACATTGTAGCAGTAGCTGAGTGTGTAGAGGTGAAAAATACTACATGCCGTACAAAAAACAAGACTTCATACAAAAGAGCAACCAATTATCCAACCAAGATATATATTTTATTTTTTTTTTTTTAAATGGGTGTAAACTCTAGCTGATGAATTAGACAGCTGGAGTGTTTTGTGCGTAAAGATTATTTTCAAGATAAAAATCCATACTAATATTATAAATTCGAAAGTAACTCTGTCTGTCTGTCATACAGACGTTATCACGGCTAAACCGCTGAGCCGATTGTGATGAAATTTCATTTAGCGATACTTTAAAGTCTTGGGATGAACATAGGCTACTATTGAATGCGAAAAAACGGTTGTAAGGGGTTGAAATATGGGATGATTTAATATAATTGATTTAATTTGAAATAAATAATAAACATTTTATTAAAGTAATTTTAATTGTTTAACAAAAATATGATAAAATGCCAAGAAAACGTAAGAATGGAATCTGAGTCAATATCAAGTCACTTCATACCCAATAGAATTTCTCAACTCTTTGGAGCTATCAGGAGTACCTTCTCATAAATTAAGATTAAAAAAAGGGTGTTCCCGTACTTCTAATGAGAAATCTTGATGCCACCAAACTGTGTAATGGTACGCGTTTACAAGTTTCTAATTTGGGTCGAAATATTATTGGGGCTGTTATAATAAGCGGCATATTCAAAGGAGACAGTCTTTTGATATCAAGAATACCAGTCCGTAAGTATGACTTCTCTTTTCAGTTTAAAAGGTTACAATTTCCCTTAAAATCAGCTTTTGGGATCACTATTAATAAAGCCCAGGGGCAAGGGCTTAAGGTAGCTGGCATTCATTTAGAAAAACAATGTTTTTCACTCGGGCAGCTGCTGGCTATATCTGCCTTCCTCACGCGTATCAAATCCACCGAATCTGTATCTCTGTACAAATGATGGAAAGACAAAAACGTTGTATATAGGACAGTCTTCAACTAATTTTGTTTTTACCAAACAAACATTTTCATTTAGATTATGTTATAATACTATATATATATTATATAGCGGAAGCGGAATGGCTCAGTGGTAGAGCACTTAGTTGCCATGCCGGAAGTCCTGTTTCAAATCCCGCTGCAGGCCATGAGTTTTATTTAGTCTGTTTGCAGCGGGGGGATGGATGTTATAGGATCTAGGACCCTCCTGAGGTCCACCCAGCCTCTATAAAATATTATAAAAATAGGGTACCCATAATAAGGGGGGAAAACCTTGCGGTTGAGCGTGACCTAGGACAAGTCACCTCCTTGCAGAACCGTTGTCCATGAAACAGTACAGTCTCAACCATGTACTAAACCCCCAGGCCCGTCCACAGGTTGTAGTGGTACAGGTTTTTTTTCTTATCATTAAAATAAAAACTATAAAAAACTTTAACTAATTTTGTTGTTTTATTTTACACTCTGAATCTACGCGGACAACGTCGCGTGTAAAAGCTAATTATTTTATATTGATTTCTTTAGTTTGATGCTTTTAATTCTAATTCTATTGTGAATACTTAGAGATTAATAAAATTAGTTATTGAATTATTAAAACCAACTTACATGCTCAATTAAATTTATTAGCCATCAATAATAAATGTTATCACGTATGTATTTTATTATTGCATTGGATTGATCTTTATTACACGTACATCATTACAATTCCACACGACACCCTAATTGATTAATGCTTGAAGTGTACGTCATATATGTAAGGCAAGCGTGTGGCGAGAAGGCACGAAGATGCTCAGATAGACGTGCCTATGTACGACCTGAATATATAAAATCTTACGGGAATACAATAGCCATACATACATACACGTTCGAATGTGTTCCGGGGATTCTTAATACATAATTTAAATTACGTTACTCGTAAATTGACATCATAAGGAAATAATAACATTTTTATTACTTTATTATTTATAGTGATCTCTGAATTTCTCAAGAATACGGTAAAGTTTGACCTATGCCTGAAGTTGTCAATAAACAATTCAACGAGAATAAAAAAATATAAGACTTCAAGAAAAAAAAACAAAAACATTATCTCATAATGCGGATTTTTCGGGAGATTATATGTGAAAGCAGAATAAAGCACCCCTAGTTTTTTTATCCATAAAATGAAGGTTATCGGTCATAACTCTATTCCTTCATTAAAATTATTTTTTACTTTTTAGTTTTGTTTTCAATTAAATCGAGTTTTTTAACATTCTAAACTAATATTTTGTTCGACTAGCTGCAAAAGCATGTATTTTCATTTTTCAAAGTATATTTTTTGTTCTTCAAAAATATACATAATTCCAATAGTCAAATTCTTGTCTCAATGATAAAGTCAAGTATGCCTTTGTACATGATTTGTTACTTGGCACAAGACATTATCTTGTCTTCGGATATGAAAAATCTCTAATCTTGAAGATCCTGTTAAGATAATTTATTAAACTAATTTATTAATTAATTAAATTATTGTATTATCATTGGCCCATCAGAAGCTTGCAAAGTTTTAATTTAGTTAGATGTTTTGAAAAAGGCCGAAAATCGAGTTCACAGATTCCGTTATATACTCGTACATACCGAAGATAATAAAAGCATGTTAAAAAATAATACATACCAGTAAAAATAATATAAAGTATTTTAATACTAAACAGAATTAACACATAACTGTTTTAATAAATAAATAAATTCTTATTTTGAAAATGGAATTGTGTCCGTTCGTTGTGGGTCAGCGCGAACTTATCAAGTTTGGACTTCAGTTTAATTGCTTTAAACGATGGACGTCTGTGAACTCATTAATTTGCCAAACCAGTCACCTGAGAAGGCTCTGTTATTAAACATGCAGACATCCCTGATGGTATTTATATATAATGGAAAGCCGGTTCGCTTGTAGCTTTGAGCTTAGAAAATTAAACTTGTCAAGCCGGGAACGAAGCGAACGACACGTGAGAGCCGCGCGAAGTGATTCCGGATAATGGGATAGCTTAATTGGCCATTAGTGGGCCTTCCTCTAGAGCCGATAGGCGGCACAGAACAGTAACAACGAAAACTCTACCGTACATATTAAAGGTTTATTCGCATACATATATATTTATATATTTACCTTAACAATAAGTTTTCTTATTCTGAACGCAAAATGAGCCCTTATTATAACATGTTTTATTCTGGGAAGAGAAATTCATTCAACCTACAGCACTCATAATATGGAAATCTATGAAGGAAAATTTTGGCATAGGGCGGAATTTAATGGCGTGGGCTCTCCCAGCCTGTGTAAAGTGGGTATAGAGTACCCTTGTAAAGGATTGGGTGATATCGGACAAATCACCTCGCTACAATGAAGGTCTTGGATGCAATACAAGCTAGAGATTGTACTGCTTCTTAGCCAACGTTTGTGCAGTGAAGTAATTTGGTCGAGATCACGCTCAACGGCTAGGGTTTCCCCCTTAACTATGGCTTTATATAGGATGAGTGGGGACTGAAAGGGTCTACAGATCCAACAGGATCCATCTATGGTTGTTAACAGATTAAATAATTTATCTTCCGCTTCTATATTCGAACTTACGTGCTCAAATGTCCTAGAAACAGTATTATCTATACCTTATACCATGCATCCGCAGTTATTCATTATCGCTGCTATTTTAATCAATAATCTCTTATTAATTTCTATCTCCAACTTCTCTTTCAATGGCGATATTTATATACAACCTATTCTTAAATTTGATTGTCCTAAAAATTCATTCATCTAAAAACATTCGTTTCTAAACTTAAGTACTGCTTGTAACAGTTATCTATAATCAACCATGGTAAACAAGGTTTTATTGGTATCTCAAATTTGTAAAAACTGTAATCTCAAATTGTTCGAATGGTAACCATTTATTAATGAACATTTGACTCTTGACCAAGTGTAATCATTCTAATTCAGTTCACATCAAAATCACCTACTTCTATATTTCCATATGTTTCCAAGAATGCTAGTTACTTTTTTTTAAAATATTTTTATTCGAAAAGAAAATATATGTCCAGGACCGGGACTCGAACCCGGGTCGCCCAGATCTGGATCTATCTTTTCTTTTCAAATAAAAATCTTTCAAAAAATTAATAAAATCGATACCAATAAAATAAATAATAAATTACTTTTTTTTTTTAATTTGTTATGAACGAACGTAGTAAAATGTGTGTGACTTCTATTAGATTTTCTATTCTGGTATGCTGATACTATAACCTTAAGATACTAAGACCCTTCAATCTCGTGCTCACTACATGACAGAGACTGTACTGTTTCTAGGAAGGTTATGCACGGAGATGATTTGTCTGAGATATCACGCTCAGGTTTTCCAGCTTCCAAACATGGGACCTCCTGAGTAGAGAAATAATCATTTCTGACGAATAAGCATGAAATGCAACAATTTATGCAGACATTTCGTTCAGATACAACCTTTTCCAACTTTCTACTTGAAGTTCAATTTCTAGTTCGGCCATATTGCGTTTCCAGATGTTTCGATCCGCCTGGTTTTGGCGGAGACTGATTCGTTGCGGGCGAGGATATGAATTCCTTGAGATACTCCGCCCTCTAGCCTTGTTCGTGATCGGAATCGGGGTCAGTCTCCCATTGAGGAGATCGCCCGCTAATAGCCATACGATGGAAATCGCTAATCGCCTATCCTTCGAAACCAGTTCGAGGGGTTGGCAAATATTGGTTAATGACTGCCAAAACAAAATTATTATCTGCTCCAGTTTAGATTGCGGGCAATTTTCGAGTATAATTTGTTATTCCTTGATGAACAGTAATGAACTAAAAAAAAAATAGATTTGGAAATAAAATTATATAATCTTTACATTTTTTTGTAATGATATAATTTATACAATGAATTAAAAAAAAAAAAAACTGTACCACTACAACCCCTAAAGTGTCTTGGGTTCAGTACATGTTAGAGAATGTAGTGTTTCTAGGACAACGGTTGTGCAAGGAGGTGACTTGTCCTAGGTCCAGGCTTTCCGCTTATTTGAAGTACCCACTTTAGAGGATTGATCAAAAAATCACCTGAGGGATCTTCTGGATCCCACATGGTCCATGCACGGCTTTTAACAGATTAAATAATTTATCTATTGTATTATGGGATTAGAACCCAATCAAGATCTTCAGCATAGCAACTCGGTGCTCTATCGCTAACGGGACTGCCATCTAAATCGATTTGTTGCAGAAACTGAGTCAAAAAAGCTCCATATTTCAAATTCAGTGGTTTCAGAAGCTTGTTAAGCTACACTAAATAGAGTATGGTTCTGAGTATTAGGCCATGCTGCATTTAGTGACCATTTCATCATACGCGCTTTAAGATAGAAAAATTCATTTTTTAAAAACGACTGATTCTATTAAAATCGTTATATCTAGGTTTAAGCGGAATAATAACAAACCTAAGACGAAATGATTAAGGATTGGCAGCCGTTATGCGGCCTGATTTATGAAGGAATTTACTTATAAATTATTATTCGGAAAACTATGAATGGAGTACTTACACAAATACATACGCATGTGTAATTTTACACCAATATCCTGGATTGTGGAGTACACGAAGGAATAGTGTTTCTAAAATCAAAATTGGCGGATTTATTAGGAGAAGTAGTTTTATAGGGCAGAATATAAAAATCAAAGGATTCAAATATGCATTTGAATATAGGACCTTAGATTGAGATCAGGGGTGTAGGTGTAAGGAGATTCTCTGGTGTCTAAAAAAGCCTTAAAGGAATGGCACCAAGGTGATATTGCCTACGGATATTGGCGTAGGGTAGGAAAGAAATATCTAATGAGTCCCTTAACAGAAAGAAAAATAAATTTATACATGAATTTTTTTATGAAAAATAAAGAGTAATTTTTGTTTAGATACCTCAGTCATTTTTCTTGAATAAGAAGTATCAGTTTTTCATAATTTATTGTAATCGCTAATGAATAATGTGAGGCATATGTATAAGTTATTAAAGCGATACATTTATTATTAAAAAAAGAAAGATATATAAAAGTTATAAGGTTTATTCTGAACGACAATTTCAATAATATCGATAAAGATTCCTTCGTATATTAAATTATTATAATTATTTTTTTAAATATTAAAAACTCTGTGGCAATTTTTGGTTCTGAATTATGGAATATGGCTGCATCAAAAGAAGAATGTGATAACTCAAAAAATCTAATTTTTCAATAAAATTAAAAAATTTGGGTATTGTTAAAGCAAAGCCTATTGTAATGATGGCATCGACATTCTTTTATTAATTATTAGAAAATTTTTAAAAGCTCGAAACTTATTCAACTTATGTCATTATACCCATAAAACTTCAAGTTTAAACATGATACGCTCAGAATATGACTTCATTAAAAAACAAATGTTGGAAATTCCAATTTTTGTTGGCTTAATTCAAAAATTCCAATTTAGTTGTGCCAGTTATTTGAAGGAGCTATATATGTAGGTCATTAAAACGAAATATTTAATAAAAAAATAATGAAATAATATATTTTGATATAAAAACAAACGTTGTAAGGTTTATTCTGAAGGGAAATATTCAGTCATATCAATAAAGATTCTTTCGAATATTAAATTATTATTTTTATTTTTAAAAATATTAAAAAGTCTCTGGTACTTTTCTGATTTTTAATTATGGAATATAGCTTCAGCCGATTCATTTTGCGAAATTATTTTAGATCTGGATAAACATATGATTGTTAAATAATTAAAAATAGTTACTTTTCAACCAGTAAAAGTAACTGGTGTACTTAAAGCAAAAAAGACTCGAAATAAATTAATTACTATTTGGATTGATATTTTCTATTGATCTGTAGAAAATTGTAGGTATTAAGTAATATTTAATAAAGCGGATCATGTTAATAATATTGTTATCGAAAACCGCATTTGAGAGGGTTGAGGCACTTGTTCAAGAAAGTTATTAAGTTGAGTAAGAAGTCTTTCCAATGGCTCGGATAAATGGAGAAATATCTGAAGTCGAAACCTGGAGAAAGAACTTATTTCAGTGGACCGAGATTCTCTTTCAGAAATGTAATTTTTGAAGGCAATAGTTTCAAGAGGGAGATTGTAAATATTAGAGAAGGACTAAGTTTAATGAAAGACAGAAATAACGCGTGTGTAAAGTTTTTGATTGAAATATCTACTGTGTTAGACTTGTGTCCTGTTGTAACATTGGACGGATTGGTTTGAGCAACGGACTTTCAATGTTTATTGATGATTGTTCTGATTCCGGTAAAGCAAACATTACGTCGCGTTGTATGTCCACTCAGCTGATGCGACCAGTTTAATCTTTATCTCACTGGAAGAGGCAATCCAGAAATTTACTTTTTTTGAGTAAATAATATAGTTTTTATGTATATCGAAAGAGAACTCAGGACGAATTCTATGGCCGCCGACTAATATAAAAAAAGGAATATATTGCAACGATTTATCGCTTGGGGGCTTCAATAACAGCAGCCGATAAATCGGTAATAAAAATACACGACAAAAGTTCACAATTTTCATCGCTTCAGTTACTGAGATGGGCTCAAGCTAATTTCAATTATTATTACTGAAAATATTAATACTAACAATAAGTTATACGACATTGTAGTAGTTTTATTGGTTTTATTGGTTTTGTAAGGAGCGGGGTGGCTCAGTGGAAGAGCACTGAGATGCAATGCCGAAGGTCCTGGGTTCAAATCCCGTTGATGGCAACTTTTCTTAAATCTTGTTAGCGGCCGGAGATAAATCCTATCAGGTATAGGACCCTTCTTGGGCCCACTCAGCCTCTATAAATTGGGTACCCAAAATAAGGGGGGGAAACCTGGCGATTGAGTGTGATTTCGGATTTAAATCACCTCCCTGCACAATCGTTGTCCAAGAAACAGTATAGTCTCTACCATGCAGTGAACCTCAGACCCTTTCAAGGGTTTTAGTGGTACAGGTTTTTTTGTAGTGAATTTTTAGTTCCAACTTAGAATTGGAGGAAAAAGAAATTAACGGGTACATCAAAAGAAAATACTTTTTTTCTGTATGCGACAATGGAATAGTTCCAATTGCACCAATGAGCTTTCAATAGATTAATGAAAGTAATTATCTTCTTTACTTCCCGTCATATTCACAACTCAAAATGAATCGCACAGATGACCGACAAGTGGTATTGAGAGGTATGTCAGTAGCGATATGTTGCTTAATCGCGAGGGTATAAACCTTTTTTAGCATCTCCCTTCAGAATTGATGGTATTGTCTGTCCATCTCGCGTATCTGAAACTGAAAACTAACCCTGGAAACCAAGACTATAAAAGAATTCAGGAAACGCCGTGAAATTTCATACACATACATTTATATTATGGAAAACTCAATAACGACTAAGGGAATACTTAACGTTGTAATAAAGAGTAAACTCGTCACTGAATGGCTAAAAGAGATCCTGAGGGATTTACTAAAGTTCGATAAAGGAGTCTTGAATATCGAAATAGCACTGAATGTCGAAATTATATAGAAATATAAAGTTCGAGAAATAAATATTGTGGCACACTGGAAAAGGAATCGGCAGATGAAAGGAAAAAAGAGTATTCCGAGAGGATGAAGTGACACTGGCAGGTAAAGAAGAGAAACATTAGGAATTCAAGATCAATCGTTCTCCTCAAGCGGATTCAGAGAACAATCGCATATATAAATTTTAATATGTGTATACAAGTATATATTTATTTATATATATGTGTGTGTTTAAAGAATATATACCATATCCATATACTATGTATATGGTTTATATACATATACCAAACGAAAAAGCTTATTTAATTATACATTTTACTTATTTTGAAATGGAATTTCAATAACAAAAATAAAATCCGTTGTATTATTTTTTTATAATCTATTATTTTCTTGACGAAGAAAATGGTCCAAGTGGAGGTCAAATAAAATCTCCTATATTGGGAGAACTGTTTATTGGTAAGCCGACGTTTCGACTCACGTTCTAGGTCTTCTTCAGGGCTTAGATAAGATCGGTGGTTGACAGTAGACTCAAAGAAGATGACACTAGACTGGGTCGAAACGTCGGCTTACCAATACAGTTCTCCATATATAAGAGAATTTTCTAGACCTCCACCCGGACCATTTTCTCCGATGGGGGGGGGGTTGACCTTTCCCTCAGTTCTCAGAAGCAGACTTTAATTAGAGTTACACCTCTCATTATAGCAAACATTTTCTTTAATCGACACTTCTCAATGGGAGCGATCAATATCATAGGAATATCTGCTTAAACGAATGATGCGAAATTATGATTAACCCCGTTTATATCAAGGATTTATATCTATAGATAATTATAACTTCGTAATAAAACCATTTATATACGGTCACCTGTGGTCTAGTGGTTAGCGTAACAAACTACTAAGCCCAAGATCGCGGGTTCGTAGCCCGGCATGTGACCCTAGGATTTTTTTAAGGGAGAAAAAAATCCTTAGTTACGCCGTCCTTCGGAAAGGACGTTAAACGGGGGTCCCGAGCCTGTACGATGTCAGGTTCAAAACCATTTATAAGTGGATGTGGATCCACTTCTAAAAACCACCAAAGAGTAGTGATCAACATGTTGAGCATAAGTTTGCAAGTCCACAGCCAGAAAGGTGGCTTTAGGATTTTTAAAGGGAGTAAAATATCCTACGTCATACCGTCCTTCAGAAGGGGCATAAATTGGCAGTCCCGAGGTTGCACGATGTCAGATACTCGTTACACAACCATATCCTAATTATACCTGGATAAGCAAATTTTAGGACTCCCCCTGTAGTATGATCCAGTTAACCATAATAGTAATAATGTGATGTTAATAAATAAAAAATAAAAATATACAAAAATAATTTTGCTGACTAGCTACTCCAAAGCTAGTGTCAACCACCGATCTTAGCCCTGAAGAGGACCTGGTATGTGGGTTTTAACGTCGGCTTACCAAAAAACAGTTCTCCCTATACAAGAGAATTTTCTTGACCCCCACCCGGACACTTTTTCCCTCATATATATATATATATATATATATATATATATATATATATATATATATATATATATAAGTAAAACTAATATTTTTCAACATGTTATTTTCATTTTTACCGAACATAAAATATCGAGCAATGGAATCGTAAACTAATTCTATTCAGAAATATAACTCCATATTTTAAACAATTAAATTAAAATAACTAAATAGAATAAGTATACAATTTCTTATGCCTCTAATAAAATAAATAAATAAACTTTACCGTTTATTTTAGGTTCAACCGCAAGAATTTTCTCCCAGTTTATGGTACCCTATTTACAGAGGCTGGGTGAGCATCCTTTATAGGCTCAATCTGTGGCTGTTAACAGATAACAACATTTATCTATCACAGCCGGATTTGAGTCATGCTGTGGTAGAAAAATTAGTAATTAGTAAACCTCAGTTCGCTAGCTCACCACTGAGCTAGCTCACTCCCCTGATTAATTAATCATGTCTGTTTGTTTGTTCATTTAACGTCACTTTATTCTACTATCGCTAATCGGACGGTGCTACAATCGGAGCTCTAAATTTTGCCTATCCAAATTTATTAGGATAGGGATTTTCAACGAGTACCTCACATCATCGAACAGGCTCGGGCCCCCGTTTAACGTCCCTTCCGAAGGACTGTGTAACTAAGGATTTATTACTTCCATTAAAAAATCCTAGGGCCTCTGCCGGGCTGCGAACACGCGAGCTTGGGCCTAGGAGGTTGTTATGCTAACCACTATATCACCCCCCCCCTTGGATATTATGATTATGCAGTTTCCTATCAAAATGGACATCTACATTTCTTTTTTTATTTTAAAAGCCACCTAATAAAGGTTTTTTTACTATTCAGAGGATCATTATTACTTGAAAATTAATTAATTAAGTCAGCAAAATTATTTTTGTATATTTTTATTGTTCTTGTTGTTTTTTTATTAACTTTATTATTACTGTGGTTAACAGGATAATATTACGCTTGGAGTCCTACATTCGGTCTATCCAAGTATAATTAGGTTGGGCATATTTAACAATTACACCGTACAGGCTCGGGACTGCCATATTATGTCCCTTCCGAAGGACGGAATAACTAAGGATATTTTACCCCTTTAAAAATCCTAAAGCCACCTTTCGGGCTGAGAACTTCTAACCTTGGGCATGGAAGGTGGTCACTACACTCTTAGGTGGTTCTTAGAAGTGGATCCATATCCACTTATAAATGATTTTATTACGAACTTATAATTTTCTATCATTATTAAGCCTTGATTTAAAGGAGGTTAATCATATTGCATATATCAAATTTCATCATTTTTTTAGGCAGATATTCCTATGATATTGATCGCTCCCATTGAGAAGTGTCGATTAAAAAAAAAATTTCTTATTTTTAATTTAATTTTGATATTGATTAATAATTTTATTTTGATTTATTTGATATTGAAATATTTGATATTGACTGTCCCTATTAAGGAGTGTCTATTAAGGAAAATTTTCTTTTAATGGGAGGTATATCGCTAATTAAAGTTGATATAATTGAACGATCCTGCTTCTGAGAACTGGAGGAAAGTTTAGCCCCCCATCGGAGGACACAATATTCCTAACAGCTAAATTTCCAGAGGTTATTCGGTTTTAAGTGAATAGCATTTCAAGAAGGAAAGATTATACTTTTATCCCAAGTAGATCTTTTGTATTCAACATTTGAATAAAAATGGTCAAGATTTCCATTTTATAAAATAATAAAAACTTTTGTTCTTGAACTTTATTATTCAGAATGAATTTCTTATAATTTAAGCAATAGGGGATCGGGTATCTAAGTGTGCAGAGTGTTGAGTTGATAATTTAGAATAAATCATTTAAGCCCAAACTGAAAGTTTTTGGTTCAAATCGCGCTGTGGCAGATACATTTATTAATCTGCCAACAGCTGCTGATGGACCTTGTTTGATTTACAGACCTTCCTGCGGCTTACCCAGCCTCTATAAAGTTGGTCATGAATAGACCCGTTTGGATCTATAGACCCTCTTGGGGCTCATCAAGTCTCAAAAAGAGGGAACATTAACTTTAGTAAAAACCTGGCGGTTGAGTATGATTTTGGACAAATCGCCACCCTGCACAACTTTTGTCCTAGAAACAGTACAGTCTCTACCCTTCATGGGTTGTAGCGAATAGGTTTTTGATGCAATATTGCCACGATTGTTATGTAATTATGTGCTCTATTTATTCATAAAATGTTATTAAAATAAAGTTTGAATTTCACTGAATGCGATCAAAGAAGAGAAATCGAGAGATTATTGCAAGTCATTTCAAAGACAATCAAATAATTTCACAATTATTAAAAAAATGAGAAATCATATCCTCATTTTACTTGTTGTTACTGTTTTTGGGTCTGTTTTGGAAAACGCGTGCAGATTACTTATTCGATAATTATGATTACTTATATGAAATAACTCCAAATGTTTGAGAATTTTAACATGTAACCTAATTATAAGCCCCAAATAACATGTGGTTTCATTCGTGTACTAGAATAAATTATAATGAAGATTTTTCAATTAAGTGAACAGTTCCGGTACTTAGGACTACACCTTTACAAACGCTTAACTTGGAATCCACATACTAGACTGAAACGACAAGAAACAGCTCGCCGTTTCAGGCTACTTCAACATTTACTAGACAAACGCACTAAGCTCCCAATTAATTACAAAAGACACATATGTACGACAATCATTAGACCAATTTGGACTTACGGTGAGCTTTGGGGTTCCACTAAGCCATCAAATTCTTATCGTATTCAATCCTTACAATCCAAAATCCTTCGTAAAATCCTCAATGCTCCTAACTTTGTTACGAACAATGTAACCCATAAAGACCTTAATGTCCCATTTGTTGCTTGTTTGGGACATCCGATTTTTGGGACATTTGTTGCGAATCCGATATCAATCTTTTCATGACAAACTTCATTCTCACTCAAACCCATTAGTTTCAAACATCGCCACCTCTTCAATTCATCATAATCCTCCGAGGCGTCTGAAAAGAAGATGGCCTCGTGACCTTCTAAGTTGAACTTTCATTTGAGTACTACCACTGGGTAGAGTCTCTACTTGTGTTTATTCCGGGATAAGATTTATCTTTGATTATATTTACTTGATGTATTCAGTATACAGTTGTAAATTTCAATAAATAGATTTTTTTTTAAAAGTGAACACACAAGGAGTGAAGAAGATGCCTTCAAATTCTTACTGAGTACCACCGAATTATGTGAAAAAGGGCATCCGATGAATCCATTAATAAGTAAAAGAAGAACTTCCATGTTTCCTATATTCTGCCCCATGTAGGACACCTGAAATGCTGATTTCTTGCATTAAAGCTGCAATACGACCTGGGACAACAATATATTCTGATTGCTGTAAGGCCTATAAGGGAATAAAGCAAATTGAAGGCATAAGGTACAAACATTACGTTGTTAACCATTCAAAAAGTTCGTGGTCTTAAACACAGGTGCTCATACCCAGAGGGTGGAATCAATTTGGGCTTCAGTCAAACGAAGAAAAAAAACGTGGAACGAGTAGAAATATGTTGGATCCGTATTTATACGAATTCATATGGAGGAGAAGGTACGAGAAAGAATGTTTTTTACTAAGATTTTAGAAAGTATTGCTGATTTTTATCCAATTTTATAATACCATAAATACCAGATATCAAAAAAATAATCTGCATGCGTTTTCCGTAACAGACGACTATTTTTAATATACTGTCACATTATACACATAACTAATAAAGGTTAGTATATTTCAGAAACCCAATCTCAATATATTAACGGAATTGAAATCCATGTTCGCAGTTTGATAATCGGTTACAATAAAACATTTTAATTAATACTGTTATCTATTTGATGTAATTTGAATATCGCATGCATTTTTAAAGAAGTTCTCAAACTAGTTACAGTTATAAAACGTAGGTAGGGAATAAAGAAAAAAAAAAACATATCTACAACCTATGAAGGGTCTTAAGTTCAGTAGTAGTAAACAGCGGTTGTTCAGGGAACTAATTTATCCGAGTTCACGCTCAACAAACAAGTTTTCCCCTAATTATTGGTACCCACTTGATAGATGATGTGTGAACCACAGGAGGGTATTCAGATTCCACAAGGTCAATATGTGGCGGTTGACGGATTAAATAATTTATCTACGATTGCGGGATTTTAAGCCGGAATGTTTGGGAAAGCAACTGAGCACTCTATACACTCAGCTACCCCGCTCACTTTAAACTAGAGATTAAGAAATATAATGTTCAAAGTTTATTGATTTTACTTGTTGTTTTCATATTTAATTTACCGAAACATACTACTTATAACTAGTATATGATATACTTCAGATGCCTTATCCCTATATGTTAACCTATATGTATCTATTATCTTTCAGGCCTTATTTAAGATTCGCATACTTTTTAAAGTAGGTCGCAAGCTAGTTGCAGTAATAAAAATGTAATTACATGCAAGATAGGGATAAAGCAATATAAAGTTCAAACTTTGATGTGGAATTTATTCTGCCTTAGATAGGCGCGTCGCGTATACTATGCCGCATATCACTTTAACCCAGACTCAATTTAGATCAAGTAAGCAGTATCAAGCCCCAGTAATAGGCTTATAGTATATATGAAGAGGGACACCTACGGTGAATTTTCATTTAGATTATGTTATAATACCATATATATATATATATATATATATATATATATATATATATATATATATATATATATATATATATATATATATGTGTGTGTGTGTATATTATATAGCGGAAGCGGAGTTGCTCAGTTGTAGAGCACTGAGTTGCCATGCCGGAAATCCTGGTTCAAATCCCGCTGCAGGCCATGACTTATATTTAGTCTGTTTGGAGCGGGAGATGGATCATATAGGATCTAGGACCCTCCTGGGGCCCACCCAGCCTCTATAAAATATTATAAAAATAGGTTACCCAATATAAGGAGGAAAAATCTGGCGGTTGAGCGTGGCCTAGGACAAGTCACCTCCTTGCAGAACCGTTGTCCATGAAACAGTACAGTCTCTACCATATACTGAACCTCAGACCCGTGCACGAGTTGTAGTGGTACAGCTTTATATATATATGTGTATTATTGTTAAAACTTTTAATGATGTAATATTTTATGGACGTTGCCCAGCATCGGACTAAGGAACTTCTTTTTGTTTAGTCGTTTCTCGTGCTCAATCAGTTAAATTATAAATATTTTCAAAAATTAGCAAATCGTAGCCAGTGTTCCTGACTTCTTTCAGCTGTTATACTAAATATAGCAATACTTTTTAATTTAAATGAAAAAAAAATGTGGAATTCATCGATTTAATAAATGAAACAAGGAATGTGTTATTCCATTGTTTCGATTTTAGGACTGTTATTTCAATGCAGTGCAATTCTAGTTATTTTCTTTTAAAAAAATGTCTTCATCTATAATATTAAAAATAAATCCTTTTTTTATTTAATGCAAAATACTCCATGTACCAAAACAACACATATTGGTACTCATATTTTATTAGGCACACTAGGTTTACAACGTAAGAACTAAACTGACCTTTATTGTCTAGAACAATATGGAGGTACAATAGATTAGAAAAAGTTTCTTTATTCTGGGACTAACCCCCTTTAAAATAACAAATATGAACAGAAAAGAAACACGATATTTATCTGGCCAGAAGGCTAAATGTTACAAATCAGAAAGTGACAGAAACCAATTTTAAAAAAAAATGTAAACAAAAAATAATAATAAGTAAATAAACAGTACATATCTTGACAAGATATTAAGCAATTAAACAGAATAGATGAATCCATAACTTAAGTTAAATGCATGAGCTAGCATGCGATAATTTCTTTACATGGTGTACATCTTCTTAAAAACAAAATTAAAACAACTTAAATAACACGATGAATTATTCTATACATTACATTCTAAGCAAATTACTAACTTGCTTGGAGAGCATCTTTTTGGGAAACCATGAGATCTTGGAAAAGCAAGGGTTTAAATGACGCTAGTGAGGGACTATGACGGATGTTAGGAGGAATGGAGTTCCACACTGTGGCGGAGCGGGCGAGGAAGGAGCGTTTACTAAAACGTGCTGTACCTACTAGAAGGACGAATGTACTGTTACGGTCAGAGCGGGAAGGAGGGCCGGCTGAGAGGATTAGGCAAACAATGGGATTAAGCGGAAGGGATTATAGAATGGCGTAGAGCCTACTGGATCGGGCTAGGCGGTTCTCGGTCTTGTTCCGAGAAATGCCCCACCCCGACCTACCTTGCCTATATAAAAAGGCCATCTGTTCGGCCGGGCAGTCAGTAAGCAGTCGTTAACTAGTGATAGTGCGTGTGAGTTACAGTTAGTTAGTATCAGTCTGTAATAAGTGCTTAGTGAGCAACAGTGACAATTAGTGGCCGTGTAATAAGTGTAATAAACTGTGGGTCAGTTTGTCATATTTGGAAAGTCTTACGGTCGGTGGACTTTAGTTAGCGAACTGTAAGTGATAATTTGTAATTGTAAACTATAGTGTAATATTATTGTATTTGTACGAATTTATATATAAATAGTTTAGTTATTTAGTATTAGCAATATCCTATTATCTTAGAAATTAGATAACATTTAGTAGAATATTGTTATTGTAAATTGATATTAGTTTAATAATTTAATTGTTTTAAATAATCTCATTGTATTCTTTTTAATTTGTTAATAAATATTAGATTCTTGAATTAAGTAATAGTTTAGTCCATTTTACACCCAGTAGCCCGTAACGGTACGATTCGTAAAATGGGGGTTGCTCCGGCGTTTACAATCGCCAGGTTTACAATCAAGGGTACTCACTTCATAGAGACTTGTCAGCCCCAGGAGGGTATGCAGACCCTGAGGCCATGGCTGTTAGCAGATTAAATAATTTGTCTGCCATAGCCGGATATGGATCCGGGACCTTTTGCACGGCAACTCAGCGCTCTACCACTGAGCTAGCCCATTTCTAACAAGGGAAAACATATTAATTAAATAGAATGGAGAAGCCTGTTACATTAGTACTTCTTAATTCTTCAACAACCCCAATCCTGACCATAAACCTATAACGCAAATATTTTTGTTCTGTTGATAAATAAAAGAAAAATCATCTTTGTCGTTAGCCAATTGCCTTCATTGAGTTATGAATAATTCTTCAATATATAATAATTCAATATTTCCTAAATTTCCTGTTCCTCAACTTCGCTTTTCCGAATATTCTTCTTCCTTTCTCGACTCAGCCACGAACTCCACTTCCATATTTCATTTCCCCTCCAGTGACGTGTGGTCCGCGATGGGCTGACGGATCAACTCCAAAGTTTAATACATTTTATAGACCGAACGCACATCTAATCTTTCTTCCGATGACAATTTTTTTTGTAATTATTCCGCAGTTTGTCGCTTCGATTTGAGTCATAAATAGTTTTTCTTTCGTTTCTTTTAACATTTTCCAAAAATACAAGTTATCATGGAGCTTAAAATATGGAAACGACAATTTAATTATGAGTAGTGAATGTAATTCGGTAATCATTTCGTCTACAAATGAACGGTTCAACAAACATATATCACATATACTACTAAATGTTAGTTGAAACTTTTATTTATTGATGAAATGATTACCGAAATATACTCGGTACCCATAATTACATTCTTTTTTTCCATACAAAAGCTCACGATAACCTGTATTTTTGGAATATATTAAAAATGAAACGAACAGACAGTTAAAACTTGTAACTCAACTCGAAGCAACAGCCTTGATTGATCTAAGCAAAATGTTTCTTCTAGTTTCTAATGCTAATAACTCATTAATATTATTGGATGTAGGCTCGAAAGATATGGAGTTATATTGGAAACATAATTTTGGCGGGTGTGGTAAGGATCCATACATAATGTAACAACTAACATCTGCTCGGAACTAATGCCCCAGCTCCTACTAAATGTAAATTTAACACGAAGAACAATAGTGCTCTACAATTATTGAGATTATCCGTTGAGCAATCCCGACGCTACGTATCTGTCGGTAATTTGGACTTGTGAAGCGTAAATTAGTCACAGGGATTTCACAATTCACCTACTGTCTTGGTGAGCAGAACTGTGTGTAAGGCTGTACACTAAAATTTGTATGTTCCGGATTCGAGACCGGATGTTGTTTTCACGAGCAGTAGACTTCCCTGCGGATCACCCAGCACTTCACATCATTGGGGGAAAATCTGCCAGTTAAGCGTTATCTGGGCTTAGTCATCTTATACAATCTTTGGCATGGAAATAGTTCAGTCTCTAACAATTATTGAACCCAAGTGCTGTTCTAGTGTTTTTGTTTAGATGTAGAATAAATTAATTTGGTCCTTATCCAATTCTTTTTTTTTTCTAAGGGTTTCCTCAGATTAATATTTCCTTCAAACAAAAATTGCTTTTATTTTCTATTTCCTTTTTCTTCTATCTTGTACATCTTCCTCCCTCAGACCAAGGCCTTGCATACTTTACTCAATTCCTTCTATCCATCTTTTTCATTGGTTTCCTCCCCGTTTCCTCCCTAAAGCATTCCTATTGAAAACTAAATTGAGCAATCTTTTCTTCTTCATTATTCTGAGATGACCATTTCAATATATTTTTCTCTAAGTTTGTGTAGGATTTTTTGTTGAATTTGGATTTTCTTTCTGATTTCAACATAAGTCCTTCTTTCTAGCCTGGACACCGTGGGAGCTCCAATTCTCCATCTCCGTGGTAAATAGAATTTTTCCTATAGCAGGGCTTATCGTACATGTCTCTGCTCTACATAACAATATGCTTTCAATAATGGACTTATATGAGCTTTTTGGTACTTTTGTCAAATTAATTTCAATTCTTAATTTGTTTGAACTTAATACTTTTGTGTTTTGAATACTTGATTACTTACAAAATAATCAGTAGACCAAAATGTCTAATGTCATTACCTGACACTCATGACATCTAATTTTCATATTCATGGGACTTTAAATGAGGCGTTCAGAATTCAGCAAGGCGTTCAGAATCAAAAGCAGATAACCCAAATTTTAAAAATTTACTTTTTCACATTTTTTATTAGTTTTGTCAAGCAATGCTTTATGATTCCGAAACTTCAGATTCAGAACCGGACTAAAAACATGAAAATAAGGCGGGAAACTGTCGTGTTACACAATACTGCTTGAGCGAAAAAGTAAATTTTTAGAGTTTTTGATCCTGTACGCCTCATAAATGACTCAGATTTTTAACGCTATATAAATGTGGTGCATCTAAAAATCCGTATATGTTGATAATATTAAATTAATCACTTTCTAAAATTAGATACGAATATCGACTTCTGTTCGCTGAAGTTCATTCAGAGATGGTCTGACCTCTAATGTACCTTTCTCTAGCGGTCGGAATGTTTATGTAGTTTTATGAATAAAAAAAAATTGCATCATAATGTATATAACCCATTAACAGTTTTATAATAAAACATTTCTTCAACTAGGATAATCCTAAAGCTTTGAAAATTATTTCTTTAAAAATATTTTAATTCTTATTATTTAAATATATAAGTCTTATTAGCATTAATCTTTAAAAATATTATATTTAAAGTCCCACAGACTGGTCAGAGGTACCATACCATGCTATGTTAGATGAGATGTGATCTGTATTTAACAGATTTTATATTTCTCTGTTGTTTGTTTGAGAAAATATAGTCTTTATTTTGTATTTGATTGAAGAGTTCTATCACAAACTAAGAAATATTCAACGTCACTTTATGCTGATTTGGCTAATCAATCGATGATATGGCTAGAGTCCTAAATTTTTCTATCTAGGTATAACTAGAATAGGGATATTTAACGTGTACCCAACACCGCATAAGCTCGGGACCCTATTTTCACGTTCCCTCCGAAGGACGGCGTATCCAAGATTTGTTTGTACTCCCTATTAAAATATCTTAGGGCCACATGGGACCGGGAAGCGGTAATATTTAAATATATAACGAATATAAAAATTTAATATTTATTAATTCTTGAATACATTTTGTCTTAATATTTAAAAAAATAATTATGATAGCTCTAGAAACAATTCAGGGTTCAATAACATTCCTCCTAATGTTTGATGTGATGTGGTCATTATTTACCTGATTTTCTATTGTTTTGTCGTGTATCTGAAAGAATTTAGTCTTTACTATGGACTTTACTTGGAATATTCTGTCAGTATTCTTTGAATTTTTCTGAAGATTTCTTCCTTTGATTAACTTAGATATATTCACTGATTAAGTTTGAGTTGAGAGATGCGATATATATTGTTGTATTATCGTCAATTCTTATATTCATGCCTCATTATCTTGTAAAAATGGGTACGTGGTTTCGAACTGCATTTTACGATAATACATTTGACAGAAGTAATATGTACTAATGTAATTAAGAATTCATCAGTACGTTTCGATACAATTGTATTCCTCTGCCTGGTATCTGCATCGCCGTGTTAAGAACACCCGTAACTTCCGTATGGTAATCAGCTACCGACAGAGGTAGATGTACTGTAGCTACTGATAGTGAGCAAAATGGTTCATGGTCGCTGATAGCGAAGCCCGCATTGTTAACTTCTCGGGTACACGAACACGACAATCGGGGTACAAGAGCCTAAATAGTTTGTGCTTATTGCGCAAGATGTAACCCCCATGGGTTGTCAATAAAATTTAACATACTTTAAATCTCATTAAAACAAAATAAAAAAGTTCATCAAAATCGTGTTAGACGTGTGCTGCTCATTTTTATAACCTTAACAGTACTGCCAACATAATGTTCTGCATACGTCTTCTCTCAGAGGTAGTTTGGTCTTTGATTTTGATGCTTTAAGCAAGTCAATAGATTTACATTGGTGCCATTCCCATAGATATCCAAGTCTACTTCCAATTAATCCTTTCCCCTCGAATTATTTCCGTCTGAATCATTTATTATAATATTTTATATTTTTTCTCTCATAACGTATAACAATTATAACAATTTGCATTTTTAGATGGTAAATATCGATTAAGTGTCATTACCAATCCGGTGTAAAACCTCCATATTAATAATTTTATCTGCATATATCTAAAACTAGCCGAGTTTTCTGATACGAGATAAAGATTTTATATGGTGATATGTATAATTAAATGTTAATATGCAGAGCGAATAACAAGAAAATATGAAAAACAATAAGGCAGAATGGCCTCAGAAGTTTACTAAAAAATATCATACCTCAGGAACATTTAATTATATAAACATGTTAAGTCTTTATCTCGTATCAGAAAACTCGGCTAGTTTTAGATATATGCAGATAAAATTACCCATATAGAGGTTTTACTTCGGATTGGTAAAGACACTTAATCGATAATTACCATCTAAAAATATTGAGCTGTAAATATAGCATGGATGCAACACAATATGCCCCAGTTATTAATTAAAATAAATCTGCATTGAAAAAACAATAGACTAATTGGTTTTCGGTACTGTAATTTTAGCAAAGTTAACTTGTAATAATACGTGGTATTATAGTTTATTCGTGGTTAGCCTTTATAGGGTACAAACCTGACGGTTGACAAATTGCCTCCCTGCACAAACGTTGTCCTAGGAACAGTACAGTTTCTACAACGTACTGAGCCCTCTTCTTGTGATTTTTGATATGTACAATATGTATAGAGCTGTATTGTTGACCCCTGTCGGGTCTAAATGAAGGGCGTGTTGTTAACTCCATCAATAAAGAACGTTATAAACGAAAGCAGTTAAAAGTTTCACGAGGTAGTTAAAACTTCTGTTCAAGCTTGAGGGTTAGTTTAACTGATGGCTTAGAAGATGTAAAGAGTTACATTTTATTAAACAAATCCGTTTGATAATAAAGTTTTGTTTTGTTTTTACCGACCTCGTACAGGTTGTGTGAGCGTATGTGTTTTTGTATTTTTGACTACCTTTTGTTTGATCTTTTGTCATGCACGATCAGTTGAATTATAAATATTTTTAACATTGGCAAATCGACAAACCCACTGTTCCTCACTTCTTTAAGCCGTTACACAAATATAGCATGTTTTATATTTTTATTTTCGTTCTGAATCTCATTTAGAATGTATATCCTCATTGTATAAAGACAGAAGAGGTCCAGTTTCGGACGTGAAACAAACTTATAAATATGTTTTTTTCTTTACCATCCGATTTTATTGAATCAATTGATAGCCGAAAAAATTATAAATATTTAAGATGGGATTAAGTAAAAATGGGTCGTAAAAATTTGAATTAATTGGGAACAAATATTTTAATTTTATTTGTATGTTTGTTTCATTTAATATCGCTTTATGCTGCTATGGCTAATCGTACGATGGTACAGTGGGATTCCTATTTTTTTTCTATCCAGGTATAGTTAGGATAGGGGTCTTTACTGAGTGCCTGACATCGCGCAGGCGAGATCCCAACTCCATTTTACGTCCCTTCCGAAGGACGACATAACCAAGGATCTTTTGCTCCCTTAAAAAAATCCAAAGGTCACCTGCCGGGCTGTGAACCTGCGATCTTGGGCATATGTTTTTTTGTACTGTAGATACACTAAAAAATATACAATACATAAATTATTCAACATTTGGAGTTGGTCCTATTGTTTTCTTTATTTATTTTTTATTGTCAATTTAATGAAAAATAAATTTATTTAAATAAAATATAATGGTGTCTGATTCTTTCGTTTTAACTATCATGACACATACTGCTATGTTTATAATAGTTAAACCATGGGATCTGGTTTACTAACCTACCTTCTTGGAAGTGATGATACATCGCACTTCTGAGAGACATTCATTTGTAAATAGAAAAGTATTTTTCCACCGTTTCCTCCCTCCGCGTAAATTCTCCTGCATTTGCATATGAAGATTGGATATGTAAGAATTCGTCAAGATTTACGAGCAGTTTACACGGAAGAAAAAAAAATTGGACTCATTAACCTTAATGAGAGTGAAGAGATATTATCTTTAACCTACGCCATATCTGCTTTTTAAAAAAGAAATTTAGAAATTAAGGAATTTATTCCGTAGGTTGCCAGCTTGGCGGTAGGGGTAGTTAAAGTCCCCTCAAGTGACGTCACATTACGACATCCCACGCCACTTACTTACACGTTTTGTAATGTATAAAATAGGAATAGTTAGAAAAAAATTGGCTTGAAAATATATCTCGATAAAACAAAGTGACAGTTTTTTTAGAATGACTGACATAACAGATATAGTTAATTCTAGATGAGTAATTTCAACTGAAATAATTTCCAGTTATATGAGAAGGCCAATATAGGGCTTCATTATGTGTAAGTACCTGGAAATTATATCAGATCAACAAAAACAATTATTGCCGTAATCTTTTTAAACAGTGCATCTCAGATTTTTAGTGGAACATAGTTGATAATTGATCAGTTCGTTTAATTATGGTTAACTCACACTGAATTGAGCTATTGAGAGTATGTGTGAAGTACTTGTATATTTTATTACATATAATATTTGTTTATATTATACATTACTTTATTAATTATATTTTAGGTGTATTCATTACTCAATTCATGTTCTTGACGAACTTCAAATATCTGAAATTCGTGTTTGGAATCAGTGGGTCTGTTTTTGAAAAATAAGAATATGTAAGAAATAAGTAACACGTCCTTGTTTTTCAATTAAAGTCGGTTACAATTAGTGTTGGTTTTTACAATTACTAAGTATATATTATTGAATTGGAATAATATTCAGGATATTTGTGTGTTTTTTTATTTATAGTTAGAACCAGAATAAAATATATTACAACACTCTAGTTTTGATTAACAAAACTTATACTGTAGTTACCAAGTGGTTGGCAGCACTGCAAGTTTTGATTTTTCATCCAAGATATTGTTATAATGCTCCAGTTTTCTTTGAATACTTCAGTGAGTAAAAAGCAATTAGTCAAACTATCTTTCGTACATTCAGCCCCTATATATCCTATTATAACTGTTGTTTACCATAGTAAGTAAATTTAAGAGACCTAAATTAACAACTATTCACTATTCATTTTCTTTATAAGATCTTTCTTATATACTGGACTAACTTTTCGATTCATATAATTCAATAATGAAGAAAAAACCTTTTATCCAGTCAGACAATTTTTGTTAAAAAATTAACAAAGGATTAAAAAGACGTTTCGACAATTTATTTGTCATTTTTAATTTTTGTTCTTCACAACATCCTTTAAAAATTCACAAGTCAATTCATCACTGCAAAATTTATAAAAGTACACTAAAATACAACAATAAAAATAATTTGTCAAAAATAACCAATAACATATAGTATAGATACCTTGAGGTCAAACAAATCTAAAATTAATTTTATATAGAATCCTGGAAGTCAACCTTCTCTATGGTCAAATGTACAAATATGCATTACACTAAAACCAAACTTTGATCTCTGCATATTTGTACATTTGACCATAGAGAAGGTTGACTTCCAGGATTCTATATAAAATTAATTTTAGATTTGTTTGACCTCAAGGTATCTATACTATATGTTATTGGTTATTTTTGACAAATTATTTTTATTGTTGTATTTTAGTGTACTTTTATAAATTTTGCAGTGATGAATTGACTTGTGAATTTTTAAAGGATGTTGTGAAGAACAAAAATTAAAAATGACAAATAAATTGTCGAAACGTCTTTTTAATCCTTTGTTAATTTTTTAACAAAAATTGTCTGACTGGATAAAAGGTTTTTTCTTCATTATTGAATTATATAAATCTATTCACTATTTTGAAAGATTAAAAAGTAATTATTCTGCAGGTTGTTGCTTCGAGTTGCTTTGCAACAAGTTTTAACTATTATCCATTTTAGTTTTATTATTTTCCAAAAATAAAAGTTATCATAATCTTTAGTATGGAAAAGAGAATGTAATTCTGGACAATGAGTAGATTTCATGAAGAAATAAATGTTTCAACTAACTTTTCAAAGTATAGATGATATATGTTTGTATAAAACTTGTATTTTTGGTATATATTAAAATTATAACGAATAAACAGTTAAAACTCAAAGCGACAACCGGTGGAACAGATACCAACTTATTTTTTTTGTGCCAAAGTTTCGACCTAATTTTTAGGCAATCATCAGGGCGGAAAATAAAAGAAAACTGAATAAGTATTTAAACAAAGCTGTACCTAAGAATATAAGAGTTTATTTCTACATCCCCGGTGAATAAGTGGTTAAGTCGGATTTTGTCAAGAGACAGTTAACGGCTTTCAGATAACCGGAATCGTATCATTCTCATAGTTATTATTGGGTTGAAATGGAGTTATAATATAAGCAATAACTCCTTTTCAAGCCAATGCCTTATTTATCCCATTATTCACCTTGAAAATAACTCGATTCTGCATTCTTAAGTAC
Organism: Troilus luridus; assembly: GCA_964056705.1. Lineage (NCBI taxonomy): Eukaryota > Metazoa > Arthropoda > Insecta > Hemiptera > Pentatomidae > Troilus > Troilus luridus. Next base: position 54,838,036 of record OZ057417.1, on the reverse strand, counting down.
AAGAAACTCATTTTGGAGAAAATTAGACTTAACCACTTATTCACTGGGGCTGTAGATATAGACAGAATGATAGGAATGACAAGAAAGTAATATAAATAGTAAAAGATAAATTATGATATGGACTATTATATTTGTAAATGGCATGAGTTCATTTTGATCTAAAAAAATCTTTTATCGATATAATGGTTGTAATGATTATTATTTCTTAATAAAATTGTATAAAACACCACTTTTTGCTAAGTCCTAAGTGATAAAAATATTTATCCGTTTACAACTATTTTTGAAGTAATTCAAGTGGAAACCTTAAGATAATGCAAATATGAAAACATCTACTTATACCATTTTCAAATATAAAAGCTCAAATAATTGATGAAAAATAGCAAGAATGAAAAGAGATCTAGAAGATAATAAAACATTGTAAAATTACAAAAGAAATGATTTTATTACAAAATATAATGGATACCATGTTATTTGGTGAAAGACAAAATGAGTTTGGAATAGGTACTATTACTACTGTTCTAAGATATATCCAGTCAAACATTTCCACATCAATATTTAATTACAATAATCAGATATGATGGTATAATTCACGATTATTTAAATTTGTTACAGAGTGTATTACAACAGACGGGAAGACTTAAGAATGATGAAGTTCTCGGGAGCCTGCACACTGCCCAGGGCATGGCTGGCCAAGGGCACAGCAACAAGAAGCAAGGAGTTTCCGGTGAGAGTTCTGGATCAGTACTCAACGCCGGTACCATACAAATCACCAAGCATGAAAAGGATTTCAGGTATAGAGTGTTTTTTTATTGTATATTTTAATTCTTCAATGTATAGACATTTAAGAGTTACTTTTTGTTACATAACAGGGTATCTGTACCGCAAGTTGCTGCTTCGAGTTGGGTTACTACAAGTTTCAACTGTAACTAACATTTTGAAGTATAGTTGATATATGTTTTTTTAAACGTTCATTCCTTGATGAAATGATTACTGAAATGTATTCAGTACCCACAATTACATTATCTTTTCCATACTAAAGCTCATGATAACTTGTATTTTGGAAAATATTAAAAATGAAACGTATAACAGTTAAAACTCGTTAAAAAGCTTAACTCGAAGCGACAACCTGCAGAATAATTACCCTTAACAGTCAGTGTCTGGGTCTTTTGTTGAAATGACATGTCAGATATATTTTATGACTCATACATGTTAAAGAATTACACATTACTTTAAAAGAAAACATTGATTTTAATAGATCATCTAATTAAACAAAATTAAAATTAAACAGTTATAAATACGTCTAAATCTGAGAATAAAATTTAGTGATGTGTTTCAGTATCTTTTGAAATAATCACTCCTTCACAAGTCCCTCTTTGTTCCGCTTTAAGCCCACAGGGATTCGATCCTCTGGGTGTAATCACCTGTGGACAACAGCCTGGACTTAATTTGTGTACACAACATTAAAGTTTCTTTAATGATTTACAGCATAATGTTCATATTTATTACCTTCAACTTTCCTCTGACCTTTGTAGGCATTCTCTCTTGTAGCAATACCACTTGAATTTTTATGTTGTTGAGTCGTACTCTCCTTAAATGTCCTTTTACCACTACCTCAGTAATAATGATATTTTGCTCTATAGAAACTTCTGAACAGCATCATCATTTCTTATGTATTCACTTAACTGGAATATTTTCATCATTTTCCGGTTCAATGTCACAAAAAAAAACAATATATCAGTTAACATATGATTAAATTAGAACATAATTAACTACTTATATAACAGCTATGTACTTATAACTACCTAGATAACATGCATCAGTTATAAAATATAACGGTCCTTTTTTTCCACAAAAGACTATAGTATCTATTTTCATTTGATTATTTTCCACTTTCTAGTTTTTTAATAAAACATATTTTTTTTTAATTTACAGGGCCAAGCAGCTAATAAAAACAGCACTGCTTGAAAATGATTTCTTACGGAACATAGAACCTGGTCAGATGAGAGAGATAATTGATTGTATGTACCCGAGGGTCTGTGTCAAAGGCAGTTTTTTAATCAAAGAAGGAGAAGCTGGTAATTTTTCTTCCAAATTATTATGTTTTATGATGTTCGACAGATTTAATTTCTAATTAATAAAAAAAATAAAAACTATTTTCAGGAAGCCACCTTTATGTATCTGCGTGCGGAGAGTTCGAAGTCATGAAAAATGGGGAAGTTCTTGGTAAAATGGGCCCTGGAAGAGCATTTGGAGAGTTGGCGATCCTTTATAACTGCACAAGAACAGCATCAATTAGAGGTAACTTAATTATAACTGACATATTTATTTTATTACTATTATTTTAGAAATTGGTTTCTGTGCAACAATTTTGTTGTGTTAATATTGCCTTCAATTATCTCAATATTCTTTAAGTTGTTGAATTGATTCAACGTGTATATTATTTATTTTTATTATTTTTTCAGTACTTGAAACTGGTGAAGTTTGGGTGTTGGACCGAAAGGTTTTCCAAAATATTATGCAAAGGTCTGGTTTGCAACGCAGAGAAGAAAGTATTGTATTCCTCCGTAGTGTTCCATTGTTGCAGAGGCTAAACGAAGATGTACTAAGCAAGATTGCGGATTCATTACAACTGGTACGAATTTGTTCATATTTTAACTGCCCCTTCCTTCTGGATTCGGAATACATCACTATATTTGTATTGTGGCTCACTTCACTTTGTTGATGCTGTAATTATTATAAATTAATTCTTTATGCTATATAATTCCCTACTTTTTTAATTTTTTTGTTTGTAAATTTACACAAGAAATCACCAAATGTGGTGTTACCCGACAGCCACACTTCACTTAGTTGTTCTCAAAAGTCTTTAAATTATATTATTCCCTATTTTTTTTTTTTTTTTTTTTTGTCTTTTTCTTTGTAAATTTACCTGAGAATTCACCAAATATGGTGTAGCCATATTAAGTTAGCACATCCAAAGCCTAAATACCATGGCGACTCTTCGGAGGTTTTCTGAAGTTGTACCTTTTTCTTTTTGCCATAGACAAATAATATTAAGATAAATGAAAAGAACTTATTAAATAATGTAACAGTATTTAATGAGTTATAAAAATTATTTAATTTTTTATTTAGGAATTTTATCCTGGAGGCCATTATATCGTACGTCAAGGAACACCAGGAGACACATTTTACATCTTGAGTGGAGGCAATGTTAAAGTGACAAAGAAAACTACAGGTATTGTTTTAAAAAAAAAAATTTAAAGAAGTTACTTGTGTGTTATAAATAAATATGTTTAAGTGTAATTAATAGTTAATAATTGTTTTAATTTATATAGCTACTTTAAAATGAAGTTGATCGGGGAAAATATGCGTTTTGGGATTCCAAGAGACTTGCTGAAATAGAAAAATAATAAACATTGTGATATTATCACAAAACTTTATTGATTCAATTTTCATAAACTTATCAAAATAAAAACTATAAAATACTTATCAAACCAAATTCTTAAAGTTAGATTTATCGCTTGATAAATTCATTTTAGATTCAAGGTTAAAATTAGTTCATTGTTTTTTTATAAATATCCCCAATTGCTTTTATTAATTATCAATCTAATAATTATCTATTAGTATGTTATTTGTGTAGCAATCTATTTTATACAGAAACCATTTTATAACTACTTTTGAATACAGCCTTTATTATTTATTCGCCCCAATCAGTCAGGGAGGAAATTTAAATGAGTAATAATTATCAATCATAGTAATTGTTTCCGATTACAGATGGATTAATTTTAAAGATATATCTAAATAGATGAATGAAATCAATTACAAAGGATATGGATGCATAAAAAAAACTGATAGTGTAAGAAAGGGGTGGATAATAAAAATACATTATTTTGGCATCCAAATATTATAAAATTAACTGTTGAAATTATGAGATAAAATCATTATGATTACTATGCGTGTTTAGTATCATTATTATTATATATTGTTTGTTCATTTTATGTTGCTATGGCTAATCGGATGATGCTACATTGGGAGCTCTAAATTTTGCCTATCCAGGTTTAATTAGGATTGGGATTTTTAACGAGTACCTGACATCGTACAGCCTCGAGACCCCCGTTTAATGTCCCTTCCGAAAGACGGCATGACCAAGGATTTTTTTATTCCCTTTAAAAAATCCTCGCGCCACCTGCCGGGCTATGAAACCGCGATCTTGGGCTTAATTATGACTCATTTATGTTTCAAATTTCCACTCCAGAAAAAATGTCTGTAGTGGGTTTAAAACAAATATGTAGTTATTAGTTTTATTAATGTATTTTATATGCCTGCTTAGTTTATGATCCATTTCCAAAGTGGCCAGCAAGATCATTTAAAAATAATTCCTGTAATCAGTGATCTCTTCCTCGATTATTAGCTCTTTCAATTTTCTCTCTGTTTTATTTCTGTATTACAATTCATCTTTAGAAACAAATAAAATATTATTATTTTATTAAGATATTAATCGAAAAATCTCAACCAAAATGCCTTGTAAATCTCTAAACTAAAAACAGAAAAAAAATTCTGTCAATATTTCGCCTATTCTAGTATCTTTAGAACAAAAATAGAATAATAGTGAACTGTCCTGAAGATGCCTGAATAGCCGAAATATTGACAGGCTTTTTGTTTGGAATTTTTCCGCTAACTCTTAACAAGTATTTTATGTCTCTTTTGAACTTTAGCTCTTCTACATTATTATTATTATTTTAGTCATTTTAAATGATATATTTTTTTTGTATTACTAATTTTGAATAAAGTTACAGATGGAACAGAAGAAGAAGTGAGAAAACTATCTCGAGGAGATTACTTTGGAGAACAAGCTCTGCTTAAAGAAGATTCCAGAACGGCCAATGTCATCGCTCTCTCGCCTGGAGTCGAGTGCTTAACACTTGACAGGGAGTAAGCAGTTCTTAACTATTATTTGATCGTATCATATAAAATTCATGATTTTTAGCCATAAATATGTGTGAATAAAGTAACCAATTTTTTTAAATTTAATTAAATATTTTAATTTTAATTTGTAAACTTGGATCATTCCTCTTACATGGTTAATATAATTCTCCATTTTTATATTGCCCAAAAGAAGCCTATAGAAGTCAAGAAGTATAAATTGATCAATCAATAAATCTAAATTACCCCATTCCTGAAAGTATCTGATATTTTATGTGATTCAGTACGATAAGTATTTTAAATGTGAACTATTTCTTTGTTACCCTATGTTTCAAAATTTTAGCTACAATTTATTTTTGTATCCGTAAAGTTCCTATTCATTGCATTGAGAGGCCTAAGTAATGCAAATACAGTGGAGCTTCGATTATCCGAACTAATGTTGTGAGGAGTGGTTCGAACTAATGTTGTGAGGAGTGGTTCGGGTAATCTAAATTCACTAACAAATAAAAACCAAATGAATAGGAAGGGATTCAGAGAAAGAAATGAAATTACCTAATTAGGTTTACAGTTCTTAGTAAACAAATACATACTGAAGTCTAAGTTCATTTTTTTGCTGTTTCCGAGAAATTGTTACCCCCCCCCCTTATTGACTTCCATGGAAAAATCATTTAATTTAAAATAACAATAATTTTAACAATACAAATAAGTAACTGGACGATCTTAAATCCAGATTAAAAAAACAGTTCCGTTAATCGAAAGTTCGAATAATCGATGCTCCACTGTAGTTAAGTCATTGAAGCTGAATCTTTAGTGGATTCAAGTAACGGCTATATTGTTCAATTTATTCTTCACGATACATTGCTTAAAGTTATATCAATTTTTTATATTATTCATCACAATCTAAGATCTCTCTTACCTCCTGATATGTGAAATTGCTCTTTTAAAAAAAGTTTACTGTTTCCAGTAATGTAAAACCTATTTGTGAGTTATATAAAGCATTAATATAATAATTTTAAGTAATGCATGAGCACTTAAAAATAAAAATGTCTATAAATAAAAAAATAAAACCTTTTTTATGAATGATAATTATAAATATCAATTCCTTTAAAAACAATGAAGGAGAATGAGCCAATATAAGAGGCAGTGTTTTGTTTAACCGCAGTATCTTGTGTATGTAATGTAGAATGTTATGTAAAATAAATTGACTTAATATCTGAGAAATATTATATAAAAAATATTATTATCTTTATTATTATTATCTCTAAATATAGACAAATTTTGCTTACAGGTCATTCTTGCTTTTAATTGGAGATCTTAGTGAGCTCCAAGATAAGGACTATGGAGACAAAAATAAAGTTTCAAGGCCTCCGAGCAGGGATAGTTTTACCGATAGTGAAACCGGTAGGTCTATTTAATTTGAGTGCATTCTGCATCTTGGCAGCTTGGTGGGAGGGGTAGTCATAGCACCATCAACTGACTTCGTGTTATGTTATTTCAACGTCACGTTCTTAGACGTTTTGCAATCTATAAAAACGGAAGGGTTAGGAGAAAATTGGCTTGAAAACATACTTCTATATAACAAAGTGGCAGTTTAAACACTTTCTTAAACTGCCACGGCCAATATTTTTAGTCCATTCATCTCGTATTTCTTCTGGTTTTGACCGTGTCGAAGTTTTTTTGCAAAGAACTTGACGATGGCTTATTATTTAACATTTAACGACAGCTTTAATGGAATAAAGTGACAGCTCATTTGAAAATGGTTAACATTGGCAGTAATGAGTAATTCAAGATGAGAAGTAATTTCTGCTGGTATAATTTCCGGTTGTATGAGAAAGCTAATATACCCTTCGTTATATGTAAAGAAACTGAAAATTATACAAAATAAGTATATATAGGATAGGTTAAATATTCTAGGTTATTGTTTTTTTACTTATTTTTTGAGAAGTGATTTAACATGACATCACTTGACAGGACTTTTAACTACCCTACCACCTAGGAAAATACGTATCTTAATGTTGCTTGTAGATTAATTTAAATAAAAAACAATGAAATTATGTGATTAGTATAATTTCTCATATACTTCGATAACTTTTATCCTAATAATTGATTTTAGATTATGAAGAACTAGACCTGGAAGACCTGGATATAGTCGCTACACTAGGAGTTGGTGGTTTCGGGCGAGTGGAACTAGTCAAATCAAAACAAGGAGCAGTTTACGCTTTGAAGTGCATGAAGAAGTGCCACATCATCCAAACCCATCAAATCACTCATGTGTTCAGCGAAAGAGACATATTATTTTCTGTTCGGTCTCCTTTTGTCTGCAGGTAAAATTTAAATTTTTAAAATCTTTGTCAATAGAATTCTAACCTTTAAACTAAAGTTGATTAAGATAAACAGTATAACTGATGCAGAGGCCGCTAGGTGTCGCCAGTCTCGAGCATGTTACTGACGCGAACCCATAAGTTTATCCCCCACCTAAAGTCACTAAAGAAGTTTTCACTTCAAAAATAAAATAGTAACTTCTAGCAATTCTTTCTAATAGTGTACAGTGTTAAGAATGATTGTTAAAATACCTTTTTAAATTACTTATAAAATTTAAATAGGTACATTATACTTTTACTGTTGGACAGCGAAAACTAAACTAAATTTTATCACTGTTCAGTGATCATTATGATTTTTATATTTTTGATTGTTTATATTGATTGCGTCAAGGATATTAAATTGATTCCTATTATTAATAAGGCGTTGAAATAAAATTAGAAACATAAAGCTGTTAGTCTTAAAATTTAAAGGATTTTTTTTTTTTTACAGGTTATTCCAAACATTCAAGGATAACAAATACGTCTATCTCCTCATGGAACCTTGTTTAGGAGGTGAAGTTTGGAGTTTACTAAGAGACAGGGCATTTTTCGATGACTCAACGGCATGCTTCATCACTGCGTGCGTTGTCGAAGCATTGGACTATCTCCACAGGAGGAACATTGTCTACAGAGATCTAAAACCTGAAAATTTGATGCTAGACAACCTAGGATTCGTCAAAATGGTAAGTACAGTTGTTTTATTTTACTTACACGCTTTTATTAGCTTCGCCTGTATGTGTGTAACAGAATCTTTGAATTTAATTTTCGGCCTCTTCAAAAGATCATTTAAAAGGAAACTTTGCTTACTTCTCAAGGATTGTTGACAACACAATAATTAAATAAGTTTGTCTCATTATCCTGACCAGGATCTTCAGTATTAGTGATTTTTCATATCCGAAAACATGGTAGTGTCCTGTTTTAAGTGCTTAGGCGTGTCTTAAGGCATACATGGCTTAATCTTTGAGAAAAATATATGACTGCTGGCTGAACCAACTGGGGAATTACACACATTTTGCAACTAAAAAAAATAATAGTTTAAAAAAACTAAAACCATGCGTTTGTAGCCTACCCACCTAAAAAATAGAAAATAAATAATAGTTTAATAACTAAAAGAAACATCCTTTAATGGGAAACAAAACTAAAAAGTAGAAAATAATTTTCAATAACTTTAAAATAAGAATAGGATGATGAACAAAAAATTCATTTTATCGTAAACAAGCATGGCGTACTTGGTGTCAATTGTTGTAATATTTCATTCACTTGTATCGGTAAAAGTATTCATTATGAAAGCTCACAATTTTGTATTTTTGGAAAATATTAAAAATTAAATGAATAAACAGTCAAAACTTGTAATTTAACTAGAAGCGACAACCTGTGGAACAGATACCATACATTTTATTGTTCATCACTATTCTTATTTGAAACTTATTTAAAATTATTTTCCATTTTTGAGGTTTTGTTTCCTATTTAAAGCGTGTTTTTTAGTTTTATAAACTATTATTTATTTTATGATAACATAGACTGTACCTTATGTTATGTACTAACCATAAAATAATCTTCACCACATATATATATAATTTTTTTTTTATAGGTCGATTTTGGTTTTGCGAAAAAATTACCATCATGCAGCGCCAAGACGTGGACATTTTGTGGAACACCTGAGTACGTCGCCCCGGAAGTCATTCTCAACAGAGGCCATGACAAAGCTGTAGATTACTGGGCCCTTGGGATTCTTATGTTTGAGCTATTAACTGGCATGTATGTATACAATTTATTTATTTCCGGTTTATGATATTTGTATTAAGTATTAAATTTACAATTGGATACAGCTCTATTAGCAGGCTCCTCTCACTGTTTAAGTGATAGAGAGAAAGTGATTTGGTTTAGTTAAGCATTAAATCTGAAGTAGTTCTCAGTCCAATTAATTATAAAAACATTTCATAATTCGTTGTCTTAATGAAGCTTTCATAGATTGCAATCATTGGATTTCCCTCAGATGGTTTTTTCTTTGATCATATTATAGTTAAAATTAAAAGTTAAAAAAATCTTGGTAATTAGCTAGAAAATACATTTAACTTTAATTATTAAAAAGATTCTAATACAATTATGAAGTAAGTTAAAATTCATAAGTCTTCATTGAATCAATTTACTGTTTTAATAAAAGTAATGCAACCATCCCCCCAAAAAAATCACTTTTTCTTTGTTTATTATTCTCAATAACGGAGTTTCTAATATCTGAAAAAAAATGATAACCCTCCTTCAAAATTCGATAAAGTTGTCTATGCCATCTCCTACTATAGATAATGCAATGTTTTTTATATTGTCATTTTAAAAATACTCTAGACAAGGCACATAGGAATTCATTTTCTTAAATAAAATAGTTGATTAATTATATATACTGTATTCTGGAATCATTTTTTAATAGTAATTAAAACTTTCAGTTATTAAAACTCTATATTCAGATTATAATTTCAAATGTACTGAATGATCATTTCGATCTTTCATTTATATGTTTGTATCATTAATGATCATATCGAAATTGTTTATATAATAATTTCACTGTTGAAATCAACTTTCTTCAATGATGGTATAATAATTATAGGGTCATTCCACGTCAACTCATCCAGGCCGTTTCACCCACTGACTCAGATTTTTATGAAACTTGGTCCAGGTGTTCTATGTATAGATATGTAAAACACCACCAAATTTTAATTTTTTATCTCACATATTTTTTGAGTAATGGCACTTTAAAGTTTTGGCGTTTTTAAATTTCCGAGCCTCGGATAAGGCCAGATAAAACGTGTATTGGAGTAGAAAATAATTTCTCATTCACTTATTTAACCTCCTATCTTGTTGAAATTTTTAAGGCATGTTCTTATAACTATGAGGAATTGTAAAAAAAAATGTAACAGACCCCAAGTAAAACACAAAATATTTAAAAAAAATTATATGTTGGACATTATAAAATTTTAAAATTACAAACAAGGTTTAGCGTAAAATGTAATATATCGACAAGGGAATGAGATAATCAAGAACTTTTTTTCCCCTAAATTATCTACATGAAATGGGCTTTAATTTAATAATATAAAAGTTTTGTGTATTTGCCTCCTTCTATTTACTAAGACCACTGCAAGTTACAACACATTAATTATGAGCAATATGAGGTTGTGCCAGTCTCAATGGCTGAATATTGTTAATAATTAGACCTTTTAATATTAAATAAAATATTTTTACCTATGAAACTGTGCATGAAAAGCATACATTAATAATGTCTAAAATTTAACAGAAAAATTTTTTTTTAAAAACAATTATATCTTTTAATTTAGTTTAATATTAAATGATCCCATATAAGCATAGTTGAACTTGTCAAAAGTCAACAATCATGTTGTAATGGATTAGGAATCAGAAATAGACAGGCAGAAACTCTGCCTCCTATTCTGAACAAGTTGTAACATGAGATTTTCATGTCTTGACAGGCAACTGCTTTGCCATGCAGTTTGTATCTATCAGAGACAGAATATGAGCCAGTCAGTTACAAGTGTCTCTTGAGTTAACAGTGTTATTAGTGTGGAACTTTTTTAAGATATTCTTTATATATTGTGTTGGTGTGTGTGTCTGTGTGAGTTGATTCATGTTTTTTATCAACGTGTAAATTTCTCTTTGAAACAAAGTTTTTCTAAACCAAGAATACTAATTGCATAATTTAGCTTTTAACTTAATTTTGCAATTTTTGTTGTTTTAATTAGGCACTTGTAAAGAAGAAAAATTTATCTTCCTTTGAAATACAATTTTATCAGAAATGGACAATAAGTGTTGTGTAGGGCTTTTAAAACAGACAGAATGTCACAAATTAACTTATGTTACAAAAAAAGGGCTGGAAAATGTAAGTGATTTGTCTGAAGAGGAGCTCAACTTGATTAAGATAAGAAGTGAATTAGATGATAAAGAAATAATTAACATGTGTGTTGATGACAAAAGAATAGTCTCATCACATTGTATAATTTCCGATGACTTAAATCATGATGTTTGTATGGTTTATAAGATTCAAGAAACCCTGTTAGAATTTGTTAAGGAACATTGTCCTAATGTCACGGATGTTCACTATTTCAGTGACGTATGCGCAGGACAGTACAAAAATAAATATAATTTTATGAATCTTTCACTTCATGAAAAAGACTTTAAAATCAAAGCCCAGTGGTCATTCTTCGCTACAAGCCATGGGAAAACGGAATGTGACGGTATTGGAGGAACTGTTAAAAGGTTGGCGAGAAAAGCAAGTCTCCAAAGGCCTCTTCAAGATCAAATACTGACTGCAACTACCTTTTATCAGTTCTGCATATCCACCATTTCAAAAATAAATTTCCACTTCATCTCTAAAGATTCAACAGATCTCATTCGCCGCCAGCTTGAAAAACGCTTTGAAAACTTGAATACACTTCCAGGTACAAGAAGTTTTCACAACTATAGACGACTGGACTCTTCTGGAACATTAGAAGCAAGGAGAATCAGTACTGATGAAGAGCCTAGTCTAACATGCAATTTAAGAAGAGGGTTGACTTTAAATGTAAATGAAAAAGATTTATACCCCTCTCGCTACATCGCTTGCAAATACGACAATCTCTGGTACTTTGGAATAATAACGAATGTTTCCAAAGAAGATGGGGACGTAACAGTGAAGTTTCTTCACCCAGCAGGACCATCCTCCTCATTTTACTGGCCAAAACGAGATGATATCTGTGATGTGCCGATTCCTCACATCCTTGCAGTAGTAGAGCCACCTCATACCTCAACGGGAAGGACATATCAATTTTCAAAGGAGTGCCTAGTATTAATTGAAAAGCTGATGATTTATTAACAATGCCTTCACAGAGAACTATGTTTCCCACATATTTAAGTGTAGTTTATTCTCATAATATGCGTAAGTATTATATTGTAACTTATAATGTTCATAATAAATAGAAGGAGGCAAATACACAAAACTTTTATATTATTAAATTAAAGCCCATTTCATGTAGATAATTTAGGGGAAAAAAAGTTCTTGATTATCTCATTCCCTTGTCGAGATATTACATTTTACGCTAAACCTTGTTTGTAATTTTAAAATTTTATAATGTCCAACATATAATTTTTTTTAAATATTTTGTGTTTTACTTGGGATTCTGTTACATTTTTTTTACAATTCCTCATAGTTATAAGAACATGCATTAAAAATTTCAACAAGATAGGAGGTTAAATCAGTGAATGAGAAATTATTTTCTACTCCAATACAAGTTTTATCTGGCCTTATCCAAGGCTCGGAAATTTAAAAACGCCAAAACTTTAAAGTGCCATTACTCAAAAACTATGTGTGATAAAAAATTAAAATTTAGTGGTGTTTTTCATGTTTATAAATAGAACATATTTACCAATTTTCATAAAAATCTGAGGTTTTTGGTGAAAAAATTATTTTTTTTGGGTTGAATTGATGTGGAATGACCCTATAGTTATTATGATTCAGTAAGATTACTCGAAAACGTTTGATAATTGCTTAACTTAATTTGTATATTTTATAATATAGACCACCATTTTCCGCTAATGATCCAATGAAGATTTACAACCTTATTCTGAAAGGCATTGACAGTGTGGACTTCCCGAGAAATATAACAAAAACAGCACAAAACCTAATTAAAAAACTTTGCAAGGAGCTGCCAGGAGAAAGATTAGGCTGCCATCATGGAGGAATATTGGATATTAAAAAGCACAAGTAAGTCATAATAGTTTAAATATTCAGATGATATTTCAATTTTCTTTAACCCTTTATTGGTCAATATGCACTGTCATGCGCATAATCTTTATTTATTATTTTCTCCACTATTTTAGCGTAAGTGTACAGCTTAATCATAACATCTCTTTGTTCACCTATAAACACAATAAACAAACAGAAGTTATGATTAAGCTGTACACCTAGATACGATATTTACTATTATTATTCCATATAATGATATTTATTACTCTTTTTTAAGTTTTTTTACCAATTATTTCATGTACATTTAATGTTATATATTCATATGTTTCAAATATTGTTATCACCTCTATAGGAGGTTACTGTTGTTTTTCCTATTGTTGTTGTGTTGTTGCCAAGCGTGATTTATTGTTGTAATGTTCACTCCATGTCTTATTATATACATTTAAATAAGTTCCCAAGTGTTGTTTGTGTTAAATACCTAAGTATTAAATTGATCCAGCATCCGTAGGAGGAAGTGCACATTGACCAATAAAGGGTTAAGAATAAGTTACTTGGTTTTAACTAATTTCTTTTAAAGGCTTTTTCACCTGGTGTTAAGAAAATGAAAATATATTATTTGTGAATAATGGAATTTATTATAAAATTAATATTATTTTTGAAAAATTAAATATTTTTTAAACAATATTTCTTTCATATTCTAACTGATATTTATAACAGACGAATATAAATTATATTTTCAAGACGATGGATTGTTTAATTTAAATAACTAATCAAATATTTTCCAATTTTTGTTTGCTTACAGATGGTTTCAAGGATTTGACTGGAATGGTCTTGGTTCTAGAGCTATAACTCCGCCAATCATACCAAAGGTGATTATTAATAATTATGGTAAAATTAATATGATGTTTCTCAGTTTTTAATGAATTAAGAAAGGCATATTATTTTATTCAAAATTTTCAAGATTCTTCCTGCTTTTCTTAGTTCAACAAATAATTTAAAATTGGGATACTAGTTTCTTCTGCAATGATGATTTATTTTATTAATATCATAAAATTAAATTAAATATGTTCTGTTGTAAAAAAAAATTATAAGCTTTTTTTTTAAATTTTCTGTATTTTTTTGTTATTTTCAACATTATTGGACTCAGAAAATGAGAAACGATCTAGAAGCTTTGGTCAAGGAACAGTCTGTTCCTTTGTTTGTCGCTTCGAGTTGAGTCACAAGTTTTAACTTTTCATTCAATACCCTTTTAATATTTTTCTAAAATACAAATTATGGTGATCTTTAGTATGGAAAAAATAATGTAATTATGGGTAATGAGTAGAATTCAGTAACATTTTCATCAATAAATAAAAGTTTCAACTAACATTTTGAAGTATAGATGATATATGTTGAATGTTCTTTTCTAGATGAAATGATTACCGAAGTATACACATTTCCCATAATTACATTCTCTTTTCCATACTAAAGCTTATTATACTGAAAAGTTAAAACTTTTTGTGACTCAACCCGAACAGATACCTAAAAAGGTATTTAAAAAATTTAGATACTAATTGCTTCGGAAGTGATCATTTATTTTGTTAAAGGTTATAAAATAAAATATATCCTGTTGTAAAAAAAATGATAAGGTTATTTTTTAAATTTACTGTATACTTTTTTGTTATTTTATATATTTATTCTTTTATATAATTAAATATACTCAAAAAAATATAAAACAATTTAGAAGTTTTCTTTGAGAAACATAATATTCTTGGTATTGTGACAATTAATGCCTAATGTAACAAACTTTGAAAATATTGGTTTGATTGTTTTGTATTGATTTGATAAATCATGACATTTGAGGATGTTCTTCGAAACATTTACGTTACTCTATTTTTTGTGTTATACAGTTATATTATAGTATGTATTAGAGACTGTACTGTTTCTTGGACAATGGTTATAAAGGGAGGTCATTAGTCCTAGTTCACATTTAAACGCCAGATTTCTCCCCCTGTTTTGGGTACCCACTTTATAGAAGCTGGGTGAGCCCCAGGAGGGTTCTAGATCTCAAAGGGTCTATCTCCGACTGTTAATAGATGAAATGAATCTGGTACAGCTGGACTTGAACCCGGGGACCCTCGGCACGGCAACTCAGTGCTCTCCCACTGAACTACTCTGCTCCCATGTTATATAAAATTGTGAATCTATCAATAACTGAGGCTTTTGGTATTAGAACAAGTGGAACTGGCAAAACCAATACTTATATAGCTTTTAATTTCCTTTTAGTTGTATTAATAACCTTCATTTAACATAACCAAGCCTCAATAGTTTTTAATTTAAAATTATTTCTGCATTTAGCATGAATATAAAGTAATAAACTTTATATCATGATTACTTACATCATTTATCTCATATTGTGGCTCTAGTACTATCCCTCAAAGATTGAGCAATAAAATTCTCTTGAATAATACTCTGTATGCATAAACTATCATAATAAATAACATTGTCTTTGAAGAAGTCACTTTTACTCCCATGATTTTCACCCTTTCGCACAATTTATTCCGTACAATCAACCTTAGAACATTCTCGACCCTTGATTAATTCTTGTTGTATTATATTTATAATAATTGTTAATTTTTTTTTTTACAGCTGAATGGAACAACAGATACTTCATATTTCGACAAGTTCCCTAAAGAAACAGATTTTCCTCCAGACGAATTATCAAATTGGGATCAAGACTTCTGATATCCTGGCCAGCTTTATTTTCGCTAAAGATCTATGACTTTGGGGCTTCCACTAATGTCATATTATTTATATAATGTGATATGTATATATACTTTACATGTATTATATTTTTTGTACGTATGTATTATATAAAAAATAATTAAAACCAAACCTTCCAAGCTAGCAGCATTTATTATTTAATACCTTATCCAATTGAATGAAAAAAAGAATTATAATTATAAATATTATTTGCTACAAATTATATTCACTGGTTGTCGGTGGCCACTGACAGTTGTGAAAAAAAATAATAAAGAGAAAAAAAAAGAAAATTGCTATAGAAAAGGAAATTTATTGTGGGACAACACGCCTATTCTTATACTTTTACTACATGGCATACAATTTAAAAAAAAAAAAAAAAATATTGTCAAACATATTTAATTATTAAAAAAAGTATATTTAATGATTATCCTTAGGTTCAGTGTATTTAAATTAATACAAAACATTCAGGAAAGGGATCACTACTTAATAATTTGTGATATCCATAAGAAGCATTTCTGGTGCTGGATTTCTTTATGTCACACACTTTTGATGGCCTTTTAACAAAAAAGAAATATAGTAATATAATTTATAAATTATGTGGTTCGAAACTGCTAGAAGAGGTAAAAAAAGAATATATTTCATTGAGAAAATACTCATTGACAGGAAGTGTTTTATTTTAAAAGAAAAGTGGATATTCTGGCCAAATAGTTGTTTTCTTATCAATAAACACTAATTTTTCAATTAATAACTTAAAAATGAGTTTTCTAATTCATAATTAAATTTTCATTAAATTACTGTTAGGATTGATAAAAAAAAAGGCACTCCTTTCAGATTTCTTCTTAGTTGTTGAAAATGTATATTTGCATTTAGTTATGAAAAAATGAGTACTGAAATCATATTTACAATAATAGTTTTAATATCCATTACGAGATGGAAGCACTCTCAAGAGCTAGTTTATTTAGTTCCAAGGATTCGAGAAGAGATAGTACAGTCGATTTAACTCCTTTCCGAGCTGAAAAACAGCATAAGTATCAGGAGAAAAGGAGTTATTTCCAGTGATTTTAACTTGTAAGTCTAATTTTTAATAAATTCATAAAAAAACTTAAGATTTCTTCTTAATTGTTTATATCAAGTTGAAAATGTCTATTTGCATTAAATTATGTATAAATGTGCAGATAAATCATATTTCTAATAATAGTTTCAATATCCGTCAAGAGATGGCAGCACGGTCGATTTCACTCTTTTCCGAGCTGAAAAACAGCATTTAGTATCAGGAGAATAGGAGTTCACAGGAGCTCACTTATTCGGTACTGGGTTGACTAGTGTTGCCATCTCTTGGTACTTTCGTGAACTACGAATATTGCCTCACCTGGGAGGTGCTGCTATCTGACGACGATACTGAAACTACTACCTCAAATCGTTTAAACCGTGAAAATATTTTATTTCATTATATTTTCCCATCATTTTATCAAATATGTCGTTTTTTAAAAAACAATTCGAATTTTGGAAGTAACTGTATTTTTTTTAACTGAGATCATAATCATTGGCAGGAAGTGTTTCATTTAAATGGAAAAGTGGATATTCCGACCTAACAGTTGTTTTCTTATCAATAAACACCGATTTTTAACATTTACTACTTAATATTTAGTTTTCTGGTAAAAATAAAATTATCATTTAATTGCTGTTTTGATTAACAAAAAGCAAGGAAATAACAGTGATTTTAACTTGTAAGTCTAATTTTTAATAAATTCATAAAAAAACTTAAGATTTCTTCTTAATTGTTTATATCAAGTTGAAAATGTCTATTTGCATTAAATTATGTATAAATGTGCAGATAAATCATATTTCTAATAATAGTTTCAATATCCGTCAAGAGATGGCAGCACGGTCGATTTCACTCTTTTCCGAGCTGAAAAACAGCATTTAGTATCAGGAGAATAGGAGTTCACAGGAGCTCACTTATTCGGTACTGGGCTGACTAGTGTTGCCATCTCTTGGTACTTTCGTGAACTACGAATATTGCCTCACCTGGGAGGTGCTGCTATCTGACGACGATACTGAAACTACTACCTCAAATCGTTTAAACCGTGAAAATATTTTATTTCATTATATTTTCCCATCATTTTATCAAATATGTCGTTTTTTAAAAAACAATTCGAATTTTGGAAGTAACTGTATTTTTTTTAACTGAGATCATAATCATTGGCAGGAAGTGTTTCATTTAAATGGAAAAGTGGATATTCCGACCTAACAGTTGTTTTCTTATCAATAAACACCGATTTTTAACATTTACTACTTAATATTTAGTTTTCTGGTAAATAATAAAATTTTCATTTAATTGCTGTTTTGATTAATAAAAAGCAAGGAAATAACAGTGATTTTAACTTGTAAGTCTAATTTTTAATAAATTCATAAAAATACTTAAGATTTCTTCTTAATTGTTTATATCAAGTTGAAAATGTCTATTTGCATTAAATTATGTATAAATGTGCAGATAAATCATATTTCTAATAATAGTTTCAATATCCGTCAAGAGATGGCAGCACGGTCGATTTCACTCTTTTCCGAGCTGAAAAACAGCATTTAGTATCAGGAGAATAGGAGTTCACAGGAGCTCACTTATTCGGTACTGGGCTGACTAGTGTTGCCATCTCTTGGTACTTTCGTGAACTACGAATATTGCCTCACCTGGGAGGTGCTGCTATCTGACGACGATACTGAAACTACTACCTCAAATCGTTTAAACCGTGAAAATATTTTATTTCATTATATTTTCCCATCATTTTATCAAATATGTCGTTTTTTAAAAAACAATTCGAATTTTGGAAGTAACTGTATTTTTTTTAACTGAGATCATAATCATTGGCAGGAAGTGTTTCATTTAAATGGAAAAGTGGATATTCCGACCTAACAGTTGTTTTCTTATCAATAAACACCGATTTTTAACATTTACTACTTAATATTTAGTTTTCTGGTAAATAATAAAATTTTCATTTAATTGCTGTTTTGATTAATAAAAAGCAAGGAAATAACAGTGATTTTAACTTGTAAGTCTAATTTTTAATAAATTCATAAAAATACTTAAGATTTCTTCTTAATTGTTTATATCAAGTTGAAAATGTCTATTTGCATTAAATTATGTATAAATGTGCAGATAAATCATATTTCTAATAATAGTTTCAATATCCGTCAAGAGATGGCAGCACGGTCGATTTCACTCTTTTCCGAGCTGAAAAACAGCATTTAGTATCAGGAGAATAGGAGTTCACAGGAGCTCACTTATTCGGTACTGGGTTGACTAGTGCTGCCATCTCTTGGTACTATCGTGAACTACGAATATTGCCTCGCCTGGGAGGTGCTGCTGTCTGATGACGATACTTAAACTACTACCTCAAATGGTTTAAACCGTGAAAATATTTTATTTCATTATATTTTCTTATCATTTTATCAAATATGTCGTTTTTTTTTTAACAATGTGAATTTCGGAAGAAACTGTATTGTTTCACTGAGAACGTACTCGTCGACAGGAAGTAATTCTTTTTTTAAGAAAAGTGGATATTTCGACCTAATAGTTGTTTATGTATCAATATAAACCGATTTTTACCATTTACTTAATAATTAGTTTTATAAATTAATGGTTATATTTTCATTAAATTTCTGTTTAGATGGATAAAAAGTAAGGAAATAACAGTGATTTTAACTTGTAAGTCTAATTTTTAATAAATTCATAAAAAAACTTAAGATTTCTTCTTAATTGTTTATATCAAGTTGAAAATGTCTATTTGCATTAAATTATGTATAAATGTGCAGATAAATCATATTTCTAATAATAGTTTCAATATCCGTCAAGAGATGGCAGCACGGTCGATTTCACTCTTTTCCGAGCTGAAAAACAGCATTTAGTATCAGGAGAATAGGAGTTCACAGGAGCTCACCTATTCGGTACTGGGTTGACTAGTGCTGCCATCTCTTGGTACTTTCGTGAACTACGAATATTGCCTCGCATGGGAGGTGCTGCTGTCTGATGACGATACTTAAACTACTACCTCAAATGGTTTAAACCGTGAAAATATTTTATTTCATTATATTTTCTTATCATTTTATCAAATATGTCGTTTTTTTTTTTAACAATGTGAATTTCGGAAGAAACTGTATTGTTTCACTGAGAACGTACTCGTCGACAGGAAGTAATTCTTTTTTTAAGAAAAGTGGATATTTCGACCTAATAGTTGTTTATGTATCAATATAAACCGATTTTTACCATTTACTTAATAATTAGTTTTATAAATTAATGGTTATATTTTCATTAAATTTCTGTTTAGATGGATAAAAAGTAAGGAAATAACAGTGATTTTAACTTGTAAGTCTAATTTTTAATAAATTCATAAAAATACTTAAGATTTCTTCTTAATTGTTTATATCAAGTTGAAAATGTCTATTTGCATTAAATTATGTATAAATGTGCAGATAAATCATATTTCTAATAATAGTTTCAATATCCGTCAAGAGATGGCAGCACGGTCGATTTCACTCTTTTCCGAGCTGAAAAACAGCATTTAGTATCAGGAGAATAGGAGTTCACAGGAGCTGACCTATTCGGTACTGGGTTGACTAGTGCTGCCATCTCTTGGTACTTTCGTGAACTACGAATATTGCCTCGCCTGGGAGGTGCTGCTGTCTGATGACGATACTTAAACTACTACCTCAAATGGTTTAAACCGTGAAAATATTTTATTTCATTATATTTTCTTATCATTTTATCAAATATGTCGTTTTTTTTTTAACAATGTGAATTTCGGAAGAAACTGTATTGTTTCACTGAGAACGTACTCGTTGACAGGAAGTAATTCTTTTTTTAAGAAAAGTGGATATTTCGACCTAATAGTTGTTTATGTATCAATATAAACCGATTTTTACCATTTACTTAATAATTAGTTTTATAAATTAATGGTTATATTTTCATTAAATTTCTGTTTAGATGGATAAAAAGTAAGGAAATAACAGTGATTTTAACTTGTAAGTCTAATTTTTAATAAATTCATAAAAATACTTAAGATTTCTTCTTAATTGTTTATATCAAGTTGAAAATGTCTATTTGCATTAAATTATGTATAAATGTGCAGATAAATCATATTTCTAATAATAGTTTCAATATCCGTCAAGAGATGGCAGCACGGTCGATTTCACTCTTTTCCGAGCTGAAAAACAGCATTTAGTATCAGGAGAATAGGAGTTCACAGGAGCTCACTTATTCGGTACTGGGTTGACTAGTGCTGCCATCTCTTGGTACTTTCGTGAACTACGAATATTGCCTCGCCTGGGAGGTGCTGCTATCTGACGACGATACTTAAACTACTACCTCAAATGGTTTAAACCGTGAAAATATTTTATTTCATTATATTTTCTCATCATTTTATCAAATATGTCGGTTTATTTTTTAACAATGTGAATTTCGGAAGAAACTGTTTTGTTTCACTGAGAACGTACTCGTTGACAGGAAGTATTTCTTTTTTAAGGAAAAGTGGATATTTCGACCTAATAGTTGTTTATGTATCAGTATGAACCGATTTTTACCATTTACTTAATAATTAGTTTTATAAATTAATGGTTATATTTTCATTAAATTTCTGTTTAGATGGATAAAAAGTAAGGAAATAACAGTGATTTTAACTTGTAAGTCTAATTTTTAATAAATTCATAAAAATACTTAAGATTTCTTCTTAATTGTTTATATCAAGTTGAAAATGTCTATTTGCATTAAATTATGTATAAATGTGCAGATAAATCATATTTCTAATAATAGTTTCAATACCCGTCAAGAGATGGCAGCACGGTCGATTTCACTCTTTTCCGAGCTGAAAAACAGCATTTAGTATCAGGAGAATAGGAGTTCACAGGAGCTCACTTATTCGGTACTGGGTTGACTAGTGCTGCCATCTCTTGGTACTTTCGTGAACTACGAATATTGCCTCGCCTGGGAGGTGCTGCTATCTGACGACGATACTTAAACTACTACCTCAAATGGTTTAAACCGTGAAAATATTTTATTTCATAATATTTTCTCATCATTTTATCAAATATGACGGGTTTTTTTTTAACAATGTGAACTTCGGAAGAAACTGTTTTGTTTCACTGAGAACGTACTCGTTGACAGGAAGTATTTCTTTTTTAAGGAAAAGTGGATATTTCGACCTAATAGTTGTTTATGTATCAATATAAACCGATTTTTACCATTTACTACTTAATACTTAGTTTTATGATTAATGGTTATATTTTCATTAAATTTCTGTTTAGATGGATAAAAAGTAAGGAAATAACAGTGATTTTAACTTGTAAGTCCAATTTTTAATAAATTCATAAAAATACTTAAGATTTCTTCTTAATTGTTTATATCAAGTTGAAAATGTCTATTTGCATTAAATTATGTATAAATGTGCAGATAAATCATATTTCTAATAATAGTTTCAATATCCGTCAAGAGATGGCAGCACGGTCGATTTCACTCTTTTCCGAGCTGAAAAACAGCATTTAGTATCAGGAGAATAGGAGTTCACAGGAGCTCACTTATTCGGTACTGGGTTGACTAGTGCTGCCATCTCTTGGTACTTTCGTGAACTACGAATATTGCCTCGCCTGGGAGGTGCTGCTGTCTGATGACGATACTTAAACTACTACCTCAAATGGTTTAAACCGTGAAAATATTTTATTTCATAATATTTTCTCATCATTTTATCAAATATGACGGGTTTTTTTTTAACAATGTGAACTTCGGAAGAAACTGTTTTGTTTCACTGAGAACGTACTCGTTGACAGGAAGTATTTCTTTTTTAAGGAAAAGTGGATATTTCGACCTAATAGTTGTTTATGTATCAATATAAACCGATTTTTACCATTTACTACTTAATACTTAGTTTTATGATTAATGGTTATATTTTCATTAAATTTCTGTTTAGATGGATAAAAAGTAAGGAAATAACAGTGATTTTAACTTGTAAGTCCAATTTTTAATAAATTCATAAAAATACTTAAGATTTCTTCTTAATTGTTTATATCAAGTTGAAAATGTCTATTTGCATTAAATTATGTATAAATGTGCAGATAAATCATATTTCTAATAATAGTTTCAATATCCGTCAAGAGATGGCAGCACGGTCGATTTCACTCTTTTCCGAGCTGAAAAACAGCATTTAGTATCAGGAGAATAGGAGTTCACAGGAGCTCACTTATTCGGTACTGGGTTGACTAGTGCTGCCATCTCTTGGTACTTTCGTGAACTACGAATATTGCCTCGCCTGGGAGGTGCTGCTGTCTGATGACGATACTTAAACTACTACCTCAAATGGTTTAAACCGTGAAAATATTTTATTTCATTATATTTTCTTATCATTTTATCAAATATGTCGTTTTTTTTTTAACAATGTGAATTTCGGAAGAAACTGTATTGTTTCACTGAGAACGTACTCGTCGACAGGAAGTAATTCTTTTTTTAAGAAAAGTGGATATTTCGACCTAATAGTTGTTTATGTATCAATATAAACCGATTTTTACCATTTACTTAATAATTAGTTTTATAAATTAATGGTTATATTTTCATTAAATTTCTGTTTAGATGGATAAAAAGTAAGGAAATAACAGTGATTTTAACTTGTAAGTCTAATTTTTAATAAATTCATAAAAATACTTAAGATTTCTTCTTAATTGTTTATATCAAGTTGAAAATGTCTATTTGCATTAAATTATGTATAAATGTGCAGATAAATCATATTTCTAATAATAGTTTCAATATCCGTCAAGAGATGGCAGCACGGTCGATTTCACTCTTTTCCGAGCTGAAAAACAGCATTTAGTATCAGGAGAATAGGAGTTCACAGGAGCTCACCTATTCGGTACTGGGTTGACTAGTGCTGCCATCTCTTGGTACTTTCGTGAACTACGAATATTGCCTCGCATGGGAGGTGCTGCTGTCTGATGACGATACTTAAACTACTACCTCAAATGGTTTAAACCGTGAAAATATTTTATTTCATTATATTTTCTGATCATTTTATCAAATATGTCGTTTTTTTTTTAACAATGTGAATTTCGGAAGAAACTGTATTGTTTCACTGAGAACGTACTCGTTGACAGGAAGTAATTCTTTTTTTAAGAAAAGTGGATATTTCGACCTAATAGTTGTTTATGTATCAATATAAACCGATTTTTACCATTTACTTAATAATTAGTTTTATAAATTAATGGTTATATTTTCATTAAATTTCTGTTTAGATGGATAAAAAGTAAGGAAATAACAGTGATTTTAACTTGTAAGTCTAATTTTTAATAAATTCATAAAAATACTTAAGATTTCTTCTTAATTGTTTATATCAAGTTGAAAATGTCTATTTGCATTAAATTATGTATAAATGTGCAGATAAATCATATTTCTAATAATAGTTTCAATATCCGTCAAGAGATGGCAGCACGGTCGATTTCACTCTTTTCCGAGCTGAAAAACAGCATTTAGTATCAGGAGAATAGGAGTTCACAGGAGCTCACTTATTCGGTACTGGGTTGACTAGTGCTGCCATCTCTTGGTACTTTCGTGAACTACGAATATTGCCTCGCCTGGGAGGTGCTGCTATCTGACGACGATACTTAAACTACTACCTCAAACGGTTTAAACCGTGAAAATATTTTATTTCATCATATTTTCTCATCATTTTATCAAATATGTCGGTTTTTTTTTTAACAATGTGAACTTCGGAAGAAACTGTTTTGTTTCACTGAGAACGTACTCGTTGACAGGAAGTATTTCTTTTTTAAGGAAAAGTGGATATTTCGACCTAATAGTTGTTTATGTATCAATATAAACCGATTTTTACCATTTACTACTTAATACTTAGTTTTATGATTAATGGTTATATTTTCATTAAATTTCTGTTTAGATGGATAAAAAGTAAGGAAATAACAGTGATTTTAACTTGTAAGTCTAATTTTTAATAAATTCATAAAAATACTTAAGATTTCTTCTTAATTGTTTATATCAAGTTGAAAATGTCTATTTGCATTAAATTATGTATAAATGTGCAGATAAATCATATTTCTAATAATAGTTTCAATATCCGTCAAGAGATGGCAGCACGGTCGATTTCACTCTTTTCCGAGCTGAAAAACAGCATTTAGTATCAGGAGAATAGGAGTTCACAGGAGCTCACTTATTCGGTACTGGGTTGACTAGTGCTGCCATCTCTTGGTACTTTCATGAACTACGAATATTGCCTCGCCTGGGAGGTGCTGCTATCTGACGACGATACTTAAACTACTACCTCAAATGGTTTAAACCGTGAAAATATTTTATTTCATTATATTTTCTCATCATTTTATCAAATATGTCGGGTTTTTTTTAACAATGTGAATTTCGGAAGAAACTGTTTTGTTTCACTGAGAACGTACTCGTTGACAGGAAGTATTTCTTTTTTAAGGAAAAGTGGATATTTCGACCTAATAGTTGTTTATGTATCAATATAAACCGATTTTTACCATTTACTACTTAATACTTAGTTTTATGATTAATGGTTATATTTTCATTAAATTTCTGTTTAGATGGATAAAAAGTAAGGAAATAACAGTGATTTTAACTTGTAAGTCTAATTTTTAATAAATTCATAAAAATACTTAAGATTTCTTCTTAGTTGTTTATATCAAGTTGAAAATGTCTATTTGCATTAAATTATGTATAAATGTGCAGATAAATCATATTTCTAATAATAGTTTCAATATCCGTCAAGAGATGGCAGCACGGTCGATTTCACTCTTTTCCGAGCTGAAAAACAGCATTTAGTATCAGGAGAATAGGAGTTCACAGGAGCTCACTTATTCGGTACTGGGTTGACTAGTGCTGCCATCTCTTGGTACTTTCGTGAACTACGAATATTGCCTCGCCTGGGAGGTGCTGCTATCTGACGACGATACTTAAACTACTACCTCAAATGGTTTAAACCGTGAAAATATTTTATTTCATCATATTTTCTCATCATTTTATCAAATATGTCGGTTTTTTTTTTTAACAATGTGAATTTCGGAAGAAACTGTTTTGTTTCACTGAGAACGTACTCGTTGACAGGAAGTATTTCTTTTTTAAGGAAAAGTGGATATTTCGACCTAATAGTTGTTTATGTATCAATATAAACCGATTTTTACCATTTACTACTTAATACTTAGTTTTATGATTAATGGTTATATTTTCATTAAATTTCTGTTTAGATGGATAAAAAGTAAGGAAATAACAGTGATTTTAACTTGTAAGTCTAATTTTTAATAAATTCATAAAAATACTTAAGATTTCTTCTTAATTGTTTATATCAAGTTGAAAATGTCTATTTGCATTAAATTATGTATAAATGTGCAGATAAATCATATTTCTAATAATAGTTTCAATATCCGTCAAGAGATGGCAGCACGGTCGATTTCACTCTTTTCCGAGCTGAAAAACAGCATTTAGTATCAGGAGAATAGGAGTTCACAGGAGCTCACTTATTCGGTACTGGGTTGACTAGTGCTGCCATCTCTTGGTACTTTCGTGAACTACGAATATTGCCTCGCCTGGGAGGTGCTGCTATCTGACGACGATACTTAAACTACTACCTCAAATGGTTTAAACCGTGAAAATATTTTATTTCATTATATTTTCTCATCATTTTATCAAATATGTCGGTTTTTTTTTAACAATGTGAATTTCGGAAGAAACTGTTGTGTTTCACTGAGAACGTACTCGTTGACAGGAAGTATTTCTTTTTTAAGGATAAGTGGATATTTCGACCTAATAGTTGTTTATGTATCAGTATGAACCGATTTTTACCATTTACTTAATAATTAGTTTTATAAATTAATGGTTATATTTTCATTAAATTTCTGTTTAGATGGATAAAAAGTAAGGAAATAACAGTGATTTTAACTTGTAAGTCTAATTTTTAATAAATTCATAAAAATACTTAAGATTTCTTCTTAATTGTTTATATCAAGTTGAAAATGTCTATTTGCATTAAATTATGTATAAATGTGCAGATAAATCATATTTCTAATAATAGTTTCAATACCCGTCAAGAGATGGCAGCACGGTCGATTTCACTCTTTTCCGAGCTGAAAAACAGCATTTAGTATCAGGAGAATAGGAGTTCACAGGAGCTCACTTATTCGGTACTGGGTTGACTAGTGCTGCCATCTCTTGGTACTTTCGTGAACTACGAATATTGCCTCGCCAGGGAGGTGCTGCTATCTGACGACGATACTTAAACTACTACCTCAAATGGTTTAAACCGTGAAAATATTTTATTTCATAATATTTTCTCATCATTTTATCAAATATGACGGGTTTTTTTTTAACAATGTGAACTTCGGAAGAAACTGTTTTGTTTCACTGAGAACGTACTCGTTGACAGGAAGTATTTCTTTTTTAAGGAAAAGTGGATATTTCGACCTAATAGTTGTTTATGTATCAATATAAACCGATTTTTACCATTTACTACTTAATACTTAGTTTTATGATTAATGGTTATATTTTCATTAAATTTCTGTTTAGATGGATAAAAAGTAAGGAAATAACAGTGATTTTAACTTGTAAGTCTAATTTTTAATAAATTCATAAAAATACTTAAGATTTCTTCTTAATTGTTTATATCAAGTTGAAAATGTCTATTTGCATTAAATTATGTATAAATGTGCAGATAAATCATATTTCTAATAATAGTTTCAATATCCGTCAAGAGATGGCAGCACGGTCGATTTCACTCTTTTCCGAGCTGAAAAACAGCATTTAGTATCAGGAGAATAGGAGTTCACAGGAGCTCACTTATTCGGTACTGGGTTGATTAGTGCTGCCATCTCTTGGTACTTTCGTGAACTACGAATATTGCCTCGCCTGGGAGGTGCTGCTATCTGACGACGATACTTAAACTACTACCTCAAACGGTTTAAACCGTGAAAATATTTTATTTCATCATATTTTCTCATCATTTTATCAAATATGTCGGTTTTTTTTTTAACAATGTGAACTTCGGAAGAAACTGTTTTGTTTCACTGAGAACGTACTCGTTGACAGGAAGTATTTCTTTTTTAAGGAAAAGTGGATATTTCGACCTAATAGTTGTTTATGTATCAATATAAACCGATTTTTACCATTTACTACTTAATACTTAGTTTTATGATTAATGGTTATATTTTCATTAAATTTCTGTTTAGATGGATAAAAAGTAAGGAAATAACAGTGATTTTAACTTGTAAGTCTAATTTTTAATAAATTCATAAAAATACTTAAGATTTCTTCTTAATTGTTTATATCAAGTTGAAAATGTCTATTTGCATTAAATTATGTATAAATGTGCAGATAAATCATATTTCTAATAATAGTTTCAATATCCGTCAAGAGATGGCAGCACGGTCGATTTCACTCTTTTCCGAGCTGAAAAACAGCATTTAGTATCAGGAGAATAGGAGTTCACAGGAGCTCACTTATTCGGTACTGGGTTGACTAGTGCTGCCATCTCTTGGTACTTTCGTGAACTACGAATATTGCCTCGCCTGGGAGGTGCTGCTATCTGACGACGATACTTAAACTACTACCTCAAATGGTTTAAACCGTGAAAATATTTTATTTCATTATATTTTCTCATCATTTTATCAAATATGTCGGGTTTTTTTTAACAATGTGAATTTCGGAAGAAACTGTTTTGTTTCACTGAGAACGTACTCGTTGACAGGAAGTATTTCTTTTTTAAGGATAAGTGGATATTTCGACCTAATAGTTGTTTATGTATCAGTATGAACCGATTTTTACCATTTACTTAATAATTAGTTTTATAAATTAATGGTTATATTTTCATTAAATTTCTGTTTAGATGGATAAAAAGTAAGGAAATAACAGTGATTTTAACTTGTAAGTCTAATTTTTAATAAATTCATAAAAATACTTAAGATTTCTTCTTAATTGTTTATATCAAGTTGAAAATGTCTATTTGCATTAAATTATGTATAAATGTGCAGATAAATCATATTTCTAATAATAGTTTCAATATCCGTCAAGAGATGGCAGCACGGTCGATTTCACTCTTTTCCGAGCTGAAAAACAGCATTTAGTATCAGGAGAATAGGAGTTCACAGGAGCTCACTTATTCGGTACTGGGTTGACTAGTGCTGCCATCTCTTGGTACTTTCGTGAACTACGAATATTGCCTCGCCAGGGAGGTGCTGCTATCTGACGACGATACTTAAACTACTACCTCAAATGGTTTAAACCGTGAAAATATTTTATTTCATAATATTTTCTCATCATTTTATCAAATATGACGGGTTTTTTTTTAACAATGTGAACTTCGGAAGAAACTGTTTTGTTTCACTGAGAACGTACTCGTTGACAGGAAGTATTTCTTTTTTAAGGAAAAGTGGATATTTCGACCTAATAGTTGTTTATGTATCAATATAAACCGATTTTTACCATTTACTACTTAATACTTAGTTTTATGATTAATGGTTATATTTTCATTAAATTTCTGTTTAGATGGATAAAAAGTAAGGAAATAACAGTGATTTTAACTTGTAAGTCTAATTTTTAATAAATTCATAAAAATACTTAAGATTTCTTCTTAATTGTTTATATCAAGTTGAAAATGTCTATTTGCATTAAATTATGTATAAATGTGCAGATAAATCATATTTCTAATAATAGTTTCAATATCCGTCAAGAGATGGCAGCACGGTCGATTTCACTCTTTTCCGAGCTGAAAAACAGCATTTAGTATCAGGAGAATAGGAGTTCACAGGAGCTCACTTATTCGGTACTGGGTTGACTAGTGCTGCCATCTCTTGGTACTTTCGTGAACTACGAATATTGCCTCGCCTGGGAGGTGCTGCTATCTGACGACGATACTTAAACTACTACCTCAAACGGTTTAAACCGTGAAAATATTTTATTTCATCATATTTTCTCATCATTTTATCAAATATGTCGGTTTTTTTTTTAACAATGTGAACTTCGGAAGAAACTGTTTTGTTTCACTGAGAACGTACTCGTTGACAGGAAGTATTTCTTTTTTAAGGAAAAGTGGATATTTCGACCTAATAGTTGTTTATGTATCAATATAAACCGATTTTTACCATTTACTACTTAATACTTAGTTTTATGATTAATGGTTATATTTTCATTAAATTTCTGTTTAGATGGATAAAAAGTAAGGAAATAACAGTGATTTTAACTTGTAAGTCTAATTTTTAATAAATTCATAAAAATACTTAAGATTTCTTCTTAGTTGTTTATATCAAGTTGAAAATGTCTATTTGCATTAAATTATGTATAAATGTGCAGATAAATCATATTTCTAATAATAGTTTCAATATCCGTCAAGAGATGGCAGCACGGTCGATTTCACTCTTTTCCGAGCTGAAAAACAGCATTTAGTATCAGGAGAATAGGAGTTCACAGGAGCTCACTTATTCGGTACTGGGTTGACTAGTGCTGCCATCTCTTGGTACTTTCGTGAACTACGAATATTGCCTCGCCTGGGAGGTGCTGCTATCTGACGACGATACTTAAACTACTACCTCAAATGGTTTAAACCGTGAAAATATTTTATTTCATCATATTTTCTCATCATTTTATCAAATATGTCGGTTTTTTTTTTTAACAATGTGAATTTCGGAAGAAACTGTTTTGTTTCACTGAGAACGTACTCGTTGACAGGAAGTATTTCTTTTTTAAGGAAAAGTGGATATTTCGACCTAATAGTTGTTTATGTATCAATATAAACCGATTTTTACCATTTACTACTTAATACTTAGTTTTATGATTAATGGTTATATTTTCATTAAATTTCTGTTTAGATGGATAAAAAGTAAGGAAATAACAGTGATTTTAACTTGTAAGTCTAATTTTTAATAAATTCATAAAAATACTTAAGATTTCTTCTTAATTGTTTATATCAAGTTGAAAATGTCTATTTGCATTAAATTATGTATAAATGTGCAGATAAATCATATTTCTAATAATAGTTTCAATATCCGTCAAGAGATGGCAGCACGGTCGATTTCACTCTTTTCCGAGCTGAAAAACAGCATTTAGTATCAGGAGAATAGGAGTTCACAGGAGCTCACTTATTCGGTACTGGGTTGACTAGTGCTGCCATCTCTTGGTACTTTCGTGAACTACGAATATTGCCTCGCCTGGGAGGTGCTGCTGTCTGATGACGATACTTAAACTACTACCTCAAATGGTTTAAACCGTGAAAATATTTTATTTCATCATATTTTCTCATCATTTTATCAAATATGTCGGTTTTTTTTTAACAATGTGAATTTCGGAAGAAACTGTTTTGTTTCACTGAGCACGTACTCGTTGATAGGAAGTATTTCTTTTTTAAGGAAAAGTGGATATTTCGACCTAATAGTTGTTTATGTATCAGTATGAACCGATTTTTACCATTTACTTAATAATTAGTTTTATAAATTAATGGTTATATTTTCATTAAATTTCTGTTTAGATGGATAAAAAGTAAGGAAATAACAGTGATTTTAACTTGTAAGTCTAATTTTTAATAAATTCATAAAAATACTTAAGATTTCTTCTTAATTGTTTATATCAAGTTGAAAATGTCTATTTGCATTAAATTATGTATAAATGTGCAGATAAATCATATTTCTAATAATAGTTTCAATATCCGTCAAGAGATGGCAGCACGGTCGATTTCACTCTTTTCCGAGCTGAAAAACAGCATTTAGTATCAGGAGAATAGGAGTTGACAGGAGCTCACTTATTCGGTACTGGGTTGACTAGTGCTGCCATCTCTTGGTACTTTCGTGAACTACGAATATTGCCTCGCCTGGGAGGTGCTGCTATCTGACGACGATACTTAAACTACTACCTCAAATGGTTTAAACCGTGAAAATATTTTATTTCATGATATTTTCTCATCATTTTATCAAATATGTCGGGTTTTTTTTTAACAATGTGAATTTCGGAAGAAACTGTTTTGTTTCACTGAGAACGTACTCGTTGACAGGAAGTATTTCTTTTTTAAGGAAAAGTGGATATTTCGACCTAATAGTTGTTTATGTATCAGTATGAACCGATTTTTACCATTTACTTAATAATTAGTTTTATAAATTAATGGTTATATTTTCATTAAATTTCTGTTTAGATGGATAAAAAGTAAGGAAATAACAGTGATTTTAACTTGTAAGTCTAATTTTTAATAAATTCATAAAAATACTTAAGATTTCTTCTTAATTGTTTATATCAAGTTGAAAATGTCTATTTGCATTAAATTATGTATAAATGTGCAGATAAATCATATTTCTAATAATAGTTTCCATATCCGTCAAGAGATGGCAGCACGGTCGATTTCACTCTTTTCCGAGCTGAAAAACAGCATTTAGTATCAGGAGAATAGGAGTTCACAGGAGCTCACTTATTCGGTACTGGGCTGACTAGTGCTGCCATCTCTTGGTACTTTCGTGAACTACGAATATTGCCTCGCCTGGGAGGTGCTGCTATCTGACGACGATACTTAAACTACTACCTCAAATGGTTTAAACCGTGAAAATATTTTATTTCATCATATTTTCTCATCATTTTATCAAATATGTCGGTTTTTTTTTAACAATGTGAACTTCGGAAGAAACTGTTTTGTTTCACTGAGAACGTACTCGTTGAAAGGAAGTATTTCTTTTTTAAGGAAAAGTGGATATTTCGACCTAATAGTTGTTTATGTATCAATATAAACCGATTTTTACCATTTACTACTTAATACTTAGTTTTATGATTAATGGTTATATTTTCATTAAATTTCTGTTTAGATGGATAAAAAGTAAGGAAATAACAGTGATTTTAACTTGTAAGTCTAATTTTTAATAAATTCATAAAAATACTTAAGATTTCTTCTTAATTGTTTATATCAAGTTGAAAATGTCTATTTGCATTAAATTATGTATAAATGTGCAGATAAATCATATTTCTAATAATAGTTTCAATATCCGTCAAGAGATGGCAGCACGGTCGATTTCACTCTTTTCCGAGCTGAAAAACAGCATTTAGTATCAGGAGAATAGGAGTTCACAGGAGCTCACTTATTCGGTACTGGGTTGACTAGTGCTGCCATCTCTTGGTACTTTCGTGAACTACGAATATTGCCTCGCCTGGGAGGTGCTGCTATCTGACGACGATACTTAAACTACTACCTCAAACGGTTTAAACCGTGAAAATATTTTATTTCATCATATTTTCTCATCATTTTATCAAATATGTCGGTTTTTTTTTTAACAATGTGAACTTCGGAAGAAACTGTTTTGTTTCACTGAGAACGTACTCGTTGACAGGAAGTATTTCTTTTTTAAGGAAAAGTGGATATTTCGACCTAATAGTTGTTTATGTATCAATATAAACCGATTTTTACCATTTACTACTTAATACTTAGTTTTATGATTAATGGTTATATTTTCATTAAATTTCTGTTTAGATGGATAAAAAGTAAGGAAATAACAGTGATTTTAACTTGTAAGTCTAATTTTTAATAAATTCATAAAAATACTTAAGATTTCTTCTTAATTGTTTATATCAAGTTGAAAATGTCTATTTGCATTAAATTATGTATAAATGTGCAGATAAATCATATTTCTAATAATAGTTTCAATACCTTTCAAGAGATGGCAGCACGGTCGATTTCACTCTTTTCCGAGCTGAAAAACAGCATTTAGTATCAGGAGAATAGGAGTTCACAGGAGCTCACTTATTCGGTACTGGGTTGACTAGTGCTGCCATCTCTTGGTACCTTCGTGAACTACGAATATTGCCTCGCCTGGGAGGTGCTGCTGTCTGATGACGATACTTAAACTACTACCTCAAATGGTTTAAACCGTGAAAATATTTTATTTCATTATATTTTCTCATCATTTTATCAAATATGTCGGTTTTTTTTTTAACAATGTGAATTTCGGAAGAAACTGTTTTGTTTCACTGAGAACGTACTCGTTGACAGGAAGTATTTCTTTTTTAAGGAAAAGTGGATATTTCGACCTAATAGTTGTTTATGTATCAATATAAACCGATTTTTACCATTTACTACTTAATACTTAGTTTTATGATTAATGGTTATATTTTCATTAAATTTCTGTTTAGATGGATAAAAAGTAAGGAAATAACAGTGATTTTAAATTGTAAGTCTAATTTTTAATAAATTCATAAAAATACTTAAGATTTCTTCTTAATTGTTTATATCAAGTTGAAAATGTCTATTTGCATTAAATTATGTATAAATGTGCAGATAAATCATATTTCTAATAATAGTTTCAATACCTTTCAAGAGATGGCAGCACGGTCGATTTCACTCTTTTCCGAGCTGAAAAACAGCATTTAGTATCAGGAGAATAGGAGTTCACAGGAGCTCACTTATTCGGTACTGGGTTGACTAGTGCTGCCATCTCTTGGTACCTTCGTGAACTACGAATATTGCCTCGCCTGGGAGGTGCTGCTGTCTGATGACGATACTTAAACTACTACCTCAAATGGTTTAAACCGTGAAAATATTTTATTTCATTATATTTTCTCATCATTTTATCAAATATGTCGGTTTTTTTTTTAACAATGTGAATTTCGGAAGAAACTGTTTTGTTTCACTGAGAACGTACTCGTTGACAGGAAGTATTTATTTTTTAAGGAAAAGTGGATATTTCGACCTAATAGTTGTTTATGTATCAATATGAACCGATTTTTACCATTTACTTAATAATTAGTTTTATAAATTAATGGTTATATTTTCATTAAATTTCTGTTTAGATGGATAAAAAGTAAGGAAATAACAGTGATTTTAACTTGTAAGTCTAATTTTTAATAAATTCATAAAAATACTTAAGATTTCTTCTTAATTGTTTATATCAAGTTGAAAATGTCTATTTGCATTAAATTATGTATAAATGTGCAGATAAATCATATTTCTAATAATAGTTTCAATATCCGTCAAGAGATGGCAGCACGGTCGATTTCACTCTTTTCCGAGCTGAAAAACAGCATTTAGTATCAGGAGAATAGGAGTTCACAGGAGCTCACTTATTCGGTACTGGGTTGACTAGTGCTGCCATCTCTTGGTACTTTCGTGAACTACGAATATTGCCTCGCCTGGGAGGTGCTGCTATCTGACGACGATACTTAAACTACTACCTCAAATGGTTTAAACCGTGAAAATATTTTATTTCATTATATTTTCTCATCATTTTAACAAATATGTCGGTTTTTTTTTTAACAATGTGAATTTCGGAAGAAACTGTTTTGTTTCACTGAGAACGTACTCGTTGACAGGAAGTATTTCTTTTTTAAGGAAAAGTGGATATTTCGACCTAATAGTTGTTTATGTATCAATATGAACCGATTTTTACCATTTACTTAATAATTAGTTTTATAAATTAATGGTTATATTTTCATTAAATTTCTGTTTAGATGGATAAAAAGTAAGGAAATAACAGTGATTTTAACTTGTAAGTCTAATTTTTAATAAATTCATAAAAATACTTAAGATTTCTTCTTAATTGTTTATATCAAGTTGAAAATGTCTATTTGCATTAAATTATGTATAAATGTGCAGATAAATCATATTTCTAATAATAGTTTCAATATCCGTCAAGAGATGGCAGCACGGTCGATTTCACTCTTTTCCGAGCTGAAAAACAGCATTTAGTATCAGGAGAATAGGAGTTCACAGGAGCTCACTTATTCGGTACTGGGTTGACTAGTGCTGCCATCTCTTGGTACTTTCGTGAACTACGAATATTGCCTCGCCTGGGAGGTGCTGCTATCTGACGACGATACTTAAACTACTACCTCAAATGGTTTAAACCGTGAAAATATTTTATTTCATCATATTTTCTCATCATTTTATCAAATATGTCGGTTTTTTTTTAACAATGTGAACTTCGGAAGAAACTGTTTTGTTTCACTGAGAACGTACTCGTTGACAGGAAGTATTTCTTTTTTAAGGAAAAGTGGATATTTCGACCTAATAGTTGTTTATGTATCAATATGAACCGATTTTTACCATTTACTTAATAATTAGTTTTATAAATTAATGGTTATATTTTCATTAAATTTCTGTTTAGATGGATAAAAAGTAAGGAAATAACAGTGATTTTAACTTGTAAGTCTAATTTTTAATAAATTCATAAAAATACTTAAGATTTCTTCTTAATTGTTTATATCAAGTTGAAAATGTCTATTTGCATTAAATTATGTATAAATGTGCAGATAAATCATATTTCTAATAATAGTTTCAATATCCGTCAAGAGATGGCAGCACGGTCGATTTCACTCTTTTTCGAGCTGAAAAACAGCATTTAGTATCAGGAGAATAGGAGTTCACAGGAGCTCACTTATTCGGTACTGGGTTGACTAGTGCTGCCATCTCTTGGTACTTTCGTGAACTACGAATATTGCCTCGCCTGGGAGGTGCTGCTATCTGACGACGATACTTAAACTACTACCTCAAATGGTTTAAACCGTGAAAATATTTTATTTCATCATATTTTCTCATCATTTTATCAAATATGTCGGTTTTTTTTTTAACAATGTGAACTTCGGAATAAACTGTTTTGTTTCACTGAGAACGTACTCGTTGACAGGAAGTATTTCTTTTTTAAGGAAAAGTGGATATTTCGACCTAATAGTTGTTTATGTATCAATATAAACCGATTTTTACCATTTACTACTTAATACTTAGTTTTATGATTAATGGTTATATTTTCATTAAATTTCTGTTTAGATGGATAAAAAGTAAGGAAATAACAGTGATTTTAACTTGTAAGTCTAATTTTTAATAAATTCATAAAAATACTTAAGATTTCTTCTTAATTGTTTATATCAAGTTGAAAATGTCTATTTGCATTAAATTATGTATAAATGTGCAGATAAATCATATTTCTAATAATAGTTTCAATATCCGTCAAGAGATGGCAGCACGGTCGATTTCACTCTTTTCCGAGCTGAAAAACAGCATTTAGTATCAGGAGAATAGGAGTTCACAGGAGCTCACTTATTCGGTACTGGGTTGACTAGTGCTGCCATCTCTTGGTACTTTCGTGAACTACGAATATTGCCTCGCCTGGGAGGTGCTGCTGTCTGATGACGATACTTAAACTACTACCTCAAATGGTTTAAACCGTGAAAATATTTTATTTCATCATATTTTCTCATCATTTTATCAAATATGTCGTTTTTTTTTTAACAATGTGAATTTCGGAAGAAACTGTATTGTTTCACTGAGAACGTACTCGTTGACAGGAAGTATTTCTTTTTTAAGGAAAAGTGGATATTTCGACCTAATAGTTGTTTATGTATCAATATAAACCGATTTTTACCATTTACTACTTAATACTTAGTTTTATGATTAATGGTTATATTTTCATTAAATTTCTGTTTAGATGGATAAAAAGTAAGGAAATAACAGTGATTTTAACTTGTAAGTCTAATTTTTAATAAATTCATAAAAATACTTAAGATTTCTTCTTAATTGTTTATATCAAGTTGAAAATGTCTATTTGCATTAAATTATGTATAAATGTGCAGATAAATCATATTTCTAATAATAGTTTCTAATATCCGTCAAGAGATGGCAGCACGGTCGATTTCACTCTTTTCCGAGCTGAAAAACAGCATTTAGTATCAGGAGAATAGGAGTTCACAGGAGCTCACTTATTCGGAACTGGGTTGACTAGTGCTGCCATCTCTTGGTACTTTCGTGAACTACGAATATTGCCTCGCCTGGGAGGTGCTGCTATCTGACGACGATACTTAAACTACTACCTCAAATGGTTTAAACCGTGAAAATATTTTATTTCATTATATTTTCTTATCATTTTATCAAATATGTCGTTTTTTTTTTAACAATGTGAATTTCGGAAGAAACTGTATTGTTTCACTGAGAATGTACTCGTTGACAGGAAGTAATTCTTTTTTTAAGAAAAGTGGATATTTCGACCTAATAGTTGTTTATGTATCAATATAAACCGATTTTTACCATTTACTTAATAATTAGTTTTATAAATTAATGGTTATATTTTCATTAAATTTCTGTTTAGATGGATAAAAAGTAAGGAAATAACAGTGATTTTAACTTGTAAGTCTAATTTTTAATAAATTCATAAAAATACTTAAGATTTCTTCTTAATTGTTTATATCAAGTTGAAAATGTCTATTTGCATTAAATTATGTATAAATGTGCAGATAAATCATATTTCTAATAATAGTTTCAATATCCGTCAAGAGATGGCAGCACGGTCGATTTCACTCTTTTCCGAGCTGAAAAACAGCATTTAGTATCAGGAGAATAGGAGTTCACAGGAGCTCACTTATTCGGTACTGGGTTGACTAGTGCTGCCATCTCTTGGTACTTTCGTGAACTACGAATATTGCCTCGCCTGGGAGGTGCTGCTATCTGACGACGATACTTAAACTACTACCTCAAATGGTTTAAACCGTGAAAATATTTTATTTCATCATATTTTCTCATCATTTTATCAAATATGTCGGTTTTTTTTTAACAATGTGA
This sequence comes from Troilus luridus, assembly GCA_964056705.1. NCBI lineage: Eukaryota > Metazoa > Arthropoda > Insecta > Hemiptera > Pentatomidae > Troilus > Troilus luridus. The sequence goes on along the minus strand of OZ057417.1, from coordinate 54,799,736 downwards.
ACTTCGGAAGAAACTGTTTTGTTTCACTGAGAACGTACTCGTTGACAGGAAGTATTTCTTTTTTAAGGAAAAGTGGATATTTCGACCTAATAGTTGTTTATGTATCAATATGAACCGATTTTTACCATTTACTTAATAATTAGTTTTATAAATTAATGGTTATATTTTCATTAAATTTCTGTTTAGATGGATAAAAAGTAAGGAAATAACAGTGATTTTAACTTGTAAGTCTAATTTTTAATAAATTCATAAAAATACTTAAGATTTCTTCTTAATTGTTTATATCAAGTTGAAAATGTCTATTTGCATTAAATTATGTATAAATGTGCAGATAAATCATATTTCTAATAATAGTTTCAATATCCGTCAAGAGATGGCAGCACGGTCGATTTCACTCTTTTCCGAGCTGAAAAACAGCATTTAGTATCAGGAGAATAGGAGTTCACAGGAGCTCACCTATTCGGTACTGGGTTGACTAGTGCTGCCATCTCTTGGTACTTTCGTGAACTACGAATATTGCCTTGCCTGGGAGGTGCTGCTATCTGACGACGATACTTAAACTGCTACCTCAAATGGTTTAAACCGTGAAAATATTTTATTTCATTATATTTTCTCATCATTTTATCAAATATGTCGGTTTTTTTTTTAACAATGTGAATTTCGGAAGAAACTGTTTTGTTTCACTGAGAACGTACTCGTTGACAGGAAGTATTTCTTTTTTAAGGAAAAGTGGATATTTCGACCTAATAGTTGTTTATGTATCAATATGAACCGATTTTTACCATTTACTTAATAATTAGTTTTATAAATTAATGGTTATATTTTCATTAAATTTCTGTTTAGATGGATAAAAAGTAAGGAAATAACAGTGATTTTAACTTGTAAGTCTAATTTTTAATAAATTCATAAAAATACTTAAGATTTCTTCTTAATTGTTTATATCAAGTTGAAAATGTCTATTTGCATTAAATTATGTATAAATGTGCAGATAAATCATATTTCTAATAATAGTTTCAATACCCGTCAAGAGATGGCAGCACGGTCGATTTCACTCTTTTCCGAGCTGAAAAACAGCATTTAGTATCAGGAGAATAGGAGTTCACAGGAGCTCACTTATTCGGTACTGGGTTGACTAGTGCTGCCATCTCTTGGTACTTTCGTGAACTACGAATATTGCCTCGCCTGGGAGGTGCTGCTGTCTGATGACGATACTTAAACTACTACCTCAAATGGTTTAAACCGTGAAAATATTTTATTTCATCATATTTTCTCATCATTTTATCAAATATGTCGGTTTTTTTTTTAACAATGTGAATTTCGGAAGAAACTGTTTTGTTTCACTGAGAACGTACTCGTTGACAGGAAGTATTTCTTTTTTAAGGAAAAGTGGATATTTCGAACTAATAGTTGTTTATGTATCAGTATGAACCGATTTTTACCATTTACTTAATAATTAGTTTTATAAATTAATGGTTATATTTTCATTAAATTTCTGTTTAGATGGATAAAAAGTAAGGAAATAACAGTGATTTTAACTTGTAAGTCTAATTTTTAATAAATTCATAAAAATACTTAAGATTTCTTCTTAATTGTTTATATCAAGTTGAAAATGTCTATTTGCATTAAATTATGTATAAATGTGCAGATAAATCATATTTCTAATAATAGTTTCAATACCCGTCAAGAGATGGCAGCACGGTCGATTTCACTCTTTTCCGAGCTGAAAAACAGCATTTAGTATCAGGAGAATAGGAGTTCACAGGAGCTCACTTATTCGGTACTGGGTTGACTAGTGCTGCCATCTCTTGGTACTTTCGTGAACTACGAATATTGCCTCGCCTGGGAGGTGCTGCTGTCTGATGACGATACTTAAACTACTACCTCAAATGGTTTAAACCGTGAAAATATTTTATTTCATCATATTTTCTCATCATTTTATCAAATATGTCGGTTTTTTTTTTAACAATGTGAATTTCGGAAGAAACTGTTTTGTTTCACTGAGAACGTACTCGTTGACAGGAAGTATTTCTTTTTTAAGGAAAAGTGGATATTTCGAACTAATAGTTGTTTATGTATCAGTATGAACCGATTTTTACCATTTACTTAATAATTAGTTTTATAAATTAATGGTTATATTTTCATTAAATTTCTGTTTAGATGGATAAAAAGTAAGGAAATAACAGTGATTTTAACTTGTAAGTCTAATTTTTAATAAATTCATAAAAATACTTAAGATTTCTTCTTAATTGTTTATATCAAGTTGAAAATGTCTATTTGCATTAAATTATGTATAAATGTGCAGATAAATCATATTTCTAATAATAGTTTCAATACCCGTCAAGAGATGGCAGCACGGTCGATTTCACTCTTTTCCGAGCTGAAAAACAGCATTTAGTATCAGGAGAATAGGAGTTCACAGGAGCTCACTTATTCGGTACTGGGTTGACTAGTGCTGCCATCTCTTGGTACTTTCGTGAACTACGAATATTGCCTCGCCTGGGAGGTGCTGCTGTCTGATGACGATACTTAAACTACTACCTCAAATGGTTTAAACCGTGAAAATTTTTTATTTCATCATATTTTCTCATCATTTTATCAAATATGTCGGTTTTTTTTTTAACAATGTGAATTTCGGAAGAAACTGTTTTGTTTCACTGAGAACGTACTCGTTGACAGGAAGTATTTCTTTTTTAAGGAAAAGTGGATATTTCGAACTAATAGTTGTTTATGTATCAGTATGAACCGATTTTTACCATTTACTTAATAATTAGTTTTATAAATTAATGGTTATATTTTCATTAAATTTCTGTTTAGATGGATAAAAAGTAAGGAAATAACAGTGATTTTAACTTGTAAGTCTAATTTTTAATAAATTCATAAAAATACTTAAGATTTCTTCTTAATTGTTTATATCAAGTTGAAAATGTCTATTTGCATTAAATTATGTATAAATGTGCAGATAAATCATATTTCTAATAATAGTTTCAATACCCGTCAAGAGATGGCAGCACGGTCGATTTCACTCTTTTCCGAGCTGAAAAACAGCATTTAGTATCAGGAGAATAGGAGTTCACAGGAGCTCACTTATTCGGTACTGGGTTGACTAGTGCTGCCATCTCTTGGTACTTTCGTGAACTACGAATATTGCCTCGCCTGGGAGGTGCTGCTGTCTGATGACGATACTTAAACTACTACCTCAAATGGTTTAAACCGTGAAAATATTTTATTTCATCATTTTATCAAATATGTCGGTTTTTTTTTTAACAATGTGAATTTCGGAAGAAACTGTTTTGTTTCACTGAGAACGTACTCGTTGACAGGAAGTATTTCTTTTTTAAGGAAAAGTGGATATTTCGAACTAATAGTTGTTTATGTATCAGTATGAACCGATTTTTACCATTTACTTAATAATTAGTTTTATAAATTAATGGTTATATTTTCATTAAATTTCTGTTTAGATGGATAAAAAGTAAGGAAATAACAGTGATTTTAACTTGTAAGTCTAATTTTTAATAAATTCATAAAAATACTTAAGATTTCTTCTTAATTGTTTATATCAAGTTGAAAATGTCTATTTGCATTAAATTATGTATAAATGTGCAGATAAATCATATTTCTAATAATAGTTTCAATACCCGTCAAGAGATGGCAGCACGGTCGATTTCACTCTTTTCCGAGCTGAAAAACAGCATTTAGTATCAGGAGAATAGGAGTTCACAGGAGCTCACTTATTCGGTACTGGGTTGACTAGTGCTGCCATCTCTTGGTACTTTCGTGAACTACGAATATTGCCTCGCCTGGGAGGTGCTGCTGTCTGATGACGATACTTAAACTACTACCTCAAATGGTTTAAACCGTGAAAATATTTTATTTCATCATATTTTCTCATCATTTTATCAAATATGTCGGTTTTTTTTTTAACAATGTGAATTTCGGAAGAAACTGTTTTGTTTCACTGAGAACGTACTCGTTGACAGGAAGTATTTCTTTTTTAAGGAAAAGTGGATATTTCGAACTAATAGTTGTTTATGTATCAGTATGAACCGATTTTTACCATTTACTTAATAATTAGTTTTATAAATTAATGGTTATATTTTCATTAAATTTCTGTTTAGATGGATAAAAAGTAAGGAAATAACAGTGATTTTAACTTGTAAGTCTAATTTTTAATAAATTCATAAAAATACTTAAGATTTCTTCTTAATTGTTTATATCAAGTTGAAAATGTCTATTTGCATTAAATTATGTATAAATGTGCAGATAAATCATATTTCTAATAATAGTTTCAATATCCGTCAAGAGATGGCAGCACGGTCGATTTCACTCTTTTCCGAGCTGAAAAACAGCATTTAGTATCAGGAGAATAGGAGTTCACAGGAGCTCACCTATTCGGTACTGGGTTGACTAGTGCTGCCATCTCTTGGTACTTTCGTGAACTACGAATATTGCCTTGCCTGGGAGGTGCTGCTATCTGACGACGATACTTAAACTGCTACCTCAAATGGTTTAAACCGTGAAAATATTTTATTTCATTATATTTTCTCATCATTTTATCAAATATGTCGGTTTTTTTTTTAACAATGTGAATTTCGGAAGAAACTGTTTTGTTTCACTGAGAACGTACTCGTTGACAGGAAGTATTTCTTTTTTAAGGAAAAGTGGATATTTCGACCTAATAGTTGTTTATGTATCAATATGAACCGATTTTTACCATTTACTTAATAATTAGTTTTATAAATTAATGGTTATATTTTCATTAAATTTCTGTTTAGATGGATAAAAAGTAAGGAAATAACAGTGATTTTAACTTGTAAGTCTAATTTTTAATAAATTCATAAAAATACTTAAGATTTCTTCTTAATTGTTTATATCAAGTTGAAAATGTCTATTTGCATTAAATTATGTATAAATGTGCAGATAAATCATATTTCTAATAATAGTTTCAATACCCGTCAAGAGATGGCAGCACGGTCGATTTCACTCTTTTCCGAGCTGAAAAACAGCATTTAGTATCAGGAGAATAGGAGTTCACAGGAGCTCACTTATTCGGTACTGGGTTGACTAGTGCTGCCATCTCTTGGTACTTTCGTGAACTACGAATATTGCCTCGCCTGGGAGGTGCTGCTGTCTGATGACGATACTTAAACTACTACCTCAAATGGTTTAAACCGTGAAAATATTTTATTTCATCATATTTTCTCATCATTTTATCAAATATGTCGGTTTTTTTTTTAACAATGTGAATTTCGGAAGAAACTGTTTTGTTTCACTGAGAACGTACTCGTTGACAGGAAGTATTTCTTTTTTAAGGAAAAGTGGATATTTCGAACTAATAGTTGTTTATGTATCAGTATGAACCGATTTTTACCATTTACTTAATAATTAGTTTTATAAATTAATGGTTATATTTTCATTAAATTTCTGTTTAGATGGATAAAAAGTAAGGAAATAACAGTGATTTTAACTTGTAAGTCTAATTTTTAATAAATTCATAAAAATACTTAAGATTTCTTCTTAATTGTTTATATCAAGTTGAAAATGTCTATTTGCATTAAATTATGTATAAATGTGCAGATAAATCATATTTCTAATAATAGTTTCAATACCCGTCAAGAGATGGCAGCACGGTCGATTTCACTCTTTTCCGAGCTGAAAAACAGCATTTAGTATCAGGAGAATAGGAGTTCACAGGAGCTCACTTATTCGGTACTGGGTTGACTAGTGCTGCCATCTCTTGGTACTTTCGTGAACTACGAATATTGCCTCGCCTGGGAGGTGCTGCTGTCTGATGACGATACTTAAACTACTACCTCAAATGGTTTAAACCGTGAAAATATTTTATTTCATCATTTTATCAAATATGTCGTTTTTTTTTTAACAATGTGAATTTCGGAAGAAACTGTATTGTTTCACTGAGAACGTACTCGTTGACAGGAAGTATTTCTTTTTTAAGGAAAAGTGGATATTTCGACCTAATAGTTGTTTATGTATCAATATAAACCGATTTTTACCATTTACTACTTAATACTTAGTTTTATGATTAATGGTTATATTTTCATTAAATTTCTGTTTAGATGGATAAAAAGTAAGGAAATAACAGTGATTTTAACTTGTAAGTCTAATTTTTAATAAATTCATAAAAATACTTAAGATTTCTTCTTAATTGTTTATATCAAGTTGAAAATGTCTATTTGCATTAAATTATGTATAAATGTGAAGATAAATCATATTTCTAATAATAGTTTCAATATCCGTCAAGAGATGGCGGCACGGTCGATTTCACTCTTTTCCGAGCTGAAAAACAGCATTTAGTATCAGGAGAATAGGAGTTCACAGGAGCTCACTTATTCGGTACTGGGTTGACTAGTGCTGCCATCTCTTGGTACTTTCGTGAACTACGAATATTGCCTCGCCTGGGAGGTGCTGATGTCTGATGACGATACTTAAACTACTACCTCAAATGGTTTAAACCCTGAAAATATTTTATTTCATTATATTTTCTTATCATTTTATCAAATATGTCGGTTTTTTTTTTAACAATGTGAATTTCGGAAGAAACTGTTTTGTTTCACTGAGAACGTACTCGTTGACAGGAAGTATTTCTTTTTTAAGGAAAAGTGGATATTTCGACCTAATAGTTGTTTATGTATCAATATGAACCGATTTTTACCATTTACTTAATAATTAGTTTTATAAATTAATGGTTATATTTTCATTAAATTTCTGTTTAGATGGATAAAAAGTAAGGAAATAACAGTGATTTTAACTTGTAAGTCTAATTTTTAATAAATTCATAAAAATACTTAAGATTTCTTCTTAATTGTTTATATCAAGTTGAAAATGTCTATTTGCATTAAATTATGTATAAATGTGCAGATAAATCATATTTCTAATAATAGTTTCAATATCCGTCAAGACATGGCAGCACGGTCGATTTCACTCTTTTTCGAGCTGAAAAACAGCATTTAGTATCAGGAGAATAGGAGTTGACAGGAGCTCACTTATTCGGAACTGGGTTGACTAGTGCTGCCATCTCTTGGTACTTTCGTGAACTACGAATATTGCCTCGCCTGGGAGGTGCTGCTATCTGACGACGATACTTAAACTACTACCTCAAATGGTTTAAACCCTGAAAATATTTTATTTCATTATATTTTCTTATCATTTTATCAAATATGTCGTTTTTTTTTTAACAATGTGAATTTCGGAAGAAACTGTATTGTTTCACTGAGAACGTACTCGTTGACAGGCAGTATTTCTTTTTTAAGGAAAAGTGGATATTTCGACCTAATAGTTGTTTATGTATCAATATAAACCGATTTTTACCATTTACTACTTAATACTTAGTTTTATGATTAATGGTTATATTTTCATTAAATTTCTGTTTAGATGGATAAAAAGTAAGGAAATAACAGTGATTTTAACTTGTAAGTCTAATTTTTAATAAATTCATAAAAATACTTAAGATTTCTTCTTAATTGTTTATATCAAGTTGAAAATGTCTATTTGCATTAAATTATGTATAAATGTGCAGATAAATCATATTTCTAATAATAGTTTCAATATCCGTCAAGAGATGGCAGCACGGTCGATTTCACTCTTTTCCGAGCTGAAAAACAGCATTTAGTATCAGGAGAATAGGAGTTCACAGGAGCTCACTTATTCGGTACTGGGTTGACTAGTGCTGCCATCTCTTGGTACTTTCGTGAACTACGAATATTGCCTCGCCTGGGAGGTGCTGCTGTCTGATGACGATACTTAAACTACTACCTCAAATGGTTTAAACCGTGAAAATATTTTATTTCATCATATTTTCTCATCATTTTATCAAATATGTCGTTTTTTTTTTAACAATGTGAATTTCGGAAGAAACTGTATTGTTTCACTGAGAACGTACTCGTTGACAGGAAGTATTTCTTTTTTAAGGAAAAGTGGATATTTCGACCTAATAGTTGTTTATGTATCAATATAAACCGATTTTTACCATTTACTACTTAATACTTAGTTTTATGATTAATGGTTATATTTTCATTAAATTTCTGTTTAGATGGATAAAAAGTAAGGAAATAACAGTGATTTTAACTGTGTTTTGATTTTAACTTAAAGTCTAATTTTTAATAAATTCATAAAAATACTTAAGATTTCTTCTTAATTGTTTATATCAAGTTGAAAATGTCTATTTGCATTAAATTATGTATAAATGTGCAGATAAATCATATTTCTAATAATAGTTTCAATACCCGTCAAGAGATGGCAGCACGGTCGATTTCACTCTTTTCCGAGCTGAAAAACAGCATTTAGTATCAGGAGAATAGGAGTTCACAGGAGCTCACTTATTCGGTACTGGGTTGACTAGTGCTGCCATCTCTTGGTACTTTCGTGAACTACGAATATTGCCTCGCCTGGGAGGTGCTGCTGTCTGATGACGATACTTAAACTACTACCTCAAATGGTTTAAACCGTGAAAATATTTTATTTCATCATATTTTCTCATCATTTTATCAAATATGTCGTTTTTTTTTTAACAATGTGAATTTCGGAAGAAACTGTATTGTTTCACTGAGAACGTACTCGTTGACAGGAAGTATTTCTTTTTTAAGGAAAAGTGGATATTTCGACCTAATAGTTGTTTATGTATCAATATAAACCGATTTTTACCATTTACTACTTAATACTTAGTTTTATGATTAATGGTTATATTTTCATTAAATTTCTGTTTAGATGGATAAAAAGTAAGGAAATAACAGTGATTTTAACTTGTAAGTCTAATTTTTAATAAATTCATAAAAATACTTAAGATTTCTTCTTAATTGTTTATATCAAGTTGAAAATGTCTATTTGCATTAAATTATGTATAAATGTGCAGATAAATCATATTTCTAATAATAGTTTCAATATCCGTCAAGAGATGGCAGCACGGTCGATTTCACTCTTTTCCGAGCTGAAAAACAGCATTTAGTATCAGGAGAATAGGAGTTCACAGGAGCTCACTTATTCGGTACTGGGTTGACTAGTGCTGCCATCTCTTGGTACTTTCGTGAACTACGAATATTGCCTCGCCTGGGAGGTGCTGATGTCTGATGACGATACTTAAACTACTACCTCAAATGGTTTAAACCGTGAAAATATTTTATTTCATTATATTTTCTTATCATTTTATCAAATATGTCGTTTTTTTTTTAACAATGTGAATTTCGGAAGAAACTGTATTGTTTCACTGAGAACGTACTCGTTGACAGGAAGTATTTCTTTTTTAAGGAAAAGTGGATATTTCGACCTAATAGTTGTTTATGTATCAGTATGAACCGATTTTTACCATTTACTTAATAATTAGTTTTATGATTAATGGTTATATTTTCATTAAATTTCTGTTTAGATGGATAAAAAGTAAGGAAATAACAGTGATTTTAACTTGTAAGTCTAATTTTTAATAAATTCATAAAAATACTTAAGATTTCTTCTTAATTGTTTATATCAAGTTGAAAATGTCTATTTGCATTAAATTATGTATAAATGTGCAGATAAATCATATTTCTAATAATAGTTTCAATATCCGTCAAGAGATGGCAGCACGGTCGATTTCACTCTTTTCCGAGCTGAAAAACAGCATTTAGTATCAGGAGAATAGGAGTTCACAGGAGCTCACTTATTCGGTACTGGGTTGACTAGTGCTGCCATCTCTTGGTACTTTCGTGAACTACGAATATTGCCTCGCCTGGGAGGTGCTGCTGTCTGATGACGATACTTAAACTACTACCTCAAATGGTTTAAACCGTGAAAATATTTTATTTCATCATATTTTCTCATCATTTTATCAAATATGTCGGTTTTTTTTTTAACAATGTGAATTTCGGAAGAAACTGTTTTGTTTCACTGAGAACGTACTCGTTGACAGGAAGTATTTCTTTTTTAAGGAAAAGTGGATATTTCGACCTAATAGTTGTTTATGTATCAATATGAACCGATTTTTACCATTTACTTAATAATTAGTTTTATAAATTAATGGTTATATTTTCATTAAATTTCTGTTTAGATGGATAAAAAGTAAGGAAATAACAGTGATTTTAACTTGTAAGTCTAATTTTTAATAAATTCATAAAAATACTTAAGATTTCTTCTTAATTGTTTATATCAAGTTGAAAATGTCTATTTGCATTAAATTATGTATAAATGTGCAGATAAATCATATTTCTAATAATAGTTTCAATATCCGTCAAGAGATGGCAGCACGGTCGATTTCACTCTTTTTCGAGCTGAAAAACAGCATTTAGTATCAGGAGAATAGGAGTTCACAGGAGCTCACTTATTCGGTACTGGGTTGACTAGTGCTGCCATCTCTTGGTACTTTCGTGAACTACGAATATTGCCTCGCCTGGGAGGTGCTGCTATCTGACGACGATACTTAAACTACTACCTCAAATGGTTTAAACCGTGAAAATATTTTATTTCATCATATTTTCTCATCATTTTATCAAATATGTCGGTTTTTTTTTTAACAATGTGAACTTCGGAAGAAACTGTTTTGTTTCACTGAGAACGTACTCGTTGACAGGAAGTATTTCTTTTTTAAGGAAAAGTGGATATTTCGACCTAATAGTTGTTTATGTATCAATATAAACCGATTTTTACCATTTACTACTTAATACTTAGTTTTATGATTAATGGTTATATTTTCATTAAATTTCTGTTTAGATGGATAAAAAGTAAGGAAATAACAGTGATTTTAACTTGTAAGTCTAATTTTTAATAAATTCATAAAAATACTTAAGATTTCTTCTTAATTGTTTATATCAAGTTGAAAATGTCTATTTGCATTAAATTATGTATAAATGTGCAGATAAATCATATTTCTAATAATAGTTTCAATATCCGTCAAGAGATGGCAGCACGGTCGATTTCACTCTTTTCCGAGCTGAAAAACAGCATTTAGTATCAGGAGAATAGGAGTTCACAGGAGCTCACTTATTCGGTACTGGGTTGACTAGTGCTGCCATCTCTTGGTACTTTCGTGAACTACGAATATTGCCTCGCATGGGAGGTGCTGCTGTCTGATGACGATACTTAAACTACTACCTCAAATGGTTTAAACCGTGAAAATATTTTATTTCATTATATTTTCTTATCATTTTATCAAATATGTCGTTTTTTTTTTAACAATGTGAATTTCGGAAGAAACTGTATTGTTTCACTGAGAACGTACTCGTTGACAGGAAGTATTTCTTTTTTAAGGAAAAGTGGATATTTCGACCTAATAGTTGTTTATGTATCAGTATGAACCGATTTTTACCATTTACTTAATAATTAGTTTTATGATTAATGGTTATATTTTCATTAAATTTCTGTTTAGATGGATAAAAAGTAAGGAAATAACAGTGATTTTAACTTGTAAGTCTAATTTTTAATAAATTCATAAAAATACTTAAGATTTCTTCTTAATTGTTTATATCAAGTTGAAAATGTCTATTTGCATTAAATTATGTATAAATGTGCAGATAAATCATATTTCTAATAATAGTTTCAATATCCGTCAAGAGATGGCAGCACGGTCGATTTCACTCTTTTCCGAGCTGAAAAACAGCATTTAGTATCAGGAGAATAGGAGTTCACAGGAGCTCACTTATTCGGTACTGGGTTGACTAGTGCTGCCATCTCTTGGTACTTTCGTGAACTACGAATATTGCCTCGCCTGGGAGGTGCTGCTGTCTGATGACGATACTTAAACTACTACCTCAAATGGTTTAAACCGTGAAAATATTTTATTTCATCATATTTTCTCATCATTTTATCAAATATGTCGGTTTTTTTTTTAACAATGTGAATTTCGGAAGAAACTGTTTTGTTTCACTGAGAACGTACTCGTTGACAGGAAGTATTTCTTTTTTAAGGAAAAGTGGATATTTCGACCTAATAGTTGTTTATGTATCAATATGAACCGATTTTTACCATTTACTTAATAATTAGTTTTATAAATTAATGGTTATATTTTCATTAAATTTCTGTTTAGATGGATAAAAAGTAAGGAAATAACAGTGATTTTAACTTGTAAGTCTAATTTTTAATAAATTCATAAAAATACTTAAGATTTCTTCTTAATTGTTTATATCAAGTTGAAAATGTCTATTTGCATTAAATTATGTATAAATGTGCAGATAAATCATATTTCTAATAATAGTTTCAATATCCGTCAAGAGATGGCAGCACGGTCGATTTCACTCTTTTTCGAGCTGAAAAACAGCATTTAGTATCAGGAGAATAGGAGTTCACAGGAGCTCACTTATTCGGTACTGGGTTGACTAGTGCTGCCATCTCTTGGTACTTTCGTGAACTACGAATATTGCCTCGCCTGGGAGGTGCTGCTATCTGACGACGATACTTAAACTACTACCTCAAATGGTTTAAACCGTGAAAATATTTTATTTCATCATATTTTCTCATCATTTTATCAAATATGTCGGTTTTTTTTTTAACAATGTGAACTTCGGAAGAAACTGTTTTGTTTCACTGAGAACGTACTCGTTGACAGGAAGTATTTCTTTTTTAAGGAAAAGTGGATATTTCGACCTAATAGTTGTTTATGTATCAATATAAACCGATTTTTACCATTTACTACTTAATACTTAGTTTTATGATTAATGGTTATATTTTCATTAAATTTCTGTTTAGATGGATAAAAAGTAAGGAAATAACAGTGATTTTAACTTGTAAGTCTAATTTTTCATAAATTCATAAAAATACTTAAGATTTCTTCTTAATTGTTTATATCAAGTTGAAAATGTCTATTTGCATTAAATTATGTATAAATGTGCAGATAAATCATATTTCTAATAATAGTTTCAATATCCGTCAAGAGATGGCAGCACGGTCGATTTCACTCTTTTCCGAGCTGAAAAACAGCATTTAGTATCAGGAGAATAGGAGTTCACAGGAGCTCACTTATTCGGTACTGGGTTGACTAGTGCTGCCATCTCTTGGTACTTTCGTGAACTACGAATATTGCCTCGCATGGGAGGTGCTGCTGTCTGATGACGATACTTAAACTACTACCTCAAATGGTTTAAACCGTGAAAATATTTTATTTCATTATATTTTCTTATCATTTTATCAAATATGTCGTTTTTTTTTTAACAATGTGAATTTCGGAAGAAACTGTATTGTTTCACTGAGAACGTACTCGTTGACAGGAAGTAATTCTTTTTTTAAGAAAAGTGGATATTTCGACCTAATAGTTGTTTATGTATCAATATAAACCGATTTTTACCATTTACTTAATAATTAGTTTTATAAATTAATGGTTATATTTTCATTAAATTTCTGTTTAGATGGATAAAAAGTAAGGAAATAACAGTGATTTTAACTTGTAAATCTAATTTTTAATAAATTCATAAAAATACTTAAGATTTCTTCTTAATTGTTTATATCAAGTTGAAAATGTCTATTTGCATTAAATTATGTATAAATGTGCAGATAAATCATATTTCTAATAATAGTTTCAATATCCGTCAAGAGATGGCAGCACGGTCGATTTCACTCTTTTCCGAGCTGAAAAACAGCATTTAGTATCAGGAGAATAGGAGTTCACAGGAGCTCACCTATTCGGTACTGGGTTGACTAGTGCTGCCATCTCTTGGTACTTTCGTGAACTACGAATATTGCCTCGCCTGGGAGGTGCTGCTATCTGACGACGATACTTAAACTACTACCTCAAATGGTTTAAACCGTGAAAATATTTTATTTCATCATATTTTCTCATCATTTTATCAAATATGTCGGTTTTTTTTTTAACAATGTGAATTTCGGAAGAAACTGTTTTGTTTCACTGAGAACGTACTCGTTGACAGGAAGTATTTCTTTTTTAAGGAAAAGTGGATATTTCGACCTAATAGTTGTTTATGTATCAATATGAACCGATTTTTACCATTTACTTAATAATTAGTTTTATAAATTAATGGTTATATTTTCATTAAATTTCTGTTTAGATGGATAAAAAGTAAGGAAATAACAGTGATTTTAACTTGTAAGTCTAATTTTTAATAAATTCATAAAAATACTTAAGATTTCTTCTTAATTGTTTATATCAAGTTGAAAATGTCTATTTGCATTAAATTATGTATAAATGTGCAGATAAATCATATTTCTAATAATAGTTTCAATATCCGTCAAGAGATGGCAGCACGGTCGATTTCACTCTTTTTCGAGCTGAAAAACAGCATTTAGTATCAGGAGAATAGGAGTTCACAGGAGCTCACTTATTCGGTACTGGGTTGACTAGTGCTGCCATCTCTTGGTACTTTCGTGAACTACGAATATTGCCTCGCCTGGGAGGTGCTGCTATCTGACGACGATACTTAAACTACTACCTCAAATGGTTTAAACCGTGAAAATATTTTATTTCATCATATTTTCTCATCATTTTATCAAATATGTCGGTTTTTTTTTTAACAATGTGAACTTCGGAAGAAACTGTTTTGTTTCACTGAGAACGTACTCGTTGACAGGAAGTATTTCTTTTTTAAGGAAAAGTGGATATTTCGACCTAATAGTTGTTTATGTATCAATATAAACCGATTTTTACCATTTACTACTTAATACTTAGTTTTATGATTAATGGTTATATTTTCATTAAATTTCTGTTTAGATGGATAAAAAGTAAGGAAATAACAGTGATTTTAACTTGTAAGTCTAATTTTTAATAAATTCATAAAAATACTTAAGATTTCTTCTTAATTGTTTATATCAAGTTGAAAATGTCTATTTGCATTAAATTATGTATAAATGTGCAGATAAATCATATTTCTAATAATAGTTTCAATATCCGTCAAGAGATGGCAGCACGGTCGATTTCACTCTTTTCCGAGCTGAAAAACAGCATTTAGTATCAGGAGAATAGGAGTTCACAGGAGCTCACTTATTCGGTACTGGGTTGACTAGTGCTGCCATCTCTTGGTACTTTCGTGAACTACGAATATTGCCTCGCATGGGAGGTGCTGCTGTCTGATGACGATACTTAAACTACTACCTCAAATGGTTTAAACCGTGAAAATATTTTATTTCATTATATTTTCTCATCATTTTATCAAATATGTCGGTTTTTTTTTTAACAATGTGAATTTCGGAAGAAACTGTTTTGTTTCACTGAGAACGTACTCGTTGACAGGAAGTATTTCTTTTTTAAGGAAAAGTGGATATTTCGACCTAATAGTTGTTTATGTATCAATATGAACCGATTTTTACCATTTACTTAATAATTAGTTTTATAAATTAATGGTTATATTTTCATTAAATTTCTGTTTAGATGGATAAAAAGTAAGGAAATAACAGTGATTTTAACTTGTAAGTCTAATTTTTAATAAATTCATAAAAATACTTAAGATTTCTTCTTAATTGTTTATATCAAGTTGAAAATGTCTATTTGCATTAAATTATGTATAAATGTGCAGATAAATCATATTTCTAATAATAGTTTCAATATCCGTCAAGAGATGGCAGCACGGTCGATTTCACTCTTTTTCGAGCTGAAAAACAGCATTTAGTATCAGGAGAATAGGAGTTCACAGGAGCTCACTTATTCGGAACTGGGTTGACTAGTGCTGCCATCTCTTGGTACTTTCGTGAACTACGAATATTGCCTCGCCTGGGAGGTGCTGCTATCTGACGACGATACTTAAACTACTACCTCAAATGGTTTAAACCGTGAAAATATTTTATTTCATCATATTTTCTCATCATTTTATCAAATATGTCGGTTTTTTTTTTAACAATGTGAACTTCGGAAGAAACTGTTTTGTTTCACTGAGAACGTACTCGTTGACAGGAAGTATTTCTTTTTTAAGGAAAAGTGGATATTTCGACCTAATAGTTGTTTATGTATCAATATAAACCGATTTTTACCATTTACTACTTAATACTTAGTTTTATGATTAATGGTTATATTTTCATTAAATTTCTGTTTAGATGGATAAAAAGTAAGGAAATAACAGTGATTTTAACTTGTAAGTCTAATTTTTCATAAATTCATAAAAATACTTAAGATTTCTTCTTAATTGTTTATATCAAGTTGAAAATGTCTATTTGCATTAAATTATGTATAAATGTGCAGATAAATCATATTTCTAATAATAGTTTCAATATCCGTCAAGAGATGGCAGCACGGTCGATTTCACTCTTTTCCGAGCTGAAAAACAGCATTTAGTATCAGGAGAATAGGAGTTCACAGGAGCTCACTTATTCGTTACTGGGTTGACTAGTGCTGCCATCTCTTGGTACTTTCGTGAACTACGAATATTGCCTCGCATGGGAGGTGCTGCTGTCTGATGACGATACTTAAACTACTACCTCAAATGGTTTAAACCGTGAAAATATTTTATTTCATTATATTTTCTTATCATTTTATCAAATATGTCGTTTTTTTTTTAACAATGTGAATTTCGGAAGAAACTGTATTGTTTCACTGAGAACGTACTCGTTGACAGGAAGTAATTCTTTTTTTAAGAAAAGTGGATATTTCGACCTAATAGTTGTTTATGTATCAATATAAACCGATTTTTACCATTTACTTAATAATTAGTTTTATAAATTAATGGTTATATTTTCATTAAATTTCTGTTTAGATGGATAAAAAGTAAGGAAATAACAGTGATTTTAACTTGTAAATCTAATTTTTAATAAATTCATAAAAATACTTAAGATTTCTTCTTAATTGTTTATATCAAGTTGAAAATGTCTATTTGCATTAAATTATGTATAAATGTGCAGATAAATCATATTTCTAATAATAGTTTCAATATCCGTCAAGAGATGGCAGCACGGTCGATTTCACTCTTTTCCGAGCTGAAAAACAGCATTTAGTATCAGGAGAATAGGAGTTCACAGGAGCTCACCTATTCGGTACTGGGTTGACTAGTGCTGCCATCTCTTGGTACTTTCGTGAACTACGAATATTGCCTCGCCTGGGAGGTGCTGCTATCTGACGACGATACTTAAACTACTACCTCAAATGGTTTAAACCGTGAAAATATTTTATTTCATCATATTTTCTCATCATTTTATCAAATATGTCGGTTTTTTTTTTAACAATGTGAATTTCGGAAGAAACTGTTTTGTTTCACTGAGAACGTACTCGTTGACAGGAAGTATTTCTTTTTTAAGGAAAAGTGGATATTTCGACCTAATAGTTGTTTATGTATCAATATGAACCGATTTTTACCATTTACTTAATAATTAGTTTTATAAATTAATGGTTATATTTTCATTAAATTTCTGTTTAGATGGATAAAAAGTAAGGAAATAACAGTGATTTTAACTTGTAAGTCTAATTTTTAATAAATTCATAAAAATACTTAAGATTTCTTCTTAATTGTTTATATCAAGTTGAAAATGTCTATTTGCATTAAATTATGTATAAATGTGCAGATAAATCATATTTCTAATAATAGTTTCAATATCCGTCAAGAGATGGCAGCACGGTCGATTTCACTCTTTTTCGAGCTGAAAAACAGCATTTAGTATCAGGAGAATAGGAGTTCACAGGAGCTCACTTATTCGGTACTGGGTTGACTAGTGCTGCCATCTCTTGGTACTTTCGTGAACTACGAATATTGCCTCGCCTGGGAGGTGCTGCTATCTGACGACGATACTTAAACTACTACCTCAAATGGTTTAAACCGTGAAAATATTTTATTTCATCATATTTTCTCATCATTTTATCAAATATGTCGGTTTTTTTTTTAACAATGTGAACTTCGGAAGAAACTGTTTTGTTTCACTGAGAACGTACTCGTTGACAGGAAGTATTTCTTTTTTAAGGAAAAGTGGATATTTCGACCTAATAGTTGTTTATGTATCAATATAAACCGATTTTTACCATTTACTACTTAATACTTAGTTTTATGATTAATGGTTATATTTTCATTAAATTTCTGTTTAGATGGATAAAAAGTAAGGAAATAACAGTGATTTTAACTTGTAAGTCTAATTTTTAATAAATTCATAAAAATACTTAAGATTTCTTCTTAATTGTTTATATCAAGTTGAAAATGTCTATTTGCATTAAATTATGTATAAATGTGCAGATAAATCATATTTCTAATAATAGTTTCAATATCCGTCAAGAGATGGCAGCACGGTCGATTTCACTCTTTTCCGAGCTGAAAAACAGCATTTAGTATCAGGAGAATAGGAGCTCACCTATTCGGTACTGGGTTGACTAGTGCTGCCATCTCTTGGTACTTTCGTGAACTACGAATATTGCCTCACCTGGGAGGTGCTGCTATCTGACGACGATACTTAAACTACTACCTCAAATGGTTTAAACCGTGAAAATATTTAATTTCATTATATTTTCTCATCATTTTATCAAATATGTCGGTTTTTTTTTTAACAATGTGAACTTCGGAAGAAACTGTTTTGTTTCACTGAGAACGTACTCGTTGACAGGAAGTATTTCTTTTTTAAGGAAAAGTGGATATTTCGACCTAATAGTTGTTTATGTATCAATATGAACCGATTTTTACCATTTACTTAATAATTAGTTTTATAAATTAATGGTTATATTTTCATTAAATTTCTGTTTAGATGGATAAAAAGTAAGGAAATAACAGTGATTTTAACTTGTAAGTCTAATTTTTAATAAATTCATAAAAATACTTAAGATTTCTTCTTAATTGTTTATATCAAGTTGAAAATGTCTATTTGCATTAAATTATGTATAAATGTGCAGATAAATCATATTTCTAATAATAGTTTCAATATCCGTCAAGAGATGGCAGCACGGTCGATTTCACTCTTTTCCGAGCTGAAAAACAGCATTTAGTATCAGGAGAATAGGAGTTCACAGGAGCTCACTTATTCGTTACTGGGTTGACTAGTGCTGCCATCTCTTGGTACTTTCGTGAACTACGAATATTGCCTCGCATGGGAGGTGCTGCTGTCTGATGACGATACTTAAACTACTACCTCAAATGGTTTAAACCGTGAAAATATTTTATTTCATTATATTTTCTTATCATTTTATCAAATATGTCGTTTTTTTTTTAACAATGTGAATTTCGGAAGAAACTGTATTGTTTCACTGAGAACGTACTCGTTGACAGGAAGTAATTCTTTTTTTAAGAAAAGTGGATATTTCGACCTAATAGTTGTTTATGTATCAATATAAACCGATTTTTACCATTTACTTAATAATTAGTTTTATAAATTAATGGTTATATTTTCATTAAATTTCTGTTTAGATGGATAAAAAGTAAGGAAATAACAGTGATTTTAACTTGTAAATCTAATTTTTAATAAATTCATAAAAATACTTAAGATTTCTTCTTAATTGTTTATATCAAGTTGAAAATGTCTATTTGCATTAAATTATGTATAAATGTGCAGATAAATCATATTTCTAATAATAGTTTCAATATCCGTCAAGAGATGGCAGCACGGTCGATTTCACTCTTTTCCGAGCTGAAAAACAGCATTTAGTATCAGGAGAATAGGAGTTCACAGGAGCTCACCTATTCGGTACTGGGTTGACTAGTGCTGCCATCTCTTGGTACTTTCGTGAACTACGAATATTGCCTCGCCTGGGAGGTGCTGCTATCTGACGACGATACTTAAACTACTACCTCAAATGGTTTAAACCGTGAAAATATTTTATTTCATCATATTTTCTCATCATTTTATCAAATATGTCGGTTTTTTTTTTAACAATGTGAATTTCGGAAGAAACTGTTTTGTTTCACTGAGAACGTACTCGTTGACAGGAAGTATTTCTTTTTTAAGGAAAAGTGGATATTTCGACCTAATAGTTGTTTATGTATCAATATGAACCGATTTTTACCATTTACTTAATAATTAGTTTTATAAATTAATGGTTATATTTTCATTAAATTTCTGTTTAGATGGATAAAAAGTAAGGAAATAACAGTGATTTTAACTTGTAAGTCTAATTTTTAATAAATTCATAAAAATACTTAAGATTTCTTCTTAATTGTTTATATCAAGTTGAAAATGTCTATTTGCATTAAATTATGTATAAATGTGCAGATAAATCATATTTCTAATAATAGTTTCAATATCCGTCAAGAGATGGCAGCACGGTCGATTTCACTCTTTTTCGAGCTGAAAAACAGCATTTAGTATCAGGAGAATAGGAGTTCACAGGAGCTCACTTATTCGGTACTGGGTTGACTAGTGCTGCCATCTCTTGGTACTTTCGTGAACTACGAATATTGCCTCGCCTGGGAGGTGCTGCTATCTGACGACGATACTTAAACTACTACCTCAAATGGTTTAAACCGTGAAAATATTTTATTTCATCATATTTTCTCATCATTTTATCAAATATGTCGGTTTTTTTTTTAACAATGTGAACTTCGGAAGAAACTGTTTTGTTTCACTGAGAACGTACTCGTTGACAGGAAGTATTTCTTTTTTAAGGAAAAGTGGATATTTCGACCTAATAGTTGTTTATGTATCAATATAAACCGATTTTTACCATTTACTACTTAATACTTAGTTTTATGATTAATGGTTATATTTTCATTAAATTTCTGTTTAGATGGATAAAAAGTAAGGAAATAACAGTGATTTTAACTTGTAAGTCTAATTTTTAATAAATTCATAAAAATACTTAAGATTTCTTCTTAATTGTTTATATCAAGTTGAAAATGTCTATTTGCATTAAATTATGTATAAATGTGCAGATAAATCATATTTCTAATAATAGTTTCAATATCCGTCAAGAGATGGCAGCACGGTCGATTTCACTCTTTTCCGAGCTGAAAAACAGCATTTAGTATCAGGAGAATAGGAGCTCACCTATTCGGTACTGGGTTGACTAGTGCTGCCATCTCTTGGTACTTTCGTGAACTACGAATATTGCCTCACCTGGGAGGTGCTGCTATCTGACGACGATACTTAAACTACTACCTCAAATGGTTTAAACCGTGAAAATATTTAATTTCATTATATTTTCTCATCATTTTATCAAATATGTCGGTTTTTTTTTTAACAATGTGAACTTCGGAAGAAACTGTTTTGTTTCACTGAGAACGTACTCGTTGACAGGAAGTATTTCTTTTTTAAGGAAAAGTGGATATTTCGACCTAATAGTTGTTTATGTATCAATATGAACCGATTTTTACCATTTACTTAATAATTAGTTTTATAAATTAATGGTTATATTTTCATTAAATTTCTGTTTAGATGGATAAAAAGTAAGGAAATAACAGTGATTTTAACTTGTAAGTCTAATTTTTAATAAATTCATAAAAATACTTAAGATTTCTTCTTAATTGTTTATATCAAGTTGAAAATGTCTATTTGCATTAAATTATGTATAAATGTGCAGATAAATCATATTTCTAATAATAGTTTCAATATCCGTCAAGAGATGGCAGCACGGTCGATTTCACTCTTTTCCGAGCTGAAAAACAGCATTTAGTATCAGGAGAATAGGAGTTCACAGGAGCTCACCTATTCGGTACTGGGTTGACTAGTGCTGCCATCTCTTGGTACTTTCGTGAACTACGAATATTGCCTCGCCTGGGAGGTGCTGCTGTCTGATGACGATACTTAAACTACTACCTCAAATGGTTTAAACCGTGAAAATATTTTATTTCATCATATTTTCTCATCATTTTATCAAATATGTCGGGTTTTTTTTTAACAATGTGAACTTCGGAAGAAACTGTTTTGTTTCACTGAGAACGTACTCGTTGACAGGAAGTATTTCTTTTTTAAGGAAAAGTGGATATTTCGACCTAATAGTTGTTTATGTATCAATATAAACCGATTTTTACCATTTACTACTTAATACTTAGTTTTATAAATTAATGGTTATATTTTCATTAAATTTCTGTTTAGATGGATAAAAAGTAAGGAAATAACAGTGATTTTAACTTGTAAGTCTAATTTTTAATAAATTCATAAAAATACTTAAGATTTCTTCTTAATTGTTTATATCAAGTTGAAAATGTCTATTTGCATTAAATTATGTATAAATGTGCAGATAAATCATATTTCTAATAATAGTTTCAATATCCGTCAAGAGATGGCAGCACGGTCGATTTCACTCTTTTTCGAGCTGAAAAACAGCATTTAGTATCAGGAGAATAGGAGTTCACAGGAGCTCACTTATTCGGAGCTGGGTTGACTAGTGCTGCCATCTCTTGGTACTTTCGTGAACTACGAATATTGCCTCGCATGGGAGGTGCTGCTGTCTGATGACGATACTTAAACTACTACCTCAAATGGTTTAAACCGTGAAAATATTTTATTTCATTATATTTTCTCATCATTTTATCAAATATGTCAGTTTTTTTTTTAACAATGTGAATTTCGGAAGAAACGGTTTTGTTTCACTGAGAACGTACTCGTTGACAGGAAGTATTTCTTTTTTAAGGAAAAGTGGATATTTCGACCTAATAGTTGTTTATGTATCAATATGAACCGATTTTTACCATTTACTTAATAATTAGTTTTATAAATTAATGGTTATATTTTCATTAAATTTCTGTTTAGATGGATAAAAAGTAAGGAAATAACAGTGATTTTAACTTGTAAGTCTAATTTTTAATAAATTCATAAAAATACTTAAGATTTCTTCTTAATTGTTTATATCAAGTTGAAAATGTCTATTTGCATTAAATTATGTATAAATGTGCAGATAAATCATATTTCTAATAATAGTTTCAATATCCGTCAAGAGATGGCAGCACGGTCGATTTCACTCTTTTCCGAGCTGAAAAACAGCATTTAGTATCAGGAGAATAGGAGTTCACAGGAGCTCACTTATTCGGTACTGGGTTGACTAGTGCTGCCATCTCTTGGTACTTTCGTGAACTACGAATATTGCCTCGCATGGGAGGTGCTGCTGTCTGATGACGATACTTAAACTACTACCTCAAATGGTTTAAACCGTGAAAATATTTTATTTCATTATATTTTCTCATCATTTTATCAAATATGTCGGTTTTTTTTTTAACAATGTGAACTTCGGAAGAAACTGTTTTGTTTCACTGAGAACGTACTCGTTGACAGGAAGTATTTCTTTTTTAAGGAAAAGTGGATATTTCGACCTAATAGTTGTTTATGTATCAATATGAACCGATTTTTACCATTTACTTAATAATTAGTTTTATAAATTAATGGTTATATTTTCATTAAATTTCTGTTTAGATGGATAAAAAGTAAGGAAATAACAGTGATTTTAACTTGTAAGTCTAATTTTTAATAAATTCATAAAAATACTTAAGATTTCTTCTTAATTGTTTATATCAAGTTGAAAATGTCTATTTGCATTAAATTATGTATAAATGTGCAGATAAATCATATTTCTAATAATAGTTTCAATATCCGTCAAGAGATGGCAGCACGGTCGATTTCACTCTTTTCCGAGCTGAAAAACAGCATTTAGTATCAGGAGAATAGGAGTTCACAGGAGCTCACTTATTCGGTACTGGGTTGACTAGTGCTGCCATCTCTTGGTACTTTCGTGAACTACGAATATTGCCTCGCATGGGAGGTGCTGCTGTCTGATGACGATACTTAAACTACTACCTCAAATGGTTTAAACCGTGAAAATATTTTATTTCATTATATTTTCTCATCATTTTATCAAATATGTCAGTTTTTTTTTTAACAATGTGAATTTCGGAAGAAACTGTTTTGTTTCACTGAGAACGTACTCGTTGACAGGAAGTATTTCTTTTTTAAGGAAAAGTGGATATTTCGACCTAATAGTTGTTTATGTATCAATATGAACCGATTTTTACCATTTACTTAATAATTAGTTTTATAAATTAATGGTTATATTTTCATTAAATTTCTGTTTAGATGGATAAAAAGTAAGGAAATAACAGTGATTTTAACTTGTAAGTCTAATTTTTAATAAATTCATAAAAATACTTAAGATTTCTTCTTAATTGTTTATATCAAGTTGAAAATGTCTATTTGCATTAAATTATGTATAAATGTGCAGATAAATCATATTTCTAATAATAGTTTCAATATCCGTCAAGAGATGGCAGCACGGTCGATTTCACTCTTTTCCGAGCTGAAAAACAGCATTTAGTATCAGGAGAATAGGAGTTCACAGGAGCTCACCTATTCGGTACTGGGTTGACTAGTGCTGCCATCTCTTGGTACTTTCGTGAACTACGAATATTGCCTCGCCTGGGAGGTGCTGCTGTCTGATGACGATACTTAAACTACTACCTCAAATGGTTTAAACCGTGAAAATATTTTATTTCATCATATTTTCTCATCATTTTATCAAATATGTCGGGTTTTTTTTTAACAATGTGAACTTCGGAAGAAACTGTTTTGTTTCACTGAGAACGTACTCGTTGACAGGAAGTATTTCTTTTTTAAGGAAAAGTGGATATTTCGACCTAATAGTTGTTTATGTATCAATATAAACCGATTTTTACCATTTACTACTTAATACTTAGTTTTATAAATTAATGGTTATATTTTCATTAAATTTCTGTTTAGATGGATAAAAAGTAAGGAAATAACAGTGATTTTAACTTGTAAGTCTAATTTTTAATAAATTCATAAAAATACTTAAGATTTCTTCTTAATTGTTTATATCAAGTTGAAAATGTCTATTTGCATTAAATTATGTATAAATGTGCAGATAAATCATATTTCTAATAATAGTTTCAATATCCGTCAAGAGATGGCAGCACGGTCGATTTCACTCTTTTTCGAGCTGAAAAACAGCATTTAGTATCAGGAGAATAGGAGTTCACAGGAGCTCACTTATTCGGAGCTGGGTTGACTAGTGCTGCCATCTCTTGGTACTTTCGTGAACTACGAATATTGCCTCGCATGGGAGGTGCTGCTGTCTGATGACGATACTTAAACTACTACCTCAAATGGTTTAAACCGTGAAAATATTTTATTTCATTATATTTTCTCATCATTTTATCAAATATGTCAGTTTTTTTTTTAACAATGTGAATTTCGGAAGAAACGGTTTTGTTTCACTGAGAACGTACTCGTTGACAGGAAGTATTTCTTTTTTAAGGAAAAGTGGATATTTCGACCTAATAGTTGTTTATGTATCAATATGAACCGATTTTTACCATTTACTTAATAATTAGTTTTATAAATTAATGGTTATATTTTCATTAAATTTCTGTTTAGATGGATAAAAAGTAAGGAAATAACAGTGATTTTAACTTGTAAGTCTAATTTTTAATAAATTCATAAAAATACTTAAGATTTCTTCTTAATTGTTTATATCAAGTTGAAAATGTCTATTTGCATTAAATTATGTATAAATGTGCAGATAAATCATATTTCTAATAATAGTTTCAATATCCGTCAAGAGATGGCAGCACGGTCGATTTCACTCTTTTCCGAGCTGAAAAACAGCATTTAGTATCAGGAGAATAGGAGCTCACCTATTCGGTACTGGGTTGACTAGTGCTGCCATCTCTTGGTACTTTCGTGAACTACGAATATTGCCTCACCTGGGAGGTGCTGCTATCTGACGACGATACTTAAACTACTACCTCAAATGGTTTAAACCGTGAAAATATTTAATTTCATTATATTTTCTCATCATTTTATCAAATATGTCGGTTTTTTTTTTAACAATGTGAACTTCGGAAGAAACTGTTTTGTTTCACTGAGAACGTACTCGTTGACAGGAAGTATTTCTTTTTTAAGGAAAAGTGGATATTTCGACCTAATAGTTGTTTATGTATCAATATGAACCGATTTTTACCATTTACTTAATAATTAGTTTTATAAATTAATGGTTATATTTTCATTAAATTTCTGTTTAGATGGATAAAAAGTAAGGAAATAACAGTGATTTTAACTTGTAAGTCTAATTTTTAATAAATTCATAAAAATACTTAAGATTTCTTCTTAATTGTTTATATCAAGTTGAAAATGTCTATTTGCATTAAATTATGTATAAATGTGCAGATAAATCATATTTCTAATAATAGTTTCAATATCCGTCAAGAGATGGCAGCACGGTCGATTTCACTCTTTTCCGAGCTGAAAAACAGCATTTAGTATCAGGAGAATAGGAGTTCACAGGAGCTCACTTATTCGGTACTGGGTTGACTAGTGCTGCCATCTCTTGGTACTTTCGTGAACTACGAATATTGCCTCGCATGGGAGGTGCTGCTGTCTGATGACGATACTTAAACTACTACCTCAAATGGTTTAAACCGTGAAAATATTTTATTTCATTATATTTTCTCATCATTTTATCAAATATGTCAGTTTTTTTTTTAACAATGTGAATTTCGGAAGAAACTGTTTTGTTTCACTGAGAACGTACTCGTTGACAGGAAGTATTTCTTTTTTAAGGAAAAGTGGATATTTCGACCTAATAGTTGTTTATGTATCAATATGAACCGATTTTTACCATTTACTTAATAATTAGTTTTATAAATTAATGGTTATATTTTCATTAAATTTCTGTTTAGATGGATAAAAAGTAAGGAAATAACAGTGATTTTAACTTGTAAGTCTAATTTTTAATAAATTCATAAAAATACTTAAGATTTCTTCTTAATTGTTTATATCAAGTTGAAAATGTCTATTTGCATTAAATTATGTATAAATGTGCAGATAAATCATATTTCTAATAATAGTTTCAATATCCGTCAAGAGATGGCAGCACGGTCGATTTCACTCTTTTCCGAGCTGAAAAACAGCATTTAGTATCAGGAGAATAGGAGCTCACCTATTCGGTACTGGGTTGACTAGTGCTGCCATCTCTTGGTACTTTCGTGAACTACGAATATTGCCTCACCTGGGAGGTGCTGCTATCTGACGACGATACTTAAACTACTACCTCAAATGGTTTAAACCGTGAAAATATTTAATTTCATTATATTTTCTCATCATTTTATCAAATATGTCGGTTTTTTTTTTAACAATGTGAACTTCGGAAGAAACTGTTTTGTTTCACTGAGAACGTACTCGTTGACAGGAAGTATTTCTTTTTTAAGGAAAAGTGGATATTTCGACCTAATAGTTGTTTATGTATCAATATGAACCGATTTTTACCATTTACTTAATAATTAGTTTTATAAATTAATGGTTATATTTTCATTAAATTTCTGTTTAGATGGATAAAAAGTAAGGAAATAACAGTGATTTTAACTTGTAAGTCTAATTTTTAATAAATTCATAAAAATACTTAAGATTTCTTCTTAATTGTTTATATCAAGTTGAAAATGTCTATTTGCATTAAATTATGTATAAATGTGCAGATAAATCATATTTCTAATAATAGTTTCAATATCCGTCAAGAGATGGCAGCACGGTCGATTTCACTCTTTTTCGAGCTGAAAAACAGCATTTAGTATCAGGAGAATAGGAGTTCACAGGAGCTCACCTATTCGGTACTGGGTTGACTAGTGCTGCCATCTCTTGGTACTTTCGTGAACTACGAATATTGCCTCGCCTGGGAGGTGCTGCTGTCTGATGACGATACTTAAACTACTACCTCAAATGGTTTAAACCGTGAAAATATTTTATTTCATCATATTTTCTCATCATTTTATCAAATATGTCGGGTTTTTTTTTAACAATGTGAACTTCGGAAGAAACTGTTTTGTTTCACTGAGAACGTACTCGTTGACAGGAAGTATTTCTTTTTTAAGGAAAAGTGGATATTTCGACCTAATAGTTGTTTATGTATCAATATAAACCGATTTTTACCATTTACTACTTAATACTTAGTTTTATAAATTAATGGTTATATTTTCATTAAATTTCTGTTTAGATGGATAAAAAGTAAGGAAATAACAGTGATTTTAACTTGTAAGTCTAATTTTTAATAAATTCATAAAAATACTTAAGATTTCTTCTTAATTGTTTATATCAAGTTGAAAATGTCTATTTGCATTAAATTATGTATAAATGTGCAGATAAATCATATTTCTAATAATAGTTTCAATATCCGTCAAGAGATGGCAGCACGGTCGATTTCACTCTTTTTCGAGCTGAAAAACAGCATTTAGTATCAGGAGAATAGGAGTTCACAGGAGCTCACTTATTCGGTACTGGGTTGACTAGTGCTGCCATCTCTTGGTACTTTCGTGAACTACGAATATTGCCTCGCCTGGGAGGTGCTGCTGTCTGATGACGATACTTAAACTACTACCTCAAATGGTTTAAACCGTGAAAATATTTAATTTCATTATATTTTCTCATCATTTTATCAAATATGTCGGTTTTTTTTTTAACAATGTGAACTTCGGAAGAAACTGTTTTGTTTCACTGAGAACGTACTCGTTGACAGGAAGTATTTCTTTTTTAAGGAAAAGTGGATATTTCGACCTAATAGTTGTTTATGTATCAATATGAACCGATTTTTACCATTTACTTAATAATTAGTTTTATAAATTAATGGTTATATTTTCATTAAATTTCTGTTTAGATGGATAAAAAGTAAGGAAATAACAGTGATTTTAACTTGTAAGTCTAATTTTTAATAAATTCATAAAAATACTTAAGATTTCTTCTTAATTGTTTATATCAAGTTGAAAATGTCTATTTGCATTAAATTATGTATAAATGTGCAGATAAATCATATTTCTAATAATAGTTTCAATATCCGTCAAGAGATGGCAGCACGGTCGATTTCACTCTTTTCCGAGCTGAAAAACAGCATTTAGTATCAGGAGAATAGGAGTTCACAGGAGCTCACTTATTCGGTACTGGGTTGACTAGTGCTGCCATCTCTTGGTACTTTCGTGAACTACGAATATTGCCTCGCATGGGAGGTGCTGCTGTCTGATGACGATACTTAAACTACTACCTCAAATGGTTTAAACCGTGAAAATATTTTATTTCATTATATTTTCTCATCATTTTATCAAATATGTCAGTTTTTTTTTTAACAATGTGAATTTCGGAAGAAACTGTTTTGTTTCACTGAGAACGTACTCGTTGACAGGAAGTATTTCTTTTTTAAGGAAAAGTGGATATTTCGACCTAATAGTTGTTTATGTATCAATATGAACCGATTTTTACCATTTACTTAATAATTAGTTTTATAAATTAATGGTTATATTTTCATTAAATTTCTGTTTAGATGGATAAAAAGTAAGGAAATAACAGTGATTTTAACTTGTAAGTCTAATTTTTAATAAATTCATAAAAATACTTAAGATTTCTTCTTAATTGTTTATATCAAGTTGAAAATGTCTATTTGCATTAAATTATGTATAAATGTGCAGATAAATCATATTTCTAATAATAGTTTCAATATCCGTCAAGAGATGGCAGCACGGTCGATTTCACTCTTTTCCGAGCTGAAAAACAGCATTTAGTATCAGGAGAATAGGAGTTCACAGGAGCTCACCTATTCGGTACTGGGTTGACTAGTGCTGCCATCTCTTGGTACTTTCGTGAACTACGAATATTGCCTCGCCTGGGAGGTGCTGCTGTCTGATGACGATACTTAAACTACTACCTCAAATGGTTTAAACCGTGAAAATATTTTATTTCATCATATTTTCTCATCATTTTATCAAATATGTCGGGTTTTTTTTTAACAATGTGAACTTCGGAAGAAACTGTTTTGTTTCACTGAGAACGTACTCGTTGACAGGAAGTATTTCTTTTTTAAGGAAAAGTGGATATTTCGACCTAATAGTTGTTTATGTATCAATATAAACCGATTTTTACCATTTACTACTTAATACTTAGTTTTATAAATTAATGGTTATATTTTCATTAAATTTCTGTTTAGATGGATAAAAAGTAAGGAAATAACAGTGATTTTAACTTGTAAGTCTAATTTTTAATAAATTCATAAAAATACTTAAGATTTCTTCTTAATTGTTTATATCAAGTTGAAAATGTCTATTTGCATTAAATTATGTATAAATGTGCAGATAAATCATATTTCTAATAATAGTTTCAATATCCGTCAAGAGATGGCAGCACGGTCGATTTCACTCTTTTTCGAGCTGAAAAACAGCATTTAGTATCAGGAGAATAGGAGTTCACAGGAGCTCACTTATTCGGAGCTGGGTTGACTAGTGCTGCCATCTCTTGGTACTTTCGTGAACTACGAATATTGCCTCGCATGGGAGGTGCTGCTGTCTGATGACGATACTTAAACTACTACCTCAAATGGTTTAAACCGTGAAAATATTTTATTTCATTATATTTTCTCATCATTTTATCAAATATGTCAGTTTTTTTTTTAACAATGTGAATTTCGGAAGAAACGGTTTTGTTTCACTGAGAACGTACTCGTTGACAGGAAGTATTTCTTTTTTAAGGAAAAGTGGATATTTCGACCTAATAGTTGTTTATGTATCAATATGAACCGATTTTTACCATTTACTTAATAATTAGTTTTATAAATTAATGGTTATATTTTCATTAAATTTCTGTTTAGATGGATAAAAAGTAAGGAAATAACAGTGATTTTAACTTGTAAGTCTAATTTTTAATAAATTCATAAAAATACTTAAGATTTCTTCTTAATTGTTTATATCAAGTTGAAAATGTCTATTTGCATTAAATTATGTATAAATGTGCAGATAAATCATATTTCTAATAATAGTTTCAATATCCGTCAAGAGATGGCAGCACGGTCGATTTCACTCTTTTCCGAGCTGAAAAACAGCATTTAGTATCAGGAGAATAGGAGCTCACCTATTCGGTACTGGGTTGACTAGTGCTGCCATCTCTTGGTACTTTCGTGAACTACGAATATTGCCTCACCTGGGAGGTGCTGCTATCTGACGACGATACTTAAACTACTACCTCAAATGGTTTAAACCGTGAAAATATTTAATTTCATTATATTTTCTCATCATTTTATCAAATATGTCGGTTTTTTTTTTAACAATGTGAACTTCGGAAGAAACTGTTTTGTTTCACTGAGAACGTACTCGTTGACAGGAAGTATTTCTTTTTTAAGGAAAAGTGGATATTTCGACCTAATAGTTGTTTATGTATCAATATGAACCGATTTTTACCATTTACTTAATAATTAGTTTTATAAATTAATGGTTATATTTTCATTAAATTTCTGTTTAGATGGATAAAAAGTAAGGAAATAACAGTGATTTTAACTTGTAAGTCTAATTTTTAATAAATTCATAAAAATACTTAAGATTTCTTCTTAATTGTTTATATCAAGTTGAAAATGTCTATTTGCATTAAATTATGTATAAATGTGCAGATAAATCATATTTCTAATAATAGTTTCAATATCCGTCAAGAGATGGCAGCACGGTCGATTTCACTCTTTTCCGAGCTGAAAAACAGCATTTAGTATCAGGAGAATAGGAGTTCACAGGAGCTCACCTATTCGGTACTGGGTTGACTAGTGCTGCCATCTCTTGGTACTTTCGTGAACTACGAATATTGCCTCACCTGGGAGGTGCTGCTATCTGACGACGATACTTAAACTACTACCTCAAATGGTTTAAACCGTGAAAATATTTAATTTCATTATATTTTCTCATCATTTTATCAAATATGTCGGTTTTTTTTTTAACAATGTGAACTTCGGAAGAAACTGTTTTGTTTCACTGAGAACGTACTCGTTGACAGGAAGTATTTCTTTTTTAAGGAAAAGTGGATATTTCGACCTAATAGTTGTTTATGTATCAATATGAACCGATTTTTACCATTTACTTAATAATTAGTTTTATAAATTAATGGTTATATTTTCATTAAATTTCTGTTTAGATGGATAAAAAGTAAGGAAATAACAGTGATTTTAACTTGTAAGTCTAATTTTTAATAAATTCATAAAAATACTTAAGATTTCTTCTTAATTGTTTATATCAAGTTGAAAATGTCTATTTGCATTAAATTATGTATAAATGTGCAGATAAATCATATTTCTAATAATAGTTTCAATATCCGTCAAGAGATGGCAGCACGGTCGATTTCACTCTTTTTCGAGCTGAAAAACAGCATTTAGTATCAGGAGAATAGGAGTTCACAGGAGCTCACTTATTCGGAGCTGGGTTGACTAGTGCTGCCATCTCTTGGTACTTTCGTGAACTACGAATATTGCCTCGCCTGGGAGGTGCTGCTATCTGACGACGATACTTAAACTACTACCTCAAATGGTTTAAACCGTGAAAATATTTTATTTCATCATATTTTCTCATCATTTTAATAAATATGTCGGTTTTTTTTTTAACAATGTGAATTTCGGAAGAAACTGTTTTGTTTCACTGAGAACGTACTCGTTGACAGGAAGTATTTCTTTCTTAAGGAAAAGTGGATATTTCGACCTAATAGTTGTTTATGTATCAATATGAACCGATTTTTACCATTTACTTAATAATTAGTTTTATAAATTAATGGTTATATTTTCATTAAATTTCTGTTTAGATGGATAAAAAGTAAGGAAATAACAGTGATTTTAACTTGTAAGTCTAATTTTTAATAAATTCATAAAAATACTTAAGATTTCTTCTTAATTGTTTATATCAAGTTGAAAATGTCTATTTGCATTAAATTATGTATAAATGTGCAGATAAATCATATTTCTAATAATAGTTTCAATATCCGTCAAGAGATGGCAGCACGGTCGATTTCACTCTTTTCCGAGCTGAAAAACAGCATTTAGTATCAGGAGAATAGGAGTTCACAGGAGCTCACCTATTCGGTACTGGGTTGACTAGTGCTGCCATCTCTTGGTACTTTCGTGAACTACGAATATTGCCTTGCCTGGGAGGTGCTGCTATCTGACGACGATACTTAAACTACTACCTCAAATGGTTTAAACCGTGAAAATATTTAATTTCATTATATTTTCTCATCATTTTATCAAATATGTCGGTTTTTTTTTTAACAATGTGAACTTCGGAAGAAACTGTTTTGTTTCACTGAGAACGTACTCGTTGACAGGAAGTATTTCTTTTTTAAGGAAAAGTGGATATTTCGACCTAATAGTTGTTTATGTATCAATATGAACCGATTTTTACCATTTACTTAATAATTAGTTTTATAAATTAATGGTTATATTTTCATTAAATTTCTGTTTAGATGGATAAAAAGTAAGGAAATAACAGTGATTTTAACTTGTAAGTCTAATTTTTAATAAATTCATAAAAATACTTAAGATTTCTTCTTAATTGTTTATATCAAGTTGAAAATGTCTATTTGCATTAAATTATGTATAAATGTGCAGATAAATCATATTTCTAATAATAGTTTCAATATCCGTCAAGAGATGGCAGCACGGTCGATTTCACTCTTTTCCGAGCTGAAAAACAGCATTTAGTATCAGGAGAATAGGAGTTCACAGGAGCTCACTTATTCGGTACTGGGTTGACTAGTGCTGCCATCTCTTGGTACTTTCGTGAACTACGAATATTGCCTCGCATGGGAGGTGCTGCTGTCTGATGACGATACTTAAACTACTACCTCAAATGGTTTAAACCGTGAAAATATTTTATTTCATTATATTTTCTCATCATTTTATCAAATATGTCAGTTTTTTTTTTAACAATGTGAATTTCGGAAGAAACTGTTTTGTTTCACTGAGAACGTACTCGTTGACAGGAAGTATTTCTTTTTTAAGGAAAAGTGGATATTTCGACCTAATAGTTGTTTATGTATCAATATGAACCGATTTTTACCATTTACTTAATAATTAGTTTTATAAATTAATGGTTATATTTTCATTAAATTTCTGTTTAGATGGATAAAAAGTAAGGAAATAACAGTGATTTTAACTTGTAAGTCTAATTTTTAATAAATTCATAAAAATACTTAAGATTTCTTCTTAATTGTTTATATCAAGTTGAAAATGTCTATTTGCATTAAATTATGTATAAATGTGCAGATAAATCATATTTCTAATAATAGTTTCAATATCCGTCAAGAGATGGCAGCACGGTCGATTTCACTCTTTTCCGAGCTGAAAAACAGCATTTAGTATCAGGAGAATAGGAGTTCACAGGAGCTCACCTATTCGGTACTGGGTTGACTAGTGCTGCCATCTCTTGGTACTTTCGTGAACTACGAATATTGCCTCACCTGGGAGGTGCTGCTATCTGACGACGATACTTAAACTACTACCTCAAATGGTTTAAACCGTGAAAATATTTAATTTCATTATATTTTCTCATCATTTTATCAAATATGTCGGTTTTTTTTTTAACAATGTGAACTTCGGAAGAAACTGTTTTGTTTCACTGAGAACGTACTCGTTGACAGGAAGTATTTCTTTTTTAAGGAAAAGTGGATATTTCGACCTAATAGTTGTTTATGTATCAATATGAACCGATTTTTACCATTTACTTAATAATTAGTTTTATAAATTAATGGTTATATTTTCATTAAATTTCTGTTTAGATGGATAAAAAGTAAGGAAATAACAGTGATTTTAACTTGTAAGTCTAATTTTTAATAAATTCATAAAAATACTTAAGATTTCTTCTTAATTGTTTATATCAAGTTGAAAATGTCTATTTGCTTTAAATTATGTATAAATGTGCAGATAAATCATATTTCTAATAATAGTTTCAATATCCGTCAAGAGATGGCAGCACGGTCGATTTCACTCTTTTTCGAGCTGAAAAACAGCATTTAGTATCAGGAGAATAGGAGTTCACAGGAGCTCACTTATTCGGAGCTGGGTTGACTAGTGCTGCCATCTCTTGGTACTTTCGTGAACTACGAATATTGTCTCGCCTGGGAGGTGCTGCTATCTGACGACGATACTTAAACTACTACCTCAAATGGTTAAAACCGTGAAAATATTTTATTTCATCATATTTTCTCATAATTTTATCAAATATGTCGGTTTTTTTTTTTAACAATGTGAATTTCGGAAGAAACTGTTTTGTTTCACTGAGAACGTACTCGTTGACAGGAAGTATTTCTTTTTTAAGGAAAAGTGGATATTTCGACCTAATAGTTGTTTATGTATCAATATGAACCGATTTTTACCATTTACTTAATAATTAGTTTTATAAATTAATGGTTATATTTTCATTAAATTTCTGTTTAGATGGATAAAAAGTAAGGAAATAACAGTGATTTTAACTTGTAAGTCTAATTTTTAATAAATTCATAAAAATACTTAAGATTTCTTCTTAATTGTTTATATCAAGTTGAAAATGTCTATTTGCATTAAATTATGTATAAATGTGCAGATAAATCATATTTCTAATAATAGTTTCAATATCCGTCAAGAGATGGCAGCACGGTCGATTTCACTCTTTTCCGAGCTGAAAAACAGCATTTAGTATCAGGAGAATAGGAGTTCACAGGAGCTCACTTATTCGGTACTGGGTTGACTAGTGCTGCCATCTCTTGGTACTTTCGTGAACTACGAATATTGCCTCGCATGGGAGGTGCTGCTGTCTGATGACGATACTTAAACTACTACCTCAAATGGTTTAAACCGTGAAAATATTTTATTTCATTATATTTTCTCATCATTTTATCAAATATGTCAGTTTTTTTTTTAACAATGTGAATTTCGGAAGAAACTGTTTTGTTTCACTGAGAACGTACTCGTTGACAGGAAGTATTTCTTTTTTAAGGAAAAGTGGATATTTCGACCTAATAGTTGTTTATGTATCAATATGAACCGATTTTTACCATTTACTTAATAATTAGTTTTATAAATTAATGGTTATATTTTCATTAAATTTCTGTTTAGATGGATAAAAAGTAAGGAAATAACAGTGATTTTAACTTGTAAGTCTAATTTTTAATAAATTCATAAAAATACTTAAGATTTCTTCTTAATTGTTTATATCAAGTTGAAAATGTCTATTTGCATTAAATTATGTATAAATGTGCAGATAAATCATATTTCTAATAATAGTTTCAATATCCGTCAAGAGATGGCAGCACGGTCGATTTCACTCTTTTCCGAGCTGAAAAACAGCATTTAGTATCAGGAGAATAGGAGTTCACAGGAGCTCACCTATTCGGTACTGGGTTGACTAGTGCTGCCATCTCTTGGTACTTTCGTGAACTACGAATATTGCCTCACCTGGGAGGTGCTGCTATCTGACGACGATACTTAAACTACTACCTCAAATGGTTTAAACCGTGAAAATATTTAATTTCATTATATTTTCTCATCATTTTATCAAATATGTCGGTTTTTTTTTTAACAATGTGAACTTCGGAAGAAACTGTTTTGTTTCACTGAGAACGTACTCGTTGACAGGAAGTATTTCTTTTTTAAGGAAAAGTGGATATTTCGACCTAATAGTTGTTTATGTATCAATATGAACCGATTTTTACCATTTACTTAATAATTAGTTTTATAAATTAATGGTTATATTTTCATTAAATTTCTGTTTAGATGGATAAAAAGTAAGGAAATAACAGTGATTTTAACTTGTAAGTCTAATTTTTAATAAATTCATAAAAATACTTAAGATTTCTTCTTAATTGTTTATATCAAGTTGAAAATGTCTATTTGCTTTAAATTATGTATAAATGTGCAGATAAATCATATTTCTAATAATAGTTTCAATATCCGTCAAGAGATGGCAGCACGGTCGATTTCACTCTTTTTCGAGCTGAAAAACAGCATTTAGTATCAGGAGAATAGGAGTTCACAGGAGCTCACTTATTCGGAGCTGGGTTGACTAGTGCTGCCATCTCTTGGTACTTTCGTGAACTACGAATATTGTCTCGCCTGGGAGGTGCTGCTATCTGACGACGATACTTAAACTACTACCTCAAATGGTTAAAACCGTGAAAATATTTTATTTCATCATATTTTCTCATAATTTTATCAAATATGTCGGTTTTTTTTTTTAACAATGTGAATTTCGGAAGAAACTGTTTTGTTTCACTGAGAACGTACTCGTTGACAGGAAGTATTTCTTTTTTAAGGAAAAGTGGATATTTCGACCTAATAGTTGTTTATGTATCAATATGAACCGATTTTTACCATTTACTTAATAATTAGTTTTATAAATTAATGGTTATATTTTCATTAAATTTCTGTTTAGATGGATAAAAAGTAAGGAAATAACAGTGATTTTAACTTGTAAGTCTAATTTTTAATAAATTCATAAAAATACTTAAGATTTCTTCTTAATTGTTTATATCAAGTTGAAAATGTCTATTTGCATTAAATTATGTATAAATGTGCAGATAAATCATATTTCTAATAATAGTTTCAATATCCGTCAAGAGATGGCAGCACGGTCGATTTCACTCTTTTCCGAGCTGAAAAACAGCATTTAGTATCAGGAGAATAGGAGTTCACAGGAGCTCACTTATTCGGTACTGGGTTGACTAGTGCTGCCATCTCTTGGTACTTTCGTGAACTACGAATATTGCCTCGCATGGGAGGTGCTGCTGTCTGATGACGATACTTAAACTACTACCTCAAATGGTTTAAACCGTGAAAATATTTTATTTCATTATATTTTCTCATCATTTTATCAAATATGTCAGTTTTTTTTTTAACAATGTGAATTTCGGAAGAAACTGTTTTGTTTCACTGAGAACGTACTCGTTGACAGGAAGTATTTCTTTTTTAAGGAAAAGTGGATATTTCGACCTAATAGTTGTTTATGTATCAATATGAACCGATTTTTACCATTTACTTAATAATTAGTTTTATAAATTAATGGTTATATTTTCATTAAATTTCTGTTTAGATGGATAAAAAGTAAGGAAATAACAGTGATTTTAACTTGTAAGTCTAATTTTTAATAAATTCATAAAAATACTTAAGATTTCTTCTTAATTGTTTATATCAAGTTGAAAATGTCTATTTGCATTAAATTATGTATAAATGTGCAGATAAATCATATTTCTAATAATAGTTTCAATATCCGTCAAGAGATGGCAGCACGGTCGATTTCACTCTTTTCCGAGCTGAAAAACAGCATTTAGTATCAGGAGAATAGGAGTTCACAGGAGCTCACCTATTCGGTACTGGGTTGACTAGTGCTGCCATCTCTTGGTACTTTCGTGAACTACGAATATTGCCTCACCTGGGAGGTGCTGCTATCTGACGACGATACTTAAACTACTACCTCAAATGGTTTAAACCGTGAAAATATTTAATTTCATTATATTTTCTCATCATTTTATCAAATATGTCGGTTTTTTTTTTAACAATGTGAACTTCGGAAGAAACTGTTTTGTTTCACTGAGAACGTACTCGTTGACAGGAAGTATTTCTTTTTTAAGGAAAAGTGGATATTTCGACCTAATAGTTGTTTATGTATCAATATGAACCGATTTTTACCATTTACTTAATAATTAGTTTTATAAATTAATGGTTATATTTTCATTAAATTTCTGTTTAGATGGATAAAAAGTAAGGAAATAACAGTGATTTTAACTTGTAAGTCTAATTTTTAATAAATTCATAAAAATACTTAAGATTTCTTCTTAATTGTTTATATCAAGTTGAAAATGTCTATTTGCATTAAATTATGTATAAATGTGCAGATAAATCATATTTCTAATAATAGTTTCAATATCCGTCAAGAGATGGCAGCACGGTCGATTTCACTCTTTTCCGAGCTGAAAAACAGCATTTAGTATCAGGAGAATAGGAGTTCACAGGAGCTCACCTATTCGGTACTGGGTTGACTAGTGCTGCCATCTCTTGGTACTTTCGTGAACTACGAATATTGCCTCACCTGGGAGGTGCTGCTATCTGACGACGATACTTAAACTACTACCTCAAATGGTTTAAACCGTGAAAATATTTGATCTCTTTTATTTTTTTTAAATTCATTAAAAATGCTTATGATTTCTTCTTAATTGTTGATAATAAAACATATTTGCAATAATAGTTTCAATATCCATAAAGAGATGGCAGCACGTCAATTCTTTAAATTTGAGTTAACCTCTTTTATTCCAAAAAATAGAGAATATCTGGAAATTTTTATTAGTTTTTTTTGTAGAGTTTTCCCATAGTTGAGATTTTCTCCAACCTAATTTTTGTACTGTTTTCCAGGTCTTCCTGTCAAGTGCATCTTCTTCTTTAGGACATATCCTGCCATGTCTTCCTGGACTTGGTTCATCTACAAATTTCTCGGTCAGCCTCTTCTTCTTTGTTGTTGTTCGGTCCCATTTGTTGCAATAATTTTTAAGTAAAAATATTAAAACATTAATTAATTTTTATAAATACTAATGAATCTTCATACTTTCACCCTTTTTTCTTTAGCGTCCTTAACATTTTATTAGCTTCACCTATTTGTATGTATATGCATAACATAATTATTGAACTTGATTTTTGCCCATTTCAAAATTTAAATTAAATTGAAATTTTCACAATTTTCAAGGACCAATAAAATACAATAATCTACTAATTTTGTCTCATTAGCCTGACTAGGATTTTCAGGATTAGTGATTTTTCATATCTAAAGACATGGTAGTGTCTCGTGGCTAGTACTAAGGCATATATTAATCTTTGAGACAAGTATATGAAAATATGGGGAGTTTCATATATTTTGCAACAAAAAAAAAAGTTCAAAAATGTTTTTAAAAAACACGCTTTAATAAGGAAACGAAACTAAAAAGTATAAAATAATTTGTAATAAGTTTGAAATAAGAATAGAGCGATGAACGAAATTCATTTCATTTTAAAAAGCTTGGGCTGCTTTTTTATTATTTATTTTTTTTCCTTTATCACTATAACCCATGGAGAGTCTTAGATTCAGTATGTGGCAGAGACTCTACTGTGGTGATTTGTCCTAGATCACACTCAACAGCCAGATTTCCCCCCCTTATTTTGGGGCAACCACTTTATAGAGGCAGGGTGAGCCCCAGTAGGGTCATAAATGCCATATGATCCATCTCGGGCGCTAACAGATTAAATAAAAGTTTGCCACCAAGCGGAATTTGAACCCAGGACCTTCGGCACAGCAGCTCAGCTGTCAACTAGTGAGCCACTCTGCTTGTTATTAACTGTTGTAAATATTTTATTGACTGATTCTGGTTATTATAGAAATATCTTATAAAGCACCCCATCTTTTTTTATGATAAAATGAATTTTTTTCGTTCATCAATCTATTCTCATTTTAACGTGATAAAAAAATATTTAAAAATTAATTTATCATTCTTCATTATAGTTTAATTTGTTTTTAATGTTTGTGTAGTGAAGATTCTTGCAACGAGAAATAAATTTTAATGAGTTGGAAAAATGTGTTTTCAGTTATTCTGGAATAAAGTTCAAGAACTTCTAAAACTCTCATTTAATATTAATTTATAACACTCATGCTATATTTCTATGAACAACAAATAATGAAAAATCTATAGAACTAAAATCCTGAAGAGGAGAAAGACTGATGTCCAAGTTTAAAAAAAAGAAGATATAAAAATGATCAACTAATAATAGCTTTTTAACTTAACACCAAGGTAAACAGGACACATTTAAATGAACAGGAAAATGGAAAAAAAAGAGGTAAGCAACTGGAAAATCATTAACATACAAAAGAAAAAAACAACTCAGAATACATTGATATATTATATATATTTATTAAATATATTTATTCCCTTTGCTTACTATTGAGGCAGATTAATTAAAAATGTATTTAATTTAGTTTATAAATTAGGAGGTGAAGCTGCTAGCTGACTAGTGCCTATAAAGTCACATTTACAAAAATTACAATTTACATACACATATATAATACACTGGTTGTAATCTTTAATCAATTATAAATAGCTAAATTGTAACAACTGCTTCTTATTTTACGTAGCAAAATTTTTCAGCATAAAATAATTTATGATTTGGCTGGATTTTTTTTTTTATCTCGCTTTTTTTTTCTTTCTCTCTCTCGTAACTATCATAAATGAATTAAGAAATCACATACACAGTTCTGTCGAAAACTGAAATATTTTAAAAAAAGTCTCATTACTTATTAATAGTTAGTTTACACGGGTACGAGATGCAGGAACATTAGTACACAGTTAGTTTGAAAGTATAGATTGTTTTAAATAACCATCAACGGTACGAGAAAAACAATAAAACCAACTCCATTGTAAAATTATATCGAAAATTTTATATTAAAAAAATTTGAAAAAGCCTCGAGTGATAGAAGTCGATAAATATTGATAAATTAACTAAGATTTTGGTATTAAAAGAAAATTTTGAACATAATAATAGAACTATGCTATTAAATAGACAATTAAATTAGCTTTGGTAGTTAGATAATTTACGATTTAGCTAAAAATTATAAAATTCATGACAAATATGCTCTTAAACTTAAACCTATGCTGTGACCTCGACGCACAATTAAACGTCACTATCTTTGGTATATTATTTACAAGTGATATTGTACAAGTTGATATACCAATGAGCTCACAGTGGCTATGTACAATGAGAAATGTTTCTAAAACATACAATAATAATAAATTAGGAACCAAGTTCATAATAATTATATAATTTACTATTACAATTTAATAATATATGTCACGCATTTGACATAATCTTATCCATAGTACTATAATACAATACAAATAGTAGGCTATAGAGTTACATAAATATATATATATATATAACTTCTTAACAGACAAAATAACAGGTAAATGAGAAGGATCTTAGATTACAAACAAAACTGAGGCGTTCATTGTTTAATATTAGAAAATATCTACAAAGATTAATGTACAAAAAGAGGATGAATGCACTAGAGTCTTGGAGGGCTGCCGAGTGGAAGAGGTCGCAGTTCTACCACTTGCGTCTTTAAAAATCAATCCAACAAGAACATCGTGGAATGTTACAACTCAAGGCCAACACTTATTCTTCTATTCTTTAGTCCATAAATATATAAAAAAACATTTTGGGGACATGGTATGGTTTCATAAAATACACAAGAGGTCGAAATGATCTCTAATCAGTCCCATACATGCTGCTACGGCGGGTCAGTGTTGTAAACTGCTAAACTTATGTTGTCTCCTGTTCCCCTTTCCTAAAGAAAAACAATAATTAATAATTAGTAATAATAATTATAAAAATTAACAAATAAACTTTATAAGAAGATATATATCAATAAGATGCATATTAATAGATAAATTAAATTAACTTCAAAATGAAGGCTATAATATAATAAGGGAATTTTATTTAAATGGAGACTTAAATAAATATAGGAAAGAATTTTAAGACCAGAGAAATAATTTTTCAAATAGGGTTTAACTATTTATTTGAAAGCCAACGTTTCGAACAACATTTATTTATTTATTGTTCAGGGCTTATAATGAGGTCAAAGGCGAAAGTGAACAACACTAAATATATATAATATTATATCATATTAGGAATACAGCTTAGTAAACAATTATAATCGAAAATGTTCCAAAAAGTATAGAATTTTGATTTCACAACTTATTTTTATTTTCTTTAAGATAAAGGAAATATAAAATCAATTAAATAAACGAGAAATTAAGATAGTTTTTATAATAAATTAATATTTTAATGATTGTATAATTAAATTGGAGAAGGACTGCTAGAAATGGAATGCTTCCGAAGGGAGGAATAGGAAGAAGTTGAAATAAATGTAATTATATAGACTAAATGAGTAAGTACTTTTTTATTAAAAAACTATTTACAAAATTTATATATTTAAATTTAAATTATTATAAATAAAATATAGAAAAAATAAGTACCGTGGAGACATGGTGGATCGGATATGGAATATGCCCTTCTCTTGGTGCAACACCTCGTTTCTCAAGGTCCTCCCTCATATCACCTGACCTGAAGAAAATAAATATTATTTATTATTAAAAATATAATTAATAATTATCAATAGCACACATAACTTCAAGAAAATAAAAGAATAATGTAGTTTTAGGAAGTAAAAAGATAAAAAGAAATACGATACTTACGCTGTAAGGTTCTGTTTGTTTTTTCGCTGTACACGGACGTAGACAAACATACATATGACGACAACGAGGAAGACAGCAACAGTGGCTCCTGAAGCAATACTAGCTGTCTCCAGCATCACTCGCCGTCGAGAGGCTATAAGTAAAATAATAAAACAACATTAAGAAATATATCATTTAAAATGTCAAGGTTAAATCTAATAAATACATTCAAATACAGCATTGGCACAAGATAGCTTCAAGTAGTTTTATGTGATTGAACACTTTATTATGATTTAATAACATGTGGAATTCCCGAGTTCAATAAAAGTTTATTTTAAGAGTAAACCAGAAAAATAATTAATACCCATGATTTAAGTAGTTAAATACAATTGTATTTAAATCCATTCTTTAAATAATTCATCCTCTTAAAAATTCAGGACTCATTTATCATTATTATTATGTGTATGGCATTGTTGGCTTCAAGTAAATTAGAATTTAATTTTAAAAAACTATTGAAATAAATTGTTTTAAATAATTAAAACAGTGCTTATAACTAAATAATTATGGAATTAAAACTACCAACAAATCTTTTAACACCTTTCATAAAAATTAAAAATCTGAAAATCAGAGGGCTTTTCCATGGTATTAAACATGTTCTGACAGATATTCGTCAAGCCTAATAAACTCTGCAATAATTTGTAATGAGGTGTTTGGAGCATAGTGTACATCAGATTCCCTCTCATTAATATGAAAAACATTAGAAGCATTCACATCCACCTGTACCCAACCTTTATGATATATTGTAGTAGACATTTTTATTCTTTATGTATGCGGCCCCAAATAAGTGGTTAAGTCAAATTTTGTCCATAATAAATTAATAATACTGAGAGAAGCGGAATTGTCCCATTCTTGTAGTCTTTGGTTTGAAATGGAGTTTTAATATAAGAAATAACTCCATTTCAAGCCAAGGCCTGACTTAGCCACTTATACACTCTATTCCGCTTACCGCAGTAAAATTAATTAATTTTAGATGAAATTTCTTATTCATCGGGGCTGCTGATATAATATTATTGACTAATTTATTAATTATAGATAAAGATATGAAGTATACTTACATAAATACGTTCCGTCTAAATCTTTGAACTCGCATCTCTCTCCCATAAAACCGTCTGCACATCTGAAAATAGAAAGAAAAAATTGTGTTAGAAAAATAATAATAAAATTGCACACATTTTAATAGAAGGGAACCATCTTTGA
Organism: Troilus luridus; assembly: GCA_964056705.1. Taxonomy (NCBI): domain Eukaryota; kingdom Metazoa; phylum Arthropoda; class Insecta; order Hemiptera; family Pentatomidae; genus Troilus; species Troilus luridus. The sequence continues at coordinate 54,755,723 of OZ057417.1, read as the reverse complement.
TTTTGCATGTTTTGAATAAACTCAAATCAAACTTGAATAAACTAGGAAAATCCGGATGATTATTATTTACTTTTTTCCCACCCCCTAATTTTATTCTACAACATGAAATAATTTTAATTTATTTTATTGAAAATGTTAAGTATTTTGGTTTTTTTTCATAAAATACTATCCATTTCCTAATGTTTTTCCATTGATGACCAGTTACATAAATCTCAGCGAACCCAAGGAAAGTTTTCACAAAAGAATGCTACTGATTTTGGATTTTATTTTGATTAAGTTTCAAGAGATATCTAATGCCTAGGTTTATACCCAATTCAACAAATGCTATGGTTACATACGATATCGTATATATCTTTGCTCCCAGGTTATTAACAACTTATTCGCATTAAATATTGTACAAATTACAGGCTGATATATTAAACAGGTGAATAGTCCACTTGCATTCCAAAGGAATAGATGTAAATTAAATAATTTATTCTGGTGTCATCTGATGTACGTAGTAAGGTCCATAAGTTTCCGGCCTGTCCATGCAGGTCCATGCCTGCTCACTCCATACCCATCGCCCCCACTTCCTCAGTCCTGTCCAGCCTTGAAGGAAACTCTGCATTTTTACAATGTTTAAACTCGAGTACCGTGCGGTTATTAAATAATTTTGTAAAGAGGGTCTTACTCATGCTCAAATTAAAGAGCGCTTGGATTGTGTGTACAGGCAGTCCTCCCCCTTGTATTCCACAGTGAAAGAATGGGCAAAATTATTTAAGTTAGGGAGAGAACGTCTGGAAGATGGCCCGGGTCCTGGTCGCCCATTGGAAGCTGTCACTTCTGAAACAATCTAACTTGAAAACCAAGGAAATAGCAGCAAGGTTGGGGCTTTCAAAAACAAGTGTTTTGAGGATCATCAAAGAACATTTGTGTATGAACAATGTTAGTGCAAGATGGGTTCCAAAAATTCTTTTCCATTTCCAAGGCCGCTGTGAAGGACTTTGAATTCTAAGAAATCTCTCATCCACCCTACAGTCCAGACTTGGCCTCTAGCGACTTTAACACCGACGAAGAGCTCTAAGCAGCAGTGGAAGAACATTTTTTTAACAAAGAAGAAAATTATTTTTTTCATGGTATAGAAATGTTGCCAAAGCGTTGTATTAAGTGTGTTGAACTTAAAGGAGAATATTTTGAAAAACAGAAAGACCAGTTTTTTTCTTTCACCTTTCCTTCTATCCCAGGCCGGAAACTTTTGGACCTTAGATGAAACTAGACTGAATTAATAGATAATAGAAGAATTTAAGAATGTTTACTCAGTTCACACACTATGGCCATGTCTTAAACTTTATTAACAACTCCAATTTTAATTCATATATTAAACTGTTCATATTAAGGTTTAGATAATAAACAAATCTACTTACATTCTATTATAATTACAGTCTGGTGTCATCTGATGTATTATGTAAACTTCTATTTTTTATTTTAGTTTTATTTCTAAGAAGATGGCCCCGTGACTTCTTAGTTGAACTTGTGATTTGAGTACTACCAGTGGGTAGTTTCTCTACTTATCATTTTCACATGTCATTATGTATCGCTTAGCCCATTTACTTGATGTATTATTGTTATACAGTTGTAAACATCAATAAATAAATAAATTTTAAAAAAAGTTTTATTTCTTAGGGAATGTAAGTAGACTATTATTTTACCTCCAGATTTAAATTCTATATTTAATATAAACAATGTTAACAATTTAATAAAAACAATGTGTAGTTGGGGAAAATATAATTTTGAATACCATGATAATTATGTAGAATGGATAGTACATGAGTATTGTGATTGGTTTAATTGGATTACCTTACTACCCATTCTACAAAATTACATACATTTTAAGTAACCACAGTTTATTAAAAAATACATTTTGCTAAACGCTGATAATAATTATTTAAAATTTTATTTCTTTTAAAATCTATTAAAATTATACTACAATTTTCTACATTATATTCTGAAAGTGTTTTTTATATACATGATTCGCCCCAATCAATAAGAGAATGCAACTTGTATATAGTATAAAGTTCAGTTAAACTGAACTTATATAAAATATTTTATTACAGAATTAAATTATCTGATGGTAGAGTAAAACTCTTCAGTATTTTTTTTTTTAAATGATGAGCAGACATATACTGTTATCAAGGGAGTAAAGTGTCTTTAAATTACGATATGGGAGACCTCTATCGGCAAACTCGGATATGAAAAGACTACGGATGAGGAGGTGTAACTGCTAATATAGGGGCTGGTTCAGGGACCTCTTCTCTCTTATCTGGTCCCCCGAAGCAACACACTCACACACACAAACATTCGTAAATAATGACGTCAGTCCCAAGGGCCGTAAAACTTTTATGTCCGACGTGGCGCGACAGTCGAGGGGGACAAGCTCCATCAATTCGGCCGGCCAATCGACTCATACGTCTTATCAAAGTTACTTTCGCTAAGTTAAATTTAATAACGTAATAAAATATAACTGTAAACGATCTCAGAAAGTCAAACTACCTAGTCGATACCAAATTTAGATATTTTTAAGTCTTTTAATTGAGTAGCTGCTAGAATGAAAAAGTAACGGACCCTATTCACTTTTAAGGTCTCCCTGTAATATCCTTATCATAGATTGGAAAAATCTATTCAGAACTAAACCACAGTAATATTATGCAATAGAAGACCACTGAGAAGAAAACAAAACAGTCTTCTTACGTAAGTGGTTTCTCAACACCTAAACTCAACAGATGGATAGTTCAGTTAATCTTGAATACTTGTGAAACAAAAAATTAATCCAAGTTTAAACTCAACACATCCAGTTTCGGAAAAAATATAAAGGTATCCACGCAGAGATAAAGCAATTGTTTAATTATGGTAAATATGTAACTAATGCAAATGTCGATAGATACATTTAATGTCGTTGTAATTTATTTATCTTACAATACCAATTGTTGTAATGCTTATATTATTAAAGATGGTGTAACTTGGACGAGATATCATTATTATTTATTATCTAACATCTCAACCTCGAGAGGTTAATATGTCGAGATATTCAGATTTTAGCCAATCGAATGCTACTAGAGAATTTGAAAAAAAAAATTAGGCGTTTAAAAAACGAGGAAAAGCAAAGGGGCATAACTTGACAATTTATTAAAAACATATTAAAGTTGAAAATTTTTCCAAACCTAAAATTTTTAACGGTTTATCATACTTATTAAATGCCTTTATTGCATACTTATTAAATATTCAGCACTATCGTATTTGTATAATACTTTATACAGCTCTTTCAAAAGAACATAGCTCAAAAAATATAATTTTTCAATAGAGATATTTTAAAGTTCCATGTAAGTCAAATAAGTAAAAATTTGGGAATTGGTAAAGCAAAGCATTGTATTGGTGGTATTGAAATTATTTTATTAACCATTAGAAGCATTTTAAAAGCTTGAATTTTATTTTACTTATGTCATTATTCCCATTGAACTTCAAATTCAAACATGATACAACCCAAAATATGACTTTATTAAATACAACAAAAAAACATGTAAGAAATGGAATGTCAGATATGTCGATCCTGCATTAAAAGGCTTCAACCAATACAATTGCTATTGAAGGCTTAACTCACAAATGTTTAATTTTGTTGAAGGAGCGATATGTTTTAACTCAGTCATAAAAAATACAATTTAAATACAAAAATATGTTTAACGTATGATTGATTTTCGTAAGCTATATTGGTACGGATACTTGTTCAGATGGAATCGTCAGCAAAATGATCTCCAGTGATGCAACAACTTTTAAGATTGCACAATTTTCGTGAAATTTCTCGCGAAAAACAAAGATTTGATAACAATTGACCCTAGACAAATTAATTTGATTAGATGTTTATAGCTACGATAAAAATAACTTTGCATCGATCCAGGCTAAGCAACCGTCCTTGCTCCAAGGGCAACAGCGCAAATCAACCGGACACAATCTCTACGGTGATTAGTTGTTTTGTTGCTAACACGAAGTAAATAAACAACCATTAATTTTATTAGATGTTTACTATACACATTTATGTTTATAGTTTTACGAAATGTAATCTTATAGACAGCAGTAATTAAACCTGTGAAGTAGGTAAAGGACACCATGTCCACAACTTGAAACTATTTAAACTTTTCGGTTCCATTAAAAGCATTTATTTGTCATTAGTGGAATGTCTTGTTTCGAAATTAATGGAGATCAAACCAAGTTAGACATAGTAGAGAGTCTAATAATTTTAGGACTAACTTGTCTTGGTTACTAATGACCATCTTGGAACAATGCCGTCCTCGTGTGCCAAAAACCTGTACTACTACTATCCATGAAGGGTCTGGGGTTCAGTACATTGTAGAGATTGTACTGTTTCTTGGACAACGGTAATGCACGGAGGTGATTTTTCCTTAATCACGCTCAATCGCAGATTTTGCCCCCTCATTTTGGCTACCAACTTTATTGAGCCCCAGGAGGGGCTAGATCCTATAGAACCCATCTCCAGATTCCAGATTAAATAAATGTCTTGCCAACATCCTTAAATGATGGATTTGGATTGATAAGAATAGTAATATTTAAAGTGAAGAAAATGGTCCGGGTGGAGGTCAGAGAAATAATTTCTTAAATATGGTTGAGATGTTTATTTAAAAGCCAACGTTTCGACCCACATTGCTGATCTTCTTCGGAATTTGTAATGAGCTCAAAGGAGAAAGTGAACAACACTAAGTAAATATAATATAATTTGAAAGCCAACGTTTCGACCCACATCACTTTCAACCGTTGAACCCATTATAAGCCCTGAAGAAGTCATTCAATGTGGGGTCGAAAGGTTGGTTTTGAAATAAATAGTTGGACCCTACTTAAGAAATTATTTGTCTGACCTCCACCCAGATCATTTTCTTCTACTAACTAATATCATTCATGATGAAAATAGTAATATTTAAATAAACGGGGATTTTAGTAGTTAAACATTTCCTAATAATAATAACGTATCCCATTTTTTTAAAAGAGAAATTTTCAACTTTCATTTATAAGTCGTGCGAAAGTATAGGCATCTTGAAAAGCTTTTGTGTTTTCAATTATCTATCATCCCAACAACGACTTGACTTGTATTCCGTTTCTTCCTAATTCTACAATTATCCTAAAGTCGTAAATCGTTCACTCCATCTTGTCCGGACAGGACTCTTTTCACGGAGAACAATGATCCACCGTACGTGAATGAGAATACCTTTGGAGGAAACGATCGAACCAACACCGGAGGTGTTTCTGGTCGGCGATCTACAGTGAGTTCGGGGAAACCTTAACAAACGCACTGACGAAGAGCTCGGTACCTTGACAGTAATCCGGGCACCTTGTGGGAAGGCACGTCTTTGCGCTATAAGGGGAAAGGTCCCATTGACACCTCCGCTATGGGAAAAAACTAGCTGGGGAGGGGAAAGACATCGGGGCGGCGGTGGGAAACTCCGACAATGCCAAGTAGTTCGAATACCGAATGAATTAGTAAAGGCAAAGAAGGCATTACAAGGGTACAAGGTACATCGGTGGACCAACAAGGAGAGCGTTTGTTTAAGACACTTGACCTTAAAAATTGTTTTTTTCTTCTTATTTACCACAAAAAAAGAAAAAAACTGTGGTCTAAAATTATTTAAAATTTATAAAACAATCAAAGACAAATGTTCTCTTTTAATTAACAAATCAAACAATGCTGTCTTAAAAGTTACAACAGCGCCTCTGGGTTACTGACAGACCACCTTAGAATTTTAAAAAATCTTCCAAAGAAAATTAACAGCGACAATGCCAAAAATTAGTTACATGAAAAATATAAATATATATCAATACTTTTTTATTTTGTAAGAGAATAAAATACGTTCAAACAGGTTGAACTTATGTTCTAATAGTTTTGACGATTAAAAGTTCATTAAACTTGAACAACCCTCAAAAAGTGAACTGCGGATCAAGGCGCTTATTAGCTACATATGACTGATATAATTATTTCACTATCACTTATCTTCAAGGTATGTACATACAATAAAAAGTCTTGGAAATAAAATTAATAAAAGGTATATTTCATCACTTCTCGTAATAGTAACAGAATAAAAAAGGATTTAGTCCTCATTTTCTAGCCATGTCCAATCCAGGACACACATCCTAAATACATGACGTTCATACAAACAAAATAGGAAAAATCAAGCATGGCTTAATATTACAACATGTTCTTATTATATTACTTTTATTATATATATAATTTTGGTAATATATAATACTCACTCGCAGTAAGGTATCCAGCTCTCGCCGATCTTGGCGGTGAAGCAGGTGGCGCCGTTGAGGCAGTAGTAGGCCGCGTGGTCCGGCGGGCAGGCGTAAGTGTGGAATGTGACGTTGGGTCGGGAAGTGGACGGCACTGCCGGCGGCCGCGGCTTCGGCGTCGACCTGCTCGAGCATCCCTCTGCAAAGGAGAAAACAAGGCGTAAGCAACCTGGCATGGTCCAAAATGCAAGAGAGTGGGAGGAATATGTAGGTAATAGGAGATGTAAGGAGCATTAGAGCTTAAACATTTTAGGGGTATTCTATCCTTGGTATCCCTATCATGTGAAAAACTAACCATTAGCAACTCCATATAGTTTAGTATGTAAGCGAATAGAAGGAAGTATGAATAGGTAGGATATGGACAATGTAAGAAGCATTGCATCTACAACATCTGAGGAGTATCCTTGGTATCGCTATGATGTAAAAAACAAGATGTCAGCAACGAGCTATAGTAAAAAATGGGAGCGAGAGGAAGAAGAGAAGTATAGGAAATTGACTAAGTTAGGTACGTTACATCTAAAACAGTAAAGAGGTAGGCCTCACAACGTGCAAAAGCGTTAGTAACTTCATATGGCTTAGTATGCAAGCGAAGTGAAGGGGGCAGGGGTAGGAAATAGGCAAGGGGTATAACATCTAACACTAGTTAATAACATTTAAAATCACTAATTATTAACTATTTTAACTAACTGAAAGCAAGTATTGAAAACGCACACAGCGCCTTTATAAACAACACGATAGAAACAAGTAGAGAAACTAACAGCTGATAGTACTCAAATAACAAATTCGATTTAGAAGATCACGAGGCCATCTTCTTTTCAGAAGTCTCGTAGGATTATCGGGAATTAAATTAGTTGCTAAGTATGAAGCTAGCGGGTTCGCGTCAAAATGTAACATGATATGTAACATAATGGAGTTTTGTTAAACTCCATAGCAAACCTGGCTAAAGTCGTGATGGAAATATAGAAGCCTATGAGATGTGGGGCTATATAGAGGGATATTAAGAACACAAAATAAAGGAAAGAATATAGTGAAGAGATAAAATATAGAGAATACACAGGAGAGCAACCACGGTAAAAAAAGAGGTTAAGGCGGGTTTTGTCCTGAGTGACTTAAAGGGGAAAGCAAAATCGTGTAATTCTATTGGTTTTTGGATTGAAATGGAGTAGTAATATAAACAATAACTCCATTTCTATCCACTTCCAAAATAAAGGAAACTCATTAGGGAGAAAATTCGAGATATAGTGTAAGGGAAAAATGACGTAATATGAATGTTAAGGGAGTGTGAGTGCCTAAACAATGTTGGAAATCATCGAAATGTGTTGCCGAAAACAATCTTAAAAATAAAATATTGATCCTACAAGCGTTGTTTATGTTGCACTTAACCCTGTTGATAGTGCACTAAAGCGCAAAGGTTTTAACTATAAATCATGCTAACAAATATAAAAAATATTAAAACCTACTTATTCTTAATTGATACATGGTATTAATATAATAATTACTGATTCGCATTCTGGATCAGGTCAATCATGAATGTTATTTCCTTGCCTAATTATAATGACAGAAGTGGTCGGTGAGTAGGCCCAGGGAGTCTAAAAGTAGCCTAACCTACGCAATTTCACTACGTCGGTATCTCTTCTAACCATCAAACTATTAAACATAACTAACATAAATTTTATCTATGTTTTAACTACATTAAAGCTTTAAGATAAAACATATGATCGCCCCAACTAGGCTATCATTTAACCTCACTAGTCACCAAAAAATGGATTGTATGTTTAAAAGAAATGTGTAATCTAAAAATTAGAACGTTGTTTATTCATTTAACGCCGTGTTGCTATGGCTATCGGATGATGCAACAGTGGTAGTCAAAATTTTGTCTATCCAGGTTTAATTAGGATAGGGATCTTTAATTAGTACCTGACACAGCAGAGTCTCGCAATCACCAATTTATGTCCCCTCTAAAGGGAAGCGAAAGGACTTTTAATCTTTTGGCTCACTTAACTTAACTTTAAAATCATAATGACTAGATGTGTAGAAGAGACTATAAGAGAGTACTTTAGATCATCCTTCAGATGTTTTGATAAGTTTTTTGACTACGCGATAAGGCTTGACTACACTAAATTTTATTTAGTACAAACCAGCAAGGGAGTTAAAGAATTTGCCTACGTGCTATTGTTTTTCAAATTTAATGAAACTATTTTTTTAACCTCGAAAAATAATAACTTTTTTTTTACAAGTTTGAGGTCCTGTTTTGTGCGATATAAGTAAATATATTTAGTATTGTTCGTGCTAACAAACAACAAAAAATAAATAAATAAAAAGAGCTGCTACTACATTTTACTATTTTAAGTTAAAAATACAACAATACTTCGTATGTACTTTTCCTATTAATGTGAGATGGTTCAAAAATAATTTACATAAATATAAACGATTTTTTTAAGTTGTACATCTTCATGGAACAGTGATATTTTAAAAAATATAATCGAGATAAAATTCTATATTTAAAGAAATTAATGGAAAATAGAGACGAAGATATCGATTATATCTTCAACTTTTATTTATTATATAATTTTTTTTGTAATTATTACTCTGGTTCTTGCTACGAGTTGAGTCACTCGAGTTCTATTTTTTAAGAAAAATAGAATGTAATTATGGAAAATGTGTGCGTACTTGGGGAATAATTTTATCTACCTATTGCCCTTAGTATGGCATATACTATTATATTCCTACCCAATAAGATTTGGTATAGGCAACTAGGTTAGATTCGGACTTGAAGTAGTTAAAAATGATTTATTTTGATCCTATACTCACTTAGTTCATTCTATATTAGCATTATATACCGGGGATTTGACACTGTATTAGGGAAAAAAATAGTAATTTTCTGAGGAAGAAACAATAAATATAGGTTTGAGTGATTAGGTCGGATGGCATCTGGCCTCCGAGGAGGGCCTTATGCTTCTCACCGGCTCCACTCCAATTTCTACAAAAACTAGCCACCCTCACCTGCTCCTATTATTGGACACGCTTCCGCAAACAACAACAGAACTGTTACGCCTTTTTATAAATTCATTAACGCCGTGTTTGCCAGCTTTTTTTTTTTTTCGTTAGCTCCAAACCTCCCGGTATATCGTGGGCGGCACCGACGGCCCTATAAAGGAGGAAGCGCTGACAAATTGAAAACCTTTTAGGGAAGAAGGGTCTGGAGGAGGAGAGGTAAGACGAGACGCGACAGATGCGACCCCCTCCTACAATTTTCCAAGCTGCAGCCACAAATCGTCTCGAGACCGCACGTGTTCCCTGGGGCCAATAATAAACGGTTAGGCAGTTCCAGGCCAATCGGGAACCGGAGATCCATGGTTAGCAGCTGATCGCTTCAGGTGTCGTCCCAAAGTAGTGCTTCATGTCTGGGAGGGGGGGGGGGTGAACATCTTCAGGATGTGTCAAGAGTGTAAAAAGATACATTTCAAATAGTTCATAATAACTAAAATTGAATAAACTCTCACTTTATGCTGATATGGCTAATCGGGCAATGCTACCTTGGGATTCCTAAAACTGTACAAGTATCATTACGATATGGATCTTTAATGAATATCTGACACAGTGCAGGCTCGGAACCACCATTTAACATTTCTTCCGATGGACGGCATATCTAAGATTTTTTTACTCCCTTTAAAAAATCCTAAGGGCTGTAAACAAGCGATTTTGGGCATAGTAGGTTGTTATGCTAACAACTACACCACATGTGACCCCTCTCTCCATATCCTAAGCGAAAGGATTCTTATCCAAAGATCGCAAGGAAAAATAGTTCTGCACGGTCTAGCACCTTCAGACAATGTAGGAGCCGAAGATGTATGTCGATAGAGAGTATACAACAGCTACAATCTTTCGGCAATGAAGAAAGTATGCCCTATACATATCTGCGACTAGTTGAAGAATGTGACTGGATTTGAATCCTTTTCAAAAATTTTACACAACATAGGGATGATTAGTGTTTTGTAGGGATGATGGTTATCCGTGGGAGCCCCGGGTTCAAATCCGGATGTTCTAGATAATTTATTTTATCTGTTAACAACCGGGAAACTGTACTTTCCCAGGAATCACCTATCCTCAATAAAGTGGGTAGCCTTAATCGGGCTAAAACCTCGCGGTTGAGCGTAATATCGGACAATCTCTATCATGTTTTAGTAATAGTAAATATTATGAAAAAATGGTATACAAATTAATTACAATCGGTAAACATAGTAAACAAAGTCTATTAATTGCACCTTAGAAATTTTAAAAACGTAAATTTTATATGGAACAATGCAATATTTATTTATTTTTTAATGATTCGGTCTAGAAGATAGTAAGTGTCACTTAATTATAGACCTATTAACCTATGTATAAACTGGTAAAATGCTGAAGCAACATTTTTCCGGAACCACACAGCAGTTGGAACAGAAAATTACAACAATCAACAATAACATTATGACAGATCTCCTTCAGACCGTGGATGATTTATTTCTGCCCAGAAAGATCCCGAGGCAGTTTATCAGAGCAAAAGGTGGATATTTGCCACGTGCTTAATTAGTGGCAACAAAAAACCCGCTAGGCTCCCGTAGCGCTCTGGAACTGGAGAGGAAAAAAAGTTCCAAGAGTTCTCGAGCTCGTAGCACCTGGCGGATCGAGTGGTCGGCCTCAATCATCCACCACTTAGCCACTAGCGGCAGAAATAGATTGGCCTTCTTTCAAACATCCCAACAATGTCCGCTATAAAAGCCGAAAACAATTTTGTATATTAGGAACGAAAAGAAGTATGTATAACTTCTTTATATCGGACGAGGTCAAGTCGAAAACACAACTTGGATATCAAGTTCAAAGCGTAAGGGTTACAGCCCAAGCATTGCATGGATCTGGTAAACCTTCAGAGAAAGGAATATATAAGGAAACTTTCGGGCTGCAATTGATATCCATCAAGTTGGGCATAGCTTATCTTCTTAAACCTTTATGAGTTTCATAACTCAGGGGCACTTCGTAATCCACAATGGAGGTGCACAGCCTCTGCGGTGTCAGCTACTCATTAAGATCCCTCTCCTACTTATACCTGGATTGCAGAAAAACTAGTTAACACTAGAGCCTGGAATTCAGGCGTAGGAGACAGAGGAATGGAGGCGACGACTGGAGGTGATGATGAATTATACTTGGATAGATACAATTTTAGGACTCCCGCTGTAGAATCGACAGCTTAGCCATAACAGGATGAAGAGACGTTAAACAAATAAACGCAACTTTTGGGCCATATGGATCTTCAAATAGTTGACTGCATAAATTATCTTAGGTTTTCTACATGGAAGAAGAGAAAACAACTGTACCACTACAACCCACGAAGGGTCTTAGATTCATTACACAGAAGAGACTGTACTGTGTAAAGCCAACGGTTGAGCAGGAAAATAATTTGTTCGAGATAACACTTAACCAACAGGTTTCCCCACTAAGGATACCCACTTTATAGAGCCTGTTGAGCCCCAGGAGGGTCTCCAGATCCCACAAGTTTCATTGGCTGTTAAGAGATAAAATTGAATTAGAACTCATCAGTTTTGAATTATATATCATATTACCGTTTAGTTCATTCAAATTCTAATAATTGAAATAGGGTCTAAAAGGCGATTTTCTTTAGTTTTTTATTTCGTTTTATAACTTTTTCTTACTTCCTGTTAAATATAATGCTCCAAATTAAAGGTATCAACTTTATAGAACTTGGTAAGCCCCGAAAGGGTGGGCAGATCCCACAGGTTCTATTTATGGTTCTTCACAGATTAAATAATTTATCTGTCACAGCCGGATTTGTACACAGCACCTTCAGCACCGCAACTCAGTGCTCTACATACTGTTCTATACCGCTCTTTCGAGAAATAAATAAAATATCTTAGATCTGTATTAATCGGATAAGTGTGATGTGTCAAGTCGTTGATGAACAACATCCACAGCTTCAGCTTATCTACACCGGTATTACCTACTTCGGCGATAATGGGAAGAAGATCCTGGACCGCCATACCTCTCCTCAAGTACCTGGTACTCCTGATCTCCAGACGGAGATAGCAGGGTGGCCCAGGAGAGTACGAGCTTCCTCGCAGATAGGAGATAGGGCAGCAGGAGATTGTGTTACATCGGCACGAGCGCCCACACACAGAGCCGCCTTTGATGACCACTCAGCACCTTTTAACGGAAAATGTTCCTCCGGATGATCTTCTGGAGCAGTACAGGATGCTTTATCCTGCCGAAGAGTAGCAGATGCGTTGCTATTCTTGTGAGGGTATAAAGTAATAAAACGTTAAATTTAGTCACCCTAAGCCACGTAATAGAAATGGGAACACTACCTCAATAACAGAGTAGAGGATAAGCATTTAATGCTTTTGGAAACAAAAGGAAGGAGTATCTGTTCCGCAGGTTGTCGCTTCGAGTTGAGTCACAACAAGTTTTAACTTTTCATTCGTTTCCCATTTAATAGTTTCCAAAAGTACAAGTTATCATGAGGTTTATTGCGGAAAAGATAATGTCATTATGAGTAATAAGTAGATTTCGGTAATGATTTCAACACGAAATAAAAGTTTCAACTAACATTTCGAAGTATAGATGATATATATTTCTTGAAACGTTCATTCAGGAAAAACTTGGCAGTTGAGCGTGATTTAGGACAAATCACCTCCCTTCACAACCACTGTCCAAGAAACAGTACAGTCTCTATCACGTACTGAATCATGGATTGTAGTGGTACAGCTATTTTTTTTTTAGACTGTAAGTGTGAGATGACATTTCTGGTCTTAAATGAAGTTATTGTCGAAACACTGACTATTATTTACTTATTAGCCTCCTATGAGAGGCTTGAGGTTTTAAAATTCTTCAATATTATTTTATTTGTAAACGATTTATCTTATTTACTAATTATTAAAACACTTTATATCGAACATTTAATAATCTATATAAACAATTATAATTGTTAGTTACGGTAAATAAAATCTGAATCTTAGCAAGCCGGGTCGCTAAATCGACTAAGCTTTAGCCCTGACTAACGGTACATAGAATCGAGTTGATTGAACCAGAAACATGGGATGACTTGTCCAGGGGAAGATTAGACTTGAAATTTATAGCTATTGGAATGTAAATTTGTTTATATGCCTTGAGATTTTTTTATTTATGTTATCCAGTTTATACATCGACTATTTAGTTTTAATTTAAGCAATGTCAGTTATTCATGAATCATACGGACATTTTTAAAATTCGGAAAGGAAAGGGTAATTTAAAAGAAAAGAACAATTAATTTCTTTTAAAAATTAAAAACTTCCTAACACATTGTTTTTAATAACGTCCTTGTACAAGATATTTTTAAGCTATGATTGAATAATTAAACTATTTTCTTTAATTTTTACTTATTTGGAATTCATTGAGGTTGTTTCACTTTCTATAATATATTGAAACCTAAATTTCAATTTTGTTTAAATATGTTTTCATAATTATCCTAATTATACCCCGATAGGTAAAATTTAGAGCTCTCACTATAGCATCGTCCGATTAGCCATAGCAGCATGAAGTGACGTTAAATGAATAAGTAAAGAATAACTCAAATGAGACGAGTGATAAGATGTTAAATTAGATAAGGAGGTAGGTGGTTTTATGGTGACCTGCTAAATCATAAGTACCTTAAAAATTAGAAAATAGAAATATTGTCATTATTGTATGTTCTATGAAGTATTACTTGTTGTCCACAACCATTGGTCACACAACTTTGGATCTGATCCTTTAGCGTGGTAGTTACATGGGATGAAGTAATTCGATCAGAAGCAGATCCGTGATCGTCCTCAAACGTGTCCGGGGGCAAAAAACGCACCCTCTCATAGCTCCCTTAAATGGGAAGGTCGGTCTCCGCCCGGTCCGACTAATCTGGACTGGATGTCCTCATCCCGCACCACGATCTGACTATCACGGAGGAATAAAAAGAAGGATGATTGGAGAGAGGTGATTACAGGTACGGTAGTGAAGGCGACCTAGGAGGTCCAAAGAGTAGACAAATATTTACTCCCGAGTCCTCTAACTTTAGACCCGCGTAGACACAAGGCAGGCCACCATACCAGTTTCTATTAATTGGTATTTCACCGACCAATCAAGCGATAGATCATGTAAAATGGGTACCCGATCCTTCGGAAGCACTTGTGAACTTTCATTGCAGCAGATTATATGTTAATGATATTTTAAGTGCCTTGAAGCTTGTGGAAACATGTTCGAAATAATTATGCTTAACGATTATATTTAATCTATCTATAGATTTAAATCTAGTCAATTTTCATTTCTTACCTAATAACTATTGCTAAATTAAAAAAAAATTAATTGAAATTACAAAAAAAAGAAAGACAAATCTCAAATCAATACGATCAAAACTAGATGATTACCACTAACTACCAATAATAAATGCTATATTTCTCAAATATGATTATAAAATGTATATTATAGGTGTATTTGAAAAATTAACTTTTAGTTTTAACATTTCCCAGGATAAAAATAATTACTTGAAATTTCTTCGTTAATTAAATTTAATTAATACAACATAAAAGAAGCTAATTAAACAGGCTGTAATAACTCAACAAATTTGATGGATTACCTGGTGATTAAACTAGGATAATGGATTGCTCGTTAAAGCTGAATTTAATTATTTTTAGTAATAAATATATCAGTCCTAGGAAACAAGGAACTGTTAATTCTCGCTACGAATATATTTATTTTTAAAATTAAAATGTAAAAAAATTGTTAAAATATAAAAGTTAACATAGAGCAAATAAAAGTGTACGTATAAAATGTTTTTATTTTTTATTTCTTTATAATTAATTTTATTTATTAATAATGTCGAGTGTATGAAAATTCCTCAGCCACACTGTAAAGTCAATTCCAAATATACATACTGTTGGTATTGTTAGTTTGCTGAAGGTTCCGGGATTCCGACTGTGACAGATAAATTGTTTGATCTGTAAACAGATCCTGTGGGATCTTCAGACCCTTAACTCATCCAACCTCTGTATAGTGGGTACCCTCAATTGAGGAAAATCTGGCGGTTGAGCGTTATCTCGGACAAATCCCCTCCATGCATGAACTTTGTCCATGAAACAGTACACTCTCTACCATGTACTGAACCCGAGACACTTCATGGATTGTAGGGGTACAGGGTTGATTTTAGTGTTGTATTCCTTGTTGACTCAATTACTTCGAAGGAGGTTCATCCTTTACTCAAGCTATATTAATGAGAAATGCTGGAAGGGGAGAGAGAGTGTGGATATGGTTGTTAACTTCTTTGCATAATTTAACTCTTCATGAAATGACTGAGCTTAGGAAACATGGCGCCTTACAACTTTAACAAGATGTTTATTCATTTAACGCCACTTTATACTGATATGGCTAATCAGACGATGCTACAGAGGAGTCCTAAATTTTGCCTATCCAAGTATCATTAGGATAGGGATCTTTAATGAATATCTGACACCGTACAGGCTAAGGATCCCCTTCTTACGTCCTTTCCGAAAGGCGGCATAACCTAGGATGCTTTACTCTCTTATAGCCACTTGCCGGGCTAAGAGTCGTGATCTTGATCATATAAGACTTCTTTAGCTTCCCTCTTTAGCGCCTTTCAGCGTAGAGGAGCATCCAGCCAGGAATTCCATTCTTCCCTATTTCTAGCTAGGTTTCTGGCCTGTCGGAGGTCCTTCCCCCTCGTCCTACAGAGTCGATCAATGTAGTCGAGATAGGAAATCCTAGGGCGGCCGGCTCCTAGGTCTACTGCCATCTGGGACATATTCCATGGTCTTTAGAGGGTGTCTATGGTCCTCCATCCTTACAATATGGCAAAATCACTTTAGCTGCCTAGTTTCTAGGAGCTGTTTCAATGGGGCTATCTCCAGTTCCTGACGAATCCTCTCATTACGAACTCGGTCTCTCCTTGTTTCACCAATCGTTCTCCACAAACATTTCATCATAGAAGACTGTCACTCTAAATCCATCTTCAACAAGTAACACAGCCAATTCCGGAATATACATCTTGTGTGAAATACCCAAAGTATTTCGAAACTGGATAAAAATAAAATATGTTAAGAATTAAATAAATAAATAAATCTTCATCTAAAACATACAGTATGACATAAAATAGTAAAATAAGAAATAAGAAACAAATTATAGTAGAAAAAATCGGATTGAATACTGGTGGAAAAAGTGTTAACTAAATTGGGTAAAAATGAAGTAAAAAAAAATGAATTTAATACCAACGTTACTCGATTTTCAGTTGTTATTGTCTAAATTAAATAAACAGTGATTCATTTCAATCATATCAGTCATAAAAAATTATTAAAGTTTAACTTCAATTGGGAGCGGGGTAGATCATTGGTAGAGCGCTGTGTTGACGTGCCGAAGGTCCTGTGGCAGATAGTTTATTGTTTAATCTGTTAACAGCCATACATGGAATCTGTGGTATCTGCAGGTGATCCTGGGGCTCACTAGCCTCTACAAAGCGGGTACTCTTAATTTGGGAAAAACAAGTTGGTTGAGTGTGAACAAGGACAAATTGCTCCCCTGAACAACTGCTATCTTTAAAACGGCAGAGTCTCTACTGCTTACTGAACCCAAAACCATGGTGATGGTAGTTTTTGTTTTTAATGTCAATTAATAATAAAATTAATGCAACACAAAAAATTTGTTGAATTAAAATGATTTTTTTAGATAGTAAAAAGAAAAAAAAGGATAAAATCCAAGTAGATAAGAATATTCACACAAATATCAAAAGTTCACACGATTTCCTTCTTATCTCAACCAAAAAAAAATAACAAAAAAAGTGCATATTAACTACATGAGGAACATAGGAAACAATGGTAAGCAAAATGGCGCTCGCCAGACTGTTATAATTTCTCTACCATTTTCCATTTTTTTAAACTGAGATACCTTCGTTGTTCACGATGAGAGTCAGTCGAAAAAAATTAACAATGAAACCGTAACATAGAAAATAATGTGTCAAGGAAACATTGACAAATTAGTGTTATTTACATTATTATTACAGGTTTAGGAAAAAAATAAAAATAAAACCTTCACAAAACATTATGTATATATAATTAATTAGCGTTAATAATTTAATTTTCATTATCATCATTTTATCTGAATATATAAAAAATTCATATGCAGATATTATAGGCTGTCCACAGAATAAATGCGGGTTTTATAAGGAATTTTTAAGGGTATGACAATATCCTTGGTATACATGGCGTATTCTTTTTATATAAATAAGAAAAACACGAACATACATTGCTACTTAAATAATAATATAGGTCCTATAGTAAACTTTAATTTTAAATCTTAAAGACATTCTAGGGCGGCTTTGAATTAAAGTAAAAAATAAAACAGTAATTTCAGAAGAAACGCTGAGCAGGATGGATTTCTCATTATTTTTGGATTTTCAAGACCTCAATTTTAGATATAAAACTCTTTTTAAATTTTGGTTGTATATATTTATGCAATTTATACGCTATATATAATGTACATTTTTTAGAAAGGGTGACACGTTTCCTCCACATAAGGCTTTTATTCATTCAATCCCTATTTGCGTTGCTGAGAAGGCTCGATCGCCTTATCTTAAACAAATTTAGCACGCAATGACGAACATACCTCCGTCTTTTGTGATTTTCTACTTCGGTATATTAAGTAATTTCATATGAGGTGCTCAGCATTACATAAATTATTTCAAAAATTTAAAGTGAAATTAGTGGACTTGTGTTGTTCACTATGTTTAGGTGTACTGATTGTAAAGAGCAGTTATTAATCCTCTCTTTGATAGTATTATCAAAAATATTCACTATTACTACAACTGAACGAACGAATTGTTTAGTATGCATCAATAATTACCATGGAAATCCGCGAGTTTGTTATATTTTTTGCTGCAAGAAACAGTACCACCGCGTTTGGAGAAGAGTGTTGCAACGAACGGACCATTCGCCATTGGTCAGAGAAATTTTCAGGTGGCGATATAAATTTAAAAATAATTCAATTTTACTTTCTACTCAGAGGTGAAACCATCAAATCCACATCATACTCCAGGTATATTGACTGGCTACAGAATCTTATAAAAAAAAACAGCCTGCACTGGGCTATCGGAAGGAACCAATACTATTGATGACGATGACGTCGGACCTCATGTTTCACGACAGACAGTGAAGAAACTAGACGAGCCGTAACTATTAGGTGCCCCTAGGATTTTTTAAAGGGAGTAAAAAATCCTTGGCTATGCCGTTTTTCGTAAGGGGCGTTAAACAGGGGGTCCCGAGCCTATACGATATCAGGTACTCGTTAAAAATCCCTATCCTAATTAAGCCTGGATAGGCAATATTTAGAGCTCCCACTGTAGCATCGTCCGATTACCCATAACAGCATAAAGTGGTGTTAAATGGACAAACAACTAATCGAGCTGGGTTACGAAGTCCCCCCACGCCAACCTTATCTCCAACATATTTCCATCTGCTCAGAAATTTGGACAAATTCATTGAAGGTAACAGTTTTGAAAAGGAGTTCTCAAATGAAAAATGGATTTTCAGACTTCTTCGCCTCTTGTCGAGTTTGGATTTCAAACAGTTGTTTTACTAAATAACCTTTCCGACATTTCATACGGAACGACCCAATATGTTATGTTATAACAGATTACAGAAGATGTCCCCTGCCGAAGGTTATCTGGGTATTTGGGGACTTCCTCCACATCCTAAAGGACGGACAGCGCCCTGTAATCAGACCTTCGGAGGACTAAGTGAAAGAGGACAGAAGGATGACTGCGGTGGGCGATGTAACGACTATCTTCGGGGAGAGAGAGAGAGAGCGAGTGGGGGGACAGTAATCTCTTTGTGTCGGTCCTGTGGGAACCTCCCGCTCTACTCATTAGCAATACCCACAGTCCGTCTTTTTTCTAGTGTCCTCAGGGGAGGCCTCAGATCGCCGGCTAAGGATCATCAGGCAGAAGAATCGGGCGCTTCGTCCATCAGTGTCTTTGTAAAGTCGGGAGGAACCTCTTTGAAAAGGAGGGAAGCTGAATTGGAGGATAAAAGTTTTCCCCCATGCTCCTCTGAGTCATTATTCTTAGGCGTTGATATTCTTGTACAAGTTAGCCTTGACAAATTTCTTGATATCATTTAGCATTTATATCCTTATTTACCATCCTAGCTCAGTGCGTAGAGTGCAGTTTCCAATACTTGAGGTTCCAGGTTCAACCCCGGCTATGTAATTTTAATAGTTTCATAATTATTATTTTTAACAGAGCCAAGAACTTATCTACAGCTTTCAGCTCGCAGGAATTTGAAGGGGTCCGTGTTCGAAGGTTTCTGAACTGTCTATGTTAAGGAAATTCATAATATCAATGTAATATTATTACATTATTATTTATTTTATTAATATCAAAGAGATTAATGTTATAATTTTCAAAAGTTAAACCAAATATAGGTGGTGTTTATGTGGTCAATGGGACAAAGTTCCTTTAGAAAAATAAAATATAAACTATAACGCCTTAGGCTAAACCTACATTGGATCCGATGTGATACGATGAGACGTCGCTAGCAAACCAAATGACTGAAATGTATCGAGAGTTATAATATTTGGTTCTTTAAATTAAAAAAATTAAGATTATTTATTAATTATTTTTAATGCATTTATATTTTACTATAAATTATAGTAAAATATGTATAATGTATATACCCCAGCATCGTATGTGATAGAATCACGTCGCACCGAATCGGATCCAATGTAGGTGTACGCTTAGAGTAAAATACAGTTACAATTTACTTAAGCAATGAAAATAAATAACGAGTTACCTCCCAATATAGATTAAAGAAAAATAAGATAACAATAATTACGAAACAATAATTAATATTTAAACGAAAGAAAATAATTAATATGATATGAATTTGATGGCTTAGTGAAGCCCCAAAGCTCTACTCCGTAAGTCCAGATCGGTCTGTTGATTGCCATATTAAAATGATTAAAATAATAAAAAGGAAATGAATGAAAAGTTAAAACATGTGACAACTCGAACCGACGACCTGCGGAGCTGGTACCCAAGTATATTCTGAAAGATAAACCAACACTACATAATTAAAAATTGAACAATTATTGGTGCGATCAATTTTACTAAACAAAAGTCAAGTGAAAACACATCTTATGAAACAGTTCAAAATCACCTAAATCCGGATGTATATCATTTCGGTAACATATATATATTATCATGTTTAAATTTTTCTGTAAAGGTCAACTATAACATTCCTCATCATCCTAAGAATATAGAAGCTTTTTTTTTTTTTTTATTACAATAAATGCCTTTAAACAACGTTAGAATACATCTGTTTCTCGTCTTGTTATAGACAAAATATTAGTAATTCAAACAAGCGAATTAGAAATATAAATTAATAAGTACAACTTAGATAAAATTAAAAATTATTCAAGAAATACGATCAAGTTATTGTTCTTAGTAAACGGTAGACTAAAGAAAGACGGGATTTAACAAATGATATACCTACTTGGAGCCATGTTAGAACACACCCACTTTCTAGGATTGCTCATCGATACTGCCTCCTTAATATCGTAAGTATATATTCATAAAAATATAAATAAATTGATAAATAAGAGAATAAAAATATGGGTATGTAATATAAGATGAGAGAGAGGGGGTGCGATGGAACTAAAGATCGAGTAGTTAATGGATTTTATTCCTTTATATTAATTACGTAATAAAAACATCCATGAAAGGACTTGGGTCCAGTACGTGTTAGAGACTGTAATGTTTCTAGGACAACGGTTGTGCAGTCCTAGATCAAGGCTCCACCGCCAGGGTACTCACTTCCACTTAATTGAAGCTGGGTGAGCCCCAGCGGTGCCCCCAGATCCTACAGGGCCTAATGCCCAGCTTTTAACAGATAAAATAAATTATCTACCACAGCCGGTTTTGAACCATGACCTTCGGGACGTCAACTCAACGATCTACCAGTGAGCTATTCCCCTCCCAGTAATATAGTAATATTTTAGAAATACTGGGCATAAGTAAGCACTGGGCATTCAAATGTGTAGAATCAAAATCTTATTAACTGTCAAAACAAAAAACGTTTAATGCGATGACACATACCTTATTATCATTTTCAAACGTAAAATGTTGTCAACACGTTTCAGTAAGAGATGTGAATATAAAAGATACTTATTCACAGGAGACCAGAAATATTTAAATTAACGACAATGATATGTTTAAACTAATCATGAACTCATATATTCTAAAAATTACTTCGATACATTAAAGAATACTGAAAAAATATTTACTATTGCGATTAAAAGTATTGGTAGGTTTTTTAATGGTTTCATTCTATGAGAGGCGTAAATTTTAATAACCTTAGGTGTATCAACAGAATTAAAAATATCAATAAAATACAATTGATTTTACAATACCGTTAAAAGAAAATATGAAAATTCAGTTTCAATATAAAAAAAAAATGATTTATTTCATTATCTTCATTGGTTTGGCATCAAACACATTATTTTACTGTTGAAAGTTGAAAATTATAGTAAAGGTATATATATGGATTATTAGTAGAAACCAGTATACAACAAATTTAAGTTGGAGTACATATGCATGTGTGTGTGTTCAAATCCGGCAGATAATTTATTTTTTCTTTAACAGCCATGGATGCACCCTGTGAGATTTGAAGACCCTCATGGGCTCACCCATCCTCTATAAATTGAGTTCTATTAAATGGGGGGAAACCAGGCGATTGGCCGTGATCTAGGACTAATCAGTTCCCAGCACAACTTTTCTTAAAAATAGTACAGTCACTAGCACGTACTGAACCCAAGAACATTCATGGGTTGTATCGTTTCTGTGGTACAGGTTATATATATAATCTATGAGTAGGAGACCGGATGCTCGGAGATTAAGATAGGACAAGTTGTTTTAATTACAGCCCATGACAGGAAAATACGACATATCTTGATAAATAATTTTAATAGTTGCATAATTATAATAATTATTAGAGGCGATAATTTTTCCAAGGATTTTAGATCGTAAGAATTTGAAAGGGACCGTGTTCGAAGGTTTCTGGACTGTTTATGTTAAGGAAATTTATACTATCCAGTAGATTAATTTTATAATTTTTAAAAATACAAAAGCGAATGTATATTTGGTGGTTAATAGGTGAATATTATACATATTTGACTGCACACCCCAAAAAAACAAAATCAAATCGGTAACAGTTCCGCAAGCTGTCGCTGCGAGTTATGTCACAAGTTTAAACTTTTTATTCGTTTTATTTTTAATATTATTGAAAATACAAATAATCGTCAGTTTTAGTACGAAAACAAAAGGAGTGTAATTATTGGAAATGTTTTTACTTCGCAAATTATTTAATCAAGAAATGAATGTTTTAACAAACATTTCGAAGTATAGATGATGATATGAACTAAACAATACGTGTAAGTTCATTAATTTATATACCGTCCGTAATATTTACCATTTATAGTCAGTGATAAAATTATTTTTATTTTCGAGGAAATGGTAATCAATCATCAGGTTGTCGCTTCGAGTTAAGTAGCAACAAATTTTAACTTTTCATTCCTTTCCTTTTTAATATTTTCCAAAAATACCACGAGCGTTAGCATGGGAAAGATAATGTAATTATAGGAAATGTGTATCCCTCGGTAGTAATTTCATCTAAAAATGAACGTTTCAACAAACATATTTCATCTATACTTCGAAACGTCAGTTGAAACTTTTATTTCTTGATGAAATGATTACCGAAATCTACTTAATTACAATTACATTTTCTTTTCCATACTAAAGCTAATGATAACTTGTATTTTTGGAAATGTTAAAAAGGAAACGAATGGAAAGTAAAAACTTGTGACTCAACTCGAAGTGACATCCAGCGGAACAGACACCTATTGCTCAATCCTTACAAGGTCGAAAAAAAGATCTTCCTGCCAAAGAGGAAGAGGAACGGACCGAAACGAAGACAGCCGAAGAGCGGTGACAGAGACACTTGCCTGTACCCGCCGGCACCGCTTCCAAGAATAACTCCACCACCTCAGGAATTCCATTCATCAATTCAGGTTGCTCTTCGCAGGAATCCCATTGCACCTTCTACTCTATTCGTAGCTTCCATCTTCTTTCAGGTCGGTTCTACTGTGTCCTGGAGAAGAAAAGGAATCGGACCGAAAAGGGGAAAATAAATCATAGTGACAAGTAAACAAGATAGAAATCATTGGTGGGCGGGTTTTCTCTGTTACCCCAAGGATCACGAGAGGAAAGACATTTCTCAGCGAAGGATTTTCCATTAAAGAGGAAGAAATCCACCGGTTACTGAAAGTTAGAGGAATAGAGCACTTAGCTAAATGGTTCTCAACGTGAGAAGTAAAATAAAAAACTTACACATAAGCACTATTAATGTTAACAAACACTAAACGTGACTAAGATGTGAAGGTATTAAAAAACGAAACACAAAAAATAATAGTTCCTGATAAAAAAGGGATTATAATTTTGAATTCTTCTTTTCAATAATTAAAAAAAATTACCTTAATCTATAATTAAATAGTAATTATCGATTTCTAGTAATTTCCGATTTAAATAGTATTTACAATGTAATTTTTATTCATTATATTTACTTTACTTGATTTACTCATGAATTTATATTATTGCTAATTATAACAGATAATTAATTTCTTTACCGAGTGGATTAATAAATTATTTTTATAAAATTATGGGTTTAAAAACAAGAAACAACTGTTAGTAGTAGGTTCACAGCCCGGCAGGAGAAGGAAGGGTTTATTACTTCAGTAAATATCTTTAGTTATGCCGTCCTTCAGAAGGGACGTAAAATGACAGCCACGAGCCTGTGAGGTGAAGGGTTCTCATAGATCCCTATTCCAATTATGCCTGGATAGGCAAAATTTAGGACTACCACGCTAGCATCGCCCGCTTAGCCACAGCAGCATAAAGTGATGTTAAATGAATAAAAAATACTATTACTATAATTAATAGTTGTTTTTATAAAATTAGTAATTTATTCAACAGAAATAAAAATATTATATACGTAAATATATTTCAACGCTAATAATTATTAACAAACTGTTACTACTAAATAGGTTTTGAACTAAAGTCTTGTCAATAAGTCAAACAAGAGAGGATTACTGCTGTTTAGGGTAGTTGTGGTCAGAAAGCAAACGAGACGTTTAAAATACTAATTCGAAACATGTGTAAGGCCTTTTACCGTTAAGAACCGAGTTACAACACAATACTCTAATCCTGACATGCTCTTTGAACTCAAAACTAGAAGTACAAGCGTAATCCGTATTCCAACAGACATCTTTTGGACAGTTAGGTATTACTCTTACCTGCATCTCTTGTTTACTTAACAAATTATAACTGGCAATAAACAGTTATATGCCAGAAAATTGACTAAATAAGAAGGCTTCCGTTGAGAAATCTTTAGTGGAAGTGGGACAAGGGATACCGACAAAGGAACTGCGCAGATGGGTATTATGGTTGAGAAACATATGGTTCAGGTAGCGGGGGACAACCTGCGATCTTCCACCTGGCAGGGTAGCCATAATCCTGTCTGGAGGAAGGAGCCGTCCGGGGAGGAAATCAGGACATGGAGGAACATGGATTATGGATAACCAACAAGGGTAAGGTTGGTCTCCTGAATTGCCCGAAAAGACTGGTCAGTGTAATCTAGAACAAAGTAATGTTTAGAACATATACTTTTGTAACCCCATCAATCTAAGCCCACCAATGATTTTATTCCTTCTTCCAGGTTCAGAATTAAAAGCGAATAAATCCAAATTTAAGAAATTGATTTTTTAGCATTCTTCCCTAGTTAAGTCCAACAATTGGATGAACCCGAAACATCATTTTCAGAACTACTGAAAACCATGAGAAGTAATGCGACAAATGTCGTGTTAGACAAAATTCCTTCACAAGCGATAAAGTTATAAGGTTTTGATTGAACCCCTCATATGTTGTATGTATCACTCCATTATATACTGATGACAAAAAATAATTCAAAGACTGAAATAATATAAACTATGTTTAATATTATATTAAGTTAGAATCTTTCAAGAAAACATCTAATACATATTCATTGCTATCATATATCGGATCAAGAGATTTTTACAAGTAACTAGACAATTGCCCGTGAGGAAAGGAGTAAACTTTGTATACAATCTCCTTATAAAATACACAATCGTTGAATAAACAAAGAAAAAATCCTTACAACTTGCAATGCACAAGAAATCAATGATTTACTTAAACCAATAGTGAAAAAACCTGTACTGAAGGGTCTTGGGGTTTAGTACACCGCAGACTATAATGTTCCTAAGAAAATGGTTATGCAGGCAGGTGATTTGTTCGAGATCATCCATCGCCAGGTTTTTCTCCAATCATGGTTACCTACGTTTTAGAGAGTGGGTAAGCCACAAGAGGGTCTCCAGATCCCAGAGGGTAAATCCCCGGCTGTTAAAATATTGAATAATTTATCTGCCGCTGAGCTACCCCGTTTCCAAAGTCTGTTTTTAGGATATCAAATATTGATAATAAAAAGGAAAAAATTAATATAGGCGCATTACTTCCACACTAAAATATTTCTATAGACAGGATGGAGAGGAATTAAATACAACGAATAAAATTATACATAATGTATGTATATTAAATATACAAATAATATGCAAATATTTATGTGAATGTTCGATCTGAAACGGAATAAGTGAGGGGAAACGTGGCTCTATAATCCTATTAGAAGAAGGAACCAAGTTAAACGAGTAGGCAAGAAGGAGGGGCGAAGTAGAAGGGGAGAAGAAGAAGGGCAGTAGGAGTATAATAGAAAAGGGACAGCTGCCAAATTATAGGATTAGCAAAAGGGCCATACCTTAGGGGGGGGGGGACTCTATCTACCTACACCTTGACAAATAGGATACTCTCTCCAAGGGATCTGCTATGGTCAGCACTCCCATCTCAATATCTACATAACGTTGTATATTATGCTACTAAATAACGTGATTTATAATGTACAATAAATCATACTACGGTACAATCAGCTTTAACTGCCTATTCATTTTTAATATCTTCCCAAAATACATTTCATCGTTAGCTTTAGTACGGAAAAGAGAATGTAATAAGGGGAAATGTATAGATTTCGGTAATCAAGTCATAAAGAAATAAAAGTTTTACTAATATTTCTAAGTATGGATGGTATTTGCTTGTTAAAAAGTTGATTTCTATATGAACTCATAACCGAAGTATACTTTATGAATCTTGGTTATGCAATACGTTTTTTTTTCAAAACAAATATTTTAAAAACTTAAAGCTGGTCTATAATAGGCGTGAAGGACTTTTGAAGTGCTTAAAAAATCATGACTTGCGTGACAGAAGTCCTCTAGACTAAATCACGAATAAGCGTGTACTGTGTATAACTGATTCACACGCGTAACATATAATAATAAATATTTCAATCTAGACATCGTATAGGAAAAAGTAACTAAATAAAAAATGAACGCTGAATAGTTTTACACAAATCCAAAAAAAGTGAGTGTAACACAATATTCCAGTACTAGTCAAAACGATTTAATATTATTGAATTATTGATATAATTGCTGATATAATATGTATTTGATATTACTAACTTAAAAAAATCATTACAATATCTGACGCCATCATGCGTACAATTGGAAGGGTTCAGTGGCATACACACGAACAGAAGAATTATATATATAAAGATTTAGCGGACCCGACAGACGTTTTCCTGTTCAAACGTTTATGAGAAGGATAAATTAATTAAAAACCATTATCTATCGAATCGAAATGTGAATCTAAACCATTCTCAAACCCACACAAAAATTTTCATCAAAACCGATCTAACCGTTTAGGAGTGACGCACACACCAACAGAAGAATTTTATATGTAATGATGTCCTATTCAAACATATAAATTCGATGATTATAACATTTTTAAAATATATTGTAATTATTTGGACCATTTTGATGGAAATATATGTAAAAAAAAATCATTAGAATATCTGATGTAATGGCGTCAGTTATCACAACTTGACCTATTATCTGCTAATTAAATGCATTAAGTATAAACTTGAAACTGTTTCAATTAATAGCAAGAAATAATTAACTCAATTCGTAGCATTTTTCTGTAATAAACATACAACGAATTAATTTTGGTATGTTTTTAAATAAAAACATAACAGGAGCGAGAACGAATTTTTACCCATGTAACTAAAAGTATAGTTTCCTATCTTTTTGATAGGATAATTAAAAGCATCTCGATACCCCTAGAAAGCACGGGCGCTGTGTAAATAAAATCCTTGAGTTAAATATCAAATATTAAATTAACTAATTAAAATACTTTACCTAGAGGATCGAATTGGCAATCTAAACTATCCTCGAACCCGCTTGAATATTCACAAAAATTTCATCAAAACAGGCCCAACCGTTTAGGACGAGTTCAGTGACGTACAAACAAACAGAAGAACTTCATATATAAAGGTTTATATATATCAAACCATGTACTCACTCAAAAATGCTTCCATGTGTGTTAAAAAGTTGGAAGTGTATACGGACGGCGCTGGATGCTCGCAGCTAGACAATCGAAGCCCGACTACGCAGCAATACAGAAGAGAAAATGCAAAGGCAGCAATACAAAAAGAATACAAAGAGACTCGACAGGACTTGTTCATTCATGCCCAAGGTTCCACACAATACACCCACCTAATGCACATATTATTATCCCCTCCATATAACAATTTCCTGCCATTCAATAATATCGCTTCCATTCATAGATATTGCAAAAACTATATTTAAATAACCTTAAATAAAACCTCAGAAAACAAAAATAAGCAAGCTAAATAAAAAGTGGGGAGTACAGTGGATTCTAAAACGATTTAACAATATACTGAATTTGAGTTTATATCGATACAATGCCAAGTATCGAATATGAAAAAACAATCGATTCCAATCTATAGGGGTTGGTTAGTATTGATAATTGATAGAACATTTATACAGTCACCTGTAAGGCACAAATCCACGTATAATGTCAGGGAAACTAAATTTGACAATACTCACTGAATTCGAATGAACCTTGAACAGTTATTTCAAGGATATTGGGTTCAGCGCATGGAAGAGATAGTGCTGTTTCTAAGCCAACTGTTGTGCAGGTTATTTGGACGAAATCGCGCTCAACAGCCAGATTTTGTGCACAACTATGAACGCCAACTTTATAGAGGCTCGATAAGCCCTAGAATGCTGACCTCATAATGTAGATTTAAGGCTGATAGTAAATTAAATAAAAAATAACATAAATTTAATTTTGTGCTCGCGAACTCAATGCTCTGCTGAGCTAATCCTCAATATTAGAGAGAAATAGTAGAAAACAATAATATTAACCCAATGCTAACAAATTAAAATAATAAATCTATATAATTATTTTAGATAACCGGGTACAAAGAATAGGGGAGAAAAGTAAATATATATGTTTCTCCACAGAAAATATCTCAAACCTGGCGAAGAAAACGTTTTATCTGCGTATTAACAGGCTTCCCTAAGTAAGACTCGCTAGAAGAATGATTACTTATATACAAAAAGTCGTCAACCACACGATGGTCTAGCCAAGCCAAAATAGATTTACAAAATGCTAAAATCTAATCAAGCCAAGTTACAGGCAAAAACTGTTCGGAAACAAAGTA
The DNA here is from genome assembly GCA_964056705.1 of Troilus luridus. Lineage (NCBI taxonomy): Eukaryota > Metazoa > Arthropoda > Insecta > Hemiptera > Pentatomidae > Troilus > Troilus luridus. Next base: position 54,726,639 of record OZ057417.1, on the reverse strand, counting down.
TTGTAGAAAAGTGGACAGTAATGTTAGAGAAGGGAGCAATGAAAAGAACAAGAAAATGGGCAAAATGGACAGAGGAGTGAAAAAGAATAGATGGAGAAAAGATTAAAAAAATATGGAAGAAAGGACGCTTTGCGAGATTCTGCGCAATAAATAATATATTCCTTGCGTAATTATTCCTAAGATTAAAAATTATTATATTTAATAATAAAGTAAAAGAGACTTACTTGTTTACTATAACCCCACAGTCCATAAACAATGTAAAAAATGCAGCTTGTGTTTATCAGGTTCGAAAATATTTTTCAAATGGTCCAATTACTGATCTGACAACTACTGAGCTACCACCAAAGAAAAATAAAAAATAAACCGAAAAATGTTAATTAAAGACTTGGAGAAGAAGGAGAAGTTAAGAGAAAGTAGAGGAAGTGAAATGAATGTGGTCAACCGAATGGTATTTAGAGAAATCAGGTCGCTACTCCGCCATACCTCAAGGCAACTAGCATCCACTTTTTAAATAATGTCTTGTAAACACAATGAATAATTAAATAAATAGTATTAGCAATCTGTCCTTTATAGAATAGATTTTTTTTTTATAACGGTTTACCTTTCGAAACAGCACGATCTAAAGCCCCCAATGAATTGATAATAGAACGAAAGCTAACAAGAGAAACTACTACCCTCAATCACAAGTCACTAATTAGTGTACTGACACTAATTCTAGTAAATGGATAGAGCCTGTGGGATCTACAGACCCTCCTGGAGGTCACCCAGCCTCTTTAAAGTGGATGCCCTTACTTGTTACATTTTTTTTATAAATCGACCTCTAAATAAACATTTAAAACAGCAATACATAAACTTATTTCCAAAATAAATAATTGAAAGGAAAAACTGAAATTTAAAAATATAAATATTTTGTTTAAATATAAATAATTTGTTTGTAAAATTAAATATGGAGAAAAGAAAATTTAAAAAAAGGTTCCTATATTCAAGGAATTTCTCAAATCCATATATTCAAATAAATCTATGATAGGGGCAGATAAAAAAGTAATCAGTTAACATTAAACATACATCGAATTCATAGGTTTTGGTCAGTACCAAATTAAGGGCAACCATTTTATAGAGACTGGGTGAGCCTCATGTTAATAATATATAGTAATACAATATTTTCATATCCTAACTTAACAACCATTAAACTTTCTCTAATTCCTTCCTCTTTCTTATTTATTGCCTTGAGCTAAGCTTAATAAGCTATATTAATAATTTATAAGATTTGGGCAATTAATTTAAACTAATTAGGACCGTTAAACAGTAAAAGAACAGACGTGAGAAAAATTTAATCGGATTATTACAATTAAAAATAAAAAAGAGCTTTGGATAAAATACTCTAAAAAAAACCCTTAAAAGTAAACACACAAGACAACGAGCGGATCTTCCGTGCCAGCGTAAAATATAATTAACCGAGATCTTACCGTTAGGACGTTAATTGTCTAAGGAATAAATCTTAATTAAAGCACTAATTGTATGTTCGGTTAAAAGGTCTCTCTTACCACTTCACATCTCCAGGAGGGAATAACTACCAAAAGATCAACTAATTAATCGAAACACCGGAAGTTATTTACTAAAATGGATCTAAAACAAGATATATCTTATCTATAAATTGGTTATTCTTAAAATCAGACATTTTTTAAACAATATTTAAAAAAAAATATTATATAAGAAATACATCTACACCCCCAAAACAATTCTGTAACACTATAATCCATAAAGGTTCTTCGGTGATATGCTAGAATCTGTACTATTTGGAAGCCAATGTTTGTGCAGAGAGGTGATTTGAGCGTGATTCTAATTGGAATTTTTCCTATAATGCATTAATTAATAACATATCATTTGTTACAAAATAATAAAATTGTTATAGTATAAGCTTAATAATAAACAACAATGGAAGGAAACACTTGTAAAAATTAACAAAAAAAAATGACTTTTAATATAATATGAAATTGATATTATTTTATTGATATATTAGATTAACATAATGCTAATTCCACTATTAGTTACATATAATGCAGTAAAATAGGAGAATATTAGAATGAGTTTCTAAGGAAAATCTCTAAGACAGTGCCCGTCGACAAGACACTCAACTTTCAGGTTCCTCCCCAATTAAGGGTATCCACTTTTTAAAGTATGGGCGAGCCCCAAGGGGGTTTACAGATCCTAAAGGTTTCATCCGCTGCTATTCAGAGATTAAACAGTTTATCTGTCACAGTCGTAACTGAACCCAGGACCTTCGGCATAGCAACTCAGTTGTCAACTGAATTCTATTTTTTAAATAAATATATAATATTTGATCCAACTGTATAATTGTTCAAATAACTAGAACTTAATGAATAATTATTTTCAATTTTTCTTTATTTCTCTAAACGCGTTCCTGGAGTTCTTTTGAAGCAAAATATAATTTTAATATGTTTCCTGCACAACTTTGTTCTTTTTTATATAGTTTTAAACTGAATATTTTTCTTTTACTGTGATTTTTATACTGCACATTTTTTATTTTTTACTTTTTTATTTTTATAGTATGTTTATTGGTTACTTCCAAATAGTTAGGTCTATAGTTATAACCTTATATAAGTACAATATTCCTTTTCTGGATCGTGGATTTGTAATACACACTACAGAAGAACACTGCAGTCTTAAAAATATATTACACGTCAGAAACTATTTTTTTTTTTTTATATAATAGAGAGATAACCATTGCAATCATTACATCTAGACCTAGATGTCGTAAATGTTAACAAATTAGGAAGAAGTGAGAAAAGTAACGGTCAGGTTGGAACAATAGAAGAGTCGCCGAATTAAGGTTACTGCACCTGCTAATTTATTTTTTTTAAAAGGACAATAGGTTGTTTAACCTGAACGTGTTCACACTTTTACAGCTTCACTCTGTACAATGGCAAGATTTTTTTCCTCGATAAGAAAGAGGAGAGACAGAGAGAAAAAAAATAATTAAATTATCTAGTTCTTTTTAGTTTCTCTAAATAAGAACAGGTCTTAAGAAATCGGGCTAACTACCCTTTGTTAAATAATAATTTAAAGGGGATGGAAAAAAAAAGATAAAAACTGCCGAAAAAGTAACATGTACCAATACAACCCATGAAGGGCCCTTGGATCAGTACGTCGTAAAGACTACTGTTTATAGGACAACTGTTATGTAGGGTGGTAATTCGTTTTAGATCATCCATTAATCCACTTTATAACTGGTCAGCTCCAGTAATGTCTCCAAATCTCACAATGTCCATCCCCGGCTGTTAATATATTATTTAAGTGATACGAAGCCATTATTATTATATTTACTTAGCTCTGTATTAAAAATATAATAATTTAAAAACGAAAAAGAAAGAAATTTCCATCAATATAAATTATAGGATGATTTGAAATCAGATCGCAACATAATCAGCATCATGATTAACACATTTTTTTTCCTTTGATTCTCTTTCAAAGACTTCTTTTTTTCTTTGAGACTTAAGGATTTTTGGTAGAAATTTCTCCACTAATATCTAAATTTATAACAAATCATTTGTTATAAAATAATTTAATTGTAAAACAATAGTAAAACTAAAAAAAAAAATGTTCATAGTATATAAAAATGATATTCATTAATTAATCTAAAATATTACGGTTAATCCAATTACTAGTGACATAATTTTTTTTAAAAGGAGAATATTTGAACGAGTGTCTTAGTAAAATCTTTAAGACCCAATATATGCAGTTGAGTACCCGATTTCCTCTTAATTAAAGGCAGCCACTTTGAAGAGGCTGGGTGAGCCCCAGAAGTGTCTGAAGATCCCACTCGGCCCATCCTTTGTAGTGGCAGATTAAATAATTTATCTGCCACAGGTGGATTGTAGGTATCTTCAGCACACTCTGCTTTCTACCACGCTTCCACAATATATTTAATAAATCTACTAATAATTCTTTTTTCCTGACGTATTTAAATGAATTGTATATATTTTATTGCATGTTAGCTAAATTACGTCCGTTACATAAGACGGAACAATATCTCAACACATATCTATAAAGGAACGACCTCAGAACTAACGACAGCAATATAACGACCAATTATACACTGCATTAGATAACCTTTCAACGAACTAATAAGAAACAGTGCAACAATAGGTAATTAGAACTAGTACGAGATAAAAACATCAAGTTATACGATACGATTTCCCATAGCTGTCCGCGATAGTGCTATGACTGATCGAGGATCGCGGAGTTGATGATGCAACAAGAGTTCTTCGACTTACCTTGGCGGCGAGGTAACCCGCGAATGAAGTACGTCATAGCAACAACTAACGGATAAGGAGATGGTATGGAGAACGATTGCATTCTATGCAATTGTAGTGCAATAAATCGTAGGCAAGCTAGTTTACTAAAATCTATTTATATATGTCATACTAAAGTAATCAAATACTCATATAATAAGCTCAAAGGCGAATCATAATTACTTAAACATAAAGCTGAAGTTGTTTCTTTATTTAGCCCAACTTTATGCTTCTATGGCTAATAGGATCCAGTGGAAGTCCTAAATTTTGCCTACCCAGGTATAATTAGGATAAGGATCTTTAACAAGTATCTGACACCGCACAGGGACCACCAATTTACGTCCTTTCTGAAGAACAACATAACCAAGAATGTTTTACACCAGTTAAAAAATTCAAGACCACCTGCCGAGCTGCGAAAATGCGATCATGGGCATAGTAGGTTGTTATGGTAACCACTACACCACAGGGGACCCAAAGAGTTACGTGTTGACTTAGAGCTGAAGGAAGCTTTAGACATAGAAGTAACTATAAACATAATAGAATCTTGAAGAAAGTAAAGAATTTACAAATAGCACTGCGACTTAAATATTTTCCCTTATCGTTAGTTTAGATAAGGAAATATACACAATCGTTAATAACAATTGGTCGGATACTACTTAAGGAATTCATAATTGATAATAAATAAAAAATATGTGGAAGAAAATGGTCCGGGTGGAGCTCAATATATTTCTCTTAGATATGGAGGATTGCTTATTAAATAGCCAACGTTTCGACCTTCTTTTCAGGTCTTCTTCAGGGATAAATATGCAAAATACAGACAATTGAAAATTTAAAAAATCGTTAAAAATTACCAAACATGGTAAATATTAAGGTTAAAATGTATGAGTGTTAACATTATTATTAACCAAGTGACAGGAAGGTGGTAAAAAAACGTAATAAAGAATAAAATAAGTTGTAATAGAAAGTAATAAAAAATAAAGTGTAAAACATTAAAGAATAAGGTAATAAAGATAAAAATTAAAAATTACAATGGGTTTATTATTACAAATTAAAATTAATATACATATGTATCAGGTATCTGATTGGTGGACAATATAGATGGGGGAGGGGAGAGAACATGATATATATATATATATATAGCAAGCATTATCATAGTAAAGTATTAATAACCATAAAAAAAATAATAATAATAAAAACTATAGTAATTAATAAGGTCAACTATTGTCATTCAAGAAAAAATAATAATTGGAATAAAACGAGATAAGGAGATAAAATTAAAATAAATTGGCTTAAATAAAACTCAGTAACTAGAGTTTAGTTTGGCTATATTCCATGAAGGATCATTTTATTTTTTATAGTTAAATTTTATATTATAAAAATTATACCAATTATAATAGTTATACGCTTTATAACTATATATGAATAGAATATGTACATAAAAATAAACCTTAATATTTATATACTTCAGGGAGCGGATAGCCATGAGTGGCTATGCCTAAGGTTCCTCTTTTAAATCTGGCAGTGGCAGATAAATTATATGATATGTTAGTCTCTATATTTTATAAATGTTCACCCAGCCTATATAACAGTTAAATCTCGACGATGCGGAACGGAAGACCATCCATGGGTTGTAGTGGTACCATCTAATTAATTCAAAACCTATTAATGCATCGTTTTTTTTGCTATAGTATACACTCGTGAAGCGACCTGTGGTCTAATGGTTAGCATAACAACCTACTAAGATCGCGGATTCGTGGCCCGACAGGTGCCCCTAAGATTTTTTAAAGGGAATAAAAAATCCTTAATTATCCCGTCCTTCGGAAGGGACGTTAAACGGGTGTCCCGAGCCTTTACGATGTCAGGTGCTCGTTAAAAATCCCTTTCCTAATAAAACCTGGATAGGCAAAATTTAGTACTCCCACTGTAGGATCGTCCAATTAGCCATAGCAGCACAAAAGGGACGATTAAATAAAATAAAAAAATATATATATACTCGTATTATATTATTTTTTTAAGACAGAGGCGAGTATTTTATAAACAACATAGTGTGTACATAGAGTTATATAAAAATATATTTTTTTCTTTTCTTTTTCACTTAGTGTATTGAATGAGGAAGATAGAAAGACAAACATAATAAAGCAGATAGGAAGAGGAATAAGATGAGAGAACGCCGCCAGACACAGGTAGCCCTCACAACAAAGTGGTCACTACCTTAATGACTGTCCTCAGTCCCTTCTTGTCTCATTCCTTCCATTCTCTCCGCTTCTTTTTACGCTCAAATCGTCGTCAAAAGGCCCTCCCAAACAGGACATAACCATAGCAAATGTGACCTTTGAGAACCGGCAAAACAAGGTGAAACGTAAAAATAAACATCATTAACAGATCACTGAACGAAATTAGAACTTTCGTTTTTTTCAGAAATCAGTTATTCGACTGGAATTGAACTCAACAAGAAATATTTGCCTAGACAATGAGTATGGTTTACTTGAAATTTCGGCGCATATAGTAAATATTATATATATACATATATATATATATATATATATATATATATATATATATATATATATATATATATATATACGTCGTAACTAATTAGTTAATGTAATTAAAGTAATGTTCAATGAACATTCTTCCCCGTGTACAAAAATTGTGAGAACGCGGGGGTACAGGACTGGTGAAGAGAATGGATTTGCAAGGCTTGGATACGAGCCTTGGTAACTCAGTGATTAGAGCACCACGCAAGAACGCGGCCGAACCGGGTTCGAATCTCGGCCATGAAATATCTTTTCTCTTCAAAATAAAAATATTTGAAAATAACATTAGTTTATTTATATTTTTACAAGTCTCATTTCTTCCTCTCCCTTCCCTGTATAGAACATATAAATGATTTTATTCTGGGACCAGGTCCCTTAAGATTAAATTAATTATTATTAAATGAAAATGAATATATTATACGTGTTGCAATATACGCATCAACTGCGTTACGATTAGTGAAAAAAATAATCTAAAGGAACAAATCTCAGAATGAACATTACATATATATGAATAAAATATGTACATAAACTTTGCCATTAAGCACTGAAAAATCTTATTATCTTCAATATGGTGTTATATCCTGCAATAAAGAATTAGATAATAAGAAGATTAATCCACATTACCCATTTTAGATTGATCGTTAGGATTATTTTAAGTGAGTAAAAAATCTTTGGTTATGCCGTCCATCGGAAGAGACATAAAACGATACAATGTCAGAAAATCGTTAAAGACTCTTTTCTTAATTATACCTGGGTAGGCAAAATTTAGGACTCCCACAACAGCTCGACCGATTAGCCATAGCAGCATTAAGTGAAGATAAACTAATAATTGCCGAGAAAATTCATAAAACTAAAGTATAATTGAGTTGCTTATCATTGAGTTGGAAACTGCCAAAGTAATACTGCAAAACGCTTAACATACCTAAATTTTCAATATTCGCCTTTTTTACTATGATCCGATAATAATTTACACACGAGTCCTACAAAAAAACTTTTTACGAACAGTCTATAAAGACTATATATAAAATAAAGTTAATAAAGACGCCAGAACTCTTTAACAAGAAGGTATAAATTACTGTACAGACGTGTCTCGAAGCGGACACAAAAATATTTTTTTTATTTGACCACAGCGCCTATACATAGACTAATGCGGGGGTCATTTAGGATCGTGGGAGACTATCAACGGCGACGTAGTTTTTTATTTCTTTTCTTATATTTTTTTTTTTATAGTCGGGCCACCTTAAGCTAGAAATTAATTTTAAGACCTAATTAGAATAATGGAGACCACACATTAGAAACCGGCCCGGAGAAACAAAAAGCTTTCGGATAAAAATAAAAGAATAAACAGTAAATCGTTCGGAATCTAATTAATTACCATTAGGGGTTTCTCACTTTTCTTTCGATAAATAACACTGGGGATGTTCAACCAAGCAATAGGTAGTTAGTGGATTTTCTAAGTAAATGGGGTAATAAATAAATGATTAGAGACTAACCGGAATAAACGAATGCAAATTTATTGTATGTAAAAGTTTTAAGACAAGACTTGAACACTTAAAGTGCTATACACGCACATATGTGCCTGGAGAAAGCAATCGATGGGTACTATGAGCGCATATATGCATCTGTTGAAAGTCTACAAGTACTATAGACCCATAAATGCATTTTTCAATATTTACGAGTATTGGTGTAAAAAAAACCTGTACCCCGTGAATACCCCAACAACCTGTGCAGGGTCTGGGGCTCAAGCATGGTAAATACTGTACTATTTCTTGGACAACGGTTGTGCAGAAAGGTCACGCTCAACTGGCACAGTTGACTTTCCCCCCCTTAATTTGGGTACCCAATTTATAGAGGCTGGGTGAGCCCCATAAGGGACCTAGATCCCTTTGGATTCATATTCGGCTGTTAAAAGATTAAATAAAAGTCTTGCCAGCAGCCTGACTTCAACCAGGATTTTCGGCATGACAACTCAGAGCGCGAGAGCCGCCTGTACTTTAAGGGTTAAAGCTACACCTTTAGTGAAGAAAAACTTAGTTCCTCTCAAACTATCAGAATAGTAACACATCATATGCCCACGTGAACCCACATATCCATCAAGAAGTCGAACAAGAAAAAAAAAAAAAAAATGTGGACAGACCGGAATACAGAATGCCTAGGAACCACCTACCTGGAGAACGGTAGGGCAAAGTGACAAATTGTCTTGAGGTCTGTTTTCGTCTGCCTGAGAATTGAAATAGTGCTCTCCAAGATGGCGGAAGGCCAATACCTGGGCTACGGCTCAATAAGAAGGTAGCGGGACCTGCTTCTTTTCGATCCCCAACCCGAAATCATTGCAGAGAACATTTGAATCAATGATTGAACAGAATTCAAATTTCCTAACAGATTTGCTAGTGGAAAAAAGAATCTATAGTTCACCGTTTAGGTAATTAATATTTAAAATTAAAATTAAAAATACTTAAATAATAAAGCTACAAGTTGAGTCTCGTGCAATTCACAAAAAATAACATAGAACATATTCAGGACCAACATAGCAAAGATAAGAATAGTTTGTTTTTTTTAATGGCATTGGACACTTTCCATACAGGCAGATATATTATTTATTTTATTTTATTTTATGCCAACAGCACGCGGTTTTCCCAGGCGGTCACCCATTCAAGTACCCACGCCCGACGTTGCCTGGAATTTGATTTGGAATTTGCGAAGTTGACCATGTCATATTTTTCTCTAGTTTAGTTATGCTTTTTTGTCTACACTTTGACTCCTTATTTCTTATGTGTTTTTTTCGGTTTTGAACTTGAAGTTTCGAGAGCATAAACTAGCAAAAAATTGTGTAATTACCAATGTTTAATCATTTACATAAATGCCTTATTAAAGTTTGCAAATGTATCGTTCTAGCAGTTATTATTAAATTTTCAAGTTAATTCCAGGATTTGTTAACCATCCCCAACCTCTCGAATATATGATGTCCGTCAGACTTCTGGAGACCACTCAAAACAACCCGAGGAGTGATGACTCTACTCCTAGTAATTAAATAGGGAATAGGGTCGCGGATTTCCAGGATGTCGAAAAACATTCCCGAAGGGAGGATTTGGAACGGAGAAGGAAATATGGGTACTCAAGGGAATATTGGCTAGAAGGACACTGGTAAATAGCCCCCAAAGGGCATGGCTATAAAACCATAGTTTTGCTGACCTGTGAAACCAGGGTTCAAGGCAACGTTTAAGTGGGTTCCTGACTGTCTGTGCTCTTGAAAATAATATATACCTAAAAGAGACGTGCGCCCAAATATTATTCATATTCTTACCCGAATATATCTACGGTGAATAAGTGGTTAAGTCGAACTTTTCCAAAAAAACGTTTAATTTATTAATAAAGCAGAATCGTCTTATCTTCGTAGTAATAATAGTAGTAATAAGTGGCTAAGTAAGCCATGGGCTTGAAATGAAGTTATTATTTATATTACATTTAATATAAGTACTTAAATTACATGAAGTTATTACAACCCAATTTCAAAGCAAAAATTACGGGAATGTCACGAATCCCCGAATACAGTTTTTTTTTTTTTTACATAATTCGACTTAACTACTTATTCAATGGGACTACATACACACACACACACACACACACACACTTATATATATATATATATATATATATATATATATATATATATATATATATATATATATATATATAAAATCTGAATTAAAAAAAAAAATACTGTACCACTACAAACCAAGAAGGGGCTTGGTTCGATACGTGGTTGGTATTTCAGGGACAATGGTCTGCAGAACCATGATTTGTCCTAGATCCTAAGCCACCCATTTTTTCTCCTAATTAAAGCACTCCCTTTAAAGAGACTGGGTGAGCGCAAGATGGATATAACTGTTTATATATTACATATATATCTATATAGGATTCATGTAGGAAAGAAATTCGTTGACTGGTAGTTACTAATATAGGATATTTATTTCTTTAAAATACTGTGACGCGACAAAGGAGACGGCTACGTACCGTTAGGGGAGGAAGCTGAATGGGCCGGAGACGACAGAGCAGACAAGATGGAGGTGCCAGCTTCCGGTGGATGCTCTCGTGCCCGGGGTTCAAACCAGGCTTACCAACATCCCGCCTCCAGGAGCTGAATGCTAATCAGGTTGGCCAGTGAAAGTGAACAACGATATCCCCTCCCTCAATACTATTCCAGTTGCATTATATTGCATCGGTATTCGGAACTGGTCCGGCAACTCTCTAATAGCTAGCTCTCATGTAAATCGTTTCAATTGAACGCTGTTAATTGTCTGTTGATGTTAACACTGGACGTGTTCGGCATCCAAAGCAAACCCGATGCAATGGTAGTTGGTTCGTAAGTCTGATGCTCATCGTAAGCTAAGTGCAAATTCAAAAGAACATTCATCAATGCCTTGTGTAAAGTACAAGCTCTTTTCTTCCTACTAGTTTTTCTTAGGTTTTGAGACCATGAAATTGTCTTCGGTTATTAATAAAATTAATAATTAAACATGAGCCGATTAATCTAAACCTTTCTTTCTAAAATACTAAACATACTTAAAACCATAAAAATAAACCTGTAATAATATAGCCCATGAAGGATTTCGGTTTCAGTACATGGTTGTTACTGTACTGTGTCTAGGATAACGGTTGTGCAGAGAGGTTATTTGTCCAAGATCATGCTAGGCCCCCCTAATTAACGGTACCCACTTTATAGAGTTTGGGAGAGCTAGATCCTGCAGGATACATCCATGGGTGTAAAGAGATTAAATAATTTATCAGTCACAGCCGGATTTGAAACCGGAAACTTCAGGATAGTACCTCAGGTACTATTAGAAAAACAAGGTTGGTACGAGTACTAACTACAAGACAAACATTAAAAATAATTTTTAAAAAAATCGAGAATAAGCCAATATCTTTGAACTTGATATTGCCAAAATAATATAATAAGTAAAAACCTGTACCGCTACAGAAAGGGTCTGGGGTTCAATACATGGTAGGGAGTGTACTGTTTCTAGACAACGGTTGTGGAGGTAGGTGACTTGTCCGAGATCACGCTCAACCGCTATGTTCCTCCTCAATAACGAGTACAATATTTATTGAGGCTGGATGAGCCGCGAGAATGTCTCTGAAAATTACATGCCACATCTGAATGGGTTCATATTCATCATAGGTAACTCACTGCTCTACCACAAAGCTACACCGTTTCCTATAAATTTATAACACGTATGCTTATAGATGTTAATAATAGAGAGATAAAATGATTTTAAGATATACATTTAAAGGTAATTGAATAGGACTTTCCTACATTAACTCAAAATTGAAATTTTCACAAATATGAGTATGGTATTAATAAATATCAGCGAAACAGAATATTTTAAAAATAAAATTATTATTTAATGTACTGAATAATAATTAAAAAACAGCAATATGGCGGTAAAGAAGCCCTTTATCCCGAGACGTAGGGTCTCATATTAATCAACAGTTTACCATAACTTCCTTTTCCGGTCAACTGAGACGTCCGCCCCCCGTAGTACAATTTTTTCATATCTCTGGGTTCTCTACATCCTCTATATATACCTGTATCGATCCACGATGAATCTATATACGTCTTAATAATCGATTCTCTTGATCAACAGGGTCATGAGTTAGATCGATTAGTAAAATCGACATGAGAAAATATTTTTGAATATTTCTGTGGTCGCATTTTGAGTATATAAATAAACAAACATCGAAGCAACTGGTATTTAATTATAAATTGTCGGAATATTAAGATATCAAAATTAATATTAATCGAATAATAAAAATAAATAGATTTTATAAAAATTTTATCCTGAATAAAATAAAATATATGAAGAGACTATTGCCTGGTAATTTTTTTTTAAATAAAAAGAACCTAGTATTGCAGTGATTATTGACTAGCGTTTTGAACCGTGTTGCAGATCTTATGGTTACAAACAATTTACTAAATATTAAATAAAAATAATTCATGAATATAATTGAAAATGAATAGATATAAAAAGTTAATTATTTCTCTTTTTTAGTTTATTACATTACATGATAAACCTCTTTAATCGACCATTAAAACAATAAAAACCCCTCCAAAATTTTTATTTTTTACGTTTAAGATACAAACATCCAAAAAATAGTATTAAAAAAAAAGAGTACAACGCAGGTGAGCCCATATTTTTTTTCAGATTTAGTACCAAAATTATTTATCAAAATAACGGGGTTGTTTGTTTATTTATTTAACGTCACTATATAACTAATGGCTAATCGGACATTAGTTATAAAGTGACGTGGAGGTCTCAAATTTTGCTTATCCAGGTATAATTAGGTTATGGTATCTGACATCATACATGATGGGGATCGCCATCTTACGCTTCTTTCGAAGGACGACAAGCATTTTTTACTCATACTAAAAAAATCCTACGGCCGCCATCCGGTTTTTGGCTGCGGTTTTCCAGTTTTAAATGAGGACGTCCCGAGCTTTCTCCACTAAGTGAGCCATACCTGTTGGTCGTTAAACTGTGGGAACAGGCTCACACCCACTTCATTTCTGGAATGCAACATCAATTAACATCTCAAAAGGATCCTTACGATAGAACACAAGCACTCTAATTCAAAAGGCGGAATTTAAAACTGCTATTGTCTAAAGATATTTCCGAAAGAGAGAATACAAAACCAAAAAAAAAAAAAAAGGTGTGCCGACTTGACATAATGAAGTGGCCAAGAGAAACCCCCGTTTTGTGTTGAATATGGAAACAAGGAGGTATATAAGAAGATGGAAAAAACAGAGGACAGGAATAAATATTTAAAATGGGGTTAAAACAATAAAAATTAATAATTAAAAACGTACCATCACAACTCACGAAGAGTATTGGGTTCAGTACGTGGTAGAGGCAGTACTGTTTCCAGGATAACGGTTGTGCAGGGCGGAGATAACGCTGAACCACCATTTTTCCCCCGATTAAGGGTACACAATTTATACCGCCGTTATATTATAAGGCTAACATTTAATAGTATCATTAATAAATAAAAATAATTATTAAGTTTGAATTTTTTAAAATTATTATTAATATAATAATTTAAAAAATCTAAAACAGTTTAAAAGTATGTGTATGTTGATTGGTAGAAAGAGAAAAATAAGCAAATTATAAGTTCCAGATTTATTAACATCTAAGAACTTTATACTAATTCATTTTATTATTATTTATTGGGTTTTAACATTATAATAATTCCAAAACACTTTATATATCAATGTTATGCTATAGCTGAGATTAATTTTAAGTAAAAATAACCTGTACTATTTACATTATTATTAAATAACTTGTACTATTTATAGGACAACTGTAAAGGACGGTGATTTGTCCGAGATCACGTTTAACCACCAAGTTTTTTACCCAATTAAGAACACACAATTAGCAGTGGCTGAGCGAGGGTCTCCAGATCTCAAAGGATCCATCCCCGGCTGTAAACAAATTAAATAAAATCTGCTACAGCCGGATTTGAACTAGGAACCTTCGACACGAGAACTTAGCGAAAATATTATTATTATTATTATTATACTCCTGCATATATAATAATAATCTATAATCTTAATCGAGCGTTCATAATCTATAAATAATTATATGTTATTACATTCCGGTTTCAAGTATCCTTCAGTTGACTCATAATGAGACAATTTACTACAACTGTAAACTTCCTTTACACCAAGAATTTCTACACAAGTTCCCAATGACACACTACCTCCATTACAATCTCATAAATCATGCAACACAAGCATGAATTCATGATTCATTAAATGTGTAACCAGCACACAGTTTCAATTGGGTTTTTATTATTAGCGATACAAAACGGAATGATGAGGTAGTTTTAAGAAAAGTTAAAAAAAAAAAGTTCAATGCGGGGACTACCATCAATATTGGAAGATGCAAAAAATAGGTAATATTAAAATAGAATAAATAAGTAGAAAAAATGAATATATGATATAGAATAAGTAATAGATGGTGGCATTATTTGACAAATTTAGATTAAAATTAGAGTTTATAAAAATATACAATAGATTTAAAATCCCATAAAAAATCCGCCCACTTCTTATCTCATTCCGTTTTTATTTAATAGTTTTAGATGTTAAGATAGGTTAAAGATATTGTTATTAAAAGCAGTGACATATTTCCTTGACAAGTTAAAAGATCATGGGTCAAAATTATTTTTTCCAATAAATTTTTATAGTGCGAATAAATGATTTTAAGAAATTCACTTTTATGTGTTTTTTATAACGGTTTTGAAATTTCCTGGCTTTTCTAGTTTTAAAATAATCTTACCAAAAACAAATCATACATTTTCCAGTGATAAGCACCTATTTTTTTTTTTGGCATCAAACCTTTTTGTTTATTTACATAAATAAATGATTGAAAAGAAGTGGGAAAAAAAATCAGAGAAAAAAAGTTTCAATTTTCATATTTCCTAACATCATTATTTTAAAATATGGTGAATAAAGAATAATGTTTTTGAAAACAAAATTGAAGAATTTTTACTTTTATTTATTCTGCCAATTACGAAGTTAAAGATATATAAAAAAAGCGATTGATATAGTTTTAGTAGTAAATTCTAAGTTCAAATTCGGCTTTAGCAGATAACATATTCTATCTCTTAACAGCCGGGGATGGATCCAGGGGGATCTGGAGACAATCCTGAGGCTCACCCAGCCTCTATAAAGTAGGGAGGAAACTATTGAACGTGATCTCGGACAATTCATCATCCTGCCAAAACGTTGTCCTTGAAACAGTTGAACCTCTAAACTCATTTTGACGAATACGACTAAATATAATTATTTTAACAGTATTATATTCCTGAATAGTATATAGGTAAAAGTTATTTCAGAATCAGTTAGCTATATTGAGAGCTGCAATAGGATTGGTGGTTTTTTAGTTAACCACATGGAAGGCAACTGGCTATTGGTTAAGGTCCACTGCCCACCGCGGGACTAAAGCGATCTTGGCGCCAATTTGATATTCATACCCACCACCAGGTCGTGACCTCCGCCATTCACGTCCGATATTATTCTTGATATTGTATTGTATTATTTATAATTAAATTTGTTAATAAATAAATATCAATTTTATACATATCTATTACCGCCTGATGTAATAGAACTGATAGAGTCACGAAGGTTGGTATGGACTTGTAAAGTTGTCAGGAATAGTAAGAAACGATTTCTTAAAAAGTTCAAAGAAGCTGAGCCAACAGGTTAAAGTCCGAGAGATATACCAAGACGTAGAAGGGAATATTGTGTTAAGATTGACCAAAAGGATTATGGGCATTTCGTAAGAAGAGACTGGTGATATCGGCATCGAGCCTTCGGGTTCGTTAAGCCTTATTATCATATCCAGATCCAGAGGTTTCAATTTTTCTAAACAAAGATTCTATGTTTTCAAAACATTTTCCGTCAGATATCGCTGGCAGCACCTTCATAACGTTTTTTTTTGTCAGTTAGACCTAGTCTAGCTTCAGCTTCCAATAAGTTAGTACATTTTTAATATTCATATCTTCTCCTAACCCCTTTCCTTCTCCATTCTGCACACCTTTTTCTCATATTAGCTTTTTTGGCATCCATCATATGTTATTATTTAAGATTTCATTATCATTTAACATCACTATTTCATCATATTATATTCTATCTCCATTCTCATACCATATTGTTACTTATATTTCTAAACGTTCCTTGTAAACTTACGTCATATTTCATATTTATACCACTTCATTCTATATGTATACATTTTAAAACTTCCCTTACTTATATTTTCTACTTTCCATGTTCAGTTAATTTTTCACCTGTTATACTCTAGATTTATATCTTGACTTTCTACTGCTCTTTTTCCTTTATTTACTCTTTGATATCATTTTCGTTATACTTTCTTTCATTTTACTTATGTAAACTCCCCAGGAGTCTATTATCTTACATTTTATATTTATTCTACTACCTTTTCCGTAATTTTACTTCTCACCTCTGATGTTTATACTTTTTCTTTTTAAAAACTTTCTGTTTACTTCCTCCTTTTATCTTTGTAAATTTTTTGCATCACCACCTTTCTGTACATTTACTCTGTAATATTTTTATTCATATACATCCCTCACATTTCTATTAGTCTACATATATATTTTTTATATTTTATCATATACTTGGTTTAGCAATGTATTTTTATAGTTTTGTTATTTTGTCTGTTTTTCATTCTTAGCCCTGAAGATGACCCACAAAGTGGGTCGAAACGTCGGCACATAATTAAATAAGTACCCACTTATTTAGTATTTATTTGACTGCACCCCCAACTATTTTCTCTCTTAATCTATCTTCCAGTCAACCATCCCCTCGCTTCTCACAAAACATTTTAGTTTAGTTCATTTATTTTTTGATGACCTGGACACTCAGCTGTATTTACATATCATATTTGATGTCTAACTTATAATTATTAGAGTATTTCAGCGCCACTAAAGTAGATGAAGGGTTCAATTTATCGTCGAAAGTTTTAAGTTTCTAAGCCATCGTTTGAGAACCCAGATATTTTGTTGGAGATCACACTTAACGACCAGGTTTTCTTCCAATTACGTTAACCCAGATTACATGGGCGGGGTAAGCCAAGGAGGGTCTGAATATCCATTCAGCAACTAAGCACTCTACACACTGAGATATCCCGATCAACTTTAAAGCTTCTGTAAAGTGGGTACCAAAAATAGGGGACAGACTATTTGTCCTTGAAATAGTACAGTCTCTAACACTTACTGAGCCCAAGAACTTTCATGGCTTTTAGTGATACACGTTGTTTTTTTCATTTAAATTTCTTGCTAATAATAATATTTTATCTTCTATTTAGCATTAGTTACTAAAAATTGATTTTATTGAAAACATCTTCTAAGAGTTACCTATACACTTAATATCAGTTTGAAGATCAACTGTTTCTAAAAAAGCTTGAGTAAGAGTATCAGGATGAATAAAACGTTTTTTGTTACCTAATTTATGATACAATTATATATTAGTTTTACATGAGCACAATAGTATATAAATCTGCATATATTTCAAGTTTTTTTCCTAGCTTTCAAAAGATTACAAAGCTCTGGACCCGTTATGGTAGAGCACAAAAGACGCTACTGGGAAAACTCCCAGAGATCTCGAAGCCATTATTTCCAACTGCTCCATCGATAAACATAAGATTCTTATCCCTCGCCTTTGAATTTTCCGATCTTTAGGAAAAACTCTTTTACCGAACGGTCCAACTTTTACCATTGATCTGAGAAAGCGGTTTGGATTGTTATTTTTTTTTTACGTCTGGATCTGAATCCGCAAAGATAAAAAGGAAACATGATAGATATTTGCCATATTTTATAGACTTTTTTCAGTTTTAACCAATCTGTTCCAGAACAAGGGTCTGGAATTCAGTCCATGGTAGAGACTGCACTAGGTTCTAGATTTATAGAGGCTGAGTGATCCCCGGGAGGGCCTGTAAACATCACAGGGTCCGTTTGTGGTTGTTAACAGTTTAAATTGCCACAGCTAGATTTGAATCCAGGACCCTCAGCACAGCAATTCAGGGCTCTACAAACTGATTTTCTCTGTAAAAATATAATTTTTTTTAATAGATAATGTTTAGGGAAAGCAATACCCTACCTATTCTGGCTTTAGATATTTTTATTGCACAGCGAACATAAGTACAATAGTAGTAAAAGCAATACTCGTTAAAAAATGATTTCCTAACGCTCCTAATTAATCGTAAAATATTAAATTTTCAGAAAAAAAATTAAAAACCAACTCGAATTTATATTATATGGGAAATAGACACCAAGTCTATTTTCAAGTGTGATCTTACTACGATAGCCCTGAAGAAGACCTGCAATGTGGGTCGAGACGTCGGCTTCCAAACAGTTCTCCCTATATAAGAGAATTCTTTGACCTATACCCGGACCACTTTCTTCCTTATATATATGGAAAATATTTATCAAAGCCTAAATTCTCTTAAATACCAATAAATCAGTAAAGAATTTCGCTATTTCCAATTCATCAGGACATATATACTTACTATAAAGCACATGACAATGCATTGAACCCTGGAGGGACCTATGATGTAATGGTCAGCATATCAACATATTATACTCATGATCGCGGGTTCACACCCTTTTTAAAAGTGAGTAAAAATCCTTGGTTATACTGTCCCTGGGAAGATGCGTAAAATTGAGTCCAGAGCTTGTGCGGTGTCAGGTACTCGTTAAAGATCCCTACGTAATTATACCTGGATAGGCAAAATTTAGGACTACCATTATATTCTCGTCCGATTAGCCATATCATAAAGTGACAAATAATAAACAAACATATTTTTAATTTTAATTTTCGACAAAATCCTATAATAAAATGAAGATAGTAAGATAATTCGATGACACGGCATTAACGAGTCATAACATTTCACGATGGCGATTTTCCCTGACTTGATTTTTGGATTATTTGATCCCTAGTTCAACCCTTGACACGAACTCTACATAAAACATTACAGTTTAACATTTACTTTACACAAGATTGGTGGTACGAACCCCTACACTTTGGATGCCTCAAGATTGTTGATGTCTTGTGTTGCTCCGAAGCAGCTGAATGGATGGAGGGAGCGACCAGTGAAGGTCGCCCAGTAGCTAGGACTACCTTTCTAGTCCTATTATCTCACATCTCATCTCTAATAATTTTATATGCGTCAAGCACTCCTACCCAGCATAAAATATTACATTACAAAATACAAGAAATGAAATCCTCATCCGAAAATATTCAAATACCCTAGGCAGATAGAGGAGAGACACGAGGATCAATTGACGAGAAAAAGAAGTCTGAATCTTAAATAACACATTTAAAAATAAATATTTGTTTATCCTAGGTAACATCCTTAAATTTCCTTACTTTGTTGCGAATAAAGTAATCCATAATGACCATTTGTTTCTGCCCGAATCGGATACCAATATTTTCATGACAAACTTGATTCCTGCTCAAAAACTCTATTCTATATTATAACTTTAAACACAATAGTCAGTCAAGGTGTCAACATTTGAGTGTTAGACAGGCACAATGAGTGATCTCACAGATTTACAAGTACCCTAAAATGCAAGTAGTAGTTTAGAAAATATTACCAAGTTAGTGTTAATAAAGAAAAATCAGTAAACTGTAAAGATTAGGTACTATATAAATATTTAGCCAATGCCTGTCTTGACCCATTATTCACCACGAAAACAAAAGGATTCCGCTTCCCTCAATACAAGAAACTCATTTAGAAGAAGATTCGACTTAATCACTTATTCAGCGGAGCTGTTGAACTAATCCTTAATGCTTAAAAATTAAGTTCTATTCAATGAACACTAAGACAATGATAATTTAATAATTTCTATAAGCATAATGATAAAGTTATTGTATTTTTATTTATATATCTAAGCCTATAATTAGGACCTTATTATAACATATATATTTAACACGTTATTAATAATAACAAACTTTAAACAGATTGCATTTAAAAATTTCGTTTTTTTTATACCTTGTAACTGCTAACGGTTGGATATAATTGGCGCAGAAAAAGAGAGAGAGAGAGAGAGAGAGTGAGAGAGAGAGAGAGAGAGAGAGAGAGAGAGAGAGAGAGAGAGAGAGAGAGAGAAAGGGGGAAAGACAGAGTGAGAGAGAGGAATGTATGAAAAAAGAGGGAAACGAAGACGGTAGGTATGAATGGACTGGAGAATGGTATTTTTACCCAGAGCCTAGCACATCAATGAACAGACGGACAACCAGCCTCAGAGCTATATATAGCTCGTACAGGCGCCTACGAGTCAAGTCTCTCATATACCTTTACATCTCCGAGTCGTATCCAGGCTTGAGGCTAACATAATGAGGATTGAGGTAACAGAAGAACTGGGGATATATTATTGGAAACGATCAGGATGGAAAGGTGTTGAAATGCCATACTATGCTACTTTCACTTCATCCAACACACTACTCCGAGAACCACCTTCATACAGAAGATCGCGGATATTTTTCTAAAGACATAGTAGGTATAATATTGCTAACATACAATTAAACGAACGGTTATATCGTATTTCCTTATTCATTTAACGTCACTTCATGCTGCTATGACTAATCAGACGATGCTACAGTGGGAGTTCTAAATTTTGCCTATCAAGGTATAATTGGAATAGGGATCTTCAGCAAATACCGGACACCGTACAGTCTCAAGACCCACATTTTACGACCGTTTAGAAGGACGGTATAACGGGGATTTTTATTCTTGAAATTAAGTATATTCCCTAGATATTGATTGGTCCCTTGGAGTGTTGTACAATATCTTGTTTTTATGTTTTTGCAGGCTGTTGATGTGGATTATGCTTTATTTGATCTGTTGATTGTGTATTCCCTGTTGAACGAAATTGACGAAACATTAGCTGTTTAGATATTAACCTGTATTACCAGATCCCTATTCTAATTTAGGACTTCCAATGTAGCATCGTCCAATCAGCCAAATAAGCATAAAATGACTTCAAATAAATAAATAATAGAATTAACACTTCTCCAAGAAAAAAATAATAATAGAATAAATGTTTAGGACTTGTTAGAACATTAGAAAGCGACTTCATATACTCAATTAATTACTGTATTTTTCTATTAATAAATAATGTTTGAAAAACTACAAATGTCTGTTTATTTTGTAAGGTCTTCAGCTAATTTCATTTCGCAGCAAAGACAATGTTTTCAATGGACCTAAGAAACATTTTTTTTTAAGAACCTCTTCTTCAAGTAACGGATCTCTAGCGGAAAGAATGCTCTCAAGGCGATGAAGTAGATGGAACAACACGAAGGAGAGAAAACAAAAGAAAAAAACTAGCAAAAGAGAAATGCCGAATTGGATAGAGGCGGCGCCGACAGTTTCATCTGTACCTAACATCCGATACGCTCAATTCAGACATTTTTCAAATCCTCTTCTCCTTTGCTGGTTTTTTTCTTTCTTTTTATGTTTCAACAAGTTTAACTAACAGAATATTTTCTGTAGATTCTTCCTTATGCCTTGTTGTTCTATCGGCCATTGTCCGCTATATTAATTGATCTCTTACAGAGGAGGAATTAGAGACATTTTTTATTTTAATAAGAATACATCCCAAACGCAACTGCTTGAGAATCATCCAATTATTCCAAAATTATAACAACATATAAAATATATGATAAGGCATCCAATTTAAACAATAATTATTTAGCTAAAAAAGTTGCCATGAATCAAATTAAAATTAAAATCTATGAAGTTTTGATATTTTAGTAATTATTACTTAAATTACACTATTATTATTACATATTACTCAATTATTGTTATAATTTAATTTATAGAAATTATAAAATACTGCAATTATTAGAAAGGTTCTTAAGTAATAGTAAAGATAAAAACGATTAACAGTTACGATCAATAAAGAAAAACTATAGATATATGCCTATATGATATAACTTATGTTCCTAAAACACATAATAACAAGTTTCACTACCGATTTAATAACTACGTTTATCTCAGTTCTGGAATAAGTAGGAAAAAATGTATTCACAAAAAAGTAAGAAATGTAATGATTAATAATTTATTATTGTAAATGTACTATGTATTTAATACGTTCCAACGACATGTGTGTCCAATTATATAGTAAGCAATATAAAGTATTCTATACATACAAAGTGTTCTATACATATACAACAGAATCCTCGGCCCCGTTTGTTCGCGGTAAACTCAATAACTACTGCACGGATTTTCATGCGGTTTTCACCAAAGATAGAAAGTGATTCACCAGGAAGGTTTAGGTATAAAATTTGTCGAGGTTTTGTGTAAATGGGTTGGAATAGCGATGGGTTTCACCGAAGACGCTGCTTGCCTATTCCTGTGCAATTACCTAACGTGCAAGATAATAAATTCGTATACAAAGAAATATTTGGTTTTGTTTTTATTTTTATAATTTCTATATAATACAGTATATTAGCTGATATGGGAAAAAATAAAATCAAGACTCCCAAAGAAGCCTAAACAATGATATTCACGTGGTCCTTATCGGCCGGTACGTGAAAAAAAAAAATACACTACACATACAAATATATAAAATTATATATTAATATATGTAATATGCTTTATTAGCTGAGGAAAGCTGGCGTGGGTCGCTAGTTTATAATATAACTATTATAGAAATAATTATTTTCCATAAACTAACTAGTATTTCTAAAAAACAAATAAACCAAAAAAATACCAAGCCACCACTAAAACTCATGAAGGTTCTTAAGCTTAATACATGGTAGAGACGGACGCATGGTATACAGATTCTAGAGTAACGATCCGATGATCAGGTTTTTCCCCATTTAAGGGTATCCACTTTAAAGAGGCTGGGTTGTCACCAAGAGGGTCTAAGGGTCCTAAAGTCCACAGGGTCCATCCATAGCTGTTAACAGATTATATATATTTATCTGTCATAGCTGTATTTGAACTCTAGACACCAAGCACAGCTCCAACCCGCTCCATGGATTAAATAAATATCATCAGAAAGAACGAAGAGTCTTTATGAGAGCAGTCCATAAAAAAATTCATAAAAGTAGTGGGGCTTAAGACCCTTCCATTCATTTCACCCCCAGCAAAACAGAATTGCCGTACATCATATCTTTGTTCCACCCTCCCCAACATCATCTATCAACAGGGGGTTGTGAAAACACCAACCGGTCTTCTTAATGACAGCACTAGCGAGGAGGATATTGCCTATGGAAGGATATCGAGAAGGGATAGAATGGTAGATATATATAGAGTGTACAATAAATATATATAAAAACGTAGATACATAAATATAAATTTTAAAAAATCATACATAAATCTGATCTATAACACTTAATGATTAAAACAGAAATTATAGATCAAAATACAGCAAATACATAATTAATACCTAATGAATTTATTGCAATACTCATTTAAAAAATAATAACCGTTCAGTAGTAAACAGTTTATCAATGACCGTTATTAATGATTTCCTGTGCTGAAGTTCCTGTGTTTAAATCCGGCATTGATAATAAATTATTTAATCATTTAACAGCCATCAAAGATCAGTGTGGGATCAGCACGGCCTCTTGGGGCTCACCCAGTCTCTATAATATAGGCATCCTTAATTAGTGGACTGTGATCTCGGTCAAATTACCTGCCTACAAAACGGACATAGAAACAATAGAGTCTCTACCATGTACTGAATACAATTTCCTCCGGAGGTTACAAAAAAGGGTTAATTATATAGCTAATAATCAACAAGTTAAATTCTAAAGTTAATTATTAAAGAAAAAATAGGTATCATATATAACCCTACCTCTTTCCCTCGGAAAATGCCGAATTTGAAAATTATTATGAATCTTGAAAGTTAGTATAGATATAAGAAAAAAAGAGAATATGGGAACACACATTGGATGTTTTATGATTAGCGTATATCACGCAAGAAGCAAATTTTACAGTACGACAAATCTTCGCAGTAGAATTTTTTTTTAATACCAGTACCATAACAAACATTAAGGATTTTGGGTTCAGTAAATGATAGAGAATCCACTGTTTCTGAGGATGTACTGTCCCATCAGGGTCTTCAGGTCCATAAGGATCCTGGCCAGTTTGTTAACAGATTAAATTAATTATCTGCTACAGTCGGAATTGAAACCAGGACCTTCAGCTTAGCAACTCTACAAATGAGTCGTCATCCTGCTCACTTCGTAGTACACATACAAGTGAAAACAGAAGTGAAATCTCATTGGTTAAGACATTCCTCCAACTATGGAAACAAGCCTTTGTAGATTTTTTTGCCAGTTTTGTGCTTTATACCAGTTTTCCCAGTGCTTAAGGGAAAACCGATACGGCTCACTTTTAGGGCTATTATAATGCGGTTTACGGATACAAGGTGCTCAGTTCAGTGCCACTTCCTCAATCCTATTGAGATTTTTTCTATGTTTATTTTTTATATATATATTTTTTTTGTGTGGAGACAAACAGTAGGTGGGGAGATAAGTGGGTATACCCCCCTCCCCCTCTCACTTCCCGTTTCCGCTCTCCACAGCTGATCGCACCAACCTGTCTCTCACCAGCCTCCTCCTATATATATCAATCCAGTCTTTACAATTATTTAGTTTTATTTAATTAACGATATTGTAAATTTTATTTATTTATAGACGCATGCGTTATTTCACATTAAGCATATTTGTACGTACCATAACCCATCAAGAGTCTTGTGTTCATTACTATACTAGTTCAGACTATACTGTTCTTAAGGCAATTATTATGCTGGTAGGTAATTTTTCTGAGATCACACTCAGAGGTTTTCTACCAATTAAGGGTATCCCCTTTATAGAGGTTGGATGAGTATCACTCCTTATTTTATTATTATCTTAAATTAATATAGAATAAAATAAAATTTATACATAGAATAAAGGTAATCTAAACATGTTTCTTTTTTTTTTAATGTCATGTGGAAAAAAATAAAATTCAATCTTGTATGGCAGTAAAGATAAATATACTTTATTTAAACAGTAAATAATGGTAAAGATTTATTTCAGTAAATAAAATAACTGTTGATTAACGAACGCTGCGACTGACTATTACTTATTAACTCTACTGTCAATTAATAAATAAATTAATCGACACGGGGTAAAAAAAAAATGCTTTAGTAAATTATCACTTTCTCAAATCAAAACAAAATAGGCTTTATCATTAATGAACACATATAATATTATTGTTGTAAAATAAAGGTAACCTCCTATGTAGAATAAATAATAAGTAATACCTCAATATAGCAGAAAAGATAATAAGTATTTTTTATTTAAACTGTAAAGAATGGAAAAGATTTATTTTGGTTAAGCAACCTGTACGATAGACTGCGGAAGAATATATATAATGTAACTGTTGATTAAACGCTACGACCCCCCTGGTATCAAATAGTGGAAGGTAATCGCATCCGTCGTAACTAGGGGGTTGCTTCGCGTGATCCCTGATTATCAGTCACATCGGGGGAGAGGGTTCTTCTTGACGTCCCGACCAAATGGAATAGGTTTCAGGGATGGATACCCGCAATGGGTTACTTCTGATATCCTAGGTCGTTCCTGATAGCACGCCATCCATAGTCAGGGAATGGCTCGGGGTTGAACCAGGAGATAGGGCTTTCGAAAACAAGTATATTGAGCGAACCGTAAAAATAAATACTGTATTATAATGAATCAATTATAA
This sequence comes from Troilus luridus, assembly GCA_964056705.1. Classification (NCBI taxonomy): domain Eukaryota; kingdom Metazoa; phylum Arthropoda; class Insecta; order Hemiptera; family Pentatomidae; genus Troilus; species Troilus luridus. Next base: position 54,700,515 of record OZ057417.1, on the reverse strand, counting down.
TAGCGCTAAATTGTCCTGTCGAAGGTTCCGGGTGAGGCAGATAATGTATTTAATCTGTTAACAACCAGAGATAGATCCTGTGAGATCTGAAGATCCTCCTAAGGCTCGACCAGTCTCTATAATTGGTTTCGCCAAATAAGGAGGAAAACCTGGCGGTTGAGCGTGATCTAAGTAAAATCACCTCCCAGTATAACCGTTGTCCTTGAAACAGAACAGTCTCTACCAGGTACTGAACCTCTTCATGGGTTGCAGTGGAACATGTTTTACTATACCTAGGTATTAAAATTAACAATCAACTACGTTTTAAAGAAAATTAATATTTTTTATAAATCACTGATGGATATGAGATACAAGACAGGGAAAAAAAAACAAAGTATCTAGTATTATTTTTAATTTTTCGATTTTTTGGGATTTTTTATTTTTATTTCAACCATGACCCCATCGTAGGATTATTTGATTAAAACGTGATTATTTGTGATAAAAAAAATATATTAAAAGTTACAATCTGACCACGTTTAAACACTACTTATTATACAAACACATCGAATCCATTCCCAACATTTGATTTTGATTTAAATAAAAATAAATATAATTTTAATATTTAGTCTCTCCTATAACAACCACCGTAAATAAAACGATTACTATTTACACTAAGACTCAGGAAATTTACTTCTATGTGATCTTTTCTCCTCCTAATCCTCCTATTATTGTCTCATTTCTTACCCGTAAACACCATTAGATATACGATAGTAATTCATAACAATCGCATAAATAAATTTTGTACTTCGACATAAGGAAAACTCTGCAGGAATGCTGAATCATTGACAACACATCACTTGACGGAAAAATTCAGTTTGTACACACTGGTGTTATCTGATAAGATGGTGGAAATAGGTTAGGATACTTGACTGATAACGAATTTAGGAGATTAGCTAACTCATTATCTCTAAATAGTAAAGCTGAAAACATACTTAAAATTTTAGCTAGAAAAACCATAACCGAGGAATGATAGTGTAGCAATAAAAACGACAGTTTATTAAGGCATTTGTTTATCGTTTCATTGTGACAGATGATAGTAGAAAGAAACCTTTTTTATGAGTCGTATTTTTCCTAACACATTAAGAAGAGCAAATTTAGATTGTAAAAGACGTGAAAAAATAGTTGATACTAAAAGCATAAAGAAAAAATGCATAAAGATAATTATTATTTATTTTAAAACCTTTGTATAATTTAAAAGATTTCTCCTCAAGCTTCTTACCAGAACAATATTGATATAATCTTAACATTAGTAGAGAAAAATAAATAGTAGAGTGATCCCAAGATAAGGAGAAATGTGTGAACCAATTAAATAATATAAAATATACACGGGAAAATAAAACACGAAATAAATATTGTAAGAACTCATTTAACATTTGAATGTTAAGAAATAATTTTAAAAAAATGCTAGTATTAAATGAAAAAAACAAACTCATACGCTATCTAAAGTATTTCGAGTGTTAAAATCAATAATAATATATGTATATAAGAGTTTAGAAGTATTAGTTATGTACTTAAGATTTTCAGTTTGTGCCTAAAGAATTGTTTACTCTCCAAACGTATCATTATGGAATTCTTTACTAACAAGACGAAGTATTATAACCTTGAATTTATCTATTTATCTGAAATATATTTTCCATTCATCAGATAACAATAAAAAAACCTCCCATACGACATTATCAGTCACGGTTTAATTTAATAAATATATTCTTTATTAAATATATCAGAAGTAAATAATTTAACTGGCAAAGTAAACATTAGACAGGTAGCATCTAAAAGTGGATTGACAAAATAAAAATTAATAATTAAGATAGGGTCATATATAACAAAAATAGTAATCGGTAACCCCCGCCAAAGATAATTAATAATTAATTAAATTCAATGAATTTAAAAAGTAAAAAATAAAAACATGATAATGAACATTACATGCAAATATGTATGCAGTTGATGAAAAATATTTATTTACTTTATAAGCAATAATTATGTATTTCAGTCAAAATTCAGTCTCTAAAAATATAACACTTATTCTCTAAGAACGATCATTGGAGAAGAGAGATTTGATATAAGTTTCATAATTTTTAAAAGAATAGAAATTTGACTTGCTTTGAAATAAATGAACATTTAAACTGTGTTAAAATTATTATTATTTTTTAGGCACAACAATACCATAAAAGCAATTTTAAGTAATTTATATTACACTAACATTTCTTGGATTTAAAGGTTTTTCTTATATCTTAAGATCCTCTTACATATTTACATGTCTTTTGGAGTCAGTTCTTTTTTCAAATCTGCCATTTGGACAATTGTAAATTTCTATATTGGTTGAAATATGGCCTTAAAATAATGAATAGAGCTCTAGATAAATAAATAAAATTATGGATTAATTATTCCAAAAAATTATTTTTTAATTACAATTTGTACAAGATTCTACAAAGCTTAACAATAAGCCAGTTTCAATTAAAAGAAAGACAAATCCCGTTAAACCATTTATATAATAATTATTTATTATTAAAAAGAAGACAATAACATTATTATAAAATAGCCCTGCCATAAAGGAAAAAAACCTTCAGGGGAAAAATATTTCATAATTCTGGCGGAACTGTCCTCAATATGGCGATATCTCCGGCCGTCACGGGATTCCTATTATTACTAAATTATTATTATTCCTTAATTATTATTATTAAATTTTCACGATATTTTTTCCTTATTTGAATAGAAATTTCCAAATTTACATATACATTTTTCCCTTTTTATTATGAAGCGTTCCATACTAGAAAAACGAATCCAAGACACAATTTTTTACTCTTTGCTTGTATTAAATATTTATCATTTAACTCACCATATAATATTTAATAGGCAGGGGAGTAGCTCAATGGGTAATCACTGAGTTACCGTGCCGAAGGTCCTGGGTTTAAACAGCCGGATTTAAGACAGGTGAAAAAATTTGTGGGATCGGAAAACCCTCCTGGGCTCACCCAGAGTCTCTAAAGTGGGTACCCTAACTTAGGGGGGAAACCCGGCGGTTGAAAGTGACGATTCACCTTATTGCAGAACCGTTGTCCAAGTAACAGTACAGTATCTACCATGTAAAGAAACCAAGACCCTCCAAGGGTTGTAGAGGTACAGGTTTTTTATTAATATAGATTACTAGTCCATCATCGTACGAATCGTCTTCACTTTGCTATTTCTTGTATTATAATGCATTTAGAACTTAATTGCAGTCGGTCATCAAGCCGTACTTAACGAATGAAATTACTTTCTCTCTGTGGGACTTGAAGATAGCAACTTACTTTCTACTCGCTTTATCGATAAAGTTTCATCATCTTGAGAAAGAGTCATTTAACACTGAATTACAAAAATCTCAAGAAAAAGAGAGAGAGTTATTGCGGAAATGTTTCATCAGTCTTTTGGCGTTTCAGAATTCGTTGTGTAATAGTAATTATATTAACGCGTATTAGCCTCCGATATATAATAATAATAGAAAATAATTTAATAACCCGCACACAAATAACTCAAATGACACGAGCGATAGGAAGAGATTACCCGAGATGAGGAGGCTCATGGAGATCGGCTAATACACAAGTACCCAATTTTCTTATTTCACTTAACTTTTTTGGATCTTCTACAGACTACTTATGTAGTTGGCACTTTATTATTACCTCTTGTCGCTTTGTCTCCAGATTCCTTCCAGAAGTTCTTCGCTCCTCCGGAGGCCTCCACCATACTCCAGTATGCTTGCTTATTCGATTAAAGCGAACCAGATCGGTACTGTACCCCGGCCGGGGATCACTAGCCGAGACGACACACTGCTACTATTCCGGACAAGGGCGACCTCCCACAGATCCAGACGGACCAGATATAGACTCCACCTAGTCACTGTCTCACCGAGGAGTCTGCGTTGACTCTAACATAGTCTTGTCATGTAGCACAGGCGATAACGTATGACATATACATTTATAATATATATATAAGCTCTAACTATGGGCGACTTCAATTTCTATAAATGTCGAAACGCATTACCCTAAAATTAAATGCCTAATATGAAAAAATACTATGAAGTATTTCCGTGTAAATAACACCTGATTAACTACCCTATCAAGCAAACATCAGCAGTCTGCATAACCTCAACTTAGTAAATTAACTAAGTAAGTAACTAAGTAAAATTTAAGTTCTACATCTTCTAAAAGAAACAAGGTTCGATTATTTTTTTATCCAGAAATAGTTACAATATTCTATATTGCCGATATATTCAAGATTCAAAATTTGCTGGTTTCGTATTTTATTTTAAAATAAATTTAAACAAATATGTATTTATTAAAGAATAAAAATAGACTTGGGATATATCTATTTAAACTATATGTATTAAGATTACACTCAACTGCCTGCTTCATTTCCCAGTTAGGGTACACACATTACAGAGGCTGGGTGAGCACCAAAATAGTCAGCAGATTTGAGTCCATCTATGACTGTCCACAGATCAAATAATTTATCTGCCATCGCCGGATTCGAATCCGGCTATAGTAGTAGTTGAGTTATTGATTGATTTTCTATTTTTAATGTTACTGAACAAATAGCGCAAGCAAAAACGAATAATTTAATTCCTTATTAAAGATATTTTTTTTGGCGTACTTAATAAAAATATTTCCGATAAACTGACTGGGATGAATTTAAGAATTTAATTAATGAAAAAAATGTTCTTGAATGATAATAGTTGACCTTGATGATATATGTGGAAGAAAATGGTCCGGGTAGAGGTCAATAAATTTCTCTCAGATGTGGAGAAATGTTTATTAAGTAGCCAACGTTTCGACCTAGTTTGCAGGTATTCTTCAGGGCTAAATATGCAAAATACAGACAATTGAAAATTAAAAATAGTAAAACAAATAGCTAAGCATGGTAAATAAAAAGGTTAAAATACAAAGGTAGTAAAAAACATACTAAAAAATACAATAAGAATAAACAGAAGGGTTAAAAATTAAAGAATAAGGTAATAAAGATAACAATGAAAGATTAAAATGGGTAAATATTAAATTAAAAATACATAAGTATCAGGTACCTGAGAACTGAGACCTTTACCATGCTTAGCTATTTTTTTACTATTTTTTAATCTTCAATTGTCTGTATTTTGTATATTTAGCCCTGAAGAAGACCTGCAAAGTACCTACTAACGAAACGTTGGCTAATTAATAAACATTTCTCCACAGCTAAGAGAAATTTATTGACCTCTACCCGGACCATTTTCTTCCACAAAAAAATGTTTTTTATGTAAGTAAAATGTTTACCAGAATTGGGCAAAATGTAATTTTTATTAAAATTGTGATTACTTACCATATATTTATTTTTTTAGAATGGATAGCAGAACCGGAATGAGCAATTGGTATATTATGTAATCTAAAAAATTACATATAGTCGCAATTTTATTTGCCAAATTACATTTTGCATAACTCTGATTTCTTCATATTATCAAGTCTTGATTATGAAAAATGATTTTATACATTAGCCGACTCAAGATGGCTTTTTAATCCTATTATTATTATTTTTTTTTTTTGCAAAGTAAAGTACGCCAATTTCATTTCGTCAGTTGAACGAACGAGTACTGTCACCCCCCAGATCCACCCCTTCAATCTCCACGGTACGTGGCCTATCTCTTCAGTCAATGTCTGTTTAGTCAGTCAGAAGCACTCTAAGGAAACACAATCATACCAAGGGTGGATGTTTACTGGGCCCAGCAACTCGACAATAAAGATAAGCTATACATACAATACTAAACATAAATACAAAAAATTGTATACGTGATGGTCAATACATTTTTCTGATTCCTCAGACAGCATACTAATGAAAGATATATAAAAAAAGGTTCTAATATCTACACTACAGTATTATTCAGTAATTCGAAATTAGAATAACATAAATTTCAATAAAACATTTCAATATTTACAAAAAACCAACAAAAACTACCACTAAAATCCATGAGGGATTAGTACAGTGCAGAGACCCAACAGTTGCACAAAGCGATGATTTGGCCTAGGTAGCGCACAACCGGCAGGTTTCACTCCAATTAAGGATATTTACTTGTTTATTCATTTAACGTATCTTTATGCTTCTTTGGTTAATCGGACGATGATTGGGAGTCCTAAATTTTGCTTATGAATTATTAATTAGGATAGGGGTCTTTAACAAGTAAACCGTACAGGGTGGAAACCCCATTTAATGTCCCTTCCGAAGATACAGCATAACCAAAGATTTTTTCACACCCTTCAAAAAATCCTTAGGCCAACTGCCGGGTTACGAACTCACGATTCGGGCATGAGGATAACCACTTTATAGAGACTAGACGAACTACAAGAGAGTCTATTCACTTTACTGCAATTTTCACTTTTAGTAAAGCTCCGGAAACTCTACATTGGAATAAATGTAAGACTTGTCATGTTGGACAAAATTGATTGATTCAAATTATAAAACTTGTGAAAAAGTCAAGTTTTGAAATTTTTGGAATCATCCGTTTTTGATCCTGAACGCCTTCTATGCCAATTGCAGCGTTAAACATACAAATGAAATTATTAAGTACAAGAGATTTACATTAATAAGGAGAACTATATATTTCAAAGTAAATGTTTCGGCCCACATTCATTATTATTGAAAATTGTCTTTTTTTGGTAGTAAACTATCAATTATAAGCCTAGATGAAGACCAGCAATGTGGGTCGAAACGTTGAAAATAGTTATTCTATTTAATGAGATTTTATCCGTAAATAGAAGTTATCCGCAAGAGAGGAATTAATCCCGGATTTAGTAAATTTAAAGCTACTATTACGTCAGCGATAAACCTACGCTTTATAGAGAACAAAACGCAAAGAAATCGGAAACAGAGAAGGGAAACAAAATAAAAGAATAAGAGCGAGCCTCAGCAAAGTGTAATAATACAGCTATTAAATATTGTAATACAGGCCCATAAAAGAAAATCTGCTGACTCCTGAAAAACCGGAGAAGTTACTTTTAAGGAAGATATACCATTACCAGGTGAAGACAAAGGCTGTACTGACTCGGCATTATTACAGATATCATTACTGTGATTTTTATTAGGTAAATAATATATACTATATTATAATAATTATTATAATTATATATTATTAATATAATGGCTGGAGAATCCAGTTATATGGCGGTACTACCTAGAGGTAATGAACCGTCGGCCATTCCTGTTCTCCACTAAGAATAGAATGCCCTACACCAGTCATCACCTCTTTCCAATTAGAGCAAGGTATCTGTCTCAATGGCCATGAGATATATCCTATAATGAAATAAAACATATCAAGATTCGAAACCAAAAAGAAATAATTCGCAAGAAACATAACACTCAAAAGAGGAGTTGCAGGAATAAAGAGAAAGAAGACACAATTAATTCAAGGCCAGGAGCATATTAAAATAATAAACAGTTAAATATATTTTTTTAATATACGTCTATATATCGAATGTAGCAGATAGTTTATTTACATTAGGGGATGGGATCTGGAGAACCTCTTGGGGCTCACCCAGCCTCTATAAAGTAGGTGACCAGATGTGAATGGGGTACAAAACCTGGTGGTTGAGCTTAATCTCGGAAAAATTATTTCCTTGCACAATCGTTGTCCAAGAAGCAGTACAGTCTCTACCACGTACAGAAACCCCTTCAATTTTTTTTTGTTAGCATCAAACAAAGCTGGTGTTAAAAAATTTTAATATGTAAAAGAATAACATTTTGATTAGGCTTTAATAAAAAAAAAAATATATATATATCCTGGAATATGAAATATATTATGAAAGAAAAAAAATAATAAAAATAAAATAAAATATATAATAAAAATAATTAATATTTATTTATTCTTATTATATTTATATTTTTTTTATTAAATTATCTTTCCTTTTCTTTACTATAATATACTGAAGTGTATTAGTAATAGAAATAAGATACCAGAAATAAAATTAGCAAATATGTTTTACAAAATAAAACAATCCTCCATTTTGATTAAAAATGGCGACTGATTAAACTGGTCATGAACTCATATCTCGTATATATTTAAGTTTTTTCATGTATCACTGTTTGAAAGTCATGAAAAATAGTATTTTATAATAATGGAAATATTGCAAATTATTCACAAATTGTAAGCTCGTATAGGGTTGTTAGCAATAATTATGTATTGTTATTAATGCCGAGAAACAAACTTTTTTGTTGTAATAAAAAATTTATAATTTGATGAATTCGCTTCACTATGCTAAAACTTATTTTTAAAAGGAGGCAGACTTATAATATTAGAAGACTTTAATAGAATTTTTTTTTAAATTTCTTGCGCGACAGTTGAGAAATAAAAGAGGCACGAAGGGATTCGCACCAGTTACTTGTTAAACAGAGCGCCTCCCAAATCAACGGTGCGAGACTAAATGGGGAAAGGAAATTCACACACGCGTATTTTCTACACAGTCCTTATGATTTCTTAGGCCATCCATCATCCAGCGGATCAAGTCCTTCGTTCGGGTTTAGACATAGTACCGGGAAGTAGATAGGAGGATAACAGTTCCGGATGATGAAATCGAGACTGGATTAAAAATCAGTCGGATGGTCTTCCAGTAGGGATAACATTACTTCTGGCGTATTAGTCTCATTCATACTATTACTTCATAATAGTGGGGTATGAAAAAAACGAAATGTTTTATGGAATAAAGCTGCATATGTACATATGTACGTAACAAAGGAATTAGATGAATAACATAATTAGACATGGATAGGCAAAATTTAGAGCTCCCACTGTAGCATCGTCCGATTAGCCATAGCGGCATAAAGTAACGCCGCTAAAAGAATAAACAAAAAACACTTGTACACATTTTTTTTTAAATTCTACAAATCAGTAGGTTTAATAAGTTTTAATTATGACTTTTAAAACTTACAAATAATACTGAATATGATTGGGGTGGTTGAAGTTTTGGCAAGGTCGATGTACAAGGTGGTCTACCCACACCCACACAGACACCAACGTTTCAACTCTGCCCACAGTTTAATCATTTTGTCATCCGTTCCACAATACCTCATCGAAGGCAACCACTCATATTACCTATTGTATGCATATTATAATCCTCAAATATTAACAATATTAACTTTAAATATTCGTAGGGTGTTGAATAAATGACAGATGTAATTTTCTGCAAGACTGATGAGTTTTCAAGAAAAGGAAGCATATTACATTAATTAGAATGCGATAGGAACAATCACGAAAAGCAAAGCCAAAAATCTCTAAAATACTTAAAAAAGTAACAAGTATAACTTATTTAACGCATGTAGCATATTTAATAAGTGTTATAGGAGCAATGGGGGTCGGTCCGTCTATACCTAGTACCACTGCAACCTATGAAGGGTCTAGGCTTCAGTGCGTGGTTGAGTTTATACTGTTTCTCGGACAACGGTTGTGCAAGTAAGTGATATGTCGTAGATTCTCCAAATCCCACAAGATCTTTCACCTACTGTTAACAGATTAATTAAATTGTCTACCACAGGAGGAATTGAAACCAGCAACTCAGTGGTCTACCATTGAGCTGCTTTATTTAATTATGCAGAATAATTATACGCTTTTATTCTTCTTTTTAAATATATATTATTATTAATTATTATTTTTCTGAGGGTGGAGTATTTGAGATTTCGTCATTGAATTGTCGTATTTCCTACGAAGATTGTTAAAACAATAAAATATTCTCCGTTTGGATATTAAATCTGAAAAAGACCCAGAATGTAATCCTATCATAACCGTAATTAATGACTGCACCCCCAGACAAATTGTATCCTTCATTATGATCTTCCAGTCAACCATTTTCCTCTTTATCATAAGCGTAATCGATTGAAACAGGTTTACGTATAAGTGCGTTTGCTTATTCGACAGTCCAAACGACTCCGCAAAAATAAAATGAAACTATATTTCTGTGAATATCGCATCAGTCTGAAAATCGAATCGGGCGATACAGACAGAAAGATAAAGATATCAAAGAGCTAGCCGATGCCGGGCATTTCGCTGATCAGGATAAACCTTTTGCTCTCAAAATGGTCGCATTAAAACGAAACTTAGACCGCTGTTATCGAGCAATGAGGCCTTATCTGGACTTGATTAGCTCAGCAGTGTATATTTTATGAGAAATATATATTTTCCTATCTACGTTTTGTCTTAAGCACCATGAGGCGGTATCTTGTGTCCTGACGATTCTACGTACTTCTTCCCAGGTAGTAGTCTAGGTCCATTTATATGCCAATACATCAACTCTCAACCACCCTCCCAGACCTAGATTCTCTATTTTCAATTTAAATCCTCTATCCAGTATCAGGAATCAAGATCTCGTCTTTCCGACGCTTATACCTTTTCACGCATAACCAAAATATTCGAGGGCTCCTTTCTTGCCCGCTCCAGCAACACCTTGAAATTAATTTCAACTAATATTTGTCTTCACTATCCACATTCTGAACCCATGCCTTTCCATTAACTCCTCAATTTCCCAATAGAAGCTCTCTCAGATGTTATTTTTAGGACTCTAGTACTCTTAGTCAGTCTCCACTAGTTGGGATCTCATGTGGTCCTGCTTTGCTCTCATACCGAAAAATTTCCCAAGTACGGTTATGCAAGTTGGTGATTTGGCCTAGGAGACGCATAACTCTAGGGCTTACCCCCACCTATGCAAACCCATTTATTGTTTATACAGTTAACGTAATTTTATGCTATAGCTAATAGGACAATGCTACAGTGGGACTCCTAAATTTTGCCTATCCAGGTATAATTAAGATAGGAATCTTAAAACAAGTACCTGAAATCGTACTGGCTCGTGATCCCCTATTTTACGCCCCTTCCTAAGGACGGCATAACTAAGGATTTTTTACTCTTTAAAAAATTTAAAACTCATAAGGCCACCTGCCTAGCTACGAGCCCGCGATCTTGGGCAAAGAAGGTTGAGGTTGTTAACCTTTATTTTTATGTCTAGCTTACATAAGAAAAAAAAACCAAAATATACTATGTAAAAGATGATTAATTAAAGAATCGAAATCGAAGCTGTGAAGTTACCAGTGTATAACAATAACATTCCTAAAACTTCAACCGGTGACTGAATCGTTGGTGAATGATTCCCCCGTGTCATTAGTAAGCATGCACGAGAGTCAGGGAACTCTGTTCACATTTCGCAACGTCATGTAAATTATTCTTTTCCTTATCTGTTTCCATATCCTTCCATTTTATAAGTAGAAATTAATTAACTATGAGTTGCAATTAAAGAGCTTCACCGGGACAATATTATTGTACTAAAGGAAAAAATAGCTTATTATTCCTCGAAGCATTATACTCATTCTGAAGTGGATTGTTGTTTAATGTATTAATGAGGCAGTGTAATTAATTAGGGTTAAGTATTAATGAGAAAGCTTTCTGTATAAATAGCTCTCCTGAGGATGCGTGCATTCACAGCGCTGTTTCACCTTGACCACTGCGTAAGCGGCTAGGTCGTTTATTAAAGATCCTTCATTGAAATATATTTCTGTGACGTATCAGCAGGATTTTTTATATTTTCTACAAAAGGTTATTTAAAAATATAAATTAGTTGAATCAAGTTATATATTAGGAAGATGTATTAAAAAAATGATATATAAGTTTTTTATATATGCGATCATAATATTCGAAGACATAAATAATTAATAAAAAAGCGTAGCCGTGAGTCTATTTTATTATATCTTATCATAACACATGATGCTTTAGTGATATTTTAACAGTGTATTTTCGTTTAGGCCTTTGCCGAGCTCAATCAATTAAATTATAAATATTTTTAAAAATTGGCAAACCACGAAGCCAGTGTTCCAGACGTATTATATATCCGTTTCCAACGTACTTATTATTCTTTTGTTTTAAATTAACTTACTTGGCTTCTCATCATTATTATACTCCATTCTTTTAGTTCAACATTTTTAAATAATGCTTTTATTTTATTTGATAATTTAAATTATTCCTTCAACACTTACTAGACAAACGCTCTAAGCTCCCAATTACAAAAAGCTCATATACATGACAATCATAAGACCCATCTGGACTTACGGAGAATTCCACTCGTATCCAATCGTTAGTATAATCCTCAATGCTCCTTACTTTGTTACTAAGTCATCCTCAATGACCTTAATGTTGCATTTGTTACTGGAAACATTCCTACTCAAACCCACTAGTTTCAAACCTAGCAACCTCTTCGATTCCCGATTATCCTCCGAGGCGTCTGAAAAGAAAATGCCCTCGTGACCTTCCAAGTTGAATTTGTTATTCTAGCACCTTTAGGGGGTAGATTGTCTACTTGCCTTTATATCATGTCATTATATCTCTTTCATTCTATTTACTTGATATATTATTATTATGTAGGAGTGAAACATATTAAATCTTTCAATAAAAAAAAAAATATTCCTACTTTTGTAAATGGTTTACTCCAACAGTTTCATTAAAAAAAAAAATTATTTCAGTTTTATATATTTGTATCTTGTATATCTAGCCCTGAAAAAGATCTGCATTGCTATAATAATCAGTTATGTGCTAATGTAATATGATTATCACTAGTGATCGAATCTGTAATGAATTCAATGCTAGTAAGAACATACGATCAGACTATTTGTAGTACAAAATGGTCTCAAAACATTTTATACTTTAACAAATTACTAAACGATAATACATGACAATGAATATAATAAATAGTAATAAAAATAATAAATGGGATACTCTCGGGGCATACCCTCGAGCGAGGACATTCGCAGAAGAGGCGTCGACGGTCGCCCGGGTTTTGGCAGCGCGACCTGTCTAGACACTGACTGCCCTGTCTTGCTATATCCGTAGGCCTGCATACCTAGCTATACTCTTCTTATACTTAGCAATTAGTATTTTAAGCCCCTACTTTTAATTTATATATAATCAGGATAAAGGGGAAGTCTCGGCTTTAAAACATTAGCGAAAAAAATCCCTGAAAATCCACCTTTTTCCAGCAGTAAAATGGGAAATATTGCAAGAAAATAAACCCATGAGGATCAATCTTGTCTAATTAGGATAAAAAATTCCTGAAGGATCCTAAATCCATAAAAATTCCTAACATAGATTTTATGGAATAAACTTCAAAGCAACCTAACTAAACTATTCTAAAATAATTGTAATAATTATAATAAAATAGTAAATCATACCAACAATAAAATATTTAAACATTCTACTACTTTGATTTTATATTTAAAAACTTTCACAAGGTAGAGCCATTAAAAAAAAAAAAGTGAACCACTACAACCCATGAATCTTGGGTTCAGTACACGACAGAATGTACTGTATCTGGTGTAACGATTGTGCAATGTGGTGATTTGTCCTAGATCACGCTCAACCGCCAGATTTCCCCCCTCGTTTTCCCATAGGATTCATCTCCGACCGCTAAAAGAGTAAATAAAAGTCTTCCAGCGAGTGGGATTTGAACCCAGGACCTTCGGTATGGCAACCCAGTGCTCTACCCTTGAGCCACTCCGCTCCATATGTATTTAAGAAAAATAAGGGAGCTTGCAAAATATGATTAAGTATAATTGAGTTTACTTTACGAAATTTACATTACTAATGATACTATTATAAGAATACGAAAATATTGTATTACTATACGTTATTAAGATTACTGGGGCGCGCCTGGCCTCTATACAGTGGGTGCCCTTAATTGAGGAAAAAACCGGGTGGTTAAGAGTAATTTCGGAAAATTCATCTCCCCCCCCAAGAACCATTCTCCAAGAAACAGCTAACTCTCTACCATATACTGAACCCAAGATCCATGGGCTGTAGTGTTTTTTTTTTTTAAATGGCCGCAACTACAAATCGATCATCCATCAAAACATAGGATCACCCTATTTATTTAATAGGGTTAACGCTTAAGCATTAATGAGATACAATAACGGTTATATAAATAATAAACGGTGATAAAATATATTGAGTGACGGATCGAATATATAGGATTATCCTAGTATAAAGCGGTAACTGAAATAAGATAGGAAAGCCTGTGGTTTGGCAAGAGTAGGGCTTCACCAACCAACTCTCAAAGTAGTCACAGTGTATTTACAACTCAACCACTTCAACATTTCGTCATATAAAAGATTATTAGTTAATGTGTTTTTAATTAAAATAAATTCTATTTATCTAAATAACTAATATGTTTAGTTAATGAGTACAATTTTTTCATGGGAAAAATAACGAAAATACAGTGCTTTAATATCAATCAGAAAAAAATCTAACAAGCAACCATTTTGTATAACAGAAGCATGTTAACAAACTATTTTAAATCATTATTTTTATTATAATTACTTGGGCTAACAGATTAATAAATAAAAATGTTCAATATGATATATAAGACTCGTGACACAAATAAACATCCAATCAAACCGAAATCGGAAGGGACACATACTCTTACACGACAAAAACAGTGAAGAACCTAAATTGGGTTACGAAGTCCTCCCTTTTCCATATTTTCAGAAATATAGACCATTTCCACAGGGGTAGATTTTTTGCAAATGAATTTTTCATCACAAAACCGTGAATTTTTCAGTTCTGGAATTGAAAATTTGACAAGTAGGGAAAAATGTATTAAAAATTAGGGTAATTATATTGAATAAAAATGTTTTGATTTCACAAAGTCTTTTTACTAAATCGGACATTTCATAAAAACAACAGTATAACAATAAATAAATATAAACATGCAAATAATATAACGAATCATATATGATAAACAAAATTAGGCAGAACGTAAGCCAAATATGATAAACGTACACCTTGAAAATTGAGTTACTTAAAAAGTCGGATACTACAAAAAATAAAATCAATACATTAAAAAGTACTATTTATGTCAAATATTGTAATAAATTATTATATGATAAAGATAGTATAATAAAATAAAACTTAAATATCCCGCAGGTTGTCGCTTCGAATTGAGCCACAAGTTTTCATTCGTTCCCCTTTTAATGTTCTCAAAAAAATACAAGTTATCATGAGCATTAGAATGGAAAAGAGAATGTAATTATGGGAAATGTGGATACTTCGGTAGTCATTTAATCTACAAATGAACGTTTCAACAAACATATATCATCTATATTTTTATTTGAAAAGAAAAGGTATGTCCAGGACCGGGACACGAACCCGGCTCTTCCAGATCACTAGTCTGGGACTCTACCATTTGAGCTATCCTGGCCCCTAATGAAGCACGCTTCTCGGTCGTGATCATATCTTTTCTTTTCACTGATCCTAAGTCCCCGCGTTCTCGCATTTTTGCGAAGTATACGAGGGGAAGAATGTTCATTGAACATTATTTTAATTTGGATCTAGTTGACTTACGTCATTATAATTTATTTTATTTGCTACTAATTTTTAAATATTTTTATTTCAAAAGAAAAGATATGTCCAGGACCGGGACACGAACCCGGGTCTTCCAGATATGTCTAGTCCCGGTCCAGGACATATCTTTTCTTTCGAAATAAAAATATTTAAAAATTAGTAACAAATAAAATAAAATAAATTATATATCTATACTTCGAAATGGTAGTTGTTAGTTGCTTAAATGTTTATTTTTTGATATAATGATTACCGAAATATACTCGTTACCTATAATTAAACTTTCTTTTCCATACTAAAGCTCACTATAACTTGTATTTTTGGAAAATATTAAAACGGAAACGAATGAACAATTAAAACTTGTGGCTCAACTCGAAGCGACAACCCGCGGATCAGATAGCAATATCATTATTTAATTATTATAATTAATATATATACAAATATATAATTAAATCTGACTTACCGACGAATGGTGAGATTAAGTGAAGGGCCAGAAGCGAGATGATGGGGAGGAAGGAGACCCGCATAGTCAGGGGCCTCATGTGGCCACCACGTCTCCTACCTGGGCAGATAAATATAAGTAAATAAGCATATAGGTATACAGCAAGAAGTGGTATGGTCAGCCACAGTATATGGCATATGTCACTAGTCCTGCCATAAAGGTCATGTTCACACTGCCTTCTGAATGACATATGTCAAGGAGAAGTCGGCGGTATACCATGATCTTTACCTCAGGACTCCCAGACACTTCGATTAAATCATTTTAGCCATTTTTTACAAATATAAACTTACACACACATACACACTCTGAAATTATAAATACTCCATTCGTATGTAAATGAAAAAAAATAATTGAATAATTAAGGCGTTGACATAAAAAAGTTAATAATTAAATATACCAGCAGCACAAGAAAAAGAATAAGACAAAACTGGGAGTGGTTTAGTTTCCATCAACGGTGGTAGTTACTTTAAATTTAAATTTTTCGAATAAAATGTTCATTTTTAGATGTCAACAGTTTTTTGCTTCTCCAGTAAAATTACCTTTTTATGACTCACTATATCCATGTCAACGCCTTTAATATTAATTGACCTATGAACATGGAGACGAAATTGGCCCAAGAAAGGTCAAAAAATAATTGATTAAATTTCATAATATTGTATAAGAACTCTATTATATAGTATATAATACTATCGAAAAAGGTATGATACGTTATAGTCATTTATATTTATACTATTAGCATATTCAATACTATTATATCATTTAAATTTATCAGTATATTTTTCAATAAAATTTTAAAAAAATATTGTTTATTAATTATTTTTAACTAAGCCAATAAGTTAATAAGATTATATAGGTAAAATAATGATCATAACCTAATAATTAGTAGATAGTAAATTATTTTAATTTTTTTTAACTATTTAAATTATATTTCTCTATACACATTTTTTATTTAGACCAAAATAATACGTACAACGCGGGTGAAAACGTCGATTTGTAATAAATAGTTTCACTATTCAAAGAATTATTTATTTACCTCCACCTGTGCCAATTTCTCTATTTAATAAAATGTATATAATAAAAAACTTCAGACTAGATTTTAACTGTTATTGATTAATTGTACGACATTACAATTGAATCACAATATATGGTCCGTGTGAACAGATATTTTTTGCTTTTTTTACAAACAGTGAAAAAAAAAACATCATTGACCCACACAAGAAGAATAGGATATAATATTCCCGGTGCCTCGGTCAGATTAAGACATAACAGTCCATCATAAGAACTGACAAAAGGGTAAGAAAAGGGAGAAGAGATCCATCGGAGATGAGATACGAATCGCCTCACGTGTTGTGGGTCCGTGCCTAGAAATGGTAAGGCCTCTAGGATGCCAACTGCTTTGGCCGTCACTCTGTCCTGGGTTCCTCTTACCAAAGGAACGATACCACTCCAAAGGAACGGCAGCGTTCCAAAAGATATAAGTAAGCTATGCTCTGAGCATTCCACTAATCGATTGTTCTGTAGGAGACTCAATTGGTTACATAAGAGTTCGAAACCCATGTGTAAGGGCACATTAATGATGGCAAAGTGTATGAGCAAAGTACTTAATAATAGTATAATAAGCCCTCTCCTACCACAACCCGTGAAGGGTTTTAGTATAGACTGTACTGTTTCCAGGACAAGGTTGTGCAGGAAGGTTATCTATCCGAGATCACCAATTAAGAGTATCCACTTTATAGAGACTGGGTGAGCCCCTGCAATTCTCTGATATCACATGGTCAAACCGAAGCTATTAACAGATTAAATGATATATCTGCCAGAGCCGGATATAAATAAATAAAATTCAGGAAAAACTATTAAAAAAAAAATGCTTTAATAGTATTCATAATAGGGCAACTTCTCTAAATTTTAGAAATAGGTAAATATACAAGGGGGTGATAATGATTGTTGAGCATGCTCATTATGCGCTAACTTTTATACTTGGAGTGTTGAAAATTTTACTCACAGTTTATCTTATTCAATACAAGACTATCACTCCTCTAAAAATATTGTAAAAAAAAAGTACAAAAACCGTAATCTAATAAAAACAGAAAAAATACACTTAATTTTGTTATGCAGATTAATATATGAAGTATTTAGTTAGGACGAAAGCATTATTGGATTACATTTTAGTTACACAAGATTATATAAAAAATATTTAATTTTTTACTAAAAGTAAATTTAATTCAATAAATTAAAATTAATTAATATATCATAAGATATTTAATTTATTATTAAACATTTATCTATTTCTGTTTCTCATTCAATTTTATCTAAATACCCTGAATATTTTTATCATTTAAAACATTAACAATTGATATACGATCGGTAATTAAGTACCCAAATAATTATTTTATTTAAAATAATAAAAGAAACATTATTTTTCCGAATATGCGAGCTGTTTTAGTTTTACCGAGAAGAAAACTAATATAAATTCATATATAGGATTTTATTTTATCGCATCAAATTAAATAGACAAGCTACAAAGAATAATAATCGAATGACAACTCTAAAGGCACTGACAGAATATAATTATAAAAGAGAATATGACAAATAAGATTAGCGTTTAAATAAAGAAACGTAAGAGAGGCAGATTGGAGACTTGGGCCAAGCCTCAAGTTACTAACCTCTTGTCTCAGTCGGTTCCAATAAATTTTTTCAACTCGGACCTTTCATTAACAATTCAATATTAATTGTTTAATTATTTTAGAAATAATTAATTAGGTGGGGGAAAGTAACAAAATTAATCGTATTGAAGAAAAAAGAATAGGTAGTGAAGATGGTTCGAACAAGTCCATGTATAAAGGTAGGAATCATCTCTCGTGTCAATATCAATTGAAAATAAATAACGGTTTAAAAAACTAAATAAAAACTTTTTAATAAGAAACAAAACTAAAAAGTAGAAAATAAGTTTAAAATAAAATAGAGTAATGAACAATAAAATTAATATTTTATTTAAATATTTTCATAATTATTTTATTTTAACCGATATCAGCCAATAAAATATTTACAAAAATTAACACCAAACACCTCACGCTTTTTTTTTTTTTACGATAAAATTAATTTTTTGTTCATCACTAAATTCTTATCTTAAATTTATTCAAAATTATTTTCCATTTTTTAGATTTATTTCCTAACTCTTTTAACTATTATTTATAGCTTACTTTATAGTCAGGATGGCTATAAACGCGTGTTTTTTAGTTTTATAAACTATTATTTTTGTTGCAAAATATACGAAACTTCACAGTTGCTACTGCCTGTAGTCTTATGCTTGTCTATAAGATTAAGTATGCATTTGTACTAGGTACATGTCACTACCGTATCTTCGGATATGAAAAATAACTAAACCTAGTAAGGATAACGAGACAAACTTAGTAAATTATTGTATTGTCTAGAGTACTGTGCACAGTTTCAATTTAATTCGCGGTATCGAAGTGGGAAAAAATCGAGTTCAAATATTCCCTTATATACATACGTACATGCAAGCAGTGTTAATAAAAGCGCATTAATAAATAAGTAAGTAACGGTACTTTTAAAATATTACATTTGCGTGACTTCACATCTGAATGATATTTTAGTATCAATAACCGAAACTATGTGGATTGAATAAAAGTTGAGAAAGGAACTTAAGATGGTCGACCAAACAGTTTGCAAAGTCACACTATCACAAATCACGAGGAAATTTACGAGAATGAGATCACAGGGCAGAAGATAGCAGCACCTGTTGGTACCATTAGCCGAGATTACAGCACGGCAATATTGAACAAAGGACTGGATCTAGTTACCCAAGTAGGTCAGAGGAACCGAGTGCACTAAGCTATTGCAACTTCTTCAAAGGCAACATCACGCAACCTTCCTCAGGCGATCTGGATCAACGGGGGTCTCAAGGACGTGCTCCGTCGATATCTGGGTGGGGTGTAATATCTGGATCACGAACTTCAAGGGAAGTCGAACGAGAGAGTATTAAGAACATTATTACAACCATTCCTGCGTTGGGAGCCGAATGTACAGAGAAATTATTTAATCTGTTAACAGCTTTATATGGGCCACGTGGGATGGATCCAAAGGTCTCTTGGGACTTATCATGCCTCTAACCATAAGTGGATACCCATACTAGGAAGAAAACCTTCTTCGGTGAGGTGTGGTCTGGAGCAA
The DNA here is from genome assembly GCA_964056705.1 of Troilus luridus. Lineage (NCBI taxonomy): Eukaryota > Metazoa > Arthropoda > Insecta > Hemiptera > Pentatomidae > Troilus > Troilus luridus. The sequence goes on along the minus strand of OZ057417.1, from coordinate 54,680,425 downwards.
AGAACCTTCCTGCACAACCGTTGTCTTAAAACATTACAGTCCCTCTCATGTAAGGATCTAAAGACTCTTCATTGATTGTTGTCGTACACAGTTTTTTTAATAAAGGACGAAAAAATCCCACAGGGTATTGACTTTCTAAAATGCGAGTCACAACTAAGCAATTTCGAGCAAATGGCGAATAAAATGACTGAACACTTTTCTTCACTTCTTTATTATTTTATTTAATAACTTTAAAAAAATAATAGGAAAAATGTTGGAAATAATTCCTGGGTGGTATTTAATTTCCAGTAACTTGTGTCTGATACGTAAAAAAAAAAAAAAAAAAAAATTAAAAACGCTGATATTAATAATAAACAAAGGTTATGAGTTCATAATATTATAAAGGTCAATAAATTTATAATATAATTAAATTATTAATGTCGACCATAAAGGTATTTCTCAATCTAGTCCTGTGTGGACGTTCTGTTCGACATTTCCCACAGTCCGATAGCTCACCAGACCTAGAAAAGAAATCATTCCCTCTGGAAATGGGTACATAAGAAATTCTCTTAGATCTTATTCCCACAGGTCAGATAATAAATTTTCTTTAATGATAATTTCATAAAATTACATCTTATTTATGTATATTTTCTAATCATCCAATTACATTCTTAGTGGCTGCAGTCTGCTCATAACTAAATCGTGTACGGAATGATTCCAATGATGTGAGTTGAATCCAGTAGTCTTAAAGGCCTCACTTATCTGAGAGATCTAGGAAGGAATCAATCAACAATAGAAGCTGTATATTATTTAAACTAATTGGTAAACAACTGAGGATAAATGTATTGTACACAGAAAAAATATCAAAGGCCTTTTTTGAAGTATATAAATTTATTAAAAAAGCCTTGATTCGGAAGAAAATAAAGATAATAAAAAAATAGATCGCTAAAGTATATTTTATTAAAGATGAAAATAAATATTTACATTTACATTACCATTACATAATTATTTAGATATTTCTCAATTAAATAAAAAACAATCAAAAATAAAAATGCTCCACTACAACCCATGAAGGGTCTTGGGTTTAGTCCTTAGTAGAGACTGTAATGTTTCTAGGACAACCGTTGCTTATGGAGGTGATTTTTCCGCCAGATTTCCACCAATTAAGATAGCTCACTATCACTCGTATAGAGGATGGGGGGCCCCAGAAGGGTCTCAGTGTCTATCCCCGGATGTTCACAGACTAACCGACTGTATACCGATAACTGTATACCGATGAGCTAAACCATTCCATAAATAAAATAAACAGGTAACACTTTATAACTTAAAAATAAATACTTACAATTTAATTAATAACATATTTAATATTTTCTTTATAAAGTTAAAACGAAAGTTAGTTGAAGAAACTTGGCTTAAAGACGTAAGTATAAAATTATACTTGAGCTTCGTGCAATTGAACTGAACTTCCTGGTTCAACGGAGCAATAATAGCTTAGAAATAGACTTCACAAGTAGACTCCCACTAAAATAAACTCTGAATCAACATCTTACTTTTAAAAACAAGTTTTAATCCCAAGGCCTTATCCCAATTATATAAGCATTTCTAATTTTTGAATTTTTTTCTACAGGTAAAAAATTGAATTGGTTCCAAACCTCAAGTAGAGTTAGTAAGTATTCTATTGCCAGGATAAATCATATAATTGCTAAAGTATTTAAATTGATTATGATAAAAATTTAAGAATTATGACTACGAAAAAAATATTTTTTTCTTTATAATGCTTCAAACCACTGTGATGATAGCAAATATCAGATTTTAAGCTTTTATACCAACGGTAATAAAATATTATTTAAATTATAAGTGAACTAGACTACTATAATGACTGCAACTGTGATAATAATGTGCATAGTAATGAAGGCCTTGTTAAAGATAACTATAAGTAATATTTTTAACTTTTTGATAATAAGAACTATCTTTATGCCAGTCTAGTAAAAAATCATCGATATTCTGTAGGAATGACAGAAAACATCATTATTTTATAATTCATTTTTATTAATTGTCATTTTTATGGTGATTTTTAAATATTTTTGTTTTGAAGAGAATAGATTTTAAAGATAGTTCAACATATTACTTTGTACTATAAACATTTAATAAAATATTTAATTTAGTCCATTGTTAGTTTAAAAATTTATTAATACATGCTCCCCCCCCCCCAAAAAAAATGATATGTGTCTAAGGACTTTACTAACGATATTTTTTTAATAAATTATATAAAGGTTATATTTTATTTATTTATTTTTTATTATTTATGAAACACTGAAACTCCACTTTATTATTTAATAAATAGACTCATTAAAGGAAGGAAGGAGGTACCGCCAACTCTTGACAAACCATGAGGGCTAGCTGATGACATAAACCGGAATATAAAGGTACGAATACCCAGGTACATAATATATGTGATATATGCCCAATTAATACATCTCAGGTTAATTGCTGTACTATAAATAATTAGTCCCCTCATAGCTCTACACTAAACATAATCAGGAGGGTCGTTAGTAACGCTCCTTGCGTCTAACGGGATCCAACACTCTCTCAATTTTCCTCAGACTACGAAAGAAGAATGAGCGGTCTAGGTTCTGTCTGAGGTAGGGAAGATGAGTTGCGAAAACCGTGGTGTAAGAGATAATGAATTAGCGCTAACATAAAGGTCATGGAGGCTTAGTTACATTAAATAATAAAACCATAGATGCAGATGTGGAAGAAAATGGTCCAGGTGGAGGTCGGAAAAAAATCTCTTAAGTATGGTACAATTATTTAAAAGCCAACGTTTCGACCCAATTTGCAGGTCTTCTTCAGACAACATATATAGCTCAACAAATATTATTCAAGAAACTGTAGATACCAAACAACTCTAGAACAAGTATACTTGGAAATTGCTGTCTTTATTTGATGACTATGTTGTTTGTTCATTTAACGTCACTTTTTGCTGCTATGACTAATTGGACGATGCTACATTGGAAGCTCTAAATTTTGGCTATCCAGGTTAAATTAGGATAGGGATTTTTAACGAGTTCCTGACATCGTACAGGCTCGGGACCCCCGTTTAATGTCTCTTCCAAAGGACGGCGTAACTAAGGATTTTTTACTCCCTTTATAAAATCCTAGGGCCACCTGCCGGCTACGAACCCGGGATCTTGGGCATAGTAGGTTGTTATGATAACCACTACAGTACAGAGGTGACCCCAAATGACTATGTTTGGACTGCTGATGTGAGATGATCTGCCGTTTATTTTCTTTGATGTGATTTTTCATTTGGTTTATGTCCTGCTGAAGCTTGGGGGAGGGGAGGAATTTTCCAAATGTATTATAATTAATATTTTATGTCTTGTTTAGAATAATTGACGTGCTTGAAGAAAAAAAGACCCCAGAGAAATTTTATGTTCACTTCTTCAGCCAAAATAGGACAAAAATGGCCAATGTTTTAACTATTATTTACTTTAATGTTTTTTATTCATCTAATTGTATTCCCAGCTGAAATTATCATAGCTTGAGGATCCACAAAGGTTAAACAGTATCTGAGTTTTTTTTGAGGAAGCATATTGCTTATCATCATTTTTAAAAGAAATATATAGATATTTGAGAACTAAGAAAATATTTTAAATAAAAAATAAAAAAGATAGACAGGACACGGAAAGAACTGCGTCCTGTATAGTAATAATGAGGGTGCCGTTGAACCTGTGATAGAGGCGGTGTACTGTACACTCAGGGTACGGGACAACTGTACACCACTACAACACACTACTAATTACACAATACGGGCTCCAGGAACCAATTTTTTCATGTCCTCTTGGTTCCAGTATTGTGGCCAAATGACACCATTCTGTTCCAGGCAAGTTCTCCCGTAATCGCCTGGAGTCACAGTTAATCATTCATGTTGTCTCACAATTCCGGAGAACCAAGGGGGAGTACGTTTTGTTTTTTTATTGTAATTTAATGATCATTGTACTATGACCACTGAGGAAATGGCACTTCCTATACTCACACGGTACGCTTGTGTATGTATCAGGCACATTCCACACATTAAAGCCCATTACAAAATTTACATAACGGTATTAATATAATGAAGACACAAGGGAATCAGATATTTGAATATTAAAAAAATTAAATAACAATACACGATATATGCAAGATCGATATCCCCCTTAATTAAAAATAAAAATCTGTACTACTAGAACCCATGAAGGTGTTAGCAATAAAGCGTTGTTTTCGTGAAGACACTATTTCTAATCAAACAGTTGATTTCCCCCAGTTTATAGAAGCCTGGGGTCACCTAAGGTTTATTGGGTTAGGATAACAAACTTCTATCCTTCATAGTCCTAGATCTGGGATTCGCACCCTCAGGTGCACCAAGGATGTTTTAATAGGGATCAATAAATCCATGGTTATACCGTCCTGGAAGGATGTAAAATGGGGTTCCTGCAGGGTGTCAGGTAATCATTAAATATTCATATCCTAATTATACCCTACCTATTCATACCTAATTATCCTAGGATGGGGAAAATTTAAGACTCCCGCTGCAAAATCGTCTGATAAGCCATAGCAGCATAAAGTTACGTTAAATAAATAAACAAATAAGTTTGATGAGCTGATGTCTATAGATCCGGCAGTTTCGATGTATTGCCGTTCACAGATTAAATAATTTATCTCCCAGAGAAGTTCAGCAACTCAGCGGCCTACACCCTGTGCTAACCCACCCCCTTGATTTTTAAAAATGCTTCTAAAAAATAAAATTTAAACTAGAGGATGAAGGTACATGAGCATGAAGACAAAACAAAACATACAGCAGATAACATAAAAAATAGACAATGCTCAAATTCGTTAGTTAAAGTAGATGAAAACAAGAAAAAATAAAACAGATTCAAATTCTTAAGTATAATTTATATCTTCTAAATCAAGAAGTGATTCAAACCGCCATGTGAGGTGTGTTGTTATGAAATCTACAAGCGGTGGTAGGTGATAGGAGCCTTGAAAATATACTCATCAAAACAACATCTTACGAACACAGAAAATATTTACATATTACGTAAAACTAAACAAGGTTAAGTTACATAAAAAGGGAGACATTTTCGTGCGTGGGTTTTAAAATTAAGACCGGTAAACAAAATATTAATCAATGGAATATTGGGGAATCGCTGGAAAGGACATTAGGAACAATTAGGTACAATTAGGATACTAGGTATGATTAGGAACTATTAATTTTAGTGCATTCTATTTTAAATTATTAGTTGTCGTTTGTGAATATTTTATATATACCAAAGAGTAGTAAGATTCAAACACCAACAGTAACCAAGGACTAAGTGGTCAAGTCAAATTTTGCACAAAATGAATTATTTGTGCGGTGCGAAGCGGGATCGGATCATTCTCTAAGTGCATAAGGGGCCTAAGTCAAGCCTTGGCTCGAAATAGAATTATTCCTTATATTATAACTAAATTGATTACATTACAATGTAGGTTATGATGCTCAAAGAATCATAGCCTACAGATCACTAAATGCTACAGAAGAACCGGCAGACTAGCCGTACTAAAACAGGAAAGCTACTTCCCGGATAGAGGGAGTCGGATTTTATGAATAATGAATGCGTACGAGGGGGATTTATCCGAGGGAGGTCGCCATGGCCTTATTAATTATGCAGAATGTTGCTCACCTCCGAACGAGGATCGAACCTAGTCTGGTCTAGTAACCATCGTACTGGATCTTAAGTGTGGTTTATTCATTTAATGTCACTTCATAATGGCTGTTAGGACGATGCTACAGTGGGAGTCCTAAATTCAGCGTATGCTGGTACAATTAGGATAGGTATCTTTAACGAGTATATGAACCGTCCAGGCTCTGGACCTTCAATTTTACGCTCCTTCTGAAGGACGGCATGACTTTTTTACTCCCTTCAAAAAACTGTAGTAGTGCTACCTGTCGGGATGCGAATCCTCGATCTTGAGCATAGAACGTTTTTATTGCAACTAAAATACCCCCAGGCGATTCTGTGATTATGTAGAAGAAGTTGATTTGGGATAAGTCACACAGAACAGTCAAGACAGAAAATTCCTCCATAGAGGCTAAGTGAGCACCGTCTATGGCTGTTAACAGGACATTCAGCACAGCAGCTCAAAGCTAAACACACTGATCTATTTCCCTTCCAATAAGGATTCTTAGTTTTTGTGAAATAGATATATTAGCCTTTGATAAAAAAAATTCATCAACTGCACAAACCTGACAAATTAATAAATAATAACAATGTAATAAAGGTAAAAACGAATATTAATATCAAGCTTATAAAATAAAGCACCTAATTAGTATCAAATGCCTATTATTATAGCCAGAGACTGAATTATAATTTGTAAAATAAAATCTAGGAGGGCCAAAGGTGTAATGTAACAACCTATTATGCCCAAGATCGCAGGGCCATAGCCCTGTTGGTGGCCCTAGGATTTTTTAAAGGGAGTAAAAAATTCTTGGTTAAGACGTCCTTCGGAAGGGTCGTAAAATGGAACTCCCGAACCTAAGCGGTTAGATATTCGTTAAAGATCTTTATCCTATTTATATCCGAATAGGCAAAATTTAGGAATCCCACTGTAGCATCGTCTGATAAGCCATAGAAGCATAAAGTGTTTTAAAATGAATAAAGACACAATAAATTCTTCGATCCAATTAATCGAAGCTTCCAGATTATATGAAATTCAGGATTAAATTACATTAAATCATTTTCGCCATTCAAGGGTTATATCTTAATTTCAACTCCGAATCGAATTAAAAGCACAGCCATTGTGCCTTGCTTATCATGGGAACGATTGGTATGACCATAAACCGACGAAAAACAGTTCCTTAAAGGAAATAAAAAATAAAAAAAAGAGAAAGGAAATAAAAAGTTTCCAAGATAACGACCGCTTTAAGAAGTTAACAACAAGGCAATGACCATTTCAATAGTTCACTCCTTCAACTGCCGGCGCATATCTCAGGAGGAAACCTAATATGAAGAAAAGAAATCAAGTCGAAAAGGATACTCCCGTATCGATTTATAATATGGTATCTTAGTATCGATCCATAATCAGGTAGAAGGTACAGTGTATTTAATTTAAATTAACAATAGAATTATTTTTTTTTACTTTTAAAATTCCAAACAAGCTCAAAAAGGAGACGGAAAATCATAAATTAATTTTTTTCTTCTCCAACTTTCATTTTTGTTTGTATAATTTTATATTTCCTGTTTTTATTTTTCCCTCCATTTCTTTTAAAATTTATTTATTAAAAATTACAACTGTTTTGTAACACTACAAGAAAATAAAGAAAATATAATTAATGACACATAATAACATGAGATAAAGGCAAGTATATTAACTACTCACTGGTAGTACAGTACTCAAATAACAAATTTAACTTAAAACGTCACGAGGCATTCCTCTTTTCAGACGCCTCCCGCCAATTTAAATAGTAAATATATTAAGCAAATTTTGTTAGAGAGGTATATATGATGTTAGAGAGGTCATATCTAGATAAAATCTAACCTCAACATCACTCCTTAAAAAGAACGACATAGATAAAAAATTGCCAATTTTGAGTTATACCTTCAGTAGTAATTGTATTAAGAAACGACATACCTGATATTCTATTGCCAACATGTTCCCTTTTTGTTAATCGAAACATATTTTGATTTTGAACTTGAAGTTCATGGAGAATAATGGCATAAGTAAAAATTAAAAAAGTTGCCAGCTTTAATTTTTTTAAAATTTGTTAATACATCATTGCAATAGGAATGCTATACCAATACCTCACATGAAATTTTCAAATAACTCGATTGAAAAATTATGTTATTTGAGCATTTTTATTCACATGTGAATAAATCACCACCAAAGTATAAAAAAAATAAACAAATAACATTTTATTGTAGAAGTTATTTAAAAATAACCCCCTTCCTAAAAAAAAAAATCAGATACTATAGCCTATTAAATATGCTTTATTGTCATACCTTAAACTGATTTATGAGCATTATCGGTAAACAAATAGAGCTATTAGTCAAAAGATCGGAATGCATCGCAATAATATTGCGAAATTCTCATTTTTTTTAAGGTGAAATTTAATGAGGCACCTGATGGTAATAAAAGGGACTATAAAATGAAATCATTCCATAACTGTTGATCGTGCCCTATCAAGAATGACAGAGCTAAGAGAACCTGAGACAAGATAGGTTGCCCGCTAACAAAGGGATCACAGCTACTCTGCGTCAATTTAGACGTAACCTTTGTTCTGGCTATACTCACCAATATATTTTAAAAATAAATTCCTCCCGAAAAAGAATCGACTTCGGATAGCGCGAAGATATTTTAAATGGTGTATTATTAGCCATTTTAAAAATAAAATAAAAATAGCTGAAGAAAAAAATAATAATTTTAATTTTAAAATAAATTAGGCAAACAAGATATTAAAAATATTTTCAATTCGCTGTTAGGAGATAAGATTTAACGGATATTACGAACTATCGCTTTTGTTTAGTTTCCCTGAAATTACAAGATCGTAAAAATCATCAGACGAGCCGGAATTAGACTGCAGTACCAACCGGTTACGACGTGCTCAATAATTTTATGTAATAATGTTCAGAATATTCATTTGAAACAAAAAAATAAGTGAAACCACATTTTTTAAGGAATATTAAATCTTTAAGGGGAACGGGACAGAAGAGTGGATAAGAATTAAATAATGAGTTGCTGTGCTGAAGATTGGGGGTTCATATCCAGCAGATAAATTATTTGATCTGTTAACAGCCATCGATAACCCTATGGAATCTGCAGACCCTCCAGAGGTTCACTCAGTCTCTATCAATTGAGGAAAGCATTGCGATTGACAATGATATCAGACAAATCTCTTCTCTGCACAATCAATCTCCTCTTGTATTGGTACATTTTTTTTTTTAGCAAGTCTATAGTATTTAAAAACTTGGATAAATAATAGTATTTCAATTTCAGAGCCTCTAGTGGTACGTAATCTAGATGGCAAAGCGTTTTTGCAGTAGAATATAGAAATTTATTGAAACTTACTAGTCACTTTTATATAAATAAATAAAACTTTAAATTTAAATGATAATTACCAAAAAACAACAACGTAGGAATGATCGGTATTCATTTAAAATATAAAAATATAGAACTCTATATAAAAAAATAGTATGTAGGAAAACCAATCAAATATCCTAGGAACTTTGGTTTGGAATAAGACTTGAATGGAATATTAGTTATACAATTGAAGGATAAGTTACCCAAGTAATTATGTTATACCAACCTAATTATACCTCAAATAATCACAAGTAATGATAGTTATTAGCGAATAATTGTCGGATAAAAGACCGTTGCATAAAGACCCCGACTTAAAAGGAGTCATGGGATCAGCTGCCTTCTGGGATCTACTCGACGTCAGGGCATCCTAAAGGCGATCAGCGGTTGGGGCGTAGCGATTAAGTTGACATCTATAACGTACCTCTTTGACGTCATGCCGAAAGTTATAGGACTCGAGAAGAAAAGGGTTTGTTGACGAATGGACAATGCGAGCGAGCCCTACAAGGAACTGAAGAAATAATAGGCGGTAGGGAAAGCACAATGAGGCCGAAACCACTTCACAGCGGCCCTCCAGTTCCAGTTCTGTCTGTTCCTGCTCCGGATCCCACAGTCTCAACAGGAATCTTGGGGCTCTTCGACCAAATCGGGGATTATCCTAAGATAGTCGATATGGCTAGGATATTCTTATACACTGTAGAAAACGGTAAAAAAAATAAAATAAGGAAAATAGTTAAAACCCACAAGTTTAAATAAAAAGGGAGATGAATTTTACAAAACAAAGTAAGTTACCTATCATCTAATACATAGTTAGTATTGGGTCGTTTAGTATGTCATTAAGTACGACCATATACAAGATTTTTGACCAATTTTTTTTTGCGAGTTTTAACTTAGACACTTGGCAGCCCAAGCTGTAAGAAATATTACCACTGCTTTCGGGGAAGGGTGTTGTAATAAACAGATCGTTCGCTGTTGGTTTGAGGAATTTTCAGCTGGTGACACAGATTAATTCATAAATAATTCATATCTACTTTCTATCCAGAGGTGAAACCATCAAATCTACATCTTATTGGACTGACATTATATTATTGATAGAATGCAACAAGAATCAAAAAACCTGCATTGGTAAATCGGAAGTGACCTATAATCTTAAATATCTATTATTTATAATCTTAAACCTTCGTGTTGAACGAAATGTAGTGAAGACACTAAACGAGCTGGGTTACGAAGTGCTCCCACACCCACCTAATTTACCAGAAATCTCCAACGGATTTCCATCTGTTCAGAAATTTGGACAACTTCTTTAGGAATAACATTTTTGAAAATGGTTTTCAATTTAAAAACCGCATTATTAAACTTGTTGTTTAGTTCTGGGATTGAAAATTATATAACACGTTTGAAAAAATATAAAGAAAGTAAGGATAAATATTTTGAATAAAAATGTTTTTATTTTATAACGTTGTTTTTACTAAAAAACCTTTCCTTTGAAAACGTGAATTTTAACGCTTCAATACTTGTATTAAAAACAGAGTGATCCCATCGATTGAACAAAACTGAATATGAAGAATGGGGAAGGTTGATGACATTGTTGACACATGATGTATAACTCAACATCCTAACAGCACATATTTTGGTCACTCCTGCCCCGAGTCGACACCAATAAAAACTGAAATCTTCCGCTAAACAAGGCGTTTCCGGTTAGAGCAGACGAAGCCGACCAATGAGCAACAGCCTGGACTCTCCTCCATTATCTCGAGGGATAGATCTGAAAGGCACTGGCACTGGCACCAGCACTTTCACCACCAGATTGTGGTGCCACTGCCCCCTAATTGAGGCAACTGATCTCTATCTCTTCCGACCACTTGTTACCTAGTTACGTTTCAACACGACTGGCTAGCTAATACATGTAACATATGTATATATGAGCGTGTGTGTATATATATGTATATATATATATATATATATATATATATATATATATATATATATATATATATATATATATATACGTATGTATAAGCAGGTTGACCAAGACGAGATACGAAAGAAGATTGGAACCATATAGTCAATCCCCTGTTTAATGTAAGCCCTTAAAATCTTTCCGTATTCCCAATAGGCTCATTCGCAGATAATAATTATATATAAATAAATAAGTATATCTCAAAAAAATCCCTGCATCTTTGAAAAACGATTGTCAAAACAATTTCCAAACCATAGGGAAGATCATACATGTTTGGTACATGTAAAATGTATGAATACTTGAGAGAGAAATAAAAAAAAAAAAAAAACTAAAAATTACGGTCTAAAATTTTATTAGGAATAAAAAAAAAATTGCAGAAGTTACCAATAATTATTTTGCAAATTAGATTCAGGGGATTACTTATAGAATGTAAGAAAGATAACTAATATTAATTATTTAAGGTTCTTTAAAAAAACAAAACAGTACTTCTACGACCGATGAAGACTGGAGTACTGTTAGGCTATACTGCTTCAAGGACAGCAGTAGTGGAGGAGGACTCTAAACGACCTGTTTTCCCTCCTGTTAAGGGTGCCCATTTTAAAGAGGCTGGGTGAGCCTCGGGAAAGTTCATAAGATCTTAAAGGATCCATCTCCGGCTGTTAAAAAATTAAATGAATTATCTGCAATAGCCGGATTTGAAACCGGTACCTTCGGCACGGCAACACAACGCACTACCACTAAACTAACTAACTCCCTCTCAATTTACAGGTGCCCAGATTTCTTCAAAAGCAGCATTTTATAAATGTATTTACAATTATTTATTTTATTTAATTATATATAGACATACAGGTGTCTAAACCAGTATAAAAACAGGGAGGAAATCGAGAAATGTAATAAGAAATGAGTAATCCTAATAAAACAGATTTTCAAGGTAATGTTATGTTAAAATAATATAGTACATTTCTAGCAGTAGCTTATTAGCATTGCAACAGTAAATTATTTTTTTAAATTAATTAAAAAACAGAAGGATTGGAGTACATGAACTAAATAGAACTTAAATAAATTCTTTCCACACTCAAAAGATGCAGTTCCTATGTTTTATTTAATAAATAATTTTATAATAATACTATTACTATAATCCTATTTTTAATTTAATAAAGAATTTTAATTTCATAGTTAAATATTAACACCAGTAATATAGAAGGTATGTTTCAAAATTTTCGAATTATATATTTGATATCATAAACAATTGATATAGATTGTAAGCTATTTTTTTTCCATAAATATTCACACGTATTTCATATAAAAGTATAAGAAAATTTAAATAACTTTTCTTTTTCTGTAAGAAACGAGATCTAGTCACGATGTGTCACAGTTTCAAATATTGAAAAGGTTTATTTTTGGACCTTAGGAAATCCCCTGGCACTTGAAAGTTCGATAGAGAATTTTCTCCGAACGTCTATTCGCTGCTAATGGCAAACTTTAGGTTTTGAACTGGCATTAGATTGCGACACTATTTGTAATAATGTGTCACTCATTACACCCAAGATTGGAAGGATGAGTCATATTTTCCGTTTTAATTATTGGTTATTTTACAAAAGAATTTGGAAGATACGAATGGAAAAGAAGAAAGCAAATATATTTGAGTAGAAATTAGTCTATTTCTAGCCTAAGTTTATATGTATGTAACTCTATTCTAATTTCCTAAAGTTAATAAAAATATACTATGCGCATCCATCCTAGCAGGATCAATATATAACTATATATATAATTATCGGTATTTCCAATTAAGGATAGTGCTAGAATCAATCGTATATAATTAATTATAATGTCTGCGGCTTACAAAATTGTAATATAGATAAAAGCAATCACACATATAGAATAAAATTTCTTCATCTACCTTTGCAAGAATATGTACGAAATATTTAAAGAACTATTTTAACAACACATTCCTAAGCGTATTCGTTTCTATTGTTTTGGCCTTGTCCTAAAATACTGGAGTTTCAGTAGCCGTAATATCAAAATTGTTTAGGTTCAAACAAAAGTCTCCTAACTTGTGGGATACAATGAATGCTGGAATAACTAAAAGTCAAGGGAAAAAACCTATTTATTTATACTTCGAATGCAAAGTTTCTTAAATTTTTTCAGTTAATGCGTAGTGTAATTGGTCATTAGTTAAAATAATCTAGATATTCATTTACCAACAATGTAAATTTAATTAAATGTATGGATGGTGCTGGTTGGTGCGTAGTATGTATTCGTCTAGTTAAAAAAAGTAAGACTATAATTAAAAATACTTTAATTTTAAATATGAATTTGTATTATTTAAGTAATTTTTTAATACCAGGCTGCTATATTTTCGGAATCTTTCTTTAAAACAATATTTCATTTAAAATATTTTAAATTAAATCTATCTTCTATTTAAAAAAATAAAATGTTTAAAATAACGAAAATACAAATTTAGTTAAAAAATTAATAAATAAGAAGTAACTGATAATGGAAACATGTTTCTATTTAATAATACTTATATATATATATATATGCAGCTTTTAATCAACAGCCAATAAAGTTTTCTATATTTTTAGAATTTCATTCAATATTAATTTTCATTTCAATTTTTTTAAAATAATTATTTCACATTTACATTTTAAAATGTATGTACTTATTACTAATATTTTCAAGATAGAAAGATAGGAAGGGGCATGGTAAGTGGAATACTTCGAAAACTAGTCGTTTTTGTAAAACCGGAACTAACACTTGACTTTACCCTCAGAAAAAGTTATGACATTTTATGACTCGGTAGGAAAAGGTATGTCCTTGCCTATTTAAAGGTATAGTTTTAATATAATTTAAAAAAAATAAAAAGAATCAATAAGTAACATAGAAGTATAACTTGTAAGATAGGTAGTATGTTATATTAATACCCGTTATATAGCCACGTGTTGAATGAGCGTCATGCTTCAAGTGACCTCACATGAAATTCAAAAGCGGAAATTTCATCCACTCATATGGCGCCTATGTGTTATTTTTAAAATTACATTATTTTTCTTTCTAAAATAATAAATAAATTATTTTCTCTTCCAATGTCATTCAATATTATCCTATTTCTATTTAAAAATCCACTGACTTATAGTTTTAACCAATACTGTATACGATACATACTACTTAATCTTTATATCTTAAAATCGCCACAATGGGTAAGGATACAGTTACATAGATAATAAAACTTTAGAATAATTGTACAAATAAATATAAATATATAAATAGAAAAGCCTGGCAGTCTGTTTGTTTCTCAGAAGACAGAATCATTTAAATGTCCCCAACATCAAACGAGTGACCGCATATTTTAACAGGAAATGCCGACTTCAAAAGCGGTATTAACTAAAGTTTTTGGAGGAGGATATTTTTCAAATTTTCAACACCAAGAAAAAAAAAATTTAATTGCTAATTAACAGGAGCATGCTAATGTTAATGTCAACGGAAATTAATAGCGTAATTAATTGTTATCTGAATAAAGAAGAATAAAGAAAGATATAATTATGTAAAATATACATTAATTATTACTACATCGTGAATAATAAGTTGCAATGAAAATTATGTTTTTGTTAATTTGTGAAAATCTGATCCTTTCCTGATAAGAGAGGTTTTACTACTTAAATAAATACCATCGAAAAGTTGTTAGTTTAAATAATATTTGCCATACCATAACTATACAAATTAACATAAAAAAACAATAACTATACAAAATAACAAAAAAAATTATGACTAAACACAACTCAAATAATTACGAAATTTCCAAAATAATATTTTAAAAATAATTATTCCTTTTTGATTTGTCGATTAATATATATATATATTAATAAGTTTTGTGTGTGTCGGTATATATATATATATATATATATCGACACACACAAAACTTACTACTCAGTAATAATTTAAATAAGATGATTCAATATATGAATCACATATGGAAAATATTTTAACTTTGAACATATGTACTATTTACTTAATATTTTTTAATCTACTATCTAGTATCTACCAGTTATCAAGAATTAAATAACGATTTTAGATGATTTTTTTAATAGTTTTACACAATATATGAAATTATTATATGAAATATTGCTATTGTTATAGTACTTTGACGGTAAAAAAATCTTAACATAAAAAAATATAAAACCGAGAATGATTTAAGAGCTAAGTAGAAGAATAATGTGACATTTTTGACAAACCGGAACTTTCCGAAATTAAAAATTTTATGATGCAATAAAAAAATCATCAAATTCAAATAACATAGTATAGTTATCTCATTAATTATTAATAATGTAATATATATGATTGAGATAGCATTAAAGGAAGTTTTTTCTTCAATTGTAACAGTATATGACAACGTTTCATAGTGATAATCAGTTGTCAATAAGATTGACAAACTTTTTATAATTATACAAGTTAAATTTGTTTATAAGTAGTTTTAAACAAGAAATAAATTAATTAATTGATAGAAAATATTCTAAATGCATTAAGAGACATATTATTCCAAGTAAAGAAATATTATAATTCAAAAAAATTAAAATAAAGTATTAAAGAGAAAGTAAATTATCATTTAAGATTTAAAACATTAATATAAAATGCAAAGATATATATATCTGTATGTTATAGATATATGTCATATCTTATTGATTTGATACATTAATACATCAGATACATAGATAGATATATAAAAATATATTAACTCACCAGAAAATCTTGCTAAAAATCTATAAAAACTAGTCATAAGTCCTTCAATGTAAGTCCTTCCGACCCACATGACAGCACAGAACATCATCGGGCCTGTCGAGTGGTCGGTTTCACGATCCACGACCAAATTCAATTTCCGAACAAAACAAACTATAAACAAAATAAAAAAAACAAAAACAACTATGTCACCTCCAGAGCGCACATCTTATTTCTCACTGATCACAGAGCACGGACGGTAAATATATACATATATCGCTAATTGAATGAGAAATGATAACATGATCCGTAGGGCGCGATGCTACTTCACATAGCGACATGACAGACAGGGACAGAGTGAGACATACCTTCCCACTGGCCTGGTCGGGCGACGACTGGTGGTACCAGGTGGGGATCATCGTAACGGCACGAGTGTTGGCGGAAACACCCGAACTCTCCCCTCCACTTTTCGACTACTTGTAACATTTAATAAAAATTTAAATTAACGCTTAAATATTTAGAAGAGACTTATTTACATGAATATTATAAGACCTATTTGGATTTACGGTATAGAATTTAAGGGGTCCACTTGCCATCGTAGCTTCCGTAAAATCTATTTCTTTAATTAATAACTATTTATTATTTGGCCTGAACCCGAAATCAGTACTTTCACGACAAACTTAATTCCCAGTCAAACCCACTAGTTTCAAACCCTCCGCTACCTTCTCGATAATCCTCCGGGGCGTGTGAAAAGAAGATGGCCTCGTGACCTTTTAAGTTGAAGTTCTTATTTGAGTACAACCACTAGATGGTTTCTCTACTTGTCTTTTTTCATATCATATGTATCTACATTATATTTACTTGTTGTATTGTTACGAAACAGTAGTAAATTTCAAATTTCAATATAAATTTTAAAAAAATAAACAATAAAGCTTATATATGTTAAATATGGTAAACATTCTATGAAACAATAAAGCAAAACAATATTTTTTTATTGATCTAATAGATAATAATTATTTATTATATGTGAAATAAAACACTCCTTGCGCTTGTTCAATATCACCAAGATAGCGAGCCAATCGCAGGACAAAAAAGGAGAAGAAAAATAACGATAAATGATGAAATTAGTACCATAGTGATTTCATTTCATTTCACAACGTGATGTATTAAGAAAAAAACTGTATCACAACAACCCATGAAAGAATTCAGTAGGTGGAAGAGACAGTACTGTTTCTAGAACCGTGGATGTGCAAGGTTTTCCACCAATTTAGGATATCCACTTCATAGAGGCCGGTAGAGCCCCAGGAGGGTCTGCAAATCCCACAGGATCCATCCCCGGTTGTTAAAAGATAAAATAAATTATCTGTCAGAGCCGGATTCGTACCCGGGACCATTGGCATGTTGACCTAGCGCTCTACCACTAGCTACCCTGCTTCAAAGTACTCAATTACTGTAGCGAAATATTCAAAGTTCAATACTTGTGAGTAATTGAAATAGTGAAAACGGAAAATACTCTAGAACAAAGTACTATTTGAACTATTCAATCATGCAGGGAAGTGGTGCATCAGTACTCGGGCAGTAGGAGTATTTGTTTAAAATTCTTGGTACCCTATTCACAGGTAGTGCAATGACTTAAATAAAACTCACGTTAGTAGTGAATTCTACATTATACAATATACACATGTAACAGGGGGTGGAGACTGCAGAATCGGGAGACCCTCCTAGGGTTCATCCAGCCTCTATAAAGTTGTCTGGGGTTGCTCTATAATTATCTCTTTTAAGTTGCTCTATGCAGTCTCTAACATGTAGTGAACTTAAGACTCTTCATGGGTTGTAGAGGTACAGTTATTTTGTTTACACGAGTACCCTGCCTTTTGAGTACTTTTTATTGCAGTAATCTTAAATTCCGATGGTCTCCTTTCGCTTTTTTTTTGTTTCTTTTACATCTGGCTTATTATTTTAAATTTTATCATTTAATAAGTGCCAACCTGATTTTTCATACGATTACGAAAAAAATCCAGATACAGAAAGGATAAAAAAATGTTCAAGAATAATATAGAAATTTACAGGAATGTGAAATTCTGGTTCCTCGAACTATATTTAGTCATTAAATATATTTTTACCGGAGGTTCAAAACAGTTTTAGTAACATACCAGGTAGTATTTATACAAACAAAAAAGAAAGAAATTAATCAGAAAGAACTGTTTACAACTCGGTCCCCCCCGCGGAGATACAGAACTGAAATAGCATTGACCAATCGTTAGGAAGCAGTTGACCGAACTGGCTAGATTTGGTTACTTTGGTTGCCGGCACACCTCCGCACAACAACACTGGTCGGTACAGAATTGCGTCATCGCAAGTAGCAGTTCCCGAAATACCGCACCTCCTTGGCAGGATGGTTCCTGGCTGAATCATGATGAGCCAATCTGGTTCAAAGGCAAACAGGAAATGAAAACTCCGCACAAGAATAACCTTATCGGAAAATTCGGCCATTGGGAAAACTAGGGTAATGACTAAGAGGGACATTTTAGGCAGGAGAGTAAAACATCCAATCAGATTACGAGAAGAGCTAAATTTCAAAACGTAATATCTGAAATCTAAAAATGATATGCAATCAAATTTCTTCTTCTTTTTTTATTATATCAGAACAAAACTTTTAGGACAATCATACAAACACCTTGGTACGAAACTCCACAAAGACATAAATACAACTGACGGAGATCATAGGCGGACTTATTTCAAAAGATAACACAGGCTTCAAGGTCCTCCTAAAA
Organism: Troilus luridus; assembly: GCA_964056705.1. NCBI lineage: Eukaryota > Metazoa > Arthropoda > Insecta > Hemiptera > Pentatomidae > Troilus > Troilus luridus. The sequence continues at coordinate 54,661,909 of OZ057417.1, read as the reverse complement.
TAGACTCGTTCAGGAAATGGCCAAGAAAAACATGCCTTTTACTACTTGCATCATTGGTAAAAGGTTGAAAAGGAGATGGATTCGAGATCTCCTTACAAGAATTAAAGAAGACTGACGAATAACCATCGGGTAAATGTCTTTTTCATCCATAGTGATCTGTTTACAACCGTTGTAATCGTTGAAATTAAAAAAAACAAAAACAATTCCCTTAAAGGACACCTTAGCTCAAATAGACTGAAATTACATAAGCAGAGATGTTCTTCCTCACTTTGGGATATATTTAAGTGAATATTTTGGATTCTGATTAAAGATGTTAATCACTTTTTTTTCAATGTAATAATGTAAATTCAATGTTAAATGGAAATAATGGAAGGAGATTTTTTAAATAAGGTTTTGACAGTCGATTTGGCCCATACTTCTAACTTTTAAAAAAGTAAAGGAAATGGTCAGGGTGGAGATCAATAAATTTCTCATAAGTAGGGAGAAATGTTTATTAAAGAGCCAACGTAAAATTTTAATAATTTAGTCATTACATTTTCTGTATTTTTACATTTTCTGTATTTTTACATATTTCTGTATTTTACACCTGGAAAGTGTGTCGAAACGTTGGCTCTTTAATAAACATTTCTCCCTGCTTTCGAGAAATTTTTTGACCTCCACCATTTTCTTTCACTTATACATAAAAGGTCAACTAGTATCAGTCGAGATAACTTTTAAAAAAGTTGAAATTTTTCTTAAAGGGAATATTCAGAGTCTTCTTTTGTCAGAGTTTCTTTGGAATGAATCTGAAGTGTAAGTAACCTTTGCAACTGAAAAAATCTTCAAAATAGGGTACAAAATTTGAAAATTATTGCATATTAACAATAAGAGTTAGTGTGAGTGCAGAAATTTATCAAAATAAACAATGTTCATTTATTAAAAAAAATTGTACCACTAAAACCAATGAAGGGTCTTAAATTCAGTATGTAACAGAGACTGTACTGCTTCAAAGACCAAGGCTTTCCAGGGAGGCGCCTCGTTTTTCCACAATTGAGGGTGCCCCCCTTCTAGAGGCTGGGTGAGCACTAGGAGGGTCTTCGGATCCCACATGGTCCAACCCCGGCTGTTAACAGACTCAATAAAAATCTGTCAGCGAACGGGATTTGAACCTAGGACCTTCGTCAAGCCAACTCAGCGCTCTACTACTGATCTAACCCCGCTCCCCGTATAATTATTTATTATATATTTTTTTTAATTTTGAGTAATACATTAATCATCACTTGGCAGTTAGAAAGGAATGATAGGAGCGGGAGGTTATTGGAGATATGGTCTCGATTTGATGGGCAGTTACGTAAAGTTCCGTAATGCAATTAACAAACCGATTAACCTCAGGGAGAGAAAGCTACTTGTATTAGCACAGCATCCAACTACATTATACGAAGAGTGTACGTACAAACACATACATGCATACATACCTATATATATATATATATATATATATATATATATATATATATATATATATATATAAATTTGTTCATATATTCATTTACATATACTATTTACTATATTTTGTCAAAAAAAAAATCCTACAACTAACGTATAGCGATTAGAAAAATATTAAAATAATTAAAAAAAAAAAAGAATTATACATAAAAAAAATAAATAAATAGCGTTTAATTTATTATATAAACGTCCTCTAAAAATTTATTTATCAAAATTTTTCTTCCAACCCAATGAACTTTATGAATATGGCTGAATCCTTCAGAGAACATTACTATTACAACATTTTGGGCCTTTAGAATGTTTTCGTACTCATATTGTAGGACCAGACAATCGTACACAATGTTTTAAACGGAGTATAAAGTTCTTAGGAAAAGTTGAGTTAACCCAAAACAGATTATAACATTCATTAATCATATAATTTTTCTTTCAGCTCTTCGCTTCATTATTTCTACAGAGTCGTTTGCTAAACATAATTACTTAACTCAAAGAACAAACTATAAACTGATTTATTTTTTACGTAAAAACTTACTTTATCAAATGCATTCATAAATTGCACATGCGTTAATTTTTAACATAAATAAATTAACGCAATACAAAATTACTGTGAAAACTATTCACTGCATGACATTATACCAAATTACTCATGCCCAATTCTTGCAGGGTGATATATTAAATCTATATTTTTTTAAGAAGTATTGAAGTTAAATCAGTCCTTAACGAAATAATATTATTAGCGAATGAGCCCATTGAGACCACGCAAAGTACTTTATTTAGACGTGGATATTCCCTTCTTTGTGGCCATACTTCTCTCATTCTTTTGCTGCAGTTTTTCTTTCTCTCTTCCCAGTCTTCTTATTTGATTTCTTCTCTTTATCAACTTGCCACATATAAACTTTGAGTCTGGAGATTACCTGGATTCGGATAAGTTCTGGAGCGAAATAATTTTTTTACCTTTAATATTTATTAAAAAAATAATATATTTGATAAATCGTCCTGCCAGGATTGGGTATGAGTTGGAAATATCCTGTAATTTGATATGATGTCATGTAATCAATAGTTTTATAATTAATATACGTTATTTATCACTAATAAATGTGAAAATAGGCCATTAGTAGAATTGTAAACAGAGAAGTGACAAGGCAGTATTTGTGGGAACCTAGTGGGCAGATCCTTGTGGGAAGCGGTGTGGGCACAGAGAGACTACCAAATAGAGAAGACAAACCATAATTAGTATGATCCCAAGCCGCTATATTCTGCAATCGATATATTCTACAGTCGATATAAACCGGAAAGAGGTGGCGGATTGTAATATACAGTATCCTTATTTCATTATATTGCCAACATTGTACGTAGTCAAATATACAAGGAAAAGGTGAGTACCCGAAATAAGAGGGAAAACCTGGCGGTTGAGCTTGATCTCAGGAAAACGTGTAGAACATGAAGATTAACATGAACATGAAGACTCTTCATGGATCGTAATGGTACATGTTTTTTTTTTTGCTTTTCCAGAAATAAAGAGAATAATTCCTGCTGTTCTATATGGAAGAGTAACGTGGCCGATAACGTTAAAGGACGAATAACGTCTTAACGTATTCGAAAATAAACTATGGCGAAGAGTATCCGGTCCGAAAAATAATGAGACCTAAGGAAAAGTTAGGACATTATCTAACGCGAATTTGCAGAGCATGCACCCGATAAATATAATTGAAGTGATAGCCTCGTAAAGTTGATATCGGATTCTAAAGTTGTTGATAGTAACGAACGAACTTCTGAAAAGTTAATAAGTGCTGAGCCGACATGTGATCGAACGAGGTGTAGTTGGGAGGATTGCGTTAAGATCGATGTAACGGATTCGAGTTAGGGAAGTAGTCCGTGAACGGATGTTGGTAAGCAGAGATTGGTGGTATCGGCATCGAGCTTTTAACTTTGTTAAGGATAATTAATACTATTCCTAGAAAGGGGGTATTCAATAACAACCCCTTATGCCTTAGGTAACGGGTCCTCAGACCGGCAGACGACCTTATGATTTTTTAAAGGGAGTAATAAATCTTTAGTTATGCCGTCTTTCGGAAGGGTCTTGAAATGCAGGTCCCGATCTTATACTACGCCAGGTAGTTAATCATAATCCTAATTATACCTGGAAAAGTAGAATTTAGGACTCCTACTGTGCATCGACCGATTAGTCATAGCAACATAAAGTGACGTTAAATGAATAAATAAACAACTAATACATGCGCAATGCTTAAGAACTCTAAACAGAAAATGTCTTGAGTAGACAGGAAGAACAAATAATAAAGTACATATAAATTGATACATATAAATATCTGAGTAATAAAGTAAACAATCAAACCGATAGGGAAATTTATCAAGTACTTGGACATTATTCAATAACTCTTGATGAGTAATTGATTATTATCTATAAGGCTAAGGACCTAATTAAAAAAATAATAAATACTAAAGGTCAAGAAGATTTTGGTAATAATTTCATCAAGAAATATAGATAAAATGTTTACCTAAGTATACAAATTTCCCTTTACGATACTAAATCTCATGATAACTTGTATTCTTGGAAAATATTAAAAATGGAACCAATAAGCAGTTAAAACTTGTAACTCAACTAAAAGCAACAACCTACGGAATAATTACCATAAATTCTTTTAATATACTGGTGATATAAAAAAAACATAAGTTAGTTGACGAGTTAAGGCTAGAAAGTGGCGAAGAAGATAAGTGTGCTAGAGCTCTCTGTACGAGGAGCCTCTGATGCAACCAATTATTTAGCACGGAAAAAGCCAGCAGCTTTCTAATTGGCCGCAGAGCGGAACGGGTACATACCTGTCTCAATAATAATCAACACCTCTTCCGATACAAATGAGTCCGATTCGCTAAAATATCCTGTAATATTACGATCAAATAGCACCGATTATTGTTCCAACATCCTGGTTTCACGGGAAAAGGAAACGAAGGACGAGTAGGAGGGAAAGCCTTAATAGTAACTAAATGGGGAACATCGAAGCGGAAGAAAATTGTAAACTATTAGAAGAAGAAGAAAAATTACAAAGAGGAATCTTTCACACCCAAACTACGATTAGCATTGAAAAGAGCAATCTAGATCTACAAAGAAATTCCATAAATTTTTTAAATATGCCAGATCGTAGGCTATTAACATGCAGGAATAATATCAGTTCTGGTCCTGATGTCTCTTTTAATAAGACGTTGAACCATAAAATACATATATTGAATAATATTAGTTAAACTTTATTTATATATATTTAAAGAGGAAGAAAATGGTCAAAGAAATAATTTCATAATTAGTGAGATACCAACATTTCGACCCACATTGCAGGTTTTCAGGGCTGAATAGAGAAGATACAAACATATGTAAATTAAATAATTGGAATAGAAAAAAATATAAAAAATCGAATAACATATAAAACGAAATTATTGGAGATATTTCTATTTATATGGTTTTCTCAAATAGTATAATTTTTATATATTATTTTATTTTGATCACATTATTCTCTATTCCTCTTTATCCTCTATTTTTAAATATTGTCTACCCAGGCCTGAAGAGGATCTGCAGTGTGAGTCAAAATGTCCGTTTCTTATAATTATATTATTACTATTTTTTTTATAAAGGAATTATTTATTTTACCTCCACCCGGACCATTTTCTTCTTCATAAAATGCATATGATTCACCGTTGTTTTAGGTTTTAGCTAAAAAAAAAAAAAAATGTATCGCAACAACCCATGAAAATTATTGAACCAAACATTGTGCAAGAAGGTAATTTGGCGCGATAGCCAAACCGTTTTTCATCTACTTTATAGAGACTGCGTGAGCCCCTGAAAGGTTCGTAGATACCATTGGTGACTGTGAACAGATTAAATAATTTATCTTCCAAAGACGGATTTGAACCCGGGACCGTGAGCATAGCAACTCAGCTGACATTGAGCTATACCGCTCTCCTATAGATCCAAATAACGCTAATAAACCCAATAGAGCTACGCATATTATACAATAATTGATCTATATTGAATTTTAGTACTCGTATTATTTAAACATTTTATAATTTAATGACTGCATTTTATAAGTATGATTAAGCCATATAGTAAAAAAGTACCAGCCCCGAAGAACAAGGTTAAAACTGAATCATGATTTACTTGAAAAATCCTTCAGAAACCGTCGACCACGTTTCTCAGAAAAGTTAATTGGACATAACGAAAAAATATATTAAGTACAATGCATAAAAATATATTTCGTAGCAATTGTGCTTGTGCGGAACCATGGTATACTTGATAATTACACGCTTCTACGGATTCACTCAGATTTCTCACTAACAATGAGTCACAAAAGGATGCAATGAGTATTAAACATTCAAAAAACCTGTACCAATACAACCCTTGAACGGGACTGAGGTTCAGTACATGGTAGAGACTGTACAGTTTCATAGACCACTGTTTGTAGGGAGGTGATTTTCTGTGAAATACAAATACAGAAATATGATTTTTTTTTTATCATACCAGAAGGCCTATTTTTCAAAATGCGTATTTTGTTAAATTTCAATAATTTTGAGTTCTTAGATTAATATTAATATTAACACAGGCATACAAAATATATTTCATATTTCTCTACTTAAATTCTACACCAGTTAATGTTTTTCTGCAAGTTGTCGTTATTCCTACAATAACAAATCGAAGTCTCTGCCTACCTTATTTTGTGTGGAAAAAAAAATAGAAAAATAATATTGGACATAGTTACTTAAGTAACATATATTTGGTATTTAACTACTTCGATGGCATTGGATACTTCCTTCCATACAGCCAGATATATTAATTTGATTAATTGGTATTTTGTTAGATGCATGTTGGCACGCTTGTCTTCCCAGGCGGTCACCCATTCAAGTACTAACCACGCCCGACGTTGCTTAACTTCGGTGATCGGACGGGAACCGGTGTGTTCAACGTGGTATAGCCGTTTACATTTAAGTACCTCAACTTGGCTAATTACAATCCACTTTTCTTTATTATTGTTCTTCATCCGCGAATAAGCCATCTAGGGACTACGTTCCAATTTCAATTCCTTTTTTCTTTTCTATCAATTTGCCTTCCTTCTTTTATTCTCCGACCACTATGAGCCAGTTTTTTCGCTGTTCTGCCTTGGAATCCTTTCATTTTCCGAAATGCTACTGACATTTATTTCTACTGTTTTTACGTTCTTTCTCTATTAAAATCTTTTTCCTCCTCTTTGACCCAGCTTGTTTTACTAGTGTTATTAGTATTATTGTTTTTAGAAAATAACAAGCCCCAACAATAAAAAATATATGTGAATGTCTCACCTATTAAGAGGAAGAAAATGGTCCGGGTGGAGGTAAAAAGAATTGTTCATTGGATAGTTAAATGGTAGGTTTTTAATTTTAATATTTACCATATGTAATTTTAATTGTCAGTATTTGGCACATTTAGCCCTGAAGAAGACATGCAATGTGGGCCGAAACGTTGGTTCTCTAATAAACAGTTCTACCTACTTAAGAGCAATTTTTTCAATCTCCAACCGTTTCCGATCTCTCTCCGGACCGTTTTTTCCTCACATACGAGTATATCGAAAGCCCCGGTGAATAAGTCGTTAAATCGAGTTGTCTCCAAAATGAGTTTCTTGTACTTAGGGAAGCGGGATCTAGTTATTTTCATAGTGAATAAGGGTCTTTTTTCAGGTATTGGCTTGAAAAGGAGTTATTGCTTATATTTTAACTCCATTTCAAGCCAAAAACTACGAGAATGACACGTTCCACATTCCAAAATATAGGTAACTCACTCTGGACAAAAATGGACCTGGATCGAGCCTGTAGATATAAGGTCAACTATTATTATTCAAGACAGACACGTATTATATTTACAATTTTTACTAACCATTGAGGCATTGGCATGGAAAGGGTAATACGTAAAAAATTATTTTTATAGAAAAGGTAGTATCTAATTATAACAATAGGATAGAAAAAGGAGTAAGTCAAAATTTTATTTTTAGTTAACTAGTTGGAAGACTTATTTTCTTCTCCTGTAAAATACCTTTTCCACCCCAAACCCACAAATATATAGCAAAATACTGGAAGATTATAATTGAACTAGGACATACCAAGTATCAACTAAGCACACAATAGCTTACTACCATATCAAATTTAAACTAAGCAAAACTATCACTTAACTAACTTTCTACATACATACTTTGAGACTATTCCGAAATGACTATCTCCTTTCCGACCATTGTAACTGAGACATTTAAAGACTAAAATATACGGAATGCGAGGAATGCTTTTGGTGTTGAAGAGTTACCTGAGGAACGTGTTGCTGCATAAGCAGAGACCTACATCACATAAGAACCTCTCACCATTTATTCCTCATGAACTGGGAACAAACGACACCGCTCTACCCCACGAATTCCTGAGGTATCAACGAGGGTCAGTGGAGATACAATGAAAACAATTGATGAGGCGCCATTTCAAACAATTGTTTATACAAAATAACTACATTATCATGAACAAAAGCCTGTACAACCACAACCCAAGAAGAGACTTGGGTTCAGTACGTGGTATAGAGTTTTGTTATTACAGTTTCAGATGAAGCTAAATGAACATATCTAAAACTGTAATAATGAGGAAATACTCTTGATAATTACAGTATAATCCAATGTAAGACACATATCGAGAGTACCCATTTTTATAGAAGCTGTGTGAGCCCCTAGAGAGTCTGTAGGCCCCATAGGATTCACCCTTGGCTGTTAAGAGGTCAATTAAATTATCTGCCATACCCTATTTGAACCCGGAACCTTCAGCGAAGAAGCTCAGCGATCTATCAATGAGCTACCCCGATTTCCAATTACTACCACACGTCAGATCTGTCGTAGGCTTTTTCGGTAAAGAACGTCAGACCACCCAACCAAATACCATTGACAGATCTCGACAAAAGAGGTGGGAACTCACAAAATGAGAATTACCACAATGGTAGCAGGGAAATCGTGAAAGGTTTGCGAAAAGCAGTAAATTCCTACTCAACTAGAAGAGTACGATTTGAGGCCGGCAAAAAAAAGAAAGAAGAGGAATCCAAAAATTCCTCTAGCGGATAAGAAGTCACGTACAACTGCAACTAATAAACCACTTTTTTTCCTTTTGAACATTCTTTCCTCACCCATTTTTGTTTTTTTCCTTTTCCAAGTCTCACTTAAACGCTGATTTTCTTTTTGCAACCATTTGATCAACTAATGCTGGTGACTCGGAACAATATTATGAAAAGAATCCAAAATACTATAAGATTTTTTCCTTTTTCGAGATGAAAGGAAAAAAAATAATTTTAATTTTAATATAAAAATTTTAATTTCAAAAATATTTTACCTGATACCTCTATTTGCATATTATCTGTTAGAAATACAGCAAATACACAGGTAAGTAATATACACCATATAAATTATTTAATTGTTAGTCATAAAATGGAACGAATAAACACGATGAAGACAGTATAATATTTTTTAATATGAAACCTGGACAAATGTTTAAAAAATTGTATGTCGATGTCTATATTATAATTATATGACCATCATTCCATCCAGTAGTTGGTCTAGGTAGATTATAGAAACAGAGGTAGGATTAATCGATTTTATTTTTGTTTTCCTTTTATCCACTAATTACCATACGATCCCGATCAATCGTACTTGTTCCGCGACTTTCTCTCCGCCCAGTATCTCTTCATCCTCTCTCACCTGCTCCTTTCTCATCCGAGATTTTGATCGTCCGCTTCTTTCTCACCTCAAACCTTATCCTTTTGTCTTGGATTGTGCTCTTGGCAATATTATCCCTGAGCATGTCTCCCGTGACCAAGAGTTCACTCATGTCCCACTCTGCTTCTTTAAACCTGTTTGGTTTAAATCTTTTGATTCCTAAGGAATAGAAATATTCTTTTCGTCGGCCTACTTCCATTTTTTACTAGGATATGCCCAGAAATTTATTTTATTTTTACCGACTTATTTTGTTGTTATACTAACTTATTTTATTTTTACCGACTTATTTTGTTATTATACTTTACCGATTTATTTTTCATTGATGCATCAAAGAAGTTAAGCTGGGAGGTCGAAGTTTTCGTAAACCGTGCTTGATTTTTTATTTTATTTATATACCTCTCAGTAAAAAACTTCAGGAAAATATTTGAAAGACGGAAATATGATTAACAATGCAAAATTTGTTGCGGAGAAGTGTTATCTACAAATTAAATTTGTGACAGTAATGGTTATTAAAATAATAAATAAATACCTATACGCTCAAGTAATTATTATTAATAAAAATTTATATTGTTGTGTTAATAAATCAGACTTTAAAGTTATCATGATAATAAAATCGAATTTTTACAATTTAACTAAATGTAAATTTTAATAATGTATTTTAAGTTGAGAGAGAAGAAAAAGTTGTGTGATTTGCCCTCGATCTTTTTATTTTATTCTTTATAGCATTAGATAAAAAATTACAATCTGTGAATTTATTTAATGAAAATTACTTTAAATTCAAAACGGAGATATAAGTAGTAATATAGTTGTACATAGCAATTTATCAAAGCTGAAGATTTTAGGAAATATATTATCTACAAATTAAGTAGGTAACAGTATTGGTATTTACTTTATTAATTGAAATTAACATGACAATTATAGAAAACGCCTACTATTATCAGAACTTAAAAAAAATTAAACGTCTAAAATGTGTGTAGGTAGAAAAGTGAAAGTTGTGAGATTCGCCCTCAATTTTGTTCTTTTTTTTTTTTTAAAACTCCTAATAAAAACGTTGATAGTCTGTGAATTTAAAAAAGAGAAAATTATTATTAAAAAAAACGAATATCTAAACGCCCATAGCGATGATACTCTGTGATAAGATTTAAAGAAGAGCCTTTAAGCCGTAGTTAGTGAGCCCATTGGCCGATTGAGCAGTTCCCACGGCCACCATTCGTCATGGTTCAAACCCAAAACTCCCTCGCCTCAAAGAAATCTCTTCCAATGCTCTTTTATCTTCATTCCATTCTTCACTAAGTCAGGAGAGAAATAGAAGAGCAAATAGTCTTCGTGGATATCATTATTAAGCTCTGGTTCCCATACTTGGAATAGAGGACATTTTTAAATGTGGCAATAAAAGTTAATTTTGAAATGATCACAGGCGCCTCTTATATACAGAAAGATACAAAGAATTTTTTTGAACTCCAAAAAAAATAGTCATTTTTATATTGTTTAGTTCAGTGCGGATAAGAGGAAGTTGCTTTTTTGTCCCTCTCTTTATTTGTATCTACACCTCTCAAGTACCAAGAGTTAACAATCTGCAATATAGCTATAAATGAAATCAAACAAATTGACCTGCGAGGCATGAAGAACAGTAGTCAGCGGTACCTCTCCCGTGGATTCTTTTTTGTCTACTCCTAGTATCCTCAGACATCAGAGTGTTGGTATTTTTAAGTCATAAAGCAAAGTTTTGTTATTCCCATACCACGGTGCTTATGTGATAAATTGTTTTTTTTTAAGGGCAAAAAGCGAAATCTACCGTTTGTGACAACCAATGAATTAATAAAATAGTGACATTGTTAACCAAATAACGAGGAATTGATATTATAGTGAGCATTAAAGCGTAGCGACTTAAATGCTATTTATGCAAATTTAATAAAAGAAAATAAACACGTACCACTAAAAAAAAAAAAAGCCTGGTTTTACCCTTATTTTAGGTACCCACATTACTGAAGCTGGGTGAGCCCCATATCCCAATCTATCCAACCTCGGCTGCTAACTGATAAAATAAAATCTACCACACCCGGATTTCAACCCGGGACCTTCGGCACGGTAACTCAGCGCTCTACCACTGAGCCAACTATAAGATAAAAGAAAAGATAAATCTTAATCGTTCACAGAAGATAAAAACAAACCTGGGAAAAGAAAAAACATTAAATTATGTAAGCTTGATTCTTAGATGGACAATTTATCTTTCAGCACAAAGGTAATGAATGAATGAAAAGCATAAAAATTAAAATAAAATAAGTAAGTTAAAATTACGTATGGGTCCTATTTATCTTCTCATTAACTTTTGGATGGGCTTTTAGACATTAATAAGAGCTACAGTGTTTATGAAGACATCTCAATTATATGCTTATCGGGGGAAAACCTGGCAGTAGAGCGTGATCCCGGACAAGTCACCTCCCTGCACAACCGTTGACCTTGAAACAGTCCTACCATGTATGGGTTGTAGTGGTACATTTTTTTTTGTAAATAAACTACTTACTGATTTGCTTCGGAGATGAAGTAGAAAAAACCTAGAGGTTGCAATGTTTGTAAAATCAATTATTGGAGAAACTAGACTCGTTGCGTAGAAATATCAATCAGGAGGAGGCTGTTCTACCTAACCTTGTCCTAAAATGGAAGTAAAGCCAATAACAAAGGCGAGGTGAAATCAAACCGCAAGGTCAGGTATTTCGGAACAGTTGCCTGCAATCGCAGTGAATAATTTATTGTTACATCAATAAGGTTAGAATGGAATATATACATCCAGTATAGCTTTTATTCAAAATCTTTAGACAAATCTTTCATTTTATGAGTAAAAATAAGTTGAGTATTTAGAGTAGACATTTTCATCACCTGTGATTTCCAAAACTCATTTTCCCACAAAAAGTTTAGTAGATGATTTTAAAACGAAATGAGCAAATCATCACAACTCCCAATCACTCGAACTACCATTGTTGTATAATTTTTATTTGTGTCATTACTTATTAATTATTTCGCCTATTATTCATTCTTTCTCAAAACGCGTTCTTGGCTTCATATCATGAATTCATATACTGTATATTTTAGTATTTTTAAAGCACTTTTTTGTTATTTCCTGCCCAATAATTTAGCCTTTACATAAAACCTTATCCAAGTACAATATTAATTTTCTAGGCCTTGGTTTTGTAATAGCTCGATTTTGCTATAATTTATTTTTCGTAACAAGAGAGAAAAATATGGTACAGTGATCAGCATGACATCATACTATGTCCCAAGTCGTGGATTCGCAACCAATAAGATATTTTTTAAAAAGGGAGTAAAAATCCTAGGTTATGACATCTTTCAGAATGGACGTAAAAGGGATTCCCAAACCTGTGCGATATCAGGTACTCGTTAAAAATACCCATCGTAATTTTACCTGAATAGCCAAAATTTGGGACTAACAATGCAGCATCACTCGATTAGCCATAGAAGTACAACAAATTTAATGCTGTGGGGGTAGAAGGATATGATATTGCCATGCAGGTTTAGCGTACACTAGATGGATGACGGCGCTGCCTACGTCACACAACCGACTAAAGACCTGGCCAAGGATGAACTTACGTAACCGGGCGTTAATTTTACGTAAACTGTGGAAGAGAGAGGCAGCGCCACGGGTGGATGCCCAGCGAGAACAATCCACTTCGTCTTAGTGAACGCTTTTCCGAACAACACTATTCGTTTCCTATTCCTAGTTAACGTCGATTCCGAAAATATCACGTCTCCAAGATGGTCAGTATCACGATAATGTCTCAGGAGTTTTAGTTTCAGTTAATTTTTAATATAATTCTTCTTATCCCCCTCCTTAAACCGCCAGATTACACTCAACCGCCAGATTTTCCCACCTTATTTTGTGTACCCACTTCACAGAGGACGAGTGAGCCCCAGGAGGGTCCTAGATCCCATTGGATCTATCTCCAACCGCTAACTGATTAAATAAAAGTCTGCCAGCGAGCGGGAGTTGAACCCAGGACCTTCACCATTGTAACTCAGTGCTCTACCACTGAGCCACTCCGCTCCCCAATATTTTAGGCAAATCGTCATAAATAAATAATACGAGCAGATTTTCCAATAATTCATCAATGTCAGCTAATTTCTTTAAGCTGTTTCTATTAGTAACGAAGAAACAAATTTTAATAGTTCAAAGTTATGGAAAATTGGCTCTCCGGGATATAGAAATATGCTTTTAGAGGCCATATTTTATTTTTATGATTATTTTCAACAACCCTTTTCGATTAAATGAATTGCAACATTATTTAAAAATCACACTCCCTAATACTACTTGTATTTGTTACAATTATTACATGACAGAAATGCTTAAAAAAATAGTTTAATCGAAATAGTTTAAAAACATGCTTTATCCTGCTGTTTTATTTATTTTAAAAACTCTAAAGCATAATATAGTGTAATCAAAGTTGACGCAGACAATTGTAATAACTTCTAAATCAATCTAAAAGTCATTTAAATAATCTGTAAAACATTTATTTGAATATTTATATTAAATTATTTGAATATAGTTATTTTTATGGTAAATATTTTTGTTTTGAAGAGAAAAGATTTGCCCTGGCCGGGATTCGAACTCGGGTCGTCTACTTATCCGTAGCAATGCTCTTCGCCACTGAGCTAGCAGGGGTCGTATCCAAGCCAGACAAATCCATTCTATTCACCGATCCTATGATTGAACATTATTTTAATTAAGATCTTGTTGACGTACGTCAACGTATTATTTATAATTTATTTTTATTAACTGTTATTTTATGGTAATTATTTTTATTTTTATGGTAAATATCCCGGGCAGGGCAAATATTTTCTCTTCAAAACAAAAATATTTAAAAATAATTACCATCATATAAAAATTAATAAAAATAAATTATAAATAATATATTGACCTATGTCAACAAGATCATAAATAAAATAAAGTTTAATGAACATTCTTTCCCGTGTATACATCGCAAAAATTGTGAGAACACGGGAATATAGGAACGGTGAAGTGAATGGATTTGTCTGGCTTGGATAAAATACAAATATATAAAAATTTATTTGAATAGTTTTCTAATAAAATACTTTTCATCAACTAAATTCAAGACTTTATAATCAGTTTTTCAGTTTAAATCTAAATCAGAAACGGTAAAATAAATGATCCCATGTTTCTGGAGATTCTATGGTATTAAGGAATAAATAAATCGGTAGTTATTTAAACATATTATATATATATAAATAACGTAAGTTACAATTAAATACACTGACCCAGTTAAGGTCTTAATTAGCGAAATGTTAAAAACTTTAATCCTGAATAATTATTAGGTCGAAAAAAAAAGAAATAGAAAAAAAAGAATCTCTCTCACCGCTTGAGAAGAGTTGTTAATTGGTCAATTAATTAAAAAGGGTAAAATTAAATTAGCAAATATTTACATTATTGAAAAGTATGTAAATATTAAATTAAAAAGTAAAATAATTTTTTTTCATATAAACGCTACAGACAGTATGTAATTTTATTATGACTTTAACAATTTTTTTCAATTCATTGATTCTCTATTTATATTATGAATTATTTAGGTTATATTGCATTAATTTATAAAACATAGTTATGTAGTCAACCATTTTTATTCTTTAAGTAATTTTGTAAATTAATAATTCTCAATTTTACCTCGTTATACCCATCGTAGAATGTATATTTGTTCGACTTATCAATTTTAAATTGAGTTTGTATTAAATAATATACGTATACATATTTCAATGTACAATTATTTATTTATATGAGTTTTTCAAATTAATTTACGGACGCCTATACCATAATTGTTCCGAATCCTCCGTGTCCGACTTTGGTCATTTTTTCCAAAAAATCCTCACGAAAGTCGGACATTTTCAAAGGGGCGTAAACTGAGAATATATTAGAGCTACAGAGCTGCGATTGGGCTCAAATTATAGCAAATTTAATATTCATTAAAAATGGTGGCCATGTTTTGTTGTTTTCAAAAACGCATCAATTAGGAGATATAGGCCAAAACTGAGATAACTCCGAAATTGTCGAGGTTTTTCGGCCACCAAAAGTTTTCGCATCCGATTTTTCGGTAGCAAACTTGGGTTTCCACTAGTCAGACATGCCCTTACAAGAAATCAAAAATGCAGCTCTCTTCAATTTATTGCCACCTAAAGCCCTTTTTTGGTACCTGGCCGATGGCCTAACATATGCGTGCTCAAAAGTGTAACGATGAAATTAATTATAAAGATAAAGACTACAAATGAGATGCATAATTATTAGCAGTAATGAGGAATAATATAATTCCATTACTGTCTTGGGAAAGACATAAGACACAAGCTGAATATTATTAATATTATATGCGTGACTGATAACGAACAACAAAACTTTCTATTAGTATAAAAAATTATCTTGTGCATATCCAAGGGGTTCGCATGCGAAAGAAAACAGGATATTTTTTAGGATGGATAAATTAATATTAAAAAAACATTATTAAGTCGAAGTAAAAAGCAAAAAGAAAAAATATTATTAAAACATGCACTGTTTTTTTTTTAATCGTAATAAGAAACTACGAAATGAGGTCGAAATATTTTCTGAATTAATAATTGAATGAGCTAAAACTCAGTAAGGATCATAAAATAATTATTAAAATAAGGTGTTTTCAAATTAATGAAAAATAAATAACCAGTCAAGGTTACGATGATTCAGGTATCAGTATTAGTGAAGTGTCGGATATCCGAGGAAAAATGAAGTTCCGTATCCGTGACTTTTTGGCGGATCTTTTACTTTATTAATTTTCAAAACATAGATGAAATTGTATATATGTTCAATGCAAAACTCTTAGTCACGTGATAGTGACACTATAAACAGCAACTTTTGTTCTGCCCAGGGTCGAAATAAAAAAAAATTCAGTCCTGCATTCAAATGACCGATCAGCTTATATTAGTTTGTATGGAAAGACGCAATTTTTTTTTCGTTTTCAATGTTTGTCCAGAACAAAATTTGCTGTTTATAGTGTTATTAACACGTGCCTATGTGGTTTCCAGTAAATTTAAAATAACCCTGAATAAAGGTTATTAGTAATATTTGACTCAGGCAATCCTTTCAAGGTTTAAAGAAAAACTTCTTTGTTGAGAATTTAAAACTCACTACCAAACACAAACTTATTTATGCCACCCATTACAAGTCGAAAACTCGAAACATATTCCTAGCCTACTGTTCTGTCTGTCACACAAAGCGTCAAGGGGCAACAACTATCAAGGTCACGCACACGGACATCGATTTAGTAAAAAAGTTAAGATCCGTATCCGCGGATCTAAACACGAAATATCCGTGTCCGGATCCGTATCATATACTTCGTTAAAGATCCGGCACATCACTAATAAGTATTATATAGAACGTCTTGAAGTGATGTAGCTTTTTCTAATATAGTTTTGATTTAAAAAAAAAAATCAAAATAGACAAATATTATATAATTTATTACAATAAATTATTATTATTATTAATTGGTTCTATGTCACAAGATATAGATCAAGTTCAGTAGTCTTCTAATCTGGGGGTACCAGCCAGACAGTATCAGTAGCTATGGAGTCTTCTTATCTAAGCATTGGACGACAATCTCTTCTAATTCCTTACACTTATTAATTTTTTTTTATAGATATCACTTAAAATCAGCCTTTCTTTGATATAAATACTCATACATCTTTTTTTAATAAAATGATTTTTTAAGAAATTTCACATATATTATCCAACGAGCTATGATGACCATTTACTGCACTTCTCCTTCCTGGGAGCAATAAGTTAATTAATATTCGGTTGGCGTCGGTTGCAATTAGTATCGAAAGATATTGGGTATTGTTCTAGTGAAGAAGCATTTTGCATTTCAACTCCGTTCCAATAATTACCTGTTATTATATTGTTCTGGAAAATCCTACCTTGAATGTGGAATCAGTAGAAAATCGCAAAGAGGGCCACGCATAATTTATCATAATGCCTAATAAAGTAATTAACTGCATATATTTAAATTAATAGGTTTATAAACCAATTAAGAAAAACATTTCTTCTAATTTGATTCAAGAGTGTTCTGCTTTTAGAAGTTAATTTAAAAAAAAAAACTTACTACAACCTGCGAAGGTCTGGATTTAACACTTTAATAACACGTGATAGGGACTGTACTGTTTCTATGAAAGGGTTGTGCGTTGAGATGATTTTTCCGAGATCACACTCAGTCGCCAGGTTTTGCCCCCATGTAAGAGTATAAATTTTATTGACTTGTTGAGAAAAAGTAGGGTCTGTAACCAAAGTGTCCATCTATGGCGGTTAACAGATTAAAAATAATTGATCAGTCACAGCAGGATTTGAACTCGGACCTCAGCGGAGTAACTGAGGGCTCTACACACAGAGCTATTCGGCCATAAAAATAATTCTGAGCAGCATACTTTTTTTTATAACGGTGTATTTTATACGATCAACCGAATTAACCTTTTAAGCTAGCCTTATACCATATACAATAATATAATAAATGGACTAAAAATAATACTTGTAATAATGAACAGGGAAATTCATAAATTACTAACAAATATTTTTATAGAAACATGTATAATCAATTTACTCATTAATATATTGTATGCGTCTGTCCATGAGGCGGACCAACCCCCATTGTTCCAATTGTATAATTATGCCGGATCAAAATTAAATCAAAAACATTGTGGTTTTAAACAACAATAAAAAATAAGTTAACTAATAAAAAAACATTATTTATAGATCCCACTTCAAACTTCATCAAAATCGATACAACCATTCAGGAGGAGCTCAGTTACTAACACGCGAATAAAAGAATATTATATATAAAGCTAAGTGAGTACATTTTACTGATCTACCCTAGATATAATAGAGAGAAATGCCTTCCTATAGAGTTAAAAAAATACAACAGAACTCGAACTGACTACAGAAGATGTTCTCCTAAAGACTTAGAGTTGAGGATTTCACGGTGGTGATTCCGATAGGAAGGTGGTCCAGCCATCTCAGCAGTTAGTGGTTTCGGCTTTAGTCATTTCGACCTACCGGCCATTATCTTGTCCTGCTTCAACAGTTCACAATGGGGCTAGCTCTTCCACCTTTGTAACCGGTAATTACTTAATATTACAAAAGTAATTAATACAAATAAACATAAAATAAATTAGAATTAGTGTTTGTACTGTTCTGATAATCCAGGTTAAACATAATTGAATATGCTCCACAACAACTCATGATGGTCTAAGGTTCAGTACTAAGGTTGAAATAACGTTTCTAAGCCAACAATTGTGCAGGGAGGAGATTGGTAGATAACACAGTCAACCGCCAGGTTCTAAACTTATTAAATGCACCCAAGTTATACATGGGTCAGCCTAAAGTGGATCTGCATATTCCATAGGGTCATTCCATGGCTTTTTACAGATAAAGTAATTAATTTGCAACAGCTGGATTTCAACACAAGATCTTCAGCATAGGAACTTAGCTACCCCCCCACTAACTGATCTACAAAATAAACTAGCCTTATTAGTCATTTTTGTAACACCAGGATGAAATATAAGGCATGTGGAGTAAAATGGCATAGTATGATCAAGCAATCAAGTAATTTATATATATATTACTTGCTACTGAAATCGACTATTGTAGAGCTTGCACGGTTTCCAAACTAAAAAGAATTTGGAAATCAGAGAGGAAAAGCAAACTCATCAAAACGTCCTCAAAATATAGAGAAAAGGAGATTGGAAAAGATTGGTCATCTCAGAAGAACGAATGTGGAAAGGTTGGCCAATTTAATGTTTAATTGAAATGCTGAAGTGAGAAAACGGCGATGAAAATTGCGGAAAAGATGGATAGTAAGAGTTGAAGAAAGCTTGGGCATTGTCGAGAGAGGAAGATAGAATGGGATGGAAGAACGAATCAAAATAAAGAAATGTGTAGTTGAATAAGATCATTGGCTGAAGGAAACCTAAATCTGAGGAAACAATTAAAAAATAAAATAATAATGCAAACCAGCAAATTTGAATCAGTTACTTAAATATTTTTGATTTCCGGTTTTTAATAGCACGCTACATTTTAACTTCTAATATATGAAAATATGCCATTAGATTTTCATGTCATGCATACTCGTATAACACAAAAAGCGCCAAGACATAATTTTCCTCGACATATAGCGAAACAATAGGAGGAAATGTGACATAACCCAGACGGACGACTAGGAACAGAAGAAAAGACTACATCCGTGGTGGTATGCAAATAGCTGACGAAATACAGCCATTGGCAAGGAACGGAAATGATTTACTGAGTAGATATTTTGGATTCGGGTTTTTTTCCTGTACCACTACTAACCGTGAAGGGTTTTGGGTTTAGTACGTGTTAGAGACTGTATTGTTTCTTAGACCACGATTGTGCAGAGCGGTAATTTCTCCTAGGTCACGCTCAACCGCCAGTTTTTTACCCCTTATTTTGAGTACCCACTTTATAAAGGCTGGGTGAGCTCAGGAGGGTCCAAGATCCCATTGCATCCATCTCCTGCTGCTAATAGATTAAATAAAAGTCTGTAGAGCAGCGAGATTTGAACCCAGGACCTTCGGCACTGAAACTCAGCGCTCTACCAATGAGCTACCCCACTCGTATTTCAGGTATTCATAGAATAATATAAAGTAGACACATAAAATTTACAAAAGTATTGCGGTGTGGCTTTCAGCGTTGAAATAATCTACTTGAGGCGTTCAGGATCAAAAGCAAATAACTCCAAATCTTCAGAAATTGGTTTTTTCACATGTTTCGCAAGTTTAGTCAATAGATTTCGATTAACGCGGCACTATGTCGCCCTATTTCTCATAGTTTGAGTCAGCTTCTGAACCTGAAGATTCGGGAGCATAAAGTATTGTTAGACTAAAGTAGCGAAAAATATGGAAAAGTCAATTCTTGAAATTCGGACTTATCCGCTTTTGGACCTGAACCATTGATCTATTATTTTTATTTATTTATTATATATCTGTTATAACACAAAAGCTAAAAATATCTAAGAAGAGCAGCTGTCGTTTCGGTTGATGGATGACACCTGTTGAAGGAGTTCACGGTCCTATCAGTGCACCACCACCTGCCAAACCATAACATAATGGTTACCACATCTTCTTCGGGGATAGTCATCCATGACGAGTCGGTAAACAAAGTCTCACAAGCAGAAGGACCATCTGCTGAACGGGTAGCGACCAAATATGAAGTAAATAAGACTAACTCTACAAGCTGTGTTGGTGGAACAGGGAATGCCAACAATGTTACCTAAGTCTTCAAATAAATATTTATCAACAACAAAAAAGGGCATTCGGAAATATCATCATTATGTCAACAGGCCCGGTGAATAAATGATCAAGACTAATTTTTTCCGGACTGAGTTAATTGAATTGAAGGATGCGGAATCGTGCCATTCTCGTAGATTTTGGTTAGAAAAGAAGTTACAGTATAAGAAATAATTCCTTTTCAACACAATACCTGACTTAGCCACTTATGCCCTAGGTAAATAACACGATCCCGCTAACTTAAGTATAACAACTATAATAAAAATTAACCACTTAAACACTTATTCATGAGGACTGTAAATATATCATCAAAGATGTTTTGAGAAGGACCGACATTTATTATCAGACATAAAATTATCAGATTTAAGGAGTGAAGCGTAACGTTATTTGTTTCCCGTTGAGTTTTTACTCATTTTAACTCAAGTTTCTCCAAATCTAATATACCCCGTCGAAAAAATTTATCAAAACATAATCAACAATACAATACTCAAGAACAAAACAAAAAACATAACTATTTGAGTTTCCTATAAAAATGTACACAATTATTATTCCAAAGGATACCACAGAAAACGTTCACTCTGTTGGACTGAACATGGAGACGTTCAAAATTTGTAAGAATCTTTTAAAATCAAAGAAAACTATTAGGTATGAAGAGAAAAAATAAGGGGAAATGCTCTTTTTATAGAAAATAACAAATTTATAAATATGAGCATTAAAAGTTGTGAAAAGTAGAGAATCTTGACTGAGATTTCTGCCAATTTAAGGCGTGCAAACTCAAAATATTGGAAGATGAAATTTGTTTACAATTACTAAATATAAAAAAAAAACAAAAAAACAAATACCTTTCAGAATTGAAGTACAAAGATAAGCAAATGAACCGGATAAAGCTGGAATGGTGAATACAACTTCGGAAATCCGGGCTCTGTTAAGGTCAGATTGGTCATGGCAATATCAAAGAGCGAAAAAAACAAAACAAAGAAACAATTGTAATACATAGAGATTATTAAGTATAAGCGTATTAGTATTATTTAATCTAAGTCTATAAAGTTAATTAGCAAAGAAAATGATAGAAAATTACAACGTAAGCTCCTTGAAGACTTGAAGATTAAAGCAGGAATAAATAAATGCTTACTAAAAAACCTGCACCATTAAAACCTATGAGGGCTCTTGGGTTTAGTATGTTGTAGAAACTGTAAGGTTTATAGGACAACGGTTGAGCAAGGAGGTAATTTGTCTGAGACCACCCACAACAACCAGTTTTCTCTTAACAGTACCCACTTTATGGAGGCTGGGTGAGTCCCAAGAGAGTCTTGGGGTACATCCGTGGCTGTTTAACAGATTACATGACTTATCTCCCACAGCTGGATTTTAACTCAGGACCTTCAGCAAGATCCCACAGACTCATTACACACACAACAGATTAAATAAATTATTTGCTGCGGCCGGATTTGAAACCGGATCTTCGGGACGGCAACTTAGCTCTCTACCACTGAACCACCCCGCTCCCTAATTTCTGATTGTAAAATATCAGTAGAAAGTTGTGTTCTTCCTCTATTTAAAAAAAAGGCACTATTATAAATTTTGTTCCCAATTACTAAACATGAAAGAATGAACTGTTTGTTCTGATAAATAAGTATTTTTGATTTAAATTAAAATTATTCAAGGTAGTATCCTGGGCCCCATCCTACACACGATATATACAGCTGACATCCCAAACCATCCAAGCACTGTCCTCACTACGTACGCTGAAAACACATGTGTGTTATCAGTAAATAAGGATCCATTTGTTGCATCCCAATCTCTTCAATTCCATATCTCAAACCTTCAAGAATGGTGTCAAAATTGGTGGATTAAAATAACCTGTCGAACAGATACGTTATCTAGGGCTCCATCTGGATAAACGTCTCACGTCATACAAGACTGAAAAGACAAGAAACTGCTCGACGTATTACTGGACAAACGCTCTAAGCTCCCAATTAATTACAAAAGACGCATTTAAATGACAGTTATTAGACCTTTTCGGACATACGGAGTTGAGCTTTGAGGCTCTACTAAACCATCCAACTCATCTCGTATCCAATCCTTACAATCCAAAATCCTTCGTAAAATCCTCAATGCTCCTTATTATGCCACAAACAAACTCATCCATCATGATCTTAATATCCCATATGTTACTGATTTGGCCCAAACTAGATACCTGTACTTCCATGACAAGCTCCATACACACTTGAATCCGCTAGTATCTCAACTTGCTTCCCATACTATTCCTGATAACCCTCCGAGGCGTCTGAAAAGAAGATGGCCTCGAGATCATATACTATTGAACTTTATTGGAGTGCTACCGATGGGTACTTTCTCCACAAGTGTTGTTCATGTCATATAGTACATATTAGCACATTTACTTGTTAAAATATCATTATAGTTGTAAATATCATTAAATTAAAAAAAAAATATTAAAAAAAATTAAAATAGTATTTTGTGCATGAGAGTAATGATATGTTAATTGATTTTAATGCTCTTGGAATGACTTATCCTATCTCTCTTTCCTTCTGTGAATTTCAGCGCGAAATATTACAATTATAATTTATTTTCTAAAGTAATGCTTAATATCTAGAAGGTATCATCAGCTATATATTATATGAAGATAAAATAGCGATCCATTTCACAATTCGAATTGGGAATGAGTGCTATATGACTGTTTATGTTTTGTTAGCCTAATGAAGCGCCAATTTTATCAGTAGTTTCAAAATCCAGTTAGCACCTTAAAAGGTCCAGATATTTTCATAAACAGCATCGAACTTCTCCATACTCGCCCTCAAGTGCATCGAGTGACTGTGTGAGAAGATAGGGACAGTAGCGTAAGCATTCTTGTGCCTTGTCGCCAGCCGGATATACAGAGGCACCACTTCCGGACCCGTTAGGCCACTGCCATCAGTATTCCACCGCTCGTCCTTTTATTACACCATTGTCGAGAGTCCTCTACCTGTCTTTGTCTGTAACAGGCCAAGAACTGACTCACTTCCACGCTGGCAAGGAGTACATCTTCCAGGATCTGGAAGGCTTCCGTCGATTACCAAGGACGACTTAAATCAATGGTTTAAAATCCTTTATAAGAAGATTGATTATTGAGCAATCAACCCATGATGACAGCCTATAGAAATTACATATAGTTTACCATGGATCGTTTAGAGTAGTGAACATAATCGGTATCAACCAAATAATAATATCACAAACATATTCTATCTTGTAATAGTTGCTGAGTGTGCCACTCCGGCGGTGGCATATAAATTATTTAATATGTTAACAGCGCCATGTCGTACCTGCATACCTCCTGGAGCTCACCCTAGCAATAAAAAGGGTAGCCTTAATTAAGGAAAAAATCTAAGGGTTGAGTGAGATCTCGGCCTAAACACCATCTTGCACAACCGTTGTCTTAGGCGCATTAGAGTCATTGAAATACTGCCAATCTACCATAGAATCCGAAACCTTTATAGTTCGAAGCGGCACAATATTTTCCTTAATAAGTAGACTATTATACCTTGATAACGGCACATCCTACGGCACTCTGATGTATTACTATGATATAATACATATAAGAATAAAATTATAAGATTTTATATTAATTTTTAAACAAAATGAATAAATATATCTAAATTAATTCTCAAGTAATCATCTGAACAAAACTTCTATCCCAGCAATAAATAGCAACAAAGGAGACAATAGTGGATGATTATTTTACTTTCCCTATTGTTTTTCTTTTGTAGTCCACAATAGATATTATATTAGAAGTGATGGAATCGACTAATAGAAATTAAAGAAGGAAAAATTAATAAAATAAACCTGTACCACTTCAACCAATGGAAGTTACAGTATAATCAAAAATGGATTGTTACACCATCAACGGTTGTTGAGGGAGATTTTTTTTTAAATTTCATACTCAATAACCAGGTTTTCACACAATTAACGGTACCCACTTTATAATAGATGGGTGTAGGTACTGCTGAGCCCACATGGTCCATCTATGGTTGCTTACAGATTCAATAAATTATCTGCCACAATCAGTTTTGAACCCAGGACCTTCAGCTACACACACTCAGTATCCCGCTTCCTGAAATATGGAAAACAAGGAGGTTATAGACTGTGTATTGAACAATTCGCTATTGACGACAGTCATCGGAGAGTACTAAATGTCAGGTGTGAGACGGGCTGGAAGCAGGTGGTACAACACGGTCCATAGAGCACACCACCTTAGGTAACCCTCCGTGTAATCCGAGGTACCTACGCAGCTGCCATCGTACCTAGTAATACTCCTTCTGTCTTCGTTATTAATATTAATTCTCTAAAGATCAATAATATAAGCATCTAAACCGAGAAAGGTTTTCTGTTTCATATAATAATCGTATGATGTATGATGGTAAAGATATGACTATTATGTTAGTAACTCCGATGTCTGCCATGTCCAAAGTCTGCAACTCTCTGGTTTATTAATTATGAACTATGAAAAATAAAAGCCAAGTTAATGCAACATAATAATGGTTATTTTTTAGTGATTACCGTGTACACAGCAAATACTCCATGAAGTTCGGATGCTGAGTTTTAATTATTGCCCTCTAGCTAACAGAGTTACAGAAGGAAAAAGGTCCAACTCCAAGAATGTTTTATCTTCCTCAACTTCGGTGAATTTTTTCAATGGTGGCAGGACGAAAAAAAACCTCTGAGATATTTCCATATTTTTCCTCAGCAGAGTTTTCAAATCTGCGAGCGTTTCTTTGGTACTAAAAGTGGCCTGAACGAGAAGTTCTCCCGGGAACCTTACCCTGATGATCGTATAGTCGGAATCGGATTTAACAGTTTCTCCTCTCATCTTCTTAGTTCTCAGTAGCTGATTATTTTCTGATTTATTCTTTCTGTTTTGGTATTCCCTCTCCATGTCTTCGATCGTCCATTCGTAAAAATCATCAGGTTCTTCAGAAACTGGGTCATTGTTCGGCTCGATAAAAACTACATTTCTGTACAGTGACAGCGAGAATCCCCTTACGGAATCCAGTTCTTGTAAAACTTTAGCCATATCCAATTTCTTGTTTGGTACGTGCATTAAGTACAACTCTTCTTTCATTTTATTTTCTCTTTTAACTGCTATACTCCTTTGTTCGAATCCGATCGAATTTAAGAATTCAGTAGCGCCTACGACATCCCTTAGTTTCTGGAAGAAGGGATTAGCTAATCTTATTTTTCGGTAATTCTGTTCGTTCGGATGATTGATCAGATTGGATACGTATGTCCGAAGAACCCTTAAAGAATAGCAGATTTCACCTTCGGAATTGAACGTTTTAACTGCGACTATGCAGGCACGGACACGATCTAATAAAGCTTTTTTACCTTCAATATAAGCAATGACTTTTTCTTTCCAAACATGTTTGGGATGTACTCCATCCTCGAGTTCAGGGCATATAAACAAGATTTCGTTTTTGGATTCCTTCGTTGCATCTACTCGGGAGTTCCTAAGGCCTGATGTTCTTTTATGACGAGAACTTAGTTCCATAGATTTCAAAGTTTTAGATTAAAACGAATACTATGAGAGGCTATGGTGTTTCTCGACAAATTTGGCCAATATTTATAAATTTATAATCGTATACATACGTGTTAATAAGAAATAACATGGTATAAAAGATAATAGATACATAGAATAAAAACTGCACTAAATTCTGAATTGAAAAATTTATTTCCAGCAAAAAAAAAATTAGATGGTTTAACAAAGTGAAAAACATGTGTAAAATAATCATATTGAATTTGAAACATAATAAAATATAAACTGATTCGTAAGCTTAAAAGTGATCAAAGTTGATTCAATATATATAAAGCAATAGGAGTCTGAAAATGTATCAACTAATAACAAATTAACTTTAATAATTTTTTTTTAAAATTTATTTATTGATATTTACAACTGTATAATAAAAATACATCTAGTAAATGTGCTAAGCGATACATAATGACATGTGAAAATGACAAGTAGAGAAACTACCCACTGGTAGTACTCAAATCATAAGTTCAACTAAGAAGCCATCTTCTTTTCAGACGCCTCGGAGGATTATCGGGAATTGAAGAGGAAGCTAGGTTTAAAACCAGAGGGTTTGAGTGGAAATGAAGTTTGTTTTGAAAGGATAGATAGCGGGTTCGGGCCAAATCAGCAACAAATGGGGCATTAAGGTCGTTATGGATGATTTTATTCTTAACAAAATAAGGAGCATTAAGGATTTTACGAAGGATTTTGGATTGTAGGGATTGGATACGAGAGGAATTCGATGGCTTAGTGGAGCCCCAAAGCTCTACTCCGTAGGTCCAAATAGGTCGTATGATGGTCATGTAGATGAGTCTTTTGTAATTAATTGGGAGCTTAGAGCGTTTGTCTAGTAAGTGTTGAAGTAGCCTGAAACGTCGAGCGGTTTCTTGTCTTTTCAGTCTCGTATGAGGATTCCAGGTTAATCGTTTGTCAAGATGCAACCCTAAGTATCGGATCTGTTCTACAGGCACCAGTGGGATATTATTAAAGTATACTGAAGGGCAGGAAGTCATTGGTTTACGACGTAAGGTAAAAGTGATTTGATGCGATTTTTGAGAGTTTATTTTAATTCTCCAGTTTTGACACCATTCTTCAAGATCAGTGATATGGGATTGGAGGCTTTGGGATGCAATAATTGGATTGGTGTTGACAGATAATACACATGTATCATCAGCATACGTGGTAAGGATAGTATTAGGATGAGTTGGGATGTCAGCTGTATAAACTGTATAAAGGATTGGGCCAAGGATACTACCTTGAGGAACTTTAATAATTAAAACAAAGATTGATAAGAAATCATCGAGAATATCTGAACATAACAGTGTTTCGAATTTCAGTCATTTTGATTAAAAATGTTAAAAGTGAACTAAATTTGCGAAACATGTAAAAAGGTATTTTAGTAACAAATGGGTTTGTGTTTTCTATACATAATAGATTAAATCTACAACTCAATCGTGCGTATATTCACGTTTAGGTATTATGGAAGAAGGTGCTCCTACTAATAATTCGCTAACATTCTATCCGAACGAATTTGCCGGTCGTGAATTCAGTAAAAAAAACAGATAAATTTATTCCCCACACTATATAAATTAAGGCTATAAAAGAATTCATCAAATAAATACAAATGAAAGGAAATACAAAATGAGTAAATAATAGGTATATAATGTAAAAATAAAAGAGAGAACAATTACAAAAATATGAATGTGCACATCTAAACCTTAAGGAAATACAAAAAAAAAAGTGATTTAAAAAAGTAAATAAAAATTATGAAAAAGAGAATACAATAAGCACTTACAATTAATTAGTTTTACAAAAACAAACTTGAAATTAAATATTTATAAAAAAAAAATATGAGTTTTAAAACAAATAATATTGATAGTGAATGAATCAATAATAATAACTGAGTTCTTGAAAAGTTTGAGGTGAGTTCTTGAAGATGATGAGATGATAATTCGATATGATGAGGAGTAGAAATAACTAAATGTCTCTTACCGATAAGTCCAAGGTGAGGTGAAAAAAAACAAACAGTTTTACTGGTGAGATTTGAGAAGATGAAGAAGGTAGAGAGATTG
This sequence comes from Troilus luridus, assembly GCA_964056705.1. Taxonomy (NCBI): domain Eukaryota; kingdom Metazoa; phylum Arthropoda; class Insecta; order Hemiptera; family Pentatomidae; genus Troilus; species Troilus luridus. Next base: position 54,633,692 of record OZ057417.1, on the reverse strand, counting down.
GCGACAAATCAAAGTGTAGAGTAGCAAGTAGAGTAACAACCTTCTCACACGAGAACTGTCTTGAGGCAGATCTTGTTTTGTTTTTTGGAACATTACACTACTTAGTATTATAACATATGCTTTAATTACAATGTGAAAATTAAATTACTATTTGAATTCTTTTTTTTTCCTTTTAGCTGATTTACTATTGTAAGAATTATATAAAACAAAAATTATATCTGGTTTTTAATTTAATAAAATATCCGTTTGGAAGGGAAAAAAAATTTAAAAAAATTAAAAAATAGCTATTGATACCCGACAGGTATAGTATATAATTATTATGGATAAATTATTTAATCTGTCAACAGTCAAGGATGGTGCCTCTGGTATCTTCGGACCCTCCTGGTGCTCAAACAGCCTTTATAAAGTGGGCACCCAAAATAACGGGGGGAAATCTGGCGGTTGAGCGTAATCTCGGACAAACCCTCCGGTCAAATCCGGCTGATAAAGATTTTAATTAATATATTAACCAGCCGGGGGTGGATACCCTTGGGGCTAACCCAGTCTCTGTAATATTGGAACTCAAAACAAGAGGTAAATATACAAAACACTTATTATAGCAGCGGTTCATTAATTTAAAAGAGGCATAGTGCTTCATATTCGAGACTTATCTAACCCGTTCCGCTACAGGCTTCAAATAAGGCTCACTTAATACAAGATCAACTCCGACGTTCAAGAAATCTTATATAAAAATGTCATATAAATCAATAAACATCTTCAAATCAATCGACAAAACAATATTTTTATATTTTGTATTATCTATCAGAAGTTTATATTTAAAGATTATATCCTTTGATTCTTTTTCAAACAAGATCGTCCGGAACGATCCATTTGAGCCTCCAACATCTGTCGAGCCCTGGCATATGGCTCACCAACATGTTGCCTTCGAGGGAATCAAGTCATTATAAGTGAAAATACTCATGACAGAAAACCTGATTATAAACTATAAAAAAATAGGAGAAGGAGAAAAAAAATCCATGTTCATCGGGAACGACGTGGTGCAGAACAGAGAATATACAATATAGTTTTCATTAGTAATTTGAGACCAATATTTATTCTGTTCGGGATAAAAATTCCAATGCCAATGAACAAAAACTGACCATTGATCACGGCATGGAGCATCTTGCATTGCTAACATTTCGTGTCAATAATGCAATAATTACCTAGCAATGACGAAATTTGAAAACATAAATATATATTTTATTCTGTAACAACATACAATAACCGGCACAACAACTCGTCACCGAGTCCGGGCCACCTCAAGTAGCCTCCGCCAGTTGGCTCTATCCTGTGCAGCAGTCCTCCAGTCCCGCACTCCGAGAAGAGTCCTAGCATCCTCAGTCACACCATCCATCCATCTCACGCTCGGCCCTCCCACTCTCCTTGTTTCAAATATCTCTTCTGTGGCCCCTTTCTTCGGAATCTAGCCACCATTCATTCTTGCTAGAGGCCAGCCCATCAAAGTCTTCCCAATTTTATGATTTTGGATATGTTGTTATCTTTAAAGAGTTCGTACAATTCCAGATTTTTTCGTCTCCTCCATGTCTCGCCTCCACAAAATTTCATAAGAATCGGCGGGCTCGTTTCGGAGGAGTTTTGTTACAAACACTGTGACACGACAATTTTATATATTAGGTTAATGTTATAATTAATTATTCAATACTAAAGTGTGTAAATGAGAATATTACTTAAAGAGATCTACATAACAATGGTTTATTCGTAAAGAAATATACATGTTTTTATTGAACCGATTATCCTCGATTAGGAGAGCATTAGAACATTATAATAGCATAACTTTACTATTTCCTCTTTTATACTATTCCTCCTATCTCCCCAACACATCTTCATTAGCTCACTGTGTTCTTTTAAACAGTCACATCCATTTTACTCCTCTTCTTCTTTCTTTAAGTTTCAGAACTTCTTTTTTATTTTTAATTATGGTCTCTAACTCCGACTTCTTCTTCTTTTATGTTTAGTATGAGATCCTATGGAATCTGTGGGACAAAAAACCTAACGCTTGAGGATGATCTCGCGTACAAGTCATCTCCCTGATCAACCGTTGTCTCAAAAACAGCAAATTCTCTTACGTGGACTGGACTCGCAGAGGAACAAGTTTTTTTTCCTCTCTGGTGTTTTCAAACCTTTCAGCATTTCATACAACCAGTTTATTTTATTTTTACTTATTCTAATTATGTCACACATTTTTTTTGTAAGTTTATATCTCATCCTGTGGATATTACTATTAGAACATCAATCGTCCTTCCAACTTCATATCTATACTTTAGGTGCATCATCGAATGTATCATTACTAAAAGTACTTGAGTCTTTTATCTGTACCACTACAACCCGTGAAGGGTCTGGGGATCAGTACATGGTAGAGACTGTACTGTTCCATGGACAACGGTTCTGCAAGGAGGTGACTTGTCCCAGGTCACGCTCACCCACCAGACCCCCCCTTATTTTGGGTACCCTATTTTATAATATTTTATAGAGGCTGGATGGGCCCCAGTAGGGTCCTAGATCCTATATGATCCATTTCCCGCTCCAAACAGACTAAATAAAAGTCATGGCTTGCAGCGGGATTTGAACCAGGATTTCCGGCATGGCAACTCATTAAAAGTAATTGAGTCCACATATCAAAAGGAAGATTATTTTATTTATAATTTAAATAGACAGTAGCTATATCAATCGGAAGAAAACAAAACGGCCACGTATGAATCTTCACACTTTCTTCTCCTGGAATTAACTTCCGTATGAAAGCTGACCACAGGCCGGTTAGATACCACTGATAGCCTATAACACCTAGACCAATCACCATATAACATAACTATCAATAGGTATAGCAATTGGAAATCAGATTGCATTCACATATCTTTAAATCATAATTGTATATTGTAAAAAAAAAAAAAAAAATTCTGTAATCCTACGGTATGAAAGAGTCTGAACGGTTTTAGGACAACGGTTATGCAGGGTACACAATGTCCGGTCATTACAATCTCCACAGATTACAATACCAAACCCTACATTAAATTATAGTAGTAATAAAAACAGACATTACATATGAAGAGACACAATACCTTAACATGCCCTAATCGTATATATTAAAAAAAATACCGCTGCCATTACGATTCATGAAAGTTTGTTCACGGAGGTGATTTGTCCGAGATGACGCTCAAACGCCAGGCTTTTCCCCTAATCAAGGTTACCCACTTTATAAAGGCTGGGTGAGCCCCGCGAGTTCTTTCAGATCCCACAGGTCCATCTATAGCTGTTAACACAATAAATAATTAATAGTAGCAGCTGTATTTGAACCCAAGACCTTCGGCACGGGGGGGGGGGGGTTGTAATAACATTAGAGTAAGGACCAAACTATAAAGGCTGGTAGAAAAAAATAAATAAAAATAAAAATAAATATACTTAGGGAGTAAAAATCCTTGGTTATGCCGTTTTTCGGAAGGGAAATAAAATGGGGTGTCAGGTACTAATTAAGGGTCCCTGCCTAATTAAACCGGTAAAGGCAAAGTTTAAGACTCTCAATGTAGCATCGTCAGATTAGTTAAATCAGCATAAAAAGTGAATAAATAAACAACAAACAATATAAAACTATAAAGAAGCAAGAAAACGTTTCACTATTTTAATATTAAGATTGTAACTAAGCGTATATTTGCAGTTTATATAAAAATAATAGATATAGTGTAATTAAGTATAATAAAATAAAAAAATGACAAAACACAAGGAGTTGTATTGTATAAGTTATCAACCGTATCTACTATGAGTGATATGGTAGATATTTATTTCTTGAGTCGGCCATAATTTTAAATGATAATACCTGGAAAAGAAGTCAAAAACAGAAACATTTATAGATGCCATGACAACCAGGATTTAAAACAACAAAAACAAATGCGCAGGCGCTTAAGCGTTCTCACACCTCCGCTCTAGAGCCCATGGCCAGATCCTATCTATCAGTAATATCTTATAATATATTTCGAAAGTAGCGCTTCTGGCGACCTACGGATGATTCCAGATCTTATCACAAAAATAAAATAAAAAGTGAATAAAAAATAAATAAATGTCAACGAACCGAATATTTTAGCTCATTCCTTTTTATTCAAATACCTAAAAACGTTTCGATTATTGTTGACAATTAAACTATAAGTTAATTTAATAAACTATTGGATTCATCCTGGAACCACTATGATTACTATTACAATTCAAAATGATAATTTTACTACCAGATAATAAAATGTATAAAATTGTATTCTTTATTGTGTACAAAGAAATTCATTTTCCGTAATTTGGACGTAAAACACAATATGGTACAAAAATGAACCCTGCAATCTCAATGGAAAAAAATATATAAGGAATCTCAATATAACAAAACAATTTCTAAAAATAGATAGCTAAAAAATTTTTTTAAGCAAATCATAATATGGATAATATTGGGGTTGGGGTAGAAATTTTTATTTTTCCAAAATGGATAAATATAAATCAATGTTATCAAATAGTACAGTAAAATGTCATGGTAAAGTTAAATAGATATAAATGTGTATGGTTAGTTTGCTAAAAGCATTGAAGGATAAGCTTAGAAAGCATTAAACTACTAAACTCGATTTTCAAAGTTTGGAAGTAAAACACAAGCTTAAAAAAATGAGACTTTATGTGCACATGCTTTGAACGATAAACTTTAGATTTGAATATAATAAAAATAAAATAAAAGTGCCCTTAAAACCTCTTTCAGTTGTTCAGCTTATAAAAACAAAATAGCATTTACTGTAGTCCATTAATTTAATATAAGACCTCCGGCTGAATCGGAGGTGAGGATTGTCGGTTCAGAGGGAGGAAGCTTAACCCCTCCACACCTCTATTAGAAATATATTAGCGGTGGGCGATTATGATATATACCGATGAAATCATTCGATTATAAAAATTTCTCGAGATATCTCGATTATAAAAATTAGTAGTTACTAATTTAGTGAGTAGTTGTGTTCGCGAATCGACGCAGCTCAGAGATAGCGAAACACGATGATTGGTCGGGTCAACTCGGGTCACGTCGGTCGATCCGACTGGTGTGGCAGTAGCGTACCTACATGACGCAGGAAGGGAACAGCACAATGCGCCACGCTGCTTGCGCTCGCACTAATATCGTCACAGCAGTGAATCTACTACGTTTACTTGAATAATGTTGCATCTGACTTTTTAAAATTATATTATACACATAAACTGAAAACAAAGTGGTATATCATTATACTTTAAGAATATTATTTTCATTATGAGTGTTGAATTCAGGTACACAAATAAATAATTGGCTCTAATTAGGATGGAAATAATTGGGATGCAGTCAATGTAAACAACTAATAAGTGAGAATTATTTATTGACAGTGCCGACGTTTCGACCCACTTGGTAGGTCATCTTCAGGGCTATGAGATAGGGTTCAGTATATGGTGGCCATCTCCGGCTGCAAACAGACTAAATAAAAGTCTTGCCCGCAGCGGGATTTAAACCAGGACTTCCGGCATGGCAACTCAATGGTCTACCACTGAGCCACTCCACTAAGTGGTAAACGAAGTCCAAGGTTAGCCAGGTCGAAGATAAAGCAACAATAATAATTCCAAGATAAAGCAAGGGTATAATGTGCCAAGGTTTAAGGTAGTAAAAAGGTATAAGGTAGGCACGATGAAGGATAGGACGAGTGAAGTGACTTAGGCAGTAGGGGAAAGGGTGTAGCTTCCCAATGCGCAGGCGGCCTACTGCGCACGTCGTTTACTAATTTGTCATCTATAGTGGCGTATAAGTCACATCTTGTACAATAATGAGGGAGCCGGTATTTTAAATCCTCAATAAACATTATACGATAAAGACTTAAATCTAAGAAGAAAAAGTTGCTTAAAGACAATAAGACATGGTGACACCGTAAAATGGCACATTACGTAATACCAGTCTAATGCAAGTTTGATTATGTACAGAAGAATAACTCTAACAGCTCTCTGTTATTGAAGTCCTCTGACTTCAAATAGTTCAAGAGGATTCTAATAAAAAATGTTAATCAATCTTTGAAAGAAGTTTCGATGGATAAGGTGTGCCATGATTAGATTCTAACGAAGGATAGAATTAACACTAAAAAGAAAGATGATAATAACAAAGAAACGGAGTTTACTTCTACTTGTTAGGATCGCATTGACATTTCTTACTCCACAGGAACCTCCAGTAAGAAACTTGGTCCAGTAGCCTGGAACCGTTCATCCGTAGGGAGTAGGCAGCCATATTGCGCCCAAGGAGCATATAGATCGGATCAGTAGTAGTAGGCTCTTCATGGCGGAAGTAAGATGGTATTTAAAAATAAAACGGGGCGAGGGGTGACCGGGTAACTTCCGGTCCTATCCTAACATACTTCCAGGTGTGGGTCCCATTGGTTGATGAACGGCCCGCGTCTTGCCAGCCTTTCCACAACTTGACTTATTTATTTATAATAGTGATAATAACAATTATTACTATTAAAAGGTGCTTATCTAAAAATCATAAATTAAGGCGCAGAGTGCGAGTGAAAGCGGGATATTAAATTATAGATTAGACTTGAGGTACTAGAAAGAAGAATCATGAGAAAACAACAGAAGGATGAAAAGCAGACATAGAAACAATAAGAAAAAGAAGATCGTTATTTTTTGGGCATATTATCAGAATGGATGATTAAAGATTAAGTATAAGTATATTGGAAAAAAGTTCAACAAGTAGCTGGAAACAGGAAAAAAAAAAGATTTATAAAGAAAAAATATTGGGAAGACACTGTGGACAGAGATTTTTTGAGACAGAGGATCTTGAGTGTGGGGGAATTACAGGGAAGAGTGAAAAAGAAACCCACAACGAAGTGGTCATATGATAGAAAGGAGCAGCAAAGCGGAAGGATAAAAAAATATTGGAGGAACGTAAAAGAAAATAACAGAATGGGAATAATTGAAATTACCACGAGGTCCTTAATAGGTCTCACTAAAAAGTAGAAGAATTATTATATTGAACTATACTGGGGCCAATCGATGGTATTCCCCATAATAGCCAAGTCTAATTGCTTATTGACAAGGCAGTAAAGAAAACGAAAATCATTAGGATAGGATTTCCTGCCGATGATATGCAGAAAAAATGTACGAAAAAAAATCAGAACAGTAGATTGAGGATCTAGAGCTTGCAGAGTTCCTACAAATGGCCTAATTCCAGAGGAAACAATTGATCCTTGAACTCAACTACTGTAAAAAAGCGTTATTATTAGGAACAGCAAGTAAAGTTTAGATAATTTTTAAAAATTGGAAAAACAAACACTCAAGCTTAATCTTGGTCACGCTTCGGAAAGACCAAGTCATCAAGCGAAATGCTGAGAAGAAGAAGAAATACTTTAATAATAATAACCGATAGAAATTATACCACAATATCTACAGCCCCGGTGAATAAGTGGTCTAATTTTCTCTAAAATGAGTTTCTTGGACTTAAGTAAGCAGAATAGAGCTATTTTCGTAGTGAATAAGGGTCTAAGTAAGGCGTTGACTTGAAAAGGAGTTGTTGCTTTTAATACAACTCCATTTAAAGCCAAAAACTACGAGAATGATACGATTCCAGTTATCTGAAAGCAGTTAACTCTCTCTGGGCAAAAGCCGACTTAACCACTTATTCACCGGGGCTGTATATATATATATATGTAAAAACTAACGACATTTCCACCTTTTTTACACACGTTGTTATCTGTTATAACAGATATTCAATTTATTCATCCACTTATTTGTTTTTAGTCACAATCATACAATACTTAGCTATATAGTGGATAGCATAACAACCTACCATGCTTAAATCGCGGGGTGGCGATCCAGCAGATACCTCTAGAGGATTTTTAAAGAAATTAAAAATCCTTGGTAATACTGTCCTTCGGAAGGAACTTAAAATGGAGGTCTTAAATCTGTGAAGTGCCAAGAATTTAGGACTCCCACTGTAGCATCGTTCCACTAGCCATAGCAGCATTAAGTGCCGTCTGATGAAAGAAACAAAACTTATTATCTCAGTGGCAATTATTAAACAGAAATTAGAGGGGAGATTCTTGAACGTTTATAGAATACTTTATGCGTGATCAATCAAGATTAAACGTAACAAAGCAGTGAAAACTAAGCCTTTCCATCAGATTTCTGAAAATATGACAAAAAAAAATGCATGCATATTGTTTCAACCACTACAATTCAATCACTACACTACAGCAACAACTACAACACTTTCGTAGCAGAAAAACAAAGCATTCAAACTTACGGCCAGAAACATAAATAACCTTGGAAGATCTACATTTTCGATGACTGACACACCTCGTACTGACGTGCTCTCGACCAAGCCGTTAGAAACAAACACTGAAATCGAAACAAAACAAAACAAACAACTACAAATCATTGTATAAACTAACATAACTTATAATAATAGAAACTACAAGTACAAACAAAATTTAGAAAAAGTCACATGATCACAAATGCGTTCCTAAGAAACGGAAAAATGTTAAAACATATGGAATTAATAAAAGAAAAACAATTCTCTGTGGGAAACACTGAATGCTCAGTTGTCTGTAAGATTTGAAATTGTATTTTATTTTTTGTGTAAGAAATGGAAAGGCAGTGCTTGTTGCGTACTTAAGTTCTTACTCAAGGTTATAATTTTGATCGATGATACCAGGTTACGGATACTACCTCAACTTTAACAAAGAGGTTGGTAGATGGAAGACGAAGGCGAAACACAACGAGAGTAGTAAGTCTAAGTGCAATAGTTAGATCACTCCACTCTTTCTTGCTTTGTTTCCTTTTTGGAATTTAGAAGAGAAATCAACTACTTAAAAAAGTAAGGATTTATTTTTACTTCCAATTTTATAACCAATAACCCAATAATATCTTCTTTTTTTAAATGCTCATATCTATTTCTGAAAAGCAATGAAATAAAAATTGACATAACTGAAATAATAATGAATTTTGTGAAAATCCCCCTAATAGAGACTAGAAGATCCCCAGGACGGTTTCAAATAGCTGAATCCATGACCAAAATGAAGAGTGTTGGGCTCAGACTACACCACTCCACGACTCAAATGGTGGTCTTCATTTCTTGAGAAATGCAGTAGGTAAATCTTACTACACTCCAAGTATCCTTATATAAACTTTCAATTGCAATGACCTTCATCCATCCCTTTTTCTTTTAAATCCTGCAAGATCTTCCTTGAGCTGCCAAACGCATTTCTGAGATCAACCATATATTTAGGCAAATTCATGAATTGTAATGGTACATGTTTTTTTTTCCATCTCTCAAAAGCGTACAAAATTTCATATTAAATGTTTAGGTCGACTTTTAGAATTATTTATTACTCGGAATTTCCTAAAAGATTTTTATTTTCGATTTATTTATTAGATTAATTATTGGAAGTATTATAACACAGTTATACCTTATTTAAGAATACCCATATCATTTTGTCTTGTTTGGAGGTCTATGAGTATATGCGTGTTTATATATAAATATATTATCCCTACAAGATTAAACCCTTAGGACGTAGGATGGAGGCAGATGTTGGGAGAAGAGCTAAGGAAAGATGTTCAGGTCCTGGGGGAGGATGGGCAGATGTGACAGACAACTTAGGGCACGCGACTCTCCTCCTTAATTGGGGTTCACCTCCGCATTAACATTAGCTTTCTCTAATAATGTTTATAGCCACTATATTCTTTAATATATATTATATATCAATATCTATTAATAAAAATTCTATATACCAAACATAATCCCATAGTCGCGCATCCACTCTGAGAAGCGCAGATAGAAACGAGCATTTCCCTTCGCTTCCAACATTCAGTAAATAAAACAAACGATAAGAAGAAGAAGGATAAATGGTTTCATGAAGTGTTGTGAGTACATCTATATTAAAATACTTTACAGTAAAAATTATTTTTATAGACATACCCATAATAATAAAAATACAGTACTAGAATGAAGGAATAATGAGGCCGGCAACTGTCAAGATTAACTCCTAAATTGTTATATAAAAGCAAATAAATCAATTATGTAAACGATATAAATGATTCTATGAAAAAACTTGTTGAATAAAAGCTGCCTATGAATCGCCGTAAGCACCGTTTTTAAGTTCGGAGAATTTCTTTGGTAGTAAATATTCTATAATATTTTAAAATTTATTTAATGAAATTTACAACTGTATTACATCAATATAACCAGTAAATACAATGACATGGATGGTACACAATAGCATGGATAAAGCCAAGTAGAGAAGCTACGCTGTGGTAGTACTCCAATAAGAAATTCAAAATAGAACGTACTTCCAGACGCCTCGAAGGATTATCGGGAATTTAAGAAGTAGCTAGGTTTGAAACTAGTGCATTTGAGTGGGAATAAAGTTTGACACGAAAGAACCCCTATCGGGTTCAGCCCAAATCAGCAACATATGGGACGTTGAGGTCATTATGGATGACCATATCTCAATGCTCCTTACTTTATTCGTAATAAAGTAAGGAGCATTGAGCATTTTGGATTGTAAGGATTTTACCAGAGAGGAATACGATGCCTTTGTGGAGCCCCAAAGCTTATTCTATAATTTAAAAATAAAAATATCTCCAATAAACATATACGACAATGATTTGTAACTTACTAGTCTATAAAATCTCTAAACTTCAGTTTCCAGCAAAGAAAATAGGATTCATAACTTGTGGGTACATCAATAAATTGGCCAATATTATTAAATTGATAATAAAAACTATATTTGTCCCTCTTTGTACTTTGTTCCTATAAAATGTACCGATATCGAATCACATACTTACCAACTCAATAATTGATGTGTGTGTTTAATGTGAAAATCCATCAATTATCCCAAGTGGAAATTGAGCCAACACCCGTTCAAAAATGTGGGATCCAAAGAAAGATGGCCAGAAAACCAAAACTTCAAGCGTAAACGTGACTCTAAAGCTACGTCAACATTTATTCTCGTGTAGGAGATAGTCTATTAGGAACCAACGTTTCGACCCACATTGCATGTCTTTATCAAGGCTTTGAAAGGGAACTGACTCAATGGCGGAGCGCTGAGTTGCCGTGCCGAAGGTTCTGAGATCAAATCCCGTTGCTTGGCAGACTTTTATTTAATCTATTAGCAGCCGGAGGACCCTCCTGAGGGTCAAACAGCCTCTATAAAGTGGGTACCCAAAATAAGAGGAAATATTTGGCGGTTGAGCGTGATCTAAAACAAATCGCCTGCACAACCGTTATTTAAGAAACAGTACTGAACTCCAACACGAACTGAACCCAAGACCCTTCATGGCTTGTAGTGGTTCTGGGTATTTTTTTGTATCTACTCTTCATTGTCACAAGTAAGGGAGATCAAGTAAATGCTGTCATCCATGTAATTAGTAATTGATTCAAGAAAAAATATGTATAATAAATAATATATTATGGAAAAAATTGTCATAACTTAAATGACTAGAGAGAGAGAGAGAGAGAGCATTACGGATCATGTAGTTTCAGGCACCAACAACAACAACAAACACGACCTGCTACCTAAAGATTTCAGGAGGAGAGCGAAGACAGTGGTCGAAGATTGGAAGCACTAGACGACTCCTATTACCTGTAATTGAAGGAGCAGGGAACAGATGCCTCGATTTCGGTACATTAGGCTATTAGTCGAGACCTTCAGAAGGAAAAAACTTAAATGACGCTAAACCAATCGCTAAACACTGAATCGGTAGCATCTGGTCTCTTGGAACAATGTCTGCCCGAGAGTTAAATGGCGAGAATACACTTTTGAAACACATTCAACTACAATTAAGTGCTCATGCAACAGAAAATAAACAAATACAAACGTTTACAATATAAAATATTGTTACAAACGTTTTATAATATAAAAACTTGTATTGGACCAGCTACATACATGTGACTTTCGGCAAAAAATTAATGAATATACTCTATAATTGTTTAGAAATAATTTTATTATAGGAGTAGATCTCTTGATAATAACAAATACGTAAGGCAATAATAGAACATACATCCGGCAAAAAGAATACATGATAAATAGCAGATTGTATTTACATCAGTACTTAAGACGGAAATAAAAACCAAAAAGTCTATTCTTGTCAGAAAAAGAAAACAAAACATAATACAATAAAAATAAATATATAAAAACATAAATAAAATATATAAAAATAATAAAATAATAAAGGATGGCAATTTAGAACACAAGTCATTAGTAACTTTTGATGGATATGAGCTGTATAATAGAGAGCATCTGTTTCGAATTTGAGATGTTGGAAATGCTTGGGTTTGAATGAGAATAGGGAAGAAGCATGGCGGATATTATACATGACTGATTGGAAAACTTAGTAAGAAGATGCATTACAAAACAATTTTTAAAATACCTAATGCGGACAATACTTGTTTTTACACTTCTTAAAGTAATAAAATATTTTTAATCCATTAGATTAATTTGTATCACCATATCGTTGTAAAACAATAACTGCTTCGGAAGAAGAAGAGATGATTTGATATAATGGAAGTTTACAATTAAAGGTCAAACTAAGATCAAATAATAAATTTCAACTTTCAACAGCTGTTTTAAAGTTATGCGACAGGTGTACGATTCTACAATATAGATATAAGGACGAAACTTGTTAAAAATGACTTTAGAGATGGACAAAATAGCTATAATAATATTAGCTATTGATTTTATTAATTTTTAAATATTTTTATTTAAAAAGAAAAGATATGTCCAGGACCGGGACTCGAACCCGGGTCGTCCAGATCGCTACTATGGAACTCTACCAATTGAGCTATCCTGGCTCTATCAGGCTCGTTCCCCGGTCATAGTCATATCCTTTCTTTTCACTGATCCGACGTCCCCGCGTTCTCGCAAGTTTGCGATGTATACGAGGGGAAGAATGTTCTTTGAACATTTATTTAATTTGGATCTTGTTGACATACGTCATTATAATTTATTTTATTATATTAGTTATTGATTTAATTAATTTTAAAATATTTTAAAAAATATTTCTAATGCCGTCCAGGTTCGTGTCCCGGTCCTGGACATATCTTTTCTTTTCAAATAAAAATATTTAAAAATTAATAAAATCAATAACTATTATAATAAAATAAATTATAGACGTAAGATCCCTCGTTTACATCGAAACCTTCCGAGAACGCGGGGACGTCGGATCAGTGAAAAGAAAGGATGTGACTATGACCGGGGAACGAGCCTGATATAGCCAGGATAGCTCAATTGGTAGAGTTCCCGACTAGCCATCTGAACGACCCGGGTTCGAGTCCCGGTCCTCGAAATATCTTTTCTTTTCAAATAAAAATATTTAAAAAATATAATAATAATAATTATTAATTTAAGAAATCATACAAATGCTATTAGGCACTATTGTATTTGTACTCTTCTTAACAAAATAGATACATCCGTTAAAATAGGAAAATTTTTGGGATACCAATACTTTCTTAATTGAGAACAACAAAATTTTTAAAATGTAATATTTAAAATAATAATACGAATAATAGTGTAAGCTAACTCACAAGCATTAATAACCATGCCAATTCAGTATAATATTCCCTCTTTTGTGATACTCCTTCCCCTCTTATTTCCCTGTTTTCTAAAACTCACCCCCTTGCATTCCCCTCTTTTGTGTCACTCCACCAGAAAAATGGTTAAAGAGGTTAACTAATTTGTGGAAAGGGCAGGATGACAGAACTAATCCGGGGGAGAGAGATCCAATAAGTCTCAGTCAACTTTTTAGTATGCTCAAAACAGGCAGCCAAAATCGTACAAAAAATTTTACGGGAGCCTAGTTAGTCTGATTAATAGCTCTGAAAATAGTTTTACCCCATAGGTGTTTTTCGGTATGTTAACTACTAAAAACATATGTTCGACCAAAAAAAAAAATTAAATTTATTATACAGCAGATAGGATAAAATTAAATCTAATTGACACAATGATACAGATTGCTCATTATCTTAAAATGTTTATATTAGCTTCGCTTGTATGTATCGAAAAGAAACTTTGAACTCAATTTTAGGCCACTTGAAAACATTGAAATAAATTGGATCTTTTGGACACTTCCCCAGGACCGATGACAATACAATGATAACTTTGTACCATTGTGCTGACCAGGATCTTGAGGATTATTAATGTTTCATATCCGACGACACATTAATTTGTACGAAGCACCAAGGGGCTAGTAAGCTCTACACACGGCTTAATATTACTACTAGCAGGATCAACTCGGAAGTTTCGTATATTGCAAAAACAAAAACAAAAATTAAAAAAACAAGCTGTTGTAGCTAGCTGAACTAAAAAGTATAAAACAATTTTCAACAAGTTTAAAAACAGAATATAGAGATGAACAAAAAAAATTATTTCAACTCTATAACGAGTGGCGTGCTTGATATTAATTGTTGTAAATATTTTATTCACAGATATTGGTAAAAGTAGAACGAAAATATCTTAAAAAGCATCGCACGTTATTTTACGATAAAATAAATTTTTTGTTCATCACTCTATTTGTATAATTTTGAAGTTATTGAAAATTATTTTCAACATTTTAGTTTTGTTTTCCACTAAAGCGTTATTTTTAAACATTTTTTTGGTGGTTACAGCAATGAAATATGTGTAATGTGAAGGCAACAAAAAAAACCTGTATATTCCCCTACACGTAATGAGACGCCTCTATAAATTTGGGAAATAACTAACAGCTGAGCATGATCTCGGCTAGATGATCATAATGGCTTACAAACAGTATACTCCTTACTAATAACTTCATGGATTGTAGTGTTGAAGAATTCTTTTCATACATTCAATAATGAAGTAATGCTCCATGTTACCGGAAGACAAAGGCGAAGTTCACGAAAGAAACAAAACAAAAAAGGATCGGAAACGAGATGATGGAGGCAATGAAAAGAGCGATGAAACTATTAGATAAAGATAATGACTGGGAGGGACAGTACTAAATATATAAAGTCCCTTCCGCTAAGAAGGCAGGAAGTTGGACCCACGTGCCTCCTCTAATCTCTACCGCATTACCATTGGTCGGAAACATGGCCAATTAGAGCGCTCCTTTCTCATTCACACCTCCGCAGCTGCTACTGCTCGGCCAATCATATGTAACAATTAGGCGACTTGACAAAAAGGTACGCACTTCATCTGTAGCCACGATAGCCAATCAGAGTCAAGGCAAGTCATAACAATCCAAATCCTATCCTCTCCAACTCTACTAAGAACATAGTAAATATCTTGAATCCTGAGTTATTCCATCTTCTAGTTAAAGCTTGACAGATCAACAGTATATAAAGACCAAGAGCATTATCTCTTCCCAACTTACATCTTCCAGCTTTAACCACAGGAATAAATCACAAACAATTAATGAGGAGGTTCTTATTGCTAGTATAACACAAAAATGAAAAAAAAAAAAACACAGTTCATGAAGAGTCTTGGGTTTAGTATATGGTAGAGACAGTACTCATTCTTGGATAACTGTTGAGTAGGGTAGCGAATTAACCTAGATCACGCTCAACCGCAAAGCTTTTCCCCTATTTTGGGTATCCACTTTATAGAGATTGGTTGTACTCCAAGAGGGTTCCATATCCCCGGCTTTTTTAAATCTGCCTCAGCCGTGTTTAAAGTCAGGACCTTCAGCACCACATAACTAAGCTTAAGAAAAAGAGATCTTGATAGATATATTTGAATAACACTAAAGGGAATCATCCATTCTAATCTTCAGAGCCTAGAGGAACAGAAAGAAATCCGGTTTGATTAAGGGATAGTGTAATGATTAAAATGTTTATCATTTATTTAATAGTATTTTTCTTTCCCCAAAGTTGAGGTTTTCTCCAGCCAAATTTTACGACAGCATTTTTTTTTAAAGTCTTGCTGTCAAGAGCAACTTCTTTAGTGAGACGGCATTCTGCCATGACTTCTTGAACTTCCGTTCGATATCTTCTTCTTCCCTCACGACCATTGCAGGGTGATATTATGGTATTAGTTTATCTTCCATCTTCAGTAAATTTTATCGATTCGGATAATTTTTTTCGAAAATGGAATTATGGGTACTCATTATCTCTCGAATCACGGTATTGGGCATCCTATCACGCATCCTATTAGAATTACTGTTAGTATTTAATAGTATTACTAAGTTAAATATTCTGTAATAACTATAATAATCTGAATCTTTCTGAAGTTCATTCCTAAAAAACCAGAGCTTCTTCGCATCCGTGTATTACTGGGTAACCAACCAGTTCAACAGGTAAGTATAAGATTAAGACTAATGACGGTATTACAAGAATAAATAAATTCCTTCGGTATGATTTTTTTTAAGCTACAGAGAACTGATGTCTGTTTTGTGCTTTTTAAAATTATATTTTCAATAGTCAAACAATAGCACAATGCTACCAGCGAATTTTCCAAAGATGGAGGATTACTTTGTCTCTTTAAATAACGCCTACCTCAAAAGGAAACTGTAAATTGACGCGTTAGTATTCGAGTGACTGACTCAGTCACTTTTCCATAGTGTTTATTAAACGTTTAAAGAGTTAGTCAACAAAGTGGAGACTTTAAGAATTTTCTCAGGAGTGCAGGTCATTACGTGGATCAAACTTGCATTAACAACGCATATTTCCATTAATTTGTTAATATTAATTTTATATGTTCTTTTAATCATTACATGAACCAGCGCAGGAAAGACAATTTATCCTAAAAGCTACAAACTTATTCTGACCTGAGCTAGTGACTTATTCCAAGGTACAAAATAAAATTTGAGTTTCCCAAGCCGGATTCGAATGGGTGACTCTCTCTTGACATGAAAGTGCCTTAATTAAGTCTTAAGCAAAGGACACCACAGCCTTATCAGATTATGTTTTTTTTCAGTTTCGTTGCGATTCGAATATATATATATATATAAAAATATATCTCATCACAGCTTTTTTTTAAATAAGGTTTTTATCATTATTTTAACATAATATGAATAAGTATTACGTTCATTTCTACACCATATATGTGATAGACAACGTGATGGGCGTGCACGGCAGAACGAAAGCTCTAAGGTAGCTCGGTTCGAAAATCGTTAACTCAATATCCACCTCGGTCAGTTAATAATTATTTAGAAGTAGTCCAAAAAATTATTCATGACACTCGAAATCTTGTTACTACGATGCGGTGACTTAAAGGTCGTCTTACCACCAGTACAGGCTAAGACAATTTGGGAACAACGGTGAAGCTGTACTGTCAAAATAATAAAAATATTTATTAAAGAAATTATACAAATGTTATTTGGCACATATTGTATATGAGATCTTCTATCGAAAACCTTCACTAAGAGATTGACGTAGAAAAATGGATGGAGAATCCTCCCATTCTATGCACTCCTAGCATGTTTCATCTCTCTGTAGTAGATCCCAGCTCTAGAGAGGTTTCAGTCTCCTGATAATGTTTGTACCATTGAGTTTGGGAGTCCTGAACAAATGAGTCATGAAATGTTTTGTAGTTTTTCTTGATTGTATCAGTCACGAGAGGATGCAGAGATCTTTGTATAATAATTTATTAGTTGGATAAAAGGGAAAATTTTTGTAATATATCGAAGGAATTTTGAATGCAACATTTGAATGGTCTGTAAGTGAGGTTTTTTCCATGAGAGGCATTGGTTCATGGTCCATATCGGTTTAAGTGAACTGTCAAAAGAAATTGTAAGAGGAAAAAAAATAGTCCGAGTATAGGTCAAATCAATTCTCTTATACAGGGAAAACTGTTTATTGGAAAGCCGACCTTTCGACCCACATTGCAGGTCTTGCAGGTCTGATCGGTGTTTTAGTCTAGTGTCAACCCCTGATCGCTCTAGCCCTGAAGACGACCTGGAATGCGGGAGGAAACGTCAGCTTTTCAATAAACAGTTCTCCCAATATATATAAGTGAATTTTTTTAATCTCTACTCGGACCCTTTTTTTCCTCATAAGGTCAACAAATATTATTCAAAATTAATTATAATTAATCAGTATTACAATAGCCCTTTGTTAAATTATCTAATTCAATTAAATAGAAGAATTGGGTGGTTAAGAGTAGTTATGCAAAAAATATTACTGCCAAAACAGGTGTTAATTTAAGGTTAGTTCAGACAGGATGAAGATAGAGCACTTGAATGAGACAGGTGATAAACAGGTAGTCCGAATGAATGATTTGAATTGAATGGTAATTTATCAGGTTAAACGGATTATCCTCACTAATTAGTTGCAGTCATTGTTATTAATTGTGTTTCCTTAACAACATGTAGAACCGGGAGCGTCCAAGATGGCAGAGACCGGTATAGTCAACAGGAGGCACACGATACCGCCCCAAAGCAGTTGGCAAACAGAGATAAGGCAGAAGAGTGGACACATGTGACCGACGGGCACATGCCGTAATCTGAGCCGTAGAGGGTGGAGAAGAAGTAGGAGGTTTAAAAGGTGGCTGGGAAGGAGGACAGTTGGGGCGGATGTTGCTAAAGATAGAGAGGAAGGAGGCGGCAGCTGGCGGCACGCGCTGGGGGCAGGTGGCGCGCCACACATGTTCGCTACCTGACCAATCACCGCCTCCCGCAACACTTGATACTCCCCCTCGGCTCCACAGTTGGCACCGAATAAAAGGTGCAACCGAACGGTAATGCTCCTGTCTAAGACCATATTCAACTCAAATTTTTTTTCATAATCCCAGTAGTCTACAACTATACGACTAAGACCATAATGTCAACTTGTAGTCGGATTGTAAAGAGAAATATCTTGGAAAAACGAGATTTCAACGGATGGATGAGAATAAAGTGTACAAAGCGCTGGGTTGCTCCGATTAAGGTCCTGGGTTTAAATCCAGCTATGGTGGATAAATTATTTAATCTGTCAACAGCCATGGACGATCACTGTGGAACATGCAGGCTCTCCTAGGGCTCAACCTCTATCAAGTGGGTATCCTCAATTGGTTTAATGCAGATGCTCTTGCGTGATATGAGCCAAATCGCCTTCCTCTACGATATAATTAACCCAAGACCCTTCGTGGATTGTAAGGGTACAGGATTTTTTTTTTTTTTTTTAAAGAATAAGTTTTATTCTTTCAGATAAATTTTTATTAAAAGAAATCATGAATATGAAAAGAGTTGCAAAAAGTAGCAATTTGGAGTGATACATGTAGAAGTTGATTGATCTGGACCTAGTATGGAAAGGGTAGACGGAGAATGGTTATCTTGATCGACTATATCAGCAAGGAATGTGCAACAACAGCCAAGAAAATCCAGAGGAAATCCTAGAAACAAGAAAGAAAGAAAAAGAAAATTCAAGAAAATTGAAATTATACGTTGTTCTCATTTGAAAAAGGGAGCGGAGTGGCTCAGTGGAAGATCGCTAAGTTGGAGTGCCTTAGGATATGGAAAATATACTTGGGACACACCCAGCCTCAATAAAGCGGGTAACCAAAATCTGGTGGTTGAGCGTGATTCAGGACAAGTCACCCCCTGCACAGCCGTTTTCCAAGAAACGGTACAGTCTTTACCCTGTACTGAACCGAAGACTGTATATGAACTTGTAGTGGTACAGGTTTTTATCATTTAAAAACAGAAATATATCATCACACTGACTTGAAATAAGCGTTCGTCTCAGGAAATTTCATGAGGTAAGCCAGTATTGAAGGCCATCTTTTAAGACAAGGGATGTTAAGTGCCACCACAAAAGCCAACTATACTACCTTCATGCGCCTTATTGCTTCCATCAAAGAACAGCGCCCTTTGTACTAGGCGCTACACAACAAACAATACACTGTTTGCGGCAGAGATTAGCTTCCTCGTGCCTCCGCCGACACAAGACTATCGGGGTTGAGATAGTCAGGTCGGAGACAGATAAGGAAGACGGAAGCCGGCTGAGCGGATCCAGCTGGGCCTGAGTCAATAGTGGCCCAGTGAAGGCACCCACACCCTCCACCGCTGGAAATTCATTAGGAGCTCTCTCTCCCTTAGAGGGATTAGTAGAATAAACATGGCAGAGGGGCTAGGGTTAGCCTGTGCTCTGCACTGCTGGCACGTGCGGCAGCTTAGTGGCTCCACTTGGCAGCAATAATACCTATCGCTTGCCGATGCCAATCCGCAAGTTGGGCTACACCGTGGGGTGCCTACTCATCCAGAGAGGGTGTGCTGAGACTGTGTAACGCACAATCCCATTATTCTATTCTCTATCCTGACGAATGTCTGCAGCTGAAGAATCCTTTAGTTTTGTCAAGGAAATAAATTAACAGTTGAACTATGACATAAAAGAATTCACACTCGATCCAATAAAATATCCGGTAATTGTGATTTAGCAGGTTATATCTACTGTTATTTGCCATTGCGAAAAACCTGGATATGATAATTCTGATACTGATACTACCTATCAAATTATTCATATTAATAAAAAATTAAATATAGTATAATGCTCTATGGTATAGTACAATATGTTATAGCAGACCACTATAGCCAGAGTTCTTTTCTCAGATATCTCACACATTCGACCAAAACATCTCTATTTCAACTTTTTCTCAATGAAGATCGCTTTCACATATTTTATCTTTGGAATTATCCACGAAGTAATGGAAGTATTTCACTGCCATCTCCCGAAGATGGCAATTCCCAAAGTGTTATCCTATTATTTTTTTATCGAACTTTGGGGTACTCTGGATCAATCAATTATACTTATCCTTTCTGATCTCCCATTTTTTTCTTCATCTGAAAAGAACCATACCTCATCTCATGCTCGGCAAATGATTTATTTAATCATTTTTATTTTGAAAAGAAAAGACCTGCCCCCAGACGGGACTCGGACCCGGATCCCCGCCTCACCGTGGCAACGCAACCCTGCGATGGACACACGAGGAAAAACGTTCATTGAACTTCACTTCCAACTTTAGGATCTCTTTAACATACGCCACTACATTATTTATAATTTATTACAATTTTTTAATCATTGCTTTAATTTTTAAATATTTGTATTTTGAAGAGAAAAGACCTGCCCCCAGCCGGGACTCGACTTATTTAATCAATTGAGAGTCGGGGATGGACCCTCTGGGATCTACAGAACCTCTAGGGGCTCACAAACCTCTATAAAGTTAACCCTTAATTAGGAGAACAATCTGGCGGTTTGGCGTAATCAAGGACAAATGAACTAGGAACAGTACAGTCTTTACCACGTACTGAACTCAAGAACCCTCATTGGTTGTAGTGGTATAGGTTACAGGAGGAGCCATGGTTCCGAGAATAAAAACATTAATAGATAGAGTAGTTCAATTTTAGATTGGTACTGTCCTAAATGACAAATAAGATAACAAATTAATTAACATGTCCCACCACAAGAAGGAACTTTGAAACAGGACAAGGATAATTTTTACAAAGTTTAAAATTAGTAATTAATAATTTTTGATAAGAATAATAACACAGCAGCGACAAAACAAACAAATAATAATAAATAAAAAACTCGACCATGAGGAGAGATAAATTATTCAAACCACAACACCTCGTCACTAAACAAAAAAGATATACTAATAAATAAAATTAAAGTGAACTAGTCCGATAAATTTGGGCATCGGAATGCATTGTGTGGGATCAGAGTAGGTATACATATACATATACGGCCAGATGACACATCCATGTATCTGTTCTGGCATTCATAATGGCGACATCAATGGACTCCCGAACCCCAAAGATGGATTATATGGATTCCAAGGGCGAAACGAGAGTAAAATGCTACGAAGTGGCGTGTGTATTCATACTCTTCAGTAAATCAATTTATGGATTAGCGAATTTCAATATTTATTGTTTATTTTTCTAATTATTTTCTTAAATAATTGCTACATTTAAAATTTGAAAAGTACCAATTACTTTATATTTATATATTTTTAAAATATATAATATATTTTTAAAATATATAACCTCTATTATTTAAAATTTGTTTAATCATCAATATATTCTTATTTTTTTAAACTATTATTTTTAGTTGCAAAATATCCGAAACTCCCCAGTTGATCCTCCCAGTCATATGGTTGTCTCAAGATTAAGCCATGTATGCCTTAATACTTGGCACAAGACAGTACCGTATCTCCGGAAAAAATTGCTAATCCTGAAGATCCTGGTCACGATGAGACGAACTTATTAAATTATTGTAATGTCATCGCTCTTTGAGAACTGTGCTTAGTTTCAATTTAATTCAATGTTTTAAGTGGCCGAAAATTGAGGTCAAATATCCCGTTACATACAGGCTAATCTAATAAATGACGATTTATTGTTTTTGAGGTGACTTCATCACTTACCCCTCTAGAATCCACAAGCAGCGCAGAAAGCAGCTAAGTTTTTAATACATAGAATCAGCGAACCAGAGCCCTCATGATTCTATTCATTTGACATTAAATGTAGATACTGTTATTATTATTTTGGCTCAACGGTCCTCAAGAACACGGGCCATCGACACCACAGCCGACCAATCTCCGCCTGCTGTCTCCTTCAGAGTCAGTTGCCGGTCCGAAGCCCGGATAAAGGAGGAGGATTGGTTCGGTGGGCTAACTATCCACCATTCGGAAAAAACTGTAAAGTTCAGAAAACAACGGAGATACTGTTATAAATCAGTTAATACTAAATAATCGCCGAACATCGGTTGATACAAAAAAATAAAACGAAATGACACAGGAAGGTTTGGTAAATGGCACGTAGAATAGAACTCGCAAAGTATATAATATCATAGGGAATTTAAATAACCACCATGATCTCCGTATGTCAGGTAATCTGGAGCATACAAATTATAGTGTAATGAGGATGCATAGTAATAACCATGCAGGATGTAATCTAAAACCTGAACCATTAAAACGCATGAAGAGTCATGGGTATAGTAGGTGGTAGAGACTGTACTGCTTCTTGGACAAGGTTTGTTTAGGGATGTAATTTTTTTTTTTTTAATTAAAAATTAGGAGGTAATTTGTCCTAGATCACACCCAAACGTCAGATTCCCCCCAAATTTTCGTTACTCACTTTAAAAAGGCTGGGTGAGGCCCGGAATCATCCCCGGCTGTTAACAGATTAAATGAAATCTGTCAGTCGGATTTTAATCCGGGACCTTTGGAACGGCAACAGAAATCTCTAGCCGGAGGATATGATTGGTTTAGTAAAATGTATGTTCCTTAAGTAACCAAGAGAAGCGCAGTGAACCATTATACATTTTTAGAGAACTAAGAAAATACGTCCGTAGAAGACAGCGGAAGGCAGGTAGAGCCAGTGTGAGAACGAGAAAAGGAAATGGGAGAATTAGCGTTTAGTAGGCGGGAGGATGTGACATCAGCCAATGACAACTGCCCTCTGAGGCCGGCCTGCTTACATTACCCTGTCTACTAACTTCATTAATAGAGCGCGCTCAATATAGCACTATTTCCTTTCGTCAAAATTATAAACGTCACGGGAGAATGGCGGTCGTGTAGTGGTGATTCATCTGGGCTCCAATCATTCATTCAGGCCACTTTCGTCAATCTACCAGTTCACACTCCGTTCAGACCGGGTTACCAAAACTAGCGGTTTCAAGTTCAATCAAGCAGTGAGTAGCAAAATCATATACTCCAATCGAGAGAATCTAAACTAATAAAGGCAATTACCAAGACTATAGGATCTGACGAATCGTCTTAAGTAGGGGTGAGCACCGCAAGTGATCTTAATGTGGGCCACTTTGGAAAAGCATCATAACTCCGTGGGCCACATATAAAGGTCTATATGCAAAACAAGGACTTGATAGACAAAGGCTATTTTAACAGTAACTTGACAAGAGAAATGTTTTAAGCTTCCAATTATTTACAAAAGACCCATATGCATGACTATTATTAGACCTATTTAAACTGACGGAGTAGAGCTTTTGGGCTCAATTAAGCCTACGAATTTCTTCCGTTTCCAATCAATTTTTCTTTCTTTTTTATGAATAAACTTATCATAATAACTGTAAGCTTAGATTTCACGTAACATGTTTTTCCAAATGGTGATTACAGGTCCATTAACCGTCAATCCCGTTACACAAAATTTTTCTTTTGTATATTCCTAAGATTCAGTAGCAATCTTCATCCTTCAAACCATGTATTTTAAAATAAACCCTTTGAGGCTGTTTAAATAAATATAATGCTTCTTATACCAATGGAGTCCTAATCTTTAAACTAAAGTTGATTATAAGAAATTGTATAACTCATGCAAAGGTCGCTTGGTATCGCCAGGGTCGAGCACGTCGCAGACGCGAATCCACATGTTTACCCTCTACCAAAAGTCGCAAAACGCAGCTAAAGAGGTTTTCGTTTAGAAAAAATATAACAATAATTGTATAAAAGGAGGGAACGGTAGGAGGTTGTAAAGAAGGCAGACAGGTACCTCAGGAGCCCCTGGACAAATTGATGGCCCCACAATTAAGCAATCTCCTCCGATTGCCGCGCCCCCCAACATCAATTTAGAAAATATTTAATGGCTATCAAGGCTCACCTCTCGACCGCTATAACAGTCATTTTCATACCAACCCTCACTTATCTTCCACCCCTTGTAAAAATATAAAAACAACAGTATTCACTTCGAGGGTTATAACTGGAAAATATTTCACAGTCATTATTACCTTTCAGTTAAATCATTTCCAATGGAAGCCTTACTAAAGACAGAAAATAAATTAAAAATTTATTATTTCAGATATGATGTTCATCTTCCCAGCACGTTACAATAAAACTAGAAAATAAAGCCTGTACTATTACAATCACTGAAGGATCTTGGTTTCAGTAAATAGAAGAGACTGCACTGCTTATAGGACAATAGTTATGCAGAAGGTGATTTGTCTGAGATTAAGCTCAACCGCTAGTTTTTCCCCATTTGAGGGTACCCACAAGAGGCTGTAGGAGTGTCTGTAGATTCCACAGGCTCGGTTCGCTGTTAAATAATTTATCTGCCAAGCCCGGATTTGAATCCGGAATCCTCAGCATAGCAACTGAGCTACCCAGCTCCTATTTAGATCCTAATATGTTATCATTACAGCGCAGAAGAAGAAGGTTGAAACTGAATTATGACGATTACATTTGATACATAGTTGAAATATATAATTTGAACCTGGAGACATTAGCACAACTCAGAGCTCTACTACTGATATACCCTGCTACAATGCTCAAACTAAAGTAAGTAGATAAACAGTTCACATACCGGAATATTTGGTTTGTTTTTTTATTACGATTTTTCTTATCTGCTTAGAACAGAATTCTATCCTACTATCATTTCTCTTCAAAATAAAAATATTTAAAATTAAAACAACTAACTAATAAATTATAAATAGTAATATGACGTATCTCAACAAGTTCCTGAAATTATAGTAATGTTCATAGAACATTCGTTCTCGAGTATACATCGCTTAACTTGCGAGAACACGGGGACATGGGATTAGA
The DNA here is from genome assembly GCA_964056705.1 of Troilus luridus. Classification (NCBI taxonomy): domain Eukaryota; kingdom Metazoa; phylum Arthropoda; class Insecta; order Hemiptera; family Pentatomidae; genus Troilus; species Troilus luridus. Next base: position 54,608,208 of record OZ057417.1, on the reverse strand, counting down.
TAAGAGAAAAGATTTGTCCCCGGCTGGTATCAACTCCGGTAGCTTAGTTGGTAGAGTCCTGTCACGGTAAGACAAAGGACCAGGGTTCGAATCCTGGCCGAGGGCATATCTTTTCTCTTCAAAATAAAAATATTTAAAATTAAAACAACTAACTAATAAATTATAAAAAATATTATTTTTTTAAATTTCGTATTGATTACTTCGGATCATGTTAAAACTTCATTTATCTTTCTTCTGCTGGAGTTTACTCTGTCACCAACATTCCTTCTTGCGTTCACTAGCACGTTACCTTTGATCCACTGTCAAACCCGATCCAACCTGGTCTTTCTTCATCCTGAAACCCTTCCAGATATTTAACTGCTTCAAATTCTTATTTCTTATTTATGCTTCAAATTTTAACAGCTTCAAAATTCACTATTCAAAGTTTCCAAATCCTTCTTTACGTCTTTAGTCCATGCTGTTGTGGTTTTCTTTTTCCGAAAATAGCCAAATATTTACGGGTTCAATCTATGCATGATAGTTCTGTATAGCTGTCTGAGGAATGTCAGCCTCCTCTTCCGCATAGAAATCGAAATTCTTTCCACTTTCTGGTAGATTTTTCTGTTGCTTTGCAGTTTCCTTCTGTCTTCAATCTGAACTGCACCCATGATATTCCTTAGGATTATTCTTTCTAGGAATTGCAGTCTTAATTAATTAATTTTTCTAGTATTTTTTTTTATCGAGCGATGGACATTTCTACTGAATATTTTTATCTACATATTTACTCGGTTCCCCTGAAGTAATAAAATAAAATTAAGAAGCTTAGATACATAATGGCGACCACTAAACTATTTGTGGTACTAACTGAATCGTCAGCCTCCCCCCTCTGACAACCACTTCTGGTTGAATAACAGATTTACTTATCTATTCACTGAAATATAAAGGAAACCTCAGGTATGTAATTCGATATTTCGAGGGGAAGTAGAAGTGGAAGTTAACTGTATTTAACAATATCGGAAGAGAGCCCTTGGGTGAGAATGGGGAGAAAAAGCAGGTAAAAGCGAACAACGCAATATGTTCATATTTTCAGAGAAGAGACAAGTATTGTGGGGGCAGCGTACGGTAGGAAAGATGAGACGCTACGCCGAGCAACAATTGGATGGGCGTCGGATCCTAACATGAGCTTCCTGTAGATTGTCCGAGGAGTAGATGGGAACATCTGCTCCATCCGCACAACCCTTCCCAAAGGTGTTCAAACATCCAAAGCACCTTGACTCTATCTCGTGTTTGTAAACCCTTGGCGCAATATGTGCCTCGTTAGCCCAGGTCCGGCAAACGGTTGCAGGTGGGATGAAACAACTGCACTGAACTGCAGGAGTATCGGCCAACTTTCAGAAAATAATCAAGAAGAACCCTAAACTGTTGTGCACCAGACTAGCGAAACACATTGCTAATTAAATATCTCATATATCTTTCCATAAACTTTTTGGTCGCGATTTAGCAAGTTATTCGTCCAATTTTGTAAGGTGAAATATCTAAAACTAATAGTTATTATTAGTTCCTAAAAAACAATGACAAATATACAATTCATATATAATTTTCAAAATTAAAAAAAATAGAAGCTTAAATTATTATGAATTTTATGAATAGAATGTTAATGGATGACCAGTGAGAGCAAACAGTACAAGACAATAATAGGCACTGTCAGAATGTAATCACGGTTTTCTGTATCAATAATAACATGCAAAATATACCTCAGAGGCGTGGTGTGTCGCGAACATTTCGATCAGCTTCGTTGAACACAGCTAACTCCCTAAAAAAAAATAATAATTACATAAATATTTTTTTAATAATATTAATTTACCTTATGTATAAGGGAAAGAAAATAGACCTCGTGGAGGTCAAAGAAAGAATTTAGAAGAACTATTTGTTTGAAACAAACGTTTCGACCCACATTACAGATCTTCTTCAGGGCAAGTAACAAACAACTTAGTAACTTAGTTGGAAAATGAAATGGAAAAAATTGCAAAGAATAAAATAACATGCAAAAATAAAATAGACTTCTGTCTCTCTTTTACTACAATAGTTTACTTCATAGGAATATAATTTTTTTTTTGTTTTGTGGTCCTTACTTCAAAATTTCAGTTGCCTATTTAACCCTGAAAGACCGTATATATTATTATACATAGTGTTAGAAGGCTATAAATACAGGAGAACATGACCGGAATGGGAGTCGGGTAGTGGGAGATAGGGAAGGTCATTTAAAGGTGAATGGAGAGCGGGGTGAATGGGATAATTAGAAATGTATCTGGCGTATGTAGCGGCCTTGGGTGAGGGCACTCGACAAAAGGCCTCGCGTCATTCATGTTTCCCTTATCAATCGTAGTCCCTCTCTTGTCCTCTTTTATCTTTCTTCTCTATGGCGGAGTACGCGAGCATGAAATCGATGCGCCATTCTCTAGGGTTAGTCAGTACAATAGTATGGTGTCGTTAACTAAAATTCGTTTTTCATGAAGAAGAGCATATCAATTAAGAAAACAGAATGATTATCACAGATCATGAAAGTCAAGTTAACTGAAGGGTTGTCATTCAGATACAAACTTTAATTTTTTTTAAATAATTTATTCAATGAAATTTACAACTGTACAATACTAATACAACAAGTAAAAAGAATGAATGTATACATTGACATGAAATGAAAAGTAGAGAAAATACCCACTGTTTTACCTCAAGATCCCTTAATCGTCAGGTTTCCCTCGATGAAATGTGGCAACATTACAGATGATGGGTGAGCCTCAGGGAAGGTAGGAAGCTCCATCAGGATTTATCTATCCCTACTAACAGATTAAATAATTTTTTTGCCAGAGCTGGATTTGGACCCGAGGTCCTTCCTTGGGGTTTCCTACCACCGAGCTTCTCAAACAACAGTCTTCTTGGCATTCTTTTTTCGGGGATCCTCATCACATAGCCCAGCCATCTCTACCGAGCTCTTTTCACGAAAGACACTAAGTCTGGTTCTCCGTAAAGTTGTCGGAGTTCTTCGTTATTACGGATCTTCTATGCTCCCTGATCATAGGTGGATAGATGGGACCATAAATCCGCCGCAGTATTTTTCTCTCCCAGACATTCACCATTCTTTCTGCTTTTTTATTCAGGACCCAATTTTCACAACCATATGTCTCTACTGGCCTGACAATGGTTTTATATAATGTGATCTTAGCCCTTTTTGAAATTTGTCCAGTTTCAAGAGCCTTTTTTATTGCATAGTATCAACAATTACCAGCGCCAAGTCTTGCTTTTATATCCTCCTCTATCTGGTTGTTGTGTGTTACTATTGCGCCCAGATATTTAAAAATTTTTGTTGGCTTAAAACTGGACTCCATAAACGGGACTTGTTCTTCTACCAGTACATTCCTTCTAGAGGTACACATGTACATTGTCTTGGCTTCGTTTATGTGCAGACCCATTTTTTCTCCTGCTTGTTTGGATTCTTGGAAGGCTCCTGCCAGTGCTGCTTTACTCCTGCCAGTTAGAACAACATCATCCGCATAGGCTAAATGTTGCGCCATCCTATTGCATAGTGTTCCACCTGAGTTTGTTCGAATCGCACGCGCTGCAGTTTCAAGGGCTAAATTGAAGAGCACTGGCGACAGTGGGTAACCTTGTCTCAGACCATCAACCACCACGAATTCCTAGGAGAGGATGTTCCCTATTTTAACTTGGTATCTCGAGTTTGTGAGGGTCATCCTTGTAAGGCGAACAAGTTTTCTTGGTAGTCCTAGATTCAGCATGGCATGTAACAGTTTTCTATGGTTTATGATATCGTAGGCCTGCTTAAAGTCGATAAAGAGATGATGAAGGTCCAAATAATATTCGTAGTCTTTCTCCAATACCTGCCGTAGAGCGAATATCTGGTCATTTGTTGATCGGCCCCCACTAAACCCACATAGATAGTCCCCAAGTGTTAATTCAGACCACACTGACAGCCCTCTGTTCAAAAGTATTGCAAATACCTTGTACGCAGTGCTGAGTAATGCAATGCCCCTGTAATTATTGCAGTCGATTTTGTTACCTTTTTTGTGTATCGGTACGATAGTCGCCAGGTTCCATTCGTCTGGGATCTTTTCTTCCGTCCAAACAGCTGATACAGCTTCCCGAAGTTCCTCACCACCACATTTCAGGAGTTCAGCACTTATTTCATCTGCTCTGGAGACTTGTTCTTGACAAGACATCTGGCCCTAGTTTCTTAGGCTGCCTATAACATCCTCCACTTCCTATTTTTCTGGGGGCTCTTCAACTACACCATCTGTTTCTGCTTTGCCAAAAATTTCATCCGTGGCATCTATACCTATTAGATGAGATTCCTTACCTGAGTTCAAGAGATTGCAGAAATGCAGCATCCACCTTTCCAAGATGGTGGAAGGATCCGCTGCGAGCTCACCATTTTCCTGTTTGCATATATATGTTCTGGCCTGAAAACTCTTCTTTATTTCATGTATACCCTTGTAAAACTTTCTGGTTTGCTTCGTTTCATGTTGTTCTTGCAGTTTCTTTATTTGGTCATTTCATGAGCTCTTTTTTTCCTTCTACAGAGAAGCTTTGCCCTTCTTCTTATTGTCACATATTCCTCTCTGTTTTCTCTTGTTTTTTGATCAACCATTTTTAATCTGGTCTCATCTCTCGCTTCACTGACTTTGACACATTCCTTATCAAACCAATTGTTTCGTGCCGAGGTTTCATATTTTCCTAGGCCCTCTTATGCCGCACTTTTAACTGCCTTTTCGAGAATATCCTATTTCTTATTTATACATTCATGATTTCCGCACTCTTCTTTTAAAACGCTGCTTACTTTTTCTCTGAAGAGAACTATTATAACAGTTAGTCACCTTAAAATACTTATTTTGTGGGTTAAAACGTCTCATATTTATCGTTAAGTTCGTTGTTAAATAAATCTTCCTCCTCTTCCATAAACATAGGTATTTTTAAACGGTAAACTATGGAATGTAGACAAATGAAATTTCCATATTGTTACTTCAGAAGAAACTATTTTTTCTTTATATAAATTGATCCACCCGCAATACATAGAAAACACTATGTAAAAGAAGCTGCACAACTTCTATCCTCTGAAACTGAGAAAGTGAGAGAGTGAGGAAGTCAGCTGATATGATCTGACAGTCAGCTGGGGAAATCACAAATTGGTCATTTTGATGTGATGGGGCTAATTTGTGTATTTTCCCAGAATGTAATCAGACAATAGAGTTCGTAAAAATGTTTAAACTGTAGATAGGACGGTTGTTTTAGTTTTAAAGTAATATTAGATCAATCAGGAATAATACGGCTAATTGAGGCTACAACAAAAATCTATTCATTAGTTACAGTCAGAGCTTAAATGTTTCCAACGAAGACATTTTTATAACCCCAGAAGAGTTGATATAGCGGAATTGATTCGGAAAATGTTGACCAACCTCGGTTTATTAGAAAGAGCAGGCCAAAAGGATTTAAAAAAGAGATCACAAATGGAGTAATCTCGCATAGTTCTCGGATTCGATTTCAACCAAACGAGAAGTAATTCGCCACTTAAAGCATGAATTTTCTGAAATGGTTCAAGGGAAATGGTAAGGAATTGTCTTTTAAAGAGAAAGAAGAACGAATCTTACCTAACCTCTTTCGAGGCAAAAGTCTCATCTGTTTTTCAGACAAACCATTACTTGCAGATTCTTCAGACAGACCATTTTGAAAAACAGTTTTCTGGTGATCGGAGATCACTTCAACTAATGATTACGACTTGAGAAAATAAGTATAAATTAAAAATGTGTAGCCCCGCAAAAGGCAATATTATGCCGGGCTTCAAGGGAAGGGCAACTTCAGTTATCATATTGAATACATCTTAAGTGATAAAAAAAAACATATTATCTCCAGATGGAATGTAAGAAAAGAATCTCTATAAATATCTCTATAAGCTAAACTAGTCATAACCAAAACAACTAGTTATTTATTTGAACACCCTTCCTTGCATTATGGAAACACGGGTTTTGACAATATTAATTATCCAACAATAATTGTATTGTATATTTTCACTTTTCACTCCAATTTTCTATCTACTACTGGTCATTTCCATGGGTTCTCCTTCCAAGATTGAAGAGCGTTATTCCCAATCCTGCTTTCCACTCGTCCACAAACTCTTTGAAGTACGGGTAATTGTCTCGAGTCATTAATTGAAGGGATTCATTCTCGGTGAGGATATTCTATTTATTAGCCTAGTTTATAACAGATAAGGTGAAATGACGTACTTTAGTCCTAATTAATTGAGCCAAGAACACATGTTTTTGTAACAGAGGTAAAATATATTTCTGCTCTGAAACGGCAATATGTATATGTTTTTAGTAATCGAAATAATTGTATAAAAACCTTGAATGATAATAGTTGACCTTGATATTTTAAGTGGAAGAAAATGGTCCGGGTAGAGGTCAATAAATGATCTTATTGACCTATACACGGACCATTTTTTTCCACTTATTGTATAAAAACATATTTATTTTTTTATATTATTTTAATTTTATAATTTACGATTACAAATTTAATCTAAGGCAGCGTGTCCAGGGGATGGACAACCCAAAATCAAATCCGTGATCCTCCAGGTTGGGGGCTCAAGATTTGGGGCAGTAACCCATCTTCTTGAAAAACGTCAAAAATCGACAACAAAAAAATACATATTGCAAGAAAGGTGTACTGGGGATTGGGATGTGATAAATATTTCTAAACCACGATAATCTTAATTTTACTCCAACAAATACATTATTAAAAATACCTCTGCCTAGTAGTTAATTAGACAAACAAATTACTTGCAACCCACCCACCCACCACCCTCGACAGCCCTAAAGAAGCCTGCAATGGGGTCGAAACGTTGGCTCTATTGATAAACAGTTCTCTCTACTTAAGAGAAATTTGTAATCTTCCCCCTATATAAATTATTAATTCAGTCAACCTATAAAATTTTAATTCCCTATATTATAAACTTTAAATGTATTTTAATGGAATGCTATAAATTGATCTTTTACATAAAAAACACATGTAATGACATGTAACATACTTATTCAAGCAGGGCGAATGTCCTAATATTAATAACGGTCCCTCCATGGGGTTACCATGGACGGAAGAAAAAAAAAAAAAAAATATATATATATATATATGTATAGCTAAGATCATATTTCAATACAGGTTTATATTTATATTAACAACCTCTATATCTTTAATAATATTAGATGACCTTATATATATATAAGAAAGAAAATGATCCGGGTGGAGGTAAAAAAAAATGCTCTTAAGTATAGAGAACAGCTTTTTGGGGCGCCAACGTTTCGACACACATGGCAGGTCTTCTTCATGGCTATATATGCAAAATATAGAAATTAAAATATTTTCATTATTAGCCCTGAAGGAGACATGCAATGTTGGTCGAAACGTTGGATCTACAATAAACAGTTCTACTTAAGACTACTTTTGTTTACCTCTACCCGGACCATTTTCTTCCTCACATATATATATAAGGTCAACTATTATTATTCAAGACACTAACGTATTATTTTTAAAATTTTAACTAACCATTGACGCCTTGACAAAGAAAGGGTAGTACGTAAAAAAATATAATTTTTATAAAAAAGGAAAAGTAATGATAGCAGTAGGATAGAAAGAGGAGTAAGTCAAAACTTAGAGTGGCTTATTTTTATATTTTGTTCTTTTGATGGTGATTATTTTTTAAAAAAATTTTTGAAGAGAAAAGATTTGTCATGGCCGGGATTCGAACCCGGGTCGTCTGCATATCTAGTGCAGTGCTCTAAAACCACTGAGCTACCAGGGGTCGTATCCAACCCAGACATATCCATTCTCTTCACCGATCCTATATCCCCGAGTTCTCGCAATTTTGGGATGTATACACGCCATCCCGGCCAGGACAAATCTTTTCTCTTTAAAATAAAAATGTTTAAAAATAATCACCATCAAAAGACCAATATATAAATATAAAATTAACGTAAGTCAACAAGATTCTAATTTAAGTAATGTGTATTCCCCGTGAATACATCACAAAAATAGCGAGCACACGGGGATATAGGATCCGTGAAGCGAATGGTTTTGCCTGGCTTGGGTAGGACCCACTGGTAGCTCAGTGGTTTAGATCACTGCACTAGAGATGCAGAAGACCCGGGTTCGAATACCGGCCAAGGCAAATCTTTTCTCTTCAAAATAAAAATTAGAGTGGTTCAGTTTATACGAAAGATAGCAGTTATTTTTATGGTGAATATTATTTTCTTTACCTCCACCCGGACCATTTTCTACATCTTGAAACTAAATGTATTTCAAATATTTTTTTATTTTGAAGAGAAAAGATTTAAAAAATAAAGCAATGATTAAAAAATTATAATAAATTATATATGTATATCAATTCAAATAATTCCTATGTTTCAAAATGAATAACTAATATTCTCATAAGTATATATATTAAATATTTTTTTTAAACATTTTTATATAGAAGAGAAGAAATAGCGATAGAGGGGTTGATTTGGTCGACTGTGTATAAAATAGAAGTTAAACTACTAAAGCATCCGACTGGAACCCCGAGGTAGTTAACCCCGCTAACAAAAAATGAGGATCAAGGTAGCCTTGTCAATCCTACTCTTTAGTGTCGCTCTTTCCCACGTTTTGTTTTAGTCTTCTTTCTTTTCTTTTGCACTTTCTTCTACGGTAGATGCTTTAAATAGACCACAAGCTAGATCACAAGGCGGGGTCTTACGTCTACACACAGCGTTTCCACGGTTCACGGTCTGATTAAACCTAAATTTTATCCCATACAATTAAAACGAAATGATATTTTTTTTAAATATTATAGCTATAGTTGGGAACGGAAGAAAATATAGTCATTGAAGAAAACAGTCTAAGATGGTTTGGACATGTTTTAAAAATGGAAAATAACAGGCTGGCCAAGATGACATATGAGGATAAGGTTGAAGGAAGAAGGTCCAGAGGAAGACACCGAAGTACCTGGGAAGATTATTAAGGAAAGCTTCGCAAAAAAAAGTCTGCAATGGAATAGAAGGAGAGAAATGGTAGAGGAGCGTACGGTGTGCTCCGGGCTATACAGAAAGAAACCTCACACTGCAGAGCGGTAGAGAGGAACGACTATGATGATGATGATAGTTGGGAACGGGTTGACACAACGGTGGAGCGCTTGTTGCCGAAGGTCCCTTAAGGCTAAAACCCGGGTGATAAATTGTTTAATCTTTTAATAGCCAAAGATGGATCCTGTGAGATCTGGAGACCCTCCTTGGGCTCACTCAGGCTCTAAAAGTGGCTTGGCTTAGTTTGGGGGGAAAGCTTGGATCTTGAGTGTGATCTCGGACAAATCAGTTCTCCCTGTACAAACGTTTCACTAGAAACACTGTCTCTGAAAAGACCTTAAACATATAGGAAATTAATTTGATAGATGGGGAGCGGGGTGCTCAGTGGTAGAGCCTGAGTTGTTGGGACGAATGTCCCAGGTTTAAATCTCGCTGCGACAGACAATTTATTTATTATGTTAACAGACGGGGGATTGGCCCTGTGGGATCTGGAGCCCTCCTGGGGCTCACTCAGGCTCTATAAAGTGGGTACGTTTAGATAAGTGAAAAAGCCTGACGGTTGAGCGTGATTCTGACAAATTACTCCCTGATTGATTTCCCAAATAACCCCATTCTAGTCCTTAACTAAAAAATCAGCATTTAAAATATTGTTACTTAATCTACAAGTACCAAAATCCAAATTAAATTTCAAATATAATTGCTTTTATTTTTAATTAAAGATAAATGAAGTTTACATTACTCTAACCCGCTCGGCCCTGGATATAGTAAAAATTTCGGCATAATCTGTTAACCGCCGGGAATGGGTACTTAGGGATCTGCAGACACTCCTAAGGCTCAACCAGCGTCTATAAAGTTGGTAGCCAAAATAAGGGGGTAATCTGGCGGTTGAGCGTGATCTCGGACAAATCAGCTCTTCCGAACGATGCACTAGAAACAGTACAGTCCCTGAAAAGACCTTTAAAATATTGGAAATTGATTTAGAAGGATGGGGAACGGGATGTCTCAGTGGTAGAGCCTGAGTTGTTGTGATGAATATCCCGGCTTCAAATCTCGCTGACAGATAATTTATTAATTATGTTAACAGGCTCTCCTGCAACTTACACAGCCTCTATAATGTTGAAGTTACACCCTTAATTGAGAGAAAAATCAGGCGTTTGAGCGTGATCTCGGACAAATCACGATTCCGCACAACCCTTATTCCAGAAACAGTACAGTCTCTACCATGTATAGAACGCATACATGGGTAGTGGCAATAAAAAAATTGGGTACTTGTGTGTTAACGCCACCGCAGTTATTTTTCCCTATTTGTTCACATGCGCGAGCGGCCACATTTTGTAACCGTTATATTTCTAACACCTGATTTCTTCTATGTTCGTTCTTGTTTGCTGAGTTTTGTTAGTTGCTGATTTGTTCTAGACTCATTGTAGTTATTATTTGATTTATTTATTTAATTATTATTAGATTTGTTGTTATTATTTGCTAATTTTTGTGCTACAAAAATGAGTCTTTGGGATTTGACAGAAACAGAAGAAGAAGCAATTGTATTTTTCCAGGAGCGAACTATTTTACCAATTTTCCACCGAAATCCGATTAACCACTTTCTTTTTTAATAAATTATTTGGATTTTTCATTATTTTCATATTTCATTATTTTGATTTTTCATTATTTTGATTGTTCGTGATATATTCCATTATTTATTTCTATATTATATATAATTTTAATTGTTCATGATATATTCCATTTGTAAATACATTATTTTGATTTGTAATTGAAGATGATTATTTAAAAAATTAAAATTCTAACCCCAATTAATAGATTTAAAAACATGCCAGATAAATGTTTTAGAAATATAACGGTTACAAAATGTAACCGCTCGCGTAAGCAAACAAGTAGGGAAAAATAACTGCGGTGGCGTTAAAACACAAGTACCAAAAATTTTATTTAGTATTTTAAAAATTTGAAATTAAAGGAAGGAAATTATTCCATTCTAGTTCTATAATACAAATAAAAACCTTTACAACCAAATCAAGTAGAATCATGAGTCAAATCAAATTTTATTGTTTTGGAAACTTTTGAATAATAAATTTTACTTTCCCTAGATCCAGCTCGGCGCTCGAGTGAATTTTTTACAACTAATTTTACAGTTTAATAATTCATTTATGATCATTCATCTATTCAAATGCTATTTATCTATTTTCTAAGTATCAAATAAAATTTGGTATATTTCTCAAAGAAAAGGGATTCTGCATACAATCACCCCTTTAAATTAGTAATTTGGAAACTACGAAATCACAATGGTAGGAATCTCTAATTGTGGAATTAAGAAGCTTCAAAAGGTACTTAAGTAAATCTAGAGCTACTAGTGATTATTTTTATTTATATATATTTATTTTTTTATTCATTGAAATTTACACCTTTATTAAAAAACAACAAATAAATCTTTTTTCTGATTGGTATTTGGGAATTGAAGATGTTGCTAGGTATTACACTAGCAGGTTTGAGTGGGAATAAAGTTCACCATGAAAGGACTGAAACGGCGAGCAGTTTCTTACTAATTTGACTTTGGATCATCATATTTAACAGATCGTAAACAGTCAACGAGAGAGTGTTACTAATTTAAACTATGAAAGTAAATATTATAATCAATATATACCTCATATTCCATAACACAAAATCATGTTATGTAACATGATTCATGAAGAAAGCTGTAAAAAAAAAAATATATTCAAAAGTAGAGAGTTTTAAATAAAATTCCGCCATTAGTCCGCTCAAAATACCTTAAAAAAGAGTTCCGTAAAAACCAAAAGTATTTTGTAACCAGAATTTAGCCTAACTTACGATAATGAAATTGAAATTGAATTAAAAATCACAACATTTAAAATTCCTTTGCTATGGGGATTTCCGTCATTCGGACTTCTTTCATATATAGAGTGGGCACACGGGAAAAGTGAGACGTATTACGACTTTCCAACAGTCTTAAAATTTTTGTTTTAAAGTAGTATCAATTTATTTTTTACATAGCCGTGGTCAATAAAACTACATTTTACAACAATGTATTAAAAAGTGGTTCACACTGAATCAAAACGATCAGTTTTGAATACAGTTTATAAAAAATAAATTAATAATAGTAATTATATAAAAGTGAACATTCTAGAGATATCAGCTGAGTTAAAAACATATTACAGTTTTCTTCTATATAAAACAAACAACAATAAAAATAAGTAAAACTCACTCAGGAAGGCTTGAATTCAACTTAATATGTCCTCGTCGAACTTAATGTTAATCATTAAATTAAATTGACCATTATTTTAACATCTTATTTGGACGATCATTTGCAATGAACTGGCGGTAATCTCAAATAATCGATTATCAATTTACAGTACCCTCTGAATCGCCTTTTCCCAGCAATAATCGATTAATTGGTCGATGCGTTAACATTTTAAAAGACTAAACCAATCCGAATAAAGCTGATGAATTTAAATAAAAATTGAATTATCAAGTTGAAGCACACAAATACTATTATAATATAGATTTGATTAATCGATAAATTTCAATACATTTAATTTATTAGCAATTAGTAATATATCAACTGATAAAAATTTCATTGTATCAATATAAGGCAATACAAATTGATTCAATTTGACATTTGTTTCACTGCACCAACTTAAAATGACAATTCCCAATAAATATTAAAATCCATTTGATTTCCTCAATTTAAAGTAGATAAATAACTAAATACTCTTTTATGCTTTGTGATTGTCATGAAAATCAAATCCACATTTAAAGTATCTACTAAATTTATATCCAAAATATAGCAAAAAAATAATAAGCTTAAAATATCAATTAATAATTATACTAGTTTATTAAACATTATATTCATAGACAACACTATTTTTTTAATTGAAATAATTGCTAACAACTGTGTTATTTAAAAGAACTGTATTTAATAAGTTAAACTAAAAAATGTTGACTATGACTTGAAAAAACAACAAACGATTATCACTCTTGCTATTTTTTTAGGATCAAATATAAATCAGCATCAGTCGATATTTTTATTATTGAATATTTGTTAACTTAATGTAAGAAAAACAAATAAATATTCTATGAGACCACTATGTAAATAAAGGAACATTAAATAATGATGAATGAATGGATGATAAGCAAACATAATGATGTATATTCTTTTAACAGGCTTTTTTGAATTTGTAAGCAATATAATTACATAAAGTAGTTGAGTTCAATAATAAATAGATAAACAGTTAAGAGAGAAGTCAAACAAAAACTTACAACTGCAATAATAGCTTTATAAAAGGACAAATTACACTTTATATTTTTAAAAAGAGTAAAATTTCATCTTTTTAAACTTTAACACAGCTACTAAATAAACTGGCACACAGTATTCTATGATGAATAAGGAAAAAATCAGTGTCACTGTAGTAAAAATTCTAAAATAAGAAGCACAAATTGTCATGCTGGTTTTCAAAATATTTAAAAGAGACGACAACCTTATATAACATTTTTTTCTTAATAACAGTTTATTTTATTGTTTGCAAAAACTGTTTTCAACAATCAACAAGTGTTAATATTCAAACGTGACATTATCTGATAACAGTTTAATCCAAATATTATATGATTGACAATTTATACAGATCATATGAAATGATTCACTTACCAAATCTACAAAGGAAATTAAAAAACGAAATATCTGTATCCACAAGCAATTTAAGCGGAACAAAAACGACTAAATAACTAGTAGTTACAAGAAACAACATAACCTGGTCGCGAATTGAGACACTTAGGACTTCGCCGCCATGTTGACATAACGGATTACCGCCTGATAAGCACCTAATTCGTGATAAGAGCTGGAGTTTTTTGTTTCCTTCTTCAAGATTTTTTTTATATATTTGACGTATACATAAATAGGAAATCCCCTTTAAAAAATCCCTTTAAAAATAACTGCATTCTTTTATATTAAGTAAACAATATACATATGACATGAAATAGTCCATTTAATCCTATTCTTATAATTTAATTATCAACTAATTGCCCAAGAAGATTAAGATTACTGAAATTAATTAATCCTATTTTAACAACTATTTATTTAATTTTTTTCATGTGCATATTTTAATATTCCACATAACTGATGCAGGAAAAAACATTTTAGCAAATCTACCAAACATAATTAAGATGACATACAGTTTCATATCAACATTTTAAAGGAAATATTTATAGATCAACAAATATTTTTACTGTAAAGTTCAATAAAAATATAAATAATAAACTGTTTAATAGCAATAAGTATAAAACATCATCTATTATATTTTTTATTTGGTGCAGTTAGATGTCAATCTGGCTTTCATTGCTAAATTGAAAAAAATTGCAATTCAGAACTAAAACTGTGTGAATTTAACACATGTATATTAAGTGTGGATCTAAGTTATATTTAATCCCTTAATTCTTTTATACAAACTAATCATAGTAATGGCAGAAATATAAACCACTTGTAAGTATAGAATAAGTAAGGGATAGAAACAAGAAATCGTGACTCACTAATATTTAAGTTTTTTTGCATGAAGTGAATTTTTTCCCTCTATACAACTCTTTATCATGTTAGTTTGGATATATTCCATAAGGTAATAAGGGTATATTGTGGAATGTCCTTAAACTAACAAATGGGATGGTGAGGGGAGGGGGGAAGTAGAATATTGTACAAACTATTCATTAACTTCAAAATGGGGGCTAGTCACATTCTTGCCTCTAGCTCTTCAACTAATTTATTATTTTGGGTAATTATTCCCCAGGTTTTGCATCAAGTTGAGTTACAACAAGTTTTAACTGTTCGTTCGTTTCCTTTTTAATAATTTCCAAAATAACAATTATCATGAGTTTTAGTTTAGAAAAATGAATGTACATATGGGAAATGTGTGTATTTCGGTTGCCATTTCATCAAGAAATAAATGTTTCAACAAATATAAACATCTATACTCCGAAATGTTAGTTGAAATGTTTATTACTTGACTAAATGTTTACCGAAATATATATATTTCCCTTAATAAAATACATTTTTCCATGGTAAAGGTCATGATTCTTTGTATTTTTTGAGAATATTAAAAAGGAAATGAACAGATAAACCTTATTGTAACTCAACTTGAAGTGACCACCTGCGGAACTGATATCCATTTGATTCCTATATACCATATAATGAATTATTATTGTCTGTTTTTTTTTAAATCATCTATTTGATCATGTTATATCTTTCTCAATTAGTACTAACCTTTTTAATACCATGTTATAAGATTCACCAATTTATATTAAAACATAAAATGTTGGCGTTTATTTATATTTTCAATGTCTAATTTCAATCATTATACTAGAAATGAGAAGAACGTGAACGAACTTGATCTGGAAAATGAACTATAAAGAGCGCTCTCTGTTTTGGTCAACTATAGTTGTTTTTTGTTCACACCACTCACCGTTGAACCTTTCTAATTCATTTTACCTCTCAGTTTCACCCCCTTTTTCCATATTTTAATTCCAAATATAATAGTTTAGTACATTTCTGGTTATTAGAAAAATGAACTATGTAGTTCATTAGAATGAACTATCTCAAAAGGAACAATTCAGTAAAAGGAACTACTTTGCCCACCTCTACATTATACATTATTTTTTCAGATTTACTTTACATTAACAATACTGATTTATATCAATATAACTAATACTACCTGGAATTAATCAAGCAAAATATGTTCATCAGGAAACAGGAAGTAAAAATAAGTAATCATTATTATTTTTGAGGAAGATAATGGTCCTGGTGGGTCCGGACATTGACCCAGTCAACTGTCGACTCCTGATCTCACCAGCTCTGAAGAAGAACTGCATTGTGGCTCGAAACTTCGGCTTTCAAATAAACAGTTTTCCCTATAAAAGAGAATTCTTTGACCTCAAAAATAATAATGATTATAATTTTGCAGCATGTGTAATGAGCAGTATATGTTCCAAGTTCGAAACCAGCTTTGGAAGATAACTTGTTTATTGTTTTTACAGCCATGGATCAATCCTGTGGGATATCCAAACCTTCCTGGGACTCACCGAGCTTCTAAAATGTGAGTGCCTTTCTTAATAGAGAGGAAAACCTGCTTGTTGGGTGAAAAATCGGGCAAATCACATCCCCGCACAACCGTTGGTTTAGAAACAGTTCAGTCTCTACCACGTACTGAATCTTTCAGAGATTATACTGGTTACAAGTTCATCCTTTAAGGCAGCCTGTTGAAGATCACTCCAATTGGAACACGGGACTCTATAAGTGGAACAACTGTAATACTTGGCATAAAGACAATTTCAAGAGCTCTATTACAAGCACTCCACTTTCCATCTTTATCGACAAGAAAATATTTGGTTCTACTGTTGTAAAAAAAAAAATTGTATAAACATCAACCTATCTTTAAAAAACATTGATAATTTTAGAAATTCTAGCATGTTATATTATTAGCATGTTTCATTATTTTGTCACAATAGTTTTCATGCTGAAGATGAATTAGAACAATTGGATCTTGCTATAATTCAGGAGAAGTAAGTAAGGACAGAATTTCAGTTGCTTCTTCTAGTATAGCCAACCACTCCACATAGGTTTTCAAACTCTTGATTTGACTATATTCTATTTGCTGTGATCATTGGGTTGAAATGATTGTCAATGACCCTCTTTAAACATGTAGCAGTGGCACAAAGTGTTTTTATGTCCAAATTTTATAAAACTAATGGATTGGAAGAAGAAAACTTATGATGAAATAAAATAAACAAAAAAAAAATAATGTGCATACAAATATGACCTCATAGTATAATTTTTGAAAAGCAATAGTTTTCAATTACTTCCTGACACAATAACATGTTCATCATTATAAAGCATCATTATGTTTTTTTTTAACAGAAAAATTTTAATGTTTTGGTGTTCTCCCGATTCTTTCCGACCAAGTGAACAAACAAAAATAATAATAAATTTATTTTTATCAAAAAGATGTTATATTAGAAATAATTAAAAAAGTATATAACTGAATAACAAGAAGAAGTTGAATTTTCATAGTTTAACAATTATTCTGTCTTGATAATCTGCATAAGCGATTAGAAATGTTATATGATTTATTATATTGCTCAATTCAATTTAAATAATTTTAAATTATCTTTTCAGGTCAAGGTACAAAAAGCCCCATAAGTATTAGAATAAAATACCACGTGACAAAATAAAGGTGTGAAATGAAAGTGATAGCCAAAAAGATTTTAAATGGTTTTATTGATTCCAAGTAACCCTCTATATTTCAGAGCGAAACTTTTCCATGGTACTAAATATGTTTTTCATTTTTATATTCTTTATTGTTTATTTTAAATGTAAAAGGAATGGAGTGGCTCAGTGGTAGAGCGCTGAGTTCAAATCCCACTCACTGGCAGACATTTCTTTAATCTGTTAGTGGCTGGAGGTGGATCATATGGGATCTAGGACCCTGTAAAGTGGGTACCTGTAATAAGGGGGAAAATCACAACAGAAAAAACAAAGAAACAGTATGGTCTCTACCATCTACTAAACACCAGACCCTTCTGGTATACCAGACCCTCATAATATTAATATAATTATGTAAGTTATCAAAATCATTGGCTTTTTAACTATTAGTGTATAGGACAAAACCCCATCCTCAGGTGCCAGGAAAAAATCAAACCAAATTATCCCTCAAATTTAATCTCTCTCTACTATATCTAACTTGGTTTGATTTCCTTTAGCTCCTGAATAAATGAGGTGTTGAACCGCAACTAATAAAAGCCAATGTTGGGCTGGTTACAGAGCTTTGAACAGCTCTAAAAGTTTAGGGGTTTAATAATATACATTAACTGATTTCCACAATATTGATTTTATAAAAGCATCTGCTAATTTATAAATTTATATAAATCATAACTAAAACCGGGCAGATGCAGCTAAATTTAGAGTGGATTTAAAAACATCGCTTCGATAACGCGATTTAAGTTTCCAAACAGGACGAACCGCGGGATACTCTGATCTTCCCTTCTTTCGAATCTTCCATTATAATGAAACATCTCAACGATTAAAAGTAGCTTCGACAGATTGGGTAAGCTAGAAGTCAGGAAAATCTCGAGAAAAGAGAAAAGAGCTGGAGGGAAGAGTCCGCTGGAAGTTGAGGACTTGGACGACACCGATGGCTATGGATCTGTTCCGAGATGAGCCGAACACAGAAGTTTTGGGCTCGCATCCTTTCGACTACCCTGCAAGACCAAGAACGCCTCACTAACTCGCGAGGGAGAGAGCTGAGCTTCAGAAAGTGGCCTGCCGGATCCTCCAGAGAGCTAATCGTTCCGTCTCCTGGGAGGAGTCTTCCGCCGTCGAGTGAATCGTGGAATCTCTTCACAGTTCTTCTGCAGAATACCAAACCCTCTGCAGTACAAGTTAGCTGAAGTCTTGCGGATTCCAAGTATAAGCTTCTGAACTTGACTTGTGTCTTCCAACCATTCCGGAACAGCATGCAGGCTTGCTGTAAATATAAAAAAAGAAAAAGAAATTAATAAAATAAAACATAATTAATTAATTTTAAATGAAATATAAATACATTTTTTGTTATAAATTTTATTAATGGAAATATAATCGCACTCTGAGTGATTTTGGTGCATATCAATTATTTTTTTTTAAATTAAATAAATGAGCAACTTAATAATAATACTAATTTGTAAAATTATATGATTATAACCCGTATCTTATAATCATCAACTTGTTTCTTATAACAAACAAGTATAACAACCGTATCTTATAAATATCTAGGCTATCTAGGGGAGGTGGCCCTAGAGTGTGTGTACTGTAAGTGACCTTTGTCTCTATAATGTTGTTGAGTGAAGAGTGCTGTTTCAGTGTACTGTTCTGGTGAGGGTGCATGGTGTACTGAACTCGGGGTCTTGGTGTCGTTGCTCACCATCAAGGCCCCATGCAAAGACCCTGCCCTGAGAACTCTATTCAATAATATTTAATTGAAACTCAAAAATAATATATTATATATTTTGCATAGAAATTCTATTACAAGGATTTTATTGCAGTGAATAGTTAAAAAAAGCATAATGTATAGGTGCATTAGACTTCTCAATTACGAGAACCATAATAGTTACCAACATCGCTACTTATCAAAGAAAAAACACTATTCAATAATTGCTATATAAAAATCATCTTTATTTTTAACCTAGAGAGTAATGAAGAACGATACAAAATAACTGATGATAGGTAACTGCGCAATATCGGAGATAAGACCCGACTGGGGCTAATTGATTCTTTTAACGTAATATTTAAGTTTAAGAAATGTTTTCACATTGATTTTACTGCAATAAATTAAAGGATGGCTACAGCTACAATAATAATTATAACCTGGCCTATAAATTTCATCAAATATTGAAAAATCAATTAGTAACTAAATCAAACAAATAAAAATTCGATAATGCACTCTTTTCCACACCACCGCTGAGGTAGAGTCCTTAGGGTGCGTTTTTTTTAATGTGGTATCCCCGGTAGGCCTAGTCCACAATCCTACCCTACAATCTTCAAGATATAAAATCTTGAAAAATTTAAACTACAATTGATCAAGAAAGATCTGGTAGTATTCGACAAATAAGCCTCAATTAAATATTATAAATTAACCTGAAATACCCATGTTTAAACCTACTTAGTTGTTATATCATATTTTTTACAATTGAAAGAATATTTAGAAAATATTTCGACAGCACGATGCCTGCTGAATACCAATCTTAAGTTAGATATAGTAAAGAGATATACTTTTGAGGGATAACTCAAATTGGTATTCGTTCGACATGTGATGACGGTGTGATGTGCTGAAAAATATTGATAAAATTATTTCAAAATCAATATGTCTGCTGAATCCCAACCTCAAGTTAGATATAGTAGAGATATAATATTTTGAGGGATAACTCAGCTTAGAATTCGTTCAACATGTGATAATGGAATATTAATAAACTTATTGCAATTATATACTAAAAGTATATAACAGTTACAAAATTTAAAAAAATATATATTAAATCTAAGTAGGTTTAAAAAGAAAATATTAGAAGCTACAGACATTAAATAATTATATTAATATTAACTAAGATGGTAAGGATTAGTATTGTGGTAGGGGAGCCATCAACCCAAATAAGACGAATAAACCTAAATTACATATTATAAATAAACCTGAAATACATATATTTCAAACCTACTTAGTTGTTATATCATATTTTTTATTATTTAAAGAATTTTTAGAAAATATTTCGACACCACAATATCTGCTGAATACCAACCTTAAGTTAGATATAGTAGAGATATAATATTTTGAGGGATAACTCTGCTTGGAATTCGTTCAACATGTGATGACGGTGTGATGTGCTGAAAAATATTGATAAAATTTTTTCAAAATCACAATGTCTGCTGATCCCAACCTCAAGTTAGATATAGTAGAGATATAATATTGTGAGGGATAACTCAGCTTAGAATTCGTTCAACATGTGATAATGGATTATTAATAAACTTATTGCAATTATATACTAAAAGTATATAACAGTTACAAAATTTAAAAAAATATATATTAAATCTAAGTAGGTTTAAAAAGAATATATTAGAAGCTTTAGACATTAAATAATTATATTAATATTAACTAAGATGGTAATGATTAGTATTGTGGTAGGGGAGCCATCAACCCAAATAAGACGAATAAACCTAAATTGCATATTATAAATTAACCTGAAATACATAAATTTCAAACCTACTTAGTTGTTATATCATATTTTTTATTATTTAAAGAATTTTTAGAAAATATTCCGACACCACAATATCTGCTGAATCCCAACCTTAAGTTAGATATAGTATAGATATAATATTTTGAGGGATAACTCTGCTTGGAATTCGTTCAACATGTGATGATACAATATTAATAAAATTATTATGGAATGTAATATACAATTAAAAAAAAAATATATAAAATCTAAGTAGGTTTAAAAAGAAAATACAAAGTAATAAAAATAAAACAACTATAGAAACATTAATTAAAATGGTAATGATTACTATCGTGGTAGGGTGCCATCAACCCTATCTCCGTACCCTAGCCCGCTGGTGGGGTCGCAAGCTCAGAGCCTGCAGGCCTGCTCTCCCATCCGGGACGGCTATCTAGGGGAGGTGGCCCTAGAGTGTGTACTGTAAGTGACCTTTGTCTCTATAATGTTGTTGAGGGAAGAGTGCTGTTTCAGTGTACTGTTCTGGTGAGGGTGCATGGTGTACTGAACTCGGGGTCTTGGTGTCGTTACTCACCATCAAGGCCCCATGCAAAGACCCTGCCCTGAGAACTCTATTCAATAATATTTAATTGAAACGCAAAAATAATATATTATATATTTTGCATAGAAATTCTATTACAAGGATTTTATTGCAGTGAATAGTTAAAAAAAACATAATGTATAGGCGCCTTAGACTTCTCAATTACGAGAACCATAATAGTTACCAACATCGCTACTTATCAAAGAAAAAACACTATTCAATAATTGCTATATAAAAATCATCTTCATTTTTAACCTAGAGAGTAATGAAGAACGATACAAAATAACTGATGATAGGTAACTGCGCAATATCGGAGATAAGACCCGACTGGGGCTAATTAATTCTTTTGACGTAATATTTAAGTTGAAGAAATGTTTTCACATTGATTTTACTGCAATAAATTAAAGGATGACTACAGCTATAATAATAATTATAACCTAGCCTATAAATTTCATCAAATATTGAAAAATCAATTAGTTACTAAATCAAACAAATAAAAATTCGATAATGCACTCTTTTCCACACCACCGCTGAGGTAGAGTCCTTGGGGTGCGTTTTTTTTAATGTGGTATCCCCGGTAGGCCTAGTCCACAATCCTACCTAGCATTCGACGTAGGAAGAAAATGTGGGTAACGGGACGAATAAACCTATAATATTCGACGATTAAACCCAATTTTTATGACTTAACCTAAATTCGGCGAATATACCTAAATTCGACGAACAAACCTACATTCGACGAATAAACCTAAATTACATGTCATAAATAACAAGCCCCAGACACCCCTTCAACTTTGAAGGTGGTCTGGGGATATAATAAAATATTACATATATAAATATAATAATAAAAACAAAACACTACTTCATGCAATAGTATTACTCACTTTTGCGAAGATCTTGCTCTCAACTCTCATGTATACCTAAACCTAAAGTGTAAGGATTTCACTATTTACTTAATGATAAAAAATCAAATATAGCTATGCAATAATATGAAATACTCTACTCAATATGAAATTTTAATTTTAATTTAATGTACTTTAGAATATTTAAAAAATAATAATATTTATATGAATGAATGAAAAAAAATATTTTATAATAAAATTTTATCAATCTAAAAATACTTTCAAAACTTAGAACATTTTCAAATTTAAAAATTAAAATAAAAATTTAATTCAAAATTCTCTAATGTTGAAAAAGTGTTGGGGTGTGTAATGAGAGAGGAGCTGCTGTAGTCTTGAAGGTCCTGAAGATCCTCAACTCTCACATTAAAGTAGTAAATGTTTGATAACTAATGAGAATAATTTCATTTAAATTAATATAATAATGACTTTATTACTTCAATAGAAATGAATGAAAGCATTAAATTTAATAAGCTAAAATGTATATCAAATTCTAGTTAAATATCTATAATTAATTGAAAATTTGATCTATTTAAAAAATTCTAATCTGCTCAATGAATTTAATGATTCTATGAAAGTGATTGGTATAAAATTTACATTAACTTTTGATAAAATAAATTTAAAAAAAATTAAATTTAATAAAAAAAGTTGAAAAAGTGTTGTGTTGTGGTGTGTAATGTGAGAGGAGGTCGCTAAAAAATATATTTCATGCACATGCATCATGCAAAAATACTGCCCACTAAGGATGTGACCTAGCCTACCTAACTTGTGTCCTGTAAATACTATCCTAAATCTTAAATAATATATTTATGCAATAATGAATTTACTGTTAAAATTTTTTTAAATTGCATTAATAAATAATGAATAATAAACAAATGACTAATTAATTTAATAAGTAATGAATTTAATTTGAATCTATCTAAAACTTTAATAGAAATTTTAAGAAATCAAAAGCTTTAAAATTATTTTAAAAAAGGAATATTTATATGTAATTAAATATTTGAATGATTTCATTGAAATTGATATTACTGTGTAAAAAAAAAATAATAAAAGTAATATTGTGTCGTATGTTGTTATGTTCCTTGGGAGTGTACGTGTGTGAAAAAACAAACATGCAACATGCAACATGCAATATCCAAAGTGGGCAGGACTGTGGCCAAGATCAAAAACAATTTTGCGAGTTATAGATAATTCATAACAATACAGTTATAATGATTTAAAATTAAGTTATAAACATTAAAGTTGTAATACTTTTAATGAAGCGATAATTTATGTAAAGTAAAAAAAAAAATGAATCAAATAATCAATTCATTTTTCTAATTGGTCCTTTAATAGTTTAATATTGTTCGACTGGGCCACAGTGCATGCTTAGAACTTGTTCCACTGACTTGGCACCCTACGAGGTGTGATGGCTTCGGAGTCTTGAAGATCTACGATGAGCTGGCTGCTGGCTCCGAAGGCTGCTGGCTAGGAAGGCTGCTGGGTAGAAAGACTGCTTCATATCTTCTACATCCTGAAAATTAAAATAAACCTTTAAAAAATAGAATGACAAGAAATTAAAGATAAACATGAAAAATTATATATATTATCTTTAGCAGTTTATTTGTTATAAGCAAATATTTTATTATTAATCAGTAAATAAACAATCCTTAAAATTTTAAAATCAAGGTTATTGGTTATTTCTCCCCTATCAATCATTGCTTAAATTTGGATATTTTTAGTCTCCTAGAAGATCATTGCAGTTTGGTACATCTTGTTGTAGCTTTTAAGGTCCCTAGTAAATAGTAAATTTTAAATATAACGAACACGGCAACCTGCGGAACTGATACCAATATAAATATTTTAAAACGATAGTAAATAGCTTACCTTATTCGTGGAGCATACATCTTCCTAGGACACTCAGACATCATCTTGGAAAGGACTGACAGCTCATAATCAGAGCCCTCGCAGAGAGAATCTTGCCAAGCACAGGCCACTCGGACATCTACTTGGAAAGGACTGTCAGCCCAAAATCAGAGCCCTCCAAGAGAGACTCTTGCCAAGCACAGGCCACTCGGACATCTACTTGGAAAGGACTGTCAGCCCAAAATCAGAGCCCTCCAAGAGAGAGTCTTGCCAAGCACAGGCCACTCGGACATCTACTTGGAAAGGACTGACAGCCCAATATCAGAGCCCTCCAAGAGAGACTCCTGCCAAGCACAGGCCACTCGGACATCTACTTGGAAAGGACTGACAGTCCAAAATCAGAGCCCTCCAAGAGAGACTCTTGCCAAGCACAGGCCACTCGGACATCTACTTGGAAAGGACTGACAGCCCAATATCAGAGCCCTCCAAGAGAGACTCCTGCCAAGCACAGGCCACTCGGACATCTACTTGGAAAGGACTGACAGTCCAAAATCAGAGCCCTCCAAGAGAGACTCTCGCCAAGCACAGGCCACTCGGACATCTACTTGGAAAGGACTGAGAGCCCAAAATTAGAGCCCTCTAAGAGAGACTCTTGCCAAGCACAGGCCACTCGGACATCTACTTGGAAAGGACTGACAGCCCAAAAAATCTCTACGAGGTGCAGGCTGCTGGCAAGGAAGGCTACTTCATATCTTCTTCGTCCTGAAAAAATAAAATAAACCTTTGAAAAATAGAATGACAAGAAATTAAAGATAAACATGAAAAATTATATACAATCTTTAGCAGTTTATTTGTTATAAGTAAATGTTTTACTATTATTCAACAATTAAACAATCCTTAAAATTATAAGATCATGGTTATTGGTTATTTCTCCCCTATCAATTATTGCTTAAATTTGGATATTTTTAGTCTCCTATTTGAAATGATTGAGACAAACCTCCACACCTGTGCACTTTTCATAGCCATTAAAATCCATAGTTAAGTAAAAACTAGTTCTTACCTTGCTGTTGATCGCCTAGTCCTTATAGGAAGATCTTTGTGGGATCGGATGACCTACGTCGAACCAGATAACCTGGGTCGAACCTGATGACCAAGCCAGACTTGAGAAGACATTACTAACGTCTGGAAGATCTTCGGACAAGGAAGACAAAAGAAGGTTCTAGAAGATTTTTGTAGTTTGGTACATGTTGTTGTAGCGTTTCAGGTCCCTGTAAATATGAACTTTTAAATATAACAAACGCGGCAACCTGCGGAACTGATACCAATATAAATATTTTAAAATGATGCAATGCGTTATAATTGCACAGTAAATAGCTTACCTTATTCGTGCAGCATACGTCTTCCTGGGTGTTTGCTTGACATGAAGTCTCCATTGGTTTTCATCGTGACGTGTATCTTCTTCCATCCAATGTGTAGTTTCCACCCTGTTCACCTGTACTACAAAGGACCTGATTCTCTGCGGAGGCTACTCGAGGAGATTCCACGATTTGCTCGGCGACAGAAGACTCCTCTCGGGAGAAGAAACGATCCGCAATCCTGAGGACCTGGCGAGCCACCTTCTGAAGTCCGTCTCATCCCCTGTAAGCAGCGATAATCCCTCACTCTTGCAGGGTGGTTGTGAAGGGATTCGAACCCGACCCTCTGCTACTCGGCCCATGCAGGGAATGGATCCACCATCACCGACGCCCTCCGAGTACACAACCTCCTCAGAACACTCCAACCGGCCCCTCTCCATCTTTCCCGATTTTTCTTCTCTCCCAACCGACCATTCCTCTGGAAGCCACTCCAACTCGAAAAGCTATTCCGTTGTAACGGATGAATCGAAAGAAGAAGGGATCGAGGTATCCAATGGAATACGAACTGCGCTATCGAAGCGATGTCACTAGCTAAGCGATTTTCGTGTCATGGTCATCCGGGAAGAAGAACATCGCTCGACTGAATAAGAAAAGTTAAGTTTTTTTTACCGAGCCATCCCGATTTTAAAATTCAGTGGCTAAAGGCATATAGCCAATTAGAGTTAAAAAATTATGTAATAATTAATATAATTATGTAAGTTATCAAAATCATTGCCTTTTTAACTATTAGTGTATAGGACAAAACCCCATCCTCAGGTGCCAGAAAAAAATCAAACCAAATTATCCCTCAAATTTAATATCTCTCTACTATATCTAACTTGGTTTGATTTCCTTTAGCTCCTGAATAAATGAGGCGTTGAACCGCAACTAATAAAAGCCAATGTTGGGCTGGTTACAGAGCTTTGAACAGCTCTAAAAGTTTAGGGGTTTAATAATATACATTAACTGATTTCCACAATATTGATTTTATAAAAGCATCTGCTAATTTATAAATTTATATAAATCATAACTAAAACCGGGCAGATGCAGCTAAATTTAGAGTGGATTTAAAAACATCTCTTCGATAACGCGATTCAAGTTCCCAAACAGGACGAACCGCGGGATACTCTGATCTTCCCTTCTTTCGAATCTTCCATTATAATGAAACATCTCAACGATTAAGAGTAGCCTCGACAGATTGGGTAAGCTAGAAGTCAGGAAAATCTCGAGAAAAGAGAAAAGAGCCGGAGGGAAGAGTCCGCTGGAAGTTGAGGACTTGGACGACCCCGATGGCTATGGATCTGTTCCGAGATGAGCCGGACACAGAAGTTTTGGGCTCGCATCCTTTCGACTACCCTGCAAGACCAAGAACGCCTCACTAACTCGCGAGGGAGAGAGCTGAGCTTCAGAAGGTGGCCTGCCGGATCCTCCAGAGAGCTAATCGTTCCGTCTCCTGGGAGGAGTCTTCCGCCGTCGAGTGAATCGTGGAATCTCTTCACAGTTCTTCTGCAGAATACCAAACCCTCTGCAGTACAAGTTAGCTGAAGTCTTGCGGATTCCAAGTATAAGCTTCTGAACTTGACTTGTGTCTTCCAACCATTCCGGAACAGCATGCAGGCTTGCTGTAAATATAAAAAAAGAAAAAGAAATTAATAAAATAAAACATAATTAATTAATTTTAAATGAAATATAAATAAATTTTTTGTTATAAATTTTATTAAAGGAAATATAATCGCACTCTGAGTGATTTTGGTGCATATCAATTTTTTTTTTTTTTAATTAAATAAATGAGCAACTTAATAATAATGCTAATTTGTAAAATTATATGATTATAACCCGTATCTTATAATCATCAACTTTACACCCTATCTAGGCTATCTAGGGGAGGTGGCCCTAGAGTGTGTACTGTAAGTGACCTTTGTCTCTATAATGTTGTTGAGGGAAGAGTGCTGTTTCAGTGTACTGTTCTGGTGAGGGTGCATGGTGTACTGAACTCGGGGTCTTGGTGTCGTTACTCACCATCAAGGCCCCATGCAAAGACCCTGCCCTGAGAACTCTATTCAATAATATTTAATTGAAACGCAAAAATAATATATTATATATTTTGCATAGAAATTCTATTACAAGGATTTTATTGCAGTGAATAGTTAAAAAAAACATAATGTATAGGCGCCTTAGACTTCTCAATTACGAGAACCATAATAGTTACCAACATCGCTACTTATCAAAGAAAAAACACTATTCAATAATTGCTATATAAAAATCATCTTCATTTTTAACCTAGAGAGTAATGAAGAACGATACAAAATAACTGATGATAGGTAACTGCGCAATATCGGAGATAAGACCCGACTGGGGCTAATTAATTCTTTTGACGTAATATTTAAGTTGAAGAAATGTTTTCACATTGATTTTACTGCAATAAATTAAAGGATGGCTACAGCTATAATAATAATTATAACCTAGCCTATAAATTTCATCAAATATTGAAAAATCAATTAGTTACTAAATCAAACAAATAAAAATTCGATAATGCACTCTTTTCCACACCACCGCTGAGGTAGAGTCCTTGGGGTGCGTTTTTTTTAATGTGGTATCCCCGGTAGGCCTAGTCCACAATCCTACCTAGCATTCGACGTAGGAAGAAAATGTGGGTAACGGGACGAATAAACCTATAATATTCGACGATTAAACCCAATTTTTATGACTTAACCTAAATTCGGCGAATATACCTAAATTCGACGAACAAACCTACATTCGACGAATAAACCTAAATTACATGTCATAAATAACAAGCCCCAGACACCCCTTCAACTTTGAAGGTGGTCTGGGGATATAATAAAATATTACATATATAAATATAATAATAAAAACAAAACACTACTTCATGCAATAGTATTACTCACTTTTGCGAAGATCTTGCTCTCAACTCTCATGTATACCTAAACCTAAAGTGTAAGGATTTCACTATTTACTTAATGATAAAAAATCAAATATAGCTATGCAATAATATGAAATACTCTACTCAATATGAAATTTTAATTTTAATTTAATGTACTTTAGAATATTTAAAAAATAATAATATTTATATGAATGAATGAAAAAAAATATTTTATAATAAAATTTTATCAATCTAAAAATACTTTCAAAACTTAGAACATTTTCAAATTTAAAAATTAAAATAAAAATTTAATTCAAAATTCTCTAATGTTGAAAAAGTGTTGGGGTGTGTAATGAGAGAGGAGCTGCTGTAGTCTTGAAGGTCCTGAAGATCCTCAACTCTCACATTAAAGTAGTAAATGTTTGATAACTAATGAGAATAATTTCATTTAAATTAATATAATAACGACTTTATTACTTCAATAGAAATGAATGAAAGCATTAAATTTAATAAGCTAAAATGTATATCAAATTCTAGTTAAATATCTATAATTAATTGAAAATTTGATCTATTTAAAAAATTCTAATCTGCTCAATGAATTTAATGATTCTATGAAAGTGATTGGTATAAAATTTACATTAACTTTTGATAAAATAAATTTAAAAAAAATTAAATTTAATAAAAAAAGTTGAAAAAGTGTTGTGTTGTGGTGTGTAATGTGAGAGGAGGTCGCTAAAAAATATATTTCATGCACATGCATCATGCAAAAATACTGCCCACTAAGGATGTGACCTAGCCTACCTAACTTGTGTCCTGTAAATACTATCCTAAATCTTAAATAATATATTTATGCAATAATGAATTTACTTGTAAAATTTTTTTAAATTGCATTAATAAATAATGAATAATAAACAAATGACTAATTAATTTAATAAGTAATGAATTTAATTTGAATCTATCTAAAACTTTAATAGAAATTTTAAGAAATCAAAAGCTTTAAAATTATTTTAAAAAAGGAATATTTATATGTAATTAAATATTTGAATGATTTCATTGAAATTGATATTACTGTGTAAAAAAAAAAATAATAAAAGTAATATTGTGTCGTATGTTGTTATGTTCCTTGGTAGTGTACGTGTGTGAAAAAACAAACATGCAACATGCAACATGCAATATCCAAAGTGGGCAGGACTGTGGCCAAGATCAAAAACAATTTTGCGAGTTATAGATAATTCATAACAATACAGTTATAATGATTTAAAATTAAGTTATAAACATTAAAGTTGTAATACTTTTAATGAAGCGATAATTTATGTAAAGTAAAAAAAAAAATGAATCAAATAATCAATTCATTTTTCTAATTGGTCCTTTAATAGTTTAATATTGTTCGACTGGGCCACAGTGCATGCTTAGAACTTGTTCCACTGACTTGGCACCCTACGAGGTGTGATGGCTTCGGAGTCTTGAAGATCTACGATGAGCTGGCTGCTGGCTCCGAAGGCTGCTGGCTAGGAAGGCTGCTGGGTAGAAAGACTGCTTCATATCTTCTACATCCTGAAAATTAAAATAAACCTTTAAAAAATAGAATGACAAGAAATTAAAGATAAACATGAAAAATTATATATATTATCTTTAGCAGTTTATTTGTTATAAGCAAATATTTTATTATTAATCAGTAAATAAACAATCCTTAAAATTTTAAAATCAAGGTTATTGGTTATTTCTCCCCTATCAATCATTGCTTAAATTTGGATATTTTTAGTCTCCTAGAAGATCATTGCAGTTTGGTACATCTTGTTGTAGCTTTTAAGGTCCCTAGTAAATAGTAAATTTTAAATATAACGAACACGGCAACCTGCGGAACTGATACCAATATAAATATTTTAAAACGATAGTAAATAGCTTACCTTATTCGTGGAGCATACATCTTCCTAGGACACTCGGACATCATCTTGGAAAGGACTGACAGCTCATAATCAGAGCCCTCGCAGAGAGAATCTTGCCAAGCACAGGCCACTCGGACATCTACTTGGAAAGGACTGTCAGCCCAAAATCAGAGCCCTCCAAGAGAGACTCTTGCCAAGCACAGGCCACTCGGACATCTACTTGGAAAGGACTGTCAGCCCAAAATCAGAGCCCTCCAAGAGAGAGTCTTGCCAAGCACAGGCCACTCGGACATCTACTTGGAAAGGACTGACAGCCCAATATCAGAGCCCTCCAAGAGAGACTCCTGCCAAGCACAGGCCACTCGGACATCTACTTGGAAAGGACTGACAGTCCAAAATCAGAGCCCTCCAAGAGAGACTCTTGCCAAGCACAGGCCACTCGGACATCTACTTGGAAAGGACTGACAGCCCAATATCAGAGCCCTCCAAGAGAGACTCCTGCCAAGCACAGGCCACTCGGACATCTACTTGGAAAGGACTGACAGTCCAAAATCAGAGCCCTCCAAGAGAGACTCTCGCCAAGCACAGGCCACTCGGACATCTACTTGGAAAGGACTGAGAGCCCAAAATTAGAGCCCTCTAAGAGAGACTCTTGCCAAGCACAGGCCACTCGGACATCTACTTGGAAAGGACTGACAGCCCAAAAAATCTCTACGAGGTGCAGGCTGCTGGCAAGGAAGGCTACTTCATATCTTCTTCGTCCTGAAAAAATAAAATAAACCTTTGAAAAATAGAATGACAAGAAATTAAAGATAAACATGAAAAATTATATACAATCTTTAGCAGTTTATTTGTTATAAGTAAATGTTTTACTATTATTCAACAATTAAACAATCCTTAAAATTATAAGATCATGGTTATTGGTTATTTCTCCCCTATCAATTATTGCTTAAATTTGGATATTTTTAGTCTCCTATTTGAAATGATTGAGACAAACCTCCACACCTGTGCACTTTTCATAGCCATTAAAATCCATAGTTAAGTAAAAACTAGTTCTTACCTTGCTGTTGATCGCCTAGTCCTTATAGGAAGATCTTTGTGGGATCGGATGACCTACGTCGAACCAGATAACCTGGGTCGAACCTGATGACCAAGCCAGACTTGAGAAGACATTACTAACGTCTGGAAGATCTTCGGACAAGGAAGACAAAAGAAGGTTCTAGAAGATTTTTGTAGTTTGGTACATGTTGTTGTAGCGTTTCAGGTCCCTGTAAATATGAACTTTTAAATATAACAAACGCGGCAACCTGCGGAACTGATACCAATATAAATATTTTAAAATGATGCAATGCGTTATAATTGCACAGTAAATAGCTTACCTTATTCGTGCAGCATACGTCTTCCTGGGTGTTTGCTTGACATGAAGTCTCCATTGGTTTTCATCGTGACGTGTATCTTCTTCCATCCAATGTGTAGTTTCCACCCTGTTCACCTGTACTACAAAGGACCTGATTCTCTGCGGAGGCTACTCGAGGAGATTCCACGATTTGCTCGGCGACAGAAGACTCCTCTCGGGAGAAGAAACGATCCGCAATCCTGAGGACCTGGCGAGCCACCTTCTGAAGTCCGTCTCATCCCCTGTAAGCAGCGATAATCCCTCACTCTTGCAGGGTGGTTGTGAAGGGATTCGAACCCGACCCTCTGCTACTCGGCCCATGCAGGGAATGGATCCACCATCACCGACGCCCTCCGAGTACACAACCTCCTCAGAACACTCCAACCGGCCCCTCTCCATCTTTCCCGATTTTTCTTCTCTCCCAACCGACCATTCCTCTGGAAGCCACTCCAACTCGAAAAGCTATTCCGTTGTAACGGATGAATCGAAAGAAGAAGGGATCGAGGTATCCAATGGAATACGAACTGCGCTATCGAAGCGATGTCACTAGCTAAGCGATTTTCGTGTCATGGTCATCCGGGAAGAAGAACATCGCTCGACTGAATAAGAAAAGTTAAGTTTTTTTTACCGAGCCATCCCGATTTTAAAATTCAGTGGCTAAAGGCATATAGCCAATTAGAGTTAAAAAATTATGTAATAATTAATATAATTATGTAAGTTATCAAAATCATTGCCTTTTTAACTATTAGTGTATAGGACAAAACCCCATCCTCAGGTGCCAGAAAAAAATCAAACCAAATTATCCCTCAAATTTAATATCTCTCTACTATATCTAACTTGTTTTGATTTCCTTTAGCTCCTGAATAAATGAGGCGTTGAACCGCAACTAATAAAAGCCAATGTTGGGCTGGTTACAGAGCTTTGAACAGCTCTAAAAGTTTAGGGGTTTAATAATATACATTAACTGATTTCCACAATATTGATTTTATAAAAGCATCTGCTAATTTATAAATTTATATAAATCATAACTAAAACCGGGCAGATGCAGCTAAATTTAGAGTGGATTTAAAAACATCTCTTCGATAACGCGATTCAAGTTCCCAAACAGGACGAACCGCGGGATACTCTGATCTTCCCTTCTTTCGAATCTTCCATTATAATGAAACATCTCAACGATTAAGAGTAGCCTCGACAGATTAGGTAAGCTAGAAGTCAGAAAAATCTCGAGAAAAGAGAAAAGAGCCGGAGGGAAGAGTCCGCTGGAAGTTGAGGACTTGGACGACCCCGATGGCTATGGATCTGTTCCGAGATGAGCCGGACACAGAAGTTTTGGGCTCGCATCCTTTCGACTACCCTGCAAGACCAAGAACGCCTCACTAACTCGCGAGGGAGAGAGCTGAGCTTCAGAAGGTGGCCTGCCGGATCCTCCAGAGAGCTAATCGTTCCGTCTCCTGGGAGGAGTCTTCCGCCGTCGAGTGAATCGTGGAATCTCTTCACAGTTCTTCTGCAGAATACCAAACCCTCTGCAGTACAAGTTAGCTGAAGTCTTGCGGATTCCAAGTATAAGCTTCTGAACTTGACTTGTGTCTTCCAACCATTCCGGAACAGCATGCAGGCTTGCTGTAAATATAAAAAAAGAAAAAGAAATTAATAAAATAAAACATAATTAATTAATTTTAAATGAAATATAAATAAATTTTTTGTTATAAATTTTATTAAAGGAAATATAATCGCACTCTGAGTGATTTTGGTGCATATCAATTTTTTTTTTTTTTAATTAAATAAATGAGCAACTTAATAATAATGCTAATTTGTAAAATTATATGATTATAACCCGTATCTTATAATCATCAACTTTACACCCTATCTAGGCTATCTAGGGGAGGTGACCCTAGAGTGTGTACTGTAAGTGACCTTTGTCTCTATAATGTTGTTGAGGGAAGAGTGCTGTTTCAGTGTACTGTTCTGGTGAGGGTGCATGGTGTACTGAACTCGGGGTCTTGGTGTCGTTACTCACCATCAAGGCCCCATGCAAAGACCCTGCCCTGAGAACTCTATTCAATAATATTTAATTGAAACGCAAAAATAATATATTATATATTTTGCATAGAAATTCTATTACAAGGATTTTATTGCAGTGAATAGTTAAAAAAAACATAATGTATAGGCGCCTTAGACTTCTCAATTACGAGAACCATAATAGTTACCAACATCGCTACTTATCAAAGAAAAAACACTATTCAATAATTGCTATATAAAAATCATCTTCATTTTTAACCTAGAGAGTAATGAAGAACGATACAAAATAACTGATGATAGGTAACTGCGCAATATCGGAGATAAGACCCGACTGGGGCTAATTAATTCTTTTGACGTAATATTTAAGTTGAAGAAATGTTTTCACATTGATTTTACTGCAATAAATTAAAGGATGGCTACAGCTATAATAATAATTATAACCTAGCCTATAAATTTCATCAAATATTGAAAAATCAATTAGTTACTAAATCAAACAAATAAAAATTCGATAATGCACTCTTTTCCACACCACCGCTGAGGTAGAGTCCTTGGGTTGCGTTTTTTTTAATGTGGTATCCCCGGTAGGCCTAGTCCACAATCCTACCTAGCATTCGACGTAGGAAGAAAATGTGGGTAACGGGACGAATAAACCTATAATATTCGACGATTAAACCCAATTTTGATGACTTAACCTAAATTCGGCGAATATACCTAAATTCGACGAACAAACCTACATTCGACGAATAAACCTAAATTACATGTCATAAATAACAAGCCCCAGACACCCCTTCAACTTTGAAGGTGGTCTGGGGATATAATAAAATATTACATATATAAATATAATAATAAAAACAAAACACTACTTCATGCAATAGTATTACTCACTTTTGCGAAGATCTTGCTCTCAACTCTCATGTATACCTAAACCTAAAGTGTAAGGATTTCACTATTTACTTAATGATAAAAAATCAAATATAGCTATGCAATAATATGAAATACTCTACTCAATATGAAATTTTAATTTTAATTTAATGTACTTTAGAATATTTAAAAAATAATAATATTTATATGAATGAATGAAAAAAAATATTTTATAATAAAATTTTATCAATCTAAAAATACTTTCAAAACTTAGAACATTTTCAAATTTAAAAATTAAAATAAAAATTTAATTCAAAATTCTCTAATGTTGAAAAAGTGTTGGGGTGTGTAATGAGAGAGGAGCTGCTGTAGTCTTGAAGGTCCTGAAGATCCTCAACTCTCACATTAAAGTAGTAAATGTTTGATAACTAATGAGAATAATTTCATTTAAATTAATATAATAATGACTTTATTACTTCAATAGAAATGAATGAAAGCATTAAATTTAATAAGCTAAAATGTATATCAAATTCTAGTTAAATATCTATAATTAATTGAAAATTTGATCTATTTAAAAAATTCTAATCTGCTCAATGAATTTAATGATTCTATGAAAGTGATTGGTATAAAATTTACATTAACTTTTGATAAAATAAATTTAAAAAAAATTAAATTTAATAAAAAAAGTTGAAAAAGTGTTGTGTTGTGGTGTGTAATGTGAGAGGAGGTCGCTAAAAAATATATTTCATGCACATGCATCATGCAAAAATACTGCCCACTAAGGATGTGACCTAGCCTACCTAACTTGTGTCCTGTAAATACTATCCTAAATCTTAAATAATATATTTATGCAATAATGAATTTACTGTTAAAATTTTTTTAAATTGCATTAATAAATAATGAATAATAAACAAATGACTAATTAATTTAATAAGTAATGAATTTAATTTGAATCTATCTAAAACTTTAATAGAAATTTTAAGAAATCAAAAGCTTTAAAATTATTTTAAAAAAGGAATATTTATATGTAATTAAATATTTGAATGATTTCATTGAAATTGATATTACTGTGTAAAAAAAAAATAATAAAAGTAATATTGTGTCGTATGTTGTTATGTTCCTTGGGAGTGTACGTGTGTGAAAAAACAAACATGCAACATGCAACATGCAATATCCAAAGTGGGCAGGACTGTGGCCAAGATCAAAAACAATTTTGCGAGTTATAGATAATTCATAACAATACAGTTATAATGATTTAAAATTAAGTTATAAACATTAAAGTTGTAATACTTTTAATGAAGCGATAATTTATGTAAAGTAAAAAAAAAAAATGAATCAAATAATCAATTCATTTTTCTAATTGGTCCTTTAATAGTTTAATATTGTTCGACTGGGCCACAGTGCATGCTTAGAACTTGTTCCACTGACTTGGCACCCTACGAGGTGTGATGGCTTCGGAGTCTTGAAGATCTACGATGAGCTGGCTGCTGGCTCCGAAGGCTGCTGGCTAGGAAGGCTGCTGGGTAGAAAGACTGCTTCATATCTTCTACATCCTGAAAATTAAAATAAACCTTTAAAAAATAGAATGACAAGAAATTAAAGATAAACATGAAAAATTATATATATTATCTTTAGCAGTTTATTTGTTATAAGCAAATATTTTATTATTAATCAACAATTAAACAATCCTTAAAATTATAAAATCAAGGTTATTGGTTATTTCTCCCCTATCAATCATTGCTTAAATTTGGATATTTTTAGTCTCCTAGAAGATCATTGCAGTTTGGTACATCTTGTTGTAGCTTTTAAGGTCCCTAGTAAATAGTAAATTTTAAATATAACGAACACGGCAACCTGCGGAACTGATACCAATATAAATATTTTAAAACGATAGTAAATAGCTTACCTTATTCGTGGAGCATACATCTTCCTAGGACACTCGGACATCATCTTGGAAAGGACTGACAGCCCATAATCAGAGCCCTCGCAGAGAGAATCTTGCCAAGCACAGGCCACTCGGACATCTACTTGGAAAGGACTGTCAGCCCAAAATCAGAGCCCTCCAAGAGAGACTCTTGCCAAGCACAGGCCACTCGGACATCTACTTGGAAAGGACTGTCAGCCCAAAATCAGAGCCCTCCAAGAGAGACTCTTGCCAAGCACAGGCCACTCGGACATCTACTTGGAAAGGACTGACAGCCCAATATCAGAGCCCTCCAAGAGAGACTCTTGCCAAGCACAGGCCACTCGGACATCTACTTGGAAAGGACTGACAGCCCAATATCAGAGCCCTCCAAGAGAGACTCCTGCCAAGCACAGGCCACTCGGACATCTACTTGGAAAGGACTGACAGTCCAAAATCAGAGCCCTCCAAGAGAGACTCTCGCCAAGCACAGGCCACTCGGACATCTACTTGGAAAGGACTGAGAGCCCAAAATTAGAGCCCTCTAAGAGAGACTCTTGCCAAGCACAGGCCACTCGGACATCTACTTGGAAAGGACTGACAGCCCAAAAAATCTCTACGAGGTGCAGGCTGCTGGCAAGGAAGGCTACTTCATATCTTCTTCGTCCTGAAAAAATAAAATAAACCTTTGAAAAATAGAATGACAAGAAATTAAAGATAAACATGAAAAATTATATACAATCTTTAGCAGTTTATTTGTTATAAGTAAATGTTTTACTATTATTCAACAATTAAACAATCCTTAAAATTATAAGATCATGGTTATTGGTTATTTCTCCCCTATCAATTATTGCTTAAATTTGGATATTTTTAGTCTCCTATTTGAAATGATTGAGACAAACCTCCACACCTGTGCACTTTTCATAGCCATTAAAATCCATAGTTAAGTAAAAACTAGTTCTTACCTTGCTGTTGATCGCCTAGTCCTTATAGGAAGATCTTTGTGGGATCGGATGACCTACGTCGAACCAGATAACCTGGGTCGAACCTGATGACCAAGCCAGACTTGAGAAGACATTACTAACGTCTGGAAGATCTTCGGACAAGGAAGACAAAAGAAGGTTCTAGAAGATTTTTGTAGTTTGGTACATGTTGTTGTAGCGTTTCAGGTCCCTGTAAATATGAACTTTTAAATATAACAAACGCGGCAACCTGCGGAACTGATACCAATATAAATATTTTAAAATGATGCAATGCGTTATAATTGCACAGTAAATAGCTTACCTTATTCGTGCAGCATACGTCTTCCTGGGTGTTTGCTTGACATGAAGTCTCCATTGGTTTTCATCGTGACGTGTATCTTCTTCCATCCAATGTGTAGTTTCCACCCTGTTCACCTGTACTACAAAGGACCTGATTCTCTGCGGAGGCTACTCGAGGAGATTCCACGATTTGCTCGGCGACAGAAGACTCCTCTCGGGAGAAGAAACGATCCGCAATCCTGAGGACCTGGCGAGCCACCTTCTGAAGTCCGTCTCATCCCCTGTAAGCAGCGATAATCCCTCACTCTTGCAGGGTGGTTGTGAAGGGATTCGAACCCGACCCTCTGCTACTCGGCCCATGCAGGGAATGGATCCACCATCACCGACGCCCTCCGAGTACACAACCTCCTCAGAACACTCCAACCGGCCCCTCTCCATCTTTCCCGATTTTTCTTCTCTCCCAACCGACCATTCCTCTGGAAGCCACTCCAACTCGAAAAGCTATTCCGTTGTAACGGATGAATCGAAAGAAGAAGGGATCGAGGTATCCAATGGAATACGAACTGCGCTATCGAAGCGATGTCACTAGCTAAGCGATTTTCGTGTCATGGTCATCCGGGAAGAAGAACATCGCTCGACTGAATAAGAAAAGTTAAGTTTTTTTTACCGAGCCATCCCGATTTTAAAATTCAGTGGCTAAAGGCATATAGCCAATTAGAGTTAAAAAATTATGTAATAATTAATATAATTATGTAAGTTATCAAAATCATTGCCTTTTTAACTATTAGTGTATAGGACAAAACCCCATCCTCAGGTGCCAGAAAAAAATCAAACCAAATTATCCCTCAAATTTAATATCTCTCTACTATATCTAACTTGGTTTGATTTCCTTTAGCTCCTGAATAAATGAGGCGTTGAACCGCAACTAATAAAAGCCAATGTTGGGCTGGTTACAGAGCTTTGAACAGCTCTAAAAGTTTAGGGGTTTAATAATATACATTAACTGATTTCCACAATATTGATTTTATAAAAGCATCTGCTAATTTATAAATTTATATAAATCATAACTAAAACCGGGCAGATGCAGCTAAATTTAGAGTGGATTTAAAAACATCTCTTCGATAACGCGATTCAAGTTCCCAAACAGGACGAACCGCGGGATACTCTGATCTTCCCTTCTTTCGAATCTTCCATTATAATGAAACATCTCAACGATTAAGAGTAGCCTCGACAGATTGGGTAAGCTAGAAGTCAGAAAAATCTCGAGAAAAGAGAAAAGAGCCGGAGGGAAGAGTCCGCTGGAAGTTGAGGACTTGGACGACCCCGATGGCTATGGATCTGTTCCGAGATGAGCCGGACACAGAAGTTTTGGGCTCGCATCCTTTCGACTACCCTGCAAGACCAAGAACGCCTCACTAACTCGCGAGGGAGAGAGCTGAGCTTCAGAAGGTGGCCTGCCGGATCCTCCAGAGAGCTAATCGTTCCGTCTCCTGGGAGGAGTCTTCCGCCGTCGAGTGAATCGTGGAATCTCTTCACAGTTCTTCTGCAGAATACCAAACCCTCTGCAGTACAAGTTAGCTGAAGTCTTGCGGATTCCAAGTATAAGCTTCTGAACTTGACTTGTGTCTTCCAACCATTCCGGAACAGCATGCAGGCTTGCTGTAAATATAAAAAAAGAAAAAGAAATTAATAAAATAAAACATAATTAATTAATTTTAAATGAAATATAAATAAATTTTTTGTTATAAATTTTATTAAAGGAAATATAATCGCACTCTGAGTGATTTTGGTGCATATCAATTTTTTTTTTTTTTAATTAAATAAATGAGCAACTTAATAATAATGCTAATTTGTAAAATTATATGATTATAACCCGTATCTTATAATCATCAACTTTACACCCTATCTAGGCTATCTAGGGGAGGTGGCCCTAGAATGTGTACTGTAAGTGACCTTTGTCTCTATAATGTTGTTGAGGGAAGAGTGCTGTTTCAGTGTACTGTTCTGGTGAGGGTGCATGGTGTACTGAACTCGGGGTCTTGGTGTCGTTACTCACCATCAAGGCCCCATGCAAAGACCCTGCCCTGAGAACTCTATTCAATAATATTTAATTGAAACGCAAAAATAATATATTATATATTTTGCATAGAAATTCTATTACAAGGATTTTATTGCAGTGAATAGTTAAAAAAAACATAATGTATAGGCGCCTTAGACTTCTCAATTACGAGAACCATAATAGTTACCAACATCGCTACTTATCAAAGAAAAAACACTATTCAATAATTGCTATATAAAAATCATCTTCATTTTTAACCTAGAGAGTAATGAAGAACGATACAAAATAACTGATGATAGGTAACTGCGCAATATCGGAGATAAGACCCGACTGGGGCTAATTAATTCTTTTGACGTAATATTTAAGTTGAAGAAATGTTTTCACATTGATTTTACTGCAATAAATTAAAGGATGGCTACAGCTATAATAATAATTATAACCTAGCCTATAAATTTCATCAAATATTGAAAAATCAATTAGTTACTAAATCAAACAAATAAAAATTCGATAATGCACTCTTTTCCACACCACCGCTGAGGTAGAGTCCTTGGGGTGCGTTTTTTTTAATGTGGTATCCCCGGTAGGCCTAGTCCACAATCCTACCTAGCATTCGACGTAGGAAGAAAATGTGGGTAACGGGACGAATAAACCTATAATATTCGACGATTAAACCCAATTTTGATGACTTAACCTAAATTCGGCGAATATACCTAAATTCGACGAACAAACCTACATTCGACGAATAAACCTAAATTACATGTCATAAATAACAAGCCCCAGACACCCCTTCAACTTTGAAGGTGGTCTGGGGATATAATAAAATATTACATATATAAATATAATAATAAAAACAAAACACTACTTCATGCAATAGTATTACTCACTTTTGCGAAGATCTTGCTCTCAACTCTCATGTATACCTAAACCTAAAGTGTAAGGATTTCACTATTTACTTAATGATAAAAAATCAAATATAGCTATGCAATAATATGAAATACTCTACTCAATATGAAATTTTAATTTTAATTTAATGTACTTTAGAATATTTAAAAAATAATAATATTTATATGAATGAATGAAAAAAAATATTTTATAATAAAATTTTATCAATCTAAAAATACTTTCAAAACTTAGAACATTTTCAAATTTAAAAATTAAAATAAAAATTTAATTCAAAATTCTCTAATGTTGAAAAAGTGTTGGGGTGTGTAATGAGAGAGGAGCTGCTGTAGTCTTGAAGGTCCTGAAGATCCTCAACTCTCACATTAAAGTAGTAAATGTTTGATAACTAATGAGAATAATTTCATTTAAATTAATATAATAATGACTTTATTACTTCAATAGAAATGAATGAAAGCATTAAATTTAATAAGCTAAAATGTATATCAAATTCTAGTTAAATATCTATAATTAATTGAAAATTTGATCTATTTAAAAAATTCTAATCTGCTCAATGAATTTAATGATTCTATGAAAGTGATTGGTATAAAATTTACATTAACTTTTGATAAAATAAATTTAAAAAAAATTAAATTTAATAAAAAAAGTT
Source organism: Troilus luridus (assembly GCA_964056705.1). NCBI lineage: Eukaryota > Metazoa > Arthropoda > Insecta > Hemiptera > Pentatomidae > Troilus > Troilus luridus. The sequence goes on along the minus strand of OZ057417.1, from coordinate 54,566,828 downwards.
GAAAAAGTGTTGTGTTGTGGTGTGTAATGTGAGAGGAGGTCGCTAAAAAATATATTTCATGCACATGCATCATGCAAAAATACTGCCCACTAAGGATGTGACCTAGCCTACCTAACTTGTGTCCTGTAAATACTATCCTAAATCTTAAATAATATATTTATGCAATAATGAATTTACTGTTAAAATTTTTTTAAATTGCATTAATAAATAATGAATAATAAACAAATGACTAATTAATTTAATAAGTAATGAATTTAATTTGAATCTATCTAAAACTTTAATAGAAATTTTAAGAAATCAAAAGCTTTAAAATTATTTTAAAAAAGGAATATTTATATGTAATTAAATATTTGAATGATTTCATTGAAATTGATATTACTGTGTAAAAAAAAAATAATAAAAGTAATATTGTGTCGTATGTTGTTATGTTCCTTGGTAGTGTACGTGTGTGAAAAAACAAACATGCAACATGCAACATGCAATATCCAAAGTGGGCAGGACTGTGGCCAAGATCAAAAACAATTTTGCGAGTTATAGATAATTCATAACAATACAGTTATAATGATTTAAAATTAAGTTATAAACATTAAAGTTGTAATACTTTTAATGAAGCGATAATTTATGTAAAGTAAAAAAAAAAATGAATCAAATAATCAATTCATTTTTCTAATTGGTCCTTTAATAGTTTAATATTGTTCGACTGGGCCACAGTGCATGCTTAGAACTTGTTCCACTGACTTGGCACCCTACGAGGTGTGATGGCTTCGGAGTCTTGAAGATCTACGATGAGCTGGCTGCTGGCTCCGAAGGCTGCTGGCTAGGAAGGCTGCTGGGTAGAAAGACTGCTTCATATCTTCTACATCCTGAAAATTAAAATAAACCTTTAAAAAATAGAATGACAAGAAATTAAAGATAAACATGAAAAATTATATATATTATCTTTAGCAGTTTATTTGTTATAAGCAAATATTTTATTATTAATCAACAATTAAACAATCCTTAAAATTTTAAAATCAAGGTTATTGGTTATTTCTCCCCTATCAATCATTGCTTAAATTTGGATATTTTTAGTCTCCTAGAAGATCATTGCAGTTTGGTACATCTTGTTGTAGCTTTTAAGGTCCCTAGTAAATAGTAAATTTTAAATATAACGAACACGGCAACCTGCGGAACTGATACCAATATAAATATTTTAAAACGATAGTAAATAGCTTACCTTATTCGTGGAGCATACATCTTCCTAGGACACTCGGACATCATCTTGGAAAGGACTGACAGCCCATAATCAGAGCCCTCGCAGAGAGAATCTTGCCAAGCACAGGCCACTCGGACATCTACTTGGAAAGGACTGTCAGCCCAAAATCAGAGCCCTCCAAGAGAGACTCTTGCCAAGCACAGGCCACTCGGACATCTACTTGGAAAGGACTGTCAGCCCAAAATCAGAGCCCTCCAAGAGAGACTCTTGCCAAGCACAGGCCACTCGGACATCTACTTGGAAAGGACTGACAGCCCAATATCAGAGCCCTCCAAGAGAGACTCTTGCCAAGCACAGGCCACTCGGACATCTACTTGGAAAGGACTGACAGCCCAATATCAGAGCCCTCCAAGAGAGACTCCTGCCAAGCACAGGCCACTCGGACATCTACTTGGAAAGGACTGACAGTCCAAAATCAGAGCCCTCCAAGAGAGACTCTCGCCAAGCACAGGCCACTCGGACATCTACTTGGAAAGGACTGAGAGCCCAAAATTAGAGCCCTCTAAGAGAGACTCTTGCCAAGCACAGGCCACTCGGACATCTACTTGGAAAGGACTGACAGCCCAAAAAATCTCTACGAGGTGCAGGCTGCTGGCAAGGAAGGCTACTTCATATCTTCTTCGTCCTGAAAAAATAAAATAAACCTTTGAAAAATAGAATGACAAGAAATTAAAGATAAACATGAAAAATTATATACAATCTTTAGCAGTTTATTTGTTATAAGTAAATGTTTTACTATTATTCAACAATTAAACAATCCTTAAAATTATAAGATCATGGTTATTGGTTATTTCTCCCCTATCAATTATTGCTTAAATTTGGATATTTTTAGTCTCCTATTTGAAATGATTGAGACAAACCTCCACACCTGTGCACTTTTCATAGCCATTAAAATCCATAGTTAAGTAAAAACTAGTTCTTACCTTGCTGTTGATCGCCTAGTCCTTATAGGAAGATCTTTGTGGGATCGGATGACCTACGTCGAACCAGATAACCTGGGTCGAACCTGATGACCAAGCCAGACTTGAGAAGACATTACTAACGTCTGGAAGATCTTCGGACAAGGAAGACAAAAGAAGGTTCTAGAAGATTTTTGTAGTTTGGTACATGTTGTTGTAGCGTTTCAGGTCCCTGTAAATATGAACTTTTAAATATAACAAACGCGGCAACCTGCGGAACTGATACCAATATAAATATTTTAAAATGATGCAATGCGTTATAATTGCACAGTAAATAGCTTACCTTATTCGTGCAGCATACGTCTTCCTGGGTGTTTGCTTGACATGAAGTCTCCATTGGTTTTCATCGTGACGTGTATCTTCTTCCATCCAATGTGTAGTTTCCACCCTGTTCACCTGTACTACAAAGGACCTGATTCTCTGCGGAGGCTACTCGAGGAGATTCCACGATTTGCGTACACAACCTCCTCAGAACACTCCAACCGGCCCCTCTCCATCTTTCCCGATTTTTCTTCTCTCCCAACCGACCATTCCTCTGGAAGCCACTCCAACTCGAAAAGCTATTCCGTTGTAACGGATGAATCGAAAGAAGAAGGGATCGAGGTATCCAATGGAATACGAACTGCGCTATCGAAGTGATGTCACTAGCTAAGCGATTTTCGTGTCATGGTCATCCGGGAAGAAGAACATCGCTCGACTGAATAAGAAAAGTTAAGTTTTTTTTACCGAGCCATCCCGATTTTAAAATTCAGTGGCTAAAGGCATATAGCCAATTAGAGTTAAAAAATTATGTAATAATTAATATAATTATGTAAGTTATCAAAATCATTGCCTTTTTAACTATTAGTGTATAGGACAAAACCCCATCCTCAGGTGCCAGAAAAAAATCAAACCAAATTATCCCTCAAATTTAATATCTCTCTACTATATCTAACTTGGTTTGATTTCCTTTAGCTCCTGAATAAATGAGGCGTTGAACCGCAACTAATAAAAGCCAATGTTGGGCTGGTTACAGAGCTTTGAACAGCTCTAAAAGTTTAGGGGTTTAATAATATACATTAACTGATTTCCACAATATTGATTTTATAAAAGCATCTGCTAATTTATAAATTTATATAAATCATAACTAAAACCGGGCAGATGCAGCTAAATTTAGAGTGGATTTAAAAACATCTCTTCGATAACGCGATTCAAGTTCCCAAACAGGACGAACCGCGGGATACTCTGATCTTCCCTTCTTTCGAATCTTCCATTATAATGAAACATCTCAACGATTAAGAGTAGCCTCGACAGATTGGGTAAGCTAGAAGTCAGGAAAATCTCGAGAAAAGAGAAAAGAGCCGGAGGGAAGAGTCCGCTGGAAGTTGAGGACTTGGACGACCCCGATGGCTATGGATCTGTTCCGAGATGAGCCGGACACAGAAGTTTTGGGCTCGCATCCTTTCGACTACCCTGCAAGACCAAGAACGCCTCACTAACTCGCGAGGGAGAGAGCTGAGCTTCAGAAGGTGGCCTGCCGGATCCTCCAGAGAGCTAATCGTTCCGTCTCCTGGGAGGAGTCTTCCGCCGTCGAGTGAATCGTGGAATCTCTTCACAGTTCTTCTGCAGAATACCAAACCCTCTGCAGTACAAGTTAGCTGAAGTCTTGCGGATTCCAAGTATAAGCTTCTGAACTTGACTTGTGTCTTCCAACCATTCCGGAACAGCATGCAGGCTTGCTGTAAATATAAAAAAAGAAAAAGAAATTAATAAAATAAAACATAATTAATTAATTTTAAATGAAATATAAATAAATTTTTTGTTATAAATTTTATTAAAGGAAATATAATCGCACTCTGAGTGATTTTGGTGCATATCAATTTTTTTTTTTTTTAATTAAATAAATGAGCAACTTAATAATAATGCTAATTTGTAAAATTATATGATTATAACCCGTATCTTATAATCATCAACTTTACACCCTATCTAGGCTATCTAGGGGAGGTGGCCCTAGAGTGTGTACTGTAAGTGACCTTTGTCTCTATAATGTTGTTGAGGGAAGAGTGCTGTTTCAGTGTACTGTTCTGGTGAGGGTGCATGGTGTACTGAACTCGGGGTCTTGGTGTCGTTACTCACCATCAAGGCCCCATGCAAAGACCCTGCCCTGAGAACTCTATTCAATAATATTTAATTGAAACGCAAAAATAATATATTATATATTTTGCATAGAAATTCTATTACAAGGATTTTATTGCAGTGAATAGTTAAAAAAAACATAATGTATAGGCGCCTTAGACTTCTCAATTACGAGAACCATAATAGTTACCAACATCGCTACTTATCAAAGAAAAAACACTATTCAATAATTGCTATATAAAAATCATCTTCATTTTTAACCTAGAGAGTAATGAAGAACGATACAAAATAACTGATGATAGGTAACTGCGCAATATCGGAGATAAGACCCGACTGGGGCTAATTAATTCTTTTGACGTAATATTTAAGTTGAAGAAATGTTTTCACATTGATTTTACTGCAATAAATTAAAGGATGGCTACAGCTATAATAATAATTATAACCTAGCCTATAAATTTCATCAAATATTGAAAAATCAATTAGTTACTAAATCAAACAAATAAAAATTCGATAATGCACTCTTTTCCACACCACCGCTGAGGTAGAGTCCTTGGGGTGCGTTTTTTTTAATGTGGTATCCCCGGTAGGCCTAGTCCACAATCCTACCTAGCATTCGACGTAGGAAGAAAATGTGGGTAACGGGACGAATAAACCTATAATATTCGACGATTAAACCCAATTTTTATGACTTAACCTAAATTCGGCGAATATACCTAAATTCGACGAACAAACCTACATTCGACGAATAAACCTAAATTACATGTCATAAATAACAAGCCCCAGACACCCCTTCAACTTTGAAGGTGGTCTGGGGATATAATAAAATATTACATATATAAATATAATAATAAAAACAAAACACTACTTCATGCAATAGTATTACTCACTTTTGCGAAGATCTTGCTCTCAACTCTCATGTATACCTAAACCTAAAGTGTAAGGATTTCACTATTTACTTAATGATAAAAAATCAAATATAGCTATGCAATAATATGAAATACTCTACTCAATATGAAATTTTAATTTTAATTTAATGTACTTTAGAATATTTAAAAAATAATAATATTTATATGAATGAATGAAAAAAAATATTTTATAATAAAATTTTATCAATCTAAAAATACTTTCAAAACTTAGAACATTTTCAAATTTAAAAATTAAAATAAAAATTTAATTCAAAATTCTCTAATGTTGAAAAAGTGTTGGGGTGTGTAATGAGAGAGGAGCTGCTGTAGTCTTGAAGGTCCTGAAGATCCTCAACTCTCACATTAAAGTAGTAAATGTTTGATAACTAATGAGAATAATTTCATTTAAATTAATATAATAATGACTTTATTACTTCAATAGAAATGAATGAAAGCATTAAATTTAATAAGCTAAAATGTATATCAAATTCTAGTTAAATATCTATAATTAATTGAAAATTTGATCTATTTAAAAAATTCTAATCTGCTCAATGAATTTAATGATTCTATGAAAGTGATTGGTATAAAATTTACATTAACTTTTGATAAAATAAATTTTAAAAAAATTAAATTTAATAAAAAAAGTTGAAAAAGTGTTGTGTTGTGGTGTGTAATGTGAGAGGAGGTCGCTAAAAAATATATTTCATGCACATGCATCATGCAAAAATACTGCCCACTAAGGATGTGACCTAGCCTACCTAACTTGTGTCCTGTAAATACTATCCTAAATCTTAAATAATATATTTATGCAATAATGAATTTACTTGTAAAATTTTTTTAAATTGCATTAATAAATAATGAATAATAAACAAATGACTAATTAATTTAATAAGTAATGAATTTAATTTGAATCTATCTAAAACTTTAATAGAAATTTTAAGAAATCAAAAGCTTTAAAATTATTTTAAAAAAGGAATATTTATATGTAATTAAATATTTGAATGATTTCATTGAAATTGATATTACTGTGTAAAAAAAAAATAATAAAAGTAATATTGTGTCGTATGTTGTTATGTTCCTTGGTAGTGTACGTGTGTGAAAAAACAAACATGCAACATGCAACATGCAATATCCAAAGTGGGCAGGACTGTGGCCAAGATCAAAAACAATTTTGCGAGTTATAGATAATTCATAACAATACAGTTATAATGATTTAAAATTAAGTTATAAACATTAAAGTTGTAATACTTTTAATGAAGCGATAATTTATGTAAAGTAAAAAAAAAAATGAATCAAATAATCAATTCATTTTTCTAATTGGTCCTTTAATAGTTTAATATTGTTCGACTGGGCCACAGTGCATGCTTAGAACTTGTTCCACTGACTTGGCACCCTACGAGGTGTGATGGCTTCGGAGTCTTGAAGATCTACGATGAGCTGGCTGCTGGCTCCGAAGGCTGCTGGCTAGGAAGGCTGCTGGGTAGAAAGACTGCTTCATATCTTCTACATCCTGAAAATTAAAATAAACCTTTAAAAAATAGAATGACAAGAAATTAAAGATAAACATGAAAAATTATATATATTATCTTTAGCAGTTTATTTGTTATAAGCAAATATTTTATTATTAATCAACAATTAAACAATCCTTAAAATTATAAAATCAAGGTTATTGGTTATTTCTCCCCTATCAATCATTGCTTAAATTTGGATATTTTTAGTCTCCTAGAAGATCATTGCAGTTTGGTACATCTTGTTGTAGCTTTTAAGGTCCCTAGTAAATAGTAAATTTTAAATATAACGAACACGGCAACCTGCGGAACTGATACCAATATAAATATTTTAAAACGATAGTAAATAGCTTACCTTATTCGTGGAGCATACATCTTCCTAGGACACTCGGACATCATCTTGGAAAGGACTGACAGCCCATAATCAGAGCCCTCGCAGAGAGAATCTTGCCAAGCACAGGCCACTCGGACATCATCTTGGAAAGGACTGACAGCTCATAATCAGAGCCCTCGCAGAGAGAATCTTGCCAAGCACAGGCCACTCGGACATCTACTTGGAAAGGACTGTCAGCCCAAAATCAGAGCCCTCCAAGAGAGACTCTTGCCAAGCACAGGCCACTCGGACATCTACTTGGAAAGGACTGTCAGCCCAAAATCAGAGCCCTCCAAGAGAGAGTCTTGCCAAGCACAGGCCACTCGGACATCTACTTGGAAAGGACTGACAGCCCAATATCAGAGCCCTCCAAGAGAGACTCCTGCCAAGCACAGGCCACTCGGACATCTACTTGGAAAGGACTGACAGTCCAAAATCAGAGCCCTCCAAGAGAGACTCTCGCCAAGCACCGGCCACTCGGACATCTACTTGGAAAGGACTGAGAGCCCAAAATTAGAGCCCTCCAAGAGAGACTCTTGCCAAGCACAGGTCACTCGGACATCTACTTGGAAAGGACTGACAGCCCACAAAATCTCTACGAGGTGCAGGCTGCTGGCTAGGAAGGCTACTTCATATCTTCTTCGTCCTGAAAAAATAAAATAAACCTTTGAAAAATAGAATGACAAGAAATTAAAGATAAACATGAAAAATTATATACAATCTTTAGCAGTTTATTTGTTATAAGTAAATGTTTTACTATTATTCAACAATTAAACAATCCTTAAAATTATAAGATCATGGTTATTGGTTATTTCTCCCCTATCAATTATTGCTTAAATTTGGATATTTTTAGTCTCCTATTTGAAATGATTGAGACAAACCTCCACACCTGTGCACTTTTCATAGCCATTAAAATCCATAGTTAAGTAAAAACTAGTTCTTACCTTGCTGTTGATCGCCTAGTCCTTATAGGAAGATCTTTGTGGGATCGGATGACCTACGTCGAACCAGATAACCTGGGTCGAACCTGATGACCAAGCCAGACTTGAGAAGACATTACTAACGTCTGGAAGATCTTCGGACAAGGAAGACAAAAGAAGGTTCTAGAAGATTTTTGTAGTTTGGTACATGTTGTTGTAGCGTTTCAGGTCCCTGTAAATATGAACTTTTAAATATAACAAACGCGGCAACCTGCGGAACTGATACCAATATAAATATTTTAAAATGATGCAATGCGTTATAATTGCACAGTAAATAGCTTACCTTATTCGTGCAGCATACGTCTTCCTGGGTGTTTGCTTGACATGAAGTCTCCATTGGTTTTCATCGTGACGTGTATCTTCTTCCATCCAATGTGTAGTTTCCACCCTGTTCACCTGTACTACAAAGGACCTGATTCTCTGCGGAGGCTACTCGAGGAGATTCCACGATTTGCGTACACAACCTCCTCAGAACACTCCAACCGGCCCCTCTCCATCTTTCCCGATTTTTCTTCTCTCCCAACCGACCATTCCTCTGGAAGCCACTCCAACTCGAAAAGCTATTCCGTTGTAACGGATGAATCGAAAGAAGAAGGGATCAAGGTATCCAATGGAATACGAACTGCGCTATCGAAGCGATGTCACTAGCTAAGCGATTTTCGTGTCATGGTCATCCGGGAAGAAGAACATCGCTCGACTGAATAAGAAAAGTTAAGTTTTTTTTACCGAGCCATCCCGATTTTAAAATTCAGTGGCTAAAGGCATATAGCCAATTAGAGTTAAAAAATTATGTAATAATTAATATAATTATGTAAGTTATCAAAATCATTGCCTTTTTAACTATTAGTGTATAGGACAAAACCCCATCCTCAGGTGCCAGAAAAAAATCAAACCAAATTATCCCTCAAATTTAATATCTCTCTACTATATCTAACTTGGTTTGATTTCCTTTAGCTCCTGAATAAATGAGGCGTTGAACCGCAACTAATAAAAGCCAATGTTGGGCTGGTTACAGAGCTTTGAACAGCTCTAAAAGTTTAGGGGTTTAATAATATACATTAACTGATTTCCACAATATTGATTTTATAAAAGCATCTGCTAATTTATAAATTTATATAAATCATAACTAAAACCGGGCAGATGCAGCTAAATTTAGAGTGGATTTAAAAACATCTCTTCGATAACGCGATTCAAGTTCCCAAACAGGACGAACCGCGGGATACTCTGATCTTCCCTTCTTTCGAATCTTCCATTATAATGAAACATCTCAACGATTAAGAGTAGCCTCGACAGATTGGGTAAGCTAGAAGTCAGGAAAATCTCGAGAAAAGAGAAAAGAGCCGGAGGGAAGAGTCCGCTGGAAGTTGAGGACTTGGACGACCCCGATGGCTATGGATCTGTTCCGAGATGAGCCGGACACAGAAGTTTTGGGCTCGCATCCTTTCGACTACCCTGCAAGACCAAGAACGCCTCACTAACTCGCGAGGGAGAGAGCTGAGCTTCAGAAGGTGGCCTGCCGGATCCTCCAGAGAGCTAATCGTTCCGTCTCCTGGGAGGAGTCTTCCGCCGTCGAGTGAATCGTGGAATCTCTTCACAGTTCTTCTGCAGAATACCAAACCCTCTGCAGTACAAGTTAGCTGAAGTCTTGCGGATTCCAAGTATAAGCTTCTGAACTTGACTTGTGTCTTCCAACCATTCCGGAACAGCATGCAGGCTTGCTGTAAATATAAAAAAAGAAAAAGAAATTAATAAAATAAAACATAATTAATTAATTTTAAATGAAATATAAATAAATTTTTTGTTATAAATTTTATTAAAGGAAATATAATCGCACTCTGAGTGATTTTGGTGCATATCAATTTTTTTTTTTTTTAATTAAATAAATGAGCAACTTAATAATAATGCTAATTTGTAAAATTATATGATTATAACCCGTATCTTATAATCATCAACTTTACACCCTATCTAGGCTATCTAGGGGAGGTGACCCTAGAGTGTGTACTGTAAGTGACCTTTGTCTCTATAATGTTGTTGAGGGAAGAGTGCTGTTTCAGTGTACTGTTCTGGTGAGGGTGCATGGTGTACTGAACTCGGGGTCTTGGTGTCGTTACTCACCATCAAGGCCCCATGCAAAGACCCTGCCCTGAGAACTCTATTCAATAATATTTAATTGAAACGCAAAAATAATATATTATATATTTTGCATAGAAATTCTATTACAAGGATTTTATTGCAGTGAATAGTTAAAAAAAACATAATGTATAGGCGCCTTAGACTTCTCAATTACGAGAACCATAATAGTTACCAACATCGCTACTTATCAAAGAAAAAACACTATTCAATAATTGCTATATAAAAATCATCTTCATTTTTAACCTAGAGAGTAATGAAGAACGATACAAAATAACTGATGATAGGTAACTGCGCAATATCGGAGATAAGACCCGACTGGGGCTAATTAATTCTTTTGACGTAATATTTAAGTTGAAGAAATGTTTTCACATTGATTTTACTGCAATAAATTAAAGGATGGCTACAGCTATAATAATAATTATAACCTAGCCTATAAATTTCATCAAATATTGAAAAATCAATTAGTTACTAAATCAAACAAATAAAAATTCGATAATGCACTCTTTTCCACACCACCGCTGAGGTAGAGTCCTTGGGGTGCGTTTTTTTTAATGTGGTATCCCCGGTAGGCCTAGTCCACAATCCTACCTAGCATTCGACGTAGGAAGAAAATGTGGGTAACGGGACGAATAAACCTATAATATTCGACGATTAAACCCAATTTTTATGACTTAACCTAAATTCGGCGAATATACCTAAATTCGACGAACAAACCTACATTCGACGAATAAACCTAAATTACATGTCATAAATAACAAGCCCCAGACACCCCTTCAACTTTGAAGGTGGTCTGGGGATATAATAAAATATTACATATATAAATATAATAATAAAAACAAAACACTACTTCATGCAATAGTATTACTCACTTTTGCGAAGATCTTGCTCTCAACTCTCATGTATACCTAAACCTAAAGTGTAAGGATTTCACTATTTACTTAATGATAAAAAATCAAATATAGCTATGCAATAATATGAAATACTCTACTCAATATGAAATTTTAATTTTAATTTAATGTACTTTAGAATATTTAAAAAATAATAATATTTATATGAATGAATGAAAAAAAATATTTTATAATAAAATTTTATCAATCTAAAAATACTTTCAAAACTTAGAACATTTTCAAATTTAAAAATTAAAATAAAAATTTAATTCAAAATTCTCTAATGTTGAAAAAGTGTTGGGGTGTGTAATGAGAGAGGAGCTGCTGTAGTCTTGAAGGTCCTGAAGATCCTCAACTCTCACATTAAAGTAGTAAATGTTTGATAACTAATGAGAATAATTTCATTTAAATTAATATAATAATGACTTTATTACTTCAATAGAAATGAATGAAAGCATTAAATTTAATAAGCTAAAATGTATATCAAATTCTAGTTAAATATCTATAATTAATTGAAAATTTGATCTATTTAAAAAATTCTAATCTGCTCAATGAATTTAATGATTCTATGAAAGTGATTGGTATAAAATTTACATTAACTTTTGATAAAATAAATTTTAAAAAAATTAAATTTAATAAAAAAAGTTGAAAAAGTGTTGTGTTGTGGTGTGTAATGTGAGAGGAGGTCGCTAAAAAATATATTTCATGCACATGCATCATGCAAAAATACTGCCCACTAAGGATGTGACCTAGCCTACCTAACTTGTGTCCTGTAAATACTATCCTAAATCTTAAATAATATATTTATGCAATAATGAATTTACTGTTAAAATTTTTTTAAATTGCATTAATAAATAATGAATAATAAACAAATGACTAATTAATTTAATAAGTAATGAATTTAATTTGAATCTATCTAAAACTTTAATAGAAATTTTAAGAAATCAAAAGCTTTAAAATTATTTTAAAAAAGGAATATTTATATGTAATTAAATATTTGAATGATTTCATTGAAATTGATATTACTGTGTAAAAAAAAAATAATAAAAGTAATATTGTGTCGTATGTTGTTATGTTCCTTGGGAGTGTACGTGTGTGAAAAAACAAACATGCAACATGCAACATGCAATATCCAAAGTGGGCAGGACTGTGGCCAAGATCAAAAACAATTTTGCGAGTTATAGATAATTCATAACAATACAGTTATAATGATTTAAAATTAAGTTATAAACATTAAAGTTGTAATACTTTTAATGAAGCGATAATTTATGTAAAGTAAAAAAAAAAATGAATCAAATAATCAATTCATTTTTCTAATTGGTCCTTTAATAGTTTAATATTGTTCGACTGGGCCACAGTGCATGCTTAGAACTTGTTCCACTGACTTGGCACCCTACGAGGTGTGATGGCTTCGGAGTCTTGAAGATCTACGATGAGCTGGCTGCTGGCTCCGAAGGCTGCTGGCTAGGAAGGCTGCTGGGTAGAAAGACTGCTTCATATCTTCTACATCCTGAAAATTAAAATAAACCTTTAAAAAATAGAATGACAAGAAATTAAAGATAAACATGAAAAATTATATATATTATCTTTAGCAGTTTATTTGTTAAGCAAATATTTTATTATTAATCAGTAAATAAACAATCCTTAAAATTTTAAAATCAAGGTTATTGGTTATTTCTCCCCTATCAATCATTGCTTAAATTTGGATATTTTTAGTCTCCTAGAAGATCATTGCAGTTTGGTACATCTTGTTGTAGCTTTTAAGGTCCCTAGTAAATAGTAAATTTTAAATATAACGAACACGGCAACCTGCGGAACTGATACCAATATAAATATTTTAAAACGATAGTAAATAGCTTACCTTATTCGTGGAGCATACATCTTCCTAGGACACTCGGACATCATCTTGGAAAGGACTGACAGCTCATAATCAGAGCCCTCGCAGAGAGAATCTTGCCAAGCACAGGCCACTCGGACATCTACTTGGAAAGGACTGTCAGCCCAAAATCAGAGCCCTCCAAGAGAGACTCTTGCCAAGCACAGGCCACTCGGACATCTACTTGGAAAGGACTGTCAGCCCAAAATCAGAGCCCTCCAAGAGAGAGTCTTGCCAAGCACAGGCCACTCGGACATCTACTTGGAAAGGACTGACAGCCCAATATCAGAGCCCTCCAAGAGAGACTCCTGCCAAGCACAGGCCACTCGGACATCTACTTGGAAAGGACTGACAGTCCAAAATCAGAGCCCTCCAAGAGAGACTCTCGCCAAGCACCGGCCACTCGGACATCTACTTGGAAAGGACTGAGAGCCCAAAATTAGAGCCCTCCAAGAGAGACTCTTGCCAAGCACAGGTCACTCGGACATCTACTTGGAAAGGACTGACAGCCCACAAAATCTCTACGAGGTGCAGGCTGCTGGCTAGGAAGGCTACTTCATATCTTCTTCGTCCTGAAAAAATAAAATAAACCTTTGAAAAATAGAATGACAAGAAATTAAAGATAAACATGAAAAATTATATACAATCTTTAGCAGTTTATTTGTTATAAGTAAATGTTTTACTATTATTCAACAATTTAACAATCCTTAAAATTATAAGATCATGGTTATTGGTTATTTCTCCCCTATCAATTATTGCTTAAATTTGGATATTTTTAGTCTCCTATTTGAAATGATTGAGACAAACCTCCACACCTGTGCACTTTTCATAGCCATTAAAATCCATAGTTAAGTAAAAACTAGTTCTTACCTTGCTGTTGATCGCCTAGTCCTTATAGGAAGATCTTTGTGGGATCGGATGACCTACGTCGAACCAGATAACCTGGGTCGAACCTGATGACCAAGCCAGACTTGAGAAGACATTACTAACGTCTGGAAGATCTTCGGACAAGGAAGACAAAAGAAGGTTCTAGAAGATTTTTGTAGTTTGGTACATGTTGTTGTAGCGTTTCAGGTCCCTGTAAATATGAACTTTTAAATATAACAAACGCGGCAACCTGCGGAACTGATACCAATATAAATATTTTAAAATGATGCAATTAAGGTAAATAGCTTACCTTATTCGTGGAGCATACATCTTCCTAGGACACTCGGACATCATCTTGGAAAGGACTGACAGCTCATAATCAGAGCCCTCGCAGAGAGAATCTTGCCAAGCACAGGCCACTCGGACATCTACTTGGAAAGGACTGTCAGCCCAAAATCAGAGACCTCCAAGAGAGACTCTTGCCAAGCACAGGCCACTCGGACATCTACTTGGAAAGGACTGTCAGCCCAAAATCAGAGCCCTCCAAGAGAGAGTCTTGCCAAGCACAGGCCACTCGGACATCTACTTGGAAAGGACTGACAGCCCAATATCAGAGCCCTCCAAGAGAGACTCCTGCCAAGCACAGGCCACTCGGACATCTACTTGGAAAGGACTGACAGTCCAAAATCAGAGCCCTCTAAGAGAGACTCTCGCCAAGCACCGGCCACTCGGACATCTACTTGGAAAGGACTGAGAGCCCAAAATTAGAGCCCTCCAAGAGAGACTCTTGCCAAGCACAGGTCACTCGGACATCTACTTGGAAAGGACTGACAGCCCACAAAATCTCTACGAGGTGCAGGCTGCTGGCTAGGAAGGCTACTTCATATCTTCTTCGTCCTGAAAAAATAAAATAAACCTTTGAAAAATAGAATGACAAGAAATTAAAGATAAACATGAAAAATTATATACAATCTTTAGCAGTTTATTTGTTATAAGTAAATGTTTTACTATTATTCAACAATTAAACAATCCTTAAAATTATAAGATCATGGTTATTGGTTATTTCTCCCCTATCAATTATTGCTTAAATTTGGATATTTTTAGTCTCCTATTTGAAATGATTGAGACAAACCTCCACACCTGTGCACTTTTCATAGCCATTAAAATCCATAGTTAAGTAAAAACTAGTTCTTACCTTGCTGTTGATCGCCTAGTCCTTATAGGAAGATCTTTGTGGGATCGGATGACCTACGTCGAACCAGATAACCTGGGTCGAACCTGATGACCAAGCCAGACTTGAGAAGACATTACTAACGTCTGGAAGATCTTCGGACAAGGAAGACAAAAGAAGGTTCTAGAAGATTTTTGTAGTTTGGTACATGTTGTTGTAGCGTTTCAGGTCCCTGTAAATATGAACTTTTAAATATAACAAACGCGGCAACCTGCGGAACTGATACCAATATAAATATTTTAAAATGATGCAATGCGTTATAATTGCACAGTAAATAGCTTACCTTATTCGTGCAGCATACGTCTTCCTGGGTGTTTGCTTGACATGAAGTCTCCATTGGTTTTCATCGTGACGTGTATCTTCTTCCATCCAATGTGTAGTTTCCACCATGTTCACCTGTACTACAAAGGACCTGATTCTCTGCGGAGGCTACTCGAGGAGATTCCACGATTTGCTCGGCGACAGAAGACTCCTCTCGGGAGAAGAAACGATCCGCAATCCTGAGGACCTGGCGAGCCACCTTCTGAAGTCCGTCTCATCCCCTGTAAGCAGCGATAATCCCTCACTCTTGCAGGGTGGTTGTGAAGGGATTCGAACCCGACCCTCTGCTACTCGGCCCATGCAGGGAATGGATCCACCATCACCGACGCCCTCCGAGTACACAACCTCCTCAGAACACTCCAACCGGCCCCTCTCCATCTTTCCCGATTTTTCTTCTCTCCCAACCGACCATTCCTCTGGAAGCCACTCCAACTCGAAAAGCTATTCCGTTGTAACGGATGAATCGAAAGAAGAAGGGATCAAGGTATCCAATGGAATACGAACTGCGCTATCGAAGCGATGTCACTAGCTAAGCGATTTTCGTGTCATGGTCATCCGGGAAGAAGAACATCGCTCGACTGAATAAGAAAAGTTAAGTTTTTTTTACCGAGCCATCCCGATTTTAAAATTCAGTGGCTAAAGGCATATAGCCAATTAGAGTTAAAAAATTATGTAATAATTAATATAATTATGTAAGTTATCAAAATCATTGCCTTTTTAACTATTAGTGTATAGGACAAAACCCCATCCTCAGGTGCCAGAAAAAAATCAAACCAAATTATCCCTCAAATTTAATATCTCTCTACTATATCTAACTTGGTTTGATTTCCTTTAGCTCCTGAATAAATGAGGCGTTGAACCGCAACTAATAAAAGCCAATGTTGGGCTGGTTACAGAGCTTTGAACAGCTCTAAAAGTTTAGGGGTTTAATAATATACATTAACTGATTTCCACAATATTGATTTTATAAAAGCATCTGCTAATTTATAAATTTATATAAATCATAACTAAAACCGGGCAGATGCAGCTAAATTTAGAGTGGATTTAAAAACATCTCTTCGATAACGCGATTCAAGTTCCCAAACAGGACGAACCGCGGGATACTCTGATCTTCCCTTCTTTCGAATCTTCCATTATAATGAAACATCTCAACGATTAAGAGTAGCCTCGACAGATTGGGTAAGCTAGAAGTCAGGAAAATCTCGAGAAAAGAGAAAAGAGCCGGAGGGAAGAGTCCGCTGGAAGTTGAGGACTTGGACGACCCCGATGGCTATGGATCTGTTCCGAGATGAGCCGGACACAGAAGTTTTGGGCTCGCATCCTTTCGACTACCCTGCAAGACCAAGAACGCCTCACTAACTCGCGAGGGAGAGAGCTGAGCTTCAGAAGGTGGCCTGCCGGATCCTCCAGAGAGCTAATCGTTCCGTCTCCTGGGAGGAGTCTTCCGCCGTCGAGTGAATCGTGGAATCTCTTCACAGTTCTTCTGCAGAATACCAAACCCTCTGCAGTACAAGTTAGCTGAAGTCTTGCGGATTCCAAGTATAAGCTTCTGAACTTGACTTGTGTCTTCCAACCATTCCGGAACAGCATGCAGGCTTGCTGTAAATATAAAAAAAGAAAAAGAAATTAATAAAATAAAACATAATTAATTAATTTTAAATGAAATATAAATAAATTTTTTGTTATAAATTTTATTAAAGGAAATATAATCGCACTCTGAGTGATTTTGGTGCATATCAATTTTTTTTTTTTTTAATTAAATAAATGAGCAACTTAATAATAATGCTAATTTGTAAAATTATATGATTATAACCCGTATCTTATAATCATCAACTTTACACCCTATCTAGGCTATCTAGGGGAGGTGACCCTAGAGTGTGTACTGTAAGTGACCTTTGTCTCTATAATGTTGTTGAGGGAAGAGTGCTGTTTCAGTGTACTGTTCTGGTGAGGGTGCATGGTGTACTGAACTCGGGGTCTTGGTGTCGTTACTCACCATCAAGGCCCCATGCAAAGACCCTGCCCTGAGAACTCTATTCAATAATATTTAATTGAAACGCAAAAATAATATATTATATATTTTGCATAGAAATTCTATTACAAGGATTTTATTGCAGTGAATAGTTAAAAAAAACATAATGTATAGGCGCCTTAGACTTCTCAATTACGAGAACCATAATAGTTACCAACATCGCTACTTATCAAAGAAAAAACACTATTCAATAATTGCTATATAAAAATCATCTTCATTTTTAACCTAGAGAGTAATGAAGAACGATACAAAATAACTGATGATAGGTAACTGCGCAATATCGGAGATAAGACCCGACTGGGGCTAATTAATTCTTTTGACGTAATATTTAAGTTGAAGAAATGTTTTCACATTGATTTTACTGCAATAAATTAAAGGATGGCTACAGCTATAATAATAATTATAACCTAGCCTATAAATTTCATCAAATATTGAAAAATCAATTAGTTACTAAATCAAACAAATAAAAATTCGATAATGCACTCTTTTCCACACCACCGCTGAGGTAGAGTCCTTGGGGTGCGTTTTTTTTAATGTGGTATCCCCGGTAGGCCTAGTCCACAATCCTACCTAGCATTCGACGTAGGAAGAAAATGTGGGTAACGGGACGAATAAACCTATAATATTCGACGATTAAACCCAATTTTGATGACTTAACCTAAATTCGGCGAATATACCTAAATTCGACGAACAAACCTACATTCGACGAATAAACCTAAATTACATGTCATAAATAACAAGCCCCAGACACCCCTTCAACTTTGAAGGTGGTCTGGGGATATAATAAAATATTACATATATAAATATAATAATAAAAACAAAACACTACTTCATGCAATAGTATTACTCACTTTTGCGAAGATCTTGCTCTCAACTCTCATGTATACCTAAACCTAAAGTGTAAGGATTTCACTATTTACTTAATGATAAAAAATCAAATATAGCTATGCAATAATATGAAATACTCTACTCAATATGAAATTTTAATTTTAATTTAATGTACTTTAGAATATTTAAAAAATAATAATATTTATATGAATGAATGAAAAAAAATATTTTATAATAAAATTTTATCAATCTAAAAATACTTTCAAAACTTAGAACATTTTCAAATTTAAAAATTAAAATAAAAATTTAATTCAAAATTCTCTAATGTTGAAAAAGTGTTGGGGTGTGTAATGAGAGAGGAGCTGCTGTAGTCTTGAAGGTCCTGAAGATCCTCAACTCTCACATTAAAGTAGTAAATGTTTGATAACTAATGAGAATAATTTCATTTAAATTAATATAATAATGACTTTATTACTTCAATAGAAATGAATGAAAGCATTAAATTTAATAAGCTAAAATGTATATCAAATTCTAGTTAAATATCTATAATTAATTGAAAATTTGATCTATTTAAAAAATTCTAATCTGCTCAATGAATTTAATGATTCTATGAAAGTGATTGGTATAAAATTTACATTAACTTTTGATAAAATAAATTTTAAAAAAATTAAATTTAATAAAAAAAGTTGAAAAAGTGTTGTGTTGTGGTGTGTAATGTGAGAGGAGGTCGCTAAAAAATATATTTCATGCACATGCATCATGCAAAAATACTGCCCACTAAGGATGTGACCTAGCCTACCTAACTTGTGTCCTGTAAATACTATCCTAAATCTTAAATAATATATTTATGCAATAATGAATTTACTGTTAAAATTTTTTTAAATTGCATTAATAAATAATGAATAATAAACAAATGACTAATTAATTTAATAAGTAATGAATTTAATTTGAATCTATCTAAAACTTTAATAGAAATTTTAAGAAATCAAAAGCTTTAAAATTATTTTAAAAAAGGAATATTTATATGTAATTAAATATTTGAATGATTTCATTGAAATTGATATTACTGTGTAAAAAAAAAATAATAAAAGTAATATTGTGTCGTATGTTGTTATGTTCCTTGGGAGTGTACGTGTGTGAAAAAACAAACATGCAACATGCAACATGCAATATCCAAAGTGGGCAGGACTGTGGCCAAGATCAAAAACAATTTTGCGAGTTATAGATAATTCATAACAATACAGTTATAATGATTTAAAATTAAGTTATAAACATTAAAGTTGTAATACTTTTAATGAAGCGATAATTTATGTAAAGTAAAAAAAAAAATGAATCAAATAATCAATTCATTTTTCTAATTGGTCCTTTAATAGTTTAATATTGTTCGACTGGGCCACAGTGCATGCTTAGAACTTGTTCCACTGACTTGGCACCCTACGAGGTGTGATGGCTTCGGAGTCTTGAAGATCTACGATGAGCTGGCTGCTGGCTCCGAAGGCTGCTGGCTAGGAAGGCTGCTGGGTAGAAAGACTGCTTCATATCTTCTACATCCTGAAAATTAAAATAAACCTTTAAAAAATAGAATGACAAGAAATTAAAGATAAACATGAAAAATTATATATATTATCTTTAGCAGTTTATTTGTTATAAGCAAATATTTTATTATTAATCAACAATTAAACAATCCTTAAAATTATAAAATCAAGGTTATTGGTTATTTCTCCCCTATCAATCATTGCTTAAATTTGGATATTTTTAGTCTCCTAGAAGATCATTGCAGTTTGGTACATCTTGTTGTAGCTTTTAAGGTCCCTAGTAAAAAGTAAATTTTAAATATAACGAACACGGCAACCTGCGGAACTGATACCAATATAAATATTTTAAAACGATAGTAAATAGCTTACCTTATTCGTGGAGCATACATCTTCCTAGGACACTCGGACATCATCTTGGAAAGGACTGACAGCCCATAATCAGAGCCCTCGCAGAGAGAATCTTGCCAAGCACAGGCCACTCGGACATCTACTTGGAAAGGACTGTCAGCCCAAAATCAGAGCCCTCCAAGAGAGACTCTTGCCAAGCACAGGCCACTCGGACATCTACTTGGAAAGGACTGACAGTCCAAAATCAGAGCCCTCCAAGAGAGACTCTCGCCAAGCACAGGCCACTCGGACATCTACTTGGAAAGGACTGAGAGCCCAAAATTAGAGCCCTCTAAGAGAGACTCTTGCCAAGCACAGGCCACTCGGACATCTACTTGGAAAGGACTGACAGCCCAAAAAATCTCTACGAGGTGCAGGCTGCTGGCTAGGAAGGCTACTTCATATCTTCTTCGTCCTGAAAAAATAAAATAAACCTTTGAAAAATAGAATGACAAGAAATTAAAGATAAACATGAAAAATTATATACAATCTTTAGCAGTTTATTTGTTATAAGTAAATGTTTTACTATTATTCAACAATTAAACAATCCTTAAAATTATAAGATCATGGTTATTGGTTATTTCTCCCCTATCAATTATTGCTTAAATTTGGATATTTTTAGTCTCCTATTTGAAATGATTGAGACAAACCTCCACACCTGTGCACTTTTCATAGCCATTAAAATCCATAGTTAAGTAAAAACTAGTTCTTACCTTGCTGTTGATCGCCTAGTCCTTATAGGAAGATCTTTGTGGGATCGGATGACCTACCTCGAACCAGATAACCTGGGTCGAACCTGATGACCAAGCCAGACTTGAGAAGACATTACTAACGTCTGGAAGATCTTCGGACAAGGAAGACAAAAGAAGGTTCTAGAAGATTTTTGTAGTTTGGTACATGTTGTTGTAGCGTTTCAGGTCCCTGTAAATATGAACTTTTAAATATAACAAACGCGGCAACCTGCGGAACTGATACCAATATAAATATTTTAAAATGATGCAATGCGTTATAATTGCACAGTAAATAGCTTACCTTATTCGTGCAGCATACGTCTTCCTGGGTGTTTGCTTGACATGAAGTCTCCATTGGTTTTCATCGTGACGTGTATCTTCTTCCATCCAATGTGTAGTTTCCACCCTGTTCACCTGTACTACAAAGGACCTGATTCTCTGCGGAGGCTACTCGAGGAGATTCCACGATTTGCTCGGCGACAGAAGACTCCTCTCGGGAGAAGAAACGATCCGCAATCCTGAGGACCTGGCGAGCCACCTTCTGAAGTCCGTCTCATCCCCTGTAAGCAGCGATAATCCCTCACTCTTGCAGGGTGGTTGTGAAGGGATTCGAACCCGACCCTCTGCTACTCGGCCCATGCAGGGAATGGATCCACCATCACCGACGCCCTCCGAGTACACAACCTCCTCAGAACACTCCAACCGGCCCCTCTCCATCTTTCCCGATTTTTCTTCTCTCCCAACCGACCATTCCTCTGGAAGCCACTCCAACTCGAAAAGCTATTCCGTTGTAACGGATGAATCGAAAGAAGAAGGGATCAAGGTATCCAATGGAATACGAACTGCGCTATCGAAGCGATGTCACTAGCTAAGCGATTTTCGTGTCATGGTCATCCGGGAAGAAGAACATCACTCGACTGAATAAGAAAAGTTAAGTTTTTTTTACCGAGCCATCCCGATTTTAAAATTCAGTGGCTAAAGGCATATAGCCAATTAGAGTTAAAAAATTATGTAATAATTAATATAATTATGTAAGTTATCAAAATCATTGCCTTTTTAACTATTAGTGTATAGGACAAAACCCCATCCTCAGGTGCCAGAAAAAAATCAAACCAAATTATCCCTCAAATTTAATATCTCTCTACTATATCTAACTTGGTTTGATTTCCTTTAGCTCCTGAATAAATGAGGCGTTGAACCGCAACTAATAAAAGCCAATGTTGGGCTGGTTACAGAGCTTTGAACAGCTCTAAAAGTTTAGGGGTTTAATAATATACATTAACTGATTTCCACAATATTGATTTTATAAAAGCATCTGCTAATTTATAAATTTATATAAATCATAACTAAAACCGGGCAGATGCAGCTAAATTTAGAGTGGATTTAAAAACATCTCTTCGATAACGCGATTCAAGTTCCCAAACAGGACGAACCGCGGGATACTCTGATCTTCCCTTCTTTCGAATCTTCCATTATAATGAAACATCTCAACGATTAAGAGTAGCCTCGACAGATTGGGTAAGCTAGAAGTCAGGAAAATCTCGAGAAAAGAGAAAAGAGCCGGAGGGAAGAGTCCGCTGGAAGTTGAGGACTTGGACGACCCCGATGGCTATGGATCTGTTCCGAGATGAGCCGGACACAGAAGTTTTGGGCTCGCATCCTTTCGACTACCCTGCAAGACCAAGAACGCCTCACTAACTCGCGAGGGAGAGAGCTGAGCTTCAGAAGGTGGCCTGCCGGATCCTCCAGAGAGCTAATCGTTCCGTCTCCTGGGAGGAGTCTTCCGCCGTCGAGTGAATCGTGGAATCTCTTCACAGTTCTTCTGCAGAATACCAAACCCTCTGCAGTACAAGTTAGCTGAAGTCTTGCGGATTCCAAGTATAAGCTTCTGAACTTGACTTGTGTCTTCCAACCATTCCGGAACAGCATGCAGGCTTGCTGTAAATATAAAAAAAGAAAAAGAAATTAATAAAATAAAACATAATTAATTAATTTTAAATGAAATATAAATAAATTTTTTGTTATAAATTTTATTAAAGGAAATATAATCGCACTCTGAGTGATTTTGGTGCATATCAATTTTTTTTTTTTTTAATTAAATAAATGAGCAACTTAATAATAATGCTAATTTGTAAAATTATATGATTATAACCCGTATCTTATAATCATCAACTTTACACCCTATCTAGGCTATCTAGGGGAGGTGACCCTAGAGTGTGTACTGTAAGTGACCTTTGTCTCTATAATGTTGTTGAGGGAAGAGTGCTGTTTCAGTGTACTGTTCTGGTGAGGGTGCATGGTGTACTGAACTCGGGGTCTTGGTGTCGTTACTCACCATCAAGGCCCCATGCAAAGACCCTGCCCTGAGAACTCTATTCAATAATATTTAATTGAAACGCAAAAATAATATATTATATATTTTGCATAGAAATTCTATTACAAGGATTTTATTGCAGTGAATAGTTAAAAAAAAACATAATGTATAGGCGCCTTAGACTTCTCAATTACGAGAACCATAATAGTTACCAACATCGCTACTTATCAAAGAAAAAACACTATTCAATAATTGCTATATAAAAATCATCTTCATTTTTAACCTAGAGAGTAATGAAGAACGATACAAAATAACTGATGATAGGTAACTGCGCAATATCGGAGATAAGACCCGACTGGGGCTAATTAATTCTTTTGACGTAATATTTAAGTTGAAGAATGTTTTCACATTGATTTTACTGCAATAAATTAAAGGATGGCTACAGCTATAATAATAATTATAACCTAGCCTATAAATTTCATCAAATATTGAAAAATCAATTAGTTACTAAATCAAACAAATAAAAATTCGATAATGCACTCTTTTCCACACCACCGCTGAGGTAGAGTCCTTGGGGTGCGTTTTTTTTAATGTGGTATCCCCGGTAGGCCTAGTCCACAATCCTACCTAGCATTCGACGTAGGAAGAAAATGTGGGTAACGGGACGAATAAACCTATAATATTCGACGATTAAACCCAATTTTTATGACTTAACCTAAATTCGGCGAATATACCTAAATTCGACGAACAAACCTACATTCGACGAATAAACCTAAATTACATGTCATAAATAACAAGCCCCAGACACCCCTTCAACTTTGAAGGTGGTCTGGGGATATAATAAAATATTACATATATAAATATAATAATAAAAACAAAACACTACTTCATGCAATAGTATTACTCACTTTTGCGAAGATCTTGCTCTCAACTCTCATGTATACCTAAACCTAAAGTGTAAGGATTTCACTATTTACTTAATGATAAAAAATCAAATATAGCTATGCAATAATATGAAATACTCTACTCAATATGAAATTTTAATTTTAATTTAATGTACTTTAGAATATTTAAAAAATAATAATATTTATATGAATGAATGAAAAAAAATATTTTATAATAAAATTTTATCAATCTAAAAATACTTTCAAAACTTAGAACATTTTCAAATTTAAAAATTAAAATAAAAATTTAATTCAAAATTCTCTAATGTTGAAAAAGTGTTGGGGTGTGTAATGAGAGAGGAGCTGCTGTAGTCTTGAAGGTCCTGAAGATCCTCAACTCTCACATTAAAGTAGTAAATGTTTGATAACTAATGAGAATAATTTCATTTAAATTAATATAATAATGACTTTATTACTTCAATAGAAATGAATGAAAGCATTAAATTTAATAAGCTAAAATGTATATCAAATTCTAGTTAAATATCTATAATTAATTGAAAATTTGATCTATTTAAAAAATTCTAATCTGCTCAATGAATTTAATGATTCTATGAAAGTGATTGGTATAAAATTTACATTAACTTTTGATAAAATAAATTTAAAAAAAATTAAATTTAATAAAAAAAGTTGAAAAAGTGTTGTGTTGTGGTGTGTAATGTGAGAGGAGGTCGCTAAAAAATATATTTCATGCACATGCATCATGCAAAAATACTGCCCACTAAGGATGTGACCTAGCCTACCTAACTTGTGTCCTGTAAATACTATCCTAAATCTTAAATAATATATTTATGCAATAATGAATTTACTGTTAAAATTTTTTTAAATTGCATTAATAAATAATGAATAATAAACAAATGACTAATTAATTTAATAAGTAATGAATTTAATTTGAATCTATCTAAAACTTTAATAGAAATTTTAAGAAATCAAAAGCTTTAAAATTATTTTAAAAAAGGAATATTTATATGTAATTAAATATTTGAATGATTTCATTGAAATTGATATTACTGTGTAAAAAAAAAATAATAAAAGTAATATTGTGTCGTATGTTGTTATGTTCCTTGGGAGTGTACGTGTGTGAAAAAACAAACATGCAACATGCAACATGCAATATCCAAAGTGGGCAGGACTGTGGCCAAGATCAAAAACAATTTTGCGAGTTATAGATAATTCATAACAATACAGTTATAATGATTTAAAATTAAGTTATAAACATTAAAGTTGTAATACTATTAATGAAGCGATAATTTATGTAAAGTAAAAAAAAAAATGAATCAAATAATCAATTCATTTTTCTAATTGGTCCTTTAATAGTTTAATATTGTTCGACTGGGCCACAGTGCATGCTTAGAACTTGTTCCACTGACTTGGCACCCTACGAGGTGTGATGGCTTCGGAGTCTTGAAGATCTACGATGAGCTGGCTGCTGGCTCCGAAGGCTGCTGGCTAGGAAGGCTGCTGGGTAGAAAGACTGCTTCATATCTTCTACATCCTGAAAATTAAAATAAACCTTTAAAAAATAGAATGACAAGAAATTAAAGATAAACATGAAAAATTATATATATTATCTTTAGCAGTTTATTTGTTATAAGCAAATATTTTATTATTAATCAACAATTAAACAATCCTTAAAATTATAAAATCAAGGTTATTGGTTATTTCTCCCCTATCAATCATTGCTTAAATTTGGATATTTTTAGTCTCCTAGAAGATCATTGCAGTTTGGTACATCTTGTTGTAGCTTTTAAGGTCCCTAGTAAAAAGTAAATTTTAAATATAACGAACACGGCAACCTGCGGAACTGATACCAATATAAATATTTTAAAACGATAGTAAATAGCTTACCTTATTCGTGGAGCATACATCTTCCTAGGACACTCGGACATCATCTTGGAAAGGACTGACAGCCCATAATCAGAGCCCTCGCAGAGAGAATCTTGCCAAGCACATGCCACTCGGACATCTACTTGGAAAGGACTGTCAGCCCAAAATCAGAGCCCTCCAAGAGAGACTCTTGCCAAGCACAGGCCACTCGGACATCTACTTGGAAAGGACTGACAGTCCAAAATCAGAGCCCTCCAAGAGAGACTCTCGCCAAGCACAGGCCACTCGGACATCTACTTGGAAAGGACTGAGAGCCCAAAATTAGAGCCCTCTAAGAGAGACTCTTGCCAAGCACAGGCCACTCGGACATCTACTTGGAAAGGACTGACAGCCCAAAAAATCTCTACGAGGTGCAGGCTGCTGGCTAGGAAGGCTACTTCATATCTTCTTCGTCCTGAAAAAATAAAATAAACCTTTGAAAAATAGAATGACAAGAAATTAAAGATAAACATGAAAAATTATATACAATCTTTAGCAGTTTATTTGTTATAAGTAAATGTTTTACTATTATTCAACAATTAAACAATCCTTAAAATTATAAGATCATGGTTATTGGTTATTTCTCCCCTATCAATTATTGCTTAAATTTGGATATTTTTAGTCTCCTATTTGAAATGATTGAGACAAACCTCCACACCTGTGCACTTTTCATAGCCATTAAAATCCATAGTTAAGTAAAAACTAGTTCTTACCTTGCTGTTGATCGCCTAGTCCTTATAGGAAGATCTTTGTGGGATCGGATGACCTACCTCGAACCAGATAACCTGGGTCGAACCTGATGACCAAGCCAGACTTGAGAAGACATTACTAACGTCTGGAAGATCTTCGGACAAGGAAGACAAAAGAAGGTTCTAGAAGATTTTTGTAGTTTGGTACATGTTGTTGTAGCGTTTCAGGTCCCTGTAAATATGAACTTTTAAATATAACAAACGCGGCAACCTGCGGAACTGATACCAATATAAATATTTTAAAATGATGCAATGCGTTATAATTGCACAGTAAATAGCTTACCTTATTCGTGCAGCATACGTCTTCCTGGGTGTTTGCTTGACATGAAGTCTCCATTGGTTTTCATCGTGACGTGTATCTTCTTCCATCCAATGTGTAGTTTCCACCCTGTTCACCTGTACTACAAAGGACCTGATTCTCTGCGGAGGCTACTCGAGGAGATTCCACGATTTGCTCGGCGACAGAAGACTCCTCTCGGGAGAAGAAACGATCCGCAATCCTGAGGACCTGGCGAGCCACCTTCTGAAGTCCGTCTCATCCCCTGTAAGCAGCGATAATCCCTCACTCTTGCAGGGTGGTTGTGAAGGGATTCGAACCCGACCCTCTGCTACTCGGCCCATGCAGGGAATGGATCCACCATCACCGACGCCCTCCGAGTACACAACCTCCTCAGAACACTCCAACCGGCCCCTCTCCATCTTTCCCGATTTTTCTTCTCTCCCAACCGACCATTCCTCTGGAAGCCACTCCAACTCGAAAAGCTATTCCGTTGTAACGGATGAATCGAAAGAAGAAGGGATCAAGGTATCCAATGGAATACGAACTGCGCTATCGAAGCGATGTCACTAGCTAAGCGATTTTCGTGTCATGGTCATCCGGGAAGAAGAACATCACTCGACTGAATAAGAAAAGTTAAGTTTTTTTTACCGAGCCATCCCGATTTTAAAATTCAGTGGCTAAAGGCATATAGCCAATTAGAGTTAAAAAATTATGTAATAATTAATATAATTATGTAAGTTATCAAAATCATTGCCTTTTTAACTATTAGTGTATAGGACAAAACCCCATCCTCAGGTGCCAGAAAAAAATCAAACCAAATTATCCCTCAAATTTAATATCTCTCTACTATATCTAACTTGGTTTGATTTCCTTTAGCTCCTGAATAAATGAGGCGTTGAACCGCAACTAATAAAAGCCAATGTTGGGCTGGTTACAGAGCTTTGAACAGCTCTAAAAGTTTAGGGGTTTAATAATATACATTAACTGATTTCCACAATATTGATTTTATAAAAGCATCTGCTAATTTATAAATTTATATAAATCATAACTAAAACCGGGCAGATGCAGCTAAATTTAGAGTGGATTTAAAAACATCTCTTCGATAACGCGATTCAAGTTCCCAAACAGGACGAACCGCGGGATACTCTGATCTTCCCTTCTTTCGAATCTTCCATTATAATGAAACATCTCAACGATTAAGAGTAGCCTCGACAGATTGGGTAAGCTAGAAGTCAGGAAAATCTCGAGAAAAGAGAAAAGAGCCGGAGGGAAGAGTCCGCTGGAAGTTGAGGACTTGGACGACCCCGATGGCTATGGATCTGTTCCGAGATGAGCCGGACACAGAAGTTTTGGGCTCGCATCCTTTCGACTACCCTGCAAGACCAAGAACGCCTCACTAACTCGCGAGGGAGAGAGCTGAGCTTCAGAAGGTGGCCTGCCGGATCCTCCAGAGAGCTAATCGTTCCGTCTCCTGGGAGGAGTCTTCCGCCGTCGAGTGAATCGTGGAATCTCTTCACAGTTCTTCTGCAGAATACCAAACCCTCTGCAGTACAAGTTAGCTGAAGTCTTGCGGATTCCAAGTATAAGCTTCTGAACTTGACTTGTGTCTTCCAACCATTCCGGAACAGCATGCAGGCTTGCTGTAAATATAAAAAAAGAAAAAGAAATTAATAAAATAAAACATAATTAATTAATTTTAAATGAAATATAAATAAATTTTTTGTTATAAATTTTATTAAAGGAAATATAATCGCACTCTGAGTGATTTTGGTGCATATCAATTTTTTTTTTTTTTAATTAAATAAATGAGCAACTTAATAATAATGCTAATTTGTAAAATTATATGATTATAACCCGTATCTTATAATCATCAACTTTACACCCTATCTAGGCTATCTAGGGGAGGTGACCCTAGAGTGTGTACTGTAAGTGACCTTTGTCTCTATAATGTTGTTGAGGGAAGAATGCTGTTTCAGTGTACTGTTCTGGTGAGGGTGCATGGTGTACTGAACTCGGGGTCTTGGTGTCGTTACTCACCATCAAGGCCCCATGCAAAGACCCTGCCCTGAGAACTCTATTCAATAATATTTAATTGAAACGCAAAAATAATATATTATATATTTTGCATAGAAATTCTATTACAAGGATTTTATTGCAGTGAATAGTTAAAAAAAACATAATGTATAGGCGCCTTAGACTTCTCAATTACGAGAACCATAATAGTTACCAACATCGCTACTTATCAAAGAAAAAACACTATTCAATAATTGCTATATAAAAATCATCTTCATTTTTAACCTAGAGAGTAATGAAGAACGATACAAAATAACTGATGATAGGTAACTGCGCAATATCGGAGATAAGACCCGACTGGGGCTAATTAATTCTTTTGACGTAATATTTAAGTTGAAGAAATGTTTTCACATTGATTTTACTGCAATAAATTAAAGGATGGCTACAGCTATAATAATAATTATAACCTAGCCTATAAATTTCATCAAATATTGAAAAATCAATTAGTTACTAAATCAAACAAATAAAAATTCGATAATGCACTCTTTTCCACACCACCGCTGAGGTAGAGTCCTTGGGGTGCGTTTTTTTTAATGTGGTATCCCCGGTAGGCCTAGTCCACAATCCTACCTAGCATTCGACGTAGGAAGAAAATGTGGGTAACGGGACGAATAAACCTATAATATTCGACGATTAAACCCAATTTTGATGACTTAACCTAAATTCGGCGAATATACCTAAATTCGACGAACAAACCTACATTCGACGAATAAACCTAAATTACATGTCATAAATAACAAGCCCCAGACACCCCTTCAACTTTGAAGGTGGTCTGGGGATATAATAAAATATTACATATATAAATATAATAATAAAAACAAAACACTACTTCATGCAATAGTATTACTCACTTTTGCGAAGATCTTGCTCTCAACTCTCATGTATACCTAAACCTAAAGTGTAAGGATTTCACTATTTACTTAATGATAAAAAATCAAATATAGCTATGCAATAATATGAAATACTCTACTCAATATGAAATTTTAATTTTAATTTAATGTACTTTAGAATATTTAAAAAATAATAATATTTATATGAATGAATGAAAAAAAATATTTTATAATAAAATTTTATCAATCTAAAAATACTTTCAAAACTTAGAACATTTTCAAATTTAAAAATTAAAATAAAAATTTAATTCAAAATTCTCTAATGTTGAAAAAGTGTTGGGGTGTGTAATGAGAGAGGAGCTGCTGTAGTCTTGAAGGTCCTGAAGATCCTCAACTCTCACATTAAAGTAGTAAATGTTTGATAACTAATGAGAATAATTTCATTTAAATTAATATAATAATGACTTTATTACTTCAATAGAAATGAATGAAAGCATTAAATTTAATAAGCTAAAATGTATATCAAATTCTAGTTAAATATCTATAATTAATTGAAAATTTGATCTATTTAAAAAATTCTAATCTGCTCAATGAATTTAATGATTCTATGAAAGTGATTGGTATAAAATTTACATTAACTTTTGATAAAATAAATTTAAAAAAAATTAAATTTAATAAAAAAAGTTGAAAAAGTGTTGTGTTGTGGTGTGTAATGTGAGAGGAGGTCGCTAAAAAATATATTTCATGCACATGCATCATGCAAAAATACTGCCCACTAAGGATGTGACCTAGCCTACCTAACTTGTGTCCTGTAAATACTATCCTAAATCTTAAATAATATATTTATGCAATAATGAATTTACTGTTAAAATTTTTTTAAATTGCATTAATAAATAATGAATAATAAACAAATGACTAATTAATTTAATAAGTAATGAATTTAATTTGAATCTATCTAAAACTTTAATAGAAATTTTAAGAAATCAAAAGCTTTAAAATTATTTTAAAAAAGGAATATTTATATGTAATTAAATATTTGAATGATTTCATTGAAATTGATATTACTGTGTAAAAAAAAAATAATAAAAGTAATATTGTGTCGTATGTTGTTATGTTCCTTGGTAGTGTACGTGTGTGAAAAAACAAACATGCAACATGCAACATGCAATATCCAAAGTGGGCAGGACTGTGGCCAAGATCAAAAACAATTTTGCGAGTTATAGATAATTCATAACAATACAGTTATAATGATTTAAAATTAAGTTATAAACATTAAAGTTGTAATACTTTTAATGAAGCGATAATTTATGTAAAGTAAAAAAAAAAATGAATCAAATAATCAATTCATTTTTCTAATTGGTCCTTTAATAGTTTAATATTGTTCGACTGGGCCACAGTGCATGCTTAGAACTTGTTCCACTGACTTGGCACCCTACGAGGTGTGATGGCTTCGGAGTCTTGAAGATCTACGATGAGCTGGCTGCTGGCTCCGAAGGCTGCTGGCTAGGAAGGCTGCTGGGTAGAAAGACTGCTTCATATCTTCTACATCCTGAAAATTAAAATAAACCTTTAAAAAATAGAATGACAAGAAATTAAAGATAAACATGAAAAATTATATATATTATCTTTAGCAGTTTATTTGTTATAAGCAAATATTTTATTATTAATCAACAATTAAACAATCCTTAAAATTATAAAATCAAGGTTATTGGTTATTTCTCCCCTATCAATCATTGCTTAAATTTGGATATTTTTAGTCTCCTAGAAGATCATTGCAGTTTGGTACATCTTGTTGTAGCTTTTAAGGTCCCTAGTAAATAGTAAATTTTAAATATAACGAACACGGCAACCTGCGGAACTGATACCAATATAAATATTTTAAAACGATAGTAAATAGCTTACCTTATTCGTGGAGCATACATCTTCCTAGGACACTCGGACATCATCTTGGAAAGGACTGACAGCCCATAATCAGAGCCCTCGCAGAGAGAATCTTGCCAAGCACAGGCCACTCGGACATCATCTTGGAAAGGACTGACAGCTCATAATCAGAGCCCTCGCAGAGAGAATCTTGCCAAGCACAGGCCACTCGGACATCTACTTGGAAAGGACTGTCAGCCCAAAATCAGAGCCCTCCAAGAGAGACTCTTGCCAAGCACAGGCCACTCGGACATCTACTTGGAAAGGACTGTCAGCCCAAAATCAGAGCCCTCCAAGAGAGAGTCTTGCCAAGCACAGGCCACTCGGACATCTACTTGGAAAGGACTGACAGCCCAATATCAGAGCCCTCCAAGAGAGACTCCTGCCAAGCACAGGCCACTCGGACATCTACTTGGAAAGGACTGACAGTCCAAAATCAGAGCCCTCCAAGAGAGACTCTCGCCAAGCACCGGCCACTCGGACATCTACTTGGAAAGGACTGAGAGCACAAAATTAGAGCCCTCCAAGAGAGACTCTTGCCAAGCACAGGTCACTCGGACATCTACTTGGAAAGGACTGACAGCCCACAAAATCTCTACGAGGTGCAGGCTGCTGGCTAGGAAGGCTACTTCATATCTTCTTCGTCCTGAAAAAATAAAATAAACCTTTGAAAAATAGAATGACAAGAAATTAAAGATAAACATGAAAAATTATATACAATCTTTAGCAGTTTATTTGTTATAAGTAAATGTTTTACTATTATTCAACAATTAAACAATCCTTAAAATTATAAGATCATGGTTATTGGTTATTTCTCCCCTATCAATTATTGCTTAAATTTGGATATTTTTAGTCTCCTATTTGAAATGATTGAGACAAACCTCCACACCTGTGCACTTTTCATAGCCATTAAAATCCATAGTTAAGTAAAAACTAGTTCTTACCTTGCTGTTGATCGCCTAGTCCTTATAGGAAGATCTTTGTGGGATCGGATGACCTACGTCGAACCAGATAACCTGGGTCGAACCTGATGACCAAGCCAGACTTGAGAAGACATTACTAACGTCTGGAAGATCTTCGGACAAGGAAGACAAAAGAAGGTTCTAGAAGATTTTTGTAGTTTGGTACATGTTGTTGTAGCGTTTCAGGTCCCTGTAAATATGAACTTTTAAATATAACAAACGCGGCAACCTGCGGAACTGATACCAATATAAATATTTTAAAATGATGCAATGCGTTATAATTGCACAGTAAATAGCTTACCTTATTCGTGCAGCATACGTCTTCCTGGGTGTTTGCTTGACATGAAGTCTCCATTGGTTTTCATCGTGACGTGTATCTTCTTCCATCCAATGTGTAGTTTCCACCCTGTTCACCTGTACTACAAAGGACCTGATTCTCTGCGGAGGCTACTCGAGGAGATTCCACGATTTGCTCGGCGACAGAAGACTCCTCTCGGGAGAAGAAACGATCCGCAATCCTGAGGACCTGGCGAGCCACCTTCTGAAGTCCGTCTCATCCCCTGTAAGCAGCGATAATCCCTCACTCTTGCAGGGTGGTTGTGAAGGGATTCGAACCCGACCCTCTGCTACTCGGCCCATGCAGGGAATGGATCCACCATCACCGACGCCCTCCGAGTACACAACCTCCTCAGAACACTCCAACCGGCCCCTCTCCATCTTTCCCGATTTTTCTTTTCTCCCAACCGACCATTCCTCTGGAAGCCACTCCAACTCGAAAAGCTATTCCGTTGTAACGGATGAATCGAAAGAAGAAGGGATCAAGGTATCCAATGGAATACGAACTGCGCTATCGAAGCGATGTCACTAGCTAAGCGATTTTCGTGTCATGGTCATCCGGGAAGAAGAACATCGCTCGACTGAATAAGAAAAGTTAAGTTTTTTTTACCGAGCCATCCCGATTTTAAAATTCAGTGGCTAAAGGCATATAGCCAATTAGAGTTAAAAAATTATGTAATAATTAATATAATTATGTAAGTTATCAAAATCATTGCCTTTTTAACTATTAGTGTATAGGACAAAACCCCATCCTCAGGTGCCAGAAAAAAATCAAACCAAATTATCCCTCAAATTTAATATCTCTCTACTATATCTAACTTGGTTTGATTTCCTTTAGCTCCTGAATAAATGAGGCGTTGAACCGCAACTAATAAAAGCCAATGTTGGGCTGGTTACAGAGCTTTGAACAGCTCTAAAAGTTTAGGGGTTTAATAATATACATTAACTGATTTCCACAATATTGATTTTATAAAAGCATCTGCTAATTTATAAATTTATATAAATCATAACTAAAACCGGGCAGATGCAGCTAAATTTAGAGTGGATTTAAAAACATCTCTTCGATAACGCGATTCAAGTTCCCAAACAGGACGAACCGCGGGATACTCTGATCTTCCCTTCTTTCGAATCTTCCATTATAATGAAACATCTCAACGATTAAGAGTAGCCTCGACAGATTGGGTAAGCTAGAAGTCAGGAAAATCTCGAGAAAAGAGAAAAGAGCCGGAGGGAAGAGTCCGCTGGAAGTTGAGGACTTGGACGACCCCGATGGCTATGGATCTGTTCCGAGATGAGCCGGACACAGAAGTTTTGGGCTCGCATCCTTTCGACTACCCTGCAAGACCAAGAACGCCTCACTAACTCGCGAGGGAGAGAGCTGAGCTTCAGAAGGTGGCCTGCCGGATCCTCCAGAGAGCTAATCGTTCCGTCTCCTGGGAGGAGTCTTCCGCCGTCGAGTGAATCGTGGAATCTCTTCACAGTTCTTCTGCAGAATACCAAACCCTCTGCAGTACAAGTTAGCTGAAGTCTTGCGGATTCCAAGTATAAGCTTCTGAACTTGACTTGTGTCTTCCAACCATTCCGGAACAGCATGCAGGCTTGCTGTAAATATAAAAAAAGAAAAAGAAATTAATAAAATAAAACATAATTAATTAATTTTAAATGAAATATAAATAAATTTTTTGTTATAAATTTTATTAAAGGAAATATAATCGCACTCTGAGTGATTTTGGTGCATATCAATTTTTTTTTTTTTTAATTAAATAAATGAGCAACTTAATAATAATGCTAATTTGTAAAATTATATGATTATAACCCGTATCTTATAATCATCAACTTTACACCCTATCTAGGCTATCTAGGGGAGGTGACCCTAGAGTGTGTACTGTAAGTGACCTTTGTCTCTATAATGTTGTTGAGGGAAGAGTGCTGTTTCAGTGTACTGTTCTGGTGAGGGTGCATGGTGTACTGAACTCGGGGTCTTGGTGTCGTTACTCACCATCAAGGCCCCATGCAAAGACCCTGCCCTGAGAACTCTATTCAATAATATTTAATTGAAACGCAAAAATAATATATTATATATTTTGCATAGAAATTCTATTACAAGGATTTTATTGCAGTGAATAGTTAAAAAAAACATAATGTATAGGCGCCTTAGACTTCTCAATTACGAGAACCATAATAGTTACCAACATCGCTACTTATCAAAGAAAAAACACTATTCAATAATTGCTATATAAAAATCATCTTCATTTTTAACCTAGAGAGTAATGAAGAACGATACAAAATAACTGATGATAGGTAACTGCGCAATATCGGAGATAAGACCCGACTGGGGCTAATTAATTCTTTTGACGTAATATTTAAGTTGAAGAAATGTTTTCACATTGATTTTACTGCAATAAATTAAAGGATGGCTACAGCTATAATAATAATTATAACCTAGCCTATAAATTTCATCAAATATTGAAAAATCAATTAGTTACTAAATCAAACAAATAAAAATTCGATAATGCACTCTTTTCCACACCACCGCTGAGGTAGAGTCCTTGGGGTGCGTTTTTTTTAATGTGGTATCCCCGGTAGGCCTAGTCCACAATCCTACCCTACAATGTTCAAGATATAAAATCTTGAAAAATTTAAACTACAATTGATCAAGTAAGATCTGGTAGTATTCGACAAATAAGCCTCAATTACATATTATAAATTAACTTGAAATACATAAGTTTTCACTTAGTTGTTATATCGTATTTTTTACTATTTAAAGAATTTTTAGAAAATATTTCGACACCACAATGCCTGCTGAATACCAATCATAAGTTAGATATAGTAAAGAGTTATACTTTTGAGGGATAACTCAAATTGGTATTCGTTCAACATGTGATGACGGTGTGATGTGCTGAAAAATATTGATAAAATTATTTCTAAATCAATATGTCTGCTGAATCCCAACCTCAAGTTAGATATAGTAGAGATATAATATTTTGAGGGATAACTCAGATTGGAATTCGTTCAACATGTGATAATGGAATATTAATAAATTTATTGCAATTATATACTAAGAGTATATAACAGTTACCAAATTAAAAAAAATATATATTAAATCAACTAGGTTCAAAAAGAAAAAAAGGTATTATAGAATTAAAAGAATTATTGTAATATTAATTAAGATGGTAATGATTAGTATTGTGGTAGGGGAGCTATCAACCCAAATACGACGAATAAACCTAAATTATATATTATAAATTAACCTGAAATACATATGTTTAAAACCTACTTAGTTGTTATATCGTATTTTTTACTATTTAAAGAATTTTCTGAAAATATCTTGATACCACAATGTCTGCTGAATCCCAACCTTAAGTTAGATATAGTAGAGATATAATATTTTGAGGGATAACTCAGCTTGGAATTCGTTCAACATGTGATAATGGAATATTAATAAACTTATTGCAATTATTTACCAAAAGTGTATAACAGTTACAAAATTTTAAAAAAATATATATTAAATCTAAGTAGGTTTTAAAAGAAAAAAAGATTAGAATTATTGTAATATTAATTAAGATGGTAATGATTAGTATTATGGTAGGGGAGCCATCAACCCAAATACGACAAATAAACCTAAATTATATATTATAAATTAACCTGAAATACATATGTTTAAAACCTACTTAGTTGTTATATCGTATTTTTTACTATTTAAAGAATTTTCTGAAAATATTTTGATACCACAATGTCTGCTGAATCCCAACCTTAAGTTAGATATAGTAGAGATATAATATTTTGAGGGATAACTCAGCTTGGAATTCGTTCAACATGTGATAATGGAATATTAATAAACTTATTGCAATTATTTACCAAAAGTGTATAACAGTTACAAAATTTTAAACAAATATATATTAAATCTAAGTAGGTTTTAAAAGAAAAAAAGATTAGAATTATTGTAATATTAATTAAGATGGTAATGATTAGTATTATGGTAGGGGAGCCATCAACCCAAATACGACAAATAAACCTAAATTATATATTATAAATTAACCTGAAATACACATGTTTAAACCTACTTAGTTGTTATATCGTATTTTTTACTATTTAAAGAATTTTTAGAAAATATTTCGACACCACAATGTCTGGTGAATCCCAACATTAAGTTAGATATAGTAGAGATATAATATTTTGAGGGATAACTCTGC
Source organism: Troilus luridus (assembly GCA_964056705.1). Taxonomy (NCBI): domain Eukaryota; kingdom Metazoa; phylum Arthropoda; class Insecta; order Hemiptera; family Pentatomidae; genus Troilus; species Troilus luridus. The sequence continues at coordinate 54,529,441 of OZ057417.1, read as the reverse complement.
TTGGAATTCGTTCAACATGTGATAATGGAATATTAATAAACTTATTGCAATTATATTCCAAAAGTATATAACAGTTACAAAATTTAAAAAAAATATATATTAAATCTAAGTAGGTTTAAAAAGGAAATATTAGAAGCTATAGACATTAAATAATTATATTAGTATTAACTAAGATGGTAATGATTTGTATTATGGTAGGGGAGCCATCAACCCAAATAAGACGAATAAACCTAAATTACATATTATAAATTAACCAGAAATACAAATGATTAAAACCTACTTAGTTGTTATATCGTATTTTTTACTATTTAAAGAATTTTTAGAAAATATTTCGACACCACAATGCCTGCTGAATACCAATCTTATGTTAGATATAGTAAAGAGATATACTTTTGAGGGATAACTCAAATTGGTATTCGTTCGATATGTGATGTGCTGAAAAATATTGATAAAATTATTTCAAAATCAATATGTCTGCTGAATCCCAACCTCAAGTTAGATATAGTAGAGATATAATATTTTGAGGGATAACTCAGATTGGAATTCGTTCAACATGTGATAATGGAATATTAATAAATTTATTGCAATTATATACTAAGAGTATATAACAGTTACCAATTTAAAAAAAAATATATTAAATCTAAGTAGGTTCAAAAAGAAAAAAAAGGTATTATAGAATTAAAAGAATTATTGTAATATTAATTAAGATGGTAATGATTAGTATTGTGGTAGGGGAGCTATCAACCCAAATACGACAAATAAACCTAAATTATATATTATAAATTATCCTGAAATACATATGTTTAAAACCTACTTAGTTGTTATATCGTATTTTTTACTATTTAAAGAATTTTTAGAAAATATTTCGACAGCACAATGCCTGCTGAATACCAATCTTATGTTAGATATAGTAAAGAGATATACTTTTGAGGGATAACTTAAATTGGTATTCGTTCTACATGTGATGACGGTGTGATGTGCTGAAAAATATTGATAAAATTATTTCAAAATCAATATGTCTGCTGAATCCCAACCTCAAGTTAGATATAGTAGAGATATAATATTTTGAGGGATAACTCAGATTGGAATTCGTTCAACATGTGATAATGGAATATTAATAAAATTATTGCAATTATATACTAAGAGTATATAACAGTTACCAAATTAAAAAAAATATATATTAAATCAACTAGGTTCAAAAAGAAAAAAAGGTATTATAGAATTAAAAGAATTATTGTAATATTAATTAAGATGGTAATGATTAGTATTGTGGTAGGGGAGCTATCAACCCAAATACGACGAATAAACCTAAATTATATATTATAAATTAACCTGAAATACATATGTTTAAAACCTACTTAGTTGTTATATCGTATTTTTTACTATTTAAAGAATTTTCTGAAAATATCTTGATACCACAATGTCTGCTGAATCCCAACCTTAAGTTAGATATAGTAGAGATATAATATTTTGAGGGATAACTCAGCTTGGAATTCGTTCAACATGTGATAATGGAATATTAATAAACTTATTGCAATTATTTACCAAAAGTGTATAACAGTTACAAAATTTTAAAAAAATATATATTAAATCTAAGTAGGTTTTAAAAGAAAAAAAGATTAGAATTATTGTAATATTAATTAAGATGGTAATGATTAGTATTATGGTAGGGGAGCCATCAACCCAAATACGACAAATAAACCTAAATTATATATTATAAATTAACCTGAAATACATATGTTTAAAACCTACTTAGTTGTTATATCGTATTTTTTACTATTTAAAGAATTTTCTGAAAATATTTTGATACCACAATGTCTGCTGAATCCCAACCTTAAGTTAGATATAGTAGAGATATAATATTTTGAGGGATAACTCAGCTTGGAATTCGTTCAACATGTGATAATGGAATATTAATAAACTTATTGCAATTATTTACCAAAAGTGTATAACAGTTACAAAATTTTAAACAAATATATATTAAATCTAAGTAGGTTTTAAAAGAAAAAAAGATTAGAATTATTGTAATATTAATTAAGATGGTAATGATTAGTATTATGGTAGGGGAGCCATCAACCCAAATACGACAAATAAACCTAAATTATATATTATAAATTAACCTGAAATACACATGTTTAAACCTACTTAGTTGTTATATCGTATTTTTTACTATTTAAAGAATTTTTAGAAAATATTTCGACACCACAATGTCTGGTGAATCCCAACATTAAGTTAGATATAGTAGAGATATAATATTTTGAGGGATAACTCTGCTTGGAATTCGTTCAACATGTGATAATGGAATATTAATAAACTTATTGCAATTATATTCCAAAAGTATATAACAGTTACAAAATTTAAAAAAAATATATATTAAATCTAAGTAGGTTTAAAAAGGAAATATTAGAAGCTATAGACATTAAATAATTATATTAGTATTAACTAAGATGGTAATGATTTGTATTATGGTAGGGGAGCCATCAACCCAAATAAGACGAATAAACCTAAATTACATATTATAAATTAACCAGAAATACAAATGATTAAAACCTACTTAGTTGTTATATCGTATTTTTTACTATTTAAAGAATTTTTAGAAAATATTTCGACACCACAATGCCTGCTGAATACCAATCTTATGTTAGATATAGTAAAGAGATATACTTTTGAGGGATAACTCAAATTGGTATTCGTTCGATATGTGATGTGCTGAAAAATATTGATAAAATTATTTCAAAATCAATATGTCTGCTGAATCCCAACCTCAAGTTAGATATAGTAGAGATATAATATTTTGAGGGATAACTCAGATTGGAATTCGTTCAACATGTGATAATGGAATATTAATAAATTTATTGCAATTATATACTAAGAGTATATAACAGTTACCAATTTAAAAAAAAATATATTAAATCTAAGTAGGTTCAAAAAGAAAAAAAAGGTATTATAGAATTAAAAGAATTATTGTAATATTAATTAAGATGGTAATGATTAGTATTGTGGTAGGGGAGCTATCAACCCAAATACGACAAATAAACCTAAATTATATATTATAAATTATCCTGAAATACATATGTTTAAAACCTACTTAGTTGTTATATCGTATTTTTTACTATTTAAAGAATTTTTAGAAAATATTTCGACAGCACAATGCCTGCTGAATACCAATCTTATGTTAGATATAGTAAAGAGATATACTTTTGAGGGATAACTTAAATTGGTATTCGTTCTACATGTGATGACGGTGTGATGTGCTGAAAAATATTGATAAAATTATTTCAAAATCAATATGTCTGCTGAATCCCAACCTCAAGTTAGATATAGTAGAGATATAATATTTTGAGGGATAACTCAGATTGGAATTCGTTCAACATGTGATAATGGAATATTAATAAAATTATTGCAATTATATACTAAGAGTATATAACAGTTACCAAATTAAAAAAAAATATATATTAAATCTAAGTAGGTTCAAAAAGAAAAAAAGTTATTATAGAATTAAAAGAATTATTGTAATATTAATTAAGATGGTAATGATTAGTATTGTGGTAGGGGAGCTATCAACCCAAATACGACGAATAAACCTAAATTATATACTATAAATTAACCTGAAATACATATGTTTAAAACCTACTTAGTTGTTATATCGTATTTTTTACTATTTAAAGAATTTTCTGAAAATATTTTGATACCACAATGTCTGCTGAATCCCAACCTTAAGTTAGATATAGTAGAGATATAATATTTTGAGGGATAACTCAGCTTGGAATTCGTTCAACATGTGATAATGGAATATTAATAAACTTATTACAATTATTTACCAAAAGTGTATAACAGTTACAAAATTTTAAAAAAATATATATTAAATCTAAGTAGGTTTTAAAAGAAAAAAATATTAGAATTATTGTAATATTAATTAAGATGGTAATGATTAGTATTATGGTAGGGGAGCCATCAACCCAAATACGACAAATAAACCTAAATTATATATTATAAATTAACCTGAAATACACATGTTTAAACCTACTTAGTTGTTATATCGTATTTTTTACTATTTAAAGAATTTTTAGAAAATATTTTGATACCACAATGTCTGCTGAATCCCAACCTTAAGTTAGATATAGTAGAGATATAATATTTTGAGGGATAACTCAGCTTGGAATTCGTTCAACATGTGATAATGGAATATTAATAAACTTATTGCAATTATTTACCAAAAGTGTATAACAGTTACAAAATTTTAAAAAAATATATATTAAATTTAAGTAGGTTTAAAAAGTAAATACGAAGTAATAAAAATAAAACAACTACAGAAACATTAATTAAAATGGTAATGATTAGTATCGTGGTAGGGTGCCATCAACCCTATCTCCGTACCCTAGCCTGCTGGTGGGGTCGCAACCTCAGAGCCTGCAGGCCTGCTCTCCCATCCGGGACGGCTATCTAGGGGAGGTGACCCTAGAGTGTGTACTGTAAGTGACCTTTGTCTCTGTAATATTGTTGGGTGAAGAGTGCTGTTTCAGTGTACTGTTCTGGTGAGGGTGCATGGTGTACTGAACTCGGGGTCTTGGTGTCGTTACTCACCATCAAGGCCCCATGCAAAGACCCTGCCCTGAGAACTATATTAAATCTAAGTAGCTTTAAAAAGAAAAAAAGATATAGAAATAAAAGAATTATTGTAATATTAATTAAGATGGTAATGATTAGTATTATGGTAGGGGAGCCATCAACCCAAAGACGACAAATAAACCTAAATTATATATTATAAATTAACCTGAAATACACATGTTTAAACCTACTTAGTTGTTATATCGTATTTTTTACTATTTAAAGAATTTTTAGAAAATATTTCGACACCACAATGTCTGGTGAATCCCAACATTAAGTTAGATATAGTAGAGATATAATATTTTGAGGGATAACTCTGCTTGGAATTCGTTCAACATGTGATAATGGAATATTAATAAACTTATTGCAATTATATTCCAAAAGTATATAACAGTTACAAAATTTAAAAAAAATATATATTAAATCTAAGTAGGTTTAAAAAGGAAATATTAGAAGCTATAGACATTAAATAATTATATTAGTATTAACTAAGATGGTAATGATTTGTATTGTGGTAGGGGAGCCATCAACCCAAATAAGACGAATAAACCTAAATTACATATTATAAATTAACCAGAAATACAAATGATTAAAACCTACTTAGTTGTTATATCGTATTTTTTACTATTTAAAGAATTTTTAGAAAATATTTCGACACCACAATGCCTGCTGAATACCAATCTTATGTTAGATATAGTAAAGAGATATACTTTTGAGGGATAACTCAAATTGGTATTCGTTCGATATGTGATGTGCTGAAAAATATTGATAAAATTATTTCAAAATCAATATGTCTGCTGAATCCCAACCTCAAGTTAGATATAGTAGAGATATAATATTTTGAGGGATAACTCAGATTGGAATTCGTTCAACATGTGATAATGGAATATTAATAAATTTATTGCAATTATATACTAAGAGTATATAACAGTTACCAATTTAAAAAAAAATATATTAAATCTAAGTAGGTTCAAAAAGAAAAAAAAGGTATTATAGAATTAAAAGAATTATTGTAATATTAATTAAGATGGTAATGATTAGTATTGTGGTAGGGGAGCTATCAACCCAAATACGACAAATAAACCTAAATTATATATTATAAATTAACCTGAAATACATATGTTTAAAACCTACTTAGTTGTTATATCGTATTTTTTACTATTTAAAGAATTTTCTGAAAATATTTTGATACCACAATGTCTGCTGAATCCCAACCTCAAGTTAGATATAGTAGAGATATAATATTTTGAGGGATAACTCAGCTTGGAATTCGTTCAACATGTGATAATGGAATATTAATAAACTTATTGCAATTATTTACCAAAAGTGTATAACAGTTACAAAATTTTAAAAAAATATATATTAAATCTAAGTAGGTTTTAAAAGAAAAAAAGATTAGAATTATTGTAATATTAATTAAGATGGTAATGATTAGTATTATGGTAGGGGAGCCATCAACCCAAATACGACAAATAAACCTAAATTATATATTATAAATTAACCTGAAATACACATGTTTAAACCTACTTAGTTGTTATATCGTATTTTTTACTATTTAAAGAATTTTTAGAAAATATTTCGACAGCACAATGCCTGCTGAATACCAATCTTATGTTAGATATAGTAAAGAGATATACTTTTGAGGGATAACTTAAATTGGTATTCGTTCTACATGTGATGACGGTGTGATGTGCTGAAAAATATTGATAAAATTATTTCAAAATCAATATGTCTGCTGAATCCCAACCTCAAGTTAGATATAGTAGAGATATAATATTTTGAGGGATAACTCAGATTGGAATTCGTTCAACATGTGATAATGGAATATTAATAAAATTATTGCAATTATATACTAAGAGTATATAACAGTTACCAAATTAAAAAAAAATATATATTAAATCTAAGTAGGTTCAAAAAGAAAAAAAGTTATTATAGAATTAAAAGAATTATTGTAATATTAATTAAGATGGTAATGATTAGTATTGTGGTAGGGGAGCTATCAACCCAAATACGACGAATAAACCTAAATTATATACTATAAATTAACCTGAAATACATATGTTTAAAACCTACTTAGTTTTTATATCGTATTTTTTACTATTTAAAGAATTTTCTGAAAATATTTTGATACCACAATGTCTGCTGAATCCCAACCTTAAGTTAGATATAGTAGAGATATAATATTTTGAGGGATAACTCAGCTTGGAATTCGTTCAACATGTGATAATGGAATATTAATAAACTTATTGCAATTATTTACCAAAAGTGTATAACAGTTACAAAATTTTAAAAAAATATATATTAAATCTAAGTAGGTTTTAAAAGAAAAAAAGATTAGAATTATTGTAATATTAATTAAGATGGTAATGATTAGTATTATGGTAGGGGAGCCATCAACCCAAATACGACAAATAAACCTAAATTATATATTATAAATTAACCTGAAATACACATGTTTAAACCTACTTAGTTGTTATATCGTATTTTTTACTATTTAAAGAATTTTTAGAAAATATTTTGATACCACAATGTCTGCTGAATCCCAACCTTAAGTTAGATATAGTAGAGATATAATATTTTGAGGGATAACTCAGCTTGGAATTCGTTCAACATGTGATAATGGAATATTAATAAACTTATTGCAATTATTTACCAAAAGTGTATAACAGTTACAAAATTTTAAAAAAATATATATTAAATTTAAGTAGGTTTAAAAAGTAAATACGAAGTAATAAAAATAAAACAACTACAGAAACATTAATTAAAATGGTAATGATTAGTATCGTGGTAGGGTGCCATCAACCCTATCTCCGTACCCTAGCCTGCTGGTGGGGTCGCAACCTCAGAGCCTGCAGGCCTGCTCTCCCATCCGGGACGGCTATCTAGGGGAGGTGACCCTAGAGTGTGTACTGTAAGTGACCTTTGTCTCTGTAATATTGTTGGGTGAAGAGTGCTGTTTCAGTGTACTGTTCTGGTGAGGGTGCATGGTGTACTGAACTCGGGGTCTTGGTGTCGTTACTCACCATCAAGGCCCCATGCAAAGACCCTGCCCTGAGAACTATATTAAATCTAAGTAGCTTTAAAAAGAAAAAAAGATATAGAAATAAAAGAATTATTGTAATATTAATTAAGATGGTGATGATTAGTATTGTGGTAGGGGAGCCATCAACCCAAATACGACGAATAAACCTACATTTCATATTATAAATTAACCTGAAATACATATGTTTAAAACCTACTTAGTTGTTATATCGTATTTTTTAATAATATTTTGATACCACAATGTCTGCTGAATTCCAACCTTAAGTTAGATATAGTAGAGATATAATATTTTGAGGGATAACTCAGCTTGGAATTCGTTCAACATGTGATAATGGAATATTAATAAACTTATTGCAATTATATACCAAAAGTATATAACAGTTACAAAATTTGAAAAAAATATATATTAAATCTAAGTAGGTTTAAAAAGAAAATATTAGAAGCTATAGACATTAAATAATTATATTAATATTAACTAAGAAGGTAAGGATTAGTATTGTGGTAGGGGAGCCATCAACCCAAATAAGACGAATAAACCTAAATTCTATATTATAAATAAACCTGAAATACGTATATTTCAAACCTACTTAGTTGTTATATCATATTTTTTATTATTTAAAGGATTTTTAGAAAATATTTCGACACCACAATGTCTGCTGAATCCCAACATTAAGTTAGATATAGTAGAGATATAATATTTTGAGGGATAACTCTGCTTGGAATTCGTTCAACATGTGATAATGGAATATTAATAAACTTATTGCAATTATATTCCAAAAGTATATAACAGTTACAAAATTTAAAAAAAATATATATTAAATCTAAGTAGGTTTAAAAAGAAAATATTAGAAGCTTTAGACATTAAATAATTATATTAATATTATGAGAAGCGAGGAATGGTTGACTGAATGATGTAAGGAAGAAAATAGTTGGGGGTGCAGTCAAATAAAACACTAAATAAGTGGATACTTATTTAATTAAGTGCCGACGTTTCGACCCACTTTGTGGGTCATCTTCAGGGCTAAGAAAGAAAAACAGACAACATACAATGAATACAATAAAAATACATTGAGGACTAAGTATATGATAAATGAGAAAAACTATATACGTAGAGAGGTAGAAATTTAGAACAAAAGTGAGGGATATATATGAATACAAAAAATTACAGAGAAAATGTACAGAACGGTGGTGATGCCAAAAAAAGATTTTTTTTTTTTTTTTTAACAAAAATAAAAGACGGAAGTAAACAGAAAGATATTAAAAAAAAAAGAAAAGGTATAAACATCTGAGGTGAGAAGAAAATTATGGAAAAGGTAGTAGAATATATATAAACTATAAAAGGTAAGATAATAGGAGTCTATTATAGCTTTTCTCATTTATCATATACTTAGTCCTCAATGTATTTTTATTGTATTCATTGTATGTTGTCTGTTTTTCTTTCTTAGCCCTGAAGATGACCCACAAAGTGGGTCGAAACGTCGGCACTTAATTAAATAAGTATCCACTTATTTAGTGTTTTATTTGACTGCACCCCCAACTATTTTCTTCCTTATATTAATATTAACTAAGATGGTAATGATTAGTATTGTGGTAGGGGAGCCATCAACCCAAATAAGATGAATAAACCTAAATTGCATATTATAAATTAACCTGAAATACATATATTTCAAACGTACTTAGTTGTTATATCATATTTTTTATTATTTAAAGAATTTTTAGAAAATATTTCGACACCACAATGCTGCTGAATCCCAACCTTAAGTTAGATATAGTAGAGATATAATATTTTGAGGGATAACTCTGCTTGATTGATTGAGGGATAACTTGATTTTATTGCATAAATTAAAGGATGGCTACAGCTATAATAATAATTATAACCTAGCCTATAAATTTCATCAAATATTGAAAAATCAATTAGTTACTAAATCAAACAAATAAAAATTCGATAATGCACTCTTTTCCACACCACCGCTGAGGTAGAGTCCTTGGGGTGCGTTTTTTTTAATGTGGTATCCCCGGTAGGCCTAGTCCACAATCCTACCTAGCATTCGACGTAGGAAGAAAATGTGGGTAACGGGACGAATAAACCTATAATATTCGACGATTAAACCCAATTTTGATGACTTAACCTAAATTCGGCGAATATACCTAAATTCGACGAACAAACCTACATTCGACGAATAAACCTAAATTACATGTCATAAATAACAAGCCCCAGACACCCCTTCAACTTTGAAGGTGGTCTGGGGATATAATAAAATATTACATATATAAATATAATAATAAAAACAAAACACTACTTCATGCAATAGTATTACTCACTTTTGCGAAGATCTTGCTCTCAACTCTCATGTATACCTAAACCTAAAGTGTAAGGATTTCACTATTTACTTAATGATAAAAAATCAAATATAGCTATGCAATAATATGAAATACTCTACTCAATATGAAATTTTAATTTTAATTTAATGTACTTTAGAATATTTAAAAAATAATAATATTTATATGAATGAATGAAAAAAAATATTTTATAATACAATTTTATCAATCTAAAAATACTTTCAAAACTTAGAACATTTTCAAATTTAAAAATTAAAATAAAAATTTAATTCAAAATTCTCTAATGTTGAAAAAGTGTTGGGGTGTGTAATGAGAGAGAAGCTGCTGTAGTCTTGAAGGTCCTGAAGATCCTCAACTCTCACATTAAAGTAGTAAATGTTTGATAACTAATGAGAATAATTTCATTTAAATTAATATAATAATGACTTTATTACTTCAATAGAAATGAATGAAAGCATTAAATTTAATAAGCTAAAATGTATATCAAATTCTAGTTAAATATCTATAATTAATTGAAAATTTGATCTATTTAAAAAATTCTAATCTGCTCAATGAATTTAATGATTCTATGAAAGTGATTGGTATAAAATTTACATTAACTTTTGATAAAATAAATTTTAAAAAAATTAAATTTAATAAAAAAAGTTGAAAAAGTGTTGTGTTGTGGTGTGTAATGTGAGAGGAGGTCGCTAAAAAATATATTTCATGCACATGCATCATGCAAAAATACTGCCCACTAAGGATGTGACCTAGCCTACCTAACTTGTGTCCTGTAAATACTATCCTAAATCTTAAATAATATATTTATGCAATAATGAATTTACTGTTAAAATTTTTTTAAATTGCATTAATAAATAATGAATAATAAACAAATGACTAATTAATTTAATAAGTAATGAATTTAATTTGAATCTATCTAAAACTTTAATAGAAATTTTAAGAAATCAAAAGCTTTAAAATTATTTTAAAAAAGGAATATTTATATGTAATTAAATATTTGAATGATTTCATTGAAATTGATATTACTGTGTAAAAAAAAATAATAAAAGTAATATTGTGTCGTATGTTGATATGTTCCTTGGGAGTGTAAGTGTGTGAAAAAACAAACATGCAACATGCAACATGCAATATCCAAAGTGGGCAGGACTGTGGCCAAGATCAAAAACAATTTTGCGAGTTATAGATAATTCATAACAATACAGTTATAATAATTTAAAATTAAGTTATAAACTTTAAAGTTGTAATACTTTTAATGAAGCGATAATTTATGTAAAGTAAAAAAAAAAATGAATCAAATAATCAATTCATTTTTCTAATTGGTCCTTTAATAGTTTAATATTGTTCGACTGGGCCACAGTGCATGCTTAGAACTTGTTCCACTGACTTGGCACCCTACGAGGTGTGATGGCTTCGGAGTCTTGAAGATCTACGATGAGCTGGCTGCTGGCTCCGAAGGCTCCGAAGGCTGCTGGCTAGGAAGGCTGCTAGGTAGAAAGACTGCTTCATATCTTCTACATCCTGAAAATTAAAATAAACCTTTAAAAAATAGAATGACAAGAAATTAAATATAAACATGAAAAATTATATATATTATCTTTAGCAGTTTATTTGTTATAAGCAAATATTTTATTATTAATCAACAATTAAACAATCCTTAAAATTATAAAATCAAGGTTATTGGTTATTTCTCCCCTATCAATCATTGCTTAAATTTGGATATTTTTAGTCTCCTAGAAGATCATTGCAGTTTGGTACATCTTGTTGTAGCTTTTAAGGTCCCTAGTAAATAGTAAATTTTAAATATAACGAACACGGCAACCTGCGGAACTGATACCAATATAAATATTTTAAAACGATAGTAAATAGCTTACCTTATTCGTGGAGCATACATCTTCCTAGGACACTCGGACATCATCTTGGAAAGGACTGACAGCCCATAATCAGAGCCCTCGCAGAGAGAATCTTGCCAAGCACAGGCCACTCGGACATCTACTTGGAAAGGACTGTCAGCCCAAAATCAGAGCCCTCCAAGAGAGACTCTTGCCAAGCACAGGCCACTCGGACATCTACTTGGAAAGGACTGTCAGCCCAAAATCAGAGCCCTCCGAGAGAGACTCTTGCCAAGCACAGGCCACTCGGACATCTACTTGGAAAGGACTGTCAGCCCTAAATCAGAGCCCTCCAAGAGAGAGTCTTGCCAAGCACAGGCCACTCGGACATCTACTTGGTACTGATACCAATATAAATATTTTAAAATGATGCAATGCGTTATAATTGTACAGTAAATAGCTTACCTTATTCGTGCAGCATACGTCTTCCTGGGTGTCTGCTTGACATGAAGTCTCCATTGGTTTTCATCGTGACGTGTATCTTCTTCCATCCAATGTGTAGTTTCCACCCTGTTCACCTGTACTACAAAGGACCTGATTCTCTGCGGAGGCTACTCGAGGAGATTCCACGATTTGCTCGGCGACAGAAGACTCCTCTCGGGAGAAGAAACGATCCGCAATCCTGAGGACCTGGCGAGCCACCTTCTGAAGTCCGTCTCATCCCCTGTAAGCAGCGATAATCCCTCACTCTTGCAGGGTGGTTGTGAAGGGATTCGAACCCGACCCTCTGCTACTCGGCCCATGCAGGGAATGGATCCACCATCACCGACGCCCTCCGAGTACACAACCTCCTCAGAACACTCCAACCGGCCCCTCTCCATCTTTCCCGATTTTTCTTCTCTCCCAACCGACCATTCCTCTGGAAGCCACTCCAACTCGAAAAGCTATTCCGTTGTAACGGATGAATCGAAAGAAGAAGGGATCGAGGTATCCAATGGAATACGAACTGCGCTATCGAAGCGATGTCACTAGCTAAGCGATTTTCGTGTCATGGTCATCCGGGAAGAAGAACATCGCTCGACTGAATAAGAAAAGTTAAGTTTTTTTTACCGAGCCATCCCGATTTTAAAATTCAGTGGCTAAAGGCATATAGCCAATTAGAGTTAAAAAATTATGTAATAATTAATATAATTATGTAAGTTATCAAAATCATTGCCTTTTTAACTATTAGTGTATAGGACAAAACCCCATCCTCAGGTGCCAGGTAAAAATCAAACCAAATTATCCCTCAAATTTAATATCTCTCTACTATATCTAACTTGGTTTGATTTCCTTTAGCTCCTGAATAAATGAGGCGTTGAACCGCAACTAATAAAAGCCAATGTTGGGCTGGTTACAGAGCTTTGAACAGCTCTAAAAGTTTAGGGGTTTAATAATATACATTAACTGATTTCCACAATATTGATTTTATAAAAGCATCTGCTAATTTATAAATTTATATAAATCATAACTAAAACCGGGCAGATGCAGCTAAATTTAGAGTGGATTTAAAAACATCGCTTCGATAACGCGATTCAAGTTCCCAAACAGGACGAACCGCGGGATACTCTGATCTTCCCTTCTTTCGAATCTTCCATTATAATGAAACATCTCAACGATTAAGAGTAGCCTCGACAGATTGGGTAAGCTAGAAGTCAGGAAAATCTCGAGAAAAGAGAAAAGAGCCGGAGGGAAGAGTCCGCTGGAAGTTGAGGACTTGGACGACCCCGATGGCTATGGATCTGTTCCGAGATGAGCCGAACACAGAAGTTTTGCGCTCGCATCCTTTCGACTACCCTGCAAGACCAAGAACGCCTCACTAACTCGCGAGGGAGAGAGCTGAGCTTCAGAAGGTGGCCTGCCGGATCCTCCAGAGAGCTAATCGTTCCGTCTCCTGGGAGGAGTCTTCCGCCGTCGAGTGAATCGTGGAATCTCTTCACAGTTCTTCTGCAGAATACCAAACCCTCTGCAGTACAAGTTAGCTGCAGTCTTGCGGATTCCAAGTATAAGCTTCTGAACTAGACTTGTGTCTTCCAGCCATTCCGGAACAGCATCCAGGGTTGCTGTAAATATGAAAAAAGAAAAAGAAATTAATAAAATAAAACATAATTAATTAATTTTAAATGAAATATAAATACATTTTTTGTTATAAATTTTATTAAAGGAAATATAATCGCACTAATTTATCACATCACTCTCACCTCTGAGTGATTTTGTTGGATATCAATTATTTTTAAAAAATTAAATAATATCTTAATCTAATCATAGTACTAATTTGTTAAATGTATAATTAGTATCTTATAATCATCGATTTATTTAGTAGTACTAAATATATTCACTAACTTGACTTGGTCATCATCATCTTCTTTTCAGCAGTAAAGTAATGTGAAACACCAAGCCAATTCGTATAACTATTTCATGATTTATTTCATCAGTGTTGAGCTTCCTTCTTTCTAGTACCTCTGTGGTAGATTCTTCAGTTTTTGTACCTGTCAATTCAGTTAACAAACATTTTTGTGAAGTTAAAATTAAATACTTTTGAATAATGTATTTATGTATAATAACAAAAGTTATTATTATTTAAACTTTTTTTAAAAATTATTTTATTGAATTGTACAACTGTAATATATACATCTAGTACAAGGGCTTTATGACTAACTAGATACATGAAAGGACATGCACTACCCACTGGCAGCACTCTTATAACATTTCTATAATATAAGGTCCTGAGGCCATCTTCTCTTCAGACGCCTAGGAGGATTGTCCGGGATGGAATTGGACGGAAGGATGGAAACTAGTGGGTTTGGATGGGGCTGGAATTTATTATGGAATGATAGGTATGTGGAATGGGCTAAATCGGTAACATATGGAACGTTCAGGTCATTATGGATGGTTTTATTTGTGACAAAATAAGGAGCGTTTAGGATTTTGTGAAGGATTTTGGATTGCAAGGATTGAATACGAGAGGAATTCGATGGTTTGGTGGAGCCCCATAGTTCAATTCCGTAAGTCCATATAAGTCTTATAACAGTCACATAAATAAGTCTTTTGTAATTGATCTGAAGCTTTGAGCGTTTGTCTAGTATGTGTTGAAGCAGTCGGAAGTGTCTAGCTGTTTCTTGTCTTTTCAATCTTGTGTGAGGGTTCCAAGTAAGACTTTTGTCTAAGTTGAGTCCTAGGTAGCGAATCTGTTTAACAGGGATAAGTGGAGTACTATTAAAGGATACAGTAGGGCAGGAAGTCATGGGTTTTTGGCGAAGGCTAAAGATAATTTGATGGGACTTGTTGGAATTGATTTTAATTCTCCAATTCCGACACCATTCTTCGAGGCTTGATAAATGTGATTGAAGGGATTGGGATGCAATATACGGGCCGTTATTAACTGATAACACACGTGTGTCATCATCATACGTGGAGATGAAGGTGTTAGGATGGGTTGGAATGTCAGCTGTATACACTGTGTAGAGGATAGGACCGAGGATGAACACTACCTTGAGGAACACCAGCAGACTGGGAATAGAGAGAAGAGGAACCATTATGATTTACTTTAAAAGTTCTGCCAGTTAGAAAGGAGAGAATGATTAAAAAGTATGTAGGAGGAAGGAATTGTCAGATTTTGTAAAGGAGACCTGGGTGCCAGACTCGGTCAAAAGCCTGTTCTACATCGAGAAAGGGTCCCGTGCAGTACAATCTACGCGCCAATGCAGAGGAGACAACATCCACCACACGATGACATTGCTGGATAGTGGAGTGGGATGTTCGGAAACCAAATTGGTGGTCTGGGATTATGTGGCTAGTTTTTCGAGGATCTTGCCCATTATGGGTAAGAGGGAGATAGGACGATAGGAGGATGGGAGTTCTGGAGGCTTTTTGGATTTTGGGATCATTTTTACTGTAGATAGTTTCCCTGTATCAGGAAAATAGGTAGTACGGATTACAGAATTATTTATGCATGTTAGGAATATGATAGCTTTTCGAGGAAGGGATTTTTTATTTAAACTTTAAAAAAAAAACCTTTACCACTACAACCCATGAACCCATGGGTCTGGGGTTCTGTACATGGTAGAGACTGTACTGTTTCATGGACAATGGTTCTGCAAGGAGGTGACTTGTCCTAGGTCACGCTCAACTGCTAGATTTTTCTCTCTTATTTTGGGTACCCTACTTTTATAATATTTTATAGAGGCTGGGTGGGCCCCAGAAGGGTCCTAGATCCTATATATCCCTTGTAGGTAGTAGTTAAGACTTATACCAGTTACAATTCACTTGGAACAAGCTGAGTTTCATTTATTTGAATAAAATGAAAATGTATATTATGGTTAATATATCACTCATCCAAATGGACCTGTTAACTCCAGGAACTTCATTTTTCATTAAGAATCAAAAGAGTTTTAAAAAATTATAAAATGGGTAATGATATAGCAAAGCATTCCTATTGTAATGATGGTATCGAAATTCTGTTTGTTTATTTTAACGTCGGTTTTATGCTAACTGGACGATGCTACCGTGGTAGCTCTAAATTTTGCCTCTCCAGGTTTTATTAGCATAGGGATATTTTTACGATGACCTGACATCTGAAGTAAAGGCTTGGGATCCTTGTTTAACACCCCTTAGTATGGCATAACTAAGAGTTGTTTACTCCCATTGAAAAGTCCTAGGGGCACCTGCCGGGATACGAGCCCCTAATCTTGGGCTTAGATTGTTATGCTAACCACTATACTACAGGTCGCCCCTAGGTATCGAAATTCTTTTATTAGCCTTTAGAAAATTTTTAAAGCTTAAAACTCCTGATTTTAACTAATGTCATTATTCTCATAAAACTTAAAGTTCAAACTTGATACAACTCAAAATATGACTTTATTAAAATAAAAACATGTTGGAAATGGAATATCAAATATGTTGTTCCTGAATTAAAAAGTTTCAACCAATACAATTGATTCTAAAGGGTTTACCCAAAATGCCAATAATTTGACATTTAGAGGGTCAAATTAGACCTTTTAGGTAAACAATGAAGAATATTTTTCTAGCTTCACAACTACTAAGCTTATTGCCAAAAACATAAAATATTTGATTTTGGCATTCTAATCACTGAAAACAAAAATCAGAAGAAGATATTTTACATTTCTGACTATACAGTCAATATATCTATAAACTCTTTTGTTATGTGCTAACTAAAAGCATTGTTTTATGTTAATTTATATCAAGACAAATTTTTCCCATAATGCACATATTAACATGTCATCACATTTTATATTATAACTACAGCCTAGATGAATAAATCATTAAGTAAAAAATAAGTTTCTTTCACTTAGGGAAGAGGAACCGGGTCATTTCGTTGGCTTGAAATGGAGTTGCAATATAAAAACTAACTCGATTTCAAGCCAAGGCCTACCTTGATCACTTATTAACTACGAGATTAACACAATACTACTCCCTTAAGAAACTTATTTTGGACAAAATTCTACTTAACCACTTATTCACCGGGACTGCAGATATATTGTATGAAATAAAATAATCATATTTTATGAACATCAGTATACCACAATTGATACTAAAAGAGTTAAAATAGTAACTAATATTGTTTTAGTAATAAAAAATAGGAATTAACATTTGAAATGGAAAATGTCAGATGAGCAATCTTCCACATAATTAGATTATGAAAATTATAGGGATAATTAAAGAAAAACAAAGTTTAATTGTTATTTTATTTAACAACAAAAATTCTATGAATTAATATAACATATTACATGTCATAGTTATTGCTAGCTAACTGCTTACATAAACTTTCGCTGTAGTCTGGCTATTAAACATCTGGCTTGTAAAACCATATAGACAATATCCAACTACTGAAATTATGTGTTCATGGATTTTCTTACTGTGAAAAATATTAATGAGTTTTGAACAGTTAATTTCTTTAGTTCATTTGTTTCCATTGAAATCTCTTTACTTATAATTGATTTTATGTACCTATTAATTATTTTCAATTTAGAAAAACAGTACTCTTATTTTTCTATTGTAACTGGAATAGTTACATTAGACTGATTTAACAGCCTATAGTTACTTACATCAGAACAAAAACCAAAGCCTATGAACAAAAAAGTACTGAAGCCAAAGAGTGAAACATCATAATTACAAATTCAAATTTATTATAGCACCAAGTAATTTTTTCTTAAGTTAGTACTTTAATAGCTCATTTTCACCAGCTATGTGTACCAATTATGAAAGGAATTTTATTATATATTGAATTTATAAAGCTTCCAACTTTGATATATGTAGATTTAATTATGGAGATACCAGTCTCGATTCACCTTATTTATTCTGAGTTGCAGGAGAAATTATTGCTGTCCATAACCAAAATTATCTATTTAGTAATTATTCCGAAAGTAGTCGCTTCAGGTTTAGTTAAGACAAGTTTTAACTGTTGGTTCATTCCTTTTTTTTATGATTTTCCAAAAAATACAAATTATCTTGAGCTTCAGTATGGAATTATCTCTTTAGTTTGGAAAAAAGAGTATAATTATGGGAAATATTTTTATATCGGTAATCATTTCATCAAGAAATGAATGTTTCAACAAAAATATATCATCTATACTTTGAAATGTTAACTTTTTGATGAACCCTTTACCGAAATCTACACATTTCCAATAATTAATTATTTTTTCCATATTGAAGTTCAAGATAATTTGTATTTTTGGAGAATATTAAAATAGAAAGGAATAAACAGTTAAAACTCGGAGCAACAACTTGCGGAACTGGTACTTGAACTTCTAAGGAAAGTTGAACTTACAAAATCAACATTGCGAGTTTTGATAAATAGTATATGTAGAGAGATTATTAATTTACATAGGACAACATTAGTAGACTAATACTTACCTTATCAAGAGACGGTTTTTGGTTTAAAAAATTCCTGTTTTATTTTAACGAATGAATGCCAGCGAAAGAACACAATATTCATATAATCATTTGTTAAATGATTGGTTATTAGTTATACTTTTATGAGAAGCGAGGAGATAGTTGACTGGAAGATCTAAGTAAGGAAGGAAATAGTTGGGGGTGCAGTCAAATTAAACACTAAATAAGTGGGTACTTATTTTATTCTGTGCTGACGTTTCATTAACTTATATATAGTTACATAGTTATACTTTTAATTAACTTTGCAATTCTAAAGACTTGTAAAATACTTCAGAGAAAATGACTATGAAAAATCATGCATTAAGTATAAATTTTATTAAGTACTTCTTTTCAAAGTATTCAGCGTTTTATAACACTTTATTTCATTCCGATTTAAAATCATAAGTTACATATATACTTAATAAATAGAGATACTTGAATTTTAATAATACTTATTAATATTAGTGAGATGCTTACCAGACCAAGGATGATTCTAAAATGGCTAATCCACTTCAGAGAGAGAAAAAATCCCGGTTTTGAGCCAGAAAAGACCCTGAATACCAACCATGTAAAAATAAAAGTGGATGAAATGTAAAAATCTATCCAAGTTAGCAAGGGAGCAAGTCATTCCTACTGTATTTTAATATATATTTCAAAAAATCTAAACGACCTATTATTTGTTAACTAATATAATTTTTAAAAAGCAGTTATTGAGTAATAAGATATCTGATTAAAAAAGTTGAGTTGCATGTATTTATTTTTTTCTATAGGTTTGAGTCTGGGGATAGAGGGGGGGGGGTCAAGAATAAATAACAATATTATGAATCTGAGACTGTTTTTGATTAGAACTTAATTATTGATATTTTTTTTTGTCTTGTAACATTTAGAATATGTCATCACATAGAAAATATATTCTTGACCTAATTAAATAACATAGCATTTTTCATCGGAGTGTTCCCTTAACCACTAAATTTCGTGTTACGGTTTGATCAAGGGCGGATACAGGATTTTTTTCTGGGGGACGGGAAAAAAAAATCCTGCGGAACGGGATCCAGGGGGGGCAGACGGGAAAAAATCAACAATAACTTACAAATAAACTTGTAGTAGTATCTTTAGAAAAATTTCAAAGGTTTATAGAAATCCAAATAATCGTTTCGCTCAAGTTCTTTCTGTTATTTTAACAACTATGATCATGTGATTTGCCTATAATTATGTACTATAATGGATTCACCACAAAAAACTGTCTGGGGGAGCACGTTCCCCCGTGCCCCCCCCCCCCTAAATCCGCCTTTGGGTTTGTTCATAATCGGTGAGTTAATTTTACTATTTTGACTTAAAACTACGTTAAACTTATATTTAGACCTCTCTCACAAACAGCTATTAAGATGAAGTAGAGAACTGTTATTTTATTTTATTTATTATTGTTTTGTTCTTATTCATAACCAATGGAATGAGAATGAGAAAAAACCAGCAGACAGTCATTTTATTTTGTCCTAAATTAAGTCAGATAAATTTTTATAAATTTCGATCACTTAAGTACGTTGTAAGATGATAACCAGACACGTTAAGTCGGATTGAATGTTCGGGGGGGGGGTTACAATGTTCGTTAGTTTCAAAAATTATTTAGTTTAGTATAGTAAAATAATTAAAGGAATACTAAAAAAGTATCATAAATTTGATTGTTTAGTCTGACCTCGAAATTAACAATATCAATTATTATCGAAGATTGAGTTTTCTGGGTTTTTTGTATCAGAAGCTTACAAACTAAAAACGGACTATACAGTTCAAGCTTATTCAGTAGTAACTTGCTAGTAGCTTCCATAAGTTGCTTTTATGGAATACCTGTTCCTACTAGCAACAGGTATTCCATAAAAAGTTGTACTTTACTCAAGATAGTTTCTCAATATTGGAAAAATTATGCAAATGATGGCAGTATTAAGGGATAAGGTTGATATGAAATATGGGATTATGTGCTTCATATTAGCAACTATGTAGGTAAATGTTGAATAGATAAATCCCCATTCATATATTCATTTTGAAGCAATACAGTAATTTCATCTTAAAGTAATACTTTATCTATTGAGACCCCCACCACTATCAACTAATTATGGGTTGTTTTTTAAATCTTGCCATGTAATATTTAAATGACTACCACTGTAGCATTGTATGATTAGCATAAAATGACATTAAATGAACAAACAACAATATTTAAATGATATATCTTACTGTTCAAGGAACATTGGCAATCGGCTGGTGTTCATTAAATAATGGCTGAAAAGAAGAAAACGCAGGAAACTGCTTACAGGTATCTTTTATTATTATGTATACACCTCTCACAGTATTGTCAGAATAGGAATTTTATATTTAAATTTCAATAAAAAAAAGGAAGATGCTACATTCATTAAATTATTAAATTTCGTTTCATTTTCTACTATATGTCTTTTCAACTAATTACATTGTTTGTGTATGTGTGTAATGCAAATTGATTGGTCAGCTGAAATATAACTAATTAAAATCCACAACTGATGAAAAATCTCAATATTCTTTTGGAGCTTTAACTCAAGTCTTAAGGATAAAAAAAATGTTAGTCTTAGTTCTTCTGTGTGATTCAACAGCCATGAAGGTAATATTTTTCAATTTTATACATAAAAAAATATCAGTTCCACAGATTGTCGCTTCAAGTTAAGCTACAACAAGTTTTAACTGTTCATTCGTTTCCTTTTTAATAACCTCCAAAAATACAAATTATTATGAGCCTTAGTATGGGAAAAAGAATGTAATTATGGGCAATGTTTATATTTCATGTATTCATCACATTTCAAAATGCATATATCATCTATTCTTTGAAATGTTAGTTGAAACATTTATTTCTTGATGAAATGATTACAGAAATATACAAATTTCCCTTAGTTACATTCCTTTTTCTCATAGGTGTATATAATATCTTCTTAAACTATTACAGATTATAGATAAACTGCAATACTTCAAAACTGTGTGTATATTTCTGAAAAAAACAAGATCTAAAATATGTAAAACATAGTGTATAATACTATGCTTTACTGAAAGAAAAAAACATAATATTTGAATTCAATAATTTATTGATAGAACTATTTAGTATTGATACATATAAATAATAGCATTTATACTTAAGAATAGAATAAGATAAACAATATGCCATGTTATAAACATAGCAGAAGTCGTGGTTTCAAAACTCACCTGTTGCATTTACTCATCTTAACAATTAAGAAAGCTGTTGAATTGAAAAAATTGATATATGTAACAAGAAATCAGGGAGTGGTGAAGCTCAGTTTGTAGAGCACTGAGTTGTTATACTGAGGGTCCTGGGTTTAAATCCAGTTGTGGCAGATAAATTATTAAATCTGTTAACAGCCATGGGCAGACCCAATGGGACCTGCAGATATCCCTTCGCTATGAAGTGGGTAACCTTAATTGGGAAAAAAACAGATAGTTGAGCGTGATCGCTGTCAAATCACCTCCCTGCACAATCCTTGTCATAAAAATAGTATAGTCTCCATTATCTACTGAGCCCAAGGTTGTAGTGGTGAAGGCAGGTAACAAGAAATTGTGCGGTATAATAGTAGCGTTCACAAAATAAATGCTAAAGGATGCATTACTCACCAGTAAGAAAGGCACAGGTGAAAAAGGATTTTTTTTTGTGTATTAACAACATGCTTTACATTTCCTTTACAAGTTTCCACTTGGTCATCTCTTTTACTTAATGTTTTTGTATAGTATACATTGATGTAAGAGGATACTTCTGACAATTAAAAGTATGGTTGTGTTTCGAGATACAAAACATGAATCTGTAAAAGATTTTCAAATAAAATCAAAATGATAAAATTGAATAGTAGCGTAGGGAAGTGGCGACCCCATCACCCAGTTGCAAACCGCCACTGTTCCTCCAGGTTAAGGGAACAATAACTCTGGGACTACAGTAGTACACCATATACAGCACACTTCACTCACCCCCACTCTATAGACAGGTCATCATACTGTATATACACGAGGATCACCTTCCTCAAGTTAAGGTATTCAGGGGCTGGAAGGGCTAATAACCCACATCGCTTAAGCAAAATTATTATAATGAACCCTCAAAGGAAATATAGCCAGACGGATTTTAGGAAACAAACTGGAAATGGAAAAAGGAATTAATCTCGGGACAGTGACTTGGAATGTTAGAGGACTAAACCAACCATGGAAGAGCAGAAATCTGGAAATGGAGCCAGATAGATATAATATGGATATCTTGGCTATTCAGGAGAGCAAATGGAAGAATGTGGAGATCCAGGATTTGAGTAGGTACACAATGATAAACAGTGGTGATGAAAACAATGTTTTTGGAACCGGTTTCATGATAAGGAAATCACTAAAGCATGCTTTAATAGGTTATAAATTAATCAACAAGGGAATGTGTAAAATAAGGATGAAAGGTAATTACTCCAATATATCCATTATTAGAGTTCATGCCACAACTTAGGAATAGGAGGAGGATGTTAAAGATGAGTTCTATGAAACCCTCACAAGAGAATTAGCAGAAATGCTAGGACATGATGTAAAAATCATTCTGGGTGAATTTAACACGAAGGTGGACAAAGGGTTTTATCAGCTCATTCTTTATTATTATTTGTGAGTCTTATATGTTAGCATGCACTTCGGCCTGAAAAGGCCTATTGTGCTCGAGTCCTAACAATCCCTAGCCTAGGTCTAGACTTCTGAGAAATTTTAGATAGTCTTTAAAGCTCAGTTTTTGAAATTCCTTGTGACCACCAGGACCAAGGTCGAATGTTCTCTTTCGACTTAGTGCTCTCCATTCAAAGAGAACATGCCAGGGGTTTTCGTCCCCCTCTGTGCACCATCTACACCGAGATTCTCGTTCAATACCCAAGCGATGCATATGTTTCCTGAGTTTACAGTCCCTAGTAATGGTTTCAACCATACTTTTGAGGTTGGTTCTCGACATATGAGCGGCTTCTTTCTTGATTTTATCAGAAAGATTGTCATTGGGATCCTTTTTTAGTTTAGTATGCCTTATATTGGCCCTATCCCAACGCGTTTTTATCTTCCTCTTGGCTAATTTAGCTCATTCTTTAACCTTTAGCTTATACTAGGAACACACGCGGCTAATATTATCCCTAGCTTATAGTTCTTTGGTTGCTTCTCCTCCCAACCCATCTGACTACCCTTTCCCAACTTTGTAATTTATTGAATACATGCATCATTTGAGCCCTTCAAAAACCTACAACTCTAATAGCAATGACAATAGTTACAATATCTCGATAGGGTTATAAATGCAAAAATTAGTATTACTCTCTTAATTTAGTAGAAACATTTTTGATATATTTATTTAATAGAAAAAGGTTCGTATACTTGTAAGATCTTAAGCAGCATCTTCCTAGGAAATGTGGCCCTAGAGCAAGTGTGAGTAAGTGTTATAATATTGCGTTTGTTTTCGTGCAGTGTAGTGAACCAGGGAAACGGGGGAGGTCATTTGTAAATAAATGCTTTAATAGGAACTTTTAGTTATTAGTTATTTATGTTTTAAGTTATTATTAGCTTGTAATAAAAAAACCTTAATTAGTTCTTTAAGTTTAAATCGTTTAATTCGAGGAGTATTTCATGACTAGTACTAACATCTATATTAATTTAATTTTTTTTCTATATAACCTACCGAGTTATTATCAACGTATAAAATTATCATAAGACTCTATACATGCATGTCATAACAATGTACAAACCTGCTCTTTTTTAAGATCCTAAAGTAATGGCTGCTAGTGTTATGTTTTATTTATATTTTGAATGTTGAGTTGCTGTTTCTTGATTACCTTCCAAGTCTCGGAGAAAGGTTGTCTTCTCATCCCTCTATGAACTTCCATTAGCGGCATCTTCCTAGTAAATGTGGCCTATAGCATGCAGTGGCCAGGAGTTAAAGTTTGAGTAAGTCTTTTAATGTTGTAATGAGTGTTTTCGTGCAGTGTTGTGAACTAGTGAAACCGGGAGGCTGTTAGTCTCCTCTAACTGTGCACTTCAGCTAGCCCCTGCGGTTAAGAGTATGTACAAGTAATTTAATTATATCTGTGCTTTAGGGCAATTTTATTCTAAGATGCTAATTAGAAACCGAAATAAGTCAGTCCTAAAATTAATACCTTTCTACTTTGTCCAAGTTGGTTTGATATACATTAACAACTTAAAATAAGACATTCCACAATGGCAAATTAATGCTTTTACAGGAATCGAAATGTTTCCTCAATTTTTCTGGCATACCTCAAGAAAGTGAAATATTTAAACTAAAATTGATTTTTCTCTCCTATACTCACAAAAAGCTCCGATAAAGATGTTCATAATGGCTTGACACCATGATAATTTTCTCAATCATGATATTTAAATGGTGAACAATAAAAATTCACATACTTCTGACTACTAAGCATTTCGATTTGGGCCGAAACATTGGTTTCTTATGAATAGCTGTTTACTAGTAAAAGATTTTTAGTATAATGCCCTGCAATGTGGGCTTGCATAGAGGAATAACCTCTACAGTGATAATTTTCTCCTTGATAAAATTTATTTAATTAAATTGTACATCTGAAATACATGTTTATATATTTATTTGCATTAGGACAGTCTTATTTTAGAATGCTAATTAAAAAGCAAGACGAGAGCCCTAAAATTATTACATCTATATTATGACTTGCTTTGGTTCCAATAGTAACTTGAAATAAGACATTCCACAATGACAAACAAACACTTTTAGGGGACCTTAAAGTATAATTATTTATTTTTATTCACTATTATGGCTTGTCCAACTTGATAAGTTATTCACAATTGATGCAGACTTGTTTTTGTGATCTGACTTGACATTCATAATTTTTACACGATGAACAGGCAGTATTGACTTTGGTTTCTTGGTCATAAGTAACACTGTTCTTTTCTTCCTTCAACTTTCTGAGTCCTGGTTTTAAGTGTTCTGCTTCTTGCATGCCAATCTTCTTGCTAGCACAATTCTTATCCTAAACTGTTTTCAAGACTTTCTTTATCATTTCTGGACTCTTTTTAGACTGCGTGTTGAAGAATGATGATTTGTTTAATCTTCTCATTAAGGCTGGTTCAACTAATATTTTAAACGTTGAGTCAAGAAAAACAAATGCCTTTTTTGCAAGTAACATAATTTTCAATCAGAATGGATGTTTTCCCATAGGACGAATGCATTTACTGCAGTTAAAACGATCAAGCTCAACACAGTCAGTGAAACTTATAAACAGTGAATACCATGATGGTCCCGGAGAGTTGTTTTTATTTGGAGAAAAGGAACTGGGTAATGTGGTGTCCCTTTGAATTTCATGAAAACTTTCTCATGAAGTTCAAGATAGCTTAGTGAAAAAATTTGTTGAGTCGTTGAAACGTTGTAGTCACCAATTTTTGCACAAGTTTTCAATAGAAAAAATCTTGTTGGGTTATTACGGACCCATGTGGTATTACAAAGGTTGTTATTGTTTTATGTGCTGTTTGTTGACTATCTGAGTAAGGAAATGGTTAAGTTGGTATAATATAATGAATATTTTATTTAATTATATTATGTATATTATATACTATATTTAATGTTTTAAATATTGGTAACTACGTAAAAAAAAAAAAATCAACTCTACTTTATTCAGATATAAACACGTAAATACCTACATTTTATTTTCATTTAAATGAATTTCGTTATTTCTCTAACAAAATAAACAAGAAACTATTCAAATGAAAAAGAACTAATTCCAAAAATAGACAAAATACCATGAGTAACAAATAAAATAAATTTTAGTAATAAATACATTTGTGCTCCGTTTTAAATTAAAAGTAATACACATTTTCTTGGAAAGATGGGAACAAAGACGTACAAATTTTCAATAAATTTATTTTAAAACTTAAAAAAAGAAGACAATCTATAGCGTATGTAATCTATAGTTGTTTCCTATTGCCTAATTGTGTGTAAACTTTTCTCATTAAACACGTTTATAAATTATGAAAATAATGTCATCTTAAATAATGCTCTTCTTATTTGTTTTGCTTTCCTATGAAAGGAAAAGCTCTGCGTTATAGATTGCTTATACATTGGTGTTTAATCTTTCATTTGCTGAAAATCTCTTCAATTTTTCGAGGAACATTTAAATTAACTAAAATAACAATTTATTTGTTTAATATCATAATAATAACATTTCCTTGAGTTTTGTTTCTTTTCCCCTGTGATTCAAACTCAAATAATTGAAATATTGGTGTCCTCGTTGGGCAATTTCCACAAAATTTTATATTTATAGCATTCATCACCTGAAAAAACGAGAATCATATAAAAAATAAAAATAAGTAATGCATAAGTTTTCTATTGATTAATATTTTTATAACTTACTATCCTTCCAATCCTCAGCAGCGTAGTTGTGAAACAAACAATTTGATATTAGTTAATTCACCGTAATAGCAGCCAGCAAATAAAAATAAAAGTTCATTCTTCTTCGTAAACAATATTGTTTTCGTCATCCTCAAAATTAAATTTGGATTAAAGGATAGTCAAAGAAAATAGTGATTTTATATATCTTACCGACAAATCAATGCTTGTAAATTAGCATTTGAAGAAACTCTGAAAAAATTGATGAATTAAATTTAAAATTATTTCAATTACAGAAAACAAATTTATAAAATATATAGTTAATATACTTCCAAACCACTCTCTAATTACTCGTAAAATGAAGCTATAAGAAAAAGTATAAGTCATGCACATTGCATTTATAACAGAAATAGTTAATATTTTGTGTAAATCGATTGAATATATGACATTATAATAAGGTAATGCTGTTACTTAGCAATATTGGCTAATTTTTATTTCTAAAAATTTTTGGTACAATGTTGCATTCCTTATATGAGGGTTGATTGACCTGAGGGATAACTTGACCAACTGCTTTTTATTCTGTCTACTGGAGGCTCTGAAATACAACCCTCTCACAATATGATCTCACATTGGTAGTAATAATGAAGTTTGTTATTCGTTTAACAACACTTAATGCTGGTATGGTTATTAGGACCTTGCTACAGTGGGATTCCTAAATTTGGCCTATCTAGATTTAATTGGAATAGGGATCTTTAACATGTATCTGACTCACAAAGGCTTGGGAGCACCATTTAACATCTCCTCCGAAGGACTGCATAACAAAAGATTTTAAACACCACCTGTCACACCATTATAATGAAGTATTCAGCATCTAACGAGCTCGCATAGACAAATCTAAAGACTTTTGTTTGTTTTTTAGCTTGATAAATTCATTTTTACTTTAGTTTTCTGTTTCCTTTACAGGATTTAGTTGTCAAAGTATTCTTTCAATCTTCAATTCACACATTCTTTTTCCCATTATATCGCAATGTAATTTATTTTCTATACATATTATGAATTTGCTTTCCTGAACCTCAAAAATCTGCTGGTTTTTTGTTTTGAGGCTGATTTGCAATTTGAACTTCAATGTGGTATTATTGTTATATATGATAAATCATAAAAATATTAGGACCACTTATGGTGGAGTGGTTAGCATAACAACCTGCTATGCCCAAGATTGTGGTTTCACAGCCTGTCAGGTGACCTTTATATTTTTTAAAGGGAGTAAAAAATACTTGGTTGTCCCCTCCTTCTAAGGGAATGTAAAATGGGGTTCCCGAGCTTGTGTGGTGGCACGTTCTTGTTAAAGATCCTTATCCTAATTAACCTGAATAGGAAATATTTATCATTCCCACTGTAGCATCATCCAATTAGCCATAGCAGCATGAAATGGGATGAAACAAACAAACAGATATTAAAATATTATTAATATAATGCTATTGTAAATATAAAGACTGATTAAAAAAAATTTTTAATTGGAGACATGATAAATATTGTAAATTTTAAGATGGAAACATGTCATTGTTTTGTTATTAATACATGGATTATTGTTCCTTTATAATGTTTTCAGAAGACTGTCATCTATAACATTAGTCAGATAAATGTAGCTTGATCGGTGTTGTGCTTATATTGTACCTGTTATTTCCTGACTGAACAAAATGTAGATGACACAAACGATCTATTCATGTAATATTGAGTATATTAATTAATAGGACCAATGTGTTTAAGGGTTATTATAAAAAAAAAAAAATAATAAAGTACGTGTAGCCATGTACATTGGTGGAATTGCAAATCTCCTCCAGGTGGAAAATTTCTCCTGGATAAATAAATAAAAGGTTTTTGGCTTTATGATTTCAAATGGAGCAGTACTGGCAAGATGGTACTTGTGTATTAGCCAATCTGCTTGAAACCTACCTCCTTAATTCCTGTAACCTCTTACTATCAATCTTCTCATTTGAGTCATTTGTGTGAACGTTATTAAATTGTTTTTTAGTTATTATTGTTGTTATTTCTTTTCTTTATTGTCTACTTAAATTTCTGTGTTGTTTATTTAATTTAAGTTTGTGTTTTTGACCTATTCCTTTTTTTTTACTCCCAATTTAAAATTAAAACTACAACACTTTGGAAATAGCCGTCTTCAATAGAAGAAGCTGTAAAATACTTCCAGAAGTTCCAAAGATGAAATTATGTGAAAAAGGTAACATAGATTTTGACAAGGATAGAAATGGAGATGTTTTTGTTGAAAGTGTTGGGAAAAAATTTATATAAGAAGAAGAACATGGCTAGGAAGGGTCTAGCATTCTCATTTTATTATTATACTTTTTATTTCTCGATTTCCATTAATATGAATAAGAATAATAACTGGTATTATAAGTATAACAATTATCAGTGTCCAGGTTATAAACAATGCTGATGACAGCCTGTGCAGAGGGACTAATACAGATAATCACTTAAAGAGGTAGGTTTCATACCGACTGACTAATATACAAATACCGAATTACGTGTACAGAAAACAATAAATGAGTGTTTATTTACTCTCATATCTTACACTGTGAGTCTACTTAGAATTGAATGGATTCTTCATCTACAACAGGTTCCACAATTGATATGTAGTAAGGTTCATAATTTTCCGGCCTATCCTGCTTCCCTTCCTTCAAACGTGCCGGGACCTGCACGCCTATGCTGGTCCATGCCTGCTCACTCCATTCCCATCGCCCGCACTTGCTCAGCCCTGTCAGTCAGTGTCCAGCCTTGAAGGAAACTCCGCATTTTTACAATATTCAAACTCGAGTACCGTGCGGTTATTAAATTCTTTTGTAAAGAGGGTCTTACTCCAGGGCAAATTAAAGAGCGCTTGGATTGTGTATACTGGCAGTCCTCCCCCTCGTATTCCACAGTGAAAGAATGGACAAAATTATTTAACTTAGGGAGAGAACGTCTAGAAGATGATGACGTCACCCATTGAAAGCTGTCACTTCTGAAACAATCCAACTTGTGAAATCTGAATTGCTGTCTGACCGGCGACTGAAAACCAAGGAAATAGCAGCGAGGTTAGGGCTTTCAAAAACAAGTGTTTTGAGGATCATCAAAGAACATTTGCATATGAACAAGGTTAGTGCAAGATGAGTTCCAAAAATTCTTTCAGCTGCTCAAAAACAGTAATTCACTGAGTTCACTGCTGCAATGAATTTAGGCAATTTAACACCGACGAAGAGCTCCAAGCAGCAGTGGAAGAACATTTTTTTAACAAAGAAGACAATTATTTTTTTCATGGTATAGAAATGTTGCCAAAGCGTTGTATTAAGTGTGTTGAACTTAGAGGAAAATATATTTAAAAACAGTAAGACCAGTTTTTTTTCTTTCACCTTTCCTTCTATCCCAGGCCGGAAACTTTTGGACCTTCCTACGTACATTGCTAGTTGAGGAGCAACAGTCTGTATTCTTCAAAGGAAATGAACAATTTAGTAGGTAATAATTTAAAACAAAAAAAATACAAAGTGAGTAATAATTAGAAAACACAATATGAATATTTATTCATGATGAAAATCCTTATTTTCCTAATGAAAAATAAAATTTATTATTTTTAAAAATTATATTTAATTTCTTTGATTAAATTAATTTTGTTTATTTATATCTGTTTCCAGTATGAATACAAATGTTAATTACTACCTCCAGATGAATTGGTATACTATAGTTTTCAGCCACCGGAGGAGCAGCTAATATTCCTGAGACTAAAACATAAAAATTAAATTTTGTAATAAGTACTATCATTGAAAATTCAATGCAAGTAAATCTTAATAAATATTTTCTTTTGGAAGTAAATTATTTTAGTCCTAATGTATATAATTAAATTTGTTTTATTAAAAGCTAGAAAAGTAAATCAATGAATAAAGAACTTAAGAACCTTAATGGGCAACCTGATATAACGGCTTGTATAAGACTTTTTATATCCAGTGGCCAATCACACTGAATGGATTGAAAAAGGCTCCCAAACCAGATCATGGACGTCCTGATGGAAAAAAGAGGAAGGACAGGCCTAGACTGCAATGGCTGGAGTATATAGATGAAGACCTTAGGTCTCTGGGGGTGAGAACATGAAGAAGAGCCGCGGAAGATCGGTCAGAGTGCAGGAAAATTGTCAAGGACCATAACACCGTATAAAATAATAATAATAATATAAAATAAATATTTCATGATTTATATTGGTATGGAGACTATTATATGATGCTCCATTTATGCACAGCAGTTTATTACACAACATTAGACATTAATGTCTTCTGGCATGAATAAGTATAAGTTAAGAGGAAGACTTCCCCCGTTTGGTGGAGAAAGACAATTACCCCTTCTTCAGGGAATTTGATTACGGGTGGAAGGAAGTGGTCGGTCCTGCACATTTCACCCGACGAGGAGCGGGCCCCTCAGGAGGAGGGAGATGGAGGAGACCGGCCAGGAAGCCTAAAAGGTGCACCGGGCAGCACCACAGAATAATCTAACTTTAAAATTTTGTGCACCAAAAATATATAATACCCCCCCCCCGTATTATGTAAAATACGATTTTTCAAATAAAGAGTTCATTATTGGCAGTAGTGGGCGTGCGTAAACCTACCGTATTAACCCGCCACTGCCGAAACCCGTATGCCAGCAATGGCAGGTAGGGGGGAGGGGGAAGAAATGCTTGTTAGACGATACCATTGACCGGCCACGACCATTAAGATCTTTTTATCAACCTCAAACAACCATTGGATTATCGATCTTGGTTTTTTGACTGATTTGATTACGGAACTGAATCAGCTCAACAAACGCTTGCAGGGAAAATGGAAATTGATTTGCGATATGTATTCAGATGTAAAGTCATTTGAGATGAAACTGAAACTGTTTATCAAGCATAGTGATGAAAGAAAGCTTGACCATTTTCCTAATTGCAAGAAAGCCGTGGAAGAAGCTGGAGATAATTTTAAGTGGCAAAATATTACAATGAGAAACGTGTTAATACAACTACAAACTGAGTTTGTAAATCGATTCACCGACTTTAAAAAGATCTACCTTAACATGGAAATTTTCCAAAACCCTTTTTCAATTGATATTAATGATGTACCAAGCAATTTACAAATGAACATAGTAGATTTGCAAAGTAATAGCACACTTAAAACGGCATTTAAGGAAGGCACTGATTTGGTACAGTTTTACGGGGGTTTCAGTTCTGAAAACTTCAAAGAGTTGAAAAAGTTTGCTCAGCAGATAATCACTATGTTTGGTAGTACGTGTTTGTGTGAGCAGACTTTTTCAATTCTCAACTACCGCAAAAATAAGAATTTTTCGTGGTTAACAGATGAATATTTAGACGCGATACTGCGCTTGTCAACGACAAAAATGAAAGCAGGCGTTAAAGAACTTGCAAGACAAATGCAGCCGCAAAAATCTCACTAGTTCTTACATTTGTGTTAGTATAGTAATTCAATTTAAATAGACATGATTATATGAATATATATTTGATTAAAAATTTAGATATGCATTTTATTTCAATTATTAGAATTAGGTACATGTCCGTACATATAAAAAACGTGCGGCCTCTGGCAACATTTGTGGCCTATAGGAAAAGGTTGCCGACCCCTGACCTTGAGGTTTATCTCCGGTGGCTTGATTTAATTTATTATGACAACAGATCTCTCAACCACGTTTTTTTTAGTCTTGTTTTTGTATTTTCAGGCATGTGAATCGTGATAATTTGTAGTAAGAATGTGTGCTTTTCTACCGTTATTAAAATATTTTTGAATAATATGTAAAATAATTTGAAACGTGATAATTAACATCTAGTATGTAACTAAGGCTCCCATCAAAGGAGGGATTTTAAAAATATATAACGGGGTAGGTTAGTATGTTGAGTGCTCAGTTACTGAGCTCTAGGTCCCGAGTTTGAGATCTCTTGTGACTTAGTTATCTATGAACAGCCGTCAACTGACTTGGTGGTACCTAGAGGCTCTCTTGGGGCCCACCTCCTTACACTATCTTCCCGTAAGCTTCTCGTATCATCTCTTATCTTCCCCCACTTTGACTACTGTAGCGTGGTATATGGAGGCCTTTCTAAAATGCTTGAAGACAGAAGAAAGCGAATAATGAATTGCTCTCTAAGATTTTTGCTTGGTACTCCGAGGCGATCGCGCGTGTCCCACCTTTATGATGAGTTGAAGTAGGTCTCCCCTCCCTTCCGAAGACTATATTTCCTCGGTTCATTCTTGTACCAATCTATTAACTCTCAACATCCTTCATATATCTACAGTTTCCTTCTCAGTTCAACACCATAAAACAAAATTTCGCCTTTCCGGTCTCTATATTCGTTCCCAGAGAATCAAAGCATTCGAAAATTGTTCGAACACAATGTGGAACTCAATCCCTCCTAACATCCGTCATGCTCCCTCACTATCATCATTTAAATCCTTGCTTTTACAACATCTCCTAGCTTCCCAAAAAGTATGTTAGTCATTTGCATAGAATGTAAGGTATAGAATAATTTTTTGTGGTATTTAGTTGTTTTAATTTTGGTTTTAAGAAGATGTACATCATTTAAAGAAATTATTACATGCTTGTTCATGCATTTAACAGATGCTATGGATTTATCTATTCTGTTTAATTACTTAATACCTTGTCAGGATTAGTACTGTTTATTTACTTAATAATTATTTTTTGTTTAATTGTTTACTTTTAAATTGTTTTCTGTCACTTTTTACAAGCTGTATGATTTGTAACATTTAGCTTTCTGGCCAGATAAATATTGTGTTTCTTTTCTGTTCATATTTGTTATTTTAAAGGGACTTATTCTTAGAATAAAGTTACTTTTCTATTCTATTCTATTACGGGGGTACCCTTAATTCGTGGGAAAACCTGGCGGTTGAGAGTCGCCATGGCTAAATCCCCTTGCATAACCGTAAGCTAAACAGTACGTTCCCTATCATGTACTAAACCTAATACCCTTCAAGGGTTGTAACGGTACGAGTTTTACAATTTAATATTGCTCCAACCCCGGGTTGCTTTAAAAACTCCGTAAATTCCTCCTACGTCCTTTCTGATTATTCAGTCCTATCTCACTAACAGATCATTCAAAGTTAATCATCAATAATGTCTACTCATCCCTCTTTCCTCAATCTGCGAGTGTTCCTTAAGGCAGTTTCCTCGGCCCAATCCTCTACACAGTTATTAAGCTGACATCCCAACCCATCCTAACACTATCCTTACCACGTACGCTGATGGCACATGTCTATTATCAGTCTACAGTGATCCATTTATAGCATTCCATACTCTTTAATCCCACATCACTGACCTTGAAAAATGGTGTCAACACTGGAGGATAAAAATAAATTCCCACAAATCCGTCAAGTTAGTATTACAACTTGAAATCTTCATACTTGACTGAAACGACAAGAAACAGCTCGCCGTTCCAGGCTACTTCAACATTTACTAGACAAACGCTTTAAGCTCCCAATTAATTACAAAATTCTCATATATATTACTATTATAAGACATATGTGGACTAGACTCAGCCATCAAATTCCTCTTGTATTCAATCCTTACTCTCCAAAATCCTCAATGCTCATTATTTAGTTACGAACAAAATAATCCATAATGTCCCATTTGTTACTGATTTGGACAAACTTTATTCCCACCCATACATACTAGTTTCAAACCTAGCAACCTTCTCAATTCCTGATGATCCTCCGAGGCTTCTGAAAAGAAAATAGGCTGAGTTACTGTTGAAAGCAACGATCCCTGGTTCAAATACAACTGTGGGAGATATATTATTTAATCTGCTAACACCCGTTGATGGAACTTGTGAGGTCTCACGACTCTCCTGGGGCTCACCCAGCCTTTATAAAGGGGGTACCATTAATTGGAAGAAAAATCTTGAGGTTGAGCTTGAACTCGGACAAACCACCTTCCAACTTGTTGTTCGTGGTCCTAGAACAGTACATTCTAGCGTGCACCCATGACCCTTCATGGTTGAAGTGGTACAGGTTTTTTATTGTGTTATCGGTGGTTATTCTTCAAGTTTAGGATTAATATAAAGAAATTACAGTAAAGG
The DNA here is from genome assembly GCA_964056705.1 of Troilus luridus. NCBI lineage: Eukaryota > Metazoa > Arthropoda > Insecta > Hemiptera > Pentatomidae > Troilus > Troilus luridus. The sequence goes on along the minus strand of OZ057417.1, from coordinate 54,494,202 downwards.
AAAAAACTATAATTCTACAACCCCTGAAGGGTCTTGGGCGCATGGGGGACTGTACTGATCTAGGACCACTTTGGAAAGTGTTTTTTTTTCGACAACACGATCAAACTCCAGATTTTTCAATATTTCGGTATATAATGGTGATTACTGTTTCTATGCTATGCCAACGTTCGGTGGTGGAAGAGAGTTAGGCCGAAATCACCCTAAACCTTTAGGTTTTTCTATCTGATCGAGGCCACACGCTTCACAGAGGCTGGGTGAGCCCTTGTAGGGTCTGTAGATCCCACTATTCATAATTTCCTTCCACAGCCGGATTATAACCCGGGGCTACTCGGCGCTCCATCTACTGTGGTACCCGATTCTCTGAGTTTTAAGCAAAGACAATGTAGGATATTTTGGACCAACAAAAGACACCCTGAGTTAGGTTTGTATGAACGGAGTGGCCTGAGTAGAACTATATAAGGGACAGTGGCTACTTCCCAGTCAGCTTATTGTCCCTGAATTAGTGAAAATTGCCGCCTAACACAGTGTGCTCTCCATCTCCTCCCCCACCGCCTGAGGTCAGTTCTTCCTTCAAGATGAGTGTGTCAATGTCGGCAACTTAGGCTATCAGTCTACGCTACATATATTTCCTTCGAAAGTTAGCAATATTAGGTAAGCTAATCTTTCATAAAATCAATACTAAAATCCAGATTTAGATTTATCTAAAAGTCAAGAAATCTTGTGCTATGCCCGTATCATATTACCTTCTGCTACCATGTTATGATTCATTTTTATGGATAGCATCCATAACATGCTTTGACTATGTATTAAATTTCAAATTTTCGGCCACTTCAAAACTGCTTAATCTTTGAAACATCATACACCAACTGGCAGGATCAACTGTGGAGTTTCGTAAATTTTGCGAGAAAAAAAATATTAGTTTTTAAAAACTAAAGAACGCGCTTTTGTAGATAGCCGAACTATAAAGTACAAAATTATTAATAGTTTAAAAAAAACTAGAGAACAAGTGTTTTTAGCCTGCCGGACTAGTAAGTAGAAAATATACAACCGTTTAAAAAACTAAAAACACACTTTGATAAGAAACAAAATTTAAAAAATACAAAATAATAAAAGTTTAAAATAAGAATAAAGTTTAAAAATTGTATCGTTAAAAAGAGTGGGGTGCTTGATATTAGCTGAGAAAATTTTATTGAATGATATTGGTAAAATTAGAGGCATTATTAAAATATCTTTAAAAGTGCCCCATTTTTTTTTAATTATAAAATTAATATTTGTATTCATCTTCATTTTATGAACATATTTCTGTACTTTGCATATTTAGCACTGGAGAAGACCTGCAATGTGGGCCGAAACGTCGGCTTTCCAATAAACAGTTCATCTCTATTTAAGATTTTTTTTTACTTCCACCCGGACCATTTTTTTCCTCATTTTTATTCATCTATCTATTCTTACTTTAAACTTATCGAAAATTATATAATAATTTTTAGACTATTAATTTGGAATAACCATAAAGAGCTGACGTAAGCCCTATACTACTACTTCCATGAAGTGTCTTGGGTTCAGTATGTGATTGAGACTGTACTGTTTCTGAGCCAACGTTTGTGCAGGGAGGTGATTGGGCCGAGATCACACTCAACCGCCATTTAAGGGTATTCATATAATCACTCATTTAAAATCCTCTCAGGAATTTCTTTCCTCTCATCTTCACAAATGTACAAGGATGTTGAATAATTTGTTTAGTCAAACAATTATTACATTAATATAATTATATTGCATAACAACATCGTGGGAGATCGCTTAGGTCAAGCAAGTTTCATCACAATTGTTAAAGTCGCTTTTCAAGGAAAATGTTTTAATGAGTAAATGTTGACGATGATGATGATATATTTGGCGCTTTAGATAAGTCTAATTCTTAATATTTTTTTATTTAGATTTATTTTAATTATCTTTTATATGAGCCAATTCAAAATTTCAATAGTTGGCTTTTTCACTTTTTCCACTAGATAAGTGAAGTTAAGTTTAGGGTTACTGAAACCTCAGGTTGAGAATCGGACTAAAACTATGAGAAACAAGGCGGAAACCTGTTTCATGGCTAAAACAACCACAACATAGTATACTTAGAACTTTAGAATAACCGTTGTCCAAAAAGTTTTTGTTTTTTTTCGTATTCACAGAATTTTTGAAACTCACTCCCCCTTATTAATATATTTAATATAATATTATTCAATTCTATTTATTTTCCTAAACATTGCTTTTATTGTTATTATTAACTTATATCCTATTGAATTAGTTTTAAATTACTATTTTTTTATATTTTAAATTATATTTCTTTTGTATCTTATTCATTCCAATTATTTCTTTTTTAAATATTATTTTGTTGGTTATTCCAATTATATATTTTTTATATTTTATTTACTTTATTCAGTTTATTCAGCCCTGAAGAAGACTTGTAACGTGGGTCGATACGTCGGTTCCTAATAAATAGTTTCACTATTTAAGAAATCATTGTTTGCACTTACTTGACTGAAACGACAAGAAACAGCTCCCCGTTTCAGGCTACTTCAACATTTACTAGACAAAGGCTCTAAGCTCCCAATTAATTACAAAACTCATATACATGAAAATCATTAGACCCATCTGGACTTACGGAATAGAGCTTTGTGACTGTACTAAGCCATCGAATTCCTCTCGTATTCAATCCTTACAATCCAAAATCCTCCGTAAAATCTCAATGCTCCTTACATTGTTACGAACAAAGTAATCGACAATGACCTTAATGACCCGTTTGTTGCTGATTTGGCCCGAATCCGATATCAATCTTTTCATGGCAAACTCCATTTCCACTCAAACTCACTAGTTTCAAACCTCGCAATCTCTTCCATTCCTAATAATCTTCCTGGGTGTATTTGAGTACTACCACTGGGTAGTTTCTCTACTTGCCTTTGCCTCTGGACATGATTTATCTTTCAATATATTTACTTGATGTATTCTGTATATAGTTGTAAATTTCAATAAATACATTTTTCTTTTCTTTTTTTTTAACTCTACCCGGACCATTTTTTCCTCTATAATTATACGGCCAAATAATTATTTTACATAAAAACAATATTTCCCCTTATTTCATATTTCGTATATCAGAGAGGGAAAGAAAAAAAAACGGCCCAACGTTGCTATCTCAACCAGCCCTTAATATTTTCACTGTGTTAGTTTATCTAATTTTAATTTCATTGTTATTCAAGTATTTAAATTTTCAGATAAACGAAATAAGTTGATCTTAAGTAAGTTTACAATAAATTATTTATGTTTCCACGAGAATTTTCAAATGTGTTGAAATGTAGCGGACGAATTCTTTTGTTTTTTTTACGAATCGCATCATTGTGGGAATAAAGAATTAATTATACTTTTAAATAAATATGATTAATAGTTATTAAACTAGTTACTCCTTAAAAAACTGACAATGGTTGATTAAACTTGAATTACCTAACTGTTATGCAGTACCATTATGTAGTACCAAGTTTATACTCATCTTGTTGGAACCATGAGAGAGGAAGAGACAACACAGTCGATTTGAGTGGAATAAAATGACCTAATACAACCTTGGTATGGAATTACTTATATTCTTGGAAATAAATAAGGATTCGTTAAGAATTTTTGAAAAATTTCGTATTGTATTTTGATTATGTTGACATCCTTTAATTTAAATAAACAAGTCTTAATTTAAATGTAATCGGTATACAAAATTGACGGTACCATATTCTAATTTTTTCTGTTTATTTATAATGGTCCTGGTTTTTCGGAGATCATTTTTTCACTTGACTTTTTATCAATAATTGATCCTGCATTAAGTTTAACCTTTAATTAAGTTGATTTTAAAACATTCAATTCCCAACGGTGGATCAAACTCCATTTTACAAATTACATAAATATTTATTTAATTGTACTGCTGTAGGTATTTAACATTTTAGTAGTATAGGCTAACCTTAGGGCTCCCTCTGTAGCATTGCCCGATTAGCCATAGCAGCATTAAGTGACGTTAAATTAACACAATAACCTAGTAAAGGTAATTATTTATTTATTTTTTAGCATTAAATAAAATAATGTAATGAAAAAAAATGTTTATAGTTTTTAAGAAAACTTTGTTTTGTTGGTTGATTTGATATTGAATGAATCTATTAACATTTTATATTGTATCTGATAACATATTTGTGTTAATGAGACTATAGCTAATTAGGATTTCCTTTATTTCCAGACATCACGATGACGGCTTACATAGATTGGATAGACTACACGGTATTCTCCGCCTTGCTGGTCCTCTCTACAGGTATCGGCGTCTACTTCGCGTTCTTCGCTAAAGAGAAACAGAACACCACCGCGGAATACCTCCTTGGCGGGAAGACTATGGGCATATTTCCGATCTCCATGTCACTCATTGCCAGGTATGTAGTAGACTTTATCTTAATTAACTTTATATTTATCTTAAGTAAGTATTTAAGTTCGTCGTTGTCCTCAAGTACATTTCTCTACGAACGGTCCATTAATGTGAAGCTTTCTACATTCCAAACAATGCAATCGTAGGCGTTAAAGCATTGGTTCCCAACCTTGTTTGTACCACACCCCTCCCCAGATCAGATGAAACTCTCCGACCCCCTCCCCCCAATAAAGTTACTTTTCTATTCTATTCTATATTTTCAATTCAGGCTAATGAATCAGGCTAATCGGTACTGGTAAGAGAAAAATAAGTTAAATATTTTTGTATTTTCAATTGTCTCGCGCCCCCCAGGTTGGGAACCACTGCGTTAAAGCAAAAGTCATCTGGTATACTTTCATTACTAGAAGTGGTGTGTCAGAATATATTTCTTGTTTACTTCATTTGGATAAGTTTAATATGTATGAAAAAAATATAGGTTGCAGCTCTTTATTATTGATTATTTATCTCAGGTATTTTTATTTACATAGATTTTATTTTCATTATTATCATCCTTTAGTTCAACAATACTTAGATCATTTGTACTTTCAATGATTTCATAAAACAAGACATTTAATTATGACAAATAAAATATTTTAGGGGAAACGAAAAGTTCAACCAGTTATTGATATTTTAAGTCATAATTCTTCTTGTAACAATGCGATTCTAACCTTTAAACTAAAGTTGACAACAAGAAATTGTGTAACTGATGCAGAGGCCACTAGATGTCGCCAGCCTCGAGCATGTCGCCAATTCGATGCCACAAGTTTACCCCCTACCAAAAATTGCTAAACGCGGCTTAAGAAGTTTTCACTTCAAAAGTAAGTTGGAGCTATAATAGAGCATCGATTATCCGAAAAATGTCGGGTGTGGTTCGGATAATCAAAAGTTAGATTAATGGTAAAAACTCGCCAAAAAAAGAAAATTACAAATATTTACTATGTTTGTTTAAAGAAAACATGTTATAGTGTAGTACTGTCCCGCAATCATCTACGTAACCGTTATTGTAACAAAATGTTTAATGTATTCCTCATCAAACTGTTTTAATCGAAAAACTAACATTTTACCGCTAACACAGTAATTATTAAGAAAAATACCGGAGGGTTATTGTAATGGTTCATTGAAAAACTTTTCACACTTATTATACATAGAAATGATAGGAATGACAACGATGTTCCTCGTATTTTTTCCATGAAGCCAGTTTGGATAAATAAAGTTTCGGATAATCGACGCTCTACTCAATGTCAAACCACTTAAAAGTCAAATTTAAAATTTTCTTTATCATTGGAGAAAAAAGGTTAAAAAAATTTAATTTTCATCAAATTATTATTTAAAAAAACAAACAGTTAAAACCATTAAGTAATATTATATAGTGTTGTCAAATTTAACAGTTAATTATAGCATGTAACATTTTAGCAAAAATATGATAAAGAAATAACTATAAACTTATGTACGTATTTTTAAAAAGTTTGAACCGCCCAAGTTTGCGTAAAAATCCTCGATTGTCCAGTTCTTCGGAAGGGGTGTAAAAGAGAGGTGTCATGCCGAGACTGTGCGGTGTCAGTTACTCGTTAAAGATCCCAATCCTAATTGTACCTTTTTTTTCTGTACTACTACAACCCGTGAAGGATCGTTGGTTTAGTACATAGTAGAGACTGTGCTGTTTATTGGACAATGGTTGTACAGAGCGGTGATTTGTCCTTTGATCACGCTCGACTGCTAGATTTTCCCGGTGAGCTATAGGAGATTGAAGAGCAATTACCTTGATTCATGTGTAAAAAGTACAGCACTCCATTCGACTATAGTCCAATGGCTGTGTTCTCGAGCAAAAGCCATGTAACTCCCAGAGTTCTGGTCAACTCTGGTCCTCTTAAATGCGCGAAAATCCAATAACCCATGCTTATATAATCTTCTCCGATCAGTATGTTCAGAAATTTGCACACCTCGAACTTCTTCAAGCTAATGAACCGTTTGAACGACGGTAAGGTGCCGGTTTCGTAAAATTCTTAAAGTCAAAAACCGGTCATCCTGTGGTTCTGTTACCCTGGGCCGTCCAGAACCGGGCCTTCTATGGTTAGACCCAGTTTCTCGAAAACGTAATGTTTCATAAGGTACTCCGATGGCATTAGCTCCATATCTAATGGAACGTTCATCATTAATAGTGCCACACCACACGCAACATCATCAGCACTAAGAGGCATTTTAAAACTTAAAATTTAAAAACGGCTGGAAACTAAGAAATTTGCTGCAAGAAACGACACTGAACAAAAATATTTCTTTTTCATATATGGTCCTTTCATTGAATTTAGGATTAAGGGTTATTATCCTCTTTATTGATATTCCTAATTGAAAAAAATACATATTTATTCAATAATAAAAATAGCCAATCCAAAGCAGAGATATTTTTAGATAAAAACAGGAAAAATCAAGTGGGTGGATGTTTCGCCTGTCAGTGTATATAATATAGTTATGCTATCAAAATGCGCAGGAAAGACAGGAAACCTTTTATTTTTACCATAAAACGTCCATTCCACAATGTGACATCCGCCCAATTTGTCTTAAATCAGGAACTTTTTTGTATTCTGAAGTGGATTGGATGAAGGAAGAGCTGAGACCTAATTATAAATCAGCTCTAATATAGCTATAGTTAAAGAAGAATAAAGATCTCTGTATGGCAATTATCCGGAGTGACTTCGGAATGAGGCGCATGGAGCAGGATAGGAAACAGCCCAGCTCGCCTTAATTTGAGCTGATTAAGGTCGTTATGTTCTAGAGTTACTAGAGTTTAAGATAAAGAGATCCTGCAACATCCTGGTTTTCTAAAATACTACTCACGATTCATTGAGAACTCTCGACGAGTTTAGTTGCAACTGCTTTACACCACACTGGAATAGTATATCAGCTTCAAAAGCTAAAAGGAGAGTTTACTGAGATTTTAAGGCTCTTTGTTATCAAAATTTTCAGGAAAGACAGGGAAACTTTTAATTATTGGGTCATTTCATATGGAATGTCCGTTTTCAAAGGAAAAGTTGTTTATTTTTATTTTGAAGAGAAAAGATTTGTCCTGGTCGGGATTCAAACCCGGGTCCTCCGCATCTCTAGCTCGGTTCTCTACCAACTGAGCTCCCAGGGCTCGTAACCAGGCCTGACAAATACATTCTCTTCACCGATCCCACATCCCCAGGACTTGCAATTTTTGCGATGTACACGGGGAAGAGTGTTCATTGAACATTATTTTAATTGGGATCTGGTTGACGTACGTCAATTTTGTATTTATATTTTTTTTTGTGATTATTTAAATATTTTTATTTTGAAGAGAGCTTAAGAGAAATATCTGCCCTGGTTACGAAACCTGGTAGCTTAGTTGGTAGACTACCGCGTTAGAGATGCGGAGGGCCCGGGTTCGAATCCCTGCCAGGACAAATCTTTTCTCTTCAAAATAAAAATATTTAAATAACCACAAAAACTAAAATAAAAAATTGAAAAGTTATTTAGGTTATCAAAATATTTACCCTCATTTTCTCTATATTTTTCCCAACGCGTTACCAAAATGCCAATGCGTTACCAAGCCCTAAAATGAGAAAAATCAGGATTTTATGGTGAAATGAAGTGGATAAGGAAATGATTAAGCTCGTTTAATTTATTTACTTTCTGTCGTGAAACATGAGGTCTGGCGTGTTCGTGCAAGAGTATAAGTCCCTTCCGGTTAACCAATGGACGTTGTTTATATCCCTATCGTACGATTTGGGTGTGATGTTTCACCTCTGGATAGAAAAGATAAATGAAACCAGCTTGAAATTTCTTACCAACGCCAAATAGTCCGTTCGTTACAACTCCTTCCCTGAACGTGGTGGTATTGGTTCTTGCAGCTTGGGCTGCCGAGTGCCCAAGTCCAAACTCATAAAAAAAAAACGGCAAATCTCCTGTGGAGGGGAATGTGCCCATGAAACTAAACATATTTTGCTATGGGATCAACATGAAATGAAATTTTTTGAGACCCTGAGACGCCTCGCGGGCCCCTTAAGACACGTAACCTGCACATAAGGTATAGCCGGCCCTGGTCAATAGACTAAATAGGTTTTCTGCCCCAGCCGGATTTGGACCTTCAGTTCGCCAGTTTAGCACTGCGAACCTACTTTACCTTACTCCCTTCCGTATTAATTAACATTACTTTGTTGTATGAAAGTTAGGTCAATAATTTGTTGAATTCGTGTAAATAACGAATCAATCTAAATGAGATAATTTTGCAGCCATCTACTTAATAGTCAATTTTGAACTTCAGGTTCAAGATTGTCTTTCCATGGTTATTGTCTTTGTTATACACTATCCCCACAATACTATAGTCTTGTAAATTTATTATATGTTGCAAACTTTTTTTATTTATAATAGAGAAATAATATTTATAATTAATAATATATAATTTTTAGTTACATATCTGGAATATCAGTGCTCGGCCTGCCGGCGGAGATGTACGTCTATGGAACTCAATACTGGTTGATCGTCGTTCCCGAAATACTTGTGAGCTTCACTATGGCCTTCGTATACATTCCCGTTTTTTACAAATTGCAGATAACATCATCTTACGAGGTAAAAATACGCTTTTATTTTTATCAAAACATATAAAATGCTTTGTCCTGAATGACTGACTTAGGTATCAACGCACAGCCTAAACCGCTAATCGTTGAGACCTGAAACTTTGTGGGTGTGTTCTTTGTATGACGTACGCATCCGATACGAAAGGATTTTCCGAAATTCTACTCCTAAGGGGGCAAAAAAGGGGGGCGAAGTTTGTATGCTTGCTCACTCGCAAAATCTACATATTTTCGCTGAACAAAACAAATCAAGTAATATAGTTCACTTCTACCCACTTTTCAGGACTCTCGCCTCAGCAGGACAGCCACAAATGTGGCAATATCATGTATGAAATCTCAGCCTAGACTGATAAAATAAATAAATCAACAAATAAAAATACAAGGACACGGTGAGCCCCATCACCGGAAAAATAATAAGTTAATGAATATAAATAAATAAATTAGAACTTTTCCTTTTTTCTCACCCTCCTCTTAAAATTTACATCGTTTAGTACAATAGATCCTTTCCATCCTATCCTAAATCCTACTTAACAACCTTCAAACCCGAAGGGGCTAAGAAAAACAAAAGTTCACTTCTTGCTGCTGCCGTACAACAAGTGAAACCGTTATACTAAGTAATCCTTTTCAATAAATCCAATATCATTACACAGTAATGCTTTACTAACACGAACAACAGAAAACTTCTGTCCGTCCAGTTTGTTAATCAGTGTCAATGTGTATGTTTTACGGCTGTAATGAATGGTCGAGCAGCTCTAACCCTCCCAGGTAGAGGCATAGCTATTCTAACCGCCCAAGAACTTGCTCGCCCCCTTAAAGAATGTATAGACAAAAGATGGCAAGCAATGTGGGATGAAAGTCCAGCCAGTAAATTGAAATATGTAAAAAGGGAAGTAAAGCCTTGGGCTACATCGAATCGTAGTAAACGCCATAAAGAGGTGGCTATTGCTCGCCTTAGAATAGGACACACACGGCTTACCCATCATTACAAGGGATGCACCACCGATATGCCTTAGGTGTAATAAAAATCTTTGCATCAGACATATGTTTGAGGAATGCTACTCCTATAAAAAAATACTAAATCAGCTCAAAATACCACTCGATGTTAGAAAAGCACTTAGAGACAGCAAATCTGAAATAGACAAAGTGGTGACATTCATTACAAACTGTAAATTAATAACCAATATTTGATCCTCCATTGTCCTTGCTATAGATGCATTTGTGTTTTTTTTCCGATTGTTTTATTTCCTTATTATAGATGTATTATTTATTAGTATGTGTGTGTATATGAATATTTTATTTTTGTTTTTTTGTTTTTAAAGATCAATAATTATATAAATCAAAAATCTACAGGTGTTGATGACCCTAGGGTTTTACGCCTCTAAGCAACAACAAACAAACAAACAACATTTTAGGCTTGAACGTTATTGTCCAATTTTTCCCAGCATTTGCTCTAACTGCTCAAAGCTGAATATCAAAAAATCTATTGTTGAAATAAAATTATTTTTATCGATAAGCTATTATTGAAAATCAATTAGATCTCAACGTGATGTACCTGCTCAGCTGAATTATGGATTTCGCCATTTTTAAAGACAAATTAAACGGTTTATCAGAAAAAAATCCAACGAAGTTTTGCTAATTAATAAATTATTAGGAATTTAATATTGAATTTTTTCCTTTCGTATCTTGTACTTTGCGTCATCTCCACCGACGAATTCACGCAGAGGAAAAGTTTTCCCAATGTTAGTATTTAGATTTTATATCAATCAAGGTATTACCGTAATAGACTTGTTCATCATTCATGACGGATGTTACTTAAAAAATAAAAGAAACAAATTTCCTCGGTTTAATATATTTTTTATTATTTAAATGTCAATTCTACAACTAAAAATATCCATTAAGATCTTTACATCCATTTTATTCAGCTTGGGTTCATTTCATTACTTCGAAATAAACAAAGCTGTGCTGCTATAACCCACGAAGTGTCTTGGGTTAAGTACATAGCAGATACTGTACTGATTCTAAACCGACGGTTCTGCATGCAGGTGATTTGGCCAATCTCAACTGCCAGATGTTTTTCCAATTAAGGGCATCAACTTTTTAGTACCTGAATTACTCCCAGGAGTTCTTGCAGATCCCATAAAGTTGATCCGTGGCTATTAACAGAATAATTAATCTTCCATAGCCGTATTCGAACCCAAGACATACTTAAACATTAAAATTAAAGTATATTGATAGTTGAACAAAATATTTTTTCAGTAGTTATTGTATTTTTATGCTCAATAGAATGTTCGCTTGAATTGAATAAATTTTATTCAAAGCTGATTGGAAGACTAATTTCTCATCTTCCATATTCACATAAATTTGTTTGTTTCCTGATTTATTATTTTTATATCTCTCGTAGTTTTATAAATTGAATACTAAAACACTGTTGGCCATATTAAGATCCTTTAGATTCCTGAAGTAGTTTCTGCCCTTACTGAGGTTTTGTGGGTAACTAAGTCTTGCTTCATATCAGTAGTTGGCCATCAAGGGTAATAAGCAGGTCTTTCTTTGTCAAAGATCTGATAATTGTTTAAACAGGAAGTACAAAGATAATAATAAATTTATTAAAACAAACATTATAAATATAATATTATTTATTTTCAGTACCTGAGGCTAAGGTTCAACAAAAAGGTGAGAACTCTAGGATCATGCTTGTTCATCATCAAAATGGTAAGTTTTTTTTTTCTAATCGCAGAAATACTCACTACAACATTTGTAAAAAAGGAATGCGGTGTACAGTTTGTAAATTAAATATTATTAGACGCGCCTCCCGGCAAGGGCAAACCTTTTCTCTTCAAAATAAAAAAATCTATATAATACACTTTTTTTTATGTATTACCTCGATTAAATATTATGAATAAACATTTGATATATTAAAATAATAAAAACAAACAATTGGCCAGCCATTTCGGATTGTCCCTACGGTCATTTAAATCCCATATAAAGTTTAATAATAGTAACCACTGAATTCCAATGATAAACACTTTAAATTAGCTTAAATAAAATATGTTGATTTTTTTATTAGTAATAACAGAATCTTCTTGATACTTTAATAATAAAACTCTGCACATCGATTTAAAAATACGAACTTCTCGACTACCCGGTTAATATTATTCAAGTGATAGGGTCGCGAAGATTAAGATGGGCTTGTATAGTTGTTGGGCTTAGTAACAAACGAATTCCTAAAAAGTTAAGCACTGTGCTGACTGGGAAGAGCGAGGAGTGGATGGGAAGATTGGGTCAAGAGTGATCTGGTGGATTTGGGTTTGGGCAATGGTTCGTGGAAAGAAGTTTGTAAGCAGAGAATGTTGGTATCGGCATCGAGCCTTCGGGTTCGCTAAGCCTTTTTTATTTATTTATAAATTCTTGACTAACGTTTCTTTTTCTTCGATAAAAAAAAGAATCTTCACGGACATATAAACAGGCTGATAAATTGTTCATTAATAGGCCACTAAAATATAGTTGTGAATGAGACCTTTCGTAAATATTTTAGTTAAAGTGTTTTTTAATACAACTAAGTGTAGATGCCTTGAATCTAAAATCTCGGTAGGAAAAAAAAATAGTACAATCAAAAGTTCAAAATGCGTAAATAATATATATAATATATTTAAAAAAATCTTCGATTACTTCATAATATTTTTTCTTCTTAGCCCCTTGGTTTTTATTATTTTTTATAATAACATTAAGTAGTCATATGATATAAGGGATCTCTTTTACTGCACCAGGTGCATTATAATTTCACTACAATAAAACCACAAAAACATTTTAATGAAATGATTATAAAAATATAAGGAGCTGTAATATATACATGTATCTTCTTTGATGTGATTTTTCTTTTGGCATATGGCCTGAATTGACGAAACGTTGACGTTGGTTAGTTTTTCCTACAATTTAGGGGCTTAAAGCTTTGCTTTTTGGATTTTATCTATTGCATTTTAATTTATAATTTATGCATCTTTCTAATTTTTTGCTCATTTTTATTTATATACTGTTCTTTTAATATTAATGTATTTTAAATTAAAAATAATTAATTCTTTTAGTTACTCTACATTCCGATCGTCGTTTACGTCCCAGCATTAGCATTTAGTCAAGGTAATAGAGATAATTTAAATTATTATATTATAATTATCAATTTTTAATTATTATGCGGAATGTATATTCCTTATAGTTTCGTCTGCTTTCAGTAACGGGAATTAACCTTCATCTCATAACACCAATTGTTTGTACGGTCTGCATTTTTTATACCAGTTTAGTAAGTACAGTTTATTTATTTATTTTTTTAAGTTAACAAAAACTACAGTGTTCTCGAACATAACATATATTAATTCATTCACTTTATACTTCTATGGCTAATCTGACGATACCACAGTGGGATTTTAAATTTTGCCTATTCAGGTATATTTAAGATAGGGATCTTTAACTTCTACCTGAAATCAAAGAGGCTTGGTTACCTAATTTTACGTCCCTTTCAAAGGACGGTTTAGCTAAGGATTTTTTTTCCCGTTAAAAAATTCTAAGGCTACCTTCCTGACTTCCGAACCCACGATCTTGGACATAGTAGGTTGGTATTAGTATTTTTTGTCTATGACTCTTATATGTTACCATGCACTTAGGCCTGAAAAGTTGTGCTCGAGTCCTAACAATCCCAAGCCTAGGTCTAGACTTCTGAGAAATTTTAGATAGTCTTTAAAGCTCAGTTCTTGAAATTCCTTGTGTCCACCAGGGCCAAGGTCAAATGTTCTCTTTCGACTTAGTGCTTTGCATTCAAAGAGAACGTGCCAGGGGATTTCGTCCTCCTCTGTGCACCATCTGCATCGAGGTTCTTGTTCAATGCCCAAGCGATGCATTAGTTTCCTGAGTTTACAATGCCCAGTATTCGTTTCAACCATACTTTTGAGGTCGGTTCTCAAATATGAGTGACTTTTTTCTTGATTTTCTCAGAAAGATTGTCATCGGGATCCTTTGTAAAAAGTTTAGTATGCCTTATATTGGCCCTATCCCAGCGCGATTTTTTCTTCCTCTTGGCTAATTAATTAACTGTATCCTTAGCCAGGGAGAGAGGAACACCGCACTATGGTTGTGGTCCTATAGGAGTAGTTTCTGCTCCTTTTTTTGCCAAATTGTCGCCCCTTTCATTACCTGGTATATTACTGTGTCCAGGGATCCAAAATATGTTTACTCTGTTATGAACAGCTAGTTCATCAAGTCTTATGCAGTATTCCTCCACTAGTCTGGATTTTGTTACTGCATTTTGCATTGCTTGCTGCCTGACTGTCAGTAAGAAAATGAATTACCTTATTCTTGTGGTCCTTCATAGCGAAGGCACCTGCAAGTTTTGCCCACATTTTCGCTTGGAAAACAGTAGGTGTCCTGCCCAGGGCTAGGTACTGGCCTGTGCTCAAGCAGCCTCCGAACCAGAATCCCGAGCCAGCACCATGCTCCCCTTTGGATCCATCCATGTACACATTTAGGCTATTGGGTGGGTTAAAGCAGTCATTCTTGCTTTTACAAATGGCCTGTGTGTTTACGCCGAATCTTTTGTCAAAGTTGTATTTGTTTAGCATTAAGTCAGAGTACATTTTTTACTCTGCCTTTTGCTCAATCATGTCAAAGACACTTCTGTGTCCGAAGTCGTTAGTGGGTTTCTGAACCACTCCAATTTTCAGTAGCCTGTAGGCAGTCTTCAATCCCTCTGCTTCAATTAGAATATCTAGAGGTGTTAGGTCAAGTATAGTCTCCAGTGAGACGGTAGGAGTAGTTCTCATGGCCCCTAGTAGGTTGGTATACTAACCACAACTCCACAGGTGACCCTATAACATCTTTTGATGCAGTTCATGCATCCACCCTAATGGTTTCTTAAACTGCTTATTCATTACCCAAATTTACGAAAATGGATTGGAATTCAACCCACGATTAAATAAATAAATACGGCCACAGCCTTCGGCATTGCAACTCAGCGCTTTTCCACAGAGCTGAGCCTAAACTAGTTAATTTTAAATAGTATTAGTTGACCTAATGTGACCATAAGAAACCAAGGTTTCTAATGAATAGTTTAGCTTTATTTAAGGAATTATTTCTTTGACTTCCACCTGGGCCATCTTCATTTTTCATTATTCGGTTAGTATTTCTTTAATTGGAGAATTATTTGGCCATGGCTTATTCTTTGCCATATAGATGCTTATTTTGATCCTACCGGATTGAAGCAAATTTTCTTTTTGTCCAATAAAGAGTCTTCATAATGGCTAGTTTTCAATGAATTTTAATGCTATTAAGTAATGCAACATAAAAATTTAAACTCTAAATACTTAGAAATAGTTGCGAAATGAATCTCAGATCAAATCATTCAATTCGTTAAAATATTCTTCTTAAATAATTATTAGTTGGTATAATTAGACGGGGAAGATAATGATCCGGATGGAGGTCAAAGAATTAATTCCTTAAACTATTTATTACAAAAAGACGTTTCGACCCACACTGCATGTCTTCTTCAGGACTTTAGGACTTGTATGTCACATGTTTGGAAGTGAACCTAAATAATGAAACCTATAATATTACCCAAATTATTTATGCTCATCTTCATTACAAGCACTGATGAAGACATGCAATGTAGTTCGAAAAATTGGTTTCTAATAAATATATTATCACTATTTAAAGAATTAATTCTTTGTCTTCCACCCGGAAAATTTTCTTCCCCGTTATAATATCCCGCCGACTATCCTCAATGAAGGAGATAAGCCTCAATGAAGGAGAGGAAAAACCTTAAGCTTGATCTCGGCCTAATTACCTCCCTTCACAACCATTCGCTTAGAAACGGTACAGTATCTAACTTGTATTGAACCCGATTCTATTCATTTTAGTGAATAGTACACATTTTTTGTTATATATAAATATCATTCGATCTGGTAATCCGAACTGACTCACACAGAACCTTCGGGGAAATCCAAATGTCAACGCATGTCCTATATAATTAAATGCATATTTAACATTTAAAGTAACCTACAAAATTTCGTGCACAAGAAATTCATAAGTGTTTTAATGTATTTTAATACAAAATTCAGCTTAGATAATAAATCTAGACCTCCGGTGAAGTAGGTGGTTAGGTCAAAATTGAGTTTCTTGTACTTAATCGTGTTATTTTCGTGGTGAATGAGGGGCCAAGTCAGGCATTGGTTTGAAAAAGAGTAATTGTTTATCATATAACTCCATTTAATCCAAAAATTATGAGGATGACACGATTCTACTTCCCTCAATAAAGTTCACTCTCTTTAGGGAAAATTCGACTTAACCACTTATTCACCCCACTTATATTTATGTTGTTATTCAAAACCCTGTAATGTTAATGAAGAAGAAATAGGAATCCTTTTAAGTTTTCTCTTCTATAGTGACATATAATATCGATTTTATTTCATTATTATTAGTCGTAACGCTCCCAAAGTGGAAGGCGCTAAGTAAAGACGGTTTTATTTATTACAATGATGTTGTTTATATATTATAATTTTTTATTTATAAAGATTTTATTTTATTTTATTATTTTATATAATACTGTTGGGTTGCAGGGAGGACTTAAGGCCGTGGTATGGACAGACACAGTTCAGGTGATGATGATGCTCGCTGCCATCACGATCGTCATGGTCATCGGGATTTTGAAGGTGGGCGGTCTGCCGGAAGTGATAGAGAGGAACCTGGAGTCAGGGAGGATAGAGTTCGATGTGTAAGTTATGGTTTATGGTTGATAGTGATGGCACTGGCAATATGGCGTGCGGGGATACGGATAATATAGTCGAGATTAAGTGGGTCAGTTGAATAAAACAGATTATATCTAAGTACCGCTCAAGGTCTTCTGTTATCTCCTATCTCTCCAGCACCATCTACCATGGTTAGTGATTAAGGATTGTCTTTGATGTTGGTTAAAGCTATCTTAAATAATTGTGTAGGACCACCGAACACGGTAAACTAAAAACAAAACTAGCTAAAAAAAAAAAATCTGTACCACTAAACCTCATGATGGGTCTTAATTGATTTTGATGTCCATTGAACATTACTTTAATTAGGATCCAGTTGACGTACGTAAATTTTATATTTATATTTTTTTTATTGTGATTATTTAAATATTTTTATTTTGAAGAGAAAAGATTTTTCCTGGCCGGGATTCGAACCCGGGTCTTCCGCATAAAGTAAAAATTAAATAATTCCAATAAAATAAAAACATAAAATAATTATAAATATAAAATTGACGTTCGTCAAACAGATCCTAATTAAATCGCTTATTGCACCCCATAAGAGACAAAAAAAAATCGAAATTCATTTAATTTTATTTTTTTGTATATTTTTATTAAAGGCTTCGGTTTGTGCAGAACCACCCTATGTGCTTATGATTTAAACGGGACAATATGGTCTACAAAATTTTCGTTTAGAACAGAAACCCCACAAGCAACATCACATATCGGGTTTCCGCGCTAAAATCATTGGGTTGGTTCCACTGATCCTACGCATTATGTTGATATGTTTGTTCGTTATTGTAATGCATAAGTGCATAAGGTTGGAGATTTTTTCTACCCCTTCTCATCAACTTCGGAGAATATAGGACTACCCCATGTTGTGTATAGAACCTTCCTCTACTTTCAGAAAAATTTTCAAAAAAAAATATCAGCTTTTTGCGAAATGAGTAGTTTTTATTAATTTCCCAAACAATTGAAATCCTGGACTTATGGGGTTTCTGCAATAGGCAATTCAATTCAATTAATGTTCAATGAACATTCTTCACCATATACATCGCAAAAATTGCGAGTACTGGGGATACAGGATCAGTGAAGAGAATGGATTTGTCTGGCCTGGTTACGAGCGTGGTAGCTTAGTTGATAGAGTACCGCACTGGATATGCGGAAGACGCCGTTTCGAATCCCGGCCTGGACAAAACTTTAAATATTTAAATTATCAAAATAAAATAAAAAATTATAAACTAATTTATTTTTAAAAAACAAATAACCCGTATCAACGAAGAGTCTTGGGCTCAGTACTTATTAGTGACTGTACTGTAAATTATTTTTCTGTCACGGATGGATTTGAAACCCCGGACCTCCGCCATTGCAGGACAACCCTCTACCGCTGAGCTACCCAGTACCGAGTACCCTAACCTAACTAATTTAGTCAGGGAATGTTTAAACAGTTATCCTATTACATAGTTTCTTTGTGTTTCAGAATAGATCCTGACCCTCGGATTAGACACAGCGTATGGGGAATCGTCATCGGGAACTACTTCTACTGGCTGGCTTCCTGCTCTGTCAACCAGATGATGGTACAGAGGTGTCTTGCGATGCCGACCAAGGCCAAAGCCAATATGTAAGACCACTATCCATGTTAAGTATTGAGGTATCACTCTATGAAAAATTGAAATATAAAATAACCAAAATACTTACTTACATAATTATTAATTAACATATTAAAAATACCTCAATTTGAAACTATGCCTTTCATCTTTTTGGGAACATCTCTCTGAAAAGTAAGTATAGTTTCTACCTTTGTAGCTATGGCCGTAACTGTATATCTGTATTTCTGACCTGATTAAACGCTAGTTTTATGAACTCCTTGTTTCTCAGGGAGTTGTCCCACTCAACAGCAAAAAAAAAGATGTTCCATAAGAGGGTTAATTCAGTGAACAGTATTTTACTGTGACAAGGTAGATGAATAGAAGATTTATATAATAGACGCAGTTTCCAGTGTGGCTCAACTTGAACCCATAGCGACCGCCATTTTATTCGTGATTTTCATTAAGTAAAATAATAGCGAGTAGTATCGAACTTAATCGATTATTTAATTCCGAACCTTGATGAATATTGAAAACAACTTCAGTATCATCAGAATTTGCGACTCACTTCCCACGTTTCGTACACTTGCAGCAACAAATAGGTAACTGTTGATACTCGGGGTGAGATGACTTACGATGGTTAAAAAGGATCTATCAGTACAGGAATTTGTTAATAATATTAAATATTATTCATTTTTATAATTTACCTCTATCCTATTGGTTCAGAATAGAAGTTCTTTAGAAAAAAACCAGTCATCGCATTGTAATTTCAAAGAAAACCACTTGTTTTTAACCAATTAAGATTAAATGAAATAACTTCTTATCGAAGCAATTACCTTGTCGCAAGTAACAACTACTTAATTGATGCAACTAATTTGTCACTAATATTTAGTTAAAGTAACCATGACAATACAAACAAATAGATAAAAATTACTTAGTATATAACTACCTTTTGCCCGCGACTTCGTCCGTGTTGATTTTAAATCGAAATTTATGTTGAGTTTAAACGGAGAGTGAATTTTGAATTCCATAAATGAACTCCATACTATAAACAATGACTTAAAGCATTTGTGAATTCAGCCAGCCTACCAATGCTTATCCCTTTGTTGATAGATTCTAATAAACTGTCCTATTAAATATTAAATGCCATAATAACAGATCTATCGATAAGCTTTGTATTGAAATTCACCCTGTAATATCCAAACTGTAATATCTAGGGGTTGATTTTGCCAAATCTTGAATACAATTATTATTATCTTAAAATGTATAGCCTACTTACTTATTATCACTTAACATGTTTAACGATTTTCAAAAAATAAAAATCACGCATTTCTTTATTTTTAATGTAGAAGCTCAATCTAAAATTTCATGGTGCTCGCTTTAAAAGTGACGTTTTTTTTTTTATTACATAAGTTTGTCATCCGTTTCTTCCTCTTAGGGTGATGAGGAATTTTCAAAAATCCTTTCTTATTGCGCGTTGGCCTTTTAAAATGTACCTATGTCCAAATTTCAAGTCCGTAGCTAATGCCGTTTTGGCTCTGCGGTGTTCTTTTTAGTCAGGACGAACTCTTTTATTAATATAGATAATTAGTAATCCTAAAAATGTCTGATTATTATACCAAAAATCGTTAATTATTCATTGTATACCTTTCAAAAACCACTGTTATGAACCGGCGAGAATAAAAGTAGCGTAAGTCTAGCAGACTATACGATAAATCATTAATTCTAGTATACTATTATATGCATATTATATTATAGCGCCCTCTTAATCTCTAAGTTAAAGTAGCTTATGTGAATTAGAAATAGAATCTTCTAGATTGAGTAATTCTGGAATAGTCTAAATTATTTTTTTAATTCCCCTGGGATGCCTTAGGGTTCTATTCCCCCGTATACCTCCTTTAATGCCCACAGTCCTCGACGGGTCCTAAAAGACACCACATTGGCGTTGGCGGGTCAGCTTGCTCCTACTGAGAGTGTCTCATCTACGCATATCTTGGTATAATTACTCTTGTAGGTGTAAGGTTTTGCTTGTATACTTGCGGTTACTATTATACCCTAATACAAGGGTTTATATATATGGCCTTCAAGGACCTGCACGATGAACCTGATATAGTGATAGTCATCTAGCACAATACCAAGTCATCAACCAAGAATTTCAAGAAGGATGCTTCATGGAAAACCCAATAATGGAATACGATTGACAGAGAGGTCCCGTCTCAGTTGGTTCGACGATGTGGAGGGTTATCTGAAAGCAATGGGTATAAGCCGCTTGTGGTGTTTTGCGGCAGACAGCGGCGAATGGAGGAAGTTAGCCGAAGCCATGGTTCTTCAAGGACTGTAGAGCCCGGCAATGAATGCCATTGCAACATGTATATTTTTTTATTTGATTTTATTTAACTTCGCTTCGACTGATGGGGCAATTGGCGACGACTGCTCTTCTTATATTTCTTGGGATAACTTTGTGAGGACACCAGAGTCCTCTGTAGCTCATTATTATTTTTGAAAGGCACGTTTGAATGTCCAAATTTGTTCTTACTATTTGATGCGTCTTGCATTCAAATAGGTGATTTACAGTAATTTGTACATTATTACAGCTTTGGCAGGTTGGTTGGTTCTGTCCTAAAAGCAGGTGAAGATGTGTCAACTCAGCATGCCCACGTGCTTATTACACTGCATATATTTAATAAAATATATAAATATAAAATATTTAATATATGTAATGAATGTAATTATTTTTACAGGACAATCGCTAACTTGACAATTGGAATCATAGTGCTGGTAGGAATGTGCTGCTTTACCGGTTTGGTCGTCTTCGCTTACTACTACAACTGCGATCCTCTCTTAAGCAAAGTTAATATATTTATAAATAATGTAATATGTTAACAATTTATCGTTTATTGTATGCACCTTTATATTTACTTTTATCTTTATTGTGTCTATATAGATGTTTAAAATTTATACTATAAGATGTTTCTAGAAAATAGTAAAGTCGGACCAGATTTTACCTTATTTCGTTATGGAGATCGGTACTTCAGTTCCTGGCCTGCCGGGTCTCTTCGTGTCTGGAGTCTTCAGTGCTGCGTTGAGGTAATAATTTTATTTATTTTTATTTTCTCTTACAAAGTAAATATATCTATTTATATATATTCATGATAGAGAGAAAAGCGTTGACTGGAAGATCTAATGTAGGATGGAAATAGTTGGGGGTGCAGTCAATGTAAACAGCTAATAAGTGATTCTGAGGATACACGATTCACCTAGCCGCGACTCCTTCGATTTGCCCAGAAGATGAGCTACAAAGTAGGTCGAAACGTCGGCAATATCAATAAATAAGTCTCACTTATTAGTTGTTTACATTGACTGCAACCCCAACTATTTCCATCCTATATTTATAATTATGTATAGTATGGAAAGTATTCCGATTGTAATAAATTTCCAATGTATTTAAACAAAAAACCTATCGATGATCCTACAGTAATCCAACCCATGCTCTTTATTTACAAGCTAGAGATTATGTTTTGTCAATGTTCACTTTCTCTGTAAACAGCCCGAAATGAACTTATTGTTTAACTAATTAATAAAATAAAAAATCATCAATTGCCCATTTCCACAGCACGATGTCCACTGGCCTCAACTCGCTGACAGGAGTGATATTCCAGGACTTGATTAAGCCATTATTAAAGAGAGAACTATCAGAAGCGACTTCGAGCTGCATCATGAAAGCAATAGCCGCCGCTATCGGTGTTCTCTGTGTCGCCCTGGTCCTCTTGGTCGAAAAGTTAGGGGCTCTCATACAGGTAATTTAGAAATAATAATTTTATTATAGTTGAGGGTAATGTGAATAATAAATATATTTAAAAAAATATTAAATAGTTTGTTTGGATTACGAGGGACGTCCGGAAAGTAAGGTTACACCATGTGGATACTCGTATGCTACTCCAACAAATTGCCATATTCAATCTTAGTAGTTGAAATATTATTAACAGCATATCTTATTGTAAAAAAAAAAATCAAATGTTATTTTAGTATATAATGTACCCATATAATAACTGTTTTAGTTTCGTTATATTGGAGATGGGGGTGCAGAATATGATTTTCCCATTTCATATTATATGCTCCTCATTATCAAACTCCTTGTTCATATCCAAATTCGAAATCTAGTTTGGTAACTTACCAAAGTTAGCCATTTGCTTTATATTTCTCCCATTTTTCGATATTACTATTTTTAGGCGTATATACTGTTCTTGTGTCTCTTGACAGTCAAAAACTCCTTGACTCTTACTATATCAGGTTCATCGTGATTGATCTAAACAATTTACGCAGAGCCTTTCTCTCCCATACTTAATGGATCCTTTTGCTATACTTTGTCAGGGACCACGTTTCACATCCATAAGAAACAAATGGTCTCAGAATCGCTTTGCATAGGAGGCACTTGCTGAAGTGCCTGATTTTAGACATTTCTATATATCTCTGACAATGTTATGGCCCTTGAAGGACACTGGCCTCCCTCGACAATTTTTCTCCACTCAGAGCGATCCTCTGCAGTTCTTCTCCATCTCCTCACTCCCAGTATCTGCAGGTCAGCTTTGACATCTTCAAGCAACCGTAGCCTGGGTCAACCTCTTCCTCTTTCACCGTTCGCGCGTCCCTCCATTATCATCCTTGGTAATCTTTCCCGATCCATTCAATACACATGACCCAACCATATTCTTCCTTTTTTAATATATGAGACTTAAACGGGGTCTTTAAGAATAGATCCTCTAATTTGCTTATTGGTTTTTGTCTTGCAGTATTTTCCTCTCTCAAGCATTTTATGAAAATCTCTTATCGCTTTGTAAGGGTCCACGCATCACTAGCACATGTCACTACTTGTCTGAGAACGATCTTGTATACTCCTACTTTAATCTCTCGAAATATATTTAGAAGAACTTTCTTGAGAGCCCAGCAGTATTTGTTGCCATTATCAAGCTTATTTCTTCTTCGATTTTCAGTGACTATCGTGCCTAGGTACTTGAAGTTTGTAACTTTGTCGAAGCTACCTCCTCCACATTTTAGATATTTACCGAGCAAAATTAAGTACTATACTAATGTTTCAGGCTGGAAAGAGTTTAGGTGGAATAACAGCAGGACCTCTACTCGGTCTGTTCTCCCTTGGTATGTTCTTCCCGTGGGCCAACGCTCAGGTGAATAATTATCTACCTTCACCGTGAATAATACACAGCTACTCGGAATAATACTGAGCTATCCCTTACTTCACTGCATAGGGAGCCTTGATCGGTGGGATAAGCGGAGTTCTGGTGACCGGGAGCCTTAGCATCTTCTCCCAGCTGGCCATCGCCAAGGGCCTCATCAGGTTCCAGACCAAGCCCTTCTCCATCGAGGGCTGCGACCCGCCGACCAACCTAACCATGTCGTATCCTCCTAGCATCAGGTAATCAACCCTATGTGTATAAAGTAAAAATTGTGCCTCTCTTTAATACGAATTTCTGTATATATATTATCAATTTTAAACAACCACTTCCTATTAAAAAATAATTATTCAATAAAGAAACAAGAAGCTGATGATGAGGAAATTCCAGATAGAAAGAAATTAAGTTGTGACGTGATTAACTCAATAATATTTTGTATATATATATATTCGTTTTTCCTTTATTATACTAATTAACTCAGTTAGAATCATAATGTATACATAATAAATTATTCGTTTTAAACCAGCGAAAGCGTACCCTGGATTCTTCAACTGTCTTACATGTGGTACACCCTCATCGGAGTAACAACAGTCATTTCTATCGGAATGGTTGTCAGCTACTTCACGGGGTTTAACAGCGCTGCTGATGTCAACAAGGATCTCCTCACACCTGTCATTTACAGATATCTACCTCAGAACAAGGTAGTATATCAAAATACGTTTTGAAAGTTTGTGCAATAAGCCAAATATGGCCATGCCCGCTTGACTATTTCCGATGATCGTATATTTTGTACAAGTGTGGTTGAAATCCTATCCGCACATACATAAAGCATGCTAGCATGTTATTTGATAATGTTCAGATCGGAGAACTATATGCTCATTTTCGCTAAGCTGTATATACAACCAATTGCCTTGTTCTAAGAAGAAAAGTAATAGAAAAAAAAACACAATACGCGGTGTAAAAAGAAGTCCATGAGAACGATAAGATATCAGCATATTTATTAAAGGATTTAATTATTTCTTTATATTAGTAAAATAATGCTTGGGCAATTTATCTTTATTTTTCCGGTGATCAGCTGATTTTATATAACCTCC
Source organism: Troilus luridus (assembly GCA_964056705.1). Lineage (NCBI taxonomy): Eukaryota > Metazoa > Arthropoda > Insecta > Hemiptera > Pentatomidae > Troilus > Troilus luridus. Next base: position 54,469,516 of record OZ057417.1, on the reverse strand, counting down.
TCTGTTGTTCGTATATAACCTTCCTTTGCCTTAGTTTTTTATTAAACTTCATGGAGTGAAGCGGATATCTTTGGTTAATAAGCTTGTTTGGACTGTTAGTGTGTTTATTGCAGGGGTAAATTTGATCATCATCGATATGATTTTTTTTTGTGTATGTCCAGATAGTGCCGGAATTGGCAAAACGTTGACTGGTATTTTCCAGTATTTTATTAGAGCCTTAGGGCTTTGTTTTTTTTTTAGATTTCCATTTGCGTTCTGATTTCATTATATATATACATTTACTGATACATTTAGCCTTCTGGCCAGATATATATATTATGTTTTTATTCCTGTTCATATCTGTTATTCTAAAGGGACTTTGTCCCAGAATAAAGTTAATTTTCTATTCTATTCTATTCTATTCTATAATTTGATAATTATTTAAGAGATTTGCGACATATACAAAACAAACGAAAATTACATATCCTGTTTACAATATGGTACGGATAATTATTTTAATATTTTTTAAATAAAATTTTGTTGATCTGGGATCTTAAACTTACCACGACAAAAGCAAACAGTGTTAGCACACTATAAAATGATTAATACAAAGTACTATTCTAACTTTAAAAAAACAGACTGCAGTTCATCTCACACCAACAGTCCAAACAGACTCATCAAATGGTGAGAGCAACCTTACTCTATTGATTCTACAAACAAATCTTTGTGTATTGGTGATGGCGGAACGTTGTCTGTTTTGTTTTCGATGTGTTTTGGAGACTTGAGGATTTGCTTTTGGGATTTTTCCTATTCCATTTTCATTTATAATTTATATCTATTTTTCGATCTTTTGCTCCTTTTATTGTGTTTGCGCGTGTGGGTGTTTTATTTAATTTAAGTACCATTTAACTTAACTTTATTTTTATTTATTTACATTTATTGTTTTCAGGGGGAAAAACTCTGCATGAAGAACATCATTTCAACTGAAACCAAACCTTCAGAAATACAATGTAAAGAAAAACCTTCCTGAAGAAGCAGATGGACAAAAACACTGGGAGATCATCATGTGTTCAGATATTTTTATTTGTTTCTAATTGTTTATTTTTCATTTGTTTGATTAAATTGTTTATTTTCTTCTATGAAGTTTTTTTTTAAACAAATTATTTCATTGTACTTATTATATAAGGAGGAGGGCGAGATAACTAATTGGTTAACTTCTGAATTTGTTTGTTGACTTCTCATAGATATAAGTTTAGCTCATTGGTTAACTTATTTACAGATCTCACAGAAAAAACTTCACGTCATGTCCCTGTCGAGCAATTTGAATTTTTAAGTCAGTATGTAAAGACATTCCACGTAACTTGACGTCTATGGCAGTTGACAATATATGATGTGTTAAGGCGTCAGTGTCCGACATTGTGTGCACACTAAACTGAGTTTATCACCCCACCTCATTTGTTTGCTTTTACATCTTGCTAATTCGAAAGAAGACTTCTGGATCCTTTAGACTAGAATTTAGAGTCGCTGTAACAACAGCGTGTTATATGACTGCTCCTAGCTTAAGTATGAGAGTGGTGTATAATGGTCGTAGAGTTAATGGTTTCACAAAATAAGAATGACTTATATTACTGTGCATACGTTTTGGTCTAAGATTTAGGCAATCTTCAGGACAGTGAGGTCAAGAGTCAAACAACTCAAGTAGTCACCAGACTTAATAATCCTTGTATATTTTGTTACAATATACTATTTTTTAAAAACGCTTACTCTACAGCCCATGAAGACTCGAAGATAACTGCTTATTATTGTTTCATTATGGTAATTATCATTAATTATTCTTTATTTCCGAAGAAGACGATAATATAGGTTGGATGGACTAGACGGTTTTCCAACATGCTCGTCCTGTCAACAAGTATTGGAGTTTATTTACCCTTCTTCGCGAATCGAAAAAACAAGACTACAAAACACCTACTTGGTGGGAAAACAATGGGAATATTCCCGATCTCGATGTCACTCATTGCCAGGTAAGAAAGAAATATCGTAGATGCGTAAAACAATTAACCGGAAGCCAAAATGTCAATGCCCTTGGTTATGGACTTCCTTTTATTTTTATTTTTTTGTTTGTTAAAGTCGTAGATGAATCCCTCTCTCGGAAGACATCACTTCCTGGAGTGTTCTAGACACTAATCATACCACTTACTTCTTTTATTGTTATAATTATTAATTTGATCCATGTTTTAATTATTCCAATAAATTGTAACACCATTTACATTTTCACAATTATTCCAATAATTGTATGACCATCGGATCTCGATAAACCTATCTATAATGTATAATATATAATATAGTACGTGCTAGCCAAAATAAATGACTTATTTGCCACATCCGGACTTGGAACTCGGCCTGATATGACTCACATGCAGTCACTTGGCCTAACAGTTATCACCTTCGGGAAAATCCGAATGTCAAGAGTCCTACCCTTTATTCAAATCAATACTTAATGGTTCAGCTTAAGAAATGAAACTTGTGGTCGATACATATATAAACTTACGTAAATCACAAAAGATCTAACTCAGGTAAGAAAATGAATACAAAGGTACAAAAGAAAACAAGAAATCGAACAATATTCCGATATATACAGAGATATTAGGAAAGGCAGATTAAGATCGTATGAACACATCAGGATGGACACTGGAAAACTTAACACGCAAATACTCGAATTTTATTATTAGAGGAGTCCTAAACAGACCCGGTTGTAATGCAAGCAAAGCAAACATGTAAGTAAGCATGTACATTATGCATTATGCATGGATTTGAATGTATGTGTATATATACATATTTTTTTTTATCCCTTGACATACAGCGACATCCGGGAAACGTCATTCCTTTCATGCACCATTGTAAACTTTGACGTCTCCGAGGCGCAGCACAGTACATTAGTCGATTAATTTATTCATGTATCAATAATATAGTATGCACAATTTTTTATATATTCTACATTAAGATTAATTTTCTAGGACGGTCGTTAATCTGACCGTTGGGTTCGTAATTTTAATGCCAATGAGCTATACGTAATACTTAATAGCTGAGCTTAACGTAAATTTATTTATAAATCATGGACTCTGTAATATATAATAATTAATCGTTATCTCTAGAATTAAATATTAAAGAATGTGTTTAATTTTTAGAAAATAGTAAAAGCAGATGAGATTCTGCACTATTTCCTCATAGAGGTTGTTTCCTCCGTCTCTGCCATGTCTGGTCTCTTTGTATCTGGAGTTTTCAATTATGCGTTGGGGTATTGCTTTTATTTGTATTTACAAATTATAATTAAGTTTTACTTTATCATTTTATATGTTATCTCAGACCATTATAATAGTCTGTCAGACTAGTATCTGTTCAATGATATTGAAACGGATTCTGACAGTGTGACCGAACGAAAACTGCACCATGCCAAATGATGACCGTGGCCCAAATGAAATTGTTCCTAAACACTTAGATTCTACTACCGAAAATTCAGTATATCAATTGTCCATTTCCACAGCACGATATCCACCAGCCTGAACTCTCTGACAGGGGTGATATTCAAGGACTGGATAAAACCATTATGTATTAGAGAGAGAAGTTTCGGAAGCGACTTCATGGTGCATCATGAAAGTGATTGCCGCCGTGGTTGGAGTTCTCTGCGTCCCCTTGGTCTTCATGATCGAGAAGCTGGGGGGTCTCATATAGATCCCACTCTCCTGATCATTACTTTTTTGATATTTCAGATTCACTAACTCGAGAGACGTCCCCAGCTCGTCGAAGTTTTCCCAACTTGATAAACGGACTACATCAATATCCTTATACAGGCCGTGGAAGTCCTGGTTTTTTCGGCTCCTCTTTGTCTTTCCCCCTATTATGGGTCCGAAGATCCTCCTCAGCAGATTTTTTTCAATTGTCAGGAGCACGCTTTCAACGGAATTCGTTGTAAGAAATAAATAAGAAAGTCTTATTCCAATCGTCTCCCCCACTAGATCTGTAATTAGCCATGTAGGAAATCATTTACAACTTGAGATGTTATTTATAAAACTAATCACATTAATATTGGTTAGAAAAGAAATAATAATAATACTTAAACAGAATTACCGCTTTAAAAATTAAATTCAAAACATAGTTTGTCAATATCTTTGCTAGTGTTTTTATTATTATCAATTATTTAATGTGGCTTGTTTCTTTTATTAAATTAAAATATATCAACTGATTATTATACTGCTATTAATGCTTAATTAAGTTTACAATTGCGAAAAGACTTACCTATGTAATTAACGCCGAAATTAGAACTGATAGTATAACCTTGTCATACAGAGATACGGAATAATGACTGGGTTGACGGGTGAAGAACTTGTACATCACCTCCGACATAACTGACGTCAACAAGCGTTTGCGCAGTGAGAAATGAGTATTTGTATCATTTAGTAAACAAAAAGAGACTTGTATTTTGTAAGAAGTAAATAAATTTATTGTTAAATGGAATGGTATTAGGTACTTGTATATGCAAAGAAATCTGATAAGACCTAACTCGACTATGATCTTGCCCGTTGTTTCGCTATCCACTACACCACATGTGACCCCAAGATTAACAAGTTCAGGAAGACATGGCAGGATATAGTCTCAATTAAGAAGTTGCTGCTGACAGTAAGGTATGGAAAGAAACTACTATCATTTACTCAATTTTATTTATAAAAGCCTTATTAAGTCTTAGAAGTAGATGAATCTATATAAGAAAAATGTTGACTAATTCTTGAAATAAGTAGGTACTTGATGATATGGATGTGTTAAGATGTTTTTAATCATATTGTTATTTGTTATAGGTTCGCTTTAAAAGGTTACTTTTAATGGGGATTATAAATCAAAAATATTTTCTTAACGAGCTCAAAAGCCCCTCGCAAATTACTATGGGAAAACGTGTTATTAAGCGGTATTTAGTCAGTCAAGTTAGGACCACTATTATATCTAATTATAGTCCTCATCATCAAAGAAATCTGTTCTAGTCTTTTGAAAAAATTGAGATTTGTTTCCTTGGGAATTCTAGACTATAAAAGCCTCATAGATATAACACGCCAGGGGTCCCCTGTGGTGTAGTTTTTAACATAAAACCTTCCAAGCCAGCGGTTTTATGCTCAGTCTTTTTTAAAAGGTAGTGAAAAAATCTTTGTCTATGTCGTCCTTTGAAAGGGGCGTATAATGGGTGTCCCGAGCTTGTACGATATCAGATACACCTTGAATATCCCTATCCTAAATATACCCGGATGATAACCTAAACAAAATTTAGGTCCCCCACTGTAGTTAATCGTCGGATTATCCATAGCAAAAAGTGACGTTACATAAGTAAACAAATAAAAGAAACCAGACATTTCAAGAAAATTTAGTTTACTTCCTATAACCATTTTATTTTTTTATTTTACTTAAGTTGTAATCTTTTTATATGGCATCTATTTTTAAGATGCTTGACTAAAGGGCTTAATCCAAACAGTGATTGCTTTCTGCATCAATTCTGTATGGATTCCATGATTATCAAATATTTTTAATTTATTTGTTATTATTGTGTTTTACGCGTAGAAAAAAAAAAAAAACATTGCCTATAAAATAATTATATGAGTCATATCAAAAAATAAGAATTTTCTGGAAAGAAATTAGGGGAGCTTCGTTGTTATAGTCCTTAAAAACTTCTGATATGTATTTTTGTACATAAAAGAATCGAGGAGGTTCTCAATGGGCAGAGCGCTGTGTTCCTATGCAAAAGGTTCCAGGTCCTAATCACGCCGTGGCAGATAAATTATTTAATTTGTTTACAGCCGTGGTTGGACCCTCTGGGACCTGATGACCCTCCTGAAACTAGCCCAGTCTGTATAAAGAACCCTTAATTGGGGAAAAAACCTGGCGGTTGTGCGTGATCAAATCCCCTCCCTGCACAGCAGTCTTCTTTGAAACAGTACAGTCTCTACCTTGCACTGGACCCAAGACATAAGTTGTAGTGGTACAGGTTTATATATATTATATAAAGATAGTTTAAAAGACTTCCCTATGCCTCTTGTTATCAGACGGGTTATAACCAAAAGTAATCCTAACCTATCCAAACCACAATGAGAACCAAGGACAGCCACACTATCTCACTGAACATCTTGCTATGACAAATACTGTCCCGAGAAAAACTCATCAACTCAAATCAAGAAAGGTCTTGATAGTAGTTCATGTCTCGTTTTTTTATTTTATGCTCTCATAAATTTATGATGACAGAAGGAAAGATGTTCGCCTTGAGAACTGGGGTAATCATGGTTGTTCATCTATTTATGGATGTTGCTGCTTATATTTACATAGATTTACATAAGTTTATAAATAATTGTAAACCAATTGTTACGCGCAATCAATTAATATTATGATCCTTAAGGATGAAACTGGTTAATCGTAAATGCTTTCGATTCAGAACAGTACGGAAGGAACTTACTATCATGAAAATAACTGTCTTATAATTTTTTTTTAAATCCCGTCTCTAGGAATTCCTTTATAAACTGGATGGACAGCACTCCATTTTTTTCACACGTCGAATAAATCGAAGACAGTATTTAAGTAAATATGAAAAATCATCTTGGATGAATTTAATCCAGAAATGGTAAAGGAACGGGAATATATACATATCAATGGCACCCACAGCAAACATAAACACAAAAATGATAATGGCATAAAAGTGGCTAGAATTTCTGCGTCAAGCGGAGTACTCTCTTTTTCCCCACAAAAGAGCACATCTTGTCGCATGGCACTCTAATGATGGTGTAACCCAAAGGTTTCCAATCTTTTTCTGTTTGCGGCTCCCTAAATAATCGGATTATTTTCTCGGCGCCTTTAATACATCAGATTTTTTCTAAATTTTTGACTTTCTTGAAAAATTGGAAAACTATGCCTTTTAAAAGTGATTGCCCATTTAACAGAAAAAATTAAAAACAGATACTTTATATTTTCCTTGGGATAATATAAAATAACTAATTTCAACTGCTTCTGTAAAATCCATATTGAGACATGATAACCGCCATGTGGTTAGATTAGTTGAAAAATAAATTAAACACGAAATACTTGGAATTTAGTCACCATACACGATTGTTGGCACGACAATTTAAGAATTTTAAATTTTTTGTAAATTGCCGAATTGTTTAATTGAATATTTGACCTTATGCCGGGGCCGTGGTGCCCCGGGGAGCCCCGAAGAACACTTTGGGAATCACTGGTGTAACCAATAATCAACTTGAGCATAAACTGGTCAAATCATATATGAAGCATGTTGGATGTGAGAGTTTACCGTTAGGCTAACGTGGATACTGGTCACTACCTTGCAGTGACTTAACTTCATAATGAGTAATCAAGGGAGAACGCCACACAAAAGAATAAATATAAAAGAGCCAGTTTAATACCTGTATGGATGTTATGATCAGAGGATTTGGCCTAGAACAGGATATTAATCAACGCTAGGTCGCCTTTAAGGAGGTAATGAAAGAAGTATCGGAAGCAGTCCTGAGCTCTAGACAAATTACTAGGAATTCGACATATTTAGGAAAACGTCACTGACTTGAAAAAAACGCAGCATAAAGATTAATGATTCAGTGGCAACCGATGCAAGATCAATCCTAGCTATTCCTAATTGATACTGTTACGGTCAGAGCGGAAAGTAGGACCGGCTTCTGATCTGCCTAGAGCGGATTAGGCAAACAATGGGATTAAGCGGAAGGGATTATAGAATGGCGTAGAACCTTCTAGATCGGTCTAGGTGGTCCTCGTCCGTGTTCCGAGTAATGCCCCACCACGACCTACCTTGCCTATATAAAAAGGACAGCGTTTTCGGCCGCGGCAGTAGTAATAAGAAGTAGTAGTATTAAGACGAGTAGTAATAAGCAGTGAAGTAATAAGCCAGTGAGTAGCAGTCGTTAACTAGTGATAGTGCGTGAGTTACAGTGAGTTAGTATCAGTCTGTAATAAGTGCTTAGTGAGCAACAGTGACAATTAGTGGCCGTGTAATAAGTGTAATAAACTGTGTGGCAGTTTGTCATATTTGGAGAGTCTTACGGTCGGTGGACTTTAGTTAGCGAACTGTAAGTGTTAATTTGTAATTGTAAACTATAGTGTAATATTATTGTATTTGTACAAATTTATATAAATAGTTTAGTTACTTAGTATAAACAATATCTTATATTATTTGTATATTATCTTAGAAATTAGATAACATTTAGTAGAATATTATTATTGTAAATTGATATTAGTTTAATAATTTAACTGTTTTAAATAATCTCATTGTATTCTTTCTAATTTGTTAATAAATATTAGATTCTTGAATTAAGTAATAGTTTAGTCCATTTTACACCCAGTAGCCCGTAACAAATTGGTGTCAGAAGTGGGATCTTGTGTAATTGTTATTATTTTGTCTTGCGTTTTTGTAATTATTGGGCTACTGTATGAAAAATGGCTTCTCAAAGTGTTAAATTGATGGATTTAAAAGTTGCGGATTTAAAACGGGAATTAGAAGAACGTGATCTGGATTCTTCCGGAAATAAAAGTGTACTGCAACATCGCTTGCGTCAATTTTTTGTAGAGTTAGGGGAGAATCCAGATGACGCTCTATTTGAAACCGATTTAAGCAAGTTGTCTGCAACTTTAAGTAATGTAGATAATAAGCTAGGCAATTTACAAAATGAGTTAAGCAATGTAGAAAATAAGCTAGGTAATGAATTAAGCACTGTTAAAAATGAGCTAGGTACTGTAAAAAACGATTTAATGGATACATTAGAGTCTAAGTTAGGCACATTAGAGACTAAGTTAATGGAAAATGTAGATAATAAGTTAGCTAATGTAGATAATAAGTTAGCTGATGTAAATAATAAAGTAGCTGATATAGAATCTAGGCTAGGAGAAAAAGTGAACGAAATTAGGCTAAGAATGGAAACTCTCGAGGGACATAAGAGCAACCCACCGACGAACGACACCGACCGTTCATCCGAGGGCAGCCATCGTAATAGCATTCTACCCGCCTATGCTGGGGCGCCACCAACTCAAAATACCATTCCAGTATTCGACGGGAAGACGCCGTGGGAAGACTACATGACTCTCTTCGAGACAGCGGCTTCAATCCACGGGTGGTCGCAGGAGACCCAAGCTTCAGCATTGTGCCTGGCCTTGCGTGGAGAAGCTTTGGGAGTGCTGCAGGGGATGCCCATGTCGGAGCGGTCCAACTACGGGGAGCTGATGAGAAGACTGGAGATGCGTTTCGGCCACCGCCACATGGACCAGCTGTATCGCTCACACCTGAGAAGCAGGGTCCAGAAGACCAACGAGACTTTGCAGGAATTTGAAGCGGATATTGCCCGGCTGGTGAGGAACGCCTACCCATCGGTCACCGACGATGTCTACGAAAGCTTGGCTGTCGACAAATTCCTCGATGGACTTCGGGACCCAGAGACACAACAAGCAGTGAAGCTCGCCCGGCCGAAAACTTTGGGAGACGCATTATCCCAGGCCATGGAGTTCGAGGCTGTTAGACAGTCTGTACGGGGCCATGCGCGAGTACGAGCAGCAGAAACGGAGCCAAATGTAGTCCCCAGCTTCGAGGACCTAGTGACGAAAGTTTTAGAGGCTCTCAGGACCCGTAAGAAGGAGATACGCTGTTGGAGCTGCGGCCAACTTGGACACCCTAGAAGCAAGTGTCCATCGAAGAAGCAAGAAAAGCCACAGGAAAACTAAATAGGGTTGATGGGAAGGGGCAACTGTCAACCCGTAACGTCAAAGGCCCCAGGAAGACCATCAGGGTCGCGTCAATAGGAAGCAGAACGAACAGTTTCTACGTTGATGGGATGGTGAACGGGCAGCTGCGAAGTCTGCTAATAGATACCGGCGCAACCATGACAATCTTGAACTCGAAAACACTTCCAGCTGAGAAGATCTTACCAACAACTTGGGCATTACGGACTGCCACGGGACAGCCAGCCAAGGTCTACGGGGAGACAGTTGCCACCTTCATCATTGGGGGTCAACATCTGAGGCACCGTGCTCTCGTGGCAGAAATCGATGAAGATGTCATATTAGGCACGGACTTGATGATCGAATACGGGATTAAGTTGGATATGGCAAGAGGTGTGATCACGCTGGGAGACGAGGAAGTCATCCTTCGGCAGGGAAAGGACTTCTGCGCACGAGTGCTGCTACCAGAAGACACCACTTTACCGGCACGGAGCCAAATCGTGACGCATGGGACGGTCGAAGGCCATCTACCCGCGGGTCAATGTGCACTACTCGAACCTGGAAGGCACGAAGAACAAGAGGTTGGACGCGGCGTACTGGTTGCTAGGTCTCTCATCAAGATCGGACCTACCACTCCAATTCGGCTAATGAACCTGAACAGCTTCCCGGTAACGCTAAAGAAAGGAACACCGGTCGGGGAGTGTACCACCGCTACCTCAGTGGTTCGTCAGCTGCAACGTCATCCCACCGAGCTTCGAGGGCTCCCAGAGGAACTAAAAGGATTTGTGGATGAATCATGTCGCGACCTTTCACCTGAACAGAGCGAGGAGGTGAAAAACATGATTACCCGATGGCATGACATCTTCGAGATCGGCCCAGGACCACGGGGTAGAACGGATATCGTCCAGCACAGGATTAACACTGGGGATGCGAAGCCTATCCGACAGGTCCCGCGGAGGCTGCCGTTAGCTAAACGGGAGGACGCCGAGGAGATTATTAAGGAGATGGCAGCTGATGGTGTCATTGAGCCTTCGAGTAGCCCCTGGATGTCTCCTGTCGTATTGGTGAAGAAGAAAGACGGAACGACAAGGTTCTGCGTAGACTACCGTCTTCTAAACAACGTCACCAAGAAGGACAGTTATCCGCTTCCCAGGATTGACGATACGCTGGACACCCTGGAGGGGTGTAAACTCTTCTCTACCTTGGATCTCCGCAGTGGATATTGGCAGGTTGGATTGGCACCTGAAGATAAAGAGAAGACGGCGTTTTCAATTGGCACTGGGCTCTGGCAGTTTACAGTAATGCCGTTCGGGCTTTGCAATGCTCCTGCCACATTCGAGAGGCTGATGGAAAACGTGTTAAGAGGTCTCTCTTGGGAAGTATGCCTGGTTTACCTAGACGACATCATTGTGCTGGGAAAGTCCTTCGCTCACCATCTGAAGAATCTGGAGAAGGTCTTCGAACGACTGCGTGCAGCGAACCTAAAGCTGAACCCGAAGAAGTGTAATCTCTTCCGAAGGCAAGTCAACTACCTGGGGCATATTGTGTCAGACAACGGAGTTGCTGTTGACCCAGAGAAGATAGCAGCGATCACCGACTGGCCAGTACCTCGAGATAAGCACCAGGTGAGAAGTTTTCTCGGGCTCTGCACCTATTACCGGAGGTACGTGAAAGGATTTGCTGACATCGCAAAACCTCTTACCAGGCTTACCGAGGAGAAAAGGACTTTCCATTGGGACCACGAGTGCCAGGCATCCTTCGAGGAGCTGAAGAGAAAATTGAGTAGTGCTCCTATTCTGTGCTATCCACGTCCCGAGGGCAAGTTCATACTCGACACAGATGCCAGCAACATCGCCATTGGAAGTGTGCTCTCTCAGCTCCAAGACGGAGAAGAAAGGGTGATTGGATATTTCAGCAAGGCACTCTCAGCTCCGGAGCGCAACTACTGTGTCACAAGGAAAGAGCTTCTGGCAGTTGTAAAATCCATAGAGCACTTCCATAAATATCTATACGGAAGAAGGTTCCTGCTAAGAACGGACCACGCGGCTCTAATGTGGCTGCTGCGATTCAAGTCACCGGAGGGACAAGTGGCGAGGTGGATCGAGCGCCTTCAAGAGTACGATTTTGAATCTACTCATCGTTCTGGAACGAGCCACAGGAATGCGGATGCACTGTCAAGAAGACCTTGTGATGAAGGATGCAACCATTGTTCTCGACAAGAAGAGAAGCAGGCAGTGGTGTTGAGGACTACAGTTGTCATGGACAGTTGGCAAGATGCAGAGGTGTCAAAGGGACAGGACGAGGACCCGGATTTAAAACAAATAAAGGAATGGAAAATATCGGGGCGAGGAAGACCGGCCTGGCAGGATGTTGCTCCAATGTCGAAGAATGTAAAAACGTACTGGGCCCAATGGAACTCCATTTTAGTGGACAACGGGCTGCTGAAACGGGCATTGGAGAACGCGGAAGGGGATCAGCGCAGGCTACAGCTCATCGTTCCAAGGAATAAAGTGCCCGAAGTGCTTAGGGAACTACATGACGGTGTAACTGGCGGCCATCTTGGAGTTCACCGTACATTGGAAAAAGTTCGTGAACGCTTTTACTGGGCAAACCTTAAGGACGATGTGTTGGACTGGTGCAGGCGTTGTGCGACTTGTGCGGCTTCTAACGGACCAACAAGAAGAAAGAAGGCCCCTATGAAGAAGTACAACGTGGGAGCACCGTTCGAGAGGATAGCGATTGACATCGCTGGCCCTTTCCCTGTGACAGACGAAGGCAACCGATATATTCTCGTGGCCATGGACTATTTTTCTAAGTGGGTGGAAGCGTATGCCCTTCCGAATCAAGAGGCAGTCACGGTTGCAGACGTACTTGTGAAGCAGCTCGTCAGCCGGTTTGGAGTACCCATGGAACTTCACGCTGACCAGGGAAGAAACTTTGAGTCTGCAGTCTTCTCCGGGATGTGCGAAGCACTGGGAATACGGAAAACCAGGACGACACCTCTTCACCCTCAATCGGATGGCATGGTGGAGCGCATGAACAGGACAATGGGTCGATATTTGTCTAAAGTGGTCTCCGAGCATCAGCGAGACTGGGACCAGTATCTTCACTTGTTCTTGTTAGCCTACCGGAGTTCAGTCCATGAAGCAACGGGGCAGACCCCCGCAAATGTGGTGTTCGGCCGAGAACTTCGTTTGCCTTGTGATCTGAAATTCGGGTTCAAGCCTAATGAGGAAGTGGCCGGAGAGGAGTACGTCACGAATCTACGGAAGCGGATGGATAATATCCACGAAAAGGTTCGTGCAAACATCCAGGGAGCCAGTGACAGAATGAAGGAGCGTTACGACATCAGGGCAGAGAAAGGTGGATTCCAACCTGGAGATTTGGTCTGGCTACATGATCCTCGAAGAAGGCGAGGCTACTCACCTAAACTTCAGAACTCCTGGGATGGCCCGTTTGAGATCATCAATAGGATAAACGACGTCATCTATAGGATCAGAAAGCAGCCAAAAGGAAAACCCAGGGTAGTCCATTTTAATAGACTGGCCCCATACAAAGGAGACCATGGCCCGACAAAAGACCAGCAAGTCAGGTACCTCAACAACGTGGAGGCCAGTAAGGTATCAGTTGCACAACCTAAGGTACAAGGTTCCCGTGGAGTAACTCAGGCAGTATACAGAGATATCTTCTCGTTACCCGCGGACTATTCTCTGGCCCATTGTGTAGCCGAAGATCTGAGGACTTCCCGAGGGATTGCAACCGTCTTCAGGAAGAAGTTTGCTGGAACTGAGGAACTGGAACGCCAAGGACCACGCGTCGGGAAAGCACTCCACCATACGCACGAAGGACGACACCTGTTCTACTTAGTTACCAAGTGTGCTACCGATCAGAAGCCCACATATGACGCACTGCGGCGAAGCCTCGACGACCTGCGGAGTAAGCTTCTGAGACTGCGTGTCACCAAGCTCGCGATCCCTAAGTTGGGCTGTGGATATGACGGCCTGGAGTGGAAGGTTGTCAGGAACATGCTTGAACAGATATTCGCCAACTCTGGAGTCGCCATATTGGTGTGCACGTTCAACCCCTGGAAAGGAAATGCGTCTCCATCGAGGGAAGCTCATGACCGCCCGATTTCTCCGGACTATGCTCTGGGGCAGAGCACTTTTAAGGAGGGGGCAGTGTTACGGTCAGAGCGGAAAGTAGGACCGGCTTCTGATCTGCCTAGAGCGGATTAGGCAAACAATGGGATTAAGCGGAAGGGATTATAGAATGGCGTAGAACCTTCTAGATCGGTCTAGGTGGTCCTCGTCCGTGTTCCGAGTAATGCCCCACCACGACCTACCTTGCCTATATAAAAAGGACAGCGTTTTCGGCCGCGGCAGTAGTAATAAGAAGTAGTAGTATTAAGACGAGTAGTAATAAGCAGTGAAGTAATAAGCCAGTGAGTAGCAGTCGTTAACTAGTGATAGTGCGTGAGTTACAGTGAGTTAGTATCAGTCTGTAATAAGTGCTTAGTGAGCAACAGTGACAATTAGTGGCCGTGTAATAAGTGTAATAAACTGTGTGGCAGTTTGTCATATTTGGAGAGTCTTACGGTCGGTGGACTTTAGTTAGCGAACTGTAAGTGTTAATTTGTAATTGTAAACTATAGTGTAATATTATTGTATTTGTACAAATTTATATAAATAGTTTAGTTACTTAGTATAAACAATATCTTATATTATTTGTATATTATCTTAGAAATTAGATAACATTTAGTAGAATATTATTATTGTAAATTGATATTAGTTTAATAATTTAACTGTTTTAAATAATCTCATTGTATTCTTTCTAATTTGTTAATAAATATTAGATTCTTGAATTAAGTAATAGTTTAGTCCATTTTACACCCAGTAGCCCGTAACAATACCCACAGGGATGACTGGCAAATTAAATCGCGGGAAACCCTGACTCTCCAGGAGTTGTAGTGGCACGGAAGAAGAAGATGACCAGATGATACTCACTTTTCGCTTTTATTTGGTAGGACAGTCATGACTAATAATATTGCTTTTATCTCTAAAACAAGACAATTCTTACAAAAAGTAAAAATCAAACACTTGAAATGTATTTGTATTTGGCTAGAAATATGAATTGGCAGAACATGGCTTCAGTGATCCTCGTTTAACCCATGATAATCCAGATGAGTGACCATTATATTTGTTACAATTCTCAAATGTTTTCAATGTAACAAATATGGCATTGAAAAAATTTAAGAATTGTAACAAGTATAATGGTCACTCATCTGGATTATCATGGGTTAAACGAGGATCACTGAAGTGCAGAAGAATGTTCTGCCAATTCATATTTATAGCCAAATACCAATACATTTCAAGTGTTTGATTTTTACTTTTTGTAAGAATTGTCTTGTTTTAAAGATAAAATTTAAATATATATGTATGTCTGTTTACATAATTTAAAATATTGCTTTTATTTTGTAGGATACAGAATTCAACATACTTGACAAAACAACAACACACGAAGCTTAGGGTAAGGACATGGAACATAACATCAACTGCACCAAATTTAATTGTTAATAAAAAAAATCACAGTAAAAAATCGGAAACGATCCTATAATGAAGGAAATTAGAATTGGAAAGTGGGAGAAAAAAAAGAAGTGTCAAGGAAAATTATTTCATCTTTGAGCTTCAGCGATCGATTTTTTAAACAGATAATGAGACATTAAAAATTGAACATAAAAGAATATTGTATTACTTGTACTCTACAAACGTATTAAACTATAAGAAAAAATAAATAAATAAAATGGGAGGAATAAGATCGCTATAGATCTCACAGGTCCAACTTTATGATACTTTATACAAATGTCTATGAAGACTCCAAGAGGAATAATTGGAAGGATAGTCCAGTCCTCCCGAGAAGCACAAAATCGTAGCAAAATGGCCACTCTTTGGATCTCTTACACCAGGAGATCCAAAACGACCTTTGGAGTTTTAAAATCAATGGGAATTGAAAAGCTCTTATGGTTCTATTACTTTATGCCCCAAGGATTTTTTTACTTCCTCTAAAAAACTCTAGGGTCAAAAGCCAAGCTGCGAACCCGCGACCTTGTTTATACAAGGTTGTTATGGTAACCACTACACCACACGTGATAGTGCTGTGTGTCCAATAAATAACAGTTGTGTAAGTTGTTTGTTTCCAATGTTATTTACTTGAACTCGGGCTGCATTCAAACAGGCCGGTACATCAAAGTATTGCTATTAATATCGTCTGCGATCAATGAGTCATTTCGTGTACGTGTATAGTTCTCTAATGAGATCTGATTTAAATTATATTGGAATTAAATGCAGGGCTGGGTCGTGCAGCAATATGCACAATTGAAATGAAATATATTTATTTCTACTTTGAATTTAAAAAAACCTGAAGCACTACAACTCTTGTACTTGGATACAAAATATCTTTAAAAACACAAAATTTCATTTAGAAAGCACGCTGTCTTTTAAAAATATGGCTCATAAAGAAGTATTTTTCTGTGCCAAAAAATATGATGCGGAGCGTGTTCCCTATATTTAAATAACCTTAAAGAGTTCGTATGAATGATAGTAAAAATTATTCTTTGGCGACTTGTAGGATACACCCTCACTGAATGAATGATACATAATGGCATGAGATCAAGGCAAGTAGAGAAACTACCCACTGATAGTACTCAAATAACAAATATAAGGTCACTGCGCCATCTTCTTTTTAATCGTCTCGGAGGGTTATCAGGAGTTCAAGAGTTAGCTAGGTTTGAAACTAGTGGGTTTGAGTGAAAATAAAGTTTCTCATGAAAGAACTGATATAGGGCTCGTGCCAAATCAGCAACAAATGGGACATTAAGATCATTATGGATTACTTTATTAGTATATATATATATATATATATATAATACGACTTTATTACAACAATTGTCATATGTCGTTAGCTGACAATGATTTCTTCCACTTTTCCCGGTCCTGGCAGTCCTCC
Source organism: Troilus luridus (assembly GCA_964056705.1). NCBI lineage: Eukaryota > Metazoa > Arthropoda > Insecta > Hemiptera > Pentatomidae > Troilus > Troilus luridus. Next base: position 54,452,779 of record OZ057417.1, on the reverse strand, counting down.
TCTGTAAGCCCTCTGGCTGCCATTCCTTCTTTCAACCCATCGTACCATTTCTTTGCCGGAAGTCCTCTTCTCCTCTCCTTAGGAACATAATTTATTATTCTCTTGGGCCATCGATTTTCTAACATTCTCATTACATGGCCGTACCATCTCAGCTTTTTGGTGTCGGTAGTGTACAAGATATTGTGGGGTTCCTGTACTTTTTCTATGATCACGTGATTGTGCTGGAGTTTGATATACCACAACTACGTCTCCAGAAGTCCATCTCTATCGCTAGGAGTTTTTTTTCTAAGTTGGTAGTGATGGCCCATGTTTCTGAGCCATATAATGCCACACTTTTGACAAAGGAGTGGTAAAGTCTTTTCTTTATAGACAATTGAACTTCCTTACTCCATAATATAGAATTTAAAGTTCTTATTGTATTTCTTCCCTTAGTGACCATTTCCCTTATGTCAAGGTCGCAGCCCGTTTTAGTGGAGAGCCACCATATATAAAATTTTCACTTTGGGTAAGACTCCAATTTTATAGTGTGAGGGAAGCATAATCCATATCCAAAGCCAAATATTCTGTTTTTTGTTTGCTGATTTCTCCCAATTTGTATGCTTCTAACAGTTTTCTTATCATATAGGAAGCATCCTCCTCATCATTGGCTATTAGCACTTGGTCATCTGCAAACTGAAGATTATAAAGGCATTCATTACCTACCATGATTCCCATTTTCTGACATTTCCTTTTCCACTCACACAGTACACTTTCAACATATAAATTGAAAAGTGTAGGAGATAAGGAGCAACTTTATTCGTAACAAATTAATAATTGAGGAATTTAAAAAGGATTTTGGATTGTACAAATTGGATACGAGTGGATTCCAATGGCTTAGGGGAGCCCCCAACTCTACTCCGTTACTCCAAATGAGTCTAATAATAGTTATGTATACGAGTTTTTTGTAATTAATTGGGAGCTTAGAGCCTTTGTCTTGCAAGGGTTGCAGTAACTTTGTAATTCTTAAAATAAGATGTCATTTAAAAAAAAATACCTATATTAGTATAACCCATTTAGAGTATTGGGTTAAGTAAATAACCGAGACTATTCTGTTTCGAAGCTACCGATTTTTCAAAGAGGTGTTTTGACTGAGATCACACTCAAATGTTAGGTTTCCCTCTCATTTAAGAGTACCCTCATTACAGAGACTGAGAGAGCCCCGGGAGGGTCAATATTCCGCAGAGTCGATTGGCGGTAGTTAACTGAATAGTTAATTTATCTGCCATAAAAACTCAGGACATGAGCACAGTACCCCTGCATCCTAACAACTGATCTCCCATGGTGGGTCACATATTACTGCTATTGACTATTTTCGTGAAGGGGCTTCAAAATTAAGCTTATCCCTTCTGGTAAAAGACCTAATTGCAGCAATGAATCGATGAAGGACCTTAGGCTGGGAGAAGATGGAAGGCATCGCAGCAAACTTGAATGATGTAGGCTGGCATTGAAAATTCCCCACCCTTCTGAGTTCCCATCAATAATGTATAAAAACCAGAGCAGTACCACTGGCTGTCCGGTACAGTCGTCTCCACCTCTTATAACTAATTCATAGAGGTAAGTAAGATAAATATCAATTATTTAAATATAATAATTATAATGATAGTAATAAACTGCCTCTTCATAGAGTGCAGAAGGTAAAGTGGAAGGGAAAAGACTAATAAATAAATTTAAATAATTATACAAATAAATAATAAACAAAAAGGCTAATAAAAAATCTTTTCAAGTAATTTATAGTCATCGAATAATAATAGTATTCATTTTGAATATTATTTTATTATTTTTTTAATATAAATACATATAATGCTGTTGTGTTCAATACTTCAAAGTTCCATTATTTGTATTTATCATGAAAAAATACTAAATTCGCAGTGTATACCTTGTTGTGGATAGTAATCAATCTATATATATATATATACATGTATACATATATATATATATATATATACATATATATATATATACATATATATATATATATATATATATATATATATATATATATATATATATATATATATATATATATATTTGATGCATTTTATTTGTTATTAATTTTTAAGTATTTTTATTTGAAAAGAAAATATATGTCAAGAACAGGGACTCGAACCCGGAATCCGAACCCCTCGAATTTTTCTTTTCAAATAAAAATATATATATTTGTATGTATATAATAAAGTAAAACTTATTAATAAATAAGTTTTACTTTCGGTTCTTGAGATTCATCAATCAAATTTTAAGTACCATTTATGTATTAACATATGAAATGTCTATTTCATGTTTAGACTGGAGGTTTATTTAAAGCCTATTTTTTCACTGTTAGGCCGTGATTATGAGAACAATACAGCCTTGAAACGTCGCCAAAAGGAACTTTAACGAATAGACTGAATCTTAAGAACTGAAGGTAAAACTTATACGTCGATGCCTTAGTTCACACATGCGTTAAGTGCCGAAAACAAGATTTTACACGAGTCAATTTTGATAATAATTAAACACAAAAAATAAAGTTCAAGTTTAAGCACACAATATATTTTTGTAACCTTTACAGCTTCTCTATTAATTTTATATCAAGTTACGATCTTTGACTTTGTGATCACAACTTCACAATATTATTTACTAGCGACCCACCCCAGGTTTGCTCGGGTAATGAGGAATATTATCCCTACGTAATTTTTCTGTGTGATGTATTTTTTTTATCACATACCGACTAAGGACCACGTAAATATCATTGGTTAGGCTTCTTTGGGAGTCTTGATTTTCTTTCTTACCATATCAGCTAATGTACTTTATTATATAGAAATTAAAAAATAAGAACAAAACCAAATATTTCTTTACATACGAATGTATTGTATTATATTGCACGTTATTAGGTAAGCAGCGTCTTCGGTGAAACCCATCGATATTCCAACCCATTTACACAAAACCTCGACAAATTTTATACCTGAACCTTCCTGGTGAATCCGTGCAGTAGTTATTGAGTTTACCGCAAACAAACATGGCCGAGGACCTTTGTTTTATAATATGTATAGATATAACAAAGCCCATTTTTTTAAAATTTGCACTTAACACGTTTGTGAACTAAGCCATCGATGTATACAATTGTATATTTGATTACCATTTTGACTTGCATAGGATTCATGTAAGCGAAAAAATGTAATTAGGATAATAAAATCAGAAAATTTAGATGTACAGAATTAACAGTGATAATTATCAATAATAACCATTGCGTGAATAATATATAAATAATGCAAATATAAAATACACTCCATTATTTGGTAATGAAATTTCAAGTGTTCACAACTTCCAAAACTTTTTTTAATCTTTTTTTCATATCGAATCTTCATTAAATGAAAATTTATATATTTTTCTAATCCTTGTGTATATAGGAATGCTGTTGTTATCGATCTAACTGAATATAATCATGTAAGCAGAGATAAGTTCTTTAAAAATAGTTAAGAAAAAAAAGGTGCAAAGACATGAAACGGAATAAATACTGGCAATGGTCTAGATTATAATCAATTATAGCTTAATAATTATTAAGCTATCAAATTTACTATCAGAAAAAACATTATAATTATCGCACGTTTTGAGCATCATTAGATTTAGAATGATATAAAAATAATACTCATTAAATTAATTTTATTTATTATGGTTTTTAAATATTCCACAGTATAAATAAATATTATAAAAATAATATTATAATACTATAAAATATAATAATGGTATAAAAATATTATTATAGCAATAAGTAATTGAATTAAAAGTAAGTTGAGGTTATAAATAGTTTTTATTTTACAGGAAATCTGATCATTATGGCAAAATTATATTCACTAGGATGTATAGCAGTGCTTTCTCTACTACTAGTCACAGGTATTTTATTTTGTATTTCAAATTATCTAAATACATCATTAGAAAAAGTAAGTTTTGTATGATTGAAACGTTTTCAGTCGTTTTGTGTTGTATACAAAACGATAGATTATGTAAACGTTAGATTTTCAGTGAATATACTTTATCAAAGATACCTAAATTTATCAAAAAATTACCCTAGTGTTTTTATAACAAATGTTTGTATACTAATATAAAAATACCAACGGTCGACAAACACAAGCGAACATACCACAAACGTTTTAAAGAAAAACTACACGGACGGACACAAACCAACTGATAGAACAATTGGCCTCAACTGTCATGTCTGAGAACACTATGAGGAAACAAAAAAGAACATGGATCATAAGAATGTTAAACCAAGCCACTGGAGAGGTACCGCTGGCTACTGTTCTTTTTCATGCATCTAATGACATTTTGCGATAATTTCATTGACAGACAATCTGCTGATTGTCAATTTGTAGTATTTGACGGCCCTAGATAAATAGTTTTCCAGTAGTTCAGCGACTGAAGGCTTTGTTTTCTTTAAGATTTCCTTTCGCGTTCTGATAAATATTTCATTATTTAAGAGATTTACGACATATGAATAACAAACGTAAATTACCTTATCATCAGAAAAAGGTAATTTATGACTGACTGGTTTTTGGTTTTGGATGTATAACATTAATTTCATAAATGTAGAAAAAATGAAGCAGTATTAGTTTAAATACTGTCGAACTAACTTATATTGAAAATCTAAATTAAGACCCTAAGGAACTGGGTACAGTACAGCATCGATTATCTGAACGTTCAATCATCCGAACTGGCTCCATGGGAAAAAATGCAAGGTGGAGTCGACATTGCCAGATCAGAAAGTAATTTTTAAGAAATTTTCTGTTAATTTTGATTTCCTGAAACTATTATCTGATACTTACTCTACTTAAAAGAATTAGAGACTTAATTTCCATGAAGAGGAAGTCGAGATTGAGGGAACTAGTATTGCAACTCCTTTGTGCCATGACCTTGATAAATCTTGCAATCCACGAGAAAATTTTGTTGATATTTATACATCTGAATTTTATTAACACAACTCACAAGCTTGAGAAGACTAGGAGGAGACTCAAAAGAACGTGGATGAGAGATCTGTTATCATAAGAATATTAAATCAAGCCATGGGAGAGCTACTGCTGGCTACTGTTCTTCATGTCTCTCATATCATTTTGTTATGACAGGCAATCTGCTGGCAACGTGTTGTATTTGACAGGCGTTGATAAATATAAAAAGATATTTTACAATTTTGAGTTTTTTGTTTTTAAAGTGTTTTTTTTTTCTATAAAAAAAAACAGTTTCTCTTGATTACAATAAACAGAAACGTAACAGTACAAAAAAATATATGTGTTTAAAGAATATGTTTTAAGCGGGGGGGGGGGGGGTCATCATCCGAAGTATATTTAATTTATTCTTCTATTTATTGCATACGTTCAATAATTATTTTTGTTGATTTCTATATGTTTATTTTAAATTTAAAAAAAATAAATTGATAATATTTGTTTGATTCGTATGTAAAAGAAAATACAAAGCTTTCAGATGAGCAACTGCTCAGCAAAAATCAGTATATTATAATTATGAAATGATTTAATATTATTTTTATAGCAATAATAATATATATATTTATTTTTTCTTTTTAGATAGTATGGCCTTCGAATTCGCTAAAAATATGTTTACGAGCGTCATTCCTGGTGGTTCAACCGGTAAGTAATAGTGTTATTATTTTTTTTCTGATATGAATAAAACAAAATAAAAATTCATTCAGGTATTCACTTGCATTTTAGGGGATGCTTAAATATTTCATACACGTGGAGAAATTTTATTTAAAAAACTCATGTCATTGTTGGTTTCTGGGTGGTGTAGTGTTGATGAGATCGGCATTGCAGCCAACTCACGTCTGGAACTGTTGAATAAAAGGATTTTTATAAATTAGAAGGCATTAAAAGGTTTGATTAAATACAGCGACATTTTTATTGAGGGAATAAACAATAATTTTTTTTTTTAATTTCATTTGTAATGCGAAAATAAACAACATAAAATAAAATTAAAAATAAACAAAAAAAATAAAATTCTGGTTAGAAGATATTGAAAAGGATGATCGATTGGAAATAGCAGTCATAAACGTTAGGAGAGAATGTATTAGTTTTGTTTCCGTCTTCTTCTGCTTTCTCTATCTCCTTTGTGCTGTTAAGCGTGGAGTTATCTCGGACCACCTTCGGTATGTGTTCCTATCCTGGGCCTTCCTTTTCATCTCAACCAGGGTCGATCCCTGCTCTCGCCCGAGTCTATCCATATAACTATTATATGTGATTCTCAGGCGTCCAACCGGTCTTTGCCCTCTCGGTCTGGCGTTCATCAACCACCTTGCTTTACTCTCGTCCCCCATCCTGCAAAGGTGCACATACCACTTGAGCTGTCGTTCCTCTAAGACATCCCTCACATGTCTAACTCCCAGTTCTGGTGCTATACCATCCGTTCCCTTAGCTTTTCCAAGCTTTATATGTACCACTGCATCCTCAACCTCTTCCTCATGGATTGTGTCATCCATATTATCAGGTTGTATGTACACTGTCCTTGGTCGGTGTCTTCTATCGACTATCCGGTCACTTCTGTGTTCCTCCAATGAAAATTTTCCCTCATAGTGTTTCCGCCATACCTCCAGAATCTCCTTCTCTGCTGTTACGAGCTGGTCACGAATATCCTCAATGTTCCGGATCTGTTTTCCTTTCTTTCCTCTCATTCATTTCACAGTAGTCCAGAACTTCCGGATGTTCTCCTGGTAATTTTCTTCTAGCTCCTTAACAAAATCCTCCCAGGCTTTACCGGAGCTCGGAAGCTTGCTTCACGGTTGCTTTTGCAATGTTCCGACTTCTCACGTATACTTCCCAATCCTCTATTTAGACCTCTTGTAGGCAGCCAAAGCCACTTTTTTCTCTTTCACCACTCTGGCAACTTCATCATTCCACCATTTTGTCATCCTGGTGCTTGGCCTGATCTTCTTCATTCCACAGACCTCCAATGCGACCTCTGATTGAGGTCCATAAGGGATTTAGTGCAATGTCATCATTGACATCCTCCAACTCCCTTTCCAGAGCTTCCATATACTCCTGCCTTTTATTTTCCTGCCGCAGAGTTTCTACTCACATCCTATCAAATGCCTTCCTCTTAACTTTTCTTGGCTTCATAATCCTTTTGTCAGCAACCAGGAGATTGTGGCCTGTCCCCAACTCAGCTCCTCAAATGACCTTTATGTCCGAAAAGTACTGCTTGAGGTCTCTACTTCAGATAATGTAGTCGATGATGCTTGGTCCTTCTTGTCCTTGAGCTTCAAATGTTACCTTGTGGATCCTCTTATGGTTAAAGAAGGAATTTCCTAGCAGCAGGTCATTTCCAATATCTAAGTCCATAAGTCTCTGTTCATTGCTGTTCTTTACATCTTCCCCACCAAATCTACCCATCACGCCATGTGCCCGATTGTGATCCTTGGATTTAGGTCTACCATGAGGATGATACTCCTATTCCTAGTGGTTGCCGAGTCAACAGTTCGCTGTAGATCCTCATAGAAGTTCTCCTTATCCCCGACACTGTTATCCTTTGTAGGAGCATATACCTGAATACACGTAACCTTTGATGTTACAAATTTTGTTTTGATGAATGTAATTAAAGAAAAGTTATCATGTTCATTTATTTTATTTTAATATAGGCAAAAAAATATTTATTATAAGAATAGTCTTGTTCATATTACTTAATTAGATTGACACAGGTACTTTTATATACATACATATATATATATATATATATATATATATATCCATACATTGAGTTCAGACGCTGTGTGTGTTTCATTAATAGGAGGATGTTAAGATTATTTAATGGGTTGTTGCTAGTAGTATTAATGTACTAATAATTATTACAAGGTTTAGTAGTAGTAGTACCTGTTAATTGAACAAACAATTTTAAATTACAATTTATTATCATCATCATCACTCAGACGGCGCTATGGTCCTTGGCTCCTCAGCAATTTTCCTCCACATTGACCGATCTTCCGCGACTCTTCTCCATGTTCTTACCCTAAGGAGCCTAAGATCTGCTTCCACATCGTCCAGCCATCGCATTCTAGGCCTGCCTCTTCCTCTTTCTCCAACTGGACGTCCCTCCATGACCAGCTTCGGGAACCTTTTTTAATCCATTCTGTGAACGTGCCGCAACCATCTTAATCATGCTTTTTTAATACAAGAAACTAGATCAGGTTCTCCATAAAGGTCCTTGATTAGTCCATAAAGTTCTTCTTCTTTCCCTTCCTCCGTATACCTTTCAGTGTGGAGGAGCCTCTCCCCAACTGTGCTAGTCCTGTCGGTCCCGTCCCAACATCATCATCTGCTCCAAGGTTTTACTTTTTTCCTCTCTCAACGTTAAATTAAATGCCTCAATTTTGTAAGAGTTATTTATTTGCATGGACTATTTATGAATTATTTATTTGAATAAAAGTTTAGGTCCGGTCAAGTTTATGTACATGTCATATATTACATTAATATTATATTAAGGGAGTTTAAAAACTGTTGTGCACAGTTCCTAAAATATTATTATTACTTCCATGAAATGTGAAACTTCTTCCCTAGTTTAATATATTTTAATTTCATCTGTAATTTTGGCTATACCGATGATTTATTCAACGTCAATTCGAGTAATATGCACCAAAAGTATCCTCTAATTCATCCTTAATTACGTCGAAAATGTTTTGTAATGTTAATATTGTATAAACAAAAATTTCTCAGTTTTTTACGAAAACTGCCTAGTTTTTCACAAATGCCAAGATTTTTTTATTTAAATTTTCTAGATTCGCTTTAAAACAATTGGAGCATTCCACTGACATTGAAGAAGAGCATGTATACATCTATGATTGTTCTTGGGAAACGTTTGAAGTTCATAACCGGTTAGACAGGATAGGTTAACTAGTTTTATCTTCTGAGTAATCAGCCTTCTGTAGGTGACACCTTGAGATGTTCTTGCACGATATAGGAGGAAGGTCACTTCTCTTTCCTAGAACAGTTTTTATATGATAAATAAACTGATCCATAAATAAAACTACCGCTAATTCCTAATTCATATATATTTAACATAACGGTTATGTGGGAGATATATTAGACAATAAAATTTCTAAATCATTTGCAAACTGAAATAGGATTTTTTTCAATATCGCACTAACTAAGCTGATTCCATTCTAAAAGTGATGATTAGTGCCCTGTACTTTTTTCCTATCACAAGTCATTCATTGACAATCTATTTATATAACTGTAGGAAAGAAATTCGTTGACTGGTAGGTACTAATGTAGGATGGAAATAGTTGGGGGTGCAGTCAAAAATTACACAACAAATAAGTGGAAACCTATTATATTTTATGTGTGCCGACGTTTCGACCTACTGTGTAGGTCATCTTCAGGGTTATGAGAAAAAAACAGACAAAAACAGAAATGACTATAAAAATACATAACATAGAGATACAGAAAACATAACATAATATAGAGATATAGAAAAATTGAGCGAAAAAAGTGAAGGATATATTATGAAAGGATATATGAATAAAGATGATTACATTATAGATGTATAGAAAGGTGATAATGCAAACAAAATACAAAGAGAGAAATCAAGTTAAACAGAAAATTATAAAATGAAAAAGATATAAATATGATGAGTGAGATATATAAGTATGGAAAACTTAGTTTAATAAAGATAGAATTGTATTGTAGAAAAAATTGTATGAAAATAGACTCTTGGGGAGTTACATAAGTAAAATGAAAGAAAATGAATTAAAAAATATGATACCTAAGAATAAATAGAGAAAAATATTGTAGAAAGTAAAGAATAAGAATGTCATGTATGACAGCCAGAGAAGTAAAATATAAAATTTAAAATTTAAAATATAAGTATCAGATGTTATATAAAAGTATACAATAGGAATGAAGTTATATAAATATAAAATAAGATGTAAGTATAAAAGAAACTATAGATGAGAGATATAAAATATCAGTTTGAGAATGGAGATATATTATAAATAATTATGATGTTCTATAAGCATGGACTCTTAAATTAAAACTATGATGGATGCTAAAGTGATGATGGGAGAAATAGGTGTGAAGGAAGGAGATGGAGAAAGATGAAGAGAAGATATAAATAATATGAAACTGTACGAACCCAATAGGAGTGGCTACTCGGTGCACAAGGTAACTGTCTGTTTTGTAATTTGTAAAATTGTAATTGTTGTGTAATTTTTGACTGCATCCTACATATTTATATAACTGTTGTATCAATATGTTCCTCATTACTTCTTCCTTATAATATAATACGCAGTTCAGAAAAATCTAGCTTTGGATCTCTTTTTGTTTTATTTTAATATCTTTTCAGCATGTTTTATATTCTTATGAGGTAGGAAATACTCTGGATGGAGGTCAATGAATTAATGTGATAAATTATTTATTAGAAACTAATTACTGTCTGAGGAATTAATTCGTTGACCTCCATCCGGGCCAGATTCTTCCCCTTGTAGATAAGGTCAACTAATATTATTCAAGATTATATCCATATTGTTTTAGTCCTAATTTCAGGGAACGGGGTAGCTTAATGATAGAGCGCCGTCTTGCCGTGCCGAAGGTTCCGGGTTCAAATCTGGCTGTGGCGGGTATTTATTCTGTTAGTAGCTGAGGATGACCCTGTGGAATCTTGGGAAGCCTCCCAGGGCTCACCCAGCCTCTTTAACTGGCAGTTGAACCTAATCTACTCGTAGGACAAATCACTTCCCTACACAACCATTGTCCATGCAGCACAGTCTCTCTATCACGTACTGAGCCTAAGACCCTTCACGGGTTGTAGTGTTACAGTTATTTTTTTAACCTCTAATTCGAACATAACGATGATTTAAAAAAGAAAATCGTTCTTCATTATAAATAAGTGGGGACCTTATTGTGTCATCAATTAAATCAGTCCGACAATCTCAGAATCATTAAACAGATGACGAATCTATATCAGGAAGATCCGATGACCTTGAAGAAAGATTTGCAGTCCATGCCCGACGAAGAGGTCCGTGGAATGTTTTATTCCATTTGCGATGACTAGTATTGCTTCGGAATAAATAAATATCAACAAGAGGACATATCATCAATGGAAGCTTGAATTCGCCGCTGTCATCTCATCAATTGCATTTTGCAGCACCCGGTTCTGTGGCAAGCGATAGTCCATAATGCTAATTCAGTATGTTAATTCAATGTCTATGGAATAGAATATTTCGCTAGGTAAAACCTAGATGTTTCCCAAAATGTGATTCAGTACATCAACATAGAAAAGTTTAAAACACCAAAAAAAAATTTAAAACTCTCAATTTTAAGAATCTGAAAAATAGTTATGTTATTATGTAATGTTATATTAATATTATTATATCATAATATTATGTTTCAGGTTCAACAATACTCGATGCTCCAAAAAAATTACTGAGAGATATTATCCCAGGAGCTAAAGGTAAGTGGTGTGAATTTGACATGGGAATAATTTCTCTTTATGTTAAACTATCCTAAGTGGATTTCAATTCGACTACATTAAATAAAAACTTTTTTTTAACATAATTTTAGTAAAACTAGTCCTTTTACTTCTTGATAAAATGATTTTAGGTTGATCTAATTAAGTTCATTTAGTTCTTAATAATATTAATTAACGCAAATCCCTACAAACGTAAGAAAAAGCATGTTTTTAAAAACAAAAATGGATGCGTTTTTAAAAAGTATGGGGAGACTGAAAAAGATTTAAAAAAGTATTAATTTTTTTTAGTTCCACCCAACTTTAGGGTACTCTTGGTCAATGATTAGTGTTTGTTCCGTGCCTCCCCCCCCCCTCCCGCCCAGGATCTCTTCATCCTCTCCCATCTCCTCCTACTACTGTTCTCGTCGGAGATTTCGATTATCCGATTTGTCCTCATCTCGAAGCTCATCCTCTTGTCTCGGGTCATGCTCTTGGCAGTTTCATCCCTAAGCATCCGTAACCCGGAATTCTATCATGTCCCTCCCTGACTCCTTAAACCCGTTCAGAGTACTTGCTTTGTTTCTAAAGAATTCAAATATTCTTTTTCTTAAACTTTTTGCATTCATTTAGGGGATATGTTCATAGAAGTTTGTCCATTATTTCCTTATTGCTTCGGCGATTCTGCTACTTAGCAAAGAATCTCGTATCGTGTGTGGACTAATTTTTCGTTGCAGAATTTCGGAAGCTAAAATTTTCCCAAGTTTCTTTCGTTCTTTATTCCCAACCTTTAAGCTTTAGGTTAACCCACTTATTTCGGAAAAGGTTCGAATATGAAGAAGTGTTAAAATTGTAATCTCTTTATTATATAAAAAAGTAGTGATGTAATATTTTATTGGTATTTCCGCTATCAGTTCCGCAGGTTGTCGCTTCAAGATGAGTTACTGTTTATAAACTGTATATTCGTTTCCTTTTTAATATTCCCCAAAATACAAATTATCTTGAGTTATCGTATGGAAAGAAGAATGTAATTATGAGAAATGTGTATATTTCGATAATACTTCGAAATGTTAGTTAAAACGTTTATTTCTTGATGAAGTGAATACCGAAATATATAAATTTCCTTTAATCACATTCTCTTTTCCAAACTAAAGCTCATGGCGATTTTTATTTTGGAGAATGTTGAAAAGTAAGAACGAAGTAAGAATGGGGTACACAGTAAGAACTAAACCTAACTTCAATTTTTAGAATAACATCGGATTGCCTCTACTAAAACGTTAAGCATCTACTGTAGTAAAATTAATTCTACAGTTGTATGAAATTGTAATTATTGTATAAAATAATTTTGAGTTGCAACAATTTTTAACTTTTCATTCTTTTTCCCTTTTAATATTTTCAAAAAATACAAGTTATCATGAGCTTTGAGGTATGAAAAAGATAATATAATAATGGGAAATGTGTATAACTAGGTAATTATTTCATTTACAAATGAACTTTTCAACAAACATATATCATCTACACTTCAACATGTTGGTTTTAACTTATATTTCTTGATGAAATGATTAACAAAATCTACTCATTACACATAATTATATTTTCTTTTCCATACTAAAGGTCATGTAACTTGTAGAATCATTATAAAAATACAATAAGTTGTGACTTTATTTCGTTAAAAATATTACTATGATGCCCCCCCCCCTCAAGATGGGTGTAATCTTCGACTTACTAGATAGAAAACTATTAAGTGTTGAATCGATCAAAGTAACCTTCCATTGTAGTGATACAATGAATCCCTATTGATATAGTTAGTATTAACAAAAGATGTTTATGTAAATCTTTATTTCAGATGTTTGTAGATTGTAAATATTACACACAGCTTTTAATGTTAAATAAACAGCTCATTCTTCAATGTACGCATAAGCAGATGTGTTTCAGTTCGTTTTTAGCCTGAGTAAACAGATCAAACAAAATGATGGGATGTTCTTGAATTCATTAAAAGTAAAGAAAAGATTTTCCTGTTGTTGAATCTTGTGTATGATTTCATAAACTATTACCTATTCGACAATACTTTACATTAAAATTAAATATTGTATGTTTAACGAATTTTGAGCCGAGTTGCTTCATTTTGATTTTTATTAGAATAAAACTGCAGAATTTTGAAAGTTCAATTTTGTGCAACAATTTTGGCTCAACTATATTGTTTCAATATTAAGAGGTATAAAATTTAAAGTTAGAAAAAGATAAAATAATCATACTAAACATTGATGATGTTTTGGTTGTTCAAAAATTAATTGTTTTAAAGATTTATTTATATTTGGTTACCATATTATAGTCATTTTTATTTAGGCTTTTTTGGAATCTGTTATACTGTTTGTCACTTTAGGTTGAGTTACAACTTTTAACTGTTTATTTGTTTCATTTTTAATATTTCCCAAAAAATACTAGTTATCGTGAGCTTTAGTTGTCTTTCGTAATATCTTTTTACACGTTGGTTTGCAAGGTGTAAAAGGTAACATCTAACATGAAACTGACACGAGTATTTTTACTTTTAACAGCTGTTTTCTTGATAACTTGTTATTATAAGCCCTCTTTTCATTGACCAGGTCACATATTATATGTATTTTATTTTTGCTAATTTTTCCGCAGTTAGTTGTCGCTTCGCGTTGAGTCAACAAGTTTAAACTTTTCATTCGTTTCCCTTTTAATATTTTCGAAAAATACAAATTATAACGAGCTTTAGTATGGAAAAAAGAATGTAGATATGGGTAATGAGTAAATTTCTGTAATCATTTCATCAAGAAATAAAAATTTCAACTAACGTTTTGAATTATAGATGATATATGTTTGTTGAAACGTTCATTTCTAGATGAAATGATTACCAAAGTATGCTCATTTCCCACAATTAGATTCTCTTTTCCATACCAAAGCTCATGATAACTTGTCTGTTTGGAAAATATTTAAAAAACGAATGAAAAGTTATAACTTGTGGTGACTCAACTTAAAGTGACAAACTGCGGAGTAATTACCAAAAAAAATTATTCTATACCTCGATGATATTTTGGTAGTTCGGAAATGGATTTTTTTAAACATTTATTTATATCTGGTTAGCAAATGGTTTTATTTTGTTTATGTTTTCTTAGTCTTTTCGATATAAAAAGTAAAACTTTTAAAAAGGTGTAATTTTAAGATAATAAGCTACTCATGACTAGTATTGTTCATAAGTTTACTCAAGTGTTGGAGATCACAAAAATAAATTAAGACAAGCAATTACTCTAATTAAATTTCGTTCATTTTCATTTGTTAACTTGGCTATATAAAGTACAAGAAATGGAAACTGATGAGACAGTCAGTAAATTCTTTAATCCATAAACCAGAACACATTTTACACAATTCTTAAGAAAATCTAAAAATTGCTGCCTTTTGTAATAAAAATATATAAAAAACTATTTTTGAGTTGGGTATACACTAACAAATTTTCTTGTGAATTGTTTTATTGTTTGTATTTCTTTTAAAGCAGTGGACCAGTTAATACTAAACCTTTCAGAATGAATTGAATCTAGAGTATTCTATTACAAACAAGTATAACATTGAGAAATATTGTTAGCAGCTGGAGAGGGATCGTATAGGATCTAGGACCCTCCTGGGGTTCACCCAGCCTCTAAAAGTGGGTACCCAAAATAAGGGGAAAAATCTGGCGGTTGAGTGTGATCTAGGACAAATCACCTCCCTGCACAACCGTTGTCCACGAAACAGCAGTGTCTCTACCATGTACTGAACCCCAGACCCTTCACGGGTTGTGGTTGTAGAGAAATATTCAAAATAGTCTTAAAAAAAAATATATATTGCATCATCATGCATACACATGTCAACAAATTTAAATAAATCTATGCGATCTTGCTGAATCTAAAATTGAATTGAGTAATTTTTTGTTTTGACAGAAGAGAATAAGGTGTGCTATCCACGGTTGGGATGCTTTCCCTTGGGTGAACCATGGTACTCGATACTCAGGCCTCTACCCGCACCATGGAGCCCTAAGAAGATTTCACCAAAATTGGCGTTATATACAAGGTATGAGGAATATAAATATAAATAATCTAAAACCTAACTCGAGTATCCTCCTTATAACTTAACAATTTAATAATTTGATGTTTTATTATTTCATTTAATAAATTTTAAAATTTATTAATTTTAATATATTTTAAAATATATTAAAATTTTTAATATATAATTAATAAATTTTTAATATATAATAATAATAATATATAATATATAAAATAATAATATAATAAAATAATATATATATAATATATATAATAATAAAATAATATATATAATAATAATATATAATATATAAATAATATATAATTAATAAATTTTTAATATATAATAATTTGATGTTTTATTATTTCATAACTTACCACTTAATTAAATGTATTGTTTAATATATTCCCTCTTTTAAATATTGCAGTTATATTTCTTTACCCATTTATGTAAATTGTAAATAACTATTAGGTATAGCGCATCAAACAAATTCTTACAATTGTCATAAACTGGGAAACGGTAGTTTGCACTTATTTTTTAGTTTTTTTTTTTTTTTTTAAATGTCTCATCAAAATTATCTGTGAAGGTCATTTATCATATTTTAATTGGTAGACAACTAATGATTGGCTTTTGAATAAAACTAACTTGTTTGATATAAATTTCTTCTTTTTTTTTTTTAACGCAGTCATTTACATTTTTTTTTAATAAACCTAATGGTCAATTTTTGTTATAAAACAATTTTTCTCTACCAATTTTATTCGAAAAGAATAACGAATTCCATCTAAACATAGTTTGAATAGATGATAATGACTGTGGGAGGATTTAAAAAGCAATTAAGGAAAAAGAAATAAAATGTTATGAAGTGGTCAGAGGCAGCTTGTTATAATAGTAAAGTAGTGGGGACTTTCAGCAATAAATGGTGACATCCCCTCAAGGGGGCCAAGGTATTAATAATAATAATTTGGTTGTTAACATATTTTATTATTTAATAAAAAATTGAAGTTTACTACCAAAGTTCGCACTTCTGAAAAAAACATAACTTGATGAGTTCTGGTAAGCATCCCAAGATCAATCTTAGTTCCACTTCTGCAAAAAAAAAAAAAACCTGTACCACTACAGCCCATGGTGGTCCTTGAGTTCTGTATGTGCTAGAGACTGTACTGTTTCTTGGACAACAGTTTTGAAGGGAGGTAATTTTTCCTGGGTTATACTCAATTACAAAAATGTCCACCCTATTATAGTACCCAAGTACCCTACTTTATAGAGGCTGGGTGAGCCCCAGGAGGGTTCTAAATCTCATAGGAATCGATCCTCGGCAGCTAACAAAGTAAGTAAACTCGGATTTTAACCCAGGACCTTTATCACAGCATCGCAGTGCTCTATCACTGAGCCACTCCGCTCCCTACTTCTGTCAAAAGAATTTGAAAATGAGAAAGTGAATAGAAAGTTTTTTATTTTTTTTCAAGCAAAATGAATCTGAGTTGTGGGAAATTGGTTTTTATCCTCTGTGGAAAAAAAGGGATAGCTAGATTGTCAATTAAAGGCAAGCACACAAATTATTTATTTATTTGTTTTACTAAATTTTTTGTACTGAATAAAATAAATGTTGCAGATATTCAACCGAGCCATACAATATATCCTTAGATGACAAAGACTGGTCCCTGGGAGAAAGTGACTTCAATGAAAGACGACCGGTCACTGTGGTCATGACTCATGGATTTTCGAGCAATGGAAATGCAGAGTGGCTATTGCGAATGGTTAAAGCATATTTGAAAAATGTGAGCTCTATTCCTACAATAACTAGCATTCCTCTAAATATAATTAGTGCTATGAAATCATTTTTAATGCAAATTAAATACTGCTTGTATCATTTAATAAATAATACATTTGCTTTTAATATATTCTTTGTTTGATCGCACAAGTAAATCATGTTGTATTTATTTGTACATATTTTTAAATTATAGTTGGAACTACAAAACAACAATGTTTATTATCCTTCATCAAATATTATAATTACATTTTTCTTATATTTGAAAACTTAGTATCGTGACGAGTCATTGGCATTTGAGGTTGATAAAAATTGGAAATAATGAAGACCTTAATTTTTTTCTAATTAAATCAAAAATAAAATGTTTGATCTCAATTAGAAACATATTAAAAGTTGTGAAAGCACTATAAAACCATATTGTATAATTACAATAATTATACTCACGATTATTTATTTTCCAGAGAGATGCAAATGTATTTGTCTTAGACTGGAAAAATGGAGCGAGTTTAACCAACTACCTACAAGTTGCATCAAACACAAGGATTGTCGGTGCACAACTGGCAAGGTTTTGGATCCATTCGATATCAATTTATTTAAATAAATTTTTAATAGATTTAATTAGATATCTATAGTTTCTAGAGCATTACTATAAAAATTATCAGGATCAGAATAATTATTTTTTATCATTTCAGATTTCTGAGGCATCTCATCAGTTTAGGACTTGAGACAGACAAAGTACATCTTATTGGGCACAGTTTAGGCTCACACATAATGTCTTATTGCGCTAAAAACGTTTCTGAAATCTCGAAAATCAAACGTATTACAGGTAATTAATTTTTTTAATATTATTCTTTACATCTTGCAGAAAGGGAAATTAAATACATAAGTATTCAGAGGGCCCTGTGGTCTAGTGGTTACGTTGACAAACTACTAAGCCCAAGATCACGGGTACTTAGCCTGGCAGGTGGCCCTAGGATTTTTTAAAGGCAGTAAAGAATCCTTGGTTATTCCAAGGGAAGGGATGTTAAACGGGGGTCCCGAGCCTGTAAGATGTCAGGTACTTGTTATAGATCCCTATCCTAATTAAATCTAGATAGGCCAAATTTAGGGCTCCCACTGTTTCATCGTCCAATCAGCCATAGCAGCATAAAGTGATGTTAAATGAACAAACAAACAACAATTACATAAGTACTAATATACTGGATGCCACTGATAAACATGGGTGCGTTACAAAATTTTCCAGTGGAAATGCCTTAGTGTTGATTAGATTATTTTGCATTAGTAGTTGTTATAATTTAATTTGAAAGGGAGCCTATTTCATTTTATGTTTATTAATTAATTATTCTACTTCTAATTTTTATTTAAATCTTCAGAAGGTAAAAATATTTTTTATGAAATATCTAAGAGCTAAGAGGAGAGCAATGGCTTACCCTGGTTTTTAATGTATGAATAAACATTTATTTATTTACTCTTTCAAGTTTCCACGGCCACTATTTATACAAAAAACTTCAGTTGTTTCTTCTGGTTTAGACCGTGTCGGTGAATTTTCTGCCAACGTTTCGCCAGACATGCTGCTGACTTCCTCAAGTCTCAATTAAGCCTTGAGGAAGTCAGCAGCATGTCTGGCGAAACGTTGGCAGAAAATTCACCGACACGGTCTAAACCAGAAGAAACAACCGAAGTTTTTTGTATTTATTTATTTATTTTATTTTATTAATAATCAGTAATAATGCATGTTTAATTAATTTCAAACTTATATCAGGTCATTTTAAAAAAAAATTGCCACTTTAACTGTTCCCCACCTATTCACATTCATATCTCTGTTAATAGTGTTTATTTTCTAACAATTTAAATTGCTGAATAAACTACCTACCAATGCATAAACATCTTCTGCTCAGATCCCTCTTAGCTGATTGGTGAGAAAAGCTGCTTCAAAATGATGTCATAATTTTTTTAACAGTTGTTTAGTGCTTTTAATAACATTTTTTTTTTTTTTCTGATAGTCATTATTCTTATGGAATATATAGAGCTACATAGTATTAGGAAGGGACAATCCTACTCCAAGGTTAAGGATATAATTCCTATGAAATATGAGATTTGTCCAATTAGTTACATCATATTAGTTATTGATCCTGTAACAGACTCAGATAATTTAAGTTAGTTATAATTTATTATAACTCGCCGAGTCATCAGTCCAATACGGAAATTAGTCAGCATTTCCGTCAGCTTTAAGTCGAGTCGGATCGAATATTTAAAAAGTTAAATTCAATTCAAGAGATTCTCGGGATAACCATGACCACCAGGTTGCGGCACCTCACGGACTCCGGGATAAGAATGTTGAAGTTAGCTCGAATAAGCCTTCAAATACGAGATCGTTTTCCCCCTAAAGGGAAACCAGATGCAAGGTAGGAACTCTGCTTTATAATGTAGTCAGACTTTTATTCTGGGTGAAGCCCGCTTGTAGTTCAGTTGAAGATAGAGCGAGTTAATTATTTTATTTTATTCGATTCGTCGCGTTTGGCCACAAGACAGATAGGAATTTTTCTTTAAGTATTAGTGCGCCCAGAATTATGTGTAGAGAAGAGGGGGACTGGTTTTAATGGAAATTTAGTAATGGCTATGAAATAATGAATACTGATGGGGAATGTTTAAGTTGTAAGTTGTTATTAGTGCATATGGTTATTATAATAGATGAGGGATATGATTGCTGATATAGATGATAGATCGAGTTTTGTTTGTAAATTATTATTTTGTTAGTGCTGTTATTGACGGTGAATCTTATGTTAAAGGAAAAGTTTTATTTTTTCGGTTTAAATTGTAATTATTATTTTATTAATGCCTTACTAATGAATGAATCTGTAATTGTTATTT
The DNA here is from genome assembly GCA_964056705.1 of Troilus luridus. Lineage (NCBI taxonomy): Eukaryota > Metazoa > Arthropoda > Insecta > Hemiptera > Pentatomidae > Troilus > Troilus luridus. The sequence continues at coordinate 54,432,648 of OZ057417.1, read as the reverse complement.
TATTAATGCCTTATCTAGAATAGATGAATGTAACTTTTATTTCAATATAGTGCTGCTTCATTTTTGTTAGATAAATGTTTTGAGGTTTATTTCTTCACCCAGTTTCCCTTATGCGTCCTCGATTATACCCTGTCCTCTCCCAGCCCTTTGGCCCCGCGGGTAACAATCCCGAGATAACACCGATTCAGTAAAATGGCGGGGAAAGTGCTAGGCCTCGCTAAGTTAGTGTAATGTTTCACATCCATTATTATTTTGAATTGAACAGATGCTTGCAGTTGTGTCCTTTGGCTATCCTTTATAAGCTTGGTATGAGTTTATACTCTGACATATTGTTACCATAAAAATGTTCATTCTTTCATCAAGTTATTGTTAGCATGGTGATTAGCTGTTGTGCAGTTCCCTTAAAAAAAATTGATTGTAGAATGATATTTTTTTTTAATTATAAAAGAAATCACTACAAAAAAAAAGTTCATCTCAGTTACCTTAACAGATGGAAAATAACATTATTTTTTTTTCAATGACCCAACTAGGAAATTTGTCCAGAAAAATTAAAAATTTTGTTAATGTTGAAAGTTGGATCCTTATCATCCCAAAGAGCATTTTGCCCAAAAATAAAGATCAGTCCAACAATATAGTCATTTATTATTATTTTATATTTATTTATATGTTAATAGTTACATTATTTTTTGTAAAGTTATATTATTAATGATTATATTATTGTATTAATAACCTTGTTGTTGGTGTTTAAAGGCTTATATTAATAGCGTTATCTGGAGCTTCTATGTAAAACTTGGCTTGTTTCTAATCTTGAGACAATCAAAAACATATTTTTCAGTTGGGTTCCGTTTATTATGAATGCATGGTTATGAATTATACAAAGTTAAATGTAAAATTAAATCCATACTATTAAACAAAGTTCAAATAAATTATTTTTATCGACAATTTGTTTTGTATTTATATGACTATGTAATATCATTAGATTCCCTTATAACCTTCTTAAATAAAATATAAAATTCTGTACCGTTATTAAATAATAACAAATCAAAATTTTCCAGGGCTGGACCCGGCACAACCTGCATTCGAAGGCACTCCTGAGTCAGTGAGATTGGCTCCGAGCGATGCAGAAGAAGTAGATGTTATACACACAGATGCCAAGCCATTTTTACCATTTTTCGGATTTGGAATATTGTCACCAGTTGGTACAGTACTTTTTTCAAAATTTTTTTTTTATAAATATATTTATAATTTATACAAGTGTTCATTTAATTGTACTACGGTAGGTACTTAACATTTTAGAAGAGCTACCTCGATACTATTCTATAAATTGAAGTTCAGTTTAGAATTTATTTTCTATCCTCTAGTAGGCCAATTAAAATATGAGTACCCACTGAGTATTGTTTTAAGATATTTAGTATTTTGTATTTTTTTTTTTTAAATGAAATACATTTTTTTTCCGTTTGTTTTATAGGGAAAAAAATATATGTATATTTTATTAGAAAAATTTAATACTGCAATCTCTGTTTAGAAATAACCTTCTAATATAAGGTAATTTGTAATTGTAAACTTGTTAGTGTACAATTGTGTAAGTTATTATTTTTAAACACAGATCAACATGTGGTTACGGTTCGTTAATACTAATAAAGTTTTTCTTAAAAGTATTCTTTTGCTCACTATAATTCATTGGGATACACAATAGAACCAGGGTTTAAGTGTAGTACTAGCACAGATGGTTTATGTTTTGCCAAAATGCTTATCCATAACAATTATTAAATTGTTATTTTTTCTCTTTGTCCCCCCCTCCCTCTAATGAGATTATATGTACAGGTGAATAAGTAGCTAAGTCGAATTTTCTATAAAATGAACTTCTAGGACTTACGAAAGCGGAATCCTGTTATTTTCCCAGTGATGAAAGCTCTTAAGTCAGTCATTGGCTTGAAAAGGAGTCATTGCTTATATTACAACTCGCAGTTTATGCCAAAAACTACAAAAATGACACTTCTCTCAATATGATTAACTCTTTCTGGACAAATTTCGATTTAACCACTTACTCACCGGGGCTGCAGATATATGTTTGTAATGAATTATCAAGTTTGTTCTTTTTATGTTTTTTTAACAGTTATCTATTTTCTTTTTAATAGTGAATTTTTATTAAAGGTACTGTCGATTTCTATGTGAATGGAGGTTCCGTTCAGCCTGGCTGCTTACAAATAGCTGCACCAAACATAACTAATGTTTTAGATCTAATGAAATACCCCGTTGAAGGTAATACAGACTTAGTATTGATAATTTTTAACACAACACAAACCTTAAATTTCTATTGATTATAATAAATTAATTCTATTTAAGTTATTGCTGACTGGATCGGTTGTTCCCATGGACGATCTTACGAATACTTCATTGCTGCTTTAAATGAAGAAAATTGTACTTTTTGCGGAAGAAAAATGATGGAGGTAGAAACATTTTTAAAGTAAGTAAAATATTAACAGCAAACTGAAAGTTGAAAGAATTTACATCATATCTCACTAGTATTTCTAAAGTGACACAATTCATAAATCACTGAGTTATTACTAAGACAGAAATGGGTAATTATCACTTAATCACTCATCAAAACTGTATAAACCTAACTTCAGAGCTTGTCTACCAGAAGGCACATGTGTCACTCTTAGGTTCCTGGTGCTATTTCAAGCTCACTAATAGTTTTTCTAAAAATTTAGGTTTTTCACTAATGTAAATTTCTAAATTATAGTGCAATATGTTTTATAACAATATCAATGTCAAATGTACTGATATAATTAGATATGTGTGATCTGGTCTCTAAAGATAGGTCTTAGATGTCAACAAATTATTTTTTCGCCTCTTATTTGCTGATCCGAATAGATTATGGGAAGCTCTTTCACATGATGAAAACCAGAATGTCATAATTTCTGGGAAAAAATTTCTAAATTGAAGAGAAAGCAGAGAAAAAAAAATTGTTTTAAATAAAAAAAACAAAAAACATTATTAAATAGTTAAACAAGTTGTCACGAGTGAATAAATAATTGCCGAAGTAAAGACATTTCCCATAATTAAATTCTCTTTTCCATACCAAAGCTCGTGATAACTTGTATTTTTGGAAAATATTAAAAGGAAGACGAATGAAAAGTTCAAACTTGTGACTCAACTCGAAGCGACAACTTGTAGAATAATTATATGATACATCTGTGTGACCTGGTCAATGAAAAGAGGGCTTATGTGCAATAACAAGTTATTAAGAAAACAGCTGAAAATACTCGTGTCAGTTTCACGTTAGATGTTACTTTTGATGCCTTGCCAATCAACATGTAAAAAGATCTTACGAAAGGCAAGAATGAAGAAAAATACAAAAACTGCTTAATATGTTTTTTGTTTTTTATATTTAAAATCAGTTTTTTTCATATTTGTACTCTGGTTTCTCTTCAATTTAGAAAAAATTTCATAGTCTATACAAATTAGCAAAGAAGTAGCGAAAAAATAATTTGTTGATATCTTAAGACCTATCTTTATAGACTAGATTATATATATCCCATTATCCCAGTGACATTGTTTTAAAACATAAGGCAATATAATTTATAAATTGACATAAGTGAAAAACCTAAATTTTTAGAAAATCTATTAGTGAGCTTGGAATAGCATCAGGATCCTAAGGGTAACACAACTGCCTTCCGGCAGACAAGCTCTGAAGTCAGGTTGATACTGTTTTGATGAGTGAGAAATAAATTGTATTTTGGGGAAATGTTAAAAATGAAACAAATAAAACATTAAAACTTATTGTAACTCAACTAGAAGTGACAACCTGCATAACAGATACCTTACTTTTAAATATTTACCATCCATGAATAATTATTCATTCTTTTGGCTTGATTCATTGATCCAACTACTATTTTCGAATGGAAAAAAAAGTCTCCTGTTCATAACAAATTATAGTTGGATGTCCGTACTCATTCGTCCCTGCCAAATAATATTTTTTTCCATATATATTTCACTTTTTACGTCTATTAATTTTTTGGCATTTAAATGCCTTGCTCCCACCACATCTTGTATCTGTACTAGCAAATAAATATTCATGCGTATGACATGTTACTGTTCTAGAATCAGTACTCTCGGAACTTTGAAATTAGCAGATCCTCTTGTAAAGGAGTTAACGAGCTGTAGCAGAGATACGTGTAATTTCCTGGGCTTGGATACGTTTAAATTCCCAGCGAGAGGAAGTTTTGCGGTGATAACAAGTGGCGAGGCTCCTTACTGTGGTAAGTACCAGCTGATAATTATTATTATTATTAAATTACAACTATTAATAATTATCAGCTGATAATTATTAATATTTATTTATATTATTTGCATTTAAGTTTCCTACGTTTGCCTAATAAAGGAAAGATGGTCTCCGGTTGATCTACCTCATCTAAAATCACACTGGTATTTACAACAAATCTTTTCAAATCAAAATTGATTTTTTTTATTCACCAGAATACTTATTAAGATAACCTCTATATTTGTCCTTGTTTGTTTTCTCTATTTAATAGGAAAAAACAGAATATATGATAGTAATAGTCGATTTTTTTCACATCTGCTCTGAACCCAGATATTCAACACTAGGCTGAAAATTTCTTAGTTTCTCCATTATACTTCACCATCACTGCTTTGATACCAAAATGAGCAAAATACTGTCCATATGCTAACCTTAAGAAAACCTCTCAGTTTTACTCTTAATTCTATCAATGTAAAATATTATATTTATGTATCTTTTTTATCCTTTATATTTTTATATATTTTATAATTAAATATTGCTCATATCAAGAAATGATGAAATGTATATCTTTAAATCACTAATCAATCATTTGATTGAAATAAAAAGAATCCATATTTAGGTTTTTTTAAATTATTTTTTTCCAAATTGCATAATATTTTTGCTGTTCAGCATTTATTTATAAAATATAACATAATTAATTACTTACATGTCTGTAGTTATCGAATATCCACCAGTCCACTTTCTTCAACATACAGTTTTTTTTACACATTTTGTTATTTAGGAATACGTAAAATATTAATAATTTAACTAGAAATGATTCTATGTGCATTTTGATTTTTATATTGAAATCTTCTTTCAGAGTTGACTGGAGATGAAAGCTTCAACCTGAAAAAACGCTTGACAACTGGTATCCGTAGCTTGGTATCAGGCACTATCAACAATTTCGGAAAAGCATTGAGGTTTGTTTAAGATTGAATACAAGAGGCCAGTTAACTACAAAAATGTTATGGAACTAGCGAATAAGCTTTTTGTTAAGATTTTATTATGGTTAAATATACATTAAAAATTACATATTTCATGTTTATAATTCCTCCCCCTAATCAGCCAATGTTTGATTCCTATTTATTAGGTTGTGATTCATTTCATTTCAATAAAAAGGTATAGGCTAATCAGATTGAAGTTACAATGTTTATACTTAGTTTTGTTAAAATAAAAACTATGTACATGTAAACAACTAATCAATGACTTTTTAAAGACAGTTTTGAGCTCAAATCCAAACTAAGAATCAGGTATTGTAAATTTACTGTTATTGTTGTTTAAAGTGACATTAAACATGATTGTACAAATTTTTTGTTCGTGATGTAATTAGATTTTAGAGCTTTCCCTAGACAAAGTACTTACATAATTTTTGTTTATGCTGATTTATATAATTATTTGGGCGATTTAAAAAAAAAGAAAAAGAAAAAAAAAAAAAAAAAAAGGTATCAGTTCCCCAGGTTGTCGCTTCGAGTTAAGTCACAACAAGTTTTAACTTTTCATTCGTTTCCTTTTTAATCTTCTTGAAAATAAAAATAATAATAATCGTTAGTTTCATTATTATTTTGAAATTCATATGAAAAAAAGAGTGTAGCTATGGAACAAGTGTAGATTTCTCTAATCATTTCATCAAGAAATAAACGTTTCAACTAAAATTTCGAAGCATAGATGATATATGTTTGTTGTGACTTTCATTTCTTTGATGAAGTGTCTACCGAAATATACTCATTTCCTATAATTTTTTTTCCATGATTATTTGCATTTTTGGAGAATATTAATAAGGAAATAAATGAATAGTTAAAACTTTTTGTAAAACTCAAAGTGCCAGCTTGCAAAAATGATACTAAAAAAAAAGCTTAATTTTCTGAGCAAGAAAGTGAACCAGTTTTGAAAACTCCCGATTTTTTTCATGTGATTTCTCGGCCTTACAAAGAGCAATTTATAAGAAAAAACAGAAATCAAATCACTTTTTTGGAATCCAAATTCTAATTCAACAATATGTTAACAACGTGCTCATAATGAATACTTAATTGTTAGAGTGGCAGTAATGAGGCTTGCTCAAAGTCGATAATTTGAAGTTTGAAGCTTGCTTATCCTACTTTGTTAAGCAGATATTAAAAAACCAAAGTGCTCATTCAAAGTCCTTTATTGTTAACAAGCATTTAAACAAGCTATTGATATTAGTGTTTTATGACCACAAGAAAAAATTAGTGAGGTAAACAGTAGTCTGTTTTTGTATTATAATATATATTTTACTAGAGGTATATACTAGAAAAATAATAATAAATAAAAAAACATCTGTAACAGGATACAATCATTTGGAGGAAAATTTATATTTCACTATAATTGACCTTTTATTGAGACTCGCCCACTTATAATTATGTAACATTGTCAAAAACATATGACATAAATAAATAAGTTTCTTGCGGGGTTTTATGATGCTAAACACTAAAAATAAATTAATTATTATGTTTGTTATTCGTACTATGGAATGATCTATTACACAACTAAGTATTTCTTCAGTACTTTATTAGCAACAAAGCGACTTATGGGATGGCCAATTATCTACCTGGCATTTGCGAGAGCAATACCAAACTTTACGACACTTGGAACACCGCTTTGAAGCTTTCGCGAAGCACACGGCACAAGTATTTAAATTATCGACAACATCCACCAATCCATCTAATCCATTTGCAAATCCTTTAACAATATTCATCAAATCTTCGTGGCGTGGATAGAACAATAAAGTAACTACGTTTCCAGCAATATCCTTCCATTTACCGTCATATTCTTTCAATAATGCTTCCTTAAAACCGGAGTTGATCTCAAGAATAAAAGGATTCTTCACATCTTCTTTAGGAGCTGATATGCTCAATCTATGAAGCCAAAGTTTTAAGTCGGCTAGAGGACTAAGCATATCGACGACATTATCATGAATTAGTCGAATAAGCTTGGACAGTGCTTCTTTTCTGTAATTTGTGAAAGAATAAACAGTATCTACGGTCGAATTCATAAGTAATTGTCTCAACAATAACCAAGTTTGACATTCGACTTTACTAAGTACAGGATCACTTGGTAACCATTCTTTCCATTTGCCATTGACATATTTGAACACCTTTTCTCCGTCCTTGACTGACCACACATTTTTATCGAGTAAATGAGCTACAATAACTGGTAGATCGTGAGTAGTGTATACCGTTGATGCTGCGGATAGGCGCACTTTGTCTAAATTGTCCACAATGTAACGAAGTATGCTGAGGCTTGAAACAGATACAGAACAATTCATTAGAGTTATATTATTATTAATTACTTTTAATGGATCACTATCACTGAAGGCATTTTCGTTGATTTTGTAAGTTGCTTTCGTATCAAGTACTATCAATTGTGAAATGCAATATTCGATCAAATCTATGCAAGAATCACTTAAATCCCAAAACAGCTCCTCATAGAATAATGCACCTTCTAAAATAGATGCAATAAGTTGTTCGCTGTACAAAATAATATAAGTTGGTATAACTTGCTCTGGTTTTGGCGAAAATTTACACATTTCAGGTAAAATTTTAAGTCTCCAAACTGCTAGTGTCACCAATTCTTTTACAAAAATGTCTATGTTGCTGTAAGCAACCAGAGCTGACTTCACTCTTTCTTCGCAAGGTGGAGATTCTGCCTCCAAAACACTAACCTGGTACAGTTTACAAAGTTTATCCCTATCGTGGAACCAGTCCACCTTACCAATTTCATCTAGTTTTGAAACTTTTAAATTTTGAATTATATAATCGATTTCAGGTGTTGTGAGTAAATCAGTGGCCATTTTTACGATGAACTATGTTTACTGAACCAGTAAAAAATTGAATGATAATATTTGTCAATAGAGACAAATAAACAAGTCAGTTACCATGACAACCAATCAAGTCATTCCTAAACAGCTGCATATGAGAGCACAACTTTCAAAAATATCCCCTTTTAATTTTATTCTTTTGCTTTTTTTTTTTTTTTTTTTGGCAAATAACCTAATCAGTCGTTTGAAAATATTTTAAGTATTCTTGATTTGCCAAGCTTTAATAAATTTGCATTAAAATTTTAATTTCATTGAATGTTGAAAAATAAAATTATGTTACAGGAGAAAACAATTAGTATATTAATTTGTGTGTTATTTTAAACGGAAGAATTAAATTTTATTTAAAATGTAAGTAATTCCACGATTGGAAATTGTTTCTTGATACGAACTAGATGATTTTTAAATGTAAACTTTAAATATGTCAACACAAAGAATTTATATTTCTCAAATAAACTATAGATGAAATTCATTCAAGATAAAAATGAATTTTATGTTAACAAGACAGGGGTCCATGAAATATAAACAAACAAACAAATAAATAAAGTAATTTATTTCAATCAAATGTAAATTTTAGTAGCATATTTTGAAATAGTGCAGGTGTAACTCAATAATTACAATAAAGAAAATAACAATAATGTATAATATATACAACATAAATTATTTTGTAATTGAAGTAGAAATTACAGCAATGATTTTATATTAAGATGAATTTTATATAATCCTATTTTAAATACAGTCTTAATGTCGTAATATACATAAGTCAACAAAGTTTTCAATTCAATTTACTAAACTATGTATAACAAAACACAATACTTTAATAAATAATTATAAGCATTTATCAACATTATTGCCTTTTAGATGGTATGTTTCTATCTCCAGAATGCAGAATACTCCCATATCTTCCGCTACGATCGTGATGGCGATGTCTAAGGTCCTGGAAAATAAATTAATTAATTATGTAAATAATTAAGTTATAAATTTGTGAGGAGCATTACAAAGTAGTGGTTGAAAAGTCAAAGGGGTACAAATGATTCCATAATTTAGTGAAAACTAAAATCTAAAATATTTTAGTTTGTATTATAATTATACTACTGTGTAAATCTTTAATATTAACCAATATTTATTTTTAAATACATTTTATATGAATTAAATATCCACATTCATACTTAATACAATATTAAAAAAATAAGAATGCTTTTACCCCTTCACTTGTGATCACTTCATCCATTTTATAATATATTATAAAATATCCATAGTATGAAATTTATCATATTTTTCTTATCAAATAATATAATAAATAAATGCAAAAGCTCAAAGGAGGAATAAAATAATTTTAAAGCGGTAAATTGAACCTTCTCAAAAAAGAATTAACTCTTAAAAAAAAAAAGAGATAAATATCTGATTGGAGACATGTATTGATGTATGACGAGCATATACGGACTTGAGGCTTCTTGAATTGAATTTTTCAACTCAACGCCACATTGAATAAAATATTCATATTTGTAGAAATATTCAGGCCTAATAGCCCTTATTCTATCAATAAACACCGATATATACAATAATTAACTAAAATTAAGTTTTTTTATTAATAATTAATAATTTTCGTAATTAAGTGGATATTCCCACTTAATAATCGTTTTTTTTTTATCAATAAACACTGATATATGCAAAATTAAGTAAAATTAGCATTCTGTTTAATAATTACAATATCATTAAATTCAGTGAAAAGTCGTTCTTGTTTTCGTCTTTATTAGTGAAATATGTTGAAAATGAATATTTGCCTTTATTTTTATGAAAATGTGTACAGAAATAATATTTTTAATAATAGTTCTAATATCCGTCCAAAGATAGCAGCACCTCTCGAGAGGTACTTCAATCGTTTCCGAGCTGAAAAACAGCATTTAGTATCAGGAGAGTAGGAGTTCACAGGAGCTCACTTATTCGGTACCTGGTTGACTAGTGCTGCCATCTCTTAGTACGTACGTGAACTATACATATTGCCGTGCTTGGGAGGTGCTGGGACGCCCAATACAGGAACTACAACATTAACAGTACTCAGAAGGAGAGAATTGTGGATTTATTACATATCATTACCTTTCTTTATCTTTTACAATAATTTTATCAGCCATGTCGTTTCCTTTTTCGGTTTTCATTAAAAATTGATTATTTTGGAAGAAAATTCATTTATGTCACAATTAAAATATTCACAAAGACGAAATAGTTCTTTTTCAAGATAATATGGATGTTCCACGTAATAGTCGTTATTATATCAAGAAACACCGATATATACGACAATTAGCCAAGATTTAGCTTTCTCATTAATAAATAAATTTTTTTGTGGTTACGTTGATATTCCGTCTTAATATTCAATGTTGTATCGATAAACACCGATGTTTACAATAATTAACTAAAATTAAGTTTTTTGACTAATAATTAATAATTTTCGTAAATAAGTGGAAATTCCGACTTAATAATCGTTTTTTTTTTATCAATTAACACTGATATATGCAAAATTAAGTAAAATTAGCATTCTGTTTAATAATTACAATATCATTAAATTCAGTGAAAAGTCGTTCTTGTTTTCGTCTTTATTAGTGAAATAAATATGTTGAAAATATGTTGAAAATGAATATTTGCTTTTATTTTTATGAAAATGTGTAAAGAAATAATATTTTTAATAATAGTTCTAATATCCGTCCAAAGATAGCAGCACCTCTCGAGAGCTGAAAATTTAGTTCCTAGGATCCGTCAAGAGATGGCAGCACCGTCGATCTCAATCGTTTCCGAGCTGAAAAACAGCATTTAGTATCAGGAGAGTAGGAGTTCACAGGAGCTCACTTATTCGGTACCGGGTTGACTAGTGCTGCCATCTCTTAGTACGTACGTGAACTACACATATTGCCGTGCTTGGGAGGTGCTGCTATCTGACGCCAAATACAGGAACTACAACATTAACAGTCCTCCAAAGGAGAGAATTGTGAATTTATTACATATCATTACCTTTCTTTATCTTTTACACTAATTTTATCAGCCATGTCGTTTCCTTTTTCGGTTTTCAATAAAAATTGAATTTTGGAAGAAAATTCATTTGTATCACAGATAAAATATTCACCAAGAGGAAATATTTCTTATTCAAGACTAAATGGATGTTCCCACGTAATAGTCGTTATTATATCAAGAAACAACGATATAAACGACAATTAACTAAAATTTAGCTTTCTCATTAATAAATAACTTTTTTTGTGGTTACGTTGATATTCCGTCTTAATATTCAATGTTGTATCGATAAACACCGATGTTTACAATAATTAACTAAAATTAAGTTTTTTGACTAATAATTAATAATTTTCGTAATTAAGTGGATATTCCGACTTAATAATAGTTTTTTTTTAATCAATAAACACTGATATATGCAAAATTAAGTAAAATTAGCATTCTGTTTAATAATTACAATATCATTAAATTCAGTGAAAAGTCGTTCTTGTTTTCGTCTTTATTAGTGAAATATGTTGACAATGAATATTTGCTTTTATTTTTATGAAAATGTGTAAAGAAATAATATTTTTAATAATAGTTCTAATATCCGTCCAAAGATAGCAGCACCTCTCGAGAGCGGAAAATTTAGTTCCTAGGATCCGTCAAGAGATGGCAGCACCGTCGATCTCAATCGTTTCCGAGCTGAAAAACAGCATTTAGTATCAGGAGAGTAGGAGTTCACAGGAGCTCACTTATTCGGTACCGGGTTGACTAGTGCTGCCATCTCTTAGTACGTACGTGAACTACACATATTGCCGTGCTTGGGAGGTGCTGCTATCTGACGCCAAATACAGGAACTACAACATTAACAGTCCTCCAAAGGAGAGAATTGTGAATTTATTACATATCATTACCTTTCTTTATCTTTTACACTAATTTTATCAGCCATGTCGTTTCCTTTTTCGGTTTTCAATAAAAATTGAATTTTGGAAGAAAATTCATTTGTATCACAGATAATATATTCACCAAGAGGAAATATTTCTTATTCAAGACTAAATGGATGTTCCCACGTAATAGTCGTTATTATATCAAGAAACAACGATATAAACGACAATTAACTAAAATTTAGCTTTCTCATTAATAAATAACTTTTTTTGTGGTTACGTTGATATTCCGTCTTAATATTCAATGTTGTATCGATAAACACCGATGTTTACAATAATTAACTAAAATTAAGTTTTTTGACTAATAATTAATAATTTTCGTAATTAAGTGGATATTCCGACTTAATAATAGTTTTTTTTTAATCAATAAACACTGATATATGCAAAATTAAGTAAAATTAGCATTCTGTTTAATAATTACAATATCATTAAATTCAGTGAAAAGTCGTTCTTGTTTTCGTCTTTATTAGTGAAATATGTTGACAATGAATATTTGCTTTTATTTTTATGAAAATGTGTAAAGAAATAATATTTTTAATAATAGTTCTAATATCCGTCCAAAGATAGCAGCACCTCTCGAGAGCTGAAAATTTAGTTCCTAGGATCCGTCAAGAGATGGCAGCACCGTCGATCTCAATCGTTTCCGAGCTGAAAAACAGCATTTAGTATCAGGAGAGTAGGAGTTCACAGGAGCTCACTTATTCGGTACCGGGTTGACTAGTGCTGCCATCTCTTAGTACGTACGTGAACTACACATATTGCCGTGCTTGGGAGGTGCTGCTATCTGACGCCAAATACAGGAACTACAACATTAACAGTCCTCCAAAGGAGAGAATTGTGAATTTATTACATATCATTACCTTTCTTTATCTTTTACACTAATTTTATCAGCCATGTCGTTTCCTTTTTCGGTTTTCAATAAAAATTGAATTTTGGAAGAAAATTCATTTGTATCACAGATAAAATATTCACCAAGAGGAAATATTTCTTATTCAAGACTAAATGGATGTTCCCACGTAATAGTCGTTATTATATCAAGAAACAACGATATAAACGACAATTAACTAAAATTTAGCTTTCTCATTAATAAATAACTTTTTTTGTGGTTACGTTGATATTCCGTCTTAATATTCAATGTTGTATCGATAAACACCGATGTTTACAATAATTAACTAAAATTAAGTTTTTTGACTAATAATTAATAATTTTCGTAATTAAGTGGATATTCCGACTTAATAATAGTTTTTTTTTAATCAATAAACACTGATATATGCAAAATTAAGTAAAATTAGCATTCTGTTTAATAATTACAATATCATTAAATTCAGTGAAAAGTCGTTCTTGTTTTCGTCTTTATTAGTGAAATATGTTGACAATGAATATTTGCTTTTATTTTTATGAAAATGTGTAAAGAAATAATATTTTTAATAATAGTTCTAATATCCGTCCAAAGATAGCAGCACCTCTCGAGAGCTGAAAATTTAGTTCCTAGGATCCGTCAAGAGATGGCAGCACCGTCGATCTCAATCGTTTCCGAGCTGAAAAACAGCATTTAGTATCAGGAGAGTAGGAGTTCACAGGAGCTCACTTATTCGGTACCGGGTTGACTAGTGCTGCCATCTCTTAGTACGTACGTGAACTACACATATTGCCGTGCTTGGGAGGTGCTGCTATCTGACGCCAAATACAGGAACTACAACATTAACAGTCCTCCAAAGGAGAGAATTGTGAATTTATTACATATCATTACCTTTCTTTATCTTTTACACTAATTTTATCAGCCATGTCGTTTCCTTTTTCGGTTTTCAATAAAAATTGAATTTTGGAAGAAAATTCATTTGTATCACAGATAAAATATTCACCAAGAGGAAATATTTCTTATTCAAGACTAAATGGATGTTCCCACGTAATAGTCGTTATTATATCAAGAAACAACGATATAAACGACAATTAACTAAAATTTAGCTTTCTCATTAATAAATAACTTTTTTTGTGGTTACGTTGATATTCCGTCTTAATATTCAATGTTGTATCGATAAACACCGATGTTTACAATAATTAACTAAAATTAAGTTTTTTGACTAATAATTAATAATTTTCGTAATTAAGTGGATATTCCGACTTAATAATAGTTTTTTTTTAATCAATAAACACTGATATATGCAAAATTAAGTAAAATTAGCATTCTGTTTAATAATTACAATATCATTAAATTCAGTGAAAAGTCGTTCTTGTTTTCGTCTTTATTAGTGAAATATGTTGACAATGAATATTTGCTTTTATTTTTATGAAAATGTGTAAAGAAATAATATTTTTAATAATAGTTCTAATATCCGTCCAAAGATAGCAGCACCTCTCGAGAGCTGAAAATTTAGTTCCTAGGATCCGTCAAGAGATGGCAGCACCGTCGATCTCAATCGTTTCCGAGCTGAAAAACAGCATTTAGTATCAGGAGAGTAGGAGTTCACAGGAGCTCACTTATTCGGTACCGGGTTGACTAGTGCTGCCATCTCTTAGTACGTACGTGAACTACACATATTGCCGTGCTTGGGAGGTGCTGCTATCTGACGCCAAATACAGGAACTACAACATTAACAGTCCTCCAAAGGAGAGAATTGTGAATTTATTACATATCATTACCTTTCTTTATCTTTTACACTAATTTTATCAGCCATGTCGTTTCCTTTTTCGGTTTTCAATAAAAATTGAATTTTGGAAGAAAATTCATTTGTATCACAGATAATATATTCACCAAGAGGAAATATTTCTTATTCAAGACTAAATGGATGTTCCCACGTAATAGTCGTTATTATATCAAGAAACAACGATATAAACGACAATTAACTAAAATTTAGCTTTCTCATTAATAAATAACTTTTTTTGTGGTTACGTTGATATTCCGTCTTAATATTCAATGTTGTATCGATAAACACCGATGTTTACAATAATTAACTAAAATTAAGTTTTTTGACTAATAATTAATAATTTTCGTAATTAAGTGGATATTCCGACTTAATAATAGTTTTTTTTTAATCAATAAACACTGATATATGCAAAATTAAGTAAAATTAGCATTCTGTTTAATAATTACAATATCATTAAATTCAGTGAAAAGTCGTTCTTGTTTTCGTCTTTATTAGTGAAATATGTTGACAATGAATATTTGCTTTTATTTTTATGAAAATGTGTAAAGAAATAATATTTTTAATAATAGTTCTAATATCCGTCCAAAGATAGCAGCACCTCTCGAGAGCTGAAAATTTAGTTCCTAGGATCCGTCAAGAGATGGCAGCACCGTCGATCTCAATCGTTTCCGAGCTGAAAAACAGCATTTAGTATCAGGAGAGTAGGAGTTCACAGGAGCTCACTTATTCGGTACCGGGTTGACTAGTGCTGCCATCTCTTAGTACGTACGTGAACTACACATATTGCCGTGCTTGGGAGGTGCTGCTATCTGACGCCAAATACAGGAACTACAACATTAACAGTCCTCCAAAGGAGAGAATTGTGAATTTATTACATATCATTACCTTTCTTTATCTTTTACACTAATTTTATCAGCCATGTCGTTTCCTTTTTCGGTTTTCAATAAAAATTGAATTTTGGAAGAAAATTCATTTGTATCACAGATAATATATTCACCAAGAGGAAATATTTCTTATTCAAGACTAAATGGATGTTCCCACGTAATAGTCGTTATTATATCAAGAAACAACGATATAAACGACAATTAACTAAAATTTAGCTTTCTCATTAATAAATAACTTTTTTTGTGGTTACGTTGATATTCCGTCTTAATATTCAATGTTGTATCGATAAACACCGATGTTTACAATAATTAACTAAAATTAAGTTTTTTGACTAATAATTAATAATTTTCGTAATTAAGTGGATATTCCGACTTAATAATAGTTTTTTTTTAATCAATAAACACTGATATATGCAAAATTAAGTAAAATTAGCATTCTGTTTAATAATTACAATATCATTAAATTCAGTGAAAAGTCGTTCTTGTTTTCGTCTTTATTAGTGAAATATGTTGACAATGAATATTTGCTTTTATTTTTATGAAAATGTGTAAAGAAATAATATTTTTAATAATAGTTCTAATATCCGTCCAAAGATAGCAGCACCTCTCGAGAGCTGAAAATTTAGTTCCTAGGATCCGTCAAGAGATGGCAGCACCGTCGATCTCAATCGTTTCCGAGCTGAAAAACAGCATTTAGTATCAGGAGAGTAGGAGTTCACAGGAGCTCACTTATTCGGTACCGGGTTGACTAGTGCTGCCATCTCTTAGTACGTACGTGAACTACACATATTGCCGTGCTTGGGAGGTGCTGCTATCTGACGCCAAATACAGGAACTACAACATTAACAGTCCTCCAAAGGAGAGAATTGTGAATTTATTACATATCATTACCTTTCTTTATCTTTTACACTAATTTTATCAGCCATGTCGTTTCCTTTTTCGGTTTTCAATAAAAATTGAATTTTGGAAGAAAATTCATTTGTATCACAGATAAAATATTCACCAAGAGGAAATATTTCTTATTCAAGACTAAATGGATGTTCCCACGTAATAGTCGTTATTATATCAAGAAACAACGATATAAACGACAATTAACTAAAATTTAGCTTTCTCATTAATAAATAACTTTTTTTGTGGTTACGTTGATATTCCGTCTTAATATTCAATGTTGTATCGATAAACACCGATGTTTACAATAATTAACTAAAATTAAGTTTTTTGACTAATAATTAATAATTTTCGTAATTAAGTGGATATTCCGACTTAATAATAGTTTTTTTTTAATCAATAAACACTGATATATGCAAAATTAAGTAAAATTAGCATTCTGTTTAATAATTACAATATCATTAAATTCAGTGAAAAGTCGTTCTTGTTTTCGTCTTTATTAGTGAAATATGTTGACAATGAATATTTGCTTTTATTTTTATGAAAATGTGTAAAGAAATAATATTTTTAATAATAGTTCTAATATCCGTCCAAAGATAGCAGCACCTCTCGAGAGCTGAAAATTTAGTTCCTAGGATCCGTCAAGAGATGGCAGCACCGTCGATCTCAATCGTTTCCGAGCTGAAAAACAGCATTTAGTATCAGGAGAGTAGGAGTTCACAGGAGCTCACTTATTCGGTACCGGGTTGACTAGTGCTGCCATCTCTTAGTACGTACGTGAACTACACATATTGCCGTGCTTGGGAGGTGCTGCTATCTGACGCCAAATACAGGAACTACAACATTAACAGTCCTCCAAAGGAGAGAATTGTGAATTTATTACATATCATTACCTTTCTTTATCTTTTACACTAATTTTATCAGCCATGTCGTTTCCTTTTTCGGTTTTCAATAAAAATTGAATTTTGGAAGAAAATTCATTTGTATCACAGATAATATATTCACCAAGAGGAAATATTTCTTATTCAAGACTAAATGGATGTTCCCACGTAATAGTCGTTATTATATCAAGAAACAACGATATAAACGACAATTAACTAAAATTTAGCTTTCTCATTAATAAATAACTTTTTTTGTGGTTACGTTGATATTCCGTCTTAATATTCAATGTTGTATCGATAAACACCGATGTTTACAATAATTAACTAAAATTAAGTTTTTTGACTAATAATTAATAATTTTCGTAATTAAGTGGATATTCCGACTTAATAATAGTTTTTTTTTAATCAATAAACACTGATATATGCAAAATTAAGTAAAATTAGCATTCTGTTTAATAATTACAATATCATTAAATTCAGTGAAAAGTCGTTCTTGTTTTCGTCTTTATTAGTGAAATATGTTGACAATGAATATTTGCTTTTATTTTTATGAAAATGTGTAAAGAAATAATATTTTTAATAATAGTTCTAATATCCGTCCAAAGATAGCAGCACCTCTCGAGAGCTGAAAATTTAGTTCCTAGGATCCGTCAAGAGATGGCAGCACCGTCGATCTCAATCGTTTCCGAGCTGAAAAACAGCATTTAGTATCAGGAGAGTAGGAGTTCACAGGAGCTCACTTATTCGGTACCGGGTTGACTAGTGCTGCCATCTCTTAGTACGTACGTGAACTACACATATTGCCGTGCTTGGGAGGTGCTGCTATCTGACGCCAAATACAGGAACTACAACATTAACAGTCCTCCAAAGGAGAGAATTGTGAATTTATTACATATCATTACCTTTCTTTATCTTTTACACTAATTTTATCAGCCATGTCGTTTCCTTTTTCGGTTTTCAATAAAAATTGAATTTTGGAAGAAAATTCATTTGTATCACAGATAAAATATTCACCAAGAGGAAATATTTCTTATTCAAGACTAAATGGATGTTCCCACGTAATAGTCGTTATTATATCAAGAAACAACGATATAAACGACAATTAACTAAAATTTAGCTTTCTCATTAATAAATAACTTTTTTTGTGGTTACGTTGATATTCCGTCTTAATATTCAATGTTGTATCGATAAACACCGATGTTTACAATAATTAACTAAAATTAAGTTTTTTGACTAATAATTAATAATTTTCGTAATTAAGTGGATATTCCGACTTAATAATAGTTTTTTTTTAATCAATAAACACTGATATATGCAAAATTAAGTAAAATTAGCATTCTGTTTAATAATTACAATATCATTAAATTCAGTGAAAAGTCGTTCTTGTTTTCGTCTTTATTAGTGAAATATGTTGACAATGAATATTTGCTTTTATTTTTATGAAAATGTGTAAAGAAATAATATTTTTAATAATAGTTCTAATATCCGTCCAAAGATAGCAGCACCTCTCGAGAGCTGAAAATTTAGTTCCTAGGATCCGTCAAGAGATGGCAGCACCGTCGATCTCAATCGTTTCCGAGCTGAAAAACAGCATTTAGTATCAGGAGAGTAGGAGTTCACAGGAGCTCACTTATTCGGTACCGGGTTGACTAGTGCTGCCATCTCTTAGTACGTACGTGAACTACACATATTGCCGTGCTTGGGAGGTGCTGCTATCTGACGCCAAATACAGGAACTACAACATTAACAGTCCTCCAAAGGAGAGAATTGTGAATTTATTACATATCATTACCTTTCTTTATCTTTTACACTAATTTTATCAGCCATGTCGTTTCCTTTTTCGGTTTTCAATAAAAATTGAATTTTGGAAGAAAATTCATTTGTATCACAGATAAAATATTCACCAAGAGGAAATATTTCTTATTCAAGACTAAATGGATGTTCCCACGTAATAGTCGTTATTATATCAAGAAACAACGATATAAACGACAATTAACTAAAATTTAGCTTTCTCATTAATAAATAACTTTTTTTGTGGTTACGTTGATATTCCGTCTTAATATTCAATGTTGTATCGATAAACACCGATGTTTACAATAATTAACTAAAATTAAGTTTTTTGACTAATAATTAATAATTTTCGTAATTAAGTGGATATTCCGACTTAATAATAGTTTTTTTTTAATCAATAAACACTGATATATGCAAAATTAAGTAAAATTAGCATTCTGTTTAATAATTACAATATCATTAAATTCAGTGAAAAGTCGTTCTTGTTTTCGTCTTTATTAGTGAAATATGTTGACAATGAATATTTGCTTTTATTTTTATGAAAATGTGTAAAGAAATAATATTTTTAATAATAGTTCTAATATCCGTCCAAAGATAGCAGCACCTCTCGAGAGCGGAAAATTTAGTTCCTAGGATCCGTCAAGAGATGGCAGCACCGTCGATCTCAATCGTTTCCGAGCTGA
This sequence comes from Troilus luridus, assembly GCA_964056705.1. NCBI lineage: Eukaryota > Metazoa > Arthropoda > Insecta > Hemiptera > Pentatomidae > Troilus > Troilus luridus. The sequence continues at coordinate 54,412,818 of OZ057417.1, read as the reverse complement.
AAAACAGCATTTAGTATCAGGAGAGTAGGAGTTCACAGGAGCTCACTTATTCGGTACCGGGTTGACTAGTGCTGCCATCTCTTAGTACGTACGTGAACTACACATATTGCCGTGCTTGGGAGGTGCTGCTATCTGACGCCAAATACAGGAACTACAACATTAACAGTCCTCCAAAGGAGAGAATTGTGAATTTATTACATATCATTACCTTTCTTTATCTTTTACACTAATTTTATCAGCCATGTCGTTTCCTTTTTCGGTTTTCAATAAAAATTGAATTTTGGAAGAAAATTCATTTGTATCACAGATAATATATTCACCAAGAGGAAATATTTCTTATTCAAGACTAAATGGATGTTCCCACGTAATAGTCGTTATTATATCAAGAAACAACGATATAAACGACAATTAACTAAAATTTAGCTTTCTCATTAATAAATAACTTTTTTTGTGGTTACGTTGATATTCCGTCTTAATATTCAATGTTGTATCGATAAACACCGATGTTTACAATAATTAACTAAAATTAAGTTTTTTGACTAATAATTAATAATTTTCGTAATTAAGTGGATATTCCGACTTAATAATAGTTTTTTTTTAATCAATAAACACTGATATATGCAAAATTAAGTAAAATTAGCATTCTGTTTAATAATTACAATATCATTAAATTCAGTGAAAAGTCGTTCTTGTTTTCGTCTTTATTAGTGAAATATGTTGACAATGAATATTTGCTTTTATTTTTATGAAAATGTGTAAAGAAATAATATTTTTAATAATAGTTCTAATATCCGTCCAAAGATAGCAGCACCTCTCGAGAGCTGAAAATTTAGTTCCTAGGATCCGTCAAGAGATGGCAGCACCGTCGATCTCAATCGTTTCCGAGCTGAAAAACAGCATTTAGTATCAGGAGAGTAGGAGTTCACAGGAGCTCACTTATTCGGTACCGGGTTGACTAGTGCTGCCATCTCTTAGTACGTACGTGAACTACACATATTGCCGTGCTTGGGAGGTGCTGCTATCTGACGCCAAATACAGGAACTACAACATTAACAGTCCTCCAAAGGAGAGAATTGTGAATTTATTACATATCATTACCTTTCTTTATCTTTTACACTAATTTTATCAGCCATGTCGTTTCCTTTTTCGGTTTTCAATAAAAATTGAATTTTGGAAGAAAATTCATTTGTATCACAGATAAAATATTCACCAAGAGGAAATATTTCTTATTCAAGACTAAATGGATGTTCCCACGTAATAGTCGTTATTATATCAAGAAACAACGATATAAACGACAATTAACTAAAATTTAGCTTTCTCATTAATAAATAACTTTTTTTGTGGTTACGTTGATATTCCGTCTTAATATTCAATGTTGTATCGATAAACACCGATGTTTACAATAATTAACTAAAATTAAGTTTTTTGACTAATAATTAATAATTTTCGTAATTAAGTGGATATTCCGACTTAATAATAGTTTTTTTTTAATCAATAAACACTGATATATGCAAAATTAAGTAAAATTAGCATTCTGTTTAATAATTACAATATCATTAAATTCAGTGAAAAGTCGTTCTTGTTTTCGTCTTTATTAGTGAAATATGTTGACAATGAATATTTGCTTTTATTTTTATGAAAATGTGTAAAGAAATAATATTTTTAATAATAGTTCTAATATCCGTCCAAAGATAGCAGCACCTCTCGAGAGCTGAAAATTTAGTTCCTAGGATCCGTCAAGAGATGGCAGCACCGTCGATCTCAATCGTTTCCGAGCTGAAAAACAGCATTTAGTATCAGGAGAGTAGGAGTTCACAGGAGCTCACTTATTCGGTACCGGGTTGACTAGTGCTGCCATCTCTTAGTACGTACGTGAACTACACATATTGCCGTGCTTGGGAGGTGCTGCTATCTGACGCCAAATACAGGAACTACAACATTAACAGTCCTCCAAAGGAGAGAATTGTGAATTTATTACATATCATTACCTTTCTTTATCTTTTACACTAATTTTATCAGCCATGTCGTTTCCTTTTTCGGTTTTCAATAAAAATTGAATTTTGGAAGAAAATTCATTTGTATCACAGATAAAATATTCACCAAGAGGAAATATTTCTTATTCAAGACTAAATGGATGTTCCCACGTAATAGTCGTTATTATATCAAGAAACAACGATATAAACGACAATTAACTAAAATTTAGCTTTCTCATTAATAAATAACTTTTTTTGTGGTTACGTTGATATTCCGTCTTAATATTCAATGTTGTATCGATAAACACCGATGTTTACAATAATTAACTAAAATTAAGTTTTTTGACTAATAATTAATAATTTTCGTAATTAAGTGGATATTCCGACTTAATAATAGTTTTTTTTTAATCAATAAACACTGATATATGCAAAATTAAGTAAAATTAGCATTCTGTTTAATAATTACAATATCATTAAATTCAGTGAAAAGTCGTTCTTGTTTTCGTCTTTATTAGTGAAATATGTTGACAATGAATATTTGCTTTTATTTTTATGAAAATGTGTAAAGAAATAATATTTTTAATAATAGTTCTAATATCCGTCCAAAGATAGCAGCACCTCTCGAGAGCTGAAAATTTAGTTCCTAGGATCCGTCAAGAGATGGCAGCACCGTCGATCTCAATCGTTTCCGAGCTGAAAAACAGCATTTAGTATCAGGAGAGTAGGAGTTCACAGGAGCTCACTTATTCGGTACCGGGTTGACTAGTGCTGCCATCTCTTAGTACGTACGTGAACTACACATATTGCCGTGCTTGGGAGGTGCTGCTATCTGACGCCAAATACAGGAACTACAACATTAACAGTCCTCCAAAGGAGAGAATTGTGAATTTATTACATATCATTACCTTTCTTTATCTTTTACACTAATTTTATCAGCCATGTCGTTTCCTTTTTCGGTTTTCAATAAAAATTGAATTTTGGAAGAAAATTCATTTGTATCACAGATAATATATTCACCAAGAGGAAATATTTCTTATTCAAGACTAAATGGATGTTCCCACGTAATAGTCGTTATTATATCAAGAAACAACGATATAAACGACAATTAACTAAAATTTAGCTTTCTCATTAATAAATAACTTTTTTTGTGGTTACGTTGATATTCCGTCTTAATATTCAATGTTGTATCGATAAACACCGATGTTTACAATAATTAACTAAAATTAAGTTTTTTGACTAATAATTAATAATTTTCGTAATTAAGTGGATATTCCGACTTAATAATAGTTTTTTTTTAATCAATAAACACTGATATATGCAAAATTAAGTAAAATTAGCATTCTGTTTAATAATTACAATATCATTAAATTCAGTGAAAAGTCGTTCTTGTTTTCGTCTTTATTAGTGAAATATGTTGACAATGAATATTTGCTTTTATTTTTATGAAAATGTGTAAAGAAATAATATTTTTAATAATAGTTCTAATATCCGTCCAAAGATAGCAGCACCTCTCGAGAGCTGAAAATTTAGTTCCTAGGATCCGTCAAGAGATGGCAGCACCGTCGATCTCAATCGTTTCCGAGCTGAAAAACAGCATTTAGTATCAGGAGAGTAGGAGTTCACAGGAGCTCACTTATTCGGTACCGGGTTGACTAGTGCTGCCATCTCTTAGTACGTACGTGAACTACACATATTGCCGTGCTTGGGAGGTGCTGCTATCTGACGCCAAATACAGGAACTACAACATTAACAGTCCTCCAAAGGAGAGAATTGTGAATTTATTACATATCATTACCTTTCTTTATCTTTTACACTAATTTTATCAGCCATGTCGTTTCCTTTTTCGGTTTTCAATAAAAATTGAATTTTGGAAGAAAATTCATTTGTATCACAGATAAAATATTCACCAAGAGGAAATATTTCTTATTCAAGACTAAATGGATGTTCCCACGTAATAGTCGTTATTATATCAAGAAACAACGATATAAACGACAATTAACTAAAATTTAGCTTTCTCATTAATAAATAACTTTTTTTGTGGTTACGTTGATATTCCGTCTTAATATTCAATGTTGTATCGATAAACACCGATGTTTACAATAATTAACTAAAATTAAGTTTTTTGACTAATAATTAATAATTTTCGTAATTAAGTGGATATTCCGACTTAATAATAGTTTTTTTTTAATCAATAAACACTGATATATGCAAAATTAAGTAAAATTAGCATTCTGTTTAATAATTACAATATCATTAAATTCAGTGAAAAGTCGTTCTTGTTTTCGTCTTTATTAGTGAAATATGTTGACAATGAATATTTGCTTTTATTTTTATGAAAATGTGTAAAGAAATAATATTTTTAATAATAGTTCTAATATCCGTCCAAAGATAGCAGCACCTCTCGAGAGCTGAAAATTTAGTTCCTAGGATCCGTCAAGAGATGGCAGCACCGTCGATCTCAATCGTTTCCGAGCTGAAAAACAGCATTTAGTATCAGGAGAGTAGGAGTTCACAGGAGCTCACTTATTCGGTACCGGGTTGACTAGTGCTGCCATCTCTTAGTACGTACGTGAACTACACATATTGCCGTGCTTGGGAGGTGCTGCTATCTGACGCCAAATACAGGAACTACAACATTAACAGTCCTCCAAAGGAGAGAATTGTGAATTTATTACATATCATTACCTTTCTTTATCTTTTACACTAATTTTATCAGCCATGTCGTTTCCTTTTTCGGTTTTCAATAAAAATTGAATTTTGGAAGAAAATTCATTTGTATCACAGATAAAATATTCACCAAGAGGAAATATTTCTTATTCAAGACTAAATGGATGTTCCCACGTAATAGTCGTTATTATATCAAGAAACAACGATATAAACGACAATTAACTAAAATTTAGCTTTCTCATTAATAAATAACTTTTTTTGTGGTTACGTTGATATTCCGTCTTAATATTCAATGTTGTATCGATAAACACCGATGTTTACAATAATTAACTAAAATTAAGTTTTTTGACTAATAATTAATAATTTTCGTAATTAAGTGGATATTCCGACTTAATAATAGTTTTTTTTTAATCAATAAACACTGATATATGCAAAATTAAGTAAAATTAGCATTCTGTTTAATAATTACAATATCATTAAATTCAGTGAAAAGTCGTTCTTGTTTTCGTCTTTATTAGTGAAATATGTTGACAATGAATATTTGCTTTTATTTTTATGAAAATGTGTAAAGAAATAATATTTTTAATAATAGTTCTAATATCCGTCCAAAGATAGCAGCACCTCTCGAGAGCTGAAAATTTAGTTCCTAGGATCCGTCAAGAGATGGCAGCACCGTCGATCTCAATCGTTTCCGAGCTGAAAAACAGCATTTAGTATCAGGAGAGTAGGAGTTCACAGGAGCTCACTTATTCGGTACCGGGTTGACTAGTGCTGCCATCTCTTAGTACGTACGTGAACTACACATATTGCCGTGCTTGGGAGGTGCTGCTATCTGACGCCAAATACAGGAACTACAACATTAACAGTCCTCCAAAGGAGAGAATTGTGAATTTATTACATATCATTACCTTTCTTTATCTTTTACACTAATATTATCAGCCATGTCGTTTCCTTTTTCGGTTTTCAATAAAAATTGAATTTTGGAAGAAAATTCATTTGTATCACAGATAAAATATTCACCAAGAGGAAATATTTCTTATTCAAGACTAAATGGATGTTCCCACGTAATAGTCGTTATTATATCAAGAAACAACGATATAAACGACAATTAACTAAAATTTAGCTTTCTCATTAATAAATAACTTTTTTTGTGGTTACGTTGATATTCCGTCTTAATATTCAATGTTGTATCGATAAACACCGATGTTTACAATAATTAACTAAAATTAAGTTTTTTGACTAATAATTAATAATTTTCGTAATTAAGTGGATATTCCGACTTAATAATAGTTTTTTTTTAATCAATAAACACTGATATATGCAAAATTAAGTAAAATTAGCATTCTGTTTAATAATTACAATATCATTAAATTCAGTGAAAAGTCGTTCTTGTTTTCGTCTTTATTAGTGAAATATGTTGACAATGAATATTTGCTTTTATTTTTATGAAAATGTGTAAAGAAATAATATTTTTAATAATAGTTCTAATATCCGTCCAAAGATAGCAGCACCTCTCGAGAGCTGAAAATTTAGTTCCTAGGATCCGTCAAGAGATGGCAGCACCGTCGATCTCAATCGTTTCCGAGCTGAAAAACAGCATTTAGTATCAGGAGAGTAGGAGTTCACAGGAGCTCACTTATTCGGTACCGGGTTGACTAGTGCTGCCATCTCTTAGTACGTACGTGAACTACACATATTGCCGTGCTTGGGAGGTGCTGCTATCTGACGCCAAATACAGGAACTACAACATTAACAGTCCTCCAAAGGAGAGAATTGTGAATTTATTACATATCATTACCTTTCTTTATCTTTTACACTAATTTTATCAGCCATGTCGTTTCCTTTTTCGGTTTTCAATAAAAATTGAATTTTGGAAGAAAATTCATTTGTATCACAGATAATATATTCACCAAGAGGAAATATTTCTTATTCAAGACTAAATGGATGTTCCCACGTAATAGTCGTTATTATATCAAGAAACAACGATATAAACGACAATTAACTAAAATTTAGCTTTCTCATTAATAAATAACTTTTTTTGTGGTTACGTTGATATTCCGTCTTAATATTCAATGTTGTATCGATAAACACCGATGTTTACAATAATTAACTAAAATTAAGTTTTTTGACTAATAATTAATAATTTTCGTAATTAAGTGGATATTCCGACTTAATAATAGTTTTTTTTTAATCAATAAACACTGATATATGCAAAATTAAGTAAAATTAGCATTCTGTTTAATAATTACAATATCATTAAATTCAGTGAAAAGTCGTTCTTGTTTTCGTCTTTATTAGTGAAATATGTTGACAATGAATATTTGCTTTTATTTTTATGAAAATGTGTAAAGAAATAATAATTTTAATAATAGTTCTAATATCCGTCCAAAGATAGCAGCACCTCTCGAGAGCTGAAAATTTAGTTCCTAGGATCCGTCAAGAGATGGCAGCACCGTCGATCTCAATCGTTTCCGAGCTGAAAAACAGCATTTAGTATCAGGAGAGTAGGAGTTCACAGGAGCTCACTTATTCGGTACCGGGTTGACTAGTGCTGCCATCTCTTAGTACGTACGTGAACTACACATATTGCCGTGCTTGGGAGGTGCTGCTATCTGACGCCAAATACAGGAACTACAACATTAACAGTCCTCCAAAGGAGAGAATTGTGAATTTATTACATATCATTACCTTTCTTTATCTTTTACACTAATTTTATCAGCCATGTCGTTTCCTTTTTCGGTTTTCAATAAAAATTGAATTTTGGAAGAAAATTCATTTGTATCACAGATAATATATTCACCAAGAGGAAATATTTCTTATTCAAGACTAAATGGATGTTCCCACGTAATAGTCGTTATTATATCAAGAAACAACGATATAAACGACAATTAACTAAAATTTAGCTTTCTCATTAATAAATAACTTTTTTTGTGGTTACGTTGATATTCCGTCTTAATATTCAATGTTGTATCGATAAACACCGATGTTTACAATAATTAACTAAAATTAAGTTTTTTGACTAATAATTAATAATTTTCGTAATTAAGTGGATATTCCGACTTAATAATAGTTTTTTTTTAATCAATAAACACTGATATATGCAAAATTAAGTAAAATTAGCATTCTGTTTAATAATTACAATATCATTAAATTCAGTGAAAAGTCGTTCTTGTTTTCGTCTTTATTAGTGAAATATGTTGACAATGAATATTTGCTTTTATTTTTATGAAAATGTGTAAAGAAATAATATTTTTAATAATAGTTCTAATATCCGTCCAAAGATAGCAGCACCTCTCGAGAGCTGAAAATTTAGTTCCTAGGATCCGTCAAGAGATGGCAGCACCGTCGATCTCAATCGTTTCCGAGCTGAAAAACAGCATTTAGTATCAGGAGAGTAGGAGTTCACAGGAGCTCACTTATTCGGTACCGGGTTGACTAGTGCTGCCATCTCTTAGTACGTACGTGAACTACACATATTGCCGTGCTTGGGAGGTGCTGCTATCTGACGCCAAATACAGGAACTACAACATTAACAGTCCTCCAAAGGAGAGAATTGTGAATTTATTACATATCATTACCTTTCTTTATCTTTTACACTAATTTTATCAGCCATGTCGTTTCCTTTTTCGGTTTTCAATAAAAATTGAATTTTGGAAGAAAATTCATTTGTATCACAGATAAAATATTCACCAAGAGGAAATATTTCTTATTCAAGACTAAATGGATGTTCCCACGTAATAGTCGTTATTATATCAAGAAACAACGATATAAACGACAATTAACTAAAATTTAGCTTTCTCATTAATAAATAACTTTTTTTGTGGTTACGTTGATATTCCGTCTTAATATTCAATGTTGTATCGATAAACACCGATGTTTACAATAATTAACTAAAATTAAGTTTTTTGACTAATAATTAATAATTTTCGTAATTAAGTGGATATTCCGACTTAATAATAGTTTTTTTTTAATCAATAAACACTGATATATGCAAAATTAAGTAAAATTAGCATTCTGTTTAATAATTACAATATCATTAAATTCAGTGAAAAGTCGTTCTTGTTTTCGTCTTTATTAGTGAAATATGTTGACAATGAATATTTGCTTTTATTTTTATGAAAATGTGTAAAGAAATAATATTTTTAATAATAGTTCTAATATCCGTCCAAAGATAGCAGCACCTCTCGAGAGCTGAAAATTTAGTTCCTAGGATCCGTCAAGAGATGGCAGCACCGTCGATCTCAATCGTTTCCGAGCTGAAAAACAGCATTTAGTATCAGGAGAGTAGGAGTTCACAGGAGCTCACTTATTCGGTACCGGGTTGACTAGTGCTGCCATCTCTTAGTACGTACGTGAACTACACATATTGCCGTGCTTGGGAGGTGCTGCTATCTGACGCCAAATACAGGAACTACAACATTAACAGTCCTCCAAAGGAGAGAATTGTGAATTTATTACATATCATTACCTTTCTTTATCTTTTACACTAATTTTATCAGCCATGTCGTTTCCTTTTTCGGTTTTCAATAAAAATTGAATTTTGGAAGAAAATTCATTTGTATCACAGATAAAATATTCACCAAGAGGAAATATTTCTTATTCAAGACTAAATGGATGTTCCCACGTAATAGTCGTTATTATATCAAGAAACAACGATATAAACGACAATTAACTAAAATTTAGCTTTCTCATTAATAAATAACTTTTTTTGTGGTTACGTTGATATTCCGTCTTAATATTCAATGTTGTATCGATAAACACCGATGTTTACAATAATTAACTAAAATTAAGTTTTTTGACTAATAATTAATAATTTTCGTAATTAAGTGGATATTCCGACTTAATAATAGTTTTTTTTTAATCAATAAACACTGATATATGCAAAATTAAGTAAAATTAGCATTCTGTTTAATAATTACAATATCATTAAATTCAGTGAAAAGTCGTTCTTGTTTTCGTCTTTATTAGTGAAATATGTTGACAATGAATATTTGCTTTTATTTTTATGAAAATGTGTAAAGAAATAATATTTTTAATAATAGTTCTAATATCCGTCCAAAGATAGCAGCACCTCTCGAGAGCTGAAAATTTAGTTCCTAGGATCCGTCAAGAGATGGCAGCACCGTCGATCTCAATCGTTTCCGAGCTGAAAAACAGCATTTAGTATCAGGAGAGTAGGAGTTCACAGGAGCTCACTTATTCGGTACCGGGTTGACTAGTGCTGCCATCTCTTAGTACGTACGTGAACTACACATATTGCCGTGCTTGGGAGGTGCTGCTATCTGACGCCAAATACAGGAACTACAACATTAACAGTCCTCCAAAGGAGAGAATTGTGAATTTATTACATATCATTACCTTTCTTTATCTTTTACACTAATTTTATCAGCCATGTCGTTTCCTTTTTCGGTTTTCAATAAAAATTGAATTTTGGAAGAAAATTCATTTGTATCACAGATAAAATATTCACCAAGAGGAAATATTTCTTATTCAAGACTAAATGGATGTTCCCACGTAATAGTCGTTATTATATCAAGAAACACCGATATATACGACAATTAACTAAAATTTAGCTTTCTCATTAATAAATAAATTTTTTTGTGGTTACGTTGATATTCCGTCTTAATATTCAATGTTGTATCGATAAACACCGATGTTTACAATAATTAACTAAAATTAAGTTTTTTGACTAATAATTAATAATTTTCGTAATTAAGTGGATATTCCGACTTAATAATAGTTTTTTTTTAATCAATAAACACTGATATATGCAAAATTAAGTAAAATTAGCATTCTGTTTAATAATTACAATATCATTAAATTCAGTGAAAAGTCGTTCTTGTTTTCGTCTTTATTAGTGAAATATGTTGAAAATGAATATTTGCTTTTATTTTTATGAAAATGTGTAAAGAAATAATATTTTTAATAATAGTTCTAATATCCGTCCAAAGATAGCAGCACCTCTCGAGAGCTGAAAATTTAGTTCCTAGGATCCGTCAAGAGATGGCAGCACCGTCGATCTCAATCGTTTCCGAGCTGAAAAACAGCATTTAGTATCAGGAGAGTAGGAGTTCACAGGAGCTCACTTATTCGGTACCGGGTTGACTAGTGCTGCCATCTCTTAGTACGTACGTGAACTACACATATTGCCGTGCTTGGGAGGTGCTGCTATCTGACGCCAAATACAGGAACTACAACATTAACAGTCCTCCAAAGGAGAGAATTGTGAATTTATTACATATCATTACCTTTCTTTATCTTTTACACTAATTTTATCAGCCATGTCGTTTCCTTTTTCGGTTTTCAATAAAAATTGAATTTTGGAAGAAAATTCATTTGTATCACAGATAAAATATTCACCAAGAGGAAATATTTCTTATTCAAGACTAAATGGATGTTCCCACGTAATAGTCGTTATTATATCAAGAAACACCGATATATACGACAATTAACTAAAATTTAGCTTTCTCATTAATAAATAAATTTTTTTGTGGTTACGTTGATATTCCGTCTTAATATTCAATGTTGTATCGATAAACACCGATGTTTACAATAATTAACTAAAATTAAGTTTTTTGACTAATAATTAATAATTTTCGTAATTAAGTGGATATTCCGACTTAATAATAGTTTTTTTTTAATCAATAAACACTGATATATGCAAAATTAAGTAAAATTAGCATTCTGTTTAATAATAACAATATCATTAAATTCAGTGAAAAGTCGTTCTTGTTTTCGTCTTTATTAGTGAAATATGTTGACAATGAATATTTGCTTTTATTTTTATGAAAATGTGTAAAGAAATAATATTTTTAATAATAGTTCTAATATCCGTCCAAAGATAGCAGCACCTCTCGAGAGCTGAAAATTTAGTTCCTAGGATCCGTCAAGAGATGGCAGCACCGTCGATCTCAATCGTTTCCGAGCTGAAAAACAGCATTTAGTATCAGGAGAGTAGGAGTTCACAGGAGCTCACTTATTCGGTACCGGGTTGACTAGTGCTGCCATCTCTTAGTACGTACGTGAACTACACATATTGCCGTGCTTGGGAGGTGCTGCTATCTGACGCCAAATACAGGAACTACAACATTAACAGTCCTCCAAAGGAGAGAATTGTGAATTTATTACATATCATTACCTTTCTTTATCTTTTACACTAATTTTATCAGCCATGTCGTTTCCTTTTTCGGTTTTCAATAAAAATTGAATTTTGGAAGAAAATTCATTTGTATCACAGATAAAATATTCACCAAGAGGAAATATTTCTTATTCAAGACTAAATGGATGTTCCCACGTAATAGTCGTTATTATATCAAGAAACAACGATATAAACGACAATTAACTAAAATTTAGCTTTCTCATTAATAAATAACTTTTTTTGTGGTTACGTTGATATTCCGTCTTAATATTCAATGTTGTATCGATAAACACCGATGTTTACAATAATTAACTAAAATTAAGTTTTTTGACTAATAATTAATAATTTTCGTAATTAAGTGGATATTCCGACTTAATAATAGTTTTTTTTTAATCAATAAACACTGATATATGCAAAATTAAGTAAAATTAGCATTCTGTTTAATAATTACAATATCATTAAATTCAGTGAAAAGTCGTTCTTGTTTTCGTCTTTATTAGTGAAATATGTTGACAATGAATATTTGCTTTTATTTTTATGAAAATGTGTAAAGAAATAATATTTTTAATAATAGTTCTAATATCCGTCCAAAGATAGCAGCACCTCTCGAGAGCTGAAAATTTAGTTCCTAGGATCCGTCAAGAGATGGCAGCACCGTCGATCTCAATCGTTTCCGAGCTGAAAAACAGCATTTAGTATCAGGAGAGTAGGAGTTCACAGGAGCTCACTTATTCGGTACCGGGTTGACTAGTGCTGCCATCTCTTAGTACGTACGTGAACTACACATATTGCCGTGCTTGGGAGGTGCTGCTATCTGACGCCAAATACAGGAACTACAACATTAACAGTCCTCCAAAGGAGAGAATTGTGAATTTATTACATATCATTACCTTTCTTTATCTTTTACACTAATTTTATCAGCCATGTCGTTTCCTTTTTCGGTTTTCAATAAAAATTGAATTTTGGAAGAAAATTCATTTGTATCACAGATAAAATATTCACCAAGAGGAAATATTTCTTATTCAAGACTAAATGGATGTTCCCACGTAATAGTCGTTATTATATCAAGAAACAACGATATAAACGACAATTAACTAAAATTTAGCTTTCTCATTAATAAATAACTTTTTTTGTGGTTACGTTGATATTCCGTCTTAATATTCAATGTTGTATCGATAAACACCGATGTTTACAATAATTAACTAAAATTAAGTTTTTTGACTAATAATTAATAATTTTCGTAATTAAGTGGATATTCCGACTTAATAATAGTTTTTTTTTAATCAATAAACACTGATATATGCAAAATTAAGTAAAATTAGCATTCTGTTTAATAATTACAATATCATTAAATTCAGTGAAAAGTCGTTCTTGTTTTCGTCTTTATTAGTGAAATATGTTGACAATGAATATTTGCTTTTATTTTTATGAAAATGTGTAAAGAAATAATATTTTTAATAATAGTTCTAATATCCGTCCAAAGATAGCAGCACCTCTCGAGAGCTGAAAATTTAGTTCCTAGGATCCGTCAAGAGATGGCAGCACCGTCGATCTCAATCGTTTCCGAGCTGAAAAACAGCATTTAGTATCAGGAGAGTAGGAGTTCACAGGAGCTCACTTATTCGGTACCGGGTTGACTAGTGCTGCCATCTCTTAGTACGTACGTGAACTACACATATTGCCGTGCTTGGGAGGTGCTGCTATCTGACGCCAAATACAGGAACTACAACATTAACAGTCCTCCAAAGGAGAGAATTGTGAATTTATTACATATCATTACCTTTCTTTATCTTTTACACTAATTTTATCAGCCATGTCGTTTCCTTTTTCGGTTTTCAATAAAAATTGAATTTTGGAAGAAAATTCATTTGTATCACAGATAAAATATTCACCAAGAGGAAATATTTCTTATTCAAGACTAAATGGATGTTCCCACGTAATAGTCGTTATTATATCAAGAAACAACGATATAAACGACAATTAACTAAAATTTAGCTTTCTCATTAATAAATAACTTTTTTTGTGGTTACGTTGATATTCCGTCTTAATATTCAATGTTGTATCGATAAACACCGATGTTTACAATAATTAACTAAAATTAAGTTTTTTGACTAATAATTAATAATTTTCGTAATTAAGTGGATATTCCGACTTAATAATAGTTTTTTTTTAATCAATAAACACTGATATATGCAAAATTAAGTAAAATTAGCATTCTGTTTAATAATTACAATATCATTAAATTCAGTGAAAAGTCGTTCTTGTTTTCGTCTTTATTAGTGAAATATGTTGAAAATGAATATTTGCTTTTATTTTTATGAAAATGTGTAAAGAAATAATATTTTTAATAATAGTTCTAATATCCGTCCAAAGATAGCAGCACCTCTCGAGAGCTGAAAATTTAGTTCCTAGGATCCGTCAAGAGATGGCAGCACCGTCGATCTCAATCGTTTCCGAGCTGAAAAACAGCATTTAGTATCAGGAGAGTAGGAGTTCACAGGAGCTCACTTATTCGGTACCGGGTTGACTAGTGCTGCCATCTCTTAGTACGTACGTGAACTACACATATTGCCGTGCTTGGGAGGTGCTGCTATCTGACGCCAAATACAGGAACTACAACATTAACAGTCCTCCAAAGGAGAGAATTGTGAATTTATTACATATCATTACCTTTCTTTATCTTTTACACTAATTTTATCAGACATATCGTTTCCTTTTTCGGTTTTCATTAAAAATTGAATTTTGGAAGAAAATTCATTTGTATCACAGATAAAATATTCACCAAGAGGAAATATTTCTTATTCAAGACTAAATGGATGTTCCCACGTAATAGTCGTTATTATATCAAGAAACAACGATATAAACGACAATTAACTAAAATTTAGCTTTCTCATTAATAAATAAATTTTTTTGTGGTTACGTTGATATTCCGTCTTAATATTCAATGTTGTATCGATAAACACCGATGTTTACAATAATTAACTAAAATTAAGTTTTTTGACTAATAATTAATAATTTTCGTAAATAAGTGGAAATTCCGACTTAATAATCGTTTTTTTTTTATCAATTAACACTGATATATGCAAAATTAAGTAAAATTAGCATTCTGTTTAATAATTACAATATCATTAAATTCAGTGAAAAGTCGTTCTTGTTTTCGTCTTTATTAGTGAAATAAATATGTTGAAAATGAATATTTGCTTTTATTTTTATGAAAATGTGTAAAGAAATAATATTTTTAATAATAGTTCTAATATCCGTCCAAAGATAGCAGCACCTCTCGAGAGCTGAAAATTTAGTTCCTAGGATCCGTCAAGAGATGGCAGCACCGTCGATCTCAATCGTTTCCGAGCTGAAAAACAGCATTTAGTATCAGGAGAGTAGGAGTTCACAGGAGCTCACTTATTCGGTACCGGGTTGACTAGTGCTGCCATCTCTTAGTACGTACGTGAACTACACATATTGCCGTGCTTGGGAGGTGCTGCTATCTGACGCCAAATACAGGAACTACAACATTAACAGTCCTCCAAAGGAGAGAATTGTGAATTTATTACATATCATTACCTTTCTTTATCTTTTACACTAATTTTATCAGCCATGTCGTTTCCTTTTTCGGTTTTCAATAAAAATTGAATTTTGGAAGAAAATTCATTTGTATCACAGATAAAATATTCACCAAGAGGAAATATTTCTTATTCAAGACTAAATGGATGTTCCCACGTAATAGTCGTTATTATATCAAGAAACAACGATATAAACGACAATTAACTAAAATTTAGCTTTCTCATTAATAAATAAATTTTTTTGTGGTTACGTTGATATTCCGTCTTAATATTCAATGTTGTATCGATAAACACCGATGTTTACAATAATTAACTAAAATTAAGTTTTTTGACTAATAATTAATAATTTTCGTAATTAAGTGGATATTCCGACTTAATAATAGTTTTTTTTTAATCAATAAACACTGATATATGCAAAATTAAGTAAAATTAGCATTCTGTTTAATAATTACAATATCATTAAATTCAGTGAAAAGTCGTTCTTGTTTTCGTCTTTATTAGTGAAATATGTTGACAATGAATATTTGCTTTTATTTTTATGAAAATGTGTAAAGAAATAATATTTTTAATAATAGTTCTAATATCCGTCCAAAGATAGCAGCACCTCTCGAGAGCTGAAAATTTAGTTCCTAGGATCCGTCAAGAGATGGCAGCACCGTCGATCTCAATCGTTTCCGAGCTGAAAAACAGCATTTAGTATCAGGAGAGTAGGAGTTCACAGGAGCTCACTTATTCGGTACCGGGTTGACTAGTGCTGCCATCTCTTAGTACGTACGTGAACTACACATATTGCCGTGCTTGGGAGGTGCTGCTATCTGACGCCAAATACAGGAACTACAACATTAACAGTCCTCCAAAGGAGAGAATTGTGAATTTATTACATATCATTACCTTTCTTTATCTTTTACACTAATTTTATCAGCCATGTCGTTTCCTTTTTCGGTTTTCAATAAAAATTGAATTTTGGAAGAAAATTCATTTGTATCACAGATAAAATATTCACCAAGAGGAAATATTTCTTATTCAAGACTAAATGGATGTTCCCACGTAATAGTCGTTATTATATCAAGAAACAACGATATAAACGACAATTAACTAAAATTTAGCTTTCTCATTAATAAATAACTTTTTTTGTGGTTACGTTGATATTCCGTCTTAATATTCAATGTTGTATCGATAAACACCGATGTTTACAATAATTAACTAAAATTAAGTTTTTTGACTAATAATTAATAATTTTCGTAATTAAGTGGATATTCCGACTTAATAATAGTTTTTTTTTAATCAATAAACACTGATATATGCAAAATTAAGTAAAATTAGCATTCTGTTTAATAATTACAATATCATTAAATTCAGTGAAAAGTCGTTATTGTTTTCGTCTTTATTAGTGAAATATGTTGAAAATGAATATTTGCTTTTATTTTTATGAAAATGTGTAAAGAAATAATATTTTTAATAATAGTTCTAATATCCGTCCAAAGATAGCAGCACCTCTCGAGAGCTGAAAATTTAGTTCCTAGGATCCGTCAAGAGATGGCAGCACCGTCGATCTCAATCGTTTCCGAGCTGAAAAACAGCATTTAGTATCAGGAGAGTAGGAGTTCACAGGAGCTCACTTATTCGGTACCGGGTTGACTAGTGCTGCCATCTCTTAGTACGTACGTGAACTACACATATTGCCGTGCTTGGGAGGTGCTGCTATCTGACGCCAAATACAGGAACTACAACATTAACAGTCCTCCAAAGGAGAGAATTGTGAATTTATTACATATCATTACCTTTCTTTATCTTTTACACTAATTTTATCAGCCATGTCGTTTCCTTTTTCGGTTTTCAATAAAAATTGAATTTTGGAAGAAAATTCATTTGTATCACAGATAAAATATTCACCAAGAGGAAATATTTCTTATTCAAGACTAAATGGATGTTCCCACGTAATAGTCGTTATTATATCAAGAAACAACGATATAAACGACAATTAACTAAAATTTAGCTTTCTCATTAATAAATAACTTTTTTTGTGGTTACGTTGATATTCCGTCTTAATATTCAATGTTGTATCGATAAACACCGATGTTTACAATAATTAACTAAAATTAAGTTTTTTGACTAATAATTAATAATTTTCGTAATTAAGTGGATATTCCGACTTAATAATAGTTTTTTTTTAATCAATAAACACTGATATATGCAAAATTAAGTAAAATTAGCATTCTGTTTAATAATTACAATATCATTAAATTCAGTGAAAAGTCGTTCTTGTTTTCGTCTTTATTAGTGAAATATGTTGAAAATGAATATTTGCTTTTATTTTTATGAAAATGTGTAAAGAAATAATATTTTTAATAATAGTTCTAATATCCGTCCAAAGATAGCAGCACCTCTCGAGAGCTGAAAATTTAGTTCCTAGGATCCGTCAAGAGATGGCAGCACCGTCGATCTCAATCGTTTCCGAGCTGAAAAACAGCATTTAGTATCAGGAGAGTAGGAGTTCACAGGAGCTCACTTATTCGGTACCGGGTTGACTAGTGCTGCCATCTCTTAGTACGTACGTGAACTACACATATTGCCGTGCTTGGGAGGTGCTGCTATCTGACGCCAAATACAGGAACTACAACATTAACAGTCCTCCAAAGGAGAGAATTGTGAATTTATTACATATCATTACCTTTCTTTATCTTTTACACTAATTTTATCAGCCATGTCGTTTCCTTTTTCGGTTTTCAATAAAAATTGAATTTTGGAAGAAAATTCATTTGTATCACAGATAAAATATTCACCAAGAGGAAATATTTCTTATTCAAGACTAAATGGATGTTCCCACGTAATAGTCGTTATTATATCAAGAAACAACGATATAAACGACAATTAACTAAAATTTAGCTTTCTCATTAATAAATAACTTTTTTTGTGGTTACGTTGATATTCCGTCTTAATATTCAATGTTGTATCGATAAACACCGATGTTTACAATAATTAACTAAAATTAAGTTTTTTGACTAATAATTAATAATTTTCGTAATTAAGTGGATATTCCGACTTAATAATAGTTTTTTTTTAATCAATAAACACTGATATATGCAAAATTAAGTAAAATTAGCATTCTGTTTAATAATTACAATATCATTAAATTCAGTGAAAAGTCGTTCTTGTTTTCGTCTTTATTAGTGAAATATGTTGAAAATGAATATTTGCTTTTATTTTTATGAAAATGTGTAAAGAAATAATATTTTTAATAATAGTTCTAATATCCGTCCAAAGATAGCAGCACCTCTCGAGAGCTGAAAATTTAGTTCCTAGGATCCGTCAAGAGATGGCAGCACCGTCGATCTCAATCGTTTCCGAGCTGAAAAACAGCATTTAGTATCAGGAGAGTAGGAGTTCACAGGAGCTCACTTATTCGGTACCGGGTTGACTAGTGCTGCCATCTCTTAGTACGTACGTGAACTACACATATTGCCGTGCTTGGGAGGTGCTGCTATCTGACGCCAAATACAGGAACTACAACATTAACAGTCCTCCAAAGGAGAGAATTGTGAATTTATTACATATCATTACCTTTCTTTATCTTTTACACTAATTTTATCAGCCATGTCGTTTCCTTTTTCGGTTTTCAATAAAAATTGAATTTTGGAAGAAAATTCATTTGTATCACAGATAAAATATTCACCAAGAGGAAATATTTCTTATTCAAGACTAAATGGATGTTCCCACGTAATAGTCGTTATTATATCAAGAAACAACGATATAAACGACAATTAACTAAAATTTAGCTTTCTCATTAATAAATAACTTTTTTTGTGGTTACGTTGATATTCCGTCTTAATATTCAATGTTGTATCGATAAACACCGATGTTTACAATAATTAACTAAAATTAAGTTTTTTGACTAATAATTAATAATTTTCGTAATTAAGTGGATATTCCGACTTAATAATAGTTTTTTTTTAATCAATAAACACTGATATATGCAAAATTAAGTAAAATTAGCATTCTGTTTAATAATTACAATATCATTAAATTCAGTGAAAAGTCGTTCTTGTTTTCGTCTTTATTAGTGAAATATGTTGACAATGAATATTTGCTTTTATTTTTATGAAAATGTGTAAAGAAATAATATTTTTAATAATAGTTCTAATATCCGTCCAAAGATAGCAGCACCTCTCGAGAGCTGAAAATTTAGTTCCTAGGATCCGTCAAGAGATGGCAGCACCGTCGATCTCAATCGTTTCCGAGCTGAAAAACAGCATTTAGTATCAGGAGAGTAGGAGTTCACAGGAGCTCACTTATTCGGTACCGGGTTGACTAGTGCTGCCATCTCTTAGTACGTACGTGAACTACACATATTGCCGTGCTTGGGAGGTGCTGCTATCTGACGCCAAATACAGGAACTACAACATTAACAGTCCTCCAAAGGAGAGAATTGTGAATTTATTACATATCATTACCTTTCTTTATCTTTTACACTAATTTTATCAGCCATGTCGTTTCCTTTTTCGGTTTTCAATAAAAATTGAATTTTGGAAGAAAATTCATTTGTATCACAGATAAAATATTCACCAAGAGGAAATATTTCTTATTCAAGACTAAATGGATGTTCCCACGTAATAGTCGTTATTATATCAAGAAACACCGATATATACGACAATTAACTAAAATTTAGCTTTCTCATTAATAAATAAATTTTTTTGTGGTTACGTTGATATTCCGTCTTAATATTCAATGTTGTATCGATAAACACCGATGTTTACAATAATTAACTAAAATTAAGTTTTTTGACTAATAATTAATAATTTTCGTAATTAAGTGGATATTCCGACTTAATAATAGTTTTTTTTTAATCAATAAACACTGATATATGCAAAATTAAGTAAAATTAGCATTCTGTTTAATAATAACAATATCATTAAATTCAGTGAAAAGTCGTTCTTGTTTTCGTCTTTATTAGTGAAATATGTTGAAAATGAATATTTGCTTTTATTTTTATGAAAATGTGTAAAGAAATAATATTTTTAATAATAGTTCTAATATCCGTCCAAAGATAGCAGCACCTCTCGAGAGCTGAAAATTTAGTTCCTAGGATCCGTCAAGAGATTTCAGCACCGTCGATCTCAATCGTTTCCGAGCTGAAAAACAGCATTTAGTATCAGGAGAGTAGGAGTTCACAGGAGCTCACTTATTCGGTACCGGGTTGACTAGTGCTGCCATCTCTTAGTACGTACGTGAACTACACATATTGCCGTGCTTGGGAGGTGCTGCTATCTGACGCCAAATACAGGAACTACAACATTAACAGTCCTCCAAAGGAGAGAATTGTGAATTTATTACATATCATTACCTTTCTTTATCTTTTACACTAATTTTATCAGCCATGTCGTTTCCTTTTTCGGTTTTCAATAAAAATTGAATTTTGGAAGAAAATTCATTTGTATCACAGATAAAATATTCACCAAGAGGAAATATTTCTTATTCAAGACTAAATGGATGTTCCCACGTAATAGTCGTTATTATATCAAGAAACAACGATATAAACGACAATTAACTAAAATTTAGCTTTCTCATTAATAAATAACTTTTTTTGTGGTTACGTTGATATTCCGTCTTAATATTCAATGTTGTATCGATAAACACCGATGTTTACAATAATTAACTAAAATTAAGTTTTTTGACTAATAATTAATAATTTTCGTAATTAAGTGGATATTCCGACTTAATAATAGTTTTTTTTTAATCAATAAACACTGATATATGCAAAATTAAGTAAAATTAGCATTCTGTTTAATAATTACAATATCATTAAATTCAGTGAAAAGTCGTTCTTGTTTTCGTCTTTATTAGTGAAATATGTTGAAAATGAATATTTGCTTTTATTTTTATGAAAATGTGTAAAGAAATAATATTTTTAATAATAGTTCTAATATCCGTCCAAAGATAGCAGCACCTCTCGAGAGCTGAAAATTTAGTTCCTAGGATCCGTCAAGAGATGGCAGCACCGTCGATCTCAATCGTTTCCGAGCTGAAAAACAGCATTTAGTATCAGGAGAGTAGGAGTTCACAGGAGCTCACTTATTCGGTACCGGGTTGACTAGTGCTGCCATCTCTTAGTACGTACGTGAACTACACATATTGCCGTGCTTGGGAGGTGCTGCTATCTGACGCCAAATACAGGAACTACAACATTAACAGTCCTCCAAAGGAGAGAATTGTGAATTTATTACATATCATTACCTTTCTTTATCTTTTACACTAATTTTATCAGCCATGTCGTTTCCTTTTTCGGTTTTCAATAAAAATTGAATTTTGGAAGAAAATTCATTTGTATCACAGATAAAATATTCACCAAGAGGAAATATTTCTTATTCAAGACTAAATGGATGTTCCCACGTAATAGTCGTTATTATATCAAGAAACACCGATATATACGACAATTAACTAAAATTTAGCTTTCTCATTAATAAATAAATTTTTTTGTGGTTACGTTGATATTCCGTCTTAATATTCAATGTTGTATCGATAAACACCGATGTTTACAATAATTAACTAAAATTAAGTTTTTTGACTAATAATTAATAATTTTCGTAATTAAGTGGATATTCCGACTTAATAATAGTTTTTTTTTAATCAATAAACACTGATATATGCAAAATTAAGTAAAATTAGCATTCTGTTTAATAATTACAATATCATTAAATTCAGTGAAAAGTCGTTCTTGTTTTCGTCTTTATTAGTGAAATATGTTGAAAATGAATATTTGCTTTTATTTTTATGAAAATGTGTAAAGAAATAATATTTTTAATAATAGTTCTAATATCCGTCCAAAGATAGCAGCACCTCTCGAGAGCTGAAAATTTAGTTCCTAGGATCCGTCAAGAGATGGCAGCACCGTCGATCTCAATCGTTTCCGAGCTGAAAAACAGCATTTAGTATCAGGAGAGTAGGAGTTCACAGGAGCTCACTTATTCGGTACCGGGTTGACTAGTGCTGCCATCTCTTAGTACGTACGTGAACTACACATATTGCCGTGCTTGGGAGGTGCTGCTATCTGACGCCAAATACAGGAACTACAACATTAACAGTCTTCCAAAGGAGAGAATTGTGAATTTATTACATATCATTACCTTTCTTTATCTTTTACACTAATTTTATCAGCCATGTCGTTTCCTTTTTCGGTTTTCAATAAAAATTGAATTTTGGAAGAAAATTCATTTGTATCACAGATAAAATATTCACCAAGAGGAAATATTTCTTATTCAAGACTAAATGGATGTTCCCACGTAATAGTCGTTATTATATCAAGAAACACCGATATATACGACAATTAACTAAAATTTAGCTTTCTCATTAATAAATAACTTTTTTTGTGGTTACGTTGATATTCCGTCTTAATATTCAATGTTGTATCGATAAACACCGATGTTTACAATAATTAACTAAAATTAAGTTTTTTGACTAATAATTAATAATTATCGTAATTAAGTGGATATTCCGACTTAATAATAGTTTTTTTTTAATCAATAAACACTGATATATGCAAAATTAAGTAAAATTAGCATTCTGTTTAATAATTACAATATCATTAAATTCAGTGAAAAGTCGTTCTTGTTTTCGTCTTTATTAGTGAAATATGTTGACAATGAATATTTGCTTTTATTTTTATGAAAATGTGTAAAGAAATAATATTTTTAATAATAGTTCTAATATCCGTCCAAAGATAGCAGCACCTCTCGAGAGCTGAAAATTTAGTTCCTAGGATCCGTCAAGAGATGGCAGCACCGTCGATCTCAATCGTTTCCGAGCTGAAAAACAGCATTTAGTATCAGGAGAGTAGGAGTTCACAGGAGCTCACTTATTCGGTACCGGGTTGACTAGTGCTGCCATCTCTTAGTACGTACGTGAACTACACATATTGCCGGGCTTGGGAGGTGCTGCTATCTGACGCCAAATACAGGAACTACAACATTAACAGTCCTCCAAAGGAGAGAATTGTGAATTTATTACATATCATTACCTTTCTTTATCTTTTACACTAATTTTATCAGCCATGTCGTTTCCTTTTTCGGTTTTCAATAAAAATTGAATTTTGGAAGAAAATTCATTTGTATCACAGATAAAATATTCACCAAGAGGAAATATTTCTTATTCAAGACTAAATGGATGTTCCCACGTAATAGTCGTTATTATATCAAGAAACAACGATATAAACGACAATTAACTAAAATTTAGCTTTCTCATTAATAAATAACTTTTTTTGTGGTTACGTTGATATTCCGTCTTAATATTCAATGTTGTATCGATAAACACCGATGTTTACAATAATTAACTAAAATTAAGTTTTTTGACTAATAATTAATAATTTTCGTAATTAAGTGGATATTCCGACTTAATAATAGTTTTTTTTTAATCAATAAACACTGATATATGCAAAATTAAGTAAAATTAGCATTCTGTTTAATAATTACAATATCATTAAATTCAGTGAAAAGTCGTTCTTGTTTTCGTCTTTATTAGTGAAATATGTTGACAATGAATATTTGCTTTTATTTTTATGAAAATGTGTAAAGAAATAATATTTTTAATAATAGTTCTAATATCCGTCCAAAGATAGCAGCACCTCTCGAGAGCTGATAATTTAGTTCCTAGGATCCGTCAAGAGATGGCAGCACCGTCGATCTCAATCGTTTCCGAGCTGAAAAACAGCATTTAGTATCAGGAGAGTAGGAGTTCACAGGAGCTCACTTATTCGGTACCGGGTTGACTAGTGCTGCCATCTCTTAGTACGTACGTGAACTACACATATTGCCGTGCTTGGGAGGTGCTGCTATCTGACGCCAAATACAGGAACTACAACATTAACAGTCCTCCAAAGGAGAGAATTGTGAATTTATTACATATCATTACCTTTCTTTATCTTTTACACTAATTTTATCAGCCATGTCGTTTCCTTTTTCGGTTTTCAATAAAAATTGAATTTTGGAAGAAAATTCATTTGTATCACAGATAAAATATTCACCAAGAGGAAATATTTCTTATTCAAGACTAAATGGATGTTCCCACGTAATAGTCGTTATTATATCAAGAAACAACGATATAAACGACAATTAACTAAAATTTAGCTTTCTCATTAATAAATAACTTTTTTTGTGGTTACGTTGATATTCCGTCTTAATATTCAATGTTGTATCGATAAACACCGATGTTTACAATAATTAACTAAAATTAAGTTTTTTGACTAATAATTAATAATTTTCGTAATTAAGTGGATATTCCGACTTAATAATAGTTTTTTTTTAATCAATAAACACTGATATATGCAAAATTAAGTAAAATTAGCATTCTGTTTAATAATTACAATATCATTAAATTCAGTGAAAAGTCGTTCTTGTTTTCGTCTTTATTAGTGAAATATGTTGAAAATGAATATTTGTTTGCTTTTATTTTTATGAAAATGTGTAAAGAAATAATATTTTTAATAATAGTTCTAATATCCGTCCAAAGATAGCAGCACCTCTCGAGAGCTGAAAATTTAGTTCCTAGGATCCGTCAAGAGATGGCAGCACCGTCGATCTCAATCGTTTCCGAGCTGAAAAACAGCATTTAGTATCAGGAGAGTAGGAGTTCACAGGAGCTCACTTATTCGGTACCGGGTTGACTAGTGCTGCCATCTCTTAGTACGTACGTGAACTACACATATTGCCGTGCTTGGGAGGTGCTGCTATCTGACGCCAAATACAGGAACTACAACATTAACAGTCCTCCAAAGGAGAGAATTGTGAATTTATTACATATCATTACCTTTCTTTATCTTTTACACTAATTTTATCAGACATATCGTTTCCTTTTTCGGTTTTCATTAAAAATTGAATTTTGGAAGAAAATTCATTTGTATCACAGATAAAATATTCACCAAGAGGAAATATTTCTTATTCAAGACTAAATGGATGTTCCCACGTAATAGTCGTTATTATATCAAGAAACAACGATATAAACGACAATTAACTAAAATTTAGCTTTCTCATTAATAAATAACTTTTTTTGTGGTTACGTTGATATTCCGTCTTAATATTCAATGTTGTATCGATAAACACCGATGTTTACAATAATTAACTAAAATTAAGTTTTTTGACTAATAATTAATAATTTTCGTAATTAAGTGGATATTCCGACTTAATAATAGTTTTTTTTTAATCAATAAACACTGATATATGCAAAATTAAGTAAAATTAGCATTCTGTTTAATAATTACAATATCATTAAATTCAGTGAAAAGTCGTTCTTGTTTTCGTCTTTATTAGTGAAATATGTTGAAAATGAATATTTGCTTTTATTTTTATGAAAATGTGTAAAGAAATAATATTTTTAATAATAGTTCTAATATCCGTCCAAAGATAGCAGCACCTCTCGAGAGCTGAAAATTTAGTTCCTAGGATCCGTCAAGAGATGGCAGCACCGTCGATCTCAATCGTTTCCGAGCTGAAAAACAGCATTTAGTATCAGGAGAGTAGGAGTTCACAGGAGCTCACTTATTCGGTACCGGGTTGACTAGTGCTGCCATCTCTTAGTACGTACGTGAACTACACATATTGCCGTGCTTGGGAGGTGCTGCTATCTGACGCCAAATACAGGAACTACAACATTAACAGTCCTCCAAAGGAGAGAATTGTGAATTTATTACATATCATTACCTTTCTTTATCTTTTACACTAATTTTATCAGCCATGTCGTTTCCTTTTTCGGTTTTCAATAAAAATTGAAT
The DNA here is from genome assembly GCA_964056705.1 of Troilus luridus. Taxonomy (NCBI): domain Eukaryota; kingdom Metazoa; phylum Arthropoda; class Insecta; order Hemiptera; family Pentatomidae; genus Troilus; species Troilus luridus. The sequence continues at coordinate 54,386,721 of OZ057417.1, read as the reverse complement.
TTTGGAAGAAAATTCATTTGTATCACAGATAAAATATTCACCAAGAGGAAATATTTCTTATTCAAGACTAAATGGATGTTCCCACGTAATAGTCGTTATTATATCAAGAAACAACGATATAAACGACAATTAACTAAAATTTAGCTTTCTCATTAATAAATAACTTTTTTTGTGGTTACGTTGATATTCCGTCTTAATATTCAATGTTGTATCGATAAACACCGATGTTTACAATAATTAACTAAAATTAAGTTTTTTGACTAATAATTAATAATTTTCGTAATTAAGTGGATATTCCGACTTAATAATAGTTTTTTTTTAATCAATAAACACTGATATATGCAAAATTAAGTAAAATTAGCATTCTGTTTAATAATTACAATATCATTAAATTCAGTGAAAAGTCGTTCTTGTTTTCGTCTTTATTAGTGAAATATGTTGACAATGAATATTTGCTTTTATTTTTATGAAAATGTGTAAAGAAATAATATTTTTAATAATAGTTCTAATATCCGTCCAAAGATAGCAGCACCTCTCGAGAGCTGAAAATTTAGTTCCTAGGATCCGTCAAGAGATGGCAGCACCGTCGATCTCAATCGTTTCCGAGCTGAAAAACAGCATTTAGTATCAGGAGAGTAGGAGTTCACAGGAGCTCACTTATTCGGTACCGGGTTGACTAGTGCTGCCATCTCTTAGTACGTACGTGAACTACACATATTGCCGTGCTTGGGAGGTGCTGCTATCTGACGCCAAATACAGGAACTACAACATTAACAGTCCTCCAAAGGAGAGAATTGTGAATTTATTACATATCATTACCTTTCTTTATCTTTTACACTAATTTTATCAGCCATGTCGTTTCCTTTTTTGGTTTTCAATAAAAATTGAATTTTGGAAGAAAATTCATTTGTATCACAGATAAAATATTCACCAAGAGGAAATATTTCTTATTCAAGACTAAATGGATGTTCCCACGTAATAGTCGTTATTATATCAAGAAACACCGATATATACGACAATTAACTAAAATTTAGCTTTCTCATTAATAAATAAATTTTTTTGTGGTTACGTTGATATTCCGTCTTAATATTCAATGTTGTATCGATAAACACCGATGTTTACAATAATTAACTAAAATTAAGTTTTTTGACTAATAATTAATAATTTTCGTAATTAAGTGGATATTCCGACTTAATAATAGTTTTTTTTAATTAATAAACACTGATATATGCAAAATTAAGTAAAATTAGCATTCTGTTTAATAATTACAATATCATTAAATTCAGTGAAAAGTCGTTCTTGTTTTCGTCTTTATTAGTGAAATATGTTGACAATGAATATTTGCTTTTATTTTTATGAAAATGTGTAAAGAAATAATATTTTTAATAATAGATCTAATATCCGTCCAAAGATAGCAGCACCTCTCGAGAGCTGAAAATTTAGTTCCTAGGATCCGTCAAGAGATGGCAGCACCGTCGATCTCAATCGTTTCCGAGCTGAAAAACAGCATTTAGTATCAGGAGAGTAGGAGTTCACAGGAGCTCACTTATTCGGTACCGGGTTGACTAGTGCTGCCATCTCTTAGTACGTACGTGAACTACACATATTGCCGTGCTTGGGAGGTGCTGCTATCTGACGCCAAATACAGGAACTACAACATTAACAGTCCTCCAAAGGAGAGAATTGTGAATTTATTACATATCATTACCTTTCTTTATCTTTTACACTAATTTTATCAGCCATGTCGTTTCCTTTTTCGGTTTTCAATAAAAATTGAATTTTGGAAGAAAATTCATTTGTATCACAGATAAAATATTCACCAAGAGGAAATATTTCTTATTCAAGACTAAATGGATGTTCCCACGTAATAGTCGTTATTATATCAAGAAACACCGATATATACGACAATTAACTAAAATTTAGCTTTCTCATTAATAAATAAATTTTTTTGTGGTTACGTTGATATTCCGTCTTAATATTCAATGTTGTATCGATAAACACCGATGTTTACAATAATTAACTAAAATTAAGTTTTTTGACTAATAATTAATAATTTTCGTAATTAAGTGGATATTCCGACTTAATAATAGTTTTTTTTTAATCAATAAACACTGATATATGCAAAATTAAGTAAAATTAGCATTCTGTTTAATAATTACAATATCATTAAATTCAGTGAAAAGTCGTTCTTGTTTTCGTCTTTATTAGTGAAATATGTTGACAATGAATATTTGCTTTTATTTTTATGAAAATGTGTAAAGAAATAATATTTTTAATAATAGTTCTAATATCCGTCCAAAGATAGCAGCACCTCTCGAGAGCTGAAAATTTAGTTCCTAGGATCCGTCAAGAGATGGCAGCACCGTCGATCTCAATCGTTTCCGAGCTGAAAAACAGCATTTAGTATCAGGAGAGTAGGAGTTCACAGGAGCTCACTTATTCGGTACCGGGTTGACTAGTGCTGCCATCTCTTAGTACGTACGTGAACTACACATATTGCCGTGCTTGGGAGGTGCTGCTATCTGACGCCAAATACAGGAACTACAACATTAACAGTCCTCCAAAGGAGAGAATTGTGAATTTATTACATATCATTACCTTTCTTTATCTTTTACACTAATTTTATCAGCCATGTCGTTTCCTTTTTCGGTTTTCAATAAAAATTGAATTTTGGAAGAAAATTCATTTGTATCACAGATAAAATATTCACCAAGAGGAAATATTTCTTATTCAAGACTAAATGGATGTTCCCACGTAATAGTCGTTATTATATCAAGAAACACCGATATATACGACAATTAACTAAAATTTAGCTTTCTCATTAATAAATAAATTTTTTTGTGGTTACGTTGATATTCCGTCTTAATATTCAATGTTGTATCGATAAACACCGATGTTTACAATAATTAACTAAAATTAAGTTTTTTGACTAATAATTAATAATTTTCGTAATTAAGTGGATATTCCGACTTAATAATAGTTTTTTTTTAATCAATAAACACTGATATATGCAAAATTAAGTAAAATTAGCATTCTGTTTAATAATTACAATATCATTAAATTCAGTGAAAAGTCGTTCTTGTTTTCGTCTTTATTAGTGAAATATGTTGAAAATGAATATTTGCTTTTATTTTTATGAAAATGTGTAAAGAAATAATATTTTTAATAATAGTTCTAATATCCGTCCAAAGATAGCAGCACCTCTCGAGAGCTGAAAATTTAGTTCCTAGGATCCGTCAAGAGATGGCAGCACCGTCGATCTCAATCGTTTCCGAGCTGAAAAACAGCATTTAGTATCAGGAGAGTAGGAGTTCACAGGAGCTCACTTATTCGGTACCGGGTTGACTAGTGCTGCCATCTCTTAGTACGTACGTGAACTACACATATTGCCGTGCTTGGGAGGTGCTGCTATCTGACGCCAAATACAGGAACTACAACATTAACAGTCCTCCAAAGGAGAGAATTGTGAATTTATTACATATCATTACCTTTCTTTATCTTTTACACTAATTTTATCAGCCATGTCGTTTCCTTTTTCGGTTTTCAATAAAAATTGAATTTTGGAAGAAAATTCATTTGTATCACAGATAAAATATTCACCAAGAGGAAATATTTCTTATTCAAGACTAAATGGATGTTCCCACGTAATAGTCGTTATTATATCAAGAAACAACGATATAAACGACAATTAACTAAAATTTAGCTTTCTCATTAATAAATAACTTTTTTTGTGGTTACGTTGATATTCCGTCTTAATATTCAATGTTGTATCGATAAACACCGATGTTTACAATAATTAACTAAAATTAAGTTTTTTGACTAATAATTAATAATTTTCGTAATTAAGTGGATATTCCGACTTAATAATAGTTTTTTTTAATCAATAAACACTGATATATGCAAAATTAAGTAAAATTAGCATTCTGTTTAATAATTACAATATCATTAAATTCAGTGAAAAGTCGTTCTTGTTTTCGTCTTTATTAGTGAAATATGTTGACAATGAATATTTGCTTTTATTTTTATGAAAATGTGTAAAGAAATAATATTTTTAATAATAGTTCTAATATCCGTCCAAAGATAGCAGCACCTCTCGAGAGCTGAAAATTTAGTTCCTAGGATCCGTCAAGAGATGGCAGCACCGTCGATCTCAATCGTTTCCGAGCTGAAAAACAGCATTTAGTATCAGGAGAGTAGGAGTTCACAGGAGCTCACTTATTCGGTACCGGGTTGACTAGTGCTGCCATCTCTTAGTACGTACGTGAACTACACATATTGCCGGGCTTGGGAGGTGCTGCTATCTGACGCCAAATACAGGAACTACAACATTAACAGTCCTCCAAAGGAGAGAATTGTGAATTTATTACATATCATTACCTTTCTTTATCTTTTACACTAATTTTATCAGCCATGTCGTTTCCTTTTTCGGTTTTCAATAAAAATTGAATTTTGGAAGAAAATTCATTTGTATCACAGATAAAATATTCACCAAGAGGAAATATTTCTTATTCAAGACTAAATGGATGTTCCCACGTAATAGTCGTTATTATATCAAGAAACAACGATATAAACGACAATTAACTAAAATTTAGCTTTCTCATTAATAAATAACTTTTTTTGTGGTTACGTTGATATTCCGTCTTAATATTCAATGTTGTATCGATAAACACCGATGTTTACAATAATTAACTAAAATTAAGTTTTTTGACTAATAATTAATAATTTTCGTAATTAAGTGGATATTCCGACTTAATAATAGTTTTTTTTTAATCAATAAACACTGATATATGCAAAATTAAGTAAAATTAGCATTCTGTTTAATAATTACAATATCATTAAATTCAGTGAAAAGTCGTTCTTGTTTTCGTCTTTATTAGTGAAATATGTTGACAATGAATATTTGCTTTTATTTTTATGAAAATGTGTAAAGAAATAATATTTTTAATAATAGTTCTAATATCCGTCCAAAGATAGCAGCACCTCTCGAGAGCTGAAAATTTAGTTCCTAGGATCCGTCAAGAGATGGCAGCACCGTCGATCTCAATCGTTTCCGAGCTGAAAAACAGCATTTAGTATCAGGAGAGTAGGAGTTCACAGGAGCTCACTTATTCGGTACCGGGTTGACTAGTGCTGCCATCTCTTAGTACGTACGTGAACTACACATATTGCCGTGCTTGGGAGGTGCTGCTATCTGACGCCAAATACAGGAACTACAACATTAACAGTCCTCCAAAGGAGAGAATTGTGAATTTATTACATATCATTACCTTTCTTTATCTTTTACACTAATTTTATCAGCCATGTCGTTTCCTTTTTCGGTTTTCAATAAAAATTGAATTTTGGAAGAAAATTCATTTGTATCACAGATAAAATATTCACCAAGAGGAAATATTTCTTATTCAAGACTAAATGGATGTTCCCACGTAATAGTCGTTATTATATCAAGAAACAACGATATAAACGACAATTAACTAAAATTTAGCTTTCTCATTAATAAATAAATTTTTTTGTGGTTACGTTGATATTCCGTCTTAATATTCAATGTTGTATCGATAAACACCGATGTTTACAATAATTAACTAAAATTAAGTTTTTTGACTAATAATTAATAATTTTCGTAATTAAGTGGATATTCCGACTTAATAATAGTTTTTTTTTAATCAATAAACACTGATATATGCAAAATTAAGTAAAATTAGCATTCTGTTTAATAATTACAATATCATTAAATTCAGTGAAAAGTCGTTCTTGTTTTCGTCTTTATTAGTGAAATATGTTGAAAATGAATATTTGCTTTTATTTTTATGAAAATGTGTAAAGAAATAATATTTTTAATAATAGTTCTAATATCCGTCCAAAGATAGCAGCACCTCTCGAGAGCTGAAAATTTAGTTCCTAGGATCCGTCAAGAGATGGCAGCACCGTCGATCTCAATCGTTTCCGAGCTGAAAAACAGCATTTAGTATCAGGAGAGTAGGAGTTCACAGGAGCTCACTTATTCGGTACCGGGTTGACTAGTGCTGCCATCTCTTAGTACGTACGTGAACTACACATATTGCCGTGCTTGGGAGGTGCTGCTATCTGACGCCAAATACAGGAACTACAACATTAACAGTCCTCCAAAGGAGAGAATTGTGAATTTATTACATATCATTACCTTTCTTTATCTTTTACACTAATTTTATCAGCCATGTCGTTTCCTTTTTCGGTTTTCAATAAAAATTGAATTTTGGAAGAAAATTCATTTGTATCACAGATAAAATATTCACCAAGAGGAAATATTTCTTATTCAAGACTAAATGGATGTTCCCACGTAATAGTCGTTATTATATCAAGAAACAACGATATAAACGACAATTAACTAAAATTTAGCTTTCTCATTAATAAATAACTTTTTTTGTGGTTACGTTGATATTCCGTCTTAATATTCAATGTTGTATCGATAAACACCGATGTTTACAATAATTAACTAAAATTAAGTTTTTTGACTAATAATTAATAATTTTCGTAATTAAGTGGATATTCCGACTTAATAATAGTTTTTTTTAATCAATAAACACTGATATATGCAAAATTAAGTAAAATTAGCATTCTGTTTAATAATTACAATATCATTAAATTCAGTGAAAAGTCGTTCTTGTTTTCGTCTTTATTAGTGAAATATGTTGACAATGAATATTTGCTTTTATTTTTATGAAAATGTGTAAAGAAATAATATTTTTAATAATAGTTCTAATATCCGTCCAAAGATAGCAGCACCTCTCGAGAGCTGAAAATTTAGTTCCTAGGATCCGTCAAGAGATGGCAGCACCGTCGATCTCAATCGTTTCCGAGCTGAAAAACAGCATTTAGTATCAGGAGAGTAGGAGTTCACAGGAGCTCACTTATTCGGTACCGGGTTGACTAGTGCTGCCATCTCTTAGTACGTACGTGAACTACACATATTGCCGTGCTTGGGAGGTGCTGCTATCTGACGCCAAATACAGGAACTACAACATTAACAGTCCTCCAAAGGAGAGAATTGTGAATTTATTACATATCATTACCTTTCTTTATCTTTTACACTAATTTTATCAGCCATGTCGTTTCCTTTTTCGGTTTTCAATAAAAATTGAATTTTGGAAGAAAATTCATTTGTATCACAGATAAAATATTCACCAAGAGGAAATATTTCTTATTCAAGACTAAATGGATGTTCCCACGTAATAGTCGTTATTATATCAAGAAACACCGATATATACGACAATTAACTAAAATTTAGCTTTCTCATTAATAAATAAATTTTTTTGTGGTTACGTTGATATTCCGTCTTAATATTCAATGTTGTATCGATAAACACCGATGTTTACAATAATTAACTAAAATTAAGTTTTTTGACTAATAATTAATAATTTTCGTAATTAAGTGGATATTCCGACTTAATAATAGTTTTTTTTTAATCAATAAACACTGATATATGCAAAATTAAGTAAAATTAGCATTCTGTTTAATAATTACAATATCATTAAATTCAGTGAAAAGTCGTTCTTGTTTTCGTCTTTATTAGTGAAATATGTTGACAATGAATATTTGCTTTTATTTTTATGAAAATGTGTAAAGAAATAATATTTTTAATAATAGTTCTAATATCCGTCCAAAGATAGCAGCACCTCTCGAGAGCTGAAAATTTAGTTCCTAGGATCCGTCAAGAGATGGCAGCACCGTCGATCTCAATCGTTTCCGAGCTGAAAAACAGCATTTAGTATCAGGAGAGTAGGAGTTCACAGGAGCTCACTTATTCGGTACCGGGTTGACTAGTGCTGCCATCTCTTAGTACGTACGTGAACTACACATATTGCCGTGCTTGGGAGGTGCTGCTATCTGACGCCAAATACAGGAACTACAACATTAACAGTCCTCCAAAGGAGAGAATTGTGAATTTATTACATATCATTACCTTTCTTTATCTTTTACACTAATTTTATCAGCCATGTCGTTTCCTTTTTCGGTTTTCAATAAAAATTGAATTTTGGAAGAAAATTCATTTGCATCACAGATAAAATATTCACCAAGAGGAAATATTTCTTATTCAAGACTAAATGGATGTTCCCACGTAATAGTCGTTATTATATCAAGAAACAACGATATAAACGACAATTAACTAAAATTTAGCTTTCTCATTAATAAATAACTTTTTTTGTGGTTACGTTGATATTCCGTCTTAATATTCAATGTTGTATCGATAAACACCGATGTTTACAATAATTAACTAAAATTAAGTTTTTTGACTAATAATTAATAATTTTCGTAATTAAGTGGATATTCCGACTTAATAATAGTTTTTTTTAATCAATAAACACTGATATATGCAAAATTAAGTAAAATTAGCATTCTGTTTAATAATTACAATATCATTAAATTCAGTGAAAAGTCGTTCTTGTTTTCGTCTTTATTAGTGAAATATGTTGACAATGAATATTTGCTTTTATTTTTATGAAAATGTGTAAAGAAATAATATTTTTAATAATAGTTCTAATATCCGTCCAAAGATAGCAGCACCTCTCGAGAGCTGAAAATTTAGTTCCTAGGATCCGTCAAGAGATGGCAGCACCGTCGATCTCAATCGTTTCCGAGCTGAAAAACAGCATTTAGTATCAGGAGAGTAGGAGTTCACAGGAGCTCACTTATTCGGTACCGGGTTGACTAGTGCTGCCATCTCTTAGTACGTACGTGAACTACACATATTGCCGTGCTTGGGAGGTGCTGCTATCTGACGCCAAATACAGGAACTACAACATTAACAGTCCTCCAAAGGAGAGAATTGTGAATTTATTACATATCATTACCTTTCTTTATCTTTTACACTAATTTTATCAGCCATGTCGTTTCCTTTTTCGGTTTTCAATAAAAATTGAATTTTGGAAGAAAATTCATTTGTATCACAGATAAAATATTCACCAAGAGGAAATATTTCTTATTCAAGACTAAATGGATGTTCCCACGTAATAGTCGTTATTATATCAAGAAACAACGATATAAACGACAATTAACTAAAATTTAGCTTTCTCATTAATAAATAACTTTTTTTGTGGTTACGTTGATATTCCGTCTTAATATTCAATGTTGTATCGATAAACACCGATGTTTACAATAATTAACTAAAATTAAGTTTTTTGACTAATAATTAATAATTTTCGTAATTAAGTGGATATTCCGACTTAATAATAGTTTTTTTTTAATCAATAAACACTGATATATGCAAAATTAAGTAAAATTAGCATTCTGTTTAATAATTACAATATCATTAAATTCAGTGAAAAGTCGTTCTTGTTTTCGTCTTTATTAGTGAAATATGTTGACAATGAATATTTGCTTTTATTTTTATGAAAATGTGTAAAGAAATAATATTTTTAATAATAGTTCTAATATCCGTCCAAAGATAGCAGCACCTCTCGAGAGCTGAAAATTTAGTTCCTAGGATCCGTCAAGAGATGGCAGCACCGTCGATCTCAATCGTTTCCGAGCTGAAAAACAGCATTTAGTATCAGGAGAGTAGGAGTTCACAGGAGCTCACTTATTCGGTACCGGGTTGACTAGTGCTGCCATCTCTTAGTACGTACGTGAACTACACATATTGCCGTGCTTGGGAGGTGCTGCTATCTGACGCCAAATACAGGAACTACAACATTAACAGTCCTCCAAAGGAGAGAATTGTGAATTTATTACATATCATTACCTTTCTTTATCTTTTACACTAATTTTATCAGCCATGTCGTTTCCTTTTTCGGTTTTCAATAAAAATTGAATTTTGGAAGAAAATTCATTTGTATCACAGATAAAATATTCACCAAGAGGAAATATTTCTTATTCAAGACTAAATGGATGTTCCCACGTAATAGTCGTTATTATATCAAGAAACAACGATATAAACGACAATTAACTAAAATTTAGCTTTCTCATTAATAAATAACTTTTTTTGTGGTTACGTTGATATTCCGTCTTAATATTCAATGTTGTATCGATAAACACCGATGTTTACAATAATTAACTAAAATTAAGTTTTTTGACTAATAATTAATAATTTTCGTAATTAAGTGGATATTCCGACTTAATAATAGTTTTTTTTTAATCAATAAACACTGATATATGCAAAATTAAGTAAAATTAGCATTCTGTTTAATAATTACAATATCATTAAATTCAGTGAAAAGTCGTTCTTGTTTTCGTCTTTATTAGTGAAATATGTTGAAAATGAATATTTGCTTTTATTTTTATGAAAATGTGTAAAGAAATAATATTTTTAATAATAGTTCTAATATCCGTCCAAAGATAGCAGCACCTCTCGAGAGCTGAAAATTTAGTTCCTAGGATCCGTCAAGAGATGGCAGCACCGTCGATCTCAATCGTTTCCGAGCTGAAAAACAGCATTTAGTATCAGGAGAGTAGGAGTTCACAGGAGCTCACTTATTCGGTACCGGGTTGACTAGTGCTGCCATCTCTTAGTACGTACGTGAACTACACATATTGCCGTGCTTGGGAGGTGCTGCTATCTGACGCCAAATACAGGAACTACAACATTAACAGTCCTCCAAAGGAGAGAATTGTGAATTTATTACATATCATTACCTTTCTTTATCTTTTACACTAATTTTATCAGCCATGTCGTTTCCTTTTTCGGTTTTCAATAAAAATTGAATTTTGGAAGAAAATTCATTTGCATCACAGATAAAATATTCACCAAGAGGAAATATTTCTTATTCAAGACTAAATGGATGTTCCCACGTAATAGTCGTTATTATATCAAGAAACACCGATATATACGACAATTAACTAAAATTTAGCTTTCTCATTAATAAATAAATTTTTTTGTGGTTACGTTGATATTCCGTCTTAATATTCAATGTTGTATCGATAAACACCGATGTTTACAATAATTACCTAAAATTTAGCTTTCTAATTATAATTAAATTGTTTAATTAATTAATTCTCATTAATTAAATTAGTAGGCAGCCATTCCTGTTGCTGGATTAAGTGAAGCGAACCATACACTATAAAAATGGGTAACGAAACCACAGGCAGAACCTCATGGGTGGTTTGGAATCCTGTCTATCTCCTAGGTAAGTATTTTCTTCTTCTTTTACTTCCTCCAAGTTCCATTCTGCTTCGAGTTGTTCTATCCCAGGATCTGCATTTTTCTCTGCACCCCCCATCTTTGTCGTCTCCTGGAGTCATCCCAATAACCAATCGATACACTTGCTGTTCTTCTCTTACATATTTATTTTTTATATTCATGAATATGAGCAGAGGGCTCAGGCTGTCTCCTTTGCCCATCGAGAAGTATGCTGCCACTTTTAAAATTATCTTACTTGAATAAGCTATTTTATACTTGTTTTTAATTTATAATTTATAAATAAATATATTTTTTATAATTTTAATTAGCATGCTTATAATTTAATATTATTCAAGATTCGAACCATTCATTCTTAAATATTCGTCCGAACATGTATGTGTTATTTGCCAATTTCGTTTTATTTTCAACCTTCATAATTTCATTTATAACCTTCTTGATCTTCCTCCTTGTGCCTTTCAGCGTGGAGGTGCCTCCGTCCATGCCAGCCAAGCATACCGGTTCCTGGCCAGGGTCTTCATGGCATTCAGGCCTTGTCCTCTTTGTTGTCCCAGCTTGGAGATGTGGTCCGTCCGTGTTAGCCGAGGGACGTCTTCTAGTTGGCCTAGCTTCAAAGAACTTTCTCGGATACCGATCTTCCTGCATTCGGCAAAGGTAGCCAAACCATTTCAGCTGCCTCTTTTCAACCGCTACTCTTCTGGTTCGGCCAGCCACTCTCCTCAGGTATCTCATTTCTGCGGTTGTAAATTGCTCCAGTGCTTGTCCAGCCAACAAATATACCAGCTTTTATTTTTTTCTGATGTGACTTTTGGAAACTTCTTTCCTAAATACTGAAAACAAGGATTCAGGCCAGGATTTGAACCCTCTCTAACCAACTGAGCTAACCTGGCTCGTAACACGGCCAGACAAATCCATTTTCTTCACCGATCCTATATCCCGTGTTCTCGCAATTTTTAAAGTTAAAGACGTTAAAAAGAATATTTTGTGACCTCCACCCAGACCATTTCCTTAATATTTAAATAAAATCATCTGTTATTAAACTAATTTTTAAAGATAGTTTATTCTGTGTATAAAAACTGCACCCAAATGAAGAAACAAACTCTTTGAGTTTCTTTCGACCAAAATTAATTTTGAAAACATTACAGTGGACTCTATAATATATAATATATTTAGTAGTATATATATATATACACACTCACTTATTTTTAAAATAATTTTAGTTTTTTGTTTCTTTACGTTCTTAAATAATTTTGTTGTTGTTTTCCATAAAATTTGTATATGTGTAAATATTAATAGTTTTCTTTCTTTATAATTATTGTTATGGTATTTATATTTTTTCTTTCAATTAATTCGTTATTGCGAGCTGACTCCTAATTTTTTTTTCATGTACTAATTAAATTGTAATTGTAATCTACGCTAAGACATTATAGTTTGAATTTTATGTTCCTTATCAATATTCTAAAGAAACGTCTCTGAATAAATATGTATTTTAATCAGTTTTATTATTATATATGATCTTAAGTATACATATTTTTTTTTAATTTTCTAATTATTATCCTACGGCACCCCCCCCCCCCCGTGACGTCACGAAACTGGAGGTTATCAAAGGGAGACCTTTTGTAAACTACTACCTTTTATCTTATTAAAACTTAATTCACAATTGTTAGTAGTTATTTGAAATAAGTGAACGTTACTATAATAAATAAATATTACATTAAGTTTAAGTTACAAGTGCTGCGATCTCTTGGTCAATACAAGAACTGAGTATTTTTCAAGGTGCCGGGAGGTGCTGCACTCTTGCGATGAACTTCAAAACTATTACCTCGATTGTAACGGAATATTCCTAGGATTGATATTACTAGTTCTTTTTAGGAGTATTAGTACCTTTAAAAGTATTGGGTATTTTAAAAAGAACGAGTTCTTTTAATAAGCACCACTGTAGTTCTTTGCTATATATATATATATATATACTTTTATATAAATATTTATTTATTGGCCTTGCTTGCTTACAGCAACATTAAGTCTCAGGGTCTCGCCATTGAAAACCTCTTGTAGAAATATTTTATAATACTTTCAGAATTATTTCTTTTAATATAAACTTCAGCATCAGAAATATATTAGTATCTCACAGCAATAAATGACTTAAGATTTATTTATGACCTTATATTATCAATTAGATGAACAATCGGGGAGATAATAATTGGATATCTGATTAATAAAAACAGTCCTAATAGCTTCTATTTTTAAAACAAAATTTATTTATATATTCTCTTTTATGTTTAAAACAAATATTTTGAGTTTCTTCTATAATTGTAATGTATATACTTCAATTTAACTGACATATTCGTAAGCAAAATAAATTTCAAAACACAACCAAGATAATATCAAGAAGGTATATCATTTTATAGTCAATTTTAAACATAAAAATATAAATCAATTACATATCTACAACTACAAGTTGATAATTTATTTTAAGGAAAATAAATACAGCAAACAAATGTTATTAAACACAATAATAAATAAACTAAAATTGATTTCAAAAATTGTTAACATATGTCTTTGATTTAATGGATTTAATCACAAAAATCATTAGCACTTTGTGTTTTTTGTTACTTATAAATCTTAAATATTTTATAAGTAATATCTACAGCAGGTTCAAATAATTTTACAAGGAGTTTTTGTACCCTTTTCATCTCATCATTTTCTTAACTCATTTACTCAATACGGTAACATAAATAATTGTGTTTTTGTACTTTAGTGTACTTACCTTACAGCAAATGAAAAAAAAATTAAGTTCATTTTCCTCCTAAGAAATCGAATGAGATTATTATTGTTAAGTTAACTATTGTCGTCTAATATAAGCAGAATTTCTTCCTTCTGTACTTCATGAATTAGTAATTATAATAAAGATAAAACATTTATTCTTACAATGATTATAAACGCTTTATAAATAAAAATTTTTAAAAATAGTTTAGATTTTTTTTTTTATATACCTCCTCTCATTTCAGGCCTGGTATCTGAAAATATATTATCTGACTCTAATATTCGAATATTCGCCTGCGATTTAAATTATTCAACTAACCATGATAACTGTTAATACAATTACTGTATTTACAAATTACATCACATAGGATTTGTTAATATTTAATAACATATATGCTCTCTTGTTATATACAATTTAAATCCTATAAGGTTGATATATAAACCACTGGCTTTTGCAAAATAAAATTAAAAAATATAAAAATCACAAATTAAATACGCTAATAAAGTTTTTGGTTATTGTCCTCCGTTATCACCGTTGGTGACTATCTCTTCGTCACTGTAATTCACGCTCTCTTGTTTCGATTTTTTGATAACTGAATGTTCATCACTATTCTCACTTGACGTCCTTTTTCTCTGTCCTTCAACATTGTTGTTCACAACACTATCAGGATCTGAGTCTTTAGTCCTTTGTAAATCGTCCATAACGTGGTCGGTTACCGAGTCGATCGAATCGGAGGACCGATTCCATTTGTTGTGGGATAGAGGTAAACCATTAACTGGACCAACAGGGGATTTGATCACTTCTGTCCTTCTTAAAAGAGAGTTTTCGTGCTCTAAAGAGCTCAGATTTTCTTTTGCTTTTTTCAATTCCTGTTGGAGGTAGTAGATTGTACTTTGCATTCCTTCCACATCTTCGTCAAGATCTTGCAAAAGTTCATCCAATTCTGGAAATAAAAATAAAATATATTAAGAAAGCAAATCATAACATACTAAATTAAATAATCTTAAAAATATCTATTTTAATAATTAGTTAAATCAAATAAATATTTTATCTCTATTTAAGGAATTCTTTCTTAGACCTACACCCGGACCAATATCTTTCTTTAAATTAAAAAATAAGTGCATACAATAGTAGGTTTTGTATCCAACTTAAATAAAGCAATGTAGGATGGAAATAGTTGGGGGTGGAGACAAAAATTACACAACAAATAAGTATAAACCTATTATATTTTATGTGTGCCGACGTTTCGACCTACTCTGTAGGTCATCTTCAGGGCCAATAGGAGTGGCTACTCGGTGCAGAAGGTAACCGGGCCCAGTTACCTTCTGCACCGAGTAGCCACTCCTATTGGCCCTGAAGATGAGCTACAAAGTAGGTCGAAACCCCGGCACACATAAAATATAATAGGTTTCTACTTATTTGCTGTGTAATTATTGACTGCACCCCCAACTATTTCCATCCTACATTAGCACCTACCAGTCAACGAATTTCTTTCCTACTTAAATAAAGCAAATTTTTTAGAAGCATGCAAAACCAAGACATTTATTACCAGCAAGATCATCTTTAATATTTGTCTATATCCATGCATGTAACCACACTTTGTCCACTATAAATACAATATCTAAATATCCAAAATATATTACATTTAAACCAACTATAAATTTATTTCACCCTGACCACTGAAAGTTAACAAAAACAAAAGCACCAATCAATAATATTCTTATCATCCAACAAAATGGTACTTTTAACCATAATTTTATAACCAAAATTAATAGTACTTACTCAATGATATAATTAAGCAAAAAGAAAAATCCTCTTTCAGATGACAGCATAAAAAAATCAACATAAAATGTTGGCACAATCCATAAATAAGTCCTCACTTATTTACTGTTTTTATTTTGACTGCACCCCCCCCCAACTATTTCTATCCTACATAAAATACTCTACAGAATTCAACTAATTAGTAAAAAATAAATTGGAGTTTGGTTGTGCAAGGGTACAACTGTGTGTTAAGCATTAATAGTCAATGTTAATGAGAATTATTTTAGAGTAAAATTACAAAGTTGAAGTTCCTAAACGAGCATTAATTCTAAGATAAACGAACAAACAAATATTTATAACAACTGCTCACTAGATATTATATTGCTGAATTTATAATCCATATTATAAATGGATATAATAAATAATACTATTAAATAATAAATAAATGAAGGAAGCAGAGTGGCTCAGTGGTAGAGCACTGAGTTCCCATGCTGGAAATCCTGGTTCAAATCCCGCTGCAGGCCATGACTTTTATTTAGTCTGTTTGCAGTGGGAGATGGATCATATAGGGATCTAGGACCCTCCTGGGGAACACCCAGCCTCTATAACATATTATAAAAATAGGGTACCCAAAATAAGAGGGGAAAATCTGGCGGTTGAGCGTGACCTTGGACAAGTCACCTCCTTGCAGAACCGTTGTCCATGAAACAGTCTCTACCATGTACTGAACCCCAGACCCGTTCACTGGTTGTAGTTGTACAGGTTTTTTTTTTTAGATAAGTAAAAAGATCTTCATTATGTTAACAATAATGAGGGCGGGAAAACTAAAATTATAAATTAATCTATATGTTCTATTTTTTTTATTACTACACTTTATTTAGTTGAAAACGCAGCCGAGGACTTTGTTTTATAATATGTATAGATATAAAACTAAATGATAGTTGTCAATGAGACTTTTAATAATAATTAAAAATATTAATAAATTACCCTAAAACAATATATATTATGATGTTATAATGGATTATTACCTGATTGAGATTTCTTAACCTCTTCACTAAAACTTTTTTGTAAAGCAAGATCACCTTCGAGTTTGGCTAAACGGCCTTTTGATACCATAGCTCCAAGTTCTTCGTTTTCTTGATACAGCAACCGGCACTTAGCCATGAGGCGTTTTCCAGTATTACTGAAAGAAATAATTCACATATTAATATTTTTAATTAATACATAGAGTTTAATAACTAGGTATCAGCACCATCGGAACTAAAAGAAATTTAATGTTCATAAAAGGTAAACCACAACAAACCGTAACAGTTCAACTATAACTAAACATTAAAAATTAGATGTAACAAAAAATTCATACTAGTAAAACTTCTTATACCAAATGGGCAATTTCCTCTTATAAGGGCATTATTGATAAGATTGCTTGACCTTAGATTGCGACACTAGCGCCTCAGTTTAGGAGTTTTGACTTAACTACGACTTAAATGCATTACGAAGTTATAACAAAGATATATTTTTTAAAATAACATTTAAATTTAACTTATAATAATACTTTATTAATATAATAACTCTGCTAGAAGCTGAGAAAAATAATTAAGAATTATAATAACATTTATTAACAAGCCAATATATGGCTACATAAATCTTTATAGGTCCTTTTGTTTGTTCCTTCCTCTAAAAAATAAATTCAATTAGCTACAATTCTAAATAGTTTTTATCGGTTTCTCTTACTTTCTTATTTCACCACTTGGCAGTTACCCACATTCTTTTAATAATTTTAATATGCATGCAGTTTTCTGGGATAACAAAATTGTATGAGCGGTTAAAAGAATAATGGTGGAAACTAAGTCTGTTTAATTCAAAGGTCTTGTATGACCTCTAGCAACCAGTATATATTGTCGAATATATAACAAATTACAACACTTCTTCCGAGGTAATATTTCTTTTATTTGGAAGAGTGATACCACTTCGATCTGTGTTTTTGTAAGAACCCAAACTCGCATCATATTTTATAAATGGAAAACAAAAAAGGTAGAGAACAGAAAACATACATAGCACTAACAAAAGTCAAAGGGTTGCAAGATAACTATATCCTCTGCAACTTATCAGTGATGGGTTCCACTAATATTTTTTCTATTATGCATTAACATACCTGTCAGGAGTAAATTTCCAAGCTGAGAGTTCATTTTGAGTATCGTCGAGGCGAGTTCTTGTTTCTGACAGCTCCTGCCTTAACCTCTGCAGAAGTAGATTGACAGCGGGGTCTAAGAGAGTATTCCTTAGCACGCCATTTCCTGGCACTTGGCTAACTTTTAATTCAGAAAGCTGACCCTGAAATGAGTACAAATTATAAATTATAATTATACTTTTTCTTATATGATAAAAATGATTTAAATTAAAAGGGAATCAGTCATTTTTTTTTACTTTTGAAAAAAAATTTCAATGATGTTTTTATAAAAAAGGACTGGCTGGTTGCTTGGGTAAATTTCAGCATGAGTAGATGTTCCAGACCTCCCGGCCTTCAAAACTAGTGAAATTTTTATTTTTATAAAAATGTAATAGATAATATTCTAGAGCAAAAGCATTTAAGTGTTAAAAGGGGATAAAATTGTTAAAATTCATTGTGCAATTCCAAAAATAAATAATAGCAGTATTATCCCATAAAACTGTCTCATTTCTAAGTTGCAGGTTTAAAACTTTATTGAAAAAATATCTGCAGCTTTGAATTTTATAGAAATAAGTACAACTTATTTTGGTATCTGTTCCACTAGTTGTCACTTCGAGTGAGTTACAAGGATTAACTGTTTATTCATTTAATTTTTAGCTCTAGTATGGAAAAGAGGGTGTAATTATGGGGAATGGATAGATTTCAGTAATCATTTCATCAAGAAATAAAAGTTTCAACAAACATTCTGAAGTATAGATGAAATAAGTTTGTTGAAACGTTCATTTCTAGATGGAATGATTACCGAAGTATACACATTTCCCATTATCACATTCTCTTTTCCATACTACACCACATGGTAACTTTTATTTGTGGAAAAAAATTAAAAAGGAAACAAATGAAAAGTTGAAACTTGTGATACAACTCGAAGCAACAATAAGTTGAATAATTAACTTTATTTTGGAAATAGTTTTTCACCTTATATTTAAAAAACACTTTTCTCAAATGTTTATGTCAGTTATTAATCCTCGAAGAGGTAGACAAGAAGTGACATTAAACAAGTA
Source organism: Troilus luridus (assembly GCA_964056705.1). Classification (NCBI taxonomy): domain Eukaryota; kingdom Metazoa; phylum Arthropoda; class Insecta; order Hemiptera; family Pentatomidae; genus Troilus; species Troilus luridus. The sequence goes on along the minus strand of OZ057417.1, from coordinate 54,367,861 downwards.
ACACTTATGCTATACACGACAACGTCAATTTATTACAAAATAAAAAAAATAGTCCAATAAAAACTTACAGCAAACTCTTGCATATCTTGCTCTTTCGCAGCCAGCCTTCTCATCAAGACTCTCTCCCGGAAAGATAGCTCAGCTATTTGATTTCTTAATTTTTCTTCAGCATCTTTAGAATTAGTACGTTCTTCTGAAACACAATTTACAAATTAACCTGAAAATATGCAACTATTTGGCTCAACAAGTGGGTGCGCTTGTTGTCTAAAAGAAGTTAGTTTGTTGATCCTTCCAATTTATAAATATAATAAAATTATTAAACAACTTAGTTAAAAAGAAAAATACTCTTATGTACCACAAGGGGAAAAAATGATTGGATTGGTTATCATTCTCCATAATAGTAGGAAAGTAAAATTAAACAGAATACAAATCAGTTACTGCCAAGGATAAGACACTTTTCTTTTCTTGACCGAGATCTTTGGCGAGAACTTTTAGGAACGATAAACAACTAAGTTATAAAAAAATCCTAAAAAAAAACATTACTTTTTCTTGGTAGCCAAAAATTATTATTCGATCAGTCATGAATCTGGCCAAAATTTCCACCTAATGGAAAGAACATCACCTTTTACGTGAAAAAAAAAATTAAAAATACACAAAAACATTCGATATCTCACAAACTTGATACATCTCATTCAATCATGTAGTGCTTCATTAGTTCAAAGACTTTCTTTAACTAACAAAAATACAAAAGTAAGCATAAATTTTCTCTTAAATGGTGCAAACTATAAAAAGGAAATTTTCATAAGCATTCAAACGAACCGGGCCGCAATGAATATTTATAAATGATAAATAACAGCAATTCATAGCATTATTGACTGTACATCTGTAAGATCATTTAGTTCAGATTGTAATATTGCCAAGATAGGGCAATTTGTAATATTTATTTATAATTAAAACTATTTTATGTATGATCATATATTTTATATAAAATATCAACCTTAACTTAAGTTAGAGTGAACATATTTCAAATCTGTAATGAATATATCGAGAAATGAAGTTCTGGACGACTAAGATTTTGCATAAGAATGGATCTAAAATAAGACTATTAAAGAAGATGGATAAAGTTTCTCTGTTGTGAAATAGGGTTTAAGCAAATAATTTAGTCACATCCAAAGAACATTATTATAAATTACTTAAATTAACAAAGATACTTTGTTTGTTTATATTCAAATAAAACGTAGTCAGCCACCTTGAATACCTTTAAAAAATAGAGAGTTTATTTTCCCTTATATTAACCATCTAATAACTTTATCAATGCAAAGGATACAGCCTTTATTAAATGAGTTATTGACGCTTTAGTTAAGGCTTATATATTTTTTTTTTAATTGGGTTTAAATTTTGACTCATTAAATGATTTATCTATATTTAACTTACAGGATGGCATAGACTCAAACTACTCTTGGTTAGAAAACACTGTAATTCTTTCTCAAAATGCAAAAACATCCCTAATCTGAGTAATACAGATTATAATAAAACAGACATTTTTTCCAATGTCGCTATTATTATTATTTTGTCATTCTTGATATAATAAAATTACTAGATCGGTGAATACAAGAGCGTTGGAGGGCATATAAAAAAAATGAGAGAGGAAGCAGAAAAATTAAAAATAACATACAAAAACTGCCTAGATAGAGAACAATACAGAAACGAGTTAAAAGAAATCAAAGTTCTAGAGGAAAAGATGGAAGGGTACTGCGTGGTCGAGAGAAAGGAAGTAAAGGCACGCAGAAATAATGAGAAAATACTGGCAGAATAGAAGGGCGAAAATAAGAAGGAAAAGTAATGATTGTTCGCTTGGTCTTAAAAGGCCGTTTTGTGAAGAAGAAAAAATTACAACAATGATACTTATTCAACAATTTTACTTTTAAATATATGAAATTTCATTTTACTGATCAGTCATGAATCTGGCCAAAATTTCCACCTAATAGAAAGAACTTCACCTTATATGTGAAAAAAAAAATTAAAAATACACAAAAAAATTCGATATCTCACAAAACTTGAAACAGCTTACTCAATCATATAGTGCTTCAGTAATTCAAAGACTTACTTTAACTAACAAAAATACAAAAGTAAGCATCAGTTTTTTCTTAAATGGTGCAAACTAAAAAAAAGGGAAAACAAAGGAAATTTTCATAAGCATTCAAATGAACCGGACCACAATGAATATTTATAACTGATAAATAGAAAAAACAAACAAAGAGAACTGAAAAGAAACAACAGGATCCACTATATTTTTGGTCCCGAAAAATCTGGAAATTGTAACAATTTTAAAAATTGTAATCATGTTTTGTAGTTCTATTAAGTTCAAATTCAAAGGCAGTTAAATAATAAAAAAGAAGATAAATGAATTTAAAATCCTAATTCCAAGGTGTATTTTTATAACAACCCTATTTCAGAGGTACAAACAATATTACCATGGATTACTCATAAGATACTAAAATGTTATTATTTTTTTTCTTCAAGAAAATAAAAGAATCACTTAATTATAAATTGGTCAATGATTGCATTCCCGGGATGACTTGACAGCATAAATAGATTATTGTTATAATAAACATCCAATTATTTTAATATCAAAAGTGTTTTATTAAAATGTAAAAAAAAAAAACTTGGAATATTAAAACATATTCTATTTTCTAAAAGCTTATCTTAATTTTAGAAATAAATCTAATTTTTATCATAAAACAATAATGTTAAGGACTACTTCTGCTACTCCTTTACTAACAAAAAAAAAAGCACCTAAAAAGGTAAATTTGAAAATTTAATGACTTTATTAAAATATCTGCACCAAGATAAGCTATCTCAAGTCCAATTTTGTCGATTTAAATTACTTTATCATACTTTCATTACCATTATTGTTATCAAGTTGTGTTACATTGTAATTATGAAAAACAACTAAAGAAACAATAAAACACTTAAAATATAAAGATTGACAAATATCCATAATGGATGATCAGAATTTTTTTTTTATTTCCTCCAAAATCTTGAAATGTGACGATAATTTACCACCGAGGTGTAGATACAGTGCATATTATGCGACTGTTGTCTTTTTGATAAACCAACACAATGATTGGTTGTATTATCCTTTTCCATTGAGTATATAATTATTGACAAGATCACTGTATTTTGACGATTAAACAAAGTTAAGTTAGTTAATAGAAATGTGATATAGTCCATGATTTTTTAATTTTAATTATACATTAATAACTTACTACTCGATACAATAAACTAACATGTATTATATTGATTATTTAAACCTCATCAATTGTTTAACTATCCTATCACTCTAATATTTCTTAATAAAGACCATGTTCGCCAAATCAATGCAGTACCGGTTTTAATTTCGCTTTGGGGATTTGCTTATAGTTTAAGATTGACCTACAGAATAAATCTCAATGTTTGTACTTGAATTGAAACACTTATTGGTAAGCTTGAATCTTCTTTCGGGAATTGACAATGGCCCTAGAAAATGGTAACAAATTATCTGGGTACGGCAGAACAGAATTGGCAGTTGATTACAACTTAAAATGGAACTAACATAATGTATCTTAAGAGAGAAATTTCAATCCATGGTCCTAAAACTCATAAATGGTCGGCTGTCGGTTGTGAAGGGAGGTGACTTGGTCGAGCTTATGATCAACCACCAGCTTTTTACCCCAAAAAAGGGTACCTAATTTATAGAAGGCTGAGTAGGCCCCAGGAATGTCTCCAATCCACAACTGATAATTGGTAATATCTTTCCTTGCAATTAGTGATGCTTGTATACTAGTAATAATATGATCAGCCTCGGAAATACGAGTCATATATCTCTAGTTTGTATTAAAATTATTTTTGATCTCTCACCATACAAACTAAGAAGTGAATTAAATCTTTAACTATAATTTTACTTTTAGAATATCATTCAACACTACAAAAAACAATTTTCATTCACTAGAGATAATGAAATTAATCAAATTGTCTCAAAATAATTATCACTAAAAACTAAGAGGTAGATTCTTTTAGAATGCATATTTCTTCAGAGTATTAAGATATCAATGGCATTTATACATAATTATTTTGCCACCATGACTACTACCTTCTGTAATAGTAATCACTTCATAATATCCATTCTTATTGAGCAATAAATCACTTATAAATCAATATATAAATGAATGACATTATCATGCTAAGTTTATTTGTAGTATATAAAATACCACACGCATTATTAGGGAACTGGTAAGGCCCTACTTAAAAATTACAGGGTGGGGGGGGCATAATCATTTTCGAGGAACAATATTTTTGGCAGAAAATTAAACCAAACTCATGAAGGAGAGAAGCTAAGAAACAAAAAAAAGAACTTTACGGACTGTTAAGTGAAACTGGTTAAAAAAAAAATACATTAAACTTGGAATGCTGAACTGATCCTGTAGTTAAGTGAGAATCTTAGATTACCTGAATTGCTACATATTATTAACAATCAAGACTTGCCAAAGCTAAGTCATAAGAGACAATCAAGACTCTTTCGCCCTTTACCCTCAATAGGAAGCTGTACTATCCTCCTATATTAAAAGCAAGGAATTAGCAACTGAAAATTTATGTGGAACAACATAGTAATCTATATGTTGCTACTCTTTCTTAACTTAACTAAACACATTGAAAAAACAAAAAGATTTAGTCCATAGCACTACAGCAAGATTAGCTGAGGAATTGAAACCCAATCTACACTTATTACAGGACTTCAAAGATCCTTCTCAAATGATTACTTCATTTATTCACCAAGATCCATACCTCACAGGTATATCACCAATTAAAATTATGAATTCACAAAAATTACAATTTTTTCAAAGCAAACAATACTTAATTACATAGGGGCTTACAACACGGCTAAATACAGTGCAGTGAATTCATATGTGTAAAAAAAAAAAAAAATCATGAGGATAAAGTAAATAAAGTGCCAGACTTCATCTTCAAAAATAAAAACAATCAGAGGCATTATGGATCCTACAAGAATCTTATCACCCACTATAAGAAAATGATTCACATAAATAGATGATTGAAAAACTTACAGAGAAAACATAACTTACATAATAGTCAATAGTTTTGAAGTAAGAAACGTTACATGTAAAAGAGTTCTGCTGGTGAACATCGCTTACCTACATATATATATAGTGAAACAAGAGCTAGGTCAAATTAAATATACGAGAAAACAGTGAGCGACTAAGATGTATAGATTTGATGAGTTTATTTAGAAATTCAAGGTCAATCTTAAGCTAATAGTAGACAAGATTTTAGAAGATGAAATAGACAAGAGATTTGGAAGATGGTTTCCTACAGATTTTGAAAACTTTAACTAACAAATATATACAAATATCACATCATTCTTCACAGTCGACTTATTTAAAACCTCATCATAACAATCTTGAAAAAATATAAGAGGAAAACATACTATCAATAGCTCTCTAATCTTGGAAGTTGCTATAGTGAAATTTATAGTTTACATGACTGTAGAAAAATAATTACACAAAATTTATAGCTAGACATATGCTATACCGCTGAAGATCGCAATTGCATGTGTCTTCTAACATTATAAGACATATATTGAAAATTTAGTAACAACATGGCTATCAAACAAACAAAAACTAAAATCAAAGTGATTAAAATCACCCAGATTGATATTTTAAAGGTGAATGCAGTTTATCATAATAAATATTAACTAAAAGCTCATTTATTTTCAAATCTGGAAACTAATGAAAAAATGATCATCTTTACTATAAAAACATCCATTAAAAATGGTTTCATTATCTAACAGATCCAACATTAGGCTAGGCTCCAAGTACTTATTTCTAATTGAACACAAAATTTGATAAGGGAGGAATTTAAAAGCTTGATGCAATCAAAGTATATAGTTCCGGTTTTATCGATCAATAAGTTGTGCTAATTTAATGTTATCTAACATTTATTCAATGGAAGCCAAGAGTTTCAAAATGTCATCTAAACATCCCCGTGTCTACTGTTATACTGGATTGAATTCATATTGCAGGTAGAAATATATTTCATAATAAAACCATGATTAATTGTATATAATAGTTGGTAACCTATAGCAATGACTCAACTTATGGTTGTTTTAATATGTGTAGAAAAGATAGTTAATCCTAGACAAAAAAAAAGTTATTTGAAGCTACAAAAGATATATAAAAAGATTAAGGAATAATTTAGTATCAGCACCCCGAGATTAAAACCAATTAAACAAAATGGTAGGTAAAACTTTAAAAACAGGATTCGGATACAAATATATAAAATAAGTTTGTTTAAACTTTTGAATTTATATTGATGAAAATCAACTCTATATCACTTATTAAATTTACCACAACTTAATAAATAAAACTCTAAATTCATAGTTTGATTTGTTAACATTCATAATATTCCATATTTATAGGTTTGGTTAGAATTATTACATTTGATTATAATAATTTAAGTAGTAATACCTGGGCTATTCCAAATACTTTTAATTAATCAAGCGCTAGGAATTTCCAATTTAGAAACAAAAAATGAGGGTAAAAGGAAAGACATCATTACATAATATAAATTCGAACACTTAATTTTTAAGTCAGCATAATGTTTTATAAATACACAAAATATTTATTTAGTGATTTATAAATGGCATTGTGAACGCTAATTATTTAAGATGATAAAAAAAAAAAAAAAAAATGTAAGACCAAAGCATTAAAATAAACTAATAAAGTGAATAACCATTCTATGAACTTGACCAGGAACGGCCAAGTAAAATTCTAAATTGATTTATCCTACAATATTCAAGCATAAATTTCGCCAGTGTATTTAAAATACCAGCTATTCTAGATTTGTTTATATCAAAATAAACCACTAGTATCCTGGAATCAATTGGCCTATATAAATAAATGAAATATATCAAAATTAAACTTAGATATTTAGTTAACAAAATTAAGATGTAAACTGATTAACTCACTGGATAATGTAAACTTTCACCTTAAACAATAATTTAAAAACTAATCAACTTCAATAAAGCATAGAATATAAAAACACAACACTATAACAATAAGAAAGACTGAATAAACTAGAAATCTTTTGCTAATTCTCATTCAAATTTACAATCAATTACAATTGTGTAAACATAAAAACATTTTGCTGATATAAAACAATTTATTTGGGGAATATTTATCACGAAATAACAAGGTGATGTTATAAAAGACAAGCATGGAAAAAATTTCAGAGTATTGTAAAAAATAAAACTTTATTATAATCTCTGGAATAAAGCTGTAAAGCTTTAACTGAAATTTTGAAAACCATAAAACTGTACATGACAATCCAATAATAACAATAATAAATATCACATTTGTAATCCCACTTTTAGCCTTGATAAATGCCTGAAGAACTTTACCTCAGTTTGGCATTTACTCTCACAACATAACATACATAGTTCAAATATTTCCACATCACTTATTGGAGAGAAATCTAATGTTTTCAATAGAAACACATTAACAGAACACACTTCCGAGAAGAAAACGTACCTTTTCAAAATAACAAATAATGGTCTATTAACTTATTAGTCAATTATAGTCATATCACAGATATTTTATATCTCATTGTTTCCAAGTCACTGCAAAGTTTGGATTTCTCCATCAAAAGCAAATACTTATACGAATATAAAATAAATAAAGAAAAGCATGTATAAAAAATAAAATAAAACAATCACCAAAATTAAAACACTTCTCAACCCATAAAGGTGGGATGAAATGTTTCTTTATCCAAATATCAAAATGTAGGATCGATGAAAACCCACTTAAGTAAAGGTGCCTTTACAACCTGTCTAATAAAGATAGCACAATAAATTACGAAGTGCACAAGTTGTCTACCTTCGTAGATGCTGTTGCGAGATTCTAACATTTTAATGTAACTGTCCTGTCGCTTCCAACAAGTCCGTAGTTCTTCAAGCGATATTTCCTTCAACTGTTCATTAGTAAGTTCCACACGAGTTACTTTAGTATTTAAGTCACTAGCACCAGGTGCCTCACAGTCCATATGAGCTGGGGGAATTTCTCCTCCATCCTCTGGTACATCATTGCCATTATTCTCGTTACTCATGGCCTCTTTCCTCACAGAGCAACTTCTGCAAATTTAAAGATCATATCAAAAGTACATAGAAAAATAACATTTCAAGTGGATAGGTTAGGTGGGCCACTATGTTAACATTAATCAATGACCACAAGTATACAATACTAGCACTCAAGTAATTCCCAAACCACACCACTTTTTCCAATTCAATGTAATTAATAATGAGTAACATTATGCAACTAATAGCAAAATGAAAGTTCAAACATATTAAGTATCAATTAGGAGTAACCATTTTAAGAGTTGAAAAACATGATTATTACCTATATTCTTAACTTCCATAGAGTTAATATCACTAAAAGTCAATAAAAACATCAAAAAACAGTTTAAAGTCACATTTTAACTACACCTTACACAAAAAATGGCTATTCAGTCAAACAGCGATAGAAAACTGAAATTGAGGACTCAGTGTAGCCAATCCGTAATTTCAAACAAAAACATTAACTCTGTTGATATTTTTTAAAAACAAACACCATTAAAGAGAAGCATTAACTTATTTAGTATGAACAGTTTTTAGTAATTATTAATATAATTTCCATTTTTAATAGTCGAAATTTAAATTGAGGGGAGGGACTTTAATGTATCATAATAATGAGTTTATAATTTATTTTTATTTTACCCGCAAAATTATAAATTAATTGGTCGTTTTTATTTAAATATAATTTATATCAAACAAATGGTACAATTACTCATAATTTTCACTATTCAGTTCAGTGATGAGTTAAGAATTAGTTTAAACTCAAGGTATTTTATGCCTGTTTTTTTTTTCTCCAGAATAAACCACTTTTATCATTGACTGAAAAACTCAGCGATGAGCTTTCACAGACAAATTTATTATGTTTTTGGCCATTTCTAACTTATAATTAGCATAACAATACGAAATAAAGTTTAACTCATCAGGATTTGATAATGCATCTACGCCAAGCTGATCACTGAGAGGCCCCCCTCACACAAATATTTGGCTAATATAAGTTTTCCTATTCCTTTAAAATATACTTCAAATGTTTCCTATTCAGTAGATTTCTTCGTTTGTTACGTTGAAACATCAAGGATCTAAATTGATCGAGTGCTTTATAGTTTTTAGGAAAACCAGTCTCGTACGTATTTTTAAATTTAAGTATTCATTTTTATTAATGTAATAAAAGGAGCTTAATAATCAAATAAAATATATTATTAAATAAAATACAGAGGTAATGGTAAAAAATAATTATCACGTTATGTATCCGCGAACATTGATTTATCGGTAAAATGAAGCAAAATATTAAAATATAGATGTCAAAGTTCTCCTATCCCCCCCCCCCCAAAAAAATGCAACATCTTACGTATTCTTTATATAAATTAAAATGTTCGTTACTTTCGAATAAATAGTAAATATCTGAAAGGTGAGCCATAAATAAACTTTAAAGTGATATTCTAGACCCCTCTAGGCACGTTCCTTTTCTTACAGCAATTTTTTTCATTCTTTTTCGACGAAAAAATCTCCATTTCATATTCTTGTCAAAATCCATTTCATGACATCTCTGATATAATTTCATCCTTGGAATTACTCCGAACTTCTGGAAGTATTTTACAGCTTCTTCTTCGGAAGACGGCAATCCTAAAGTGGCACTTGATTTTCAATAGTCAATAACAAAAATAAACAACATACACAAAAAAACAAACAATTTAATGATATAAGGATGAAAGTTTTATGCAGACCGGCTAATAATCAAACACTCATTTGTTTTAAACAGACATAAGTTTTGAACCTTCACAAATTCTTTTGCTCTTTTAGATAGTTATAATAGGTTGTATGTACTAAGGAATCTAATACAACAAAAAAATAGAATAGGAGACAAAACACATCCTAAGAAAGATTACCTTCAAAAAGATTTCGACACTTAACCCTTTGAATAAAAAAAAAAATCAAATGAATATTAACTCTCAACCACTGAGGTGGTGTCCAGATGTTCTTGTAGGTGGTACACTTGTCTTCCTTCCTCCGGCCCAAGTTCATGCCGCTCCCCACCCCTTACTTTATTTTTTGTCATATAAATAAATACATACTTCCATTAATATATTAGAATGAATTATTTTGTATTCCAAACATTGTTGACATAGAAAAAGGCCTATTCAGCTACAGGTTCACATGTACCCCACTCAGTAAGAGTGGGTAATGATTTCAACTCAGTAGTTAAGAGTTAAAAATCATATAAAATTCACTTTCTATTCTCCTTTTTGACAGTACTAACATTACTAATTATTATTCTCTTTATTCCTGTTTTTCAAAGTCCTACCTTCAAAAGGAATATCAATACCAAATCATTGATTACTCACTCAAACATCATTAAAACAAACTAAATTTATTGGAAGGGGGTATCAATAAGATATTATAAAAACATATTTAATCAAAACAGTTAGATTTAACAAATTATTTGTGATAAATAAATATAAACAATAACAGCAACACACTAAACTTCATTAAGTTTATTTACATTTCAATCTATTAAAATATTATATTAATAGATATTAAATAAATAATTAACAAGTTATAAAAATGAAATTGAAAAAATTAACAATACTAAGGTTCCAGGTTCAAACCAGGCTGTGGGAGACCAATTATTTAATCTGTTTACAGCCTTGGATGAACCCTATGTGATCTTCAGAGCCTCCTGTGTCTCACCAAGCGTCTATAAAGTGGGTAACTTTAATTAGGGGAAAACCTGGGAGTGGCGTGTGATATCAGACATATCACCTCCCAGCACAACCATTGCCATAGAAACAAAACAGACAACCCAAGGCACCCCATAGGTTGTACTGGTACAGATTTTAACATTACTAAGGTTTTTAATTACAAAATACAAATTATATTTCAGATATGTTCTAGTAAACTATTGAATCATTTTGATAATAAGCAAGAGGTTTTACGAAATAAAGGAGAAACAAAATGTTAAGAAAACACTGTGAGTTTATAAATCGCTGGAATAATGACATATGAAGCCCATACTTGTTCACCATTTTGGATTTTTCATTAATGGCCATTTTAACAAACATTAACAATATTAAGAGTGTGAAATGGCGGGGGGCGGGGTGCAGCAAATAAATTTTAACTTAAAATTAAAAATTATTTAACTTAAGTTAAAATAAGTTTAACTTAATTTATTTGTGCCAACATTTTGGCCCAAATTTTAGGCCATCATCAGGGCAGAGGGATGAAGAGTCCAACTGTAACTCCTTATCAACTTTCCTCTCTTTAATAGTATTAATACAATGAACATTAGAAATATAAATAGGCTTTCATTATCTTTGAAGTAATAAAACAAAGAAGCTAATGTGAAAATTTTGTTGTTTTTAGGTTATGTTGTATTGTAACCTATGTTTTCACTATTCTATTCATAATTCTCAAGAAGCCTAATTGAATATGATATGCCACTAATTAAGATTCAAAATATGACTATTTTAATTATAATAATAGATACTTTTCTTCGACAAACATAGTTCAAATCCAGTTTTCTCACTCCCACAAATTTTAAGACAAGCCATTCTGGTTTAGGAAACACAATGTTGAAATATAAACACAAAAGATGGAAATATAATGTTGAAAAAATCGTTTTATTAAAAAATAAATCATATCTTTTTTAAGACTAGATGTTTTAAGGTAAAAATATTCTGACTTATCTCTTCACAATTTAATTTTTTTTTTAATTAAAAGAAACATTTATAGAATACTGTCTTTCATCTGTTGGTACGTCTTCTGAGTAGAAATAGAAATAGAAGCCAGAGTATCGAGACCATGTTCAGTTCTTAGATGAGATTCAAGGTAAGCCGCTCGTGTAAACATATTCGGGCACATGTTGCATGCGTAACGCAACTGACCATTTTTATGATTGTCCATGTGTTTCTTTATAAAATGAAGGGAATAAAACTTTCGTTTACACTCAAAGCATACAAATGGCTTCTTATGTAAATTTTCATGAGCTTCAACTTTACTCTGAAAGTAAAAAATAATTAAAGAAATCACAATAGTTTCAAAAAATTATAAATATATATTTCGTGTTACATACCTTAGATTGAAACTGTTTGTTACAATGTTTACATTTGTACTGATACACTCCAGAATGAGTATAAAGATGAGATCTTAGGAGATTTTGAGTCCGAAATGACCGAGTGCAAAAAGAACATTTAAAAGGACGTTCACCGGTATGGATTCTCGTGTGTGTAACAAGTGAATTCCGAAGTCTGAAACAGCGCCCACATTCACTGCAGGTATATGGTTTACTCTTGGTATGTATCATCTCATGAATGACCTAGTTAAAAAAATAAACAGATAAGTATATCTGGGTTAATTAATACGATACATATCTTATCAACCTAGTTTCTGTCGCAAGAGGACTGCTGTACAAGTATTTGAGAAAGAAAGATAGTTAGAAGGATTTACAGCAACACAAGAGTTAAGGATGAGAGAAAAATTAAGTACAACAATTTGAGATTATATTAGAGAGAAATTATATAGTTAACTGTATCAAAGTAAGTATGCTGAGATGGGCAGGATATGTGGTCAGATTATTGGATGAAGAAGTTATTATTAAGGACTATACTTACTCATATACTGCTAAGGCTACACCTACATTGAATCCGGTGTGATACGATGAGACGTCGCTAGCAAACCAAATGACTGAAATATATCGAGAATTATAACATTTGGCTCTTTAAATTTATAAAATTAAGATTATTTATTAATTATTTTTAATACATTTATATTTTACTATAATGTATAGTAAAATATGTATAATGTATACACCCCAGCATCGTATGTGATAGAATCGCGTCTCACCGAATCGGGTCCAATGTAGGTGTAGCCTAAGGAGTTCAGGAGAAAATACTAGAAGGGCACTTAAGTAAAACGAGGAAAAGAGGTAGACCAAGAAGCAGGTGGATGGATGAGGTGGAGAGAGATGTAAGAATGAAAGGTGTTGGAGAAGTGGAAGAAAATAACCCAGGAGGCCAAGGGTCATTCTGGGAAGTTAGTTATACATCTTATCATTAATGAAGATAAATTTATAAATAAAATATGCATTACCTTATCAATTAGACGATTGTATGATTTCGGACAATAACTACAGTGGTGGGGTCTTATAGAAATCCCATGAGAAACCATATGTTCTCGAAGTGCTTGCAAATCTTTGTAACTTAACTTACATTCTTGACATTTAAGATTATCGACTTCATTATACTTTATGCGACATTGTGGAATATGTAAGTCGAGTTCACTTTTTCCTTTGAAAGGACGATTGCATAACCTAAAAATTAAGAATACTATAAAAAAAAATAAAAAAAGAACTGAATTTTAATGTTTCATAAATACTTTAAAACCTCTCACTGGCAAACTAAATTGAGAGACCCGTTTGTTTCATGTGCCTTCAAATGATCAGAATATGTAGACTTTTGAATCATGCTCTGGCAAGAATCGCATTTAACAAGATCATTTTTCTTGTGCATAGATAAATGTTTTTCTAGATGTGAAGAAGTTTGTACTTTAGCAGGGCAAAGTGGGCATGGATAACACCCATTTGGGGAATTTATAATTTTATGAGCTGCCTGAAAGTTTAATAGAAAGTAAGAATATGAAATTTAAGATAACAAACAATTTTTGTATTTATTTAAAAATAAAAATGGGACTTTTCTCTAATACAGGCGCCATCAGTAAGATTGTTCAACCTTTTGTTCTGGCACTAATGCCTCTGTTTAGGAGTTTTGACATAAAAAAATTAATAATAATAATAATATTTAATAAATAATAATAGCATTTATATATAGTTTAAGGGATCTGCCGGATTTGGGTTTGGGTAGTGGTCAATGGACGGAAGAATGGAAGCAGAGATTGGTCGTATCAGCATCGATACCAGAAGCCTTTGAGTTCGCTACGCCTTATTGTTATTATTCTTTAAAAGCCAATTTAAGGGAATAATACCCTATATTATACTATAATAGGTCTATTATTTTCTATAATAGGTCCATTTCTTGGTTTTATTCTGAAAAATATTTAGGGCTATCATATTTTCTCCTCCTATTTTTCGATCTCCATTTTATTTCAATCCAATAGGACATAACTCTCTAAAACTCATTTTCCACTCTGTGAATCCCTTTTTTGTTTAGTGAAACTTTTGAACAAAATTCAACATAAATCATTTCCTTACACCAGAGATAGATGAATCTTAAGGCATTCATGAATGATATTCTTGTCAAATCAAGCCAGGCAACAACTCTTAAAACCACAATTCTGCAACTTCTCAAATGACGCCTCCAATTCATTGTTTTAAAAAATAATTTCATGTTGTGACCTTCTTTACAACACTTCTTCCGAGGCAATATCCATTTTTTTTTTTTTTTTTTTTTGGAAGAATGATACCAGTCCGAAATCTGTTTTTGGAAGATCAATTTTATAAATCATGTTATATAAATGATTAACAAAAAATCCGTCAAAAAGAAACCACACAAATCCGTCAAAAGGTTACCAAATTGCTATAACCCTAACTATAACTATAAACCCCCTCCCCCTATCAGAGATGGAGCCTGTATAACAGAAACGTACCATAAAAATTAATCTTTAAAAATGTTTACAGTATAATGATTGTTCAGACTCCTACGAGTTTGAAAAGTCTTTCTGCATATTGTACAAGGGTAATATTTTGAAGAAGAGCTACAGCAATGTTTTGCGAGGTCGGACCAGTGGTACATGAACGTACTACAGAGATGGCAGGGCCACATAACAGCGTAAGAACCAGCTAAATCTTCGGGAACATTTTGAGCTAGTTGCAGAATTGGCTCGATGAAATCCGGAGGTTCTTCAGGAAATGGTATATCATCAATTTTTGGAAGGCCCCTTTTCTGACTAAATTTAAGAAGTCTCACCTAAAAAACAATCACATATTTAGAAAAATAAATATTTGATTATTACATATTTAAATTCTTTAAACACTTACGCGATGCTCATTAAATATATAAGGTTTATTTTCACATAGATAAGAAATATTGTCATCAATAGCTATGTCACTAGACTTGACAAAAGTCGCAAGTGGATATTTCTTCGCTGACTCTGGCCATTCTTCAACAAGTCTCGAATTGCCATTAATATTTATTGAATTACTAACCATGTTATCATCTTCCAACGTAATGTTTGATTTATCAATGCATTCTACGGTGCCTTCTGATTGGGTAATGTAATAACCTTTGGTAGTCAAAACCCAATTATTATCATCACAGTTAGGAAAGGATTCCAAACAAGGATTTTCAGAAACATTAGGCCTAGTTCTTATAGAACTATTATTTTTTGAACCCCAATTAACAATCTAAAATAAAAATATAATAAAGGAAATCATTTAATAGCTACTTTAGTATAGAATAGAACAGAAAAATAATTTTATTCTAGGACCAGGTCACTTAAGAATAGATATCTGGCCGAGAGGATACTTAATAGAATCATATAGTATTCACATAAAAGGGAGCAGAGTGGCCTAGTGTTAGAGCACTGAGTTGCTGGCAGGTTCAAGTCAGAATTTAATCTGTTAGCAGCAGGAAATGGATCCTATGAGATCTAGGACCCTCCTGGGGATCACCCAGTCACTATAAAGCGGATACCCGAAATAAGGGGGAAAATCTGGCAGTTGATCTAGGACATATCACCTCCCTGCTCAATCATTGTCCAAGAAACAGTACTGTCTCTACCACGTACTGAACCCCAGATCCTTCACGGGTTGTAGTAGTACAGGTTTTTTTTTTTTACATAAACACTTAAAAATAATATAAGTTCTATTAAAATAATTTCAACCATACATACAATAGTTGGAATATTTAATCGTACTAAGCCCTTTTTAATAATTGTAATATTATTCGATAAATTTTATGGGCATTAGATTTGGAAAATAATTAAATAATTCTAGAATCTTTTCTAAAGGACTATGCAGCCTGGCAGGTGACCCTAGGATTTTTTAAAGGGAATAAAAAATCTATGATTATGCCGCCCTTTGAAAGGGACATAAAATGGATGTCCCGAGCCTGTACGATGTCAGGTACCCGTTAAATATCCCAATCCTAATTATACTTGAATAGTCAAAATTTAAAACTCATATAATACCATTAATAATATAATCTATAGCAGCAATAAAGAGGCATTAAATTAATAAACAAACAAATCTTTCCTAACGACACCCTCAAAGAATATTTATTTAAAAAAAATAACAATAAACCATATTTAAAAAATATTAACAAATAAATAAATGATTAATTTCTGAATACCATAAATAATTAATTAATAAATACCATTAAATCAGTAACTTTTTCCTGGATCCAGGTTGATGAACTACTGGGAAAACCCTCTTTTCCACTACTATCGACTGAACTTTCATTACTGATTTCCTGCATGCATTCCTTTAAATTTAAGTAATACTTTATTAATAAAAAGATTAATTATGATAAATAAAATATTATTGATATTTTTCTCAAATTTACATTATTATCAACAATAACATTTTCATCTTTATGAAATTCGTT
This sequence comes from Troilus luridus, assembly GCA_964056705.1. Taxonomy (NCBI): domain Eukaryota; kingdom Metazoa; phylum Arthropoda; class Insecta; order Hemiptera; family Pentatomidae; genus Troilus; species Troilus luridus. The sequence continues at coordinate 54,351,148 of OZ057417.1, read as the reverse complement.
CAAATGTTCTTCGATAGAGTAGAAAGTAATATCACATACAGAACAGCTGTATAAAGAAGCAGAACACTCTTTTGTATCTTCTATGCACTCTTCATAAACACTTATGGATTCACTTTCAATAATATTGTCATTGGAAATGGTATCTACAAAGTATTAAACTAATAAATAATTATTTAACGATAATGAAGTTATATTTGGTATTCACAAAACTCTTTAAAAGCTTCATATCAAAATGATTAGTGAAATATTCGCTCAACACAAATTTAAAACTCAACAGAAAAAATATCTAAAGGCTTTGCGAAACATGATTATGGCTTTAAAACAGGTAAAGAAAAATGATTTAGTAAGGAATACTTTTATAGATGATTTGTTATTATTCTTCAGTAACAATTACATATCATTATTTTATTAAACTATATACATAAATGTGAATTTACAAAAAGGTTCTGACCTTTATTTGTTAAAAATTCATTTTTGCTTTCAACAATTACATCATTCCCAGTAACTTCCTTCCTGACTACCAATTCTTCGTCAATATTTTTTTTACATCTCAAATTAATTTCCGATGAGGTTTCCTAGCAATGTAAAAATTAGATTTAATTAAAAAAAATAGATAAAAATGTTCAATAAACAATATATAAACTAAAAGTTAATATGTTTGTTCAAGAAATATTTACATAAGGTTTGAACCCTAATACTAGCAGTAATTGAAAATAATTCTAACTACTACTTATGTAATATTACTAAATAATTTCAGGTTTAATTTTGTTTTCTCTTTTTATATTTATCCACACCTCTCAATAAAAAAAATTAATAATCAGCAGATTTTTGATCTGAAAAATAAAAATAAAATGACATGAGAGGTATGAAGTACCCTGTGGTATATCTCTCGCGGCTAGATTTAATACCCTTATAGATAGCTGATCCCTCATCCATATTCTTTTGAGGGTATCCCCTTTATAGAGGATGGTTGAGCAAGGTTTCAAGACCCCACAGGGTTGACCCAAAGCTGAATAATAAAATAAATAATGTATCATGACAAAGTCATTCTCGAACCCGAGACCCACTGAGGAATAGTTCAGCACTTTATACACTAAGGTTCTCTGCTCTCAATAAAGCCTTAAGTCGTTGAAGATTAACATTTAGATAAATTTAGGAAATTCTTAGTTAAATATAAATAATTACCAGGTATATATAGTATAAGAGGCCTTTAGAGAAGTGTAAAATACCTTTATTAATGACCTAGAATTTACTTGACACTCAGAAGAAATGAATTCCTTTTTATTTTCCGGGTCAGGTAGTGGATTTGATAGAATTTTGCATTCCTGGCCCAAATGCCGAGCTAAAGTTTTAATTGTTAGAAATTGTAATTCACAAATTGGACAAATTATATTTTCACTAATATCCAGTAAATGGTTCTCCAAAGAACAAATATCAGGAAACCTCTCAGCACAGCAGAGTGGGCATTCTAAAACTGTCATTTTCAATGAAAAAAATTACAACTACAGGTTTCCTGAAAATTAACAGAGAATCTGAATTTATAATTTTATCTCAAAAGGCGCCACTTCTTACAAGGTATAAGACAACTTTATCATGACCATTACGAAAAATCTTTTACAAAGAGGTATATATGTCTTTTACAAAGACTTGGTCATTGTACTTATTAACTTTTCTTTCTAAACATTATAATTTTTAAAAATATTTAATTTGATTATAAAAAGGGAAAGAAATACTAAAAGGTGGTTTATTGAACGATTGGTGGATAATATATAATAAAATTTTTTTTACGTAAAAGTGAGAAATATTAATATCTGCTTCGGAGGTTGACGCTTCGAGTTGTGGTTCAAGTTTTAACTGTTTATCCGTGTAATTTTTAAATTTTCCAAAAATACAAGTTATGGTTAGCTTTAGTATGGAAAAGATAATGAAATAAATAACAGTTTCAAATAACATTTCGAAGTTTAGATAATACATGTTTTATGAAACGTTCATTTCTAGATGAAATGATTACCGAAGTATGCACATTTTTCATAATTATATTCTCTTTTCCATACTAAACCTCATGGTACTTTTTTTTGGGGGGGGGATATTAAAAGGGAAACGAATGAAAAGTTAAAACTTATTGGGACTCAACTCGAAGTTGATAATTACCAAAATTATCTCACGTATGGTTCCCTGAGGTGTCGTTTTTCTTCTAAGAGACAAATCGGAAGACAATCGAACATTACAATCGGTAGCGACACCAAAAAAAAATTCACAGTTATTGGGTCATTATAGACGATGGCCATATTGCATCGGAATCGGAAAACAAAAATTTACACATACTGCAATAGTATTTTTAAAGTGACATGCATAAGTCAAAAATGTACATTTTCGGAAAAAAAAATCCTAGAGAGCTTGGAATAGCATAAAGTCACTATGAGAGACACAAGTGCCTTCTTGCAAACAAGGTCTGAAGCTAGGTTGAAACCTTGTTGATGAGTGGTAAAGATCTATTTGCACAATTCTTTCATATTCATAACACGCCACCAAAAAAACAATGACTTTTGTGTTGTGTCACTACACAAATAAAATATGTCATTTTTTCTTACATGAAGGAACATTTCTACAAATTTTTAAGAGAATTGTGGCCTGCTTATAATCGCATAAAAACAATTTAAATACGAAGCAGAACCTAGTTTAAGTTCAACTGAACTCATCAGTGTTTTCTGAATATGGATCATTACCTAGAAAATTAGTTACAGGGCTATCTTAACCCAACGCCACTACACATTTAGGCAATTTACTACTTCTTTGGGCAAAAACATTTGACAGGTATGTTTGGGGTAAATTATAACCTTCTCTTACCAAGTTACCCACGTGTTGTTGGGGTTACAGTGTGTATTCCCCTGTTAATCCCGGTATTTTAATTGTTTTGAATTCTCCTCGAAAATAAGCTCATCAGTCAATATCACCTTATTATCATGGCTATACCCAACGAATCGGATTATAGTGATGAAGATAACTTGTCTAATGCAGAGAAAGATGAGAATTCCATAGATGATGAGCAGTCAGATGATGGTTCTGATGAAGAAATGGGTGATTCTCAAGAAGATGAGAATGAGTCTGAAGATGCTGAGGGTAAATCTGAGGAGGGTGATAGTGAATCGGAAGAAGCTGAGAGTGAACCTGAAGGTAGGGGATGGTATTGCTAAGTTGATTTGTTAAATGACTGTAGGATTGACAATCCAAGGTCATTAGTTTACCACATATCTCAGGTAGAAAGACTCCTGATTCTGCATTTATTATTTACTTATAATCATTCTTATTTTATATGTGCCTATCTTTGGATGTTGGCTGTTACAAGGGACCATCTAATCTCATTTTACTGACCGCAGCACAAAACAAGTGTATCAATTTTAATCATGTCCATTGCCTGAGGTTGTTTGATCCCTGTGATCTTGACCTCTCCTTTAACTTTGCCAGGTGGTACTTATCATTTCACATTGCATGCAAATGTATGTCTTTTGATACTGTCCAATATCTCGAGAGGCTTGTATGTGTTCATTGCAGTATGCTTTTATTGCTGACATGGTTCACTCATGAAACTCTGAGGCTACTTTGAAAACAAAAATTATATTCATATGATAGCACAAAAACACATCACATATGTTTACTCTGATGCAAGTATGCAAGAAATTAATTAGTGATTGATATCTTAAGCAGTGGATTGTGAAAAAAAGTAACGGTCACATTTGATGTCTTAGTCTGAAAACATTACATAGGTTCTCTGAAGAATGATTATATTTTATTGACTTTAATTCTAATATTTATGGAAATATGATTTCAGATTCATCTATCTCTGTAACCATTTAATCTTTCAAAAGTTGCCTCTGAAACCTTAGAAATTTTCAAGCATTCTTTATTAAGAACATAAGTCAAATTTTCTCCAAAATTAGTTTCTTGTACTTGCGGAAGCAGAATCTTGTTATTTTCGTAGTAAAGGAGGGGCTCAGTTAGGCATTTGCTTTAAAAGGAGTTATTGCTTATATTACAACTCCATTTCCTGCCAAAAACTAAGAGAATGTCACAATCACTCTTCCCTCAATACAATTAACTATCTCTGAACGAAAATCGACTCAACCCCTTATTCACTGTGGCTGCAGATGTATTTTTTTTTTAGTTCGGCCTTTTGAGATTTACTGACAAAGAAATTACTTTCATCTACCTCTATCTGTTTTGTTTTTTTATTATTTGTATCTAACATGATGATTTTATCAAGATGTTTTTAAATATCTATTTGTTTTAAGTGACTTACAATTACCTCACCTCTAATGTCTGTTTTTATTAATGTAATTAGATTTCACCGAATCTCACAAAAAGTCATTGGCAAAATTGCAAAAGACCGATCCAGAATTTTTTAACTTCTTAAAGGAAAATGATAAAAAATTGTTGGAATACAGCAGCTCAGAGGAAGAAGAAGAAACAGCAAAGGATTCTGGTGATGAAGGAACGGTCTATAAACCTCCTGGCTATCTTCATGTAAGTTTTTGAAAATTTAAAATAATTTTAATGCATTGTAAGTACTTTGTTTAAGTTTTGTTCTTCAGCTATTGGCGAAATTCAGATTAATAATTCTCTTATAGACAATGTCTTACTTTTTTCTTCTAAAGTTTATGGCCATCTGCTCCTTATGATTTAGCTAACTCTGCAGCTTCTCTTCCTTTATCTTTGTTTATTGTTATATTTGCTTGTATGAAATAAAATGAAATTATAATGATCAAACTCTTATAACATTATTTCTAATATATCCCCAGGTTGATAGTGAAGATAGTGACTTTGAAGATGATAACAAGGAAAGAAGTGAGAATCAAGTAACGATGGCAATGGTTAAAAAATGGCGTGAAAATTTAATTAATGAACCGTAAGTGTTTATAATATTTTTTAAATATATTTAGTTTATATAATAATAAGTTTATTTTAAATTAAAAAACATGTTTGCTGATGTCCAGCAGGCCTGGTAGTAGCTTTCAATGATTGAAAATGCAATAACTGGTTAGTTTAAAAACTTATGTTCTTCCATAACCAATCCAACTACAGGTTTTTTTTTGGTTTTTATTAATATATTAGACTGTAAAATGCACTGAAAATCATTGGTGAGGTACAAGTTGTTAATGCTATCTGAAGTTTCCTCCAAAAATCTTCAGATTACATTTAGAACTAATGTTATTCCATTATTTGACAGATTTCCATTCTAATCAAATTATGTCATGCTTTCATCTTGAATGATAATAGTTGACCTTGATAATATATGTGGAAGAAAATGGTCCGGGTAGAGGTCAATAAATATCTCTTAGATGTGGAGAAATGTTTATTAATTAGCCTGAAATAAATAAACATTTCTTTACAAACAGAAATAAACATTTCTCCACATCTAAGGGATATTTATTGACCTCTACCCGGACCATTTTCTTCCACATAAGTCATGCTTTCATTTGAATAATGATTTGGATTATTAATTAATATGTTTAATTGATAGGTCTGTCGGAAGTATATCAAATGCTGTTGAAGCATTTCATGCTGCGCTAGATCGTGTAACTGGAGAAGACCAATCAGAGTTGAAAGTTGATGGCAGTGGAGGTAAAAGAATTTTTAATACACTCCTCAGTAATATATTTGAATATATATATATATATATATATATATATATATATATATATATATATATATATATATATATATATATTTATATATATATATATATATATATATAAATATATTTGAACACAATTATACAAAACTTATTCCTAAAAACATTATGCAATATAATAATAAGTAAAAAAAAAAAAAAAGTGAAGCATTGTTTTGGGAAAGTGCTTCAGATTGACTGCTCATCATTTTATGTCTCAATTAAGATAATGTGTAATAGGTGATAAGAATAAGTATTCTTACAAGAAATTATACAAATTTTAAAATAATATAAAAAGAATTTGACCCTGAACCGTTCTGAGGAGCTGCTGTTAACACACTCAACTCTACCAGCCTCTGATAAAAAATGTATTTCTTACTTATTTTATAGCTAGATTGAGCACTAAACATGTTAAAATTAATGAAAATATTAATTTCAAGAATAATATTCGATTAGTACCTAATATTATTCCTCCTGTAAGTATGGGGGCAGCTTTTTCTATCCAAATTATTTCCTGCTGAGTGCAGCTTGAACAGCCTACTTAGGAAACAATGGTTGCATCTTCTACCTGCAGATTTCAGGAGGGGACATTTTTCTTTTTATTGGTTACAGATTTGTTATTGTTTAATGTTTTTCAAGTAAAGTCTATCTTCCATTGTCACATATTACCTCTGATTCATGTGTATTTCTTATATATCAACAATAATGAATTGTAAAGAAAGAGGTCTATTTTTTCAGCAGTAGTTTCTAGTTGGCATGATATACATGTGCTGATCAACCCTGCTCCATTCAGATTTTATTTGATGTAATAATTGGGATTCACCTACAAACTAAAATATTAATTGAGATTAGAATTTGAACATATTACAATACCCATTATCAATGGAAACCAATTCTGGCTATCATATAATAGTAACATAGGCTAATTCTTAACCAAAAACTGCAATAAAGAGTATATTTTTGTTTTATTGGTCAGATCTACAGCTCAAAGAAATACTAATTAATAAATCATTATTTTATTCACTTTTTTTTTTTTTTTACAAATATCACCACCACAAATGAAATGCTTTACAAAAGTGAAATATATTTTTAATTTATTTAATTCCTTGGTGATTAATTTGTTTTTCCTATTAACAAGTTGTTTATAGAACTAATATTAATTTTTTTATCATTTTCAGTTTTCAATGCAATAGTTGAGATGTGCGTTTTGCACCTCCACAAATCAATTAACGATTTCCTGAAACTGAACCCAACTACTATCAAACACCCCGAAAAGGCCAAAAAATGGGTTAAAGTTAGATCATTAGTAGAAGGATATTTTACTGATCTATTAAAGGTATTAGATTTATTATCCATTAAAAGTGCAAGTTCAAAAATTTAGTTATATTTATCATTAATTGCTTGATTTTTTTTCAAGTTGTTGGCAGGAGTAGCATCAGAAAACATTGTCAGTGTGCTTCTGAAACACTTGCATTCGTGTTGTCACATCGTCATTTATTTTCACAAATTGAGTAAAATTGCTTTAAAACAGTTGACAAAATTATGGAGTACCGGAGAAGAGAGTGTTAGAGTGTTAGCGTATTTGTGTATCCTTCGTCTGTGCACGCTGAAAAAATCTAATCTGCTTAACAGTGCATTAAAGGTAATGTAAAATTTACTTTTATTTATTAATTTTTAGTACTTTTATCTTTAATATCTTGCTTATAATTGTCAACATTACTGCTACATGATATCCAAACAGTCTTGGCTTGCTGAGCATTAAGACACTACGTGAATTTTAAGTAATTTGTTATCTTGTGAGTGTCAGTGCGAGTAGTGGTTATAAAAATATCTCCCATTGATATTTTTTCTGTTTCTTTTAAAATACTTCCATATGAATTACATTTTATAAAGGAAAAGAATGATTGCTAATTTGAAGAAATTTGGCCCATTGGAGTCATTATAATTAATCTCTCAATAGTGTTTATATTTAGATTTTAACTGATATTCATCCCACTGGTATGATGAAGGGCCTTCAATAAGTTCTGATTCAAATATCATGGTAGCATACAATATTTAAAAAAAAATGGCAGGTTCAAGTCCGGCTTCGAAAGATTTTATTTAATCTGTTAACATTTGGGGATGGATCCTATGAGATCTGGGACCTTCATGGAGATCACCCAGCCTTAATAAGTGGGTACCCAAAATAGGGGAAAATCTGGCAGTTGACAAATCAAGTGTAAAAAGTACTGTCTCTACCATGTACTGAACTAAAAACCCTTCATGGATTCTAGTGAAAGAGGCTTTTTATTTATTTATTTATTTTTAATTTAAAATATTATATTTATCGAGGATGGTATAGAAAGCCAAAAGTCCTTAATAGCAGTTCATAAGAACACTCTATTAATAAGTAATTTACTTCACATTCAATTATCTTTTCTGGTAAATCGGTATTAAGGTCATTTGGTATTTTTTTTACCTCCCTTGGTGGAAATAAGTTTTTAAAACAAATATTATATAAATATGTTCTATTTTTAGTACCTGTATATAGCTTACATCAGAGGATCAAAATTCGTATCAATAAACACTCTTCCACAAATAAATTTTATGAAGAGGTCCCTTGTTGACTTATTCAACTTAGATCCTGTCCTGAGCTATCAGCACTCTTTCCTCTACATCAGGCAACTTGCCATCCATTTGAGAAATGCTGTAACCCTACAAAAGAAGGTGAGCTTAAGTTTAATATTTCCTGAAAGTTTTATAATAATAATAAATTCTTTATTTATTCAGGGTACAAGCCCCTTTAGAATGACATAATAGCTATACAGTCTTAGGGTAGTATATAATCTATATTTAATCAATTAATTTGTTGAATATAGATTCGCCAAACTCAAAAATTAGTTGAAAATAATTATAAAGATAGAAAAGATAATATATATTTACATATACGCAACTGATTGAGAAAAAGAAGAAAGACACATCCATTTACAACTATTTTAAAAACAATAATATTTATAGGATTATAATATAGAACCGTATAATCCCTTGTGATTTTTAATTTAATAATTATTTTTTTATTTAATGACAGAAAATTTGGTCCCTAAAATTTTGATGAAAACAATTTGTTTCAATCTCACCTTGCTTTGTTCTGATAAAAAAAAATTTGGTAGTTTACATTAATTTTCACTTTGTATACTTCCTTTCTTTATTGTTTCTCAAAAGTTGTATTGTTAACTTAATCCATGCCTCTAAATAAAAAAATAATTTATATCAATATATAAAAAATAATCTAAATTTCTTTAAAATTCCTTAATGAAGTATCATTTGTTTAATGATAAAATTTATTTCCTGGGTTAGTGATGAATTTTTTAAAATGGAGATTGTTTTAAAAAAAAATATTGTTTTTCTTAATTAATTGAATTTGTATTTATTTTGTGTTGTGTTTCTATTGCTGTAAATTTCAAACTTTTAGATAAGTAAATATTTTTACTCTAATCATTTTTATTAAATTGTATTTATATTGAGAAATATTGTACGTATGATAAATCTATGAAAATATGCAAGTAACTGCCTATGGATTTTCAGTGTTATTTTACATTTTTTTTTTTTTGTTATATTATTTCAAATTTCCTTTTTGAAGTATTGAAAGAATAAAATAAGTAACATTTATACAAAGATTGTAGCCTAATTAATTACCTCAGCTAACATGAATATAATATACTGAAAGAAGAAAACTTTTTTTCTTTTCTTTAAATTGTTTAAAATTACTCAAATTATACCAAAATTTCCTTCTATTGTCGATCCTTGATCTAGCCATGTTTCTAATACTATTCATACTTAAATTCAAAATATTGGGGGTTCTGCTCTGTTTATATCTAGCTACTTTAATTAGACTAATATTGTGAAAGATTTAATTTGATTCATTTTTTTCTAGGAAAGTTTCCAGTCTGTCTATAATTGGCAATACATCCATTCTTTAAAATTGTGGGTTGATCTTATGTGTGAAACTAATTCTAAAGAATTACTTCAGTTAGCTTATCCTATTGTACAGGTAATAACTATTTATCAATGAAGTTGGATATTCAACTATTTAATTTAATCGACAAATTATTTTTAATTTTTTTATTTGTACTTACTCGGTCTAACGAATATTTTATAATTAATAAAACTGTTTGCATTTTTTTTACTAAAGGTTATAATAGGTACCATTAAACTAATACCTACATCACAATACATCCCTCTGCGGTTTCATTGTATACAAATGCTTATCAAGCTTGTACGAGAAACAGATACATATATCCCAGTTCTTCCTTTCATAACTGATGTAAGTAAAAACTTATTATAAGTTTTTTTAATACTAATTTCTCTATACAATCACACACACAAATGTATAATATAATTTTTATTTTCAGAGCTTATCATGCGCCGATGTCAATAAGCAATGCAAAAATGTATCGATGAAACCATTTGATTTTACTTTCGTTTTACGTTTGTCTAAACAAGCCATGACAGAAACAGGATTTCCAGATGCTGTTGTGGAATATGTTTACCAGTTGCTGTTGGAGTACGCAGCTGCGTGTTCTTCTTCTATAGCTTTCCCTGATCTATTTATTCCTGCCACTGTACAGGTATTTAAAAAAAAAATATGATACAACTAGTTATTTTAATCGATATGTGTTTAAGTGAATTAAGAAATTATTAAGATTCTTATTAATTAAATTTCCAAATATTGCGTATTTTGAACATGAAGATAGATATAAAGTGGTAAAAATTATTGATAAAATTAGTCTCTCTCTTATATAAAAGTTTTTCAAGATTTTTTATTTGTATATTATAAGGTGGAATAATAAAAATGTTCATACAAAATTTAATTGATTGAAAAGATTTTAATCAATTTTTTTTTTAGTTATTGTTTCAATAGACAGATAAATATGAATGAATGAATGAATTAAGCCTTTATTATAAAGAGAAATATAAAACAAAAACTACTAATATTTACAAAAATATATATATATATATATATATATATATATATATTTGTAAAGTGCCTAATATTGTAACTTCAATAACAATAATAAATAATAAGATTTTTCTTGTTGAAAGATGAATTAATTAATTAATTAATTAATGTAATAATGTAATTGCTCTTTATAGCCTTCCCTTATGGGAGTATGGTCTAACTTCCCAGAGTATGGTCAGCTCTATTGGGAAGTCAAGTTTGGCATTAATTCCTCCCACTGGGCCCACGAAGTTTTTATAAAATATCTCTCCATCTTGTTACCTGTCTCTCCTTCTTTTCCAGTATGGTATCTAGTCGGTGAGTCTACGTGACCATCTCTCATCTGTAGTGCGTATTAGATGTCCTGCCCATTTCCATTTTAGTATTAGGATGGAAAAGTTAGCATCCCTGAAGTTAGTTTGCTTTCTTATTGTGGTACATCTCACTTTATCCCTTTTCCTTATTTTCAGGGCACTTCTTTCGATTGCACGTTGCCATACGTTCACTTTATTAATTTGAGCGTTGGTAAGAGATTAATTGATGATTAATTTCTTTAAATTCTAAAATATTTCCTTTTAGTGTTAGACAGATAAACATAAAATTCAACAATGGACAACCAAGATTTTTTTAAAGGATCATTTTTCATTGAAAAATTCGCTTTTGAATTATGAAAAAATTCACACTGGAAATGAAAACTTTTAAACACTTCATTTTGGCTTGGTGATGTCATCAGGGTTATTTACATTTTTGTGATAAGAAATTCATATGATGTTTTTGGATTTTCATATAGAATATTGTGTTCATCTTGAGAAATAAAACAATTGCTTATTGATTAAATTAACTTGTTTCAAGTAAAGAGTAAATTTTTGTTATTATTGGCATATTTTTATTCAATAACTATTAGCTTTATCAACATAACAAAGGTTTCTTTATAATCTTTTTTTGAGTGTGCTTAAAGCTTGGTAATGCAGAAATACTTTCTTCATCACAATCACAGGCAATGTAGAGAAATTTTTGTCTGTTTTATCATCAACATATGATGAAATGTTATCTGAATCACTGGAGTCATCACTATAAATATCACTGGCAAGAAGTTTTGGTACCTTCATAGCTGATGTTTGCATATTCTTTGCTGTTAAAATAGGCGATGATGCCCCATCTTTCAAACATGCCTTTTTTTGAACAGCTTTGCTTCTGACATGAACTTTTTCAGCATTGTGTTTTTCTGATGTCCATGATACTTGTGTTACTGCATCCACTTTTGAAGAACATGTAGGAATTCCCATTATTGGTTCTGAGACATTCAATCCTGTGTTTTCTGTTTTCATTATTCAATATTGATGGTTGCAAAACATCACTGATTATTGATTGTCTCATTCTTTCGACACCAAGAGGATCCTCTTTGTTCGGCAATTGAATTTGTTTGGTACTGCTTCTTTTTTCAAAACTATTGGACCCCCTACTAATCTGACTTTAACTATATTTTCGACTTCTTCTTCTACCTGGAACATAGGAGGAAAAAAAAAAAAGGATCATACTTACTATATCTGAAAATGGTGTTTGTTTATGAGAGAATTTACACACACTATCCACTGACTAATTATTGATGAAACTATTCTAATTTTACACCAAATTCAATGTAGAAGATATATAATAAGAAGCCATAACAATTTCTTAAGGATGATTTGTACATATAATTTGAACGACAACATTATCATGGCAATCATCTTATTTAAACATAGGGACAGACACATTAAGAGTGCAGGAGAAGTGAAGAAACAAAGCTTTAACTTACATTTTAATGTAAAATGTAAAACCACTTTTTTCCTCTTATTGAATCCATGGGAACTTTAGGGAACAGCTTATCTGGGGTTGATTTTGTGTTGCTTTCACACATTGGCACACAACAGTATTCATAAGACATGATGAGTGATTTATTTATTTAATAGACAAACTAAAATTGTTTCAACTTTATTAGAGATTTTTTTAAAACAAGCTAAAAATGTTTCAAAAATAATTTTGTTAAAAGGAAAGGTAGCGAGATAAACTGACAACGAGGCTGGTGTCATCTCTTATCAAAACTAACCATTTTGACGCAAAATTCAAACAGAAAATTTTCGAAGTCAAAAATTTCATGTTTAATAAAATATTTTTCCATTAAAATTAGTGGTAGCCCATTGTTTAAGGTTGATAGATTTCATTGAAACGATTGTTGAAAATCACCTTGGTTGTCCATTTTATAGCAATAGAAGTTTGAGTGATTTGAACAATTGTACCATTAGAACAAAGGGAGTTGGTCTACCCCTTGGTGAACAGTAGGTACCTATCCCATAGTAAATAAAATGTATATATATACTAGTTCTTTTAAAAATTAATCCCCTAAGACCCACTGTTCATGAAATAATGACATAAGGTCAAGTCGCATGTGTGTTGTTACCTCTTTCTGTTTCTACCAGAACAAGTTTAGAAAGAAAAACATATTTTTTTTCTTGGATTTTATATGCAATATATTTATGGAGAAGCTGGTCTGAGTGGAGATCAAAATAAATTCTTAAATAATAAGACACTATTTATTGGAAACCAACTTTTCGACTCACATTGCAAAGCTTAATAGTTACTAGTAAAACATTAGTTTCTGATAAATAGTTCTACTAACGTACTGTACTGGAATTTATTTTAGTCTTGATCTAAACCATTTTCCCCTCATTATATTTTGTACAGTCAACCAATAATTATTTAACCAATATATTTATCTATTATTGTTCTATTATATTTTTATTATTGTTCTAATTAATCCATAATTAATTTGATTTTCAGTTAAAATCAGTAATTAAAAGTTGCAAAAATTCTAAGTACACCAACAAATTGAAGCAAGTATTAATTAAGATAGAAGAAAATTCGAAATTCATCGTTAGCGAAAGGAGTAAATTGAATATAAATTTGATTGAAAATGACAAAATCAAAGCGTTTGAATCAGACATGAAACTCAAAGTTCCACCATTAGAGAAATATTGGGACCAACTTAAAAAAATAAATGAGATGAAAAAATCTAGAGAAAGAAATGAGTCAGATAAAAAAGAGGTTAGTTGATAATAATTTTTATTTAAATTATAATATAATGATTCAAAAAATGTATCTATGTAAAAAATCTATTCAGCTGATACAATTTTTTATTTGTAATAAATTTGAGAATAAAGATTATTTTTATTTCATTTTAACAGCTTAAGTAAGTTTAGTGTTTGTAAGACGATATCGTCTGTGTATATGTAAGTGCTTGGACAAAACATTTTTTTTATATATGAACTGTTATTCAACCAAAAAAAAAAGCAGAGTATGTCAGTGTAGTTATTACATGTATCCTAAATGAAATCACATAGTTAAAAATATCAGCTTTAATTCTGGTTCATATTAATGATTTTTTAAATTTCATTTTAGAAAGAAGAACCAGATACCAAATTACCTACTATATCAAAAGATATATTAAAAAGAAAAAAGGTTAATAAGGAAGGACCTGTCGAACTGTTGCCCTCAGACGAATCAGATTTCGAATTCCCTGACATTGAAGAAGAGTAAGTTTTTGTTTTTTGTTTTATTCTATTACTCTATCTCCTTCCTCTTAGCTCTAGGTTCATCGAATTCACCATTTTTAATATATTGTTGAAATGTTTTTTGTACTCTGATTATTTATCTATATACAGATCAATCATATCCTATTATTTAAATGAATCGTTCAACAATATACCTATCTGTTAAAAAAGTCATATGATTTATCATTAAAATCTAGTATTATCAGATACATTATTCAACCAATCAACGAGATTGGAATGTAGAATAGAATAGAATAGAAAAGTAACTTTATTCTGGGACAAAGTCCCTTTAGAATAACAGATATGAACAGGAATAAAAAACATAATATTTATCTGGCCAGAAGGCTAAATGTTACAAATCATAAAGCGTGAAAACATAACAGAAAACAATTTAAAAAGAAATATGTAAACAAAAATAATAGTAAGTAAATAAATAGTACAGATCTTGACAGGATATTAAGCAATTACAGAGAATAGATAAATCCATAGCTGTTGTTAGATGCATGAGCTAGCATTCAATAATTTGTTTACATGATGTACAGCTTTTCAAAGAGCAGAATTAAAAGAACTAGATAACACTATGAGTTATTATATACATTGTATTCTAAGCAAATGACTAACCTGCCTATTTGGGAAGCTAAGAGATGTTGATACAGCAAGGATTTGAATAATGATAGAGAGGGAGTATGACGGATATTAGGAGGGATTGAGTTCCACATTGTGGTGGAGCGGGCGAGAAAGGAACGTTCGAATGCTTTAGTTCTGCGTGAACGTTTATAGAGATCAGAAAGGCGGGATCTTGTTTTATGGTGTTGAACTGATGATTTGAATTGGAGGAGACTGTAGATATATGAAGGGTGTTGAGAGTGAATGGATTGGTATAAGAATGAACAGAGGAAATATTGTCTTCGGAAGGGAGGGAATGTATACACTGGCATCAAAAAAGGTATTATTTAATCATAACAGGCCTATAAATGTTATAACTTGAATTGTAATTCAATAGTCTAAGTTTGCATCAGTATTAATTTTAAATTTATCTTGTAACTTAAAACAATAATTATGCCATTTTAACTTTATTAATTTGTGGTGCCAAGTATGGATATTTCTTCTTCCCCAATAAATGTCATAAGATTAATTTTCTTCAATATTGTACAGTTGTTAATTTTAATTTGTAACTAAAATTACTATTTGTAATTATGTTTATTTTTAGTGAGCCAAAAGAAAAGAAAAAGAAGAGGGTGAAAAAATCATCTGGCAATATTGATAAAGTAAAAGAAAACGGAACAAAGAACATTGTTGTACCAGATACTGCTGATGATGCCTATGAAGATCAGTTGGAAGATCTAAATATCAATGAATTTTGATATTTTATTGATTAATGTATTATATGTTTTTATTTTATAAATAAACCAAAAAGACTACATTGAAAAAAAAAAAAAAATGTAAAATATAGTAAATTATTTTTGTTTCTAACAGCATTTTATTTCATTTTACAGAATGACAAATTAAAAGTCATTTAATTCCTTCACATTTTTGTTTGAATGATATTATATAAGCTCCAAAGTCGTTATTCTTACTTATTTATGTTTACTTTAAAAAATCGTATTTAATACATTAAAAAATAAATAAAATTTGAGCTAATTAGTGAACCTCTATTTATCTCTTTGATAAGGATCATCAGTTTATTCTTTGATGTTATTTTATTCTCAATATCTCAGTTGTAGCTTTTACACATTTGCAATTAATTAATTACATTTATAGTCCCTTGAAATCCTTTTTATAGAGTTTGAAAACTAATTCTTACATAGTTTTCATGAGGAAAATTATTATTTCCTAGAAAAATATTTCAGTATTTTCATTCTTAACATCATTTGTCTATGAATGATATCGGTTTTCGAAAAATCCCTTCGTTTATTGTCAAAGTTAGCAGTCCGAGGTCTATAACACTTAGCACAGAAATGGCAATATGATGGTCCAACAGCATACTTTTTGTTGGAAAGTCGATATTGTAAATGCAAGCAACAGCAAGTATATTTGTTGCAACCCCCAAGGAATCGCATACTGTTACCTGAAAAAAAAATTAAAATTACTTTTTTTTTAATGGATTGGTTTTGGTTAAAGTAAATTTATAAAATTGCTGGTTTAGTATTGTATATTCTTAAGCAGGTGATAGTCAGAACCCGTCTAATAAAAGAATCACTTTTTATTTGCTTCCATTGGACTAAATTGGATGACTGAAAACCTTCCAAAATTCAAAAGAATTATATATTCTATATGATTAATCCTGCCTTCATATTGATTAAATGCCTTGTACCAAAGTATATAATGGAAAAAAAGAGAATCTCTACATTGCCAAAATCACTGCAAAAGTACTAGTGGAAAAATGGACACAAGAAGAAAAAGTTGTTCAGCACACATTGTCACTAGGCCTTTAATCGGCTATTATTTAATTATACAAAATTTACATATTTCAATAACTTTCAAGAAACATTCAGAAATTATGAATTTAATTGATAGTTCATCAAAATTTATAAAATAAAAATGAGCATAACTCAGAAATAGACATAAATTATAAATAGGAAAAATCCTGTAAAACATAGCCTTCATTCTCTAAAATACTGGGGGGAAAACAACCAGTCAACTTTTTGCCACTTCAGGCATCATCACGACACACATGAAAAGGAAATCAATAAGACTAAGTGCTGCACATCTCACACCAACAGTCCAGACCCATTAAATAGAGACTGCAGCCTTGCTCCACAAACTAAGGAATAGAAAGTAATACACCAACAGCTGGGGAAACATTTACATTAAGGATTTTAAGGAAATAACCCTGATAAATCTTACTAGTTTTATTATTGGATGTTTTTTTTTTCTACTTAGCTTCCCAGCTGTTCCTGTATTGCCTTCCATTGGCTTAGTTGTTTGTGGAACATCTTGAAACAAGTTTTTGGAAATATTGAGCATTTTAAATAAGACTGATAAATCTTACTAGTTTTTATTAATACTAATAATTACTGGGTTTTTATTGGTTGTTTTTCGATACTAGTACCGATCAGCTGTTCCTGCATTACCTTCCATTGGCTTAGTTGTTTGTGGAGGGACTTGGAGCAAGTTTGATATTACTATTTTATGAGTCTGTTTGGACTGTTGGTTTGAGATGTTCTGCATTTTGTCTTCTTCGGTGTGTGTCCTGACGATGCCTGAATTGGCGAAACGTTAACTGGTCGGTTTTTAGGGACTGAAGGCTTTTTTCCTGTTGCATCCTATTTAAAACCTACAAATACATAAGTGCCCAAATTACAAATACTATATGCCCTTACCAAAAAAACTGTTCTCACTTCTGAAAGTTGTGAAATCAGCATCGGTAGAATCAGCAAAATTTGTCCATATATTCCCATACTAGTGGTAATAAACGCCGCTGGGTATTTTAACCAATCAGTATCACTGAAAACGAGTACGATAGTTCCTGAAATACAGGTTGCCTAGAAATAATAATGAAAAACTAAAAAGTAACATAATCTGGATAAATATTCTTTGTTTTTTTTATTTGTTAAACAAATAAGTTAATGTGCGAGAGAAAAATAAATCCTAGTATACTAAGTGATCGCGATATGTTCAAGAGTTTTCTCGTGTTTAAAATTTAAAATGTCGGAGATGAGTTCCATGGTTTGATATATAGAGCTGGAGCCGTCTAAACTTAGTTTGGCAAAATATTCTCATAATTACCATGCCTTTTAATAACAATATGTATAGGTTGGAAGCAAGGCGTGGTGGCATAAGGGCCTCTGTGGATTTTACAAAAAAAAAAAAAAAAAACCTGTATCACCACAACCCATGAAGGGTCTCGGGTTCAGTACATTGTACAGACTGTATTGTCTCTAAGATATCAGTTGTGCAGGGAGGGAATTTGTTCTAGATTACGCTCAACCGCCAGGTTTTTCCCCCAATTAAGGGTCCCCACTTTATAGAGCTTGAGTGAGCCCCAGAAGGTTCGTCAGATCCTACAATGTTCAACCACGGTTGCCAAAATACATCTTATCTTTATATTATATTATAATATATCTACCACACCCGGATTTGAACCTGGTATCTTCGCCATGGTAACTCAGTGCCACTCCCACTGAACTACCTTGCTCCGTTACATAGTTGAAAAGTGTATTAATAATAATACTAAAATGTTTAGAGAAACCGAAAGCCTAATGCCGATACTACCAATGGTTTTTTACAAACGTCCTTCAACAGATTCCTTACAAATCCGTCAAATTATCCTAAACACAATCATTTTTCCAGTCGGCACAGTACTTATTAACTTTTTAGGAATCCATTCGTTACTAAACCCAACAGCTTTACTAGCCCATCTTGATCTTAGCCCTGCTATCACTTAATTATTTTAACAGGATGCATTCTCTGCAATTCCACGCGTGACCTCCCGAACCATCCAATGAACTCGTCTTTTTTCGGACCGAATATTCTACAGAGTAGTTCATTTTAGAAACATACGTTGTTACATCCTCTCCAGCCACTGTTACGGAAAACTGGGCGTGCCATTAAAAAACTGGTTATTATGGTACTAACCAGGTAAGGTTGGGAAGGTTCATTAGGTTTGTCTGGCACAAAATAACTTTTGATCCGTTACGGCACTCCAGTAGTTAGGAAGATAATAATGACAAACGCCAATAAAAACTTACCCCTTTTAGGCAAATAAACATAAAACAAGTATTTGTACTCACGATTATTATAATTTTCACAATGGAAACCAAAAGTAGTGATTTTGCATCAACCCTAATTTTTTTATTGGGCATAATACAATAAAAATGTCATTTCGGTTCTTATATGATACATCCAGTCATAAGTGTAAAACTTTTTTTTAACCATGGTTTTTCTTCGATAGCATCAAATTTATATTTTATGAATTTTATTTCTATGAACCTATGACACTTCAAATTTTAGAATATTTAGACAAAAAAGAAATAGATGTCGACTGTTTATAACCTAGAATTTGTTAAGTTACCATGACTACTTTATCAGAAACGATTTCAGTTTAAACCTTTAGCTAATCGTGGCACATCTGGGAACAAAAATATTTGTCTTTTTTATTTGAAAAGAAAAGATGTGTCCAGGACCGGGACTCGAACCCGGGTCTTCCAGATCACTAGACTAGGACTCTACCATTTGAGCTATCCTGGGCCCTAATGAAGCACGCTTCTCGGTCGTGGTCATATATTTTCTTTTCACTGATCCTAAGTCCCCGCGTTCTCGCATTTTTGCGTCGTATACTAGGGGAAGAATGTTCTGTGAACATTCTTCCCCTCGTATACTACATTAATTTGGATCTAGTTGACTTACGTCATTCTAATTATTATAATTTATTTTATTTTATTTGTTAATAATTTTTAAATATTTTTATTTGAAAAGAAAAGATATGTCCAGGACCGGGACACGAACCCGGGTCTTCCAGATCACTAGTCTGGGACTCTACCTTTTGAGCTATCCTGGGCCCTGATGATGTCCCGGTCCTGGACTTATCTTTTCAGTCGCGTGAAACATGAGATCTGGTATTGAAATATAAGAGTGTAGGCCCTTTCGATTAACTGCAGGTAATTTTTTGATAAGTTTTTGTTGCATAATGTCAATATCACTGCAGCACCCCTGGTTTCACCTCTGGGTAGAAGGGAAAAAATGAATTAATTATTGGGTAATAAACTTATTAATCTGCTTCACCAGATGAAAATTTCTCAAACCAACGGCGAATAGTCCGTTCGTTATAACAACCTGGTAAAGATTCTTGCAGTTTAGGCTGCCACGAGCCCTTTTAAGCAAGTTTAAAATCATAAATAAAAATACATGAAAATAGCGTTTCCATGGTCATATTTGATGGCATACCAAACAATGTTCGTTCAATTGTAGTAATAGTAAACATTATCAAAAAAGCAGAATATTAATAACCACTCATTACTATCTGTAAACATAAACAATAAAACCACCAATTTGAATTTTAGAACTAATAAAAACGGACATTATTACATTATATTATATTATTCCAACTCATTAAAATCAGAATTTCGACAATAATAGCTAGTCCCATTCCTGCCTCTTTGGATATTACGAAACTTCTATTTAAAAATTTAAATGACTTGCAATAGATTTCCTCATATGTGGGCTCTATTTCTTTTAAAAGGTTCACAAAGTATTGAAAATGTTTTAAATCAGAATAGATATAAATAAGTTTACAAAGCAATGACTAATTAAAATGATTTATCATGCCAGGAAGTAGTTGACGATAAACTTCAGTATAACGAAATGCTCTGCATCAGAAGTGTTATATTCCCAATCTATTTATATGCTTTCATACTATTAATTTTTATAGAGTTATTAATCATTGTAAGTAACAAAACTAATTGTGTATAAATTGTTCAAAAACTTATTGTGAATCATGTTTTGTTTTTTTAAATTTTTATTGTGTTTTTTTATGTAGGAAGAAAATTCAGATGAAGTAGCTACTACAAATAGTGAAGGTATACTAGATGGTAAATATTTTATTTATTATAAAAATAATTATGTATACATTTCAAATATGTGGTCCCATTTTGTTTTTTCGATAGTATTTTTTTTTTTTACTAAAATAAATAGATCCAACCGAAGAAAAAACAATATTGTTAAAAGAAAATGTGATATTTTAATAATTACATATTATTTAATATATTATGTGCCCCAAAAAGCTTTTTAAGTGGGTACCCTAAATGGGGCATATGAGGTTGGTAAGAGTAATCTCCGCCCGAATCATCTTCCTGTACAACTGTTGTCTTATAAAAAATATAGTCTCTACCACGTACTGAACCCAAGACTTACTGGGTTGAAGTGGTAGATTTTTTTTTTAAATTTTATTATTCTCTTTCTATCCGGATGAAGTATGAATTGGCGAAATAATGACAAGTAGTGTCGTTTTTTTTTTGTATTTTAGAGACTCAAGAATTCTCTTTGGAGTTTTTCCATTCATTACAATTGTTATATGTCCCTTATGATGAACTTGTATACATTTAATAGTTACGGTGTCATAAAATAGTTATATGGAACGACCTACTGTTTATTTATGTTTACAGTCACTACTCTTATTTGGTGGACTCCCTTTTCTTTAAGGGACAAGTATTTAAAGTGCGGTGATATTCGCTGTTTCGTCACGAGCAGTAGATCTTCGAAACATAGTACCAATACGGTAATTAAACTTCTTATTAATGTTTCAAAAATATAATTATATTCGAAATACATATTCTCTATATATTTTTTTTTAAAGGCATTTCTATTTTATGGTTCAAATTTCAACATCTCTGACCTTCCATTGCCAAGAGGTAACAAAGTTTGGGGATTGCTTCACGAGGAATCGCCGAGAAATTCGCCACTTCTCAACCACGAACCTATTTTGAGTTTGTTCAACTATTCCTCTACTTTCAGCCGTTATAGCGATATACCTTTAACAATACAATATTTGTCTTCATTAGAAAGTTTGACGGGTAAGTAATAATCAATAATGAGTAATTAGTAATAATAAGGATTAAATAACAAAAGCAAATCAAGTACAACTTTGCGATACGATCATCAGATGTTTAGGTATAAAGTACACCGAACTTTCCCGAATGTTGCCGAAGTTAACCGATCCAAGAAAAGCATTCTTTGTATTCAACTATAAAATTTGTAATCATTGGAAGCTTAAACAAAAGTAATTTTCCTGCCGATTAACGTCCCTGGTCTACTTACAGCTGTAATTATTTAAAATATGACAATGGCCTTGAAATAAACTGTAAAAGATATGTATCTGGTTTATGCGGCCTTATTAAATAAAGAAATAATATTATAATTAATGAAAATTGTTAAATTGATAGATTAATAACGCCATATAGAAAAGAACACTGTACATTTAATTAAATTAGATGAGATCAGACAGATCGAAAAAATAAAATTTAGCAGGTTTAGTTGCTAAAGGGTTCCAACAAGAGCAAGGAGTAGATTTCAATGAAACCTTTAGTCCAACGTTGGAACACAACTAGAACAATGTTAAGTGTTCCTGTCCAGGATGGTCTAGATATAGGGGAACAGGGGGCAGAGTGAAACAAATAATCGAAATTTAGTTGTAAATCCACTTTTATTTATTCCAATGACGTTGTGATACATAGGATAATTAGATGCCTATTGGACCATTGTACAACACAAATTTCACAGCTGAGAAACAGGTGTGGGGTACACTGAAACAGGTGATTGGGGCACAGTGATACACGCATTTGTAACATTTCACCATGAATCATTTATCAGGTTTTTAACAAATATACATTAGAATAATAGTTTTTAGGCATTATGACTTTAAGAACTACACTCTTAATGCTGAAATGATATTAGCTACTTAGGATTTATATATAAAAACTTGAATTTTGTCTCAATAGTAGAATAAGAATGTCCGCAGCTACCAAATAAATACAACTCTTCAATAACTTTGAGGAAATATTCATAGAATTTTATCCAATAATTTATAGAAGAAAAGTCGATTCCAAATGATAAGTAGCTCCTGAGTCTTTTAGTTTGTCCACACTGAACAAGTTTTGGGAGAATCATTTTTATTTGGGTATGCTGCACTGATGCTATGTCTTCGGCTGGTGGGTTTAGAAATGAATTATCCTTTTTTGTGCTACTCCTAAAAAAGCTTACTTCACCTGCCTTTGGATCTCTGTCCAGATCCTCAATCTCATCTGGCTTTAATGATGACGTTAGTTCTTCACGGGTTTCTTCATCATTGTCCAGGATAATAGGATCGGCTTTGTCACTGCTAGAATCCGAAAAAAAGTGTCTCTTTGCAAAAAGTGTCCTCTTAACTTGCAATGTTTCCTTTTTGTGCATTAAATTTTCTTGTCATGTTTTTATTTCTGGTGAGCTGGTAGCAATGATACTTTTGCCCTTCCTGCTGCCACGTCTTTCATTTTTCCTTTTACTAGCTTAGGGATAAGCACGGATATCTTCAGGAGAATATTTGAAAACTTGCAAATTTTCATTAGATGAGGCGGGTTCATTTGCACATGGAGCCTCTGGTTCGAGATTGTTTTCCATCAACAATGACTCCTGTTCTACCAATGCTTCAAAAGGACTGTCAGTGCCATAGCTACTCAGGAAGTCTGCTTCTGCAAAGACATCTCTATCAAAAGGAACAATTCCTGTTTTGCGAAATGCTGCTACAATGGTGGTTGGTGTCATTGCCTTCTGGTGAGCTTTATTCACGCAGCTCGCAACGTTATAAATTGAGAATGTTTGACCAGGGTATTCCATAAGCCAATTGTCAACAGCAACATTATAATATGTCTTAAATGGCTTAAAAAATACCAACATCTAGAGGTTGCAACTTATTGGTGGAATGTGGTGGAAATGTTAGAACTCTGACACCATTATTCTTCTCTATTTGTTACACTTCGATTGATAAATGACTTTCGTGGTTATCACAGAGTAAAGTTGGTCCCTCTTTTGAACTTTTAGAATGTTTAATTAAGTGCTTCGTGACCTTTACGAAGAGTTCGGCTGTAATCCAGCTAAACTGTTAGCTAGTCCCAGAGTACCAGGAGGAGCATGATCAATCAAAGGGGCTTTGAAGTAAACCCTAGGGAAAATCAATTCAAGAGCATGTTATTGCCTACACAGACAATGTGATGTTATTGTAGTTTTTATTTCACAAAATTCCATTAATTTCAGTTGTATTTAATTTACAATAAATATTTTAATTTATTTAGCTTTATTCAATAATAATGAAATATCTTAAATAATTAATAGCTGACTGTAGAAAAATATGGAAAAGATTAAATTTAGGAATTTTATTGTTTATTCATTGTACGTCACTTTATGCTGATATGGCTAATCGGACGATGCTACAGAGTGAGTCATACATTTTTCATATCCAAGTTTGACTAGGATATGTATTTTTGACAAGTACCTAAAATCGCACTGAGCCGGGATCCCTATTATACGGCCCTTCCGAAGGACGGCATAACTATGGGTTTTTTTACTCCCATTAAAAATCTTAGGTCTAACTGACGGGCCGGGAATCCCCGATCTTGGAGATAACAGGTTATCCTAACCACTAAACCCCAGGTGATCCGTTAAAAACCCGGGCCATTTTCTTCTAATTTGATAAAATAATTAATTTTAATATATTTTTAAAATATTAAAATGTTTTTTTACAAATATTTTCTGTGTTTGTTTATTTAGATATTTTTTTTACTCACAAAGTCATTAAATCTAAAAATAACACCTCATTAACACTTACGACTGTCTGAAATTTGCTGTACGTGCTGTCTTTAACTACCTACGTCCACCATTGGATAATTTACTGTAGAATTTAGTATATCAAAAATATTTTATAAAACTAATATGTATAAAAAAATTTATTATAAAATATAATTATCTTTATATGGAGCACCTGACATAGTTTCTTGTATTAAAAAAGCAAGATTGAGATGGTTGGGGCACGTTCACAGAATGGACAAAAAAAGGCTTCCAAAGCTGATTCTGGAGGGACGTCCAGACGGAGAAAGAGGAAGAGGAAGGCCTAGAATGCGATGGCTGGACGATGTGGAAGCAGACCTTAAGTTCCTGGGGGTAAGAACATGGAGAAGAGCAGCGAGAGATCGGTCTAGGTGGAGGAGAATTGTTGAGGAGGCCAAGGTCCTTCATGGACCATAGCGCCATGTAATGATGATGATGATAATTATCTTTTGATTAATATAGATCTCTGGCCAATGGTGGATTCCTTATATTTTATTATTTGATGCAACCAAGTAAAAAGTACTTAAAACCGCACAGAGTCGGGACCCCTCATTCTAAGTCCCTTCCGAAGGACGGCATAACTACGAGTTTTTTACTCCCTGTTCATAAAATTAATATGTATAAAAAATTTGTTTATAAAATATAATTATGTTTTAACTAATATAGACCTCTGGTCAATTGTGGTATCCTTATATTTTATAATTTGATACATCCACATCCTTAAGATAGCAACAGTAGAGGCTATTTTAAAACCTGGGAAAATGAGAGGGGCATTGGGTGAAATGACTGTAAAAGTTATATCATAAAATAAAAACGGAAAAATATATAAAAAGAAATTAAATTATTAATAATTAAAATATTAAATGTAAATAATTTAAAACAAAGTATTTCTAAGTTTTTATTAAGGTTTTGTTCATGATATAACTAGAACACTAAAACAGTCCCTTTCTATGCTTCTCAATGAGTTCTGTACTAGTATCTGATACAAATGATGGTATCTATTCCGCAGGTTGTCGCTTCGAGTTGATCTAGATTTTGGTAATGATTTCATCAAGAAAGAAAAGTTTCAACAAACATTTCGAAGTATAGATGATATATGTTTGTTGAAACTTTCATTTCTAGTTTAAATGAATACCGAAATATACACATTTTCCATTGTAACATTCTCTATTCCATACTAAAGCTCGTGATGACTTGTATTTTTGGAAAATATTAAAAGGGAAACAAAGGGAAAGCTAAAACTAGTGGTTCTACTCGAAGCGGCAACCTGCGCAATAGTTACCTAAATAATGTTTAGTGAATTCCAATGTCCATTTTTTTTTTATAGATTCATAGTATTTTATATATAAATTCTGCAGGTCACGCCTACTACAAAACTTTCGAAGAGAAAAGTCTTCTAAAAAACCTCTCCGATGTAGTATATATCCAATCTGATTGCGTCACACCGAACAACAGGGATTCTTATGTTAATGAATTGATGAAGTATATATCCATAGATTCTTATGGAGCTTGTCTGAATAATAAAAAACTTCCAAAAAGGTAAATAGATAATACATTTTTGCACAGGAATCAGGGTAATTATTCCGCATGTTGTCGCTTCGAGTTGGGTCACAACAGTTTTTAACTATTTATTCGTTTCATTTATAATATTTACCAAAAATACAATTCATCATAAGCTTTGGTATGGAAAAGAGAATGTGAATATGAGAAAAATGTGTACTTCAGTAATCATTTCATCTAGAAATGAACGTTTCAACAAACATACATCATCTACTTAAAAATGTTAGTTGAAACATTTATTTCTAGATAAAATGATTGCGCAATCTACTCATTATCCATAATTACATTATCTTTTCCATAATAAAGCTCATGATGGTTTGTACCTTTGGAAAATATTAAAAGTGAAACGAATAAACACTTAAAACTTGTATCTCAACTCAAAGCGATAACCAGCGGAACAAACACCTCAATCAGTAATTATAAATAGCAATTAGATAGTTCCTAAAAAAATAATAATCAACTGACTACTCAGCATATGGATAAATTGATGGAAAGACACTTTCAGGTTTTGATGTCTCATTTGTTTCCGCTTTTCAAACAATTAGGAGAGTGTTGGACAAAACGGGATACCATTCTTGTTTTTATTTGACTAAGGAAAATACGTTGAAGAAAACCACTCATCATTTTTTTCTGTAACTACAACATTTATTGAAGCACACAAAAAACATTTTTTAAACTAATTTTAATGATTGTGAAATAGTAAAAAAAAAAAATTTACCAAACCCTTACATATCCCGTTTTAGCATACTTGGGTTGGACAAAACGGGATGGGGATTACAATGTTTAATTTTTTGTGTTCAACTAACTGATAGAAAACTGTAAAGCAAAATTTCCGCTTGAAAGAACAGTGTCTTCAGTAGTCAGAGACTTAAAATAAGATTTTTTAAAGTTTTTATTTACAAAATGTGAAAGAAGAGCTTTTATTCAGGCCTATAGCAGAACAAAAGTCGCATAAAAAGGTGTTGTCATCTTCGTCGGCATGAGAACTCGCTTCGTGAGCCCATTCTTGGCAACCAGAACATTGGATCCAACCTTGACCAGCCTTAGATTCGACGTACAGTTCATTACAAAATATGCAGGTTTCTCCTCCCTCTGTTTCATCTTCAGACGATGACGAAATGCATTCTTGGCTGCTTCCTGATGGTTTATTAAAACTTTTCTGTTTTGACTTTTAAGATGAAGATTAGGCGTGCCTTTGGATTCTTTTGTAGGCCTACTCCGTCACTTTTCAAAACAAACATGGCTGCTGCCTGTAACGTGAAAGGAAAATTAGATAGACTACGCATGAGAATATTCGTTAATAAATGCTTAATCAAATGTAATCCTCCCGGAATTGGATCCCCATATATGTAGGCACTATAATGAACAACGCACGCAAATGTTCCAAGAAAACAGAGTAAAAAAGTTATAAGAGCTACAACTTTCTATGAACTTGTGGTCTCGAGGCGGAACGCACGGGGAATGATGTAATGACGGCCGAGAACAAGTTGTTGTCGTCCTCCGCTTGATGGCAGGAATAGTCGGTTCCCTAGGCGACGTATCCCGTTTTGTCCAACTTTCCCCTATACATCAAAGATATCTTTGGTTCCTTAATAGTATAAACAATAAAATTTATAATATTATTTAACATTTCTTTTTCAGTTTAACAAATGGTATAGAAACGATGATGTCTCCAAAATTGTTGAAAATAATTGCTAATTACAAGTTCGCCATATCTTTTGAAAATGCTGTCTGTGAGGATTACATAACTGAAAAATTGTGGAGACCTTTAATTGTTGGTACCGTTCCGGTGTATTTAGGTTCTCCGTCGATCAAGGTATTTTAGATCATTTAAATTGTCAGCTGGTTAGCTTTTAATGTTTACATAATTTTTACTTCTAGTTCTTGAGATTCAGTCGTGTCTATACTCATTAAACCCTCTTTTGGCGAGTATACGACTGAATCTCAAGAACTGAAAGCAAAACTTATTTTGAAAAAGGGAAAGGTCAACAGAGACATTTAACAAATGTTAATACATTAGTGGAAAAATTCCAACTAAAAACCTTAAGTCTCTAAACTAAAATAAGAAATTTTAAATTAAAAACTTAAACAAGCAATTTCTTATTTTAGTTTAGACTTAAGGTTTTTAGTTGGAATTTTTCCACTAATGTGTCAAAACTTATTTTATTAACAGTCAAGAAAATAAATATCTATATATCTTGCTATATAATAACGTTAAATGAATAAATAATAGAAAAAATATTGTAATATAAGTATAACTATATGAAGATCAGAAATTAACAAAGTTAAATTTGTTTTCTCCAAAGCCAAAAAAAATCACTGGACTTCTTGTATATTAAAAACTTGCAATTATTTTGAATGAGAAAAATATTTTCCTACTGTTCATTAAGGTAAATGAAACACGGTGCTTAAGGGATAGATACCTGGAGGAAAAAAAAAAACAAACACAAATTGTAAGGTCAAGAATTCGAGACGTTAACAAACTGTAAAAATTTAAGACGAAAATTGAGTCAAAGCTCTGCGCTTTTGGGTTTAAAGATTCATAGTCCGCTTAGAAGGGTGATATCGAATGCTATAGAAAAGTAAAAAATAATTATAATAGAAAAAAATTGGCGGCTAATGACGAATTGGAGGTCGAAGGTTTATTTTAAGATTTTAAGATTTCATGTACTAATTAATTAGTTATTATTTAAGATTTCGGCTAAAGATTCAAATGGTTAATTTGACTATCACAATACTCACAAAGTCATTACAAGTTATAAAGTATATGCAATTTAATTGTATTCACTAATATATGCATGCATATAATAAAATTAGATATTTTATTGATTGAACTTTTCTTTTTAGGATTGGCTACCGAATGACAACGCAGCTATCTTTCCTTCTGAATTCTTCTCCCCCAAAGAGCTAGCAGACTATATTCGTAATATCAGCAACCAGCGTGAAGCTTACAACAGGCATTTAAAACATAAAATCGGACGAACAATCGATAATGAACGTCTGGTCGAACACTTTCGTGATTATGGTGGTAATGACGCTAACAGTATTGTCACGAAGTTCGAGTGTATGGTTTGTGAAAAAATGTCTCACAAAAAACAGGGTTTCGTGACCAAAGAACACTACAACTGTCCAAGACCAATCTCAGCTCTTAGCCGAAAATACAATATGAGCAATTGGTGGCACAGCGATTACATAAAGAGTAAATGCGAAGCAGACATAGCAAGAAGTTATATAGACAACTCGCGAAATATAGACCTATACGACTTGCAGGCTATAGTTCTAAAACATTTAAACGAAAAGAAGTGTGACATTCCTGAAGATGAGATATTTCAGGGTTTACCTAATTGGTTGGACAACGACTAGTAGAATCTAGCCTGCAGCCCCTGTGAATCAGTGGTTAAGTCGAATTTATCCCAAAGATAGTTAACTGTATTTAGCGAATCAGAATCTCTTAGTTTTTTGCTTGAAATGGAATTGTAATGTAAGCTATAACTCCATTTCAATTCAATGCTTGACTTATTTCCTTATGCACTACTAGAATAATACGATTCCGTTTTCCAAAAACAAGTAACTCATTTTGGAGAGAATTCGATCAAACCACTTATTCACCGGGGTTACAGATATATGTGTACCGTATAGTACCCCACGCCTACAAGAATAATTTTATGAAGATAGATGAGGTACTCTCAGTACGAGCAAGCTGGTCTAACAATGTGCTCAGATTATATTATCTGTTCTCATGTAGTTATTATTATTAATATTTAGACATTTATTATTTATTTATTTATTCATATATGTATTTATTTATGATGACAAGTAATTCTTCATGTACTTAGTTTAAATGTCTTTACTGGTTAGAATGAGCAAGATTGTGAGCGGCCCAGTAGTAGTACTTTTGTATCTTGTCAAATATATTGTCACCTTTTGTGATAAAATGGTCCAACTTTGTTTTATTTTACTTATGTATATTTTTTTGTAAGAAACCTTTAGTTTTATTATCAGAAAATTCGTATTTTATCATGTGAATCTTACTTTTTATTTATTTTACACATATTTTAAAATTCAAAATACCTTAAATGAAGATAATGGGAAACATTTTACGTGAGGCTGAAATAACATTAAAATAACCTGAGAGTGAGCTTACAAAGGCCATTGAATTGTCGTCAACATTAAAATACCAATTTTTCTATTTTATTCATCTGTTTCTATATTTGAATGATACATTTTAACTTTACTGAAGTAAATAAACAAATACAAAACACTCTATGAAATCTGCGAGTTAAGGAATGAATATGACAGCCATTAGCAAGATCAACACTACTAATATGATTGGACCGAATCAGCTATACTCAGCGTCCTATTGTAAATGTCCTCTGCTACTTACATTTGCAGTATCTCTATGAATAGCACAATTTGGCACCCTAATATCATCGTCGTTAAGTCTAATTTTGTCATTAAAAGGTTAATTGTAGTGAGGGAAGCGGAATCGTGTTATTCTTGTTGGTTTTAATTTAAAATTAAGTTGTAATATAAGCAATATCTCAAGCCAATGTCTGATTTAATCGCTTATTCATAAAGAAAATAACACGATTCTGCTTCTCTAAGTACAAGAAACCCATTTTTGAGAAAATTAGACTTGACCACATATTCACCGTAGTTGTGGATATAGATTAGCCACATATATGTTGCTGTATCAAATAACGAGAGAGAGAAATATAATAAAATGGATTCTTAGTCTTTAGCAATACTCTGTAGCAGCTGTTTAGTGAGGAAGACCTGTGATGTCTAGCAAAAATTTCATTAGTAATAAATATTTTGTACTTTGTATTTGTGAAATCCTTCTCAATTCACTTATTCAATTACCAATTACTTTAAAAAAACTTGTACCACAACCCGTAAAGGGTCTGGGGTTCAGTACATCGTTGAGTCAGTACTGTTTCCGACAGTACAACGATCGTCCAGGGAGGTGATTTGTCCTAGATCACGCTCAACCGCCAGATTTTCCACCCTTATTTTGGGTAATCACTTTTAGAGGCTGGGCGAGCCCCAGGAGTGTCCTAAACCCTGATCATGATCCATCTCCAGCTACTAACAGACTAAATAAAAGTATTGCCTGGAGCTGGATTTGAACCAGGATTTTCGGCATGGAAACTCAGTACTCTGCCACTTAGCCACTCCGCTCCCCACCAAACTATTTGGTAATTCAAAATATATAAATATGTATGTATTTTAAGTTCCATATACAAAGCATGTTGTCTCTAAATTGGAAGAAAGCAAATAGCCTGTAAATATTTCGCCACTCCAGGCATCACGAAGACAGAGGAGAGAAAAAAACAAAATTAAAAACATAAAATGCAGCCTATCTTACTTATAATTTCGCAAGCAAAGTACTAGGCATCTGTTCCGCAATTTGTCGCTTCGAGTTGAGTTACAAGTTTTAACTGTATATTTGTTTAATTTTTTATTTTTTCCAAAATTACAGGTTATCGTGAGCTTTAGTATGGAAAAGATAATGCAATTATGGGTAAGTAGATTTCGGTAATCGTTTCATCAAGATATATATGTTTCAACTAACATTTCGAAGTATAGATTATATATATGTTTGTTGAAACGTTCGTTTCTAGATGAAATTATTACCGAAGTTTACACGTTTCCCATAATTATATTCTTTTTTTCATACTAATACTAATGATAACTTCTATTTTTGGAGAATATTGAAAGGGAGACGAATGAAAAGTTGACTTGTGAATCAACTCGAAGCAACAACCTGAGGGATAATTACAATTAAGTATCACAATAACATACACTATTGAACCTTTAAAAGAAAAAATGTATTGTAGTAAAAGGACTTATGTTGAAGTCGGATGATATGATTAAACTTTAATTTCTACCTTCTTCTGTTTTAGCTACTTGTAACTGCCATGTTTTGGCGGGGAATCAGGTGATAATATTGATATGATTTGAAGTGTTTTGTCAAAGTGTAAATAATGAAAATCCAGCAAATGTTTTTATAAATGTCTTCTTCTCTTGAAGGTAACATGGTTAGGACAAACATAAATAAATCAGTTAATGTTTTTTATTTATAGGTGTTGCTTTATCTTATGTTAATTCAGATTTATATAACTATGTGGAAGAAAATGGTCCGGATAGAAGTCAATAAATTTCTCTTAGATGTGGAGAAATGTTTATTAATTAGCCAACGTTTCGACCTACTTTGTAGGTCTTCTCCAGGGCTAAATATGCAAAATACAGACAATTGAAAATTAAAAAATAGTAAAAAAGTTTTGTTAAAAATACACTCATAGATTTTAACCTTTATATTTACCATGCTTTGCAATTTTTTACTATTTTTTAATTTTCAATTGTCTGTATTTTGCATATTTAGCCCTGAAGAAGACATGTAAAGCAGGTCGAAACTTTGCTAACTAATAAACATTTCTCCACATCTAAGAGAAATTTATTGACCTTTACCCTGAACATTTTCTTCCACATATATTATTTAGGTCAACTATTATTATTCAATTTATATTACTATGATTTCAAACTTTAAATGTTGACAATGCAATGGTATTTTTATTGATTGTATAAATCTATTTCCTTATTGAAGTTATATAGTTTATTTTTAAATGAATGTGAGATTGGCCTATTGATTAACATATGTATAGAATATAATATCTGAATATCAATACTAATGCATCCATTTTTATTTTACTTTAACACTAACTTTAAACAATTTATTTTAGATACTTTAGCGGCTTATGCTTTGTCTCATCACAGAGAAGAACTAATTACTATTCTTCAACATGAAGATCAAAAACGCCACTACTCCATTACATTGAAGTAAATAACTAGTTGCATAAGTTTGTAAATTATTTTGATATTTTAGATAACTTTTATAAACTAATAAATGAATTTCATAGTAGTGGTATAATTTATTTTTAAACTTTTAAATCATTTCTGTAACTTACCAGCTCATATTATGAAGAAATTTGCCTGGTGTTCAGTCATTCAACCTATTACTGCTACCGATTTCTATATAAAATTAGATCTATGATCAACCATTTTTACATCAATATCAACCACTCATAATTTATCATGATTTTCTTGGAAATTAGACACAGTTAAAAAAGAAGTGCCACTATTAATTTTTTATTGGTATCCTTACAATTCATTTTCATATATATTTTTGTTTATAAATTATTATATTTTATTAGTCAGCTCAAAACTTTCATTTGTTTTAGGCATCCATTAGCAATCTTTTTAAAATATATATTTAATCTGATTCTGTAGTTCCTAACTTTTCAGGACTTTATCTCTTATATTTTATTTTTTCAATAACCATGCTTCACAACTGGATTGGTAATATTGTATACAACTCTGGTAATATTTTATACTCAGCTGTTAACTTTCTGCATTAATGATTTTTGTTTTTTTATTATACAAAAGACAAATAGAAATCACCTTTGGTCTAGTGGTTAGCAAAGCAACCTATTATTCACAGGTACGCAGCCCGGCAGGTGACCATAGGATTTTTTAATGGTAGTAAAAAATTCTTGGTCATGCCATCCTTCAGAAGGGCTGTAAAATGGGCTCCCGTTTTTATTACTCATTTAAAATCCCAATTAGACTTCGGTGGGCAAAATTTTGGAATCCCACAGTAGGCATCGTCTAATTAGCCATAGCAGTATAAAGTGTTATTAAATAAAAATACAAAACAAATATGTGATGAATTAATTTTTGCTTGAACTAAAATAATGGTTCTTTTTTTCTATTAAATTCATTTTAGACTTATGAGCTAGTTTGAGATGTTATATGTGTTGGAAGTGGTGATTTTCTAAATCTCTTGCATTTCCTACTTCCTGTATTTTTTTAATGGTTTGTTATCCCTCTTATCACTTATTTTTTCCACAGCAGTTCTCAGCAACTCATATATTCTATCTCTTCAATAAAAATTTTTTTTTGTGTAAAGAATTTTCAATATTTAAATATATTGAAATAAACCATCCTCATTTTTCTAGTTTTGTCAGCTTATTCGAAACATCTACAGAGCTAGGAGATGGAATTCTTTCTTCTCCGGTGAATACGTTGCCACTATGTGACAAGGCTTTAGTGAATGCTCAAAAAGAGCTGTTTAAATCCCTTCACGAAGATCAAATAAGCGTGAAGTATAACATTCATGCCCGTATAACAGGTATTTACATTGTTTATTATCAAACAGCTGTATTTATTTTACCTAATCTTGGCACTTTTAATGTTACACCATTTCCTTTTTGATATAATAGCACTTCCAATTTGCCCAGAACTTCATAAATCGGCTTTTCCCTGCAATGATGATTTCGGATGTTTCCTTCGAATCACTGGAACAGTCGTCAGAAGAACTGCCCCAAAAATGTTGGAGTATGGAAAGGATTATATGTGTAATAAATGTAAAAATATATTCACTGCTATTGTAAGCTTTATTTATTCATTTACTATCTGATATATATTTTTAAATTGAAATGTATTGTTTATGATTTGTAATTTCCATCTAGGCTGACTATGAAATGAATTACACGATAACAGCTCCATCAGTGTGCAAGAATCCGGACAAATGTGAAGGGACGAAATTTTTACCTTTGGACTCTAACCACTTTCGAGATTATCAAGAAATCAAGCTTCAAGTAAAGCATATTTAATGGTTTTGTTTTATATGTTCATTAAATTTTGTCTTTCCCAGAGCTATCTTGACATTTATAAATGTATTTGAACTGCCACTATTAAAAAAATTGTTGGTGTCTGTTCCATAGGTTGTCACTTCGAGTTGAGTTACAACAATTTGTAACTGTTTTATTTTTAATATTTTCCAAAAATACAAATTATCGTGAGCTTTAGTATGGAAAAAAGAATGTAGGTAATGAAAAGATTTTGGTAATCATTTCATCAAGAGATAAAGGTTCCAACGAACATTTCGAAGTATAGATGATATATGTTTGTTGAAATGCCATTTCTAGATGAAATGATTACCGCATTACATATATTTCCCATAATTACATTCCCTGTCCATCCTAAAGCTAATGATAACTTGTATTTTTGGAAAATATTAAAAGGGAAATGAATTTAATTTAAAAGTTGTTGTAATTTAATTTGAAGCAAGAGTTTAAGGCATAATTTAAAAAAAATTTAATACACATGGTGAAGTAAATTTGAATTTATATATCGGAATTGGAGAATTAAAATCAATTCCAAAAAGTCCCATCAAATTACCTTTACCCTTCGCCGAAAACCCATGACTTCCTGTCCTACTGTATCCTTTAATAGTACTCCACTTATCCCTGTTGAACAGATCTGCTACCTAGGACTCAACTTAGACAAACGTCTTACTTGGAACTCTCACACAAGACTGAAAAGACAAGAAACAGCTAGACGCTTCCGACTACTTCAACACATACTAGACAAACGCTCAAAGCTTCAGATCAATTACAAAAGACATATTTATGTTACTGTTTTAAGACCTATATGGACTTACGGAATTGAACTATGAGGCTCCACCAAACCATCAAATTCCTCTCGTATTCAATCCTTGCAATCCAAAATCCTTCGCAAAATCCTAAACGCTCCTTATTTTGTCACAAATAAAATCATCCATAATGACCTGAACGTTCCATATGTTACCGATTTAGCCCATTCCAGATACCTATCATTCCATAATAAACTCCAGGCCCATCCAAACCCATTAGTTCCCATCCTTGGATCCGATTCCATCCCGAACAATCCTCCTAGGCGTCTGAAGAGAAGATAGCCTCGGGACCTTCTATAATAGAAATGTAATTAGAGTGCTGCCAATGGGTAGTGCCTCTACACGTACTTTCATGTATTTACTTATTCATACAGCCCTTGTACTAGATGTATATATTACAGTTGTACAATTCAATAAAATAATTTAAAAAAAAAAAAAAAGAATTTATATTAACAAGCCTAATAAAAATATTGGCATTGCTTTACATTTAGGAAGCCACATCTTTAACAAAAATCTAACAAGGTGAACACTTCACTAAAATTTTTCTCTTCATGAGTATCAATATATTATAACCTTTGCCTCATGCTTGAATCAAGCTTGAAAGAGCACTCTGCAATCATTAATATTTACCCTTAGTTTAAAAAATTGATTGGCCAAAGAAAACAAAGGACTGTTACAACTTACGAATCCATTATTTTCAATCAAAGTATTACTAACCCAGCCTCTTAAGTTAGGAAGAGAAAACATTCTTTAATTGATAATCTTTACCCTTAGTTTGAAAAATCCTTTAGCAAAAGAAAATATAGAACTGAAATAACTTAAGATTCATACAAATCCATTATTTTCAACTAGCCTGAAATAACTTATTTAATTAAAACTAGTAAAAAATCATTAAATTGTAATTATTCTAACAGATGAGATACTTGGTTTTTAGGAACAGGTGGCCAAGCTTGACATGGGATCTATGCCTAGATCCATGTGGGTTACTCTGGAAAATGATCTTGTTGATGCTTGCAAACCTGGAGACGATGTAGTTATTTGGTAAGTGCATATGAAATAATGATTAAGTTTTTTAATTTTTAAATAAGTACATACAAATGTTCATGTAAATGTATCTAAATAGATAATATCTTAATAGTTAAATATTCATAAAATTATTATTAATTCAACTTTACTCTACTAGTTACTAACAAAGTTTATGAATTATTGTCTTATTAAGACACCAAAACAAATATTTCAGAAGAAAAGAAAATAAACAGATATTTGTAGGTGTATGTCTGTTTTTTCATTTTATTTTATAGTGGTACCGTGAGGAGAAGATGGAAATTGTTGGTTGTAGGTGGTCAAACTGAAATCGATCTGGTTCTTCAAGCGAATCATCTTGAAGTTTCAAATGACCAAAACAATGCAGTTCATGTCACTCATGAAATCAAAGAAGAGTTTAATAATTTTTGGAAACAGAATTCTAATAAAGTATTTGAAGCTCGTAACAAGATATTAGCATCGATTTGTCCAGAGGTGAACTAACTTTTTTTAATTTAACTAATGCTGGTTATGTATTTAAAGTCTACCTCCATTTGACATTAAATATCATTCTTAATTTAAGAGTTAATTAAATCTACAGAAAGGATTAAATAACGATTCCCTCTGAAAGTTTATTTGAGCTCGGGTATAATGGAAAAAGGGTTTAATACTTTGTACTTCGGAATAATCGCATGATGATTATTAATAATCAGTACTGTTATCTTTGACATTATTCCTCTAAAGAAGTCAATAGATTTAGATTGATAATATGTACAAGATTGATATCATTCCTGGGGATTATTAGCTAGGATTATCTCCCCCCCCTTCTATATATATTTCATCCTACATATATTTCCCCCTAAATTTCCTCCTCAATGATTAATTGCAGTATTTCATATTTTTTCTCCTCTCAACTTGTCCCGAGAATTCCGGTTTTGGTTTTATTATAGAATAAATCAGTTCAGTAACCTTACCGATTTGATGTAATAACTCTCAATTAAAGTAATAGAAAAATGCAAGGGGTTAACCGTGTGCTTCATAAACCTCACAAAAGCATTTGACAAATTAAAGAAAGAGGACACCCGCAAGGCTTTAACAGAGAGAGGCCTTAAAAAAGGACTAATGCTGGCAATAATGAGCCTCTACAGGAACACCCGAAATGTAGTGAAGACATCTAATTGTTACTCCAAAGAGTTCATAACCAAACTTGGTATAAGACAGGGTTACAGCTTGAGCCCACTTCTTTTTATTCTGGTCCTTGATTCTGCTATATCTCAGGCCAAAGCCCGGATGTGAAGTTTCTATCTGGGATTTAGATACTTAAATAAAGTTATCTACTCCTTGATGGCCTTTGCTGATGATATGGTAGTCATTGCCAACAACGATAGAGACCTAATATACAATATCAGGGTTCTTCAAGATGAACTAGAGAAGATCAATATGGAAATAAACCCTGACAAAACAAAGGTTATGAGAATTGGCAGGATGCCTCACCAAAAAAATGTGAGTCATAAGAATTAAGGACAAGCCCATCGAACAGGTGAGAAGCTTTAAATATCTGGGACCACACCTTGATGAGAATGGAGTCATGGACAATGAAATCCGGGAGAGGGTCAACTCAGCTGGTAAATTGTTCCATGCACTAAATAAAAGGTTCCTGAATAAAAGAGAAGGATCCAAGGACACAAAGTTGAGGGTATATAAATCTACTTTTCTCCCCATATTAACATACTCCTCGGAATCTTGTGCATTGACCACCAAACATAAAAGTAGGATCCAGGCTTCAGAAATGAGATTCCTTGGGAAGATAGAGGGGAAAACAAGACGAGTCCGAATTCGCAACTAGATCATTAGATCAACCCTCGGAGTGAAGCCCGCGGAAAAAGTCATTGAAGAAAACAGTCTAAGATGGTTTGGACATGTTTTAAGAATGGAAAATAACAGGCTGGCCAAGATGACATATGAGGCTAAGGTTGAAGGAAGAAGGTCCAGAGGAAGACCCTGACGTACCTGGGTAGATGATATTAAGGAAAGGTTCGCAAAGAGAAGTCTGCAATGGAATAGAAGGAGAGAAATGGTAGAGGATCATACAGTGTGATCCGGGCTATACAGAAAGAAACCTCACACTGCAGAGCGGTAGAGAGGAACGACTATGATGATGAACTCTCAATTAGTAATTTCAACAAGCCAAGAGGTTTTGAGCATGCTGCAAAATGACCCCATGTTAAATGATTCGATCTTTTTCATATTGTTGTTTTTGAGCGTCCAGGTTTCAACTGCATAAAGCAGCTACAAGAATAAATACATTCTACGATGCATATACTTAGTTTTTATTCTAAATTGATTAAGTTGATTCTTAGAAAGGATGGTCTTTTAGATATCTCCATTCTTCTATTTATTTCTACAGTCTAGTCATTTTCTTCGTTTATAGTTATACCCGGGTATCAGTCAAATTCCTGGCAATGATTTTATTTCTCAATGTTGATTATATTCTTGATACTCATATAACACTTATTAATGATAATCATTTTTATTATTAATTTTTTATAGTAATTTTATAATTGAAGGAAGATTAGTGAGAAAATTTTGAAATAACTTATTTAAAAAAATTAAACCTAAAATATTGATTGGAGATATTCTAATGAAAGAGTTGTATTCTTTACAAAAAATTCCTTAAATCTATTTTTTTTTCTGTTTTCATTTTCCTCTCTCTATCTCTGTCTATATAAATGTATATATATTACTTTTCCAGCCTTTGTGTAACTTTTTTTATTTTTTGTAGGTGTATGGCTTATATATTATAAAATTAGCTGTTGCATTAGTGTTGGCTGGCGGAGTTGGCCAAGAAACTGGATCTGGCGCACGAGTACGTGGTGAATCGCACTTGCTTTTAGTCGGTGATCCGGGTACGGCTAAATCTCAAATACTGAGATTTGCTTCTTCTCTGAGTCCAAGGTCTGTGTTGACTACTGGAATTGGTTCTACATCCGCTGGGCTTACTGTTTCAGCTTTGATGGTATAATGTTGTATATATAGTTGAAATTTTCCTAGGAGTGGAATAAAATTATTATTGTTAATGAAGTCATATTAATATATAGTTTACCTTTTCAAATAGTTCAATTTTTAAATTATTTCAAGTTCATTAGATTTGACATACATCTTTAGCATTCTTCGATGTATTCCAAAAATCTTTGAAGCCTTTAAATAGCCCATCTCTTAGTTTTGAATACCCATGATTGAATTTCTTAGAGACTACTTTGACCATTATGGCCTCATGTTTTGTATTGTGTATTTTTTCTTTCACCATTATTTGTATTGTGTTATATTTTATTTCTAGGGCGGAGGAGAATGGCAACTCGAGGCTGGTGCTTTGGTGCTTGCCGACGGTGGCATTTGTTGTATAGATGAATTTAATTCCATTAGAGAGCATGATAGAGCAAGCATACACGAAGCAATGGAACAACAAACAATTAGCGTTGCAAAGGTTATAGATCTTAAATACATTTTAACATCATCATAGGATAATTTTTATATAGATTTATTGCTTTATGTAAGATTGTAAATTTTATATATTTTAATTATAGTACTGAAATATATTTTTGAATCAATCTCACTAAGAAAGATGTTCAGTTTTATGGGTCATTAGCAATACAAACTATAAAACTAAAAGTATTAAATTCTAACAAAATTGAATTTATCTGTTATTTAAAATACATTCATTATTTACAAAAAAATTAATAAACCATTATGCTTTTGTTTTACCAACATTTCCAAAGTGAATAGTAAACAATAATTGAGAATTGAAGGCGTAAAACGTTACAGAAAAAATGTTCTTATAATTTAAAAAAAAAAATTATTTTATTGAATTGTACAACTGTAATATATACATCTAGTACAAGGGATGTATGAATAAATAAATACATGAAAGGACATGTAGAGGCACTACCCATTGGCAGCACTCTAATTCTTATAATTTTAAAATGTAAACTTGACAGGTTTCTTTTTCAAAGACTAAAACCTAGAACATTCTTAAATATTTCTTGGAAAAGATAATTCATTTATTCTTTCATCCTGCGGGTATATATAAATGTTATTATAATATTCAAATACATTGTTTGAACTTCCAGATGAGCTGTTACATAATCATAACTTTTTTTAATTGGTTGAATATAAGAAAGACAATGAAGAAATATTTAAGACTTAAAATCGGAACCATTGTGAACGATTTTATTCATTATTTCTCTCTTTTGATGAAGGATGAATAAAATAAATGTATTATTTTACTTTTTACTAACTGCGTATCACTGAAAATTAGGTAATTAAACAAGTGTTAATCA
This sequence comes from Troilus luridus, assembly GCA_964056705.1. Taxonomy (NCBI): domain Eukaryota; kingdom Metazoa; phylum Arthropoda; class Insecta; order Hemiptera; family Pentatomidae; genus Troilus; species Troilus luridus. Next base: position 54,310,203 of record OZ057417.1, on the reverse strand, counting down.
TGACATTTTTATTTAGTTTCTAAATAAATAGCTAGTTGTTTTAAATTATTTTTCTTTAGACTAATTCTTCATTATTTGTCACTTTTTTAGGTTCATTAGGACAATTTTTGAAATATATCTATATAATAAAAATGAATCGCCATATCCTTGCTAACCACAAAACTTGAGAACGGCTCGACCAATTCGGCTAATTTTTTTTTCATATTTTTTTTAAGGCGCAAAGAAGGTTCTTATGGAGATAAAAACTGTAAAAATGACGAGGGAAACTTTCAGTGGCCGAAAAACCTTAACATTTTTCGGATTTAATTCAGTTTTTGGTCTGTATCTTCTAATCGGTGTGTTTTTGAAATAAAACATAGGTAACCATTTTTAAATTAGATCAAATTTGATACAATTTGAGCCCAACTGCAGCTCTGTAGGCCTAATAGATTCCGAGTTCGGTCCCTATCATATAATAAATAACTGGAATCTTATCTATCTTTTTTATATATAATAAAAATTAATCGCCATTACCTTGCTAACCGCAAAACTCGAGAACGCCTTGACCAATTCTGCTAATTTATTTTCATAATTTTTTAAGGCGCAAAGAAGGTTCTTATGGATAGAAATTGTTCACCTGGTTATCATAAAATTGTAATCAGAGCTGATAAAACTCCTGTAGGAAAACATGCAAGATGTTTCAATGCACCAGCAATCGATGATGTTGCCATTCAAATGGTTGGAGAAAATTTGGAAGGCCTTTGTTTTTAGGGTAATAGGGCAGAACAACGTCTGCCGGGACAGCTAGTTTTGCTATAAAAATCATTCTAGGTTTCTGCTATTATGATTGAAGTAATGCATTTTTTTAACATATCTTCTTAATGGTTTTAGGCAGGTATGGTTTGCAAATTGAGTACGAGATGTACCATTTTGGCTGCAACTAATCCAAAAGGAAATTATGATCCATCGCATCCAATTACTGTTAATTGTGCCATAGCGAGTCCTTTATTGAGCAGATTCGATCTCGTTTTTATTCTTCTTGACAACAAGAATCCTCAGTGGGATAAGTGAGTATGTCCTTCATTTTCATCTAAAGTTCAACAACACCATTGGATAATGTAACTTATACAATTATTTTTTAAGGTTAATTTCTTCCTTCATATTGGTGGGCAAAATGCTGCCTGAATCTGGGTCAAGTTTGTGGAGTCTAGAAAAATTACAAGCATATTACTGCATTATAAAAACTCTGCTTCCCCACCTGACACACGATGCTATGATAATTTTGAGAGAGTACTATCATTTTCAGAGAAGGAATGACTCTTTGAATGCTTCTCATACAACAGTGCGTCTTCTTGAAAGTTTAATAAGGTAATTATTTTAGAACTAATATATTTTTATTGATTACATTTTATAATTTTTGTATCTATATCGATGTTTAATATCAGATATTATATATTTACCCTCAGTATCAAATACTTATTATAAATAAATAATTAATTGACAAAATGCCTCTTGTTTTGTTGATAATCATCTGTAAAATGGTCAAACTTTGGCCAAGACCACTACATCATAGTTCATCCAATCATTGGTAAATCGCTATCAAAATTATCTTCCAGGAACAAAGTTGTTACCACTTTGGCTACTATAATGAAGCTATTGTTCTTGACTATATTTTATTGTTGATTTATTTTTTTATTAAATAATTTCCTACCTTTATAATATTCTTCTCCATGACCTCAAGCGAGTGAATGAATTTATTGATTGTCATGTAGCTACAAAGCCCTAAATACTATCAAGATCATAAAATATGTGTTTCTGCATACAGATACATTGCTGCATCAATTTGATGATGACAAAGTCAAAAATGTCTCAACACTTTCTATTGTGTTTCTAACTTTATCGTAATTCTCTCCAGCTCTTATGAAATTTAACATTAATTTTATTTTTTATTAAAGAAAAAAAAATAGTAGCTTGAAGGAGTTTCTCGATTTTCCCAACTTTTCTTGAGGTTTTTAGAATAATTTTGAAAGCAGTTTTGCTGACCCTTCTCATGTTTACTCATATTAAAAGAACATCATTCATTACTATTGCTGCAGATAATGTTTAACAATGATAAACATTCCTACTCAGAATAGGTAGTTAATATACTATAGTTGCCCATGTCAGTAATTCCCTAAATTTGAAGTATCATTTATTGTTTTGCAGATTGGCCCAGGCTCACGCGAGACTCATGTACAGGGATACTGTTATAGTCCAAGACGCAGTCGTAAGTGTTTCACTAATGGAATGCAGTGCCCATGGTTCGACTTTTAATTTGGGGTGTTTTAATCCTGTTCAGACAATGTTTCCAATGAACCCGACTGAGGAATACTTACAACAAGGTATCTTGCTAAAATTATCTGATTAAAGTTTTAGTAAAAATTATCTATATATCTTATCTTTTAAATTAAAGATATCTGGGTGAACGAGACCTTTAAAATACCATTAAGTTTCTAAATGGTCTGTGAAAAAATTTATAAAATTTAGTTTTACTCATAAATAATTTACATTATAATGATATTCATTTATGATTATGTTTTGATATGTAATTATTTTTTCAGCTGAAGATATCTTGACGAGACTAGGACTAACTGATATTTTAGAAAAGGAAGTAGCATCATTCAGATCCGAGATAACTGTAGATTCAGAACTTTGTCAAAATGAAATAATTAATGATCATGCAATACCAGAGCCATCGGTTAGTAACATAAACAAAAAATTGGATATTGTGTTGAATAATATAAAACAATCAAAAGTTAATAATGAAAAGATGTTATGTCGTAAACAAATATCAGTGGATGCGGAGAAAATAAAAGAGTTGAATTTAAAATCTAATAAGAGAAAAAAGAAAAAAAGTAAAGTCAAAGATCCTTATTCCCCGGAAGTAAATTATGACACTGGCGATGAAAGTAAAAAAAGGCGTAAACGAAACAATGATTTATTTAATGTCACAAGTGATGAAGAAACAGTTTATGAAAATGTTTTCAGCAAAACCAATAAATCGAGGAATTTATCCCAAGAAATACCAGAAACGGAAGGGGGTGAAGGATATATTTTTAAAACTGTTGATCTTGATGATACAATAAAGGAAAACACTAAAAAATGTAGAGCGAGTGGAGGAGATACAAGTGAAGACGACTTTACTTATGAAAGTATTTTCAGTGAAACAGGCAATTCCAAGCCCACTTCTAAGGACAATAAAATATGTTCATCCAATACCCCTAATGGTCATCTACCACAAAATAAAAAGAGACAATATAATTTACCTCATTCTAGTGAAGAAAATGTAATTTATGAAAGTGTTTTTAGAAAAAAGCGTTTATCTGATCACAGTAAAGAACATATTATTCAAGTTGAAAATTCTGAAACACCTAGATTAACTAGTGACAATTTATCTGATGGAGGTAATAATTCGAAAGATGTTTCAAAGAACAAACTTAAAGAATGTAAAAACATTCCTAAAATCTCTCCCAACACACAAAATAAATTAAAAATGTTTTCATTTGTGGAAAAAGAAAATAAAACTGTTGGAGACATACCGTGTAATGGCGAAACACAAAAATCCTGTGCTCTCAGCAATGGAACTTTATCAGTTAACTCTCAAATGAATTCCCAGAAAAATAATTTTTCTCAATCAGTATTTTCTATCGTAGACAATTGTGATGAAGAATTAGATGATGATTTTAACTTTTGAAGAACTCATATTTATTGTTGATTTTTCAAAGCTAATAATAATGGGAGAGAACAGAAATTATTTTATTTTGTTCCAATTATATTTAAAAAAAACAATGTAAAAAGTAAAGTTAAATAATTGTTATTATATTTTTTATAAATAATAAACCAATCTAATTGTTATGTACTGGCTGTGATTTTCTTACCCCCGAGTGGTGTCAGAGAACTATAGTTATTCTAATGAACTAATGAACCTTTCTCAGGATTTAAGTTGTTTTGTTTTTTAAGATTTAAAAATGGAACTGTTCTTTTTTCGACTCAAAAAACAACTGAGCCCTGATGGTGTCTAATGAAAGAATAAACTGGATTCCCAGAATGCTAGAAAAGAAAATAAGTCCCATCATCCACATTTGATTAGTATGGTTAATTATAAAATTTTGAGAGGGGAATATATGAGGCTGTCAGGATCAAAAACAGATAATTCCAAATTTCAAAAATTGACTTTTTCAACCGGTTTAGTCAAGCAATGCTTTATGCTTCTGAAACTTCAGGTTCATATCCGGAATAAATCCATGATAAATAAGGTGGCAATTGTCAGGTTAGGTAAATTTGCTTGACTTATTTTAATGACTTTATTTTGGAGTTATCCCCTTTTAATTCTGAACACCTCATATATTTCGTTTCTCTTTTTAGAGTTTGCTTTTCTATATTTATCAATAATTACTGTCACTATTAATAAATAAAGTTACGATTTGCTTATCGTTTATTTTGTTTTCGTTTTAAAATGGCTCTGTGAATTCCTTTCAAGTTATTGGAACTGATAACCCAGGTTCTGTATGTATCTTAGATGAAGGCAGCGAGATAAATGTAGCTGCCTCCTGTCATTGTTATATAACATAAAAGTGTCTTGTTATATAAAATTTCTAAACTAAATTAAAAAAAAATGTAAAGTAAATTTTTTGAAATTATACGTGTTTGATCTTGAACGCTTTCATATTAACAGTTACAGTGTTATATACTGTTAAATAGTTGTTTTATTATCATTCCAATAAAAGCTAAATATATTCATTGGAGCTAGATTATACCATAAGTAAAAAAGATTACTTAGTATTCTTTAAAGTTAAAGGCTACAAATATTATGCTGAATATATCAAGGTGTTTAGTGTGGGGAAAGGCAAACTTAACAACTTTTAAAACTATAGATTAATGATTGTTGAACAATAGATAAGGTATTATTAAAATTAATGGAATGACTTCTAATCTTAAAAATTTTTTGCTATTATTCACTAAGTTAACATTTTAGAAAATGATAGAATCTGCATCATACTAATTTGAGCGAATGAGTCAAAATTCATTTATTTGGGCCTCCAGAAATAAAAAAAAAAAAAATTTGGCCTAGGTTGGGCAATAGAGCACAATTGGTTTCAAACCAGACTCCTTGACATCTTTGCACAATCATGACTTCTATTTGAAATTACACCAGTTTTACAAAAAAAAAAATATATATATAAAAATTAATACTTGACATAATAGATTTAAAAATTGAAGAAAAGTTTTAAAGAATGAGATTAATATACATTTACATTTATATATGATGGAAGAAATCCATTTCAAATAGATAAAAGGGCATTTCCTGACAATTAGCAAATCGATTATAGTTAAATTCAAATGAGTTAATAAAATTATTCAATTATATAAGATACCTGTTTTGCTAAATTTACTTAGTAAGTAAAAAGGAGATTTTGTTGGGAAATAATTCAAAATCAATATTCTATGTAAATATATAAAAAGAAATGTATTATACAAAACTTATTCTAGTATATACATTAATTAGCTATACAATTGGAATTATTTAATTTTACTTTTTTTTGTGAAATAACAGATTCTTATAATGGCATGGAGCTCCTAAATGGGATTTTCACACAAATTTATTTACAACCAAGCATACTCAATTATAAAATGCATTACATACAGAAAATTGCTCACATCAGACATAAGTATAAAATGTAATCAAGGAAGACTAGAAAAACTACATAACATTTTTAAAGAAATCAACATTGTAGAAAAAACAACAAACATAAAATGTTAAAATACTGTAAAGTTTAATTAACAAAATTAAAAATGTAATTACACATTTCAAACAAAATTAATAAGTTCATATATGAAAGATTTGTTACATATTACGCTAATTAACTGCATCATAATCGATAGGAATGGTTTTTTTGTCAAAATCATCAAAGTATGGATGCTGTAAAGCTTCTTCAGCAGTAATTCTTAAAGCAGGATCATAAATAAGCATTTCTTTTAAAAGATTCATTCCTTGTTTGTCCAGATTCTTCACATGTGAATCCAGAGTATATTTGGTCCAGTTAGGGAATGTTGGTTTGTAATCCGGTAGTTTCACTACATCAGGCCATGTTTTTTCAGTAGGCGTACGAAGAACTCTAAATATTCTGAACAGTTGATCAATTTCTGAGTCTCCCTGGAATAAAGGCTTCCTCGTTGCCATTTCTGAGAAAATACAAGCAATAGACCAAATATCAACTGGACAGGAATAGCGAGTTGATCCTAGAAGTACTTCTGGGGATCTGTACCACAAAGTGACAACCTCATGTGTGTAAACTCTAACAGGTATTCCAAATGCTCTTCCTAATCCAAAATCTGCTATTTTAATGACTCCTTTGCCATCGATCAATAAATTCTGAGGTTTTAAATCTCTATGTAGCACTCGGCGTTTGTGGCAAAACAATATTGCTTCAAGTATTTGGAACAGATAAGACTTCACCTCTTTAGGGTCCATAAATTTATCAGTTTCAAAAGTGTCTAAGTATTTTTTTAAATCCATTGACAAAAATTCAAAAATAAGATATAATCTGTTTTCTTCCATTAGCACTTCTAACAATCCCACTACATTAGGATGTTCAAGTTCCCTCAGTAAAGAAATTTCTCTCAAAGCAGTTGAAGGTATGCCTTCATCGTCACTCTCCATTCTTATTTTCTTAATAGCTACTAGCTGCCCAGTTTTCTTGTTCTTACCTTTGAAAACCACACCGTAAGTTCCTTCCCCGATCTTCTCTATTTTACTGTACTTATCCATCTTTAATATATATTTCTATATTTAAAAAAATACGAAATAGCCACGAAAACAAAGAAAACCCGACTATTCTATGGCACAACACAAAACATTCGAGAAGGGAACCGTTACAACTTTGGCGGTTAACGTTTGAACCAATAAAACTAACCTTCCATTGTAGCCAGTAAAATGTACAAAATATTATTTACAATTTTTTCATTAATTCACGTCTTTTAGAAAAAAATTTCTATTTGTGTATTTTTTTTTATATACTTGCTATTTTTAAAAATATCCAATGTTAAAAATTTTAACAATATCAATGTTATAACATATCGGGGAAAATATTAAACAAGCAAACTATAAACTTATAATAATTCAATTTACTAATCAGTATTATTTAAAGTTATAACATTGACATTAATTATCTTCAGTTTTCCTTTTTCTACACTTTTAAATTATTTTAAACTTTTTATAAAGGCTCATTTTTAATCATAACATGCTTTCTTTTCTTCAAGCGTAATGGGGGGGGGGAGGTTAATGAGATGAGCACGATCATTTATAATTGGCATAATATAATTTATTTTTTATTAGGATATTGATAATATGTGCTACCAACGGAAAATTAATGGACTAATAAGTAAAATTTACTTAATTTTTTAAAATTAAAATATAATAACTTCATATTATCAAAGAATGTTCCCGCTTCATATAGTGCTTGTTAAAACATCTGATCATTTACATATCTCGGTGTTTTAACAAACACTAAACTACGGGTTAAGAAACTGCCCTAAATTCATTCGTTTTCAAAAATTTGTGTTATCCAGAAGAAAGTTTAGAGAGCATAACAACTGGTTTTAAACCCGGAATTTCTTTTTTAGTTTCCAGTCTTGAAGCTTTTTCCTGATTGACCTAATTTAGTACAACTGCGCTTACATAGAGTTAGTTTATGCCATGACTAATCGGACGAGACTTCAGATATGCGCATTTTCAGATTATGACTCATTTATAATTTTTTTTTTTCTCTCTATATTTTTATCTACACCTGTCAAATACAAAACAGTGACAATCAGCAGATAGTCTGACACTAAAAAAACAAAAAAACATGATACAATGACTTGAAAGGCATGAAGAAGAACAGTACCCAGCGGTACCTCTCCCTTGGCTTGATTCAATTTCCTATGATAACAAATCCCTCATCCACGTTCTTTTTAATCTCCTCCAAGTGTTCTCAGGGATGAGAGTAGAGGCCATTCGTTCTATTAACGAGTTTGGATGTCCGTGCAGTTTTGCTTGAAAGTGTTTGTAGTATGTTCGTATGTGTTCGTCAACCGTTGGTATTTTTAAGTCAGTATGCAGAGTTTTGTTATTGACGTACCATGGTGATTTGGTGATAAGTCTTAGTACTTTTGATTGAAAAGTCTGCAGTCGTTTTCTGTGAGTCTGTTTAGCGATCCCGTAAATTTGTAATGCATATGTCCAAACTGGTTTTAGTAGGTAAGTGTACGTGTTTAGTTTCTGACTTATGTCTAATTTAGAGGTTTTCCTGAATAGTGAGTACATTAAATTGAGCTTATGGTTCAGTGATTGACGTTTCATCTTAACGTGAGGACCCCATGTCATTCTCCTATCAAACGTTAGTCCAAGGTATTGTACTTTATCTGTCTGCGGGATAGATGAGTTGTTAAGGTAAATGGGAGGGTATGTTTCGCGTCTAAGAGTAAAAGTGATGTGTTGTGACTTTTCGTGGTTCAGTCCAATTTTCTGTAGTTGGCACCACTCATTCAACTTTTGTAAGTTATGTTGTAAGTTTAGTGAGGCTTGCGTCGCGTCTTGATGTTTGGTGATTATGGCAGTGTCGTCAGCGTAGGTTGCTGTCAGTATGTCAGTATGTCAGTACTTAGTGGAATATCATGTGTATATGTTATGTACAACAGCGGTGCCAGTATTGATCCCTGAAGCACGCCGGCTAAGATCGCTCTTATTGAAGATAGCTCTGAGCCCTGTCGGACTGAGAAAAATCTGTCTGCAAGGAATGAGTGAAGAATTAGATAATAAGTGTGTGGTATTACAGTCTTGAGTTTAAAGAGAAACCCCAAGTGCCAGACCTTATAATTATATTTATTTCATAATATTTTGTAAATACATGGATCGCATATGATTCTTTGATTTAAGGTTAGTCTTGAGTACGTGACTTTCTATCCATTTGTGGTTCTTACATCTTCAACGTGGAAAAAACACTTGCACTTATGTTTATGAATTTATTCTCGCAACGTTGCTGGTTACAGTTGTCTAATACAAATGCGCTTTTTCGCCTGATTATTACGTTAAGCACATCGAGGATTTATTTAACATTAAAAAACATAAACTGTCCCACTTGGACGTTACCTGAAGAGTTCCTGTTTAGTGCCTCAATCCGCAGGACCATCAAAGCCTCGTTTGTATTTCTGATGTTATAAAAATACAAACTTTAAGGAATTTATTTATTTTTAGCTTGGGTTTTTAATATATTAATTATTGCACATTACTTTTTAGGGTTCATGAAGCTTTTTATTACAAAACAAAACACATGATTATCAACAAATTCATAATTTTATATATATTACGGATTAATGATAAAGTTACAATAAACATCCATCATAGCACAAGTTATCAAACATGAATCCAACTCATGTGAAACAACTAAACAACCTTTACTAAAAATAATGACAAACAATGTTAATGGTCTAAATTGGAGTGGTAATGTAACTTTCTTAATATTATTCTTGAATTTTTTACTACCGTGCTGTTGTTTAGAAGGTGAATTATTGTTTTTCCTAGTTCTGTGAATCGAAATCTGCAACAGTTTAATAGATGTATCATTTCAGACAGATATACTCCTAATTTGAAAACATACAAGGACAACCGTCCCACGCAAAGTAAACGAAGATGGAGTGTTCCTGTCCCATTATATCCCACACTTTCACGGAACTGGGAGGAGGAAAAAGAGACACGGAAAGCGAGAAGTTGCACTACATAGTTCCTGTGGACGGAGTCGACCACCATGTTACTTTGTGGCCGAGTAGTCAGTTCCTATCTCTGGAATGGTTGTGGAAACACACTATTTGAGGGACAACAAAAGTAAGATAGCTGTGAGGGAGGTTAGGTCCACGCAATGCCACTATAATGGATTCATCAAAGGATAGACAAATCTAAAGCCGCTCTTTCAACATGCTACGGTTTAGTAAGTTGTCAATCACTCCATATGTTTATTATGCTTTATTTATTACAAAAAGTATTAAAATTAGAGACGCATATCTATCAAGATTATAATCCAAATATCTCGGTTAGAAAAACGCTAACTTGATTTTAAGATTTTAACAAGGAACAACTTTGACGTACGTTCAAAATAGCACTGAACGAATTTTCCTTAAAACTGTTTAAACATGTGGAACAAAAGTTGGTTATTAAAATTATGACATCCTCATTCTCCCTAAACCTAAATTCTGTCCTTATGAGAAGATTGACGATGGCGGTTCTTCCATATTGACGATCTTGTAGATAGTCCTCTTAAATCATTGTATGGTTCTACTTCATTTTTACAATCTGATAGCAGTTATTCTGGTTGTTTTCTTCGTCTTAATTTAGTATAGTTAATAGTAACATTTCCCTGTTTCTACAATTAGTTACATCTGAAATAAGAACATCCCTTACATTTAATGTTTTATGTTGGTCAAATGAAACATCTTTGAAATCGCATGCTTCATTCATCTGATTTAAGGTTTTACGTTAATGATCAACAGGTTCTGAGAACCTCAGAAAAAACCATGGCAACATTAAAAGTGACCACTGATGAACATTTAGGGTGCTACATATGTTTTTCTATGTTTTCTGTGTGTTCCTTATGCTTCTTTCGGGTGTGTTCGCTTTTTTTTCTGTTACCTCATTGGAGTCGATTCCGAAAAGCTCAGACGCGAAAACTTAACTTTCTTAATTCTTGAGAGAAAAAATGAAAATGTTCAAATACTAGCTACTTCCTTTGTATGACGGTTATACCTCACTTAAAAGCTATCATTTATTGAATGTAATAAAAAAAAAAAACACAACTCAATGTTTTAATAAGCAATTACTTTATCCACATCCCAAATGGTACAGAACGATTTTTGCCAATTTTTCAACATGTTATAGAATAGAGTAGGAAACAAACTTTATTCTGGGACCAAGTCCCTTTAGAATAACAATAATGAACCAATAAAATAAACATAATATTCATCTGGCCAGAAGGCTACTTGATATACAAATCATGAGTGACAAAACATAATAGAAATAGGAAAAAAATAAATAATTGAATAAACAGTACGAGACTTTGCAGGATTTTAACTAATTGTCGAAAATAATATAAAGGTTAGATATTAACAAAATAATAATAAATAACATTAATACAACAGTTAACAACGGAGTTGTTAAATAAAGCAAATGAATGGCATAGCATGCGATAAAGTATTTACAAAGTCGGTATCTTCTTTGTTCTTGGAAAAATAAACAAAATACTTAGGTAACGAGATCAAGTATTCGATACTAATTAATTCAAGCGGAAGATTGACCTGCCTGGAGAGCGTTTTTTTGGGATGCCAAGAGATGAAGGAAAATCAGTTATTTAAATGAAGCCAGTGAAGAAGAATGGCGGATGAAAGGAGGGATCGAGTTCCACACAGTGGTGGAGCGAGCGAGGAAGGAACGCTCGAATGCCTTAGTTCTGTGGGATGGAATGTAGAGATCGGAAAAGCGGGATCTTGTTTTGTGGTGCTGGAGAGAGGATTTGAATTGGAGGAGACTATAGATATATGAAGGGTGCTGCGAGTTAATGGATTATTGTCTACGAATGGGAGGGAAGAGGCACTTTCACACATCATAGTGATGTGACACCCGGGATCGCCTCGGAGTACCAAGGACAAATCTTGAAGCGCAGTTTATTATTCTTTTTAAGCGGGCCTCCAGCATTTTCGAAAGGCCCCCTACAGTAGTCACAGTCCACTTGCCATTTTTTTATTTTTCGCTAGTTTAGTCAAGTTTTGTCTAACTTGACATCTTGCCGCCTTATTTCTCTTGGTTTTGGACCGGTTCTGAACCAGAAGTTCCGGGAGCATAAAGCCTCACTTGACTAAAACGTGTTATAGTTGTTTAATGTGAAACAATTTTAGAAATTTAAATCCAGTTTTGATCCTGAATGCTTCACACATTCTTTACCAAGGGACAAAATTAGGTTGGAGAAAACTTTAAGTGCTCACTAGGATTTATTATTAAATAATTAAGATGTGGATACAAAATACTTTAAGGGAAATCTGAATAAAAGGATTATAAAATTTAATTTAAATTTGGAAGAGAGCTTGAGTATAATAAATTGCTAATTATCGATGTAACACAGAATCCAAAAGTGATAATTAGTCATATTGCATCTTGTGATTAAAACAAGTACCTTGTAAACCTTCAATGCTTATTAATTTTTTTTACTCGTATCGGCCTACTAAGCACCACGCCATTTCTACTCTCTTTTTTCTTCTTGATATTTCCCCAGTACTCCCTCATTCGTCGCCGTTGGTGCTCCCTTCTTTCTTCTGTCCATCTCTTTCCCGCCTTCATCTATAGTTTTTCTTGAAAGCCCACAAAGGTTGTAATTATTAATTATTATAAGTATTAATATTTATTTATCTGTCTCTAATTATATTTAATAAAGGCAGGAAAAATAGTAATACCCGGTGAAGAATATTTAATTGAACCGTCTCTGGAGGAAAGTGAAAACAGCGAATACCATGTACATTACATTTACAAAAGGAGTGACATAAAAACAAATTCAAATGTTACGAATTGTGGAACCAAAGGTAAGCTGTGTTTGCTTGTAACGTTTCTTTGTTTATTAATTTATTCATTGAAATTTACAACTGTATTACAAGTAAATGGCAGGAATGATACATAGTGGCATAGATAAAGACAAGTAGAGAAACTACCCAATGTTAGAACTCAAATATAAATTCAACTAAGAAGGTCAGTAGGGAATCTTCTTCGCAGACGCCTCGGAGGATTGAAGAGGTTACTAGGTTTGAAACGAGTGGGTTTGAGTGGGAATAAAGTTTGTCATGAAAATATTGAAATCGGATTCTGGCCAAATCAGTAACAAATGGGACATTAAGGTCATTATGATTTACTTTGTTCGTAATGTTGTTAAAAGATACAGAAGGACAGGAAGTCATTGGTTTACGACGGAGTGTAAAGGTGATTTGTGGGAATTTATTTTAATCCTCCAGTTTTGACACCATTTTTCAAGGCCAGTGATGTGGGATTGAGGAGTATGGGATGGTTAACTAGATCATTGTTGATTGATAAGAGGCATACTTGTAACATTACATTACATTACATTTTTGTACAAATTGATCTAGTATATTGATATAGGAAAACTCGAGGATGCTCTGAAGGAGAGGCTGATATACGAATTAAAATACGGCCGTAAGATCGAAGGATCAATAAAAAATTCTCTTAACGACATGCATGTCGAGACGACAGACGGAAGACCGAAAAGAGAAAACCGCGAAGAGAAGGAGGAAAACGAAGATGACACCTGTCCTCCGTGTGAGAATAAGCATGGAGGACAGGCAGCTCGCTTCATGGAGATCCTCATTGTAATAGACCACAGGCTAGAGAAGTTCTTTCACCACGATTTGGAAACCTTCATATACACTGTATTTAATATGGTAAGATAAATATGTAAATAATTTTTCTGATGGATCTGAATAGTAAAATATCCTTGCATGGGTTTGCGGACGATTTGGTTCTGTTGGGGGAAGACGCTGAAATTAAAAAACTAAATACAGAAACGTTGATGAATGCGGGTACAAAATTAATAGGGTAGGAAGTAAATTCGGATAAGACTAAGAATATAGTTAGTACAGAAAATGGGGTGATTTACGTTTTATTGTTGAAGGGGGGAATTAGTTTGAACATGTCGAGAACTTTAAGTACTTCGGGCCATTGATAAATGGAAAAAACGAAATTCTAGAGGAATTGAAGGCAGGGAATGCTTGTTATTATTCGGTCTCGACATTCATGTAAATAATCCATCGAATAAGGCAGCAGACAAAACAAATTCGTAAACAATAATAAAAACGATCTATTTTCATTGTTAATTTAATAAATAACATACTAGAGTTTTCAGTATGAGTGTGTGCTCAGCTAGTTAATCCTAAATCTTGACCTTGAAAGAACTGCTCTTTTAGGAATAGTAAGCCTAAAAAACACTGATGCATCACTCAACAGCCACCAGGAGCTCAATATAAATTCTCAAATAGTAAGATATTGTTAAAAATTAGATCTTATTATTTTAGAATTTTCTTTGATCTACAATCATGCAGTCTTTCCCTCTGTATCAATTGTATGATATACCAGTAGTTATTCAAGCGATAAACAGTATACTCTGTACCAATCAAGTATTGAACCCAAGGCTCTATATTCTTTGCAGTGGTATAGATTTATTTACTTTAAGATTTTTGTAAGTCTGTGTCAGTCATGGTGATTCCTGAACCAATGCTCTAATATTGAAATTCATTTGAATAAGCAATAAATGTGTTCCTCAAAAGGACGACAAGAACTAAATTAAAATTATTCTTCTACTATTTAACAATTCTCCTATTTAGTTGATTATGAGGTGAGAATCAATTTTCATATAATTAATAAGATTTAGTTTAATAGTAATTGTATTTACATAATTAAATTTATAGCTTACTTTTGATTAATATATAGTTTAATTTACTATTTACTTTTGAACAATTACTAACTCCTGTTAGTGCTATTTCAGGTTGTTGTGAACTTTCATGACAGGTCTATAGGAACTCCAATTCATTTAAAGCTTGTGAGACTAATATATTTGTCCTATACTCTTCCAAGGGTAAGAATAAAATCATGGAATATAACTCAGTTTAAAAAACCACAAGTACATATTAAAACAAATTTATATTTAGTTGGATGTGGCTAGATATTCTCCTTCAAGACTTCTTGGAAATTTCTGTGATTGGCAGCTAGAAATGAATCCTTTCTTGGAAAGTCATCCGAATCACCATGATTTTGCTATTTTTATCACAAGGTACATTCTGGTAATTTTTTTATATCATCTGGATGTAGTAATATTAAAAATATTTTTAAAATTGTACTGATTTTTTTAAGCTCTAGCAGACTGAGTGATATAAATTTAATGCTTTATTTTAGGTTCTCTCCGTGTCAAGAGAAAATATTAGGTGTAGCTAACATGGCAAGTCTTTGCCGTATGGACAAGACATGCGCTGTCGTGAGCGAGGAAGGATTGCTACTAGCAAACATAATCACTCATCAAATAGGTCACAGGTCATTATACATTTTTATTATTGCCCTTTAGTAATTAACAGTCATATTTTTAATGATAGTTTCATATCAATAGTTTGGGAGCAGATCACGATGACGGGGAGGTTGGTGGTTGTGCAGGAGAAGAACCCGATGGCACGAGGTACCACATGAACCCGGTCATGTCTCTTTCATCTTCAGAGTGGTCAATTTGTAGTGAACATTGTTTGAAACAATTCTTATAGTAAGTCTATTATTGATAAATATCTTAATTAGAATAGGCAAATATTGACACCATTCATACATTACATATTCTTGTCTAAATGCATTATACACCGTAATACCTTTTTGGGTTATGCTTAAAGGTTATTTTTTATAACGAAAAAAATCTGAAAGCTAGATATCTATCAGTCTAGTCAAATTTGGTGACAAAATTTTTTTTTTATTTTTACTCAGAATTTGGCACAAAAATCAATATCAATGCTAGTAATCAAATAAAAATAATCTAACAATCTTTAAAACACAGCGAGGAAAGGCACTTTATATTTAACCTTATAGTTATACGTACTCTGTGTAATAAAAGTCAACTATAAGAAGCTAGAATTGAATCAACATATATAATAAATGGAAATGCAGATGGATCCTGTAAGGATCTACAGACATTCCTAGGCCTCACTCAGCCTCTCTAAAGTGGGTACCCAAAATAGATGGAAAAATCTGGCTGTTAAGATCTAGGACAAATCACCTTCTTGCACAACCGTTGTCCAAGAAACAGTACAGCCTCTACCATGTACTAAACCATAGGTTGTAGTGGTACAGGTTTTTTAAATTTTTTATTATTACATACTGCCCTAGAGATCTATGTTCCCAGCTTTGCCTTGAATGCATGGAGAGCAAAGCATTAGATCCCAGACTCGTCATGCTTTAATTTCAAAAGGTAGATTTTTGAAAGGAAAAAATAGGAAAGTTTATTTTTTATTCATTACATTTCTGATGTTGGAAATCTGATCTGAATAGAAAGTTACTATTGGTTGAATAGAAAATTTAGCATACTTAGATAGATATAAATGCTCTTTTATTAATAAATTATTTACAGTGTTTTTCTTTTTAATTTTATTTACAGCTTTAGCAACCACAGTATGGTACTATGATTGAACTTATAAATAATAACAAAACTAAAAGTAAATTAAATGTCTTTTTGATATTAATAATTAAATTATGAAATTAAAAATTTGCTATATCAAACTGCATTTCTTAAAAAATTATATAAACTTATTAAATTCTCCCCATTCAGAATACCTATTAGTTTTTGTTTTGAGATCAGCTCATGTTCTAAGTATTTTTGTCTATACGATTTTAAGACGGGACGTACTGCCAGGAAGTGAAAACTATTTTCAATTTCGTTCAAATTACACAGTGAGCATAGCTGTATATTTTGCGAATCAAATGGTTTGTAATTTAGATTCAGAACTACCACTCTACATTTCATAACTAAGCTAATTTTTGTTTGCTACTTTGAAATGGCTAAGGTAATCTATTGTTTTCTCTAAAGAGCTATAGAGGCCATAGTGTGTGCCCTCTGATGCTTTTGCATAGCAAACTTGAATAAAATAATCATTGTACAGTTCTAACATTTTGGACATTTCTCCCTCCTATATCTATCTATAACTTGTAAAAAAATTCTTAAAAGTTTCTATTTATGTTTTGTAGACATAAATAAAGTAAATAAGAAATAAATATCTAGACACGATTTTTTTAATTCTGCTATTTTAGTTTAGTTTTAATTTGATTAAAATACTAAATTATAATAACATTACAGCACTAGAATAGGGTGGTGTTTATCAGATCCACCCGATGAGCATGATTTCAAATTTCCAGACATTTTGCCAGGACAAGTATATGATGCGATTCATCAATGCTCGATAAACTTCAGGATGAGGACACTAGCTTGTAGAACTGGTGAAGTAAGATCTCCTACTTATTTTTATACTTATTAAAATTCTTTAAAACATTCAAGATTTCATCTTAGTGATTGATAGTTCTTTTTCTTGATTTATCCAAGTATGAAATAAGTGTGTCAATAGTCCAGAAAATGTAGGGAGAGATTCACTATTTTTCCAAAACCGGAGTTATACATATCAAAATGTTCATATCCTTGAGTAGAATAATATAGTAAAATGTGAATGATCAGTTTGTTATAAATGTTTGAAGAAAGGTAGAATTCTCAATATTAAAACTGGATTTTCCCTATGTGACATTCTCCTTTCTTCTGCAAACTCTTTATATAGAAAAAATAAATAAACTTATCGTATCTATTGTGTAACCTCATATTAACACTGTCCTTAAATTACCTATTTTTTCCAGTTTTGTGCAGAACTTTTTTGTCAAATCACTCCAAAAAAATGTGCTTCAACTGGAGACCCACCAGCTCCAGGAACGCCGTGTGCAAAGGATATGGTTTGAATTTTTTTTATTCTCTCAGTAGTTATAAACTAATTTTTGTTAGTGCGTACTAGGGTAACGACTGTCTCCAAACATCGGACCAACCACTATTTTAGAAATTATTTTTCTGTTCATTTTATTGGGCTGCAGTAGCTACTTGACATTTTAGTACAGCTGTTGTGATATTATTCGAGTAATTGCAGTTCAGTTTAGTATTTATTTTCTACCACTCTTGTGAGCCTATTAAAATATGAGGACTCAATTAGGATTGTTTCGATATTGAGTTTATTGCATTAAATAAACGAAATTTTTAATTTAATTGTTTTATAGGAAAAAATATATAGTTTATAAGTTTTATTTAATTATAAATTTACAGTTTCTAGTAAAATATTTCTTCATCACATTCCCATTACCCAGTTCATGTTCCCATTAACAAATGAGATAGATTTTATTTAATCTCAATAAATTATGTGCATGCTTCTACGTTCTTGTTCCTGAAGAAGCTGTCAGAGTAAATTCAAAATATTGCCTGTACATTTGACTAATGTAATGACATATTACTTGTTAGACGTTTTAGAATGTGTATACATCATAAGCTAAGAACGATTGTCATTTTGTTAAATTCTTTTTGATTTTATTTTGGTTTTAAATATTATTCGAATAAGAAAAATGTGTTCTCAATAATAAAAAAGAAAATTTATTTGTTAATTATTAAGATTTTTTTTTTAAAGTTTTGATGTATATATATATATATATATATATATATATATATATATATATATATATATATATATATATATATATATATGTTTTGATGTACATATATATATAAGTGGACCAAATGTTTTTAACTTTTAAACGAAACAAAATTCAGAAAAACGATTAAAAGTTCTTCTGACTAATTCAGGCCTAGTTTGAAGAATTAAAAAAACAATTTTTTGTTTTATCACTTTAAATGGTCAACATCGATCTTCAAGAAATGTAGTTTCCTCTTGACCCCCATTTATTTTTATTTTTCTGAAATGTACAATACAAAACAGGGAAAAAATGTATGTAAAATGTAGAAAATTAACAATTTTTTTCTATAAAAACGTCGAAACAGAAGATTTTTAAATGTCCAGACATTTTCTGAAAGATTCAAAATACCTTGATTAGTAAGTTATTACGACTAAAAACTCTTAAATAAAATAACTTACTGCTACATTACCTTTCCTCGTAAAGGAGGTATACTAAAGTAGTGAACTTTGAACACTTTTTCTACTTAAACTATGAAAGATTGGTGTGCTACTAATGGGAAGTTTCTCCACAAGAGTTTTTCATGCCATATTGTACATAGCAGCAGATTTACTTGTTATAATAATATTATAGTTGTAAATATCAATAAATTAAATTTTAAAAAAACAAAAAAAAACTATGAAAGATAGAAAAAAAATGTTACATACATTTTTTCCATGTTTTGGATTGTACATTTCAGAAAAATAAAAATAAATGGGGGTCAAGAGGAAACTACATTTTTTGAAGGTCGATGTTGACCATTTAAAGTGAAAAAACAAAAATTGTTTTTTTATTTCTTTAAACTAGGCCTGAATGACTACAACTTTTCCCTGAATCGTTTTTCTGAGTTTTGTTTCGTTTAAAAGTTAAAAACTTTTGATTCACTTGAAATAGGAGACCCTCTATATGCATACATAATAAACTTTAGTACTCCTGCATCCTTTCTCTTTTAAAGAAGATACTGAGTTTGTAAATACTTTATTGCATGATATGCCATTCATTTGCTTTATTCAACAATTCTGTTATTAACTATTACATTATTGTTATTTATTATTATTTTTTTAATATCTAACCTATATATTATTTTCGACAATTAGTTAAAATCCTGTAAAGTCTCATACTTTTTATTCATTTATTTATTTTTTCCTATTTCTATTATGTTTTGTCATTCATGATTATTTCATGATTTGTATCATTATGTAGCCTTCTGGCTAGATGAATATTAATTTTATTTTACTTGTTCTTTATTGTTATTCTAAAGGGACTTGGTCCCAGAATAAAGTTTGTTTTCTATTTCTATTCTATTCTATATTTTATATATATATATATATATATATATATATATATATGTATATATATAAATCTATATTCTTTATTTTATAAAAATATATATATATATATTTTTTACTTTTCAGTGGTGCTTTAATAAGCAGTGCGTACATAGAGGACAACGACCAGGCGCCATTAATGGTGAATGGGGCCCATGGACACCTTGGAGTACTTGCACAAGATCGTGCGGAGGAGGTATCCAGTCTCGCTACAGAGCTTGCGATTCTCCTATACCTTATCGTGGAGGAAGCGACTGTGTTGGAGAATGGGTTTCTTATAGAATGTGTAACAACAGAGTAATTGCTTGTTATAATTATGGATGTATATTTTCAAAAACAAATCTAATATTTATCTTCTCTAACCGTACAAGTTAAATAAATACAGTATGAGGGAATCTTGATTAATCACTTTTAAAGCATGAATGTAAAAAAAGTTGAGAGACTGTATTGAAAGTAGAGAAGTGGAGATGGCCTTGTTCTTTTAAAAACTCACCTCATTTCAGTTCAAAAGAATTTTACAGCTTATAGAAAAAAAGAAAAAAAACAACAACAAAAAAGATCTGAAGAAAGTTGGTTAGGCTTTATTTTGGTAGGCCTATCAAGAAAACTACCTGTTAGCTATTGCTACACAGAGGAAGCACAACTTGATCTACTCGATTTAAGATCACCAAAGCAATGAAGAGTCAGAGTGTCTCAGCGATGATGAAATTGAAACAGAAAAATTAGTATGATAATCTTTCATGCACATCAGTATGACATTAGTAGACTTTTTTAAATAGTGAAATGATTGTGATAATTACAACAAAAAGTTCTACAAAATATAGAGAAAAGTAGATTGGAATGGAATGGTCATCTCACAAGTATGAAGGAGGAAAGGTTGTCCAATTTAATTTTCAATTGAAATGTTAAAGGAATAAAATGGTAGGGAATAACATGGAAAAGATATTTAAGACAGAACATGAAAACAGGAACTCACAAGAAATTTTTGGTTGACAAAGACGGTTGGTTGAAGGAACCTCTAAAAAAAAAAAAAAAATATATATATATATATATATATATATATATATATATATATATATATATATATATGGATACGTGAAAGAGAAAAATAATGCAGCTCATTTAAAATGTACTGTACAGTAGCATTACGTACATTTAAAATACTAGTATAAGGGGAGATATCTTATACATAGAATGAGAGGAGATATAGAATGATTTAATGGAATAACAATAAAAATCTTTAAAAAACAAATACCTTCACAAAGAATCATACTGAAACTTGTTAGTGTTCAAACTTTCTGACTTGAGTTCAAGGCAATAAATTCATAGAAAATGTTTGCTTTAGTAAAATAAGATAAATTAGTTTAAATTTTTGTAAATCATTTTTAAAATTAACTAATAATTTTCATTTCTATAAAACAATGAAAATAATTAAACCCACAAAAAATTTAAGATCAGATTCTGTTCAACAGATGTGTAGTGGATATGCAACCAGTTTCCGTCAAGTGCAATGTAAAATGACAGATAAACGATCATACAGAGGACATTACTATATGTGGGATAGCTTCAATTCTTTTTTTGAAGGTAATTATCACATTGTTAATTGTTTATCTGTTAATTAATAATAATCTATAAATATTAAATTTGCCTATATCAATATTATAAAATGTTCATAATATATCTAATTTTATAATATATTTGAGTAGTTGGATAGCTCGTTGGGTACCAGTTGCAATGACAAAGGTTCTGGGTTCGAATCCAGCTATTACAGATAAATTATTTAATCTATTAATAGCCTCGGATAGACCTTGTAGACCCTCATCTGGCTTAACCAGTCTCTGTCAAGTGGGTACTCTTAATTGGGGGAAAAATCAGGTGGTTGAGCATGATCTCGGATAAATCACCTCTCTGCACAATGGTTGACCAAAAAACCAGTACAGTCTCTTCTATGAACTGAACCAAGACCCTTCATGGGTTGTTGTGATACATTTTTTTTTTTAAATTTTATAATTTAATAAGTTCATTTGGCTGCTATAAGTTGGAATATTATGGTTTACAAATATTTGTTGGGAAAACTGACATAGGAAAACAATCCTTACCTAAGGAAGCAAAAGAAAAAAAAAGAATCAAAAGTTAATCAGAACTAAAAATAGAAACAAATAAGAAATTGTCGCTGTAGTTACAGAAATTAATCAATCACGAGAAGAAGGGGGGTAAGTTGGGCAGCTATTGGTGCCATTATCCAACTCGCACCTCTTTCATTTAGTTTATTCAATTATCTGTTCAGAGCTAGATTTCGTTTGATTTATTGTTTATTTTTATATATTTTTTTTATTATCTTATTTTATTTATATTACTAAATTTATTATATTATTTGTTTAATTATAATTTTATTTAATTTTTTGAATAAATAATCTATCCATCTATCTCAGACAGGGCTATGGCCCTTCAAGGAAAAAAATAATGCAACCTAATTTTCCTCGGCCTCCTCAACAATTTTCCTCCACTCAGAGCGATCCTCTGCAGCTCTTCTCCAAGAAGCTGTAGGTCAGCCTTGACATCTTCGAGCCATCGTACTCTGGGTCTACCTCTTCCTCTTATACCGTCCAGTTGAAATAATAGAAATACAATTTAAAAAATAACCAACATGAAGCTTTAAGTTTTTTCATTTTTCATTTTGCAGAGATGAAATGTGCACTCGTGTGTATAAATGAACTGAAACAAGTTAGCATTCGTTCACCAGTAGTGGTTGATGGCACACCATGCACTCCGGGTACCAACAATGTTTGTATACAGGGAAATTGCCGGGTAATTTTATAATTTTTATAATAAAGAAATAATAATATTTATAAGGGTTCTTACTCTGTATCAGTAAAAACAACAATAATATTTAAAAAATCTGATAGATGGATTCATTTGTAATTCTTATTTTCTTCAACATATCTGATCCATTGATTGCTCGTGAAAATTTAATATTCAGTATCTATTTTAAATTTAGGCGATATCTCCCTTATCTTCACAATTTTATTTATGAAATTTTCATTAAATTGCACTCCTCTATTAAACTTAGCTTGAATAATTTACTAGTTCACTTACTAATTTTTTTTTCCAGAGAGTAGGATGTGATTATGTCATAGATTCGGAGAGTAGAGAAGATGGTTGCGGTAAATGTCATGGAAATGGCACTGAATGTAGAATTATTGAAGGAGTTTTTTATGAACCAAATGTAATGGGTATGTTAACAATTTTTATTCATATTATTACATAATTTATTATAAATATTGTATATACACACACAAGTTTAGCCTCATACTGAAGAGGCTAATTTTAGGAGAGGTTTTGTTGGACAATGGCCAGTTTATGGTCCTTTCTCTCTATATCTAACTTTATAAAAATAAAGTTTTCAGATTATATAAACCATTTATAAAGATAATTTTAGTTTCTTTACAGTAAGAACTTATTACTAGTATTGAGACTGTAAAATGTGTCGTTATTTTCAGGCATTTTACCCATTCTTAAACTCCCAGCTGGAACGAGCGTGATATATCTCCGGGAACTTGATCCTTCGAGTTGCTACATCATCATAGGAAGTTCAATCAATTCCACATTCTTTTTGAATAATCCTTTGTAAGTCATTAATATGTAAGGAACACTTAAAGCTTATAAATTGCTAGCTATTATGAACAAAATTCAACATCAATAACTTTATTCTCAAAAGCTAATCAAATAAAAATGGCAATCATACTTTAACAAAACAAAAGTAGACCAGATTTAATAGTTTCATTAAATGGTGTATAAGATATTTCACCTTACAGAAACTAATGTATGGTGTATATGGTTTTTATTTATCAAATATCACTATGTATGATAATAATGCTCATTGATTTCTTCTATAAATCAGAATAGAAAGGATGGATAGATACATTTTTGTATAATATGCAAAGATTAGGCAATATCAAACTCAAGTTACTTGCAAGCAAGGTGTGGAGGAAATAAATAGATTTAAAAAAAGGAAGGTTCTATTTTATTTTAAATTTTAATGGAATACCAAGTGACAATTTTTTTTTTTAATAGGGGTAATGATCAACTCCCAGGCCAATTCGACTGTGGAGGCACAAGTGGTGTGTATCAGAACAAAATGAATATTGAAAGGGTATTCGTTAAAGGTGCTGTACAGTTACCGATAACCATAAGTGTATGTTATTTTGTTGTTTTTCAAAACAAAAAAGTTATATAATATATAATGATTTTGATCCTACTTCTCAATTAAACAAATATTTCATTTATTCTACAGTTAAAATGCACAGGCGAATTGAATATGGGTATACATTACCAATATGCGCTACCTGAAACAGAAATACTTCATACACCTCTTTATAAATGGAATTTTTTATTTTGGGATGAATGCTCGGCAATGTGTGGAGGTGGTACTCAGGTGAGTCGGTATTAGTTTAGACTTTTCTTACTATTTAAAAAAAGTATATTTATTGAAATTTACAACTGTATTATAACAATACAACAAGAAAATAAAATGAATGATACATAATGGCATGGGTGAAGGCAAGTAGAGAAACTACTTAATGGTAGTACTAAATAACAAATTTAACTTAAGTCATGAAGCCACCTTCTTTTCAGACATAAAAATTGAAGAGATAGCTAACTTTGAAACTAGTGAGTTTGAGTAGGAATAAAGTTTGTCATGAAATGACTGATATCGGGTTCAGGCCAAATCAGTAACAAAAGGGACATTGAGAGCTTAGAATTAAAAACGAATTTCCGGTTTTGGCCATAAACAGTGAATAACTAGGTCTGAGAATGTGCCTTCTTAATATACTTAAATCATTAGAGTTACAAAATGTAATTTGAAAAAGACTGAGACACAACGCACAGTTTTTAATATAACCCCACTTTTGATAATTTATTTTGTTCTATAAAAATTTAAGCGAGCTCGATCAGTTTGCATCGAAACAAGGAGTGGAGAAGTTGATGACAAGTATTGTTACGATAGAGTAAAGCCTGAAGATGTAATAAGAACATGTAACCAACATCCTTGTGTTGCCAAGTGAGTAGGCTATTATATTTTCAATTTAATAAATTATAATAGTAAACCATAAATACTGTAATAATAATTGGGCAAAATTATAAGTATGGTTTTAAAACTCACCACATATTGCTTAGTGTCAAGGGAGCAAATGATGGTATCCAATGCAGGCAGTAATACTGGTTGATACTGTGAAGGGAAGGTCTGCAATAAAAATATAGCATCTTTTTTTAAAATTTACAATCATTACAATATCATGCATTACAAGTATTTTAATTATTGTGGTAACAAAAAATAATTTCTAGGAGTAATCAATAATAAACAAAGAACAGTAAAAATCCCAAAGTTTGTCAAATTATCAATAACAATAATTTAAATCACTAATAACTTATTAAATACAATTTTAAAGTTTAGCAGTTATCACAAACTGTTTTAGATAGAGTACAGTGGACACTATTTATAATGTAAAGTTCTATCAAAAATAAATTATATTTCATAAGCTAAATACATTTTTTTTTTAAAATGTATGCACAACATATCTCGCTCTCATTCTCTCCCCCCCCCCCCCCTCACAATATATATATATATATTGGTTTCTACTTATCTTGACTGTTGTAGAAATATATTGTTTATGGTTCTCGAGTTTCAGTCAGTTATTTCAACTTCTTAGGCGACGTTTTGAGACTAGGTTAGTCTCATATTCATGCCCTGACAAAAGATCATTTTTTCACTGTCAGGGCATGAATATGAGACTAGACTAGTCTCGAAACGTCGCCTAAGGAGTTGAAATAACTGACTGAAACTCGAGAACCATAAACAATATATATATATATAAAATATATATATTCTGCTGGGATTCAGATGGTGGGTTGGCCCTTGGTCAAGCTGTGACTGTAAAGAGGGGGAAGGCATCATGACCCGTCTGGTTCTATGTATGAAGATTCCAACAGAAGACAATAAACTGAGTTGGGTAAATAAAAAAGATAATAATAATAATAAAGTTTAATAGTTATTCAATATTTAAATTACATTACATTAAATTAAATAAGAAGCGAGGAGATAGTTGACTGGAAGATCTGAGTAAGGAAGGAAATAGTTGGGGGTGCAGTCAAATTAAATACAAACTAAGTGGGAATTATTTTATTTTGTGCCGACGTTTCGACCCACTTTGTGGGTCATCTTCAGGGCTAAGAAAGAAAACAGACAAAAAAACAAAACTATAAAAATATGTCAAAACGTCGGGACAAAATAAAATAAGTACCCACTTATTTAGTGTTTAATTTGACTGCACCCCCAACTATTTCCTTCCTTAATTAAATTAAATAGAATCGAAATATTCTTTCTTTGTCACAACTAAGGCTTCCTATTCATTCTCTTTCTTAAACCCTATTTTGATTCCATCAAAACAAATTCTAAAATTTTTTCTTACCCAGAATTCCATGTCGGCAACCAAAATAGGCCAGCAGTAAGGACACTGTTATAAACAACAACTACATAAAGTTGTCTGTATCATCATTGAAAGATATTTAACAAGTATTGTGGGGGCATGAAATTAATTAACATTAATCATTTTGTCTTCCTTAATAAGTTGCTAGTCCACCATTATGTTATTTAATGCATTACATTATCATGTTTTTTTTAAAACTTCTTAATAGGTAATTAATTTTATCATTAAATTTGGAAAAACAGAATATTTGATAAGTATTTATAATATGTACAAAAATTAATTAATTAATAAAACCTCTTTTAATTTACATTTATCAGATTATAAATTTTAATTGCTAAGGTTGTAAGAGACAAAGAATGCTGTAATGAACCAAAACCAAGGAACCAGAGACCTTGTCGGGAATTAAAGACAAGAAGGAAAAGAGAAAAACCAAAGGTATATGAATAAATTATTAACTTGTAAAACATATTAGTTATTAATTGATGATAGGTTTAAATTGATGTTTTATTTAATTTTTCAGTTGGAGGATAGACATTTCAAGCTTGATTATTTTGATCCAGATCTTGGGTAAGTTATTTTATATTATTTAAGATTTAGATAATTGCCCAATGCCAATTAATTTATTAACTTAATTAAAATTAACATGGACCCAAACACAAACTAGTGTTCTTGTAGATAATGAAACCAGTTGCAAAATCATGTTTAAAACTGGCGTGACACAGAGATGCCCTGCCAGCCAGACAGTAGCTGTAGATTTTAATTTAATTCTAAATAAAGCTGTATGTATTTGTAATTGTATCTTGAGTAAATATCTCTATAGAAATATGATTTAGTGAAATTAGTAGAAGTGAAAGTGGTTTGAAGGGACTAACTACTTCTTGAGGTAGGTGAGGAAAGTAAAAAAGTTTACCTTGTAGTTAATAAAGTTGAGACACTATACACAGTAGTGTCTGCTTCCAAAGTAATTTAGTTTTAGATTGTTATTGCTTTGAACCCGTTGGAGTAATAACAATTACTTCAACATCTCCTATTTGAAGCAAATTCAAACTGCGAAAACAAGAAGACTGGTTTGCTAAGCAGAATCATGAAAAGCAACAGAGCATCCAAAGCTGAAGTTACATAAATAAGCATAAAATAGATAAACCTCTGATAAACCCAGTGTTGTGTTCTGGAGCATAAACCTGAACCCTGAATGTCAACTTAAAGACAACTTAGGTCTTGATATTTATATTCAAAGGATTAATGCTAAGGAACATATTCGATCCGGTGTGTACGCAAGATACTGTGTACATTAGGTAGAACAGATAAATTGATGACTTTATAAGGCAAGAGTACATAGTGTTCGAGCGTGATTAGACTGAATAGAAAAGATAAATAATAAAATATATTAGTAGAATAGATTCAGGGAATAAAATGATGAAGTCAGATACTGAAACATGTGGTTTATTAATTCTAAATATAATTACAGGTTAGGCATTTTTAACAATTAAAGAAATTATCACTTATGGGTATGTACAAGGGAATGGTTAATTTTACAGAAGAATGATTTGAACAATGTGATGAAAAGAAAATTAGTAAATCTTAATTATTATTTCGCAATGATGATTCATATAAACGAGACATTAACCCTGGGTGACAGGGCCATATGGCGATGGAATTTATAGTCTTTGTGGCCGGGTTATTGGTGGACCGGAGAAGGTGAAACAGGAAACTACAATGGTGGGATGGAGGTGAATAATGATTTGGAGAAGATGGGGAATAAGATGGTGTCATGGGTGAATATGTAGGAGGTATAGGTGTGCAATGAGGAGATGTTGGATGATAAGTGGGGAGAGCCGTGATAGGTGTGACCTGTTGGTGAATATTGGGAATAAGTAAGAGAGTAAGCGGGAGAGATTGGAGAATTGTGGGGTGATTTTGGAGAATAAGAGGCAGAGCTTGCTGAATATCTAAGACGCGGTGTTGCTTGATGAATTGGGTGAGTATGATGGAGAAGCAGGAGAATAAAAAGGGGATGTAGAAGGAATAAGTTGGAGAAATAATAGGGAGAAGTATGCGAATATGAGGGTAAGGTAGGAGAATGCAAGAAGGAGTATTGATTGGTGAACTTGGTGAAAAGGTTGATGAATGTAAAGGATGTGTAGGTGAATAGGAGGGGGATGTCAGGGAATAATTGGAAACAAACTTTGAGAATAATTTGTAGAAGCAGGAGAATAGTGGGAAAGATGATGAAGTTGGCGAATATGAGAGAAATGGTGGTAAACATGAAGATGAGGTAGGGGGAATAAGATGGTGAGGTGAGTGTGAGAGAGAAGTCGGTGAGTACGAAGGGGATGTAGAAGGAATGAGATAGTGAAGTGAAGAGGGGGAAGTATGCTAATATGAGGATGAGGTAGGAGAATGTAAGAAGTAGTATTGATTGGTGAAAAAGAGGGAAAGGTTGATGAATGTAAAGGATATGTAGGTGAATAGGAAGGGGATGTTAGGGAATAATTGGAAACAAACCTCGAGAATAATTTGTAGAAGCAGGAGAATAGTGGGAAAGATGATGAAGTTGGCGAATATGAGAGAAATGGTGGTAAACATGAAGATGAGGTAGGGGGAATAAGATGGTGAGGTGAGTGTGAGAGAGAAGTCGGTGAGTACGAAGGGGATGTAGAAGGAATGAGATAGTGAAGTGAAGAGGGAGAAGTATGCTGATATGAGGATGAGGTAGGAGAATGTAAGAAGTAGTATTGATTGGTCAACTTGGTGAAAAAGGGAATGGTTGATGAATGTGAAGGATAAGTAGGTGAATAGGAGGGATTGATTTGCGACTGAAGACACAGTAAAGCTTAACTTGTCAAGAAAGAATAGGCTTGGTCTTGTAGAGAGATTGGCAAGGAGTCGGTATTATTAAGAAAATAAAGAAAGAAGAGTTTCAAGCCAAAGAAGCAAAGGGTGCCCTTGGGCAAGCTGGATAAGAGATGTGGAACAAGATCTCACAAAGTGTGGAGTGACTGAGTACATAGGACTGATGCAGGACACAAGGTGCTAGATAGCAAAGAAGTTAGGAAGATTGCATGGGAAGCCAAAGTTCATAACGAATAGAACAATAGAAATGATGAAACAACTAATATTAAGAAGAAGATAATGCTAATAAATTGGTCAAAATCAAATGTTAGGATTTCATTTTATACTTTGAAAATTACTATTTCTATAAAAAAAGTTTATTATAACAACAATTTACATTTTTTTTTTTATTCCAGGCAACAGGGTTCCAGAAAACAGTGGAAACAAGATTATTTTGACTTTGATTATGGGGATCAATTCAATCCTAGATTCAAAAAACCTTCTATAAATGTTGACGATGAGGGATCGAATTCGTCTATTTCAGTGAGGCACCCAAAAAAGAAAAAAATACGAAGAAAACATAGGCGAAAAATGCAAAATAAAACTTCCAGAATTCTAGAAGAAACTTCCGAGGCAGAACCTTTTCCGACTAAATACAAAATTCAAAGGACCGACACAAGCTTAGTTAGATCTGCCATTCAGTGGACAACTTATGAAATTGAATTAAAAGACAGAAAGAAAGACGATGTATCATCAAAAGCAACTACAGAAGATATGTGCAATACTTCCCCTATTTGTGGTTATTCGAGTGAAATACCTTGTCACGAAACGACTACACTTCTTGTTAAAAATGAGACACAACTTGTGCTTCCAGAGAACGATATATTCTTGGAAAATGTTTTTATAGAACATAAGTCGACTACCTGTGGTGATGATAAGCAGGAGGTTGTAGAACCTGCAGATCTCGGTCCGAGGTTGGACACTGGAAACAATACAGCATACAAGTTGGTTGTCATACCAATAATTCCCAATTCTAACTCATTTCCACTCACTGATTATGAGCTTCAACTTCTTGGTGATAGTGGATATTGGCCTGTGGCTACAAGACAGGAGAAAATATTAATATTTGGAGATAAAATGTTTAAAATTATAAGCGAAGCTAGCAGAAGGCGAACAAAACCTCCAGTTATTGGGCTTGAAGATGTCTAAATATACAAATTAGCCCTATTAATGGAAATTTAAAAAATAAAAATAAACTTTATGCAGTTATATAAAATCATTAGTGCAGTTTGAGATAAGGTCATGATCAGAAATCACTATTTTTGTCAGAGATTGAAACAGTTATTTCATTTTACAAAAGAGGTTAACTTTAACAGTTTAAAAATAACTTTTATTAAAAAGGTGATAAGTCATAAAAATAAAAGTTCTAGCATAAAAAATAACTATCATAAAACAGTAAAACATAATGATAATAGGGCGTTCCAACCTATGTTACATCCCTCAAGCAACCCTGGGAGGGGGGCACTCACATTGTTGGTCAGTGAGTCCATCGGACTTAGCCGGGGTGAACTTGCAAGGAATTTCCACCGACTATCCCCAGACCAGATCTGCCACCCATGAGTCGCCTCCCCTACGAGGTAACGAGATCCACCCGAGGCATATTGCTCAAAATATTCTTAATACTATTATTCTTTAAAAATTTGTTAAGCGAATAACTATGAAATAAAGATTATTCTGTTGTTATGATACTTGAGCGTATTTTGATAAAAGAAAGTATGAAATTTTTTCTCATTTGTCAACTGAGTTTCTGATGGAATTGCAAATTTAAAACAAGAAAATTAGTATAAGCGAATTTTGGGAAGTATCAAAGAATCCTTAGCGCCAATGGTTGAAGAGTCTTTTAGAGGTTATGCATTGCAGAAGAAGTTACAACTCCATCACGAAGCTAGTTCACGTAATTAAAAAAATTGTTTGATGTATAAATATTTAAGCATTTGCTCTACCAAATCTTTTAATCTGTTACTCAGTTAATAGCTTGGCTAGTAGCATAACTACGAGTTTTTTTGAGGGGGATTTTATAAGAGTATGACACTATCACCTGTGATCACAAGTGTATACAATGCTCAAATTTTATGTTGATGAACAAGAAAATCATCGTTTTTTTTATAACTTATTCTTTTAGCTTACTTTTACTTACATATTATTTTTCAACACCATTGTCATTAATATAACACCATTATCAATCAAGGTTTTAGTTGTGGAGTAAATTTTCTTGGTTAATGATCCGGTGGATAGGTCTTTTTTTTTTCTCGCTTTATATTTTCATCCACACCTGTCAAATACAAGTAATTGACAATCAGCGGATTGGCAGACTGGAGAATATTACAGAATGACGTGAAAAGCATGACGAAGAACAGTATCCAGGGTTACCTCTTCATTGGCTTGCTTTAATTTCCTACTGTAATAGAGTAGTGGTTGTTTATTTAACGTCACTTTATGCTGCTATGGATAATCGGACGATGCTACTGTGAGAGCTATAAATTTTGCCTATCCAGGTTTAATTAGGATAGGATTTTTTACGAGTACCTGACATCGTACAGGCTCGGGACCCCCGTTCAACATCCCTTCCGAAGGACGGCGTAACTAAGGATTTTTTACACCCTTAAAAAATCCTAGGGCCACCTCCCGGGCTACGAACCCGCGATCTTGGGGTTAGTAGTTTGTTACGCTAACCACTAAACCACAGTTGACCTCCTAACTGTAATAGATCCCTCTTCCACGTTCTTTTTAGTCTCCTCCTAGTGTTCTCAGGCATGAGAGTCGTGGCCAATTGTTGTATCTATGGGTTTGGGTGTCCGTGTAGTGTTTGTAGTACGTTCGTATGAGTTCGTCCATCGTTTGTATTTTCAAGTCCGTATGTAAAGTTTTGTTATTGACGTACCATGGTGCTTTGATGATAAGTCTAAGTACTTTTGACTGAAAAGTTTGCAGTCGTTTTCTGTGATTCTGTTTGTAAATTTGTAATGTACATCTCCAAACTTGTTTTAGTAAGTCACCTATTTAATTTCTGTCTTAAATCTAATTTGGAGTTTTTCCTGAATAGCGAGCACATTAATTTGAGTTTGTGATATAGCGATTGGCGTTTCTTGAAAGAAATTCTTGAGCACTGGTTCCGGCAAGTGATCTCATTTCCCGAAGGAGATGATGAGGAGATATGAGGGCTTTTTGTCCCCTAATTGCAATTCGGTCAATAATTTTTTTATTTTTCGTCCTTGAGTTTCCTCAAATTCGTGAAGTAGCCGCTGTTTTAAGTTCAGAACTTCGGATCCCACTTAAGCTGGGGGGGGGGGAGAAGAGGGCAGGCCTAAGAAAATTACAAAATAATCAAGATTTATCCATTAGAACATCTCTACGTCAACGAACACACGCTATGTGTCATATATATTTGAAGGTGTTGATGCTTCTGATGATAGAACTGAGAAAAATTGAAAAATGTCTCCTATATTTAAAATAATTAGTTACTATAAACTTAAAAAACTGGAAATTTGAAAAATTTAAATAGTAAATATTTTCATTAAATGTAAATAAAAATATTTTGTTTTTTTGTGTATTTATGGACCAATATTTTATCATTATTAAATATTTTTCAAACTTCAATTCAATAAAATAATTTTTTTTCGATTTGATGAAGTTTTATTTCCTCTTGTTTTAAATTTAAATATAATTGGTTTTCTAATTGTCTAATCCGACTTTCTAACTCTATTTGTTCAGTTTCAGCAAACCGGGGAATTTGATATTGGGTCACATTCTTCTAACGGAAACTCTCGAAAACAAACATTACCAGCTTCGTCGAAATATTGTTTTTTAATATTTTCATCGAATTTCTACAGCGACTGTTCTATAACCTTTTTGGTTCTTAATAGCATTGCATTTTTATTGGGTTTTTATTTAATAGAGAAATTTGGGTTCTTACATCTTTAAATTATGGCACTAAATACCAAGTATTCCTATCAACAGATATACATTGAATCACGAATTCTTTCTCAGCTTTCTTAACTACTTGAACATGAAGTAAATCCATTTCTTACTAGTTGAAATCTTGTAATTTAATTTGCAAGATTGTTTTAACATGATTTTTTTCTTTATATTATTTAGGAATTAAATTACACGTCCTTTCCAACTAGTATTTTAACACTTTTCACAAAATGAATTCAACTAAACTTTAGCATATATGTCTTATCAAAAAGTGATGTTATCACATGTAGAAAACTTACATATATATATTTATACATATATAAATTAATATCAGTTTTCTTTTTCTTTTTTTTTTAGCTAAATTATTCCTTATTCGTTTATTATATTCTGCCAAGCAACATAGATTTTAGATATTATTTTAACTCTCGCAAATGTTTTTTTACATCAAGCCTTTAAATAGGGAATTTTGAGGCTTAATCCACACACATTAGATAGTAGTCAATTGTATAATACATATATTGTAAAAAAAAAATTAATCCATACTTTTCACAAAATGAATTCAACTAAACTTTAGCACATATGTCTTATCGAAAGTAAAACACATTGAAGGTTGGAACAGTGATCTTATCGCATTTAGTAAACTTACATATATAAATATATATAGATGACATTTTTTTAAATCTAATGTTAATGTTTTTTAACACCAAGCGCTTAAATAGAAAATTTTGAGGCTTAATCCACACTTTTCCATTTTTTTTTTCCGAAAAAAAATCCACACTTATGTATCGATGCCTTAGTTCACAAATGTGTAAGTGCAAATTTGTTAAAATAGCATTGAAAAGTTTTTACCAGGAGGTCTTACATTATTTCGCGGGTCCGGACTTATAATGATACAACTCCAGAAAATAAACCAAAAAGCAAAACTACAAATCACAACTGAACAATGAGTGGTTATTCTGCCGGAGGGAAAGGTAAATAAGGGTGGAGGTTATAACGACGGACCTTCCCTCCCGTGGCGAATTTTGTATAATTATGTCGATTTGCAAACATCTAGCAAAAGATGCATTTATGAGCCCTATAAGACAAAAAGTAAATTTTAAAATTGCGTCATTATACTTCCGGAGCAGCGATTTGTTGGTATAAAATTAATAGGGAAGGCATGTAAAATCATGTTTTCAGCACTTAACACATGTGTATGAACTGACTCACCGCTTAATGATGTGTAAACAGCATAATATTGATATAATTTTCCAAAAATAAAAATAAAAATGTATGAGCAAGAATTATAAAAAAAATCTTCGTACTATTAAAGGAAATGGTTTTAAACTTTATTATGCTGTACTCGAATGGAATACAAGGAAATGGGCGCATTTGTAGAACCGTTCTCGAGTTTTGCGCTTAGCGACACATTTGGCGATTCATTTTTATTTTTATTGATGTACAGCTGCGAACGGAGTGGTTTATGTAGGAAATAAAAAGTGTTGTTCTATTATTTCCCTCGTCATTTTTACGTTTTTAAGCAACAGCGATGGCGACAACTTCCAACAAAGCCTTCTTTCTGCATTGTGAAAAAGGTTCAATTTTAATTAAGTTGCTTTATGAGCGACCTAAAAATATTTCTGCAAGATGAAATCGGTAAAATCGGAGATCGCAATTCCAGGGCCAAAGCAACAGCGATGGCGACAACGTCCAACAAAGCCTTCTTTCTCCATTCTGAAAAAGGTTCAATTTTAATTAAGTTGTTTCATGAGCGACCTCAAAAGTTTTCTGCTAGAGGAAATCGGCGAATTAGGAGAACCCAATTCCAGGGCCAAAACAACAGCGATGGCGACAACTTCCAACAAAGCCTTTTTTCTGCATTGTGAAAAAGGCTAATAAAACAAAATATGGTACTCATGGTGGTATTCTTCCTTTGGTATCGTTGCTCCATCACTTTTATATACTGGTGGAACCTCCTTATGATGGACAGGAGGGATGACAGTGGTTTCATAGGGCTACACTAATTCCATTAGCAGGCAGGCATTCCTGCTACTGGATTCAGTGAAGCGAACCATCCACTATAAAAAATAGGTAACGAAGCCACAGGCAGAACCTCATGGGTGGTTTGGAATCCTGCCTATCGCATAGGTAAATATTTTCTTCTTTTACTTCCTCCAAGGATGTGTTATTTGCCAATTTCGTTCATCATTTTATTTATAACCTTCTTCTTCTTCCTCCTTGTGTCTTTCAGCGTGGAGGTGCCTCCGTCCATGCCAGCCACTTATCCCGGTTCCTGGCCAGGGACTTGTCCTCTTTGTTGTCCCAGCTTTGAGATGTGCTCCGTCCGTGTTAGCCTAGGTCTGCGCCCTGGGGACGTCTTCTAGTTGGCCTAGCTTCAAAGAACTTTCTCGGGTACCGATCTTCCTGCATTCGGCAAAGGTGGTCAAACTATTTCACCTAAATCTTCTCGTTTCTGCGGCTGTTAATTGCTCCAGTGCTTGTCCAACCCAGCTTTCACTTCCATAGAGAAAATATAAATTAGTTCAAATACTCAGAACAAAGGTTAATGCCATACCAGGTGAAGTTGGGTTTACCTTGCAAAATAATATGAAAGACGTATTAACAAAAAACTCTGGCGTAGAAATTCTAGTTAACATTAACAAAATATTAAACGGTGACAAATCACTAGTTATTGATTACATGAATGACCCAATAGTTTTGTCCAAATTTAAGAATGCCCCATTAACGTCGGTAGATGTAGAGAGGTCACTTTCCTTATGCAAATATGTATTTTTTGACCGATAAAAGATTAAGTTTTTCTGAAAGTAATTTCGAGATGCAGAATATAGTCAATTACAATACCTATGGTCAAAATTTTAAAGGTGTTGATGCTTCTGATGATAGAACTAAGAAAAATTGAAAAATGCCTCCTATATTTAAAATAATTAGTTACTATAAATTTTAAAAACTGGAAATATGAAAAATTTAAATAGTAAATATTATCATTAAATGTAAATAAAAATATTTTGTTTTTTTGTGTATTTATGGACCAATATTTTACCTATTTTTCAAACTTGGTTAACATTTTATATCGCATGTTATCATAAGTTTTACTGCATAGTTGGGTACTTTTTATGGCATATCATATGGCATCTTTTGATGGTTTTTGTTGCATATAAATCCGGCCCTTTGTTAAGAACCTTAAGTTTTTTAACGTGATTTTTTACAATACGTTACGTTATTTTTTGGAACGTGTTTATTTTGTACTAGCTACGTTATAATCGAGGTACATTCTCTCTTATCAGTTGCTAGTAGCTGTTCGTGATTGATCCAATACAGGAATCTCGTGAATGTTTAAGGGCGTGATGTCATGTCTGAGATAGAGTTTATTTTTAATACATAGGAATCTCGACCTAAATAGTTCAACTGATTAATTCGAAATAGTCAGTTTGAACTCAATCAAAATGGGCTACAAAACCTTTCAAATCGTTGTGGATAGTCCCACCGGTTCGTATTATGCAGGATCAAATGTTACTGGTAGGGTAATTGTAGTTTTAGACAAACCGAAAAAAGTTAGAGGTAAGCATAGTTTATTATTTATGGCGTTAAAGTTTTTTGAAAATATTATTGACGAGTTTTTTATTTTGTGAAATAGGTTTAAAGATAGAATTCTGTGGAAATGCTAAAGTATCTTGGTCTGAAAATGAAACTGTACGAAAGGAAAACAATGAAACAGCCACTGAAGTCCTTACCTACACTGCCGAAGAAGAATATTTTTCTAATAAATATTATATAATAGGAAGTGAGAGCAGTAAGTATTAAATATTTTAACACAGGTTGCAGTCGTTCAGATCA
Source organism: Troilus luridus (assembly GCA_964056705.1). Taxonomy (NCBI): domain Eukaryota; kingdom Metazoa; phylum Arthropoda; class Insecta; order Hemiptera; family Pentatomidae; genus Troilus; species Troilus luridus. Next base: position 54,273,427 of record OZ057417.1, on the reverse strand, counting down.
AGTTACAAAATAAGGCCCAAACATTAATTTTAAAATAATTTGGATGATACTGAAAATTATTTACCTTTATTTCCATATTTCAAAAGTAAGCTATTCCCAAATGTCAAATATAGCAGTCAACACCATATATATAAAAGATATTCCATACCAAGCCAAGGATGATATTTAATCAAACAAGATAATAAAATATGAAAAGTATAATTAGTAATTATTCCGCAGGTAGTCAGTCACTTTGAGTTGAGTCTCAAAAGTTAAAACTTTTCATTTGTTTCCCTTTTAATATTTTCCAAAAAAACGAGTTTTGAAGAGCTTTAGCTTGTAAAAGAGAATTGAATAGTGAGAAATGTGTATTCTTTAGTAATCATTTCATCTAGAAATGAATGTTTCATCGAATAGATTTTGGTTTGGGTAGTAATCCATGGATGGTATTTTTTAAGTAAATTAGTCGTATCCGATCGTGCCTTCGTATTCACCTAGACTTACTACTGTTATGAATGGAATTTTTTTTTTTAAACCTCTAATTCATTTATGAATTCATCTAACTTAAAGCAAACTCAAGATAATTTAGTGGAGGATGGAAATAGTTGGGGGTGCAGTCAAAAATTTACACAATAAATAAGTGGAAACTTATTATTTTTTACGAGTGCCAACGTTTCGACCTACTTTGTAGGTCATCTTCAGGGCCATGAGAAAAAACAGACAAAAATAAAAATGACCATAAAAATACATAACAGCACCAAGAATATAATAAAATAAAATAAAATTATTATAATAATATAGAGAAATGGAATAATTAAGCATAAAAAGTGAATAAAGATGATTACATAATAGATGCATAGAAAAGGTGATAATGCAAACAAAATACAAAGAGAGAAATCAAGTTAAACAGAAAGTTACAAAATAAAAAAGCTATAAATATAAAGAGTGAGATATATAAGTATGGAAAACTTAGTTGAATAAAGATAGAATAAAAAAATTGTATGATAATAGACTCCTAGGGAGTTACATAAGTAAAATGAAAGAAAATTTATTAAACAATCTGACGGCAAAGAATAAATACAGAAGAATATTGTAGAAAAGTAATGAATAAAATCTCGTGTATGACAGGTAGAGAAGTAAAATTTAGGTCCTTAAAAAACTGGGGAGAAATTATGAGTGGAATAGGGGTGTTGAAGGAGATTGGAAATGATGTTAGCTAGAAATCTTTATTCATATATCCTTTCATAATATATCTTTTGCTTTTTTTGCTCAATTTTTCTATTTCTCTATATTATTATTATTATTTTATTTTATTATATTCTTGGTACTGTTATGTATTTTTATAGTCATTTTTGTTTTTGTCTATTTTTTCTCATAGCCCTGAAGAAGACCTACAAAGTCGAAAAGTTGGCACACACAAAAAATAATAAGTTTCCACTTGTTTATTGTGTAAATTTTTGACTGCACCCCCAACTATTTCCATCCTCTATTAGTACTTACAGTCAATGAATTTCTTCTCTATCAAGATTATTGAAATTAATTATTTTACAAGCCATGCAACTATTAATTAAAGTTATTTTTTAAAAATATATTAACAGATTAAAAAAAATAAATGAATACACATAATTCAATATTTGTCAAAAATATTGTTAATTTAAGAATTCCATTGTTTCATTTATAAATTAGAAAGCCAAAAATATAAAGAAAAATTAAGATATTAATAGACTTTGATATGACTTTGGATTTTTAAAAGTTAAAATAATGCACAAATTTATTGTTTTTATTTCCATTAGATGAAGTTGAAATACCTGCAGGCGAAAACATTTATCAATTCTCTACAACACTCCCTCCTCGATTGCCAACTTCATTTGATGGTGAGCATGGCAATGTTCGATATACCATAAAAGCAACTCTTGATAGGCCATGGAAAATGGATGAAACTACTACTTTGATTGTAAATGTTGTGACCCCTGTTGATTTGAATCTTCTCCCACAAGTTAAAGTAAGTCATGATAAACAATAATAATAATTTTACAAATTAATGGTGAATCTTTTTGTAAATCGTGAAGAATATAATCCAAATCGAAGTAAATGATAGCACCACAAATAGTAGAAACAGGTTTTTATACTTTCTAATATATCTCATTTTATTCCTGACTGTTGAAATGATCATCTCTTTTTGTATATCATGTATTATTTAATTGTACAATTTATGTTTATTTTTTAATTTTCTAGGATCCTGCTAAAAAAGAAGCAAGCAAGACATTTTGCTGTTTATGTTGCAAATCAGGACCGTTGACATTGGCAGCAACTATTCCATTTAGCGGTTATACTCCAGCGCAAACAATAGTTGCTACTATTGAAGTCGATAATGCGAGTAATGTTAGGATATCAGCAGTCAAGTGCAAATTGAAAAAGGTATTTTCATACTAAGTAATTTTGTATTATGATTATGATAATAAGTCCCATTTTATTAGTTTAATATATGCATTTCTGCACCGATTTGGTCTATGATGATGTCCGTAGTACCCGACTGGGGCAAATCCTCTATTTGGGGTGCGATAATAGAGGACGAAAATGTAGCTGAACTATTTGCTTGAATAGAATAGCTGCAACTAACATCAGAATTTGATTGCGTTGATTGATGCAATGGTGGAGGAAAAAATACGCCTTCATTTAATTCTTCAATTTTCTCATGTTTAAAGTCAAATGACAGGGCCTCAAAGAAATATTCACGGGTTTTATCCTTAATATTGGAATATTTCTGAACATCCTGTCCGTTTAATTTTAATAATTTCCAAATATTTCTATATATGGAAAGAAATTCGGCATGCCTCTTATCTATACGAGACAACCTCCCCGAAATAACCTTCTCTTCCCAGGGTCTGTTATAGACGCGTGTCCCAGAGTACAGGTTTTTCTAATATCATTGGCGAGATCATTGAATTGGTTGATCAATGATTCAAATTAAACTTCCGATTCGGAAAGTTTAGATGTTTTTGGCATTATGTAAGTTGAAAATAGCTGCTAGAGAAATTAAAAAATAACGGACGATAATGCCAACAAATATATATAAATAGGTTGCACTAACAATTTATGTGCATGAACATTAGCAATATTAAATGCTCACAATAATCGAGCCCGGAGGACCAAATTTTGTTGGGGAGAGCGACACCATTAAGGAAATAAAACCAACAGGTGTAAATCTCCGACCCCGTGTCAATAAATGCCGGTTATTTTGAGCACTAACGATGTAAATGAAATTATGGGTGAGAAAAAAAATGATTAATATGAATTCCAGGAGCTCATGAAGCATGAATACTACATACAATATAATTGGTCAGAAGAACTCCTAAAGAGTGAGTCACATTGACTAAAGTTCAATTTGCAGCTACCAAAATGTACTCGTAATGAGTAATGTTAGACTAGACCAAGTCTACACTAAAGGAACTTGATCACTGATTGAAGTCAAAAGCAACAATGTGACTGCAATTACCAGAGGTACTCGTAATGAGTAATGTTAGACTAGACCAAGTCTACACTAAAAGGAACTCGTAATGAATGTTCACTGATTGTCCTAAACAACAATGACTGTAAGCCTCTCGCCGCCGTTACCAAGACAACGGCGGTCGTGTTTTGTCGACATATGAATTAATGTGATGCTTCGCATTATCTATAAACTATAATTTACTACTTTCTAATTACAAAAATAAAGCTTTATGTGTAATTTCTCCAATATTTTCTGTCGTTCATTATAATCAAAATCAATAACAAACTAAAGAAAAAAAAAGTATTGAAACTAATTAATTTAAATTTGATAATAACGTTATATAGAGGGGGGAAGTAATGATACTAGTTTAATGAGTGTAAACAATGATCATTGACAAATGATCACCTCCCTGCACAACTGTTGTCCTAGAAACAGTCTCTACCCTTTACAGGACGTAAGACTTTTCCTGGTTTGTAGTGTTACAGTTTTTTAAATTCTGAAAATAGTTTTGTTTAAATTAAATTGTTATGATTTAATTTTGTAAAATGACTATATTTACATGTTGTTTTAAAAATTTTAAGGAATTGAAATGGATTGCAAAGTCTCCGGATAGAAAGGAAAGAACTGATAAAATCGATCTTGTCAGCGTGGATCTTGATGAGGTGTTACCAAATGGATCTAAATCTTGGACCCAGAATATAGAAATTCCACACATGCCATTTCTTAATCTCGATGCTTGCTCCATAATCAAAGTTGATTTCTATTTGGAGGTAATTAATAAATATAAGTGATAATTTATTTTAAATAATGTTTTATTATATATTACTAGCTGACCGACCCGTCGCGCGTTGCTGCGATAGGAAATTGTTAACAGTGTTGTACTTAATTAAAAAATCTGAAATAATTCATAGTAATTGTTCTATCATTCCCTCAACTTATATTTTTTTGTTGAGGAAAAGGAATTTTTTTTTATTGTATTTTTAAAATTGTAAACGTTTCCTGTTAATTTGAAATTGGTACCAAAAATGTTTTTAAAAATATTCAGCTGTAAAGTGAAAAAACCCTTTTAATTTAAAAAAAAGGAATCTACGTTAATAATTGACAAAGTTATGAAGAAAAAACGATTTTTTAAGTTTTATTTTATTTTTTTTTAGGGTGAATTTTAATATTTGGAGTTAAAAATTTGGGAATTTTCATTATTTTTTATTGCAAACAAGATCCAATTTTTTGGTTCCAAATATCGCCTGGGGCATTTTTTATCTTCTTATCTGGCTATACCCTTTGGATAGTGTATTCAGACCATATATTGCTTAATAAATTGGTTGTTAATATTTCCCAACATAATCGCTCTTAGGTTATCTTTAATTGCTTGTTTAGAAAAAATAAGTGAAGCTGAGATTTTGTAGAACATAATTCTTTGAATCGAAAATAACATTTATAATTGAATTCAAAATAATTTATATTTCTGACTTGTTCTCGCCTCCACTTTTTCTTTCATTTATTTTCTTGAAAAAAAGTGATCTTATCAAATAGAACTTCCCGTGTACCGTAAGTTAAAATGTACTTAGAAGGCTATAAATAAGGTGGAAGAATGTTACTTAACAGAAATTTCTTCCCAATTTATGCCAGAATAATAAAAAGGTAGTTTAAATAAAACAGTATTCAGTGGTAGCATTTATATTTAACAGTTTTAAAAACATTTGTAGCATAATGTACAGTTTCTGCTCTAGTTTTATCTAGCTGCCCCGTCGCGCGTTGCTGCGATAGGAAATTCACTTGTAATATATCATTTTTCTTATTCACAATCATTTTTATATATAAAAATCAATTTTCTTTATTTACTCAAGTGCTTTTGGATACACAATATTTTTTGTTTTTCCTTCTGGTGTGAAAATGAATAAATCTGATGGATTTCCGACGCGAGAGCTGGCCACATACAGTTGTCCATGTGCGAAACATGGATGCTCCAAATCTCGACCACACACTTGTAGTGACTGCCCTTGCGCTTTGTTGATGGTCATTGCAAAAGCGAGTCGAACCGGAAATTGTAAGGGCTTGAATTCAAATGGCATATATCTGTTGGAGTCATAGGAATACGTGGTAACAGTACATCTTCACCCTTAAATTTCCCATTTAAAATTTATTGGAATAAAGTACGATCCAAATGAAGAATTAGTGCAAAAAATTGTTACTGTTGACGGTGTGAACCAAGCATGAACTGACATTGAACTGATGAAAGATATTTAAAAAATCTAGAATTGATTTTGGAAAACATTTATATAAATTCACCATTAGTGGTAAGGAATAGTGATTGTAATTAACCAGAATAAGCCTCAGCTTCTTTTTTTTCTCACTGCCTTCTCAAATGTGTCTTCCTTCACACTTCACTGTCATTCAAATTTCTCTTCACATTTATTTATTTCTTTCGTACAAAATTTGTTCCTACTCTCCCTTTATTATTAACTCGATTACGAAAGAAATAACTTGATTTGCGACAAACAATTTTTTTGTTTCTAGAAATTTTTGACATTTTTTCAAATAAAAAAAAAAAAGTTGGTAGAAGCCTTCCCTAGAGTGTACTAAACAACTTCCCAAAGTTTCATGACGATCGGATGATAGGCGTAGTAATTCATAAAGAACAAACACACATACATTCATTTATATATATATATATATATAATTTAAACAATGGTACTTGGTAAATACAGAATGAAACTTTTTGTTTCATTTAATGTATTAAGATATTAATCCAGTCAATGAGTGCTCAAAAGTTGGTTCAAGAGAGAAATGGAATGAATACAACTTTTGTCTTTAGTAATTAAGACTTGTTGAGTTGAACGTAGTAAAAGTCTGTGAGGTCACTGTTCCTTGGAGGAAGTATGGCTCCTAGAAATATTGCTATATTATATAAAACGAAAGCTCACTTAATGTTCCCAAGATTGATTAATTTTTTTTTCACTATCACACATTTCCAAGATATCATCATTCTCAAATTTTGAAGAAAAAAAAGTTATTAATACAATATGTATATGCCTCAGTTTTTTTTTCCTTTGATACTTCTTATGAAGAGTTGAAGATAAAGTAGTAAACATTTTCTATTCTAGGAGGAAAATTAATTTAACTTCCTTTCTAATAAGTTTTTCAGAGGATGGAGCGCTGAAGATTAAGCCAGTCGATTGAGGCAAATTTAGATAAAAGTTAATAATTATTCATAACTTAAAATATTTGTAAGTCTAGTAGACAATGCATAATTTAGAGAAAAAAAATTACATTAATGTATCTTAGTAAAAATTATAATTTGTTTATTTATTACAGTTTATTGCTTACTTTATTATATATATTGGGTTGACAAAGTAATTAAAATTTTTTTTTTCATTTTTTGCAAAGCAATTTATTTATTCAAATTAAGCAATTCATATTCAAGCAATTATCAATGATGAAGATGTCGTTTTGATTGATGACCTTTTTCCACTTTCTGGTAAAACCATAATTCTGTCACAGGAGAACTCAGAGTTTTTTGGGTGAAAAAGTTAATTAATTTATTATGTTAAGTCTCTGTTGAAGTCTACTTTACACTATTGTACAATACAGTGGATGCATCAAAACAATTCTTTCAATTCTTGGCGAGTGAGTCACTAAATATAAGTGGTCTCGCATTGTGAAACCATTTTCTTCCTTTTATATATAATCTCAACTAATATTATTGAGCATTTAATTAATTGTTGTTTTTTATTGTTTTAGATGGAGGCATGTGCAACAGGGCCTCATAAAAACCTATTTTTGACATTTCCTATTACCCTGGGAACTGTACCAATTTACCAAGTGAATGGCGTCTCACAACCGGCAGCCGATCCGAATAAACCGGTTCCCCTTTACCCGCCATTACAACCTTTGCCTGAGCCAACTCCTCCAACCGAGGAGATTCCCACAATTGGCTTCAAAGCTGTTTCACCAACAGTTTAAGTCTAGGTTAACCCTTTTTTAATTTAGTTTAAATAGAATTTTTTTTATCTATTATTTTTCACAATGCCGAAGGCCTGCTGGATAAGTATTAATATTGCTTTAACTATTTTATCTTAATTTAAAAAAAAATGTTTTTAACATTCTCTTTTCCTCCCCACCAGAATGTTTAAATGTCTAAATGTGCTCCGAGGTCTTACCAGTTCTTTTTATCACAGCATCAGAATTGCAAATAATTTGAAGACTATATTTAAGCTAAATCATTTTTTTTTCATATTGTTAGTTTAGTCTTCTCCAATTTTTTTTTTATTATTTTTAATTTTTTCTCTCAGTTAAATTTTTTTTTTTATGTAGACATCGGTTTTAAAACAAATTTCTTTTTTAATAATTTCTTGTATAAAATTATATATAAATAATAGTATTGGTAATTTAAGTGAGTATCTGTCCTAATTTACAGATCATTCAAACCTGTTAACCAAATTACCTTCAATGACATTGAAATCATCACATTGCAGTATTATTATTATTCTATTGGGTGGGGGGATTAGTTATATAACATATTGAATCTATAGGCTTAATTGTAAGTTAAAATTGTATAGTTACATACATACTAATTCTAACAAGGAAGTTCAAACAAGAAAAAGTGCAGACCAACATTTTTAGAAATGTCTATTGAGTTTCTCCTCCCAGCTAAAATTTATGGCCCTTAACCATCATCACATCATCTGTGCAAATTACAGCTTCTAATTTGATTGTTCTTAACATTAATTTTATTTCTTTTAATTACTTTTTTAATAACTATTATTTTCAAGTAGTTTAATTAACAAATATATGGTTCTGTATTAAGTGCCTAATATTATCTATTTTAATACTGTTTCTTTTCATTTATAATAATTGAATTAACAATACAACATGTTTTTAAACAATCTCTAAACTCGAGGGTTGTTAGTTCAGTCTGCTTGTATTATCAATACAACATGTAGTGTTAACATTCTAACATAAGTTTCTTTGCTTTTTCTTGATCTATGAAACTTGATCTATGAAAATATGTTTCCTTCTGTTGTTGTTTGTTCATTTTACGTCATTTTGTCCTACTATGATGTTTTCTTCTGCTCCCAAAAGGATAGTAAAACTTGCTTTTTTGAAGTTCACTTAGTGTTTTTGAAAATAAAGCCGCCAAGCTGATAGATTTATAAATTCTCTAAACTCTAAACTCTAATAAAATATTGTACTTAACACTGTAATCACGAATAATTGTTTTCAATTTTATAATATACTGTTAAAAGATGTTTTTATTGCCTTGAATGATATTAATTAATTGCTATTAAGTTTTATATATATATTTTATGTTTTTTATAGTGTTTGTCATCAAAACTTTTATCATTAGATAAATTTTAACGGTGCTAAAAACTAATTGACTTAATTACTTATTAGATGAATTGCTATACATGTGCTAACTTTCGAATAAATTTAATGTATTCCCTTTTATATGTTTATGTAATCGTATTTTTTATTATTTTAATTTAATTTTATACCTTTATAAAAGACCATTGGATTGTTGACTGACCATTTTTTAAAACAATTATTTACTTATTTTAAAATTTATTTGTTTATTTTAGTTATAAAAACAACTATGGTATAGAAAGTATACCATCATACCACCAATTTTATTACACTCTCTTCGGACTGTGTTTATGTTTTTAATATGCGTTATATTTTATTTATGATAATTGATTGTTGTGTCATATGTTAAAGTTGGGAACAAGTTTATAAAACGTTCCTTAGAGTTAACTTAAGACGTAAGAAGACTGCTTGTCCATGACTGTACCCTATTTAACGTTATGCTTTTTTACTAACTAGTCTTTTGTAATATTTATTGATTGAAATCTATTGGTGCTACTAACATGAGATAATCAAATTTAAATTAAAAATATGTAAATTTATTTAATAAAAAATATTTTTATCATGTTTTTCTTTCTTTTTTATCCGAGTTATTCCTTATTATTATATCCCAACCTAGGAAGTAAGAACTCAAAAATTGAAAATTTGCATAATTTTGGTATATGAAATAGTGGCAGCGTGAAAAATTAAGTACGATAAAAATGTATTCCAAGACAATATTTTAACAGTTTATTTTAACCAGCAGGGTGACGGTCTGAGTCTCCCTCATCTTTAACATTGTGATGGACCAAGTGTGTAAAGTTTGCAAAAGAAGAACTCCTAGAGCTACAGTTGGTAACTGGAACCTGATTCCTGTGTTGGTCCAAAGTTTTATCTATGCAGATGGACCTGAACCTCTACAAGTAGCTGTCGATGAGTGGTCTGAAGAATTGAAAGATTGTGCATAAACTCCCATAAGAGCAAAATCATGCATATTGGGAGGAGAGACCAACAGCTTACAATTAACTGCCATGGACAGAACCTTGAAGTGGTAGATAATTTAGGTACTGTCATAAGTAGGGATGGACGAATGGACCAAGAGATCTTGAACCGAATAAGAAAGGCGAATGGAGTTTTCTTCCAAATATCCTCAGCATTGGTTGGCAAGCGAGAAGCAAGTAACGAGGCCAAGCTATGCCTGTTCAGATCAGTATTCTAGCCTGTTCTTCTATATGGGTCAGAAAGCTGGACGATGGTTAAGAAACATGCAAGCCAAGTTACCACAGTGGAAATGAGGTTCCTAAGGAAAGTCGCAGGAAAAACCATACAGGATTACGTAAGAAATAACAGGATGTCATGGAGGCATGTCCCTGGTATACTCATATCACCAACAAATAAATACACCTTATTTTTAAAAACAATTATTTAAAAAAATAAATAACACAGATTAATGGTACCAAAACACATAATGAAATATAAAACATGAAAATTAAATAAAAATTGTAATGAAACAAAATTATGATTTATTTAGGTATATGTTCCGCAGGCTGTCACTTCGAGTTGAGTTACTACAAGTTTTAACTGTTAAGATAATGTAATTATGGGAAGATTTTCATAATCATTTCATCAAGAGATAAAAGTTTTAACTAACATTTCAAAGTATTGATGATGGCATTAAATAAGTTGGTACTTATTTTATTTTGTCCCGACGTTTCGACCCACTTTGTGGGTCATCTTCAGGGCTAAGAAAGAAAAACAGACAAAACAACAAAACTTATTATTTAAGATTTCATTATTATTTAACATCACTATTTCATCATTTTATTTTCTATCTCCATTCTCAAACCATATTTTTACTTATATTTCTATACGTTCCTTGTATTTTTACATCATATTTTATATTTATACCACTTCATTCTATGTGTATACATTTTAAAACTCCCCTTACTTATATTTTCTACTTTTCATGTTCATTTTACTTTTCTACCTGTTATACTCTAGATTTATATCTTTACTTTCTACTTTTCTTTTTCCTTTACTTGCTATTTGACATCATTTCTGTTATATTTTCTTTCATTTTACTTATGTAAACTCCCTAGGAGTCTATTAACTTACTTTTTATATTTTATCTATATTCTACTAGCTTTTCCATAATTTTACATCTCACCTCTGATGTTTATACTTTTTCTTTTTGTAAACTTTCTGTTTACTTCCTTCTTTTATCTTTGTAAATTTTTACATCACCACCTTTCTGTACATTTACTCTGTAATATTTTTATTCATATATATCTCTCACTTTTTTGTCCTAAATTTCTATTACTCTACATATATTTTTTTATATTATCATTTACTTGGTACTGCAATGTATTTTTATAGTTTTGTTGTTTTGTCTGTTTTTCTTTCTTAGCCCTGAAGATGACACACAAAGTGGGTTGAAATGTCGACACAAAATAAAATAAGTAGCCACTTAGTTAGTGTTTATTTGACTGCACCCCCAACTATTTTCTTCCTTACTCAGATCTTCCAGTCAACTATCTCTTCGCATATATTGATGATGAAGTAAATGTTTGTTGAAATGTTTACCAAAGATGGAATGGTTACCAAAGTATACACATTTCTCATAATTACACTATCTTTTCCATACTAAACCTCATGCTATCTTGTATTTTTGGAAAATATAAAAAAGGAAAGGAAAAGTTAGAACTTGTGACCTAACTTAAAGTGACAACCTCCAAAACTTTTTTTCCGCAATAGGGGTGGCATTGCTATATTCCATACATTTCTTCATATTTAAACTTGCGGAATCATTACCATTATTAGCTTCAGTTTTGATTTTCATAACAAATCTTAAGAAATTGGTCATAATGGCAATGCTGCATAATAGTTTATGGTTTATTTTACTAATGGAAAGAAAAATTTTAAATTCATACCTTATGAGAGTTTCTCACTTATTAAAAATAGCTGATAGAGTTTCTAGATAATTAGTTTTCTAAAATTATGTGAACAAAAACACTAATATACATAAGATATTAAACTATATATATAACTAAATAAGATGTTAGTAACTTCAGAAATTCTAATGAAATAAACAGTTAATATCTTTCAATTTTACAATCAAGTAGGAAATAGAAATTCTTTTAGGGAGTACTTACATACAGACAGTGTATCCACACTCATCCTATTCATTACCCCGTATGCTGAAGAATGATCAGCGATTATTCAACTTTAAAAATTCTTATTTGCCCATCAATTATAACAATCAGCAAAGGCTAGGATAAAAAAAGATGTATAAATAATAATCATAAATAAACGAAATACTTGCTATACGTGAGAGAAAGGAGTAATCAGCGGCACCCCTCTCTTGAAATTTAAATTGATGAATTTGAATTCTCTTTAATCTACAAAACTACGCACAATGTAAAAGGTCACTTACTCAGATTCTTTTCAGTCGTCTTTTGGTAATCCCATACAAGTGAGTTAGTTTCTATGTATAATTGAATCTAATGTAAAATTGTTAACAACAGTAAAATAAATTACAACAAAACACTGAGATACATCTGTATGAGTGTTTATTAGTCGTCGACTTTTTTACTTGTGCGAATTATAAATAGATTATGTAATAAAATAAAAATTTAATAAATTATTCGGTAATTATTCCGCGGGTTGTTGCTTCGAGTTGAGTAACAACAAGTTTTAAATTTTCATCCAAAAGTTTTATTTCTTAATAAAATGGTTACCGAAATCAACTCATTACCCGTGATTACATTCTCTTTTCCGTACTAAAGCTCACGATAATTTGTTTTTTAAAAAGAAAATATAAGAAATGAAACGATTAGTTGAATCATTTGTAGCTCAACTCGAAGACCTGCGGAACAGATACCAATTATTTAGTAAGTATATAAGTTTTTTCAATTATACATTAGTTAGGTAATTACTCGTAATTTATTAGACTTGTATGAAGTAAGACCAATATATTAATTGGTTACTGAAGCGTTGTTCAGTAACGTGTTACAAACGTTACGTTATTTTTTGGAACGTGTTTATTTTGTTTCCAGTTACATTATATCACAGCTACTTGGTGCTGTTTGTTATTATTTCAAGGCCGGCTTCTGTTGACAGTTGAAGGGTGTGATGTCATTACCCGTAAGTTGATTTTTCATCAGAAGGAAACCTGAGCGAACAGTCAGTTTTCACACAATCATAATGGGCATCAAAAGCTTTCAAATAGTTTTGGATAGTCCCACGGGTTCCTATTATTCTGGATCAAATGTCACTGGCAGGATCATTCTAGTTTTAGAAAAACCGAAAAAAGTAAGAGGTAGTATAATTAATTACTTTATGCATTACTAGTTTTGAAAGTGTTATGACTCATTATTGAAGAGTTTTCATATTTTGTGAAATAGGTTTAAGGATAAAATTCTATGGAAAAGCTAAGGTGTCTTGGTATAAAACTGAATTGGTAAGAAAACACCATGGCAATGATAGAGTTAGATATCATGCTGAAGAAGAATATTTTTCTACTAAATACTATTTAATAGGGAGTGAGAACGGTAAGTATTAAATATTTTAACACAGGTTGAAGTAGTTCAGATCAAGTTACAGAATAAGGTCCAACATTATTTTAAAAATAATATTAGTAAGATATTGTGGTAACAGTTCTACAGTAGCACTTAGCATTATGGAAATTTTACTAAAATAGTTTTTTTACTAAAACTATCAATAATTATGCTTTATGTGTAAAATCGTAAAGCCAATAACTTGAAGAAAAATTAAAATATTAGCTTGGCTTTCATATTTGATATATATTTAAAGTTAAAGATATGCAAAAATTGATTGTACATATTTAATTTAGGTGAAGTGGAAATACCTGCTGGTGAAAATGTTTATCCGTTCTCTTCAGTACTGCCTCCTGGATTGCCAACATCATATGAGGGTAATCATGGCCGTGTTAAATATGCTATAAAAGCAATTCTTGATAGACCATGGAAGATTGATGAAAAAACATCTTTGTCTTTAAATGTCGTAACACCAGTTGATTTGAATCTCCTCCCACAAGTTAAAGTAAGTCATAGTAAACAATAATAATAATTATTGAATGTATTAATTGCTGATATTGTTGTAAATCAAGAAGAATATGGTCAATAGCGCAGTAAAGTATAACATCAAAAGGAGTAGAATGCTTTTTACAGTTCCTACTATTTCTCATTTTATTCCTGACTGCCTCCCTCTCCATCTTCTTCTTATTAATTAGTATTATTTAGGAAGATAAAGTTTAATGTGATTAAAAGAAAAACAAGCTGTTTCTCACATTTACTTTGGTGAATTAAAAATAAAAAGATCAGTAACGAAGAAACTCCATAGCATCTAATATATGAAGCATTTAGGAACACAATTGGATATCTCCGAAATCCCAAAAATTGACTTTTTCACTTTTTTTGCTAGTTTAGTCAAGGAATTTTAATAATCACAACACTTTGCTGCTTTATTTCTCATAATTTTTGTCCGGTCCTGAACCTGACGTTTTGGGAGCATATAGCATTCATCGACTTTACGAGCGGAAAATGTTAAAAAGCAAATTTTCTATTTGGAATTATCCGCTTTTGAACTCAACTTTTTGAAATTTCAATTTGGCCCTGAACGTCTATTATTATGATTATGAATTACATTCGAAATTGTTTCTTACTCGTTCACACCCTTATTTGTTAACCATCTGTATTGATTTTACAGCTTATATATATATATATATATATATACAGTAGAATCCCGATAATTCGTATGGTCAAGGGACTGAAGATTTGGTACGAATTATCGGGAATACCAATTATCGGAGGTACAAAATAAAAAAACAACGTATTAATGCAATTTTTTGAGTCTATCGAACCATCCATCACTTGCACGAAACCCTTCAATTCCCATTTTTCTGTGAAAACTCGGGCTTTTTCCCTTCAAATATTACCTCCAACTGATACATTTGAATTCCTTGTTTGTACGAATCACTTTTTTAAGTTCTCTAAAAGTCTGGAAAGTGATTTTGTCCTTGTTCTTCAAAATTGATGTGATTGTGGAACCAGGGACGATGAAATGCTTGGATACGTCAATTAGCTTACAGCCAATGGTCAAGGCGTTTATGATTTGTTGTTTCTCTTCAATAGAGAGGCTAACGTATTTTGGAGGCATGATTACGTGTCACAACGGTAACAAAAACTAGACTGAATTGTAAATAAAAGTGTGATTGTGAGAAAAGCTTAATAAAATTCCTATAACTCCCCCTCTCTGCTCCCCTCATTTCCTTTGAGTGAAAACAGTACGAATTACTTATGAGATTTCTTAGAAAACTTGTCTCTCTCACTCGCTCCACCGTAAAAAACAATAGGATCTACTGTACCTCTAAACAAACATACAAACATACTTGTGTATAAAAATGGAATGATTTCCTAGGAAGGATTTATTCTCATTCTGCTCCCTGGCATATCTGCTTCACTGTTCTCTCCCTCCTTTTCGAAAACAGTACTAAGTAACGAGATTTTAAAGCTGGAAATACGAATTATATGATGTTATAAGTGACCTCGAGCATAAAAATAATATGAATTACCGAGGGGTCTGAAATGCATTGATTTTATACCATTTATCAGGATTTTCTCTGGGGACCGGCAAATTTGTACGAATTACCCGGAAATACGAATAATCAGGATACGAAATATCGGGATTCCACTGTATATATATATATATATATTTAAATATATATATATATATATATATATATATATATATAATCCTTTTTATATATCATTTATTATGTAATTGTACAATTTATGTGTATTTTATAATTTTCTAGGAACCTGTTAAGAAAGAAGCAGATAAGACATTTGGCATTTTAGCTTGGAAATCATCTGGACCACTGACATTGGCAGTGACTATACCATTTAGCGGTTATACTCCAGCGCAAGCAATAGTTGCTTCTATCGAAGTAGATAATAGGACTAATGTCACGATATCAGAGGTCAAGTGTAAATTGAAAAAGGTGTTTTTCATATTAATTAATTTTCTAATATCTGTACCTGGGAGATAAATTAATTAATTTTGCATTATTCTGTATTTGTATTTAACTTTTTCTTATCTTTAACTAGAGGTATTATATGTTATACATAAAAGTTTATTTTAATTTGGAGGGAATTCCAAGTCAAAATGTTTTTCTGTAAAGCTAGCTCATTCAATTTCTGAATTTTTAAAGTATACAATTTTTTTTTTTATTAATATGAGCAAATAATATTACACAAATTCTGTTTCAGTTTATGCACTGGGCTATACCTTCCACGAGAAACTGGTTACCATGACATTTCTTAACTTTAATCTTTACGATAACACCCTTTCAGCCAAATATTTCTTTAGATATAACTTCATTACTTTTTTCTTGTCTTCTTTGTGGCTGCCAAGCAACCTTATTATTAACAGGATAATAAAATTACATGGCAGATTATATCAAAATTAGCTTTATTTAAATGTAATTGTTAAAATTTTATTTTTAATAAATGAATATATTTTTACATTTCATTTTATTTAAAGGAATTGAAGTTGATTTCCAAGCTCCCGCGTAGAAAGGAAAAAATTGAGAGAGATGATCTGGTTAAAGTTGAGCTTGACGGAGTACCGCCAAATGGATATAAATGTTGGACTCAAAACATAGAAATTCCAGAGAAGTCATTTCTTAATTTTGATGCTTGTTCCATAATCAAAGTAGATTACTTTTTGGAGGTAATTATAAAAAATTAGTGGTAATTTATTTTGGTTAACGGTATTTTATATGCTGTTTAGGAAAAAAATTCTATTTAAGAAGATAAAGTAAGACTTTGCAATGTTGTACTTGGAGTTGTTTTCTTCAGAAAATTTGATGCTTTTTATCTTCCTACTTTCTGATAGTCCAAGCTTCGGACCCGTTGGTTAGCTCAGGGTTTTAACTTAGTATTCATTCATGTATCTTCATAAAATATATAATTTGTTTGTTTATTTCATTTTATTGCTTAGTTACATTATAAATTTCTTTCTTAATTAAGATTTTTTGGTTAAGTTAGTAATAGATAGTGTGAAACTATTAATTTTTTTTAAATTATTATTTTAGGTGGAGGTATGTCCTACAGGGGCTCATATGAACTTGTCTTTAACGATTCCAATTACCCTGGGAACTGTACCGATTTACCAAGTGAACGGTGTCTCCCAACCAGCAGCCGATCCAAATGAACCTCTTGCACTTTATCCATCATTAAAACTTCTTCCTGAACCATCAGCTCCACTCCTCGAGGATCTTGACTTTTAAGCTGTTCCACTCTCAATTGTTTCACTCTCAGCTTAAGTCTAGTTTAATCTTTTTTTTTTTTTATTTCATCATCATCATTCGTGGCACTACAACTCTTGTAGAGTCAAGGCTTCCTGCAGCTTGGTTCGCCAGTCTTCTCTATTGGTTGCCACTGCTCTTTAATTGCTGATTCCCAAGATGGACCTGGCATCCGCCGCCACTCCATCGATCCATTGGAGCCGAGGTCTTCCCACTCTTCTTGTCCCATAAATCCTTTTGTCTAGGACCATTTTAGAAATCTCATCCTGGGTCATTCTAATTATATGACCTGCCCATCGAAGCCGGGCTACTTTTATTACCCTTAAAATATCTGGGCTCTTGTAGAGTCTTTTTAGCTCAACGTTCGTCCTTATCCTCCATATCCCATTGGTGCAAACTGGGGCATAAATTCTCCTCTCGAAGCTTAGGAGAAGGGATTTCTGTGAACTAGGTAATGTCCAGCATTTGGAGGCAAAAGCAAGAACTGGTCTTACTAGGGTCTTATACAAATGGACATTCGTGTTTTGAGAAATAGCCCTGCTTCTAAAATGCTTCAGTAACCCGAAATAACATTTATTTGAGGACATAATTCTGCGATGGATTTCTGCTTTTATGTCATTATCCGCATTCACCTGCGATCCAAGATACACAAATTCCTTCACCATTTCAAATTTAAAGCCTCCAGCCATAAAATGCAATGGTTCATGCACATTCAGTTGTGGGCCTATATTTGCATATATTTGGTTTTTGATTCATTGACCTCAAAACCCAATTTAGTTGATGCTATCTGGAGACTGATAAAAGCATTTTCTAAATCTGTAGGGGTTCTTGCCACAATATCTATGTCATCGGCGAAGGCCAAAATCATAGAAGATCTATTGAATATAGTTCCCCCAATTTGTATTCCAGTTTTCCGCACTGGGCGAAATTGAAGGGCCAAATTGAAGAGAAGGCATGCGAGGCAATCACCCTGTCTCAGCCCTTTGTGAGTTTCAAAGCTTTCAGTCAGGTCACCTTGAACACCACGCACACGCACTGTGCATTGCACCTTCTTCATCGTAGCCCATTACCAGCAGCTCCTTGTACAGCTCGTTCCTCTTTATACTATCATAGGCCCTTTGGAAGTCAATGAACAGGTGGTGTGTGTGGATATTATACTCCCTGCACCTCTCCAGAATGCTTCTAATGGAGAATATCTGATCCATGGTAGACTTTCCTCTCATGAAGGCCGTCTGGTACTTTCCTATATTCTGCTAGGCAAAAGACTATTTTTTATAAAGTATTCGAGAGAACACCTTATATGCACATGGTAATAGGGATATACCACATCCCCCTTCTTGTAAATCGGGGATATAACTGCTTTGCGCCACTCACAAGGGATTTCCTCCATCCTCCAGATATCCATTATTATATTATAGAGGACTTTGACTAATTCTTCTCCTCCATACTTAAAAAGTTCAGGGGAGAGTCCATCTGGTCCTGGTGCTTTTTTTTTTATTTAGTTCATATAAAAATTTTTATCTATTATTTTTAACACCTTAAAAGCCCTGCTGGCTAAGTATTGTTATTGCTTTAACTATTTTATCTTTATTTAAGAAAAAAAAGTGTTCATATTCTCTTTTCCCCCTCACCAGTACGTCTAAATGTGGACCGAGGTCTTAACATTTCTTTTTACCTCAGCAACAAAAATGTAAATAAGCTGAAGATCTTAGATCAATAATATTATTTTTTCATTTTTCTCAAATTGCACAAATAATTTGGTCTTTCTGTTTATAATAAATAAATTCATAATTATCTTTATTTAAATAACCTCTAAATTCATCAATTCATCTTGAGGTTTGTAAGTTTGCCCTACAATAGTGTGATAATACTCTAAATGTGTTGTTATTTTTCGAGCAGATTTATTTGATACTTAAAACTTAGAATAAAAATATGTTATTTTTATTTGCTTCCAAAAAGTTGAAACTTTCTCTGAAACATGACATTTTAAAAAATTAGGTTATCAAGTTGATTTTCATAGATTTATAACAGTTAACTTAAAAAAAAAAAAATAAAGGATTGAGAATGTACTCTAGTACAGTATTTTACTTAACACTGTAATGAGAATTTTTTTTTTCAATTTTATAATTTTATTTTATGTGAATGATATTTTTGATGTCTGAAACAATATTAATTATTAATTAATATTAAGTTTTATATATTTTATAAGTGTTTGTTGTCAAAAATGTTATCATATCTATTTAAACCAGTGGTTCCCAACCTGGAGGGTGTGCCCCTCTAGGATGGCATGAATTCATGACAAGGGGGCGCGAGACCAGTTGAAAATAAAAAAAATATTCTCGTTTAGTTTTGTTCATTTTTCTCTCACGAGTACTTCTTTATCTTAAATTGAACTTATAACGTATTTTGTGATTTGTAGAACTAAATGGTTTGTAAATGTAACACTTATTGTTTTTTTTTTCATAGGGGGGTGGGTTGCTTTTATTTGAACCGGTGTGGGTGTGGAAGGATTTAATCTGAAAAGGAGGGGCATGGGACTAAAAAGGTTGGGACCACTGATTTAAACAGTGCTGGAAACATTAGATACTTAATAGATGACTTGTGTTTTACTTGAGCTAACTTGTGAATCAATTGAATAAGGGAACGCTCAACAGAGACATCATATAAATGTTAATACATAAGTGGAAAAATTCCAACTAAAAACCTTAAGTCTCTAAACTAAAACAGGTAATTAATTGGCCAGTAATTGGCCAGGTATTTTTAATTACCTGTTTTAGTTTAGAGACTTAAGGTTTTTAGTTGGAATTTTTCCACTTATGTATTAACATTGTGAATCAATTTTATATGTTCGCTTTTCTATGTTTATATAATCATATTAGCTTTAATTTTATATTGCATAAGAACACTGCTTATCCATGACTGTATCCTATATTTGTAAAACATCATGTTTTTCACCAGCAAGTGTCTTATAATCTTTACTTATTGAAATCTGTTGGTGCTACTTACTTAAGATAATCAAATTTATATACAAAAATACATTTTCAAAAAATATATTGATTTATTTAATAAACAATATTTTTATTATGTTTTTCTTTCTTAATTATAATATCGCTACCTCTGAAGAAGTTTCTTATTTTTTTTATTATCTCATATGAACGACGGGAAAGCAGTTGGTTTGTTTTTTTAGGGCTGTTTAAATAATAAAATTTAAAAAATTACCTAATCAATAAACAATATTTTTATCATATTTTACTCTTTATGCACCAAGTTATTATTTTTCTTTATATCGCAATCTGGGAAGTAGACCAGCACAACTAAAATATTGTTTTTTTATTTTTAATATTGGTATTACTTGGGTAATCTCATTTTAAAAATCCCTTGACTGATAAGTATTCCTGGCAGGTGGCCTTATCATTTTTTAATTGGAGTAAAATATCCCACTGTCCTACAGAGGGGACGTACAATAGCGGTACGATCTCAGGTACTCGTTAAAAATCCCTATCCTAATTATCCTTGGATAAATAAAATATAGGTCTCCCTTTGTAACATACTTTACTGTCCGATTAGCCAAACCCCCATAAAGTGAGAGTAAATGAATCAAGTAAATAAACCGATTATTATGATAAATCATATGCATATCATAAAACCTAATACATATAATATAAATATCGTGTTTATATATTTTTAAACAGATATTTAAATATCAACATATTTTTCTTTCTATATGAATTAAATAATTCTTCATTGTTATAATATTAATGTTTAATAAAATCAAAAGAGTAAATACTATGAAAGAAAAATACAAGGTATAAATAATCTTTTAGTGTGGATGGACTTATTAACCTTTTGTTGCAGAAGTAACTATTAATTAGGAATTAGTGCACATGATTGAGAAATGTAAAGATTAATAAAAAGTTGAAAAGAAAAAAATTAAGATGGTAGATTAGATCAAACTTTTAATCAAGCAACATACTTGTCCTTGCTCTTGTTCCCTATACAATGATTTTCACATAAATCTTACTATTATTGTCTAGATTTCATATTTAACTTAAAATATTAATCTTTTTGAATTAGTAAAATTCGTTTTAAAAAGTAGACTAAGTGTAAATATAAAGTAAAGTTGAAGTTATGGGTTAAAACAATTTCATAGTCTTTCAATATTTTTAATAAAAAGAATCTCACATAAATTACATTAATTCTATGCATTTTAACAGTTCTTGTCTATGTAACAGTAATAAGTTAAATCGTGCTTATTTTTTAAGTTGTAAGCTGTTATTCATAATTAAATTAAACATATCCATACAATGCCAAATCATCGAATGTGATTATCATATCTAAAAAGAAGGCTCTTGGCAAGGTATGAATTGTGGGAAAATCTGATTCTTAAGTCAGTAGATTCAGTGCCTGAGAAATAGGAATTCAGGACTCATCATCATGTTGGCTTTGAAGCAAATCACAGTTCTTCATGTATGACAATTTGACATTGTAGGGTCAATACAGTGGAGTGAAGCTTTATCATATGCTCCTAAGTTTGATTATATTTTCAAGTCCAATGATTTGTTATAATTTTTATAACTACACTGTGTCGAACATAAAAGAGTAACGGAATAAACAATTATAGTTAAAAAATATCAATTTTTTTATAATTATAGGAACAAAGATTAATTCAAATGGAATGCTTCATACAATGTTTTTACTGATGAAACGTAAAGCTATCATGTCTCTGTAGGAAGACTAAGACACCTTAGAGGATATTGACATAAATAAGCTAGTCTGGGTTCACTTTCTCACTGGTACCTCTAAAATGCAAGTGCCTGGTTTTCGTTCTCCTGAGCCGTGTTACAAGAAGATTCTGCTGTAATTAAAACTTTATATTTATTTAAATATTTTATCTAATATAATTACTTAAAGACAAGGTTAATGATATATCTTAACAAATATAAACAATATTATTTACTCACATGATTTAGATTTGTCATTATGAATAAAAGGTGAGAACTGATTGCTGATTCCCCCGAACTAATAGAAACGGTGGCATGTCTTTCGTCAGTACTTCTAACCATGCCATGTACAGCGACGCACTTACGATGTTCTTCCTGGGCATTGGAAGAGTCCTACAAGTGATAATTAAAAATATTTTAAGTTAATCAACATTAATGGGAAATATGTTATTAATAAAAGTCTCATTTTTCCCTTACTCTTTGAATAGATATTAATGAAAATTATTCTTTAAGTCAAAAATCCCTCAACAAAGGGTCCAATGACATTAAAAAAATGTTGTTAAAAGAAATACATGTAATCACTTCAGTTAGGCATAAACTAAAGAAGTCATGGAGTATTAAATAAAAACTGATTTGAGATTTCTTTTAAGTAATGAAGGGGGAAAAATAAATAAGTAAAAAAATATATATTTCCAGCCCCCCCCCAGTGAATAAGTGGTTAAGTTGAATTTTGTTCACACGTTAATTGTACTGAGAGAAGCAGAATCTTGTCATTCTCATAGTCTTTGGCTTGGAATGTAGTTTTAATTTACGTGTTAATTCCATTTCAACCCAATGCCTGACTTAGCGACTTAAACACTGTGAGAATGAGACTATTCTACTCCCGTCAATACAATTAACTCATTTTGGGCAACATTTAACTTAACCACACATACATTGGGGCTGCAGATGTGCAGTAAATATGTGTGTATATAAAATAAACAAAATACTGTTCTTACATGACAACTAAATTGGAATTTAAAGAGTTTTCAAGCAACAGTTCTCTTAACCTCAGGTGCCTGTTTGTTTTGTCTTGCACTACTTCCAATTCAGATTCCGTGACTGCTGAAAAAACAATATTATAAAAAAGTTCAGTGATTACTGCGTAATATCTTATTTTAAACATAAGGCAAAAATTATAAAACTTTGAATTGATTAGGAAGACAAATTTAAAGAAGAAAATGGTCTGGGTGAAGGCCCAAAAAAATTCTCTTAAATAGGGAGAAAGCCAATGTTTCGACCCACATTGGAGGTTTTCTTCAGGTTTAGTCGGATCTGGAGTTGACACTAGACTCTGCATTTACTTTAAACCTGGACCATTTTCTTCCTCACATATATATAAGGTCAGTCTATAAGAAAATTTTTTTTTTTTTAATATCCTAAAATCCCTTCCTCGAAAAGCTATCCTATTCCTCACATACATATATAATTCTGTAATCCGTATTACCTATTTTACTGAGAAATGGAAACTATCTATAGTAAAAATGATCCCAAAATCCAAAAAGCCTCCAGAACTCCCATCCTCCTATCGTCCTATCTCCCTCTTACCCATAATGGGCAAGATCCTTGAAGAACTCATACTAAAATGTCTGTATCCCATCCTAGATACTAAATGCATAATTCCAGACCACCAGTTTGGCTTCCGAACATCCCACTCCACTATCCAGCAATGTCATCGTGTGGTGGATGTTGTCTCCTCTGCATTGGAGTGTAGATTGTACTGCTCGGGAGTCTTTCTCGATGTAAAACAGGCTTTTGATCGAGTCTGGAACCCAGGTCTCCTTTACAAAATCTGACAATTCCTTCCTCCTACATACTTTTTAATCATTCACTCCTTTCTAACTGGCAGAATATTTAAAGTAAGTCATAAAGGTTCCTACTCGTCCCTCTAATCCCAGTCTGCTGGCGTTCCTCAAAGTAGCATCCTTGGTCCTATCCTCTACTCATTATATACAGCTGACATTCCAACCCATCCTAACACCTTCATCTCCATGTATGCTGATGACACATGTGTGTTATCAGTTCATAACGACCCATACATTGCATCCAAATCTCTTCAATCACATTTATCAAGCCTCGAAGAATGGTGTCGGAATTGGAGAATTAAAATCAATTCCAACAAGTCCCATCTAATTACCTTTACCCTTCGCTGAAAACCCACGACTTCCTGTCCTACTGTATCCTTTAACAGTACTCCACTTATCCCTGTTAAACAGATTCACTACCTAGGACTCAACTTAGACAACCGCCTTACTTGGAACCCACACACAAGACTGAAAAGACAAGAAACAGCTAGACGCTTCCGACTACTTCAACACATACTAGACAAACGCTCAAAGCTTTAGATCAATTACAAAAGACTTATTTATGTGACTGTTGTAAGACCTATATGGACTTACGGAATTGAACTATGAGGCTTCACCAAACCATCGAATTCCTCTCGTATTCAAACCTTGCAATCCAAAATCCTTCGCAAAATCCTAAACGCTCCTTATTTTGTCACAAATATAACCATCCATAAAGACCTTAACGTTCCATATGTTACCGATTTAGCCCATTCCAGATACCTATCATTCCATAATAAACTCCAGGCCCATCCAAACCCACTAGTTTCCATCCTTACATCCAATTCCATCCCAGACAATCCTCCTAGGTGTCTGAAGAGAAGATGGCCTCGGGACCTTCTATTATAGAAATGTTATTAGAGTGCTGCCAGTGGGTAGTGCCTCTAGATGTCCTTTCATGTATTTATTTATTCATATAGCCATTGTACTAGATGTATATATTACAGTTGTACAATTCAATAAAATAATTTTAAAACTTTTTTTTTTGTACTTTCGATATACAGAAAAATATCCAATAAAACAATGGCAGTTCAATTTGATCAAGTTGATTTGAATAATTATACATTTGGAAGAAAAGGGTTTGGTCTGCTTCTTGGTAGAAAGGTTACCCTTCCATTATTGCTATTAAAGTTTAGTAAGATAAAGTCTAGCGATGTCTAAGAAGGCTAAATATGAAAAGAAGATTAAAATAATGATACCTTCATCTCCGCCATTTTTATTAAAAAGAGGCTGAATAATCGATTTAAAATAGGAAACTGTCGTATCCTGAGGTTTCCTTGTTATATCAGGAATCACTTTCAAATCGGAGTAATCTATTCGGAATTTTGAGAGCAAACTTGCCATACTGTAAAAAAAGGGAAATAATATTAATAATAGAATAAAATATCAGGAAAATTTATAATTAAAACTTAAATAAATGGTAAAAAAAATAAGCAAACAAAAGAATTTCACTAAATTAATTTCTACTCATAAAAGGTATGTGCAATAATCACCTTCTTTGCTCATAAAGAAGATCATCTTTTTTGTTAGCGAGAGTGAATACTCGAAGCTTGCAGTCTGCCCAAGCCCTTCTAGTGCTTATTATATATGGTAGAAGTAATGTTAAACCTGAAATAAGGTTTGGAAAAATGATAGTACAACTATTAGTAGCAAAATGTTTCTAATATACTCGTTTGATAAAATCCTGGATGAAATTAAAGTTCTTAATTAATATTCATAAAATTGTTTAACGTTCTTTGATCTCTATTAATGAAACATAATAGCACAATAAAGGTTAAAATTAATTATACAATAAGTTAACTAAATTATGGTATATCCTAGTTTTACTTATTTTTATATAATTACTAGCTTTTGCCCATGGCTTCGCTCACGTGGAATTTGGTCTGCTACCTAATGTTTTGTGACAGATCATTTTAAATTAATAATTTAATTTTTTTAAACTATAAGTTACTCATACATCCTAAATTTCAGATGTCTAACTTCAAAACTGATGGATTCCATACAATCATTGAACCCCTATTATATTAAGGGAGTGGAATTGTTCAAATTCCTTTCTTAGTGCTCATTTAAGCTATACAAAGAACTTATCTGCTAATTTCAATGGTTTCTGCTGTGCATTGACCCCTAGGTGTGTTAGCCAGTCAGGTTACAGTTTCATATAAACTTTGCCTATGTGGTGTGTTGATAAAAAGTAGCCTATGTCCTTCCCAGGCTTGAGATTATCCATACCAAATTACCCCCCCCCCCATATCACAGAGGGATCAGCACAACCGTGAAACATACATTGACACTGATTAACAAACGGGACGGACAGAAGTTTAGTGTTGTTCGTGCCAGTAAAGGATTAGTATGTAATATTATTGAATTTATTAAAAGGATTACTTAGTATAACGGTTTCACTTGTTGTACGGCAGCAGCGGGAAGTGAACTATTTCACTTGATATGTTTTGTTCAGCGAAAATATGTAGATTTTGCGAGTAATAAACACGTTAGCAAGCATACAAACTTTGCCCCCCTTTTTCACCCCCTTAGGGGTAGAATTTCGAAAATCCTTTCTTATCGGATGCCTACTTCATACAAAGAACACCCTCAAAGTTTCAGG
This sequence comes from Troilus luridus, assembly GCA_964056705.1. Classification (NCBI taxonomy): domain Eukaryota; kingdom Metazoa; phylum Arthropoda; class Insecta; order Hemiptera; family Pentatomidae; genus Troilus; species Troilus luridus. Next base: position 54,247,083 of record OZ057417.1, on the reverse strand, counting down.
TCTTTACGATTAGCGGTTTAGGCTGTGCGTTGATACCTCAATCAGTCATTCAGGACAAAGTATTTTATATGTATAGATTTTTATATCTTAACCCATAAAATTCAGTTAACAATTCCATCATTAGGTATAAGCTTTCAGAGTTGAATTAATGTATCTTCCATTGAAATAATCTCAGAAGTGTTGGTGATCAAAGGACAGATTGCCACAGCATTTTTTGTAAACATAGAAACTGGTTTCTTATTACAAAAATTTCTAGTTAATTATTATAACTATTAGTTGACCTCATAAATATGGAAAAGAAAATTTTCTGGCTGGAGGTCAAATAAATAATTCCTTAAAGAGTAATCAAATATTTAAAGAATAATGTATTTGACCTCCACCAAAGCCATTTTCTTTTCCATTTTTATATTTATAACATAATATATTAATAAATATATGTTGATAGTTTTAAAGAAGTCATCAGTTACCTCCATCATCGTACAACCACCAGACATCAATAATTCCCTTCTTCTGTTTCCTTCGAAATTGGGTCAAATTATTCAGAACTTCTTTAGGTAGTTCGACTCCCCCCGTATTTCTAAAATAAATTTAAGATTAAAAGAAGTAGCAAAAATATATTACTTATTATAAATTAGATAATGAGAGATGTTGCATGATTTTAAATAAAGATCTCATAAAAATCATTAAAATAACTTAAGTTATCGTTATGACTAAACGGTTTGAAGTCGCTCAGAAATTATTTCATTTATTAATTTATTTGTCCATTTCTCTATAGTCTAACAAAGTTTTTAGCGATTGTGTAATATTTTATTTTATAAATGTAATATAATTATAATGTAAAATAACAACAATGGGATGAAGACAATAAAATTTTTGATTTTTTTCTTAAATTAATGTCATTTCAACCTAATATGAGAACATAGCTGTTACAAAATTGGTCTGAATGGAGCAGTTTTCTATAATGAAGTAAAAAATGATATAAAACGGAGAAAAAGTTAAATTATAAAAGAATTTATGAGAAATAACTAGATTGAAATGAAATCTACGAAGGTAATAAATCAGTATAATTACATTAGAAATGGTAAAAGTGAAAGAATGCGTTTGAAATTGGTGAATATGAAGTTATGATAGACCTTTATATACTAATCTAAATGATTTTTGACATGTCTCAACATTTATCCAGTCAAACATTTCCACATTAAAATTAAAATTAATTAAATAAGATATGAATTAACTTATGAAACTTATCTTACTTGTATAAATTAGCTCGTGAGAAATGATATTCTTTTTCCTCTTTCGGTGTTGATTTAGCAACAGGAGTATCATTTCCGACATTTGGGTTATTATTAACGCCAGACCTATTTGCGATAGGAGTCGTAGGGACTGATAAGTCACTGGTACTGCTAGCTGAAAGAAGATATAATTAGAGAAAATTAAATTAATGAGATTACATAAAGTCTCTGTCTTATATACCTTGGGAAATTTGAGAATAAGATACATTTCTAGTCAATACTTGTTCTTTCTCTTTGGGTTTTGTAGGCCCGCTATTATCTGAAGTTAAATTGACCACTTCTGAATCTTTCAAAACATCGGAATAATCCAAGCCCTCTTGCAAACGAAGAATGGCCAAAGACAAGTACAAATCTAATGCTTTGCTGGAACAAGAAGTGATTAATTAAAATATTGTTGTACCTTAATTAAATATATTTGATGTAAGAAAAATCGTGACTTAACAGATAATAAAATGTAGAAATTATTAAAAATAAAAATTAAGTCAATAAAAGTGAGAAAAAAAAAACATAAATTATAATTAGGATGAAAAAATCCGCAAAACAAAGCCTTAAGTCTCTAAAATAGTGGAAAAACCAACCAAACAACGTTTTGCCGATTCAGGCATTTTTCAGGACACACACCAAAGTAGACAAAGTGCAGCACATCTCACACCAACAGTCTAACAGACTCATCAAATAGAGGCAGTAACCTTACTCTAAGATGCTTCACGAGCAGCACTTGCAAGTCCCTATTTGATGAGTCTGTTTATTAGCGTGAGATGTGCAGAAATTTGTCTTCTTTGAATTGATTTTCTGTTGGTATGTGTTCTGATGATACCTGAATCGACAAAACGTAAACTGGTTGGATTTTTTCAGTATTTTAGGCTTTGTTTTTGGGATTTTTACTTTTGCATCCTACATATAAAAACTAAGATAAAATAAATCTAACATCAGCAATCACATAAAGATAAAGATATATTACACAGCTGTTAACATGAAACTTACTGCATTACGTTAAAATACAACGAAAGCTCCTCCTTCTTACAGGTTTGCCAATCAGATTTATAACCCATCATCAGAATATTCGGTCTGAGTTTTCCTAAGCCTGATGTCTGCATAAGAGACTGAGCGCCAACTTCAAAAGTTGTGTCATCAACGCTTGTGAAAAATGCTTTGATTTTGTGACAATACAGCCAGTTCTGAGCTTTGAACATCAGTAAGTTTCTAGTCCTCTGTGGCATGGCTTTCTGATGAAAACATTATGTAAGTAAATTAAAAATACTTATTTTATCTCACACTTTACATTATTGAATACTTACTATTAATATATGATTACAAAGAAATTATAAGGAAGAAATCCTCCATAAAATTAGACTATCATAAGTTTTTTCAAACATTTGGTAAATTCTGTAAGTTTTTATTTTTAATAATTTAACAATGTGATAACGAGCGGCTAGGAGCGACCTGTCTAGGTCAAGTGGTTAGCATAACAAGTTACTAAGCCCAAGATCGTAGCCCCACAGATGTCCCTATGATTTTTTAAAAGGAGCAAAAAATCCTTGGTTATGCCGACCTTCATAGGAATGTGAGCTTCTCGTTAAAGATCCCTATCCTAATTATACCTAGATAGTCAAAATTTAGGACTCCCACTTTAGCATCGTCCGATTAGCCTTAGCAGCATTAAGTGGCACTAAATAAAAGAAACAAACCTTGGGTTAGAATTTCAGCTTCTGAATTGATAACGTATAATGTATAACAGTAAACAGAAAATTCAAAAGCTATTATAACAAAGCAACATAATTCACAGTCCGTCTATTACAATTGATTCAGAAAAAATAATTTGTTGCTTGAACATTTTATGTTTATGATTTTTTGAAATGTTTTTTTATTTTTTAGGTTGAATATTGGGAGGACGGCATAGTATATCCTCAAAATTATTTTTTTGTGACTGAAGCAAATTAATTAATAATTTTTTTCATAAAAGAGGAAATAATTTCTCTTTAATATATAATTAAATAAATAAATATTACAATATTACACTCTAATATCCAACTTACCTCTGAAATGTTTCCACAGATAAGCAGGGAGATATTTTTAGTAATGAGGTAAGCAAAGTCAACAAGCGGTGGTCGACTGTTTGGAGATCCAGATAGAACAAGAATTTGAGGGCAGTAATTCTTTACATGGTCATCGACACGATTGAGTTGATGAACAGACAGCAGAGCATTTTTGTAAGTTTGTGCCTGAGTACTTGATCCCCAGTTCACATCTGTACAAAACAGTAGTGTAGGTATAATAGAATAATTTGATATCATCATTATTGATACTTTATGTTCGTAGATAAAATATAAATGTAAATGTAAGTCATTAATATAAATTATCACCTGGTTTTCTATAGTTGACGATTAAATAAAGGGCGAGGACACAACATAGAGTTAGAAGCGCTGTCCACCAGCTGATGAGAAACATGATGCCTGTGCAAATAACTGCTCCCAGGAGGCTTAGCCACATGTTGTAATACTAGATGGACAAAGTGAATTTATTAACATATTGTATGTAAATAAGTCTTCTTTTTCTTATTCTGTTCATGCTTGTTGAGACTTAGTCCGAGAATAATGATACTATTCTATTCCATTCTACATGATTAAGAAAACTTGAAAATAGAATGCAGTGTTTTTATAAAAATAAAAAAAATGTTTGGAAACGAGGTAGAAAAGTGGATAGTAATGTCAGAAATGGAAGCATTGAAGAGACAAAGAATAAAATGGAGGAAGAAGAGAAAAAGAATGCATTGAGAAAAGGTAAAGGAAGTACGGAAGAAACAACATCAGAATGGTTTTTGTGATCCTCCATTCACAATTATCTAATATAAATATATTGTGTCCGCACCAAATAAAATAAGTACCCACTTATTCTTTAATTTGACTGTACCCCCAACTATTTCCTTCCTTACTAATATAAATTTATATATGAAAACTTAATGTTCTTCAAAATTTGTCATGAAATTTTTACTAAAGAGCACTGGAATTGAGTTATAATGAAACAACGAAAAAATAAATTCATGTTTTTTTCAAGATGGCAGAAAATATTTTATATTATTATTTATCTTATATTTGTAAAATGTATTTAAGTTGTAGATATGTATAGTTTTATAAATATATATATGCAACTCATCATCAAGGGAATAGGATATTCTAATATTAATATATATATTAATATTATGATTTTTTTTAAATATTAATTAAATTTTTTGAAACTCTTGGTTTCCTTTTATTACATCTTTGATTATTTTAATGGACTTGTTACACCAATGGAGTAGACTTATGTTTATAACTATGTAAACAAATGATTACAGAAAATAGTTTCAACTTAAAAAAAAAAAAAAAAGACAGAACAATGTGTACCGTTAAGTCTCTGAACAATGTTCATTTGGACATTTGAGATAATTTTTTTTTTTAATTTTTGTTACTTCAAGTTTTGAGTAAATAGTTTGTTCCCTACACTTGTAGAAACAATATTTCTTATGAAATTATGTTGAATTATCCTATTTTTTTCCCATCAAAACAAGACTCTCTAGGAATAAGACAAAAAATTACATTTTTCAGTAATAAGGTTATTGAGGTTTGGGAAATAAAGACTTGATTAAGTAGAGGATACTGTTATAGCTAAATAATAGTGAACCTTGGCCCATAAAGTTAAAAAGTTGGATATATATTTACTTTAAATGTTGGTCTCCAACCAACAGGCTTAGCAAAGGATGCATGAAACGTACTAAAATTTATCAGAGCATATGCTGCCAGAAAAAAGTTGGATATCAAAGGAGCGATAGCATTCAAATCACCTGAAATGGAAAATAATATAATTATTTTTTTAATTTTTAAAATAAATATATAAACAAGTAAAAAATATTTACTTACCAACCAAAATAAAAGCCAAGGCAATGAAGAAAGTAAGAATATAACCTCTTACAGGTTCCCCAGTGTTTCCATAACCTTTACCAAAAACTGATACATAAGGGTAGAGTTTGTCTTTACACAGGGCTTGAAAGACCTTAGGAGCAGATACAAGACTGGCTAGCGCAGATGACAAAGTAGCAGCGAAACATCCTGCATATATCAATGGCCCAAAAGCAGCGACCAGTTCCATTACCTGCGATAGCCTCATGATTTTTAATTTTTACATATCAATAAAAAAAAAAAAAGAGCAAATATCTATAATATTACTTGTTTATTAGCTGGTCTGCATGAAACTACTTCCTTATCACAACCTCTTATTATCACCGGGCTCATTTGAGTTATTTGTGTGTGCATTATTAAATTGGATTTTTACTCTTTTGTTGTGTTAATTTGGTTTATAGTCTATTTAAATTTTCGTGTTGTTTACTAAATTTAATTTTTTGCTTTAGTCTTATTCCTTTTTTTTATTTAAAATGAAGAGAATAATACTTTGAGAATAGCCATCTTCCAAAGAAATACTTCCAGAAGTACGGAAAGACAAAATTATATAAAAAAGGTCATAAAATGGATTTTACAAGGATAGAAATGGGACATGTTTCATTGAATGTGTAGAGAATACATTCATATAAGAAGAGGAATGAGGCTAGAGGGGACTAGAATGGTCATTTTATTATTACGTTTTATATTTTTCACTTTCCATTAATATGAATAAGTAGTTTGGTGTTATCAGAATCAGAATTATCAGTGTTTAGGTCATAAACTGTGGCGGATAACAGTCCATGCAGACTGGCCAATACACAAGTACATCCGTACTTCACCTGACTATACTGTAAAAACATCCGTATGTTACCAATAATCTATAACCCTTCACAAAATACTTAATATTCTTTACATTAATTTGTAAATATTAATATCTTAATTAAAGTACCTGGAAACTATTCTGGAGTCCGTAATCACATTTAACATAAGTACAATTGGAAAAAGTTCCGTTTATAAAATCAGTTACATTTCCACTGGCATCTCTCACAACCATAGAGCCAGCAAATACTCCCATCAGAAGATAGGAACAGCTGGTAATAAATATAGCCAAAATAGTGCCTTTGGGAATGGCCTTTTGGGGATCCTAGGGGAAAAATAAAAAATAAATAAACAGTACTTGTAAGGTAATAATAATCATGATAAATGTTAAATAATAAATATTTACCTTCAGATCACCAGATATGTTAGCACCAGCAAGGAATCCTGAAGCGGCTGGAAAGAAGATGGAGAATACAGAGAAGAAATCTTGTTTCACGCCATTCTCATATCTATAATCTGAGCCCAAATTATTCTTGAAAACTTCAACTGTAAGGAAAATAATATATTAAATTATTATATGCGATGAGACAGTTGACTAGTAGATCTGAATAAGGAAGGAAATAGTTGGGGGTGCAGTCATATTAAACACTAAATAAGTGGGTACTTATTTCCACCCCCAACTATTTCCTTCCTTAAATTATTATGATTCATTAATTTTCCTTTATAAAGTAATTAATTACCTTCATATTAATTACTATTTATAATAGTAAGTTTTTATTATCAATTAGGAAGCATTAATCTTAGACATTACATTTTTAAATAATATAAAAATTAAAATATATTTAAAGTAAATTGTTTTATGCCAAAATTTTCTTGCCGATATTCAAATACAGATTCCTTCCGAGAAATTATAATAATAATAAATACAGGGTTAAATAGTTTAGTGGTTTGGGTTATGGGAGTATTCTGTCACAGAAAGTTTATTTGTCTGATCCAGAAATTCCAACTAACAGAAAGAGTATCTTGTCAAAAAGCTACATAATAAAATCATATCTTGTTTACATCAATATAAGTAAAAAAAACTTGTATAAAATAATAGTTAATTTTATTACTATATGGGATATTAGCAATATTTAAAAGTGGTATAAGTCATATGGATCTAAAAAAAATGTTTTTTCTTTTAAATGGTTTTAATGATTGTTATCTCATAATAAAATTTAAAAGGTATATAGGGTTTAAAAAATCAATAATTGCTAAGTGCTTAGTGATATAAATATTTTCCCACATCTTTAATGTAATTGAAATGGAAACCTTAGTATATTGCAAATATGTGAATATACTTATCTATCATCTCTAAGTTAATTATCTTATTTTAAAGATTTAATTAAACAACCAATGAATACAATAAATTGATAAATTTGAGGAGAATAGAAAAAGAATCATGGTCATCAGAAAGAAATGTCTTAGAATAAAGAATGACTGCCTGTGTTGGAGCAATATTTTTTTATCTTTGATGATGACGAATAATTCCATGTTGTTCAAAAGTCATAAATATGTAAATAATTCATTCAAAAAAGCTTTTAAAGGATAATTAGGTATATAATTATAATAACTGTAATAAATATAAAGAAATATTTTTAAAAATGGATAAATATCATACTATAGTTTAAATATTCTTACGGCTGAAACCTACGAAGCCTTTTCCCTTTGACTCATCATTTTGAGGTCCCATTAAAGAGCCAATTAAAAAGTCTATTATTGCAGCAAGTAATATCACCAACAGACCCATTTGAGCCTGAAATAAAAAAATTAAGGACAAGATTAATCTGCTAAGTTTATAAATAACATAGCTAATTTAATTAAGTAAAATATAAAATAAAGTTTTCTATAATCAATTTTCAATATGGGTGTGTTAATAATAAAAATTTGAATATAATTATTATATAAATAATAATACCATTAGATAATTTTACCTTTGCTTCCCATTCCATTCCAAAGACCACGATGGCGAGCAATATCATAATTGTTATAGATCCAAATATCCTCATATCTTGAACACTTCCGTCGACAAGTGAAAGATCAAACTCTTTCAGGAGAGATAGCAGAGATTCAGAAAAGCCGACGGTATACATGGCACACGCAACAGCATTGGCTAAGGAAAAAATCAGACCAATTGAGGCCCCAAACTCAGGACCTAAAGACCTCGATATCATAAAATAAGTCCCTCCTGGAAAATAATATATTTTTTTTTAAATTACAAGTGAAAACTGAAAAAAACTTAGAATTGAGTCCCAATAGAATATAATATAATATATATATTTTAGGAGAATGTCCCATAAGAATAACAAAGTTAGATTACAAAATATAAAAAACAACTCATCAGAATATCAAAAAAAAAAAATTGGAAATTAAAAGCAAAATATCTGTATATTAATTTAAATAAAAATGTATGCATACCTCCTTTAATTAGGCCATTTGTACTGATAGCTGACATAGACATTGCAGTTAGAAGGGTTACCAGGGAGCATCCCAAAATAATCATTATACCTTCACCTAAAACAAATTATTTGCTAATCTTAGTAAAAACTTTAAAGGTATTCAAATAATGTATAATAATATCAAATAGTTACACATAAACACATCTATAAAAATAAAAATTTACATTATTTATGATTACTTTACATTTCCTTCAAATTGGTGGATGTGGATTAAAAAAATAAAAGTAATTTTACAGCTTCCTAATGTAATTATTAAACTATAATATCTACAGTTATAATTTATTCTTTATTTATTGTTCTTTTGATGGTGATTATTTTTTTATTTAAAGACCGGACTGGTAGAGGTGTAGGTCTTTACGCCCACAATTCCCTAATATCACGCATCCTGGATTCTTCACCAGCGTCCAATTCCCCTCACATAGAATTCCTTTTTGTCGAAATTACATGCAACTCAAATCCTCTCCTATACATCGTAGTGTAACGCCCTCCTTTGGTCCCTTTTGATCCTATCTTTGAGTCGGTCCTCTACAATCATGTTCCTCTCTACAACCACATCATAATCTCCTGCGACATTAATACCAATCTCCTGGCCCGATCCAATGATAAACTGTACCTTGAAAACCTTTTTAATCTCTACACCTCTCCATTGTTCCATTCTCTCCCACCCATAACACTCTCCAATCTGACACCTGGCTAGATTTGTTCATCATTGACTCATTGCAGAGACTCCTTTCTTCCTCACAATTACCAGCCCCATTTTTGTTCTCTCATGATTTAATCCAAATTTCATGCAATGAAAACCCAGGCCATTGTGCTAGGTTCCAACTCGCTCCTAACAACTATCGCCACCCTCGCAACAATAATCCTAAACAACCACCCTATCAGTTTCAACTCCTCCGTTACAAAGCCTAGGCATTACCATGGACAAAAACCTTTCCTGGAAACCACATGTCGCCCAAATATCCCGACGATCAATTAGTTCCCTGAAATTATTCCATCGATCCCGGCATCACTTGACAGAATCTACTCGGAAGCTTCTCGTATCATCCCTCATCTTCCCCCACTTTGACTACTGTTGTATGGTATACGGGGGGCCTTTCGAAAATGCTGGAGGGTCGCTTAAAAAGAATAATGAACTGTGCTTTATGATTTTTCCTTGGTACTCAGAGGTGTTCCCTGGTGTCACATCATTATGATGAGTTAAAGTGGCTCTTCCCTCCTATTCGTAGACAATATTTCCTTAGTGTTTTTCTATTCCAATCCATTAACTTGCAACACCCATCATATAACTATAGTCTCCTCCGATTCAAATCCTCTGTCCAGCAACACAAAACAATATATTAATAGCAATATCTAAGTAAAGTAAGCTATTTTCTTCTGCTCTAATGTAATCATTACAATAATATAGATCAGCACTCAAAATACAATAGTTAGGCATGTAACATGTATTAGTGTATCCTGGAAAAAATTGTAAAACTTTTTCACAATTCGTAATATATTACCGATTATTTGATATTACCTATTCCTGCTTGCCCGATGACCCAGGAGAGCCTAAGGAAGAGCATAACACCCCATATGTTGAGGATGTTGCGCACCAACACTCCTTTGATCCATCCGAATTTGATACCTTCTTCTGGTTCTGCTTTGACTCCTTGTCCTCTGTTTGAGCCATTCATTCTGACGATCGTCGCTCCCTAAGAATTAAATACTGATTTTAGTTACAACTAACAATTTAAAAATAATATTTTAAATTATATTTAATGTATTTCAAACTTAGCTGATAGTTCTTTGATATATCACCAAATCACCAGTTGAACACTTGGTGATGGTATCAAACTGACTTAAAAGCCATGTGAATAGCATGCACCCAGACCACCAAGGAATTCAATGGATTTTAAACCTAATGAAACTGCTACATAATGTTGGGACATCAATAAATTTTATCTGGTCACTGGGACATATAGGTATTACAGGTAATGAAATGGCTCATAGATATAAGAAGTTCTTACTCTTCCAGGTCATGGTAAAGCTAACTTGACCACTAAGACAGAACGTACTCTAAGAGTGACAGGCCTTGTGGGAAAATAGCCCTCTAAATAAATTGAAGCTTATAAAAACTATTAGACCATGGAGAAGCTCCTGTCGTAGCATCTGAAGAGAGGAAGTGGTCCTTACACGACTTAGGATACAAGGCTTACTCACGCTCACCTAATCACTAAAGAAAAGCCAGATAAAATTGAATCTCAAGAACTAAAATTAAAATTTGGGAATAGTACATGAGACTGGAAACCATAAATAATAAAAATAAAATAAAATAATAATAAGAAAGTAAGGTACGCTGGTGGTTTCGCCTTGATAATTATTTTCCAGAACAATTTAGTGTGAAATGCATATTAACCAATCTTGCAGGCTCCAAGAAATATTCACAGTTAGTTAAACTTTCTACATTTTATTTTGTGTGTTTTTTTCTGCCGAGTTTCAGTTGTAATACAAGCTGTAAGTTAACTCGAGAAAATGTAATGCTTTTTAGAATCGGCATCGGCAATATTTTGTTTTACATGTACAGAAAACCAATTACTGATAAAAAAAAATAATTAAAAATAGAGTTTTTCATGGACTGCAGAAAACACACAAGGGTTGGAATGTAAAACGAAGGATTTTAATACATGTAAGTTCCTTCCTAAAAACCTCACGTCCTCAACCTACAATAAAACAAAACACTTTCTTTACTAAGTAAAGAGAAGATAGCTTGGAAGATTTTCATTCATTATAATGTTTATGTGCTTCAGAGAAGAATCACATGCATATTCATTTCTATTTTGAATAGGAGAAAATATATTCAAGTTTAATCCTGGTTTGTTTCAAAACAAACAGTACTGCTGACAGAAGCTTATGTAGGATTAAAAAAAATTGTGGGATAGCCTTTTTTAACAATATTTATTTTTTAATTGAGTTCATCGTCTTTTCTTGTTCCTGTTGAGGTAAATATGGCGGGCAATTATATTAGCTGGTAGAAGCTCCGCAGGTTGTCGATTCAAGTTAAGTCACGACAAGTTTTAGGTTTCCTTTTTAATATTCTCGGAAATAAAAATAATCTTGTGTTTTAGTATAAAAAAAAAAAAGAGTGTAATTATGGGAAATGTGCACATTTCGGTAGTCATTTCATTAAGAAGTTAACGTTCAACAAACTTACATCTTCTATACTTCGAAATGTTAGTTGAAAAGTTTATTTCTTGATGCAATGATTACCTAAATGTACTCATTTCCCATAATTCACTCATTTTTTTTTAGGAGCGGAGTGGCACAATGGTAGAGCACTGAGTTGCCGGGCTAGAAATCTGTCTGTGGCAGATCATTTATTTAGTCTGTTAGCGGCCGGAGTTGGATCCTGTGGGGTCTAGTACCCTCCTTGGTCTCTATTGAGTGGGTATCCAAAATGGGGGAGGGATCTGGCGGTTGAGCGTGATCGAGGACAAATCACCTTCATGCTCAGCCGTTGCCTAAGAAACAGTTTCTGTCAAGTACTGAACCCAATATTTGGTTTGTAGTGGTACAGGTAAAAAAAACACACTCCTTTTTTCATACTAAAACTCACGATTATTTTTATTTTCGAGAATATAAAGAAGGAAAGGAATGAAAAGTTGAAACTTGTTGTGACGTAACTGGAAGCGACACCCAGTGGAACTGATACCAAATGTTGTTTGTTCATTTAACGTCACTTTATGCTGATATGGCTAACCGGACTCAGGATCCCGTTTAACGTCCCTTCCGAATTTCGGCATAACCAAAAATCTTTTACTCCCTTAAAAAAATCCTAAAGCCACCTGCCGAGCAACGAACCCGCGATCATGGGCTTAGTAGTTTGTTATCGTAACAACTAGACCACAGGTCGCCCTGAACAGATAGTTCCTCACTACCTAGGCCATACCGTGGGAAGTACCCGTTAGGAATGTCATACTCCATCCTTCATCCATTATCGTGAAGAATAGAATAACAAACAACGCCGTCGCAACTGACAGGAGCCAGCTACGTTTATCTCCCTTCCTCAAACTAAGACACGTACGAAACCTGGGTTATCAGTCCCAGTAACTTGAAAGGAATTCACAGAGCCACGTTAAAACGAAAACAAAATAAACGATGGGCAAATCCAAACTTTATTTATTAATATTGACAGTATTTATTCTTAATTAAAGAAAAGCAAAATCTCAAAAGAGGAACGAAATATATGAGGCGTTCAGGATCAAAAGCGGATAACTCCAAAATATATTCATTAAAATCAATCAAGCAATTGTGTCTAAGACAATAGTTTGTCTTCTTAATTCTCATGTTTTTATTCCAGTTAAGAACCTGAAATTTCAGAAAGAAACTAAACCAGCGTAACATATGAAAAAGTAAATTTTTAAATTATCAACATTTGATCCTAAACGCCTCATATAGTAAACCATGAATGAAAAAGTTATAGAAATAGCCCGTCTGTAAAACAAAAATACCTGCCGATAATTAATAAATGTTTGGGGATTATCGTGATATATACGTAGAAAGAGAAAAAATCCTGACCGTATATATATTAAAATAAAATAAAAAAACCTGTACCACTACAACACCTGAAGAGTATTGGGTTCAGTACTCGGTAGTGACTATTGTTGGACGATGGTTGTGCAGGGAGGTGATTTATCCTAGAACATGCTCAACCGCCAGAGTTTTCTCCCGATTTTGGATAACCACTTTATAGAGGTACTCAATTTGAAGTCCCTAAAAAACTACTTCATGAAAAAGTGCATGGAACAAGTAGGGTTGGAAGACCAAGGCTCCGATGGGCGGATGGTGTGACTGCGGACGCTCGGACCATCTGCGTAATAGGAGAGCAGCAGCTATGAGCAGAGATGACTGATGGTTGATGTTGCGGGAGGCTTTGTCCCCACGTGGGATTTACAGCCATCTATGCATGCACTTTATAGAGGCTGGGTGAGCTCCAGGGAGGTTCAGATTCCTAAGAAACCATCCTCCGGATGTTAAAAGGTTAAATACGTTATCTGCCACTCCTGGATTCGAACGCAGAACCTTCAGCATAGCAAGTCAGCGCTCTACCACTGAGGTACACCGCTCCTATTAATAAATATAGAAAAAGAATACCTGAAAAGAGGCATAAAATAGGAATTAAGAAATTAATAAAAAACAACAAGAAAAACAAGAAAAAGCCTGCCCAAATTAATAGTAATAGAAACTACTTATAAAGATAGAAAAGCAAAACTCAAAAGATAAATAAATTATTTAATAAGACATGACAGGACAGCCCCAAAGAAAAAGCTTCAAGTCTCTGAAACAACAAGAAAAAATACCTCCTGATATTTGGCCTATTTTTTCGTAAATATCAACATATAGAAAAAGGAAAATGCATAATGTCTCCCAAAATTGGCGATTTATTGCCATTTATTTATATTTTTATGTCCTTTTAGAAGGCTAAAGTATTTTCTTTGGAATTTTCCCTTCATATTTTAATGGAACCATTTGCAAGGAGCTCTATAATTTATTCATGAATGATTAATAGTGATTTATTCATGGTACCTCGCCAAGTCGACATTAACAAATAGGAGTTTACATAATGTTTTATTTAACTAAGTATAAATATAGTGGGTAAACATTTAGGCACTTAAATAGCCAATAAGGAATGAGGTAAAGATATTAAAATCACACTAATTTTATGAAAATAGTGTTAGCAAAACTAAAAAATAAAGCGAAACCACTTTATGCGCAATAAATGATAAAGTAAGAGCATCAACGAGCTTTATTAATAAAAATAAAACCTGAAATATAAAAACTGGCTTTATCTGTAGGCTCAGGTGGAAGGCCTTGGCACATCTGGCTCTAACTTGGTATGATTAAAAAAATATTGTTATCGATCTGGTTAGAAGGGTATATTGCATTTGATAAAAATATTTGAACCGTTGATCCAGATGTAGAAGAGAAAGTAGACATTTATGACCAAAAAACTATTTCACTTCTGTTTAAACGATAACAAATAAAATAGGTTTCAGAAAATTAAATTTTAGTATTTAAATTGTTACATATTTGTTGCTGATTTGACCCGAACCCGCTATCTATCCTTTCATAACAAACTTCATTTCCACTCAAACCCTCTAGTTTCAAACCTAGCTTCCTCTTCAATTCCCGATAATCCTCCGAGGCGTCTGAAAAGAAGATGGCCCCGTGACTTCTTAGTTGAACTTGTGATTTGAGTACTACCAGTGGGTAGTTTGTCTACTTGTCATTATGTATCACTTAGCCCATTTACTCGATGTATTTTTTTTTTTTTACAGTTGTAAATATCAATAAATAAATTAAGAAAAAACAATTGTTACACTACGACAATAATAAGGCCCATCTGGGCTTTATCAAGAACTTTGGGGCTCCACTAATCCTTCGAATTCTTCTCGTATTCAATCCTTACAATCCAAAATCCTTCGTAAAGTCCTCAATGCTCCTTACTTTGTTAGAACAAAGTAATCCATAATGACATTAATGTCCCATTAATGGCCAAATCATTACTCGATATCAATCCTTTCATGACAAACTTTATTCCTACTCAAACCCACTAGTTTCAAACCTGGCAACCTCTTAAATTCCTGATAATTCTCCGAGGCATCTGAAAAGAAGATGGCCTCGTGAACTAAGTTGACTGTGCTATTTGAGTACTACCATTGGCTACCATTGGTTAGTTTCTCTACTTGCTTTTATCTCGTGCCATTATTTATCTTTCATTATTTACTTGATG
Source organism: Troilus luridus (assembly GCA_964056705.1). Lineage (NCBI taxonomy): Eukaryota > Metazoa > Arthropoda > Insecta > Hemiptera > Pentatomidae > Troilus > Troilus luridus. Next base: position 54,231,788 of record OZ057417.1, on the reverse strand, counting down.
TATTCGATTATGCATTTGCAAATTTCAATAAATGAATTTTTAAAAAAAACGGTAACAAAGAAACGATCAAACCCATACAACAATCTATCCATTTTTATTGATCTGATTCCAGGTCGAAGAACACGACGAAGATGGGATTTAAAACTTATAAACACAATAATAAATAAAAAAAATGAGTTAAAACTCAAAAAAAGAGACATAAAATAATCAGAGACTCAGGGGAAAAACGAAGTAACTCACTTTTTCTTAAATGTTCAGGATAGCGAAATTAATACCTTGGATTCATTATTATTATCATAATTATTATTGTTAATTTTAGTATTGTAAGTTCATGCAGATTGCTGGTGCTGTCAATCTGACAATGAAGAGGATGTTTGAGATGCTTGAAGCCCAAATCGGAGAAGTCACCTTACCTCGTTCTTCCACAGAACCGTTCGAATGAACTAGTTTCCCCTATACGGAAATGCACCTTCTGTTTTGAGCCGTATTCACTAGGTTTTATCCTGCTTTAACAACGCCATCGTGTAGGCGACAGAAATATCTTTCACAAACTGCGATAACCTATTTTTTTTTTTAAAGAATCGAGTAACTTCCCTCGTTTCCCCCCTGTAATTTGTCAATTAGAAGAATGCAGTAGGAAAACTCCCAAAAAACAAAGCCTAAGTCTCTAAAGCGCTGGAAATGTACTTAACTAGTCAACGTTTCGCAAATTCAGGCATGATTAGAACGTCCAAAAAAAAAAAATTCTATTTAATTATTGCGGGAGAGGAATGGCTCAGTGGTAAAGCGCTGAGTCGCCATACCGAAGGTTCTCGGTTCAAATCCCGCTGCTGGCAAGACTTTTATTTGATCTGTTAGCAGCCGTATCATATGGTGTCTACTACATTCCTGGGACTCACCCAGCCTCTATAAAGTGGGTAACCATAATAACGGGGGAAATCTGGCGTAATCTAGGACAAATAACCTCCCTGCAAAAACTTTGTCCATGAAACAGTAGAGTCTCTGCCATGTACTGAACCCTAGCCCCGTTCACGGGTTTAAATGGTACAGGTTTTTTTTTTTATTATATTATAAAATTTATTGTTTCTTTTGTTTGTTTCTAGAAGTCATCGAGTACTTCTTTTCATCTAGTATTTGTTATTAATGAAGGTACAGTATCCTATCTGACGTACTAGTTGGTATAGCCCTGTTATATTAAGCACCTCAATTAAGGGACTATCAAAGGAGAAATAACATGTCTTTCTCCCTCTATGTAATCAAATAGTGTTTAATGTTTTTTTGTGGGCAGGCTGATAAGAGACTTAATCCGCCTAAAAGGCAGCAATGACAGACTTACCCACGAAGGGTATATTAGAATAACAAAGATAAAAACTGAGACTAAACAGGTATTAGGAAAATTGGAAAGTGATCAAACCGGAAACAGTGGATGAAAAACTTCAAATGCAATCATATCTATCATCACAGGAAATCAATTTTCAAGTCGATAAATGGGCATCTTGAATTATTTATTTCGTTATTAAAAGTCACTTTATGCTGATGTGACTAATCGGACGTTGCGACAATAGGAATCCTAAATTCTGCCTATCTAGGTAAAAATAGGATGGAGATCTTGAACTTCCCCTCTGAAGGACGGCATAACGAAGGATTTTTTTCTGTCTTTTGTTATCCTAACCGCTACACCACAGGTGACTCCCTGAGTATGTTTACAGTGATCATCTCAAGATTCCAAGATTTCTGGACGTAGTTTGAAGGTATTTCTAGATATAGAAGGTTTTTATAGATCACTAATACTTATTGCCCTCAATGTGACAGATTGTATTCATTGCTATTAAATAAAGTATATAAATTAGAAAAAAGATATACAAAACAAAAAAGATTTCTCCAAACAGAATAGAATAGAATAGAAAACAAACTTTATTCTGGGACCGAGTCCCTTTAGAATAACAATAAAGAACAAGTAAAATAAACATAATATTTATCTGGCCAGGAGGCTACATAATGATACAAATCATGAAGTAATCATGAGCGACAGAACATAATAGAAACAGGAACAAAATAAATAAATGAATAAAAAGTACGAGACTTTACAGGATTTTAACTAATTGTCGAAAATAATATAAAGGTTAGATATTAACAAAATAATAATAAATAACATTAATATAATAGTTAATAACGGAATTGCTAAATAAAGCAAATGAATGGCATAGCATGCGATAAAGTATTTACAAAGTCTGTATCTTCTTTGTTGTTGGAAAAATAAACAAAACACGTAGGTAACGAGATTGAGTATTCGATACAAATTAATTCAAGCGGAAGATTGACCTGCCTGGAGAGCATCTTTTAGGGATGCCAAGAATGATGGAAAAGCAGGGATTTAAATGAAGCCAGTGAAGAAGAATGGCGGTTGAAAGGAGGGATTGAGTTCCTCACAGTGGTGGAGCGGGCGAAGAAGTAACGCTCGAATGCCTTAGTTCTGTGGGATGGAATGTAGAGATCAGAAAGGCGGGATCTTATTTTGTGGTGTTGGACAGAGGATTTGAATTGAAGGAGACAATAGATATATGAAGGGTGTTGCGAGTTAATGAATTGGTACAGAAAAACACTAAGGAAATATTGTCTACGAGGGAATGGTAGGGAAGAATCATTTAACTCATCATAATGATGTGACACCTGGGAAAGCCTCGGAGTACCAAGGACAAATCTTAAAGCGCAGTTCATTATATTTCAGGGAACTAATTGATCGTCGGGATATTTGGGCGACATGTGGTTTCCAGGAAAGGTTTTCGTCCATGGTAATCACTAGGTTTTTAACGGAGGAGTTGAAACTGATAGGGTGGTTGTTTAGGATTAATGTTGGGAGGGTGGGGGTAGTTGTTAGGAGGGAGTTGGAACCTAGAACAACAGCCTGGGTTTTCATTGCGTTCAATTCCTATTTGTTCAGCTTTGCCCAGGCACTGATCCTATCTAGGTCTTGCTAAATACTGGCGAACGGAAATGGTAGCTCAGAAAAAGAAAAGGATAAATAAATTTGGAAGTCGTCAGCATATAGATGGTAGGAACAGTGGTGAACAGATTTAGGAAGATCGTTAATGTAACAGTTGAAAAGGAGAGGAGAGATGCTTGAGCCTTGTGCCACACCTGCGGATAGGGTGAGGAAAGAGGAAAGGGGTTGGTTGGGTATAGAAACCGCTTGGGATCTGTCGGAGAGGAAGGATTGGAACCATAGTATAGAGCTGTTGGAAATGACAATGACAATGACTTTAGTTTGGAAAAAAGGATGGAATGGTCCAAGGAATCGAAAGCTTGGGAAAAGTCTAGTAGGATTAGCACGGTTAGTTGCAAACAGTGAAGAAGGTTTAGGATCAAAATCAAAATAAAATAAGTCCATTATTTTTCGACTTGAAAATGTATAGTCTATAATTTCTAATAACTAATGTCTGAAGTAATACTCAACACAAGTTGCTATTCAGCATATATTCGTTTGTTTCGTATGACTATGAATGCTACATGACCATGAATGCTTTAGTACCCTTCAAAAAAATGCTAAATGCAATTGACAGGCTACAAATCCGCTATACCGATCAGATATTTTATGTTTTCAGCTCGGTCATCAACAAGGTAGAAACAAAATATTGAATAATTAGATTTTTTTCTGTATTAACTTTTCCTTATGGATAGATAATGAAATTACACATTATTCCTATTTAACCGCAATCGTACTAAGGAAATTCAAAAGCTGAAATATAGCGTATTGAACTTTGTCTTTGGTCTACTGAGTTCTAAGGGGGATTTAAGGTTTTTCTCCTAACTCTCTCCAGTTCATACTTCCCCAAATCCATCCCAATATTTTCAGTTTTCCACTTTCATTTCCTCACTGATTCGTTCCTTTAGCGAGAAATCTGTATCATTTTACCATCCATTCTTATCGTATTCTCCCTAAATCAGAGCGATGAAGAGAGTCGTGGGAATGGGCACATTAGATATTTTTGTGTTATAATTATTTGGAAATAATAAACCATTCTGACATTATTTACAGCGTTTAAATTCAAGAAATAACATCGTAGCGAATATTGATAAGAATATGCTGCGTTATCAAGCAGGTTTATATAATCGCCAAATATTTTTTAAATTTATGTATTGAAATTTAAAACTGTATAACATAAATACACAATAGTATCGATAAAAACTAGTAGATAAACTACCCAGTGGTAGAACCCATATAAAAAGTTCAGCTTAGAAGGTCACGAGGCCATCTTCTTTTCGGACGCCTCGGAGGATTATCGGGAGTTGAAGAAGTAGTTAGGATCGAAAGTAGTTGGTTTGAGTGGGAATAAAGTTAGTCATGAAAGGATTGATATCGGGTTCGGGCCAAATCAGCAACAAATGAGTCATTGAGGTCATCATGGATTACTTTATTCGTAAGAATGAAGAGCATTTTATGACGGATTTTGTATTATAAGGATTAGATACGAGAGGAATTTGATGGATATGTGGAGCTCCAAAGTTACATTCTGTAACTCAAAATAGGTCTTATAATAGTCATGTATGAGTCTTTTGTAATTATTTGGGAGAAACAACGAGCAGTTTTTTTGTATTATCAAGCTAGCATGTGGATTCCAAGTTAAACGTCAAGATGTAATCCTAAGTAAATATAATTTAATTTGTTATTTAAATTGAACTAATTAGTATTCCATTACTTATTATTTTATGGAATAATTATAAACCAAATCAAGTATAGGTTAAAATACAATCCTTGTATGGGTGAGTGTATATATTTCTGAGCACGTCAATGATCAATAAACCTCACTATAAATACTTATTATTAAATGGTATCGGACACATCCAGAATGAAAAATGCACAATTCAATCTAATGTCATAATATCAAACAGCAGGTAATCTATCACCAAGATGTACTTAAGAAGGCACTCACAGGATTCTATTTAGGACTTGACAAGTACATAATATGTTAATGTTAATATAAACATTTTTTTAATCGGGTCTCTTTTCCTATTATGAAGGTGGAGTGTTTATATTATTTCTTGTATGGTATAGCAACAAGCAGTAATAGATGAAACATGAACCAGACTCTCAGACAATACCATGTAGTGTAACACTTGAAAGAAGTACACTCAGTTTCAATAAGAAATGCAGTGTTCATAGCAATGCATACGCTACTATAAATCCTTATATTGCACATACTATAAATAAATAAAACTAATACTAGTAAAAATATAACAATTTTTATTTTCAACTTTCATCCAAAACAGTACGAATAGTCTAGTGAAGGTATTTTACTATAATTTAAAAGAAACCAAACATAAACGGATGCTCAACCTGTTTTAAAAATGAAGTATTCAATCCAAAGTTTTAATATGATGTTTTCAAAATACCAGATTCTATTAAAGGTAACAAGTAGGTACTTTTATAAGGGCATTTTATATGCTTACGTTCTATACTACTTGAGGTTCCGGGTACAAATCCGGTTGTTGGAGATAAGTAGGAAAATTATTTAATCTGTAAACGACCACGACCGGACCCTGTGTTGTGGATTACACAGGCACTCCTGGGGCTTACCCAACCTCTAAAGTGGGTACATTTAATTAGGGGAAAAATTGTTTGAGCTTCATCTCGGACTTATTAAAAATCCTTTAAACTATTGGTGACGTTTCGGGACTGTATTATTCTCATAAACAGGTCCTACAGTGAAAAAACAGGCTTTTAGAGAATTATGATAAATAGCACCCAAATATAAATATAAAAATGTATTTAGTGATGGGGTGCTAAAAATTTTAGCATCAATTCAATATAAAGTACAATTTATGTATTAATATAGTTCAACTGTAAATTTTATATAATTATGTGTGATTTTATATAATTCACTCAAAGTATATTCTCTCACTGTTAGGGCATGATCATGAGAACGATATAGTCTCGCGAAACGTCGCCAAAAGGGAAACAGAAACTAAATAGTGGCAAAAACCTGTTCATTCTGGTCGATACATACATTACACAACCCAAAGCCCCAAAAGATATAAAATAAATAGGGCAAAAAACCTGATAAATCGTGCGAGAAAATTATCATCCCCAATACACCAAAAACAGTCGAAAACAACGTAGTTGACCTCTTAAAAATTGAAGTTAAAGAATGGTTATCCAAACAGCCTCCTTTGTAATTTACTAAAAACAATAATAACAGTTTCTAACCAAAAAACCTAAATGAAACCAATCCTAAAAAATACTAAACAATACCCTATATACCAACACATTCCGAAAGAATAGCAAAAGCACAGCCACAGTGTCAGGACTATATACAAATCCAAAGATTCGTAAAGCTAAAATGAAATATCGTGTACGAAATACAGTGTGAAGATAAATGCGGTAAATCCTACTTCGGAACATCGGAACAATACTTAAAACAGCTCTCACTACAGATTTTATAAAAACAAATCATACATTTAAATTTGATAAACCTAAAATAATACACCAAGAGAAAAATAGTTTCAAAGGAATATAAAAGGAATGATAACTACAGAGAAGTATAAAAATCGCACTGAAAACAAAAAATCGGATGTTCAAGGTCTAAGCTCGGTGCTATGGAAATTTAATTAACTCTTAATAAAAATAATAATAGAAACAAATAAATCTTTAGTTATTCAACAATAAAAAGAAAACTGCTGATCTTAAAAACCGACATTACTCATTCATCATGATGAATAACTCTTTACAATATTTACATATGGAAGCAAGTATTGGAAAGGTATTTGGCTGATTAATGTATGATTAGTATAATTAAATTAATTATTAATCTGGACAAAAGAGATTAGTAGTAAATATAATATTGAACAGATTTGACAATGTGTACTATTTTCGATTCACGACAAAAATAAATGATTTTTCATAGAAAACACTTTATTTAGCGATCTATTTATAGGAGACTACTAAGAGTGAAGAGGTCTGGAGAAAGAAATCGATAAGGCACACTTATCGATTTCTTCTACCCTTCTTATAGACCTTAGAGTCATAGTTAGTTCCAACAGGCTGTATGATACATAGTATAGGCCGGAAGTATATATATAGATGGATGGTAAGTAATAGGGATGGATTCGCTCTGAAAAAGCAAAATTTAGAACGTTTCTTTATAATGGGAACTATACAGCTAACTCGGCTTAATAATAGTTAACTGTTAATAATACGAAGTTCTTTATATGATACATTTATTTTTAATAATTTTATATCTTGATGAATTTTAGCCTCACATTAACAGAGGTAAAAAAATATAATCTTGAAAGAGTAAGCAGCTGTTTATCACAAACCAACGTTTTGGCCCATTTTTAAGTTCTTTATTAGGCTAGATACAAAATTACAAAATTTTATAACTTAATTATTACCTATTAACACCACTACAACCCGTAAACGGGTCTGGGATTCACTACATGGTAGGGACTGTACTGTTTTATGGACAACGGTTCTGCAAGGAGGTGACTAGTTCTAGGTCACGCTCAACCGCCAGATTTCCCCCCCTTATTTTGGGTACCCTATTTTTGAAATATTTTGTAGAGGCTGGGTGAGCCCCAGGAGGGTCCTAGATCATATATCATCCATCTCCGGCTGCAAACAGACTAAATAAAAGTCTTGCCCGCAGCGGGATTTGAACCAGGATTACCGGCATGGCATCTCAGTCAATGGAATTTTAATCTATTTAAGGCGTCACAAAATAAAATTCTTTTCATTCATTCATAATTCGTAAAGTTAATTATGTTCAGCGAATTTCTGAAAAAAAAATAAAATGATTACCGTCTTACTTAAAATTACGACCGGAAAAACATATATATATTCTCTATTGTGTATATATGTATATTGTAGGTATATTTATACATATAGCGATATACAGTATGTATATTTATACATATAGCGATATACAGTATGTATATTTATACATACAATGGGGCGTCGATTATCCAAACTAATGTTTTCGGATATGGTTCGGATAATCAAAATTCACTTAAAAGAAACAAAATACTAAACAATCACCACGTTAATATTTTAAAAAATCTTAACTATATTGTGTAGTACGGAAGTTTAACAAATAAACGTCGATAAAAATAAGTACGTACACAGCAAAATTTATCAAGGTTGTGACAGAAAGAATATAAATTAGTTTTTTTTAACCTCGACTTCCTCATCATGGCAGCTCATGGATAACTACTCTACTTATTTTAAGTAATAATAGTGAGTATTAAACAATAGAAAATCTAATTTTAGATAAAATATTCTTCAAACCAATCTTCTATAAATTAAAGTGTCGACCATTCGCTGTATCTTTTCCGAACACCCAAATCTGATAATTAAAATTTTGGATAATTGACGTTCGGTTAATCGACGCTGTGCGGTATAAACATTGGACATCTGTTCCGCAAGTAATCGCTTCGAATTGAGTTGCCACTGTTTTAAATGTTTATTCATTTCACTTTTAATATTTTCCAAAAATACAATTTATCGTGAGACTTAGTATGGAAAACAGATTGTAATTATGGGTAGTGAGTAGATTTCGGTAATAATTCCGGTCTAGAAATAAAAGTTTCAACTAACATTTCGAATATAGTTGATGGATGTTTTATTGAAAAGTTCATTTCTTGAATAAAATGATTGTTGAGCTCATGATAAGTTATATTTTCCGAGAATATTAAAAGGGAAACGAATGCGACAACCTGGGGAATAATTACCAAATATTGTTAAGAACTACTTTAAAAAAACAACGATGGATAGGTAGAAAAAGTTGACAGTTTCACCCGTCTAGTTCTTATAAACTGGCCCTCCAGGTTGGGGGTTTTCGCTAGGATATAAACTTTGCTTAGTAAACTAGGAAAGCCTATAAATTTAGTAAGTAATCCTATGTTATCAAAAAATATAAATTACGTTTGATTCATTCATAATTCAGCTTTAACGTTATTATAATAGAGAATATCTGAAAAAAATAAACAAAAAAAGAAATAATACGAGCGATGATAAAGAACTGCAGGTCATCCAAACGACTCAGCTCATGACTATTCATTCATATCAACTGAGTATTTTTCACGGCCCATTTGCAGTTTATCCAGTTTTTCCCTTTATACCAAAGCCCACGATTTATTTTTTATTTTTCGAGAATATTCAAAAAGGAAAGGAATGAAAATTTAAAACCAGATGTGACTTGACCCGAAGTGACAACCTGCGGAACGGATAGCAATAATTATTTTATAATATAATCAAAATAAATAACAATCGGAAATAATTGGGAATCTGGAAGGTCGAATCTAACAAGCCAACAATGGAGTAATTTGTAAATGCAAGTACCGCTCTGAACACGATTTTGCATGTTTTGAAAATTTACATATCAGTGTTAGATTAGACAGTTTTTAACATAAAAGGAAACAAACATGTTCCGGGAAGAGTGTACTGATTGAAAGGCTGATAAACAGAAGAGTATCGGATATGGACGATTCATCAAAGACGAACAGGAAAGCAAGTCATGCATATAACATTTTCCACCATCAATAATCTAATTGAAGTTTATTCTATTACAAAGAAAAAATAGTTTTAAAACACTTTAAGCTGAAAATGAATCGATAGTTTGGATCTCTGTTGGTGTGTCTGTCACTTAATGCTGCAATGGCAAGTCGTCTATCCCATGCTACAGCGGGAGTCCTGAATTTTTCGTATCCAGGTATAATCAGAACCTGACATCTTTAAAGAGAACCTGACATCGCATAGGCTCAGGAACTACTATTTTATTTCGCATCCGCAGAACGGCACATAACCAAGGAATTTCTACTACCTTTAAAAAATTAGATGGTCGGATCGGTATGCTAATCGTAACATGTGACGTCTATATAAAGCCTTTGAATTAATATCAAAACGATGGAAAAAGCACAAAAATAATTTTATTTGATGTCCTTCACTCCATTCCTCCTAGTTCTTGCTATTTTTGTTGTTTGTTTATTTAATATCACTTTATGCTGCTATGGCGAATCGGAAGATGCCATAATATCAGTCCTAAATTTTTCCTATCCAGTTTTAATTAGGATTGGGATCTTAAACGAGTACCTGACATCGCACATGCTAGGAACGGCCATTTTACGTAGTCTCCAAAGGACGGAATAACTAAAGATATTTATCCCTTTAATCTTTTTTTTTTTTTATTTATTTATTGATATTTACAACTGTATTACAATACTACATTAAGTAAATAGGCTATGTCATACATAATGACATGAGTTAATGGCAAGTAGAGAAACTACCCACTGGTACTCAAATCACTAAATCAACTAAGAAGGTCACGTGGCCATCTTCTTTTCAGACGCCTCGGAGGATTATCGGGAATCAAAGAGGAAGCTAGGTTTGAAACTAGAGGGTTCTTTAATCTTTTAAAAGACAATCTGCCGGGATGGAAACCCGTGACCTTGGGCACAGCAGTTTGTTGAGCTAACCACATGTGACCCAGTTCTTGCTATTATTAATTAGGTGTATTTAATGTAAACATGAATTAATTACAATTAAGATATATTTTATGTTCCTGTCTCTTTGCATGAAATATGAGTTTAAGAGGTTAACCTAAATTGAGTAGACGACAAAAAAATAAAAATATTAATAATTTTGTATTAATTATTTAATATTTTTTTATATTTCAAAGAACACTATCAAGGCTAAAGATAGATCACGTGGTCAGTATATGATGAATTATGTTTTATTTATTTGGATTTTCTAAAAGAAGCCAGACATTACGAGCGAAAGGATGATAAAGATTAAAACAATACAAAACATATCTAGATATCCCACTATAGAATAGAAAACCACGTTGCACAACGACATATTCATGAAATCCAGATAAAAGCTAAAAAGTTTCAACTATGCGTTTCTTACGTAATTTTTCGTGACCCTCATCATCGCTCGCGCGGATATACGATTAACATAAAAGATAATTAAATTTATCTTATTTTTCACCCCAATCAATGATGTCTCGCAATAGAAACAAAACGACGAATATAAATTTTCATTAAAATAAAAAAAATACTTAGACACGAATGAAAAAAACCCACAAAAAGTCTTAAGTCTCTCGAATCATGAATCGGTAGCTGCATTTGTGGTGGTGGGGTGTTTTCTCTTGTTGGTGTTTTGCAGCGTTTTGTTTGTCAATTGCTTTTTTTTTATATATTATTTTTTTTTTTTTTTTATCACGTACCAGCCACTAAGGGCCACGCGAATATCATTGGGAGTCTTGATTTTCTTTCTTCCCATCTCAGTTTCATGATTTTCGACTGCTTTTCTTTTCTTTCTTCGGACCACTTTGTACCCCTCCTTTTTTCTCTTCCAATATTGGTGAGATTTTTCAGTGTTTCCTGTATGTGTCTCTATCTAGGCAGTCGGTATCTGACATTTTAAGGTTCTTTCTTCTCTTATTTGCTTCGTGTATCCTACCACGCTTTTGAAGCTTAAAATTTTATTAAAGATCTTTTTGTTCAATCTTCGCTCCTTCGTCCTTTTCATGTGCCCATAGAACATGAGCCTTCTGATTCTTATCTCGGTTTACAGGGCTTTGGTTTCTCTGTAGATCTCTTCGTTAGATCATCGCCAGCAACCTTCCTGTGTTTTCCTAGGCTCATAGATTTTTCTCAAGATCCTCCTTTCTATTCTTAGCAGCTTTTCCAAGTTGGGTAATGGTCTCCATCCACAGGCTTTATCACAACGTTGTAAACTTTACCCTGGACTTTACATTGGAGGAGAGGTTCTTTTTATTGTAAATTTTGACTGTTTGAAAGCTTAAATTATCTAAATTTATTAGTTTCTCTCGGATGCTCTCTTCCTCAGAACCGTTGTAACATATTATTTCCCCCAAATACTTAAATTTTCTGGTTAGGAATTGCTTTATTTATTTATGTCCTTTGCTATTATTCTCTTTCCGTCCTGAAGATACCTGAATAGCTGAAATATTGAGAGGGTTTTTTGTTTCCTGTTTTTATTTTACAGGCTTGAGGTTTATTTTGGTATTTTTCCATTCATGTCTTAATAAGTAGTATTTTTTTTTTTGAACTTTTACTATTCCATATTAAAAAACATCCTTTTTTCCAGAACGATTCTCCGTCATATCCAAAATTTAAATTACAAACCTATTAAAGCATCATTTAGAGAGGAGATATACCATATGTAGAGTGTCTACGTTCTTAGTTCGAGATAAGCCGTGGCAGGTTAATTATTAATGCTGTTAACTCCCGATGTACGACTCTATGGGATCAGGTGTCCATGCTAAAGCCAATCGGTCATTATGAAGTGTATACTCTTAATTAGGGGGGAGTTCTTAGCAATTGAGCGTGATAATGGCTAAATACTTTCCCTGCACAACCATTGATTTAGAAACAGCACAGTCCATACCGGCTTCAAACCCAATCCTCTTCGTGCTTCATATAGGTATACAATTTTTAATTTGATTATTAAAAACTATAATTTACAAAGTTTAATTACCAAATTGTGAAAGATAATTTTTAAAAAAATAGAACATGGCGTCCTTTACAATCCCTTACGACATTTTACGATAAGCCCCACAAAATTGGGTGAAAAATGGACTTTAATATCCTCATCTCATATTACAGTTAAGAATATTAGGCAACGGATTTTATTTGGAGAAGGCACTAGAAGAACTATTAAGTATGTACTAGGGAGAAAACCTGGGCGTGATCACAGCCAAACGACCTTACACAACCTTTGGATTTAAAACAGTTATATCTTGTATTGAACCCAATACTCTTCATAGATCTTACTTTGAGGAGGTACTAAAAGAAAATATTGAATTTATCTTTATACAATGAATAGGTCTCCGTTTTGAACGCATTATCGATTTATCGAATTATTATTCTTTGACTCGAGATATTTCATGCTGGTTTTAAAGACGTTTTAGAGGAGTAGATGATTGTTAGAATGGTAAATAACAAACAAGATAACATTTACCTGAGTTAATTGATGAGAAATTTACGAGCTGGGGTTGATTAAACACTACTACGTAGTGCCGATGAAGCGAGCCCCATAAAGCTTTTTAGCAGGTAAAATTGTTTGTTTTAGAAAATGTATAACTTACTTAATTTAAAAAAATAAAAAACTTGTACCACTACAACCCATGAAAATTCTTAGCTGTGTTATCTTTCGGAAGGAACGTAAAATAGCATTTCGAACTTGTGCTGTGCCAAGGTACTCGTTAATGATATCTTGCCTAACTATACTTGGATAGGCAACATTTAGGGCTCCCACGGCATCGACCGATCAGCCATAACAGCATTAAGTGAATCAAAATAAATTAACTAGTAAACATGAATGATTTAATGCTTTGTTATGATTATGGTTGTTTCGAAATAAAATAAAAAATTGTTTTTTAAAACTGTACGACTACAACTGTCTTGGGTTCAGTACATGGTAGAGAATGTAGAGTTTCTAGGAGAACGTTTGTGTAGGGAAGTGATTCGTCAGATATCACGTTTAACTGCCAGATTTTCCCCTCTATTAAGGGTGAGGGGGTACTTTAAAGAGAATGGGTATCCCCAAGAGGGTCTCCAATTTCCACAGGTCCATTCCCTATTAACAGATTATATAAAATATCCAATCCAGGCGAATTTGAACCCGGGGACCTTCAGGTTCAAATTCTTTGTTCTACCTCTCAGCACTCTACCATAGAGCAACCCCGCTCCAAAAGATTAATAAGTTCATCCAAGTTAATTAATTTAAAAAGTTGCTGTCATCCTTGCTATTAAAATATTTAATATAAGATAAAGAGTCAAAATTAAACTAATTTGTTCATCATTTTAGGCCCAATTCTATTTTTTTTTCTTTTTTCTATTGCTGTTGTAAACGTGTTACATATCTTTCCATATGTATACATCGCTTTGGTATAAATAACAACAAAAATAAACCTGTACCACTTCAACCCGTGAAGGGTCTTGGGTTAAGTACATGGTAGAGACTGTACAGTTTCTAGGAGAACGGTTGTGTAGGGAGGTGATTCGTCACAGATCATGCTAAACTGCCAGATTTTTCCCCTGACGATTACTAATAGTTTAAAATAAATTAATGATCCAAGACCATGATTGAATAATAAGAATGTTCTTGATTATAAATATATTGAGCAGTATTTAAAGTTATTCAGATTTAGTCTTCCATTTTTTTTAAATTATGTTTTGTTTATTAAAGTCGGATAATATCGCTAAGGAACTCGTTTTGCTGAGAGTCACTCAGATAAAATTAGATAACTATGTCATTGCTCATATAAAGAGTATGCGCTTCAATATGATTATTTTTGTATATTCAATATAACAATATATAATGAGTTTTATAATAATTTAATCTTTAATTTAAATTTAATCCAAGTATTTTTTAATTTTATTGGAGCGGAGTGGCTAAGTGGTAGAGCGCTGAGTTGACAAGCCGAAGGTTCTGAGTTCAAATCCCGCTGCAGGTAGATTTTTAAAACTGTTAGCAGCCGGAGATGGATCCCGTGGGATCTAGGACCCTCCTGGGGCTCACCCAGCCTGTATAAAGTGGGTATCCAAAATAAGGGGGGAAATTGGCGATGAGCGCGATCTAGGACAAATCACCTTCCTACAACTGTTGTCCAAGAAACAATACAGTCTCTACCACATACTGAACCCTCGCTGAGACCTTTCACGGATTGTAGTAGTACAGTTTTTGTGTTTTTTAAATTTTGTGGTACTTGAACTTAAACATCTGTAAAAGACCGTTATACTTCCGGTGCACACATAGCTCACGTGGCCTAACACATGTTCCTTTGTGTTAGTAAACCTGCTCGTCCGTGGAAAATTGGAGGCCAATTGTACTTGAGCTCCTCTATCAAATGCAAATAGAGTTTTTATTTCTGAGGCCCCCTTAAGAGGGTTCTCACAAGCCTGATAATCTTATTTTATTTTTTAAAATTATAATTAAACAATCTGTTTTAAATAAAAAGATTTGTTAAAAAATTAACAAAGCGTTAAAAGAGTTTCAGGAATCCTACATTGCTGAGACCCGAATGAAGTTCTTTTTTAATTTTGAAAAATGTACAATATGAAGTCTTCACAGTGTATGGTAAAGAGGAGTTAGCAATCACGAACTATTTCGACGAGTTTAGTTACAAAAATTTCGAAAAAATTCCGTCTTCTCAAGTAGTCATGTTTCACAAAATTCTGCGTCTAAGTATCTGAACATACTAGCTCAAAAATTAAATTTTCTAATAAATTGAAATTAAGAATTTTTTAGGTATATTATAGGAACATTTCCGCTAAACCCGAATTACAGTACGTGCGATTTTATATACTCGAATTTAAACATTTTTAAATTATTGTGAAAAAATGTCTTTTGATTTTGATGAAACTTGGCTAATGACGTTTTATTATTAATAATAATAATTGTTTTTTAGTAATATGCCCATAATTAAAAACATACACAAATTATGGGATTATATATAAAACGAATTGTGATATGTGACATAAGCAGTTTAATATGATTGAAGCCTCTAAAATGGAAAAAACACTATATCTAAATCGGATCAGTATTAGAGGAGATACAGCGTAGTTAACATCTAGTTCCTCCAACTTAAATCGAAGGCTTAACTTTAAAGCTTGGAATATTCTCTCCACCCAGCAACCCAGTTCTCAACAATATAGTCTGTTAACATCGTCGCAATTTCATCCTTATTGTTGTTATCATAATTATTATTATACGATAATTGTAATAGCGGTAAGGGTTATCACGGGGTTAACCGCGTGATATTTATTTGGAGTAAAATATTAAATTTAGTAGCTCTAAATTTTCAACAAACGTTTTATTGTTGTTGTTTTTTAATCTTTAATACTCTTGAAATGCCGATTATCAGGAAAATATAAAGACTGTTTCATTCAGTATTATTTAAAAAACGAAATTACAGCTTAACAGTTTGATTCGGGAACGAAATAAAAGGGGGGATAAGGGACACCCCAACGAAAGAGGGTGGGAAACAGGGGTTGGTCTAGACCAACCCGATCTTCAATCTAGGAGTCCTAAAAAATTAAGGTATATGTACATGTGTGTATGTATATCTTATCATTATGTATAATTTATTTAATGCTTAATTAAAATATGTTTTAGAATAATATTAAATAGTAAAAAAAAAATTAAAATTATTTCAAATATCATTTGAACTCATTTTCGTCCTTTCCCAACCTAAGGCTACACCTACATTGGATCCGATTCGGTGCGACGTGATTCTATCACATACGATGCTGGGGTGTATACATTATACATATTTTACTACATATTACAGTAAAATATAAATGTATTAAACATAATTAATAAATAATCTTAATTTTATAAATTTAAAGAACCAAATGTTATAACTCTCGATATATGTCAGTCATTTGGTTAACTAGCGGCGTCTCATCGTATCACATCGGATCCAATGTAGGCTTAGCCTAAGATGGAAGTGTTCTCGACATATTTCCGGTCATAAATGTCATATTTTTTTTCAACTTACAACGTAATTTTATTGAATAGATTATACAATTAAGTAATTTAAGGTTTCTGACTGATACTGATATATGCCCAATCAACCGATTAATACTCGATGTAATGGTATATAAAAAATAAATAAATAAAGATTGAATTTAACAATTATAATGCTTTATTTAGAAATATTCCGTTGAAAGGACAATTTATAAAATTCCATTGTTCCGAATTGTTAGAACGATGGAAGCTTCTGTTTTTCTTTCGTTGAAATTTCGATTGGACATTTTTCAACTTAATATATTATCTCATGTTGAATATATAAAAACCCAAAATACCTGATCGTATTAATATATAAAAATAATGATGAGAAGTAAATGAAATGCCGAAAGTTTTAATTATATTTAAATACTTTAACAATCCCTGGCGATGGATTTAAATGGAATAGGCAAGCGTTGGGCACCAGGTGTGCAGGCATCTGCTCCCGTACAACTTCAAATAAACGAAAAAGCTCTAAAATTATTCTATATTTTAAATTGTTTAAATGGTCTATATTTAGTCTAAGATCGTCATATATTTAACAAATCTCAGTCGTATACTAGTTTTAACTAAGCATTGTTATATAATCTGACAAATAGAAAATAATTCATCACAAAGAATAATTGATTCGCTTTGTAAAAATTTGGCCTAGAGAAAAAAATAAAAATAAAATTAATAAAAATAAAGTTTAGTAGTTTGACGTAAATTTTTTTGATACATAATTTTCAACCGGAAGAAGACATAATAATATCCTTTAAAAAAATTAAATGGTTATAATTTTGATACTTTATATTATTAAATTACGTTTATATATATATATATATATATATATATATATATATATATATATATATATATATATATATATATATATATATATACATAAAATTAAATATGAAAGACCATTGAAATTGTATGAATATATTACTAGACTTCCCCAAAAAGACCCACCAGTAGAATTGTTATTTACATACAAAAAATCAAGTCAACCACATCATAAATTAGCCAAAAATAGATAGAGAAAAACTGAAAATAAAACTAAGTGATGCTATATACAAAAAAATATTTGGAAAGAAGATAGAAAAGTGGATAGTAATGTCAGAGAAGGAATCATTGAAGAAACCAGGAACAAAATGGAAAGATGAGAAAACAGAATACATGGAGAAAAGATTAAAGAAGTATGGAAAAAATCAGAATGATTGACGTCATCCTCCTAGGTCCATTCGCTATAAAGAAATAATATATAATTATTTGTGTTAATATTATTAAAATTGGTATCAGTTCCGCAGGTTGTCGCTTCGAGTTAAGTCACAAGTTTCAACTTTTTATTCTTTTCATTTTTAATAATTTTATTACTGACTGTATTTAGATCAAAGAGCCGACTTACACATTCTACTAAGGTCATATAACAGTCTATACTTCGAAATGTTAGTTAAACATTTATTTCTTGAAATGATTACCGAAATATTCAAATTTCCCTTAGACTCTTTTTTTGCATATTAAAATCCAAGATTATTTTTATTTTCGAGAATATTAAAAAGGAAACGAATGAATAGTTAAAAATTGGGGTGACTTAACTAGAAGTGGACAACTTGCGGAACAGGTACTTATATATTTATTAATAGCCAATTATTATTATTTTCAAAATAATATATTTTTATTATTTATCACTTATTTTTTAAACTATGCCTCAACTAAACCCGCCTTTTCTAGAACTGTAAAATGTAAACACGTTATTTCCGTAAAAAGTTTGTAATCATTTATCCTGGCGGAACTACTGTTATCAGTTATGAAAGATAAATATTTAAATAATTTTCAGATTCTTTCTACACAACCGGATGGGATAAAAAAAGACTGAGAGAGAACAAATGTTAATGTTTATTTTAATAATTGGGAAAAACAACGCAAACGTTGGTTCACTCCATATGAATCCTATCTGAAAAGAAATGATTCCGTTCTACCTTTAAACAACACAAAACCAAACAAAATGTCTAATGGATTTTCTGCTTTGGAAATCATGGGAAGTTCCAGTAGTAACTCTGGTACTAAATAATTTTATCAATACAAAACAATAGGAATTGTCTTCATTTTCGTAGAAGATCTAAAAATTGATAATCAAATGTTCACGCTCGTGAACATAAAAATATTTATAGCGCTCAATAAAATTGAGAGTTGATTTAAAACTACGCCTTATCAAGAAACAGGAACTACAGATATCTTATAAAATATATAAACATATAATTAAAGTATAATAATAATAATATACATAAATTTTATATTAGATTTACTTTTCTTCCGTCCCTCACACTCATGTAACAACGGATCTTGACTAACAGACCAGACGGATCCATTCTTACTAATAATGTACTTATTCATTGATATTTTAGCAACATTTAATTTAATTATTACATTTATTGATATTATTATTGGGCTCATTTTTTTGTCAATCCCTTAATGAAGTGTAAACATTCAAGTAAGTAAGTAAGGTAATAGCCTAGCGAAACCAAGAATGACAAAAATATCTCCTAATTTATTTCGTGTTACTATTTTAATCATGCATTAAATTGTCAAACATTGGCTTTATATGCCTTTTCAAAGCCAGCTGTAACAGATAAATTATTTAATCTGACAATATCTATAGTTGAATACTACGAGATTTGATGAACTACCTGGGGCTCACTCAGCCTCTGTAAAGTGGGTACCCTTAATTGAGGGGGAAATCTGGGGGTTGAGCGTGATCTCGGAAAACTCAACACCCTGCACACCCGTTGCTTAGAAACAGTGCATTATCTACTATCTATTGAACACAAAAACATTCCTTGATATACCCATAATTCAAACATACATACTTAAATACATTGAATGGGATCTAAAATGTGATATTTTATTTTCTCAAAAAAAAAAACAACGAAACAACTCTAAATTTCAGAGAGATTGGGAGAGTCGAATAAGTTTAGTTAAATAAGTTTTTTAAGTTGACTTTTCATATACATATTGGAAAAAAATATATAAATTAGTATTTACTGAAAAACTAAAAATTCTTACTTTGGCATGTTCAGTTTCATTGTGCAATTCCTCCAAGGTAGGTCTGACAGCCGCTTGGATGGACATGATATTCCTGTAGTTGTCCATCCTAGGAAGAGCTTCCCTCGTGAAGTGCCGGAAACTCTTCGAGTACGATGCGACATATTCTTCGTCTTCTGCTTTCAGAGGCTCCAATTCTTCCTCATGTTCGCCCACCACGTCCAAACTCTTCTTACTTCCGTTCTTACCTTCTACAAGGTTCACCTGGAATCTAGGTCTCCTCTCTTCAACCTGAAGCATCTCAACGTCTTGGTCGGTCATCTCTGCGAATAGATTGCGGGATACGAGATACGTTCTTTACAGACCGAAGACCGATACGGAACTGGAGTAACCGAATCCTCCGACTGAAAAGGGCGAACAAAAAACGACTCCAGTATCCCCTCGTGAGCGGGACCCCCCACTACTCAATCTCCTGGCTCCCGATTCCATATCTGCTTTCTTTCATTATATAGTAGAGAATTCTTTCAACATTCGTTAATAATAATAGATAATTTACTTTTTAAGTACTAAACAATTATATATTCTTACTTAGCAATATTCTGACAGATATAACCAAAACATGGCCTCGTTAACAGAAAATAAGTATGTATAAATAAAAGAAATAGCCATCCCTCACAAGGTATATTCTTTTCATTGACGAAATTAAAGTATTATAATTATTATAATTTTTAAAACGTTATATTTTTATTTAAACAAAATTTAAAATTTGGTTACTTTAATAAACAAATTAAACTTGAGAAACGTTATCAAGTAACAGCTGATAGCCGAGACACGCAGCTTGAATGATGTGTAGCTTTTAGTTTTATTTATTTCTGTTAATTGAAGTGCATTCGACATGGCGGTGACATTGTGGGGTTTACTAGAAGCTTCCATATTATTCCTAAATGCCGTTTGTGTTCTACACGAAGAAAGATTTTTAGCAAAAAGTGAGTTAAGAATATTTTGATAGCACTCTAGACCTAAGTGTAACCTCCCTGTATGACCCCTAGGTGATAAATGTGTCTGATTTCGATTGTCCCGTAATATAATTGCCCAAAATAAGGCTTCTTTTAAGGAGATAATTAACAAAAATTTTAACAAGTGTAAGTGAATTCACTATGTAAGCTTTACCATTACGTTTTCACCTACAGTATGGTTAATCCATATTCTAACTTTTCAATTTGAATCAATGTGATAAGTATGTTTTAAATAACTTCAAAATGAACATAATTTTACTGCTAGATACTTTTATGATGCACTGCAACAAATATATTACAATAAGTTATAAAGATTTTTTCCAAACAATACTGCAAGTGCCGGTACTGATACTTAATGTGAGCCCCTAAAGAAATTCACATCCAGTTGATAGAGATTAGTACTGTACATATTTATACCATATTATCACTTATAATAGCATGTAGCTAATTAAATACCAAGGGTGTATTGTTATCATTAAAGCAGGCACATTATAGTATAAAGTGTCCTGGTCGAAATTATTAATTTTGTTTATCTGGTGATTGAAATTCAATTCTATTCCCTTTATATATTTCTTCACTAAATCTTTCTATCTGGGATGTTACAGTTATTCTCCTATTAATAGTTGAACTTCTGTTGAGGTTTTAAAATTGTATTCTTGCTATATTCATTACTTGAAGAAACAAGAAAAAAAATAAGTAGATTATTATGTTAATTTCCAAGGATTTGTCATTTTTATTTTTCATTTGTAAAGTAAATTCAAAATTTTAACTAATAATAATTTAATATATATATTTTTTAATTGTCATAGTGTATTTTGGAAATTTTCAAATTAACCAATTCCAATGTTGCAAAATATTATTCCTATCATTTAATCTTTATTATTGTTAATTAATTTAAGATTTTCGTAGTTTTGTGTAATTGTTTTAAGTGAAAAAAAATTTATATATTATAACCTTACTTAAAGTCAGTTATTATTCAGTTTTACAAGATTAATCTGTTTGCAGGAGCTTGATATTTATTTCAATTAAAGAAAGAATCATTTTCACTCTATTTATAAAATAAAAATTTAAAAATTATAATCTCAAGTTTCGAGTTATTATAAATATTTATTTTTCCAGTGGGATGGTGGAGAGCTCCAAATGTTCAAGGTTTTGGGGAGCCACCAACGCTGAAAATGCAATGTTTACATCTAATGCATTCTATCAGAACAGTTACTAGGAGTGAGTATTATTTTATTACAACTACATCGGTTATTATAAGTTGATGATTTAACATATTAGTATTAGTTGAAACATATTTAATAATGGTACTTTTAAAATTGTAATACTAGTCTATGACAGTCTACTAAGCTTATGGTAATCAAATGTTGATGGAGTTTTGTAAAAAGAAAAATGAATGTCAATAACTGATCATTTCAATCCTTCAAAAACAATGAATTAGTTTGTGTTAGAAAATTTCTATGCAATAGAAGAAATTTTAATAATTTTCTTTAAATTATTTCATTTATTCGTGAAATTTGTATATCAAAAATAATTTTTTAAAACAACTAAATAAAACCATGATTATGTAATAGTTGTCTATTAATGTTTAATAAGCACAAAAAAAGAAAAGAAAAGTGAACTATTTTTATTATCCTTAAACTTTTATTTTTACTTTCACTTTCCTAGATATAAAATATTATATAATTTTTTAAAGTCCAATTTAGTTTTATTTGCATTATCCTGGCATTTAATTGATTAAGTACAGTGCATTATGTGCCTAAAAAGATCCTATCTGTACCCTATATTTATTTTCTTCTATAACTTTGAAAATGTTACAATTTATTTATGATTTATTGAGATATGATTAAAAAAAAATGTATATACTAATGTTTATTTATTTTATTTTTTTTTTCAGTACCGTTGATCTTCATCAATATTTTAGTGATTTTAGTTAAACTTATTTTGGGCTAACACATTTTTTAAAATCCATTCTCTAAAGACTCAAAAATGTCTGTGAAAAAGTTCATCGACATTGGTGCCAATCTATTCGACTCAATGTACCAAGGTATTTACCACGGAAAGAGTAAACACGATCCTGATTTATCCGATGTTTTAGCACGTGCATGGGACGTTGGCCTCGATAAAATTATATTAACCGGTGTTAGTTTGAAAGAAAGTAGGGAAACTTTGGATTTGGTGAAAACTGATAGCCGCTTGTATTGTACCGTGGGCTGTCATCCTACTAATTGTGACGATTTTGAAAAATCAGGTGATCCAGATCAGTACCTTGAGGATTTGTCTCAACTTATTTCAAGTGGAAAAGAAAAGGTGGTCGCCCTCGGAGAATTCGGACTCGACTACGATCGCTTAAACTTTTGTAAAAAAGAAACTCAACTGACGTATTTCGAAAAACAATTAATCATGAACAAAGATCACAACTTGCCTCTGTTCATCCATTGTCGAAATTCCTTTGAAGATATGTACGACATGTTAGTTAAATATCAAAACTGTTTTCCTGGTGGTGTAGTCCATTCATTCGACGGCCCTTATGAATATGCTCAAAAATTCATCGACTTGGGTCTTTATATTGGCATCAATGGTTGTTCACTAAAGACTGGGGAAAATTTAAATGTCGTCAAACAAATTCCAGCAGACAAGTTAATGATTGAAACTGATTCTCCTTGGTGCGAAATCAAACCGAGTCATGCAAGTTCTAAATTTGTAAAGACTTGTTTTCCGTCTGTGAAGAAAGAAAAATGGGTCAAAGGGAGTATGGTAAAAGGGCGGAATGAACCTTCAAACATAATTCAAGTATTAGAAGTTATTGCTGGAATAAAAGAAGAAGATATCAACAACCTGTGTGAAATTATTTATAAGAATACGCAATCATTATTCTTTCAGAATCGCTCTTGCTAAGCACTATTGTAAATATTTCTATTATCTAAGTGAATATATTTTTTTAATCCCGTATTTTTGTTTTGTAATGTTAGTTTGTTGATCTGTGAAGAAAATAAGAGAAGTATGATATTATATTTAATATAATCCTTGGAGTATGTTTTATTTTCCTGATTCTCCTGTATATTTACAACCCTATGATATAATTTTATTATAAAATTTATATTGCAAGATTAGTTTTTCCTATTTTCTTTTGGAATAGTTATAAGTAAAAGTTTCAGATCAAACAAATAAGGCATAAAATAAAATAAATTTATGAAAATAAAATTATTCTGAAAATAAATGAAATTAATTTGATAAAGTTATTAGGTAACTAATTATTGATATAATAAATCTACAGCCATGGTAAAAATAGTGGTTAAGCCAAAAATTTTCCTGAGAGAGTTAATTGGTATGATGGAAGCGGAATCGTGTTATTCTCATTGTTTTTGGCTTGAAATTTAGTTAAAATATATGCAATAACTCCATATCAGTCCCATTCCAGACTTAGACTGTTTATGCACCACTAAAATAAACTCATTTTGGAGAAAATTCTGCTTAACCACTCTTATCACCACTGTTCCCATCATCTATATGCTGATGACTTCCAAATATATCTGTCCTTTCCTCCTTCCGAGCTATTTACTGCGTTCGCTAGTATTCAGGAAGACCTAGATAGGATCTGTGCCTGGGCAAATTTGAACAAACTGGAATTGAACGCAATGAAAAAAACTCAGGCCGTTCCAATTCCCTCCTTACATCGATCCACACCTTCCCAACATTACTCCTAAACGATTACCTCCTCTGTGAAAAACCTCTTGGAAATCCCACATCGCCCAGATATCCCGACGGTCAATTAGTTCCCTGAAGTTGTTCCACCGTTCTCGTCATCTTACACAATCTTCCCGTAAGCTTCTCGTGTCTTCCCCCACTTTGACTATTGTAGCGTGGTATATGGAGGCCTCTATAAAATGCTTGAAGACAGACTAAAGAGAATAATGAACTGCTCTCTAAGATTTGTGCTTGGTACTCCGAAGCGATCTCGCATCTCCCACCTCTGATGAGTTAAAGCTCTTCCCTCCCTTCTGAAGACAATATTTCCTCTGTTCATTCTTATACCAATCCATTCACTCTCAACACCCTTCATATATCTACAGTCTCCTCCAATTCAAATCCTCAGTTCAACACCATAAAACAAGATCCCGCCTTTCTGATCTCTATATACGTTCACACAGAACTAAAGCATTCGAACGTTCCTTTCTCGCCCGCTCCACCATAGTGTGGAACTCAATCCCTCCTAATATCCGTCATACTCCCTCTCTATCATTATTCAAATCCTTGCTTTTTCAAGACCTCTTAGCTTCCCAAAAGGATACTCTCTAAGCAGGTTAGTCATTTGCTTAGAATGTAATGTATAGAATAACTCATTGAGTTCTTTTAATTTTGCTTTTTGAAAAGGTGTACATCATGTAAAGAAATTATTGCATGCTAGCTCATGGATCTAACAAAAGCTATGGATTTATCTATTCTCTTTAATTGCTTAATAACCTGTCAAGATCTGTACTGTTTAATTACTTACTATTATTTTTGTTAATATATTTCTTTTTAAATTGTTTTCTGTCATGTTTTCACGCTTTATGATTTGTAACATTTAGCCTTTTCGCCAGATAAATATTATGTTTTTTTTCCTGTTCATATCTGTTATTCTAAAGGGACTTAGTCCCAGAATAAAGTTACTTTTCTATTCTATTTATTTACCAGGGTTGTAGATATATTAAGTAGTGTTATTTTGAAATGGAGCCATTTACTTTACAAATGGTTATAGAGAACAGGCTATCAGGTTTCGAGTGATAATACATTTAGTTTTTTTTGGAAAGTATATGTCTATTTAATAGACCTAAAAGGATAATCTGTTTCATGGTTTTATACCCTTATTTTTAAGCCCTGAAAATAAGTACGGCTGATTAAGGGAATTGAATCTGGAATCTATTGGAAATTTTTTGTAAAGTGGGATAATTTAAATATTAAATAAGACTAGTTAAACAATTTAGTGGCAATACTAGTTTCTATTATACCTTCGATCCACATTTCATTGAATACTGTAAAACCCCCAAAATCTGCAAGGTAAGGTATAACAAATTCTCTCTTCTTGGCATCTCACAGGTGCTTGGTATATCGCTTATTAGTCTTATAATAATTCCGGTTTCAACCATAATGACCTGGAAACCTGATTAGTAAAGAAATACGATATCAATATTTTAATAGTACTCTTAGCAGTGGTCCATTTCTTTTCCTAGTGTTCTTTCTGCAATAGTAAATTGAACAAAATAGCGTTATCGCTTGACATATTTATATCCTCGAAACTTTGTAACGATTATAATTGTTATTTATTCTGGGCTTTTAAAAATTTATTTGATTAAATCTTAGCCATTGGGTGTTAATGACCTAGATGTTTAATGCCTTGAAATATCATACCAACTGACCGTCATGATCTCATTAATTTAATTATTTTTACTGATTACATACTCAGCAATACCACTTTGTATAACGTATAACCTTCTACAATTTCAGTTGACAGTGAAATCATTTTTACTTTTTATGGTGAGTGTAGTCAGTATTATGGAGGTGAGGCGATAATAAAGAACATATATTTACATACATGAGGCCATACACTAAGGGTCCAGGAGACAGACTTTTACCAGTTTTTCTACAAAAAGATGAATGTTTACTCGAGCCCAATGCAAAAATGGCTGATACAAGGTTACCAACTTCATGTTTTTCTATCTAACTTAAGTTTGCATGAGCTCTAAATTAAAAGAATAATTTATAATTGTTATTATTTTAGTCAATCATACTTACCTCATGATTAGAAAATTTAATTTTTCTGTTTCATTATTACCTTATGCTTATCTTTCATAATTATGTTTTTTCATACTTAAGAAACCTCAGATTAAGAGTGCATCTTATTAGAGAAAACAAAACAGGACATCCCCCTAGGATAACATAGAATAACAATATTAGTAATGAAATACTTAAAAATTGTAACTATCATTGAAACATCACCGTGATTCAATGTACGGCATTATACAATTCCAGATCTTTAATAATTTCAGAGGACCTGTAATGAATTTTTTGATTAATTTGACCATTTTAAATATTTATAAAAGAAAATGAGGGATCCATAGAAATCAAACCTTAGATGAAAAATGTCTTGTACATTCCTTATTGTTCAAGAAAAAAAATTAATATTATTGAAGTTTTTAAAACCAATTATTAAATATTATTTCCTGAAGATATTAGTTTAATAAAATTGAAATAAATTAAAGACATCAATGATAAAGTAAAAAAGAAGACACCCCATAAGTAATAATCATCTAATATAATAAAACTAATAATCATCATGCTTCATTCATGGTGATTAAGACTTAATGTATTCAGAACCTTAATGTATTTATGAGGATTACGTAGTTTTAGTTAACACATATTAATTAAAATATATACATAGTAAAGGTGCAATTGCAAATGGATCCAGTACAATCACACAAAGCCTTCGGACATCATTTTTTTATTACTTCCTTCATCATTTCCCCATGTATTTTTTTTTCTCTCCTCTGTCCATTTTGTTCCTCTTTTCTTCAATTCTTCCTTCTCTGGCATTACTATCCACTTTTCTACCCCCTTTTTTTTTGTGATATCACTTCATTCTATTTTCACTTGGCAAATCCAAGTGAAAATAGAATGAAGTGATCAATTTTGCGTGGAGTGTGAGAGCTTTACTTCAAAATAGTGCTGCTTGTTTAATTACAGAATAAATTAGAAATTAGAATTACGTTAGAAAGAATACTGTTGCCAACATTATAGGTAAATGTAGGTTTGTAATGTTATATGAATATTTTTTTTGGGTAAACCTGTTATCCTGAAGCCTCTATAAAGTGGGTACTCTAAATAAGGGAGAAAATCTTGCGGTTGTGGGTGATCTAGGACAAATCACCTCCCTGCTCGACCGTTGTCCAAGAAACAGTACAATTTCTACCATTTACTGAAACCCATGATAACTTATTACTTATAAGTATTGGTGCTGCTATATTAGATACATTCTAACTCAGTCCTATTTCTTTTCTAGTTTTTTTTTTCTTTTCTCTGTGTAAGGATATTTTAGCTACCAACATGGATTTGTCACTGCATTGCTTTCTTTCCAGCTTGAAACTATTTAGATCTATTGAAGAAAGTAAGTCCATAGTATTTTTAGCTTGGCTGTTAGTCTTAAAAATATAAAGCACAGAAAATTTTTAGTTTTTTCTAGAATTTACCATTTTTAGTTGCCGCCTTTGAAGAAAGCAGGCCCGGAAAACCAAAAAAAAAAGGAAATGATGTTAACTGATGAAATAATATATTGAAAATGACCACGCTTTTGGTCGAAACGTATAATGTTTAGATGAGGAAAAATAAATGTTTTGTACTAAAGGTTTTGTTATACCCCAGATAAAGTATAATTTTCAAGTCCAGTACCCTTGACACTAACATAATAAATGTTAAAACAAACTTTCAGTTCATTGCGTTTCATATACTTTCATTTAACCCTGTTTGTTTATCTATTTCTATGAAGATGGAGTAGTTTAAGAAATTAAAACCTAGGGTTACTGGTAATTAAGTGTTATTGATGCAAAATAATGTTGATTTCTCGTTTCTTCTTAAATTACACTATTCCGATTCTTAAAACTTGCTATACATATTTCTATAATTTACAAACTATAGGCGTTCCGACAAGGGTTGCCTCAACTGGTCAGAGCAGAGTTCCATGTCTCCCGATCCACCTAATCATCCTCCTGGAGTCCTCGACCAGCCATCTCCTCCTGGACTCCCTCAATCCACCTGCTTCTGGGCCGTCCCCGTCGTGACTTGATTTAAAAAAAAAAGTATAAAATAAACAAAAAATTGGCATTTCCTTTCTCAAAATCTTCTACATACTGTACTCCCAACTAAAACTTTAAATTTATTTAAAAATAATTATTTAATTATTCAAGATAGATATTTATGAGGAAATGTTGACTGGATATATCTTGTTAAATTCTGAAAATGGTTGGGAGCGCAGTCAATGAATTTTAATAAACAAGTGCAGCTTATTTTATTGATGGTAAAGTTTTGGCCCGACTTTTAGGCCATCATCAGGGCTGAGAAGAAAACAAAACAGAGCAGCAATATCAACATTGCAGTACCAAAGAAAATATAGCAGTTTATACAGCCACAAATGATAAAATATATAATAATTAATAATAAAAAAATTAATATATAATGAAAATTATATAATAATTTATGAGAAATAAAAAAATAACAAGAGTATTATGGAATCTATGAAGATAATAAAACATGGTAAAATTACATGAGAAATGATTTTATTACAGTATATAACGAATTTCATGTTGTTTTGTTTTATTCTCATCCCTGATGATGCCCTAGAAACTAGGCCGATACATTGCATAAATAAAATAAGTTATACTTATTTGTGTAAAATTTATTGACTTCATCCCCCCCCCCCGACCATGCACGTACATAAAGATAGAAACTTTAAAAAAGAACTGCATTAATGCTACGAGTATTATAAAAAATGCTGTCAATATTTCATGTTCTCTTACGTTACTTTAGAACACTGAGTTATTTATTTAATACGTGAGTAGATAAACTAATGAAGACGTTTTCACTACTAGAACCAGTAGTTAGTTTGGACTGACAGGCGATCTGATGTAAACTGACACAATTCGTGTCATGCATACATTTTATTGTAGCATTAGATAAATTAGTTTGGAGAAATTCAAGTAATCCGCAGGCAGTAAGTAGAAGTTACTCTTGGACGCTTGCCATGAGATTAGATCTTATTGGCCATAGAAGGTATTTAAAAGTTTATTTGGACCCAATTTGCTAGACTAACTTTATCGATATATGGAAATTTAAAACTATTAGATAGTAACAAAATATAATTCACCTGTGGTATAATGGTTAGCATAACAACATACTATGCCCAAAGTCGCGGGTTCGCAGCCTTGCAGGTGGCCCTAGGATTTTTTAAAATGGAGTAATAAATTCTTAATTACGTCGTCCTTTGGAAGGGACCTGTACGGTGTCAGGAACTCGTTCCTATCCTAGTAATACTCGGATAGAAAAAAATAGGACTCCGACTGTAGTATCGTTCGACTGGCCATAGCAGCATAAAGTTACGTTAAATGAATAAGCAGCAAATGCTTGGATTTTCAAAGAATAAACAAAATATAATTATCGGATAGTAAAAATAATAAGAAAAATATTTTATTTTATTTTTCATCGTAAATCTGCAGGTTTACTTACTTTTAGTTTTTCCAATTTAGGTCAGTGGCTTTAGTGAGAGAGGACATAGGGTTATAAAAATAAAAAGAATCGGGACATCATGCGTTATAGAAGTAGCGAACGTATGTGGACAAAAGAGGTAATGAAAGATTTGGAAAATCCCAGTCTCACATGTTAGAAGGATGTGAACTTGGGAGCAGAGTGAAAAATCTGGAAGGATTTCAGGATGAAGAAAGACCACAGAAGGTTGGTCGAAGTTGGACATAGGGTCAAACTGAACGAGCCAGTGAACACATGAAGGAATATTGGAGGCAGAGAAAACTCCGGAAGAAGAAAGGAAAATAATGTTGTAACGTGATTCGAAGTGGCCAATATGAAATTTAAAAACAAAGGAAAGATAAAAACATATTTTGAATTATAGTCATACGATAAGTTTGCTTGTTATTTTGGAATGAGAAGTAACGTCTATTGACCCTTTATGTCCTCGCATATCGTAGATAGACTACTAGAGTCTGCTGAGCATATCGTCATAAAACCGCCCTGGAGGCACAACGATCTAAATTGCTGAGAGGAATCGCACTTCTCATCCTCTCCGAGAATGATTTTCCTCAGCTAATGGCGTAAAATAATTACTCGGGCAACAAAGATTTCGCGTGCGGGTGGAAAGTGGCAGAGTGGGATCAAACAATTTCAATCTCTGAAGAGGAGACGTTCCTGGAAGACACAAGGTTCTGGGTAAATAACCCAGAGCGAGAAGGCTGGTAGAAGGTTATAGATATTATTATCATATACCCATCTTGTGAAATTCTATTAATGTTGTTAAAACCAGTGTTATCGTAAGGCTAGGAAATGTGAATTAATAAATTAAATAAATTAATTCAACGGAACGCCTTCATTCTTGTAGACGCAACCCGCATCGCTGGGTAGTGAACCACCTACATCTGGTCACACATCTGAAATTATTAAACATACACATTTAAGGAATTATATAATTTTAATGTATATTATTCGCTCCAATCATTTTGCCCCACCCCTAGATTTTGGCCATGTTCGTGAGTATCACGGTTCCAGCGTTGCGTGTTGGGACTGTACCCTTAATAGAGCTAAAATATTTGTAGCTGAGTGTGACCTCAGACAAATCACCTCCCTGCACAACAGTTGTTCTACTATTCGTAAATAATATGTTCTCTACCATGTACTGGAACCAAGACCCTTCATGCCAATATCGATATACCATGACAAGTATGTTTAAAGTAGAATCATTGTCTTTATTAAATCATTGTCTTTATTAAATAATTTTTACTTAATTGTTTAATAGAGAGGAAAGGTCGTCAAAATCACACAATAGAGATAATTTAAAACCGTAAAGGCACATTTAATAACAAAAAGTTATTTAAGTTAGTCGTTAAGAATTGTACGTAGTATTAGGTATTATCACCAGTCACTCGTAGTTAGAGCAACGACCGTTAAACAAGCATGATATATGAATTACTTGCACTGAGGGGATGTTGGAAGATCGGTATTGTGTAATGTTATATAACATGGCGCCGGTGAATTGCTATGTATTCGCAATATTGTAAGGGGGGGGGGGTCAGCTTGCATAATACACACAATAAAAACATTATCCACGCTTTTCTTCTTACTCAACTGTCGTCCGACGCAGCAAATCTGAAATGGCAGGCCGTTGCATCGTCGTTGGCTATATCTTTAGTTCACAATGGGGATATTATATCCTTGGGATTATGCCGTGTTAATTACGAAATAAGTAACCAGGGATGATAAGTTACCTTTATTCAGATTTATATACATGTTAGATCTATAATGATCATATAAAGAAAAATGGCTGTAGCCTGGAAGTAACTTTGCAATATGGAACTATATTTATAAATCAAAATATATTGCAAAATATCATCATTGACACATTGATATATACAAGTAAAAAACGTAAAGAATAAGTATGATGTAACTGGAATATGATCTGAGATGTGCCACATCAAATTATTTATTATTGGCTAAATTGACCATGTGTTTTTCAGGAAACGTTACCAACATTTAAATGGATGAGATTGACAAAAGTATATGTTACAAAATACTTTTGGAGGTATTGGTAATAAAAGGTTGTGTTATGCACTTTAATCACTAACAGCCACTTAGGTTTATACGAGTGTGGAACCTGTGAGTGATGTCAGTGTACTGTCATATCCTTAGTGGCTAATTCTACAAGATTCACTTTTCTATTGTTAATATTTCCCTTCGATATATATTGTTTCAAGTTAGGAGGACTAACATATCATCTAATTATGAAAAATATAGCAAATACTCATGTTGATGATTGGGTCTTCGCAGTAAGGAAGAGGATCGTTGAATTAGAAAGTTTTTCACGGTGGCAAATGTATTTTTTATTTTTTATCTTTTTTTGGGTTTTTTATAAAAAAATATTACTAAACTTTATACAAACATAAAAAAATATATAATGAAGCTTGCACAAATTCCAGCTCGGTAACACATTGGTGAGAGAATTACAATTTATTAACGAGTGACGACTTCAGTCAGGATATTATAATCAATAACGAGCTGTGGTTTCTGTGCAAACCCGAGACGAGACCCGTGATGGTGATGCGCGATCGGTGACCGAGTTATGTACATGGTGAAGGATGGAGGAGGTGCGACGTCACTCTAGAAGGCCACGCCGTAGGACCCGGATGGGCGGGATGGAGCGCCGTATCCCGAGGAAGGGACGCTGTAGCTGGTGTAGGATGGGGAGTTGTAGCTGTAGCCACCGCCGCCGCCTCCGGAGTTCTGTTCGTACTGGGCGACCTGGAGGGCCTGTTTGACGCCTTCAAGATCGACTCCAACTACCCTGCTAATGTAGCTGGTGCTGGGCACGCCGTAGCTGGAGGATGGGACGCCGTAAGAGGAGGATGGTACTCCGTAGGAAGAACTGGGAGCGTATCCACCGCCGCCACCGCCTCCGTGGATGGTGGAGGACGCGGCTTCGTCTTTAAGGATGATTTTCCTCACTTCCTCGAGGATCTGGCCGTCGACGTATTGACCTTCGTTGGTGGATGGTCCTGGGGCCACTGGAACGAGGATGCCGCCGCCGCCGCCGAAGCTGCCTCCGTGTCCTCCGCCTCCATGGCCTCCTGGCCTAGAGTAGCTGTATCCTCCGCCTACCGGAGGTTCGCCACTCACTACTGCTACGGTCGCTACCAGACACTAAGCAGGCCAACCAAATGTTAACAAACATATATAGACAGATAGAAATAATAAGACTCCATCCATAACTCTTCCACCCATATATCATTTAAAAAACTATCCCAGCTTACAATCTATTCTTGTTACTGAGTATCAAATTATTCCAAGTAGTATTCTGTTTTACTTTAAATTGCATACCAATCCACTAATATTCCCAAAAATGTTCCTCCTAGATTATTCAACAAACCATTTCCGGATCAATTGTTAATCATCAAACAGTAAACGGATTTGTTCTAAGAAGAGTCAGTTGAGGCATTGATTCCGATTGTTATAATTGAAAGTTAATATAATTAACTTGAAAATCTGGCAGGCCTATTTTGGAGGGAACAACTGCTCAAAGGCAAATGATTGTAAAGTGTTACACTGATCTATAACAATAACACAAAAACCGTCTTCTTTCATTATAAAGTTCGACCATTCACTAATAGCCTCGTTAGTCTAATACAAAATTTGGCTGAATTCTTATATATGATTTTGCAAACTGATATACACAAATCTGTTAAGTACCTCACATCAAGCGCAATACTTCCCTTACTAAAACTACTTTTATATATAAAGGCTGCCAATTAAGGAAGATCCGACCCAGGGGTACTTTCTAGTATAAAATAAATATTGGCGGTAGCAAACACGTACATCCTCAAACAACTTACAAGAACAAACACGGTTGTGACTTGTTAGCATTTGCATTTATATTGCGCAACGTTTGCATAAGTTAGTCAGCCTCGTACAAGAAGGAAAGTACCAAAGGCTCGGCGCTGATTGGCTTTTGACTGCGCTGACATTAAACGGAACGAGAGGTTTTCGATGACACGCTATGGATGGAGTAATCTTGGACACATCACGCCGCATAATTATATAAATATTTATGAGGTCTTAATTGTTACAGGATTTAGAAAGTCCTTAAGCCATTAGGAACTGGATTTTGCGTAATCTATTAAACACTTCCTACCAAAAGTGGCTGAACTTCGTAGATCTATGGCTAACGAAACATAGGAACCTATTAAATATAATATTTAGTATGATCATAATGGGGGAAAAACCAGTACCAAATTTAGTTTTCCAAACTTTACTCCCGAAAAGAACTCTTCGTTATGAAAATCATATCCCATAGTTCTACTTTGAAATTTCTAAAATATTTTAAAAACGATAAGCCTTTCAATGTGAAATTACATATTTAATAATTGTTCGTGATTTAAATAGATGCAATAGTACAAAAAAAAATTAAAATATTTTTTTAACATTTTTAAAAGGGGCATATTTTCTCTTACACAATAAATCGAGCAGATTTGTTATAAAAATAATCAATACCACGAGATATAAATCATAATACTTATTATTGTTAAACGCTAATGTATGATACTTTAACTAATTTTTACATGATTTCGAAGCTAGAAAATTAACAAAAAATAAAGATCAAATTAGTTAGATTACCTAACAATTATATTGGTTTAAGGTTATAGATAGTCGATAAATTTTGTCTAGACGTAACATGAAAAATCGATTCATCCACGAATATTGATCCATTCTTAGTTCTTCTGATCTGAACATTTTTGTACTCAAATTCTTCATTTTATATCTGGAGCCCAGTGAATAATTGGTTAAGTCGAATTTTGTCAAGAGTGAGTTAACGTATTGAGGGATGTGGAATAGTGCCATTCTCGGATGTTTGGACTTGAAATGGCGTTAAAATATAAGAAATAACTATTTCAAGCCAATGAATAAGATTCCTCTTCCCCAAATGCAAGAAACTCATTTTAGAGAAAATTCGACTTGACCACTTATTCACCGGGGCCATAGATATGATTTTTACTTATTAAAACTTTTTAAAATACCGTTGAAATAATTTTTCAAAGCTCAAGTGCAAGTGTAGAGATATAGTATTGTGGGAAAACTATATTGATGGGTACTTTTAATATTTTTGAAATTCAAAAAGCACGTAGTTAATGTATATTTTTGGATAATTTCACTATAAAAATTAACGCGAACTTTTCGGGTTCTTATTCTTTCATTAAATCACTTCCTAAACGTAATTTTTAAAAATTTAAATTGACTATATTTGGTAATGACGTGAATATATGGTTTTCATGCAGGAGACAAAACATCTAACAGTAACTGACCAGCTCTTTTTTGGAGTATTGGACAATTTGCGCGTTGAAGTCACCCGAGAAACTCCGGACAAAAAGTTTCTTGGTAAAAAAGATCTTGGACTAAGCTAAAAGCGTTCGAAAATGCAATGGTTTTGGTAATGATGTTATGGAATTTGACACATTTTTTAAAGTTTTGATACTAAATGATGCACCGAGCATTCAACACTATGAGAATTAATGAACCGCCTTTGAATTACTAGAAAGCAACTGTTTTGCAAGTGAGAACACACTGTTAGCCAGGATGACCCGAACTGTACCCCGAAGATGACGGACTACTGCCTGAGGACTACTCACCACGAGGAATGCCTTCATGATGATGGTTGTATTAATCCTTGAGGGACAGATGAGACTGTGACTTGGAAGCCGTGGATTGAGGCTTATATAGGAGGCAGTGGGGAGAGAGGCGCCCCACCTCCATTGTACCATTGTCGGCTACTTCGCGGTACCTTTCTCTCTCTCATCTCTGGGCCATCATTAGTCATGTCCGTTCATCCAGGGGTCAGCTCTTCTGTACTGTCCGCTTTTTAGGGGTTAGCCAACAACCCCTACAAATTAAAACAAATAAATGAACAGTAGCAGCCAGCAGGAGGCATAATCGACAAAGCGATAACTTAAAGGCCAACACCTGGTGAGGTAGTCAGTGTTGCCCCATAAACTAACAGATAATTATTTTAGTGCGTGGATACACTGCGGGCAACCAGACAGTTACCTACGTTTGCAATAGTTCTCGCCTGTTGATTGTTGTTGTTCATTCATTTAAGACCACTTAATGCAGTAATGGCGAACGATGCTACGGGAGGAGTACTTAATTTTGACTCTACAGGTATTATTAGAATAGGGATATATCTTAAATGAGACTGAAATTAGATCCCTTCCTTGGATAAGCGTTTGGAACGAGTTGAGTGCTCAAGGTCTCGGGTTCAAATCCAGCTACGGCTGATAAATTAATTAATCTATTACCAGCTACAGATAGAGCCGATATGACTTGCAGAGTCTCATTAAACACTGAAATTTTTAGTTAATTTTTTCTAAAAATTTACAAATATGTTGAATAATAAAACAATTAAATTTTATTAGTAGCATATCATGGCAATTAGAGAAACAACTCACAGGTAGTACAGTTCTCAAATAACACATTTAAGTTAGAAGGTCACGAGACCATCTTCTTTTCAAACGCCACGAGGATTATCGAGAACTGAAGTTTGTCATGGAAGGATTGATATCGGATCTGGGCCAAATTTGCAACAAGAGGGACAGTAAGATCATTATGGACGATTTTTATTCGTAAGGGACATTTAGGATTTTAGGAAGGATCATTGTTTTTTGTAAGGATTGAATATGAGAGAAATTCTATGTTTTAGTTGAGCCCCAAAGCTCTAATCCATAAGTTTAAGTAGGTCTTATAATAGTTGGGTATATGAGTCTTTTTTAATTAATTGGGAGCTTAAAGCGTTTGTTTGGTAAGTGTTGAAGTAGTCTTAAACGGCTAGCTAGTAGTTAATTTTTAATATAAAATTTGTCTAAAAGACATTTGGGGGAGATTATAGAATATTTCTGAATTTCTAGATTCGTGCACCATCTAATGACGCTGCAAGTTTTTAAGGTTGTAAGGGAGATGTAAGGAAAGATTTTACTCACTAAATTTAATACATAGGTAAAAATTATGTAAAAACGTGCTAAAAAATCCTGAGGTTACAGTTTGGCATTCCTATGTATATTATACCCAATATCACAATATGGTACACAATATCTCTACCACCAACATCCCCACCCATGTCAACAACTCGCTCTTCTAACGATATTACTTCCAACCGCCATAATGTTTTCAACTATGTATATTATATATGTGTGTTATATACGAACCTACAATTTACATCTCAAATTCTATATCTCCAATGAACTATCTAAATTCCAACTTAGTAATTATTTTATTTTTCTGGGTGAGACAAAAATGTTCCCAAAATAAACATTTCTAAGAGATCTGAAAGGCTCCATACTGTTGGAGCATAACACAAATCGCCGAACTTAACACTTTCCACCTTGACGTATTAACGTTAAACAACCGTCCATTTTCCTGGCACAGTCTTTGCATTATTTAATTATTCTTTATGGTTCTCCATTGATTATATTATTCTCAAAACCTACTCAAGAAGTAATTAACTAGTGTAAAATAAATCAATTACGAGGATGCGTCAAGCAATTATCTACAGAATCTTTAGTAGTCGAACCGTTCCTTTGGCAGTAAGTAGGAGTGAGCCAATAGGAAACTATGCCGTACTGGCAAGCTTGCACTTGCAGAAAATGCAATCACAAATTTAAATAATTATTTCGAGCAGTCCGATCAGTGAAGATATAACGTGCTACTTCTTTCATCGTCGTTGGGCATCTAACAACCCACAAAGCTCTCTCTCAACAAGACTAACTCCATTCAGTGACAGGCTAACCTTGCTTACAAAATATTTTGAGTGAGGCGTGAAGTTGAATCAATAGGTTATAAGATTAGACAGAAGTCCCCTATTAACTCCTGTCTCTCTGCAGCGGATACACTTCTCTACGGACAATTTTTAAATGTATAATCCTGGATGTAAAGAGATTTATACACTAGGATTTTTAAAAAGATAAAATGGTAGACCCTTGCCTGTGGTGTATCAGAATCTCGTTAAAGACTCCTAATCTAATTATACCTGGCAAAATTTAGAACTCCCACTGTGTTTGAGTGAATAAACAATTGAAGAAAGATTTTTAATTCGAATTCTAATATTTTTGAAGGATACAAAGATAACAGATGGTAAACATGTAACAAACAATGTATGTGCTTTTAACATGGTAAATATATTTAACAAACAACTTAATGAATAGTAAAAGAAAACATTGTTTTTTTTGTCTAACTTTTGCGAGTCTAATCCCAGGTTAATATGATCCTAAATAGAAATGAAAGTTTCATTATGAGGATTCTTTCAGATAAATTTAAACTATACTCAATTTTTTCAACATATGTGTTTTTCACAAGCACACAGGTTGGGATGACCTGTGATGTAATATTTAGCATAACAACCTAATATGCCCAAGATAGATGATTCATAACCTGGGATTTTTTAAAGGGAAATAGAAAGAAAGGAAATTTGGAGTTCTCCGAAGGGGACGTAAAATGGCTGACCCGAGCCTGTGACGTGTCAGATACTCGTTAAAGATCCCTATCGTAATTATATCTGGATAGGTAAACTTTAGGACTACCAATATGGTATCGTCCGATTAACCATAACAGCATTAAGTGACGTTAAATAAATCAACTAATAAACAATGAAATACTTTATGTTTTGTGTTGATTATGATTGTTTCGTAATACAAATAAATGTTTATAAAACTTGTACCACTACTACCCATGTAGGGTCTTGGGCTAAGTATTTGGTAGAGACTGTACTGTTACTTAGACAACGGTTGTGCTCCACGCTCAACTTCCAGATTCTCCCCCTATTTTGGATGCCCACTTTATAGAGGTTGGGAGAGCCCGAGGGAGGTTCGAGATCCCAATCCATCCCGAGTTGTTAACAGATTAAATAAAATCTAAAACAGCCGGAATTGAAACCGGGGCCTTCGGCACGGCTTCTCTTGTTCCTAAAAGAATTTTTAGGGTCTCTAAACTTCTTTACTTTTAGGACGATAAACTGTCCTTTAGATTAAGGCGTCCGCTTAAGAGAGGTGGAAGTTAAGAGGTGAGTCACTGTATTTATTAATTTTTAATAATGAATAATGCTATTTTGACTTATAACTAATGAATATCTGCTATCCCTGGCAGACAGTCGAGGCCTGGGTCAGGCACTTTCCTCCCTCTCTCCCCTCTCAGCTAATAAGCTACTTCGCAAGTTACCCCCGACGGCTCGGGATAAGATATAGTCAAGGGAAGGCCGGGAAGGAGTCGCAGACCATCGGGTCTCCCGGAGAGGTCTGCCACAGCGGTGATTCATAGTAGATCTAGGAGTAGTACAAGATATGAATAGGAATGAAGTTCTAGGTTCTTAATTCACTTCAAAATACAACCTTATTTAATGTTTAAAACATCTTTTTAAATTTACAATAACATCAATGAATTATGATCAATTCTTAATTCGAAGAAGGATAATCCTAATAAATCCACGGCTTATCTATCAGAAGTCAATCAGTTTTCTTCATTTTTTGGTTGTTATTTTTAAAATTAAAATAAATATTGAAACGTTCAAATTTTATTCTTATTATATTGTCTTGGAACTCTTTAATTTATTTTTATATTTTTGTGGAATTCTTTCTTTAATAAAAACGTTTCAGTTTTTGTTAATGAATGAATACATAATAATTACTTTATATACATATAAGTTCTAGTTGAAGTTGAACCTCCCGGTCATTTCAAATCCCTCCCCCAAACTCCATAAGAGAAACTCGATTAATTTGGATTTATTTTTCTATAACTGAGACAACATTTAGAGAGTGGAGATTGTATAGAACGCTGAGTTGTGCTAAAGGTGCCAGGTTCTAAACCGGATGTGGCAGATAAATTATTTTATCAGCTAACATCCATGGATGTACTCTGTGAGATCTGCAGACCCTCTTAGGGTTCAACTAGTGTCCATAAACTGGATACTACCCTTAATCTCGTCCAGATCAGTTCCATACAAAATCGTTGGCTCAGAAAATGCCCAGTACGCGATATAGCCTAACCTGAGATCCTCCATGGTTTATAGCAGTACTCTTTTTTATTATATTAGCATTTTAAAAGTTTTTTTCAAGGGGATTCTTGTTAGTATGCTTTTTGGTTTATCTAAGTTTATTGACTATTTGTGAAAATACAATGAGCCGTTGATATCTCACCAGTTTCTCCTTTATGTGTTATTCCATATCTACCTAATATTATAGTTTTGGTTGAAAAGTATTAAAATAACAAGCAATATCCAATTGAAAAAAAATTATAAACTATTTTTTTATTTAACCGATATTTGACATGTATTGAAATGGCAGGTGTTGAATAAGAATGTTGGTTGTGTTACATTAAAAAACCTACATTCTATACTAACTTGTTATTAGTTATTACATAAAACAGTCATAAGTATACCGACTTGTAAAGAAACCTAAATTGTCCTGTTTTGAACAACAGACCCGGTGAATAAGGGATTAAGTCGAATTATCTTCAAAATGAATTTCTTATACTTAGGGAAACAGAATCGCAGTGAATAAGGGGCTCAGTCTGACATTGGCTTGAATTGTATTTATTGCTTATATTACAACCCCATTTAAAGCCAAAGTAACGAGATTCCTTTTTTCTCAATCCAGTCAAATCTCTTTGGACAAAATTCACTCGACAAAATCCATGTTGACTGGAGATGCAAAGATATCGCCTACGACCTAATGTAACCACACAGATACCTCCTCAGGCTTTCAGGTTAGAGCTGATATTAGTGGCGAAAGGGTCTAAGACTTGAATTGGGAGCTGATAGGAGAGACAGAGGTTACGTAGCCTCACACTTACTCACTCAATCCCCAACACTAGAGCCAGGTTGAGCAACTGAGTCAATGTTACAGTTGTATTCTGCTCAGCCTGTTCTCTGTTCAATGGCACGTTCTATTCCTTAGATGCTATTCCACCCTCGTATTATATCAGAAAGGTTGCACCATTCATCGAAATA
Source organism: Troilus luridus (assembly GCA_964056705.1). Classification (NCBI taxonomy): domain Eukaryota; kingdom Metazoa; phylum Arthropoda; class Insecta; order Hemiptera; family Pentatomidae; genus Troilus; species Troilus luridus. The sequence continues at coordinate 54,190,927 of OZ057417.1, read as the reverse complement.
ATCAGAACATGATCATTCCAAGGATGTATATATTTTTTTTGTATATATTCTAATTTGTTTACTGTGGTAACTTGTTTTATCTATCAGCTGTGAGATAAAACCCTGAGAGGTTATTCTGATTTGTGTTTTGTTATTGCACAGATTAAAGAAAACTGTTTTGTAATTACTGTGTGAAATATTAGCTTTCAATGTCTTTTCTGATTTTACAGGTAAGACTGTACAATAAAATAAGTAAGTAAAATTAGTTAAAGAAAAATATTGTTGTAATAAAAATAAATTTTCTTATTTAATTTACTATCTTATTTAAAAATAACAGACAAAGACTATAAAAATAGAGAGCATTACGGAGGAATGGACCAAAGGAGACTAAACAAGAGAAAGCCTTTGACAAAATCCTTAAATACAAAAGCGTTGTAGTAAAGGAGTATGTAAAACAAATGAAAGAAGAAAAAGAAAAATTAAAAATAACAGACAAAGACTGCCTAGATAGAGTACAATACGGGGAAATTAAATTAAAAAGGAATCAAGTTTCGTGTGGAAAATAAGGAAAAATGGGAAGGGTACTGCGTGCCCAAAAAAACACAGGAAGGCTACAGGTTAAGATCCAACCAAGAAATCCCCAAGGAGCTGAAAGACCTAGACAAAGAAATTAGACTCAGAAGACTAAAATTCTACGGACACAGGGTAAGAATGGACTAAGGGAGACTAAGATATCCGTAAAGCAGTACGGAAAAAAATAAAATAAATCAAAGTTATTGTGGAAAATAAGGAAAAACAGAAAGATACTGCGTGGTCGTGAGAAAGAAAGCAAGGCCACGCAGAAACTATGACAAAATCCCGGGAGAAAAGAAGAGCGAAAATTGGAAAAGGATATTCACGTGGTCTTAAAGGGCCGTATTTTAGAGAGAAACTCAGTTCATTTTTTATTTCGACATACCACATTTAGTGTTTGATTCTATCAACATTATAAAACGATATTACTTTTCTGGAAGGAAGAATGAATAAACTAAAATTTGAATTGTAGTGAAAACTGTCAATGATCCGAAAAAAAGTCAAGTCAACGATTCCATGGGTTAGCCAAGCAAAATTAGATTTAAACAGGGAAAAAGAACGAAGTGATGTAACTTACAAAAAAATGTTTGGAAGCAAAGTAGAAAAGTGGATAGTAATGTCAGAGAAGGAAGGATTGAAGAGACCAGGAACAAAATGGACGGAGGAGAGAATAAGAATGTATGGAGAAATGATGAAGGAAGAATGGCGAAAAAATTACGTCTTTCTCTGATCCTCCTGCAATGAATAAATAAAATATATATGCATATGTAAAAGACGCACACTAAACGTATTGCATTTGATTGTTACGGATACGGTCACTATGGCAACAACTGGGGTATAACAACCGGGAAGGTTACTCTGGGCTGTGTTTTTTTTATTGAACAGTTCAAAGAAGACGATTTTGTAATTAGTGTGAGAAATATCGTTTCTCATTTTACAGAAAAGACTATATTATAAAACGAGTTATTAAAATAAGTTAATGAAACATATTGTTATAATAAAAATAAATTTTCTTAGTTAACAGAGAAACTAAGCCAAGTTTTTATTTTCACGCCATATTTAGTGTTTTATTCTTTCAACATATATACACAAAACAAATACCGGACCCGCTAATGGATACTGTCAGAAAACTATTTATAGTATTCACTGTCTTGAACTGATATTGTTATTCAACTTTTTAACATTTTATCTATGTGAAAAATTTATATAATAAAAAGAAGAAAATAAATTAATGTATCATTAGTTTAGAAAGGTAACTTTCCCATAAACTAATTATTACATGGTGTTGGTGGGAAAGATGTGTAAGACTTCTGTGAGCGTGTCTTCCCTGAGTAGATCATGCTCATTCAATGGAAACGCAACAATAAGTTAGTTTGCAATGGAATTACCTTTTGCCTAGTTCAATTATTAGCGTTCTAACAATGTAATAAAGAAAGTTGTATAAAACAATATGTTATAACTATCAGAAATAACTTGATTTTGACAATGATTTGAAATGTATTTTTTATTATTAATTTATTCATTGAAATTTACAAATTTATTATAACAATAAAACAAGTAAATGGCATAAATGATACATATTAGAATAAAGACAGGTAGGGAAATTACCCAGTGGTAGTACTCAAATAACATGTTAAACTTAAAAGGTCACGAGGCCACCTTCTTTTCAGACGCCTCGGAGGATTCGTTTCGGGCCAAATTAGTAACAAATGGGACATTGAGGTCATTGTGGACGACTTTATTCGTAACAGAGTAAGGAGCTGAGGAGGAGTTCGATGGTTTAGTGGAGCCACAAAGCTCTACTTTGTAAGTCCAAATAGGTCTTATAATAATTATGTATATGAGTCTTTTGTAATTAATTGGGAGCTTAGAGCGTTTGTCTAGTAAATGTTGAAGTAGCCTGAAACGGGGAGCTGTTTCTTGTCTTTTCAGTCTAGTATGAGGATTCCAAGTTGGTCAAGATGTAATCCTAAGTATTTTTTCGGATTTGTTCTACAGGAGTTCTATAGCCGGTAAATGTATTTAAATCTACACTTGTGTAACATTTCATATTCCGTAGAGATAGAGATCAGTCAAGGGTACTTTAACTCTGATTATCTGTCAAATTATTTATATTAATAAAATAAACAATTACCTATCCCTGATTTCTTCATTAATACATGCAAGTATTGCATGAAATGAAATTCTGCAATATGAGAAATGTACTCACACACAGCGGCATACATCTACCACTAAAAATAAGACTTGTCAAATGGTAAATATTTCCTGGTTTGATGTATGGTACGGAGTCATGGAAATCGACGGAAACACTGGAGGCGTTTGAGATTTGAATATACCGGGACATTCTCAAAATATCTTGGTCATCTAATGAGACTGATTCTGACTACAGCTAACAGTCCTAGAGAAGATAGAGAGCGAACGCAGACCCGGAAGAATAAGACATTCGTGGCTCTGTAACTTCTGCCAGTGATGTGGACTGGCATCTTTACAATTATTTAGAATGTGGCAAATGGAATTAATACCTTTGTGATAATAGCCAACGCTCGGAACAGAGAGGGGACATGAAGAAGAACATTGCATACAAATATTCGCATTTTTACTTAAATTTAATATCTAAGTTTAAGAGAAAACATTTCATTATTTTTTGGTCATTCTTTTATATTATTGATTATTTCAAAATAAGTTAAATATATGGTTGTATTCCATTCAATATCAACTTTCTAATTTCATCAACTGCGTTCCTGAACTTGCGGAACATAACTTTTGGAATCAACTGAGCATATCATCAATACATATTCATAATGCATAAACTCGAAATACTTGAAAAATGAAAATCTGCTAATGAAATCATGTTTCTTAACAATCTGTGACCAAACCATTTTAATTTCGCATTGTATGAAAGTTCATTATCACTGGAAATTTCCATTAATTTGCTAGCTCAATTTGTTTCATCTTCTCACCTAACCCAGAGAAGAGAAAATGAGGTAAATGATTTGCCGATGTACTTTAGCAACTAAATTTATAAATAGTTAGTTTTAGGTTGTAGGCAGCGGGGTAGCTCAGTGGTAGAGAGCAGAGGTCCTGTCCTGAACTTCTCGGATTCGAATCCGGCACTGGCACATACATTATTTAATCTTTTAACAGCCGGGAATCTGGGGACACTCCTGGCTGAGCCAGCTACTATAAAGAAGATATCTTTATTGGGGGGGGGGGATTTTGGTGTGCTAGGATAAACCACCTCCTTGCAAAACCGTTGCCCCTGAAACAGTAAAGGTTTTTTTTTTTTAATAAACAATAAAAGGTTTGTAGCTTGTCTAAAAGGTTTCGAAATATAGTATTACATTTTATTCAATCATAATATTTACTGGATGTATTCTTTATACAGTTTTAAATTAAGAGTTTCGTTAGTTAAATTACAGTTTAGTTAAATTTCAATAAATATATATTAAAAAAAAAAAAAAAAGTATTACATTAATATACGGAGTAAAGAATTTTCGTTCTTTATTGACCAATGAAAGGCTAGGAAGGTTACGTGATAGAGGAAAAGAGCTGAAATAATTCAACTTGGGGTCTGGAGGGGTCATCTTGGATGAAACACTCAACCTTCCTCGTTTTACGCAATGCATGGAGGGCATTGCATATTATTTTGGAAACATTTAAAAAAAATTTAGTAACTATTCATGCAAGTTTCTCAACTCCTACCTATGTTTTACTCGTAGTACATCTCAGTTCATATTATACATTTGCAAAATTTATGGGGTCATTTCATGTGGAATGTTCCTTTTCAAAGGACTGGTTATTCAGTAAAACAACCTTATGGAATCAAAACATTTTATCCAAAATATTTAACCCAAGCCATATTATTTAGAATAGAATAGAAAAGTAACTTTATTCTGGGATTAAGTCCCTTTAGAATAACAGCTATGAACAGGAAAAAAAACCATAATATTTATCTGGCCAGAAGGCTAAATGTTACAAATCATAAAGCATGTAAAAAATGACAGAAAACAATTCAAAAAGAAATATATAAACAAAAATAATAGTAAGTAAATAAATAGTACAGATCTTGACAAGATATTAAGCCATTAAAGAGAATAGATAAATCCATAGCTTTTGTTAGATGCATGAGCTAGCATTCAATAATTTCTTTACATGATGTACAGCTTTTCAAAAAGCAAACTATTTACTAGAGACGACCAAATAATATCCCCCGACTGAATGTAAACAGAATCCCTGTACCTTGGACAAACCAGATTAAATATTTAGGACTTAACATGGACAAAAGGTTACGTTTTACTTTCCACACTGATTATGTGTGTAATAAAGCTAATAGAGCTCTGTGTACTATATATCTATACTTCAGTAGGAATTCAAAATTATGCACAGATAATAAGTTATTAATATATAAAGCCTGCTTGATCTATTCTAACATATGCATGCCCAATATTTAGTTATATGTCTAAAACAAATTATAAAAAACTACAAATATTTAAAAACAAGTGCCTATGAATTGCTGGAACTATGCATATTACACTAGAGTTAAAATTATGCACAAAGAATTATAAATACCGTATATTAATGAATTTATCAATAAATTCTTTAATTAGTGTAAACACAATACAACCTACTTATAAAAAATATAGGGAACTAAAGAAAAAATAGTACAAACAAAGCATTTATTACTATAGGATACCAAATTATCTTATATTATTGTTATTGTTCATGAGATGTATATAAGTTACTAAGAATATATAGATACAATTTTTGTTTATTTTGATTAAAATTTTTTTTTTTCTCACTGCTGAAAGTTTTTTTGTATAATTTTTTTTCTTTCATTGTATATGTGATTCTTTATAGATAAATTTAAATTTGTCTATTAAGTTTTTGAGTTTGAGACTGGTCTGTTTGGTACAGCATATTACTTTTGTGAATTGTAAGAAATTATATTGGAAATAAATAAATTAAAAAAAAAAATCCAAAATATTTACCTCTATTTTTTATACATTTTCACAATGTGTAATCAAATTTTCAATTCCAGAACTAAAAATTCTGGATTTTGTTATGGAATAAAGTCTTAAAATGCGTTTTTGGCTTTCATTTTCAAAATTACCCTTAAGGAAGTTGTCCAAATTTGTGAACATGTGGGAATCTTTTAGAGATAATTCTGGGGAATAAGATGGGCGTGGGAGGACACCGTAACCCAGCTCGTTTTGTTTCTTCACTATTGTCGAGAAACATGAGGTCTGACGCTGTCGTATAAGGCTACACCTACATTGGATCCGATTCGGTGCGACGTGATTCTATCACATACGATGCTGGGGAGTATACGATATACATATTTTACTATACATTATAGTAAAATATAAATGTATTAAAAATAATTAATAAATAATCTTAATTTTATAAATTTAAAGAACCAAATGTTATAACTCTCGATATATTTCTGTCATTTGGTTTGCTAGCGACGTCTCATCGTATCACACCGGATCCAATTTGGTGTAGCCTAAGAGTATAGGTCCCTTCCAATTAACCAATGCAGGTTGTTTTTTTGAAAAGATTTTGTTGCATTGTGATAATATCCCCGCAATACGACGTGGATGTGATGTTTTCACCTCTGGGTAGAAAGGAGGAATGAATTACTTATGATGAATCTGTGTCACCAGCTGAAAATTTCTGAATCGAATGGCGAATGGTCCGTTGTTACAACACCCTTCTCCGAACGCGGTGGTATTTAAAAATCTTTAAATTCTTCGTTTGTGATGATAGTAAATTTGATTAAAAAAAAATAGGGGATTAATAATAGTTCATTACAATCTGCAAGTATAAACATAATAAACAACTGAACTCCACTGAATCCATTTTTGAATTTTAGAAATAATAAAAATGCGAATTTTGTGATGGAACGACGTACCATCATGCAAAGACTAATTTCAGTCCAGAAAACGTAATTTGTTTATATATTTTTTAAATTTTTTTAAAGTCAAATGAAATAAAATAGTTAGTCATACAAGCCAAAATTAGATGGTGGGACTTTTAATTATTCGTATAAGTGATTGATTCAAAATAATTTCGTTTTGAAAGTATTCAATAGTACTAAAACGTAACACTTGTTACTATTTTTAAAACTAAATAATTTGTAATTTACAATTTTAGAATGTTTCTTAGCATCCTATTTTTAAAAAAATTATATGTTGCAAGCTGGTTATTTCTTTAAAAAAAAAGCAGCTCTGCAAATGAATTAACTCTTAAACAAGCTCATTATATATATTGGAGTTTACTCCTTAAGAAACGATTTTCATATTAAATTTTATGAGTAGTAAAATCGAATTTTAGCTGAATGTGGTGCGTTACGTTCCTTTCTCGATAATATTGTATTATTTCTTTTACATAATAGATAGAAATTAAAAGTTAAATTCCGGGACTAATCGGGAAGAGATACGTGCGGTCTCTATGGTAACAGTGTATTCCATTCCATTATTCTCGAAGTGTTGAAATGCGATAATTTTTTAAAACCTCAAATTAAGGTTAGATTTGTTTGAACTAGTTAAGAAGATAAATATATAACCTCAATGTTACCTTCGAGCTTAGATGTTTTTCATGTTTTGTTATTATAAGAATAGATTAACAAATGTTTTAATTGGTCCGGGAGGAGGTTTAGTCAATAAATTTTACAGTAAAATATACATATATATTGTGATACTTTACGTTCCTTTGCGGACCTCTCACTTCGAGGTTATGTATGTGTATTACAGCAACCTACTCAATTTCTGTTGTCAAATTGTAAAATTGAAAAATAATTACAGCGAAACCAGATTTAGCATGAAATCATTTATCGTTGGTTCTTTCAAAGATAAAAACACAGTGGAATTTGTTTATTCACTTAAGGTCACTAAGTAAAATATTAATAGTGAAAAGTAAATTTAATTTTCACTAAGTAAAAATGAAAGTTTACACTTAGTACAATTCTTGAATAATGAACTTAATTTAGGGCTATATTTAGACTTTATTTCTGGCAGATTACTCGGGACGACTAGATATGGTACAACTGTTGATGGAATGTTTTCACGATTCATAACCCATGTAACTTATGACGTACACGTATTGTATTTAAGTTACCACAAACCAATGTTCACAGTATTTAATCATGATGATAATACTATTCACGGACTACATACCGTTCAAAATCATGTTAAATGTTGATGGTAGAACAAACGAATCTTCCCAAGAATGATATTTACATTTTACACATTACATACAATTACATGATATTTATATGGGCTTTGATTATTTTTTAAGATGCTTTCATTTACCCTATATTTAAATAACCTACACAATACTAGTTCTTAAGGAGTAAACTCCAGTCGTGCGTCGGAGCTGACACACAAATTTTTTTTTTAATTTATCAATTTGTATTAAACAATCTGTTACTATAATAATCATTTTCCTTGGAGATCCTTGGATGGTGCTATACTTCACTTAACCAAAGATGTATACGAAGACTGTTCGTTCATATTACGCAAGAAAAGAGAACAGATTCAAAACGATTGAGTAACACGACAGCCTAAGTAATACGCTTGTGGTTTTTGATATTAACTGTACTGTGGTAGTATTGATCTTTTTTTAAAAAAAAAGTATTTTCCTTATTTATTATTAATAGTAGTATTATACAATTATAATAGCCAGTTGTAAATTTTTATTTATAAATATTTATGATAATAGACTTTACGGAAGGATCCATCAGGATACTGTTAAATTAAACGATAATAAGGAAAATGGGTATTCAGAATCGATAGTTGTGTTTAATATCTATATAAATAAAAATGAATCGCCAAATCTGTTCCTAAGCGCAAAACTCAAGAACGGCTCGACCAACTCGGCTAATTTTTTTTTTCCTTACTTTTGTTAAGGGCCAAAGAAAGTTCTTATGGAGAGAAAAAAAGTAAAAATGACGAGGGAAATAATAAAAACAACACTTTTCTAGATCCCTTAATAAAAAAATAACAGTTCAGTGAGGAGGTCTATTGTAGAACAATTACAAATTTTGCTTCATCAACACAATCAATTGAATGCATTGTGTAAAACTGCACTGGATCTTATCCCATCTGGTAATCATAAAGTTGTAATCAGTGCTGGTACGTCTGTAAAACTTCTGTAGGAGAACATGTGAGATGTTTCAATGCACCAACAACCGATGAAGTTGCCATTGTAATGGTTGGAGAAAATTTGGAAGCCCTTTGTTTTAGGGAAATAGGGCAGAACAACGTCTGCCGGAACAGCTAGTTGGTAAATAAATTGATAAACTAATTTTTTAAATATAACTATCTGTTGTGGAGAGACATAAACTCAGTGCGTTGAGCGCTGAGTTGTTGTGCTGAAGATCATCGGTTCGAATCTGGCTGTGAAAGATAAAATTATTAAATCTGTTAACAACTTGGATGAACCCTTTGGTATCTGCAGATCCTCCTGGGGCTCACCCATTCTCTACCCCTAGCTGCTAACACATTAAATAAAATCTGCCAAAGACTGATTTGAGCCCGTTATCCTCGGCTCAGCCAATAAATAGCAATAATTTCCAGATAATTAATTTAATAAATATATAAGTATTTATTTTTATTTTTATCCCTCTGAATTTTGCCATTCGTGGTCATAAAGTAGAAAGTAATGAATATATATATTTGGAACAAGCAATCATCATGATTTCTTACAGCTACATAAAAATAATTTTATGCCAAGCTGGTTGTTCATTTCACGTCACTTTATGCTGCAATGGCTAATCGGACGATGCTATAATGGGGGCTTTTAATTTTGCCTATCCAGGTTTAATTAGGATAGGGATTTTTAACGAGTACCTGACATCATACAAGTTCGGATGCCCCGTGTAACGTCCCTTCCGAAGGACGGCATAACTAAGGATTTTTTACCCTCGATCTTGGGCTTAGTAGTTTGTTATGCTAACCACTAGACCAAAAGTCACACCTTATACCAAGTTAATCACACTTAAAATTTCATTGAGACATACATTTTAAAAAGCGTTTACTATTGTAAGGTTGTGGGTGCAGAAAAATTTCTATTGACTGGAGCTAATTGAAATTCACACAAACTGTTTTACTAGTTTTATCATCCCTTAACTTATTCTGATGATTTTAGTAAACTTGTTCAACATACCATATTAAGCACAACAGTATTTAGAAAAATCGAAAGTATTTAAAATGAAAGAGAAAGATTGAAGAAGGAAGTGGTGACGGCATGTGCCAAGCCTCCATGTTCCTGCTTTGAGGAGTTGACAACCATGAAAATACAATCCCTCTGTCATGATGGCACCCCTCTCTTGGGGGATGTCGCTAGGCAACCTTATTATGGAAGATACCTGCTATCTAGTAACTTAGTACTCTTATCTTCAAAGTTGTCGTTGTTTGTTTGCGATCTGGGACCCTCCTGGGGCCCATCCATCCTCTATAAAATGGGCACTCAAAATAGGGAAAAAAGCTGGCGGTTGAACGTGATCTAGGAGAAATCACTTCATAATTATCTCCTTCATAACCGTTTTCCAAGAAACAGTGTAATCTCTACCACGTACTGAACCCAAGACCCTTCATGGGTTGTAGTGGTACAGTTTTTTTTTTTTAAGATTATAATTTAGAGTTTTTTTTCTAAGGGTTTCCTTAGATTGGGGTTCCTTCAACCAAAAATTTCCTTCAATTAATTTTTCCATTTTGTTCTATCTTGTATATCTTCCACCCTCAGACCGTAGCCGTGCATACTTTCTTCAATTACTTCTATCCATCTTCTTCATGGTCTTCCTCACCGTTTTCTCTCTTCAGCACTCCAATTGAAAATTAAATTGGGCAATCTTTCTTTCTTCATTCTTCTGAGATGACCGTACCATTCCAATCTTGCTGTTCTCTATATTTTGGAGGACATTTTGTTGAGTTTGCATCCGTTCTCTAATTTCGGCATTAGTCATTCCTTCGAGCCTGGACACCTTGGCAGCTCTCCTCCAATAGTCCATCTCAGTAGCAAGTAGTTGTTTTCCTAGAGCGGCGCTTCTCGTCCATGTCTCTGCATTATACAGCAAAGGACCGAGCTAAGGAATTCCTTTGCGGACTCTAATTATCCATTGTTTTATCTCTTTTTCCGATGTTCCATTCCTTTCCATTAAAGAGTCTAATCATTTAAAGTTAATAGAAGTATTAAATCACTTCAAAATGTTTCATTGAACACTCTGAAGAACTATCCCTAACGTGTTACCATCTTCAAGCTAGAGCACTCTTGATGAGCAAACCACTTCCTCGGACTGTTATTGATGCAATATTCCAGATTTCGATCTCCCTTTTCCTTCACACCTCAGTTACTCCACACTCTCCTGCACTAAATCTAATTTACCTCTCTCATTTATCTTCACCAGATGAGTTCATAGAGATCAGGAATTGCGGTATGATTATTATTATTATTTATGTATTTATTCTACATGTTTTAATATAAGCAATAACGCTATTTCAAGCCCTGACTTATTGAGTACAAAAGTAACACGAATCCTCCTCCCTAAGTAAGAGAAAGACATTTCGAACAAAATAGAATTTATTATCCACCGGGGTATTTATGTTATAATATAGGTTATCCTATTTCAATTCATCCAGGTATAAGTGATGTTTTGGTTTAAAAAACAAAATCAATACCACTAAAACCCATGGGGTTCAGTATATGGTTCTGTTTCTAGAATAAATGTTCTGCTAGGAGGTGAATCGTCCGAGATCAAGCTCAACTGCCAGATTTTTACCCCAACTCGGGATAGCTCATACATCTTTAACTTACTGATACCGCACAGGATTGTAACCCCCGTTTTATGCCCCTTTCGAAGGACAGCATAACCAAGGATTTTTTACTCCTTTTAGAAAACCCTAAGGTCACCTGCCGGGATGCAATGTCGCGATCTTGTACTTAGTAGGTTGTTATGAAAACCACACCAACATAGGTGGGCTTTCCCCTCAATAGAATTAGGAATACAAATTTTAAAAAAAAAGTAAGGGGGAAAAACCAATTGTACTTCATATTGCAAAACAAATAAAGTAAAATCCAGAATAAATTTCGATAGAAAGTTGGAATTTGTGGTTTTTGGCGCCTAAGTCCGATTCAATCTTAAACCACGCTATTAATGTTATAGTGTCATAAAGATCCTCTAACTTGTAACTATGTCCTATAGTTCCCTAGGGATGATGAGGCATCATTGGATTGGTTCGTTATATTTTTACAAAATCACGATAATATCGCAAAGGAGTGTGGTTAGCATTGCAATAAAACCGCCTGATTTTTCCTCCGACAGAGATCTTTTATTTTTAAAACTGTGAAACTGAGAAGCGCCAGTCAAACCGCACTTACCTGCCGGTTACAGACAACCCAACTTTCCATGTAGATTTATCTAACCACCATTCCCAAGATCTAGTGGTTAATTCAAGTATATGCAGTCTTATATGTAAGCCCATGCAGTAACTATATGTATAGTTAGCGGTTACAGTCCTTCTTTATTCCTATGTTAACCAATAATATGTGAACAATCGATTTATTCGTTCATCCATAATTTACATATTAAGTTTTGATTTTCCAATCAAAAATACTCAGACTTATAACCAAAGCACCTTGGTATGCCAATAACAAAACTGTGCATACTGATAAAAATACCCAAGGTTGACGAACACAATCGAACATACTACAAATGCTTTCAAGAAAAATTACACGCAAGCCCATTGATAGAACAAATGGGCACGACACTCATGCCTGAGAACACAAGGAGGTGACTAAAAAGAACGTGGATGAGGGATCTATTGCCATAGGAAATTAAATCAAGCCATGGGAGTGGTACAGCTGGCTACTGTTCTTCTTCGTGTCTCTCATGCTATTGTCAATTTTCTTTATTTGTCAGGTCTGGATACAAATATAAAGAGAGATAAAAAAAGTTTTGATTAAAACGATCCTAAATATCCTAAGTCTGTTGTATTCATTATTTGAGGGAATTTCTATTGTTAGAAAAACGTATTTATAATAAACAAATAAACTAACTCGATACAATAAACAGTGAAATATATTATACAGCAAGTGTTGAATAATGTTAGTTGACCTTGTATATGTATAGGTGAGGAAGAAAATGGTCCGGCTGGGGGTCAAGAAAATCCTCTTATATAGGGAGAACTGTTTATTGGTAAGCCAACGTTTCGACCTACATTGCAGGCTTCTTCAGGCCTAGTTATACAAGGTAAATATTAATTGAATTAATATATGGTAAAGAATAACAATATATGTAGTGTATATTAGGTTGGGGAAAATAAATCCATTATTTTTGCGTGAAATTTAAAACTTTATTTAAGATGTTTGGGATTGTACGATTTGGGTCAAATATGCACCGTTTTGTTGTATAGTTTGTTATCATTTTAAAGGTAGCTTCATAATGCCTCTCTCATAGAAGTCTCGGTCCATATTGAGGAAAAACTCTAGTTATCGATTTTCACAATCTTCTCTTGATCCCAATTTCTTATCACTCAGGAAGTTTTGCAATGCGAGAAGAAGGTGGTAATCGCTTGGGGCCAGGTCCTGACTATATGGTGGATACATTAAAACTCCCCAACCAAGCTCCCGGAATTTCTGGTGAGTCACTACAGACGTGTGTACAACTTCAAACGGTCCAGTTGTTGATAAGATTTGAATTTAGTGTTTGGCCATACGGAAGCACCTCATAATAAATGATTCCTTTCAAGTCCCACCAAATACTCCGTAGAACCTTCCTGGCCGTTAGTCCTGGTTTGGCCACCGTTTGAGCTGCTTCACGCTTTGACCACTATCGTTTTCGCACAATATTCTCGTTTGTGACCCATTTCTCATCCCCAGTCAGGTCAACTTCAATTATTTCTGTGATTTCATCGACATTTTCGACGACGGGCCTACCTGTGCGAGGTGCATCTTTAATATTAAAAATGCCAGAACGGAATTGAGAAAACCAAAATTGCACGTAATTAGCTGTTACAGTATCGGCACCATTTTCATCGGCCTGGCTTGCATTTTCGCCTTTATCAAAGAAAACCGAATTTTCTCTTTGTTGGCTTCCATTGTGAACACCCTGTAACTCACAATTGAAGCAACAAAAAACAGGCAAAGAATTTTTTTTGTGTAAAAGGTCACCTTGACAACGTGCATAAACTTGCAATTGTTTGATCGATACTTTACGAGATATCGATCACTACAGCCATCTACCGATAAAATAATGGATTTCTTTTTCCCCAACCTATTATATTTTTTAATATTTTTATTTGAAAAGAAAATATATGTCCAGGATCGGGACTAGAACCCGGGTAGCCTGGAGCTCTGCCAATTGAGCCATCTTGGTTTGCCCCTCGGCCATAGACATATCCTTTCTTTTCACTGATCCCATGTCCCCGCGTTCTCGCAATATGCGATGTATATGAGGGGAAGAATGTTCTTTGAACATTATTTTAATTTGGATCTTGTTGGCTTACGTCATATATATTATTATAATTTATTTTATTTTTAGTATATATGTATGTAATCTACTTATTTAAAATTAATTTATTTGTCTCCTGTATATTTAGCCCTGAAGAAGACCTGCAAAGTGGGTTGGAACGTTGGCTTTAAAAATAAACAGTTTTTCTAACTAAAGAGAATTTTTTCTGACCTCCACCCAGACCATTTTTTTTCCTTATACAGCAAGTGTTCATCACGGAAAATCGGTATTAAATTTGACAAATATTTCAAAAGAGAATTAGTGGAATTAGTTATATAAATAAAAAAAAACCATAAATACTTATATAAACGAAACGAGATGTATATATTTAAGAGAAAGTAAGTCTTCAATACAAAATGAGGCAATATCGTCAGTCAATAGCAATTTACGATTATATAGTTACGTAATTGAACAGGTTTCTGTCAGTATCTTCTTTCTGAACTTTTTTGGAAACCTTTTAAAATATTAATATTTATCAATATAGAAATCAAAATATATTAATACAAACACATAAACCAATCCTCGACCAATAAAAGCCAAGAAAGGAGGCACTGCAATATTTATTTGTCAACTGTTATGAAAGAACGTCACGACAGAGAACACGTCCATCTATGTATTTTTTCACGAAATTAAGGATACCCAATTAACTAATTATGAACGACTAAATATATTATTTTAAAAAAATAGTGAATAAAAGCATTAACAAACAATATAGTCAGTTCATAGAGATCTCAATGAAATCTGGTTATAATTGGTAAAATATAGCTCATAAATATTAATTTAAAAAAATTTAAATACTTCGATTTATAGAAATTATGATTTTATGAATTATCATTAATGATAATTAATTAGAACGATTATCTCCATGATTTTCGTTCTCATGACACTTATTTAAAGGTTTGATGATTTAATTATCTTTTTTTTCTGATATCCGCCTCCCTTTCTTCTTCTGATTCTAATTGGTTTAAGCACATCATAGACGCTGTAATATTTCTAAGTTAACGGTTATGCAGGGAGGATATTGGTCCGAGATCACGCTCAACCGCCGGGTTTTTCTTCCAATGAATGGCACTCACATTACAGAGTCTGGGTGAATCCCAGGAGTGTGCAGATCCCACAAGCTCCGTCTGTATCTATGAACATATAAAATAATTTATTTCGCACAGCCGGGTTTGAAGCCATTACCAATAAATATATTAATAATAAAGTAAATACATATTTAAAAAATGTAAAGACAATAATATTTGTTCACTGAACATGGCCAATTTACGTCACAGATTTTTTATTTAATTCTATATTTTCCTCGGTGATTTTAATGTAGTTTTTATTCAAAATTTCGTAGACATATTCTAAAATTTACGAAAATCAGAAAACAAAAATGGTCATTGATAAGTTATTTAGGGATTCTTGTATCGATACAATTGATATAGTTGTAGTTATGAGCCAGATTCGTTTACAATTGTCCTCAGCAAATCCTCCATCAGATAAATCATTAGATAGTTAAAAATATAACTACAAGTATAATTCAATACTATATTAAGGTATATGAAGTATAATCAATCTATTACTATGATGTGGTAATTGAAAAAAAAATAACTGAACCTCTACAACCTATAAAGGGTCTAGGTATATGTTTATATGACAGCGGTTATGCAGGGGCACTATTTGTCCGAGACCACGCTCAACCACGAGGTTTTTTTCCCAATTTAGGGTCTGCAGGTCCCATAGGGTCCATCCATGGCAGTTGACAGATTAAATAATTTACCTGCTGCAGCTAGATTTGAACCTGGGACTTACAGCACAACTCAGCGCTCTACAATAGAAATACCACGCTCCCAAAAATAAAATAGTTCAACTTTTAAAACTTGAATCAATCGTGATGGGACTTAGCTCAGAGAACGCTTTGACCCTCAGACTATTTAATTACTTGAGATCATCAACAGAACCTTGGCCCTAAACCTTCTTGCGTCGATATGATCTGATGATACCTGCATCATCTCTCCAGCCTGCCAGTTCTTCTTCCCGTCATGTTCTCCAGCCAGCAAGGCCAAATCCTTATCTTTTTTTTTATTTCACATTAGTAATGAATAGGAACAAAACTAAGATCTTCTGTTAATAACAACGATTACATTATGAAGTAAATATATAGTATGCTGTTGAATAATTTATGTATGTGGTTTTCATATCCCTCCATTCGTTCAAGGAATTCAAGGAATAATAATCAGCAAAAACTAAAAAAGAGAAATAAATCAGAACGCAATAGGAAACATCCCAAAAAATCACAAGTATCTAAAATACAGGCAAAACTAAAAAAGGCTCATCAAATAGACATAAACCTTGCTCCAAGACAAGGCAAACAACTCGTTGAATATTGTAGGTACTTGAGGGTTCGCTTTTTGGGCATACATAGCCATTTAACTGTTAGCCTATTCAGACACTATAAGGACGGGAACTCTATTCCATCAACTTACATCAGTTTAAAAAATGTAATAAGATATTTACCTTTATTGATAAATTATGAAGACAAAGTCCTGTTAATTTCGCCTCCTTTCCCTCAATTAGACTATCGAGAACGCCCAGAGATCAGGTCATTTAAAATCTTGGGTTTTCGCTCTTTCTTCATCGAGCGATAGCTCATATTCATTTATTAGAAAGCTAATAGACACTACTGACTAAGTTTTAATATTTAAAAAAATTAAATAAACAAAATGTCGCCATTGCATTTCCTGGTTCTATTCACAATACAATGCTTCTTCCGTGTTTAGACCAACACGAGAGAAAGGTGATTATCGTAGGCAAACACTAAGTGAAAGATTTCACTAAACCACTTCGCCAATACTGGCTTGAGCTAACTCATTAAAACTTCAACTGGAGTTAATATATAAACAATAAAACATATTTTTTATTATGACAGTTACTTGTTTGATAATAAGGACACACCATAAGAACTAGCTTTATAATGACCTAGTCGGAGAGTGTAACACGACTGTGTATCCACTACTCCATTGTGTTTTCTGCTTCAGGTTTTCCAAACCGTTCCCTTATATAAGCTCTTCTATTATGTCCATTTTAATTCTTCACAGAGTCTGTGCGAGAACCGGGTTGTTTTTCAATCCTTTGGACCTAGTTACGTTTTGAGGATTAGTTAGGAAATAGATATGTGAAAGATTAATTTCGATTAAAAAATAATCTAAGCTGACATTGATTCATATATCAATTGTACATTCATTTTGTATGTTTTATAACACCATGTATTATAATCATCTGTAATGAGTGAATTGTAATTCTTATGGCATAAATGTTTCTGCTAGGCTTTCCTCTTTTTCTGGTCACATAAATCTTTATATGATTTATATTTTGATAAATATAAATCAAAAAAATGCTTTGGAGCAGTTTTTCTGCATTCTATCAGCTGTCATTATTAAAACGTGCCCCAACCATTCTTTTCGATAGGAGTTTATGAAGCTTACAGTTAAGGTATTATCTTATAAGTGGTAGAGCTCATTATTTTTTCTTATCCGATGGATGGATGATGTGGAGGATGACCTCAAACGGCTGGAAGTAACAAAGGAAAGAGCTGAGGGTGGAAATATCAACTGGACAATTGTCCAGGGAGCCTACCCATATTTATGCCTACCTGGCATTTAGAGCTACACAGTAAGTAAGTTAGTAAGTATGGCATAAAGTATGGTTACACGAAGATTAAAAATCATACAATTGGAAAAATCCCTCCTGTAATAATAGTTTCTAAAGCCTTAAGTCTCACTGTTATTAGCAGGATGTTCACTGTTGATATTGACCCATCCCAACATTACAGACTTTTTTGGAGATTTCGTTTCTGTTTAAAAAAAATAATTAATTCAACCGTTGGTTTAGAAAAATTACAA
This sequence comes from Troilus luridus, assembly GCA_964056705.1. Classification (NCBI taxonomy): domain Eukaryota; kingdom Metazoa; phylum Arthropoda; class Insecta; order Hemiptera; family Pentatomidae; genus Troilus; species Troilus luridus. The sequence continues at coordinate 54,172,981 of OZ057417.1, read as the reverse complement.
CCGCTACCATTACATTACGGAGGTAAAAGTAAGTAAGTAATGTTTGATTAAGCATTCTAAAATATATGTGATTCATAATATAGTCAACAGTTAATTATGTATATTGATAATTATATTATTTATTTTTATACAAAGTTGCTATTATTCACTCTCTATAGAATGTTTCCAAGAGGAAATGACAATAATTGAGAGGCGATAAAAAATAGTTTTAATGCATAACTATCTTAATCTATAGTATATACTTTACATAGCATTTATATTATTATATATTTAATAGCTACATTAATATTTAATGTAGTAAAATTTCTAATAAATATTAATTATTTTTATAGTAAAAATAATATTAAAGACTAGGCAATGTAAATACAACAAAATTAGGCATCCCTATTCATTTTATCGCAGTTTATTTTCGAGAAATAATTTTTTAAGGATTTTTGATTTAAAACAATGCATCCCCAAAGTCAAAACTTTTCTGCTTTAACTAAACTTCCTAACTTAACTATTCCTGGAATCAAGATTAGGAATCACCCGTGGAGTATTGGTTAGCATAACAAACTACTAAACACTAGATCGCGGAGTTTGCAGCCTGGCTTCCTGTCTTAGGATTTTTTAAAAGGAGTAAAAATAAATTATGCCATCCTTCAGTAATGACGTAAAATGGTGTTCCCGAGCCTGTGCCGTATCTTGAACTCTTTAAAGATCCCTATCCTAATTATAACTCGATAGGGGAAATTTAGGACTCCCATTATGGTATCGTTCGATTATCCGTAGCACCGTAAAGAGGCGTTAAATAAATAAACAAACAGTGACGTAGCAACCTGTAAGTAGAAAAATATTTCTTCATGGGATAATATTGTGATTATAGCAGCATTATGTAAATTCGAATATTGTTGAATCTGAAGCAAAGAATTTTCGATTGAAGACCTTGGCAAGTCCATAAAAGTTGCTTCAATCTTCAGCTTTCTAATCTTATACTTAACTTTACGAAGCCGGCCTAATTTGGAAGATAAGTATAGCCTGAGAGTTTCGGAAAATGCAATATACTTACTGAAATACCATTACCAACTATTTCTTTGTCTAGGTTATGTTTTCCTAGTTTTAGTTTTTCACCAACATTTTTTTCGGAACAGGATTAATTACTGATGCAAACTCAAGGCTTGTTTTTTAGTTTTCTAACCAAACAATGCCACTTTTTATAATTTGTTAATTATACATTTTTATTAGGGGCGAAGTATGTTGTTACAATCCCATAATTAGATAATTAAGCTTAATTTTTTACAACTTTATTTTCCACGAACACTACAACTTCTGCACTTTTACCGGATTAAAACAACCACCTTCACTACTCCATGAACAAATCAATACTTTATTCCTAATTATCATAAAATCCACCTCCATCCACGATTTCGTGGTTCATTAAGACCCATCATTTATTCTCCTCCGTATTTTCCCTCTTCGAACGTGGTTTCCTAATCCATGGCAAACTCTTGGTAAAGTTGAGATGAGACTAAAGTGACCGAGGAATTGTTCAACAAATCCGGTTGGCATGTCGAGTTTGCTTGACCCTTCTTTCCTTTGGCAACATTTCCTATGGATCTTTCGTTCCCATTTCTATTGAACTATTTTCGGTTCTATAGAAATGGGAACGAAAGGTCCATAGGAAATGTTGCCAAAGGAAAAAATGGTCAAGCAAAATCTCTTCATATTCATAATTTGCTCATTTTGCTTCTGAACGTAAACAAAGTTACAGATTTGTATAATTCATATAATCACCCAAAACGCAGGCCTAGGTTGTAATGCAACATCTGAACGGCAGGTGGCCTTAGGAATCTTTAAAGGGAGTAAAAAATTCTTGGTTACGCCGGTCATCGGAAGGTACGTTAAGTGGTGGTTCCGAGCTTTTGTTATGTAAGGTACTCGTTAAAGATCTTATCCTAATTTAAGCAAAATTTAGGACTCCAACTGTAGCATCGTTCGATAAACCACAGCAGCATGAAATAGCGTTTAATGAAACAAACAAAATGGTCGTAGTTCGACCCTCATCATCATCGAAACTCTGAAGTCCACTAAAAGAAATTATTCACAAGTAATGGCACGATATGTGAGACATTGTCAGCTTAAATTCATAAGAGACAATTAAAACCCTGGAACTCTTCTTATCGCAATATCCACAGAGAAGTCCGCCCATGACTCGGGATTGGGAATTCTAGACTCAGGTACACTTGATTAGTAAAGAAATACATACCAATCCCATCAGAGTGTCAATACAGCAATATTACTCCAACAATAGACCACATTTTACAACATTGTACGTTCTACAGAAGTAAATTGAACGAAACAGTGTTACCATAGAACATCCGGATAGCCTTAGAGAACCGCTGTAGTAAATCTAGCAAACTTATTTCATTTATTATCAAAATAAATATACTTATCATTACCATTTCATTGATTTTTTAATCCTAGCCGTTACATTGATCGGATTCTAATGCTGGACATACGTTGATTCGGACCTAAATTTTTTAAAACATCATACCGAACCAGCTAACGCCTATGTCATTCACACTAATAACGTACTAGAACCCAATGTATTGTTATAGTTAGTTTTCTAAATTGGAATTGGTACAGTTGTTAATCCACTGATGACCATTAGAAGAGAATGTACATATTATCGAGGAATGATGTCGCAAGTCCCCGATGGGATAAGAACGCCACAGATTATACGGTGCTTACAATAGTCGCTGGCCTTTGCAGTCCATGCAATCCTCTCCCTCCAATCCTCTCCAGTCCAATTACTACACTTCCATCCACATCCTTCAATTAGTGATGCCACTCTCTAGCATAGATTTGATCATTCCCATTAGTTGACTAAAGAACTTTTTATCGAACTTATATGATAGTATATATATCATATGAAATCTTGCAATCCACATGATGAACCACCATATCCAATAAAGAAAGATGTTAGAAATTGCAGACAATGTTCAGAAAATCGAATCATTGTAATGAATAATCATTTTATCGATACTACAATACAGTAGTTTTACATGATGCTTCGGAAACTACTGTAATAAAAGTAATACAATCAAACATTAAACCGTCTAATAAAAGTCTGCTCTTAAAATATTTGATTTTATTTCATCCTTAATAATGAGAATAGGTATTATAATATAATGCTGATATAAATATCTTTTAAATATTTATATTTTGAAGAGAAAAGATTTGTCCTGGCCGGGATTCGAACCTTTTTAAATATTTTTATTTTGAAGAGAAAAGATTTGTCCTGGCCGGGATTCGAACGGTTGATAAGTCTTTCCTCCTCAAAATTAAAATATTTAAAAAGGGTTCGAATCCCGGCCAGGACAAATCTTTTCTCTTCAAAATAAAAATAATCACCATCAAAAGAAAAATAAATATTTTAAATATCAACAAGTAAAACAGAATAAAATGGTTGTATTAAGTAATAATAAATAAATTTAGTAATAATAAAAAACCAAACATACATTAGTTCAAGTTTGTTGAATGAAAAACCTGGCTTTGGCTGCGGAAACATAAAATATATATCTTCGTCACATATAATTTATGTAAAACATTTCTGAATAAAAAAGTAGAATTAAATAATCGAAAACCGTTAAATCCGTCTCTAAAGCCTATATTTATTTTATATATTGTCTATCTTATCATTAATTATAATAATAATTGTTGGCGTTTGAGAAACTTAGGACTTAGAGCTGGTCGGATGAAGTAAACTAATAAAATTAATATATATATTTTTATGGGGAGCGCTCTAATTCAGTCGTAGAGCGCTGAATAGCAGCAATGAAGGTCGCGGGTTCAAATCAGGCAGGTAAATTATTTAATCTGCTAACATATTATTTAATCATGTATGGACTCTGTGGATCCTGTGGGATCTGCAAAAGCCTTCTGGGTGTCACCCAACCTCAATAAACTTGATACCATTATTTGGAGGAAAACCTCCACCTGCGTGATATCAGACAACATACCTCTCCTTCTTAGAAATAGTACAGTCTTTACCATGTACTGAACTCTAGCCCTAAATGACAGATAAAGAAAAATAATTTAAAGAGAAATATTTGTTTCTTTTCAGTAGCCAAAAGTTAAGCTGTAGATAACTATCAAGATAGAATACTCGTTTTGAACTGTTATAGGCGGCGATAGGAGATCGACCTTCCAGATCTGAGAAGGCAGTGCTTTCACCACGACTTTGTTTACTGTCAGTCAGTTGATGTTTGTTGGATGGTTCCTCCGTGCCGAAGTCTTCTTCTTCAATACCATTCATCTCTCAGCTCTTTCTTCCATTGTGTTATATTTCATGCAGGTACTGCTTATCTTCTTCGATCGATGGGATCGTCAGAGTAATGTCTTCTGGATTTCCTTTCTTATACATTCCATGCTTGGTGAAATTATGAACTTTATGTTTTATGATTCTATAACGCAGTCAGCATAGCAGTAAAGCCCTGAGGAAGCTAGCAGTATGGCTAGCGAACCGGCGGTTTAATATTATTGAAGAGATAACGTCACGAAACTTTAGATGGGCTTTGTAAGGTTGCTGAGCTTAGTAACGAACGACATAGTAAACACTTAAAAACGAAACAAGTTAAAAGCGCTATGCCGAGTGGGAAGCGTCCGAGGGGTAGACCGTGGCGTAGGTGGGAGGATTACGTTAAGAGTGAACTGGTGAATTTGAGGGGGAAGCAGGGTTGATTGCAAAATGCCAACTGCTATGCACTTAAACATATTTGCACTTTGAATATAAATGCGATATATTAGTAGTATAAATGATGAATTTATTTTTTTTAGTATATTAAAATTAAGAGAAATTATAAATAAATGACCTAAAAGATTAATAGCAGGTTTATTATTTTTTAAAGTGTTGATTATGGTTTTGTATAATGTTCAAAGAAAACTGTTACCATAGTTGCCATAGGGACTTTTGTGATAAAAGTTCCTGAAATATTTCAACCGTTCTCTAGATAGTGATAGGTTGCCATACATCGACTTTCGAGTTCTTTTGAGAGTTTAGTAATTCACTTTAAGGTCTGAAGAATAAAGCGCTGTACCAATTGGGAAGCATCTGAGAGGTTGACCGAGGCGTATGTGGGAGGATTGCGTTAAGAGTGATCTGGCGGATTTGGGTTTGGATACGTGGTCGGAAGTTCTTGAGTAGAGATTGGTTGTATCGGCATCGAACCTTCGGGTTTGCTCAGCCTTATTGTTATATTTTTTTATCAATTCTGTATCTCATTTTTTATCATTAGATGTTGTATGATAAATAGAATATTAATTAGTAAGGAGAAGCGAAGATAGTTGGAAAAGGGGTAGGCTTGGCCTACTGCTGTATACTCTGACCTGGGTTGATTTTAAAGTTCTTTTCAGAGTTTAGTGGATCACTTTAAGGTCTGAAGAATTAAATAGTTATATTCATTGGTTATAAAGATACGAATAGTATTTGCACAGGTCAACTATAGTTTTCACTATAGGAAAAAAAAGTGAAGAATGTGCAAACCAACCCCACTCCACTATTCACTACAAGGATTTTCGTTAATTTTTAAACGGTAATAAAATCTTTTTCTGCTAAGATTTCCACTCTATTTTATTGATTAAGCACAAATATCTAAGCATTTATAGTTTAGGGGACAAAATGCAAAACTACAGTCTCTGCATGGCAAATGGTGCGGATTCTTGGTAACAAGTAAACTTGTCAATTTGACAAACATGCTGGTAAAGACTAGATTTGGTTTCATTTGCATCAGTTAACTCGAGAATAAATTACCAACCGCGGAATACATTACTAACCGTTTAAAGTTAGATCAAAGCTTCACTGTTCGACAAAACCGTTCTACATAGACTACATAAATTGGAGTACATTTTCCTTTCATTTTAAGAAGTTCAATTACTGTTGTTTTGTCTTTGTAACTGTTCTTTGTTCTTTTCTTCCCGAATGCTGCTTCAATCACCATGTGCTAAACCACGCTCGACGTTGCATAACTTTGATTTCCTAAATGACCGTCAGCGTAATAGAGGTAATTCAGGAAGACCGGGAGTAGAATTGGTGATCCCAACCTGTGTACTTCTATCAAGAATATCCAGGGTGGTTATAGGACGTAAAACAGCAGGCGGCTTGGTCAATGGAGAGTCTGCTTCGGGGAAAGAAATACGGGTCTTCGCGTGGCACAAGTGAACTATCCCAAATAGACTAGCTAACCCTTTCGAATGATGGCATAGCCAAGAACTTTTTACTCTTGGATCCATTTTCCATATCAAATAAAAAATAAAATAAAATAAATACATTGTGAATTAGCTATAAAAACTATTTAGTTATGACTATACAAATTAAAATTTTATTTGACAGCAATTAATAAAATCCGTCACATTAAGGGCAATAAGTATTAGTGATTAATGAACACATTCAAACTATGTACATTATGTACACACAGTCCTAGGGATCTCCGGGCCCAACTCTACCCTTCATGTGTGAAGAGCAAAGCGGAACAACAGGAGATCCCAGAGCTTCTTTACTAGGCGCCACTGAGACTGAATAAGAATGACGTAAAATGGGTGTGCAAAACATTTATAAGTGGAAACAAAATTAAGAGAAAAAACTATTAATAAAATGTACTAATGTAAAACTATTTAACATATCTGGACTACTAAACTAAAAAGAAAAATTTCAGATCATACAGAATTTGCACTCAGTAACAATACAAAATCGATTACTACTAGGAAGTGTTTTCTAGTAAACGATAAAAGGCTATTAAATGCAGAAATGACATCTCCAAACTACTAAATACATTTGGCCATTTTGGGAGAGTAAGGCCCATGAGTGAGTAGTAGGTTCGAAAATGGTTTCCTGTTTTCTACTGACCGAATAGATAAAAAAGCTAAGTGGAGAGATGTTACATAAGGGAATGGCAAGAGGTTAGGAATCGGCTTGAACCGTCCTGTTATGTAGCAGTACGTCCGCTGCCTCTAGCCAAATAAATTGTATAATATATATTACTCAATGTTTATCCTCTTCTTCCTTAGCCATCGGATTTCATGCAGACACTATCGATTAACAGATAATCGAGAAATATATGTAGCGCCATTTAATTTAAAAATAATAAATTAATGTTGAAAAAACTAAAGCGCATGCCTGCCCGGTGTACGTAGATTCGGATGGGAAGATTCGGAGTGAAGAAGGGCCTGAAGAAACATAAACAGAATAATATATATATATATATATATATATATATATATATATATATATATATATATATATATATATATATATATATATGTATATGTATTATATAGCTACAGACCCTGTGAATAAGTGGAATTTTAGCCAAAATAAGTTTCTTGTACTTAAGGAAGTGTAATCATGTTATATTCGTAGTGACTAAGTTGATAAGTCAGCCATTGGCTTGAAAAGGAGTTATTACTTATATTACAACTGCATCTCAAACCAAAAACTAAGATAATGACACGATTCGACTTAACCACTTATTCACCTCGGGCTGCAGATATACAAATATTTATAATAATATAAAATAAATAATTAATAATATTTTTTTATTTATTAATTACATTTTTTGTTGCCCCTCGACTCAACTCCCCTCCCTCCTGATATTGGTCTAAATATTACATTCCCTTCCCGATCCAAAAGTGATAATAATAGTAATATAAAATCAATGATTATAACAAACCTTCCATCTAATTAATCTCAAGAAAGTCCTATTCACATTCCTTTCTTATAATGCATCTGGTGCAGTAAAAGAGATCCTGACTATGTTGTTATCAACCAAATAATAAAAGCCAAGCAGCTGGGGGAAAAAATTGCTTTAATTAATTAATAAACTTTCAGGATATGGATGTGGCTCCTGAGGAAAAAACATGTATAAATAATAATATCAATATATAAATTTTCTCTTTATATTGTTCATTTTTAATTAAAAAACATGTTTACTATGGAAATTACCCAATCCACACCGGGTGTGCCGCTCGCTCCTCGGAAATTTTTTATTGCGAGGAGCGGATTGACCATTGCAAACATGTAAGGTAAAATGAAAATACATCATTAAAAAATGTATAAACATTTATATCAAAAATAGTTAGATAATATAAAATCGTTATTATACTTTCAATAATAAAGAGCAGAATATAATGCAAAGAACATTTTTAAAAAGTTGAATAAAACCAATACCAAATTTTGTTTTCCTGCACTTTACAGATTTCATTAATTCAAGAAAAATCTTATTTCGACGAGTAGTTTACTCAGAATAAGTGATAATTGCACTCACGGTGTTCAGGCCGTATTAGAACCCCAGAAATCAATTGCCAACTGAAGAAATCAAGTGCTTTCGGTCTCGAATGGGTTAAATATAAAAAAAAAATAGAATAAATTCATTACAAAAGTAATATTTATTGTATTACCAATTATATACGCGTAGAAGGGTGAATGTTAAGTTTTCATTTGAGTTAACCAGGCCAAGAGAATGTAACGCTGGTCGGATGGTTCTGATCTTAAACGCTAATTATTCAGAAGTAACTGCAAAGATTCCTGTCAGTAATAAAAGCATCTACAACTTAATTAGCCTATTATACATTAACGTTCGTTAGTATGAAGAAGATGAGCTTACATTATGAAGTTATTGGTCATTGGATCTACAACTATAATAAACATAAAACCTGTACCGCTACAACCAATGATGGGTCCGAGACGAAGCTAAGTGGGAGTCCCCTGAATTTATTATTTTATTTGTTAATCCCTTAATAATTAATAAATTGTTATATTGTATTATCAAATAAAATCAAAAGATTAACAATTGTGGTGGTCAGACAAAATTGCCTTTATTAAGATATACTGTTTATTTCAAACCCAAAATTTCCTTAATTCCTTATTTATTTATTTATATTTTCATTTGTTAATCTTTTGGTTTTGAATAGTATCTCTTTGTTATTATATAATTCAATCCCTTCAGGCGTTAGTTCTCAACAATTTATCTTATATAATTACTTTATGTCATGTTATTATTTTTTATTTCTACATATTATTCCTTATCTCATACTTTCTATAAGTATTCCCTTTGTTTTTGCTGTATATACCTAAAGGGATCTCCAATTTTGTTATATATTTTTTTTATCACCCATAGCCCTAGATACATAAATACTACATACTGTTATATAGTATCTATCTGCTAGATATTCCACATAAAGTCTACATAGACTGTTGTTCTTTACTTTATGTTATTTTAATATATATATGTATCTTGAATATTTAGTCCTGAAGAAGACCTGGAATGTGGGTCGACACGTTTGCTTTCTAATTTAGTTCTCCCTATTTAAGGGAATTTCTTTGACCTCCACACTTGTGTAATATTTCAAATTTCATTGGGATAAGAGATCAGTCAAGGGTACTTGAAATTTTTTTTTGAGCTCCAGCCGGACCAATTTCTTCCTCTTGTATATGATGTCAACTTATATTATTCAACAAATTTTTTATTCGTTATTTCGATTTTGAACTTCAAGATAGTTCCATATTCGAGGTTTTGACGCTGTTATTCCTCCTGCAAACAAGACCTGAGGAAGATTTCATTAGTGTCTTTAGGTCATCCTATCCAGAACTGTCGCCAAGAAGAGAACGAAGCAGTTTGGTTATCCAACGACAATCGGACTGGATTGGTTCTGCTCAGACTAACCAAGTGTGAAGCCTTACGTAAGGTTCTTGATGCACTTGCCAGAGACGCGGCACTTCCCCGTGACATGCAAATACACTCCATTCAGTACCCGCCGATTCAGATCCCCAGTTACGCTCAATCCGATTTCATACCCCGTCATACATAACGACTTGGACTGTTCAGCGTGACTTGGAATAAGCTAGTTTTGAAAAGTCCTTAAAAAAAAATTAGCACAACCAATAACAAGATGTAATCTGTCTCACTTCTGGGATATTTGTCGTTGTTCGTCCCATCCGGAGACCAAGTGAGCCTTTCTTTAATTTAAAAAATCTTAGGGCCACCACCAGGGATGCCGTTATGGCAAATATAGTGCAGGCCGTAATGGCGCACGGGTTTGGAAAACCTATCGGAAGCGGTTTCTTTTTTAATTCTTAATTTTGACACTTCAGGGTTTGTAGAAACGCAGTTTCCCACCAAGGATTTTGGCCAGGATTTTCATGAGCCGCCATTAAAGATATAAGAGACACGTGAAACTGAAATCCATGGATGTTTTAACTAAGAGCACTAGATACTTGGACTGAAAACACAGGATAATGGACTAAACGTCATGGACATTTTAATTGAGAAACCTAGATATTTGGACTGAGAGCACTGTATCTTTGAACAGAAAGACAAGACTAATCAATAGAAAGCCGTGGATTTTGGACTGAAAGCACTATACGTCGAAACGCTGGTTTCTAATAAACAGTTTTTTAATATTTGAGATTTTATGTTGACGCCAACCCGGATTATTTTCTCTTCTATATTTTTTATAATCACCAACATAAAAATAATTCAAATTGTTAATATTATTATTTTTGCTAAGTAAACCGCTTGAAATTAAAGCTTAGAATAACAACTTAGCTCTCACTTGGATATCTTATTTCATCCTCTGTGGTTGAACATTAATCATTTTCCCAAAAGAAAAAAGAAATCTAGAAAGTTTATATATTCAGGTTTTGTACAATTATTGTATTCTGATATTCGTATTTTTTCTTGCCATTTTCTCCTATACGGTCATAAAGTCATTCTTCATCTATAATTTAAATATCAATGGAACTATATTAATATTTTAATTAGAGATGGAATAGCGAAGCATGCAAACCAGTTGGTTTGGGTTGTGTTCCTTGGACAGAAATTGGTGGTATCGACATCGAAAGTTACGGTTTGCTAAGCCTTTTTATTAATTTATTAAGAGAAATCTCTTTATGGAAGTGCCAGTTCGATCCACATTTCTAAACATTTTGAAAGGATGTAAACTGGATTGAATTTATCTAATAATTCCTTCACTCAATGAAACCTATTTCCAGCCATTTTTGCCATACAACTTTATTATATGGATACGTTTCGACTATATGTCATTTTCCATCCATCTAAGAAGAGTTATAAGTTAACTTTTCTCTTTTTTATTATTCATTGTCATTTGCTAAAATTTTTTTCTTGGAGGTACATTGTCCTCCATGGTCCTTCTGTTAATCTTAAGCTAAAGGAGCTAAAAGGACAATGGAGGATAATGGACCTCCAAGAAAAAAATTTTAGCAAATGACAATGAATAATAAAAAAGAGAAAAGTTGACTTATAACTCTTCTTAGATGTTATAGAAGTTCTTAGATGGATGGAAAATGACATATAGTCGAAACGTATCCATATAATAAAGTTGTATGGCAAAAATGACTGGAAACAGGTTTCATTGAGTGAAGGAATTATTAGATTTCTAAAAATTTAAATCATGTTCTGCTGTACTGAAACGACAAGAAACTGCTCGCTGTTTCAGGGTACTTCAACACTTACTTACTAGACAAACGCTCTAAGCTCCCAATTAATTATAAAAGACTCATATATGACTATTATAACACCTATCTGGGCTTACGGATTAGAACTTTGGGGCTCCACTAAGCCATCGAATTCCTCTCGTATTCATTCTTTACAAAATAAAATCCTTCGTAAAAACCTCAATGCTCCTTACTATGTTACAAATAAAGTCATCCATAACGACCTTAATGTCCCATTTGTTGCTGATTTGGCCCGAACCCGATATCAATCCTTTCATAACAAACTTTATTCCCACTAAAACCCCTTAGTTTCCAGCCTCTTCAATCCCGATAATTCTCCCCGCCATCTAAAAGAAGGCCACTTGACCATAGTAGTTTCTCTAATGTCATAGAGTATCATTCTTTCAATTATAATACAGTTGTAAATTACAACAAATATTTTATTTTAAAGAGAAAGGATTTGCCCAAGGCCGGGATTCGAACTCGGGTCGCCCACGTATCCTCTGTGGTGCTCTCCCAACTGAGCTAACCTGGGTCGTAACACGGCCAGACAAATCCATCTCTCCATTCTATATCCCCGTGTTCTCGCAATTTTGCGATGTATACACGGGGAAGAATGTTCATTGAACACTACTATAATTAGGATCATGTTGTCTGACGTCATTGTATTACTTATAATTAATTTTATTTTATTAATTATTATGCATCGCAAAATTGCGAGAACATGGGGATATAGGATCGGTTTAGAGAATGGATTTGTCTGGGCGTGTTACGAGCCAGGTTAGCTCAGTTGGGAGAGCACCACGACGGATACTTGGGCGACCCGGGTTCGAATCCCGGCTCTGGACAAATCTTCTCTCTTAAAAATGAAATATTTAAAAATTATAACAATTAATAAAAAAATAAATAATAAATAATACAATGACGTAAGTCAACAAGATCCTGATTAAAGTAATGTTCAATGAACATCCTTCCCCTTGCATACGTCGCAAAATTGCGAAAACACGGGGATATAGGATCGGTGAAGAGAATGGATTTGTCTGTACTTGGGTGATCCCGGTTTGAGGAATCCCGGCCCTGGACAAATCTTTTCTCTTCAAAATAAAATATTTAAAAATTATAACAATTAATAAAAAAATAAAATATTTTTTTTTTAATTATGTGCTGAAGGGAAGATGTTAGTTTTCCAATGTCAATGTTGTGCTCAAAAAATATATCTTCGAAATAGTAGTTCCGGAAGAAGGAACTGAATGTAATTGGCACCAGACCGGGACACACGGAACGGTAGCTGGAAGTTGCCAGAATCTTCTGACATGGGTTGTAGTTACACGCGATAATGATCATGTAATAGTTTATTAATTAACAACGTTATTAATAAAAATATAAAATATAAAAACCGAACGAGCCCATTATATTTAGTTGAATAATAGCTTCGAGGGATGACGCAAAGTGTAGGGAAAGTAGAGGAAAGTGATGACCATTGCACTGCGGATGACCTCGCCACATCCACCACCATTGAGGAAGTGAAGAGGATCGAGGAAGTGGATGCACCTTCTCGTCTCACGGCCCACGGCAGGTAGGCAATGTAGTTATACAGAGTTTCCTTATATAGGGTCATCAAATAACAGAATAAAATAAATATAAGCATGTAGAGAAATAATTATATTTAAAGATTATAACAATTAGACCAATGGACACCGATGTTCGATGCGCTAACAAAAAACACCAATCTACGTTTTGGTCGATGCCTAGAACGATTAGATCTGTCTAATAAATAATCATATAGTTTTCGTATACTTGATGACCATTCTTTATTTATCTTTAAACGTATCTTTATTTACTCTTACAACGCTTGTAGCCGTTTATGTTTTAAAACCTCCCTATTTTAGGTTGTAAAATAAAGGATATCCATAAAAATAATAATAAATAAATAACAATATTATACAAAAATAAATAAATTGTGTGCAAGAGGAAGGCTTAGGAAACGGCTAATTCGAAACTTCATAGGCATCTGGAGGACACCTGTAATTTGCCGTGGCTTTCTCGTTGGGTCACAACCCCGTCCTCAATATACCTCTCCAGCCGCAATATCTTCTCTCTATAAGACTTATATACATATGGAAAATATTTAATTATTTAATCTATAAATATATTTATTAATATCTCTATTATATAACTGAGTTTCTAGGCCAAAGGTTCCTGGTTAGCCAGGAGGTTGGGCCCTCTGGGAGTCCGGAAGACCCTCATTGTGCTCATCCACCCTCTATAAAGTGGGTACCCTGACTTGGGAGAATTAACTGGGCAAATTATTGGGCAGAAAATAGCCCATAAGCATACAATAAAAAGTGACTTATAAAATAAATTCTCCAAAGACAAATTATTACATTTGTCACCCTTTACAAAGCAACAGAAAGAATCTGCGATACAATAAGGAAAATAAAGTTTCTATGGGCATATCTTATGAATGAATAAAAGTAGTCTAACGAAAAGTATATTTGAATTCCTTAAAAATAAAAAACTGGTCTAAGATGGAACTGCCAGGACCAGAACCAGAGACAACGAGAGAGAACGAAGCGGATCAGAGAGGATGGAGAAATACAGGGATTTAGTCTTGGGACAAGTGCTTATGATTGATATGGAGTACCCCAAAGTTGGGAGAAAATAAAATATTAAACAAAGTACTAAATTGTGTAGTACAAACTTAAGAATTGAGTTTGACTGAAGATGAAATTCAATGGGCTGTTTCGAGAAAGAGAAAATATACAACATGACCATTATACAGACAGCAATGGGTGTTGTGGGTGATTTGAACCTATATGCAATTGGAGCAATGAGGGTTAGTCCGCTGCCAAGCGGACAAGGGTTACCCTTCCAAATAAATATTAACTTTTTAAATATATTTCTTTAAAGAGTTGGATTTGGATTTGGAAAAATTCAAAGCCAAATTCATACCATTGCAAAAGTTTAATTTTGAATATTTGCTCTAATCATTATGGGAGCAGCAATAGGGTCAGTAAGCTTTCTGCATTTTACTCATGAACTAAATAACTATGAAAAGAATCTCTCCTAGACTTCAACGTCATAGAGAACCATTATATTAAGTTCCATAAAACAGAAAAGTCTTCAGGAGGTGCATCAGCAGCTTTTCTCGAAGAATTTCAAGAAATCATCATCGCTGACAATAACCCTTGAGGGCCTGAGATGATGGACATACTCAGCCAAATTTCTCTTATGAGTGGACTTTCACTACTTTCCGAAAATAAGAAGTGACAGGAAGTATCATCAGATATTTTAGTTTTACGATATTACTTTTATATTACCATTAGCAATTTAAGTTGAAAACATCTTACTAGAACGATTTAATAAACACTCTCTATTCGTTTAAGAGGCGTTCAGGATTAAAAGCGGATAGCTCTGAAATTTCAAAAATTGATTTTAGCCACATGTTCGCTAGTCAAGCAAGTATAAGCTCCCGAACCTACATGTTCTGGATCGGACTAAAATCATGAGCTTAGCAGGAAATTGAAAAAGTGCGTAAAAACCAAGACTGGTGCGATCTAAATCAGTCATTCCCAACCTTCTTTGGACCATGCCCTCCCTATCGAAATGAAATGAAATTCCTCTTAAGTCCCCATTGCATAATAAATTATATGGACATATGAAAAAAACAACAATAAGTATTACATTGAAGACAAAACATTTAGTTTCACTGACACAAGGTTCAACTTTATAAGTTTTTCATTTTCAACTGGTCTCGCGCCCCCAGGTTACGCCCCCAGGTTGGGAACAATGCTCTTAATACTCTCTTAAGTTGAAATGGTCAATATTTCGAATCATCAATTTTTTTCTGGTTTCTGATGTAAAATTGTTTGCCAACGTTTCGCTAGACATACTGTTAGCTTCCTCTGAACTTAAGAGAATAGTCTCAGATCCTTAAGAAGCTACCAGAGCGAAACACTGGCAAATAATTTGAGGAAACGGTCGAAAATGGATGAAGTATTTGATGAATGGATTTAATACGCTCTATTTTTACAAAATGTTGTCCGATTTCGATGATTTTTTGGTAGGGGATTTTCATTATTATAAGTAGAACAATGCTTAAAATGCCAAGTCTCTAGGATGCCAAAACAACTATGGAGTTTAGGAATATCAGAAGATGGAATCCATAGAGGAAGAATAATATTGTTACAGGACAATATGTTCCTAAGATTAATTGGTATTATTACTTGGATCTGTGGTTTGATAATTTTCAATCTAATTTTATAGGCCAAAAAATAATTTAGTTCCCAGATGTAATTTATTAGGCGTATCGAATGCTAGAGAAGTGAGGGGGAGTTGTGTTACCCAACATCCGCTGAAGTATGCTTACATGAAGATAGTTTCTGTAACGAAGAAGTCAGTTATTAAATTGGCCGTTGCAATTACTAATCCAGTTGGCGAAGCGAAAAAGATTATTATCAATTCTTATCAACAAAGCTATAAAAATCATCATTTTTTCCGTTGATGATGTCTTCAGCAAGGAAAAGGAAACTATGTATAGACTAGGAAATTTACATATGGATTTTGAAATAGGAACATCGCGATAAAAAGCTATATTGTTTTTAAGGATAGGCCTTACAGACGACGCGAATATCATTATTTTCACTTCTTTTCATACACCTTCTCTCCTTCCTTCTTTCTTTCCACCTATTCCTCATTCTTTCCGATTATTCTTTCCTTCTTTCCTCGGTTCACGCTATTCCTTTTCTCCCTTTCCCACAACATTATAAGAGAGAAAATAGTAAAAAAGATTCGTTTAAATTTATATACGTTTTTTTTTTAAACTTTGTTATACACTATAATTAAATGCACCAAGTTATTGATAAATATATTTCAAAAGTTCACCTGTGGTGTAGCGATTAGCATAAATCCTTCTATGCCCTAAGTCGCGGGTTAGCAGCCCCGCAGATAACGTTATGACCTTTGTTATGCCGTCGTTCAGAGTAAATAAAAATGAAGGTAATATACCTTTTAATAGTTTTTCTATCCTCTTTCGGTTTAATGCGGTGTCAAAAAATTGATCCGAAAGAATTGAAGTGTTTAGGTGAGACGAATTTTAAAAATTTTAATCCAAGAGGGCATGTCAAATGGTGGTCCCGGACCAGTGTAGTGTCAGGTACTCGTTAAAGATCGCTATACTAATATACCTGGATGGGCAAAATTTAGGATTCCCACTGCACCCTCTTCTGATTAGTCATATTAGCATAAAGTGACGGAAAATAAAAAACTAACAAACAATTCATAGTAATAAGTTTCATAAATATATATTGTTTGTAAAACCGATTGGATATCAGCGCCTTAGTTTAGTTTGGTTTAAATATATATTAAATAATATATATTGATTTTTTAATAATAATTTTACAAAGCCGGAATAAAAAAATTTAATTACAAAAATTCAAATTAAAAAAAATATATAATATATAATTACATCTGCTAAATACAAAAATAATTGAGACAGAAGATCCATTTTAATCTATTTCTGTTCTGCATCTGATTGGAATTTTATATGATATATAATGAACTGTATTTTATTTGTTTGCCTTTTTAAAATATATTTACTAATAACTTATTTTCGCTTACTTTATTCTAAAAAAATTAATGGGGAATCTTGAGAGCCTTCTGAGGCTTACTCACTTCTATAAATTGGTTACTCTAAATTAGGAGAAAAGCCTGGAGGTTGACCATGATCATCTCCCTGCACAACTGTATTTATGGAACCAGTACTGTCTCTAATCGGTACTAATCCCAAGATACTTCATGGGTTGTAGTGATGTAGGTTTGTATTTTTTAAATATAAATGGTTCTAGCCATAAATGTTGTTTTTAATTTGTTGTAATCCAAATTTATTGTTCTTAAGCGATATTGTCCTAGGGTAAAGATTGTTTTCTATTCTAATACGTATGCATATTCTACCTATTGACGAGGATAAAAGGGTCCACCAGTATTTTATTTAATGGCCTCACTTGGCTTTGTGCATGACAATCCAAACCATAACAAGTCATACCCAATAAAAAGTAGGCAGGTTTGCCAAACACGACCCAATTACTGAAGAGGTAGGTTTTGCCGAGCTCAGGTCCTAATGAGTTAATATTGTTGGAAATAATACTTAACTGCCTTTGAGCCCTTGGCACATTTCGACCTTTCTAATCCTCCTCCGAAGGGTGACTCAAACCAAAAGCAAAGTTACAATTAAATAGCTCCCACATCGGCTCTTCTCAACCGGGTCAAGGGACTGAAAATGCCTGTGTCATCCATCACTGATCTAACGAGATCCCAAGGCCAGCTTCTTTTTAAAAACAGTGACTTTCAAGCAGAAAAGTCAAGTGTACCATACGGCCTAACAGTCGACAGATTGAAAACAATTATTATAACAGTAATCAATCAGAGAATCTTAATCTTCAGAAAACGAGAAGAACTATTGGCTCAGTCCAGAACACTATTCTAATAAATGCCAATACGCATTAAATGAAAGATATATCACTTACATAAAAAGTAGTATCTCTACAATCCAATTTAGATGGGCTCAGCACATGGTTTTGTTTTGGAACAGTATGGTCCCACTGTTTGAAAACCAACGAGTGTGCAAAGAGAGGGTTTGGCCGAGATCACACTCAGCAGCCAGATTTTACAATTAAAGATACCCCTTGAGATTAGGTGAGTCCCATTTAAGTTAAATTTTCTTTCTAATTTGGATTTTTTCTGAATAGAGAATAAGGTAGGTTCAGTTTAAGATATAGTGACGGGCGTTTTTTCCTAATATGAGGACCCCATGTCATTATCATATCATACGTTAGTCCAAGGTATTGTACTTTGTCTGTCTGTGGGATGGGTGAGTTATTAAGATAAACGGGAGGGTACGATTCACGTCTAAGAGTAGAAGTGATACGTTGTGACTTTTTCCGTGGTTCAGTCTAATTTAACATAGCTGGCACCGCTCATTCAACTTTTGTAAGTTATGTTGTAAAGTTTTGAGAGGCCTGTGTCGCATCATGATTGCAATTATTTATTATTTTTTTAATTAAAGCTATTTTTTATTTATTAGATCAATAACTTCGAATTTAGCTTATCTAAACACTTTTTTTCGGCTATTCCAACTTTTGTTTCTTGTTAATTGAGATGCATCTTCAATTCGAAGCTTAGTCAGATTTCTTGTGATTTGTAAGATTTCTTCTGGCTTTTGCTTCTTTGAATTGATTTTTTTTCGAGGAATGCCTGAAATGCCTGACTTCTCAGGGTTTGTTGTTCCAGTCTATCTGCCATTTGTTCCTTCAGACTTCCTTAAATCCTCCACATACTCCAGGCACACCCCAGCTCGCCCTTTTCCAGGTATGAGTGATTGACGTGTGAACACGCGGGAATGGTGTTCAACGAGTTGCGGTTTGGTTCGTGGTTAAATAACCCAATCCGGATGTTGTTCGGGTGAGATATTACCTCAGGTCATAATAACTTCATTTCTAAGGAAAAAATGGCGTTACATCGCTTTTCATTTTGATGCATCTTGGATTATTTCTTCATAATGCGGTTGTATATTCCATTATGGATAATTCTAACATTCTCTTTAATAAATGGTTTCGAAACATAACATTATAAATCTTTAACCTGGTTTATTTATTTCAAATATTGTAAAAAAAAAAATTAAACCTATAACAATTTTACGAGTACTTATTACAACAGTGCGTTATAAACATGAACATTTTTGTGTAGGAGAGATATATTCCTAAGTATTACAATACTGTTATCGTAGTATTCTATAAATAAGATGGTTCATATTATCAATAATATATCTAAATTGGAAGTTATGTTAAATCTATTATCAAACATGATTAAAAACAAAAAAAATAAAGATAAACAAAGACAGAAGTAAAATGGACAGAGAAAAATAAAATAATATATAAAGTTTTTAAATACTTAAAAATATACTTTTATTCTAACTTATTATTTAAATTATTTCCACTATTGTATCTGGCTCACTATAATAGTTTAATTTTTATATTTCTCTGTTCCAAATATTTCTTTTCTAAATCTTTCTTTCTAGCCCTGAAGAAGACCTATTGTGGGTAGAAATGTCAATTTCTAATAAACAATTTCTTAATACTTAAATAATTAATTCTTTTACCTCCACCTGAACATTTTTTCCCATGTATATAAGGTTGAAAGTCTCAATAGATCTCAGCGGTGCCTGCGAACACCTCCCACGGACTTGCTAAGTAAAACATCCAAACAAGTAGCAGAGCTACCTAACCCGCAAATGGTGCCTGCGAAGCCCCAAAACGGACTTGTAACATATTAAATAGGGGGAGCTTAGGTAAATGGAGGCCATCAAAAAAGTGTAAAATAAATTTTCAACTAAATAAATAAATTTCAACTAATTTAAATAATAATACTATAAAGTAATATATGGCATAAATGAATATATAAACCATAAAATAATAATGTTTCCTATTTATATACATCTATTCTCTGTATTATGGAACTAATATCTTCCATTTTTTTTTCTTCATCATAAGAAAAAATATGATGTATGTATGGCTTGAGATAGAATAGATATACGAAAAAATGTCTTGTACTGATTTTATCTATGCCGTGACGGAAAAACAGAACTGTTAAGGATGTTTGAAACAGCGAAGAATAAGATTTAAAAAGAAAAAATACAAAAAATGACAAGGCCGTTACGAAATAGGAATATAGAAGGATGAGGTAAGAAGAGTTCTTTCCTAAGGAAAGCAACGAGTTAAAGAACTGTTACTATCATCGTTCGTTATAAAAAACAGGTACATTTCCCTAGATACTTTTCATTGTGTGGAACAGGAACATAGCCTGAGTATTAGGAAACTGAGATGGTTCTGTACTGTCATCGTGAGGAGGCTTCTTGTTCCAAAATGTTCTCGCCAATTCACCCTGCCACGTAAGTACGAGCCACTCGTATCAAGGAAATGAGTACAGTCTTGGTAGCCAATCGCTGTAAGTCCCACTGCAGTCACGACGAGTCTTCGCGAAAAATGTTTATATTTCTTCAACGAGGTTCTTTGCATATTTATTTACTTTTAGTGGTTTCCTCATCGCAGTGTCCTTCGTTTGATCATACTAGAATGAAATACACAAAACCTTTATGAGGAAGAAAAAGGTCCGGATGGAGGTCAGGAAAAATTCTCTTTAGTAAGAAGAACTGTTTATTTTAAAGGCAAAATTTACCCACATTTCTCAGGTCTTCTTCAGGCCTAAATATACAAGATACATATAAATTAAAATAATATATAGTAAAGAATAAAAATACATATAGTAATCTAGGGATATTGGTGGTAAAACTATATAATAAAAATGGAGAATCCTTTAGGTAAATAAAAAAAAGTAGGAATAGATGTAGAGGGTTATCGAATAAGTAATAAAGAATAACAGAAACATAGCATTATTGATGATAAATTATGTTAGGTAAATATTAATTTAAATAATTATATTAGAAAAAGATTAAATTATCTATAATTTATCTTCAATAATGCCTTTATGCTATAATATTCATTTTAATAGGATGTTCTACTTTAAAAACATAGAGAATATAACCTAACACTATAACCTCCCAACAGTTACCTAGATATCCCTTTTCAGTCCTATCCGATTTATATAAATTAAGAATGTATATAACTGAGAAAAATATATTAAAAATAAAATAGTGTTATTAATTTAATAAATTTTACGTATTGATTTTTTAATTTGATTATGGTATATTTAAATAAAAAAATTTTAGTATGTAAATATAAATCAAATATAGTATAAAATGAGACCAAAGTTTAAACTATTAAACAAAAGGACCATGGAGGATGGTGGACCTCCAAGTAAAACTTTTAAAAAATGACAATAAATAATAAAAAGGTATCTATACTTACTTCTATTTATGGACAGTTTTTATAAATTTGTATTTGTTATATCTGTGTTGTTGTGTTTGATAATTTACAGATATTTGTGACTTGTAACTCTTTTCAAGATGATGATAAAGATGAAATGATACAGAAAGTTAGGTTGATTGAAAATGACATGTAGTTGTCGAAACGTTTTATATAATAAAATTATATATCATAAATGACTGGAGAAAGATTTTCATTGTGAGAAGGAATTATTAGCTATAATATTCTTTATTACTTATTCAATAATTCTATTAAATTAAATTCATTAAATTAAATTAAATAATTAAATATTCTCCCCGTATATATCTACATAAAGAGAGTATATATTCTCCATTTTTATCACCCATATCCCCAGATGACAATAAATATTTTTATTCTTTACTATATATTATTTTAATTTATGTGTAGAAGAGTGATGTGGGTCGAAGAAGACCTGCAATGTGGGCCGAAACGTTTCCTTTAAAATTCTTCAGTTCTTCTTCCTTAAGAGATTTTTTCTGACCTCCACCCTGACCATTTTCTTCCTCATATTGTTAGGTCAACTAATATTATTCAAGAAAAAAACTGTTTGGTTTATCATACCAATGCACTAATGTAGTATAGAATATCGAAATACAATAATCAATGGCATATTATTGCATTGGTATGATAAACCAACAAGGTTATACGTATTTGATTCTAGTATGATAAAACGGAAGGGAGCGGGCTCATTGAAACCCTACTGAGCGCTGTATTGGTGTACCAAAGATCCAGGGTTCAAACCTGGCTGTAACAGATAATTTATTTAATCTTTTTACAGCCAGGGATGCATCATGTGGGATCTGGAGACTTTCCTGAGGCTCACTCAACCTCTATAAAGTGGGAATACCTTAATTGGGTGAAAAACCTCACGGTTGAACGTGATCTCACAAATCACCTCTCTCCACAATCGAATTCAATCCTTACAATCCAAAATTCTTCGTAAAATCCTTAATGCTCCTTACTTTCTACGAATAAAGTCATCCATTGAGTTGCTAGTTTGGAGCTCCAAGTTCAAATTCGGCTGTGGCAGATAAATCATTTAATCTTAACAGTTTAATGTTAACAGCCACGAATGTATTTACATACCCTCCTGGGTCTCACCCAGCCTCTATAAAGCGGGTATCCTTAACTGGGTGAAAACCTAGCGTTTGAGCGTTATGCCGGACAAATAATTATAATAATATATTATAATCTCCCAGCACAACCATCGTCCTAGAAACAGTAGTCTCTACTACATACTGAACCCAAGTCACTTCACTAAAAATAAGAGGTTAATAAGAAACTAGTACTTAGACTTTTCTCTAAATTTGTTTAAATTAAAAAATTTAGTTTAGAATATTGGGCAATATTTTTATTAAGTATAAAATTAGATTTTCATTTACCTTCAATTACAATGCTAATGCGGATTATACAATAAAAAAATCTACAGTAAAATGTTTACGTTTGCAGTACCTTAAAACAGTTTTAGTTCGATTAGTTCAAGAGACTAGAAACCTGCTTGTGTTCAGGATTTTATGTTCTGAGCTTTCCAGATCTTATCATTCAGTTTAGGTCTTCATCCACTTAACTAAGTTAATTCTGGAATTATTTACTTTTTATCTATTCAATTAATTTTATTATTAATAAATAATAATTATTAAATTCTGATTAGCAATATTGTGATATTTTCAGATGAAAGTTGAAACTATCCCAATGTTCTTATTATTAAATTTAGGTGCAGTTGAAATTCCCAGATTTAAAATGTTTTTTTTTATTATTTATTTATTGATGTTTACAACTATATTACAATAATATAACAAGTAAATAGGCTAAGTGATACATAATGACATGATATAATGACAAGTAGAGCTACCCACTGGTAGTACTCAAATCGCATGTTCAACTAAGAAGGTCACGTGGCCATCTAAAAAAAAATGTTAATTAAGAAAAAAATGTTTTGTTTTTTAGGAACATTCAATGTAATACTCATTGAACAGAAATATTAGAAAAAAAATTGGACTACTACAAACCATGAAAGGTGCTGGATTCAGTACGATGTAGGGACTGTATTGTTCCTAGGACAACAGTTGTTTTGCCCTTGTAGACAAGTGGTATGAATCACGCTCAACCGCCTGGTTTTACCTCAATTAAGGGTACCCACTTTATAAAGGCGGTGTGAGCCCCAGGGGAGATTAAATAAATTATTCATTACAGTCAGATTTGAACCCGGGACCTTCGGCACAGCAACTCACCCCTCTACCACTAAGCTATTCCGCTCTCCCAATATTATATTTATTTATTATTGGGCTCTACAGTCCTTGAAGAACCATGGTTTCTTCAAGCCTGTTAGCCTCTGCTAATTTCTTCTGTCATTCGCCTCTGTCCACCGCAAGGCGCCTCCATCGGTTTATATCCATTGCCTTCAGACCACCCTCCACATCGTCGACCCACCTGAGACGTAGTTTCCCTCCAATATAATATTAGATTAGTTAAATAAAAAATCAATATAAATGAAGTTGTATATATTTATTGTAGTAAATTCCTTTAGGTTATCTGTTTCGTCTATTATCCAAAGTATCGCCGACCTGAAGTTGTATAGGCAATACAACCTTGGGAGGAAAGGTTATACGAAAAGGTGAACTGAGTATAAAATGGCCTGACGAAATGTGAGCTTTTTTTACAAGTCTTACAACATTTACAAATCGGGGCTTTTAAGGAGAAAATTTGAAAGTATTTTTAATAGCGTTTTCTTCGGTTCAGATAAATAGCTCAAAGTTAGTTTCAGCAACCTACCATGACTTGGAAATGTTGAAGCTCCTTTTGAGGTTATAGTGTTATGAGCATTTTATTTTCTCACGATTAGATTAATAAAAAATACGATAATCTAATAAAAAGTAGCTTTCTGCAAATTCTAATCAAAATATTACAAACCTGTTTGATCAGTAAAAAAAAAAAAAAACAACAACCCTGTAACACCACTAAATCCCTTAAAGGATCTTAGTGTCCAGTACACGATAGAGACATGACTGTTTCTACGACAACGGTTGTTCAGGGAGGTGATTTGTCGGACATTATGTTCAACCACCAGGTTTTCCCCCCAAATAGGAGAACCCACTTTATAGAGCCTGGGTGAATTCCAGTAGGGAGGGAGGTCAGGAGATTCCACTGGGCCCATCTATGGTTTTAAAATGTATAGACAACAGATAATGATTTGTGGCTGTCTGAGTTAAGGTACAATATTATAAGGGCTGATTCTAGCAAAAATAATTCAAAATATATTTTGGAGAAGCAAATAGAAGGCTCGACCACTAAGTTTATCCCCAATAAGAATGCCCATTTTATAGAGACTGGGTGAGGCACGAGAGGGGTTGTAGATCCAACGGATATGCACCCATCTACGGTTGTTAACAGAATAAATAATTTATCTGCCATAGCTGGATTTGAACTCAGGACCCAAATCTTAGTTTTGGGAACGTGTAATTAACTCACTTAACTAAAAATAATATATAGCTCATTTGAAGGCGAAGTATTAATAGTTGTGTAGGATAAAACTATTTAACCGCTACATAAATACATATTACATAAATACACATGTCTTTATATTGATATCTACTTATCTTGACTGTTAATAAACTAATTCTTACTTTCAGTTCTTGAGATTCAGTAGTATGTTAATATTATTTTAGGAACGTTTCGAGGCTATTATTCTCATAATAATGCCAAATTTATAATGAAATGTTTACTTCAACATCAATCAATGAAAATATCTATTCAATATTATTCTGTAAATAATATTCAAGAATAGCATAAATGTCTATTCATCCCTCTTTTCCTAATCTGCTGGTGTTCCTCAAGGTAGTATCCTTGGCCCAATCCTTTATACAGTTTATACAGCTGACATCCCAACTCATCCTAATACTATCCTTACCACATATGCTGATGATACATGTGTATTATCAGTCAATACCAATCCAGTTATTGTATCCCAAAGCCTCCAATCCCATATCACTGATCTTGAAGAATGGTACCAGAACTGGAGAATTAAAATAAATTCTCAAAAATCCCATAAAATCACTTTTACCTTACGTCGTAAACCAATGACTTCCTGCCCTTCAGTATCCTTTAATAATATCCCACTTGTGCCTGTAGAACAGATCCGATATTAAGGGTTGCATCTCGACAAAAGATTAACCTGGAATCCTCATACAAGACTGAAAAGACAAGAAACCGCTCGATGTTTCAGGCAACTTCAACACATACTAGACAAACGCTTTAAGCTCCCAATTAATTACAAAAGACTCATCTACATGACCATCATACGACCTATTTGGACCTACGGAGTAGAGCTTTGGGGCTCCACTAAGCCATCGAATTCTTCTCGTATCCAATCCCTACAATCCAAAATCCTTCGTAAAATCCTCAACGCTCCTTATTTTGTTAAGAATATAGTCATCCATAACGACCTTAATGTCCCATTTGTTGCTGATCTGGCCCGCTCCCGGTATCTATCCTTTCATAACAAACTTCATTTCAACTCAAACCCTCTAGTTTCAAACCTAGCTTCCTCTTCAATTCCCGATAATCCTCCGAGGCGTCTGAGAAGAAGATGGCCACGTGACCTTCTTAGTTGAACATGCGATTTGAGTACTACCAGTGGGTAGTTTCTCTACTTGTCATTATATCATGTCATTATGTATCACTCAGCCAATTTACTTGTTATATTACTGTAATATAGTTGTAAATATCAATAAATAAATAATAAAAAAAAAAGAATAGCATATGCTGAATGTGTAATGTTGGATTTGTTCTGTTTTCAGAAAAGGGGAAAATTCAAGAGAAACCCTTGTTGATTTAATCAAAACCACGAAATAAAACATTATTTTAATTTAATTGTATGCCATAACTAGTTGGTTTGAAGAAGAAAACAGTTATTTAAACAACAAACATAGGCTAGACCGCTCACTTAGAGGATTGACCACAGCTTCCTAAGGATATAGCTGTGTCCCCCACTCCCTTGGGTTACGTCGCGAGTCTCCTCTTTGACCCGTTGCGTAAACATTCCACAATTTTTCTCTCCCATGGAAGCCACTCACAATCAAATTGAAATTCCTAGCCATGGGAATAGTCATGAAACGCCTCAACTGTTATTGAGGTAATATATTTCTGTGTGTAATGCAATGGAGGTCTGTGTTATTATTTGCATTAACGCCTTTAATGTGTAATTAAACTATCATTTCATTATATAGAACTTTATCACTATGACCCATGAAGAGTGGGTTTTAATGCAAGTACTCTTTTGTTGAGATTAGACTGAATCCAAGAAAACGGTTGTGCTTGAGGTGAATTGTCTTTTTCCCTCAATTAATGGTATCCACTTTTTAGTGGGTGCGTGACTGTTAACAGATTAAATAATTTATCAGCCACGGCAAGATTTACGCCCGAAACATTCTGCATGGCAATTCAGCGCTCTGTTTCAAAAACAAAATTGTACACACTACTTCTATATATATTTTATTTATTGTTCTTTTGGTTATTTTTTAAATATATATATATATTTTGAAGAGAAAAGATTGTCTTGGCCGGGAATCGAACCCGGGTCACCCGCGTCTCTAGCGCGGTGCCCTAACCACTGAGCTACCAAGGCTCGCATCCAAGCCAGAGTTATAGCTTATTTCTCTTCTAAATAAAAAAATATATGTACATATATTAGAATGTAATTGGAAAACTTTAAAAATGAAGAAAGCGTTAAGACTCTAAAATATTAGAAAATAACTTACGTTCACTTTTAAGTCATTTCGACTATTCAGGCATAATCTGGACAGGTATTTAAGAGACTTAAGGCATTGATTTTTATCTTATCTTGTTATATCTTATATCTACTATCCCAGTGAATGAGTGGTTTAGCCGATTTTTCCCAAAAAGAGTTTCTTGAACTTAGGGAAGTGGAATTGCGTTATTTTCGTAGTGAATAAGGGGCATCGACTCTAAAAAGAGTTACTGCTTACGCCTCTATTTTAAGCCAAAAATGATCAAACATGACCTGATTCCGCTTCAACCAATATAGTTTCTCTCTCTGTCTCTCTCTCTCTCTCTCTCTCTCTCTCTCTCTCTCTCTCTCTCTCTCTCTCTCTCTCACTCTCTCTCTCTCTCTCTCCACTTTTCGGGAGAATGAAAAACTGTTTCCAGGAGCATTCAAATTCAGTGCGTATCGTTAAACGTATTTTACCTATGTCTTTATATATTGGTTTTGTGACTTATAGATGACTATATGAATTTTAGATCAATTATCAGTCCTAAATCAAATCGATATAGATCGAAAACATTAGTTTATTCACATTCGATATTTTGCATCGACCGTATCTATATAATACTCCCCTCTCCCGAACACGAAAACCTAGAGAATTATCAATGTTTTTATCATGAGTAAGGTTTTTTAAAAAGCGTCTTCCCATGGTCTGGCAAATATCAGAATCTACCTTTCCAGGATACTTTACGTATTCTGCGTCTTCTGCTTTCATGAGCACTACAACCCATTCCAGGCTTTGCTATCCTCCAAGTAATTCTTCCACCATTCTCCGGCTTGAGTCCTTTCAATCCTTCCAGCATGAGACT
The DNA here is from genome assembly GCA_964056705.1 of Troilus luridus. Lineage (NCBI taxonomy): Eukaryota > Metazoa > Arthropoda > Insecta > Hemiptera > Pentatomidae > Troilus > Troilus luridus. Next base: position 54,144,943 of record OZ057417.1, on the reverse strand, counting down.
TTCATGCGGTAACCAGACTGGACTGAAGAAACTACCAGTAAATGTTTAAAGTTGAAGATATTTCATTTAACAGGACGAAGTTATATAACAGAAAATTATAAATTAATTTTTGGTAAAAAGCTCGTGAGTTGTGCAATCGTGAAACGGATTCAGAGACGAGTTCTTTACTAACTCTTAAATCATCCCAACGTTATGTAGCCAACTCCACTAAATAGAATTTAGCGTCCTAGTACATGTTACACTTTCTAATTAGCTATTACAACCACATCTTACTAACTCTAATCTATTACTACTTTTTAGGGATATTTTTAGCTTTAGGAACGTCAGTTACTTAATAACTGGTTAAAAGTAACTGTTTTTCATTACTTACTAAAATTTAGTAATATTATACAGTTGCTGGGTTGTAGTGGTACAGGTTAAACCAGCGTTATTAGACTTCAAGGAGCCCTGGGCGATACGATGTAACGTTATAATACGTTCCCGTTAAATAGTACGAAGAGCTGGAAAGAAGTTCCAAATGTATAGAATGCCAAAATTCCGAAGGCCCAGGTAATGTAGTACATTACACAAAAAGGTTCATTACAATAAAATTTGACGTCTGCCACCAAGAAGCCACTGGAATACAAAATGGCGGCCAATATATCCTGGTTTTTTCGGACCTTTTTTTAGTTACTGATTTATAACTAACCCGAACTATCAGTGCACAATACAATCACACAAAAACAAAATTATAAATAAAAATAATAATTGTCATGAAAAATTATTGTCACTATTCTCTATGTTAGTTTGAATAAATAATTAATGATCAATTGAAATTTATGCGATATTTCTTCAGTCCTGGTGAATCAGCGGTTAAGTCGAATTTTCTACATAGTGCTCTCTTGTATTTACGGAAGCGATATCGTGCTATTTTCATATTGAATAAGGGACTAAGTCAGGCATCGGCTTGACATGGAGTTATTGCTTACAATATATTTCCATTTCAAGCCAAAAAATACGATAATAACACGATTCTGCTTTCCTCAATACATTTATTCTCTCTGGACAAAATTCACCTGGGCTCCAGATTTAACAAACTGTGGATAAAATGCATATAAACGTAAAGAAAATCCTCAACGCGGCATTCACAATATATAAAAAATAATTAAATAATATTTGTTATTTTCGCAGTAATGAATATGTTTTATTGTTTATTTTTTTTTTAAATAGAACAATAAATTTCGAGCAGCCAAACTTACGCTTTAATATAGATTCATAACTGTATTCAGGGGAGCAGAGTGTCTCCGTGGTAGAGAGTTGAGTTGCCATGCCTCCTGGTCCTGGGTTCGAATCCTGCTCGCTGTCAGACATTTTTTATTCTGTTAGCGGACGGAGATCTTATGGTATCTAGGGATATTGGCCATCTATCCATTTATCGACCCTCAAGAGGGTCACCCAGCCTCTATAATGTGAGTAACCAGATTAAGGGGGAAAATCTGGCAGTTGAGCGTTATCTAGGACAAATCACCTCCCTGCACAACCGGTGTCCAAGAAACAGTAAAATCTCTAGCATATACTATAGACCCTTCGTGGGTTGTAGTGGTACAGGTTTTTTTTCAAACTGTATTCAAGAAGAAACTGAGTAAGAAATCAACTCAACACCCCTTTTACTAGAAAATTATAGAACCGAATCTGGGTCTCTTAGATTCATAGTTATAATTGGCGAGACGTTATCTAATATATTCCTAAATTTCATAAATGGTACAATCTATCTTCAGCGATTTTTCTAATAACTGAAGCAAAGCCATAATAAATGGCTTTAACGGTTTGATTAGTGACCGTATAAAAGGAAAATGTGTCTAAATCGAAACAAAATCTCATTTAATTTTGTATAATTATGATTAAAGTGCTAGCTCTGAGGATAGTAGGGTAATAAAAATGCAATTAAGAATTAGTAGGTTGAGATACTAGGGAAGGTTATATAACCGTCTTCCTCTCTCTTCCTTCTTTCCACGCACTGGAGCAGTTTTAGAACTTATAACACTAATATTATTATATTTTGTTAATTAACACCGAATATATATAATTTTTGGCATTTATTTTTCTTGACTGTTAATAAAACAAGTTTTACTTTCAGCTATCTATATTTACACCAAACAATCAATAGTGAATAATCTGCGGTGAAAATAAGTATAGTCTCGAAAGGCCGCAAAAGATAGTTTAACGATTATATGACTGAGCCTCGAAAACTGAAAGCAAAAATTTATTTACATAAAATTAAAATTTATATCTTTTTATCAAAATTAAAGTAAACATTTATATATTTTTATCAAATTATTTATTTTCTAATATTATAAATCTCTCAAATATTTTATATCTTTATTTCTATATTTACATTATATTTTGTATTAATATAACTTCATTCTAATTATATACATTTATATTACACCCCATACTTATATTTTTAATTTTATATTTATTTTTACTTACTCTACCTGTCGTTCACGAGATTCCTTTCATTACTTTCTACATATTTCTTCCGTATTTATTCCCTGGCATAATATATTGTATAAATTTTCTTTCATTTTACTTATATAACTCTCCAGGAGTCTATTATCATATGCATTTTCTATTTTATCTGTATTATACTAAGTTTTCCATACATTTATATCTCATTTTTTATATTTAAACTTTTCATTTTATATCTTTCTGTTTATCTTCTCTTTTTCTTTCTCTTTACATTTCTTGGTACTGTAATGTTTGTTTTATAGTTTATATTTTTTTTTGTCTGTTTTCTCTCATAGCCCTGAAGATGACCTACAAAGCAGGTCGAAACGTGGGCACTATCAATAAATAAGTCTCATTTATTAGTTGTTTACATTGACTGCACCCCCAACTATTTCCATCCTACGTTTCCTACTTCCTACATTTGATCTTCCAGTCAACGATTTTCTCTCTATCATTAAAAATTTGTTTGATTAATAGTAAAAAAAAATAAATAAAATAGAGCCAAAACTCAAAATGAAACATTAAATTTTATTAGAATGCAAATGGAAAAAACCACAAGCAGAGCCTTATGTTTCAAAATTTTTTATGTAAAATACAAACACTTATCAGTCGACGTTTCGCCTATTCAGGCATTATCAAGACTCTTGATAATGCCTGAATAGGCGAAACGTCGACTGATAAGTGTTTGTATTTTACATAAAAAATTTTGAAACATAAGGCTCTGCTTGTGGTTTTTTCCATTTGCATTCTAGTAAAAAAAAATAGGTATAGGTTACAACATTTGATTGAATATATACAACTTTACTCATTTGATCAATCACAAAGTCTTGAACCAATATTTACAGGACCTATCGTCATATTGTACATGTATTCGACTGGGTAATATGGTGATTAACATTTCGTTATTTATTTCGCATGAATAAATGGACAATACAGTCTCGAAAAGTCGCCAAAAGATAGTTTTACGAATTTAACGGCTGGATCTCAAAACTGAAATTAAAAACTTATTTTGTTAACGGTCAATAAAGCTAGATATCAAAATATATATATTAATATTATGAAGTAGAATGAACCATCTATGCTGAGTAGAATACACAATAAGTGCCATGGCTGTTTCCAGGCACCTCAAGGAGCTTGGTAACACAAAAAAGATGGAAATATGGGTACCACATGAATTAACCAAGGCCCAGAAGCTCACCCGATTTAAAAAAAAAAAAAATCAGGAGCTGAATATAGAGGTCCTTCCTCACCCACCATATTCTCCGGACCTTTCTCCAACTGATATTTACTTTTCCCGTTGTTTGGATAATTTTTTAAGAAATAAAAAAATTGACAACGAATATGCCCTGAAATCGGCCTTCCAAGACTTCGCTTCTTCCTTGACACCTAATTTCTACAGAGCGGGGATAGAAATGCTTGTTTCACGTTGGGAGAAATGTATTGAAAGTGAAGGATCCTATTTTGATTAATAAAATTATTGTTTAATAATTTTTTTGCTAATAATTTAAATGTACACCTTCACTGACATTTCATATACTACAATTCAATATTTTTTCTTATATCTATTTTATAATTTAACATTTATTTCCTTTTTCATTAATATATAATATAATACGTTTTCATATTTAATTTTCCTCAGTGATGCTAAAGTAGCTTGACAGCTTTCAAACTTGCCTACAGTATTCTATAAACAATACTTAAACTATTAAAACATTCCAGAGAAAATAAAAGGAAAGTCATAATAAAAATTATGTATTGCTTACAAGAATTTTTGTATACATGAATTAACTTTATACATGGCCGTTCTGAATGTGATTAAGTTCTGAATAAAAAAGGGTAATTATTCCGCAGGTTGTCACTTCGAATTGAATAGCAAGTTTCATCTTTTTATTCGCTTCCCTTTTAACATTTTCCACAAAGACATAATATCATGAGTTTTAGTATGGAAAAGAGAATATAATTATGGGAAATGTTTAAACTGCGGTAATCATTTCATCTAGAAATGAACGTTTCAACAATCATATATCATAGGATGTTGATAGTTGGGGGTGCAGTCAAGAAAACACGCAAAAATAGGTGAAACTATTTTATTTTAAGTGCCGACGTTTCGACCTACTATGTAGGTCATCTTCAGGGCTATGAGAAAACAGACAAAAAACAGAATAGACTGTAAAAATACATAAAATAGAGGTACAGAAAAATTAACAAAAAAGTAGAGATATAAAAAAAATGATATATAATGAAAGGATATATGAAGGTATATGAATATATATATACATAATATATATATATAATAATGTATATAGGTGTATGAATAAAGATGATTACATAGTAGATGGATAGGAAGGTGATAATGCAAAAAAATACAAAGAGAGCAATGAAGTTAAACAGAAAAAAAATAAAATGAAAAAGATATAAATATAATGAGTATGGACAATTTAGTATAATAAAGATAGAAATGTATTGCAAAGGAAACAATAGTATGAAAATGGACTCATGGGGAGTATCATAAGTGCAATGAGAGAACATGAATTAAAAATATGATACCTAATAATACATCGAGAAGAATATATTATAGAACGTAAAGAAAAGGAATCTAAAGTATGACAGGCCGAGAAGTGAGATATAAATAAAATTTTTAAAAATATAAGTATCAGAAGTTATGTAAAGGTATAAATGTTATATAAGGGTATACACTATACATTATATAACAGATATTGTATCCAGGAATACAGATATTATATAGAGGTATACATTAGGTATGAAGTTATATAAATAAAGATGAAAGAATACAAGGAACAATACATGAGAGATATAAGATATCAGTAAGTGAATAGAGATATAAAAAATAATGATGTTCTGTGAACATGAACTCTTTTAATTAAAACTATTTAATTAAAACTATGATGGATGCTAAAAGTGATGATGGGAGAAATAGGTGTGAAGGAAGGAGATGGAGAAAGATGAAGAGAAGATATAAATAATAAGAGACAGTACGAACCCGATACGAATGGCTGCTGGGACAATGAGTAACTGACGCGGAAAAAACCGTTAAACGACGGAAGCGCTGGCCGCGATCTCTGTCGGTTAAAGGTCAAAGTAGCAAAAAAAAATTCAAAAAAAATAAAAATATAAAAAGTAGGGAAAGGGCAATATGGGGAAATATGGGGACGCGTAAAAAATGTGAAAAATAAATAAAAAATAAAGTTAAAGAAAAAAAAGGGGAGTAAAGAGATAAAATACTAGAAAAGAAAAAATATACAGAAACGGGCCGTAAAAGGAGAGAAATAAAATATGATTTTAAAATTAAGGAGTTTTTAGAAAATTAAAAATTTGGGAATAAATTGAGGATAGGTGATGTGATTATAAAAAAATGATTTGAAAATTAAGGAGTTTTTAGTAAATTAAAAATTTGGGAATAAATTGAGGATAGGTGATGTGAATCGGACTTAAGGTTGACGGCGGAAGAATCTAAATTGATGTGGATGGTTTCCGAGAGAATGCGTTTTTCATAGTTGGGAAAGGAAGATAGGATAGACGTGTGATCGAAGTTGAAAATGTGGTTTAAAGATAGGGCATGGTCAGAGAGTTTGGAAGCGGTTGGGTTATTGGATGAGATGGAATATTTATGTTGGGAAATACGATCTTTAAGTAAGTTTTTAGTTTTCAAATCATTTTTTTATAATCACATCACCTATCCTCAATTTATTCCCAAATTTTTAATTTTCTAAAAACTCCTTAATTTTAAAATCATATTTTATTTCTCTCCTTTTACGGCCCGTTTCTGTATATTTTTTCTTTTCTAGTATTTTATCTCTTTACTCCCCTTTTTTTTCTTTAACTTTATTTTTTATTTATTTTTCACATTTTTTACGCGTCCCCATATTTCCCCATATTGCCCTTTCCCTACTTTTTATATTTTTATTTTTTTTGAATTTTTTTTGCTACTTTGACCTTTAACCGACAGAGATCGCGGCCAGCGCTTCCGTCGTTTAACGGTTTTTTCCGCGTCAGTTACTCATTGTCCCAGCAGCCATTCGTATCGGGTTCGTACTGTCTCTTATTATTTATATCTTCTCTTCATCTTTCTCCATCTCCTTCCTTCACACCTATTTCTCCCATCATCACTTTTAGCATCCATCATAGTTTTAATTAAATAGTTTTAATTAAAAGAGTTCATGTTCACAGAACATCATTATTTTTTTATATCTCTATTCACTTACTGATATCTTATATCTCTCATGTATTGTTCCTTGTATTCTTTCATCTTTATTTATATAACTTCATACCTAATGTATACCTCTATATAATATCTGTATTCCTGGATACAATATCTGTTATATAATGTATAGTGTATACCCTTATATAACATTTATACCTTTACATAACTTCTGATACTTATATTTTTAAAAATTTTATTTATATCTCACTTCTCGGCCTGTCATACTTTAGATTCCTTTTCTTTACGTTCTATAATATATTCTTCTCGATGTATTATTAGGTATCATATTTTTAATTCATGTTCTCTCATTGCACTTATGATACTCCCCATGAGTCCATTTTCATACTATTGTTTCCTTTGCAATACATTTCTATCTTTATTATACTAAATTGTCCATACTCATTATATTTATATCTTTTTCATTTTATTTTTTTTCTGTTTAACTTCATTGCTCTCTTTGTATTTTTTTGCATTATCACCTTCCTATCCATCTACTATGTAATCATCTTTATTCATACACCTATATACATTATTATATATATATATTATGTATATATATATTCATATACCTTCATATATCCTTTCATTATATATCATTTTTTTTATATCTCTACTTTTTTGTTAATTTTTCTGTACCTCTATTTTATGTATTTTTACAGTCTATTCTGTTTTTTGTCTGTTTTCTCATAGCCCTGAAGATGACCTACATAGTAGGTCGAAACGTCGGCACTTAAAATAAAATAGTTTCACCTATTTTTGCGTGTTTTCTTGACTGCACCCCCAACTATCAACATCCTATTATAGTACCCACAGTCAACTATTTCTTTCTCACATGAAATCATATATCATCTTCATTATCGTACCTCTAAACTTTGATTTTTTTATGAAATGTTAACCGAAATCTACTCACCACCGGCAATTACATTTTCTTTTCCCTTTAGTATGTATATAACTTGGATTTTTGTAAAATATTAAAAGTTTTTAAAACTCAATTCGAAGTGACAGCCTGCGGAACAGTTACCCAAAAAAGTAATTGATATCATGAACTGTACAATTTTTTTATATATTTTCAAATTCGACCTAAACATTAACCTAAGTTTTTTGGCGTGTCTCTTAACAAAAACTTTTCGGATTTGGAGTCTTAGACTTCATAGATTCACTACGTCGCCAAAAATAAATATATAGATTATAAATTACCATTACTATCAATCAACACAATTCATTTTCACTCATTTCTGTTTTCTACCCCACATCTCCGTCTCACCAAGTAGTTCACCCTGGTACCTCAAACTAAAAATTTATGGAGAAGTTCTGATATAAGTTTTTTGTTTACAAAATAATAAGAAGAACAAAAACCAAATTCACAAAAAACAACATTGAAAATAAAAAATAAGTAAATTTAAAATGATACGACTAGAAACGTATGACTATTTAGTTAAAAGAAGGTAATGAAAATAGTATTTAATACACTATTAATGAAGAACCTCAGTGAAGAAATAATGATGTAATATTCACATAAAAATTTTAAAAAACTACACATTAAGTATGTATATGAGTTACATTAAATAGGAGATTCACCAGATGTCAATACATTGCTACACATTGTATTAGAAAGGCCACTTAAGAAATTTTATTCTTATGTAAACGCTCTTAAGAAGAAAGAGATGGATCTATTGAAACATAATATTGTACTTCATCCAGGTGTTCAGTCAACCACGCTCTAAACACTCACGGTCATGAATATTTATTTGTCTAGATAGGAACGGATCCCTTTAAAGTTATTTAGAACCAATCCTTATTAATTGGAAGGGTTTGTATCAAAATGTCTGTTAAAAATTGAACTTTTATAAAGTTAATTTATCGTAATGATTTCACAATAAACTGGGTAGAACTTAGTGTCTGTCAAACACTTAAATTTTTTTTATTTTGAGTTTATGTTATATTTTAACAAGTAATTTTCTATTTTCTTATTATATTCTTAATGCCAGAAATGTCCGTTTGAATATATTACTCCTCGGATCTTTTTTTTTAAAATATATTTATTGAAATTTACAACTGTATACAGAATACATCAAGTAAAAATTATTAATGAATACATTGACATGAAAAGACAAGTAGAGAAACTACCCAGTGGCAGTACTCAAATAAAAAGTTCAGCTTAAAAGGTCACGAGGCCATCTTCTTTTCAGACGTCTCGGAGGATTATCAGGAATTGAAGATGTTGCGAGGTTTGAAACTAGTGGGTTTGGGCGGAAATGGAGTGTCATGAAAAGATTGTTATATTAGATTCGGGGCAAATCAGCAATAAACGGAACGTTAAGGTCATTATGGATTACTTTGTTCGTAACAAAGTAAGGAGCATTGAGGATTTTCCGAAGGATTTTGGATTGTAAAGATTGGATGCGAGAGGAATTCGATTGCTTAGTGAAGCCCCAAAGCTCTATTCCGTAAGTCTTGATGGGTCTAATGATTGTCATGTATATGAGTATCTTGTAATTAATTGGGAGCTTAGAGCGTTTATCTAGTACATGTTGAAGTAGCCTGAAACGGCGAGCTGTTTCTTGTCGTTTCAGTCTAGTATGAGGATTCCATGTTAAGCGTTTATCAAGGTGTAGTCCTAAGTACCGGATCTGTTCTACAGGACTTAGAGGGATGTTATTAAACGATACAGGGGGGCAGGAAGTCGCTGGTTTACGACGGAGGGGGCCTCTGATTAAGGATCGAAAATTTGATCATTAAAATCTTAAAAAATTGCCTAATATATTGCCTAGCTACGGATTGATACCTCAAACAACAAAGCGTTAGTAACGTCTTAAGAACGAATACTTGGCTCGATTTCCATTTTCCAAATATCTTTAAACCTAACAATTTAAAAATAAATAAATAAAAGTATGGTACGAGGGTTTTTGTAGGACTTCAAATAAATATAATACTAAAACGAAATATAAAAGGAATATTTGGCCATGATTTCGATGTTATAGATATAAGAAATTAGTTCAAAATAAAGGATTTATGGTCTGTGGTGTCTTAATAAAAAAACAAAGAATGGTGGAAGATATTGAAAAGATAAAGTTTGGAAATGCATATTATTTTTTTCCTATTTTTATTTAATTACTTACCTCACACCTTTTGGCCGGAATATTAATACTTATACATATATAAAACGATTATTCTATCAACTGTTGTGTATGGATGTTAAACAGCGAGGTAACTTTGACGAAAAAACTTAAGGTTTCCGAGAATAAGATGCATAGCATAATTGATCTTACCAAGGTGTAAGTGGGAGGATTGCTTTAAGGTGGGTTTTAAGATTGTTGGTGTTGTTGAGGTGTGTTGACAACAATCTCAGCATCGATTCATCTCGTTTGACAATAAATTAAAGACCGATTTTTTTTATTTCGCATTAATATCAATCAATTATAATATATTTAACACCATAGAATCGATTGAACCTATATATTGTATTGAATAATGAAAAGAACAGATATCAGTAGTAAAGCAGTTGTAGAAATATTACTGTTTATCACTAGAGAAATTATAAGTATTCACAATTGCTTATAAAAGTCACTAAGTCGGTATAATGTTGCAAATAAAATATGATTTACTTCGCTACATCACCAGACATTAAACATAGGTAAAGTATAACAAAAACCGGCTGAATATGAACTAGTATCAGGTATCTCAGAGGTCAGATGTCATACACGCATGACATCCCAGAACCAATGAGGCATGGACTCTATCTCCCCGCTCCGATCTATAATATAACTGATGTGTAAAGCCAGGCGATTGCATCAGTCACTAACCGCCTGCTCTATCGATTAGGTTCTGTTTCAATTATTCATCTAGACCACTTTCTATCCGTAAGAGGAGTCACGGCAATGATAGTTGGAAGACATCACGAATATCGGAGGATGATGTAAGATGGGCATTTATGTACGTAAGGAAGCGCAGTGAAGAAACTAAATTTTAAATTGTTTATGAATATTTACATTCATTGTCTACATCAGATTCTATAGACACAATAGATTTTGGTACGAGCACTTGATTCAGAAACGATGGAGCCATTATATGGAAATATATGGGGAAGTAGCAAGCAAAAAATTTATATATGTCATTAATAAATTTTATTCTTATTTTCAGGATTATTACGGTAAGATTATCAACAATTATGACCGTAATGGAAAATTTTACTATTGGAATTTAATTTAATTTTTCAAGATAATGTATCAGAACTATTTTTTTTAATTTTCACATCATCGGGCAACTAATTACAACTTATTTTAACAGTAATTGTGTTAATTTCGTATTAATTATTCTAAAGTTGTAACTCACCATAACTTTTACATTTTTGAAATTTCAGAAATCTCTTCATTCGACCATAGAGTTTTGTGACCCAGCAACAACAGAAGATAAATACCCAGTCCAGAATTTCAAATAGAAAACTAGTGAAGTTCTTGCGATTTCGAATATTCCTGACTACTCATGGAACTAGGAAGTACCTTTTCTTACTAGCGGACAATTTTTTAATATTAGATCGTGACTTACTGAGATTTCTAATCATTTACAAGAAATTTAAATAATATAAAATAATTGTATTCCGTTATAATTAAACTACCATAAAAGATGACCCAAAAGCAGGCTTATCAGCGTTTTGTCTAGAAGAGAGCAATTGATTTTTTGGACTATGGGACTATGGGACATGAAATGTACACTTTTTTATTTAAATTACCCAATCAAAGCAGTATATTAACTATTGAGTGAATAATTTAATGAAAATAATTATTAATAACCGTTATGTTGCCAATATTTTTACACAATTTTTATAAACTCGGCATTATTAAACCTTGGAAACTAGCTAGATTGCGTTAAAAAGCAGATAAGTTTTTGTTATATATTTTTATTTATTCATTATTTTAGTATAACCATTGTTTATTTAATATGATTATTATTTATTATTTTTATAATTTTTTATTTCTTCAAGATACAGTTAAATGGAATAAGGTAGTCAGAGATTTCTGTTTCTTTGTCTAAATGCATCATTTATTTTTTAAATTACTAGTTTGTTTATTTACAATTGTAGTAATTAACAAACGGAAATTCGGTAAGAGCCTAAACTTTGGAATTAGACATATTTCGAAGATGAAGCTAAGAAAGATGTAAGTTTGTATTTTTATTATATTTAAATAGGATGTAAATAGTTGGGGGTGCAGTCAAAAAAACACAGCAAATAAGTTGGAACCTATTATATTATATATGTGCCGCCGTTTCGACCTACTTTCTAGGTCATCTTCAGGGCCAATAGGAGTGGCTGCTCGGTGCAGAAGGTGGTCAGTTACCTTAGGAGCAGCCACTCCTATTGGCCCTGAAGATGACCTAAACAGTAGGTCGAAACGTCGGCACATATATAATATAATAAGTTTCAACTTATTTGCTGTGTTTTTTTGACTGCACCCCCAACTATTTACATCCTATTATAGTATCTACCAGTCAACGAATTTCTTTCCTACCTTTATTATATTTAATTTAATTTTTTAAGGAAGAATATTTTATTTCTTAAGAGGTAGTAATGTGGATCAGGTAGTCACAGATTTATTTACAGTTGTGTATTTCGAAGATGGCTCTAATGGGCGTAAGTGTTATTTGTTTTATTTTAAATATATTTAAGGAACGATATTTCATTTCTTCTAGAAGAAATTAAATGGAACAAATAGAAAAAAACATGTTTCTTAGCCCAAATTAATCCTTCATTTTTTAAAAAAATCTACAAATACTTCCCAATTATTAAAATTTTAAAAAAACTTATCCTGGGTGATAACACCACAAATATAGATAAAGCGCTAACTTTTCTTAAACAAAATAATATGCTCAGTAGAATATAATAATTATATGCGAAGTAGAAATAAATATTAAACCAAAAGAATAATGAATAATAATAATGAAATAACAATTGAACCAAAAAAAGAAAGACGCTGATGACCATGGATGTTGGGCGCCTATAAACCATAAAACCTAACCTAAAAAAAAAATTGAACATTCGCATATTTCTGAAGGTAGCGCTAAAAAAGAAGTCATTTTTTTAATATTAATTAATTAATTTTTTTAAGGAATATTTTCAATAATTTCACCAATTGATGTAAAACGGGTCAGTCAAAGACTTTTGTTTCTCAACATAAACAAATCATTACAAAAAAAGACCATTATTATTATTATTCTAAGGCGCTACAACTCGGTGACGAGTCCTAGCTCCGCAACCAGCTTCTTCCAGCCGTTTTGTATTGCGCAGCCGTCATCCAGCTCCTGTCGCCCAGGATATCCCTCGCGTCTCTTTCCACACCATCCGACCACAACAGCTTTGGTCACCCTTCTCGTGCAGTAGAGAGGCTCTGTCAAAACCTATTTATGAATGGTCTCACCTTCCATTCTAACCACATGACCAGCCCCCGTCTTCTAATTTTTAAGGAGTAAACAAAATCTGGGTCGGAGGATCTTTCTTTCGAAGACTATAAAATCACGCTCAAGCTGATTGGCCATTATCCATCTCTCCGGTCCATACAACAAAACTGGGGGGACTAATGTTTGTTACAGATGTAAAAATTAATTAATAAAAACGACGGTTTCCCGAGTTGAGTATAGAATACAATCGCACAAGAACAACAGACGTTACACTAACACAATGTCTTATACAGTATACACCTTAGACTACCTTTCCTCCAAATCCATAATAAAAATAATTACATGTACATTTGTTTATAATTGTTGTAAGTAATCTGAGAAAATTCGGTAAGAGACGCGACTAGAATTATTTTTTAGAGACTATTTTTTAAATTTATTAACATACGGATTATGTCTATATAAATATCAGCAAAACCCCAGACGCTTGTGGACAAGCACAAGTCAATAAGTCAATGTGAAAGCGGTGGAAAGGATGAGGTTTGGCACCTGCTTATCGATGGCTCTATCATCGTCTAATATCAACTTGATGTGGTAATCCTGAGGCTTTCATCTTCGTATTGCAGATTTTGGGGAAAATAAGGAAACAAATTAAACCTGATGTGTTAATTTTGCTCAATAGAAACATTTGTAGAAAACATATATGTTCTGATAGATAATAATTGTATAATGCTGATAGATAATAATTATTAAAAAACATAAATTGCATATTTGGATGTTTTAGTCCATAAGATGAATAAATAAATTCCAAAATCAGGTAAATTAAATATATGTTAATTATTTTTTATATTTTTTTTAATGTAAAAATAGTTAATAAATTGTCATCAAAAGATTATTTTATCAATGAAAAATAAACATTAATTGCAATTACATACGAAAACCATTTCAGTAAAGCCCAAAAAAACAATGAATAAAATTTAAGTAAGATATTTTGTATTTAGTCATAAATGTCATACAATTTATCAGAATATATTTTTTAAATAGGCATTTATATCTATAGCACCGGTGAGTAAGTGGGTAAGTAGAATTTTCTCCAAAATATCGTCGAAAGGAACTCCTATCTCAATAATCTGTGCTGCCTTGTCAATAAGCACGTCAGGTATTATTATTATTAAATTAATTGTATTTTGTATTTGTATATGTTTTTTTAATATAAAACATTAAAAAAAATAATGAGGAGGTTGGAGAAAGAAGAGTATAGTAGAGAGATGCTAATGAAAAGGAAGAAGGCTGCACCTTCACTCGGAGTGAAGGCAGGAAGTGGCTTCGACTTTCTTCTTCAGAGCGAAGTGCAAGGGTCACAGGGGGCAAGGGTTTCTCCAGTCCTCTCTTCCACCTCCGTCCTCTCTTCGACCACGTAGCTTTTTATTTTTACTTTTTTCTTTCAAAACCTGAAGGCCCTTCCAACTTGTAGTTAGGTAACATCTTGGTAGCCTTCGGGTAGAGGAGCTGAACGACGAAACAGCGCTTGGAAGAAAACGACGCGACTACGCTGTAGCAAGCAACCCAGAAGAGGTGAGCAACATATTATTTATTGTTTTTGTAAATTTTTCCTATAATAATTTAAAAAATAAATAAATAGGGTTAGCCAACCCGAAGGCTCGATGCCGATACCACCATTCTCCGATTACAAACCTCTGTCCACGGGCCACTACCCAAACCCAAATCCTTCAGATCACACCTACCGCAAGCTTCCCACCTGCCCCTCAGAGGCACAGTGCTTATTAACTTTTTAAAATTGATTCGTTACTCAGTCCTACAACTTCGCAAACCCATCTTAATCTTCGAGCTGCAAATACTTGAAAATTAAAAAAATAAACAAATCAAATTATATCAGTACTCTTACCAAAAGCCACATTTTTCAAATTACGTCCATATTATTTATTATACTCGTTTAAGCTCCCTATCCTAATTGAACCTGGATAGGCAAAATTTAGAGCTCCCACTGTAGCATCGTCCGATTACCCAATGTAGGGTTAAGTACCGTTAAATGAACAAACAAACAACGCCCATATTATACTTCAAATCTTAATAGTTCTAAATTAAGCTCTGAATTATCGACAATCCTAGGAGATGAAAATAAAACAATATAATTAGTCTTAAAATTTCATGATTTTTTTTAAAAAGTAGCATAAAACAACTCTTCAACCTTGTTAAAAAAATATTAATTAATTTAATTAAAAGTGATTTAAATCAGGAAAAAATAATTAGTTCATTATATGGCATATAACCTAACCATAATATTGTTTAAGCATAACAAACAAATGAAAAAATTACTTAAATCAAATTATATCAGTACTATTACCATAAGCTTAATAACTTTGGGTTAAGCCCTGAATCATCTATAATCCTTAGAGATGACAATGAAACAACAGAATGCTTGTCAAATTTTTAAAAATCAATTCATTTATCATCACCCATATAATTTTTAAATAAATACCATAAATAAACTTTTTAACCTATTTAAAAAAAATTAACTAAAAACAAAATCTATGAAGTAAAAACAATGCGAAAAAGAAAACTCAATTTATGAAAAAATAAATAATTCAGACATAGATGACCAATGTTGTTTTACCCAGTAAAACCATAACAAACATATAAATAATTAAATTTATTCAGTACTTTATTTACAATTAAATTATATCAGTACTATAACAGTACTATTACCATAATCCACATTTCTCAAGATTGTTCGTATTACACCTCACACCTTAATACCTTTGGGTTAATCCCTGACTTATCGACAACACGTGGAGATAAAAAAAACAGTATAATCAGTCATAAAGTTTTTAAAATTAAAACCTCTATCATCACAAACTTAATTTTTAAATAACTCTTTAACCTTGTTCAACAATAATAAAATTTAAAAACAAATTCAAATAAAATAAAAAGTGCCAAGTGAAAATAACTTTAAACCAAGAATAAATAATTAATTGAGTATATGACGTCGTTGACCAATTTAGTTTGACGCAGTTAGACCATAACAAACAAATAAAAAATTAACTTAAATCATTATCCCTACATATAATAATATTTAATTCACTTTTTAATATTAAAATACTTCTATCAATATTTAGCCATTTTTGCTATCATCCTGTTCTCTAAGGAAAAAATAATATTAGTAAAAATATTGAAAAAACACGCACGAAGAAAGGAGAAGTTTTCCATAAAAACTATATAAAGAACAGAATAAATTAATTTTTTGCGTTTAACAGTATTGTTTTATTTTGCTAGCTTTAATTATTTTTTTTAATCGGATATTCTTGAAAAATGAAATCGAAAGATTTTCGTAAAATGATATTACAGAAAAAGCGCTGAAGAATACCTGAAGAAGATCTGCAATGTGGGTCGAGACGTTGGCTTTCAAATAAATTAATCAAACCTTTTCTCCCCCACATATATAAGTAGATATTATTATTTGTAGTATCATTCGAGATGTATTTGTCTTATAGTGTTAGTGAAGTGCTCAGAAAATTATTATCGTAGACTAATGATATAATGTTATTTTAACACTATTGTACAAAAATTATCGTATTGAGCCTGAAGATACCATTTATCAAACTTTAACTTAAATTAATATATCACACTGTATGTAATATGTATTAAAACATGATTTAATAAATTATAAATCCAACAAATGAAGTATTTCCAATAGTAGTAAATACAATAATAGAATATTTCTTGAACTTTAGGCACACTATGGTTAAAATAAGTTTTCTTTACCGAGAGATTTTTTTTATTTGTCATGAAGTTCGTGACTGAACCACTATCCTTCCGGGGAAATGCTTCTCACGAAAAGATTTTGTTTGAGATTTGAGGTCTTTATAAATTTAACACAATATGTATAAAAAATTATGATATTATAATGAATTTGATTAAATATTTTAGTTAACCTCCTATGATCCTAAGGATTTTATTCTTTTTTAAACCTACAGATAAAAAAAAATAAGTTCTTCGTAGAAAAAGAGTAAGTTGTATTATGCTGGTTAAACTAAAAAATTACCTATAAAAATGAGAAAATCTCAAAAATATACAAAAAATAATTATTAGAATACAAATGGAAAATCACAAAAAAAACCCACATTAAATACCGGAAAATGACAAACCAGTCAACGTTTCTCTTATTAGAGCATCATTAGAACATCACTAATATAAAAATTCACATCTATGAAGATCAAATGCAGCACATCGCACATCAACAGTTTAAACAGAATCATCAATCAGAGACAGAAACTTCACTCTGACTTATTTATCAAGTGAGTGTGTATATATATATATATATATATATATATATATATTTTTTTTTTTTTTTTTTTTTTTTGCTGTACGTGACACTATCTGGAACATGAGGACTACCTAAGTAAATAGGGTAAAGGGCATAGGACTAGTAACTTAAAAGTCCCTTGGGATCGGTACCTTTACTCTCAAGGGAGTTTTAGGTATGAAGCGATCAACTAAACATGTAGAATGTCACATCTAACAAAAGCCCCCCCTTTTTTGTTCCTTGTAAATAATTTTATAAGTTACCTTGTATATATGATCAGCGCACTATAAATATAATGTTATTAATTAAATGAAAACGGATCTTTATTTAGTAACCAACTCCTGGTGAGTCAACCCCGTTAACATTTGGAGAAGAGAGGGACATTTTAATATTTACATATTATTCAGATCAATGCTTTGGCAGTGAAGCCAATATAGCAATGTTAATATTGAATGCTAAAAACTAATTATTTAAAATATTTAATAATACTTTGCTACATATGATTTATTTAGTTAATATAGTAAAAAATTGAAGAAACTCTATTTCGTTTTCTAAATATCAAATAAATTACATAAATCGGTTATTGGATTTTTTTTTCAATTTCTATCTGATAACATTATCAATCCTATTTACAGCATTTTTTAAAGATTTTAAATAACATTTTATTCAGTGCTAGAAAACTATATATATCTACAGTCCCGGTGAATAAGTGGTTAAGTCTATTTTTCTCAAAAATGATTTTCTTGAACTTAAGTAAGCGGAATCGAGTTATTTTCTTAGTGAATAAGTGGCTAAGTAAGGCATTAGCTTGAAAAGGAGTTATTGCTTATACTAAAACTCCATTTAAAGCCAAAATCTTTGAGAGTGATACGATTCCGGTTGTCTGAAAGCAGTTAACTCTCTCTGGACAAAATCCGACTTAACCACTTATTCACCGGGTCTGTTGATATACAGTATGAAGGTTCTTACAGTTCGAGATTTCTCTAGATTCTTTGACGAATTGCTACAATTTCCAATTCGTTTTTAGAATGCAATACAAGGTGAATTGCGGCGACGCCTTTTTGCGAATAATATTAACTCAATGTTTTAGATTATCCATAAAATTAAAATAAGACATAGAGAATTATTCTGCAATAAGCAGTGATTCGAGAATAAATCGATTATAGGCATTAATAAAAAAAAAAAAAAAAAAATGAACTCTAGATAAGTAAAAAGGATAATTGTCTTGCTTATAAAGCTATTTGCATCATTGATCTTTCATGGTACCAGTTATCTGGGACTCAACCCCTTAAAGTAATAAAAATTATCAAACATATAAATTATTGTTAAAATATCAAATACCAACAGGGTTTAAATTTTATTAAATTATAAAAGCATTTGTAACAATTTATTACAACTGGACTCCCGAAGAGTAGAGTTGTAATTAGATGTTAATATATGTATGTATGATATACAGTATGTATATATAACTGATATGACCATTTCAACTGAAATTTAAAAAAATATCGCACCTCTGCCAGTTCATTGACACACTCACGAACAGAAGAATTATATTATATACAAAGAATTTAAAGTGATACATATAAATCATGCATCATCATATAATTTAAGATGAAATATCTAAATCATGATACTGGAGAAAAAAACATATACAAAAGTTGGGATGATTTATAATTGTACTTTTAAATCACCAAAAAAATGTGGAAAAGCCAATTTTTGAAATTTTGGAGTTTTGTGCTTTTGATCCTGAACGCCTCAGTTGTAAGGAATTATATAAATAGGTTTGTTTTCGCTGAAAAATTCCATGATTTTATGTTAAGAATCAATAAAAAAATCTTTAATAAATATTATACACTTCGGCGATGTAAGTAGTCATTGTTTATGCTTCAACATCGATAATCAAGAAGTTCTTTGAGTTCCAAGTTAAATAAGAAATTAAATTAATAAAACAAGAGTATAAATCATTAAATATTTCCTGAAGGAATCAGTTCTACGAGACAGGCACAATCGATAGATAGAGATCCATTATTTAGGGAAAGGACAGAAGAACTGAACAAAGCTTAAGGAAATGGCGTGTTTTTTTCCTAATGCTTTGGAGTATTTTTGTTGAACATTTAGATAGGATTACCATTTCAAAATAACCAATATAATAATATAATATAATGAATATGATACATCAGAACCAAATAGGTCATTGGTCTAACTCCAGCTTATCAGATAACTCACCATACGCTAAGTCAAGGTAGGAGAAAAAGATTATAGAAGGTTCCAGATATTTGGAAATATACAAGAAGGGATATTAGAGTTTTTTTATAGATATCAATAGATTTTTAGGTGATTTGGTAAATTCAGAAAAATACAGTCCTAACTATGTAAAGTAATGTGAACTGCTATACAAAGTTAGCATTCGAAACAATCATGGCGATGATATAGCATATTTTTTGTCTCTGTGTGCTATATACCCATACCGGTAACTATACAAAAATAGTACAAACCGTACAAACTAAGAATGTATAGTTACAATTTTTGTTTATTTTATTATTTAAATTTTTTTTTTCTCTGTTGGAAGTTTTTTTATACATTTTTTCTTTCTTTGTAAAATATGATTCTTCACAGATACATTTAAATTTGTACAATTGTTTTTAATTTGAGACTGGTCTATTTGGTACAGCATATAATTTTGTGAATTGTAGAAAATTATACAAGAAATAAAAAACAAAAACATATTTTCTGGGTTCGCAGTTGAAGCAGCTAATGAAAAATTTACTATTCTGTTAGGACCTTCCTAAAGTAAGATAAATGCACATCCTAATAGTTTATTCAAAAATAATTAATAAATTTTATAACAATCATAGATAGACTCTGTAGGATGTGATTGACTCAGATCTCTTGAGGCATATCCAGCCTCAATTAGGTATACATCCTTAAATTGAAGAACAAACCAGGCGGATTTCAGTCCGGAATGTCTTCAACTCGTATTTCATTGAAAATCCAGCATTAGTCAGAAAATTATTTTTATAACCCTACTTGGACAACGTAAAATGCGATGATTATGAAAAAATGTCATTCGATACTAAGTTCAACAACCTGGCATAAGCTCAGAAATAAGTTCTATAATCCAACATCTTAAAGTGGTCTAATGAAGTTCAATAAGCCCACAACTTGGGAAGCGGGGTAGTCGAGTGAATAGAATGCTGAGTAGCTATGATGAAGATTCCGGGATCAAATCCGGCTTAGCAGACAAATAATTTAATAATAATTATTAACAGCCAGGGGTGGACCCTGGGGGTTTTGCTGACCCTCACGGGCTTCTTTCACCTTCAATCAAGCAGAAACCCTTAATTGGAGGAAAACCCTGATGGTTGAGTGTAATCTCAGACCAATCACTAACCTGCACAACTGTTGGCTTAGAAACACTAATGTTTTGTTTTTTTGTCGCATTAACAGCTCGTCCTCGAAGTGACACAATACACAATACATATAGAATACACAACTCGGACTCCAGACCTATTCCCAAGACCCTGATGACAGACATTGACAAAGAGGAAGACGTTAGAAGATGGTTAGTTATGTAGCCATATCACCCGAAAGAAGCAAGGTTGGGCAAGACGGAATAGAACTGGGCCAACCGCCGACAAAGAGGAGAAGATATTGCTCAAAGCGGTCGGGCGCTTTCCATCTAGATTATCTTCTAAGGGTAATCATCATTCCCCTCACAGGCCATTTCCCATATTTCACATCCTACCAACTATTATAATAGTTCTCACTATTTATAACTAATTGTAACTTGAGGTTTCTCAATGGTTAACAATCACGAACACGTAGAGATGTTACATTATATATAATATTTTATATTCATAAATAATTATAACCTAACTTAAGGGTTTACTTTAGAAATAACTGATTATGATACACAAGAATATAAATATATGGAATGTACCCACAAATGAACGGGACTTAGAAAGAAAAAAAAAGAAAAATAAGGAATAAAAAAAAGAAATAGGAAATAGAGATAGACAAACACACATAGCTTAGAACAGATTATACGAAAACGGTTACGAACTAGACGGGTTTTTAAACAGGAATTACATTCAAAGAAATGAGGGCAGATCGAAAATTGACCGAAAAATCAAGAAATGCCTGTTATTATGTGTTAGTGGGGAAGAGAGAGAGAGAGTGAGAGAGTGTGTGAGAGACAGAGCGGGGGGGGAGGGGGGGTTGGAAGGAAGCTGTGTTAGGGTTTACCTAACAGTAGGTTCCCGCCAGGATTTCTCCGCAAATATAATGATGGCACTGTGATGCAACTCTCTTTGCGGCTTCTGTAATGATCGTGGCTACCTCCCATACTCCTATGGCTACGTCCCTATCGTTCCTACTCCAGCAAAAAGTTCGACTAACCAGAATCTTCCAATCTTTAAGCTCCTATGGCTAATCGGACGATGCTACTGAGGGAGTACTACAGGATTGAGGATCCCATTTTACGTCCCTTTCGGAAGGACGGCTTAATCAAGAAGGTTTTACCCCTTTAAAAAAACATAAGGTCGCCAACTGGGCTATGAATTCGCGATTTCGGGCATAGTAGTTGTTAGGCTAACCATTACACTATAGTTCACTCTTTGGTAGTTGTTCTAATCAGTTTATACGGACACATGATATCCATTTTTATCATAAATTACGATCAAGACTACAGACTTCCTAGTTAACGTGCCCAATCACAGAAAGACGATTAAAATGGCGACAGGACGAACTTGTCATAATTTAAAAAATCAGTACTTATTCCGGAGATTACCAACTTGTTGGTAGGAGTAGTTAACATCCCGCCAAGTGATTTGATGATGCGTCATTTATACTTCACGATCTTATCAGTACCGGCGGTGTACTTTATCATTTCTTCCCAAAAAATAAATAAAAACAATGCAATAACAATAACCTAGGGTATTTAGCATAACCATTATGTATTTTGGTATTAGAATCTGCCATAATTTTCTGTCCCTTTACATATAGTGAAGGTTATTTACGCTTCTCATATAACAGGAAATTATGCAAGTTAAAAGTACTCATTTGGAATTACCTGTAACGGAATAAGTTAGACATTCTCAAATAATTTGCCACTTTGTATTACAGGGGTATATTTTCAAGCCAATTTTTTCTAACCAATCCAATTTTATGGTTAATATAACGTATGTAGAAATGAGGTAAGTCGACTTCACTTGATGGGACTTTAACTTCCCCCAACAACAAGCTGGTAACCTACGGAACAAGCATCAAAAAATCGATGATTCTTCCATGATATTTATATTTCAATTATTATAAAATAAAATATATAGTGTACATTGGGTATCAACATTATTTTTTTAATACTACATAGCTATCCTAAATATTTTATAATGTAAGTTTAATAACGTCTTTGACAGCCTCATTCCAAAATTAATAGTTTTAGAAGTAGAGTTTAAAATTTGAGATGAAATGTTGCCTTTATTGTTCATTCAAAACTTAAGTTAATTTACTTCATTAACTCTCAAAACAAAATACATATTAGCGTCAGGATACCAGTCAATTTAGTGTTGATATTGTTCTTATCAATCAACTAAAAAAAAAAGCTTTTACCACTATAACCTGTGAACGGGTCTGGGGTTCAGAGGAAGGTGATTTGTTCAAGATCAAGCTCAACCGCCAGATCCCCCACCCTATTTTGGGCACCCACTTCATAGAAGCTGGTTCTAGATCCTATATGATCCATCTTCGGCCACTAACAGACTAAATAAAAGTCTTGCCAGCAGCCGGATTTGAAGCATGATTCTCGGCATGGCATCTCAGTGATCAACTACCGGGAAATATATCCATTCGTTTAATTCTAATTGAAACATTTACCAGTTGTTGCTTACTAAATTAAGACAAGGGTCTGTTAATATATAGGTTGCCCATATGATAAAATACCACTTATATGATAGGCAACACTGCCGAAATCCCTGAAAGAATTAACTGTTACATAAGAGTTAAACTGAAGACAATTAGATTGAGGAGGCAGACATTTATACCTCGCTAGGAGAAGTTTCGAGGTTGTGAGGATCAGAGACATCTGGCGCAACTGTATTTTTAAAAGTTCACAAGCTCCTAGGGGGTATTGCTTCACTCCTTGTTACGGGTCAGTGGCTTGTGGGATAGAACTGATATCCATTTTCGAAAACTATCCCGCAGAAATGGAATTTATTTAATTTTTAATATCACAAAATAATCGTATATAATATTATTACAGTGATATGGGAGATATCAGTGTGTAGAGTGCTAATTTCCTACCTAAAGGTCCTGAGTTCGAGACCTTTTCTGCCAGGTTATTTATTCTGTTATTATTCTATCAATTATTTGAAGACCTTCCTGGGGCTAACTCAGCCTATATATAAAGTAAATATCCTAAGTTTGTGTGGAATACCTGGCGTTTATGTGGGATCTAGCCAAATCACCTTACTGGACAATTGTAAAACAACCTTCATGAGTTTTAGTGGTGCAGGTTGTTTATTTTACTTACTATGAATGAATAGTCCAACAAAAAACTTATTACGATCTTGTCAAAATGGAATAATTAGAAAAAAACGATAATATGAACATATATTTAAAAATATTAAAACACATTAAAACATAATAGAAAATAAAAATTCCAAAATGAAGGATTTTCTATTACAAATTTTTTTTTAAATCCGTACGAAAGATATACCAAAAAGATACCAAAGATTGTTTAGAAATTTTATTTTATTTTATTGAGTACTACCACTGCGTAATTTCTCTGCTTGTCTCTATCCGTGCCAATATTTACCATTCCTGCCATTTGCTTGTTGTATATGTTATAATACTGTAATATGTTATAATACAGTTGTAAATTTCAATGAATAAATTATTTTAAAAAAAATTAATATTATGTATATAATTCTGCAGTCCCGGTGAATAAGTGGTTAAGTCGAATTTTGTCGAGATTGGGTTAATTATATTGAGGAAAACAAAATCGTATAATTCTCGTATTTTTTTTTAGCCCGTACCACTACAACCCAGGAAGGGTCTTGAGTAGAGTAGAAGGTCTAAACTAGGACAACGGATGTGCAGGAAGATGATTAGGTCGATATTAAACTAAACCCCCTGGTTTTTCTTCCAACTAAGGGCAACCACTTGGGCTGCGTTAGCCCCGGGAAGGTTTGCGAATCCCACACGTTCCTCCTGACTGCTAACTGACATATGTAACCTTAGTCCTCTACACTGAGTTATTGCATAAATTATGTTTATATACATTTCCGCCATCTTAAAAGGTATAACATTTAATTCGCAATAGCCACTAATCCTTAATATCCTTAATATTATACAAGTTATACGCCGGAAAGAGGTTTCGACATCGACAGACGGCCACAGGTATTATATTGGAGGAATAATGGCGATTGACCAAGACTGGACAAATTCGTGATCAGTCCCTGGGGCTCTAGGATATTGGGCAACCTCAATTTGCTTCGCTCAGGAGTAGCCTCAGGAAATCTGGGCTGGCACACCACTCACCTTACGTTCCCTCTATTTAATTTATATCCTTCCAAAAAAGTAATATTCTTTAAGATCGAATTATAAATAAATAATTACTTAAACTGCAAGGACTGACGGAGTAGTGTCTGATTCGAGGGACATCCTTGGTGTCAGGAATTGGATGAGAAGATCTCGGGATCGTGACGATTAGCCGAGGCGGTAGGTGGAGGCCAGGACCCGTCATCAGGTTGTAGCACCGCAATAAAATAAGAATAATAAGAGTTAAATAAAAATATAAAACTAGCGGGAGTTGAGTCACAATAAGTTTTAACTGTTTATTCGTTTCAGTTTTAATATTTTCCAAAAATACAAGCTATCATGAACTTTAGTATGGATATAAGAATTTAATTATGATCAATGAGTAGATTTTGGTGATCATTTCATCAAGAAATAAAAGTTTCAATTAACAAATAGATGACACATGTTTGATGAAACGTTCATTCTGCTCGTTATCCATAAGTACATTATACTTTTACATACCAAAGCTCATGATAACTTGTATTTTTGGAAAATATTAAAAGGGAAAGGAATGAAAAGTTAAAACTTGAGACTCAACTCGAAGCCACAACCTGCGGAATAATTGGCTTCTATCTTTCTTAATCTGGCCCTAATTGAAATATTATACAAGCGTGTGAAAATAGTTTATATCTCATTTCAATCCTTCTTTTGTTCCTTCTGGATATTCTGTTCCTGCCTTACGAACGTAAGAGAGGATACTCTAAACGAAATAGAAGATCATTGACAGTCCTGCGGTGAACTTGATGCCTGGTAAGGAAGCCCTAACAGGATCAAGGTCAGGGGAGAAAGCTGAAGTTACATCATCGAGACTCCTGAGGATTATAGAACTGGAAGGTGCAAGGCTAGCGTTGTTCTGGTCCCTTTCATCTTCCTTGTGTCGCCTATCTGGTGCCACTCTTTGTACAATGGGTTTCTTATCCCCAGTTGATCCATAAAGAATTTTACTCAACATATTATAATAAGAGTTTTTTGGACCTCATGGATCGATTAGAGTAACGCTCTACCACGGAAATATTGATTTAAAAAAAAATTTGAATGAGAAAAACGGGAATGAAAGGTCTTGAATTCAATTCGACGCAGAGACTGTAGTTTTTCTAAGACAGCGGTTGTGCAGAGAGGTGGTTTGCCCGAGATCAAATTTAACTTATGTTTTTCCTCAATTAAAGGCTACCCACTGTATAAAGGCTGAGTGAGCCCTAGTAGAGTCAGCAAATCCCACAGAGTCCAACAATAACTATTAACAGACTAAATAAATTGTCTGCCACAGCCGGTTTTGAACCCGGAACCTTTGGCACGGCAACTCAGAACACTACGTACTTTACATTTTTATTGTAATAAAAGAATAAATCGTATTTCTTTTTTTAAAAAGGGCATTCAGAGTTGCGAATATCATGGAAAAGACACACATCTAAAATTTAGATACTGCTTTAGTCTAAAAGGAATAATTTTTGTATTTTCTTCAGCAATCTAACTTCACTAAATATGAGATAATTGAACTGAAAGAAACGGAAGCGTGGCATCCCGTTGTGCATAAGTGTTCAAGTTATTCCTTGGCGTGAAGAGGAGCTATTCCTTATATTATAACTCCATTTCAAGCCAAAAACTAAGGAAAGACACGATTCCGTTTTCCTCATTAGAATTAACTCACTCTGGACAAAATTCGACTTAACCACTTACCGGAGCTGCAGATATGTTTGGTAGATTTAGATATCACCTATAAAATCTGTTATCAGCAAAAAAACATTGAACTTAATGTTGGTTTAATTAGGTATCCATGCCTAATTAAACCTGATTAAATTCTTCCCAAAACCCTGAAAGGATTTTACTTAATATATTAGAATACGAGTATTTTAGATCTCGTGGATCGATTAGAGTGATCCTTTACCACAGAAATATTTATTTTTAAAAATTATGGAATGAGAAAAATGCGAATGAAAAACAGCATAACTGGCGTTATTAATCCAAACTAACAAACTGCTATAAACAATATGGAGTTGTATTTAATTCAATAAAGTAGTAAAACATTGTGTGCATGTTTTTACAATATGTTAATTTGTATTATTTACATCTATGTTTGACATTTCAATTATAAACAGAAAGACGGTCATCGCTTGTTCAACGGGTGCTGGTTAATTTTAATACGGAAGCTAGAAATTCAATTTGTTTTATAGAATAATATAGTACAAGTGAGCCTATTAAAAACTATATAGTATTGGAAAACGATAATATTTTTTTAAAAAACAAATAAAAAAGAAAATTAACACCGTCTTATTATGATAGTAACCAGGCGAAATATAACCTACTTTGCCCAAGATCGCGGGTTCGTAGCCCGGGAGGAGTCCCTAGGATTTTTTAAAAAGGAGAAAAACATCCTTGTCTATGTCGCTCTTCGTAAAGGTCGTAAAATAAGAGTACGCAGCCAATGTGATGTCTGGTACTCGTCAAAAATCCCTTTACTTGATAGGGATCTTTAAGCAAAAGACCTGGATAGGCAAAATTTAGGATTTCATTTCATTTTTCTATAATTTTTCCTAATTTAATTGATTGGTTAATTATCAGTTTCCGATAACCAAATTTTAATATCAGGTTGAAAAAATTGTTAACAAATATCGGTCATACTAAGCTGACACATACTCACCTATTTTTTGGAGCAGTACCAACTAACCTGCCAAAGCTGTGATAATGTAAAAATTACGGTAAAGCATCTATTTGAATGCAAGAAGCGTCAAATAGAAAGAAAAAAAATTTGGATATTGAAACGTGCTAACCTTTCAAAAATAATAATGAACTACAGAGGACTCTGATGTACTTAAAACACACGAAGTTAATTCAAGAAATCTAAGAAGAGCAGTCGTCGCTAATGGCCGCAGCAGTCGAAGCGACGTTAAAGAAAATCAAATAAAAAATAAATACAAGGTATATGTATTTATAGGATTATGTATACGAGCTTTTAAAATATTTAAATTTTACCAACATCTCGACAGCCGAATTTATCGATTTATAAATATTATAGAAAAATATATTTTAAAATATTTTCTGAATTAATAAACGGACTATATCGACAGCCCTGGTGAATTATTGGTTAAATCTAACTTCACTAAATATGAGATAATTGAACTCAAAGAAGCGGAAGCGTGGCATCAGGTTGGGCATAAGTGTTCAAGTTACTTAGCTTGAAGAGGAGTTATTCCTTATATTATAACTCCATTTCAAGCCAAAAACTAAGGAAAGACACGATTCCGTTTCCCTCATTAAAATTAACTCACTCTGGACAAAATTCGACTAAACCACTTACTCACCGGAGCTGCAGATATATTTGATAGACTTAGATATCACCTATAAAATCTGTTATCAGCAAAAAAACATTGAACTTAATGTTGGTTTAATTAGGCATGGATACATAAAGAACAATGTAATTAGGTAAAACAAACGCCAGCTGAATCGATAACAATGATGGACGATGGACACACCCCCCCTGATCGAAAGCACAGGACATGCCAGGCCTTTGTGCTAAGTTAAGTACTGAGTCATCCTACTTTCTTTTCTCTTTGAGTTTATGCCAGTCTTGTTTTGTAATGCGCTCATTGGTCACTTATTTTAAATTCAAACCTTGGAACAAGTTTATCTCAGCTTTTAAAAAAACAACTGTAACAGTACAACCCATGAAGCGTCTTGGGTTCAGTACACAGTAGAGACTGTACTGTTTCAAGAACAACCCCAAGGAGGTGATTTGTCCGAGATCACGCTCAACCAACAGTTTTTCACCTCAGTGTAAAGTACCCACTTTATAGAGGCTGGGTGAGCCACAGGAAGGTCTTCAGATCCCTCAGGGTCCAATCTTGGCTTTTAAGCTGACAAATCACCTGACTAATGGCCTATATTTCACCACAACTAAAACCAATTTCCAAAATCATCTCGTCTTTAAAAAAAAATTGTTTATTCCAGGACTATATCCACTTGAAAAAATTATAATAAAGTCATTGGTAATCTTGCTGCTACAATCACATTTTTTTTTTAAACTGAATTTTTTAATCAATGGAAAAAACCAAATAAAAATTCTATTAAGGAATAAACTATATTTTTAACAATGACAAAAAGTAAAAACAAATATTTAGTTTTTTCTTTCTTAAACTACCCTTATTTTTAAGTTTTCCTTTCTGCGTACTCGACTGATATATTGATGTACAAATTTATGGACATTGGTGTAGTGTTTAAAATGAAAACCTTTGATGCCCAAAGTCGCGGGTTCACAGCCCGGCAGGTGGTGTACCTTACTATTTTTAAACATTGTGTACCCCGTCCTTTGGAGGGAACGTAAACGCCGAGCCAATGCGGAGTCAGGTACTCGTTAAAGATCCTTCCTAACTATGTTTTAAAAAAAGGCCAGGATAGGCAAAATTAGGAATCCCAATGTAGCATTGTCGGATTAGCCATAGTATAACGATGTGACGTTAAATGAATAATAAATCATAATATATTATTTGATAAATGAAAGCGAAATAGATGCTACAAATTGTTTTTAGCGATATCATAACATGTTGGTTACATATATCTGTCTTTTATTATTATTATTATTACAGAACACGGGCAATTATTGCTTATCTCATACCAATTCGTCAATCACGGATTTTTTTTGTTGGCAAAAATCAGTATTGCAAAAATTGTATAGGTCCCTCAAACGGCGGTAGATAATGCCCCACTAGCCACTCCTATAATCCTCCTATACACAAAAATAATTATTGCTTTTTAATTATGAACTAATATATAATTTATACATAGAAGGGTCAAAATATAATTCCACCAAAATTTTGCCGCCACGGGGAAAAGCCCAATTTCACACAATGTAAAAATCCGTTTCTGAAAATAATGCTTTGAACTTCAGAACGTCTTTCCTGAGCTATGATTCTACTAATGTGGGCAAAAACATTGTCTGAAATAACTTGAGTAATTACTTAACGTAAGTCGTTAATGAAGCTGTAGAGCCGTAAATTTATTTATTTATTGCTATCTTATTTATTTATCATATAAATACTAATATTATTTTTATTAACATTACAATTAGTACAATTCCAAGTAATTGTTACTTTTTGAACAGTTAATATATACTTCACAACCCAGAAAATTCGTAATAAGTAAAAAAAAATTCCCAACTAAAATAAATTTCTTCATATTTCTAATATTCTTTTAAGTGTCCCATTGAAATTAT
This sequence comes from Troilus luridus, assembly GCA_964056705.1. Lineage (NCBI taxonomy): Eukaryota > Metazoa > Arthropoda > Insecta > Hemiptera > Pentatomidae > Troilus > Troilus luridus. Next base: position 54,114,739 of record OZ057417.1, on the reverse strand, counting down.
ATCGTAATTCCATTATAAAATAGACCAAACATAATAATATATATTGATAAAGAAATTGTAAAAATTGCATAGGTGTAATACTTATTCAATTTCATAGTTATTTTCAATTTGTTCAAAAATAATAGTGAACTTACGTACTTTCATATTCTGACGTGTTTATTTTTCAGAAAAATAAACAATAAGCACTAGAAATCTTAAAGATACCACTAACTTTCACTATTTTAATATATATAAAACCGATCACTGTGTAGAACTCGCTCTTAAAGTAGAACCACTTCTACCATCTTTATAACCAATAAAATTTTTATCATTACAGAAAAATATTTTTTATTTACAAACGGGGTACTTTGTGATCGAAAAATGGGCGATTTATTGGAATCATAATTAAAAAATGTTTCGGATTAAAATAATTGGTTAATTAATTAAAATATTAACTATGTATATATTGCCATATTAACCATTTTGATAATCGGTAGATCGCGGTAAAATTTCACCGCCCTTTTTACAGCTCTCTCGTTAGGCCATTTTTCTTCTACTGAAAATTAAAGAGAAGTATAGGTCTTGTGTATGCTGGTTTGCTGTGTAAGTATTTTAAAGTATATATGTAGTGACTGAAATAATTATATAATGCTTGTTTTGTTAATGTATTCATTATATGGACAAATTAATAACTTTTATTATTAAAATAGGCTAAGTAATATAGATTCAATGTATAAAGAATTATCTTCAAATGCTATCCTTAAATTTAATATACAAAAAAATCATATAATGTATGTTGATATCTTACAATATTTCAAATGTTAACCCTTTATTTCTCCAGGCTAGAACCACTTTACGGCCAGCCTATTATAGTTCAACTTATGGAATGAAGTTTCAAACTGAATCTGTTTTATATATAAAATCAGGAAAATTGTTTTAAACGACTTTCGTGTTATCTCAACCATTATATTCATTAATTTTACTATTATCCCACAAGGTCCATCCATGGCTGTTAACAGATCAAATGGTAATTATTCCGCAAGTTGTCTCTTTGAGCCGAGCCATAACAAGTTTTAACTATTTATTTGTTTCCTTTTTGATATTTTCCAAAGATACAAGTCATCATGAGCTTTAGATTGGAAAAGAGAATGTAATTATGGGAAATGTGTATTCTTCGGTAATCATTTCATCTAGAAATGAACGTTTCAACAAACATATATCATCTATACTTCGCAATGTTAGTTGAAACTTTCATTTTTTGATGAAATGATAACCGAAATCTACTCATTACCCCTAATTACATTCTCTTTTCCATACTCAAGCTCACTATAATTTATATTTTTGAAAAATATTAAAAATGAAACAAATAAACAGTTAAAACTTGTTGTAACTCAACTCGAAGTGGCAACCTGCAGATACAGATGCTGATTAAATAATTTCTCCACCACATATGGATTTGAATCCAGCGCCTTCAGCACATAAAGTTTGCCCTCTACACACTGAGCTTACTCACTCCCAGTCCTAAATGATTACATTTTATAATGCAAATTAATTCTTGATGTTTCTATGTTATATATGATCTAAATGATATAATGAACAATCGAGATGCAGTCAGTCTAAAGTTGTAATTCTTTAGGAATAGAAAATATTTAACTTAGTGATTTGTTGTTAATTAATTTATAATTCCTATGCTTTATTCAAATATCTTTAATTATGCTTATATTTTTTTTTCAAATTTTAACTATTGATTTGTTCTTAGGAACTGCTCATTAAGAAAGAATCGATGACAAATTCTTTGAGAAGCTAATAGTCTCGGATGAAACATTCATTCGAAAATGTTGCTTGAAGATTTTGACACCAAGAGAATTTCAAAGGTAAATCAATTGAAAATAGTATTTATGAATTTGAAATTCATCATAGTAATTTTTTTTAAATATTTTTATTTTGAAGAGAAAAGATTTGCCCTAGCCGGGATTCAAGCCCGGGACGTCCACCTCTCCGTAGCAGCGTTTTGACCAAATTGAACTACCAGGGGTCGCCTCACAGTCAGGAAATATTCGTTCTCTTCACTAATCCCAATAATAAAAAATTATAAATATTTTTTTGCAGTTTACTGATTAAGCTTCTCTATGTTAAGACTCTTAATTTTATAATGATTTAGTAATTTATCCATCCAACTTTGTATTTGCCCTTTAATGACCTATGAAACCCTGTGCATTAGTATCAAACACAAAAATAGGGGGTATTTTTAGACAATTTCATTGGTTTAGATTCCGTGTATGCATTTAACATTTCTTCGATGAAAACTGCTCTCACCAAATGTGCGTAACCATTACTATAAACTTTTTTTTTAGATTTAGCCAAACTTTGATGTTTTCTTGTATTTATATATTCCCAAGCCTCTAGAGATCTGGGGAAAAACATTTGACTTAATCATGTCTTTAATTTGTTGATATTGTATTTCTTGGTTAGCAGTCCTGCAGGTTGTTGCTTTTGAATTAAGTCACAACAAGTTTAACTTCAATTGTTTCGTTTTTAATATTCTAGGAAATAAAAATAATCATGAGTTTTATTATAGAAAAAAAGTGTGTACTTTTGGTAATCATTTCATCAAAAAATAAACGTTTCAATAAACATAAATCATCACCTATACTTCGAAACGTTGGTTGAAACGTCTATTTCTTGATGAATGATTACAGAAATATACACATTTCCCATAATTACAATCTTTTATTACAAACTAAAGCTTACAATTATTTTTGTTTTCGAGAATATTAAAAAGAAATGAATGAAAAGTTAAAACTTGTTGTGACAACCTGCGGAACTGATACCATTTCTTGAATTATAAAATACAAATACCATTAATTATGAGCTTAATTTGAATTTAATTCTGTATAAAATGTTATACAAAACTGAAGAATGAGGTGTGTATTGTTGAAAATGGCATGATGCATAAATAAGATTTTAATGATGGATTGAATTGGTCAGGGGGTACGGTCAATGATAACACAAAATAAACAGAACTTATTTTTTAATTGTGCCAATATTTCGGCCTACGGTGTCGGCCATCTTCAGGGCAAATAGCGGGTGCCTCAGCTGTGGTGACTTGTCAAACTAACACTTGTCAACTGAACTCCAGGAGGAGTTCCGGAGAAATGTTGGCACAATTAAAAAATAAGTTCTGCACCCCCTGACCAATTCAATCCATCATTAGAGTTATCCAGTCTACTATTTTCCACTCAAATAAGATATTAGGTTTATTTTATTGGTAAATTTGTACTTTCCATAATATATATCAGTAATAACAAAATTAATGGAGAGAGATACCGATTTGTTGATGTATGATCCAGATGTATTTTTTTCTTTAGTCAATTCCTTTATTTTTAGAGGTAATTTTGTTTTAATGTTTAATATATCTATCTTTAGGGTTAATAAATAAAAATTATGGATGATTTTTAGAATATTCAGAAATCAGATCAAGACATGTTTGTGTAATGAAAATAAAAAGATCACACCTATTTATTTACATTAACAGCATTTCAATTTACAACAAACTATTATACATATTACATATATACAATTAACAATTAAATAATGGACCTAAAACAACACTATACATTGTTGTATTTACATTTCATAGGAAAATTTTTCACATGTAAATGACTCATATTCACTACATTTAATAAGAAAATAAATACATTTGTAAATTGTGCTTAAATCTTATCACACATTTATGATAATGTTTTTCTAATCACATATTCATCTTACATATATTTATGTTCGCATTGTCTTTATAGTTCTTTTGATCAATGAAACACAGTAAACTGCATAAATAATTAGCACAACACAATATCCAATTGATTCATGACACAGAAGTTTTATTCAGTTCGACTTTTGTAGAAATCTGTTGACAATATTGTTATTTTCTTTGATGTATCTTGTGAGTTGAGCGACACTGCCGTATGTATCAGACCTAGTTGCTTGGCACATCCGTAGTTGTACATCGTCTAATTTGGGATCACATTCCACTATGTGAAATACGTGGACTAAATCTGGATCAACTGATCGAAAAATACTTATATTCTTTGACGTTGAAATAAATTTTTCAAAGAGATCGACGTCTTCTTTTCCCCAACCTTTTATTGTCGTATCAAAGCTTCCTACCTGTGGGAAAAAATAAAAGTATGTAAAATAAAATTTAAGGAGATATTGTAATTTAAATGTACAATTTGACTCAGAGGCAATAGTTGAACTATCTTAATGTAATGGGTACCATAGTGTCTTTGAGAGTCAAGAGTTAAGTTTTTACTAAATGTTAAACTTATTAGGTTAATTTCATTCATTCATTTAATCATCATAAGAACATTAATTTTTTTTTGGTTATTTAAAATAAATTCATAAATAAAACTGTATTGAATTATTTCAATATTATTTTTGTGCTCCAATTTAGAATTATTTTTATTTGTGGCTATGAGCTGAGGTATCAGTGTAAAAAGTAAAGTTACAATTTTCCATCATCAAAAAGGAATAAATCATTTATAATTATTCAAATTCATTCTCAAGTTTGAATGCTGTATTTTATCATAAGCCCATTAAACATATTATTCATATTATGGTATTAATTTTGTTTTAAATTTAATGAAATAAATTGACAGAATGTCCTTGAATTATGCTTCCTAATTTTTTTTTGGCTGACCACTCGATTCTAGCTTCTTTAAATAATAGTAAATTTATTGTTTCCTTAAACTATATTTGCAAAAAAAAACTTTATGTTAATTATACTACAGTTGATAACTAGCCTCCTGTACAACTTTCTAGTACTTATAACCATATAAATATGATGATTATCCAATAAACTATATGAAGTAAATGAGAAATAATAATTTTTTTTTACAAATTTAAATTTTAAGTAATTAACAGCTATTAAAAGTGAACATTATTTTTTATAAAATTACCTCAATGAGATCAGTTTTATAGACACTGCCAATTCCAAAACCATATTGCCTCCAGTATCCAGTATTTTCATCAATCAGAAAATGATTGGGCGATATCGTTTGGTTAAAAACTGCTATCGGATCAAATTCGCTATAAACTATGGGAAAATAAACTGATTTCTTTCTGATTGTGTTTCTTCGAATCCTCTGTAATGATCCACTCCTGAATACCATGTCAACATCGATGAAAAACAGCAGATCATTTGGTTCTTCTATATGAGATGCTCCTATTTCTAAAGCACTTGCTCTCGCAAAATTTTCGAATTGCGGTAATACTTCTATTTTTGTATATTTATAGTTTTCCTGATACATTTTGATCAGACTTAATGTCTTCGATACACTATCTTCTTTGTCATTTGGGAAAAGAACGACCGTTAATGTAACCCTCTCTTCATTCTTTAAACATTCTTCTTCGAAAACTCCCATAAACCTTCTGAATATTTCAAATCTTCCAGAGAGTGGTAAAATAAAATTGATTATTTTATCATTTCTTCTTGATTCTTTCGAGTTATCTGTCGCAATCGGAAAAAGTATTGAAGGTATATTGCCTCCTAACTTGATTAATCCATTCCCAAAGACGTCCTTAATCCTTGGTAAGTTTCCAGGAGCTTCGATAGCATCTTCGGAAAGATCATTGTTAAGATATACTTCATCCCTTTCCGGAACTTCGCGAATTGAAATATCTGAAAAAAAAATGATGTATTGATTAAAAGGTTAAGATATTTTTTAAAATCAAAGGTTGATACCTTAACTAAAACAACACTGTTTATATTGATCTTTCCTTGATCACTGAAACATGATTTATTCTTAATTAATCTTCCCTAAATAACAGACCTCCCTCATCAATTTAGTGTTTTAGTAATTAGTTTTGTGTAACAACTGATTACTTTCACAGGTAAAACCTTTCACAAACTTTCACTGTTCATTGTTCATTTTGTAATGATTATCATGAAAAATAAATATAGGCATAAATCTCTTTAAATAAAAATAAAGAGTTCCAATAATTTTTCTAGAAGATAGATGAGATTTTGCCTGTGGTGGGTAGCCATTTTTTGACACTCCCTATTATTCATTTTCTGAAATTATTTTTTGTTTATGCCTAGAATCGAAAGAAAAACTTGGAGGGGAATTATTGAAAGAAATGGAGAAGTCAAGGAGAATGGACAAAACTGACAAGCAACAGCAGTTTTTCTATGAACAAGGAATACACGAACTTCCAAAACCGAGGTAAAAGCGTATAGACTTGCTTGTGTATAATATTAATCAATACACATTTATTTTTATACACATGAGCATTTACAAAATTAAGCTTGTTTATTATTTAAATACAAAGTAAATAATAATAAAAAATGTAAGCATTTGTGAAACTTATTTGCAATTTCTTGTAAATTGTAAAGGAAGTATTTTAATAGTGATTTTTTTCATTTTCAAATTTCAGCTGATATCTATTTTGCCTTGTTTCTTTACTAATCACAACAATGATTTTTTATATAATTTATATTGCTTTCTAATAATTTATATTTTAATAATAAGTAACCCAATAATTTAGGTTACTTAAAAATACTTGAGGATGTACATACAGTTTATAATTTGGTTTAAGATCACTTTTTAAGCCACTGATTGAAGTTCATATGTTGTCTAAATCAGATATTTTTTATACAGAAATTTACTATTCATTGATTCAAATTAATTGTTACTTGTCATAATTGTAAAAAATAATTATACTTATAGTTTATTACATAATACATATATAGTTAGAGAGAGAGAAAGAGAGTGGTTAATAATTGAACATATAAAAATGCAGAAAAAATGGTACAGATGGGAGTAAAAAATAATTCCTTAAATAAAGAAACTATCAACTAGAAAACCTTGAGTTAATAAATAGTTACACCATTTAAGGAATTATTTATTTACGTCTATCCAAACTATTTTCTTCCCAAAAAATACACATAGTTAGTTATTTATTTCACAATTAATCATAAACATAATTTATTATTAAGAATATTACCAGTGAATTGTTGCTGCAGATACGCATGTCGACGTACTGGTACAGTCATTTTTCTTCCTCTGTATTTTTTATAAAGAAGAAGTAGATCCAAAATATAATCAGCTCCATGGATCGGGTTGTACCTCACGTAGCCATATAGTATTTCTTTAAAATCTATAACTCTTCCTCTTTGTTTTGAGAATTTGTTGATTTTTTCCATTACCTAGAACAAATATAAATTGCACTAATAATTATTTGAAATAAAAAAATCCAAATCATAATGCCTCCCATTCCTGCAGCTCTGCTTTCTAATTACTTTTGATTGGGGTTAAATTTTTGCTCTATTGTTTTCAACAGACTATGTGTTTTAGAGCCTCCTGGGGCAAAATAAAAAAATATACATATCTGGCATCTTTTAGTCTGTTGGACATATCGCTCCTTCAAAAAAACAACAGAACTCAAAAATTGGCATCATTGAGTTAAGCATTTGGTAGCAATTGTATTGGTTGAAGCTTTTCTGTTCAGGAACAAAATATCTTATATTCCATTTCCATGATATGATATGACTTTTGTTTATTTTTAATAAAGTTATATTTTGAGTTGTACCGCATTTGACTCAAAAGTTTTATGGGACTAATGACATAAGTCAAAATAAAAAAAGTTTCGAGCTTTTAAAAATTTTCTAATGATTAATAAAAGGATTATTGGGAGAGGAGTGGCTCAGTGGTAGAGTACTGAGCTGCCATGCCGGAAATACTGGTTCAAATCCCGCTGCAGGCCATGATTTTTATTAAGTCTGTTTGCAGCGGGAGATGGATCATATAGGATCTTGGACCCTCCTGGGGCACACCCAGCCTCTATAAAATATTATAAAAATAGGGTACCCAAAATAAGGGGGAAAAATCTGGCGGTTGAGCGTGACCTAGGACAAGTCACCTCCTTGCAGAACCGGTGTCCATGAAACAGTACAGTCTCTACCATGTACTGAACCCCAGACCCTTCATGGGTTGTAGTGGTACAGGTAAAAAGTAAATAAAAGGATTATAATACCATCATTACAATAGAAATGCTTTGCTTTGTCAATACTGAAATTTATGTTTTTTAAACTCATCTGGTTTAATTTTGACAAGGCATGAAACTATCAAATACCTCTATTGAAAAATTAGGATTTTGAGTTATGATATTGTTCTTTTCAGGGAGTGATGTACCTCTTGAATTGGTTAACTTTTCATTATTTTTTTACGGATTTGCCACATGAACCCTGTGTATCGCATTGAGCAGCATTTGCATGATAGGAAATAATCATGATAAACATTATTTGCATATTTCATACATTTTTTGTCTAGCATTTTTACATTATTTTTATCATAAACTGCATTAATATTCAAATCGCTAACTGAAGAAAGGAAACTAGCCCAACTTTTTGAGATTTTTGTTTTTGAAACATATAAGTTTTACCAGAGACAGAATTGTTGCTATTGTTGACACTTGTCGGCAAGATAGTAGTCTTGACAAAGCCTTCAATATTTTGTTCATTGCAGATTGGAAACTAGTCCAGGACAAGATCCCTTTATTTCCACAAAAGTGGACTTGTTGCATTTCTGCAGTGAGTAAGTCATTTAATTAAAATTATTATGTGTCTTTACTGCAAGAACATTTAATTAAGGGATTTTGAAAAATAAAAGGTTTAAGGTGTAGAATTTTGTTTATTTTTTACCATAATTTCCATTAACCATGGAAAGACTTCATCTTAAACGTAATGATTGCAATATTATTGTGAGAAGGAGCAACCAAGATAACATTTGTCACTCTTACAATCATTCTTTATAAAGTGGTTTATTGTAATTTATCACCTTCATTAATAATGATTAATCTTTATGCAATGGCCTTCTTAATAGAATCATTCCTTTCTGTAGTTCTCTGTTATGTATAACATAGCTGAATGAGAATTATGAGTCTGAGGGAAGCAAATTACATTTTTTAAACCTATAACTAATTATGATACTACATTATTTTAAATACTTTTTATAAAAAAGTACTTAAAAAATAATAGTCGAAATAAGTATTGCAAAAAATATATTTAAATTAATCATTTACAGCTTTTAAACCTAATTTAATGTTTACAACCTTACATTGACATTAATCCTAAAATATATTTTTATTAATTATTATTGTTATGGTAATTATTTTTAAATATTTTTGTTTTGAAGAGAAAAGATTTGTCCTGGTCAGGATTCAGGACTCAGAAGAATCATTTGTCTGACTTGGATATGACACCTGATAGCTCAGTGGTTTAGAGCACTGCACCGGAGATGCAGATGACTCGGGTTTGAATCCTGACCAGGACAAATCTTTTCTCTTCAAAACAAAAGTATTTAAAAATAATCTTAAAATATTTTTTCTTGCAGTCATCAACAGAATATACTCATCTATGAATTTTGATGTTCATTGAATTTTCTACAAAATCTTCAATGAATGGATGAATTCTGTATACAGCTGCTGCAGAGTAAGAGGTTAGGAGAATGAAACTGTATGGTGAATTTATTATTCATGTGAGTCATCAAATGATTATTTCTTTATGCAGTAGATATTAGGAACTTGTGGCTTAGCCCGTACCCAGGGACTGTTTACAACCTGTACACTGATAATTCTGATACTGATAACACTTACTTTCTTATTCATATTAATGAAAATTGAAATATTTAAAATGTAATATTAAAATTCTAATTCTAGACCCCTCTAGATATGTCCCCCTTCTTATATAAATGTTTTCACTTCACTTTCAATGAAAACATCTCTATTTCTATCTTTGTCAAAATTCATTTGTAACCTTTCTCAGATGATTTGATCTTAGAAATTATTCCGAACTTCTGGAAGTACTTCACATCTTCTTCTTTTAAAGATGGTTATTCACAAAGTGTTATTCTGTTCATTTTAAATAATAAAGCAATAAAGAAATTTAACTCGACAAAAACAAAAAAAAATTTAATAACGCACACACAAATAACTCAAATGAGACGAGTGATAAGAAGAGGTTACAGGAGACAAGGAGGTACGTTTCATGGGTACCGGCTAAGTCAAAAGTAAGGATATAAATTATACAGGATCTGGAACGGGCATCCGTTACTGCATGAAGTGCTTATTTTATTAATTTGAATTTTATTTTCTACAATTAGTAATTTCTACATTTCTAAAAGAAATTGGTAGGAAATAAGTATCAAGTCTGTTGATTATAAATTTGGAGGCAGTTTCAATTTCCAGGACCAATTAGAAATTTATATATTAGTTTATTTATTGCAATAATTTTACAATGGTTCATAAAATTTAAATAATTACCTCTCTAATGACATCGTCAAGGCCTTCCTTCAGGGGAGCATCAATTCTCCTTCTCGGATTCGCGTTGAAAGCAGAATATAATGATCGTTGAATGAAGTCCCAGGGAATCAGATCTTTGTCAGTTTTCGGAATGAATTTTGTTAGTCCGGGCGGTTGTCCTACAATAAATTTCAAATAGAATTAGAATTAAATTAGGTAAAATTTAAAATAATTCTTAAATATTATGTGAAAAGTGCTAATTTTAAAGTTTTGAGTAAAAGAAGATTTGAAATTTTTGTTAGTATCCTTTCTGACTTCTTATTTATTAATTCTTTTACTTTTACTTTAGTACATTTCACTACTTTGGTGGGACAGCACTGTATATGATATATAGCTAAAGTGTTTCTATAGCTTCCAACTCTGTGCTAAAATGGCCAAATTGTTATGAAAATCTGTGAAAGTGTTGTAGCTGTTTATAAAAAATAATTATTTTCCCATTTAAAACTAATTACAAACTCACCAAATTGAACAGAATCATCAAAGGCGTCCATTTTTTTTTCTACATCGAGTATCTGCGACATGCTTAGAATATCACGATGAAGGGAAAGCATATCTTGTTGTAGTTCTTGAACTTTCAACATCTGCAAGAAAATTATTTCAATATTAATTCTGTTGTATTGTTTTGTTTATTTACAAATTTCGTTTAACAGAAATTAAGCTTAATTTTTTAATTAAGTAGCAGAGCTATCATGAAAGAATTTTATTTAAATAAAATACAAAGCTGAATGTTGGTTAGTCGTACTAAATCTCTGGTTTCAATGCCATTTCTCATATTCCTTTTTTAAACATTTTGTTTTTTTTCTTCAATTAAAATATATATATTTTGAATAATATCAATTTATCTTGTATATATGAGGAAGAAACTGGTCCGAGTGGAGGTCAAGAAAATTCTCTTATACTGTTTATTGGTAAGCCAACGTTTCGACCCACATTGGAGGTCTTCTTCAGGGCTAGTATGATCGGCAGTGGTTGACACTAGACATCTAGTGTAGTAGTAGTCTATTATAGTAGTATAGTGTAATATAGTAGTATTGTATAGTAATCTAGTGTCAACCCCCGCCGATCATACTAGCCCTAAAGAAAATCTGCAATGTAGGTCGAAATGAAGAACGTTAGCTTACCAATAAACAGTTCTTCCTCTATAAAAGAATTTTATTGACCTCCACCCAGATCAGTTTCTTCCTCTTAAAATATACATAATGTACCTACTAGTGATTAGACAAATAGAAAACATTTAGAATAATATATGAAATAGCAAGTTAGATTGTTTAAATTTAGTTAGATAAATTTTACTGCTTATTAACTACAGTATGGTGACATATGTCGGAACAAGACCAGCAGAACTATTGAACATTTTATAATTAACCTATATTTTAATATGAAATATTCATATTATGACACTTATTTACTTTTTTCTTCAATAATAAAAATTGTTCAACTTAGCATCTACTGACCTCTGTCTTTTGTAGTTATCTAGGCTGTGTTATAATATTAATTTATATATTTTTAAATATACAAATTAAAATTTTTAAATTGATTTAAAAATTAAATACTTTTTTAAAATGTATTTATTGAAATTTAAAACTGTATACTGAATACATCAAGTAAATATAATGAAAGATAATTCATGTCTCGAGATAAAGGCAAGTAGAGAAACTACCCAGTGGTAGTATTCAAATAAAAAGTTCAACTTAGAAGGTCACGAAGCCATCTTCAAATACTTTTTAAAGTACTTTTTATCTATTCTTCTTTCACACAAGAATCTATTCTTCTTTCTCTTTTCAAACAAGAATTGTGAAAATAATGACTACTGGTTAATATAAAGTAGAATAGAATAGAAAAATAGTTTTATTCTGGGACCAGGTCCCTTAAGAATAACAGATATGTACAAAATTTAATAAATATATAAGGGCTACATTATTAGAATAATACATAATTTAAATAATAACATGAAAATAAATATAAATTAAAATGTATGCCCTGGGAGAAAAAAAAAAAAGCATACAAAGTTACGTTAAAAATAAATAAGCTGACAGGAAAATTAAAAAAAAATAAAAGCACCTAACAATATTAAAAAGTAATATCAATATGAGTGAACAATATTATCAGTAATTCATCAACCGAATCTGAGATATATGAGCTATTAATTATTACTGATTAAAGAGTATCTGTTTAGGAATTTAGGAGATGTAGGAAAAGCTTGGATTTTACCGTGTATAAGGAAGACGCAATAATAATACTATAGTTTAAGAAGTGTTATAGTATAAGAAGTATTATAGCTTCTATAAATATTTTTTGAAACATTACGAGATAAATAATTGAAATATATATTATATATTTATTGTAACTTTAACCAATAAAAATTATAAAACTTTCCAAATATAATATTTTTAAGTTGTTCATACTTGCATGTAATTGTGAATACGGTATAGATGTTTATGTTGTTTAACTGGGTGGAGCGTTATCGCTCGATGAACTTCTTTCTGTTTTAAATTACCAGTAAACGCTTCTCTTCCACTGAAGTTGTGATATAAAATAGTCTGCATCTGAAAACAGAAAGAAAGGAAGCTTTATTTATTTGCTATATCGATGATGATACATACAATATTAATGCGTATTTTTGTATTTATACACAAATCTTTATTATTGTTTTATAAATCACATGCTTTAATAATAAACTTAAGCTGAGGGGCTTAACAGTAGTTGTTAAATATTATGTTTGTTCTCCCTGTTGTCTCTATCTCCCTACGTAAAATCAACGAGGTCATTTTAATTCTATCTTATTGCTGACTTGTTATTGTTATTGACTGCTTCCTTGGACTTCCCTCAAGATGATTGGAAAATTACTAAATACGTGATGATAATATTAGTTAGCCCGCTAAATACGACTCAGCATTTTTATTTATTTCTTTTAATGATAAATAGACATAAATTAGTAAATAATATACTAAACATTAAAATTGTTAATGTTATTATAAAATATAATTTGTTCAAATATAAATTACTATTTCACAGTTGCTGTACATTAAATGATTGTATAATTATTCAGAGGAATAGAACCTATGTAATTAATACACTACTGAAAAGTTTCATTGGAGGAAAGAAATTTATTTGTACTATTATTTTGGTCTCAGTTTTAAACCACCATCAGAGCAGATAGGTGTAGGGAACTGAAATATAATTATTAATCTATGTCTACTAATTTATTTTAAGTGAGGCTTTTAGGGATTTTGTTTGTTTATTTTAGGTCACTTTATGCTACTATGGCTAATCGGACGATGACGCAGTGGGAGTCCTAAATTTTGCCTATCCGGGTGTAATTAAGATAGGGATTTTTAACGAGTACCTGACATCGCACACACTGGGGACCACCATTTTACCTCCCTTCCAAAGGACTGCAGAACTAGGAACTTTTCATAACCTTTAAAAAATCCTAAGGCTAGCTGCCGGGCAGCAAACTCGCTAAAGGGAGTTTGTTTACTAAATACAGTATCAAGTGATTAAATATGATCTATAATTATGTAAGGGATTGAGAACAGTAAATCTTTAATATCAAATTTTTAAAAAAATAAATTGCCTTTTCAAAAATCTTTTTAAAAAACTGAGATAGTAGTTAAGATATATTGAAAAACTACTTAATTATTTAGATAAATGTAAGGAAGAAAATAGTTGGGGGTGCAGTCAAATAAAAACACTAAATAAGGGGTTACTTATGTAATTATGTGCGACGTTTCGACCCACTTTGTGGGTCATCTTCAGGGCTAAGAAAGAAAAAAGATTTTGTTTCGAAGAGAAAAGATTTGTCCTGGGCAGGATTCGAACCCGGGTGGTATTTGATGGTAATAATTTTTAAATATTTTGGTTTTGAAGAGACAAGATGGGGCCTAGCCGGGATTTGAACCCGGGTCATATTAAATGTTTTCTCTTCAAAACAAAAATATCTAAAAAAGTTACTGTTTGTTAGTGATAATAATAAAATTCAAGTTAAATAGCTTCTTATATTTTATTAATAAATTCATCAATATTAGAAAACCAATTTTATTTATTAGTTATTATTTTAATGCAATTATTATTTATTAATTCATTAATTAATTATTCATATTTTTGTTAATATGATTATTATTGTCATTCTTCAATGATCACCTCCATTTCGATTCACTAAATGCCACCCAAATTTTTTTTTAAATCTATATTTTTTTATAGATCAAATGGTATTTGTTCTGCGGATTGTCACTTCGAGTTGAGTTATAACTGTTTATTCGTTTCTTTTTTAATATTATCCAAAAATACAAGTTATCATGAGCTTTAGTATGAAAAAGACAATGTATTTATGAGTAATGAGTAAATTTTGGTAATGAACGTTTCAACTAACATTTCAAACTATAGATGATAAATGTTTGTTAAAACATTCATTTCTAGATGAAATGATTACAGGAGTATAAACTTTTCCCATAATCACATTCTGTTTATCAATTGTCCATCACATTACATAAAGATCATAATAACTTATATTTTTGGAAAATATTAAAAGGGATATGAATAAACCGTCAAAACTTGTTGTAACTCAATTTGAAGCGACAACCTATGGAATAATTACTGATCAAATTAATGACCCAATGCATTCAATTATATGATTCATCTTTTTAAAAAAAATTAAAAGCCAGTGAGTTTGTCCTGGTACCTATATATATTTCATTCTTATTTCACTAAAATATGAAATCAACCTACTTCTTTTTTAGATTAAATTATTGTGCTAGTATTAGTTGTTTAAAACTTATCACAACTAATATTTTAGCACACATTTAAAAATATGTTTGCTGTGATTTAATCTTTCATTCATATTTTACAATTTAAAATATTACCTTTATTTTGTCGTAACAATGATGTTTATTATATTTTACATTCCATAGCAATTATAAATGGTGTTTTAATTAGCTTTTGTTAGTATTTATAAGAGGCTTAACACTGTTGTTTTAAATATAGTTTTATCGATTCGAGCATTTTGATAATGTGGTGCTACCGATCCAAACTGTATAAAGCAGATCCTGTTGTATATATGTTTATATATCATAGAGCTACTAACACGAATTTATAAATATATACAATCTATGGCCAGGTTTTTTGTGTATATCTTAAAGACATGAGGGTACAAATCAAAGGCCAGTTATTAGGTAGGAAGCCTGAGGCTGCCAGGAAATTGTGGTAACTGCTTCCGAGCCCAACCTCTCAAACTAAAAAAAATTGTTTTTTGTTTTTCTCACTTATTTCTTTTGTTTCATTGACTAGACGTAGTCTATTCTTAACCATAATATAACCAATATTATAATACACATGGCATTGTAGAAACGTATAAATTATATTATATATTTAAGCTATAATTAAAGTAAAATTTCATTTAATTTTAATTTTATCTCATTTTTTATTAATTGTTGACATATTTGCCAATCTTAAAGTGCCGTAAAAAAATAAGGATAGTTAAATGTGCAACACTATCACGTTATATTTCAAATGAGTATTTAAACTACGTAGTGAACGTGACTAATGTGTTAAAGAAAACAAAACTCAGAACTGATACAGAACGCGGTATCATAACGTTTATCGTAGTCGAATTTTTCTTTAATAAATATAAAAATGGTTATATTTATTTACGTTTTTTGTAATTTGTCGTAAAAATCGTTTATTACTTAAAATTTACATCCCTCAATTTTTAAAAAGTACGTAAAGTGTAGATAATATATTTTATTTTATTAGTTATTGATTTTTAAATTAAAAAAAAATCTTTTCAAATAAATTTTAATCTTTAAAAATCTTTCAATTTTTATCTTTTCAAATAAAAATGTAGATAATATAGTTCGGTCTGGTTCGGATAATCGAAATTCATTGTAAAAAAGGAAAATGCAAGACAAGAAGTATGTTTGTATGAAAATTAAATCTTTATTCTATTCCGTAGTACCCACATTGAACAAATAAATAAATGTCAATAAAAATACACACTATAAAGCAAGACTTATCAAGGTTGTGGCATAAGGAGACTTAAATTGTTTCAATCTTGACTTCCTCTCCATGGCAGATAAGTAATGGTATGAATGTTAAGTGAACTAAAGTTTTTTTAAGCATTGTAGAAAGTATTAAGTAATAGTTTAAGGGAATCAAATTTTAGAGAAAAAACACATCAAACTTACTTTCTATGAATGGCAAAATAACTTAAACGATTCGCATTGTACCCGAATTCGTGGCGAACGTTTGGATAATCGACGTTATACTGTAATAGTCAATATTGAACTATAAGATTAGTACAAGTAGAGGTAAACTACTATCATTTCCCTAACAACTTACGCAAGTGTGTTGAATGTGACCGGTAAATCCGATGGAATAATGCCTTAAGATGATGTATAATGCGAGGGCGGATCCAGGATTTTTTTTTGGGGGGGGGCAGACGGGCAGACGGGCCAAAAAATCAACAATAACTTAGAAATAAACTAGTAGTATTTATAGAAAGGTTTCAAAGGTTTATTAAAATATCAAAACAATAGTTTCACTCATGTTCTTTCTGTTATTTTATTCATATAATTTAACAACTATGGTCATGTGATTTGCCTATAAGTATGCACTCCAATGGATTCTCCACAGTAAACAAAAAACCGTCTGGGGGGACGCGTCCCCCCATGACCCCCTTAAATCCGCCATTAGTATAATGCCTTTTTGAGAATAATTTATACATACTTTCAACATGATTTTAAAATTCAGTTAGGACTTTGTGTAGATCACGTAAGACAAGGTTTTGGTACAAGCAATGATGAAAATACTGCAAGGAAATTTTTTGCCTCCCCAGAAATTTCATCACCTATAATATTACAAGTTATTTCGTATAGGCCAATTACAAACCTTGATAACTTTGAAGCCTACACGAAAGAGACAGCACGATTATATCTATCGCTATATGGCTGGTGTTATATGCCAGTCACCGTACACGGATCGCTGATGGCCAAAAATGCTTTAGTGTCTATTGGATAATTCTCAAAAGATGCTCAAGAAGCAAATCAAAAATTATTCCGAAATTTCAGAGTATTTCATGCCAGAAAATCATCGAGGCAATCAAACAATAGAGATGTTTTAAATAATTTGTTAATAAATTCGGATCCTTTAATTTCGACTCTTAGACCGAAACTAATAAACATTAAACGTGATTTATTACCATAAGCACAATCACTTATTGTTACTTAGAAGAAATAGAAAAAAAAATAGAATAAATAAAAAAGAATGAGTTGACAGGAGAATTTGGAAGGTTTACATGACACGACTTAGCAGAGCATACAATTTTTTTTTCTTTTAAGACTGAGCCACTAAGGGTTTGTTTCGACTGTTCTTTACTACTTTCTTTTCTTCCATACCTCTTTCACTCGTCCCCTGTTTTTCTTTTCGGTCTTTCCTTAAAGTTTTAAGCATTCTGAAGTTCTACCCTCAGCATACTTCCTTTTATTATAGTTGGAACGATAGCATTACGACGGTTGAGACAGGCTGATAATGTTGTTCGCGTAAGTAACGAGGACACTAAAATGTGAATAAGATGTAACCAGACTAGCAAATATCCGAGTTATGGACTAAAACGTAGGTAGGAGGATTGAGAGATCACTATGCGGTGGAAGGTGGTGTGCTAATTACGAGAGATATTAATTTATTCGGGTTTGGATTTTTATTTTTATTTTAGTAATGAAGAAAAAAGTTAACATTTTATTAATATTTATTGTTTAGCCATGTTAAAAAAGACAACGGTACCACTACAACCCATGAAGGGTCTTGGATTCTGTACATAGTAGACTGTACTGTTTTTGGGACAACGGTTGTGCAGGGAGGTGATTTATCCGAGATCACGCTCAACCGCCTGGTTTCTCTAAGTCACCCACTTTATAGAGGCTGGTTGAGCCGCAGGATGGTCTTCAGATCCCACAGAGTTCAACCATAGCTGTTAACAGATTAAATAATTTATCTGCCACAACCGGATTTGAACCTTGAATCTTACTAATGTAATTTTTTTTAAATATAGTTTTCTTTTTATTGAGGTCATGACAAGTTAGAGCCTGCAATTTATTTAAAGAACTATTTACTGATTGGTTCTTGGTTCTGAATTCCAGCCAACTTGCTTCTCTCTTACAAACCTCTACAGTGTAAACAAACATATAGAAACTAGGCAGGACATCTTTTTACAGAAAGCGGAAAGGTTTAGTTTAAACATACTCTATTAATAGGATGTAAGGCCGGCCTCATTTCGCAGGTTTAAGTAGCGGTTTTTTTCTAAATATACCTTCATCACTTCGTTTAAGTAACAAATTTGAAAAATTGCATTTTTCAGATTCCTTAGTTTATAAAAGGGAAGATATTCGAAAGGTAATTTGAGAGACGTTACGTTATGGTGTAAATGATGGACATGCTGCTTTCTAATGATCCTGTCCCATATTTTAGATCCTTGACAGTTAATGTTAATGTTGGCTAGAATGGAATGAAACATTGCATTGAACATAATGTATTTTCAATAGCCAATAATTCCTGTTCAATAATCAATAATTATTGAACAACGCGAAGTATAATAAGTTGCTCAAGCACTACGTACAAATTATTGAAATGGTTTTAAGACAATGAAAACTTGAGCGATTGAGACCTGCCACAGTGGCCTAATCGGACAACTAATTAGGCATTTAGTCATTTCAGGGGGTGAATAATGAAAGATATGTTTTCAATTCCCCTCTGCATAATTTTTTTATAAGTAAAACAATAAGATTTATGTATTAAATAAACGTCTGAGGAGAAGAACGAGGCGTAAGTGGGATGATTTTAAAAATTATCTGGCGGATTTGGTTTTAGTTAGTGATCCGTGGACGGAAGTTTGTAAGCAGAGAAGCCATGGGTTCGCTAAGCCTTATTATTATTGTATTCAATACATGTCCGTTAACAGCCGTGGATCGACTCTGAGGGATCTACATGCCGTAATTTTGTTCAACCAGCTTAGAAAGTGGGCACCGTCCTTAATTGTTAAATAAACCTGGCAGTTGAGATGACTTTCCTGCACAATCGTTGGCTTAGAAGCAGTCCATTTCCTGCCCTGTACAGAACCTAAGAACAAGGGTTGTAGTGAAAGTTTTCTATTCAATGTGTACTAAACTTACAAACCATCCAAAAAAGAAATTTAATACTGTTGTCTATACAACTGATACAAATATAAACATTTCTATAGTGATAATATTAATAAACACAACCTTAAACATAATTTAAAAAAACCTACACCACTACTGTAATGGTTAGATAAAGATAAAGACTGTAGTGGTTCGAGGAGAACGTTGTACAGTAAGGTTATTTTTCCCGAGACCAGATTTTTCTCCCGATTGAGGGTACCCATTTTATAGATGCTCGGTGTACCAAAGGAGGGTCTATAAATTCCAAAAGATCCATCTATGGCTGTTAACAGATTAAAAAATTTATCAGCCACACCCGTGTTTGAACCCAGAACCTTCCGCACAGCAACACGATTTCCAGAAAATTATAAAAGAATCGAATAAATAGTTCAAACTTGCGACTCAACTCGAAGCGACAACCTGAGGAACTAATGCCAAAAAATCAAATAAATATACTATACAATATATTATAAATCTTTGACATGAAATAAAATTAACCATCACTTATTGTCTAATTATTAAAGGTGGTAAGGTGGTTACAATCAACAGTTTTTTACCCTTTAAACCAAATAACAACTTTTCGTCTTAGGATCTCATTCACTAGAATTTTTTCGAGATTAGCATTGAACATAAACAATAAATAACTTGACCTGGAAATTGATATGACTATTGAGAACATGCCAAGCGTACAATGTTTAATAATAGTCTGTATTGTTTTGTGTCTCCGTAGTAGGGGGCGGATCTCTGAAACGTTAATGGGATTAATGGGACAGAAACAGAGAAGTTATTAAGTTGAAACAGATTAAACACTTGAATATATAATGATTATATTTTTGTTTTGAAGAGAAAAGATTTGCCCTGGCCGGGATTCGAACCCGGGTCATCCACTTCACCGTAGCAGTGCTCTAACCAACTGAGCTACTAGGGGTCGCATCCAAGTCAGGTAAATCTGTTCTCTTCACCGGTCCTATAAAATAAATTGCCTGACTTCGATGCGACCTTTGGTTGCTCAGTTGGTTAGAGCACTGCGTCGGTGAAGCGGACGACCCGGGTTCAAATCCCGGCCAGGGCAAATCTTTTCTCTTCAAAACAAAAATATTTAAAAATAACAACGATTAATAAAAAATAAAAATTATAATAATTATAATTTGCCTTACAATCAATCAATTTCTTGTTAACTTGTCCCTTAAAAGGAGTTTATTAAAAAAAAAAAAAAAAAAAAAAGTAAGGATATGTATCATTTATTGATATGGTTATAAACGGTATCTGTCAGTAGATAAAATTTCATCCATTTTATCTAAACCATTATTTTCTTGCTTTGTGGACCATCTTAGAGGCTTTAATATTACTGTTAAAAAAAAAATGAAAAGATAAATATTATATCTTATGAAAAATTAATTGGAATCCATATAAATAACAAAAATTTAAACAACTCAAATAAGAAATAAGCTCTGTTTATTTATTAAACATTATGTGTCAAATGGCAGTCGTATAATTTTTTTCAATAAACATTATTTTTATTATAATTTCTATAACGTGAAAATGTATACTTATTAATGTTATTATTATTACACGCGTTACAGATCTTTTATCTGACCACGTGAATCATCCATGACTACTTCTTCTTCCTATTCTTCTTGTACTCTTTTATTCGTTTAAAGAAAGGATGAGGCTTTCCTTTGTCCACTTTGGTCATTTCTGACATCACTTCCCACTTGTATTCCTTGTGTCCAAGACCATTTTGTCCGTGATATCCTGAGTCTACCTTGGGCTTTTTTCAACTTTAGGTGTCATAATCATAATAAGTCTTAGCAAAACCCGAAGCTTCCATTCAGGTACCTCTAATCTCTGCTAACAAACTTCCGTCCACGGACCACTTCCCAAAACCAAGTCCGCCAAATCACTCCCAGTGGTCTCACCCTTTGTAAGTGATGCAATAATGGGGTGTATGAAAACAAATTACCATTTCACCTTCCCCATGGAGAAAAGATGGCGACTAACAGTATCTTTCGATACACCACACTCCCTGGCAAGTTCGCGAGTACTTGTGAACGGATTTGACTCAAGAGCTTCCTTCAGAACCTCATCAATATCCATTAATGGTCGCCCGGAGCCCTTCTTCCTTTCCAACGCCGTATCTTCACTACTAAGATATAGGAACCAACGCCGCGCTGTGCGCAGGTCAAGGACACCTCCCCTTCATATTAATAATTGTACGAGTTGCTTCAGCGGCTGTGAAATTTTTTTTCCCAGTAATGCCTTAAAATTGCGAGAATTTCGTAGGACACTGTCATGTTTCTTCTTTGAAATAAATGACTAAACTGAGGCTTTTTTTGAAGAAGTCCAGTGCTAGTAAACAAGCTTAGAGAATGCTCTAAAGGGATTATTAAGTGTTAGTAAATAAAAAATGGCATTCAAATATTTACAGACTTTTCAAATATGGAATTTGATAAAACGGTCATTTTTCTTTATATACCCCATTATTTTATCGGCGTTACCTAGCAACGGATCGAGGAGATACTTTTTGCTTAATCTCATATCATTCATAGGTTGTAACGGTACAGTTTCTTTAGTATTTTTTTCTTCTATATATGAGCAAAAAAATCTAATGTTTATGCTTAATAAAAAAAACGTAAAAATTCCAATAGAGAAGGTTGGAGACAAAAAAAAAGTTAAGAATACATTTGGAAATGAAAAAACAATCTTTATTGTGGAAATAAAAAGAGTATCTTTGTTTTTATTATTTTTTTAATTTTGATTAAAATAAAAATGGTATCTGTTCCGCCGGTTGTCGCTTCGAGTTGAGTTACAAGTTTTAACTGATTATTCGTTTCATTTTTAATATTTTCCAAAAATAAAAGTTGTCATGAGCTTTAGTAGGGAAAAGAGAATGCAATTATGGGTAATGAGTAGATTTTGGTAATCATTTCATCAATAAATAAAAGTTTCAACTAACATTTTTAGATGAAATGATGCAAACCGAAGTATGCACATTTCTCATAATTACATTCTATTTTCCATACTAAAGCTCATGATAACTTTAGTTTTGGAAAATACTAAAAGGGAAACAAATAAATAGTTCAAACTTGTTGTGACTCAACTCGAAGCGACAACCTGCGGAATAATTACCAAACCTATTTTGGGAGTTTATAAAATTATCCTGTCATAAAACAACAATATTGTGTTGTTGGTTTTTGATGTTATTAATAATATCATCGTGGTCGAATTTTAGGCAAACGTTTATATATATAATTCTTGCTTTCCATTCTATATAGATAAATATTGTTTGTTATTATGATAAAATGGATTATACAGGATGCTTATTTATTTACTAACTAGTGCCGTGCGAACATTACTTGAGATGTTACGATGGTTTAGTCTGTAGTGACAATTTTGATCGAAATGCCACCTCTGGTTTTTGACGAACGTTTTGGAACTCCTTTGCACGTATTCTGCAAGGATCACTGGGATTTGTAAGATCATTTTATTTTAACAATTTATTGGTATTCTTAAATCCTGACGAAATCAATTACATCTTCGTGAGATTTTTAGTGATTTGTAATATTTCGAATACAATGCTATACTTTCTTCAGACTTAAGGGGCCTTATAAACATTATATATTACTATTTATAATGAAAAAAGATAGGATTCATAAAAAAAAAAAATTCCTACTAATCCAAGATAAACATTTGTTTTCATAATGAAATATACATTTATTTAAATGATATACACGACATGTATTTATATTACAATATATTATAAATATTTATCATGTACGTAATCAGCATAGTTTTAATAAGTGTTATATAAATAACATTATTTTAATGTTCCATATTTTGTACGAATTAAATTATTTTTCAAAAATATCCCATAGGTGATATAACCACTTATTTATTTGTATTTATTAATACATTACAAGTAAACTTTATCACTAAGTAAATTATACTCGATGTGAACGATTGGAACTTAACGAGACCCTTAAGAATTTAATACTTGAATGCCCGGTATAAATAAAACAAAGAAAAATAATGTTTAGAGACCAACATATTGATACCAATATGAACCAACATATTGTCTATTATATCATATTAAAATTAACAGACAACAGGAAATTTGTTTCACTCATAGATGTTTGAAATATATAAACAAAACCATATAACAGATATTGGCAATATAATGAATAATGGCAGTAGCAACAGACGGATACGACAATAGAGCTTTCATAAAATTAAAATTTATATCTAGCTGTATGGAATAAACAAATGCCACTCTCATATGGCACAAAATTATTGAAACGAAACAATTAAGGGGATTTTTCGCATTTAACATTAATTAAATGTAAATAGCTAACCACAGAAATCTCGGAAACGTTTTCAATTATTTAAATTTAATAAAATAATTAATTTTCAGGAAATTTTAACAATAATATATAATAAATAAAATAGAGCCAAAACTCAAAACGAAACATTAACATTTATTAGAATGCAAATGGAAAAAACCACAAACAAAGCCTTATGTTTCAAATCTGGAGTAAAAACAAACAATTACCAGTCGACGTTTCGTCTATTCAGGCATTATCAAGACACAAACAAGAGTATGATCAATCACATATCAAAGAAGAAGTTCAATACATCCCAACGAATAAACGCCCAAATAGGGTCATAATCTGAGACCGCACCTCTACCCCAAGGAATGTCTTGGAGGATATTCTTTTTTGTGTCTTGATAATGCCGGAATAGGCGAAACGTCGACTGGTAATTATTTGTTTTTACTCCAGATTTGAAACATAAGGCTTTGCTTGTGGTTTTTTCTATTTGCATTCTAATTATTTATAATATAACCTTCGAATTGTTTGGCTAAGTTATGTGCTATGTTTAATTACATCTTGGGAGTTCAGTGATTTTAGTTACATGTTTAGTAACGAGCCTTTTGCTGATACATATGTACATTGTTTTAATGATAAACTATTGCATAATGATTATGCGGTTTAGTTTAAACATTATTTTAGTCTCGATCTGAGTATGTTTACTTGAAGAAAAATCTAATGTCGTAAAAGGGGTTTGTTATTTGAAATCTGAAAATAATAAATAATTTCATGGGAAAAAAAAATCTGGTGCGTTTACCACAAAACTTTCACTTACCCATCTTATTTGAAATACTGAACAAAAGTTAACATTCTAAAATTTTAAATTAACAGCCCATTTAACGAAGTAGGTGGTTAACGTTTTAGTCCCGATAGTCTAGATAATGAAGTTAAGTTTAGTGCTTAATCGTTAACCCTTAATTGTTTAAGATATTGATAATTTTTCATTAAATAAAATATTGTCTATTCAATATCTATATTTCTGTAAAGGAAAATATATCAAATGTATTCAAGCATTCCAGTAATTCGAATCGGCACTTGATGATGCTTCGAAGTTCGAAAGGATTTGAAGGGTCATCCGTTAGCATTGTCTAGAATGATTGTCTCTACTCCCCTTTAAGATAATAGGTCACATCCGACAGGATTGGATGAAAGAAACATCGTCCGAGCGATTTCTAGATAAGAATCGATCTTTTTTTTGTCTTGGCTCAAGATGTTTGATATGCTCGCCGGAGCTACGGGTCAGTTACTCAACATCAACATGAGTTTGGACAATAGGCCTCTCTGTGGCTCTGGGTCATGCGGTTACACATTATCGAGATAAAACGTCCGCTGCCGGACAAAGCTGTTGATTCATTTCGATTATCCGTACAATCAACAAACATATACTAAAAGCACTAGATGAAAAATGTGGTATTTGTTCCGCAGGTTGTCGCTTCGAGTTTAGTTACAAGTTTTAACCGTTTATTCGTTTCTTTTTTAATATTTGGAATCCTCATACTAGACTGAAACGACAAGAAAAAGCTCGCCGTTTCAGGTTACTTCAACATTTACTATACTAACGCTCTAAACTCACAGTTAATTAAAAAAGACACATATACATGACAATCATTAGACCCATCTGGACTTAAGGAGTATAGATTTGGGGCTCCACTAAGCCATCGAATTTCTCTCGTATTCAATTGTTACAATCCAAAATTCTGAATGCTCCTTATTTTGTTAGGAACAAAGTAATCCATATTGGCCTTATGTCCCATGTGTTGCTGATTTCCATGATCTTTTCATGACAAACTTTATTCCCACTCAAACCCAATTCAATTCCTTATAATTCTCCGAGACGTCTGAAAAGAAGAGTCCCTCGTGACATTCTAAGTTGAGTTTGTTATTCGAGTACTATCACTTGGTAGTTTCTCTACTTGCCTTTACTCATGCCAATATGTGCCATTCCAGTTATTTACTTGTTGTATTGCTATAACACAGTTGTAAATTTAATGCATAAACTATTATAAAATTTAATATTTTCAAAAATACAAGTTATCCTGAGCTTTAATATGAAAAAGGGAATGTAATTATGGGTAATGAGTAATTTCGGTAATCATTTCAAAAAAAAAAATGTTTCAACTAGCATTTCGAAGTATAAATGATATATGATTGTTTAAACATTCATTCCTAGACGACATTATTACCGAAGCACACACATTTCTGATAATTACATTCTCTTTTTCATACTAAAGCTCATGATGACTTGTATTTTTGGATCAATTAAAATTGGAAACGAATGAAAAGTTAAAACGTGTTAGTCAACTCGAGTGTTAGACAACCTGGCGAATAATTACCAAACATGTATTTAATGTTAATTGGAATGAGATTAACATAGGTAATACAAAGATATAGGTTTATATTACCAACTATACTACCAGTATCTACCAAAACTTTAGATTACCAGTTAAATTGTAGAGTATAGTAAAATATGAATATTGCGTAATCATATTCAGAACCTAATCGGTTCTGCGGACCTTCTTGGGGGTCACCCAGTCTATATAAATATATTCATTTGAAAATTAGTAACAACTAAAATAAAATTAATCAGTCTATATAAAGTTAGGGTTACCAGATAAAAAAATGAAAATTCCGCTTTTTGAAAAAAATGCCGGACATTCTTTTAAATATTATGTTAATGTCGTTTTGTGAGAAAACGAAGCTAATTCTAGTATTTTCTCGTGAGAGTATGTAGTATGTGTATAATATTAAAATTTTAATATTTACAATTGGATGATGAACCATGGACGATAGCTAATCCTCAAGAAAACACACACACACACACACACACACACACACACACACACACACACACACACACACACACACACACACACACACACACACACACACACACACACATATATATATATAAAATGTTTAGACATTAAGAATGCATTTTATGAGATTTGTGACTTATAACTTTTTTAAGTTATATATGATTGGTTAATTCATGCAGAAGAATTTTTTTAGAAAGAATGAAAATGACTTAAATTTGTCGAAACGTCTAATAATTTTAATAAATTAAGAATATATACAAACTGGATAATGGTTTTTTACTATTTTTTTTTTTAAATTGAAGAATTATAGTCCAGTATTTTACATCGTTTAAAAAAAAAATGTCCTGTGAAATTTTCTATAAAACTTTTATGAACGATCCGGAAGTGTTAAAAAGTATTTCTCGGAGCACAAATACGAACGATGATCTTAATAATAATGTATAATTTATAATAATGTAAAATTGATTTTTAATGAAAATCTTGAGTTTATTGGATTTATTTTTTATTTCTTTACCTGAATTGTAGAAATTCCGGAAGGCTTAGAATTCCCCCATCATTCCAGACTTAGACCGATATTTCCGGACATGTCAGGAAAATTCTGGACGTATAGCAACCCTATATAAAGTGGACACCCAACTTGGGAAAAAATCTCGAAGTTTAGTGTGATCTCGGTACAGTCTCAACCGTGTACTTAACCTAAGACACTTCATAGGTTGTGGATCATCATGGGGAATAAAATGACACGTGTTGAGAACAAAAAATATTTAGAACGTAATACGTCCCTTCTACTTGTGGTACGGGTTTTTTAAATTATTATTACAATAATTTAAAAAATAGCCTTTTGTCCCCTA
Source organism: Troilus luridus (assembly GCA_964056705.1). Lineage (NCBI taxonomy): Eukaryota > Metazoa > Arthropoda > Insecta > Hemiptera > Pentatomidae > Troilus > Troilus luridus. Next base: position 54,087,203 of record OZ057417.1, on the reverse strand, counting down.
TTTCGTGATAAGTCCTGCGATAAATGGACAATATCTAGTTTATTATTTTAGATCGCACATGAGGAAGGATTGAGTAGAGTTCAAAAGACATTGGCCGGCCTGAGTTCAACTAATTATTTAATTGGTCATAATTAGATAATTAGTCCAAGCAACTAACTAATAAGCGACCACTTCCTTTTCGTTGGGGAAACATACTCTTTATCAATTGCTAATTACATTTTGGCAATTGTTATGCTTTCTTCGGGGTTATTTTTTATTTTATTAATGAAAAGTAGAATAGGACAATGTGCTTTTTTTATCATTGCACTCCTAAGTGGCTGGTCGCACTTTTATATGAATTAGGAAAATTCGCAGATTGCCATTTTATAAATATTATATTATTATTAATGTTATTATATTATCTTTTATGAATTAAAGAATCAGAAAAAAAAATGCAATGGGGATGTTTATAGTAAAAAAATTAAAGTGGTTTTTGTACTCCTTGAAAATGGTTTCAATGCACAACCATTATTCAGTGGCGTAGAAATGAATCAACATTTTAAAATATTTATTTAAGTATGTGTATTATTATTTTTCATGATTTCTTTGATCCTATTTTTAACTGTACTTTTCTTTCCTCCTTCTTGCCGTTCATTATTATGCTATATTTGTTTTTTCTTTCTTTAGACCAGGCTACAACACTTTTCCTTTGAAATCTTAGTGAATATGTGCGTTATTTCTTAGTATCGAATGTTTGTTTATGTTTGAAGGTTTCATTGGAAGTCCTTTATAGTCGGTTCTTGTTAGTTTAATCAGAAGTTTCGCGTTAATAAAACTTGCTGAGAATAAAAGGGGTAAGAAACTCAATGAACATTTCTTTCTAGATGTTTGTATAAAGTTTCATTTACAAAATGATGATTGGATGTACATATTTAGCTGGAGATGTAAAGATGAAGCTTGCCTAAGCTTTTTAAGATATTGGGCGATAATGGACAATATATCAATAAACTGTACCACTAAAATTGATTTATCTATCAAGAATAAAGTGTAAAACAAAACAAACTGTTTTTGTTTTTTTTATAGTAAAAATCAAAAAGGAAAATCAGAGTCTTGTGTTCAGTACGTGGAAGAGATTGTATTGTTTCTCGAAGAACGGTTGTGCAGGGAGGTGATTTGTCCTAGAGCACCCTCAACTGCCAAGTTTTTCCTCCAATTTAGGATATCCACTTTATAGAGGCTGTGTGAGCCCCAGGAGGACTCCAGATCACTAAGGATTCATTCCCGAACAATATATCAATACATACCACCTAAAAATCTCAGGATACTTCAGTTAATTTCAAAACATCAATATTTGACTTTCTTTTTCTTTATTTCTTTTCTATATAGCCCAGTTCAATGGTGTTTTTCTATTGTTTAAATAATAAAGAAATAAAACAAAATGGTAATAATGAAAAGTATACAAATAAAATAATAAATCGCTAAAATATAATATAAATATAAGGGGAAGAAAATGGTCCGGTGGTGGTCAAAGAATTAAATCCTTAAATAGTGATTAGAAACCGACGTTTCTACCCACATTGTAGGTTTTCTTCAAGGCTGGATAGACAAGACAGTAATATATTTACAACTAAAATAATTGGAATAGGGTAAGATATAATACATGAGAAGCGAGGGATCGTTGACTGGATGATGTAAGGAAGAAAATAGTTGGGGGTGCAGTCAATTAAAACACTAAATAAGTGGATACTTATTTTAATTAAGTGCCGACGTTTCGACCCACTTTGTGGGTCATCTTCAGGGCTATAGGAGCTCGCAGTAGCACGAGGGGACGCGGTCTGATGAGTGAGACCGCGTCCCCTCGTGCTACTGCGAGCTCCTATAGCCCTGAAGATGACCCACAAAGTGGGTCGAAACGTCGGCACTTAATTAAAATAAGTATCCACTTATTTAGTGTTTTAATTGACTGCACCCCCAACTATTTTCTTCCGTAAGATATAATAAAAATAAAATAATTTATAAACGTGTAGCTATCAGAGTAAACAAGATAAAAAGGAAGAAATAATTTACATTATAAAACAAAATAAAAATATTAATCTAAAATTTGAGGCAGAGCAATGGGGTTTGTGTCAATATCAGCAGTTTGTTGTCCTACTCTACTTAAAAACCGAACATTTTTAACTAGCTCTAAAATATTACTCAGTATATAGTTGATTCAATACTTGATGGATATTTTAAAACGCACAGTTGCCGTGCCGGAGGTCCCGGGTTCAAAGATTTTATTTAATCTGTTAACAGCCTGGGACGGTCTCTTCGGACCTGGGACCCACCTAGGGCTCACCCAGCCTATATAGAGTAATGACTCAAAATCAAGGACAAATCATTTCCCTGTAAAACCGTTGCCCAAGTAATATTACAATCTCGACCATATACTGAACCAAAGACCCATCATGTGTTATAGTGGTATTTTTTTTTCTACTAATCACTATCAGAGTTCAGTGATTTTAGAAATTGATTAACAGAAAACCCGAGGTAACTGACCTTTCGGAAATCCCTAGATTTCGCGACAGATAATAATGCGAAGGAAATTATAGGTTTGAGAGAAGAGACAGGAAGTGTGAACTGTGATCATGTGTTCCAGTTCAGCGTCGAACCGGTCCCTTCAACCACATTCCCCATAAAAGTATAAGCTATGCGAAGTTTGCTAAAAGGATATAAAATATATGATATAATGGCAGTCTACAACGAGAAATAACTAAACCTTATTAAAATTATTTTCTTTAATTAGTTTTATATCCATTTTCTTTTTAAGTTTCTAAATCAACAATTGTGCAGGTTAGAAAATTCGGCCGAGATCTCGTTCAAGCACTAGGTTTTTTCAGGCAATAAAATCCACCTCACAGAGGCTGGGTGAGCACTAGGAGGGTCCGCAGATCTCCCAAGATCAATTTATGGCTGGTTTTAATAATTTATATGCCACAGTCTACACACTTAGCAATCCCTCTCCGTTTAATTTTTCTTTCTTTCTTTCTTTGTTTTTTTTTTATATCAGAATTTTTCATTAAAATAAAAATTCCTCCCAACCAACTACAAAACACTCATCTACATGACCATCATACGACCTATTTAGACTTACGGAGTAGAGCTTTGGGGCTCCACTAAGCCATCGAATTCCTCTCGTATCCAATCCCTACAATCCAAAATCCTTCGTAAAATCCTCAATGCTCCTTATTTTGTTAAGAATAAAGTCATTCATAACGACCTTAATGTCCCATTTGTTGCTGATTTGGCCCGAACCCGATATCTATCCTTTCATAACAAACTTCATTCCCAGTCAAACCCTCTAGTTTCAAACCTAGCTTCCTCTTCAATTCCCGATAATCCTCCGAGGCGTCTGAAAAGAAGATGGCCACTAGTTGAACTAGTGTTTTGAGTACTACCAGTGGGTAGTTTCTCTATTTGCCATCAACTCATGTCGTTATGTATCACATAGCCCATTTACTTGATGTATTATTGTAATACAGTTGTAAATATCAATAAATAATTTTTTTTTTAAATTAAACCAATCGATGCATCCAAAATTCCTCAGTAGAGTATTAAGTTTAAACCGGGTGACTAACTGTATGATTCATTTTACAGAACGCAACATGTTTTGATGTCTTTAAAAAAAACAGTTTATTTTTTTGTCTTTTGCTCCAATCTACAATAATAAAGTGTTGTATTGTGTTCCGCTGAAAATATTAAGTATTCCATTTATTTCTCAACCAATGTAAAAAAATATAATATTCCTATAATTTTTAACAAATAGTCTTTCACTGAAAATACCTCAATCAAGAGCTATTATTTTTAGTGCACTACTTGTGAAAAATATTAAGTAGGTACTAATTGAAATAATAACCACTAGTGTAAATTACAAGTTAATTTTTTATCAACTCACGTATAGCTTCCTTTCCGAAGGTAACTCAGTTTGTAGAGCTCTCAGTTCCAGTCCTCAAGGTCCCAGGATGTAATCCAGCTGTTTTAGATAAACTATTTAATCTGTCAAGAGCCTGTGGGTTAAGCAAACGCTTAATTGCGGAATTTTCCCTCCTAAAATTACCTGGAGTGCATAGCTCTTGAGCGAACTAGTAATTATATCTACGATCCCAGTGAATAGTACAATCAAAATGGGTTAATTAATTGTAGGTTGAGAAGCAGAATCGTGTCATTCTGCTGGTGCATTAGTGATCGGCTTAAAATTTAGTTTTAATACAAGCAATAACTCCATTTCAAGCCAAAAACTACGATGATAACACGATTCCTCTTCCTTCAATATGGTCAACTCTCTCTGGGCGAAATTCGATCATTTAGTTACAGGTGTTGCAGGTTTGTAAAAAGGATTGCTTAGAATAGTTTAATTATTACGTAGATTATAGCCATGTACTTGGAGAATTGTTATTTATATGTTTCATTAATATTGAACCTTTGATTTATATTTCAACTACATGTTACAACTGGAACAGGACTTGCAGTATAATTAACTACACTAGTTGTAAGAGACGGACACGTGTATTCCAGATGTGGACTCCGTCTTTTACGAGGTTCCGGCTGAGATGCAGAAGACCGTTCCCCAGACCTTTCCCAACCAGTCCAGATGTCGCATTCTCCCTCTGGAAACAGCTGTGGGAGATTTTGTATTCCATTGGAGTAGATCCTTTATTTATCTTCGGATGAATTATTCTTTCTCTTAAAAGTTCGAAGCCATAAAGAATGGTTAGAGGTTTCACGCCTGCTTTTCGAAGTGGTTTACATCTTCCGGGATTCAGGAGTAAGAATTTTTATGATGGTGGGTTCGAGTTAAAATTCCAAAGTTCAGAAATTTGAATAGAAAACAGTAATTCAAGTACGATTCTTCATTTTTAAATTTTTTTTAAACTGAAAAGAAAAACAATGAAAACTTCTAAGTTTTGTGTTTATGAATTTATATATCATTAATATACTACAATCAATTTTATTTCTTTAATATAACACACCCTTTAGAAATTGTAACTAAAAATTTAAAAAATGGTCTTACATTTTTTTTTTGGAGCTTGATTCGATTGTAAGGTCTCAATGAACTTTTATTTAAATAATTTAAGGATTCAATTAATTACTATAATAAATAGGATAGGGATATTTAGCGAGTACCTGACGTCGCATAAGCTTATGAATCTTTTTACGACCCTTCCAAAAGACGGTATAACCAAATTTTTAACTACCTTTAAAAATTCCTAACGCCACCTACCAAAATGCGAACTCTAAATCTTGGACATAGTAGGTTGTTATGCTAACTTTATTACACCTCGAGTGACTCCATTTTAAAATATTCTCCGACAAAATCGATTATATCCAGCATTCAGAATCAAAAGCGGATAACTCCAGATTCCAAAAATTGAGTATTTCACAATTATCTCTAGTTTAGTAAAGGGAGTGTAAAAAATAAATATTTAAAATTTCGGTGTTACCCGATTTTGATCCTGAACGTCTCAAATATTCCTAGCGGTGAATTAATTTAGATCTAAACTTTCCAAGATTCCAAGAACTAAGTTGATAAAAATTAACTATAATTAAAAGAAAAGGAGAGTTTTTCGAAACGTTGACGGATTAGCCCCTCCTCTGTATTTTTGAGTTAGAGGGAAACCTGGGCAGATCTTTGGTTTGTACAACCGTTGATAAAGAAATAGTACTCCCTCGCCAATTTCAAGCGTATATTACTCCTCATTCCTATTGTTATTACTGTCTTGCAACTACAGTCTTTAAGGTGAAGTATTATTTTAAACAAATTATATAATATGTTTACAATACAAAAGGATGGGAGAATCCGGTAGAGAATCCTGACCCAATACTCGACAGTGGCACAGATATCTGAACCGTTTCTAATGCCATCCACTATATTAGCATACTGGAATATTTTCCAGTTCTGTGATAACGAGATGAATACTTAAGAGCTAGCCGTTTCCAGGATTAACATATATTAATCTATATATACTAATATAATACGCACACGCCTGCCTTTGTGTATGTTCTCAAAATAAAACAAAGTTTTGAATTTCTTTTTATTATTAATTTACAACTGTATAAAAAATACATCAAGTAAATATAATGAGTGAATACTTGAATTTCTTAAAAATTAAAATTGCATGATGATAGAAAAATAAAGAATAAATATTTAAGGTGAGTTACCAAAAATCTTCATTTAATCAGTTTTTCTACGTAAATATTATTTATTTTATACTTTTTAGCTCGTTTGGCTAATCGCACGTTCCTTTTTTAACTAATATTCATTTTCTACTTTTTAATTCGGCTAGCTGCAAAAGCGTTTTGTTTTAAACTCCCCAGGGATCCTGCCAGTAGCCATATGTTTGTCTTAAAGATTAAGCCACGTATGCCGTAATACAGGCCTTACTCTAGGCGTACACCAAAACCGATTTTGTCGGCCGATGTCGGACAGAATTACTCGGACGTGCATGTGCTCACACTGTTGCCGGCATTGTATGTTCCCGGTCTTCTGTAGTTGATTGTGCGGCTTAACAAAGTGAGGAGGCGTTTTTAAAATGGATGAATTCGAATAAATGTGTCTTTTAGAAAATTCGTACCACAATTTAATTCGTCGGTGTGTGTGGGTTAATGAAATATTTATGTACAGAAAACAACTGGGTGGAAGCAAGAAAAAACCTTTTTGAAGAATTAAAATGACAACTCATCAAGTTATTTGAATATTTTAGACTGTGTTTTAGCACATTTCAATATATTTTAAACACAGTCGAACCACTAATGAGGCTAACTATAGGAAATGTATATCACCGACGGAGAGAAATTGGCGAGAAATCCCAACAAGTTCGGACTCGTCGGTGGTCGGCCGTCATCTGACGATGGCGGTTATAATGGTGTAAGCACTCCCCGTCCTTTTACATATGTTTCATTTGATCTGCCGAGATCGGCCAATAATCCCTGGCTAAAATTCAGACGATAACGGTTTAGGTGTACGCGTGCCATTAGTGCTTGGCACAAGACACTACAGTGTCTTCGGATACATAAAATCGTTAATCCTGAAGATCCTCTTCAGGATATCGAGACGAACTTATAAGCCACTGTATTGTCATTGATCCTAGAAAAGTGTGCAAAGTTTCAATTTAATTCGAAGTTTTGAAGTGGACAAAAAACTGAGTTAAAGGATTCCGTTACATACAGGCGAAGCTAATAAAAGCGTATTAAAAAATTAAAGAATTTTATAAAAACTATATTCTATAAGACTCGCTCATATAAGAGGTGCTCTTACGAAGAAATTGGATGCTGAAGAACTATTTTTAAAACTTGAAGTGGTAATATACAGATCGTCGAAATTTTCGAAATTATCACCCGTTTTTTTCGGTGTTCGAAATTATCAAATAACTAAAAAAAATAGTTAGTCAAAGTATGATTCCTTCATTAGTCGGCTATTTAATTATATCAAAGACGCTTAAAACGTTAATCAAAATAAATAAATAAATAAATAATTCTTTAATTTTTTTCAGTACAGTTTTTGCATATATATTTCCTGCGTAGTACTTTTTCTATGAATCATTCCGCATTCTTTAACTGCAATTCGAGAGCCTAGAAATAGATAACGATTCTTTAAAAAAGATAAAGCCGTTCTTCAGAAATAAACATGAGTTAATCATTTTTTCTTATTCATTTAAGTTTCAAGAATTAGGCATATTAAAAGTTGGTAAGGTCTCTCTCTCTCTCTCTCTCTCTCTCTCTCTCTCTCTCTCTCTATATATATATATATATATATATATATATATATATATATATATATATATATATATATAGGGTAACTAACATTTTGTAATTTAGACCGTGGTATAAGCTCTTTGAAACTCACGATTATTTTTATTTTCGAAAATAAGAAAAGAAAACGTAAAAAAGTTAAAATTATTAGCGAATTAACTCGAAAGCGACAATCAACGGGACTGATAACAAAAATAATGGAAAAATGAATAATTAAGATGCAATCATTATTATATTTTTTTAATTTTCAAAATCAACGTTCGCCCAAACTTTTAAGCTATTATTAGGGTATAAAGTAACCCATACATATATATAAAAAAAAAGTTAACACTAAAAACCCAAAAAGGGTCTTGGATTAACCCCATGAAACATTTAGATACTGTAATCTTTCTTAACAAAGATGGTGTAGAGAAGAGATTTGTCCAAGATCACGCTCAACCGCTAGTTTTCGCTCAATTGATGGTGGATGAGCCGAATGAGGGTATGCAGATTCCGTATGGAACATTCTAGACTGTTAATAATTTATCTGTCACACCCGGATTCGTACATGGTAACTTCAACCAGATACAAGTTATACTTAATAAAACTGGAATGTTCATTAGAAGTCACACTAGTTAGTATTTTTAATTCTTACTTATTTACAACCATAATTTTTTATTCAAAAAATCAAAAGGTTTGCAACCGACCAGCTGTTAGGAAAAATCCTGTTTTTTTTCTTCTACTGAATGGCCTATAATGTAATTTGAATTTTTTTTCCTTTTATTGCTGTTGTTATGTTTTTTTCTATTGAAAATTGTTTCCTGGTCGGTTGATTAGGTTTTATGATAATTGTTATTTTCAAGGCTACTGATAATTATGGCGAAGATTAAGATCCTGTGCGTCACAAAATAATTGATGTTATTGTATCATAGGCACGAAAATTTCATGGCGTCTTTCAGCAATTTTTTTTTAACTTAATTATTTTTTTACAGTTAATAGTCTGTTAATTGTTCATAAAATGGTATGTTAGTGAAAAAAATATGTATACATGTTTTTGAGAAAGAAAATTGTCCGGATGGAGGTCCAAAACAATTCAGTTTATTTTAAAGCGAACGTTTCGACCCGCATCGCAGGTCTTCTTCAGTGCTTATAATGGGGTGACAGTTGACTACAACACGCAACTAAACGTTGGATTTAAAATAAATATTTCTCCCTATATAAGAGAATTTTTTTTTACCTCGATCCGCACAATTTTCAATTTTCTTCCTCATATATATAAGGTCAACTAATATTATTCAAGAAAAATATAAATGTTTTTGTTAAAAATGGATTTTTTTTTCTTTTGTGGAAAGAACAATATTCTTGGTAAACCCAATATGATAGTAAAAAAAATAGTAATTTCTATGTTTCCCCTTTTCTGTGCCTGTGTCTAATATTTTTCAGTTATACAAATAAATATTTGGTATCAGTTCCGCAGGTAGTCGCTTCGAGTTTAGTTACAAAAGGTTTTAACTTTTTATTCCTTTCCCTTTTAATATAATCCAAAAATACAAATTATCGTGAGCTTTAGTATAGAAAAAATAATGTAATTATGGGAAATGTGTATATATCAGTAGTCATTTCTTGATGAAATGATTAAATAAACATATATGATCATCTATGCTTCGAAATGTTAGTTGCAACGTTTTTTTTTTTTATAAAATGGTTACAGAAATATACACATAATTAATTTCTGAACGTGTATTTATCTAGACATGTTTATAATGGCCTAAATTACTTATGCAAACGAGCTGTCCTTGTTTAGAAAGGAAAATAATTTATATTAAAAAAATTAAGTAATTAAATATAAATTTTTAAAACTACATTGCCAATATAATAAAGAAATGACTCTTTTTTATTCAATCTTTTAGTTATTTAGGGCTAAATAGTTTAATATTCTAAACATCAAATGTTCATATGGTGGAAATAGGTATTTCGGATGGAATAATTTTTCATTAAACATGCCACAATTTATAGTTAAAAGCTAGTTACATTGTTAAACATATTGTTTGTTTGATGTATTTTAACTAATTTTTTTTAACATGAATATTTATAATTATTACTTTATTGAACTGTTAATGTAGAACATTGTAATATTTTCCGACAATAACATTTACGATTATTGAGATCAGCAATAAACAAAGAGAAATATTGTTAAACATTATAATGTAAAGGGGTTTCATTGTCGTAAAAATAAAATTAAACAATGCTCGTAAACATTCAAATAGGATCATTATATTTTTTTTCTGTAGAGAGAATATAAAAGGATCTTCCTGTCTAGATCCATAAACATTACTCACCTGAAGAAGAAATGCAAGTAACTTAGCAGCAATTTCCTTATGAGGGAAAATAACTTGCTCGTTGGAAAGTAGAAATTTGGGTGTATCGTATATTTTTGGACAAAGTCAACTTCCATTTACCGACCACTTTCACAGATTTTATTATCTGTCGTAAAATAAATAACTTTTCAATTGTCTGTATCATTTTTCCTCTAAAATAGTAATGAGAATCGTTTCGAAAAAAATATCAATTTGAAGTAGTTCGCTAGTGAATTGCCCTACGTACTATGTAAGGATGGATTGATGAAAATAAGAGTTATTGATATTCTGTGATTTAATGATATTTACATTAAATTGAAAATTCTGAGGCATAAATAATTTATTTATGATATTAAAAAATCTATAGGTAATTTAAAAGTCCTAAATCGGACATAACTAAGTTAAACGTGTTGGTGACAATTTTAGATTTTTTTTATAACATTAAGAGCATTAGAAAAATAAACTATTCCACAAAAACCCATGAAAACTCTTGGATTCAGTGCACGATGGGGCTGTATTGGTTTTAATACAACGGTTGTACAAGGTGATTTGGCTAAAAACACTCTTGACAGAATAATTTATCCCCAATATGGATGAACCCAACATGGTTTATATATCCCACAAATATATTCGAACATAAAAGAGTCAATTATTACACTGTAATTCTTTCTAGATAGTATTATTTCTTCATTTTTTATATTTTATTTAAATTTTCACGTTACTAATTTCTGGAATATTAATATAGACAATAAGGGGTAATGGGCTCAAACCTTGGGCTCTGTACTCTTTCTAAGATAACGGTTGTTCAGGGAGGTGGTATGTCTGAGATCACGCTCAGCCGCAAGATGTTTCCCCCATTTAAGGGTATCCAGTTTATAGAGGCTAGGAGAATCCCAGGAAGATCTGCACATTCCACAAAGTCCATATACGCTTGTTAAAAGATTAAATAATTTATCTTCCCAGACGGATTTTAACCCAGAACCTTCAGTAAAGTAACTCAGTGCTCTACCACTGAGCTATTCCGTTCTATTAAGATCTTAAGGCTACAGAGAAGTACCAGACAACAGTTCGAATACCAGATGTCCCTAAATATAGAAAGAACTTTTCATATTTATATCTTGATATATTAAACCAAACAATATTGTAGAACCCCAGAATGTAAGAAGTCTGTTTACTGTAACTCCTAGTGCACTTACAGTTCCGTCAAGACGAACTATTTTTTTCATCAGTCTTAGGAACGGCCTCTTTGGACTAGGAACATTTAAAACACATGTCAAAATGGATTCCTTAAATGGAAACAGATTCTGGCTTGCCAGACCGCTGTTGAGTAAGTAAATAATATTATATTTAAAAAACTGCTTAAAAACTCAGTGTTCATCCGCCACAGATCTTAAAAGTATTATAAATTTTAAAGAAAAAATGTATATTTTGTGAATTCATTATGGGTTTATTATTTAACCCATCGTTGTAAAATTATTAAATTATAGTTTTCAACTGTAATTTTTGATTAATAAAATACTTTCAGTAATATTTTTTGTCATTCTATAAACATATTCCCAATACCGTTGCGGCATGCCTCTTTGATGTTTTTTTTTTAGATAAATAAATTTGAAGTGTTTCTTATCACCTATCTTAATAATAATAATTGGAAAACTTCGTTTATGTCAAATATTGATTTTATTAGATACCGAAAAAATAAATTATTCTTGTAAAAATTTTTATTTTATTCTATCGAATCTATTTATTGGATTAACGGAATAAATCCACGCCTTCCATTTGAATCTGATTGGACTTCAAAATGGATGCCTGAAAGACTAGAATGAATTTGATGTAGGTTTTAATCAATACAATACAACTGATTTGGGCAAGAAAAAAAAAATGTACGGTCACTTTTTAAATCCAACATACAAATGTTTATATTTTTTTATGTATCTTAATGGAATTGATTGTATGGGACTAAAAATATTGTTTTATTGAACCCGCCAATAATGAATTACATATTCGAACTTAAAATAGTCAATTACTACATTGTAAGTCTTTCAAGATACTTACATATTTTAAACCAATTTTCCCCATACCATTACATGGAACATTAGTTTAAAGATTCATTCATACAATTATGCTGTTGAAATTACTTTTTTTTTATAATGAAATAAGTTGTACACCATTTTTATGCGTTATATCGGAATTAATAGGTTTTAATTTCGTTACTTAAACAAAAAAAGGAAAAAAAAATCATGTAGTATTGTGAAGATAATAAAAAAACCAGTAACACTAAAACCTTATAAGAGTTTTGGGTTCAGCACATGGTAGAGACTGTTTCTCATAAGGACAAGGCTTGTATGGGGAGGTGATTTGTCTGTGATTGGCCTTAACCGAACAAACAACATTAATTACCCTCATTTTCCCGACTTCTGTTTAGGAGTTTTGATGAAACAATCAAAGTGTTATCACCTACGTATAACATTTATTTATTAAAATAACATCATCTCTATAATAATAACTTTTTTAATAATAATAATGATAACTTAATAAGCTTCCAATAACTTGGAATTCGCCAAAATTACTAAGACCAATACGAACACACAAACACAAGAAACAATTTTAAACAAAAAAAAAAGTGGGAGGTTAACCCAGAGACAAAAAACCCAAGCACTGGAACAAAATGGAGCGAAGAAAGAAAAGCAGAATTCTCGCAAAGAATGAAAACCTTGTGGGCGAATAAGAAGACAAGAAGCTCCAAACGTGAACCATCTTTATTTAGCGCCTTCCATTTTGGGAGCTTTACTAATAATAACATGTAAATATTATTTATATTATATTTACAGCCCTATTTATCTCTATAATATCTTATATTTCCTTAAATAAGTACTTCATTTTTACATAAATTCTTTCGCGTGAAATTAGGATGTTTTAAACCCTAAAGCAAGTTTACGGATGGAGTTATTTGGAGTACGATAATATTTCACATCATTCAGCTTACCGAGAACTATCCTTTTTAAGTGATAACATCTTCAAAGCGGTCTCAAGTCTAATCTCGGGATGGTTGCCTTGTCTTCAACTGGCGGATCTGAAACGAGGTCAGACACGCAGATGTGTAAAAAAAAGTCTCAGGAAACTCCGCTACTTTAGAAATAGTTGCTGATAACTCCAATATGTAACCGGTTACAAACATCCGTGGTCTTCTGTTAGAGAATATAACAGTGTTGTAACCTACAACATTGCTTTGACTATCGTTAATGTTTGTATGCGTTATCTGTTTGTCTTTTTTTTTTTTTCATTAAATTTATAATATAATTACTTACTTTTTGAATATTGAGTATTAGAAAGATTAAACAGGTGAGGGGAGGTTTGTTAGCGATTGAGGGTTTTTTGTCAGCCATATTTTTTGTTTTTCATACATAAAATTTATAAAACATTTTACCCAGTGAGTAATAAAATCATCAACTATATAAGGGAATAGTTTTTTTAGGCTTTGTGAATTGTTTTCTGTTGTTACTGAAATAATTTATTTATTATATAACTACTTACCAAGGGAGGATTTAAGAGGGGGCAAGCGGGCACGCTTCCCCCCCAGAGGGTGTTTTTTGTACTGTGGAGAATCGATGCAGTACATATTCATAGGCCAATCACATAATCATAGTTTTTAAAATATATGAATAAAATAACATAAAGAACATGAGCGAAGCTATTGTTTTGATATTTTAATAAACCTTTGAAATCTTCCTATAAATACTACAAGTTTATTTCTAAGTTGTTGTTTTTTTTGCCCGCCTGCCCACTGTGCCCTCCCCCCCCCGGACAAAAATCCTGGATCCGCCCTTGCTACTTATTAAACGAGACTTAAAGAACCTTCAGATAGAGGTCCGGGAATTAAAATAGTTTTCTACACATTTCTAATTGATTGATAAACAAAATTAAAAAAGTAAAAAAATATGATAATCCTAGACGAACCATTTTATCAGCGTACACGCATTAAGGCGATAAGAGATTAAATTTTGGCAAATCTTATCTTTGTTTAAACGTTTGAACTCGTCCTAGTTATTTTTCACTGGGATCTACATGAGTAAATTTTCCATTAGCTTTATTGACAACCCATGAAGGGTCTTGGGTTCAGTACAAAGTAGGGACTGTATTGTCTCTGGGGCAGTTGAACAAGGAGGAGGTTTGGCTGAAAACACACTCGACTGCCTGATTTTACTTCAATAATAGTAACCACTTTGCAGATGCTGGGTCAACCCCAGGAAGTTCTATAGATCCCACAGGGTACTTCCGTGTCTTCCACAGACGGATTTGAATCCGGAACCATCAGAAGTGTAAATCAATGCTTTAGACTCTGAGCTACCCAACTCCCAATTTTGTAAGATTGTCTTTAATTGATAAATGGTAGTATCAATATTAAACTTTTTTTAATACGGAGGAGAAAATGGTCCGGGTAGGAAAATTAATTAATTAAAAATATGAAACTATTTATTAGAAATAAATATTTTAACCCATGTTGCAATAAACAAGATAGCAAAAAAAATTAAATAAATGGATATACATTAATAACAACCTTCTGTTTCTAAGATTACCGGTTCGCAGGCCGGAAGGTGGCCTTGGGATGTTTAAAAATTAAGTAAAACTCCTGTTATGCCGTCCTTTGGTAGGGACGTAAAATGGTGGTCTATATTCTGTACACGTTTAAGATCCCTATCCTCATTAAACCTGGATAGACAAAATTTAGAACTCCCACTGTTGCATCGTCCGATTAGCCATAGCGGCATAATGTGGCGTTAAATGAATAAAAAATAAACAATACATTAGTTACAATAATATAAAAAAAAAATTATGTAGTTTATAAAATAGTATAGAAATTAATATACGATCATAATTAATACTTAAAATTAATAACTAATATGAAAGAGATCAATCTATGTATCAGTCTATCTAAAATGATAAACCAAATATTCGGTTTCTATAACCAAATCAAACATTCTGAAAGTAGACCAGTAAACAAAATAAAATGTTAATTTTAATTATAATATTAAGAATTATTATGGAGTAGAAATTCTGTTAGATCCCGCAGAGGAGTTTGATGCACCTTACACCACAAAGACCGTATTAGGCTTCGGTATCGCAAAAAAATGTTTAGCATAACGGCCGCACCACAGGCAGCCTTCTCTAGTGGCTAAGGAAGAGAACTTTCTAATATAAATTTCATCAAATCAAAAAGTTAGACCCATAATTAAAAATTTCCTTAAGCATCAATTTTAATTTATTTGTTCCCCAAAAAAATAGTGAAATCTATAATAACAACAATGTATAAAGAGTATGCCTATATCTTCTTAATATTTTTTTACTTTTTTGTGGAAATGGTTGATTATATATATTTTTAGAAATGTCTGAAACTGTCGATGAGTGTAATAAATAAATTTTACAGGAATTAAGTTAATCTTATTTTATTTGTACCAACGGTTTGGCCTCATATTTAGACCATCACCAGGGCTGAGAATAAAATCAAAATAATAAAACTTTCATGATAATAAACATACAAAATTTTCAAGGGTAGTGAAAATTTCGAAAGATAAATTGGGAACTGTTTAGACTCCATAAATTTGTCTAGTTGACTTTTCAATCATGTTAATTTTTATATATCTAGGATGGAAATATTTGGGGGGTGCAGTCAAAATAAAAAACACTGTGCCGAAGTTTACTTTGTAGGTCATCTTCAGGGCAAATAGAATGAGGTACTATGAGGTTAATTTATACAGTATGTTTCTGTCTGAAGGATTATAAGACCTTTTAAAAAGTATTTTGCAGATCAGTAATTATCTTTAATTGCGATTTAATTATGATAATTAAAAATTAATCGTAATCTCAATGAATTATTATATATTTATGTACGATAATCAAAGTATATAATATATTTTCGTCTTCATGAAGGTTCATCTTCATTCCTAACCCATGACCGAAAGGAAAAGGCATGTGAAAAAAAATCCATTTAGTAGTTATCTCGTCTGCTCATATTTCATAAATAATTATAAACATATTTTCTGTGTTAGTAACTATGCATTAGTAATTAGTAACTATTGCTATAAAATTTAATTGGTAAGGATTACAATTTTTATTAAATATCCCTCATTAATTATTAGTATGGCGAAACATAAGCTGTATTTATTTATTAATTGATATAATGTATTTATGTTTTTCGAAAGCACTTCAAATTATGCCCTATTTTTCTTTTAAGGATGTTTTGAGACGTATATATATACATATATATTTCTCTGTGAAACAAATATCTTAATTGCATCATAAATTTTTTTCGGGATTGGGTGTTTATTAAAGGTCCGAATTTGGGTATTGTGGCGAAATCAAATAGAAGAAAATATCTTTGTTTATGATTGTGATTATTTCCTTATATAGATATATATATATACATTTTTTTTTTAATTCATTTTTTGTCGCAGTGCTTCAGAGATACTTTATCCATGATATTCCAAATATAATTTATCATTAGAAACTGTTGTGTGTTAATGGAAAATTGTAGATTGGTCCATTCTAAGTTTTTAAAATGGTATAATATTACTTTATTCTTCTAATTGTTTTGAAGAAAATACAACAAGGATAGAAGGGGTAACAAAGATTGTTCTTGGACGATCTATTTTACTTTTAAAAAACAAAAGTTAAAAATTGAATATAAGGATAATAAACTATTAAAAAATATTAATATCAATTTAAAAAACATTGCTTTATTTTCCCCCTAATATTATTAACATGGTATTATTCCAAGACGTAAGAAAAACCTGGATTTCCAGGTATAAAAATAAATATTAATTTAAAATGTTTACTGTGTACCTTCGGAATTAATATACTGTATTTTCTTTGTTAATTATACATACGACGTTCGTATTTGTAACCCGTTTAGGTTTTTAATTTTTGGGAATAAATTTTAAAAATTCGTATACATATACTTCGGTATAAGTATGGAAGTTTATATAATTATGTAATATATAATATAAATATATATAAAAGCAGTTATAAAGTTTTATGATTAGTGACGATCTTCTGTTGTTAGAGTTGTTATAACATAAACCCGATATCCTTGAACCAATCATTAACAAGCCATTTTGTTATGCCGCTCGCCTCAGAAGTCATCAACGACTTTTTTATTTATTAAATAATAATTGAAAGCGACCCCAGGTATATGTTAGGTTAATATTATTTAACCAGTACCTGGTCATGCTCGGGTTTAGTATCGTCGCTTAAGTTCCCTCTGAAAGAAGGCAACTGGAAGAATTTCCAAAACGAGAACATTATTCCTAGTAGTCCCCTTGGTGAATCTACCTGGAACACACACATCCCAAATATATATATTTAAACATCATGTCATAAAAAAAACAGTTGAAAATTTACTACATGTAACCATATGGTTACTTGTGCAAGAGGTGATGGTATTTTGTGCGGGTGATTTTTTTTTAATACTTTTAATTTTATTATATGTGCAATGTGATGGTTTAATGTGCATATGAAACCGATCCAATTACAGATTAAAACGTG
Source organism: Troilus luridus (assembly GCA_964056705.1). NCBI lineage: Eukaryota > Metazoa > Arthropoda > Insecta > Hemiptera > Pentatomidae > Troilus > Troilus luridus. The sequence continues at coordinate 54,069,561 of OZ057417.1, read as the reverse complement.
CTATATACAACCTATTAATAGACTTATTAAGCTTAGGTCGAAATTACACAATACTAGATTAACATTTTTTCCAATCAATTATTATCTGTTGACTAAACAAATAACATCGTGGTGGTTAAAGCGTTTAGGTAAAGTTGATGAGCTAGTTAAAGATCGAATTCGTCAAACTGGCAGCTAAACATCCGAGGTATAGATGGGATCATCGTGTTTAAGAATGATCTAGAGGATTTGGGAATAGAAGAGGTGGGTTTTAAAAAACATAGTTGATCTACGATCTCCGAATTCTTCATCTTTTTTATTACTTGAACTGAATAATAAAAAATACATGTAAATTGCTACTATATTCTGCCAGTAGATGAGAAACAGGTGAGTCGGCACTCCAATTTCTGCAAGCCAATCAGAATCGAGGGTTTGGTCGCGTGACATATGACGTCATCGTGCCCGGACACCGGATGGTTAAGGTTAGGTCGAAGTTTTAACTCAAATTCTTACTTTTTAGTAGGAAGTCGAACTAAAAAATAGAATATGAATATTAGCTTTTAAAAAAACTTAAGAACCATTTATAGCTAGCTGAATTAGATATTAGAAAATAAATAATATTAAAAAAACATGGTTTAATAAATAACAAAACTAAAAAGTTTTGTTTTTATTTCCTTAAACTTAATTTTCAATAAGTTTAAAATAAGAATAGAAAGATGAACAAAAAAATTTTTTTTGTAAAAAAAGCGAGGGATGCTTTTTAAGATATAAGATTTTTTTATTTGTATATATAATTTGCTAATTCACAAAAGTAATATGATGTACCAAACAGTCTTAAACTCAAAAACTTAATAGACAAATTTAAATGTATCTATAAAGAATCACATATACAATGAAAGAAAAAAAATTATACAAATAAACTTTCAGCAGTGAGAAAAAAATAATTATAATCAAAATAAACAAAAATTATATCTATACATTCTTAGTAACTTATATACATTTAATGAACAATAACAATAATTTGGTATCCAACAATAATAAATGCTTTGTTCTTTTATGTACATACCGCTTTGTAATATTTTTTGTGTAGTTCCCTATATTTTTTATAAGTGGGTTTTTATTGTGTTTACACTTATTAAAGAATTGTTTGTATAATTTATTGATAAATTCACTAATATACGGTATATATAATTATAACTTATTTTATTTTATTAGTTATTGATTTTATTAATTTTTAAATATTTTTGAAAAGAAAAGATATGTCTTCCCTCGTATACATCCCCAATTGCGAGAACACGGGGACATGGGATCAATGAAAAGAAAGGATGTGGGCATGACCGGGGAGGGAGCTTGATTGAGCCCCGGATAGCTCAATTGGTAGAGTTTCAGACTAGCGATCTGGCGGACCCGGGTTCGAGTCCCGGTCCTGGATAAAAATGTTTAAAAAGGTATATATAATTCTTTGTGCATAATTTTAACTCTAGTGTAATATGCATAGTTTCCAGCAATTCTTAGGCATTTGTTTTGAAATATTTGTAGTTTTTTATAATTTGTTTTCGACATATAACTAAATAATGGGCATGTTAGAATAGATAGTAAGCAGGCTTTATATAATAATAACTTATTATCTGTGCTTAATTTTGGATTCCTATTGAAGTATGGATATATAGTACACAGAGCTCTATTAGCTTTATTACACACATAATCAGTGTGGAAAGAAAAATATAACATTTTGTTTATGTTAAGTCCTAAATAGAAGATATAAAAGATAAGATTTAAGGCAATCAAAGGTAAACGACTCTACTTTTACCAAATCAGTCAATAAAATGTTTACATTTGACATCAAGCTCCCCACGCTCTTTTACGATAAAATGATTTTTTGGTTCAGCGCTCTTCTTATTTTAAACTTATTGAACATTATTTTCTGCTTTTCAGTTCTGTTAGAGCGGGGTAGCTGGGTGGTAGAGCACTGAACCGATGTGGCGAAGGTCTCGGGTTCAGATTCGGCAATGGCAGATACTCTATATAATCTGTTAACAGGTAGGAATGGATCCTCTGGGATCTGGAGACCCTCCTGGGGCTCATCCAGCCTATTAAATGGATGATATAACCGTCGTTTTTGAAACAGTACAGTCTACAATCTACTCAAACCATGACTTTTCATAGAAGTGGTAAAGGTTTGTGTGTTTCGGTTTTGTTTTCTATTAAAGCGTCATTTTTAAACTATTATTTTTTACTGATTCTGTCCTCATCATTTCAGGATACCTGTTTAGTTTATAGATTATTGTAACACTGATTTTGTTAATATCTGAATCCTGGGCAATACGATTCCCATCGAAAGAGAATTTCAACTAATCGCTGGGTTCAGAAAGGCACTTTTCTTAGGAAGTTTGCTATTAACGGATTGTTTGACCTAACGTAAACCAATGAAGTCGATAAGAAGTGTATTTTAGTCTGCACCCGATTCACCAAGTTCTAATTTGGGTAGCGGAAACGGCGTATCAAAGAACAGAAGGCATTTCAAAGCCTCGCCGAAGTAAATGTACAATGAAAGGGAAATCGCCGGAGAGAAGAAAGATTCGGAAGAATGGCGGGCATAAACACAAAGGAATGCGTGATAAATATTTATAAGTTCGGAAGTTTCGGGCTTTATAAAGCACGATTAATTATAAACAATAAACATGCCTTTCCCCTATTGACGTGAACAAGTCTGAGTAAATTCATTCCCACAGTTAAAAACTGATTAACTTATAAATTATTTAAAAAATAGTTTAAAAAACACGCTTTAATAGGAAACCGAACTAAAAAGTGTAAAATCATCAACTGCCAACCATTGACCCTATTATGAGCCCTGAAAAAGACTTGTAATGTGTGTCGAAACGTAGGCCTTAAAACAAATAGTTGTTATCCTTATTTAAGAGAATTTTTTCTGACCTCCACCCATCTCCACCGGACCATTTTCTTCCTTTTAAAATAAATAATAGTTTTGAAAGGATGTAAACTGGATTGCATTATCTAATAATTCATTCACTCAATGAAAACCTATTTCCAGTCGGTTTTTTTGGCATATAACTTTATTATGCGGATACGTTTCGACGAATTTGTCATTTACAATCCATCAAGAACTTCATTAACATCTCAGAAGAGTTATAAGTCATCTTTTTTCTGTAAATTATTAATTACATAAATCACAACAATATAACAAATATACATTTCTTAAAATCGTCCATAAATAGAAGTAAGTATAGATACCTTTTTTTTTTTTTTTTAATATTCATGTCATTAGCTAAAATCTTTTCTTGGAGGTCCATTGTCCTCCATGGTCCTTTTGTTAATATTTTAAACTTTGGTCTCTATTTATACTATATTTTATTTATATTTACATACTAAAATCCTTCCCATTTAAATCTATCATAATTAAATTATAAATCAAAAAAATTTTTAATACGTAAAATTTATTAAGTTTATTATTTTATTTTTAATATATTTTTATAGGTTCTTAATTAAAAAATCAGATAGGACTGAAATTGGGATATCTAGGTAACTGTTGGGAGGTTATAGTGCTAGGTTATCTCTCTGTGTTTTTAAAGTAGAACATCCCATTTGTTATTTTGTCTTTAACTTCAAAATAACTGATGCATATGATTTGCTAATTTCTCCTCCCTCTTTCCTATCATTCACCACATTATCTATTTTGTCGCTGATATATAATGCTTCAAGGAATCGTCTTTTAATTACATTCTTTTCTCTGTGTAATACCCTAGGCTTGTCAAAATTAAAAGTGTGTAATTCATTTTTACAGTGTGTTGATAAAGCGGTATTAGTTTTTGAATTAGGTTTTAAATTATTTTTATGGTGATAAAATCTATTTTTTTAAAAATTGAGTGAATGAATTATTAGATAAATAATAGTTTAAAGAACTAAAAAATACTTTTTAACAGGAAACAAACTATAAATTAGAAGAACATGTTCAATAAGTTTAAAACAAAAATAGAGTGATGAACAAGAAAACATCAATTTTTTTCGTAAAAATGGTGGGGTGGTTGATGTTAATTATTGTAAATATTTTATTGACTGATGTTGGTAAATATAGAGTGATTATGAAAATATCTTAAAAAGCATACCACGATTTTTACGATTTTTGTTCGCTTCTCTATTCTTGTTTTAAATTTATTTTCTACTAATAATTTGGTTTTCTATTAAAGTGTGCTTTTAAAACTAATAATCATTTTCTGCTTTTTAGTTCGGCTAGTTACTAAAGGGCGTTTTATTAGTGGGGTTTTTTTTCTATACATTTATTTTTTTTGTTGCAAAATATACGAAACTCCCCAGTGCTCCTGCCAGTAACCATATGCTTGTCTCAAAGATTATGCCATGTATGCCTTAATACACGCCTTAGTACTTGGCACAAGATAATACCGTGTCTTCGGATATGATAAATCGCTAAACTTGAAGATCCTGGTCAAGTTAATGAGACAAACTTATTTAATAATTGCATTTTAATTGGTCCTTGAGTGTCAAGTTTCAATTTAATCCGATGTTTTGAAGTGGCCGAAAATCGAGCTCAAAGATTCCGCTACATATAAACTCACATAAGTATAAGTATAAGCTTGTTCTAATCGTGGTATGGCATTAAGTCCGATTTGTTGCATTTCAAATATTTTATTTAATTTTCAACAATTATTTCGTAATAAAACGCTTCATATTATATATTAAGCGTGACATAATATTAAGCTAGTCGTTGAGAAGGGACGAGACGGTATGCGAAGGTTGCGTGCGCGAGCAGTGAGCTGAGTCGCAGGTATTGTTATTGCCAGACATTTATAGTCCCGGTTTATAAGTTCGTGCTTGCCTTTAGAGCAAATGCTTAATTTTTTAAGTCTGTCTCATAAACAATAAAGGGAGCGGAGAGACTCCGTGGTAAGAGCGCTGAGTAGCCATGGCGAAAATCCTGGTTCAAATCCCGCTGCTGGGAAGACTTTGATTTCGTCTGCTATAGGGCGAAGATGAACCACATGGGATCTAGGACCTTCCTGGAGCTCACCCAGACTCTTAAAGTGGGTACCCAAAATAAGGGGGAAAAATCTGGCTTTTGAGCGTGATCACCAACAGCACAACTATTGTCCATGCAACACTACAGTGTCAACCCTTTATGGAACCCCAGACCCGTTCACGGATTGTAATGGTACAGTTTTTTGTTTTCCTCATAAAGTAATTGTACGAGATAATAACAATAATATTGAATCGTTTCATATGAAATATACTTTTCCAAACCGAAGGTTATTCAGTAAAACGACGTTAAGAAGTCAAAATATTTTTATTCGAATTATTTACCCTAATTTTCTGTACATTTTTCCCGACTTGTTATGAAATTTTCATCTCCAGAACTGAAAAATTCAGGGTTTTGTGGTGAAATAGAATCTGAAAATGCGTTTTTGACTTGAGAATCATGATAAAAATTTTATCCAAAAGGAAGTTGACCAGATTTCTGAACATGTGGAAATGAGGATTTCTGAACATGGGTGTGAGAGGACTTCGCAACCCACCTCCTTAAGAGTATAAGTCTCTTCCAATTAATTAATAGAGGTTTTTGTTTCCTTATGTCAATATCCCAGCAGTACAATATGAAAGGTGCAAGGGAAAACCCAACATAGTCAGAAAAGTGTGTTTCTAAGGAAATTAAAAATATAGACAGAAAAGCCTATTTACTTATTACTGTACTTTTAATATATATTCTCAATTTATTTTTTTCATTTTATTTATTTGGTAGGTTTATTAAAGAAAGGGTTTCTCCTCTACGACGAACTAAAATACCTAAATAACCCGCGACTGCGTTGTTAGTTTCCGTGCGTACCTCGGCAAGTTGAAAGAACGACTTTGGCGATTCAGATGGCATAGTTATCTCAATATCCAATTTTTTTGACTTAATTGGTTTTTTTCACTGCGCCATTCATATGGATTTGATGGTTTCACATCTGGGTAGAAATAATAAATGAGTTATTTATGAATTAATCTGTGTCACCAGCTGGTAAGGTCTCAAACCAACGGCGAATTACAACAGCCTTCCCTGTACGCGGTGGTAGTTTCCAACAGCTTAGGTTACCAAGCGTTCAAAGTTTAAGCTCAGAAACAAAAATTACACGAAAATCGCGAGTTCCGATAGTCATAGTTGATGGTAAACTAAACAATGTTCGTTCAATGGTAGTGATAGTAAATATTTAAAAAAAAATAGAGAATTAATAACAGCTCATTACAATATGTAAATGTAAACATATTTAACAACAGAAGTTAGAAATAGTACAAACGGACATTTCATATGAAAAGACCCAGTATGAAAATGATTCATTTCATCTACACATAAAAACGAATGAGTTATGAGCATATAAGCTCTCTGATAAATTTTAATATAATAACAATTTTGAAATAAATAAAATGCTGATAGTAATGTCGAGTCTTGTGGAATCTTGGGAAGGACATATGAATAGTTTAAAAAAATGATTGAAACGTAAAAAATCATAGAATGATTAACTATCTCTTTTTTTAATGGATTAAAATCATAATTTATTGAAAAACAATTATTTATTGATTGTTATACCAATTAGTTAAGATTTACTACTAGTATTTATTGATCGATTACAATTACTAATGTATTAAAAATTAATTTATTTTTAAGGCATGCTGCCTAATAAATATATACACACACACATAAACTTTAATGTATAGTTTGATTTTGATGTCTGACCCAGAAGCTGACTCCCAGAAAGCCATTAGATGGTCCATTAGTGAATTGATATAAATGAAGTCTCGGGTAATAAAAACGATTAACATTAAAATAATTTGAATTCCACAGTGCTCTACATTACCCTTTTTGAAAAACAAAATTTACATGATAAAATATCTTTCTGGGAAATAAAATGGTGTGGTTGGAAAATATTATACCTACATTTCAAACCACTAAATGTGGTTTTCTTACGTTTTTTTCTATTTTATCAATAAAAATGAGCAAAAACTAAAAAAGATGTATAAATTATAAATATTATAATACTGTAGGAAAAATCGCAAAAATGGTATTTTGTGTTTTTTCCCTATTATATTCTAAGTGATTCTTTTATTTTTGTTCTCAACTCGAACCATTTTATCCACCATGATGATTACGGACCTATTTATAGAGGTTGGGTGAGCCCGGTAGAGTATGTAGATTTCACAGGGTCCATCCAGATTAAATGAATTAACTGCCACAGCTGGATTTGAACCCAAGATCATCAGCAGCGCTCTAAACAAAACTAAGATTCTTTAAGATGAAGAAAATGGTCCGGTTGGAGGTTAAGAAAATTCTCTCATGTAGGGAGAACTGTTTATTTGTAAGCCAACGTTTCGACACACATTAGAGATCTTCTTCAGGGCTAAATATACAAGATAAAATTAATTTTTTTTTTCTTTATAAGATATTTCTTACATACTGGACTAATATTCTTGATCTATATAATTTAATAATGAAGAAAAAACCTTATTCCAGTCAAAAATTGTTAATAAAAATTAACAAATGATTAAAAAACGTGTCGACACTTCCTTGCCATTTTCAATTTAAGTAGTTCTTCATACAACTATCCTTTAAAATTTACAAAAGTCCAATCATTACTTGAGGTCAAACGATTTAAAAGTCAAATATATATAAATCCTGGAACTTAACTTTAACATATTTGACCATGGAAGAAAGTTAAGTTCCAGGATTTATATATATTTGACTTTTAAATCGTTTGACCTCAAGTAATGATTGGACTTGTAAATTTTAAAGGATAGTTGTATGAAGAACTACTTAAGTTGAAAATGACAAGGAAGTGTCGAAACGTTTTTTAATCATTTGTTAATTTTTAATAACAATTTTTGACTGGAATAAGGTTTTTTCTTCATTATTAAATTATATAGATAAAATTAAATTAAAATAATACATGGCACCGAATAACACTTATACCAAACAAAGTAACAAATTAAAAATTAAAACAAAGTAACAAAGGAAAAAGTATCCAAAATAGTTACTACATATAACATTATTCTATATGTATACTACATACAGTGTTGTTCTGTGTCATTTATTATTTTAATATATTTGTATCTTGTATATTTAGCCGTTTAGGTCGAAACGTTACGTTAAGTAAGTCAATTCTTTAGCTAATTCATGTTCACTTGAAAGCAAAGCCAAACCCGCTAGTCAATCATAGACCTCATATAACTTTTGTTTTCAATTCAGAAAAAGAGCTGGACGTCATAGTTAGGGATCGGAATGACTATTATTTTGTTCTTACATCCTGTTTTTAAGCCGCTTTACCTCGTGTTGCCCCAGACCACTTTGTGCTTTCGGGTCCGCTTCTATTTTGTTTTTAGTAGTTTATTATTTATATTAGTAGCGCTCTACCTCTCTATTGATGATTATACGGTCAAATAATAATTATTGAAGATTAATATTTCTCCCTTCAAGATTCCTATTGTTCTATTTACTTTTCTGCGATGTTATCTTTGAAGTCGAAGGACTACTGCGTCCAAGAACCTATAAATCCTCTTGAACAAAAGAAGAAGTTGCATTCTATTTTTTTTTCCCGACCCCCTTTAACCAAGTGCAGTACTAACTAATAACCACCTGAGGGGGGGCAGGTATAGAAGATACCTCTCCTTCACAAAGAATATTCCATTATCGTCATCTGCGTAATTACAGAGCCAAGGGCGGGCATTGAGCCCTAGGTTTAGACACGGTTTTTGTTCCCCTGCTCTCGATCGGATCCTCACTAATTACAGGACCTAGGGCTATTCACTTCGGGCTCCTGGGCATCGGCTGCCGGGTGTCGGCGAGGGTCGTCTGGACGTAGAATGTAAGTCTGGGTCATCCGGACGCTGTGACGATGTTAAGGATATATAGTGCTAGAAAAAAAAGTAGTGTACATTAATCTTAGGACAATGGGAGCATAACAGTGTATAATGTAGTATGGTACAATTAATAAAAGGAGGGTTAATTTCAAGGAAATATCCTGCGAATGATTGCAAGTAGCAAGAGCAAATATTATTTTAAGGAAAAGAATATTTGAATTCTTCAGAAATAGAAAAACTAGTTTAAGTAACCGAACTAGTTTAAGGAAGCAGAGAGGGACATGAGAGAACTCGGGGTTACGGTGGATATGCTTAAGGATGAAACTACCAAGAGCCTTTAACGTGAGACAAGAGGTTTGAGGCAAGAACAAAGCAGGCGATTAAAATCTCCCATGAGGAAAGGAATAGGAGATAGATAGGATGAAGAGATAATGGGCGGAGAGGAAGCGGAACATGTACCAACTATTGATCACACAAAGTTGGGAGAAACTAAAAAAAAATGTTAGGACTATTTTTTATTAAGGTGTATTATGTCTTTTTTTAGATTTCGTGTTGACCACTTTGGATCACGCAACAACTTAATTTCTTTCCTTTCCTCAGCTAGAATTTACTCTGCCTCCTTCAAATTATATATTCCTTCATTCGTTCATTGGGGCGTTTATTTTGATCTTATTTGCAACTTCATCCAACAATTTCTGGTCTTTCTTCATACTGAAACCCTTCCGGATTTTTCACTCTGCTTCGAAATTCACTTCTTTCTAACATGTAGGACAATCAACTTTTCCAAATATTTCGTAACTTCGTTAGTCCACGTTGTAATAGTCTTCGTCCAGAAATAGTCAAATATTTGCTCGAAGATCATACTTGATCATCCTCTTTGTACGCCTGAGGAATGTCAACCTTGAATTATTTATTTATTAATAAAAAAAATTGTATCATTCCAACTCATGATGATATTGACTTTACTTATATAATAGGCTAGAAGTCTCTCATCTAGAAGCTTATAGAATAGGCCTATAGACTAGAGACTTTACTGTTTCCTAGGCAACGTTTGTGCAGGGAGGGGATTTGGTTGAGATACCACTCAACCCCAATCAAGGGTACCCACATTATAGAGACTGAATAGTCCCCAGGAGGGTCTGTAGATATCAGCTCCTTGGTTGTTTTAAATAGATAATCTCCCACAGCCGGATTCGAACCCAGAATCTTCGGTATAGTAGATGGTTATGTTTATCACTACATGATTAACTAGACATTGCAGAGAATCCCAAGACTCTCAAACCCCATTTGATGATTGTTTGTGATTTGAAAACTCCAAAATTTGGGAAATTTTATACTCGTATTACAGGACTTACTTTAAACTGTAAGAATGGTGATCAATAAAATTACTTAAATGATTACTAACATCTAAAGTCTATAACTATAATAATTAAATTAAAAATATATATACTTGAACATTTTATTTGGTAATTATTTCGCAGGATGTCGCTCCGTTTTGAGTCACAAGTTTTCACTTTTAATTCGTTTCCCTTTTAAAATTTTCCAAAAACCAAAGCGACAACCTCGGGAACAGATACCTTTCATTTTACGCTCCTTTTAATAAATCACAGTAACGTTACTTAGCTTTCACAATCGTCTTAAATGGAAACAATTTTTTTTTTTAATCTGGAAGAACCTGGAAAATTTCATAAATAAAAGTATAAATATTTGCCTTCGTTCACTTCAGGGATAATGTCCTTGTAGCCCGGTAGGGGGATTCCATCTCCAAAATTCGCTTTATTGAATTGCGACTGAAGGTAGAGAAAGCCAAGGCCACCCTCGCCTGCTCCTGTAATCGAACCATCCAAATCCAAGCCTCTGTCTCATTTATATTACTCTCAATCAGTTCTTGTAAATAAAAAAACCCTTTACCACTACAACCGACACGTGAAGAATCTGGGATTCAGTACATGTCAGAGACTGTACTGTTTCATGGACAACGGTTGTGCAAGGAAGTGATTTGTCCTGGATCACCCTCAACCACCAGATTTTTCCCTCTATTTTAGGTCGCTAACACATTAGATAAAAGTCTAGAAACTTTATCACTGAGCCAATCCGCTCCCTCCTGTAAATAAATTAAGCATTTATAAGCGGATTGATTCAGTAAACCCATCAGAAAAAAACAGTTTGGAAAGCGTCGTCCATGGTATTATTGGGTCGTTTCTTATGAAATGTCCGTTTTTGTTATTTTTAAAATTCAAAGTGGAATTAGAGGACTTCTCCTATTTACCATGTTTGTTTACCGACTGTAATGACCTGTTAATAATCCTCTCATTTTTTTATTAATATTTACTATCACTACAATTGAACGAAAATTGTTTAGTAAGTCATCGAAATTGTGGATGGAAATATGCGACTTTTGTGTACATTTTTATAAGTTTTTCAAACTTAGACTCTATGCATGGCCAAGATGTACGAAACATTGCCGCCGCGTTTGGGGAATGGTTCTGGAACGAAGGGACCTTTTGCCGTTGTTTTGAGAAATTTTCAGCTGGTGACAATTAATTCATAAGTCTTTCTTTTCTCATTTCTAGGCAGAGGTGAAACTATCACGTCCATATTTTAATGCAACGATATTGATATAATGGCAACAAAGACTTATAAAAAAACATTAGTTAATCGAAAGGGACCTATACCCTTACAAGACAACGCCAGACCTCATGTGTCACAACAGACAATTACGGTCACCTGTGGTCTAGTGGTTAGCGTAACAAACTACTAAGCCCAAGATCGCGGGTTCGTAGCCCGGCAGGTGACCCTAGGATTTTTTTAAGGGAGAAAAAAATCCTTAGTTACGCCGTCCTTCGGAAGGGACGTTAAACGGGGATCCCGAGCCTGTACGATGTCAGGTACTCGTTAAAAATCCCTATCCTAATTAAACCTGGGTAGGCAAAATTTAGAGCTCCCACTGTAGCATCGTCCGATTAGCCACAGCAGCATAAAGTGACGTTAATTGAACAAACAAACAGACAATAAAGAAACGAGCTTAATGACGAAGTCCTCACCCACTTTGCTCACCACGCTTATCTCCAACAGATTTCCATCTGTTCAGAAATTTGAACATATTCCTTAAGGGTAACATTTTTGAAAATGATTCACAAGTAAAAAATTCATTTCCATATTTTATTTTTATCACAAAATCATGAATTTTTCAGTTCTGGGTTTATAATGTGATAAATGGTTGGGAAAATGTACAGATAATAATGGTATATATTTTGAATAAAAATGTTATTATGTATTTCATTAAGTTGTTTTACTAAATGACCTTTCCTTTGAAAACGGACATTTTATATTAAACGAACCAATATAACAGGATTTCCCACAATCTTTATCATTTGGATGAATTGTCCACAAATTGCACTGAGTTCGCAAAACTCTTCTACGATTATTTTCATTCAAACAATTTTCTCGAAGAGGTCACGTTGTTTAAAGAGATTCCGCTATCAACTGCGAATCGGTCCCAAGACGTTTGTTTACGTATTTAGGTTGTTACATAATATTAAGATGAGAATAAGAAATTTCTAAGATTTAATATCAAAACTATTCTTATCGATCTATTGGCTATCACTACAACTGCCATTTCATTAAGACTAAAACGATTTTCCTGCTACTTATATTCAAAATAATAGTGCCCCGATTCTCGGAAAGTAAATCGTAAATTATCGCTAGTCGTAACATAGGGTCCGTAATAAAGATAATACGGGTCAGCAATAAGAAATAACCTCAAGTATAATCTTACTATAATTCTTGTCTTTTATCGATAAATATTCTACGATTTGATTGTTTAAAAAAAAAAATTAATTATATAATGTTTTCTACATGGTTTAGAAAAAGTTTTTGCAGATATTCAATAATTAATTAATCGATATTTGACCATTTAATTAATATTTTATTAGTAATCGTAAACCGATGAGACATGCTTGCGCGTGGAGATAGTAGTGGCAGATACGTGCATTTTACTTTAGTGCATTCGGTTTTATATATATATATATTTATAAAGAAGTTTCTGACCAGTAATAATTTTATAAGGCTGCAGTGTTGTGCCGCTAGTGTATTACAAAGCCCCCATCTAGTATATTGTACTCAGATAAGTTTATCGAAGTATAGATACAATTATTGAGGAGAAAATAACCAATAAGCAATACATAAAAAAAATAAAATAAAAAGATTTCTTATAATATCAAAAAGGTGCAATATAAAAGTTATAGTAAAAAAAAAATGTCCAGTTTACAACATTATACAATTAAAAAAATATACAAACTTCTGTAATTGAATTTGACAGAAGAAAGCGTTTGAGACTGAAATAACAATATACAATATAGCAATTTTACAACAATGGGAATCCCAGTGATTCGAACAATTAAACAATTGGAACAATACCGTAGTTACGGTACCTGCTAGTTATAGATATAACTTTTTTCTTAATTTGATTTTTTTCTTGATATAAAAATATGGATACATGATAAATAAAGTAAATATATTTCACCCCAAACATTTCATTTCGTTTCTAGATATTTATTTTGAAATGCCCGGAAAAATATGGTTTAATAAGGCCAAAATATGCCATTTTATAAAACAAAACTTGGGGAAGGGTGAAATATCTTAGACTTATTTATTGATTATAATCTTTTGGCAATAGATTACAAACATTTTTTTAAAACTTCCTGAAAATCTACGGTAATAGTAACGCTAAGGCCAAAAATTTCGACATTCCTGAATTTGATGCAAGCGTTATTGCAATGATACTCAGCATACTCAGTTTATTTCATTTTAAATATCAAATCAAAGATCAGTTTTTTATTACAGGAAATAATGTAATATTGAAAATACATGAATCCCTTGTAAAAAATTAAACGAATGCTTCTTTTCAGTATTTGATTTTCGACTATAAATTCAATCTATAGAATGATCGTTACTTTAAGGTCATTAGAAACATAAATGCGACTGCTTCACACAAATTGATTTCTACACATGCAACATGCCAAGCAATATTATGCAAGCCACACTGCAAACATGTTACTGAAAAACGATGATGTCAGTATTTTTGTCGAGCTGTTTCCAAATCCCGAAATTGGTCAGAAAAATTCAAATTTAAAAAAGAAATCTCCATTTTTTGTCATTAATCAGTTTGTCTATTGCTTTGATTTGAGAATTTCCTACGTAGTCTACTCAACGTTTAACGAAGCAATTGTTGTTTACTCCTTACAGATGAGAATACTGCGATGGGCTGGTCATGTGACAAAAATGGAAGGTGAGGCCATTAGTAAAAAGGCTTCGACAGAACCTCTCTACTGTAAGTGAAGAAGGGGGAGACCGAAGCTGATGTGGTTGGAAGGTGTGGACAGAGACGCGAGGGATATCCTGAGAGTCAGGAGCAATGTGAGGGCTACGCAAAACAGAGAAGACTGGAAATAGCTGGTGAAGGAGGCCAAGACTCGTCCCCAAGTTGTAGCGCCGTAGGGTATTAGTAATGTAAAAAGTATATTGCATCTCTTATATAAAACCCCAGTTCAAATAGAAAGTGATATCAGTGTAACTCAATAAAAAAATTCCTTTTCATGTATCGCCGGAAATACTTTTCCCATATTTTTTTTCTGTCGCGAATATTTTCTTTACATAACTAGTAACTACAGCATGAAGGGCGGGGTATGAATGTATTAGGAAGTGAACCAAACAAACTACTCACTTCGTAAGACCAGGTGCAGGACACTCCGGCGAACTTCTGCACGCACCTGCCCAGCTCCACGTCCTCGTGAGTGGTGTAGAGGTTCTTGAGGCAGTAGCGGATGTGGGGTGCCACCCTGGCCAGCACTTCCCTGCTCATGATGACACCCGGTCCGCCCATGCAGAAGTTCTCGTCGTACTCGAGGCTGAGAAGGCCGAACTCTTCTTGGTTTCCTCGGCCAGCCTGCCCGATGAAATGGGCTTTTTTAGAATCCACTGACCTGGTGGGAAAGAAAAAAAATTATATACCGTTTTAATGAAAATATTAGGAGATTAAAAAACGCGTAATTGCGAAGCAATTACTGTGTGTTAATACTATTAACTGTGTGTTAATAGTATTAACACACAGTTAATACTATTGCAGTGATAGCGTCTCGAAGATTAATATTGGCTTGTAAAGTTGTTCAGTATTTGTTTTATAAGTTGTAGAAATCAGTAACGGAAAAAAACCTGCATTCAGCACATGGTATAGAATGTGCCGTTTATTGGACAACGGTTGTGTGGGATTTGTCCTGGATCACGCTCAACCACCGGGTTTTACCCCTATTAAATAGGGAATGGGTGAACTACTGGAGGGTCCCATATCCCAAAGGAACCAGCCCCGGATTTTTACAGATTAAATAAAATCTGCCGGATTCAAACCCGGGACCTTCGGCACGGCAATTTCTCGCTGTACCACTGAACCACTCCTCCCCTCTTGACCAATCAATGACTTTCTAAAAAGTTAATAAGGGTTGTGGCGTCTTTTAAACTTCTGAGGGGTAGTCAACTAAGAAGTCACGGGGCCATCTTCTTTTCAGACGCCTCGGAGGATTATCGGGAATTGAAGAGGAAGCTGACAGTTAGAAAGTTAAATAATTATTTGTTCCAGCTGCTTTTGAACACAGAGATTTACACATTTAGCTACCCTGCTCCATTTAATGTATCCATTATTTATTAATCCATTAAAGTAATAAAGAAAATATTGTAAATAGAGGTTCAATGTTGTCTATTCAGGCATTTATTTTATTAATAAAACATCCATTTGCCTCACAGTAAACTTATATTTAGACAGAGGAATGTTATATTAAGACATCCAAATTAAATATTTCATAATTTCTTTTTTAATGTGGAAGTGTCCGGTAAATATTATTCAGGTGATAGCGTCGTGAAGAATAAGACGGGCATGTAAAGATGCTGGGCTTGGTAACGAAAGAATTCCCAAGATGTTAACAGGCGCTGTACCAACTGGGAAGCGTCTGAGGGGTAGGCCGAGGCGTAGGTGGGAGGATTGCGTTAGGAATGATCTAGCGGGTTTGGGTTTGGGTGGTGCTCCGTGGACGGAGGTTTGTAAACATAGATTGCTGGTATCGGCGTCGAGCCTTCAGGTTTGTTAAGCCTTTTATTTATTTAACGTGGAAGTGTCAGGGAGAAAAATTCAACAATTTTCCGGCAAAAGAAATTAAATTAAATGTTTATTACTGGTTTTATATTTTAAATAATGAACCTTTTAACTGACGTAAACAACTTCTTCCTTTAAAAAAAAATAAACGTAAATTTTAGCTATATATAATCCAAAAAATAAATATATTTTTTAAATCGGCTAGACTCCTATTCGCCATTACGTGACTTTTCTTCGAGATTAGATCGGTTTTTGCGCCATTACCTTGACATTACTACCGTTTTTTTGTTGTTTTTTTAAATGTTAGCTAAGTAGAGATTCCCTATACCTGAAGATGGTAGACAAATAATATAAGCTATTTTTTTTCATAAATGAATCAAAAAGAAAAAAGAAACACCGTTCCTAAGGTTTTTTGTTTTTATGATATCCAATAACTAAGCTCGGGAAAATATGGTCAACTATAAAGTTTAAGTTTTTTTACTAAACAAAGAATGTTTATAAGTAATAAAAAGTTATTAGTTTATTTACTAATTACTTTTCGAGTAAACTTTAATATTTTGATTGAAAATTCAAGTCAGCGAAATTTAGCTTCAAGGGAATTTCATTATATTGCAATGATAATAAGAACTTGACTTTAAATGAATGAAATTCCCATGAATATTATTCGATATCAATTAAATCTGCAGTGGTGAAGAAAGGACAGATAAGGAATCTATGACGATATGTTTATACTATATTATCTCTTTACGTTATGATACTATCGTTTATTAATTACATTCGATAATAATTGGTCAGGCTAGCTCATGTGAATAATTGATAATAGATAAAAATAATTGAAATCTGTTGTGCCGGTGGCCCCTTACAAAAAAAAAAATCATAGAAGATGGGATTAAGATAATATCTGCGTTAAACTCAATAAGTTTTAAAAGTCATTCTTAAATCCCAAGTGTAAGCTAATATTGGAAATTATGGTGTATAATGGTGTATAAACTTTGTAAAGTTAGGTGTAAAAATAGTTAAGATCTGTGTTAAGGCCGGATGAAGTAGTAACCTTATAAAATATTATTAGTTTTAATCATAAAAAATTAAATCATTTTTTCGTAAAAGAAAAAAACATTTTCTTTACTTATTTTTCACATTTTTATTTTAATATAATAATTTTAACGTTTAATTCCATAATTGTTTAGAATAATTTAATTTAAAAGGTAATTTATTTTGTTTAGATATAAGTGTAATATTTGTAGTAAGTTTGAAAACATATGTTATAAAAGTGAAGAGAGAAAAACTAAAGCGGAGTCGATCGCCTTTTGTTCGCTCCGGCTAGACCGAGCAGACAATGTTGGCATGAGCCTCTTGACGTGCACATCGCAAGCTACAGCTCAAAGTTGTTTTTTGTGAATTAGAAGAAGATACTAATTTGCTGCACACCTGCAGGTGTAATTAGTTTAAACCTCGTCATCTATTCGACCAATTCGAATTGACCCAGTCGATCATCTCAACGTCTGTTGTCTCAACGTCTTCGCTCGCCTTGCCGACGAAAATCCTCTGTCGTCCAACATCCAGCTCGCCCTGCCGAGAATCTACTACTGGAATCTACTTGGACAGACAGTTAAGAGTTTTTTTGTTTATATCATTTCAACTACAAAACCAGATAAACATTCATTATTTTGTAATAGATTTTATTTGAACATTTCATTTATTTGTAACTTAATAGAGTTAAATTTATTATAGTAAGATTAAATAATAATTGTTTTCTTTTTGTTATTAATTAGTTGTTTATAATTTAGTTAATATTAGTAACTTCATTTTCTAATTATAAAACCGTTGAAATTGTTCTTTTAATTTAATTAATTGGTTTTTTATTCTCAAAAGGATTAGTTATTTAATTTATGAAAATTGATTTATGTTATTAATTTAATATAATGTTACAATCAAAATGACATGCGATCTGGCATAATTGAATCAGAAATTTATTTTCCTTATCCATTTCGGAGCTCTCATCGAAAGGTCCAATAACTATTTCGAGGTTGCTAAAACAATGTGGTAGACCAAGAAAGCTTAGGTATGGAAGAATGTATCTTGTGCTGTGGTCGAGAAATGCACATTTTAAGTACTCTAGTAGAAAGCTGTAGATTACTTAAATTAGGAAAAACCCACTGCAATAGAGGAAAATAATTTAAAAAATAAAAATATTTGATTAACAACTTCTCTAAATTAATTTATATTAATCAATGTAGGTATTAATTAATGCACTTTAATTATAGGGAGGGGAGTGGCTCAGTGCTGGAGCACTGAGTTGCGATGCCGGAAATCCTGGTTCAAATCTCGCTGCAGGACATGACTTTTATTTAGTCTGTTTGCAGCGGGAGATGGATATATAATATCATATAGGATCTAGAAGCCTCCTGGGGCTCAACCAACCTCTATTAAATATTATAAAAATAAGGGGGGAATCTAGCGGTTGAACGTGACCTAGGACAAGTCACCTCCTTGCAGAACTGTTGTCCATGAAACAGTTGTGTCTCTACCACGTACTGCACGGGTTATAGTGATACAGATTTTTTTTTTTTTTAATTGTAGCCCTCACTAATATTCTTTAAATCAGGTACAACCAACTAAGTACCCACTAAGCTCGAGATCGCGGGTTTGTGGCCCTCGGATTTTTTAAAGAAAGTAAAAAATCCGTTATCCGTTATGCCTCGTTAAAAAGCCCTTTCCTCATTATTCCTGGAATAATCAAAATTTGGAGCTCCCACTGTAACATCGTCCGATTAGCCGAAGCTTCATAAAAATGGCGTTAAATAAACAAACAGCAAACCAACAAGGTTGTCTAACCTTAAGAAAATTGGCCACGAATGTTAGTGTAACTTAAAAGTAACAAATGAATACAGCAAGATTATAGGAGACCAAACCTGACTGAGTATAAGTCATTATACATATACGTATCATCATTTAAGACGTAGGAAGCGTATCATTATTTACTTATGATTAGCTGAGTGTGTAGAGCGCTGAGTTGTTTCCTGGAGTTAGAGGCTTTAAATAGGGCTGGGTCAGATTAATTATTTAACCTGTTAGAAACCATTGATGGACCTTGTTAGATCTGCAGATCCTCCTGGGGCTCACTCTGTAAAGTGAGAACTCTTAATTGGGGGAAAAAACAACTTTTTTTATATTTTATAAAAATATATAAATATTAAATATTATACATTTTTTTAAAAGGTTAGAAACAGTACAGCCTCTAACATGTACTGAACCCATTCCCATTCCCAGAGTGTACTAGTTGTATTACAGATTTTTTTATACAGACAGCACATAGGGTTCTCTTTAATTGATTAATATCTTGTCATGATTCGTACTTTTTATTAATTTGAGTAAGGAATGAGTGGGTAATTTGACTGCACCCCCAACTATTTCATTCCTTACTCAGATCTTCCAGTCAACTATCTCCTCGCTTCTTTTTATTTATTTGGTTTTTAATTTTGTTTATTTTTTTACACTTTTTAAATACATTATGATTTGAATTATGTAGGCTTCTGGCCAGATATATATTGTTTCCTTTTCTGTTCATGTTTGTTATTCTACAGAGACTTAGTTCCAGAATAAAGTTACTTTTCTATTCTATTCAAAAAGTTGGAGAATGTACTATTGGGGAGGGGGAAAAAATGACCTCAACCATGAACTAATTCATAAAAAATGCACAAAATCCAAAATTGTGATAGCTATATCACTGGCAATGCACAATTGAACCCAGTAATTTGTTTTAAAATAGGGTAAGAAAAAGCGTATCGAAATTTATATGTATTGCGCAAAAATATTTATTTACCATATACCTATATTATTATGAAAATTTTTATACTTTACAATATTATAATTTTTTTTTTATATGAAGACTTTATTACAACAATGAGTCATTTGTCGTAGCCTAGTTCATTCAAGCCCTGCCGCCATTTCTTTTCATCACAACAGTCTTCCTCCCTCAGTCCCCTTGCCGCTATTTCCTCCGGGATCCCTTCTATCCACCTCTTCTCTGGCCGACCTCTCTTTCTCCTTTCCGATGGTACATGTTTCAGTAACCTTTTAGGTCATCGGTCGTCCGCCATCCTCATAACATGACCAAACCAACTCAGTTTTTCGTTACAATATTATAATGTAGTGTAATTTATAATACATATTAACCCTTTTTATAATAAAAAAAAATATTAAACGGCTAGGCAAAGTAAATCCAAGAAAATTAGTGGTATCCCTATTCATTTTTAGTTTATAATCATTTCTCTTTGAATTATCAATTATTTTGCAAAGAAAAATAAATTTTCATTGCAATAAATGATTGATTATACGTCAGTCATTTTGTCGGTTTAAAAGAATTAGTGAAGTTTAAGCTGCAACAAAAGCCTGTATATTTTAGTAATTTCTATTTAACTAAACTTCAGACGGCTATAAATAGTTAGTAGTTTATCTCCTACAGCTGGAACTAGGATTGGGAGTGAGTAATTAATTCTTGTCTGTTTGATTTAATGTCTCCTTGCGCTGCTATAGCTAATTCCTAATAATAAGATAAAATTAGGATAGCCATCTTTAACGAGTACCTGACACCACACAGACTCGTGGCTGCCTTACGTGCCCTCTGAAGGACTGCACAAGTAAGGATTTTTTTATCCCCTTTAAAAAATCGTAAGGCCACCTGCCATGTTGCAAGCCCATGATTTTTTACAATTAATAAAAACAATCAGGGTTTGGAAATATGTATTTATAATTTTTTGTTTCCAATTTTGGAATTATATTTTACATGATTTCGTGTTTATTTTAATATCCAAGACTTTTTCATATGAAGATTTTTGAACTACATGTTCAAGCGCATTCTAATATCAACTTCGAAGGAACCGTTTGATTGATGACTAATAATTTAAGAAAACGGGAAGGATTCATAAATCAAAAGGACTTAAAGGAAGAAAATAGTTGGGGGTGCATTTAAGTGGGTCGAAACGTCGCCACATAATTAAATAAGTAACAACTTATTTAGTGTTTTTATTTGACTGCACCCCCAACTATTTTCTTCCTTACTCAGATCTTCCAGTCAACTATCTCCTCGCTTCTCAAAAGGACTTAAAGATTGAAACGATTTTAAATTTTAGATATTCCACATATGAAAACACATCTTCAAAAGTCAGACGATCAACAAGATGTTTTATACATGAAATTTTAAATTTCAAATTACATACTTTCACTTATCACTTATCTAGTGGAGTGTCGGTTCGAAATTTAATATGATGCTTAGTTTATAAGCTTGCTAAAAGAGAAGTAACTCTCATTGGTATTGAACCCGGGGGCGTTTTAAATCTGAAGAAGCTAGCCATCATTTATGTAATTATACAATTTATGGCTTTTAATAGGAAAGTGGATCTTGGGAGGAAAAAAAAAAGGAAATCGAGTTTATCATTTTACCCTTAGACGCCCTTCAGACCCACCTGAGCTAGTGCTCAATGGCAGCAACCTCCCGTGGAATAAGGAAGCTGTAAAATATCTCGGAATTTATTTAGATCGTCGCCTTACCTGGAACCAGCATATCAACACTAAATTAACACAGGCCTACGCAAGACTAGCTCTACTTTATCCCATAATTAATAGAAAATCCAGATTAAAACCAGAAACAGCCTTATTAATTTATAAAACCATAATTAGACCTCTACTAATGTACGGTTGTGAAGTGTGGGGTGCAGTGTCTACAACAAAGAAAAAAAAATTGCAAACTTTTCAAAATAAAATCCTACGGAGCGCAGTAGACGCGCCTTGGTTTGTACGAAACAGTCAACTTCACCGAGAGCTAAACCTAGAGTCGATTGATGAATTTATTAAAAAACGTTACAGCAGATTTAAGACCGGATTACCAGCAGTCCAAGGAGCTGTAGCATTCAACATAGGCGAACCTATTTCATCCCCAAGACTAAAACCAAGACTCTTGAAAGATATTCTGATGTGATCTCAATAGATAACGTTTCTCACCAATCGCTTTAACAAAATGTAATATAATCCTGTTTTCTTTCAGTTTTCCGTTTTATAGTACTATAGTTCTGTTTATTATTACATTAATGTTATTTTTGTTTACTTATTTACATGCTTTATTTTCAAACTACTATTATTCTTTTATATGAAAAAACGCTATTATATATTTACATCTTCTCTGTAAATAATCTGATAATGTACAGTTAGGGGTGTCTCTTGCATGAGACGAAACCCACACTTTCACTAAGTGTTAAATCTTAAAATTTCATTATTAAAAAAACCATGTAAGGCTAGGAATAGCCGATCTGGAAATAAAGAGAATAAAAAAAGAGTTTATCATTTTATTTTACGCCAAGCAGAATCCTAGAGTTGCACAATCCCTTGGAGCGAACTTAAGTTATAGGTAGGCAAGAATGACTATGCATATAGATTCAGTTCCTTCAAAAAAAAAAAAAGAAACCTGTACCACTACAAACAGTGGCGGATTAAAGGTCCAGAGCGCCCTAGGCAATAACTTTATCGGCGCCCCTGTACCGGCCATAAATGGCCATCTTAATTTTAACTGATTGTTTTTGTAATTACGGTGACGTTGTATCGTCACATCCTAGACTAGTAGATCAGGGCCCTTGTACTTACGCTAATGCGCGATATGTTATTTTTTTTATTTATTTAAAAATTCTGAGCTCGCGCGCCCCTTGTAACTACGCGCCCCTAGGCACGTGCCTAGTTTGCCTTACGGATAATCCGCCACTGACTACAAACCATGAAGGCTCTTGTGTTCAATGCATGGTAGAGGCTTTACTGTTTCTAATACAACTGTTGTGGAGCTTAGCTCAACCTCCAGGTATTTCTGCAATTATGGGTTCCTTAGTAAGACTGTGTGAGCCCCTGTAGCGTTCAGACCCCAAGGGTTCAATCCACACCAGATAAAGGAATACATTATTTATTTGCAACTGGAGGTCTCGAACCTGGTACCTACTGACTAATACTTTATCGCCCTGCACTCTGAGCTTCGCTTTCCCTATCCTTAAAAGTTTGATATTACAATTAAACGCCTTGGTTCGAGCTAGTTTGCCACTTTATTTAGCCATTGATGCAAAAATGTAATATATTTTTAGACAAGCTGGTAGCATAAACAAACATGCAACTGAAAGGCAAGATTCCTGAGGCCTATGTATGCAGATGGTTTCTTATCCGGGACTATATTTAGAAGACTTACACAGAACACCCCTACTTCACTTAAAGGCGCCAAAGAAACAACCTCATTTCTAGAATTTTTAAATTAAAGAATTAAACATCTTTATATGTAAAAAAATTAAAAATAGCAGACATAGACTGCTTAGATAGAGAACAATATGGGAAAGACACAGAAGTCGGTGTTCTTACGGAAAAAAAAGAAGGGCACTACGTGTCAGAAAGAAAAGAATCTAAGGGACGCAGAAGTTATGAGAAAATACTGGGAGACGAAAAAAAGACGAAAATGAGAAATGAAAAGTAGTGATATTCCCGTGGTCTTTTCGTCATTAAAGAAAAGCCCTATCGAGAAAGAGAAAAAAACAACTTTTTTTTATTATTTTGAACGCTTTGATAATCTAGTTAATTTCTACTAATAATTTTTTTTTAATAGCCCTAAAAACGTGGAAAATTTAACATTGTAGATCGAATTATAAATTGTCTATTTGAACGCTTTAAAGTATATTGAAATTTTTCATTAAAAAACATAAACAACTTTTTACATTTTTATAAACATTGAATATGAGAGGAATTCGATGGTTTAGTGGAGCCCCAAAGCTCTACTAAATTCCAGATGGTTCTAATGACTATCATACATATTGGAAGCTTAGATCGTTTGTCTAGTAAATGTTGAAGCAGCCTAAAACGGCGAGATGTTTCTTGTCGTTTCAGTCTAGGAAGAGGACTCCAAGTTAAACGTTTTAAAAGGTTTAGTCATAAGTACCGGACCGTTCTACAGGAATCGGTGGGATGTTATTAAATGATACTGGAGGACAGGAAGTCTTTGGTTGACGACGGAGGGTAGAGGTGATTTGACGGGATTTGTGGGAATATGTTTTACTCCTTCAGTTTTGACACCATTTTCAAGGTCAGTGATATGGGATTGAAGAGAATGGGATGCTTTAACTGGATGAGTGTTGACTGATAATAGACATGTGTCATACTTGTCGCTTACGTGTCAGCTGTATAAACTAATTAGAGAATTGGGCCGAGGATACTGCCTTGAGGAACACCAGCAGATAGAGAGAAGAAGAATGAGTAGACATTATTATGGTTTACTTTGAATAATCTGTTAGTGAGATAGGATTGGATAATGCGAAAGTATGTAGGATGTAGGAATTGACGATGTAATTTAAATTATTAAATTACATATAAAAATGATAAATGTTAATTCTACAACTCTTTGTATGGTACTCTATCGTACCATAACTTATTTATTTTTTATATTATAATTAATATAAGAACTAAATGCAAAATGATATAAGAAACAAATGTAATAGATTCTGAAGGGACATGTCCCAGTATAGGAACTTATTATTTTTATAATTATTTATATATACATAAATATTTTATTTTTTTAATTAGTTAATATTCAATACGTACAAAGGTTTATTTCTCGGACATACGGTTCATTGCCTTCGTAATCGTTAAAGATTATAAGATAGGTTTGTGCCAATTTTGATCAATATCAATCGTTTAGTTTATTTCGGCCTGTTCGCTGATCCATCACGAGGCTCTATTGTCATCGACTTAATTCATTTCTAACAGCTTTCAGGGTGATCATATTATCGGTATTGCGCTAAATTCGATTAGATTTCTTTGACAGCTGAGGAATTGTTAAATAAAAGTAGAAAAAAAAATCGATATATGTTCCGCAGGTTGTCGCTTCGAATTGAATCACAAGTTTCAACTTTTCATTCGTTTCCCTTTTAATATTTTCCAAAAATACAAGATATCTTGAGCTGTAGTGTGGAAGAGAGAATGTAATTATCGGAAATGTGTGTATTTCTGTAATAATTTAATCTAGAAATGAACGTTTCAACAAACATATATCATCTATAATTCGGAATATTAGTTAAAATGTTAGCCTAAATCTATTCATTACTCATAATTGCATTACTTTTTCCATACTACAGCTCATGATAACTTGTATTTTCGGATAATATCAAAAATGAAACGAATAAACAGTTGTTATAAAACTCAATTCGAAGCGACAACCCGCGGAACGAATACCAGAAAATTGATTTCATAAGATTTAGTTACCTGTTACAATAAATAAGATACATTTCTTTAGTATTTATTATTTGCACCTATAAGATGTTTTTATAATAAGAATATTTTTTTCCAATCGGTTACGTGTGATGAAAATATATTTATTGAGAAGCACTGAAAATTTTAGAAAATATATTATGTGTCTTATATTCGAACCGATCGTAATATATTTGTTATTGATTCCTTAATAAGTTAATTTTATTGTATTTATTCTTCAGCGGTGAAAGTGTCTCAAAGGTTGAAATGGCCTAGAAAAGGTCCTTGGGCTTATTAACAAACGAAGTCTTATTAAGTTAGTAAACGCTGAGCCAACTGGTAACGTCCGAGACGTAGGTGGGAGTATTGCGTCAAGAGTATATGGATTTCAGTTGGGCAGTAGTCCGTGATGGAAGTTTGTAACCAGAGATTGGCGGTATCGACTTCCAGCCTTCGGGTTCGCTAAGCCTTATTGTTCTTCAGTGCATGAAACGTTATATTTATGTTTCATCGTCAGGTATTTCATTAGAAATATATAAACGAATTTATTGGAGGATAAGTATATTCGAAGCTCTTAATATTAAACTACAAGAAATAAAAAATAAGTAATTTATACTCGTTCACCATTTATAATGGACTGTTGACAGATCGGCTTAGTGCGTCTAGTCTGGAAAGTGCAGCCGCAATAAGTAGGACTTCAAATTGAAGACACTTTTTCGTTAAAAAATTATAAATATTTGTAGGAAACCAATGATTTTCTGTTCTCCAGTATTCTTTAATAATGTCTCACAATCCTTCAATAATATTCGACTCCTGTCTTAGTACTAAATCTCGACAACCGTTTAACTTGGAATCTTCTGTTAGAATACTCGAAAATATTCTAGTACCGAAACAGCTCGACGTTTCAGGCTACTTCAACATTTACTAGACAAGCGCTCTAAGCTCCCAATTAATTACAAGAGACTCATATACATGGCAATCATTAGACTCATCTTCACATCACGCAAATGTGTACCATTCCATCCATTTACTTGTTGTATTGTTAAAATACAGTTGTAATTTTCAATGAATAAAAAAATAAATAATATATAATTATAAAATTCTTGGTAATAATAACTTATGACTTCCTAAACCTGCTGCCTGAGGTTTTTTTCTGAAGCCTTGCACCCACTACCTGGTGTTGGGATACGGCCTGCCCCAGCAGTAATTGTGTTTCTTCACTCAAAGAATCTGGACCTTCTGTTTGGAAAGAGGACCTTATGCGGTGTACTTTTCTCCCCCTCTCAAGTAAGAAGAGGTATAGCTCCTTTTTTTCGTGGAGGATATTGTTCACTTCTAAGGACTCGTTTTCGTCCCATTCATTACTTTCACCTCTTTCTCTCTGTCTCTCTGTAATAATAATACAAATAATATATATATATATATATATATATATATATATATATATATACTGGTTTATATAATATTATTATATTATTATTGGCGAATGAGCCAATTAAGACTACTCAAAGTACTTGAGTAAGTAAGGTCAAAGTAAGGGGCCTTTCTTAGTGCCCATACTTCTTTAATTCTTTTGCTGTGGACATCCTATATCTCTTGAGACCATATTGTTCAAGTCTTTTTTCATTATAAAAATGAGCAATCTTCTATATTAAAAAAATGAATCGCCATTTCCTTGCTAACCGCAAAACTCGGGAACGGCTCGACCAATTCGGCTAATTTTTTTTTCATATTTTTTTTTAAGGCTCAAAGAAGGTTCTTATGGAAAGGAAAATAACGAGGGAAACCTTCAGTTCTGATCAGAAAATGACTGAAAAACCTTGAAATGTTCGGATTTATTTCGGTTTTCTCCTGTATCTCCTAATCGGTGCGTTTTTGAAATAAAACATAGGTATTCATTTTTAAAGTAGATCAAATTTGCAACAATTTGAGCCCAACTGGAGCTCTGTAGGCCTAATAGATTCCGAGTTCGGTCCCTATCATATAATAAATAACTGGAATCTTATCTTTTATCTATATAATCATTTTGAATGCCATTTCCTTCCTAACCGCAAAACTCGAGAACGGCTCGACCAATTCTGCTAATTTTTTTCATATTTTTTAAAGGCGCGAAGAAGGTTCTTATGGAGAGAAATTGTTCATCTTGTTATCATAAAATTGTAACCAGAGCTGATAAAACTCCTGTAGGAAAACATGCGAGATGTTTCAATGCACCAGAAATCGATGAAGTTGCCATTCAAATGGTTGGAGAAAATTTGGAAGCCCTTAGTTTTAGGGTAATAGGGCAGAACAACGTCTGCCAGGACAGCTAGATGCACGATAATCGTGTAACATTTGATTTCAAACCAAAATTAAATCGTTATTTCTAAATATAAATCATTTCAATTCAGTGTTCATAATAATACGGTCTGACACGAGTAGTTTTGAACAGGTTAATAATTTTTTATTAGGTTATTACTCGAAATTTCAGGGGAGGAAGACTAAAACATAAATAAATATTTTCTTTATAGATGAATTTATTTGTATGCAGATAGATTATTGACACTATCGGCATTTACAACACTGACTAATCCTTATACTTTATTATATCCATTTATTTTTATTTTTTCTGTTTAATGTTTTACTCACTGCAAGATTAACTTTTACAAAACTTTCATTTTTCCTATACTTCAACGTACTAAAATTGTATTAAGACAATTGAGCTGAACGTAAGGTCAATTGTTTTGCCCCTTCGTTAATTAAACGACATAGAGCGTTCAGTGGCCGCTAGTAAGTTAGTCTGCCAATTACCAACATCGTATTGTTTATTTATATTTAAAATTAGTTATTTAGTAATAATTATTTAATAGTAATTATTAATATTTAAGCAACATCTTTTACTTTCAAAATCAATGCCCTCAAGTTTTATAAAAATAATAAATAAATATTTAAGAGAGATAAGTCCTAAATTAAATTCACTAAAGGAATTGTAAAATTAAAAAAATCATAAGTTAAATAACTCCAGTTAATTAATTAAAAAGCAATTTCCTTCTTTTTTTTATTAAATTATTTATTGAAATTTACAACTATATTATAACAATACAAGTAATTGGTAATTGCGGCATGGATAAAGTTAATCAGAGTAACATCCCAGTGGTAGTAGTCAAATAAGATTTTCAACTTAAAAGGTAACGATCTTCTATTCAGTCGCTTATTTGGAGGTTTATCAGGAATCGAAGAGGTTGCTAGGTTTGAAACTAGTGGTTTTGAGTGGGAATAAAGTTTGTCATGAAACAAATAGGATATTGATGTATTGGATTGGTTGACTTTATTCGTAACAAAATAAAGAGCATTAAGGATATTACGAAATATTTCGGGTTATGAGGATTCGGTACAAGAGGAATTCGATCGGTTAGTAGAGCCCCAAAGCTCTACTTCTTAAGTTCAAACAGGTCTTATAATAGTCATGTATATAAGTCTTTTATAATTCACTGGAAGCTTAAAGCGTTTGTCTAGTAAGTATTGAAGTTGCCTGAAACGGCGCCTTCCTTGTTTTTATGTACCTAATGATTATTCTATGCTTAACGGATTATATGCTTCGGCTATAAATAAAAGGGGACTAGTCAGATAAAGTAGCAAAAAAATAACGCAGGATATTAAGGAAAATTTTAGGCAACATGTGTTTGAGATCAAACTAGGAACTATACAGAAAAATAGAATCATAAACAATATCAATTAAAAAGAAAAGTTTGTTGTTATAAGGACACATCTTCAGAGTGCTCGATGACCCCCTTACAAAGAAAATGTCGAATTTGATAAAACCTAAGAAAAAAAGATTGGGATGGCTCAAGGAATGTGGAAAGGACCCTAAAGAAATTGGTATTCCGGAGGACAAAATCGTGAACAGTGTTGAATTTCGATTAATGGTGAAAAACTACAAGAGTTTCAATTTGAAAGAGGAACCCAGAACAAGAAGGAGATCTCTTTTGGAAGCACGCGAGAGAGAATCTGAAGAGATTCTGGCAGGGCATCAAATCTGGTTGAAGAACAAGGCCTGGACATGGAAATGGCATTGTTTGTTAATTCGCAGTCCGTAGTGGCTCAATACGGATGAAAAAAAACAACAACTATGTTCAGCTCGTTTTCGTTTGTTAGTAATTAGTATTTATAATGGGGGTCACGTGTGCTCTAGTGGTTAGCATAAGGGCGCGATTTTGCACCTCGACAGGTGGCCTAAGGATTTTCCAAAGAGAATCAGTAATCCTTGGTCATGCTGTCGTTCAAAGTGGAGATCCCTACCCTGATTATACCTGGATAGGCAAAATTTAGGAGTCCCGCTGTAGCATCGTTCGATTAGCCATAGCGGCATTAAGTGACGTTAAACGGATAAACACCTAACAGTCTCTATAATAATAATTGTTAATATATCTTTTATAAGTTTTCATTGATTCGTTTACTATGGAGTTTCCATCTCCACCTTCTATATGTGTTGTGTTTATTTTCCCCCAAAGACGATACAGACGTAGTAAATACTTTATTGCATGCTTGGCCATTCATTTATTTTATTTAGTAATTCCGTTATTAACTATTGTTTATAGTAATGTAATTTTGTTTATAATTATTTTGTTAATATTAATATATTTATTTTCGACAATTAGTTAAAATCCTGTCCAGTTTCGTACTTTTTTTTTTTATTTCTATTTCTATTTTTATTATGTTTTGTCACTCTTGATTACTTCATGATTAGTATTATTATGAAGCCGTCTGCCCAGATGATTATTATGTTTATTTTATTTTTGTTCATGATTATTATTCTAAAGGGACTTGGTCCCAGAATAAAGTTTGTTTTCTATTTATATTTCTATTAACTAAATATTATAACTATTTTTTCATTTAGTTACTAGGATCTTATAATATTTATTAAAAGCCACTGTATTTATTCATTTTTTTAATATTAAAATAAGGGTTTTCTTTATTTGAATTTTAATATCGATAATACGATATTTATATATTGTTTACTTAAGCGGCTTTCTTCGGCTTACCGTAGGTGGGTTCTAAATTAACATAATTCTCTGGTTATGCACGTTGATATTGCCTATATAATTTATTAGCCTTCTCATTCTATAATATCAATTCATTTTTTTTTTCTGTTCCCTCCCTGAACGGTAGTCCAATCTGTATATTACAATATATTGGATAAAAACTCACAGGCAAGAGCATTAAAAAAAAAGTCTATCATACCATAAGATATTAAATGTTTTAGTTCATAGCTTTGTAAGTGGGTTAAAAATCATAAAAAAATATTTAACTGTCAGTAAATAATTGAGCGTCTTATTTATAAAGTCATTTATTTTTTTATAAATATGGATCGATATATTTTTAAGTTTATTATATCCGAATTAAAAAAAAAATGGGTTAACACGCATTTATACTTATTTATAAAGGGATTAGTTTATCAATTTTATTTTATTTGAACTAATAATAACCATCTGCACATGTTAACGAAGGAGACAAACAAAAATATAAACATCCTTGAAATAATTGTGAAGAATGAACAATTGCTTGTAAGAAATGATACAAATTCAGTAGATTTATTTACAGCAATCAAATTTAAAAAAACTGTGATTCAAATACTAAACCTCAAATTTTCGCGTACAAGATATAAATATATAGTTCATTGCGAAGCTTGAAATAACCCGCTATCTTGAATAAACATGTTATATAACCAATTTTTTTAAATTACATCAAGAAAAACGCACCTCGAACTTCCGTCAGCTAATTTCAGGCGGTAATAAATAGAAGAAAAATTAAAGGCCTTTTAATTAATTGATCCCTTAATTTTATTTAATTTTAAAGGATCAATTCGGATAAAGTTAATGGAAGTAAAGATATTTAGCGATTTATTGCCGAATTATACATATTTAACAAGAGTAATGACAATGATTTATATGCAATATAATAGAAATATAAACAAATAAGTCTTTTGAGATTAATTGGAAGCTTATCTATTGTAGTAAGCGTTGATATAGCCTGAAACGTCGAGGAGTACAGTAAAATTTAAAAAAAAAAGAGAAAGAAATAAGATTTGAACAATGAAGTACAGAAATGAGTTGCTGTTATTAAAATGGATATAAGTCCATTTGTATTTTTAAAAAATCGGTTATTCTTTTAAATAATTATAATCATTAAAATTTCTTAATAAAATTTAAAAGCTGAATGGTGTCAAAAACATCACCCTCTGCAAAGTGCTAAGTATTAAAACATACATTTTGCCCATATTTTAAAATTAATTTACATTCTAACCCGTATATATTTCGATACATGAAAAAAATGGACTTATACTACTTTCAAAAATAACAGCTCACATTTTTTAAAGAAATTAAATTAAATTAAAAAAATGATTTATGGTTATTAAAATTCGCACATGTTTTACTGAATTATACAGTTTAAACTGTCTTGACATATATATATAAACTCACTCCAAATTAAAATTTCGTCAACAGTATTCATGGTTGAAGAACCATGACCAAGGCGAACGATTCGTTTTACGCCTCATCTGGAGCAACCGTTTGCGGTTAAACGCGGGAAAGCTCCGCTACGAAAATTGCTATCTCAAGAAGCAGAATACCAGGAGTACTAACAACTTCAGTATGTTTTTCCGGACTATTTTCAAATCCGTCTGAGGTAGATAATTTATTTAATCTGTTAATAGCCGAGGCCGGAATCTGTGAGATCTGCAGACATCTCGGTGGTAGTTAGAGTGTATCAACCTCAAAAGAGTGGGTACCCTGGGGTGGGAAACTCTAGAGGTTGAGCATAATCTCGGACATATCACACCCTGTACAACCGTTGCCCAACGGATCCTGAAGATTTTAACTGTTTGTTTTTTTCTCATTGATTTGCAGGAATATGAAGTTTTTGAAATGATCATAAATTCCTGAGTCATTGTCTTTTTAATCTTCTCCTAGCAAGTACGGGTAAAAGGGAAGAGAAAGAACAAGTCGATTTTAGTGATTTTGTGTTGATGAATGAATTGTTGTGTATTTGCTGTGAATATATGATTTTACATAGGGAAAGTTCATGTCGTTCTGTATGATCTGATTCAAAATAAAAAAAAGGAATATTAACATTTTCTTTTTAGAATTTTTTTATCGTGTTGTTTGTATCTTTTATATATGGACGTCTTTTGCTGAACCCCTAAGTTCCGCTCCATATGTCCAAGTAGGTATTAGTATACTGTTTTAAATTAGTCGTTTGTTTCGTAAGTCAAGTGAAGAACTATAGTCCAGAGGAGTAGATGTTTGCTTGTAGTGTCTTGTCAGTTCTTGTCTTTTTAATTTTATGTATCTTCCACGTGTCTTTTCTACAAGTATAATCCGAAATAAAGTATGTAGTTCTTATTAGGTGCATATTCGTTATTTAAATATTTACTACTAACATTAAAGTAAATCCGCAAAACATACCTTAGTAAAGTCTCCATCTTATCAGGCCTCACGTAAACGTCATCATCCGCTCTCAGGAACCACTCGTAGCTGTTGCCATAGCGCTCCCACATATACTGGAGCATCAGGAAAGACTTCTTCTGCGGTGGGTAGGAATCGTCGACACCTGGTAGGCGGACCAACGGCAAGAGCGGGTCATTGGGAGGCGGAAGGGAATCATAGGAGGAGAAGAACTCTATCCTGCCGGGAACCTGCTGGCCCCAGGTGCGATGGACCGCGGCGGCCCGCGTGGACAGGTACTTCTTGGCAGTCATGACCCCGACAAAGAGGAGGTCCCTGCCGCCGGGAGCGGGGGGCAGCTGAGGGAGGGGGTGGTGGCCGGGGCGCTGGGGCGCGCAACCCCCCTTCGGCCCCGCCTTGGGCCCCAGCCCCCGCCCCAGGAGTAGCCCCAGCAGCAGCGGCGGCAGCAACCCCAAGGCCCGGCGCCGCCCCACCATCACATGCTTTGCTCTATCGTCACCGCATCACTCTCCCGGTTTCTCTTCATCCGCTCTCTGCAACAATTTAAGGAGATCAGATTAACATTCCATATGATACACTATTTAACATATCTTATTCACATATATAAATGAAAACATGATATCCTGAAAGGTATATATTAGTAGAAAAGGTTAATTACATATATACTTAGTTTTTAATATAAACATAAACAGAAACAGCTCCAGTGCCTGATAGCATTTGGGAAAAGAGGAATGGATACCCAGCTGGTAAAGGACATGGACAGCTGCCTCAAGCTCTACAAAGGGTCTCCTCATACTGCGTGGGCAGTAGGCATGAAAGAAGATGATGATGATGAAGATAATTTCATCAAGAATAAAACTATACCGCTTCAACCCATGAAGCCTGTTGATTCAGTACATGATGGAGACTGCTGTTTCTAATACAACGTTTGTGTATGGAGGTTTATTAACTCCAATCACGCTCAACCGCCAGGTTTAATATTTTTCCTTTGATTTATGGATCCTTCGGTTAAGCAGCCATTGATGCTTTCAGTGAAATAAAATATACCCTCTTTGCTTGTGAAATTAAAGGCATAGCTCAGCCGGGAGTGGTTAGAGCCCTGAGCTACTTAATTGTAGATCCTGTGTTTGAAACATGCTGTGGCAGATAAATTATTTGAATCGTTAACAGCCATATATCTCAAGGTCTGTGGAATCTGAAGGTCCTTCTGGGGATCAGGCTGGCTCTGTAAAATATGTACCCTAAGAGTTTAACTCTTCTCGTATTAGATTGGGTTGAGATCAGGAAAAACTTACCTCAGTTGAAATCACTTTTATTTATTCGCATCTTATTAATGTATTGATTTCCCCTCATTTCTAATTATCTAGTTCCTGCAGATTCCTATAGATCGCAGGCGGCCTACGTCGTGCCTTAACAGTATTCTTTAATGCACCATGTACCGTTGGACCTCTATAGGGCAGGGACAATGACTGGTCGTATAGAGGCGAGGACTCAAGAAGAATACTAATGATCTCTGCAGGATCCTCAAGCACAATGGGGCCCAGTCATGCCAAGGGGGGGATCTCTCGCGATCGCGGCACTTAGAATTCTGTTCCGGTAGAATTCTTCAAGGTTTATATTTATCTAGTTAATAGGTTTCTATTTACGGATACTCAGAAAAAGTCTAGTTACTAATTGATGCTCTACTGGGTGTGCTGCATATCTATCTAATGTAGGCTAGCTAGATGTTAGTTATGCTAATAACATCTGACACGTTCAGAATCACAGCAATGATACTTTAAAAAAATTATCACTACAACCCGTGTTTTGGCTCTTGTGTTGTTCAGTACATGTTAGAGACGCCACTATTTCTAAGCCAACGTGCATTGATGCTATATTCCGAGATCAGGCTCAACAACTGTTTTTTCCTCAAGGATACACACTTCACGTATGTTGGGTGAAACCCTAGATTATCTGCAGATCCCACATGGCCTAATTATAAATTTTTACAGCTCTATCTCGCTATAATCATTAAAAAAAACAAAAAAACTGCAACACTACAACTAATGAAGTCTTGGGTTCAGTACGTGGTAGAGATTATACTGTTTTTTGGACAACGGTTATACAAGGATTTGTGTTTGATCACGCTCAAATGCTATATTTTCCCCCTATTTTAGTTACCCACTTTATACAGGAACGGTGAGCTCCACAAGGAGCCATCTTCGTCTGTATACAAATCAAATAAAATATGCCACAGCCTGATGTCAACACGAATCCTTGGGATGCCTCAACTCAGCACTCTACCATTGAGCCACTCTGCTTCCTAATATTATTATACTGTTTTTTTTTAATACATTTTAAAAATATAGAAGCGTGCATTTTGTTGGACGATGCTGCTGAAGGTCTAGGTCATCGATAATTTTAATTATTTAAATTGATCGGTAAAATTATATCACCTTGCCGACTCTGCGCCTTCTGCGTCTATAAAAAATAAATGAATAATTTTCAACTCGTCAGGGCCAAATTCAAATCAGCGGGCTACCACATCAGAATTGTCGTTGCTAATATGACTTGACATTCTAGCACCGGGATAAATCAAAACTACATAGCTTATTTGGCATACATTTATTTTCTATCTGTACACAATTTTCGGATAGGAAAAAAGGTTATAACAGTAGTTAAAATGAAATTTAAAAAAACGTTATCCCAAACCAGTTATTGGCATTTGAAGGAGTTTTATTTCAACATAAATCAGTGCACCAATTACTATAAGAAAAATCTAATCTTATATAAATCTTTATCTGATCTTTTTTTTCATATCCTTATTCTATTTTTTTAAATCTGTACCACTACAACCCATGAAGGGTCTGGGGTTCAGTACATGGTAGACTTGTCCTAGGTCACGCTCAACCGCCAGATTTCCCCCCTTTTTTTTGGGTACCCTATTTTTATAATATTTTATAGAGGCTGGGTGGGCCCCAGGAGGGTCCTAGATCCTATATGATCCATCTCCCCCTGGAAACAACTAAAAGTCATGGCCTGCAGCGGGATTTGAACAAAGACTTCCGGCTTGGCAACTCAGTGCTCTAGCACTGAGCCACTCCGCTCCCTTATTTTTTCGGCCTTTTAATCTCCAATTAAATCTTGCAACATATTTTTGCAATTGATACCGTTATACATGAAATGATACACACAAATCCATTTATTATATTAATCTGTCTCCTAGCACTTTTCGAAAGTAAATAAAATAATATTTTAATCTTTGTGTTCTGCTTATTATTGAAATTTAGCCAGAATATTGAAATTAAGTATGACCAGGGAATGAGTCATGATTGAAAACATTAACGTTTGAACGCCAAGACCCAACAGACATTTCTTCGGCACGAATCCAACTTTTCCTATATAAAAAGAAGAAGACTTTTTTGAAGTACGTCTTCAGGGTTTATCGTGTCAATGTGTGCCAAGGTGTCTTCAGGTAACGTATTTTCGCTTCCACCGTTTCTTATCAGCTTAAATAAGGTCACGACTTTTTTTGTACCTCATCTTACCGAAACGAAGTAAAGAGGAACCGAAGCGAAAATATTATGTATTTATCTATTTTTAAAATTATAATTAACGTGAAAAACTAAATGTTTAAAAAAATAAGTTTTTATAAAAATAAAAAATAAAATATTATATAGATATCTATATATGTTTATTTTTCCCTAAATCTCGTTTATTTCCAAATAATACAATATAGACTACAATACAAGAAAACTTCTATTATAATAGTAATTACTCGAAGGTATGCTAAGGTAATAACATTATCTAAAGCACAGTGCGTTGAAGTGGGTTCGAGAATGGGTTAGATTCACAATTCGAACCGATAGATAATATTTTTTAAATTATTTTATCTCATTTCTAAACGTTTGAACTGGACAGCGTCTGTCATATCAGCTACCTTTACGAGTAATATACGTAATCATTCGGTTCGTGTATCTCACTGAGCTCTCTCGGTATCAAATTTTGGAATATATTTTTTTATATTTCAGTTTGACCAGAAAGAAATATACCTGTCATAAAAATTATATATATATTATTTTAGAGTTTTTTCTAATTTGTTATTAATCCAAATAATTTTTAGTTTACATTTAACATATTTTAGCTTATATTATCCATATCGTCCGTTGTTTTTTTTTGCTGTTGAGTGTATATAGTCACAAGTAATTTATTTGTCAGGTTGTAACTGTACGCATGATGGCTTCAGGTATTTTAATGAATTTATTTTACATATAATTTCAACAAAATGGTCCAAATAATTACAATATATTTTTTTAAAAAAAATTTCGGGTTTAAAACGTTTGAACAGGACAATTCCGTCCAGATCGGGATGTTTTGAAAGCCGCTGAATGGGTTTGAGATACCCGATGGTAAATATCCACCAAAGCTATTGTTACTTCAATAGCTCAAGTTCTCGGGTTCATAGCCCGGAAGGTGGCCCTAGGAATTTTTTAAAGGGGGTAAAAAATCCTTGGTTATGCCGTCCTTCGGATCTGGAGTTAAACGGGGGTCCCGAGCATGTACGATGTCAGGTACTCGTTAAAAATCCCTATCCTAATTAAACCTGGATAGGCTAAATTAAGAGCTCCCAATGTAGGATCATCAGATTAGCCATAGCAGCATAAAGTGACGTTAAATGAACAAACAAAGATTGTTACTTCCACTTTCTTCGGATTCAGCTATCCGAATTCAGCTATATATATATATATATATATATATATATATATATATATATATATATATATATATATATATAAAAGAAAGAAGGGGGATCTTTTAGAGCTTTACAGTGCTTACCGCTTGGAAGTAATGTAATAATTTTCTGGATTATAAACTAGGGTGGGAAGGCTAAGGTTCTATGGACACATGATGAGGATGAATCCCGAAACACTGAACCATAAAATTTTTCACCGAATCCACTGTCACTAAAATTCAACGGGATATTTCAAACAACTTAGGGATGATATGGACCAAGTGAGGCTAACAGACCGGGATTGTTTTGACAGAGATGAATACAGAAGGACGCTCAAGGAAATAAAGGTTCTAGTGGGGAAAAAGCGCCCCAAAAAGGGTCTTGCGTGGTCTGAGGAGAGAAAACTTAGGCACGCAGAGCTCATGAGGGACATATGGGAAAAGAGGAAGCGGAGGAAGAGGAAGGCTTAGTTGTGATATTCGCCTGGTCCTTTCGTGCCCATTTCGTGGGGAATAAACAAAAAATACACTCTAAACATCATTATTTCTTAGATTATGAAACTATTAGTGAACCCTAAGTACTACCATCTATTTTTAAAGAAAATGTTTCGAAAGGAAATCTGAACCTATTTAAGGACAAATAGTGTTTATGGTACA
Source organism: Troilus luridus (assembly GCA_964056705.1). NCBI lineage: Eukaryota > Metazoa > Arthropoda > Insecta > Hemiptera > Pentatomidae > Troilus > Troilus luridus. The sequence continues at coordinate 54,031,509 of OZ057417.1, read as the reverse complement.
CTTACAGAGAATTACTAGATCTGTCTGCCTCAGGCGACAAACGATGGCTTCTGGTTGTAAACTACTAGAATGTAAACAGGTCCAGTCCTTTTAAGAGTTTATTTCTCCAACCAGCTGTCGTTTGCGTTGATATCCTTGGGCCAATGCCTTCTAGTTTAAAAATATTACTGAAAGGAACGATAAGTTTGGTTTCTAATTGGGTATTGCCTCGTAAAAACAAATACTGACAGCTTCATTAGCTTATAAAGTATCAAATAATTCCTTCTCCAAACTATTTTATCATGAAGGAAGACATTAGTCTTATAATTGAAAACTTCTACTGTGATCATTCATTCTCTCGTTCCACCGTCGTATTTAATAGGGATGGGTAGATACTGGATTTTCCTGTATCTGATACAAGTGATACTGATACTTTTCTGTATCTGATACTTTTACTTGATACTTTTAGTAAAAGAATGTCCAAAATATATCTAAGAGTAGAAACATAGCAATATATATATAATGTTTAAGAACTATGTTCTATGGTAAATTAAAGCCCACAATTTGATTCACAAAGTAGATACAAAAAAATAATATACCAGTTTTAATTCGTATGTTATAGTAATAAATAGCATAGAGTAGAATGAGGTAGTGAATATATTCGTGAATACTGAATAGCTGATGCTTCTAACTAGGGATGGGTAAGGTTGTATCAATCTGACCATATCTGATACTTGTATCAATTGATACAAAAGTATCAGGTACATTTCGACTGTATCTGATACTTGCATCAACTACTTTTTAGTATCAGATACCAAATATCATTAATAATTAAATTCTGAAATTAAAAATTTTCTATAACGACCTGCATTACTTACAAAATTATATAAACCTATTAAATTCTGTCCATTCAGAATATCTATTAATTTTTGTTTTGACATCAGCTCATGTTTTAAGAATTTTTTTCTATACAATTTTAATTATTAATGTCAGAAAGAAATTTAATTTATTTTTTAGTTTTGTTGTTATTTAGTAGTTCAATCAAACTCCCGGCAGACGGTATAAAGTACCATGCTGTGGTTGCTAATGTTGTAAATAAAATTAAAAAGAAACCAATGTGAATAATTTAATAATAAAGAGCATTTTCTATCTATATCTATCTATCCACAAAGTATCAGATTGATACAACCTTACCCATCCCTAGTATTTAACGAGTCTTCTGAGTAGTAAAATAAGCGGGGTTCATCCACTGCTTGTTGGCCCTATTAGTTGTAGTTCTCCGATGCCCACCAAATCTTTTTTGTGATATTGCATTATATGATATGTGTCCTGTTTTTGTTCCAATCAGTTCTAGGAATCGAGTAAAAAAAATAATATAAAAAATCTATGCCACTAAAACACATGAAGGGTTTTGGGATGATTTGTCCGGGATAACCCTCAACCGCCAAGTTTTACACCCTATATGGGTGATGTCTGTAGATTCCACAGGGTCCATCCGATGCTGTTACATTAAAAAATGTAGCTTAGACGATTAAAACCCTGAAAAATGCTGTATTTGTAGGTTTTGAAAATTTCAACGATGATTCTCAAAACATTTTTCCTGGTGTAAATTTTAAAAAAACCCAACTTTAAACGAAACAAATTGATAAAAAGCATTGAGTAACCTTGACTATATTCTTGTTATAAGATCTTGAACGTTGTGGAATAATATTTTAAGGCGTGGAGGGCAAATAGTTAAGAAGCTGCTTGTGAAACTACGAGCGTACTTATTATAAATTAAAGCCTAACAAGATGCATAGAAAACAGCACGTTAGTTAACCATTTTTTTTCTAATTTAACGTCGAAATTAACTACAAGTCCTATTGCTAATAGGGCGATGCTACGGTGGCAGTCCTAAATTTTGCTTATCAGATATGCAGGTATTGGTCCACTTTACCTCCCGGGACCGCCGTTTTACATCCCATCAGAAGGATAGCATAGCCAAGGATTATTTACACCCTTTTAAAAATCCTAAGGTCACCTGCTAGGCTGCGAACCCGCGTGTTGGGCATAGATAATTGAAATGCTAACCCCTACACCTCACGATATCCGTTTTTTCTCACTAAAGACCACCCTACATTGGAAGTGCGGATTTGGAAATACTAACTTATGATTTTCAAGATCAGTAGAGTTCGTGACAAGGAAGAATGCCATTTGAAGCAAGAAAAGACATTGCGGTTAGAAAATGAGACCATATACCGCAACAGGTAACTTATCATTACAAGAAACTGCCGGTACTCCTAACCAAGGCTTCTCACTTGGTTGGTGTCCGTTCAAGACTAGTTAGTATATAGGATAAAATTCGACTTAACCACTTATTCAGCTGGGTTGTAGATGTTTTTGTTATTGTAGAAAACATAACATTATGTAATATAAAAAAAGGGTCCAACCATGGAATTTAAAAACAATAAAAAATAATGGCAATAACTTGGATTATATATTTATTCTGAACCGGAAAAGGAACAATAAAAAATGTGATTCCAAAGCGTTGCATTTCGGTTGGTGGCGTGCTAGTTACAGTTATTAACCGGAAATATGTTAATCGTGTGAATACTAATTTCCTCGTAAAGACGTAATGCATGCATGTGAAGTCAAAGCATATATTATTCCGCCTTAACGTGCTTACTCAGCCGAATTACCAGTCTGCACAACCGTTGCCTTAGAAATAGTACGGTCTCTAACATATACTGAACCCAAGACATTTCATGTACTATAGTAGTATGGATTTTTTAAAATCAAAAATGTTAATTTCAAAATTCGTAACAACTTCTAATAAAAGAAAAATATCCTTCAACGAGTAGCATTGATTATTCGAACTAGATGTGGAGTATTTCAACACCTATCATGAAGCCCTGAGGCAGATCATGATTACTTGCACTTACAACAGAGATCTCTCCCGAAATCGAAAGTGGCCCATCTGTTTAGAATGGTCACATGTTGTCAATCCGTTTTCGGGTTCTGTAAAAATAACTGCATTACTATTACCCAAGAAGTATCTTGTTTAAGTACATGGTAGAGACTGTGGTGATTCAAAGCCAATGGTTGTGCAGAAAAGTAATTCGGCCAAGATCACAATAAACCAGGTTTTTCTTTCAATCACAGACTGTTGATAAAGTAATAAATTTAATTAAATAGATTTAATTGGTCTCGAACGCGTTACAGACCAGTGACACAAGGTTGGATGTTAACAGATTAAATAATTAATCTGACACTGCGGGAATCGAACCCAAGACTTTCAGTATAGCAACTCAGAGCTCTCCACACTGAGCTATCCCGCTAACCATTAACTAAAAATATAAAAAATAATGCCTGCACTACTACAACTCATGAAGGGTTTTGGGTTCAGTAAAAGGAATAGGCCGTACTATTGCTAGTACAACGGTTATGCAGGGGAAGTAATTTGTCCGAGATCAGACTCGACCGCTAAGTTCGATGTTATCTGTAAACACACTAAATTATTAATTAAAAAAAAAATCATTTGTAACATTTGGTCCCCCACATTTTAGATATATAATTATAATCAGCTGATTTCATTTTATCAAACTCATAAAAAACATTTCCATTAATGACAATATCAAATGATCAGCTGGGATATGGAGCCAATTATTATATATTAATGATAATAAAGCTCTTTTTTTTTAGTATAGCTACAAATAATTTATAATTACTTAATCTCGCAACTGCAAATATAGGTTAGGAATGGTGGAAATCTCTGCTTATGTTAAGATTTACTTTTGTAGTTTTATAACACTCAGAGTCCATCTTCATTTAATAATAATACTTCTTAAGGCCTGACTTGCTTTAATTGTAATTCAATTTAAATTGTAAATTAAAATAATTAATAATTTATGTAATGTGATTATGATAAATATGCATTCATATTTAATTCAAAAGTTATAGCGAATTCACCGGTGGAGGTGCAAAATTAATATTAAGTTATGGAAGTTGAAATGTTTTTTGTAAATATGCATCGAGTTTGTGAGACCACTCTCAGAGCTAAGCTGATATTTTAATATAGCTATAACTCCCACTCTGTTAGTGGAATTGTAGACCAGTGCAGAAGCCTTTGAAAATGATAAAAAGTGAGAAAAAAAATAATAGTAGGATGAAACCCATTGGAAAAGGAAGAGAATATAACAAAAATGAAAGGAAAAATAAATTACTTAATTAGGTAAAAAATGGTTTATCTCGATTTCCGGCATAACTACCAGTCCTAACAAAAAAAAGTTAAATAGCAAAGTTGTAGGTACTAAAAAGATCTACAACTTTTGTATTTACACTTTTTTCACATAACCTCAAATTTTATGTGAAAAATTCAAATAACCAAGTTTTTGGTTTTATATTTTTTTTTACGAAATTCAGTGAAAACTTACGTTTTTATGTCTCAAACACACTGTAGTTTTATTGATTTAAAATATTTATTTTTTCACCTTATATTGACTTAGTATCGAAAAAAACACCCATATTTTCAATCGAAAATTCTTACGTAAAAATGTCTGCTTTTTTAAAAAATTCGGTGGGCTTTTTGTTCGTTGAAATCTCTACTTTCTGATTGTGTAAGAAAAATATACATCACCATGGTAATTCTCAGAAAATTCAAAGAAACGAACAAACCTCGAATACGAAAATTGTTTTTATTCATTATGTACAATTTTGAGCAATTTATTTAAAATTAATTTCATCTGAATCATTAACTTCCTCTTCCACATTAGAGCATTTTTCAGATCCATGACAATTTGAGCATAAATTTGTGCATTTTAAACCATGTTTTCGGCAGCCACATTTTAAACTGTTACATCAAGTTTCACAGCTGCAGCAAACAATTTTGAGTAATATTTCCGGAATTAATTCCTTTTCTGTAAATTTGGGCATATTTCCACTTTGATGTTGCTTCCAACCCAATCTGTTGCTGTCAGTTCGTTATCCAGCCAAATTTGAAGCTGATAACAATGTTGTTCTGCTGCACCTTCTGTGGGGGGGGGGGAGATTTGCCAATATCAAAGATGATTTAATTTTTGCCAATTCATATTTTCGAAATCTTAATTGAATCAGTGTTATATTATCATGTTTACAATTATAAATAGATTCGATTAATTAGAATCCATTTTTTCGATTTCTTCTTCGTTTGCATCTTTTTTATAAAAAATATTGGCCAAATTTGACAAATGTTTATTGCCTAATAACGAATTTACGATACTTTTTTTTCCTTTTCCGGTCAATCCCGATGTTGTATTGCAACCAGAAAAACAATGCAGAAATGCAACGATGTTTTTGAAGTATTCATATTGGAAACTATTAGACGTGAAAAATAGATCTTTTACATTTCCAGAGCCAGGCTTGAGAAAATAAATGTCTGATTATTTGAATTTAATTGATTCAAAAGGATCAGAAGATCAATATCCTGGTCCACAACAAGGACAGTTTTATTAGTATCTCCGGCAATTTCTATTGAGGTCTGGTAATTTGTACATAATGATTATAAACAATTTTAGGATTCGAGATTTTTTCGTTTCTTTGAATTTTCTGAGAACATTTACCACAGTAACGTATATTTTTTTACACATCAGAAAGTAGAGATTTCAATTAACAAAAAGCCCACCGGATTTAAAAAAACAACAGATATTTTGACGTGAGAATTTTCGATTGAAAATTAGGGTGTTTTATCGATATTCAGTCAAAACAAGGTGAAAAAATAAATATTTAAAATTTTAAAAATTACAGTGTGTTTGGGTCATAAAAAGGTAAGTTTTCACAAAATTTCGTGAAAGAAAAATTGTTGTTGTAAAAGATAAAAATAAAAAACCAAAAACGTGGTTATTAGAATTTTTCACATAAAATTTGAGGTTATGTGAAAAAAAGTGTAAATACAAAAGTTGTAGATCTTTTTATGACATAAAACTCTGCCATTTAACTTTTTTCCATAGGACTTGTTTTTTACCCCCCCCCCCCCCCTCTTCCACTTCCCGATCTTAGATCGCCCGTAATTTATTCCCCTTTCATTTTTGTTATATTCTCTTCCTTTTCCACTGGGTTTCATCTTGCTATTATTTTTTTAGTTTCAAAAATTATCGACCCTGGTCTATTGATTATAAATGACACTCTGGAATTTCATATATCATTGATATCTCATTCATGCATGACGGCAATCCGGTATTATTTACAAAGATATGTAATAATAATCATAATAATAAGGCTTAACGTACCCGAGGGCTCGATGCGATACCACCAATCTCTCCTTACAAACTTCTGTGGATCCACTACCCAATCCCGAATCCGCCGGATCAATTAACGGATCTAACTCCTAGTTCATCTCGCACCCTTTCATTCCTTATTCGGTCTCGCCTGTTTTTTCCTAATATCTTCCGTAGGAATCTCATTTCCGCAGATACAACCTTGCTGGCATGGCGGTCCAAGAATGTCCAGCTTTTCGATACGTATAGAAGCAGTAGGAGAAAAACCGATTTGAATAGCAGAATCTTCGCTTTCTGCTCAGTTCCTGTTTTCCAATGAGTGCCATGGATATTTGGTATAATATTCCATTCGCCTTTTGGACTCTCTCCATGACTTCCTGGTCTATTATTCCATCCTTTCAGATCATTGTTCCCAGGTAGCAGTAGGTATCGGTTAGCTCAAGGGTCTCTCCATTGCAAGTGATTCTAATATTCTCATTCCTTCGTCCAACACATATAACCTTGCTTTTGGATGCATTGATCTGCATTTTCTTCACAAGTCCGCCTTGTGTAATCTCCTAAATTCTCCAGTGATCTTATCTTTTTTTTAACCGAATATTCTTCGCAACACCGTATTTTCGAATTCCTTAAGACGTTGTTCATCCTTCAGCATAAGCGGGCAGGTTTAAAAGATATTTAGAGACCTTCCAGGGGGTAGTTGAATGAAAGGGGAAGAGGATCGAGGATGACTAATTATTTCCAAAGAAATAAACAAACAATATCTAAAAATGACAAAAACATATAATTCGGCAAAAATAAGGAAAACCGTTAAGGAAAGCTTGGGTGATTTAAGTATGAAAAGAAGAAAATTATGCTTATTTACTTTCATAAGATTAGAAAGATCGGAAATTGGGCTATAGCATTTGGGAGATGTACGGTTCCTTTAACATGATGGACCTTTTTTTTAGGCAGAGGCATTGAATCTTAAACCTCGAGTGGTCACGTGGATGACAATAGTCATCCACACCCTTTTGATCTGCTCCTGTGTATATGTTTCGGAAGTCACGAGGGTGGGGCGCCAGGAGTCTTCGCGGGAGGAGTTGGGGGGAAGCCTAGACCAAATAGATACTAGGTGTTTACTTAATAAGGACAACTGTCATCCACGCGACTATTCATGAAAGTGTTTTTCTTTTTTCCTAACTATATTATAATTTACACATTGTATGTCTAATTTTGATATTCTATATGGAATGTATTATTATTTACACAAAATTTACTTTTTGAGTGCTATTTTTTTATTTGTCATACACGCGAGCTGCGATATAACTCTTTTCATTTTTTTTTCATACACGTATTTCTCCCCCCATGTTATTGCAAAGATTGTGGTATTTACATTTGAAATCAATTATCTAATTCAAGTTTAACACAATAAGCAATTCAGATTGTCGCGTGCTGCTTATACATATATGAGTACTTGCCCCTTCTTTCCAGCCTACCTTCTTGTTGCTAATTTTGTTTTCTTTTTTTAGAAGAAAATATAATTTCCATCATGGTGGAACGAAGCTCTGGCCCAAACATCTGGAAGAAGTGGCTGGAGGAGTGAGATTCCAAAGAAGACTCTCTTGACAGCGACATCGACCTTAGTGACTGTGACGATGATTTGTTACCAGACAACCGCAATTCTGACACAGAACAAGAGGCGAGCAGCTCAGATGAAAGTGATCAGGATAGTGATGGTGATCAATTCATAGGAATAGATGGAATAAAAAAACACCTCGAAAAAATGTAAAAACCCTGTCTCGTATCATTATTATAAGCCACTTGGCAGGAGCTGAAGACGCTGGCAAATTTGCAAGCACGGAAATTGATGCATTTCAACTTTTCGTAAACGATAAAATTGTGAAAATGTTAACGGACTGTACAAATCTCTATATTGGGAAAATTAAAAATAATTTCACCATAGAACGACATGCTCGCTCCAGCGATGAAACCGAAACTAAAGCCTTCATTAGAATTATTTTTCTGATCGGTTCTCGGCGTTGTAGCAGCACCAGTACTCGAAAGGTTTGGGATAACTCAAAGGGTTGTGGAATAGAAGCCTGCTACTTGGGAATCAGCGAGCATAGAATTCGTTTTCTCATGCGATGTCTCCGCTTTGATGATTATAGTACGAGAACTACCAGAAGGAAGCTGGGCTTTCTTTAGCAATGATTTGTAGTTTGCAGATTATACTTAATAAGTAAATATTAAACACTCGTATGTAATCATTTGTATACCTTTTTATATTAGAAGTCATAATTACAATAAAAAATAAAAACAAAGTTAATCATAAATATGGGGAAAAGGAATGGATGAGCATTGTCACCCACGCGGCCTCTCTTGCTGCATAACAAGGTGCGATCACTCGGAGGTTAAAGGACAAAAATATAAATGAATAACTCCCGGCAAAATATATAGAAGAAAAGATTTTTCTGGAACAAGGGCTCAGAGAGGTGATGTTTGCCAAAAATTTGTCAGATTGATTGAGAAATAAGATTTGTTTTTTCATTTAGCGTCACTTTATGCAGCTACGGCTAATCGGACGATGCTGTGGAAGACGTGAATTTCGCCTATTCAGGTATAATTAGGAAGGGGATCTTTAACACTGCACAGGCTCGGGAACTCCATGCTACGTCCCTTCTTAACAACGTCATGACTAAAGATTTTTAACCCCCTTTTAAAAAATCCTAGGTCTGCAAACCCGCGATGTTGGGCCATAGTAGGTTGTTAAGCTAACCACTAGACTACAGGTGGCTCCGAAATGAGAATGCTCTATGGAGGTAATGATATTACTATAAAATCAATTGATGATCGGGAGTGAATACATTCCGCATCAGGGTTAATGATTGAGATGAAGAAGATGCATCTAATAGAGTTGGGATTATGTCATGAAACAAACCGAAACAGGAAACTGAAAAGAGCATAGAAGTCTAGTGCTAAATCGGTAACAGATGCTTCCAGGTACCGGATTATGGATTTAGTGGGCAGAAGAGGTACAAAAAAGTTGGGTGAGGAAAAAAATAGAGGTTTTGTAGTTATAGCTTTTCGCTTTCAAATTGAATTATAGAAGTGCACTGAAGACTGAAGGTGAAGAAGTTTATTGAAATAGTGTGTGACCTGTTTATACCTGAAGATTAGCCGGGTATAAGATTCCACACCTGAGAGGTAGACCGGCAGCTGTATGGAGCTGAATATGCGAAATGTGAGGACCACATTCTGTAGATCGTTTTGAACTCAGAAAAGCTTGCAGATTATAATTGTGGATGTTGCCAGGTTTCTGCTTGTTGCTACATTTATTTTCTACACCCCACTCCCTTAGATATTAAGTACACCTGCAGCCTATCGATTATACCTTATTTGGCTACGAAAGAAAAAATGGTAAATTGTACCTACGGCAACTGACGAAGCTATCATTACCGGAATTGTTGATCCGGTCCTGTAAATGTTCATCCAACTGTCAAACAAAGGTTTCTTCTTGTAAAAAATTACAATTAAATTTTATTTCTAAATATCATTCTCGGTCAGACATATCATTTTCAAATAAAAATATTTATAAATTATAACAATTAATAAAAAATAAATTATAATAATATATAATGATGTAAGTCGACAAGATCCTAGTTAAAGTAAAGTTCAATGAACATTCTTCCCCTTGTATACATCGCAAATTGCGAGAACACGGGGATATGGGATCAGTGAAAAGAAAGGATATGTCTGACCGAGAAGCGATCCAGGATAGCTCAGTTGGCAGAGCACCGCGCTAGTGACGTGGGCAACCCGGGTTCGAGTCCCGGCCCTGGACATATGTTTTCATTTCAAATAAAAATATTTAAAAATTATAACAATTAATAAAAAATAAAATAAAATAAATTTTATTTCGGTTTGCAAATGTATCAATAATCATTGTAAAAATAAAAAAGATTGATTTTTATATTTTGCTTCTGAAGACATGTTAAAATTTGATTTTTGGTATTAAATAATTTTTTTATCAACAATCATTGTTTCAATTTTTAATTTTTTTGTTTTATTTTCAATAGTCTAGCTATAAATATCTTTAATTTTAAGTAACAATGGGATATTGTTACTAGAATAATCATTAAATGGTTCCGAACCATTAGTTCTAAATGAATTGAACAAATGGTTCGGAACCATTTTTAACACCCGTTTTATGGCAAAGCAGACACGATGTAATGAAAAGGATATGTGATCTAAGATTCGATTCAGGTCATCTTGAACGTAAAGGGGTATATCGCCACCTAGGTCCCAGGCATGATTATTACAAATAAGGGTAATTATTCACCAGGTTGGCTCTTCGAGTTGACTCACAACAAATTTTAACTTTTCTTTCGTTTAACTTTTAATTATAATAATAATAAGGCTTAACGAACCAAAAGGTTCGATGCCGATGCCGCCAATCTCTGCTTACAAACTTTGCACACGGGCCACTACCCAAACTCAAATCTGCCAGGTTACTCTTAACGCAATCTTCCCACCTACGTTTTGGTCTACTCCACAAACGCTTCCCAGTCGGCACAGCGTTTCACTTTCAATATTTTCCGAAAATACAAGTTATCTTGAACTTTAATATGGAAAAGAGAATGTAATTTTGAGAAATGTGTATACTTTAGTAATCAGTGGCGTAACTAGAGTTGGGGGTAACTCATGTGGGGTTTACCCCCACCAGTCAACCACTCCGACATAATACTCCCTTCAAAAAAGATGTCTCGTAATATAGTTATAAAATATATTATACTGTAATCATGTAGCTTTAAATTAAATAAACAGATTATAATTTTTTATAAATGTTTTATAATATAATTAATTGTAAATAAACAGTATTACGTTTTGGTTTGTCATTTTAGTGTACCTTGTATTCATTAAAATAACTGTGTTTGCACTTTCTTTGTTGTATTTTTGGCATTATTGACCCTTACTTCTGTAATCCCACAATAATAACTTTGAAAAAGCAAAATTTTCATTTTTTTTAAATTGTTACTCACAATTTTTTTTTTTTAATTTCTTCTAAGCAATGTAGGGGGGGGGGTTAAATCCCCAATAACCCCCTCCCCCTCTCTTGTTACTCCTATGTTAGTAATAATTTCATCTAGAAATGAACGTTTCAACAAACATATATCATCTATACTTCAAAATGTTAGTTGAAACTTTCATTTTTTGATTATATGATAACCGAAATTAACTCATTACCCTTAATTATATTCACTTAACCATAGTAAAACTAATGATATTTTTGAAAAATATTAAAAATGAAACGAATAAACAGTTAAAACTTGTAACTGAACTCGAAGCGACAACCTGCGGAACAGATACCCAAATCTATCTGTATATATAAAAATGAATGTATGTGTGTTTGTCCTTTATGCATTACTACACCATGAAACTTTGGGAAGTTGTTCAGTACACTCTAGGGAAGGATTCTACCAACTTTTTTTTTGGGGAGGGGGTTGAAAAAAAATTCAAAAAATTATAGAAAAAAATAATTATTTTTCACAAATCAAGTTATTTCTTTCGTAATCGAGTCAATAATAAAGGGAGAGTAGGAACAAATTTCATACGAAAGAAATAAATATATGTGAAGAGAAATTTGAATACAAATTTTAATGACAGTGAAGTGTGAAGGAAGGCACGATTGAGACATGTTAAGAAATTAAGTTTGAACACCAATATGCGAAAATATTCAAGTGATAGCGTATATGAAAAACAATTATTCATTCTCAATCCTCATTCGGTATAAGCTTCACCTCTCTGAAAAAATGTGTAAATAATATGACCATGATTTAAATAATTTTGGTGTTAAAATCGACCAATGACTGAATAATAGTGAGCTGCAAAAGATAAAAGACTGATTTATTAACAGGTGTGTGGCCACCTGTGGAACTGCTCTCCTGTTCATTGTGTGCACGCTTACGATTGACAGCTGGACAAACAAGGGTATTAGTCAAAGTGTACAACTTGTTTTTATACACTTACTAGCTGACCCGTCGCGCGTTGCTGCGATAGGAAATTTTTAACAGTGTTGCACTAAATTAAAAAATCTGAAATAATTCATAGTAATTGTTCTATCATTCCCTCAACTTATACTTTTTTGTCGAGGAAAAGGATTTTTTTTTATTGTATTTTTAAAATTGCAAACGTTTCCTGTCCATTTGAAATTGGCGCCTAAAATGTTTTTAAAAATATTCAGCTGTAAAGTGAAAAAAAACCTTTTAATTAAAAAAAAAAGACAAAAAGGAATCTACGTTAATAATTGACAAAGTTATGAAGGAAAAACGATTTTTTAAGTTTTATTTTATTTATTTTTTTTTTAGGGTGAATCTTAATATTTGGAGTTAAAAATTTGGGAATCTTCATTATTTTTTATGGCAAATAAGATCCAATTTTTTTGTTCCAAATATCGCCTGGGGCATTTTTTACCTTCTTATCCGGCTATACCCTTTGGATAGTGTATTCAGAACATATATTGCTTAATAAATTGGTTGTTAATATTTCCCAACATAATCGCTCTTAGGTTATATTTAATTGTTTGATTTAGAAAAAATAAGTGAAGCCGAGATTTTGTAGAACATAAGTCTTTGAATCGAAAATAACATTTATAATTGAATTGAAAATAATTTATATTTCCGATTTGTTCTCGCCTCCATTTGTTCTTTAATTTATTTTCTTGAAAAAAAAGTGATCTTATCGAATAAGGTAAGAATAGAACTTCCGGTGTATCGTAAGTTAAAATGTACATAGAAGGTGGGACTATAAGGTGGGGTCATTTTACAAAAGTTCGTTGACATTGTGTTGATTTGTCGATGCCATCTTTCTATTCCCAATATCCAGCAATTGCATTGCGAAAATATTGGTAATATTGCGAAAATAATATTAACCGGGTGTATGCTTCGCAATTCTGCGTTGTGTAATCTAAATTCTCCAGTGGTCTAATCCTTTTTTGGATCGAATACTTTACGTAACACGTTATTTTCGAATAACTTAAGACGTTTATCTTTCAGTGTTATCGGCCAAGTTGAAAAGATATTTAGAGGTCTAAAATTCCAGGGTGTAGTAATGTATAAAAGGAAGTGGATCTAGGATAGCTAATTATTATTCAGTTTGGCCAAGGAATAAACCAAAAAAATATTTTTAAAAACAAAAAAAACAGATAGTTTTGCGAAAACAAGGAAAATCCTAGAGGAAAGCATCTGCTTGAGTAATTAAAATATGAACAGAAGAATAGTAGTCAATGAAGCCAAAAGGTTTGAAGAGAAGACGTCAACGAGAAAAAGAATGGGTTTTTTAAGTCTTTATCAACATCAAGACGATTTTTTTTAACAAAAGTAGATTTTGCTGTTTATTCATTCAACGTCACTTTATCCTGCTATGGCTAATAGGAAGAAGCTACAGCGAGACATCTAAATTTTGTCTATCCAGATATAATTAGAACAGGTTCAAAACGTGTACATTTAGAAAGATAGCACACTTAACTGTGTGTAAGGAAGAATCTTGCTTTTCCCGAAAATGTTCCCAAATTCCAATTTGGTACATGATTTCACCAAATTTTTCTTATGAGGAAGAAAATGGTCCGGGTGGAGGTAAAACAAATTTCTATTAAGTAGAGAGAACTGTTCATCAAAGAGCCAACGTTTCGACCCACATTGCAGGCCTTCTTCAGAGCTAAATATGGATTTAGCCTATGCATATTTTTTATTTAACCCTGAAGAAGACCTGCAATGTGGGTGGAAACGTTGGCTTACCAATAAATAGTTCTCCCTACTTAAGAGAACTTTTTGACCTCCACCGGGACCATTTTCTTCCTCATATAAATGAGCTCAACTATTATTATTCAAAGGCTTAATTCAAATGAAACATTTATCGTGTTGTATCTTTAGACTCACTTGCGCACGTTAAAACACTACTTACGCTCTGGTATTTAGATAGTGAAAGTGATTCACTACTAGGTCGGTAATTAAGTGCGAATCTGTGCAAACCTGGTTTGGTAGGAAACGGTATCTTGTCCTAAACTGATTAAGACAAGCACATGTGAACGTTATAATATTGTAGTATTGTAAATAATGCAAGGAATGACCAATTTTAGGATGTTGATACTCCTCTGATCAGATAATACTACTCAAGATTATCAAATGAAAGAATGCAACATGCCTTTTCAAAAAATTTATATATTTATTGATACCATAAAATCAGATTATATTATATCTACAACCTCGGTTAATAAGTGGTTAAGTCGAATTTTCTCCAACACTTATACTTGGAGAAGCGGAATCGTGTTATTTTCGAATTGAATCGCTTTTCTGGAACTGGCTTGAAATAGAGTTATTGCTTATATTATAACACTATTTCAAGCCAAAAACTGCAATGACACGATTGCACTTCCCTTGATACAATTAACTCACTCTGAACAAAATTCGACTTATCCACTTATAGGGGCTGTAGGTATTATTTTCAATTAATGCTAGTATCGAAATTGTGTTCGATATAAATAACACTTACGGAATATTCAAATAAGAATTCGGTTCATGTGACATTGAGAGGATTAAGACTACAACGGTGTAAATAAGGTAAAAATTCGATTTACAAATTCAAAGTAATTAGTATAGTAAAATAATACATTATGACACAAAATAATTAAGATAAACTCATTTTTAAGGCAGATGCATACAAATTATCGCTCCTTCAAAAGAACGACATAACTAAAAAATTAGCATTTTTGAGTTGTTTGGAGTAGCAATTATATTTATTGAAGTTTCATAATTCATCAGGAACGACATATCTGATATTCTGTTTCCAACATTTTTTTTTTAATTAAGTCAAATTTTGAGTTGTATCATGTTTGAACTTCAAGTATTACGGGAATAATACTTCAATTTAATTTAAAAATTTTAAAAAAAAAGTTTCAAGCTTTTAAAAAAATTCTAATATTAGATAAAAGAATTTCAGTTATATCATTACAATATGAATGCTTTACTCTACTAACACAGAAATTTTTATTTATTTTACTTTTTTGGTAATTATTCCGCAGGTTGTCGCTTTGAGTTGAGTCACAACAAGTTTTAAATTTTCATTCGTTTCCTTTTAATATTTTCTAAAAATACAAGTTACCGTGAGCTTTAGTATGGAAAAGAGAATGTAATTAGGGAAAATGTATATACTTCAGTAATCATTTCATCTAGAAATGAACCTTTCAACTAAAATATATCATCTATACTTCATTGAAACTTTTTTTTCTACATGGAATCATTACCGAAATCTACTCATCACGCATAATTACATCCTCTTTTCAATACTAAAGCTCCCGATAATTTGTATTTTTGGAAAATATTAAAAATGAAATGAATAAACTGTTAAAACTTGAAACTCAAAATCTCACATGGAACTATCAACTACCTCTATTAGTTTTTTTGAGTTATAATATTATTCTTTTAAAGGAGCGATGTCTAGTTTATTTAAATAATTTTACTTACAATTCCTCGAATTTCTTCTTCTCATTCTCTGGCAAACGTTTCTTCATGCACGTTATACAAGAGACGACAGTTCTTCTCGAAGATTGGAACGCGGATTCCACACGGACGAGATCCCGACCACTGTCCACTACCGTACTCTACTTCGTCAGATCGCTACTCCCAGCACACGTTACATCGATACACAGAACCGCCCGAAGTATAACCTCCCTTAGTGTACTACCGACCAAAATGCCGGTATTAGCCGCACTGAGGACAACGGCCTAACCTCCGTCGGTTACAATAAGACGGTGGGGGAAACTGCATGACCGGTTCTTCTCCCTACCTCTTCGGGCTCACCTCATATCTACGTATCTCCGTCCAAAATTATATATATATATACACACATACTCGTTTATGTATATGAAATTAATTATGCGTTTCATGAAACATTTTATCCTAGAAATCGACATCTTCTTTGTCCTAGAAATATATGTACAGTGAAATTGATACACCCTGTTTAAAAAAATATACAATAATATCATTGAATTGCGTAGATCATAAAAAATTAACTTAAAATAAAAACTTGTACTACAGCTCTTGAAGGGTCTGGGGTTCAGTGCAGGGTGGAGACTGGTTCTGTTTCTTGGAAAACGGTTGTGCAGGGAGGTGATATGTCATAGATCACGCTCAACTGCCAGATTTTTTCTCCTTGTTTAATTATCCATTTTATAAAGGCTGGGTGAGTCCCATGAGGGTCCTAGATCCCATAGGATCCATCTCCAGGTGCTTACAGATTAAATAAAAGTCTGCCAAGGAGAGGGATTTGATCCCAGGACAAGTCAATGATTTTTTTTGCATTATTGCTGACTGGATTATAGGATTACTATATAGGTATTTAAAATAATAAACAAAGTAATTTGTATGTGAAAAATAATCATTGAAAAATTTACTTCATGTGCCACCCATAAAGATCTTGGGCTCAGTATGTATTGCAGGTTGTGCTGTTTCTAAGCCAAGGAATGTGCAGGGAGATAATTTTTAGGAGATAACTCTCAAACTTACAAAGGCTGGATGAGGCCCAGGAGGGTCTACTGTACATCCATGGCTGTTAATAGAAATAATAATGATATTATTTTTTATTTCTCGGCTTGTGCCGGATAATACACCAACACGGACCAAGCTCAAGGGTATGGTTCATTTTATAGTTATTTTGGAATATTTGATAAATTTCTAATGATGTTTGCATTAGAACATGTATGCAGTTCCCGCTTTCTGTACTTCTTCCAGTCCCCTAATTATTTCCAGCGTCTTATTATTATTAATATTATATTATAAAATATAATAATAATAATAATGCCACAGCAGAATTTTAATCCAGGACTTTTGTCATGGCAACTCAATGCTCTACCAGTGAGCCACTATGTGCCCTTTTTCATCATAAAAAAAGTAAAATAAAATCGTCGATCTGTTATTTTTCTGTGGCGTAAGTCCACTTTTTCAGTTATTAAGATATTTAAGGGTTGGCTTTTGAATTAATTTAAAAAATATGGGCAAACGTTGTTTTTAACACTGCACTTAGCAGAGTGAAGTTTTGAATACTTTACAACTTTTAAATTGTATTATGAAATAATGATCATTAAAATTATTTAATGACATGTAATTTAATTATAGACTTATACCCCATTCAAAAATAACAGCTATGTTCTTATAATTATTAAAGAATTAATTTTGTAATAATACTTAATATATAAAGTACAAGAATAACCGTTTGGGTCACGAGAAGGAATACTCACCTGAATTATAGTAATGAATACTTTTCTTAAATAGGTAGTCCATTGCTTTTAGTTATTTTTTTCTGAGTTTTTTTACATCATAATGTAAACAGCTCCTTATTTTAAATTTTATTTAGTTATTTTTCAGACCTAAAATTTAAAAAAAATTTTACCCAGACTGCACAACAGTCACAGTAACTATAATTGAAAATTAGATATTAAATTATTTCAATAAGTTTATTATCACTTTATTATGGAAAAAATTGGTAATAATCTTTTTCAAATAAAAGTGAATTTTCTTACATTTTAGCTCAAAGAAATAAAGTTTTTTGAAAAATTACTCAACTCCCCCCAAAAATATAAATCGATATTTCTAAAATTAATTATTGCTAATTCTAATGTGAGTAATTAATCCTGAGATGAAGTTTTGAACAAAAAAGAGCCAAAAACCATGAAAATATCATGGAGACTGTAAATAGGTAATTTTAAATTAGTTATTAAACTAATTTATATTAGTTTTATTTTATTTATATAATTTATGGTAAACCCCAATTAACTACCCCCAATGTGAACAGTAATAAACATTTTTTTTTATTTGATTGCTCAATGCCAAAAACGTGCACCGCGTGTAAATCATTAATGATAATCGAGCTAGTTACATGCACCATAAAAGTTTATTATGATTACTTTCATGGAAGAACAGTTTCTATGAAATTAAACATAATTGGAAAATTTTAAGTTTTTGGTGAATTTCTCACTATTGGATTGTTATGCAAATATTATATTATAAATAAAAAAATAGCAAAACTTTAAAAAAAAAAAAAAGTGAAGTGCTATTGAAAATTTTCTAGACTTTTTTTAAAAAAGTTTTTCTTTTTTTTTTTTTTGGTATATTTTCTAGTTAAATATTAAATATTATTTGTCTAAAAAAAAAATCAGAAACTTCGGAGGTGTAAAATTTGTATTTATTAATGTAAAAAATGAGAAGTCCATCTGTTATGTTGGGTTTATTTAATTTTCAATGGTTTGAAGACCCTGGACACACTCTCTCTCTCTCTCTCTCTCACGCACACACACTATATCTATAATTTACAGGATATTTGCAAAACTCAAAAGCATTAAATTACATTGCTAGTAATGGTGCAATTGGTTTTTTTTTCTGATGGTAGGAAATTTAATTATTTATCAAAAACATCATTGGTGTAGTGAGTGACCTTTAAATTAATCATCATGGTACAAGAAACCAAATAATCAATCATTTTTGAGCTTTGCACTAATCAAATTTTCTTTCTGATTAAATAATCACCTCCCTGCACAACATTTATACATGAAACAGTACAGTCTCTACTATGCACTGAACCCCAGACCTGTTCCCAGGTTGTAGTGGTACAAGTTTTTTTTCTGATTGAAACAGTTCTATTCAAATTGGGAGGCAGAAACTTATAAAATAAAAAAATAGGGAGCAAAATCATTCAAATATTTGTTGTTTATTTTTTGAAGCAAGAGGCTACATGAATTCATAGATTCATAGAAAACTGATCATCAACAATTTTTCCTGACTACAATACTTTTCTTATGTATGAGATATAAAGAGTAAAACATATTTCCTTTCTTTACTATTAGGTTTTAAAATCCCCATGCATATTTAAAGTAATTATTTAAGTAATTATCTTTGTCACTTATAATAAAAAAATAATTGTAGCTAAATATTTTAATGATATATTATATTAAGGGACATTATATGGTAAATGGTCACAAATGATTATTGATAGGTAAATAGTGAATAGTAAATAATTAAGGACAATGATAATAATATATTTGATCATAAATTAGTACCAAAAGTAGTATAATCTTGATCTTCTAAAACAATTTTTAAATTTTGGCCCGTTTTATCTGAGATCATTCCATATAACTAAAATATTGATGAAAGTTGTAGTCACGTTAAAATATTGCCAATCAATATTACCAATTGAGTATATTTTAAAATCAAAACAATAAACAAGGGTTAAATTTATTTTCAAATTAACTATTAAATTAAGTAATTGAGGTTACTGTTGTTTTTCTAATAGGATATAAAACACATTCTCTCTTTAATTCATTGCAAAACATTCAAACTGTTGAGATTTTAAGTAACTAGATTTGTCATGTAAAAAACAAAACAAGAGATTACAGATACGTTGCTCAATGGGAGGAAAGTCAAAACTCCTCATATCTATAAATGTTGCTATTGCAACAATAACCGTGCCATGAATGGTAAATATAAAACATTAAGATAGAGAATAAACTTAAAATCACACAGCAGAATGAATTCTATGAACATAGTTTGTAATACTATATGGTATACCAGATATTGTTGTCACGTACAAAGAATGGAAAGAAATAGATTACCAAAAATGATGAAGGAGGGACACCCTGGGGAAGGAGGAGCAGAGGGAGACCTAGACTTCATTGGCTGCAGGATGTGGAGGAGGACCTTTGGACGTTGGGTGTCGGCAGATGGAGAAGGGCAGCTGAAGACAGGTCGGAGTGGAGGAGGATCACTGAGGAGGCCAAGGACCACAGCGCCGTTAGGTAGATAGATAGTTTGTAATCATCATTAGTTATTCTATGTTCTCAACTTTTATAACTTTCATCTACACCTTGTCAAAAAAATTTGCATTTTTGGTATTCTTTAGTTTTATTAACCTACTAGAAGCATACTAGCAAAATAAAATCTTATCCACAAATATCTTGGGGTTACAGATGTTAAAACTTTATAAATATGGATGCTATAGCCTTGGGGTTATAGATGTTCTTAGTGTCAATGATCTATGGCTGGTGGGATGATTACAGAATGAAATAAAATCCACAAGGTTAATATTTAAAGTAACTGATGAAAATTAAAATTAAAGTAAGAGAATAATAACTAAAATATTACAAAGAATATTACTGAAGATGACCCACAAAGTGGGTCGAAACGTCGGCACATAATTAAATAAGTAACCACTTATTTAGTGTTTTTATTTGACTGCACCCCCAACTATTTTCTTCCTTACATAAGAGAATAATATGAAATATTACGTCTTCTGTTACTAAATCATTTTGCGATCACTATTTTTTCCGTATTTTATTGTGTCCATCTGATAATACACATCCACATGAGAAGCTCTTACTCCTAGAGCAGAGCAGGGAGTAAAGAGTTATACATTCAACACTAGCTAATTACTTTGCCATGCAATTTTATTCCTTCATAGAAATGTTATCATTCTTTCATTTTTGTAATTTTTAAATTGTTCCTCAATTATTTTGTTTGTTATTCTTTTGTTCTTTATATTGAAGAGGGGGGGGGGGTGGCTCAGTGTAGGAGTGCTGTGTTGCTATGCTAAATGTTCCAGGTTTAAATTCAGCTGTCACAGACAATTTATTTAGATAGTTCCTTGGTTCTTAACCATCTCATTCAAAGCCTGTTGTCATTAACTTCTTTTCTTACATCGAGCATGTTACTGACATCATTTGTAACATGCTATGTAGCCAGTACTATTTTAATCTTATTCTATGTCTTAATTTTTCTCTTCTGTTATTGGAAACAGTTGAATCTAAGTATTATCTTCAGTTACTGATCAGTAACATTAAAATTCATTTTACCGTTTTTTTTTTTTTTTTAATGACTATTATTAAAGACAATAATAACTAATAGGTAAGGGGTTCAAGTAAGATTTTTAAAAATAAAGTATCACTTAACCAAGTAGTTACAAGCATTACAAAAATATTACATGAAGCTAATATTCTCTCCAACACCCTTTTGTGCCTCTCAGCATAGAGGAGCATTTAGCCATAACTGCCATTTCCAAATCTGAGGCTATTCGCTGAGTTTCTCTGTATCAAATATAATACCTTACAAGTGATTACCCCAGCAAGAAAGGACCCGTTTCCCCAGGGAAAACTGGTTGTTTGGCTGTACGCTCCAAACTTGGGTAACCCCAGGGAAGGTCTGTACTGTATATGTCAATATGTCAGAATAATTTCCGAGTGTACTGTTCTGCAATGTATGTAGTTGTGTACTTAACTCATGTATCTGAGGGTTTGTTAATCCCCATTAGCCTGGTACTTAAACTACTCCCTCCAGGGGAAAGTTAATATTTATAATATAATTAATGTTTTAAAAATACATCTATGACTGTATATTAAACCTTTTATTACCTTGAACCTCTTATGGCTTAAAAATTTGTTAACGGAAATCTATTGAGAGGATATTTCTAATTTTTTTCAGACAGAAAGATTTTCTTCAAATTGTGAAAACAATAAAATTAATTAATTTTTTTTTAATCAGTTATAAAGTCTTGTACTTTTTGAAAAAAATATTTTTTGAAAATTATTTTATACCTGAAATAGTTGGATAATTCACAAACCTTAAATTTGTCCGTTACTTATTAAATTTATAAAAGTGAAGTGGCTTGTGTTCAAAGAAAATATGAATGAAAAAATATAAACTTAAATAATAATTTACATTGATCATGAAAAATTCTGTCTTTGTGGATCTTTATGTTATTACTTACCCTTTCATTTTAATTAAATACATGATCTACAAACAATAATCTTTTTAACATAACCATTATTCAACTTAATGCCTAACATAAATATTACAACAATATAACCTATAAAACTTAATAAGCTCAGCAACATAAAACAGTAGTTCATAACTACTTTTGATAGAATATTGGGAAAGCACAAGTCAGGCATCTCCATATCTCTCAAAACATAGTCAAAACCTATTTTGAGTGCATTCGAGTATTTCGAGATTTTGACATTCTTCCCAAGCATTTCTAAAATACTAGCATGTTAACTGGCCCCATAATGTGCCCCATGATCCATTTTAAGTACTTTTTATTATTATATCCAGATAATTATATTAATTTTTCATCTCAACTGCTTAAAGATACTAAATGATTATTATAAAAACAAAAAATCTAAACTTTAAAGTTACTCATAAACCTTTATCGTCAAATAATATACATTTTATGCTTTACGGTCTTTTCCTTACCAACATAATTTTATATTCATGATAAAATAACCATTTCTTAAATAATTTATTCCTCAAAAAATTCTTTCATGCTATTTATTTTATTTAAATATAATTAACCATTAGTATTTATTTATTTATTCTTTTTACTAACATGAATTAATCCATGTTAAATTCTATCTGTGTTTAAACCTCAAATTACTCGAAGGAGTCATGGTTACGTAAACATGCTTACAAATTCAGGCACTCACTTCTAAGATAAATTAAGAAATATATTTCAAAAACTCACAATTTTTTTATGTTCTATCTTCTGTCATGTAAGTTCTAATTCCTTTTGATGATCTTCACTGGCACTAAGGCCATGTTTTTTTGGTTTACTTCTTGGTCTTAACCCATCTTTATCACACATAAACAATTTTTTTTCTGTGCTTTTGTCATCCATGCCAACCATTTTAGAGCTGCACCTTTATAAGCAAGCATACTTTAAGTTCCTTATATAGCTGGTGTCTTTCTCTGTCCACCCTCATTCTCGATTTTGCTGTTTATTGCACTGGTCCAAAGATCTGTCTCAGGGATTTTCTTATATCCTGTCATTTAGGTTAGCTGCAGATTCACTGAATGTCTTGCCCATGTCTCACTTGCGGATTTATACTCGGTCTATATATCTTAAATAATCCTATCTAAGTGGTTCTGCTCAGTTACCTGCTTTTTAATAGATTAATAACATTATACTTTGTTTTCTCCCATCATAACAATATTTCTTTTATCTTCTCATTTTTATTTATCTTCATTGATAATAGACACAAGATAGTTGAAGTTAGTCATCATGTTCAAGGTATAGTTACTGATAACTCAGTTCCATGTACTGAGTTTGTACGGGTTTCTTCCTTATAGAACAAGAAATTAGAGCTTCCAAAAAACAAAAACATAAAATATATATATTATATATTATATATATATATATATATATATATATATATATATATATATATATATATATATATATATACGCATATACTTTATTAATTATTATTATTGTTAAAAAATCATAGGTTTGTAATTTTCTCTGTGAGAACTCGTTTAAATTAAAGTGTTATTATTTTTTTACTTGTGGTTTAATGTCCACTTGTACTCCTGTTAAAACAAAAATGACTGATAACATAAATTAAAACCTATGAAAAATAAAATTTATAAGACTGATTAAAATGAATGAAAGGAAAACAAATTAGACCATATTAAGTAAAAGGAAGAGTAAAACTAAACTTTGCTTTCTTATAAAAATTCAAAGAAATAAAATAAATAATCATAAAAGTATGCAGATGAAATGAGCATTCACTTAAATAAAGTTAATGATCATGTCCTCTGCATCAAAAATGGTGGGTGCATTAATATTAATAATTAAAACCATCTATTAAATATTAAAATTATGTAATGCCAAATAAATAGCTGTTAAAAAATAAAATAATATCAACAGTTTTACATTAAGTTTACTATATCATCAAAATTTAAAATATTATTGGCCCACATTAAACAAATTTATGTAGGTTATTATTGTTATTGAACATGATTATATTATTACTCAGCACTGGTTTAGCTTTATGAACTTTATGGTTTAATAGTAACAAATAAAAGTGTTTCTATTGGCATTAGTTTTTAAAAAAACAGCTTCTGTTAGATCTGTAAATTATTAATTGTCAGTAAAAAATTGCTGGAAACGTTGACCTACAAAAAATAAAAAAAAATGGCCATAGCGTCTTACTTTCTCGAAAGTTTTGTTAGAACGAAACTGTGTTTGTGGAACACTTTCTCAAAACCCTGTTACATATTTATATATAAAACCTTTTCCAGTTTCTGAATCATGTCGTGAGGAAGCTGAGAAAACATCTTATTTGACTATAAAAGTATTTATTTAAACTAAGGTTCAACTTCTTAAATGTGTGAATCATGCTACTGAAGGAGAAAAAAAAATCAATGTTCGTGCACCACCTGTTCGTATCCATTCCATACCGACTTACTTCCAGAAGGACTTAATTTTTCTTTTTTAAATAGGTTGGTAACACTGTCCTAATTTGAGTTGCAAAGGGCGTTGAACCCGACAAAACAAATCCAATATAAATACGTCTCCATAAAGGCATAAATAAAAAAAAACACGAATAAATTTAATTAGGTAATATTTAATGTAAACCATATATTTTTCTTTTGTTGGATAAATATATTTGAGGGATTATAGCGTAGCACTAAATCGAACAATTGTAGAGGTTATGGAGAACGTGGTTCGCTTGTTTCTTATTGGCTGATTAAAAACCGTTATTAAAATCGATTCCTTATCTTCTAATTGGGAAAAGTTCATCACAACTTTTAAAGAACCAGTGGTAATTACTTTTATGTATTAACTAATTAAAATACGGTGATATTAAATTAAGCTGCCTGATTAGATGAGTTGGAGAACTAAATTGATGTAGGAATGACAACGCATAAAGGTTCGGAATGTTAGCAGAGAAACACATAGAGGGTTTTATATTTATACGAATATTCATTGTTTGTAGCTTATATTTATAATTAATAATTATCATTAATATTTTTCATTTTGCAGGTTGTGTTCAATACTGAATGGTTCATATTGTTACCCAAGAAACAATATAATAGTTGTTTGATCTACACGAATAGCTTCGCTACATATATTAAAGCTATTTATTATGTTTCATTCAATAGTGGTGTTTTTGTCTTTTTATTGTTTATAGTAAGATAAATACTTAGTTTGTTCATTTAACTTCACTTTATGCTACTATGGCTACTCGGACGATGCTACAGCTGGAGTTTACCTACCCAGGTTTAATTAGGATAGGGATCTTTAAAGGGTAGCGGACTTCGAGCAGGCTCGGGACTCCTATGTCCCTTCCGAAGGACGGCATAACTAAGGTTTTTTTTACTTCCATTAATAAATCTAAGGGCCACTTGCTAGCTGCGAGCCCGCGATCTTCGACATAGTAGGTTGTTATCCTAACCACTAGACCACAGTTCACCACAAATACATAGTTATTCATAGTAAATCTATTTTGCACTTTAAAAAATGTTTTAATGTCGTTTTACATAAGAACAACCTGATAAAATTACCTTCTTATGTTATCAACTACAGTGGAACGTACAGCTTGTGAGAGAAGTGCTTTCAATCGCTGAAATCGAAAAGTAATACATGAAGTAAAATTATTCAATAATACCATTTTAAACAATAAGATCGATCTTCTAGATCGATATCTTCTACACGTACTCAAGTTCATTCAACGGCCATTTTACAATATCCAAGAGAAAGTTGTAATTAGTTCTTTTTCTTGGAAAAAACAGAACCTATGTCGAAATTGATTAAAAATGTCATTTTTTTTTCGCCATGGAATACACGGATTACAAGGTATAGCCACGTAGACCAAAGTAGTGGCCTTATGTTTTTTTAAAGTGAGAAAAAATCCTTGGTATGCAGTCCTTCGGAAGGTACGTAATATGGCGTTCCCAAGCATGTGCAGTGTCACTGCTTAAAGTTCTCCATCCTAGTTATTCCAGGATAGGCAAAATTTATGTCTTCCATTCTTACATCATCTGATTAGCTGTTGTAGCATAAAGTAAATAATAATAATAAATAATCAAACAAATCATGTATATGGCGTACTTATATAGTTTTTCCGACCCTTTTCATGTAGCTGCAAGCTCAACAATTCTCTATTATATAAAAAAAGTTTCGGACGTGTAATAAATTTATAGGACAACAGTGTTGAGCTGGTAGTGCTTTACAATGTCCCGATGTAGAAAAGGAAAACTCATAAGTACTAACTAAATTATTGGCCTAAAAAAAAACAGCCAGCATACCATAAAAATCAATTAAGAGCCTTAAAAAACAAAAATGTGCTGTATAAAAATTACTATTAAAATACTTGTATGTAGTTTAAAACTGCGTGTTAAAAACTTTAAAATTGAATTTGATTGAAAAACGCCATGAATGCGTTTTGAGAAAGAAAGAAAATATACGATATAACTATTGTACAACAGTGGGAGTTGTTTGAACGATTATACAACTGGAACAATGGGGGTTGGTCTGTCGTGAGGCAGGCAGAGGGTACCCTCCTAGAAGTGATTAAAAGAAAATAGCTAATCAATCGTGATATTTCCAACGAAACCTGAACACTTTCCCTTGTCAACTGAGGTCTCCTTAGTTACCACCTTTAAACACCTCAGGTAGTCACTAGAATCTATATGTAAAGCATGCTTTGCAAACCAAACATCTCACTCTGTAATTGTTATTTCGTTCATTTTCGCTACTCCTTAGTGTCCCACATATTTTATGAAATTAATCCTTTTTTTGTACATTATACATATTATTAACAATAATTAAAACAGAAAAAAAGACATGGAACTGAGCAGTACTAAACTTCCCAAGTAGAAAAGCGTTGGATAATCCTGTGTTCGATCCTATCGAATATACAAACAATTATAGTACAAATAAAAAAGCGGATGCTATCAGCTAAGTAGGGTAATATTAGTATCCACAGAAAATCTATCAAGTGTCTAAGTAGTTATATTTCAAGGTCAACTAATTGTTCTTTTGGAGGTCAACTGTGGTCTAGTGGTTATTATAACAACCTACTATGCTCAAGTTCACCAGTTCGCAGTCAGGGAGGTTGACCTAGGATTTTTTAAAGGAAGTAAAAAAATCCTTGGTTATGCTGTCTTTGGAAAGGGACGTAAAATGGGGGCTCTGAGCCTCTGCGATGCCAGGTACTTGTTAAAAATCTCTATCCTAATTAAACATGGATTGACGAAATTTAGGACTCCAACTGTAGCATCCTGCGATTAGCCATAGGAGCATAAAGTGACGTAAACGATACAAACGTTGTTCTTTGAGAATAGCGTATATGGAAAGAGACGTTTTGGGTATTTTAAGCGTTTCAAGGTAATTGCTTTTGGGCATGCCTAAGAGACATTAGTGACTTGGGATTTGAGATAATCTTCAACTTTTTCATCCATCTTTGGAAGCTAGTTGGAAGAGTCGCTGTTGGAATACTGGCGTGAAAGCGAATATCTTTTAGCAATTATAAATGGAATTTAAAAGTGATAAATGAAATTTGATAAAATTTGTTCAGAACCTTCTGTGCATTTACCCGCACAACTTTTGGAAATTACATAAAAATGGAATTAACGGTAGTAATTTTCTGTCCTAGGGATTGGGCTACATATAGAAATACAGGAAACAAATTTACTCCGAGGTTTAAATCGTAAATATATTTTATGAGAATATAATTGCTTTTTCATTTCTTGTATGAATAAAAACCATTCCTACCTTTAGTAGTGTTAAACCAAAAATATATATTTGATCAATACATTAATTCAACAATGATTGGTTTGATGCTATGAAACGAAACACCAAATCTTTATAAAAACTCTCTGACTACTGATTCCAACCACAGATTCAGAGAGACCAGTGCCTGATGATATTTAAAAAGAAAAATCTGTACCACAACAACCCATGACGGGCCTAACTGTGCTGTTTTTAAGACAACGACTATGCATGGAGGTTATATGTCTGAGATCAAGCTACCCACAATATCGAGGCTGGGTGAGCCTGAGGATATGGTCCACACTGTGCCACAAACGGATTTGAATGTGGGACATTCAGTATGGCAACTCGCACCTCTACACACTGAGCTAATGTTAATGTTATATGTTATAATGTTAAAATAAAACGAAATCTACGGAAAGAAGTAATCAGATCAAGTAATTTTCTTCTTTTAGGACTTAACTCAGCAGTGATGCGGTACCTCAGAGAATAGATCGTAATGACCCAAAACATCTGGGTTTGTTTTTTACAATTACATACATTGTTAGAACTAAACTTAAATACTTGAAATATTTTATTATTTGATATTGATTAGTATATATTTGTTTGTTTGGTGTTTAAATGTCAGCGTAATTTTAAGTAGTTATACTTTTGATATTTTCAAAAAAAATATTAGAAGTTTTACAAGAGATGGCAACACTGGGGATGATTATAATCGTTTGTACTTGATCTCGATCAGTCCAATCTACCTGTCCAAATAAATGTTAATCCTCACTGACGATTTATTGTTTTATCAACAGTTGCAGTAACTATCTGTAACAATATATATTCTAGCAGCAACAATATCTATTGTTGAATATTGAGGACTTACCAGAATAACCTGACGTTTAGACAAGAATCGGATTGGTATGTATCTCATAACCAAAAATCTATCAATTAAGTTTTAATCTTATTAACCTTACTCTGTTTTGACATCGGTATAAGTCTTTTTTAAATAATATTGTTTCAAATAATTTTGCATAACTTTATGATTTATAACCCTGAACATTTCCAACAGTGATGACTAATGGGGAAATACATTATTGGGTCGTTACATATGAAATGCCCGTTTTCAAAGTAAAGGTTATTTAGTTTAAAAAAATTTTAAGATAAAAAATTGTTATGTATTCCAATTTTTTATCAAATTTTTAATTCCAGAACTGAAAAAGTCAGAGTTTTGTGTGGAATAAAGTCTAAAAATCCGTTTTTCATACCAAAAACTTTATCCTTAAGGAAGTTGTCCAAATTTCTGACCAAATGGTAATCTATTGAAGTAAGTCTGGCGAATGAGATGGGTGTGGTAGGACTTCGTAACCCAGCTAGTTCAGTTTCTTCACCGTCGTGAAACATGGGGTCTGGCGCTGTCAAAGGGTATTGGTTCCTATCGATTAAACAAAGCAGGTTGTTATTTGATAAGTTTTTGTTGCATTAGTTAATATTGCTGCATTGCGATGCAGATGTGATGATTTCACCTCTGTCTAGAAAAGACAAAAGAATTTTTTATGAACTAATCTTTGTCATCAGATGAAAAAAAAGAGAGCATAAATAAATGCGCATTACAATCTGTAAACATAAAAGTAGTTAACTACTGAATTCCACTTTCAATTTTAGATATCATAAAAGTGTACATTTCATATGAAACGACCCAATAAGTAAAATTTGGTCTCTTCATAAGTGACTGCTAATTTTATACAGAATTTCTTTTTTTACAAAGCTTAGTTTTTGTTTTTTTATTCAATACTGTAAAGATTTAACACCCGCTGTGTTTAGGCAAACGTCACTTAAATGTAATGGTAAAAAACACAACCATATTGTGTTTTTATTTAAACATAATCACTTAAAACAACTTAGTTGCAGTCTCATGACTATTAATTGATTTAAACCATTCTATAAAGAGTAAAAAAAATTGTGAATTTTTTTTATTTTTTATTTCTAATATAATTTGTTACAATTTACAAAAGTAATATGATGTACCAAACAGACCAGTCTCAAACTCAAAAACTTAATAGACAAATTTAAATGTATCTAAAAAGAATCACATTGTATATGTGAAGAAAAAAATACAAAAAAACTTTCAGCAGTGTGAAATAAATTATTTTTGTGAAATAAATGGATATATGTATATGTTATGTGCATAACAGTCAAGATAAGTAGAAACCAATATATATATATATATATTGTGTTTTGGTTCTTGAGTTTCAGTCAGTTTATTTCAACATCTTAAGGCGACGTTTCGAGACTAGGTTAGTCTCACTTTCATGCCCTGACAGAGAAAAAATGAGGTTTTAGTAAAAAAAATTAAATAGCAGACTAAAATAAATATAGATGACACGTGTAAGTTGTAATGGATTTACAATTAATGTAATTTATAATTAAAATATTATAGTTTAATAGTTTTACTAAATGCTCATTTTTTCACTGTCAGGGCATGAATATGAGACTAACCTAGTCTCGAAACGTCGCCTTAAGAAGTTGAAATAAACTGACTGAAACTCAAGAACGAAAACATAATATTTCCATAACAGTCAAGATAAGTAGAAACCGATATATATATATATATATTCATATATAAAGAAGAAAGCCTTAAGTTTATAAAAAAACTAAACAATAATAAATATATTTAAATTTTTGAAGTGATCTCTATGTAATTAGTCAGTTTTATTCTGTTAAAGTGAAACAAACGTGCTTGTAATAGTCTGCATTAATGTGACCTTGCGTTTTTTAGTTCCGATGTTGGCTGAATTAGTGAAACGCTGGTTTATTATCATTATTCTCTGTTACTGGGATATTTCAATAATTGCGTATTAATTTAAATTTGTGTAAATATATGTGTTTCTATAGAAAATAAATTCATTCTGGGATTTCATCACTTTAGAATAACATATAAATAATCATTTATATTACTCAAGAGTTTCAAAGAGTTTTGGGTTGAACGTCTTGGGGTGGAGGTGCGGTCCCGGATTATGAGCCTTTTTGAGCGATTATTCGTTGGGATGTATTGCACTTCTGTTTTGAGATGTGATTGAACTTACTTTTTATTGTGTCTTGATAATGCCTGAATAGGCGAAACGTCGACTGTTTGTATAAGTGTTTGTATTTTACACCAGATTTGAAACATAAGGCTCTGCTTGTGGTTTTTTCCATTTGCATTGTAATAAACAAATATAACAATTAGAGCAATAATAAATTAAATAATGGCTAGGTATAAAAATAAAGTAATAGATCATATAAGTTCAAAATTTGGCATTGGTTTTTCTTTATTCAACTTATTTTTTATTTTATTGTGATTTTTTAAATATTTTTATTTTGGAGGGAAAAGATTTGTCCTGGCCGGGATTCGAACACGGGTACTCCGCATCTATTGCGCGGCACTCTTCCTGGTAGCTCAGTTGGAAGAGTGCCACGCTAGAGATACGGAGGACCCAGGTTCGAATCCCGGCCAGGACAGATCTTTTCTCTTCGAAATAAAAAAAAAATTAAAAACTTTTTACTAGTTTTTAAAAATTTTCTTTGCATTATATTCTGTTCTTTATTATTGAAGGCGAAATAACGATTTTATATTATCTAACTATTTTTGAAATAAATGTGGTCAATCCGCTCCTCGCAATAAAATTTTTTCGAGGAGCGAGCTGCACACCCGCAATGTTCTTATTTATGTGAATTCATTTACGAATTGGGTGATTTCCATAGTAAACATGTTTATTAAAAATGAACAACGTAAAGAAAATAATTTTGCTCCTGGGAACCGTGTTAAAAAAAAAAACTTCGTCTCGAAAGGGTTAAACAGTTAATTGTAAAAATTTCAGATCTAAGCGTTTCAGAGCCCACTTAGAAAAAAAAAGAAGGATTTTCAGAGATTATAATGTCTGTTTAAGAATTATCTCTTAGACGGTTTTAGGTTTTAAACATTTTTTTTTTAATTCGTATGGTTTCAGATTCTGATGCCTATGTTTATTGTTACAAAATGATTGTCACTATATTTTAAGATTTAATATCTAATACATCGTTGAATTCTCCAAAAAAATAATATAAAATAAAAAAAATATTTTAAAAGGTCTATCATCAGCATTGAACTTAAAGAACCTTGTACCGGTTGACAATTGTTTGGGTTTTTTAATAGATATATTCCTCTGGAAATAACTTAAGTGCTAATTCGAGTTATAATTTAATTTTTTATAAAGCTAAGCATTAAAGATAATATATTTTTTCGGATTAATATTAGAGAAAAGGTTAGGAATGTTGTGCGAGTGGTCAGACCAGATATTAAACTTTTTCATCTTCCCCAATAGTTCTATGTAAGCATTTTACAAAACCCAAACTGGTTTTTAAAAAAAATATTTTTCAACATATTTTCTTATTTATTCAATCTTGGTCAGTTTACTATTAATCCGTTTAAAATAAAACTTATAGTTATGGGTAATTCCACAATATTATTTTTCGAGTTCTGTGATTTGTATTCAATACCAATTACATATTCTCTTTGTTCTGTTACCATTATTACTAGAAATTATTACCAATAAGCAATGAAAGATTAAAAACCACTCACTTCTTGACTTTAGCACTTCCAAGTCATTATAGTTGTTCTCATATTCAAACCCGATGAACATATATCCCCTTTGAAAATTTCACTCCTGGAAATTCATTTTTTTTTTTTTTCAAAAAGCATGTTTCAACTTAAAATCCTCCGAAAATTATTCTTCGAAGGATCTCTATAAATACCTTTCTTCATTCAGGTTTTCACTCCATATTAACTCACTCAAAGAGATGTTCCAAACCCCATCTTCTGTTCGAAAAGATTGCCTTGGTCTCATTCTGTTTTGGCAATAAACCAATTAAATCTATAAATAATTATCATTATTATAATTATAATTAAGTTTCCAACCCAGCTCTGAGCTCGGTGATTATAAAAATTGTTTGAGTTGAATCTTTAGGTGTAACCTCATTACAACCTCCAAGTTGTTTTGTGTTTTTAAAACAAAAACTTGGAATATCATTAAATTCCTGGTATAGTTGTCCATCAACAGTGGCAAGAAAAATTTCTTTTCCACTCTAACAATTTTACTGTTTAAGATCTATTGATACGCTAACAGATTATTTCTTTTTAGTTGCCTTCTGAGACTGTTGACTTCCCGTTTGAATCAACCCTTTGTTGATTTATGAACTCAGTGTCCACTTTTATAAATAATAATCAATAATAAATTTACTCTTTATTCCAGACGAAATAAGCGTAGGAGGACATCTTTCTTGAGGTCTGAATAAAATGTCTTCGTATTGTAACTATTGCAATTTGCTGTGCTCTACAAGTTTCAGTACAACACATCTTCATATTAACGTGGCGTTTAGAATTCCTTTGTTGCACAACAAGAAAGTTTTATTTGTATGCTCCAAACAGTAATTTGTCAATGTTTTTCAGCGATAAAATTGTATTTACTAAAGAAATGGTATATTTTCTTCTACATAGAAGCAAAATATGAAATGGTTAACACCTCTTTGTTTCGGAAATCTTCCAAATTCTTTTTCCACTTCTATTACTTTCACCTCTTGTTTTCAAAAGGGTATTGCTTGTGGTACCTGCAAAAGGTGAGGTACACCTCTCAAACCCAAACCTCCACCACACTTTAGTTATGCTGTGCCTGGATGCAAGTTACAACTGTGCTCAAAATTTGTAAGTAAATCTGTGAATTTTTAAAATAATTTTATAATACATTTTGCTTCGATCTTCAAGTTGTTTTGTAAAGAAAGAGAAGTGGTTATGTTTATATAATTGGCTTTGAAATCTTTGTTTTGTTACGACGCACTTTGAAACAATAGTTATACACTTTGAATAGGATTCAAAACCTGACGCTAGTTAACGGTCACTTAAGATGCGGAGCGTGCTTTGTAAAAATCATTAAATTTTTTGTTGTTAGGATTAGATATTATTTTGTTTTTCTTACACCTTTCAGTTCAACCTTTTTTTTATTTGTTTAGCAATATGTAATTCATATTTTATACAAAGAATATATAATTGTTGGTTTTTATTTTTAAAGAATTGTTTGTTTTTCGCCATTTCGAGTATTGGTATATTCATATTTCGATCAATATAGAAAAATACGTCGATATAGTTTATTTAAAACATTCAAATAAAACCGTTACAGCACCTCTCCGACCAAATATATGACGCCCATTAACGCCTTCAAAAAACGTTCATAATAGCTTTTAATTATTTCTAAAAAATATATTTAAATAAAGAAATGTGTACTAATAATTAGAAAAATAATAAAAAAGATGTTATGACTTTTCTGTATTCGAAATATATATACGAGAAAGCGTTTTCGATAGGCACAGCTGGGAATAAATTATTAAAGCCTTCTGTATAGGTAGTATTTCCCAAATACCAGTCTGCTGTTATCAAGTCTGTAACTCAACGATTGTCGAGTATTGGTAATTTCTTTTTATTTTATTATTAATAATGATAAATTTACTTTATTTCTATACTAATAATCCAAGATGTTTGCGCATGCTTATTCCCGGGCTGTCACAGTTTCACATCGAACGGCAGCCATTGCGGTAAGAAGCTGTACACATAAGTTTTGGGAGTGCTGCTAAAACTCGCGGCGGGCGATTTTTTTTGTTAAGAATGCGTGTGAAGAATGATATGGACGAGGATGAGCAAGGGTAAGTTAATTATTATTGAAATTTTAAATTATAGTTACTCCTGGTGAAGTTTTTGCTTTAATTTTGAAGTTCGGCATTGGTGCGAAGCTTCCTTCTATTTAGCCATATTGGATGAAATCCACTTTTCTCAGAAAGTTTCTGAAGTGTATTTTCGTTTTTCTTAATTTTCATCGCAATTCAATGATTAACTCGAGGATTATATTTTATTTTCTGTTTGTAATCAATTTTTTTTATTATCATTTTTTGTATTCGCGTTTATCCACGTGTCCTAGTTAATGCATTTCTTTAGTAACTGAAAATTTTTATTTTGTATTATCGAATTTAGAAAATTTTCTGGGAAGGTGATAATGGAAGGTTCAGTTGTAATAATGTACCCATTTTTGGTAAGTTGTGTTTGTAAACTTTCTTTTCAAAACAAACTGGGATCCATTGTAGTCTTTCTGTGCTATTGTTTTGTTTAAACCTCTATTTATTTTTGTTAGTGTTCATGATCTTATATCTATCAGTTTTTCTTATGAAATCTTAATCTTATTTTTTTTCAATTGAGGTCTGAACTAAAATATTTAAGTCACCTCCTAATATTGTTTGTTTAATTTCAGCAAACTTTTCGTTGGCGGCCTGAGTTGGGAAACCACCCAAGGTAGGTCCTAGAAATCCAATTTTCTTATTTTGCATGTGATAGCCCACTCTATTAAACTATTGTTATTACCAATTAGTATTGTCTAATTAAATTTTCTCTCCAGAAAATCTACAGCGCTATTTTAGTCGATATGGTGAAGTTATCGACTGTGTGGTGATGAAAAATAGTGAAAGTGGTCGTTCGAGAGGTTTTGGATTTGTTACATTTTCTGATCCCGAAAATGTATCCTTAGTTCTTCAGAATGGACCTCATCAATTAGATGGGCGCACAGTAAGTTGTATAATGGACTAAACTCTTTACGTAGTACAATTATTAGTTAGTAAGTTTTCTAGAACTCAATATATTAATTAATTGTTCTATTCTTATCCAGATCGATCCTAAGCCTTGTAACCCACGGACACTTCAGAAACCCAAGAGGAGTTCTAGCTACCCAAAAGTATTTCTAGGTGGTCTCCCAAGCAATGTAACAGAAACCGATTTAAGAACGTACTTTGCCAGGTTTGGCAAAGTTATGGAAGTAGTTATAATGTATGACCAAGAAAAGAAGAAATCGAGAGGTATGCTTTTTGTTTTGTTTGTTTTAAGGCTTCTTATCGTACATTTGATTAAAATTTTTGAACATAGCGATGTTAAATTACCACCATTCCTTAGTGTTAGTGTTAACATTATTCGGAATATTTTTATAGTTCCATATCATTCTTAAAGGGTTGTTTAGGGTGTTTGTATTCCTTCATGTTTGCAGTTTTTTACATTTTGAGATAGTATAATTTTTTATTTAGTTTTTGTTTTTTTTATGTAAAGTGGGCTGGGCGTGTTTCTTCCATTGACAGAAAACATATATTTTTTCCTACCCCAAAAGTTTTGCGTTGGTCTAGTTAATACTGAAAAATATTCTTTCTCCTGATAATTTCAAAATAAATGAGTCATTTAGAATATTAAAATGCAACCATCAATCTTCAGAAAGTTTTTTTGGGTACTGTTGGTTTAGTTATTAGTGTTATTTAACTATTATGTAAATATTGTGCTTTTAAAAAGAGATATATCTAGAGTTAAGATTATTTTTCTATTGGTTCCTTATGTTCTTATTTTTTATTAACTATGTTTGTACTTGTTTTCCGATTATAATTCTTATAAACTTAAGCCTTGATTTTTTTTATTTTAAGTAGTAGTGGTGCTATTAGTATGTTAATATACTTGTTAGACTTATTCCTTTCTATTTTGTT
The DNA here is from genome assembly GCA_964056705.1 of Troilus luridus. Taxonomy (NCBI): domain Eukaryota; kingdom Metazoa; phylum Arthropoda; class Insecta; order Hemiptera; family Pentatomidae; genus Troilus; species Troilus luridus. The sequence goes on along the minus strand of OZ057417.1, from coordinate 53,995,171 downwards.
TTTCATCCCCTGACAATTTTTGTTTCTGAAATTAAATTTGTCTGTACTTTTTATTCTGGAAGTTTTATCTCTATATACATTTATAGCAATCTTGAGCATTATTTTGTACATGAATGTGGTTGATTGATATTGTTCATATATTTTTTTAGATTCAAATACTACAAAAATTAAAATTAACCTTAGTGATCAGTGTGTACTAACATATTTATCTGGTATTATATGTGTTACCAGCTTAGAATTTTATGATTTAGAATTAATTTTTAAGTATTTAAGCGACTTGCTTATTTGCCCCTCAATTATTTTCTTTTGAAAATTTCACTCATTTTATTTTTTGTTAATATATCTTAAAATATTTTAATTGTTATTGTAAGTAGATGATTTTATGTTAATTAGTTTTTAGGTGCCTGTGTGTTTGTATTAAGGTTTCAAAGTTGTTAATATTGATTGGATGGAATTTCACCTGAATTTTGTTTCATTGTTTGTCTTTAGTTTTTGTTCTAATTCTCGTTTATTATCAAAGCAAACAGCTTTTGGGTATTCAATTCTTTGAGAAGTAATTTATAAATTATTTTCACCATATTTCTGAGGGCTAGTCGGGTTTGCTTACATTTAACAGTCTGTTTTAAATTGAACATATTTCTGTCTAAAGAAAGGTATGCCGGGTAGAAATAAATTTATATTAAGTTTTAGAGTAGTTATTCAGTTTTTGGTAAAAGGTATAAAATGACATTTAATCAAAATTATAAAAAAAATTAAACTTTTGTGTTTTCTACTCTTTTAGTGAATTTTTTTTAAAAGTCAGCATCAATTTAAAAAAAATAAGTTGTGCCTGTATTCTAAATGTGTTATTATTGGAATCATTAGAACTTATTTACTATGATCATTCTATTTGTTTTTAAATTTATTTAAATACAGACTCGAAATTGTTTTTTCTTAGTTACTCCATAAATTGAGTTGAATATTTCTCTGATTCCTCTTACTTTTTTATTTTATGGTGTTACTATTCTATTCCTAATCATAAGAAAAATCATAATTATTTCATTATTTTTTTCAATTTAAGTCCTTTCCCTCCCCCCCCCCCTCTTTTCCTTTTGTTAACTTATTGCAGATCATTTAAATAATAATAAATATTTTATTTTTTTAATCGGTATCATCCTGTGGTTCATGAAGGAGAGCTTTTTTGAATTAATTGGAATTATATCTGGTTTAAATGTCTTGTTTCTATCATATATATGATATATCATATATCTCTGTTTGTTTGATTAGCTAGTTGTTACTCATATTTTGGTTATAGTAAGGCAGTATCAATGGTTTAATTCATTTGGACCTGCATTTATTATTGCTCCCACCAAATGTTTTAAGGAATGTAAAAGGAATTTTTCTCATGATGGCTAAAGTTTGAAAAAAAATAGTGATATAATCATACAACTGGATACTTAATTGTTTTTGTAATGGGGCCAGTTTCGAGTCCATGGTTTAGAATTTAGATAAGTTCATCTAAATAAATAATCGTAGATATGTTGTTTTAGAGATACATTAGGTTTTTTTTTCTACTTCATTCCTTTAGTTATTGATAGTATTGTTATTAATTAATAAAGTTGGGCTGATATGAAAGAAATGCACTATGTATCAACTGGTAAGGATTCCAATCATTTCAGAATCTTTAATACCTCAAAATTTTCTTGATTTTTAATCTTGTCTTTTCATGACCTTTTGTTAATGGGTTTTAATAAAACATTAAATTCAGTTCATGTTAAAGAGTGAAGTCAAGAGTCATGATAAACATGAGTTATTGACTCTTAGTTAGTAATCTCGAATTTTTTTTTTCTTCAGAAAATTGTATTAGAGTAACATGGTTGGTACCTTTGATTCCCCCCCCCCCCCCTTACCTTACATTGTTAAAATATCCAAATAATGTTTGATGAATGTGGTAGGTCATTTAATTTTATTTATTTATTATTATTATTTTTATTTTTTTAAAGGAATGATTTTCTCTCAATTTTTCCGCACTGAAATATAAATCAAATGTTTTATTATTGAAGAGCGTTTTAATGAATTGTAACTTTTTTTTTATTTATTTATATATATATTATATTTTAGGTTCCTAATCTGAAGTTAATATTTTTGGAATGCTCACTGCTGCCATCTTTCCTCCTTTTCCCTTAGGTCCTGGCTAATAATATATTTATTTTTTATGACAAACCTTTTTAAATTATTCAATAAGTATTATCATTCTGTTTTCTCTTGTGTATTTCTAAACCTTCTCTTATTAAGTTTAGAAAACTAAGTACTAGTTATTTAACTAATTTTTTTAACACTGTTTTTTCTTAATATTTAATAAATGGCATTTGACCTTTACAATATTTCCCTCTTATGTTAATAATTATGTTAGGGTGATGTATTTTTTTTTGTATTATTTATTGAATTTTATTATTGCTACCTAACTGATTTTTTTTTTAATAAATTTTTCCTGAAAATGACTTATTCAGCTTTTCTATAAGCAAAATATGTCTGAAAAATGCATTAATTTATAAAATGATTGTTTATTTTTTCTAGAAGCATCTTAAGCATTCAGAAGTAGTTGTAGTATGAAATAATATTTCTTTAATAAATTAATTATGGTTTATTAAACCATTTTGATATGCTTCATACATGTATCCTTGAAATGTCTTATTTCTCATTGACTGGATTTTGTTTAGCGCCTATCGACTATATTTTATTTAATATCTATTCTGATATTCTAAAAACTAACTAGTGCTTATCCGGAAGTACAAATTATAATCATATATTTTTTTTTTATTTTTGGTTTCTAAGATGGGTAGTAATAAGAAAATTCTGAGGTTTTAACGGTTCATTTTTGGGTGCTTAAGCTAGATTTTGTATTGAGAATTTAAATAAGCATTATTAAATTGATGCATTTTGAAGATTTTTTTTTAATTGTTCTTTTTTTTCTTTATAAACATTTTTTACTTAAAATTAACATTAATCGTAGTTCTGTTAAGCTTGTAATTTTAGATTACTTAAACTAAAAATAATTATTATTATTTTCATACAAATATATTATATAGCTAATTTAAATATAGATTATTTGTGGTGTTCTATGTGTATAAGTATGAAAAAATTATTTAGGCTTCTATACATTTTGGTGTGACTAAAAATTACAAAAAAATAAATAAAATATAAAATACAGCTGTTGGACATTGTATTGGTTGAATGCCTTGTGAAAAGAAAACGGACGGAGAAAAAAAAGAGAGAGAAGTGAAAGAGGAATGTTAGTTATTGGTTTTGTTTTACATTTGCTTCTCGATTAAAAGTTAATAGAAAATGAACAGTGACAAGGTGTTTGGCGGTGAGGTAGGCAGCAGTGAGGTGACCTCGACAATGAAAACAAACGTCACATCGGATATCTGTTATTTCTGTCTATAGGCTTTGGGTTTTTGTCATTCGAAGATGAAGAGTCGGTGGAAAGGTGTGTTGCTGAGCACTTCGTCAATTTGAGTGGCAAACAGGTACTCTTTCTCTACAGCCACTTCTCTATGACTCCATATTGTACTTACACATTGAATACAACTGTTTTCCGATGTAGATTTTTTTTTAAAAAAAGATTTTTAAATTAGTTTATAGTATATATAGTGTTTTGGATTTGTAATTTAAGGAATATTTTAGATTCCGCAGTTTTACATTATAATTAGCTTTAATGATTAGTAACTTATTTTATAAGTTTATCTATGTTAATTATAGTTGTAAGATGGTTGCAAAATCAATGTGTAATTACTTATTGTTTCTAACTTCTTATTATTACTATTAATTAATCGACCTTAGTAGTGGGTAATTAACAGATTTTTCTTACCATGTCTTGTAAATAAAATTTAAAGTGACAAAATATTTTTTTCAACTTGATTTTCAAAATCCTATTAGATAATTATAGTTTTATAATCATGAATGCTTGTTAGCTAATTGTTTTAAGTGTTATAAGATGCTGAAGTGTATTGCTTTTTAAAGTTTTTTTTTAGAAAATTAGATTATATTTAAATATTTTTTAAATACCTTCAGGTGTTACTCATTATAGCCTTAAATAAGTATTACATAAACCTCCATTGCAGACTGTTTTATATATTTTCTCCTGTAAAAGTAATTACACTTAATGTTATGATGTTGAAAGACTGGTATTGATTAAATTATTAAAAAAATATTCACTAATATGTAATAGCTCTTAAAAAATTCCTATATCTATATTTCTTTTCTTTAATATAAGTGTAATTGGTGATAAGGTGCTCATATAATTTCTTTGTTTATATGTAGTAGTAATTTTCTATTCTTAAAAATTAAAACTAACACAGTTAATAATAATTAAATTTTGCTGTTATAATATTGGTACAGAGAGTTTTATTTTTCTACTTCTTCTTAAGTAGGATTTTGGTCGATTTTCTCTTTAATATTACTTTATAGGCTTCTTTTTATAAAAAAATATGTATTGTCGCCGTGATTTCAGGTTGAAATCAAGAAAGCCGAACCCAGAGATTCCAACAAAATGAATGACAACACCGGTGGAAGCTCATGGGGTCCACAGCAAGGTGGCCACATGGGAATGGGAGGTGTAAGTTTTATATTTATTTTTCTTCAAATGCATTTATTAATGTATGTGATTTCAAAGTTGTCAGAACTTACATTAGTTAAATTATCTTTTTGCAAAAGCCTTAAAATGTGTCTATTATACAAAATTTCACAAAAATATGGAAATGAAAACTTCTTTAGCCGCATTTAGCGACTTTTGAGTGCGCAAACTTGTTGCTTCGCGTCAAATGCTCAAGACTGGCGACAGCTAGTGAGTGACCTATGCACGAATTATACAATTTCCTTTAATCAACTTTAGTTTATCAACTAGTTTTTTTTATTATGTTTTTCTGATTCGTTAATCAGTTAATAGTAATTTTGACTATAATTAACCAATTTAAGAATTTTATAAATAAAAAATTACAACAGTATCAATTGTAACACAAGTAAACTTATTTTTGCTGCCTTCTATATCTTTTTAAAATTCATTTTATTAAAAATATGTTGTTCTGGCATCTTGTACTATTCTATAATTTAATTTATTTCCATTAAAATTTATTTTAATTGTTATTTCAGGGTATGGGGATGGGAAATCCGAGCGGCGGAATGGGCGGTCCGATGGGGGGAATGGGGCCAATGGGTCCAAGTAACATGATGCAGGGCTACCAAGGCTGGGGCTCGACTCCTCAGAGCGGCTATCCAGGTAAGTTTCACCCACCTTTATATTCAGTAAAATGTTATTTGACTTTGAAAATGGTTGCTATTTATTGAGGTCAAAAGAATGTTATTATGCCAATTCATACCTTTTCATCTTTCGTATAATCCATTATGTTTATATTAACTTGCTTTTTTAAATTCCTTAACTCCTCGATTTTGAGTAATCTGCAGATGGTAGTTTATTTTCACTATTAACTCCTAAAATTTGGAACACTAGTCTCTGTTTTATGCCATAGGTTTTTTCTTTCTTTAAAATTTTATATTTATTCATTTTTTCTTTACTCTTCATTTTAGTTTGGTCAGTTTATTTTATATCCTGAATGTTTGATAAATACATGAAAATTTGTTTATTGTTAGTCTGAGGAATCATTGATGTACACATCTTTTTTTGTAATGTTGGTCATGATGACTACCAATTTTTCAGATATTCTATTCATTGATGATTATTATTTCTGACTACAAGAATGGGGTTTTATTTTTTGTTTGTATCTTGTTATTTCAGGGCAATGGGGCCCTTCGAATCAACCTCCTATGAATGGTAGGTCAGGCTTTCTCGTTCTATATTTTGCATTTTCATTTTATTTGCATTTTTAATTAGTTGTTGCTTTGATTTATTTTATATTTGCATGCATGACCATACTTTATGTATTAATTTATTTTATGCTTGTCTAGAGGATGTTCCAAGTTGCACATGGTCCTATCGATGTGAACTGTTGATATAAATTGTAATGAGGTAGTGATTGTTTTTAGATTGGTTCATCGTGTAGTTGATTTTTGTGCATATTTCTTCATCGTTTATTGAAGGGGGAAGCATTGATGACTTCATTATTTTAGCTGTAAGGATTATGGTTTGACTTGATGAGGTTTTTTTTCTTTTCTGTTCCTCATTTTTCAGTTAAGTGTATTAGTACTGAAGGACATTTTGAATTACAGATAGATGTGTATAATACAGGCACACACCCACATATGTACATAATAAGTTAAATTAAAAGGAAATCATAGCAGATAAAAGAGCTAATTGGCCTACCATAAGATATGTAAAAAATTGAGATTAAACTAAATTATAAAAGATAGAAAAGTTGTCTTCATGAAAAAAGATGCTTGAGATTTATTACGTGGAAAGCTCTGTCCGTTCTGAATGTAATTTCTCTGAAAGGAATGCCTTATCGTAAGTGTTGGAGTGGGATAGGCTGGTGGAATATGCCGTATTAATTAATTACTCAAGGAAGATCCGATTATGGCTTCCCCGCCTAGATATATCTAATTTGTCGAAACCATTTATTTTCACCAAGACAACTATTTGAAGTACTCGTAGAATATGTAAATAAATGATGAAGGATTTTGTTACACTTAAGAGGCAAATTGTTGCAATATGTAGACTTTTCAGTGTTATTTATTTATGTAAAATAGATATTTAAGGTCTATGTTACACTTTTAAAATATATTTTAATGTTTTCTTTATTGATGGCGGATACCAACTTCATAATAATGATTTTAATGTTTTTGGAATACTGCATGCAAAAAGGAGACTTCTGATTAAAGTATTATTCCTGAAGGTCTAAAAGATTTTCCTAACTAGTGTCATTTTGAAGGTTCTTTTGCTCCATATATATTTGGCACATGTAGAGTAATTAATTGCAAATTTGTGGGTTTCAAATTATATGTTTAAAATCTAATTATTTCACGACATGGTGGGCCAAGTAACACTGTTGTTATTAAGAGGGAATAACCTTTATAGCAAATGCTACATAACTGTTTAACCAGTAAGCACAAAAACACTAGGAAGTTATTATATAAAGTTACAATAGATATTCATAATAGCTTAAACAGGTGCGCTTAAAGATTGATAATAATATATTATCTACAATTGATTATATAATAATATCCAGTGTTGCTTTTGTCTTTGATAAGAGAGTTGGTGTAAGTAACCTTCCCCAATATGACACAATTTAAGTACTGAACATGCCCCTGTAGTAATTATAAGTCCTGTGATGGAATACACTTATATCATGGTTTTGCCCATGATAGATGGTAATTAATTATTGTTTGCAAAAAGTTGTTAACAAATTTCAATCGTCCAAAGTTTATGTGTTTTCACTATTTTTGATCTAATTGTTATGCTGAGATTAATTTAAGTTGTTTTACATGGTTAAGTGTCCACTCCGTAGTTCTATACTTATATATTTTTCGAGTCATGTTCTCAAATCCTATAAAACTATTGTTTTTGATGGGTCATACGGGTTTGCAACAAGTTTTTGTGTAATAAAACATTTAAATAAGGCACACATTTCCTCTTATTATTATAGATAGTTGTAATTTAAATTAATTTTATGATGATTACTTCAAGAAATCAAAAGCAATCTAGAGAAACTTTTAGTTTTATTCATAAACAAACTGAATAATTCTTGGAGGATGAAAATAGTTGGGGGTTGCAGTCAAAATAAACACCAAATAAGTGAAGACTTATTCATTTATTTGAAAATACTGTTTTTTTACTAAGCTAGTTGAAACTGTCTCACAATACATTCCTGATGATCACTTGAAAGATAATTCAATTTTCTATAAAAGATAATCTAATTCAAAGTGATTAAAAAAATGGACACAATAGATATTTGTTAAATTATAATCGATTAGAAATAATAACCTGTTTTATAATAATTTGTAGCATTTTTCTAATTATTCTCAAAACCTTAATGTGTTATATATAGTTTGCATGTTTTGTACGTAATAAATTGCATTCTTCTGTATTTATATATTTTCTATCCAGAAAGAATTTATCTGTTTTTAAATAAATTACTCATTGGGATCTTATCCTTAGTTGCATGTTCAGTCAGCATGACTTTTGAATTTGATTATTGGACAGAACATTTTTAAATTTAAAATAACCCTAATTGAGTAGCTATAAGTAGTTTTTTTAATATATACAAAAATATTTATATATATATTTTTTTAATTTGGTTTTATGCAACTTCGTTTTTGAAACCATAAACATTTTAGTTTTTACCAAGCCACTTATATAATCAACTTATAAAATGTTAAGCTCTCAATTTCCGACTAAGGTGTGACTGATTTAATCCATTAATGCTTTAATGAGTTTTAATCAATGCCCTTAAATAATTATTGACAATTGTGCCTTTACTAATCTACTTAACCTGACTGATTCTAATTATTTGTATCTAAATAGAATTTGTAAAACCTTTTTTATTTTGGATTCAGTACTTAACAAGTCCATAATGTTTCCTCACTAATGGATTTATTTGGGAGTTTTTTTTTTTGTTCGTTTAAAGTATGAAATATTTTCTAATAAAAAAAGCCCATTATTGTGAATCTGTTTGTTATAATTTTAGAAAACCTTCATTTTGGGACTAACGATATTTGAAAAAAAAACAACATATTTCTGACCAAAATACATTTGAAAAAAATCCTAAATATATTTATTTTTTGATATTTAAAAATATTTGTTTAAATAATTATTTTGTCATAATCCATTATAAGCATCAATCTAATGGTAAAAAAATATATATATACTTACAGGCAAAAAGTGTTGAATTTTTTTCTTTAGGTACCTTAAAACATAATCAGTAAGTAACAAGTAATTCTATCAGACGTAGTTAAAACTAAAAGCAAAACTTATGGGAAAATTTGTTAGTATAAGAGTCTTGAGATTTTAAGATGTTGAAATAAGAGGGTTTTAAATGATTAGCATTGGGAAAAGCAAGATGGCGGCTGATGTTTTATAAGCTTAGAGTTGGGCCGAACTGAAATTATTTTTTTTGAGGTTCATAAATTTTGTTTTCATTTCTTAATACATAACTACATTTAAAGTGAATTGGTATTTCTTATTTTAAAAATGTTGACTGAGAGTTAAAAACAGACTATTTTATTTAATTTTCGATTTGTAAAGGGAAAGATGAGATTTATTAAAAAAAAATTTTTCAAAGTGGACAAAAAAAAGGGAGATGTTAATGCCCTTGGACAGTTCTTGTAGGTTGTGTGTGTGAAGTTATATATATATATATATATATATATATATATATATATATATATATATATATATATAAATAGATACATTTATATATCCAATTTTTACCCCTCCCCCCACTGAAAGTTTTTTTTTCTAAATAGGATTATGTATTGTTTTATTTCACGAAGTGGAGTCAACTTCGCATATCTGGAATTTTTCTCATGTTTATAAGACTGACTTTCTATTAACTTTTCTAAAACGTTATGCTACAAAAAAATTGTCAACTGAAGTTATTGCTCAGAAATGTGATATTACACGTAATTAATAGTTATTGTAACGTAATGATAAAACACTTCTTCTCATTTTGTTGTAAAAATTACTGTATTAATTTTATATGGCCCGAAATAATTATTTGTTTTATTAAACATTAATTTAGTTTATTATTTTTCCAAATATGTATTGTAAATAATTCTTCGCTCTGGAAATAACAATATGTTGATACTTTGATTTCAGGCTATGGTACTCCATCTGGGCCAGGAGGTTACCAAGGTTGGGGAGCTCCCCCTGGTCCTCAGGGGCAACAGATGCCTCCTCAATGGGGATCTAACTACGGAGCTCCGCCTCAACAAACTGGTTACGGCTCTTATGGTAATGTCTATTTTACATTTTATCTCTTATTGTTATCTTATGTTCCGTCACACAAAAACTATAAATCCCTCAAGTCTGAATTGATATGAACGGTATCCCGCAGTTAATCGCTTTGCCATTACAAATTTTAACGATTTATTTGTTTATTTTTTAATATTTTCCAAAACTAAAATTATTGTGAGCTTCAGTATGGATAGGAGAATGTAGTTATGGGTAGTGAGTAGATTTCGGTAATCATTTCATCGAGATTGGCCATACTGCAAGCTTCTTCAGGGCTTAATCTGAGACTGAAAATGTTTTTAGTTGCTCCGTGAGTTATGGTCATGGTCAAATCATCAGCATTGGCAGAACATTTTGGGAATACAAACCATGCTGTTGAGTTAAAATAAAATTAAAAATTAAAATTAGAGTAGTTAAAAAGTGTAATAAGACGACAGAAAGATATAACCAATCGAAATAGTAAAGCACCCCGAAAATTTTATCATAAATCATGCAAATTATGGCTTCCAAGCATACCTGGTCGGAACTCAGTCAATCAGATCACTGGAAGAATAGGTTCCCCCCTGGATCAGGAAGCCCTAAATAATGAAGCATCGAAATATCATTTTCAGTCTCATATTAAACCTTAAGGAAGCTTTTGCAGTATGGCCAGCGAAAGGTCGGCAAAGAATTTAATGACACGGTCGAAAACAGGAGAAATTCGTGATGAATAAATTATGTATGTAATAAATAATTCATATTAATGGAAATTGAAATATACCAAATATAAAAGTAAAATGCTGATTATAAGAACCCCTCTATCCACATTCCTTTTCTTTAAACTCAACAAATTTTTATTCGAATTTCAATACGTAGCTTATTTTTAGCGTCTTATTTTTGTTATTTGTTGAAGGTTCCAACCAAGCTGGGTACGGAAACAGCTGGAACTGGAATGTTCCCCAAAACGGTCCTGCGACGCAGGGTGGTCCTGGCCAAGGACCGCCAGGCCCTCAAGGTAATTATCAATTTTATTCTATTTGCAATAAAAGTTTTAATTCGTATATAAAACTTTTTAAAACAAAGTTTATTTTAATTCGACAATTTAAAATCCTGCTGTATTTGCCGTTTAGTCAATTATATATGAAGCTCACTTTCCTGTATTAATATCGATCGTAATGCGAGGAAAAAAAACTATCCGTCTGAAAAAAAATTAATTTCATACTGAATCCACAATCGAATGTGAAATATAAACCCTTAATGCAGCGTTAATAGTACGATTCAGTTATTATTGAGAAAAATATTTCTATCCGTTTCCTCCTTTTTTTTTATTATTGTAACTTTACGAGAATAATAAACCAGTCCAGTATGTTATATAATTGTTTCCCAATAGTGTTAGCAATAAAATAAAATCGTGTTGACATAATGGGTACTCAGTCATAACTGCTTAATTTATAAACCTTTAATCACACATAAAAATATATAAGTACAATTGAAACAACTGACTTTTTCTTTTAAATATAAATATTGAATAGTTTTATGGTTTGTTAAAAAAGCTATTGAGAATTAAAATTGAAATTAATTAAATGAACTGTTGTATAACAGATGTTGGAACTATTGATGTTTCAGGAGACATTTATTCGCGGGGTGGAGGTGGTGCTGGTGGCGGTCCCTCGGGTCCTACTCCACCTGGAGCAGCAGCGCCGCCGAAGTCCACTGACTACACCGGCTACGGTGGATACACAGGATACCAACAGGTATGTAATAGTTTCCCATTTAATTATCTTTAAAACTCTTATTTACGTTCAAATTGGTTAATTTTATCGCTTACAATATTATCCCCTCTCTCTGGATATCAATCTTCGATACAAATGCAAAGTATCTTAAGTAACATTATGAGAATGATGAAATTGTTTCAAAATCAGTTCAATCAAAATATTTTACTTTATATCATTACACGAAGTTTATGTCTTATGTAATGTATGTAAATTATCAATCCTAAAGCAATTGGGCATAGATCGAAAACCAAAAAATTTTTTTTTCACATTTGATACTTCGCTTTTGTATCGACAATATCTATTCCTGCCTTGTGATCAACTGTTCTTTTTGATTGTCCATATGTCTGGATCACTTGTATATTCCTGTGAATAAAATTTTCTGGAGTACAATTCTTTAGCTTATCGCCTCTGTGTAAGGCTAGCATGTAAATTCTTGAGTCTTTATGGTTTATGAGGGATCCAAAAGGTAATTAAAAAAAACTTCAATAGTATCCAAGTTGACTAAAAAATTGAGAATCCATGTTAAAACAGCATTTTTCATGTAGGGGTAAACTGAAGTCAACTACAATTCCATTGGTACATTAATTGTGCATAAGTAAAAAAAGTTTTTACTTCAAATGAATTTTTATTTTATTTTAAGTAACGATAAAATGATTTATTTTTGTTTTTAATGTTATATAATAAAGGTTACTAAACATCATATATCCTGGAAAATAACTTTAAAAAATCAATAGGATTTTTAAAAATTTATTCATCACTTATTTGAACATTTTTTTAGCAATCATGAACTTTTTCCTTCATTATATTAAGCATTTAATATTCTGGGGGTGCCTCAGTTTTAAACTATACACCTTATGAAGTATCTCTGTATTCACGATTAAGTCTCCGTGAATCTCGTTAAAAAATAGCCAATTCAAATGTCAGAAATATGTTTTAGACTAAGTTCTTCACTTTGCAACAAATGTAGAAATAGGGCTGACATTCTAGTCGTTTTCCTGCCTCAAATTCCTAGGAAGATATTCAAATTTTATATTATTCCATATCTTATTCTATTCCAAGACACTAAAAAGGTTATTTTTTTATTCTGTGCCTCTCTGTATTTTAATAATAAAATAAACTTATTTTAAAGAATAATAATAGTTTAATCACAAAAAAAAAAAATCTACAATGTAAAAAATAATAACAGGGTTTTGTTATAATTTATTATTATAAATAAATAAATAAAATATCAATTATTATTTGTATTTATATTGATACAAAAATATTTATTTTTATACTAAATTACTAATGGAATGACAGATTAATAACATATTTTGTTAAAATAATATATTATATTAATAATATCAATTATTATTTTATAATAATATAAAAAGATTCATTTTAATATTTGTATATTATAATTACTATACCAAGTTACTAATTAACCCTCCAAAGCCGAGAACTATTTTTTTTTTTAATATTTGTTTTATTTTACATTTTTCTATTCTTATAGTGATACAGAATTTGAGAAAAATAATTTTAAAAATTTGCACTAAAATGACTGTCAGAGCCCCTTGCAACGGTAATTCACCCTTAACAATAATAAAATAGAAAGTAGAATCGGAAACCCGGGCTACTTTCTACTGTGACATAAACGCCACACTAGGAGGCTTTTAAGGGCTAAATAAAAGCTAATGCATCAAAATTTAATCCTCCAGAATTTTTGTTTTTTAAATATTAACCTGGTTTGCCTTTTCATTTTGGTTCATTGCAGCAACAATACCATTAAGCCCTTTTCCTATATATGAGACGACTTATCAAGAAAGGTTTAAATACTTGCATGCTTTTTTAATATAAGCATGTTTATTAATGTTGCTATCCTTTAAATTCGCCTATTGTACTATTATTTTATCATGGATCAATCTCATCGTTAAGTTCTGTTCTATTCTAAACTTGGGTTTCATTGCGCTATTGAATTATAATTCTGTGAATTTTTATTTTGTAATAGTTGTTTAGTTCTGTTCATTGTTTTAATGGTTTCATATATAAATTTCTTTAAAATCATTTAAAGGGAATAAAACAGCATTTAAACCATTGAAGTGTTGATTATAAATAGTTTCACTTACTTTATCGGTAGCCCCACAGAAATCTTTTGAGAGTAAAAAGCCGTTTATCTGTGGTATATATTTCCATAACTTAGTTTTTGTTGGTTCTCCTTATATGTCAATAAAGGTGGTGTAACCATTAATATTTTAAAATTTCAATATATATGTATATGCCTATTCTATAATTAATTTTCAACTAGTTTTGTCATGATGCATGTTAGTATATTCGTATGTCACTAATAACTTGAAAATTCTTTGCCGCAGAAGGTTAAAATTTTATAGTTGGGCTTGGTGTGTATTGGTAAAATTTAATCCTGCCTTTCATTTTTTAATTATTTTCTGATCACCAGAAGTGGCAATTAAATATTAAGATGGCTACAATATTGTCCTTTATCAATTGATATTTTAAAGTTTTATGTCATTGGTAATAACATATTAAAATTTATAGTTGATAAATTGGAACTAAATATTTTACTTTAAACACTATACTTGCTTTTACCTCCCACAAAATTGAAAAAAAATGTATTGAGTGCAATTGTATCTATTATGTTGAGTGTGAATGAGGGATCTATTACAATAGGAAATTAAAGCAAGCCGACGGAGACGTACCGCTGGCTACTGTTTTTCTTCATGTCATTCTGTATTATTTTCCTGTCAGCCAATCTGCTGATTGTCAATTATTTGAATTTGACAGGTGTGGATAAAAATATAAAGAGAAAGAAAATCCATTATGTTTTATATATTTAGCTGTAAACTGAATTAAGTGTTAATTTACTGTTTGATACATAAATACTACACTATACTTGACACAGTATGGACAGGTTAAAATCAATATGTGTTGTCGAAAAAAGTTTTTACTTTATCTTTTGAACAAGGTGTATTGGTGACTTCTTCACTGATCAATTCAAGCAACTTCCCAAAATATTTAACCAAACATATCACAGTTAACAATAAAATTGTTGTTTATCCATCAATGATTTTCTTTCAGTAAGGTTACTTTTTTATTTTTGATCTTAGACATAAATCGCTTTTGCACGAGTTCATCTTTTGCATGAACTTTCCAATAATACAGGAGTAAGGTATAATTTGCTCCCATTTTTAATTTATAGCTTTAAAGGCAGTCTTTCAAATGGTTGTTTAGTTCTTTGCTTTTATTTGTTGATACTCAAGCTCTTCATTTTTTGAAAACCTTGTGTCTGAACACATAATCAGTTCTGTTTGCAATCATTATGGGGTTACCATTATTTTAAAAGTTTTGAGTTTTCTGGTGTCATTTTAATTTGGCAGGTCTCGTTATAATTGATAACTAAATAAACTAATTCGCTCAATTTAATTAATTAATATGGAAGCCATAACTTTCAGACAACACATTGGTTTTTCCAAGTCGTCTTTAACAATTAAATCCTAATGAACTGGTTGTCTTTTCTCAAGACTACCTGCTTTTTTGCTTTTATTCATATTCGTGTCTGCACTAATACCTTCATGATTATTGACTTATATCTTATTGCCTCTCAAAAATTTTATTTCTTTGTCTAAATAATTCTGCATTAATATAAAGTAAAGTAAATAATAATTATATGAAGATATATCTACAATTGTTTTCATAACATATATATATAGATATATATTTTTTTTTTTATGAAAATAACTATATCATTCCCCCACCAATATTTATCAGTTGGCTTAAGCCGCAAGTAGAATTTTAATTTAATTATAAATAATCAAATTATTGTTTAAATATTTTTGAAATCTCCCTTTGGATAAATTAAAGTTTAGGTAGAAAAATAAATTGTTATATCAAAATATTTGGTCTATCTTCATAAAAAACAACATGGAAATAACAGTTGATGAACAAACCAATACAGAAAAAAGACTGAATGAGATAGGTAGCCACGTAATAGATTGATGTTTTTTTAGAATATAGATTAGTTTGGAGGTTCATTAAACCATAATATTTTATAGTCTTTTTCAGCCTTGAAATTCTTTAAACTATGCCTTAATTTTTTCATTTGTTGTCACTACTCATGTTGGGGTTTTTAATAGCTATCCTGGTTTTAAGGGTAACTTGGCCGTACTACTTACAACTCAACAATCAATAATGATATAGATTATATCACGATTTAAATAATATGAATAAAATAATAATTTTATATTATTATTGTTTTTTTGTTAATCTTAGTTGTGTGAAATATAAGTATTGTTAAAATGAAATACTTACTTATATATTAGTATCATTACTCTTTAAATTGCTTTTAAAACTTTTATTTTTATTGTTGATTTTGTTTAGTAATTTTTGCTGTTAGTGTTTTTTTAAAGTTTGTTGCTATACCTATTCATTTTTATCATTCAGTTCTTGTTTTATTTTTTCTTTAAATTATATTTTAGTTATTATCAAATGGACATCAATAAGTTCCATTTTCATCCATAACGAATAATTTCAAGTTGTTTAAAATTATTTTAAAAAATATTAATTAAATTATATAGTATTTAAAAGAAGTGTTTTTATATTTATTTTGTCATTTTATGGGTTTGGTACAGATAACCTTCAAGCAGATTTGAAAAGAAAAGACATCTCCAGGACCGGGACTTAAACCCGGGTGACCCAGATCACTAGTCTGGAACTCTACCAATTGAGCTATCCTGGGCTCAATCAGTTTATCAATTTTTTCAAATAAAAATATTTAAAAATTAATAAAATCAATAACTAATAAAATAAAATAAATTTTAATAATATATAATGATGTAAGTCAACAAGATGCAAATTAAATAAATGTTCAAAGAACATTCTTCCCCTCGTATACATCGCAAATTGCGAGAACGCAGGGACATGGGATCAGTGAAAAGAAAGGAACCCGGGAGCGAGCTTGATTGAGCCCAGGATAGCTCAACCGGTAGAGTTCCAGACTAGCGATCTGGGTGATCCGGGTTCAAGTCCCGGTCCTGGACATGTCTTTTCTTTTCAAATAAAAATATTTAAAAATCAATAACTAATAAAATAAAATAAATTATATATTTTGTAGTGTATCAGTATTAAAGATGCACTGATTAATATTTTAATAAACAATGTATTTGATTAATTTATAATACAAACAATAAGACATGTTACGTGTCCATGGATAATCTAGTTTGTGAACCGCTTCTTGAAAACTCCATTAGTTTAGTTGATGAAGGTTTTGAAGCAAGAACCAGGTAAGTCCAAATTATCTTTTTAATGTATTTTTAAATGTTGGCATCGTTGCTGTTGGGATTATGTAGGAATGGAGAAAACAGCATTTATGTGTTAACGGTCATATGTTTTATTAACCTCATTTGTCTCTTGTCATAAGTATATTTATTAATCTCTAATTTATTAAATGTCTGTGAAGTTATTCAAAGCATAATGGTGGACTTTTAAGGTGTATTCTTGTAATTTTACTGGGCTGTGGTTTTTTATAATACAAAAAAGTGTTTTTTGGGGGGGGGGGGGAGGAATTATCTGGTTCTTGCAGCAGTTTCCTGAAAATATTGATTAGGTATGTTTATATATATCTCCTATTAGTTTATGAATACAGGTTATTTTCCAGGGTATGTTCACTGTGAAGTATCTACTTATTTTTCTATTTGCAGTGTACAACTGTAATATATTTTATTTTTTAGCATTTTGATATTACTGGTAGAAAAACAGTTTGCTTGATTCATCATTCTGTTTTTCTCTAAATTAACCATTTTCACGATATTTCTATTGGCCTAATACAAATTTAAATAATAGAATCAAATAATTTTTTTTATAATTTATATTAATTGAGGAACAATTCTAAATATTAAAATGTGGGCTTTATTTATATAAATTGATAAAAACAACAGAATGTCTTTCTTCTGAAATTACTCATTGTTATTCATTAATAATAATCACTAACTCACTAATAATTTGTTTAATGGCATTGAGGAAAACATCTGTCGGTTGTATTTTCAGGATTCGACAAGTTATGGCGGCGGTGGAAGGAGCTACGCAGGTCCTGATGGTGGCGCCCAAGCTACCGGAGGTGGGTACAACAAGCCTTATGAATTTAAGGAATGGCCCTCTTCATGATTGACACAAGCCAGCCATGTGTTATCTCAGACCTATAGGTCTTTTTTAAGTGAGATTAGGGCGTAATTATTTGTCTATTTAAATTAACATATATAGTAAAAAGTAAATGTCCTTATTATTATTATAAATGTACTAATATTACATATTAAAAAAAGAAAAAAAAAAAAAGGACAAGCAAAAGTGTCTTTTAAATCGCTTAGTTTTAAAGATCCATCGACTGATTGTACATACAGGTAATAGGAAATTTCTTAAGGTAAAACAAATGGTAATTAAGTATATTTAATGAAATTGTGGTTACTTTAACTTGTCCCTGAATGTTAAAACCCGTTCCCCTTCCCCTTAGTATCCTTCCTTCCCTCTGTATTTTTAATAATAATGATAATAAGTGAACAGTCATTAATTTTAAGAGGCCATTGTTTTTATATAAGGAGCAATAAGTAAAATATAAAGATAGAATATTAATTAGTACGAACTTTGTTAATTGTTCTGACAGTAATTGTACAAATTTTTATCATAGGATTACACTTTTAAATTTTAATGGTTAAAATAAGTAATCATAATAATTTATACAAGTAATCATAATTAAATTTTAAATAGGTTTATCCAGGCTTAATATAAATAAATATTTAGGTTTAGACTATATCTGACTGGACAAGAGTACAATGTAAGATAACAATTATTGGAGGAGTTATTATGTAATTTTAAACTGCTATTTTTATTATTGATTGATTATGGTTATTTAATGTTTGTTTTGCCTGTTTTTATTCTGAGAGTTTTATTTTGTATTTTTTCTATAAATATTTACTTGGCATTGTTCAAGTCCGTGATGCTTTTAAAACGTAAGAAAATTCCTATTAGACGATGTATTATTGTGTTAATGATGCTGAGCGCAATATAAATAGCGATGAGAGAACACGCAAGTCTAAGTGTGTCTATTGTTTAAACCTTGCCCAACTCTTGCAACATTGCGAGTACTCGTGCCTTGTTTATTTGACTGGTTCTAATTTCCTATCTGGACAAGTTGAAGTAATCATGGTTTTTATTTTTTTAATTTATTTATTTGTTTGTTTTTAAATTTTTGTTTGTCTTTTTGTCCAAAGCTATTAATAATCTAATAACAAGTGGCAGGTTTGTTGAAATCATCAGCAAGTACTTGCAGTGTTGCTATGATCCTTAAATCCATTCCTTTTATACTTTTTATTATTGATTGTATGAAAACATATTTATCTTCAAAGGGGGTGGGTTCAAAAACAAAAATTAAAATAAAAGTTAAATATTTTCATTTTGAATCAGGATAGAATAAATAATTGGTTTAAAATGTATCAGATTTTACATAACTCAAATTTTAATAAGAAACCTTTACTTTTTACTTATATAATTATGCTCTTCAGTTGAAATCCACTTTTCATATCATTATCACTTCAATAAACAATATTTATAAAATAACAATGATCATAAATAAAATGAAGATAAATGATGAAGCTGGCTGACAATAAGGTAGGCAATAAAAAATTGGCCGTCAAAATTGTTTTTGAGTTATTGGCTGGGTAATCCTACAATAAACAAATTGTTTATGAAAAATGAACTAATAATTCAACTTATTTAGTAATTTATGATTTATTTGCAAGTATTAAACTAAACACAATTTTATTTTTATATTCTAACACTAAAAAGAAAATGAATAGATAATTTTATTTTTGAAGACGAAATATTGTTAAATTGGTATGTTAATTATTTTCAATGTTCTGAAATATGAATCTGTAAGTATGATGGAAAAAAAATACAATTGTGTGGTTTCTTTGCTCGGGGGGACATCTTATTACACTTCAACGAACTCAGTTCAAAATTATAATAGAAAATATAAATAACGTTATAGTATTTTTTATTTTATATTACAAAAATTTAATTTTATTTCAAGCTTGTTTAAACTAAATAAATAATTTTTATTTATTTAAATTTAATTGGTATTTTTTTTTCATTAAGTTACTAGTGGTTTCTTAAATGTTTAATAAATTCAAAATAAACTGCTTTATATTTTCTTTATCAATTTATATTTAAACAATTCTCTAGATTGATCGTAAATAAAATTAGTTTATTTTTTGATATGTAGAATTGCCCAAACAATACAAAATTAATTTGTCTACATTAAGGTAACTATATTTTTTTTCTTTAATTAAGCTATTAATTTTTACATGATTGACGAGTGGAGTGAAAATAAAATGCATACAAAAATGGTTTCATTATTCATTATAACTGATCTGCATTGCACAACACTAATTGCATTAATATGACAATTTATTAACTAAGAATGGACAGTATTTTACTTTCTTAGTTGTGACTTTTTTTTTAAATTATGTTGTTAGGCTTTATAATGAATTCTTCGTGCATTAGTAAAATGCATTTTAAAAATTATTTTTCTTTCTAGAAAGTTTATAATTAAAAGTTGTGAACCGAATAACAAGAGGCTTATTCCTGTTATATCATTGTTTACTATTATTTTTATTTATTAATAAAATTACAAAATCCAGGTTTAAATATCAGCTCTTATTTGTTGTCTTTAAGTAATAAAAATGAAGTTATGAATCTTAATCATCTGTGTATATGTTCTATGTGGGGCATATTACATAAAACTATAACTAAATACTCATTTATTTATTAAATAGCGAGTAATTTCCTGAAAGACTGCCTAAATTTTTTGTATATATAATTATTTATTTAATTTTCAATTCCTTTGAGTCCTTAATATTTTAAGGACAATTACCAATAAAAAGTTCTTCCAATGTAAGAGAATTTTCTTGGCCTCTACCTGGACTGTTTTCTTCTTCTTAATATTTTAAGATAATAATCTATGTTGGCTACACATAACTACCCAATTGAGCAATGAGGAATCATTTATTTCAAAATATTAGGAATCATAAATGCATTTTATTAATAAACTATCTCATAATTCTCCATCTACTTTTTTGCTTGAAATAGATTTGCTTTTGTTTAATATAACATATGTTGAATGTTATGCAGTGCTAGACAGTTATGATGTTTTTAAGAAACATGATTTTGTTTTTGATTTATTTCTATTGAAATATCAATTTGTTTGAAAATTATTTTAAACTTAGTCCGAGAGAGAAACGATTGCTTCTCATTTTTAATTGAAACATTTATTTAGTTGATTTTATTAACGTTTGTAGTATCATTTGTGATAACAAGGAACGCAGTTGTTTTAAATAGTTTTTCTTTTTTTCCTTAAAGCGTTAACTTAATAATTTTGTATTAATTAATAACAATTGCATGAAATTTATGCATGGTTTGAACACTAAAATAGTTAACTAACACAAGGTAGTAAAGTTGTAAAAAAAACTAATTACCTGTTATTTCAAAATATCCTTGTTTGCTTCCTTTTCATCTATTCCTTAAATAAAAGAATATTAAATTTAAAAATGAAGATTATTAAATGATAGTTTTGATTTGGTCACAACTTAAATGCCAGTTGTTTATTTTTAATCAAAAATATCCCGAAATTAGAGTTTCAGAAGTAAAAAAAAAAAATTCTGAGCTACCCCATTGCCATATGAAATATTTATGGCAATTAGGATTTGTTTCAAATATTATTTTTTATTGTCCCATCGTTTGATGGTTTTCTCTAGGTGTTTAATGGAAAGTAGGATTTTTGAGTTGATTTGTTCCATGATGACTTCTATAATCATTGCTTTTTAGGTTATGCAATACTTTTTAAATAAACTCAACTGTATAGCATTGACTTTTAATGCTTACAAATATGAAGTCTCCCATTGTTTGATAAATTTCTATATTAAAATGAATAGTAACATATAACAGTTACTTAATTTAGGAATTTTATCAAGTTTTCTATTAATAGATTCACATAATATTTTTTCCATATAATGAATATTTTTTCTTTGTTCATCTGTAGTCCCTGTTGTTCACAATATCGATGTTTGAGATGAGAGCCTGAATACTGACTTTAAGGCTTTATTATTGTATTATTTTATTTTTTTAACTTATAAACCATTTAGTCTATACAATGCCATGCAGTCTATATTCTGGCTTTCAGGTTTGTTGGTTGTCTTTAACCTTATTTCTAATTGATCTGAAACTTAAAATTTTAAGTGTCCCTCGCTCATCTTTGATAATTACATATGACACATCAAATCAATGTCTACTATCCACCACTTCAGAAGAAATGATCGTTGCTTCCTGAATTTTCTTTATGCTTAATTATAAAATGTAGTCTAAAGGAGTGGATGGGGTGTGAGAAACCTAAGAATTTTTGAGTAACCAGCAGTGTTGCATTCAGTATAACCTTTGTTTCTAGATACATAACAAAAAAAAAAAATGATTTTGGGATAAGAATGTTGGTTTAAGCATAGCTTAGTATTAAAAATGCAAGCTTAAATTTGACTTTAGTACAAGTAATCCACCTTGTAATTTAAAATTTCTTAGCGACTTGGACCTGAGAAATTATTTTATTATTTCTTTTTTTAGATTATTTTATTTTATTTTATTTTTTATTAGTACTAACCAATCCAGTATAGAAACATTCACTTTTAGTTGTTTCAATAAAATGTTGGACCAAATGTTTTCAAGGTAAAATCCTTCTGTTCTCTATTTGCCACTGCTTTTTGGTGCTCATCCTGATCCTAGGATTTTTAGTGATCTTAATTAGTCCCTCTGATATTTCCCTTTCGAGTATTCACCGACTAGACTATTTGCAAAATTATATTTCAACGTTACTACATTGTTTTCTTTCTTCCAATACTGCTCCAAGAACCTTTTTGGAATTAAATATATGTTAAAAAACTGGCATTGTGTCCAAATCAAAACGTTGATCTCTTATTCCTTTTCTGCACACCTTGAGTAACCTAACCTTATGCTCCCCTTCCATGATCCTGGCCTCTTCCTTGCCACCGAACAGAGGTGGCGAAAGTGGATTGCCGCATGACGGAGCACCCGCCTTGCATGGTGACGGGTTCGGTCCTGCCCTATCTGACAATGTCTCCTCCGCACGCAGGTGGTGACGGAAGCTACGCAGGAGGACCCCAGCGGCCTGCACCTTACAACTCCACTCCGCAGCCCTACCATCCCTACAGGCGCAACTGAACAACAACATCCATCATAATCATATACATTGTTTCTATATATTTTTTATATAATAATAGTTCCTTCTTTACGCCTCACAATTTATTTTTTTTGTTTCAATCGATTTCTTTCTTTATCACAATATTATTTTTTCTTCACACTTCCAAAGAAATTTTAATTTGAATGTACCTTGTTAAAATATATTCTAGTTTTTGAAATTATAACTTTGTAAATCCTTTTGTAAAAAAAAAAAGAAAAAAAAACTAAAATTCACTGTTCTATTTATTTTAACTATTTGCTCTCCTATATTCCGCCATTTTTTTCTGGTACATATTATTTGTACCTGTAAACAATTATCGAGACTTGAACACATGATTCATGATTTTTTTCTCCCTTTGTTTTGTAAATTTCTTAGGTCATTTTAGTTTTAAGACAAATCACTGATGTAGATTTTATTATTTGGGGAATACATAATCGAAAAAAAGAAGGATGAAAAAAAAATTAATGAAGGTTATGAATGTATATCAAATATAAATTCTAGCTATTTGTCTAAATGTTTTTATTTTTTGTAATAACTATCAAAGCAAAAAAAAAATGTTATACGAATTAAGAGTGAAGATTTATTATTTGATAATGATCTTCACATAGCACCAAAAATTTAATATATATATATATGTATATGGTAAAGTGTTGAGACTTCTATAATGTTTAACAATAAATAATTATATTGATAACTTTTAATTTTAAAAAGAAAACACAATATCTTATAGGAGAAATTTTTTTATCATTGATGTGTGCTACTTCGTGTAATATGAAATGTGCATATGATTTAAGAAATAAATTAGATTTTATTGTCCTTAATCAAGCTTCATTTGATCATCATTATCCATAAGTACAGTAGAACCACTTCCTCATTTTTCTTTTATAGCGTCGGGCTACCTTCAAGCCAGGCCATGATTTTATTTTTTGTAAAAACTGAAATATAAAATCATTAACGTATTCAATCATGTGAAAAGATCTGACTCGACCGATAAAATAGAAATATTTTAAAAATAAGTGGAATTTCTTTAACTAACCAAATGATTATTTTAAACTAGATTACATATTACATGTAATGCAAACCTTATTCAGGAATAAAATTTTGATGGGTATACTAGTCTAGATTTTTTTAATATTTACTTTAATACTGATGAAAGAATAAAATATAACTATTTTCTTTTTCAAATTAAGAGCAGATTTTATAGATTTCGAACAGAAATCAATGTAAATAAAATTGAGCAATAATCGACTTACTTTTTCTAAGTAGGATAGCACCAATCCCAGGGTGAAATTAAGAATTTCAAGACCTAATTTTGAGGATATTTTCAGGAAAAGTCAAAAACATTTCACGAACTTGTAGAGCCAACATTTCCCACCTGTGGTGTAGTTGTTAGCAAAACAAACTACTATGCCCTAGAACACAGGTTCGTGCTCTTCCTGGCAGACGGCCTTGGGATTTTTAAAGGAAGTTAAAAATCCTTAATTATGCCAATCCTTCAGAGGGGACGTAAAATGGTGGTACCAGGCCTGTGTTATGTCAAGTACCCTTAAAGATCCCTATCCCGGTTATACCTGCATAAAGATGAGAATAGTATCATGGGAATGGTAGAAAAATGTTGTCCATGTCTTTTTATAATTTAAATAAAATAATCCTGATTGCTTGATTCCACACACACCATTCTGACTTGCAAATAATAGCTGCAATAAACTGAACCAAGTTAATTAGAGGAAAACAGGGTTACTGGAATGCACTTTGATCTGTAGTAGTACTTAATTTTGTTTTGCTAGCAACAATTCCACTGCTCTGATCTTTTGAAGGTTTAAGTAATGTATTAATTTCTGTTATCGACTTTGATGAAACTCTAGCAACAGTACATTATTAGACGGACTATTTTCCAGTCATGTTGCAAAAAATAAGCAGTATAAGAAAATTTCCAAAGATAACCTTTTTGAAAATTATGTATAAATACTAAATAGTTTATTTTACAGAATTTTTCAAGCCCTTTCACAAAATATAACACTGGTTTTCAATTTAAATGGAATGCAGAAATTTAAAAATAAAATAAGCTATATATTATTCCAATTCAAATAAGATTGAACATTTTTCTTATAAACTAATCCTTTTTTAATCTATAAAATAAAAAAAACACATTATTTTATTGAATACAAAATACATAATACTAAGCATATTAAAACTCATATTTTAGAATGCTCACTAGCTAGAAGGTACAAAATAATTACTGAACTGAACTTCTTTTTCTAGAATAATATCCTGATACTTCTAGTAAAAAGTCAAGCACATTTTGTTGTACAATGAAAGGAATAGTGGTTTAAATTGTAAAATATTGGTCTGCCATTAGGGTATCCTCTAGTAATTTTTTTTTCCTCTTTTTATTTGCATCCACATCTGTCTAATAAAAACAGTGACAATCAGGAGATTGGTTGTCAGTTGAATAGAACAAAACGACGTGAGAGGCATGAAGCCTAGTAATAAGGAAAAAAATAAATTTATTCCACCGACATTTAACATTATAATGTGCGCAACTGCCGCTAGAGGCCAGCACCATCCAACAGCTGAACTTAACCCGGCCAAGTAGTTCTATTATTCTCCGCGAGAGGCCAGCGCTATGCAACAGTTGACCAGCTTTAGAATTGTTAAGCTCTTTTTAGTTCCTACTCTCCTAATACTAAATAAAGACTTTCGGATGGAATTAGCAGGCGTAAATTTAATTTTTTTTTTTTTTTAATTTATTTATTGATATTTACAACTGTATTACAATAATACATCAAGTAAATAGGCTATGTGATACATAATGACATGAGTTAATGGCAAGTAGAGAAACTACCCACTGGTAGTACTCTAATCACTAGTTCAACTAAGAAGGTCATGTGACCATCTTCTTTTCAGGCGCCTCCAGGATTATCAGGAATTGAAGAGGAAGCTAGGTTTGAAACTAGAGGGTTTGAGTGGGAATGAATTTTGTTATGAAAGGATAGATACCGGGTTTGGGCCAAATCAGCAACAAATGGGACATTAAGGTCGTTATGGATGACTTTATTCTTAACAAAATAAGGAGCGTTGAGGATTTTACGAAGGATTTTGGATTGTAGGGATTGGATGCGAGAGGAATTCGATGGCTTAGTGGAGCCCCAAATGGAGGAAAGAAGACTAATAGGCAAGGCAAAGATAAATGAAAGAAAGGTAATAAAAAACTCATTAATTTCAAGGATGATTGTACAGGGGGTTGATTTGTCCTATATCATACTCAACCTCCAGGATATTTCCTCCAATTAACGGTACCCACTTTTTAGGGTGAGCCCCAGGATGGTCTCCAGATCCCATAGAGTCCATCTGTGACTATTAATAATTTATCTGGACCAGGTGAAATGGATTCCAGGATCTTCGACACAGGAACTCAGCATTACCACTGAGCTATCCGCCTCCCAGTAACCAAAAAGGATGATACGAATATTTTTAATTGGGATTTCATTAAAAAAAAAAAAAAAAGTGACCACTACTACACCCATAAAGGATCTGGGGTTCAGTAGGTGGTAGAGACAGTACTATTTCTCAGACAACGGTTGTGCAAGGAAATGATTTGTCCTAGTTCACGCTCAACCACAAGATTTTTTTCCCCATTTTGGGTACACACTTTATAGAGGCTGGGCGTGCCCCAGGAAGGTCCCAGATCCCAGAGGATCCATTTAATCCATCCAAAAAGATTAAATAAAATTACCAGGAGCCGGATTTGAACCCAGGACCTTAGGGACGACAACTCAGCACTCTACCAGTGAGCCACGTCATTAAAAAAAAAACAATACAAAATGTTGGTACAAACGAATAGCTCCTTCACCAGCTAGGTTTCAAGTTTCATATCATAACATCACATTTACTCGTTTTATTTTCTTCTTGTATTATTTCTTTTAAATTTGTAAATAAATAAATATGTTATTATTTTGTGAACTTTTTTGATAATCTTTTAACCTCATTTTTAAAAATTAATTAAGGGGAGAGGGGGTTGAAAAATCATAAAAATAAATGAGGTATACTTATGCAGTTTTAAAAATATATAAAATTATGTATTGGCTATTTTCAATATTAACAATCATATAACCTCTATATAGAGAGTAAAATGTCATTACAATCTTTAATAAATAAATAATTTTGATAATTTTTTTGTTTTTCTGTATATGCTAATAAAAATTAAATTAACCATCAAATACATGCAAGGATTTTGTGAGATCCAGCTTCACCTATTTCTAACATTCCTCGTTTACTGATTAGATCTAGAAAATGTACATCTCTTTAAGAACAGTAGAAATCATTGAAAACATTATGGCTCGTTACTTTTAGTCTGGTTTATTTGGTTAATTTTTGTATGACAGTGATTATTTAGATACATTTAATTTATGTATAACACATTTTTTCTATCTCCTGGAATGTTTAAAATTTTCTATGACCCAAATGATATCGATACTATCTCTTAAAATAGTTGAATAAATATTGATGACTATGAAAAAATTAAATTTGGATTTAATAAATATGTATTTAAAGCTCAGTAATCTTGTATTTTCTGTCATATGGCTCCCCAAAAACTAAAAACAGAGTAAAATTAATGTGAATTAGTATTTAAATTATGAAAAAGCTGGTCTCACTTCTTAATGCACGTAGTCAAAGGTGACAAAGTATTATTAATTTAAAAAAAAAATTTGATGGCTAAATGTTTAAAAGGAATACTTTACAAAAGAATTGAATGTATGGAATAACAAATAAATTAATGAAAGTTTTGTAATAGTTAAAGCAAAATAAAACTAATGGATACAAATATTTTTTATATAATCACATTTAAATGATAACTTTAACAAATAACTTGGAATAATCCTTAAAAAAACAAAGTTATGACACTTAAAATAAATAAAAAGAATAATTTCAATACCAACGAATTATTCTGAATAATATTGTTTAGATGCTGAGTAACAAGCACACATACAAATGTTCACATATTATTACTGTACAAAACCGTGTGCGTTTTTTTTTTCCGTGTAAATAATGAGCTTATTCCAGCAAAACTAATTGCTTACTTAGCACAAGGGCATAATAAAATTTGAATGATGTTTTTATAAAAAAAAAAAAAAAATCATTATGGTCCCTATATGGTGTAACATATAGACAATTTTATTACAACGCTTAATGTAAACGTTTGTACAACGTAACGAATATTTACACAAAATTTACATATTTCACTGCTAGGAGGAACTAGTTGTGTGCCTGATCTGCGGAAAACCGTACATTAAGAATGCAGTGTAAAGTACAAATGCCAAAATAATTGCTAGAAGAGCGTACATAAATAAATTAAGTTCGGGTTGTCTAAATCTGTTTTTCTTCAGCCATTCTAAAACGACTTCCTCATTCGTGAATTCACCTAAAACATATATATGTATTAATGTTATAGAAGAGTTATTGGGTTGTCACTCATGAAATGACCGTTTTTAGAACCAGGAAGAAAATAAAAATTTGAGATCAAATCTAACATATTTTTTACTCAAAGTATTTACCATCATTTTCGATACACTTCTGCCAATGGCTTACCAAGTTTTCTATCCCAGATTTGAAAAATGTTGAGTCACGTGATGAAAGGAATTCAGAAAATGCATTTTTAATGTCTAAATCATTGGTAAACAATTTTTCCTCACAAAAAGTTGTCCAAACTCCGAAAAAAGTGGTAGTCTGTTGGGGATAGATCAGGGGAATATGGAGGGTGTGGTTTTCATAGCCCAACTCCTTTAATTTATTCACTGTCTGTATTGCAACATGAGGTCGGGCGTTATCATAAAGGGGAATAGGTCCTTTTCTGTTTACCAGTACCGACTGTTGCTTGATCAGTTGGTAAATTTCTTGGCAGTATGATGTTAAATCAATTGTTTTTCCCTTTGGTAATAAAGAAAAATGAATGACCCCGGCCAAAGACCACCATACAGTAACCATTAACTTTTTCGGATGGAGATTCTGTTTTGGCATGTGCCCAGGAGGCTAATCGGCATCTAACCATTGACCAGATCGGCGTCGATTGGCATACATGATCCACTTTTCGTCACAAGTTATTAAGTGGCCGAGAAATGGTTCGTTTATTTGATGAGCAAGCAAAGAAACACACGTCTCTAGACGTTTATAGTAGTTGAAAACTACTGACATTCGTTGAGTTCGCGTGGGACCCAGGAATCGAGCTTTTTTGCCTTTCCGATAAATTTTAAATGCCTGGAAACTGTCGTACTCTGACGCATATTCTCTGACTGTTTTATGAGGGTCTTTTCCACAGGATTCTTAAGATCTTCATCCTCTATTGATGTTTGAGGCCGTCCATGAAGCAGATTTTCTAATGTCGTATCTCCTGAGGAAAATTTTGTAAACCAACGACGGATGGTTCTTTCATTAGCACTTCCTTCACCGAACGCATGATTAATATTTCTTGCTGTCTGGGCAGTGGAATGACTGAGTTTGTACTCATAAAAAAAATCGTTCGGAAATCGCGTGTTTCCATGACCACGGTTAAAATTATACTAAAATCTGCATGCCTACTTGGGAAAAAAACAAACACAGTTTGCAAATAGAAGATTAACAAGTGCTTATTATAGATAGTAAATATTTTGCTAGGAATCAACAGGCAACGCTTTAATCCTCTATAAAGATTAAGATTTAAAAAATCGGACATTTCATGTGTGACTACCCAATAGTAAGAAATTCTTCAAGTAATTATCCGATATTATTGTACGATTTCAGTTTTCTAGGAAACAGAGTTTACAACCATTATGCTTATAAAAGTATTGATATGTTCATCTTTCTCCTATTTTGTTTAAACTCTATTGGACTAAAGTATTATAAAAATACTAAAAAAAATAATAATTGCAACTTATAATGAGTTAACATTCCAATGGACTGGTATTCTTCCTAAAGAAAATCGATAATTCGAAATGTTTGAATAAAGGAATTTCCGCAAGGAACTGCTCCTTGGATTTCAACCCAAATGGATTAAACTGCTGGATCAAATTAAACTAAAAATGCTTATATATTTTTATTTGAAAAGAAAGGACATGTCTTTTCTTTTCAAATAATAATATTTAAAAATTAATAAAATCAATAACTAATAAAATAAAATAAAAACGCTTATATTCATGCATAAGAACTAGGTAGATGATATGACTATTGTTTTGTAATCATACCTCTATAAATGCTGGGGAACCTATGGCGAAAGTACACAACTGCTGGTAATTTAATAACTCCCCATTTTCTTGCATAGCGAGCGTCACCCATTTTGACAAAAGTGATATCCATATTTTCTGTTTCACCGTCAATTTTCTCTAATAGCTCTAAAACTTCATCGGGTTCGGTGCTTGCTTCATCATCTGCGATAAAAATATTACTGTTGTAATAATTGTATAAAATGAAAAAATTGAATTATATTGCTTCAAACTGCTTAATGATACATAATGTGCATGAGCTATTTACTATTTCAACTATTATAAGATAAATAACAGTTGAAAAGGAAAAAAAAAATTAATTTTAAAATAAAATAATATTTTTCAATATCAATAACTTACAAAAATAGATGGCTAAGTATTCATTTTCATCCAACAGTTTATCGACCATTTTTCTGTTGACTTCTTCTATTTCGTTCCTTAACTCAAAGATATCCTGAGACGTCAACCAACTAAGGACTTTATCCTCATCCGAAAGATCTCCTGTTTAAAACAAAAAAAAGAGGTAATTCGAAATAAAACCAATCTTAAGAATCTTTATGACAATAATAATTATGAATATCATGCAAAACAGCCTAAACGCAACTATTTAAAATAAAAATCAGTATATTAAAATAACAATTACATAATGTTATTGGAGTGCTATCGATGGGTAGTTTCTCCACAACTGTTTTCATGTCATATTATACATTTTTGCACATTTACTTGATATAATACCATTATAGTTGTAAATATCATTGAATTAAATAATAAAAAAAACATAATGTTCAGTGTTCAAAGATTATACTTGGGAATTAATAAATAAATATTTTTAAAAAAATGTTCTATTAAAGTGAATGTCCCTTTGGTCTTTAGTACCTTAGGGAGTGCCATTTACTTTTTAGTAAAGTCTGTTAGTAATATTTTTCATTAACTGAATAAATCATGTGGCAATTGCGATAAATATGTGTGAATAGGTTAGCTATTTTTTCTACATAAGTAATTGACAATATGAATGAATATGAAACAATGAAACTGTTTAATTGGCTAATAAAGAAGGAAGTGGTATAATTTTTTTTTAAAGGAAAGAGGCGTTATCCCCAAGAAAAGACTACGCGAAGGATGGCATGAAATGAAGGAAGTTAATACTAAACAAAAGTGGTTCTGTTACAAATTAATCTGCCAAGATTCAAAGGGCTTTTCCTCGAATACATGGTTTGCAAGAGCAAGAATGTCTCTGAATAGCCCTTGTATTTATATATTCTTAGTTTCAGGAATATACAACCACATTTATTTTTTATTTTTTAAGAAAGTGTACATTTTTGTAAGCTCAGAGGAATAAGAACAACAATTTATTAGAACTAATTTTGAGGGGTTTGGCTGATTCCTATTTAAAATGTTATTTGCTACATATTCAGAATTTGTTTTATATTGCATTAACATAAGTATTGTATAAACCTGATTTAATATCTTCTAATAATGTTAGTGAATAGTGATTAATATAAAGTAATCTAGGAGATAATAAATGTTACTAAAAAGGAACTGGCAGTTGTTAAGTAGAAAAGACCCTGTCCCTGAAATAGAGTACAATAAAATCTTCAACAATTAATTTTATTTTAAAATGATCTGATCAAAGACTTGCTTCAAGCCATTATAAAAGATATTAAACTTATACTGTAACATATAAAATGTTTGATAAATAACCATCGTATATCAAAGGCATCTTCTTCCTGAAGTAGACAAGCGAAGGACTGTTGATAATGTTGTACTTCTTTGCTGCATCAGGATCGCATATTTTCACCATGTCAATGCCTTAAAAAAAATCAATTAAATTGTTAATTGTAACCCAGTTCGGCTTCATAAGTTCAAACACTTTAAGCTCATTACTTACATACCATACATGTCAGCTTCCCCATCTATTATTTCAAGAACTTCCAATAATTCTTCACATTCAGGGCAGTTGTCATCATCTGAAAAACACAAAGTATTTGATAATAAAAACGATTGATATTTTTAAAATTGTATAAATTTAATTTCCTGTAAATCCAGTACAACATGACTTAAGAAATAGAAAAACTTTGAAGTGTTGATGTGTCAACCAACAAGCTTGTGAGACCAGTGCTTTGATTTTTACTAGTCCTTTTGGGTATAGATGCATCCCATGGTAGTAAAATAAATATATATTTTCAATTTACTTCCCTTTTATTCCTAATGTTACTGTTTCAACTTTAATTTATTTGTAGTTATAATTAATAAACGAATTTCCACATTTGGCCCAAATTAATCTACACTAATGTTCCCGCAAGGGGTAACTGTTGCATGCAGTTACTTGGGGAATAACGCCCCCACGGGTTACCACAGTTCAGTACACCATGCATACACACCATGACATTAAACTAAACACATATTCTTAACATAAGGACATTTACAGTAAACACCTTAGGAGTTCCCTCCTAACAGGAGGGGGTATGTTCATTTACCCATAGGGGTAGCCCCCTGAATGATCTACGATGGGACAGGCCGATACCCTGTCCATCCGAATCTTCAAAAATCAAAAGTTGGAGAAAATATACAGCCGAACAGCTTTTGTGGAATTCGAAATGGCGAGGAAAAAGAATATTGCGACTGGCAACCTGGAATGTGCGAGGATTGAGGAAGAAAGAGCATGAGTTACTGGCAGAAAAGAGAAAGGCAAAGGTTGATCTGACGATAACCGAAATTAAAAGAAGAGGAGAAGAAAGAATTGGTGACAACATTCTTCTCTATTCAGGCTCCACTGGAAACAGAATATTTTGTTTATAGCATTTTAAAGATAATCAATAAGATGCCAAAATAGTTTTCTTCCAAAATACTTAAGTACCCTTAATGTTTTCAAGTTAATATTTTTTTAAGGCAGTGTTTAAAGGGATCATATTACTAAACAATAACAATCAGCAGGTTAAAAAAATAAAAAATATTATTACAAAAAAATACAGCAAGGAATAACGATTCATCCAGAAGCCTCTCCAGCATCCTTCCGTTAACTTCTTCAATTTCATCAGCCAGTTCTCGGTTCTCATCATCTATCAACCATTCCAGAACTGATTCCTCGTTCTGTAGATCTCCTTTGAATTGAAAATATATATATATGTATATATATACTCGAATAGATAAGACATGAATATTTATTAAGTTTTACATCAAAAGTTTGTCACAATCGATTCCTTACCTTCAAACAGTAATGGATTTCCATTTCTAAAGTAGACTAAAGCGGGGTAAGTTTTTATTGAGTATCGTTTAGCGAGCTGAGGATCCATGATTTTTACCATGTGTATTCCAAAAACATCAGTTTCATCATCAATGTTTTCAAGCTCTTCCAAGATTTCATCACATATATGACAGTTAGGCTTATCTGTGAAACAAAAAAAAACAACCTTATTTTACTGATGTCGAAAACATCATAAAAAGATTTTGATCAAATAATTTTGTAATTTATATGATACTCTTATTAAAATGAAATAAAGTTCAATATTATACGGCCAATATTATTAGATCAATAATAAATTTCTTCAATATATTAATAAGTATGACTGTCAATAATTATCATAAAGCTAAAATTTAAATATATTTAATTTTACCATATTAAAATGTAAAAAAATAACTTTTAGAATGAAAAAATCGTTAATAAATTTCCAATTGCTAACTTAATATTATATTCTTAATAATAATTAATAACTAACAGAAATAAACAGCTAGATATTGTGTTTCATCGACCATTGTTTCCAGCATTCGACGTGTAATCAATTCGATTCGGTCTTCTGTTTTCTGTGTTATTAACCACTGAAGTACTTCTTCTTCTTCTGCGATATCGCCTGAAAAATTTCATCGAAATTAGACATCAATTAACATTTTAATCTCTCTTTGAAAGATATAAAATTAGTATTAAAATAATTAGGTGTTAATTATGTTGATATAAGTTTTTTCATTTATATATTCATTTTTAGATATTAATATCTATACTTTGGTATTAATGGATTATTTATAATAAGAATAAAAAATAAAATCTCTTTTTATTTTTATTAATAAATATATTATTTTGGTTATATATTAATTAGATTTTGGTTATTGACATGCTATAACCTGTAATTAATTTAAACAAAAAAATGCGTGTCCTATTGCCTTATCTCAATCCAATTTAGTTAATAAATTAATTATTAATTTATAGATGTCTGAATATGAATATTTATATGATGAAGAAACGATTGACTGGTTATATGACAAATATTGAAAATGGCCAAATATAGATGTAATTAATTTCAGAATAACAAGAAAACAGAAAAATATATTAACCAGCAAGATGCTTAGAAAACATTACCTTCAAACACATTAGGAACTTGGTCTTCAAAATAAACCAGTGATGGAAATTCAGTTACGCCAAAATGTGACGCAACCGTGAAATCCTGAAATTACATTAAATATTTATTTAATTTTAGGAAGGAAAAGTAAAATTTTGTAGTGTTAAAATGTGTTATGTAAAATACATTTGTACTGTACATACGCATATTTTATATAAAATACAGTTTATATACATTACTAAAAATATACCTGGGTTTTGATAAATGTTATTCCATGCCTATCACAATCATCGTCGATATTTTCCAGTTCTTCTAAAATTTCCTTACATTGATTACATTCCTCTAAGCGATCTGTAAATGAAAAATGATTTCACTCAGCCATTTAATTTAGGAAATTTAAAGTGGCTATCAATTTAATTTGTTGCAGTTGACTATTCATTATATCAGTGAACTAGGTTTAAGAAAGAATTTTTTATTGTTAAGTAATTATTAATCACGTTCTTTAATATATTTAAGAATGGATTTTTCACAGTATAGAAAATTTTTTAATCAATAATAATCAGTTTAATTTTTTCCAAAAACCTACTTTTTTCATATTTCTTTTGCTTATAGCATATTTCTTGTAGAAGCTAATTTTCAATAGTCAGAAAAACTGTGTCGATTGCTATGTGATTACCTTTTTTATATATTTTTTTATTACTGCTTATTGTGAATACAATAAAAAAAAAAGATTGTCTCTGGTTTGAAATTGATTGGCCTTATAAATTACGTGGAGATAATTTATTGGGGTAGGTGCCTGCCAAAAGAAATTCTTAAAACGATAAAACAATTTATGGAAAACCAACATTTCAATTTTGTTATTAACTTTAATCAAATAACAACATAAAGTAACTATTTAATTAAAATGCACTGTGACTATAATTACAATATTTACAGTCGCTAGCCAAAGAGTCACAAGAAATGTTTCTTCAGATCTGTGAAGTCCACTTCAAATCTACTTATTAATAAAAAATAACAACAAAGCTCTCATAGCAGGATAGAAAAATATATAGAATACGTTAAAAAAAAAAAAAAAAAAAAAATCAAGAATCAAAACCAAAAATACTATACTTCATTAAAAAAATCTGTACCACTACAACCCATGGAGGGTATTGGGTTCCAATTCAAAAGGCTGGTGGAAAAGTCGGAAAAGAGGCCAGTCGTGGTTAAGTTTATTGAGGAAACACATTATTGTTTTTAAGTTAGAAGTTAGCACTTGTTCGAATCTGGTCTGCGAGGATTGATTTTTATTTCATGACATAAAAAATATAACTCCACCTTCTGACTCAGACGTACGCAAAAAATTAACTAGACAACAAACAAATGAAATATTGTCCCATTCAAGGACTTTGAATCAACTAAACTGACTAATAATACTGCTCTCTACTGCTAAGTAAAACAAAATTTATACTTACACGATCACTAAAGTATTTCAAATTTTTCTGATTTTCTGGAACAGAATAGAACAAGACACCGCTACAAGATGTCTGTCCACTTTATAATAATAAATAAATATACATAAATTTTCTTTTTTGGACAATTTTTAGAATTGTACTTATGGAGATCAGTTTAAAAATAATATATAAATTTTAGATCTAAAAATATTTTAATATGGAACAATTGATGTAATGTACGAATTTTTGATCTTGGCTTTTTTTTCTACATAATTTCCTTAGTCATTTTTAACCTGAGCAATAAATTGTGCCCGTAATTTTGATTATTCTAATTTAGAAAGGATTTTCAGATAATTAAAAAATTGTAACTCTGAATGTATTGATGATTTATTTGAAAATCAGACTAACCTCTTATCATAACAGATATTATCTAAAACTTATAAGTAAAAGATAATATTGGCAATATACCTAAGAAACCTGTGTTTCTATTTATTTAACATGCATTTAGTCGACAACTCACTTAGCAAAACTTCAAAATAGATTATAATATTTATAATAGCACTGTTTTATCAAACAGTTAAACAATGATATGGGTAAATAATATGATGTGTCACTCAACTCTCATATTTATTTATTCACAACAATTTATCAATTATCATGCAATACAGCAGTTAATCTGCGATAAAATACAAATACATTTCAATATGTAAGTCAGTCAAGTTTGTTGTAAAAAGTCTAAACAATCAGTGACTAGTCTAATTTAAATTAAACAAGCCGAATCGTTCAAATGCGGCTTTTATTTATATATTGTAGAAAGCACGTTGTTGCTGTACTTCTATCTCCTGTTTTAGACCCATTTTTCACTGATACTGATTCAGTTGTATTTACAATAAAATTAATTCACACCGAAATAAACCCACAAGTAAAATAAAATATAGAAAGATTTTTGGTGGTTATTAGTATCTATATTACATGTAATGTATTTTTTTGGAGTAAGATCAATTAAACCAGAATGAATAAATTGCAACAAAGTGATCAGTTTGCTATATTGCCTTCACTGCCAAAGCTATGATCTTAAGGAAAAGTCAGATCCTTTGATCTGAATAATAAAATGGGATGCCACACCCTGAGATCTTTATACTTAATAAATATTAATTTTATATCATTAATTAATAAGAGACATACCCCTCTCTTCTCCAAAGGTTGACGTGGTTGACTGACCAGGAGTTGTTTATCAAATAAAGATCCTTTGTAATTTCATTAAATAACATTATATTTATTTGTGCTAATCATGGTTACAAGATAACTTATAAAACTACTTACAAAGAAAGGGGGACGCTATATGTGACTTGCTACTTCTCGACCACTCCTTGCATCTTGAGTTGACTGCTCCTTCCGAACAACTTTTCCCCCCTTCCTAATCACAGTTTAAAGATCTCTGACTGAAAGTGAATATTTTTCTTTTTGTCCTCAACGATGCCCAAAAGAATTAGCAATATGCTCAATTAATAAGATGATTATTAAGGATCATTCATTAAAATCAATATTATATTGTTAAAAATCTTGATTAAAATTATCCAATTTACTGTTTTCAGATCTCTCCTGCATTTATTTGTTCAGTTTCTCACATCGGTGTTATAACTACATCTCTACTTAACTTAATACATCATTGTAACATTTTCACAATGAATACTTTTCCTTATTAAAATCCTGGTTTTCATTGTCTTTATATTATGAGACTTAAATTATAGACGACTTTCTTCTTCTTGATCCTTCATCAGCTTTTATTAAAAATATCAGATACATAGCCTCAAACTAGATTTTGACAGTATTTTTCCAACTTTGCTAATTTTGATAACTATCAATATTATTAACCAGTTTTCAATTCATAATAATACAGCTTTTGATTTCAGTGCCTTCTTAAT
The DNA here is from genome assembly GCA_964056705.1 of Troilus luridus. Lineage (NCBI taxonomy): Eukaryota > Metazoa > Arthropoda > Insecta > Hemiptera > Pentatomidae > Troilus > Troilus luridus. Next base: position 53,957,326 of record OZ057417.1, on the reverse strand, counting down.
TTTTTTTTTGTTTCTGATCAGCTGATTCATTTCCACTAGTGATAATAAATTATTATATGATTCATTGCCTATGGATAATGCCTCACATCAAGATTGTTTAAACAGCCATGGTTTCCAAAAGATCATATTAAGATTACTTAATAAATTATTAATGTATTCATTCTAGGATTAAAAATGATGACCCAAAAAACTGCATTACATGTGTTGCGATCATAAATTTAAAGACATTTGTTATATTTTGTGTTGTTAGCATTGACTTTGTACATAAAAATATAATCAAACTTAATCCAAACTGTCATAATTTGGTTGGATTTCTAAAATTTTAATCTAAATTCATAAATTGACTTTAATATGAAGTAATAGCTTTCGATAACTATCTAGTCTACTGGCTGAATGAGCACTGGACATAAATACCATCGCTATCATCATGGGTGTCGTCTTCAGCGAGTTTACTCATCTTCTTTCGGTACGCTTTGGTATTGCAAAGATCACACAAGGTCTTGTTCCCTAAATGTGATAGAGTTAATACTTTTTTATCTTCTAAAGATTCAGTATTGTATGTCAATAATTTGTAAATCATTAAAGAAGTCTCAAGAAAACAAATATTAAAAAAAGTATTAAGAATTTTTAATAATATTTCTCTACTATTACTATTATCTCTTATTTATTAAAATTATACAGATTTATTTATTATACCAATATCCACTTTTTTAGGACAACGAATAAATCTTGAGATTTGAAAAAAAAATGTTAAAATATTTGAGTACTGGTTTTATATGATATTGATATTTAATATCCAGAGCAGGTACATGTAAAAAAACTTTGATCACACTAACGGGAATTATTTTAAAATCCTTTAAAATATGAAAGATCACTACGTCCTCTCAATTTAAATCTTGAATTGATTAATTTAATTGTTGGAAGAAAATTAATAAAAGAATCATGAAAAATGAATCCCTTAACTTCGAAAAAAAAACTTGTAATGGACGAGACTTGGCACAAAAAGTCCACATCAGACAAAGAAATATTAAAGAAAACCAGGCTTCAAACACTCTATTAACTAATATCTATTATATGTAATTCTAAATGTTCTCATTAGAATGAATTATATTATTTTAGATAATTATTTCTTTGGATAAAACTTCGATTATGTACAATTCTACTATGTGGCTGCTGTTCATTGATCATAAGGCGGCATATGATTCAGTTTTGAGAGAGGAATTGTTCAATGCCATGAAGGAGATGAATATTCCCTTAAAAATTATCAGACTCGTAATATGCACAATGAACAATACAAGCTGCAAAGTTAGAGTCAATGGCAAGTTAACCAGCCCATTTCTGGTAAACGATGGACTCAGGCAGGGTGATTCTCTAGCCCCGCTACTTTTCAACATCACATTACAAACTATAGTAGCAAGAGGCTGTCTGGATGTGGGAGGTCATATCTTCTACAAAGGGGCCCAATTATTAGCATATGCCGATGATGTGATGATAGCTGGAAGACCTCTCCTTAATGTCAAAGATGCTTTTGGGAAGCTGGGAAGGGAGGCCAGAAGATTTGGCCTGGAAATTAATGAAGAGAAGACAAAAATTATGATCTAGAGGAAAAAGAAACCCATGCGTCACCAGATGTGCTACACAATTGGAAACTACACATTCCAATGTGTTGATAGTTTTAAGTATCTTGGTGCACAGTTTAATGAAGCATTGGAGGAGGAGGAGGAGATTCAGGCACGCATTATCTCGGCCAATAAAGCTTTTTTCTCTATAGCTCACCCTATGAGAAGTAGATTAGTTAGCCGCTTGACCAAGTTAAGGCTATACAAGACCATCATTAGACCAGTCGCAGCATATGCATGTGAGACATGGGTACTTAAAAAATCAGCAGCTGAAAAGATGGACATCTTTGAACGCAAAATATTAAGGCGCATTCTGGGATCCGTGAAAGAAAATGGGGTATACCGTCTTAGAAAGAATAGAGAAGTATATTCCCTATATGACGATGTGAAGCTTTCCGACTATGTCAGAATACAACGTCTAAAGTGGTTGGGTCACCTCCATAGAATGGATGATGGCAGAACCGTCAAAGGGCTGTCCAGAAGGAGTGAGAGCTCGAGGGAGGCCACGAGGCAGATGGAAGGACAGCGTCTCAGAGGACCTCCGAAATCTTAACGTGTTTCTGAGGCTTGCTACAGACCGACAAGACTGGGAAAGAGTGATTTAGCAGGCCAAGGACCGCCTTGTGCGTCTGTCGTGCCTATGAAGAAGATGTACAATTTACTTTAGGATTGCAGTTGTTAAACAAGTTTCTGAAATATAAATTCCTCAAAATGTTTTAAATTTTATTTAAAATCACCTTCCTATTCATTTATCATTAACTCTCTATCAATAATAGATATTTATACTTTATTATAATTTATATATAACAGATTTGATAGTGTATGTGCAAAACCTTTGCATGTTTTAATTTATTTCAAAATCACTTGAGAAGTCTAGGCACTGTCAATATAAAAACTACTATTTTTACTGATTTATTAATTAATATGTGGTATAAAAGTTGTTAAACATTGGTATAAAAAATAAACATTAAAGGTCATAATTAATCAATCGATATATAAGTACCAGATTACAATTTGTAAATTGTTAATAAGCTGTTAAAAAGCATGAATAAATTTACTATGCAATGTGAAGGTGAAATGAATTAAGCTATAATTCAATATAGAAGTTATCATTTGTTTTCATAATTACCATTTCAAAGTTATCAACAATTTTAATTTACACATTCAATGAAAAAATGAATTGCAAAACTCTCATCTTGTCCCCATTTTCAAATACTTTTAGAATGTTATCATATACTCACAAAAATATATGGCGAGAGAATCAGAAGTATGTATAGCTTTTAATAAACCTTCGCCTTCGAGTTCTTCAATAACGTCCCCGGATGGGTCCTTCTGTGTTAGTAACCATTGTAGAATTTCATTCTCATCGTACAGATCTCCTGTTAAACAAATATGATCAAATGGTAAAATCATTCTTAATAAGTAAATAATAAATAAAATAAATCCATTGTTGAAGAGAGAATTTGTGTGTGAGAGAGGGGGATAGAAAACTCTCGATTATATCAGTTATTTTTACCCAACCCTGTAAAAGAAAATATTGAAGATAAGAGATTTAAGATATAAGCTTCAGCCGAAGGAAAATATACCTGAGTAAGGAAGAAAATAGTTGGGGGTGCAGTCAAATAAAACACTAAATAAGTGGATTCTTATTTAATTATGTGCCGACCTTTCGAAAATATACCTGCATAAATGACTGGCTCCTTCGATCCCATCTTGAAGAAGAGAACAGCCGGTAAAGCAAAGACACCGAGATCCTTAGCTAGCTGTTTGTCATTAATTTTGACAAAGTCGATACCAGCGCCGTCTGCTTCGTCGTCTATATGCTCAATCTCAGCGAGGACTCTACTACATTGCTTGCAGTCATCACTGTCTAGTCATATAAACAGGAACAATAAATAATTAAATATAAAAAATGGTAAATAAAGCCATTAAACATTACCAATTTTATAATATTAAATTATTAGCTATAATTAAGAATATTTGATCGAGCTAAAAAAATCTGCTGATGAATCATCCAATCTATTTTACTATTTTATAACTTTATATGCATGTTTTCATGAATGATTGTTATTGTTATAGTGTTGCTATGATTGACATGGGCAGAGTAATAAATGAATTCCTAAAAAGTTCATAAGCGCTAGGCCAATTAGTAAATATCTGAGGAATAGACCGAGCCATAGCTGGGAGGATAATTTTACAGACCAGAGCCCTGAGCTTCCTTTTCCTGTACTACTCAATAAATGTTTCTACAGACCTTCTCAGTTTCCCTAATTTAAAAGAAGTTTTTGATTGAATTACAAAATTTTTAAAAGCAGATATACTATTTTATTTGTTATTTCTATTCTTACTTCAAGAATTTTTCAATAAATGTTTTATTTTAAAATCAATAAATTTGTTTGTTTGAAATTGGTGGTATCGACCATTGAGTCTTTGGGTTCGCTATTATTATTATTTTATTATTTATTATCTTATTATTTTTTATTACATCATGAATGTTAAACATTATAATGTCTTAACCTTATTTAACAATTAAAAAGGAAAACAAGTTATTTTCTTATAGTAAAATTACTGTGATTCAAAATATGATATCAGAAGATTTTGAGGTTGAGAATGGTCTGCGCCAGGGAGATCCCCTCTCACCTGTATTATTTAACATCGCACTCGAACAAGCTGCGAGATCAATCAGGACCAACCCAGGAGGAACAATATGTAATAGGATGACCCAACACCTAGCGTATGCTGATGACGTAGTGATATCAGCAAGGTCAAAAGCGGCGCTTTCAGGAGCTTTGCAGGAATTTGAAGAAGCTGGGAAAAAAATTGGGTCTGGTGATAAATAAGGAAAAAACCCAATATATGATTTCCACAAAAAATGATGGGCAGGAAGAGCTGAGTCATGTGCAACTGCTCCACCACACATTTAAGAAAGTGGAGAGCTTCAAATATCTGGGGGCTTTAGTGACAAGAAAGAATGACATCACTGCAGAAATTAAAGCAAGAATTTCAGCAGGGAACAGATGTCTCTTTGCACTGCGAAAAGCATTAAGATTTCGAAACTTGTCACGGAGGGCAAAATTATTGATTTATAAAACAATCCGATTGTTACATACGCTTGTGAAGCGTATCTGGGAGAGGAAGGTGCTTCGGCAGATATTTGGGCCAGTATGTAATGAAGGCCAATGGAGGTCTAGAAATAATAGAGAGCTTCAGGACCTATACAATGCACCAGACCTAGTCACCTTTATTAAATCTACACGTATAAGATGGCTTGGGCACGTAGAAAGAATGGGAGAAGATAGGTACCCAAAGAAGCTATTATATGGCAAACCAGGAGGCAAAAGAAGAAGAGGAAGGCCCAGGCTGCGATGGCTGGATGATGTAGAGAACGATCTGCAGAGGATGGGGATCAGACAGTGGAGAGGTCGAGCTGCTGACAGGGAGGACTGGAGAGGCGTTGTTGCGGAGGCCAGGGCCCTGCAAGGGCTGTAGAGCCATGGGAAGAAGAAGAAAATTACTGTGCCTCCAGTTCTGATTCTTTGTGTCTCTTGGGAATTAGATATTTTAATTAGGCTCTACCTATATATATATATTTATATATTGGGAATTAGGCTTATATAATATATATATATATATATATATATATATATATATATATATATATATATATATATATATATAAAGCTTCACATCGTCATATAGGGAATATAATTCTCTATTCTTTCTAAGACGGTATACCCCATTTTCTTTCACGGGTCCCAGAATGCGCCTTAATATTTTGCGTTCAAAGATGTCCATCTTTTCAGCTGCTGATTTTTTAAGTACCCATGCCTCACATGCATATGCTGCGACTAGTCTAATGATGTTCTTATATAGCCTTAACTTGGTCAAGCGGCTAACTAATCTACTTCTCATAAGGTGAGCTATAGAGAAAAAAGCTTTATTGGCCGAGATAATGCGTGCCTGAATCTCCTCCTCCTCCTCCTCCAATGCTTCATTAAACTGTGCACCAAGATACTTAAAACTATCAACACATTGGAATGTGTAGTTTCCAATTGTGTAGCACATCTGGTGATGCATGGGTTTCTTTTTCCTCAAGATCATAATTTTTGTCTTCTCTTCAATAATTTCTAGGCCAAAAAAATATATATATATTTATATATTGGGAATTAGGCTTTGCCACAAAAGTTTAAATGTTTAAAAGTTTATTATAATTTATTCATTTAAATTTACTTAGAAGGTCATGAGGCCATCTTTTCAGACGCCTCGGAGGACTTTTAAATGGTAGGGTTTATAGATGTCATTTTAAATTAAAATTTGGCTTAGAAATGATTGACTGGATTTATCTTGAGAAAATTTTTGGGAGGTGCAGTCAATAAATCTTATACAAATAAGTACAACTTATTTTATTGGCTCTTAGACCCTATGTCTAAATATATGGACAAAACATTGGCTTAAAATTTATTGAATGGATCTCCCGACCGTTTTCAACATTTATTAAAATATATTTGTAAAATAATTATGTTAATTTCAAGGCTCACAGAAGAATACAGCTAAGTAGTCAGAAGACTGCCTTATTTTGTTAAACATTTTTACATTAACTCGCTCAATCTGCTCAGTTAATTCCATGTTGGCAGGATCCGTCAACCAGTCGAGCAGTTCTTCTTCGTCATCAATGTCTCCTACGTATATAAATAAACAAAAATGTAATACCATTGCCATAAATAGTTATCGAGTTTTATAATGAAATAAAAATTACCATCATAGTTAAGAACTTTTCCCTTCCTAAAGTATGAAACTCCAGGAGGGTTCCTAAAGCCATACTTTTTTGCCATGAGCCTGTCCTTACATTTAACCACTTTTATGCCATATTCTCCCGCTTCATCGTCAATCAATTCAATATGCCTTAAAATTTTAGCGACTTCTGCATCGTCTTCGATGTCTGAAATTGGAATATTTTAACATTTTTCATTATTAAACAGGAGACGATAAACATATGAAAATTATCTGAGTTTAACTTACAGAACACAACGGCAAGAAACTCTTTTTTCTCGATATATTCAAACAATTTTTCTCGATCGATGTCTTCTATACTCTCATCTGTTTTTTGCTGTACCATCCAATCCAATACTTTTTTGTCATTAGATAAATCTCCTGCCATAAATATTACATAATTAAGAAAACAAATTAAAAAAAATACCAGTTCTCGAAATCTTGAGACTTGGTTCTTTATCCAACTCAACATTTCACTCATTATCAACTTAACTTATACTTTTCTTCTATGTTGATTTGTAAATTTAAGTAGAGGGTTATTAAACTGGAATGGCTGATTGAAAAAAAAAAAAAGTTGAAAGAAAAAATAATAAATTAGTTTATTTATAATAATAAACAATTCAAAGGCTATTATTACACCTACAAATCGTAGAGAGACTAATTTGTATTGGGGAGTATTATACAATCGTTATTCTAAGATATAAACATATTTTACAATATTTAAGTTAATAATATAACTAGGCTGCTTATATTTGTGAATAAAACAGTATGCATATACAGTTTTATTCACTGTAAATATACGAACAAATATTTGCTAACATCATTATTATAACAAATGTTAAATTTTCAAAATGAAACACAAATATATTTACATCATTCTGAATTTTAATTATTTATATGTATTACTTGTGGCTATTGCAGAACCAAGAACCATCTTTTCATGATTATATAATTTTTAGGTAATCACATAAGATTAAATAGTATGAGCACACTTTATATAAATACGGCCTATACTTAGCTAAGGACACTAACATTGTAACGTGTAAACTGCTGTATAAAAGAATTCGATAAAATTTAACTAACTAATTTTAAAAATCAATTGTTACATTAAATAACAATTTTTTTTTGTAATATGGAATAAGTACAAAAGATATTTGAATAAAATTTATTACCGTTCTCAACACATTTATTTTGTTACAAGTGGGTTAGTTCTTTCACAAAGTAGTCGGAAAAAAATTTATGAAATAGATTTTTTTTTATTTTTATTAATAATAAATCTTTTGTATACTTTGTGCTTAAAATATTATTTATTTTTTATGAAATTTGGCAGAAATAATTTCAATTTTGTTCTGAATAAATAAAATTCCACATGGAAAAGGAGCCCCTTGATGTTGCTAAAACACAAAAACAATATTGATGATATGGTTTCAATTAATGAATTTTTAAAAGTTTAAACTATAAACAAATGTTAATTAAAATTAATTAACTTAGTTCAACTGGTTCTTTTTACAGTCAAACACCCTGATTGATACTGAGACTAATGCCTTATACTTTTTTGTGAATAGTTTGGACCGAAATAACGTCTAATCACAGTTCACATCCTAAAATACCTTTGTGAATGCCATTCAAGAGAAACTTCAGAGCAGAAAGCCAGAATTTGAACCGAGTTCCTTTAACACTGAGACAGAAATATAAATTATTACAAGATATGACAAAAGTTTATAATTAAATTTGGAAATATTTTTTCTCAATACTTTTACCCAGCAGTTTGTAATATGTATGTTGTTTATTTTTAATAAAGCACATTGGTACAACGATTATTATTTTCATATGTTTCAATGATATAATAATCCTCTGTTTTCTCTACGATTATGCAAATACTTTTTAAACATTTCTTTTACATCTTTACATGTTACTTTTTTACTAAGGCTTTATAAAATTTTACAAAAAAAAAACAAAAAACAAATTTAAAATATTGAAACATCATTAGAATTGTTCATACTTTGACAATTGTAATTTTTTTTAAACTACATCTGTGCATGAAAATTGCACAATAAATTGAGTTAATTGATCATCGAAATAACACATTTTTGAGGAAATGAGGAGAACAAATTTAATCAATGAAAAAATAAAAATTGTTATATCTTATTTAAAATTGCACCAATTAGAACATTGTTTAATCATATGGAGGATATTTTTAACCCTTCGAAAAGTTTAATTCTCCCCATTTCCAACAGGAACTTACTAATAATATTACTAATTAGTTCATTTTTTAAAAATAAATTTGATTTTTTACTAATTAATATAAAGTATTAATTCGACTATATGTTACAAATATAATAATAAAACTAAGATTATTTTAATCATATAAGCAGTGATCAGTTATACGTTAAAAATAAAACTTGCGAATAACGTTACAACCAAATTAAAATTATCAGTACTCGAAACATTTAAATGAAACAGTCTTAACAAAGTAAATTATAATAAATAGGCTTATATATAAACTTATATTATAACAGATTTTGAAATGCAAAATTAACAGCTAGTAACATAAGATTAAATCCTATAATAGAGCAGCTATTTCGCCTTAATTTTATTATTATAGAAAATCTGAAGTATTTCACTTAAAATATAAATGATGTGTATACAGGCAAACTTAGAGATAGTTTTTAAGGTTTCGAGTAAATAAGCTAACTATGATATCTATTATAATCTAAAGGTTTTTTTTTTAATTTTATTTTTTTAAAGGGAAGTAAAAAAAAAATCGTAATACAGATTAGTTTCAGATGATCAAAAAGTTTTATTCATTAAATATTTTATAAATCTATGATAATGTACAGAATAAATATTTTTTTCTTAGATGAAAAATGAAAATAAATAAATGTACATTTGTTTTTGTAGAGAATAATATTAAAACAAATAAACATTATGTAACATGATCATTCAAGTCGGCAAGAAAATGAATGAGATCAGGAAATTATTTTACAATTTTTTTAAAGTCTGTTTTTAGAAAAATGTTTTTTTTTACCACCACCAAATGTATTTACCGCTTCCGAAAAGACCTTTTTTCCCTTTTACAGGTTTTTCTATTACGTTGGATGATATTTTCGTTTGGGCTTTGCTCGCTGGCAATTTCTTGGGTTCAGGTTCTTTAGCCGCTTTTTGTTTCTTATTGTCTTTAGTGGATGTCACTTTGGGCACTTTCGTCCCCTTCTTCGCTACGGCTGGGCAGCATTGGTATGGCTCGTATGGGGAATTGGGTAGATTTTGCTTGCCTCCGAGACCGATCATGAAGCAGCCATCGCCTGCAGCAAACCATAAAGAAAAACTTAATAGAAATAAAAAAAAAAGAAAAAAACACATTCACAATAATTTATACTCAATATTAGCCAGAATGATAAAATAATCTAATAACTTTAAATTGACTATACTTTTTTTTTTTATCTACTTTTCATTTTTTAAAAAGAAAGATATATAAAACTAATTGATTACGAAATATAAAAATTTATTTATTTTTAGGGGGAAAAGGAGAGGTAGAAGTTAGCATGCTTTAAATTTAACTGTAGAGGCAGGAAGCTTTGTGCTTATAAAAAAAAAATTGTTAAATATTTTTGAACTAATCATGAAAAAAATAAATAAAAAATATACTTTTATAACAACTTTTGCTGCAGACGACTGACTGGGTGTTAGTATTAAGAGGCATGCAAACGTAAAGCATATTAATAAACATTAAAAGAGACATACATATGGTAGTGGTTTGTTAACAAGATTATTTTTTTAACTTCTATTTCATAAATACATATTATCACTAAATCACATGCAAAAAAACAATAATTTAATTTCTAGACAAAGACAACTCCCTTTTGAAAAATGTATAAATAAACAATGCAATAGAGTGCTTTAGTACTTTTGTGATATTTGATTGTATTTTAATTATTTTAATTTAATGAGATGTATGATCTCTTTCGACATTATGTAGTAATTTATAAATTACAGATTGGTTATATCAACTTCATCCAGTGGCAGCCATTAGACCATTTAGTTATCGTTACGATAATATTAACCAAACAAGGGGGGCTTAAGGGTTATCTAACAACTTGCGATAACGTTCTATAGAAAAAATAAATAATTTCTTTAGCACAAATCATAATACGGATTCACTTAGCAGAACATATCATTCATCCCATTAACAACATTGTACTAAATTGGTGAATTAAAAAATATATTAAATTTATACAACAAATATTAATTTGAAATGAAAGTCATTATAATTTTCCACCGTTTAAAGTGCAGTAGTTCACCTATCAGTTAGACAACTATTCCCTTGCCCTATATATAGCTTTAGCACTGAGTTTAAAATGCCTAAAAGCAAAATTAGATAACAACAATTCCTATAAAACCTATATTAAAAAATTAAAACTTACGAATATAATTAAATGGAGCGTTTTGTTTGGATTGTTTTCTGAATCCAGTGAAATAATTAATTTAAAATTAAATATTGAGCAAAAAAGAAAAAAAATCAACATCATTTTTGCTAGTGTTTTTTCTGTTTTCTTCTCCCTAATGAAATAAAACAAAAATTAATAAAATATAATAACAACTTTCTTTCTCTTAATTATTATAGGTATAAAAAACAAAAAAACAAAACATTTATAAGCCCATAACAATAATGATTTGAAGGATACAAAAGAGCTCCAATAAGTTACATTCATATTTTAATTCTAAACTATCATGAAAATAAAAATACTTATAACAAATAGACTTATATTTAATCGCTCATCAGACTTCTTAGTTTAATTACACTTATTTATAAAAATTTTAATAAAAATTATTAACAAAAATAAATACATTTTTTCTATTGATGTGATGTTCCATCGCAGTTTGAAGGGAATCACAATGCATGATAGTGTTTAGTTTAGAGGGTAAACTATAAAAACCTTTTTATGTAAAATACCATTAATTGTTTCTTAACCTATAAATGAATCCCATGCGTGACAAAAGAAATTAATAATAATCCAGTTTAACTTTGAAAAAAAAATTGTTGATTCTAAGATGAAAAGAAACTCATAATGATCTTAGAGATTTATGAGAAGGAAGGTGTTTTCCAAAATTTAATAAGTAGATAATTTAATTTCAAATTTAAATTGGTTTGAAAAGAGGAATGGGTGCACTGATCCATCCTTAAAATGTTCCAATAAGAATATCGACACAGGTACTTTTTCGGAGATAACATGTAGCATGATATAGCATACAAAGCCATAATACGGGAGGTAAATATGATATCGACTATAACATGCTCGGACATGATCATTTGAAGTAAAAGTTCCTAACCCTGTGTTCATCTGACCATAATCTGAACAAAAGGTCACCATGGCAACCAAAGATTATGTTTTAAGTGGCCTGCTGCTTTTTGATTAGTTTTATATAAAATTTTATATATTTGTTTATGTATATGTAATAATTAATTGGAAATATAAGGTTTTATAATAATAATTTATTGATGGCATAGCATTTTGATAAACAAGCATTTAAATTTGGAGTATAACTAAATCTAAACAGGCAAAATTTAACCAATTTAGACATAGTATTTTTTGATGGTAGAATTCCCTTATTTCATGGTATTAATTTTTAATATCAAAATACATAAATTAAATATAACATTATAAACAAATTCTTTAAATAATGGAGTGATGGCTAATGAGATGAAGTGATATAGTTTACATGGATTTTGTCTGTATTTTGTTTGTGTGGCTGAAGTAAACCAGCCAGAAAAAGGTTGGGGATTCCTGGGTTAAATTATCGACTTAGTCACTAAACTGTGCTTTTAAAAATAATTTCAAATTAAGAGTTTCTAAATAATAATAAGGACAAAACATTTAATTGATAATATCAGTTTGTAATATATAAAAAACATTAATTATAGTAATACAAAGATTTCCATGAGATGCGAAATTTTACACAATCACAAAAATACGAAAGCACTTTCATTGCATTTTTCTACAATCATAACTTGGATCTATATTTTAGAAAACTATTCAATTTAAATATAATTTGTTAAAGTGATACTGATATTTCTCAGTAATTTTATTAACATATTTTAATAACTACATGATTTTATTTTTCCAATAATGATTCGATTACAATAAAAAAAACAAACAAACATGAAAACAGGAATGCACATTGAGCAACTCTGTCTTACTGAGTTTTATAACTACAATTATCTACTTGAAGCAAAAATTGGAAACAAATTGAAATTTGGTGGTAAAAGTTGGTTACTAGACTTAAGAAGTTATCGGTTTTGCTTACGATACTTTTAAAAATAGTAAAATTATTAGGAAGATCCTTAATTTGGCAGTTTATTAAACAATAAACTGGTTGAATTGTGAACCACTGACTAATAGAAGATATTATGTTATACAGCATTATTATACTGAACTACAAGATATTACAGTTGGTATAATAGATTAGCGATTACTAAAATGTTAAAAGTTAATTGCCACCCTTGAAAATGCTTGATGAAAATAGTGAAATTATTATTATTATTACAATAATATGTTTACAAATAACTATAACCAAGTCCAAAAAGTGTAATTGTTTATACCAAACTTAAAAAATTAAAAGATGAAAGAATTACTTGATTATTTTTATTAATAGTAGGTATTTTCCATGAAAAGGTATAGTTCATCTAAAGGCGTAAATATCACAATATTTATCTTTTTGAAATAATATTTCAGAGCATGCAATTTTGGCTTCAGAAGAACACGCCTTTGTTATAGTTGTTTCTTATTTTATGTGATACTAGTTCATAATAACTACATTGGAATGTTTCATTTTGAAATACTTGAATTTTGGCAGAGATGGACGATATAAAATTATGTCCTATATTTTTAAAAGTGAATGGCTAAGTAAAATAAAGTTAAAAAACACATTTATGTCTAACGTTTGTTTGATTATTCCTTTAACCTCATCTTATGCTGCTATGGCTAATTGGACGATGCTATAGCGGGAGTCCTAAATTTTGTCTATCCGGGTATTATTAAAATAAGGATCTTTAACAAGTAACTGACACCTCACAGACTCGGGACCGCCGTTTCACGTCCCCTAGGACAGCATAATTAGGAATTTTTTTTCTCCTTTTAAAAAATCATAGGCCAACTCCTGGGCTGCTACCCCGTGACCTTGGAAATAGATGTTCGTTATGCTAACCACTATACTATAAGAGACCCTCATAACAAACTTGTAATTCCTTCGCCATAAATGAGAGAATAAAAGATAGCGAACAACACATCTATTTTCCAATCCATACATTTTTCTAAACACTTCTTCAGCAATTTAATTTAAATTAGATTGAAATACGAAGAATAATCTACAACCAAATGTTACCACCTTTTAAAAAAATATACATTTAACAAAACTTTGAAAACTCAGGTAATTTTCTTGACCTAGCAAAAAAAATACCTGAGGCCTTATGAATCAAACTACCATCGTGATTATCTTCATCATCTTCGTCTTCATCATCATCATCTTCATCGTCGTCGTCGTCGTCATCATCTTCGTCGTCGTCATCATCTTCGTCGTCGTCGTCATCATCGTCATCGTCATCGTCGTCATTACCTAAATTTCAATCACTCGTTCTTCTATTTTGTAATACTACTAGGTTGCATACCTTAGCTCTTTGATATGAATGAACAACTTTTTATTTGTATTAAGGACATTGATTTAAATATTGTCATGTACAATTAATAGGTATGGTAGTCTAACTTGAATTTTTTAATAATTATTAAAAAATACCTTTTTTCAAGTTGGACAACATTTTTTTTTTAAGTACATTGCATGCAAATTTTGGACGATCACACTTTTTCTTACAGCTTTCGACAGTTAAAAATACATATTACACATGAGGATAGAAAATAAAGGCTAATTAATGCGCAAACAATATGGGCACTAGTATTGACAATACAAATTATTTATAACCGTAACATTGGGCTACTTTTATTGTTAAAATTTGTGACTCTTACTTTTTTGTTCAATAAGCCAGTCCAGTACCTTTTTCTCATTCTTAAGATTACCTATAAAATGTCATAAATGCACATTAATAACAAAATGAATTTTAGCTGAAATTAATAAATAAATTAATAACTAAATAAACAAATTAAATAAATAATGAAATGACTGCCAAATCATTATCAATAAAATACATCAGGTCGAGATATTCTAAGAATAATGTTTGTGAGAAAATTATGGACATATTTTTATCTGAATGTCATGAATTACAAAATGTTTATTTTTTTCTTTTCTTGAGAATGGTTAGGGAAAAGAACAAAAATAAAAGCAATAAAATTTACATTTTGATGTGTGCAGAAGTTTTAAGTCAGGGTCAGGTAAGATGTAGGTGGTATTAAATCCACACTTAATAGAATCTGTATATTTTTAATTATCATGCTTTACAATTAATTTGAAGTAATAAGTCATTTAGGCTATTTGGAACATTAGAAGGAAAGAACCTAAACAACTACAACCCGTGAAGGGCCTAGGGTTCAGTACATGGTAGAAACAATACTGTTCCTTGGACAACAGTTGTAAAGAGAGGTGATTTGTCCTAGATCGCACTTAACTGCCAGATTTTCCCCCTTCTTTTGGATACCCTCTTTATAGAGGGTGGCAGTGGCGGATTATCCGTAAGGCAAACTAGGCACGTGCCTAGGGGCGCGTAGTTACAAGGGGCGTGCGAGCTCAGAATTTTTAAATAAATAAAAAAAATAACATATCGCGCATTAGCGTAAGTACAAGGGCCCTGATCTACTAGTCTAGGATGTGACGATACAACGTCACCGTAATTACAAAAACAATCAGTTAAAATTAAGATGGCCATTTATGGCCGGTACAGGGGCGCCGATAAAGTTATTGCCTAGGGCGCTCTGGACCTTTAATCCGCCACTGGAGGGTGGATAAGCCAGAGGAGGATCCTAGGTTACATAGGATCCATCTCTGGCCGCTAAAAGATTAAATAGAAATCTGCCAGCGAGCGGGATTTGAACCCTGGACCTTCAGCATGGCAATTCAGTGCTCTACCACTGAGCCAATCCGCTCTCATTAGAAGGTAAGAACTTGTCTGAAAGTATAAAGATTGAAGTGGCCATACATGCTTTATACAAAATTAATTGAATTACTTATGAAATGATTAGGCAGTCAATGAAATATAAAAAATATCAATAGAAAAAACACTTTTACTAGTTACCTTTCTGCTTCTCGAAAATATTAAAATTCTTTCTTTAGTGTTTAATTAATTGGCTTACCATCAAACATTATAGGTACTCCAGTTTCATAATATACCAAAGCTGGGAAGCTGAATATTCCTATTTCTGATGCTAATTTAGAATCCTTTGATTTCACAAACTGTATACCGTGTTTATCCGTATCATCGTCTATTGTTTCTAGTTTATCAAGAATGTCATTGCACTTGGGGCAGTTATCGCTGTCTGAAAAATGAAAAAGATAATTTAAAACAAAAATTCTTTAATTCAAAGCAAAACATAATAAATAAAGAAAAAAGACAGCATCTGTTCTGCAGGTTGTCATTTTGAGTTAAGTTACAACAAGTTATAACTGTTTATTTGTTTCATTTATAATATTTTCCAGTATTGCGAGTTATTCTGAACTTTAGTATGGAAAAGAGAATGTAATTAAGGAAAATTAGTAGATTTAGGTAATCATTCCATCAATAAATAAACGTTTTAACAAACATTTTGAACTCTAGATGATATATGAAACGATGAAAAATTGAAACGAATAATCAGATCAACTTGTGACTCAACTCAAAGCGACAACGTGTGGACTAATTACCAAAAAAATGATTTGAATCTTTATTAACATCAAAGGTTAGGCACAAAATAGGATAAGTCTCCTAATATAAGATAAAAATACAAATATAAACATAAAAGTATGATAGGAATACATAAATAAATACAGATATACATTTTTCATCTTTTACATCTTAAAAGATTACAATATAATCATAATAAATGATTTAAAAAAATAAAAACCTATTTCACCAGAAACCGTGATTGGGTTCAGTACGTGGTAGAGGCTATACAGTTTCTAGGACAGCGGTTGTGCAGAAAGGTGATTTATCCAAGATAACCCTCAACTGCCAGGTTTTCCCCCTTTATAAGGGTAACTACTTTATAGAGGCTAGAGTCCCATGACCATCAGATCTTGATTGTTAACAGATTAAATAATTTATTTGCCACAACCGGAATCGAAACCAGAACCTACAGAATGGCAACTCAGCTCTCTACCCACTGAGCTATCCTGCTCCATTAACCTGCTAACTGGGCAGGACATATAAATACGTCCTGTAAGTACGTATAAAAAGGGAATTCCCCGGTTAACAGGTTAATAATTGATAGTTTTTAATGTTATGATTAAAAAATTCTTTGTTAAAAGTTATTTCAGTTACTTACAGAAAAAGACTGCTAAATGTTCAACATCATTTATTAAGACCTGAAGGGTTTTTCTGTCTACACTTTCAATGACATCGGGTGTTGAGGTGTGCAAATCTAATACCCAATCTAAGATGGCTTCTTCCTGCATCAAGTCTCCTGGAATAAGAAAATTAGTAGTAAAACATTAGTGAATGAAGAGAAAAACGTTTACATTTCTAGATTATTAAAAATAAATAATATAAAGTATACCGCTGTATATTTTCCTAAATTTGTTTCTGTAATAAACCAACGTCGGTAGGGAAGGTAGGTCATATTCCTTGTCAATGCCGCTATCGGAAGTTTTAACAAAGTCTATATCTTTTTCTTCACACTCATCATCAATATTTTCTAACTCGTTTATAATTTTCTGACTCTTTTTGTCACCTTCTTTATCTGAAAATTATTAACTATTAACTTCGACAATTTGACATAACAAATAAAAATTAAAAATATTCCAGGGAACAAAATAATGGATGTTATTCACATTTACGATAATTAAAATTAGTAAATTATTTTTACAAGATTCCTTTTGGTTAATAATGATATTTCCAATACAGTTAGTTATTGATATTTTACTTATAAAAACATGATGGATATGTTTCCTATTTAAAATTCTTATAGCTACTACCATGGGCGTAGGGTTAAAGTGATAAATTGCAAAGATGAAATTGGTTATATTATAAATATACCTGAGACATATTTATGCTGCATAATTGATTATGTGGAATTATTAATAATTATTAGCTAATTATTCATATTTTAAAACTTTTATCAGAAACAATAACTATTAAATAAAACGATTTAATATAACAAATTAAAAAAATAAATAAACTAGACAACATAATAATTATTATAAAAATTCACATTCCTGATAATGTCTATATTACAGTTTCTAAAGATTCCTTTTGGTCAATTAACATACCAAGTTATTTCTATAACTAAAATCTGTTTAATTATT
This sequence comes from Troilus luridus, assembly GCA_964056705.1. Classification (NCBI taxonomy): domain Eukaryota; kingdom Metazoa; phylum Arthropoda; class Insecta; order Hemiptera; family Pentatomidae; genus Troilus; species Troilus luridus. The sequence goes on along the minus strand of OZ057417.1, from coordinate 53,939,495 downwards.
GATATCTTATTGGATCAAATACATGATAGATATGTTTTCTATTTAAAATTCTGACAGCCAATATTATTATCGGCTTAGAGGTGATAAACTGCTAAGTTAGATGTGTAATGTTCTTCCTACACCTGAGACATATTTAAGCCGCTTTATAGATAATATGATTGAATTATAAATAATTATTAGTTAATGTCAGAAATGAAACGTAAATCTGACTCAGGCAGATGGATGAAAGATATAAAACTTATTTCCACAAAAATTGCAGTCAGTCACTTTAACGTATAAACCAACGATCCTTACGAGTATGAACAATTTTATTTATACAGTTGGAAAAATTCAGATGACAAAAGATGTTATTCCCTTATTTATTTTAACTAAAAGAAAAAGAAAATACTCACAAAAGAAAACTACAACATGCTCATTTTCATTTAATATTTTGTCCAACATTCTGGCATTAACTTCTTCAATTTTTCCTGGAATCTCAAGAGTATCATCATCTGTTAACCATGTTAGTACTTCATCCTCATCTTGGATATCACCTAAAAGGAGAAAAAGGATAAATATTAATGCATTTGACAATAATAAAAAAATTAATCATATTTTTCCCAAAATAATATGTAGAATCGTTCCTTCAATTTATGTGGTTTTTAAAAATAAAGAAAAGCCAAGTATTATATAGGTTGCAAGCCTTAGTTTTTAAAGAAAAAAATTAATTTATCATAAGTCATAATTTCTATTTGAATTTTTTTTCTGATTTTGATTTGGGGAACAAATTATTATGCAAATCAAGGCATAAATAACTCTTTTTTTCAGGTAAAAACTTTAAATTCACTCTGACTATTTATTTAACCTCACTTTTGATGTTATAGCTAATTGCAGGATGCTACAGAGGGGTCCTAAATTTTGCCTATCCAGGTATAATTAGGATAGTATGTATATATCCCGGTATAATATGTATGTATCTTTAATATATATATTTTAGCAATTTACCTTTGTACTGAATCGGTTCCTTATTCCTGAAGAGTATAAGAGATGGGAAAGATTTTATGCCTTGTTTCTTTGCAAATGCTGTGTCCTCGGTCGTAACAAACACCATTCCAGATTCGTCAAGCTCATCATCAATATTTTCGAGCTCTTCGAGAATGTCATCGCACTTTTCTCCTTCTTCGCACCTACCACCTAAATTTCAGACAAAACATAAATGTCACTAAGATATGATATACTAGTAGAATAATGCAAACATTAAATGTAAATAAATTATGTAATCTGTTTGGATTTTGAATATATATTTCAAAAAGTCTTAATAATAAAAAAAAAATTGATAATATAGTAACCATTGTTTATAGCTTTGAATGGCAGGCAACAAAAACATTTTAAAAATATTCTATCTACTAAAATCATATTTTGATAAAAATGAAAGATTTTATTTTATTGGAATTGATGAAAAAGCCTTTTTTTTTTTTTTATGAAAAAATACATATACTTTTTGAAAAAATCACTGTTTATGGTAAGGAATGAAATGTTAACTGAAAATATGGGGTTATTAGTACATTGTTCTAATTTCAATTAAACTGGATTTACAGAATATATAATCAAAAAACTAATAAATACGGCAAACAGATAGTAAACACATAAGCAACTAAAAAAACCTCTTGAGCGAGGCAATAAGTAGATGCACGGAGGATGGGTGAACCTTGACACACTTCCTGTAGTCCCTACTTTAGTTATTTGGTGGTAATCACTTCTATTTCAGAATGAAGTTGTTTTTTTTTCAAAACTTTTGAATATTGAATTTCTGTTGAAAAACTCATATAAATTTAACTATTGATGTGATATAATTTATGAATAAATTACTCTATACTAATGCCATAAATTGCACACGCTCTAATTCACATAAAATTTACTACTACTACCCAGGCCTTACAGGTGAATGACCCTCGGGCTCCCGAGTAATAATTATAAATTAAAAAAACACATTAACTTACTAAAATAAACAACAACGTATTCGTGCTCATTTATTAGCTCTTTCAAAATTTCATCTGTGACTTCTTCAATTGTTGCAGATTCCTTCTGTTCTATCAGCCATTTCAAAACCTCCTCTTCATTAAGCAGTTCACCTGTACAACAAAAAAACAAAAGTAAAATAGTAAAAAATAGAACAATTTAAATGTGTAATGCAGTGCAGCATAAGCTCACTAATCTGGTCCTATAGCAGAAATGGTGGAGCTAGATTACTGAGGTGTTAGTTTTAAAGAAGTATAATTAATATTTTTGTGCGGTACAATAACATATTATGTGAAACCCTATTTAAGCTTACTGAAGAGAACTTATAATATTTTACTGGAAAATAATATGATTAATTGTATTCTAAAGGGTAATAAAAATCATTATTAAACATTAATGTGATGTGTTTTTATTTTTTGACTCTGGCTATTGCACAGAATATTAACTCGTGACAGGTTAAATATGACGTCCTACAGCAATCGGCAGCTGCTGATATTTATATTTTTTGTATTATGATCTGTTTTAACAGAAATGTGGAAAACATAAAAAAATCAAACTACTTAGCATCCGAAGAGAGTTGTGGTTTACAAGATAAAAGTGAGTAGAAAAAGTATCATATTTGTTAGTACCTTCATAAATAGCTGGAATTTTGTTTTCAAAATAGACGAGCGTAGGAAGATGATCTATTCCTAATTCTTTTGCTTCAGCATCATTGTCAATTCTTACGATGACAATGCCTTCTTTATCCAAGTCATCGTCTATATTTTCAAGTTCGTTAAGAACTCTGATGTCTTGATTGTCATCTTTGTCATCTGGAAAAGAAAAAAAACTAAGAAAACAACGATACTACAATACCTAAGTGATCAGAAAAAGAGATTATTTTTAATGAGGAAAAGATTAGTTTGAGTAAATTAATTAATTTTCATTCCCCTGTCTTGAATATCTGTTAAAAAAAAAATATATCAAAGTATGGTTAAACATTTTCTGAAAAACAAACCATCACTTTAAGAATAAATCCTAAAATGTTTCTCAAAAATAATACTAGTTTGTTAATAAATGACACTCAAAACAAAAGTTTAATACAAATTTTTTATATGAACAAGAATGCGGAGCTCCATTTTGATTTCAGTTTCTCACTAAATCGATCTTTATTTAATTATGTTGAAGTTAAAAATTTTTACTCAATGGGGAAAGTTCTTATATTTTTAATACAAGTACATCTCTTAAAACAAAATAATAAAATCAGTTAGTCTTAATGCTACGGACACAATTGCCTAAGATGGGAAACTTAATATCTTCAACTTGTTTTATCATCTTAATTATGCAAAAAAACAACAACACCTGTACCACTACAACACCTTGGGCTTAGTACATGGTAGAGACTGTACTGTATCCAAGACAATGGTTATGTAGGGTAGTGATTTGAGATCAAGCTCAACCGCCAGGTTTAGCTAATTACGTTTTTCCCCTAATTAAAGTTACCCACTTTATAGAGGCTGGGTGAGACCCAGGAGGGTCTGAAGACTCCTCAGGGTCCATCCATGGGTGTTAACAGATTGAACTATGGTAAAACCAATAAAAATAAATAAATAAAGAAACAAATATTTTTTTGCTTTATCTAAAGTTCCACCCAAGGCAAATGCCTCCTTGTTCTTGTCCCCCCTGTATGATGAAAGCTAACTTACAAAATATCACAGCTAAGTAAGGTTCCGATTCAATCAATTTGTCTATCATTTCATCTGTTACTTCTGGAATTTCACTGTGCCTCTTTTGGTGAACGAGCCAATTGAGCAATTCATCTTCCTTCATCAAATCACCTAAAATAATAAATCAACAGAATGTATTGAAATAATATTCATATAATTTAACATTAACTCACAACACTAAGTCCTGAAAGCTGCCATACCGTCATACACGTGTGGTATACGCTTCTCGAAAAATATTAGGGCAGGTAAAGAATCTATTCCATACTCTTTAGCCTCTTCATCATTATCTATTTTTACAAATGCGATATTATTTTGATCACATTCATCGTCGATATTTTCCAATTCCTGAAGAACTTTCTGACTTTTTTTTTGGTCTTTATCGTCTAAAAAAATAACATGGTAATTAAAAACAATGAATAATCAAAAATGTTCTATTATTATACTATTAACATAAAAAAAACAAATGAAATAAGGATACGATTAGATCTTACAAAAAAGAACAGCTACGTGAGACATTTTGGTAATGATCATATCGAGCATCTCATCTGTTATTTCTTCAATTTCATCACTCTTAATTTGTTTTTCAAGCCATGCAAGTACTTTTTCTTCATCTTCCAAATTGCCTGAAAAGAAATTTCTTTTTAAAGCCATTCAAAAGATGATTATTTAAGCCACATAATTTGTTTTATAAAATTGAGGAACCAGTTAGACCTAAAGGATTGTTCCCTTGAGTTATTTATAAATATTTATATTAATTATCAAGCGGGAATAATATTTCTTCAATTTTAATTCTATATTAAATCTATGAAATATAACTATATAAACAGACATGAAATATTAAAAAGAAATTCAAAATAATATTTAATATCACTATCATTTAAAAATTACAGGTTACAATCATTTGGCTTCATTTATCGCACATTATCAATTAATCAAAGACTAGAATTTTGATATTCTAACGGAAAAAAATGGTATTTTATTTTTTGAATTTAACTTTTCATATCAATCATTATGATTCAATCGTAATACTTATATTATATATTTTATTTGTTATTGATTTTATTAATTTTTAAATATTTTAATTTGAAAAGAAAAGATATGTCCAGGACTTCGGGATTTTTCTTTTCAAATAAAAAAAAATATTTAAAAATTAATAAAATCAATAACAAATAAAATAAATAATAAATTATAATAATATATAATGACATAAGTCAACAAGATCCAAATTAAAATAATGTTCAAAGAGCATTCTTTCCCTTGTATACATCGCAAATTGCGAGAATTGCGGGGGGACACGGGATCAGTGAAAAGAAAGGATATGTCTATGGCCGGGGGTGAGCCAGGATGGCTCAATTCGTAATACTTATAAATTAATAATTTGTTCATTTTTACTGAACCGATTTGTTCAGACAATTAGTATTTCCTTCAATCATAATTTAAATCAAAAGTCGATGATTATCTTTCTATTGTTAAAGAATGGTTTTAAATCAAGGGGATTAGTATTAAAGTGATAAAATAAAAATATTAAATACTCCTGTAATACAGCTAATGTTGATATTTTATCCATATCTATTGTTATATTTTGAAAAAAATTCTTAAACTAAAATGTAATATTCACACCGGGGATGTATGTATCAAACCCCATATTCCCATCGAACACCCAATTTCATCTTAAGGGATATAATCAGTTGGAGGATATGAGATAGAGACAGTAAACAACCAAATAAAATAAAAATATGATAAAATAAATAAATACAACCACTTACCTTCATAAATAGTCGGAATACCATTTTCAAAGTACATGAGAGAGGGAATCTTTTCAATGCCATATTCCTTGGCTTCATCAGCATTATCTAATTTGACGAATGTTATACCGAGGGTATCGCATTCATCATCGATGTTCTCTAGTTCATTAAGAACTTTTTGCGACTTTCTGTCATTGTTGTCATCTATAAATAAAATAATTAATTACTTTAAAAAAAATCGAGGTTATAAAATATTTTATATAAATTTGTTGATGTTGATGGCATAGCATCAAATAATCAAAGTCATTTTAATATTTTGAAGAAAAAGAATGTTTTTTTTTTCAAGTATTACTTTTCATATCAAACATTATCCTTCAATGGTTATTATTTAATAAGCAATGAAATTAATAAGTAATTAATTTTTGTAGGTCTGATTTGTTCAATTAATAACTATTTTATCAATTTGTCTATCATTTCATCTGTTACTTCTGGAATTTCACTGTGCCTCTTTTGGTGAACGAGCCAGATCTTCGATCTTAATTTGAGTGAAAATTTGGTCTTTTCACTGTTAAACAATGGTTTTAAATCAAGAGAATACTCTAGCAGCATGTCTATCTATGACATCTAAAACATAATCCAGGTCTGACCACGTTGAAGATCTGAATTTTTGTTAATTGATAACTTCCAAAGAAATTCATGATTGACCAGCTATTATGAATATTATTAGTCGATATATATATTAGGAAGAAACTGCCCTGGGTGGAGCTCCGAAAATTCTCTTATATAGGGAGAACAGTAGTTTATTTGGAAGCCAATGTTTTGACCCACATTGCAGATTTCCCCATATAGAGAATTTTATAGTTTATATTTACTCATAAAGTGTTAAGTAAATAACGACTACTCCAAATGTACTCATGCGTATGCTCTACCAAATAATAATTTTCCAAATGACAAAATGGATCTTAGCTTGATTTTGTTTAACACAAAGTTTTATTAATTAAGAAAGAGAAGTATTCCTTAATCTATGTAAAAATGCCCTTTCATATTAAATATTTTAAACTGGGGTTGATTTTTAATATGAAATTACTTACAAAATAAAACAGCTAATGTTTTGCCATCCTTTACTAACTTGTCCAGCATCTCATCTGTTACATCTTCGATTTCATCTTTCTCAAGCTGCGCTATTAACCATTCAAGAATCTCATCTTCATTTTCAATATTTCCTACAGGTGAAATAAGTTATAGTAATATAAATTCAAAGAGGTAAATTAAAAAGTGGATTATATTTTAACTAAAGAAATTTTATATACCATCATACAAATTAGGTATCTGCTTCTCAAAATAAACGATTGAGGGTATTTCATCGATTCCGAATTCCTTGGCAACATCTGCATCGTCTATCTTTACAAACTGTATTCCATGTTTATCACAATCATCGTCAATCGTTTCAAGTTCCTCAAGTACCTGCATAGAATCTTCGTCATCGTTATCGTCTGGAATATTTAGAAGAACATTAAGTTTATTATATTATTGAAATTCTTATATTATATTATTTTGAAAATTGTTTTCATAATAATGAGGGATCGTTACTTACAAAAGAGGACAACTAAATTGTCTATCGAGCTAATGAGAGTGCTAAGAGTTTTGGCAGTGACATCTTCGATCACATCGTCCTCATCGCCAGTAGACTTATTTTGGACGAGCCATTCCAACACATCCTCTTCGCGTGTTAATTCGTCTACATAACAAAGGGACAAATTAAATTAACAAAATCTTTTTGAACCAGGTAAATACTCGAATACCAAATAAATAACTATACTTGGACTCTAACTGACTTTCGTAAATGATAGGTATTTGATGCCTGTAGTAAACTAATTTAGGTAATTCTCCCAAGTTGTATTCATCGGCTAGTTCTTCATCTGATATCTTTACAAAGCCGATTCCGAGTTGATCAGCTTCGTCATCTATATTTTCCAGTTCTTGTAGGGCTTTCGCACACTTTTTGCATTGCGGCTTGTCTGTTTAAATTTAAAAAAATATTACTACACTATATTAGATTAGTATTATCATAAACTTAGACTAACTATTGTTTCTTTATTCTTTTATGAAGCAATCACACATTCCGACTGTTATAAACAAACTGGGAAAGCAAATTTAGAATGGTTTAATATAAATGAAGACTAAATGGGAAAAACAAGGTAACTCACTATCTCCTAAATGTTCAGGAGAGCAAAAATAACATCAAAATCTATCAGTATTAAGTAATGAGTGTGTCATTATCATCATTTTGTTAAAGTTCGTGCATATTGCTGGTTCTGTCAATCTGGCATTGAATAGGATGTTTGAGATTGCCTGACTTGAAAGCTCATTTTTAACCACTATTACAAATTTTTGGGAAAAAAAAAATCAAGTTACCTCGTTTTTCTTCTGTCTTCAAAATTATGCATAATAAGGTTATAGCTTTATTTAACTCGTTCATTGAAAATAAAAAAGTTTATACTCTCTTCATTATTAAACTTACTCTCGCCTTATACAGCAGGAATTGTATGAAAAAATATATAAGAGGGTGAGAAGCCAAAGAATACAAGTGATTTTTGTTTTAAACAATAACAAAAATCGTATAAAAGATTTTTTAAAAGCAATATTGCTAAAACTGGAGAGATATACAGTACAACGGTAATATGAAAATCATATAAAAGATTTTTTAAAAGCAATATTGCTTAAAACTGAAGAGATATACAGTACAACGGTAATATAAGTATGGTATATAGTAAAATGTTTTAATATTAAAATGAATATTCATAAAATTGTTAAATTGGCACTTGTGCTCATTGGCTTCTAACCACACTTATACAATAAAAATGATTTAAAAAACATTAATTGATAATACCATATATATGAATAACCCTAATATTATGGAATTTTTAAATGTTAGAGAGCAGAAATCTCAATATCTTGGGACGAAACATTGATAGCAAGTTGTCATACAGAAAATAAAGTATATGTATTATATTTATATATTCAAACAATTTTTAAAAAGAAGGAAATGGTAATTCAGGTTGGCATTGAGAGATAGTTATAGAGGTATATTGAAACATGACATTAATATCAATATATACTACGAAACAGGAAAATTTTTAAATAGCTGAACTCTGTATTTTTTATAATGATCAGATTAAATAGTGCCCAGAAATTTAGTTGAAAAAATTACTTCGATTTCGGTCATAAACTTTCATAAGAAATAGTTATTCATCTGCCAGTGAAGTATTTGAACATGAAAAATGTGTGAATAATTTATTTAAATAAAAAATATGTTTATTTTAAAAGTTATAACACAGAATATTTATATTAATTGGTATAAACCAATGTAAATATGTATGTGATTATATGTATACATTATAGATTCATTGAAACTATTTTCTCTGTTTATAAAAAACGGGATGATAAATGTAGCATAAGATGCAGAAAGTAGTAAATCCAAATTTTTGATTGAACGAATACATACTTACCTTAATAAAAACGCTAAGTACAGAAAATATTACTAATACATAAAACAATGACAAATCATGGATTCTTTTCCTTCTACATCTCTATACCTCAAATATAAACTTGATTTAATTGCAATCAACTAAGTAATATGATTACAATTTAAGTACCAAGTAAAATTACTAGAAGTTTGAACTTTCAATCAAAGGACATTAAATGATTTCAAAGGACTGAAGCAAAATAAGTTATAATAAAGGTTTATTAACGATCAGCTGATAAATTAGGGTGACTAATTTTATTATTTAGTTGTTCATAAATAAGGGACCATTGTGAAACAGTTAGCAATATAAATTTAACCGTGCTCATAATACTGAAAGAGTTAAAATATATTCATCTCTTTGAAAGAAGTACTAATTATCCATAATTCATGAACAACATTGATAGTATTCTAAAACGATGGGAAATAGAAATAATTGTTTAGATTTATATAATAGAGCTGATAGATAAAATAGATAGAGTGTAGTTTTAGAGTTAAGGGAAAATTAAGTTACTTAAGAAAACTTATATTAATCACAAACATAGATGCTCAATTATAAAAATTATTAGCTTACAAGAGAAGAACATTATGTTATAAAACTCAAATTTTGAAGAGCGTTGAAACTAATTCGTTTGGATGAATCTTTATATAAATTTATTATTGGCCAGTAAATACTCTTAATTATTACTTTTTAAAACATTATAATGGATGCAGTGTATATTCTGTATTTAATTGTGTTTATTTAATAGTGATTGAATGATGATAATATGAAATTTTTAGATTTTCTATTTACATGTGAAAATTATTTATTACAACAAAGATCATTCAAGTAAACAAAAACAAAAAAAATTCTGAATATTTGTTTAAAATAAAATATAAATTAAAATGTTTTTTCTGAGCTAAGAAGCGAAACAAGTTAGCATTATTTGTCAAACTGTCTTAATTGGATAATAAAAATCTCACTCTAAACTTTTGGATAATGTAATTCACTTGTAAGCCTAAATATAATAGTTAGTAGAGTCACTAAGTAGACTTTTAAAGTTTTTTTTTTAATAGAGAAGAGTGAAGGGTTAATACATAAATACATTGCGAAACTGCATGCTTATTTATCTACATATACAGATGTACTAAGGCCCACAACTATAATATTAACCTAGACAGGAAGAGAGAGATTAACAATAATTACTACTATTAATTTTGTAATAGTTATCAAAAGAATATTATTTATAAATACATAAAATACCAATTTTTTTGGTCGTTTTACTTACTGGAGTTGACTCCTGTGCATTTGCTTTGGTCCGGGCCTAAAGCAATTTCTTCATTAAATCAAACAACATATAGCAACAAAATTTACATTTACAAACATGTATTCCCTTTTTGTTTTTTTTGTTTTTTCAAAGCATTTGTTAATGACACATAAAGAATGCAAAAAAATTACAAACTTCAAATATGTCATCATTCAAATATTTTAATCACAAAAATTAAATCAATTGTTATAAGCATATTTGTATTAATGAAATCCTTGTCGGCTTTTCCTTATTTCGTTGAAAATGTGCATGCTGTGTCTGCAACAGATGTCTGAAACAGCTTACTATATTTGTATATTCTCTATTTGTATCCCAAAACACATTGTATAACAATTTAAAATAACATAAATAACAGTTTATAAACAGTATTTAGTGATTGAGCGAGACAATGGAATATTAGTAATTTTTACCTGGCAAAATAAATCATAAGGCATATTATGGTTTAAAAATAATATAATTATTATAAACATACAAATATGTATAAGTGAAATCCTCTTTTAAAATGGTGGTCCCGAGCCTGTGTGATGTCAGGTACTCATAAAAGATCCCTGTCCTAATTTACCTGGGTAGGCAAAATTTAGAGCTCCCACTGTAGCAACATCGGATTAGCCATCCAGCATAAAGTGACGTTAAATGAATAAACAAAAAATGGAGTAGGGCCAAGACGGTACTGAAATCAGTACTTACACAGGCTTCAAAGTGTATAATATCAGTCCAATGGTTTCAAAATGAAATTATAACCTAAATATAATTTATATAAAAAATATTTTCTTAACAACGCCTCTATTTAAATATTGTTATAATATTAGAGTCTCTTTGTCGAGACAGAAAAATATTTGTCCATGAACAATAAGCTCATTAAAAAAAATATATATATATATATATATATATATACTACTTCAACCCATGAAGTGTCTTAGGTTCAGTTTGTGCTAGAGAATGTACTGTTTCTAGCACAACTGTTGTGCAGAGAGGTGATTTGCCCTAGATCATACTCAACCACCAGATATTTCCACAAATCAAACTTTATAGAGGCTGAGTGAGCCCATAGGGTACATCCCCGGCTGTTAAAAGATTAAATAAATTATCTGCCACAGCCAGACCTTCGGCATGGCAACTCAGTGTCTACCACTGAGCTACCCTGCTCCCCAAACTGATTTAAATCATTTAAAGGAAACTAAATAAACTTGCTAAAAGTTGAATTTTTTGGAGCGGTCCACCTCAAAGGTTGGCAATGAGTCCCAACCAAGACGGCCGGCCCAATAAAGTATTTTTTGCTACAGCGCATAGTATATATATATATATATATATATATATATATATATATATATATATATATATATATATATATATATATATATATAAATGGATAATCAATAATAAGATTAAAGGCATTAAGACTTCTTAACAGAAAGAATGGCGCAGGAGATAAAATCTGATTAATTTGATCACAAATTATAAAACTGGGTTTGGATTTCTCTACTAACAATTTGATAACATAACAGCTTATAAAATATAATTGTTTATAATTTATTTGCCTTAATATTTCTAATAATATGAGTTTATTCGCTCAAACCCTAAATACATTTTAACTCAATAAAAACATGAAAAAAAAAATTGAAACACAGATATAAGCGGTAAAGCACATGCTGTTTAAGTTACTCCACGTTATTTTATTATCACTTTAAATTAAAGTCATCATATAAAAAAAAACAGACATATTTTCAAATAAATATATATATATGTCCAATTATATAGTTATACTTGATTGAACATATCTAATATTTGATTAATTTTTTTAATTATAGCTCATTTCACAAAGTTATTCTGTGTAAAATATATATTAAAAGAAAAGAGGATCAGACTGTAATTAAACTGATTCTCTTAAATTAAGATCTTTTTTCATCAAACAAAAAATGTTAGAATTTACATTAAAAATTAACAATATGACTTCTTAAACACAAGAAAAAAAAAATAACAAAAAACAAAATAAGTGACAGAAGCTTGTAAAACATATATTTTTTTAATTATTTGTAATATTATTATTATTGATTGATTGATTTTTTTTTTTTTGTTTTGTCTGAAATATGTAAACAGTTACAGATTTCAGCTTTTTATAAATGTAACATGGGCTTACAGAAAAGGACGGCGACATACTCAGTATCCTCTATTATTTTTTGAAGAATTTTTGAATTGACATCTTCTATCCTATCAGGCAAATCCATCGCTTCTAAACTCGTCAGAAAATCCAGAACATTTTCCTCATCCATAAGGTCTCCTATAGTAGGAAATGTAAAATTAGCTTAATGTGATTTTCAAAATATTTTTTTAAAGAAGCTGAGGAATAAAGATTTCTATTTAAAAAAAATATAACCAATCAAATTTCTTAAGTGTTTAAAATTTTTCTTTTTTTAAACTCCAAATCAGAAGTTTTAATTGAAAAAAAAATCAAAATAATACATAGACATATTGCAATAATGTATGAATAAAATTCAAATTGGGACTTTTGAAGAATTTGGGAATGCATTTTTGAGTTATTTACCTTAACCGACAATAATGGTAACCCACTATTAATTAGTGCAGGAGTTTACATAAAATATTTTTTTTTTTTATAACCCATTGTGAAAAAATCATCAAATTTTGACATGTGCATTCTTATAAAAAAATATTCTTAGTTCTAAAAACATATATTTTAATTTGAACAGTTTGAACACAAATGAACTTAAAACTAAACATTTATTCAATTCAAAATTTTGATTTTGGTTGACAAAAGCATCTTATTTTTTTCTAAAAATGTGTATCCAATGGGAATATGTCAAAACCATTTTTTTTTTCTAAAAAACTGATTGTATTTCTGACTCCACCCTCTCTATTCATTCAACATATAGATCGCTATCCACGAAAAAAAAACATGGAAATTGAATTCTCAGCTAAAATAATTATTAAGTACAAACATTTTTATTTATTATGAGTTTAAAAAACACATATATAAATAGAACAAATTCAAAATCAATCAAAGAATTTTTGTATACAAAACAATGTTTAGGTATCTTAAAAACAAATACTTTGTATATTTATAATTTTATTTTAATGATCAAGTTCATCAATAATTTATTTAGATAATTACATTGTTATGTATTTAGATAATAATATTTACCTTCGTATATAATGGGTTGTTTTTCTCGGAAGTAGGTGAGTGCGGGGAATGTTTTGATGCCATATTGCTTAGCAAGTCTTTTATCATTGATCTTAACGAAATCCACTCCAAACGTGTCGGTGTCATCGTCGATCTTTTCCAATTCCTGCAAGACCTTGTCGCAGGTAACACAACTTCTGGCATCTGAGAAAATTTAAAAAAGTTAGTATATTTTAAAAGATTTATTTTGTTAAATGTAAACAGAAATATATACAATCTGTTACATAAATAGAATCAATATGAGTACTATGCCAGCAATAATATTAACTCATGTACTTTGTTAAAGATGATTTTTAAGGTATTTAAAAAAACTTTAATTTAAAGAACCAAATTATTAAGGATAAAAGTCATTGCAATAAAAATGAGAGTGACGCATCCTTAACTCTGATTCAGTTAACTTATTGATAAAATGAGTTGTAAGATACAAAGAATAGTATACAGAAAGTTAAACTAATTTTGAAAAATTTAAGATTTCTACAAAGTTTAAAATTTTAAGTTTAAGTACATCTCTTGCCAGTTTTAATTATTTAAATAAAAAATATAACAAATCTTATTTATTTAGCTTAACACTTTAAACGTTTAAGAAACAATAATTGTTCTTACAAAGAAAATCAATTGTGTTGAGACAATGTGATTCTTAATGCTGGTGAATTGTTTTGTATACATAAGCAATCAGTTTTTAATTCATATGTGTACCTTAAAATTATTACAGTGGAATATATTCACAAACAAATTGCAATAAAATTAAATAAAACATGACTGCTGGGAATCACAGTTAAAACTAAAAATTATGGCTGAATTTATACAACTATCCCTGTAAAATATGGTATCTGTGCAACAGGTTTTCACTTTGAGTTGAGTTACAAGTTTTTACTGTTTAATGTTTCATTTTTAATATTTCCAAAAAATACAAGCTATCATCAACTTTAGGAAAAGAGAATATAATTACGGGTAATGAGTAGATTTCAGCAATCATTTCATCAAGAATAAAAGAAGAAGTTTCGATGATATATGTTAGTTGAAACATTCAAGATGAAATGATTTCCGAAGTATAATCATTTCCGTAAGGAAGAAAATAGTTGGGGGTGCAGTCAAATAAAAACACTAAATAAGTGGTTACTTATTTAATTATTTGCCGATGTTTCGACCCACTTTGTGGGTCATCTTCAGGGCTATAGGAGGCTGGAGCAAGACTAGAAGCAGTCTAACTGCTGCTATAATCAATTCCCATAATTATATTCTCTTTTTCATAATAAAGCTCATGATAACTTGTACTTTTGGAAAATATTAAAAGGGAAACAAATGAAAAGTTACAACTTGTTGTGACTCAGCTCGAAGCGACAACCTGCGGAATAGTTACCAAAACTCCGAAGTGATATATCTAAGTAACAAATGAATAGTAAGTTTAATACGGCCAAGTATTCTAATAATGATGATTTTCCAAGGTAAAGCCTCAAGATCTATGCCATTCATACATATGAAAAAAAAAGAGTTATATCACAAATGGTGACTATCTCTAATGGTAGACTGGGAGAAGAAACAAATGCAGACAGTTTATTTTGGCATTGAACAAGACAGCTCAAACTGTCGCCATAAAATGTCAAATATAGGTTGATGGAAAAAGAAACCAAACACCGATTTTCAAAACAGAAAATTAAACGAGTCATCATTAAATAACAAACTAATAGTATGATGTAAACTTGGTCCTAGAATGCTTAAGTACTACAATGGTATCCTGGTCAAAAATTACAAAAAAATCGTCATGTCATAGTTTAATTGTTTGCTTTATATTTACTTATTTAACTAATACACCAGATTAAGATTTGTAATAATGCCCAACTTCCAAAACATGTTTTAAACATATATATATAAAGTTAAGAAACGAAGGTTATCCGAAATAATTCGCTCTCTTAAGTTTTAAGAGCGAACTTCTAAAACTGGGGGCTAACAGTATTAGATTGTTGATCGATAAAGGGTTTAGATCGATTTAAATCTACTTTAATGTTAAAGAAAACTTTTTTAAAGCAAAGAACATATTATATCGTTAATTAAAATGATTACATACTGCTACAGGTGTCTAAAGGCATATTTTTTTAAAGACAGATAAAAAAAATCCCTGAGGCAGGCCACTTAAGAATAATAAATTCTAATTGACAGTATTACAATAGTACCTGGCAATTTTTTCTTATAAATGGGATGGAGGTTTGAATTGAAGAATGCCAGTTCTTATAATGCTCTTCATCATTTTCTTCATTCTGTCAGTCAACGAACAAAATCGAAGATATTATACCACTCAAAAGTCGTCAAAATGGGGAAAGAATTGATAGATTTAGTAGAATTCGAATACATGTGTTGAGAAAAGTGGTGGGTGAATTTGGGAGGTCATTGGTAGAGTAATTGAATAAGAAAAGTAAAATTTTCGAACTTAAGGCTAAGCCCTTAAGACTTAGTCCTGAGGACGGGACAGTGAAGGAAGTGTACAGGTTGACAAGGAATCGATACTGCTTGAGTCTAAACCGAAAGAGAGGGTTATGACATGCTAAGGGAGGTTAATAAAAGATATCTATTTAATTGTGTGCTACTAAGAAGAATCATGAGGTAAAAGGTTTGTAAAGGAAAAGTTTGCCGTTTTAGTTTAGAATTAGGAGCAGAGGAAAGGGCTTCGTAGTCCTATTTTGCTAGTCTGATTGGTTTCTGCGTCAAAATACCTGCTAATCCTCTGTTAATCTTGCACGCCTCTCGCCTCTTTTGTAGATTCCCAATTTTTGTACATATCCAAGAAGTATGTTTCCGTTGGAAGTTAAAGGACTTGAGTTGGGTACGGATATGGGAAATACTGGTGGTATTCGAGATGGAATCGATTGAATATCATGTATAGATTTAAGGGTTTCAAAATTAGTTAAAATCTTTTCTGGGGTCAGAGCTTCAAAGCTGCGAAGGTTATGGCTTTATGTAAGTGTACTGGAATTCAGAGGTTGAAGATATTTGAATATGATAATGAGAAGTTAAGAACGGAACATGCTGTTGATTAGCGGGATGATTGTTATGCGTTGATTATAAAATATGTTTAGTGAATTAAATAGATAGAGAAAACGAATGCCATAAAAATTCCTTTTACTGGTTGCTCCGTCTGTTTTTTTTTATTAACATATTTTATGAGTAGCTTTATCGTTTCTTATCAACTCGATGTCTTCCCAAGACCTCCCATATCGAAGGGCGAGGAGAGAAGACGAGGAGAACGATCTACTAATAGGGTGTGAGAAGTGCGGGATGTCAGCAGGCCAAAGCCATTTTTGGAACGCGCGTACATGAATAGACACAGGCTAGGCTACTAGTTGTCCTGAGAACATGCGCTCCCCCCACCACCTTCTTGTCGTCTCTCATTCCTAACATTTCCAATTTAATGCCGCCATCAGTCATTGGCAGGTTAGGCATAATTAAATATAGAAATAATTTAAAAGCAGCTGAAAAAATGTCTACTGTTGTTCAGTACAGAAATAGATCCAGAACAAACCCACGGGTTGGCTCTCTCGTCGAAGATGAAAGTCGGGCCTAAAGATATTATTTATTTGATTCTTAACAACATACTAATGTTATATTATTATGTTTAAAGCCTATGCGACATGCATGTTCAATGACTCAGACTTATTTTTAATGGAATTCAACCCCCCGCCCAAAAAATGGGGTTTGTTTTATTTTAAATTTCATGTGAAACTTGGAAAAATGCATAATATTTTGTCATATTCTACAATAAGAAAAAACAAATTAAAAGTGACTGTTTTCTACAAATGTACTTATTTTAGAAAATAATAGAATTATTAATTAACTTTAGTGCAACAATTTCTCTAGATATACTTTCCCACTTTTTTTGTTACTTGGATGATTGTTGGTAGTACTGTAACTAGTTAGTAGAGGGAAGGGCTATTAGGGTAAAATGAATATTATAATTCATATTTTATCATAGTTATGTAAAGTTAGTTTAAGTGAATTTCCAACAGTTTATATAAGTGCTTTGTGTTAATTTATATTTAAATAAGTGATTTGTGTTAATTTATATATAAACAAGTGACTTGAGAGACTCCGGAAAAGATTCTTATGCTAAAATAAATTCACTGTCATGGAGAATAATTACAGCAGGTCTGAAATATATATTTTTTTATCCTGTTTCAAGCATATACCCTTTCTATCTCTGCTGAATATAGGATTGTAAGATGAATATAATTGGCCAATTAATTTACGGAAAACAAAAATCAATTTTAAAACATTTAATTATTCATATTAAAGACAAATTTTTACTTTAAATTAACAAATTTGACTAAATATACTCAATTCGAATTACAACTTCAATATTGCAAAAATGATTGAAGAGCTTGAGGCAAACTTGTAATAAAACTCAGTTTTTTCTCTCTTTATTACGATGGTATTGATACAGTCCTCGAAATATTAACTTTATTCAGTAAAAAGTACTAACACCAATTTAAAAAAAACTGCATATAGACACACCAGCGTTTTGGACAAAATATTCATTTACTTATTTAAATTAAATATTTTTCATTAAATTCTTACCTCGAGCCCCTTAAAGTATTTCTTAACCGTTATTTACTGGCAATTAATACATCAAATTTAATTTAAAAAAAGATAGTACAATACAATTTTTGAAACTTATTTTGGTGAATTATGGTTTAATATTTAGATAAATGGTTTTACTTAGTAACATTATATGAAATAAAAGATAAAAAAGTTAAAAAAATAAGCCCAATTAAAATAAAACTTGATTAGTTTAACTTTAAATTATGAAATAAACAGTAAATAATATATGAAAATATTAAATGTAGAAATATATATATATAGGATAAAGCTGGCATTGTTGGTAGATCATGTTGATTACTTTCTAGCCTTTTAGAATATTTATTATTTCTACAAAAACATTTTTATTTAAATAAGTTTTGCATATTATTATTGCTTTGATATTTTATATACTTAAGCACTATTGTTTATGATTTAATAATATTTATTTTATTTTCAGGTATATTTTCAATTCATATTTATTTTCAGAATGAGCTACACTTTTTTATTTTTATTTTTACAGATTAAGATTTTATTCTTATTCCATTCATCGGAAACAAACGGAATTAAATGAACAATTGGGAATTTTAATATGATTATGACTTAATAAACTTGGGTGGTTTTTGATTTATTACTTTTTTTTTAATTGACATAATTTAGTAAAAACGACACTAATTTTAAATTTTCTGCTTTTCTGTGTGGAATCGTTTGGCGGTATAATATCTGAACTTATTTGTTGCTCTAGAAAGGAAGAAATGACAAATGGAGTATATATGATATATCTTCTTGAATAATAATAGTTGACCTTATATACATATATATATATATATATATATATATATATATATATATAAGTTATGATTAGACTGAACACTTACATTTAAACATAGGGAAAAGTATGGAATAGACACACTCGAGATATTAGTAGTAAACTAACCTTTATTTCAATCAGCACCCGTAATAATCAAACATGTGTTTTTATCGATAATAGAACAAAAAATATCTTTAATATTAGACCTTATTATTACACCAAAATCTTTCTTATATACTCTTAACTGCCCCCCTCCAGTTCCTTCTACTGGAGGAACTATATTAATAAAACAAAAAAAAAAACAATACATACAAATTAGATTGATCTTACGTACTAACTATAAACAATAATAAACAAGAATTGTCCTGAAGCTCATACAAAAGTTAAACAAAACCACAAAAAAGACTTACTACTAAAATAATGTCTATTTATGATACATATATACCCTATATGATCGTCCTGAAAAAAAAAAAGAGTATATAAGAAAGATTTTGGTGTAATAATAAGGTCTAATATTAAAGATATTTTTTGTTCTATTATCGATAAAAACACATGTTTGATTATTACGGGTGTTGATTGAAATAAAGGTTAGTTTACTACTAATATCTCGAGTGTGTCTATTAGTTATGATTAGACTGAACACTTACATTTAAACATAGGGAAAAGTATGGAATAGACACACTCGAGATATTAGTAGTAAACTAACCTTTATTTCAATCAACACCCGTAATAATCAAACATGTGTTTTTATCGATAATAGAACAAAAAATATCTTTAATATTAGACCTTATTATTACACCAAAATCTTTCTTATATACTCTTAACTTTTATATATATATATATATATGTGTGTGTGTGTGTGTGTGTGTGTGTATATATTTGTAGAAGAAAATGGTCCAGGTGGAGGTAAAAAAATTTAGTGGAGAGAACGGTTTATTAAAGAGCCAGCATTTCGACCCACATTGGAGGTCTTCTTCAGGGCTGTCGAAGGGGGGAGTGGTGGGGGGGGGGCCGGTGTAGCTTTGTCACTAGCTACTCACTAGTAGTTAGTCTAGTACTAGTAGTTAGTTATGTAAGTAGATAGTGACAAAGCTACATTGGGACCCCCCCCCTCAACAGCCCTGAAGAAGACCTGCAATGTGGGTTGAAACATTGTCCCTTTAATAAACAGTTCTTCCAGCTTAAGCGAATTCTTTTTACCTCCTCTCAGACCATTTTCTTCCACATAGATGATATATGTTTATTCAAACGTTCATTTCTAGATGAAATGATTACCGAAGTATACACTTTTTTTAGAATTACATTATATTTTCTATACTGAAGTTTATGATAACTGGTATTTTTGGAATATAAAAATATTATAAGGGAAACGAATGAAAAGTTAAAACTTTTTGAGACTCAACTCGAAGCAACAACCTGCAGAGTAATTACCAAAATATTTTAGGAAATATCTTTGTAATATATTTTTTCCTGCAGTACTAAAACGAGTTTTGTTTATTTCTGGAAAAAATAGTTGGTTGTTCCAAGTCCATATTGATTCCACCCTAAAAAACTTAAAAACTTATACGTTTTTTAATGTATTTTCTTGACCATGGAGGATAAATGATCCCCTAGAATTTTTTATTTAAATAAAAATTAAAATGATTTTAATTTGGAGATATTTTAGACTTGTAACTATGATAAAGTTATGTAAATGATTGGTTACCGATGCAGAAAACAAATTGTGATAAGATTGAAAATGACATATTGTCGAAATGTCTCAAGAGAAAAATAAAGATCAAAGAAAATTTAATCGACTGGAAAATGTTTTTTTTTCTCTCTCCGAATATAAATTATAAGGGTAATGAGTCCAGTATAGAAGAAAAAAATTATAAAAAGAAAACACTGACTGGTTTTTATATATTAGTGGAATCTGGCAATAAAAAAGTCATTACTAGGATTAATTACATAACTAGGATTAATTATACATAAATAGCTATCATTAAGTTTTAAATAGTTTAGTGTTTCTTGACCTTGAGATGCCTTTTTTATAATAAAGATGACTTTGTGGCTTATGAGTGCATCAATAGCGTCTATGAAAGGCTCTAGCATCCCCGTATTATATCTTCATTTGTTAAAACGTATTGTTAGAACTGTTTTATTTTATTATATGAATGTTGAGTATTAGTGGCATTGTTCATTGGTTAAAGCATTATAAAAGTGCCTCAAAATGGACTTATTGGCATCATAATTTCCAATTTGAGTGGTTCATACATGGTTTCCTGTCTTAGTGGCTCACCGACCACTGATCTATTTGAACCTAAATTCAACTAAACTGAGGATATATCATGACTTTGAATAGTTTTTTTTTATGTAATTAAATAATTAAATGCTTGAGGTACTCTAGGAAACACATCTTATAGTTTAGAACATAAAACTATTGGCGGTTACTTAATGTCTCATATAAAGATAAATTTACTAACCGAAATCACTAGACTTATATTATAATTAGAAAGGGAAAATAATAAGATATTTTAAGTCTGAAGTGATATGTCCATACTAAGTAAGATTGCTGTGGTATGTACAAATAATATATTGACAAATTTTTGAAAGTTTTTAGTTATTGTGAATAGTTTTTTTCGTTCTTGACAATTAATGGTAATTATTCCGCAGGTTGTCGCTTCGAGTTGAGTCACAAGTTTTAACTTTGTTTGTTACCCTTTTAATATTTGCCAAAAATACAAGTTATCATGAGCTTTAGTATGGAAAAGAAAATGTAGTTATGGGAAATGTGGATACTTCGGTAATCATTTCATCTAGAAATGTACGTTTCAACAATATCATCTATACCTTGAAATGTTAGTTGAAACTTATATTTCTTGATGAAATGATTACCGAAATCTACTCATTACTAATACTCTCTAATTCTCTTTTCCATACTAAAGCTCACGATAACTTGTATTTTTTGAAAATATTAAAAATGAAACGAATAAACATTTAAAACATTTTATATCTCAACTCAAAGTGACAACTTGAGGAACAGGTATCAAACAAATTATTGTTGTTTGTTTATGTTTAATCGTAACCCCATTTTAAAGTTTAATCTAAATTGACATTTTTATTGTTTAAAAATAAAAAATTGAATGATGTATGGTATACCTCGAATTGTGTACACCATTTATAGGCAGCTAAAATATATGTTTATATGTGTGTGTGTATATATATATATATATATATATATATATATATATATATATCATACGTTTATTTGAGTTTATACATATGCGATGCTGTTGCTTTTTGCACATTTGCAGTTGCTGACCACATTTATTCGCCACCCATAATGCCAGAATGGCTGCCAAGTTAAGGGTGGCCCAGAAGTCAGGAGGGACACTCTTAGACAGGTTGATCTGGGGATAAATTATAGATTTTTCATCGGTTATTTTAAGCAATAATTTATTGATAGTTACAACTTTTGAAATAAAGTTGATACTGGGTCATGTGATTAATAAAACTCACTTAGTGAAGGTATTTCTAGGAGTGATCATGTGATAAATATGATTCACATACTTTATTGATTTTTATATTATTCTAATAAAAAAAAAAAATAGTTCTAGGCAACTGAAATAAAAAATTGAAATTTTAGAGTAAATAAAAAAAAGTTATTTATATATTTTAGGGATTAGGGAGCGGAATGGCTCAGTGGTAGAGCACTAAATTGCCATGGCGAAAATCCTGGTTCAAATCTCGCGGCTGGCAAGACTTATATTTAGTCTGCTAGCGGCCAGAGATGGACCTTTTTAGATCTAGGACCCTCCTGAGGATCACCCAGCCTTTATAAATTAGGTACCCAAATTAAAGGGGAAAATCTGGTGGATGAGCGTGATTTACGACTAATCACCTCCCTGCTCAGCCGTTGTCCAAGAAACACCACAGTCTCTAACATTTATTGAACCCCAGACCCTTCATGGGTTATAGTGGTACAGGTTTTTTTTATTTTTTTAGTTGTACATATAGTTGATGATAAAAAATGATTAAAATAAATATATTTCGATGTAATTATCAATAAAATTATGTCATTATTGTGGACGTCTTATTTAATTTTTTTAACCGACAAATCTACCTGGAACTCGCCCTTAAACTAATGCCAACAAAATTAAAAGAGTAAAGCGCTAAATTTAAAAAGGCGGTATTTTAGGTTCGCATTTCAGTTCGGTCAATCGCCGGGATTTTTAAGAACTTGTCTCTGGCGTTTTTCAATTTCGTTCTCTGCCATGCCATAGTTTTCTCAGGTTGGGAATTATTGTCTGGCGTATATTGAGAGATACCTCCATAATAATGTTTTTCATCCATAATCCAAGGTGCAATTCTTTTCCTAATATCTCAGTTTTCTGTGTTTGTTTGCTTTTTATTGAAGATTTAAAATCTAAACTAATATTTCTTTGAAGTGTATACTTTGCGTAAAAATCTAAAGTTCGCTTTTTATTCCATCTTTTATCGAATATTGATCTAATTTTGCCAATGAGATGTGGCGATATTGGTTAGAGGGATAATATTATAATTCCGTCACCTTAGTGATAAACAAATATATACACATAATTGATATTTGTGTGACACGCGTGGTATGTAACATTTTTTTTAATGTTATATTTTAGGGTCACAAGATGATAAGTCGGCATTGCGTGGATAGGAGTGTTTGTTTTCACTCGTAAATCACTATTTCGTTCATTTCTGAAAAATTACAATTTTGATTCTTTTTTGAATGAACATAGTTGACCTTGATGAAATATGTGGAAGAAAATGGTCCGGGTAGAGGTCAATATCAATAGGTAGAGTCTTTTTGTTTTTCTAAGGTCCGGTAAATCTTTTCTCTTTAAAATCAAAATATTTAAAAATTAAAAAAACAAAAAATTATCATATTTAGTTAGATATTGTTCTTTTTAATGAACATTGCTTGTAATAAATGTTTCATTTTTTCTAGTTTTATATTGTCTTCACATGTTTCTCATTTATTTCATTTCCTAAAAATCTGTTCTATCATAATGAAAGGCAATGCCTATTTCAAATTCATTGTAGGCAGCATAACCTGACATGGTCCAAATAGTTGAGGTAAGTGACACCTCAGCGCGCTGAAGTCAACGGACGTTCAAACAGACAAGTACCGATAATACTCAGTGAATTTTTTATACTTATATTATATTATAATAGGAATAGTTAGATTTAAGGTAAATATACGAAATTCGAACTTTAGAATTTATATTTCGCAAATTATAAGAATTGGCAAACCTTCTCCTAGATGAGATTACTTTAAAATGTAACTTTTCTTTTAAGGTTTCTAATTAAAAATGGGAATCCTAAATTTTGCCTCCAAATTAAATTAGGCTAGGGATTTTTTACGAGTGCCTGACATAGCACAGGTTAAGCCGCTTATACACTTGAGCTTTGGCCCCGAATCCGGATTCGTTCGGCCTGATTTGCTCAGATGAGTACAAGGCGAGCTGAACGGATCCGCAATGCTCAGCCGGAGCCGAGAGTTGTCAGTACTTCAAAGTGAGCACGCATTCGTTTCGTGCTCGATGGTACGGGGAAAAACTCTGTTCCCCGAATTGCCGAACAAACATCTCTCTACTCTGAACTCCCCCTTTTTAAACCGCCTATATACAATTGAGTTCTGTTGAAAGTTTTTTGTATAATTTTTTTCTTTCATTGTATATGTGATTCTGTATAGATAAATTTAAATTTTTTGAAGTAATTCATTCATTCAATGAAACCTATTTCCATTCATTTTTGCCATATAACTTTATTATGTGGATACGTTTCGACTATCTGTCATTTTCAATCCATCAAGAACTTCTTTAACATCTAAGAAGAGTTATAAGTCAACTTTTCTCTTTTTTTATTATTCATTGTCATTTGCTAAAAATTTTTTCTTGGAGGTCCATTGTCCTCCATGGTCCTTTTTTAGAAAAATGACTAGAAATAAGTTTCATTGAATGAATGAATTATTAGATAAATGCAATCCAGTTTACATCCTTTCAAAATTTGTTGAAGTTTGAGACTGGTCTGTTTTGTACAGCATATTAGTTTTGTCAATTGTAGCAAATTATATTAGAAATAAATATATTTAAAAAAAAAAAAAAATATATATATATATATATATATACATATATGTACAATTGAGTAGTGAATTCGAACGTGCACGCGACATGATATTGCGCATCGTTTTTAAAACATTAAAAAAAAAAAAGGAAATCGCTTTTTCTGTTTTTGTTTTTATGGTTTCCTGTATGTAAATATAGGAGAAACTGGAAAAGAAGTTTTCTGTTCACTATGGTTGACAGGGGCTCAGGGCAGACTGGATTCCGTGTTCGGGGTTCGGGCCTCTGGCTTCCCGGTTCAGTGCTCATTCGGGGCGAATGCTCAAGTGTATATGCGGCTTCAGAGAACCCCATTTCATGCCCCTTCCAAGAACGTCATATTCAAGGATTTTTACTCCCTTTAAAAAATGCTAGGACCACCTGCCGGGCTGCGAACCCACGACCTTGGGCATAGGAGACCTGAACTATGTGCCAGGCTGAAATATGACTACGTCGTTCAATATATATTATATTTAAACTGTAAAACCCATTACTCTTCAATAATTTCCCACCACTTTCGCAATTTCTTTAAAGCAAATTTCTAATTAAATTTTATTTTTAAATTTCTATGAGTTATGATGTGATCAAATACAAAAATAAGGTTAAGTTAAGCTCTTAAAGCAATAAATAAAAATATTTTTAAAATGAAACTAACAAACATTATTAACCTCACTTGAATACTGTATTACCATATTATTAAAGGGTTTATGTTTATTTAGTTTTTATTTGAGTTTTTTACGTATTTCTCTCCCTCTTTTCTTTCTCCTATTGTATGATAATCGGGCGGAAAATAATATTTTGGATTATAGCGGTCAAATTTTAAATCCACTTGTACTGGGTATATTAATGAAAATTGTTTCATACCATTTCGATGGGGGTTAAACAAAATCTTGGGTATGGAAAATGAAATGAAGGTTAATAATAACATCATATATAGTAATTAAGTATTTTTTAAAAGCCAGTGTTGCAGGTCTTAATCAAGGCTTAATGTCCACATATACGGGACTTATTTCTATCCCATCCTTGTCACAACTAAGCCCTCATGAAGATCTGCAATGTCGAAAAGTTGGTGTCTAATAAACAGTTGCTGACTATTTAAGAATTTATTTCTGACCTTCACCCGGACTATTTTCTCCTTGATGATATTTCTACGGTCAACATATAATTATTATTATATGTCGACCGTAGAAATATCATAATAATTATTAAACAAAAAAATCTTGTATAGTTAGACCCGCATTACATTGTGTTGGAGGTCTGTATCGCTACAGCGCCGTCACACATTGTTGTGATCTGATTCATGTTGTAAAATTTAGAATTTAGGATTTGGCTATAAAAGCGGAATCAATTCAGGTGCTTAAATTTGTCAATGTAAAGAAAAACTTCTATAAAACAAAATGCATATCAGAAGACAGAACCTTTGTCGCCTCGGTCACCGTAAAGTTACAAGTTCCTCATTCCAAGGATTAGTTGGGCTTAGGATAATTTTTCCCTTAAGGATATTCTCAGTGTTGGGCCGATTGCTAGTACAAATCATATTCTAATGTCTTCCTCCACATATACTCAGTCAACTCATAATACCATAGCGATTCCCATTTTTTAAATAATGTTAAGAGATTAAGATATGATCCAAATTATTATTGATGAAATAATTTGTAACATTCGTAAATATTTAAAGGCTTTAAACAAACATGTATAACATATATTGTCAGTATGATAAATTATAGCGGTAGCAACAAAGGGATAGGGTATACTGACCAGTAGAGCTTTCATAAAATATTAGCAATTAATATCTGTCTGTATGGAATACGCCAAAGAATTCCCATGTTTGGTTTTCTATTTCCAAACAGTTGAAATTTCTAGTATCATGTATATCAGTTATTATCTTTCTTAATAGGCTGTTACGGAGAATAACATCTGATTATTATTTTGGATGGTTTACTAACATATTAACTTTTGCATTCATATCAAAATAAATTATGATGGGTCAGAGTTTTGACAGTCTAGCTGTAACTAAAGTTTCTAAAACTGTTTTCCTTGTATTCTTGGGAGTCTGTGTAACTATTACACTGCACTGGACGTCTCTGGTTTGAATCCGGCTTTGGTAGATAAATTATTTGATCTATTAACAGCTTTGGATCGATCCTCTGCCAGATCCTCCTGGGACTCACCCAGCCTCTACAAATTACTCTTAATTGGGGGAAAATCTGGAGGTTGATTGTGACCTCGGCCAAATCACCGCTCTGAATAACCGTTGGCTTAAAAATAGTGCAGGCTAGCATTTACTGAGCCCGATACCCTTTATGGGTTGCAATGATCGAGGTTATTTCAGTAAAGTAGAATCGAAAATAAATCCTAAGTTCCTTAAAAGTCCCAAATATTCCTGTTCGAATCCAAACATAACTAATTTAAATTTAAATATATGTTGAACCATCTTTCTGAGAATTCCCGTACTTCTAGCTCGATTATAAAACTCGACTGTCGTTACAATAATATAGATTTTAATAAATTGTCCAAAACTTTTACGAAATAATTATTCTTTGTGAATTGGCTTAAGAATCGAACAGTTGTAAATAATATATCAAGGCGGGCCAAAGCTAATAAATTGGTTGTCACAACTTGAACAAAAGCGAGTTGGAATTGTTCCTAGACGGGTACCGTCAGGTGCAGCCTTGAACTCCATTAAGCTTCTGCCGTGCTTTCATATCCTTATAAAATTTATCCTATCTTTAAAATATACAAACATTAACAGTATTAATCTATAATAATTTTAATGAATTACATATTTTTAGAAAGAAAAATAAAGCTCGAGTTTATGTGAAATATCAAGATCAAAGGGAAAAGTGTTTCGTAGGTCTTCTTCAGCGCTGGATAGGCAAGATACAAACAAATTTTAGTGATTTATAAAAAGAAACATGTAAAGAATACAGAAATAATGTTATTGGAGTAAACCAGATACAAAAGTAGGGATGGTTTAGGTTGCAAAATGAAATAAATGTATTATTTAAAATATATGAACCAAAACAAAGAGAAAATGGCATGCATTTTAAAAAATACTTAAATTTTATTTTATAATTTGAATCATTTTCTCTTTTTCCCTATGGTAACCCCATGGAGGGACCGTTTATTAATATTAGGACATGCTCCATGCTTAAATAAGCATATTACATGGCATTACAATTACATGTGATTTTAATAATTACAAATCAGTTTAGTATAATTGTAATTACAGAATACATTTTAGTATAAGTTAACAAATAAGAAATTAAAAATTTACATTTTGACTAAATTGATAATTTACTTGTGAGAATAAAATTAAAATTAAATTTGTAATCATAAATTATATTAAAAAAAATTTAACAAATATAAAAATAAACAAAAATGAAACAAAATTAATATTTTAAGCACAGGAAGGTTTTATAATATTATTTATATAATTAAAAACATCAATGCATAAGTTATAAATATAGAACATTATGATTAGCGACAGTACTTAATAAAAATTTATACTCAAAAAGTTACAATTAAAAAAATGAAAAACTATATAACTAGTGAATTGCCCTTCTTATGTCTTAGAGTTGATCAAAATCTATGTGTTTTATAAATGATACTAAGTCAGTTTTAAATTTCGAGAAAATTAATTGTTCTGTCTCAGGCCAAGTCCCTCGTTTGAGTTTTAAGTTTTTTATCAATTTAATTCTTTGTCTGTCGTATCGTGTTCAGTCATACAGTATGTGTCTAAAAGTGTGGGTCTGTCCATCTTCATCACACGCGTCTGTTCTTATAATGTTAAATCTATAAATATAATTCTAATCATTTAAATTATTATCTAATACCTAGTGAGTGCTTAGGTATTTTAAGTCATTCAAAGTACCTACCTACTTTTGTATTTGGTTTACTCCAATAGCATTATTTCTCTATTCTTTATAATTTTTTCGACGTAATTTTAATTTGTTTGTATTTTTTCTATCCAGCCCTGAAGAAGACTTGCAATGTGGGTCTAAACGTTTATTTCAAATAAATAATTGATATTATAGAAATATATTTTTAAATCAATTATTAAATAGTCAGGAATGTCTCCGGTAGATGACGTACAGAGCATTATGATTAGCGACAGTACTTAATAAAAATTTATACTCAAAAAGTTACAATTAAAAAAATGAAAAACTATATAACTAGTGAATTGCCCTTCTTATGTCTTAGAGTTGATCAAAATCTATGTGTTTTATAAATGATACTAAGTCAGTTTTAAATTTCGAGAAAATTAATTGTTCTGTCTCAGGCCAAGTCCCTCGTTTGAGTTTTAAGTTTTTTATCAATTTAATTCTTTGTCTGTCGTATCGTGTTCAGTCATACAGTATGTGTCTAAAAGTGTGGGTCTGTCCATCTTCATCACACGCGTCTGTTCTTATAATGTTAAATCTATAAATATAATTCTAATCATTTAAATTATTATCTAATACCTAGTGAGTGCTTAGGTATTTTAAGTCATTCAAAGTACCTACCTACTTTTGTATTTGGTTTACTCCAATAGCATTATTTCTCTATTCTTTATAATTTTTTCGACGTAATTTTAATTTGTTTGTATTTTTTCTATCCAGCCCTGAAGAAGACTTGCAATGTGGGTCTAAACGTTTATTTCAAATAAATAATTGATATTATAGAAATATATTTTTAAATCAATTATTAAATAGTCAGGAATGTCTCCGGTAGATGACGTACAGAGCATTATGATTAGCGACAGTACTTAATAAAAATTTATACTCAAAAAGTTACAATTAAAAAAATGAAAAACTATATAACTAGTGAATTGCCCTTCTTATGTCTTAGAGTTGATCAAAATCTATGTGTTTTATAAATGATACTAAGTCAGTTTTAAATTTCGAGAAAATTAATTGTTCTGTCTCAGGCCAAGTCCCTCGTTTGAGTATTAAGTTTTTTATCAATTTAATTCTTTGTCTGTCGTATCGTGAACAGTCATACAGTATGTGTCTATAAGTCATTATAAAATTATATAATTATTTAAATTCTGTGTCGATTATGTTTTGTATTAGGTCTTTAACGATTACCTGATAGCACTGGTTCGGGGCCACCTTTCTACCTCCCCTCCGAAGGACGGCGTAATCAAGGGATTTTTACTCCCTTTTAAAAATCCTAAGATCAACTGCCGGTGTGAACCCACGGCTTTAAGTTAAGGAATTCGTTATACTAATATTACGGCATTATTTAACTTTTTCTAGATTTAAATATTTGTAGGAAGATTTAGTTTGTCTAAGAATAGTTATTTATTTGATAAGTGAGGAAAGTGCCACTTTATTAC
Organism: Troilus luridus; assembly: GCA_964056705.1. Taxonomy (NCBI): domain Eukaryota; kingdom Metazoa; phylum Arthropoda; class Insecta; order Hemiptera; family Pentatomidae; genus Troilus; species Troilus luridus. Next base: position 53,909,207 of record OZ057417.1, on the reverse strand, counting down.
ACCCGAGTGAACGAGGATTTTCTAAGCACTTTTCTCACCTGTTAAATATTACATTTTTCCTGCAACCATTTAAAAATTAAGAAATTAAAGGTGAAACTTTAGATTTGTTAGAACTACACTAGCGCTAGTGGGTAATGGTAATGCTAGATCTTCAAATTTCTGATGTGAGAAGGTTCTTATACATTTAAGGTTATATTAAATATTTCTATAAAATCGCTTCAAAATAAATACAATCTATTTTGACTTATGTATAAAATAGTTCTAAAACTATTTATTTTAACATTTTAGGAATATAAAATGAATAATAGTATAATACCGCCATTTAACATTTGAAATAACAGAGTGCTGATTGTCAAATTCGGTCTAGGTGGCTGTTACTTTTCCTCACTAGTGGGGAAAAGTGGAACTTTCCACACCGGTTTTAGTTGAGTAATGGACAGCATTACTCAATGGTTGCAGGAAAAAGTGATTTTTTGCAGTCCTCAACTTTTCTCTTTCATTCCCGTCATTTCGATAAAACTGCATTTTCGTTCTACAATCTTGTTGGGAGTATCCAAACACAGATCATATCCCTTCACTTGATTTATCTATTCTGGTATGCCCATGACTTCCATTTCTATTATCCAATAAAGAACAAATATTTGTTAATAGATAGGAATAAGAAGAATAAAATATGTAGAAAAAATACTTAACAAATACTGACTAACAGAATAGCTTAATAATTGTTAATCTTAAAATACTCGCAGACAAATATTAAATACGAATATTAATGCAATAAAAAAAAAAATACCATTGAAAAAATATTATATCACTTGAAATTATAAAAATATGAAAATTAAATTTTATATTTAGAAAGTTTCATGATTATGCACCCTGTCGTCTATTAATATATGTTTTTAAATTATAATGATTTATTAATCTGAGTTATATGCCTTTAAGGCAACACTTTGTAAATTTACTTAGGCGACATTTTTTTTAATTTGTTTATTTATCATTTTTTTAAATTTTATTAGAATAAAAGTGAACTGTTAGAGTAACACTAGATTTCTGTATAATGAAATAAGCAAAAAATACATTGGTATATTGTTAATAATAGGCTCAAAAACTTGCTGGTGGTTAAAGAGGCCATATCAAAATTTCGATTTTGTTTTTCTGTTAGTGTTGCCGACAATAGAATACCTGTTTATCATATTTGATAAATTAAAGGGAAAATAAAATCTGAAACTTCATCTTTCAGACAACCACGATGTTGAAAACCTACGCAGTTTTTAAAATAAAAGAGTGAAATAAAGCTGTTTATTTATAATTCTAGGCCATTCAGATAACTGTCAAATCTAGATTTAAAAACTAGATTGTGAATTAAGAAACTCTTCAAACTAAAAATAAATTTTATACCTCCCAATAAACTAGACAATATTCGGGGCAGCGCAGATACTTTTATAGTTAGCTTAGTATTGTAAATTTATTTTAAAAGTTCTTCAAGTTACTTTCGCCTATTATTCAGTATGTATATAAAATACTCTACACATAGGGAGGTTATGGATGAGTGATAATGTAACCTTCACCTACAAGTTAAGTAAGAACAGCTGTTTAATAGTCATTGTTATATTATTTTATTGTATTGAATAATCTATACATATTATAAAACAAAGTCCTCGGCCGCGCTTGTTCGCGGTAAACTCAATAACTACTGCACGGATTTTCATGCGGTTTTTACCAATAGATAGAGTGATTCACCAGGAAGGTTTAGTTATATAGTTTGTCGAGGTTTTGTGTTAATAAGTTGGAATATCGATGGGTTTCACCGAAGACACTGCCTAATTCCGTACAAGATAATAAATTCTTATATAAAGAAATATTTGGTTTTGTTTTTATTTTTATAATTTCTATATAATAAAGTACATTAGCTGAGATGGGAAGAAAGAAAATCAAGACTCCCAAAGAAGCCTAACCGATGATATTCGCGTTCTCCTTAGTGCCCGGTACGTGATAAAAAATAATACATTACACAGACAAATTATGTAGGCAAATATGCCTTACTGCCCGAGCAAAGCTGGGGTGGGTCGCTTCTATATATAGAAGAATCGTAAATTCAGTTTATGTAATTCTGTATTCTTTTAGGTAAATAAGATGTCCATTCCGATGTCTGAAAATTTATTAAACCAAAAAAGAAATTAGTAACAAGTAACGTGAATTAATTGTAAAACACAAATGGATAAAAGTACCTGAATAAACGTCTCTTAAAAATGTTCTTGTTTAATTATTTGTTTATTTAACGTCACTTTATGCTGCTATGGCTAATAGGACGATGCTACAGTGAGAGTCCTAAGTTTTGCCTATCCAGGTTTAATTAGGATAAGGATTTTTAACGAGTACCTGACATCGCACAGGCTCGCGACCCCCGTTTAACGTCCCTTTCAAAGGACGCCATAACTAAGGATTTTTAAATCCCGTTTAAACAAATCTTAGAGCACCTGACTGGTTACGATCCCGCCATCTTGGGCTTAGTAGTTTTTTATTCTATCCACTAAACCACAGGTCGCCCTTAAAGGTTTTGTTACGTAAATAGAGAAGAATATTGTAGAAAGTAAAGAATAGGAATCTCATGTATGACAGGCAGAGAAGTAAAATATAAATATAAAATTTAAAATTTTAAATAAAAGTATCAGATTTTATATTTTATATAATAGTATACAATAGGAATGAAGTTAAATTATATAAAATAAGATGTAAGTATAAAAGAAACTATAGATGAGAGATATATAATCTCTATAATCATCTATAGTTTCTTTTATACTTACATCTTAATTTATATAATATAACATCATTCCTATTGTATACTTTTATATAACATCTGATACTTTTATTTTAAATTTTATATTTATATTTTACTTCTCTGCCTGTCATACATGAGGATCCTATTCTTTACTTTCTACAATATTCTTCTCTATTTATTCTTAGGTATCATATTTTTTAATTCATTTTCTTTCATTTTACTTATGTAACTCCCCAGGAGTCTATTTTCATACAATTTTTTCTACAATACAATTCTATCTTTATTAAACTAAGTTTTCCATACTTATATATCTCACTCTTTATAGTTATATCTTTTTTCATTTTATAATTTTCTGTTGAACTTGATTTCTCTCTTTGTATTTAGTTTGCATTATCACCTTTCTATACATCTATTATGTAATCATCTTTATTCATATATCCTTTCATAATTTATCCTTCACTTTTTTCGCTAAATTTTTCTATATCTCTATATTTTGTTATGTTGTCTGTATCTCTTATGTTATGTATTTTTACAGTCAATTCTGTTTTTTGTCTGTTTTTTTTTCTCATAGCCCTGAAGATAGACCTAAACAGTAGGTCGAAACGTTGGCACACATAAAATATAATAGGTTTCCACTTATTTGTTGTGTAATTTTTGACTGCACCCCCAACTATTTCCATCCTACAATAGTACCTACCAGTCAACGAATTTCTTTCCTACAAATATATAAATATATATATTTAGTTTATTTATATTTATAACTTATATTGTATATAATTAAACACGGTTGTATGGATATTTATTACTGAAAAAATGTATGTTGATTTGTTTAATTAATAGGGAGAATTGTGGAAGTAAAGAATTTGTGCTATGGTCGAGAAAGGGTGAGGGGGATCACCTTACAGTAGTGCCAACTTTAGTAATTCGGCCTTGGCTAGCTCTCACATAGTCCCGCTTAGTTTTTCAGTTTTTAATTGTTACTACAAATCTTTCACTTATTATCTATTTAATAACATTAACAATATTTATCGATATTAATAAATGTTATATGTCCTCAAGATTAGAAATGGTAGTTATTTTTCGGAGTAGTTCGAGGTTTGCTCAGGTTTAAAACAAGGTGATTCACTTTCACCCGTACTATTCAATTTAACACTCGAGTACGTTATTAAAAATGTGATACACACCGAACAAGTTTTGAATTTTTATCTGAGTAGTTAAATTTCCGTGCTTGGCTTTGCGGAGGATTTGGTACTGTTGGGTGATGATGCGGTAACTATAAAACAAAATACGGAAAAGTCGATGAACGCAGGTAAATTCGGAAAGGACTAAGTATATGGTTAGTAGCCTAATTGGGGGAGATTTTGGGGAAATGGTTTCTTCTTTTATCCCGAAATCTAAATATCAGAATTTATAAAACGTCAGCCTTCTGGAGGATGAATGATGTCTTAAGGTATTCGAAAATAAGTTTCTGCGTAGAATATTCGGACCAAAACATGATGAGACGACTGGAGAATTTTGTAGATTACACAACGCGGAATTGTGGAGCATGCATCCAGTAAATATTATTAAGGTGATAGCGTCACGGAGACTATGATGGGGCAATAAAGTTGCGGGGCTTAGTAACGGACGAATTTCTTAGATGTTAATACTGTTCCGACTGGGAAGCGCCTGAGGGGTACACCGAGGCGTAGGTGGGAGGATTGCATTAAGAGTGATCTGGCGGATTTGGGTTTGGATAGTGGTCTGTGGGTAGAAGTTTGTGTGCTGAAATTGGTGGTATCGGAATCGAGCTATATTATAATTGTGGTTTGCTCGGTTTTCACCTGGCCGCAGAATATGTAGCATAAACGCGTTCTACTAGTCTTACTTCAAGCACATACTGTGTTTAAACTCTAATAAAAAATTCTAGTATTAGGGAAGCATTTGGCCAAGAACATAAAGTAAAAGTACAAAGGTAATAGATTGTATATAAAGGCCCGGTGAATAAGTGGTCAAGTCGAATTTTCTCCAAAACGAGTATCTTGTAATTAAGGAAGCGGAATCGTGTTATTTTCGCAATGAAGAATGGGTCAAGTCAGGCATTGGCTTGAAAAGGACTCCTTGCCTATATTGCAACACCATTTCAAGTCAAAAATTATGAGAATGACACGATTACACACACCTCCATATAATTTATTCACTCTGGACAATATTCGACTTAACCACTTATGAACCGGGGCTGTGGGTATAAATTATTAGGGATTGGAAATTAAACATATTTTTACATACATATGTATACGCAGTCTCTATAAAATGGGTAATTCGCATTCGTGGAAAAACCTGATGGTAGAACGTGATAAAGGTCAAATCACCTTCTTGCACAAACTTTGTCCTTGGAACCTTCCTGGGTTGTAGCGGTACAGTACGTATACATTCTGGATCAACAGAGTCAGTCGGCGGGAAACGGATCATAAAGAAAAGTAAACAGATCATTGCTTTAGTGAACCGTTAGATTGAAATATTTTTGTGATTATAGGGAAAAGGTAGGGATGGGTAAATACTGGATTTTCCTGTATCTGATACAAGTAAGTGATACTGATACTTTTCTGTATCTGATACTTTTGTAGCTGAATACAGATATCCCGACTCTTACTCTTCTAATACGCTACACGGAAGCCTTTCTTGGGGCATCAGTTTTTTTTATCATGTTTAAAGGAAAAAGAGTTATTCGCCGAAATAGTAACCTGCACAAGGCATCAAATGATTAAAATCATGTATTTATTAATTAATTATTTTTTGAAAGCTATGGAATTGAACAATAAAAAATTGATTTTAACCCTACCTCAAACTTTTGCTATTCACGTTCCAAGACACGTAGAATTTGGTTTGTAATACAAAATATGTCTGTCCGCCGCCGCACGCTATAGTCTTTAAAACGCTATAGCTGTTTTTTTTGGACCCGATTTCAATCATTTATGTCAATTGCCTTTACTTTATGGTATAGATATATCCATTAATGAATCCATATTTGCCCGGATATAGGTCGAGGTTTTTTTTTGCGAAAGTTGCTCGTGAAAAATCATATATTAGGAGGCGATCTCGGAAAATCTTATTTCAACCACCCTTTACTGTTAACTAATTTCATAATTTATTTTTGTTTCCACGTATGTGATAAGTTAATAATTACAGATTTTATTGTTGATAAAACTTGTTCACCATTATTTTTACTTATTTATTTATTAATACTAAGGGGAGATCATTTATCATTGTATCACACAAAGTAGATACAAAAAAATAATATACCAGTTTTAATTCGTATGTTATAGTAATAAATAGCATGAGGTAGTGAATATATTCGTGAATACTGAATAGCTGATGCTTCTAACTAGGGATAAGTAAGGTTGTATCAATCTGACCGTATCTGTTACTTGATACTTGTATCAATTGATAAAAAAGTATCAGGTTCATTTCGACTGTATCTGATACTTGTATCAACTACTTTTTAGTATCAGATACAAAGTATTAGATTGATACAACCTTACCCATTCCGAGGAGAAGGTAGATGTTGACAACGTGTACAAAGTATACTCGATTTGTCAAACGAAAAGACTGTTATATCTTATTGTAAGTTATATCTTAATATGATATACAATATTAATATATAAAACAGATTTTTTTTTTCTGGAGATGAAACATTGGAATGAGGTGAAGGTAAACTGGTATTCTTGTTGAGTGTTCTAGATATTTCGGTGTATCTTAAGTTATATTTAGGACGATCGATTGAAATAGTGGCTGCTCCTTCTGTTTATCCGATCATTCTTAATATAGAAGGCGTTGAGTAATATTTTCGTCAACAGTGTCTTTAAGTCGGATTAGTGACTTGAAATTCGATACTCGAAAAATAATAATTTTTAATTCATTTTTATTACTTGTGATTATTTTTAAATATTTTAGTTTCGAAGAGAAAAGATTTGCTCTGGCCGGGATTCGAACCCAGGTCGTCTGCATATCCGTTGCAGTGCTCTAAACCACTGAGCTACTAGAATGTTCATTGAACATTAAGAATGTTCATTGAACATTACTTTAAATAGGATCTTGTGGACTTACGTCAATATATTATTTATAATTCATTGTTATTTTGATTGCGATTATTTTTAAATATTATACAATGGTATCCAAGTCAGAGGAATCCGTTCTCTTCACCGATCCTGTTCTCGCAATTTTCCGATGTAATCCGGCCAGGGAAAATCTTTTCTCTTCATAAAAAAAATATTTAAAAATAATCACAATCAAAATAACAATTAATAAAACTGAATTATAAATAATATATTGACGTAAGTCAACAAGATCCTAATCAAAGTAATGTCCAATGAACATTCTTCTCCGTGTATACATCGCAAAATTGCGAGAACACGGGGATATAGAATCGGTTAAGAGAACGGACGTGTCTGACTTAGGTACGACCCCTGGTACCTCAGTGGTTTAGAGCTCTGCAACGGAAATGCAGACGAACCGGGTACGAATCCCGGCAAGGTCAAATCTTTTATTTTCAAAATAAAAATATTAAAAATAATTATTTTTGTTTATACATATCACATATAATAATTCTATTATTTTTCTGTAAAATTCGTTTTGCCTGTTTATTTATTTGACGTCATTTTACGGTGTTAAGGTTAATCGGACGATGCTGCAACGGGAGCTCTTAACGTTTTACTATCCAGGTATAGTTAGTATTAAGATCTTAAATGAATACCTGACATAGTAGAGGGGTATGATTGACGTATTATGAACCCGCAATCTTGGGCATAGTATACACCAACAACTATACAACAGGTTCGTAATGAGCACCGTTCATTAATAATTTACAGTAGTTTTACTCATTATTTATCGATAGTTTTTATATTAGCATTATTTTTGCATATTTTATAAGTAGGCAGTAATGCGTAGGTCTTAATTTCATAAGATCTTCAATGACCATGAAAATTTCATTTGAGGTATTTTTAAAATTACATTGATGGAATAGTAACTAAATATTAATTGCTGTATTCTTTAATGATATTCCACTGAACCCTGTCGAACAGATACGTTACCTAGGACTTCATCTGGAGAAACGTTTCACTTGGAATCCTCATACAAGACTGAAAACACAAGAAACTGCTCGACATTTTCGCCTACTTAAACACTTACTGGACAAACGCTCTAAGCTGCCAATTAATTACAAAAGACTCATTTACATGACAGTTATCAGACCTATTTTGGACATATCCACCATTTTCCAGGTCATAATGTACATATCAGCAGATTTACTTGTTATAATAATATTATAGTTGTAAATGTCAATAAATTAAAAAAAATAAAAATATTAATTGCCAACAGGAAAAGTGTACAACATAAAGATAGCATCATCATTTAGCGGGTCTCTATCGAATATTGTCCATTTTAAACAACTAAATTTTAATGGTTACGTTTAAATGTTTATAATATTTTCATTTAGTTCTCAGAAAAAAAAATACGCTATAAATAAATAAATTCTACTTATTGGAGTATTTTTCTTCCTATATCGCTTAATAGAATAGAGTAGAATAAAAAAATAATTTTACTCTGGGACCAGGTCCCTTAAGCATAGCAGAAATGCACAAAATTAAATAAATATATATCTGGCCTAAGGCCTTCATTATTAGAATAAAACAATATTTACAAAATATCTTGAAAGTAAATAACTAACAGGATGTTTTGGTAGAGAATTAGAAAATGTAATACACCAATAAAATAAAGAAACAGACAAATTTACTATCCAAAGAAATAACCTTATAGAAAAATAAGTGAATAAATAATAGCATCTAATAATACAAAAAATTATATCATTATGGGTGAGGAATATTTACAGTAATTCATCAATCGATTAATTTTTAAATGTATATATCTATAAATTATTTATTGATTATAGAGCATCTGTTTGGGAATTTAGAAAATGCAGGAAAAGTTTAGGTTTAAATGAGGTTAAAGAGGACGCATGACGGATATCGAGTGGGAGTGAGTTCCAAAGAGAGATAAAACGGGCGAGAAAGGAACGCTCAAAAGTTTTGGTTCTATGGGAACGTATACAAAGATTGGAAGAGCGAGATCTTGTGCCCCGGGATTGGATAGAGGATTTGAACTGTAGGAGACTATAGATATAAGATGGATCTTGTGAGTTGATTTGATATGAGTAAGAACCTAGGAAATAGAGTTTACGGATAGAAGGTGAGAGCCACTTTAACTCAACGTAAAGGCGGGACACATGAGACCTCCTCGGAGCGTCGAAGACAAATCGAAGCGAACAGTTTATAATCCACCCCAACGTCTCTTCGAGCCTGTTCGAGAGGCCACCATATGGCACACAACCATAGTCAAAGTGAGGAAAGATAAAAGAAGTGATGAGGAGCTTACGGATCGGTAGTGTTAGAAGATGCCTGGAACGGTGAAATAACTTTAGAGAGCTTATTGACCGACGGGAAATTTGGGCAGTGCGGGGTTTCCATGAGAGGGATTGGTCGAAAATGATTCCGAGGTTTCTAACAGAGGAACTGAAGGCAATAGGGAGATCATTTAAGGTTAATTGGGGAGGTGAGTTGATAGATTTAAGAAGGGTATTGGAACCAATTAGAATGACCTGAGTTTTCGCTGCATTCAACGACAGCTTATTCAAGTTTGGCCAGGCACTGATCCTATCTATAATATATAATAATCTATAATATGTTTAAAAGAAACTTTTTTTTATATTAAGAATTTTAGTGAGTGTGAAATTACTGAGTGAGAACTTTAACTGTAAATAAATCAAGAGAACATCGCGAAAAATGTGTTATTACGTGAAACTAATTCAAGTGTAATTTTATAGCGTTTTAGTTAGCGGGGTAGAGATGCTATGCTGGAGGTTCTAGGCTCAAATCCGGCTGTCTCAGACAAATTATTTCCTACTCTAAACTCCATATGCTTCTGCACTCTATTAATTGGGTACTCTTAATTGAGGGAAAACCTGGTAGTCGGGTTTTATAAGTGATATAAGATGGGCGGCCTTAGTCACGGTTATTGTGATCCCTGCACAATTTACAAGAACTAAAAGTACCTACCGTGGTACAATTAAATGAACAGCAGCATTATTTGAGAAATGGCCGTTGGTCCGCCGTTATATTATTATTATTATTGAGAAGCGAGGGGATGGTTGACTGGAAGATAAACGTAAGGAAGAAAATAGTTGGGGGTGCAGTCAAATAAAAACACTAAATAAGTGGTTACTTATTTAATTATGTGCCGACGTTTCGGCATATTATTATTATAATATTTTTTTCTTTTGTATTTCTCGGCTTGTACCGGATAATTACACCAACCCGGACTTAATATTCCCATTTAAAAGTTAAATGGGAATATTTAAAAATTTTCTAACGATGCTGGCAGTTCCCAGCATAACCGCTTTCTGTACTTCTTCCAGTCCCCTAATCATTTCCAACGTCTTCGTTGATGCAATGGTTTCCTGAGGAATTAAACCATTGCTGGATACAATGATCGGGAGTACTTTTACATCCACCAGTCGGTAAGATGCCTTAATTCCTCGCAGAGCTCTTGGTACTTCCGAATTTTTTCGCTCAATATTTTAGAAACGTTATCATCAGCAGGAACCCCAACTTCGATGATGATGGCCTTTTTTATTTTTTTGTCTAAGAGTAGTATGTCTGGTCTGTTGTGGGGTATATTATGGTCAGTGATCATAGTTTGATCCCAATATAGTTTAATGTCATTTTTTTCTAATATTGCCTGTGGCTGGTATTTGTAAAATGGGTGATGACTGCTTATTAAATTATATTTTTGAGCGAGTGCCTGGTGTACGATCTTTGCAGCATTAGTGTGCCTAGTTAGATATTCTTTACTTGCTAATGCTCGGCAGCCAGAGGTGACATGTTGAATCGATTCATACGTTGCTTTGCATAGGCGACATCTATCTTCGATTGCTTGGTGCACAATATGCTTTCTGTAGGAATTAGTCGCCATGACCTGTTCCTGTATAGCCAAAAGGAATCGTTCAGTCTCGGGGAACGTTTTTCCTGTGGTCAACCAGCGGAGTGACGCTTTTAAATTGATGCCCTGAGCATATAAAGAACTGTAAAACCTTCCATGGAGTGGTTTACACTTCCATGATTCTGTAAGGCTCTCCTCAGTTGGGATTGCTGTTGGATCTTGTCGAAGCATTATTTTTATTATTAATTAATATTATTATTATTATTTATTTTATGTTATCGCTTTTCAACAGAAATCAAGCGACGTATGAATAAGAGGGAGAAATGCCTTGCCTTGGTATGGGCGCTGCCAGGGTTTGCTGGATCTTTTCCAATCTCAAAGGTGATTCAATTATTACACATTAAATTGCTTCTATTCCGTGGCTTATAATGAAACAGACCTATTGCTCTCTCACTTCCAATTAACATTTACAGTTAAGTTGGAACCCGTGATGTATCCAATGAAATAATTATTATTTGGAAGAAGAAAGTTCTTTAGAAATTCTTGAGAATATATAAATATATTTTCTTTTATTTATTTATTATTTATGGTTCTTTTTGATTATTTTTTAAATATTTTTATTTTGAAGAGAAAAGACTATGTCTCGGCCGGGATATACGATCGGTTAAGAGAATGGATTTGTCTGCCTTGGATGCGAGCCTTGGTAGCTCAGTGGTTAGAGCACCGCGCTTGAGGCGCGGGAGACCCGGGTTCGAATCCCGGCCAAGACATAATCTGTTCTCTTCAAAATAAAAAAATATATATATTTAAAAAATAATCAAAAGAACAATAAATAAATAAAATATATATATCAGTGGCAGTGCGCTGAGATGGGTCCTAGGTCCAAATCCGGAGATCCTTCGAAATCTAGAGACTTTCCTGGGGTTCATCCAGCCTCTATTAATTAGGGGTAAAAACCTGGTGTTTTTACCTTGATCTGGGACTGAATCAAATGCCTTTCTTTTGTGGGTCGTAGTGAAGCAGTTTTTTTTTATATGTAATTCGTGGAATGATAAATTTTTACGTATTTTCCTACTTAATTGGTTGCCAAGGCAACTGAAAAAAAATGGGCTATAGCTAGAAATCCTTGGCAGACTTTTATTTTGTCTATTGACAGCCGGAGATGGATCCTATAGGATTTAGGACGGAAAACATAATTATTACTTCTTGACATGTTATTATACCTGCAGGTCCGGTGAATAAGTGGTTAAGTCGAATATTCTCCAAAATGAGTTTCTTGTACTTAAGGAAGCGGAATCGTGTCATTTTCTTAGTGAAACAGTGGCTAAGGCTACACCTACATTGGATCCGGTGTGATACGATGAGACGTCGCTAGCAAACCAAATGACTGAAATATATCGAGAGTTATAACATTTTGTTTTTTAAATTTATAAAATTAAGATTATTTGTTAATTATTTTATAAATTTAAAGAACCAAATGTTATAACTCTCGATATATTTCAGTCATTTGGTTTGCTAGCGACGTCTCATCGTATCACACCGGATCCAATGTAGGTGTAGCCTAACGCGTTGGCTTGAACAGGAGCTATTGCTTATATTACAACTTAATTTCAAGCCAACAACTTCGATCAGTTTCGCCTTCACTACTTAATCACAGCAAAGATATTTATGAACAATATGGAATAGTTATCGTTTTTCTTTATCTAGAAATAATTCTCTCTCTCTCTCTCTCTCTCTCTCTCTCTCTCTCTCTCTCTCTCTCTCTCTCTCTCTCTCTCTCTCTCTCTTTCTATATATATATATATATATATATATATATATATATATATATATATATATATATATATATTTATATATATATACATATATATATATATATACAATATGATGAATTATTTATAGTTCATTATTGATACAATGTGCGGTATAGCGTCATTTGCTAAGCGTACATAGCGGTAATTAGCATATTCTTATTTTTCCCTATGTTTCGGGCCAGGTGCCAAGGTAACTCTAGCCAACTATTAATTTCATTATGTAAGAAGAATGCGTGGGAACTGAGCGCTGAGCATTTCCAAAACAAAAGAGTAAAAATACAAGCGCTCTTTTCTTTGGGTAGTAATATAATTTGGCTGAGATTTAAGTAACCACTGGCTATTTAGATATCAACCAGCCTCTCTAAAGTGAGTACCCAAAATTAGGGGTATAAATCAGCGTGATTTAGGACAAATCACCTCCTAGGCTAGCAGCCAGGTTCTAAAAAAGGGCTTTAGGTCGCAATAAATTGAAGAGAGCTAAATTTTTGGTATGTTGTAAGGGCATATAAGTGGAAACCAAATTGCTACCGAAAAAACGGGTGGGAAAACTTTTGGTGCCCGAAAAACCTCGAAATTTTCGGAGTTATTTCAGAGTTGTCCCTGTATCTCCTAATCGGGTAGCCATTTTTGAAGTCGATTAAATTTGCTACAATTTGAATCCAACCGCAGCTCTGTAGGTCTTATATATTCTCAGTTACGCCGCTTGGAAAATTGGTCTTTTTTTCCGAAAAGTCCCAATTTTAAGTTTTGGCCAACTTCAGTGAGGGACACTGGTCGAAGGAGTGATTCTACGATAAAAGTGAAGGTAGTAAATTTAAATAGCTTTAATTTAAGCACAGACCAAGGACTGTAGGTGTAACAAATTCTGAGTTACGTCTCTTTGAAATTTTGTCATTTTTTCCAAAAAGCCCAAATTTTAAGTTTTGACCGACTTTCGTGAGGAACACCGGCCGAAGGAGTGATCCTACGATAAAAGTCCAATGAAATGGAGTTTTATTAAATTTAATTAGCTTTAATTTAATCACATAACGAGGCCTGTAGCTGTGATACTTCTCTTGTTAATTAAAAAAAAAGGAAAATCGTAGTAGTAGGTGCTTTAAGAAAATGAACTTTCATTGAAGGTAGGTGTTTTAAATCGAATCGAACCACCACGAATCGATTTAAAACAGCTTTTTTTATTGTAAAGTATAAATATTTACTTGTAAATTACATATACAAAAAATAATAGGAGTGCTAGTAGGCACTGCCATGCAGCGGGGGGCGGGGAGCCACCCAGTCTCCCCGAGGTTTTCCCGGGCACTAAAAGTTTTCCCATCCGTTTTTTCTGTTGAAAACATGGATTTACTACTCAGACAAGCCCTAACAACATATCAAAAATCCTCTCTTGGATTTTTTTGCGACCCTCAAACACCTGGCCGCTGGCCTATATTTGGACTATTTGGAAAAAATGAACAAGGGCGTAATTCAGAATCTATTAGGCCTAAAGGTCTCAGTCTGTGCTTAAATTAAAGCTAATTAAATTAACTACAGCTTCATTCCCCATGACTTTCATCGTAGGAATACACATTCGCCCGGTGTTTCTCACGAAAGTGGACCAAACCTTAAAATTTGGATTTTTTTGAAAAAATTACCAATTTTCGAAGGGACGTAACTCAGAGCTGCGGTTGGGCTCAAATTATAGCATATTTAATCTACATTAAAAATGGTTACTAATGTTTTTTATCAAAAACGCACCGATTAGGAGATACAGGCCAAAAACTGAAATAACTCCGAATATTTCGGGTTTTTCGGCCACCAAATGTTTTCCCATCCGTTTTTTCCGCAGCAAACTTGGATTTCCACTAGTCAGACATGGATTTTCCTTACAACAAATCAAAAATACAGCTCTCTTCAATTTATTGCGACCTTCAAACACATGGGCGCTGGCCGTAACCGTTTCCCAAGAAACAGTACAGTCTCTACCACGTTCTCACCCTCAGACCCTTCACGGTTTGTAGTGGTACGGGTTAAGTTATTCAGATATAGAAACTTAACGTATAATTTGTTATAGAGAAGTATTTTATCCGCCAAATATCGAAAAGTTTGAATAATTGAATTAGGAGGTAAAACTCATACATTCTTGGCTTATACATAGTTTTAATTATTAATAATGTTTATTTCAGCTTCTGTTTGTTAATAGAAATAATTAAGGGCTACTATTACATATACAATTCCATCTCCTGTCTTTTGTAGGTTGCTTAAATTAATAATAATAATACCCAATAATCAGTAACTAATTTTATTTACTCTAAGCACAGCAATTGTATTAATATTAATGTTTTATACAACGTGGTATTTTCACAACACAACATTGAACTAGGGTTGAAGATAACATAACAGTACATTAAATAAGACATTTAACACTAACGTAATCTAATTAATAATTTATTTAATAAACAAATTATATATTAACAAATAAGAAATAATTATTAGTTAGAGATAATAATATTACAAATACCCTGCTCTTACAGGGTTTAATTATCAATAAACTGACAGTTTTTTATGAATAAATCTAAAATTTGTATAACAAATATTAGTCTATCTTAATATCTTATGTTCCTAAGTAATATAAATAATGTTTTATCCATTTACGGAAGTATGTAATCCGGCTGTGACAGATAAATTAATTAATCTGTTAAAAGCTACAGATGGACCTTTTGGGATCTACAGGCCCTCCATAGGCTCCTTTACATTAAAATTATTTATTTTTATAGACCCTCTTGTGGCTCACCCAGCGTCCATAAAGTAGGACCCATGATTTTGGGAAATCCTGACGGTTGAGGGTGATCTTAACGCCCACCAGCACAACCATTTACAGCAGTCATTACCATGTGGTTTAGTAATATTGTTCACCTTACCCTCTTCGTGTGTTTTAGTTTTATGGTTATTAGTAATTTTATGAATTATGAATTATAGCTCATTCTGGGCAGTGCTGGGTTGCTATGATGAAGGTCCTGGATTCAGATCCCACTGTAGCAGATAAATTATTTATTCTATTAAGCTCCGGATGGACCCTGTGGGGGTCTTACAGACTACAGACCTACCCGGGGCGCACTTAGTCTCTATAAATTGAGTACCTCTAATTGGGGGAAAATCAGGTTGTTAGGCGTGGTCTTTGATAAATCACACCCCTTTATAAATGTTGCCATATAAATAGTACAGACTCTACCATGTACTGAATCCAAGACACGCCATTACAAATAGAAGAAAATTATTCTTTTCTTATTAGGGGAATCCTCGTGGAATGAATACTTTATAAAAAAACTGTTGAAATGACTTCTAAAGCGAAATTTTTAATTATACATGTATATTATAAAAATAGGCATGTTTTTTGGCAGTTTCCCCATCTTCCAAGAACAATAGTGCCTAATCATATAAACTTTTAAAAATTCTTGGTTATCCCTTCCTTCATAGGGGGCGTAAATGGCAGTCCCGACCCTGTACGGTGTCAAATATTTGTTAAAGATCTCTATCCTAACTACACCTAAATCGACACAGTTTCGGACTTCCACTGTAGCATTTTATGATTATCCATAGCAGCAGCCTAAGATGGCGTTAAATAAACAAAGAATGAGATTTTTTAGGTAATTAATTATGTCCATAATAAAGATTTGTATTTTAGTTTTTAATTATTGGGCTACAAATGTGTTTATCTATTACTAATTAAGAATAGGGAGTAGAGCTTTGGGGCTCCACTAAGCCATCGAATTCCTCTCGTATCCAATCCTTACAATCCAAAACCCTTCTTAAAATCCTCAATGCTCTTTACTTTGTTACGAACAAAGTAATCCATAATGACCTAAATATCCCAATTGTTGCTGATTTGGCCCGAATCCGATATCAATTATTTCATGACAAACTACATTCCCACTCAAACCCACTAGTTTCAAACATGACAACCTCTTCAATTCCTGATAATCCTCCAAGGCGTCTAAAAAGAAGATGGCCTTGTGATGTTCTAAGTTGAACTTGGTATTTGGGTACTACCACTGGGTAGTTTCTCTACTTTTCTTTTCATGTCAATGCGTACATTGATTCTATTTGCTTGTATTAGTATACAGTTGTAATTTTCATTGAATAAATTATTTTAAAAATATATATATATATTTTAAAATTGGGGAGCAGGGTAGCTCATTGGTAGAGCGCTGATTTGTCGTGCCGAAGGTCCCGGGTTTAAATCCGGCTGCATATAAATATAATTTATCTAATAATTCCTTCTCACAATGAAAACCTTTTTTCAGTCATTTATGATATATAATTTTATTATATTATAAATTTTATAAAGTTGTATTTGTTATGATGATAAAGATGAAATGATACAAAAAGTTGTTAGATTGATTGAAAATGACATGTAGTTGTCGAAACGTTTTATTTAATAAAATTATATATCATAAACGACTGGAAAAAGGTTTTCATTGTGAGAAGGAATTATTAGATAAATTAAGTCCAGTTTACACCCTTTTAAAACATATAATTTATTTAATCTGTTAATTGCCGGGAATAGATCATGGGAGATCTGGAAACCCTCCTGGGGTTCGCCCAGCCTCTGTATAGTAGACAAATCACAAGACACGGACAAATCACCTCCTTTCTTAACCGTTGTCCTAAAAACAGTTCAGTCTATATCAAGTACTGAACACAAGGCCCTTCATTGTTTTTAATGGTTTAAAAATTAATTTGAATAATAATTGAATTATTCTTACAATATTTTTACTTATCGTACTCATCATTTATTATTAATAACGCCATTTTCTTTGTTTATTATGGTAATTTAGTTATTGTAATTTTAACCAATATCTAGAAATATATTTTGCGGAATCAGTTTGAACTTTTGTCGGAATCTCTAAACCAGGGAGTGAGTCTAAAAATATACTATCTTAGCGACTTGACTCAGAGTCACTAGTTAATGCGAGGTCTCATCATATACACGTGTTTTTAAGCTTATTTTTGGAAACCGTATTGGATCAGAAGTGGAGAATTCCATCAGGTTAGAATTCAAGTTGAGGATTGGAAAAGATTAATTCTAAGGAATAATATAAAGAAAATATTAGAAAGTCTCAAGTTTCTTAAGCTTAAACAAAGTTCTTTAGTGGATCATTGATCAGAGACTGTCTCAGATTAGGTCTTGGGGAAGTCAGCAGTATGTCTAGTAAACGTCGTTAAAGAAATTGACACTGTGATGAATGGATTAAAAATGTTTATTATTGTTATAATCTCAAGGTCATAGGTTTGAGATCGGCAGATATTTACTTATTCTCTTAGTTGGATTCCAATTTGGGCTCACCCAGCTGAGAGGCTTGTCTGCCGACTCACTTCCTTACACAAACGCTGGTTTAGAAACGTTAGTTTGCCTGTCAGTCTCACACACTTTCCTGCTACACCTATTATAATTTCTTTCCAGAATATCATTGGCTCCTTTGATATAGACAAATAAGGCGTTGACAGATTTTTTTCTTCTTTTCCTCTAGACCAATGGTTCCCAATCTGGATGGCGAAAATGCAAGTCGGGGGGCGCGAAACCAGTTAAAAATAAAAATTCTCACTTTATTTTTCTCATACCAGGACTTCTTTATCTTAAATGGAAACTTATAATTATGTAACTTGTGACAATAAAACTAAATGTTTTCTTTTTAATGTAATACTTTTTTTTTTTCATACGCTCATAAAATGTATTGGGAAGGGGGTTTAGGAGGTTTTCATTTCAATAGGGGGGCCGTGGAAGGTTTTCATTTGAACGGGAGGGGGTACAGTAAGGTTGGGAACCACTGCTCTAGACTGCAAGTACTGTCTCAAAGTCAACAAAGAGCAATTTAGTTGTATTAACTTTAAAAGGGTACCTATCTAATTCTTTATTGAGTATGAATATTCAAGAATTAATTATTTTAAAACGTTAAACCATAATTATTTAACTAAGATTGACAGTGATGATCAAGAAAAAGAATCGCTTTTGAGTTCTATTCCGGTCTGCCCTTCATTTCTTTATTCAAATCCTTTTTCTGGCACTCGAAGAAACAAAATTGAAGGATTGTTTTTACTGTTTGCTTACGCACTCGGATGTTATTCTCAATCACTGAAAACTATTTTAAGGCTTAAGGCAACGGTAATTCAATAAATGCAATTTTAAACTATAAATTAAAAAAAAAGAACCTTAGACAACCATAACTCTATGCATCTAATCATAAATATTAATGAAAAAAGAACTTGACACAACGATAACTAAATAAATGTATTAATAAAATATAAATAAAATAATGGAGACAACAATAAATTCGATAAATATAATCATGAAGTATAAATAAATATATCAAAAACAACAGCCTTCTTTTATATTTGGCGGGCTTGACTCACGCTTAACAAAATAGAACGAAATATATTTTTTTTAACATTAAATTTCTGATAATAAATTATTAAAATTATATTTATATCGGAGATGTTTGCTATGGATTATCTTAACATGTTAAGTCAGTTAATAAGATTGACTGGAAGTGGGGTTCAAATCCAGCTGTGGGAGATTTTATTCAATGGGTTATCAGCCCAGGATGGATCCTTTGGGATCTGGGACCCTTCTGGGGCTCACTCAGGCTCTGTAAAGTGGGTTTCCAAAATGGGGCGAACGCGATCTAGGACAAATCACCTCCAGGAACAACCGTTGTCCAAGAAACATTGCAGTATGCATAACTTTTTCGCAATAATAATAAAGTAAAATAATAAAATATATGAACTTTTCCCATCGCTATTAGCTTAGCGAAGACCGAGAGCGTGGATGCCGGAGAGGCCAAGGAAGGGAAGATATAATGGGACCGCCCACTCTGAAATTTGAATAGCTCTTCTATCTGGCAAGCCTACCCGCTCACTCGACCCCATCCTCGTATCTATATTATTATATGTATTATTAACATAATATATATTATTAATATAATTTATAACTAATTATACCCATGGTTAAAGATGTTTATAGAATTTTATATTGTAATTAATTATACCCACCAAAATAATTTCTCATGTTACATTATTAGAGAAATGGTATGCATTTTTTAATTTTGATTTATTTATTTTGGTTTATTTATAAAACATTTTTCGACCTTCTAGTACATTAATCTAAGCCACTTTTCCCTAACTAATGGGTGGCGAACTTCATATGACTTAGTCCCGCAGTGTATATAAAAAAAATGAGTGAAAACTATTTGAGTGAGTTTCTAGTAACTACTGTTTGTATAGCTTAATCCAGGAGTGAACCGAGACATCAACTTTGATCCTAAATTTAATCCAATAGTACGTGATTAGTGTACCCCCTCCACTACAATATATTGGTGTTGTGTATTTATTGTATATTTGTATTTAATTAGTGGGCCTCGATGTTTTCCTCTCAAAATAGTGGGAAAATACGACTAAAATTGCAAATTTAAACCAAAAAAATTACACTAATTGTATTCTATGACTCTTCTTTTACCTCTGTAAAATACGTTTTATTGTTGTGATATAGTAAACATTGAACTCTTAAACGATCCTATGGTCAGTCCTCGTGTGGGCCTGGAGCTTGTCACATATCTTCCAATATCCCGTACGTGATCCCTGGTCCTCTCACATACCAGAATCTTTTATACATTGTAGCGATCTAAGTCCTCATACTGTAACATAATTATCTCCAATAAATGGCGTAAATGGTACATGTTCTAGAAAAAAAATAACTGTACCATTACAACCTTTGATGTATCTTGGTTTCAGTTTATGGTTGACTGTACTTCAGGCTGTAGGGCCTTTTACCACGGCTGTTAACAGATCAAATGCTTTATCGGTCACAGCTGTATTTGATTTGAACTCGGGACCTTGCTGCTAAGTTTCTCAAACTGAACTGCAACTCAATGCTCTACACACTGAGCTTTCCCGCTCCCCCATATCCTTGAATGATATAATAAATCTATCTAAGGAATTTTAAGCGCTTTTAATCTTATTCATTACGTTAATTTACTCCTGAAGACACAATATCTTTCACGGATCAATGTCTTTCCCTTACGGACGGTCAATATCTTTCACCTGTATCCTTCACAAGTTTTCCCTTCGCACAATTTCAGAAGAAAAGTCATTTAGATATATATACACACACAAAACACCATTAGATCCGATAAATTTTACTGATTGTTTGCCCATTCATTCATATGGGACCGGGTCGGCAGAGCGGGCTAGGGCGCTTGCAATATATAGGTCCTCCTTAGCCTGTTGACCCCGAGCTGCCGTAATTCATGGATCCAGACCTATTTGTCACCCGACTGTTCATCGGTGGGTAGAACACTGGTGATTCGGCCCTAAAGGGACTAGTTACGGAGGTATGGGCAGGCTGCCGCTGTACCATCGAAACCATGGTTCACAGCAACGTGAAGTGGAGTGACCTCTTCCATATTGTCGAAACAAAGATTGTACAAAACAGATAGCGTAATTTCAAGGTCAATTAAACTGATACAAAAATAACCCACATTGTGGATAATGAGGGAAATACAAAACACAGAAAATCTTCATATCGCGTAGATTTTGAACTAACGTAAGATTAGACATTTTGTAGATCCCAATTATCTATAAAACGTGAAAACTGCAAAAACAGAATGTTATAAAAGTATTACGATGCTGTCTGTAAAGAATATTTAAAATGCTACAATTAGTCTACTCTAGGAATGGACTCTTACTGTATTGAAATTCAAGAACATTCTACTAAATATTGAATTATGATTTAAATTTATTAGATTTCAGATTATTAACCTTCCCTTTGCCACGCGATCTTCTGATACTATTATATAGCGAAAAAAATATATATATATATTTGTGCTCACACAAGTTCAGCTACCTCTAGACCGAAGCTCAGATCCTCCTAAACTTTCCACCCCACTCTAGTTGGCACACTGCACAAACTATGCAATGTCCTTCAGAACGATGGCGCTTTCAGAATATAACATTCGAATAGAGAAGGAAACTTTTTTCCCGATCTTGAGTGGTATCAGCCACTCTTTAAAGATCCCTATCCTAATTAAAACTCGATAGGCAAAGTTTAGGACTCCCACTGTAGCATCGTCCGATTAGCCATAGCAGCATAAGGTGACATTGAATATTGGTTGGGTCCGGGTGGAGGCCAAAATTGATTCTCAAAAATAAAGAGTTATTGCAAACCAATGATTCGATCCACATTGCAGATATTCATCATGGATTCATTGTTACAAGTTTGGGAGACTTTCATATGCCATTTATTGATGAATACCTGCAATCTTCTAATAAATAGTTTCTTACTGTTTGTATTTATTTTGAGTTCCTCCCGGACCATTCCCTCCAAGTAAATATTTGATTAGCGAATTACTTTAATTCATCAATTAAAATTGAGCGCTTTGTAAATCTATTGTAGAGAATAAACATGTCTAAATGACTACGAAACAACGTCGGTAAACAGCTTGAAGTAGAGGAATAATTAATAAAGGAATCCTTTAAAGAATCCATAAATAAATAAAAACATCAAATCATAGCAACAGATTGAGTCTAAAGCATACAGAATAAATGGCAGAAATGCATTAAACTTCAAAAGACCGTTGCCTCGTGTTATGGAATGTATATTTGTTTTGAAATCCCGTACAATATATTATATTTCAGTACACTAATGATGCATGAAACGTTTTAAAATCCTATTGCTTCACGAAATCTTTTCTCTAATGCCAAGTATATATAAGAATACAGGTACGTAGGGTTTTGGGAATCGTTATCGATAACAAATTGGTCACAAAATGTCTACCTTTCGTTTCATATTATTAAATGCAATGCAGGCAAAATTATTCAATAATAAGAAAATTATATACGGTTCACTTATCATTAGTAGTAGTGGACTAATGGGGCGTATAAAAAAACAACAACCGTTTTATCAAATTCCAGATCTCAAAAGTCTGTAAACATTTTAATGCTATTTATTGTTTACCAACACTTAATAATCCCTATAGAGCATTCTCTAAGCTTCTTTACTAACACTGGACTTCTTAAAAAAAAGCCTCAGTTTAGTTATTTATTTCAAAGAAGAAATATGACAGTGTCCTTCGAAATTCTCGTAATGTTAAGACATTACTGGAAAAAAAATTCACACCCGCTGAAGCAACTAGTGATATTATTAAATATGAAGGGGGAGGTGTCCTTGACCAACGCACTGCACGGCGTTGGTTTGAAAAAATTAGCAGTGGAGATACGATGTAGGAAAGGAAGAAGGGCTTCGGGCGACCATTAATGGGTATTGATGATGTTCTGAAGGAAGCTGTTGAGTCAAATCCGTCCACAAGTACTCGCGAACTTTCCAGGGAGTGTGGTGTGTCTAAAGATACTGTTAGTCGCCATCTTCTCTCTATGGGGAAGGTGAAACGTTCATTTTTTTTATACACCCCATTCCGATCCCAAACTAAGTTCTACATTAAAGGATTCGGTAGTGGTATACACTCCACCAGTCAGTAGCTTTGGCAGAGGTAGTGGAGGGGTTATGACTTTCAGCAATGATTAAGGGGGACTCACATCCTTTAGCAGAAGTCATTAGGGCGTTACAACCATTAACAGAGATCTTGATCTTATAACTTTTAGCAGAGATTTAGAGGAACTCACTCTTTCGCAGAGTTATTGAAGATGGTACAAATATTAGATTTAGAGGGAGTTTCATCCTTTAGCAGATGGTTAAAGCGAATCCCGTCCTTAGTTGATGTTTAGAGGAAGTCACATCCCTTGAAAAGTTTATTGACGACAGTTCAACCTTTAGCAGAGTTGTTGAATAAGGCCATTATAACTAGGATCGTATTTGTGTTAGCGTTTCCAGCATCTAGCTACTGATCATCCCACGTACAATTAAATGCGGTTCATCTTGAAGGCGATAAACAAGTACTCAATTGAAATTGGAACAGCATAAGCCTTGGATGTTGAATGTTTCAGTCACTTCTGAAAAGCTTTTTTTGTTTTCAATTATATTTTATAAAACTTTTGAATGATAATCTAGTTACAGCCTTCTCAAAATCAAACCAACAGTAAACACGACTACGATTGAGAAATCAGCAATCCCTCTGAATTGAAATCCTGGCTACTAAGGTTGCCAATTCATTCTTCTCAAACTTCACTATTTTTTTATGTTCGACTTTTTCTTTTTCTCTTTATATATTTATTTACACCTGTCAAGTACAAAAAAATGATGTCCGACTTAAAATTATACAATTGTGAACTTCAGCAGAAATAGTTAATCGATTATCAGTTTATGGTGTCAGTGATGCGCCTAACCTTCCATTTTTCACTGGAAAATACTAGGTTCCTTACTGTTATTTTCCTGCTATATTTTAATTAGAAACATTTTAAACTCATCCAGAATTTGAGTTTCTAAGAAAACAATGTTTTTTAGGGCCACTATAATATTGATAAATGGGTTATATAAGCAAGTACTCGTATTAGAGGCCTAATTGTCAGGCCGCCTGAATTCTTTGGTTCTCAGAAATATAACATTTTGTGTTGGACTTGGCGGTGTTGTTGTTTTTAGCATAGCGATACCTTCAAACTAATTCAAATACCTCGACAAGTACCTTTTTAATCCTTGTTTCGTTTGCAACATTGATCTTTGTCGAACGCAGTGAGTGACAGAAACTTTTGTGTCTGTCTATGAGCTCTAAACTGTTGAACATAGGACTCGCAGGGGTTTGGCATAACAGAGAATTTTTTCGGGTTTTTAACTTAGTTTTAACAGGTTGTGAAACGAAGCGTTTTAGCCATAGATAGAGAGAATCTCGGAGAAAACTTTAAAAAAAAAATAATTTAAAAGGGTTTACCATAAAAGGTCTCATGTAATATCTTGTACCAAATTACTTAATTTTGAGAATTTAACAGACAAAACAAACAATGGGGGAAGGAAATAATTGAAATAATATGAAAATAATTGATTGCATACTATGTAATTTTGGACTTGCCACACACACAAAAAAAACAACTAAAAACTATTAGAATTATTGTTGATATTTCTTAGAACATTAACACATCTTAGTAACATAACAACTTTAATGCTAACATATATGTACGTAATAAGCTAATTTCTTTACTCTTCGATAGTGCAAGTTATTTTTAAAATGTTTATTTTTATTCCTCCATTTCTGCAATAATTGTTTGTTTTTTTTGTTTGTCGAAGACATGCAATGTTAGTGATATCTTAGTGATTATGTTCGACATGTGTGAAAACAAATAGGATCGTCAATAACAAATGCCAATACGGGGGAGTTAAGGAAAATTTGGGTCTTGTATATTTAAGGCGATCCATCATCCTCCTCCTTTTCGCGCCCGTTCGGGAAGGCGGGCATTCCCCGACTGGCAGAGGGACAGAGAAGAAGACGGTAACCCGATCCAATCCGGGCAGGATCGCGGGATAAAGTTATCCTCGCTGGTCAGAGTCGGGTGGCAGGGTGAGCCCCGACAATAAAACCCTTAGGCCCGAAATATATAAAGAAAGCAGAGCCATCTTATTTATAACATCACCTCCTTCTAGGCTCAAAGCAACGATAGTGCTTCTAGGCTCAGCGCTTTCATCATGTACGCTCAGACTCAGACCATGATCAGCTTACTTTAAGGATTATATTAAATTTTATAATATTAATATTAAAATAAATCAATAGTATAGTCGCATCTTAGATGTATGTGACTATTTTATCGATACTTCATCAACATCATTACCAACCCGAAATTATAATATTGTTTTAATGTATTTTTATGTTATATTTCAAACAAGTAATGTACATATTGCGAAAAGTTTAAACACACCCTTCTATTATATATTTTTATTTTTAAAAACCTATACACTTTTCTCAGTATCCCAACAGATTGAATTATTTTGGATTCCACAAATAAGGTTAAGTATCGAGATTGCTTTGCGGTTTTATTTCATGTTATTTAAAATATTCAAAGGGTATAGATCATTGTTCTGCTACAGCGAGCGGCCGAAGTTATTTTAAAATACGAATGCCCCACTTATAAGCTCGGGAATACTGGCATGAAACACCGTCGAGACATCTTGCCAATTCCATCCGATCACTAATATGCCATTTCAATTTATGTTTTGTTTCGATATGATTCGATGGAATTGTTAAAACTTGTATTATTGTATTATTCCGGACATTTGTTGGCATTGATTAGGCTTGTTCTTGTTAATGGACCACTTTGCGCTTGTTATGGAAGGAATGGAGGTAGGATTGACTTTCCACCCGGACGAACTCTTGTCAGAAAATGCACACTCAAGCTTTGTTTACTTACACCAGAAGACGGCGACAAAGTCGTTTTCGTTCAAGATCCTCTCGAGCTGCTTGGCAGATACCTCCTCGATGGTCGGCTCTGTCTTCGGGAGGGGCTCTTTCTCCTTCTTGCCTCCTGCCACCGCCGAGAGAAGGAGCAGGGACACCCATGGGTACCACCACCTAGACATCACGCACCGCACTGCCTCTTCCAACGATCTACTCACTATTAATATCTTTAAGGCTGCCCCACTCCACTGCTTCTCTGATCCAGGCTCAGACTGCTATACGATCAGCTGATACTTCTATTTAGTGCCCCACGTGGCCAAACATATACCCGCACCATCCTCTTTCTCATCGAGGTTGAAAATCAAACAAACGAGATGAAAATACATCAAGGATGGTTTATGTAGTGGAAACATTTCATCAACATCTCATTGAGTTGAATCCTTAATCACGTAAAAAGTATAAATATGTCTCACCTGGTCAACCAATTATCAATCATTCATTCTCTTTTTCATGGAAGGCGAAATCAAAATAAAATAGATTAAAACTTCTTTTAAGATGGTGAACCGTGTTTGGAACATTTCATCCATTCATTGAGTGGAACTTCTTGCGTCTTCATCGTACTCATTCGAAAGAATAGCTTACAGTAACATTCGAATACAACCTACAGCTCCGATGCACAATCATAGAAGGGTACCTAATCATTGGAGGAGTGACAGAACCATGATATAACCTATAAAAGTAACTTTGTCTTCTATGTTATGATCTGTAGGTAATTATCGAGGATATTTGGTTTAAGGTTTTCATTTCAGTTTGTTGTTGTTTATTAATTTAACGTCGCTTTATATTTCTATGGCTAATCGGATGATGCTACAGTGGGAGTCCTAAATTTTACCAGTTATAATTAGGATAGGGATCTTTAATGGGTACCTGGCACCGCACGTGCTCAGAACCTCCATTTTACGCCCCTTCCGAAGGATGACAGCCAAGGATTTTGTATTACCTTTAAACAAACCTAAGGCTTGTTGACCATTACACCACAGGTGACCCCATAGTTATCCTTTCAATGTGAAGGTTCGTGATGTTATTAGGACTTGTTATTTGATGATAAGAATTTCTCATTGATTCTAGAGCTTGATATTATTGTTAATATGATTGGTTGTCGTTTGATATTATGAGATATGATGATACATTTTATCATTCGTTCCTCTTCCAGGACAACTACTTCAGCCATTGAAACTTCCCTTAGCAATGCGACGTTATATATGCTGTACATTGCGGTCCGAGAGGACTGAGAATGTTAAGGCAAACTCTGAACTGGTGCAGCGATGGTTCGAATCCGGTCTGGGCAGGTTACAGTTTACAGTTTATTTATTCACGGAACAAATCTTGACTCCACATTTCTGTTTAGAAAGGTTAGTAACCTATAGTAATAACTAAATCTTAGGCCGAAACGTAGCCACACTAAAATAATTGTTCACTTCGTAATAACTCGCTCTTTTGCCTTATTGTGAAAAGATAACGGACGCTAAATCACGATAATAAAATAAAAAAATATCAATTTTATACAACTACACTTAGAGGAGTATTAAAAACCCTGCCAGCTTATTATAGTTCACTTATTACTCGTAAGCCTTGGTCACCTGTGGTCTAGTGGTTAACACAACTCACTACGCCCAAGATCGCGGGTTCGAATCCCGGCAGGTAGCCTTAAAATGTTTTAAGGAGTAAGAAATCCTTAGTTATGCCGACCTTCGAAAGAGACGTAAAACCCTGATCCGCAGCCTGTGCGGTGTCTCAGGAACTAGTTAAAGATCCTATCCTAATCATACCCAGATAGGCAAAATTTAGAAATCCCACTATAGTATCGTCCGCTTAGCCGTTGTAGCGTAAAATGAGGTTAAATGATCAAACAACAAAAACATAATTGAATCATTATTTAGGTGTCTTGTTCCATTAAATCTAAGAAAAGTAAAAATCCAAATTCTTTGATAACTCCAGAGGTACAAATTACTCCATACTTTCTCCCCTCCAATGTTCCTCTTTTTGTTATTTGTTACACCCTTCTACAACAACCTGGTATAATCTTTTATGTTTCTGATACATATATCTATTCTTCTGGAGATCCTCTTGAGTCACTTAAAACAAGACTGAAGAGTAGCAAGCCTCTGATAAGTTGTGAATTAAGTAACTACAAGAATTCATATATATTATGCATAATTTGTTTTCTTGCACCACTACACCCCGTAGAAGGTCTTGAGTTTAGTAAGTGGTAGAGACTGTAGTGCTTCTTGGACAACTGTCGTGCAGATAGGTGATTGTCCTAGATCATGCTCTACTGCCAGATTTCCCCCCAATTTTGGGTACCCAATTGATAAAGGCTGGATGAGTCCCAGGAGGGTCCAGATCCCATAGGATCCATCTCTAGCTGCTAACAGATTAAATAAAAATGCCAACAGTGGAATTTGAACCCAGGACCTTCGGCATGGCAACTCAGTGCTCTACCACTGAGCAATTCTGTTCCCCATATGGTATATGATATATAAGCTCATGGAATCTCACATCATGACGATTGTTGTGACTGGTTGCTCCCTGTTTGTGAGTTTTCTCAAGGAAGTTTTTTCTGTATTATTAAATTCATTCTGTAAGATTATAAATAATTACAATTTTTTTTTAACTGGAAAGAATTCTCGAGTATTCTTCCAGCAGACTTAATAAAGCTCTGGTTGAAGAGTTTGTATTAATATATTTCATACTAAACATTTAACATCTTTCTAAGTTGTTTGATGAAAGGTAATAAATAAAAAGTGAACAACATAAAATAATCCTTTATTAATTATAAATACATTTTTTCTTTGAATAAATACAATTTTTCACATGGTTTTCATAACAGTTCTATTATAAACCTGTTAAAGCATTTTGTATGATAGGTTTTAAGTAAATTAACTACGATCTTAGAATATTCATAAGCTCAGAGACAAAATTATGAAATTTACAACTTCTTTTCTGACCTGGTCGTCCAATTTATTTTTTCAACTTATCACTGTTGAACTCTTATACTAATTTACTTTTAGTTAGAAAAGAGATTAGAATTTTTATAATTTATCTAAAAATAAGACACTAGACGATATGTCCAGCTATAATATAAATATTGATGGCTTGGATGCGATATAATTTTGTCTGAGAGCTTATATAGTTCTAATAAATATCTGTAAGCCCTTATTACAGAAAACACCTTAAGTACAAATATAATACTTAAATAAATATATTTTTATAGGTCTTACATTTTTTGTGAACTATTTATTATACATTTATTGCCATTATTAGTTTAAAACATTTAATATTGATAAATAAAAATGTTACATATTATTAATAAATGATAAAAAATTGCTATAATTTTATAAGATATGAAATGGGATGATATAAAAGAGATCAGTATGTGGCCGCTTAAGTTCATAAACCCCAAAGTTTTATTTTTTATGTTTTTAGGATTCTTCAGTGTAATGATTGTTTAATATGTTTTTATTTTGATTTAAATATCACTGATTGTCATCGATAAATTTATAATTTGTAAATAAAAGTAAATTTTATTTACTAACAGCCTTAAAAACAACCAAATGTATTGTAACTTCGTAGATTTATTTAAATTATTAGGTGTATAAAAAAATAAAAATCGTCTTTCTATTCAATTATGAGGCTCACATTCTCTGGATTTTTTAGATACTTCGTTTTGTGCTCATTAAAAAGTTTCACAAGTTCCTCTGTGTATAATGTGTGATATTTTAGAATAAGCTCATTTGATGGTTCAGGAGTTTTCGGTAGAGCTATCGGCTTCCCAACTGAAAAAAACATTCCATTGAATAGGAAAAACAATCACAGCTTAAGAATGATGTATTTAAAATAACATAAAAACTAAAATTAAATATATTAATTAATTAATAAAAAATATATTTAAGAACCCTCACCGACAGTAGTTATTGGTGTCCTCATTGGTACAATACCGAAGGAATATTGAAGAAGCCCTCTTCCTAAAGGAAGTATTGGTGCAAATCCGATAAGATCCTTCAACCAGTTCTGCATTCTATTTAATAGAGATCCGGGAGGACTGGAGACTTGATCATATAGTTCGGTTTCGCCAAATGAAAATACAGGCACCAGTGAACACCTAATGCATTAATATTCATAAAATATGATAAAAAATTTTGGTGACATAGTTAGAATGATCTATAGAATATTTATTTCAGCATTTTCCAGATTATTAGTAGAATGCAGTTGCATATTATTTCAAAAACTATAATGAACATCATTAAACCAATTTACAAAGCTATTTCTAACTCATATATAATAATAATAAAGCTAAGCGTACCTGAAGGCTTAATGTCGATACCACCAATCTCTGCTTACAGATCTCATATAACTCATATTTACTTTTATAGAATGTTTAATTTTTTATTAAATTTGAGTTTTTTGAACTTTTGGCTAATAAGGAATTTTTCCTCAAATATAATTGTCTGAATTTCTTGAATTTTTTTATAACTTATAACTACCTTTAATTAGCAATTTTAATGAATCACTTAAATAAAGATTATACAGCCAAAAGTAGAAACATTTTATTTTACAGTTACCTAATCATAACTGTTTTCCCTCTGTTAAGCATTTTTTTTACCTTTTTAACTCTATACAATTAATTAAATTAAAAATTTATTTTTCTTGTTGTAATGGAAATAAATGTGAATTTTAAAAAGAGTTTACTTTATCAAAGGTTTTATGCTAATATGTGATAGTTTATTCTTTTGTCGAAAATTTATTATTTTTGGTAAACGTAACAGATATGTTTAGAGTTGTATTCAAAAATAATTTGCCAGATATTAAATTGTTACTCGTTCTTTTATTAAAAAAATAGACAAATTTCAAATTAACAGGAGAAGTAAAATTCAGTGATAGCACAGTAACTCTAATCGTAGTTCCAGCATTTTTGCAACTATATTTTGCTTTAAAAGTAATAATGTTTGCATATTTAAAGCTATGAAATGCCTTAAGTAATTTAAATTTTAAACAAGTCTTAAAATTTGACAATAAATTGTGGCAAAATATTTTTTACCATGAACATGTAGTAGTGTAGACATAACATAACATTCAATCTCAAATATAGTGTCCTATATTTAAATTTAGAACTTAATGCTTATGCATGACTTTTATAGTTGACATGATATGGCAACTTAAATAATAACCGACTCCTTTAATTTTAATTCTGATCTAACATTTGTAACATGTTTTAAATGTTAAATATTTATTTTAAGTAATAATAAATAATTTTCTTACCCAGTCTCTAATGCGATTTTTATAAAGCCTTTCCTCCTCTTTAAGAGTATTTTGTATGAACCAGGTTTAGCGTAAAAAGATTCTGCGGCTCCACCAATGGCTAGTGCCATTACATTTCCTTTCTTCTTATCGTCTAAGACGTACAGGATACTTTCTTTTGCTGATGAAACAGCTCCTAGAATAGTGTAAATAACTTATATATATCGGTTTCTACTTATATTGACTGTTATGGAAATATTATGGTTTGGTTCTTGAATTTCAGTCAGTTATTTCAACTTCTTAAGGCGACGTTTCGAGACTAGGTTAGTCTCATATTCATGATAAACTGATCAATTCTTTAGAACTTGGCATAAATATGAGACTAAACTAGTCTCGAAACATCGCCTTAAGAAGTTGAAATAACTGACCGAAACTCAAAAACCAAACCATAATATATATATATATATTTTTAGAGAAACTTAAGTTAAGAACACAACATTGAAAAGGTTCTACAGCAAATTAATTTTATGATTTTTTTTTAATTATGAAGTTTACAACTGTATCAGTATGAGATGAGGTGAAGGCAAGTAGAGAAACTACCCATTAATAGTACTTAAATAACAAATTCAACTTAAAAGATCACGAGGCCATCTTCTTTTCAGACACCTCGGAGAATTATTAGGAATTGAAGAGGTTTGATTGGGGATATAGTTTGTCATAAAGGGATAGATTTCGGGTTTGGGCCCAGTAAGCAGCAAATGGGACATTAATGGCGCTATGGATGTCTTAATATATAAAAAATTAAAAAGTATTAAGAACTTTGAATTTTTAGGATTAGTGAATCGATGGCTTAGTGGAGTCCCAAATCTCTACTCTGTAAGTCTAAATAGGTCTTATAATAGTCATAGATATGAGTCTTTTGTAATTAATTGGGAGCTTTGAGCATTTTTCTAGTTAGTGTTGAAGTACCCTGAAATGGGGTGAAGTTCTAGTTCAGTAGTTTTATGAAAGTTAAATTAAATTAGAAAGCGAAAAATCATATAATGCAATGTAAGACCTAAGTTACCTAGAAAACTTTTTCGAACTGTCTGGATTATAATGGAAAACTTGAAACATAGATTTGTGAATTGTTGCGACCTCTAAACAAACATAAAACAAAATTTGTGTTGGTTGCATGAACCTTGATAAGTTTCAATTGGTTAAGTATTTTATATAGGTAATGAACTTTGTTTTTGGAAATGTGTCCTTGGCCAAGAACTTCACCTTTATAAGACAGTTAATATGACCATCAATGGCAAACAGCTGAGGAGTGAGGACTGACACCAAGGCAGAGGAGGGAATAAAACGTTTGGTTACGGTGTTCTTCAGAAGGGATGTAAAATGGGGTCCTGAGCCTTTGCTGTTCAGGTACATGTTAAAGATCCCTATCCTAATTATGCCAATATATGTGAAATTTAGGACTTCCACTGTAGCATCCTCTGATTAGCCGATGCTGATAGCAGCAGAATTGGGCAGATGGAATTACTTAGGGGCTGATCTGATTCTCCAATTGTAGGCGATGGAGTAAGGCCAAAGGCATGACTGATGTGAATAATGACTATGAGATATTTGGATGAATCAGATTGAGGAAGCAAGAATTCTTCACTGTTTTGTGGTGCAACAATAAAAATAATAAAACAAGGTTTCCCCCAGTATTTAGAATATTTTAGCTCATTTCATCAGTTTTAATTAAAAGTAATTGACTGCTGGGATTTGTTGCATTATTATTGACAAAATTTTTGATAATTTCACAAGTTTGTTAGTAATAAACCAGAAATTTGGCTCTAGTATATGTTAAAAGTATTACTGTTATAGATATGGCATAAAATAATTGAATGCTTTTACCTCAAAACCAATACAAATGAATTTTTCAACTCACCTAAGCCGAGGCAATATTCCCTGAAGAATGGACTCCTGAAATGAAGGTCTATGGTTGCAGAGTGCACGTTTAATCCCGGGAACAAAGTGTTGACTTTGGAGTAGCCACTACCAAAGTTGCCAAACATGCCAGCGCATAATATCCCATGAGGGTGGCAACAGAATAGGTAGTTCTTATCGTCGGGCAATTCTGCAGTTTTCTCAAGATTTATTGGGAAGTAGTCATTAAAATACTTCCAGAAAGGCAGCTTTTTCAAGAACATAAATCTGAAAATAAAAATATTTTCTGTGAATAATTGTAATATATTTTTTAACTTATCAATTCAATCATATAAATTTGTTATTCCAATTTCTTTTGGAGCGGGGTAGATGACCAATCCGCTTGGGATGGATTCTGTAGGATCTGGAGACCTTCCTGGGGCTAATTCTACCTCAATAAAGTGGGTTCTAATAGTGGGGAAAACCCGGTGATTGAATATGGTCAGGGACAAATCACCTCCCTGCACAACCATTATCTTAGAAACAGTAGTCTCTACCACGTATTGAACCCTAGACCCTCCATGGGTTTTAGTGCTACAGATTGATTTTTATATTTTTCCCTAATACAAAATAATGAGATTCAGTTATTATTATTCTGTTAATTTTCAGTTGGTATGATCTTATTTTTATTCTATAAAAAAAAAAATTAGCAGACAATTTTTATTGACCTTGGTTAGTTGTTCTTATTATCGTTTTAACTTTCTCATATATCACTGACTTTCTTTAAAAAATTGAAAATTTCTGATTCATTTCATGGCTGTTTATTTATTTTAAATATTCCTTCTCATTACAGGAATTTTTATTTATTTTAGTCTACTGTAGTGAAAAATGTGACCTGTTTTGTTCCCATTA
Source organism: Troilus luridus (assembly GCA_964056705.1). NCBI lineage: Eukaryota > Metazoa > Arthropoda > Insecta > Hemiptera > Pentatomidae > Troilus > Troilus luridus. The sequence goes on along the minus strand of OZ057417.1, from coordinate 53,875,236 downwards.
TTTATAATTGTATTTTTATATCACATTTTTAGCAATTATTAGTTAATTCCTGCAATATTCATTCTACCTTTCTATCTTTCCATATGGGACATTAAAGATTAGGTGAAGTCACAAGGTGAAAATTTTTTTTAAAGATTTCCCCTATAATATGATGCATATAACAGATATACATTTATCCGAAATTAAAAAAATGTCTGATCATGAGGTTCAAATTACACTCATCTCCTTAGATATTAAAAAATTGTGATGTAATTTACTTATGCACTAGGTAAACTTTACGCATCAATAGTTGCATTATTTATAATGATAGATGCACAATAAATTTTGTATATACATCAGACTTTTTGTTATGCTCATTTAATTATTTTAATTAAAGTGTTATTGATTAAAAAAAGTTAATATTAACACAAAATTGATTATTAAAATTAAAGATACTTCAAACAATTTAGAAACTTTTTTCAATGTAATTGAAATATTGTGACTAGGGTTCTATTGTTAGTTGGTTGTTAATTCTCAATGGTCCTTGAATGATAAGAAAAATAAACATTTTAGATCTATCTTGTTTTTAAGGATTTTAAATTGCCTATAAAGATAATTATAATTATAACTAATGCAAATTATTTATTAACATTCACTAGCTATAATTTTAGTTCCTAACCATTTAACTGATTATTTAATTGATTATTTTAAACTATTATTATTAAGTTACACTTCCGTTTTATTTTTATTGCTCATAAATTATATTTATTCGATTTAATTGTTACTTCAGATTTTGGAAATATAAATATTTCCGTTTATTTCTACCTGGGGGTATTTTTTATCAGTTCTATACAGATTCTCTGTTTAGATTGTATATAATTCATTCCACAAATTCAACTGTATGCATTATTTTTTTATAATAGCAAGTACTTTCATACTTTTAAATTTTATTAAAGCAGGAAAATGTTAAAAAGCAGTAACAATTAATTAAATCATTAATGGATATTATTTTAAATATTTATGGAAAATTCAAGAATTATCCAATTCGAAAATGTGATTACCAAATAATTTTTTTTTTGTTCATATTATGGGAGCCGAGATTGAATTTTATGCAATCTCCTCTATATAAGGAAAAAATAATAAAAGAATCTGTAATTTAAAATTTGCATTTTAGTTATAAATATTGAAATTATAGCTCATGTTAAATTCATTTGTATAATGTCTCGTTGATATTTCCAAAGAAATGGTTAAAAATTTAAATTGATTATTCAATCACGATCTTTAATTTTTTTGGATTTGAAATCATTCTTTCTATAATTCCAAACTAATTGAAATTATCTAAAGGGAATTTTTGCTTAAAATGAATAAATACCTTAGATAAACTAAAATCTTTTTTTAAAATGTTGAAGGTTTACGAATATTTTTACCCCTGATGTCTTACTTCAACTGAAATTGATAATGATAATGATTTTTTTTATTATTTTCACAATTGTAATCTATTCTAACTTATTTACTTTTATTTTCAATAGTTAATTTTATATAAGTTCTTTTTTATGATAAAGGTTAAAGAAAAAGAAAATTTCAATTGATGTGTTCTACCTATTTCTATCATGTGTCATTGTTTTCAGTTTTTTCACATGATTCAATGTGATGTCTATTTGCCTCATTTCATCTACAACCTGAGTAAGAACCGATAGGCAGCTTTTCATTTTCATATTGTGTTGTGAAATTTTATTGAATTATGTAATTGTGTTTTTCTTTGCACTATTAAACATTTTAAATTACCTTCTTTACAACTGAGATAAAGAATTGGTAAATATAAAAGTTTAAAAATAATTACTTCAATTTTTATCACAAAAGTTGACTGACTGAGCTTAATATAAATAAACATATTTTTGTATTATTGATTAAAATTAATAAAATTGTACTCACTTTCGCCCACCTTTATATGGAGTTTCTCGATCGTAATATGCCCAAGCTATGTAGAGCAGTACAAAGGGCCAATAGCTTGTGAAGAAAATAAGATAAGCTGCGATCCAAAAACATATGAAATTTCCGAATCCGAATGTAACAAACCAAAGAAACGCACTCAAAGTTTCAAGACGCCTCTTGAATGGTATATTTAATGGAGCGAACTTTATTCCCATTTTCTTCGGATTTGAAATCTGAAAAACAAAATTATACCACTGTTAAATATTTATTACAACTATTAAAATTTACTTTATGATATTTATTATGTTTTTTTTTTCTAAATTACATATTTCAGTTATTTAAGCTTCTTATTTTTAAATAAAATATAGTAAATTAATACATTTTATTATTAAAATTTATATTATTACTGTTTAAAATATGAAATGAGTGAATATAAATGAACTTAACAATGCTACTCTCAAGAGTCTCTACTGACTAATGGCTTTGATTCCTCTGCATAACAAGTTATCAGAAAAGGAATGACCTCTACCCATATTTACAAACACTAGCAAAATTTGTTTTGTTTTTCTAGTTGATGAAAGAAAAATATTAGGTCCTACTGATTTTTTATATATATTTTTTTTAACGGCTAATAGAATAAAGCTAATACTATAATGAAAAAATAAAATAGGATAAACAATACTACATTTAAAAAACAAAATTTTTTATTAATAATAGTAATAATTAAAACTAGAATCTAATTCCTGAAAACTAATTATCATTACTAATCTGTCATAAAATGATTGAGGAGTTTTCTGCCAAACTTTAATGCATTCACTTCTCAAATTTTTTTTTTGAGAAATCTTATTGATAAGCCTAATATTTATTTATTGATAATGTTCTTTTGAAGCACTTTTAAATCAAAGATAAGAATAAGGATAATTTAAAATTTTCAGAAAAAATAAATAATTTGCAGAAGAATTTTAATTTGTGGAAAAAAATTGTCTTGGATCTGGGTTTGGTTTGGATTGGAAATTGGATTTATTAAATTTCAACAGAAAACCCTTCAATTCGATATTATGAAAATAGAAAAAAGAAATTAACATTTTAAAAAAATGTTTTATTGCAGTAAGATTGAATACAGTAAAAAAAAAAATTGTATGATTACAAATCTAATAAATATTTTATAAATAATAATCCCATGAAATTATAGTATGGACCCTGCATTGTTTATATTTCAGTGTCTTTAATTTATATTTGATCAGTTTTATAAATTCTTGTCTGCCTGTAATTTCCTTTAACAATTTCCCCTTTTGAAAATTTCAATTTTAGGTTGGGAGGCTCTATGTATTTAGCTGAATGCAATTAACATAAAAATAAATTTCTGAATGATCCTTTGAATTATTTGCTTAACATAAAACTTCTAGATAATTGTTTGATATTTAAAATTTATTTTTTAATCATCTTTTAGATTGTTAATTAAATGTATTTAAACTGAAACTAATGTTATTGTCAAAATTTTTATTATTCATCGGTTTAAAGTTTGTTAAAACTATAGACCTTTTTTACAATTTCTGTTTTTCTTTCATTTTCACAATACATTAATGACTTTAAATAAAATTGCTAGTCTTATTCTAGAAAAATAGTTATCAAACTTATATTTGTGAATTATAATCAAGCAATTATTGAATTACTTAATTTTTGTTGTTAATGGGAGATTTTTATTTACAATCAAATCCATACACTTTCTAGTTATTCCCTTACATTTATAAAACTATATTTCAAATATAAAATTTGATATCAAATATAAAAATTTTGAAATAACAAATTTTTATTGTAAGAGTTTCATAAATAGTTTTAGTGCACTTAATGACAAAATGATTATTATTGTAAAGAAAATTTATTTTTTTTTTATTGGCATTTGCAAATATAAAGAATTAGGTCAATAACATATTTTAAAAATTTCTTGAAAATAGATAATCACATTAGGTTGTATTAATGACAAATTATTATATTTATAATGTTATTTTTTTACCTTAAATTATTACTTTATTCTAATTAATATAAATATAAATCTAATTATGATTCAGAAATAGTTAAAGCCAAATATAACTTGATACCCTTTCTAAAAATGTCTTTACCATTTATTATGAAGGTACTTATTTATATATAATAACTTATTTGATATTTAGATATCGTATTATAATTTATATTTTTATTTTTGACATAAAGGAATTTATTTATTACATGTTGAGTAATAATAATTATACATGATATAAGATATACGTATAAAGTTTAAACCATCTTGTCACACACATGCTGCTACTTTGGACTGTATCCAGCAAGTTAAAAATCTCCTGCCCAATGCTGTTTATGGTACAACCTTCTTCCTCACGTTAATAATATCAATTCTAATAGACATTAATGTTATTTTATTAATTGATATGATGTGTTTATTCATATTTAATAAATAAGAAATAAAAAATAAACAAACATTTCACATCTTGATTTCCTGTTGTGTTAAAAACAATATAAAAGGTTTTATTAATTTAATACTAATAAAACTGTAACAAAAACGTCTAAATCTCAAAAATATCCATTCAAAGATAAAATAACATTAAATAATAAAATTTAATTAAAAAGTCAATTTTTGTTACCTTTTAATATACAACAGTCAACTACTCTGTGCAGCAGAAATAAATAATTTTTTACATTTTTTATTAAATTCTAATGTTGAATACCTTATTATTTTTGCGTTAACACTTACTAAATGAAAAGGTACACATGTGATAACACACTCAGACAGGGACAGATATCTATACTGAACTCCTGGCTGACATTCTACTGGTTGGTTATCTAGTTGACCTTGATCTACCCTCCTTAGTGTACCATTCATTGCCCCAATAAAAAGTTTAATTAATTATATCGTTGAACAATTTTTTATTATTAAAATACAGTTACTATAAACATAAAAAAAAAATCAGTCATTATATTAATTATAACTATCTTAATCATCTATCTGATAGTTGTTTTATCTTTATCTTGTTATACTATCAGAAATCAGCAATGTATAATTGCATATATTTATTTTTTCTTTCTTTAATTGTTTGGGGGTTTAATTATCTTCCTTTCACAGTAGCTTAATGACTTTTTTTCTATTCCCTAAGAATTAATTGAAAATAACCGAAATTTCGATTAATATACAAATTATTGATATAATTTTTTAATAGCATTTATGATTCTTTGAAGTAATTCATAATATTTTATTTTCCTTTTCGATTTTACAATCCATTTTACCATCATAAGCCATCTTTATCTATTTAAGAAGAGTGTGAAATGATCGGGGGCGTAGTCAACAGATTTTACACTAAATAAGTTTAACTTATTTTATATATGCTAATGCTTCGGCCTAATTTTTAGGTTAGCATCTGTACTGAGAGTAAATGAAAACAAAAAAATGATATAAACCATGCAGTACCAAAGAAGATATGACATGCTATATAAATAGAAATGATAGGAATGACTAGAAAGAGAGATTATGAAATAATTGATGTGAAATAATAAGAATTGAAAGAAATCTAGAAGATTATAAACATAATGAATTTGTTACAAAATATAATGATTACAATATTATTAGATAAAGAAAAAATGAGTTTGAGATAGTTACTTATAAGAATATAATAAAACTTAGATAATAAAGAAAATAAAAAATAGCAAAATTATGAGAGAAATGATTTTATTACAAATTATAATGAATACCATGTTATTGCTTAAAAACAAAATGAGTATGAAATAATATTATTAAAAAATTATATTAAAAAGAATAAAAGCTCTGTGAGAGCTATATATTAAATTGATAAAAGTTAATCGTTATAATTGTTTCGGGGAAAGAAGGATACAGATAAAGAGAATGATGGAGGGAAGTAAATATTAATAACAGAATAGAACATTCCAACTATTTCAATTATAATTAAATTGTGTTAGATTAAATAATTATAAATAAGTTGTAAAAATTTATAACATTATTTTTTTTCTTTTATTTTTATTTCTTTATTTTTACATTACTATAGGTATAGTGTATTAATATTATATGTATACATTTTAGATCGGGTCTAGCTATTTTCAAATATTTTATTATTATTTTTAAAAATTATAATGAAATACGAAAAAAATGCCCTTATATTTCTATTTAAAAAGTTGATGGGAGGTGTGCTGAACATTGTCTTCATAGATGTAATTTTTATTTTGGTGTATGTCCTGATAATGCCAAAATTGACAAAATGCTTACTGGTAAGTTTTACCCAGTATTTCAGTTACTTAAGCTTTGTTTTTTAGGATTTTTTATTATTGCATTCTAATCTATAATTTATATATCTTATTGAATTTTTGCTCATTTTTTATTTTTTTTTATTTAGTCAATGAAGTGAAAAATAAAAATAACTACCTAATTGAACTAAAAAACATTTAAACTTTATCTATTTTAATTATTGGGACTAGAGGTAGGCAAAGTAGTTCCTTTTAGTGGATTGTTCCTTTTGAAATAGTTCATTCTATTGAACTAGTTCAAATGAACTACATAGTTCATTCTATTGAGCTAGTTCAAATGAACTACATAGTTCATTTTTCAAAAGAACTAGAAATGTCCTAAACTAAGAGAGGAATTGAACCATGGAATAGGGGGGAGAAACTGAGAGGTCAAATGAACTAGAAAGGTTCAACTAGTTCACTTAGTTCAGTAGTTCACGTAGCTACGTTCAGATCCCGACGGTCCCCTGTCAGAGTGTTTTTTTTTTGTTTTTGTTTTTTTTCCTGGGCAGGGGAAAAATCTTTCATAAGACGAAGTGTAATAACACAACAGTGTGAGATTCCTACTCACTAAAAAACCACCTCCCAATTCTCCTTTTACCATCCCACGGAACAGCCGTCAAGCATTACTTCGTGGGGTGGCAGAAGGGCTATGTGCCTATTTCTTCTTTGGACAACTTATGTCGGATTAGCCAGAGCTGTCAGAGTGTGGTAGCTGGTGAGTGGTGTGAACTAAAAAGAACTATAGTTTACCAAAACAGAGCGCTCTTTATAGTTCATTTTCTGGATCTAGTTCAATGAACTAGTTCGTTCACGTACTTCGCAACTCAAATTGGGGCACTGATCACAATTTGTTTTTTAAATTATAACAATTTGGATAATAATACAATTGGTTATAAATCATATACTCTTTGATAAAGTAGAGGATTTGCTGTGTTAAAAAAAAAAAGGTGTTAGTTAAATGGTTATTAATTGACTTTTGATCAAACATTACAGCTATGAGGACAAAGATAAAAAATAGTGCTGAGTGAAATCATACGATAAAATTATAAATTTATACAAGAAGATTTACATACAATAAAAGAGATATAGAGCACTCGAGAGTATAGCAGCATAATTTAAATCACATACAGCTGTTTTGTAACAACTGACAATAGTAAGATGCTTACTATTTTTAATTGTTAAAAAAAAATGTTACAACTGCTTGTTAATCGTGAAGAAAAGCTGTGAATGGTGAATGTAATTATTATTTTTTTTTTTAAACTTCCTCTGATTAAAAATAAAATAATAAACTTTACCAATTATGACCTTATTTCAAAATTTTTGACCAAGAAGCATTTAAGCTTCTGCACATATTATTATTTTGAAAAATGCTGAAAATCTATGAAACTAGTTAACGAATGTTTAAAAAAAATCATCATTATATATATGATTCATCTTCCAACACGTTACGATTTCGATTGATCGATTGATTGATATGTTTATATGTGTACATATATGTTTTTATTTCCTTGTACGCTGCTGTCAACATTATAATCGCGAATCCTTTCTGTTCTATTTTGAAGAGAAAAGGTTTGTCCTAGCCGGGATACGAACCCAGGTCTTCCGCAACTGTAGCGCGGTACTCTATCAACTAAGCTACCAGGCTCGTAACCAGGCCAGACAAATCCATTCTCCATCCTCTTCACCGATCCTATATCCCCAGTATTCGGAATTTTTGCGATGTATATATGGGGAAGAATGCCCATTGAACATTACTTTAATTAGGATCTGGTTGACCTACGTTAATTTTTATTTTATTTCATTATGGTCTTTAAATCTTTTCTCTTAAAAATAAAAATATTTAAATAATCATTTCTGTTCTAGCATCTCTCAAAGTAAATACCAGTTTTTGTTAATTATTGTTTAAAATCTAATTAAAATTATTTAAAAATTTAATTATTGTTTATTGTCAATAAATTTATTTTTGTTTGATTTATAGTTTTAGAGCTTTCTATACGTAACTTCGTAGCGTCCATTCCCCATTAAACCAATAGAAAATCATTCATAAACCACAGGCAGTGCCACTTTACATCCAGGTCTTAATAAATATTAATAAAAAATTATATTAAAATATAATGTAAAATATCACTTGTGGTGTAGTGGTTAGCATAACAATCTTCTATGCCCAAAGTAGTGCGGGTTCGCAGCCCGACAGGAGGCCTTATAATCGATTTTTTTTAAAGAAGTAAAAAATCTCTAGTGATTTTAAAGGGACGTAAAATGGTTGTACCAAGCCTGTACGGTGTCGGATAATCGTTAGAGATCCCCTATAACTATATTTGGATAGCTAACATTTAGGACTCCCGTTGAAGCATCGTCCGGTTAGCCATAACAGTATAATGTGACGTTAAATAAATAAGCAGACAGGAAAAACAAAGTGTAATTGTTTAAGAAAAAACTTCATTTTAATGTATAGTAAGCTAGTTAAACAACTTAACCTTAATAAAAATACGTGCATAGCGAAATTTATCAGTGATGCGATGCAAATAAAGTTGTTATATAAGTTAGCTTCAATGCTGTTTTTCTTTTCTTGGGAGCTAAGTCTGAATTCATTTAAGTATAATAGTAAGTATTTAATGATTGTTCCAGGAAATCAAATTACAGTAAATTACCTTTTATAGGAATGGCAACTCAAACCCTGGAATCTTTTTCGCGAAGCCAGTTTTCAATGAGGCGATTTATGATAGGCAATATATGGCCAAATGACAAATTTATCTAGTACTTCGATTGTTGGTCTCGGCTATTTGTATTGTCCGATATTTCGAGCTTTGAATATGATGGTAAGAAGAGATGATCATTAGGTAATTACTTTCCTCAAGCCATAGAAAGCTAACAAGTCCATTTGGAACTATTTCATTGCCGCATACAAGAGATGAGAAGTACATGAACGAACTAGTTCATTGAACTAGATCCGGAAAATAAACTATAAAGAGCGCTCTCTGTTTTGGTGAACTATAGTTCTTTTTAGTTCACACCACTCATCAGCTACCACACTCGGACAGGGGACCGTCGGCGTCTGATCTACGATCGAAAGACGAACTACTGAACTAAGTGAACTAGTTGAACCTTTTTTAGTTCATTTGACCTCTCAGTTTCTCCCCCCTTTTCCATAGTTCAATTCCTCTCTTAGTTTAGTAAATTTCTAGTTCTTTTGAAAAATGAACTATGTAGTTCATTTGAACTAGTTCAATAGAATGAATTATCTCAAAAGGAACGATTCAGTAAAAGGAACTACTTAGCCAACCTCTAGCCCCAATTATTAAAATAGATAATGTTTTAGTTCAATTAGGTAGTTACTTTTCTTTTTCACTTCATTGAGTATATAAAAAAATAATAAATAAAAATGAGCAAAAATTCAAAAAGATATATAAATTATAGATTAGAATGCAATAATAAAAAATCCTAAAATTAAGTACCTGAAATGGTGGACAAAACTAAACTTCTTTTGAAAAATGAACTATGCAGATCATTTGAACTAGTTCAATAGATTGAACTATCTCAAAAGGAACTACTTTTCCCACCTCTACCGCATACAGAAAATAAAGTATTTTATTTTTCTTGTAGTAGCCAGTATTTTATTTTACTTCTCACCTTACACCTGAACCAAAAAAATACTACATCTTCCACATTTTTCAGTTAATATTATAACTGAATTGGTGAAAATCGTGTACCAACCAAATGTTTATCGCCCAGGTCGCGCCGATTTATCGGCTACTGCTTCTGAAACTTTTTCAAAATAAATCTTCGTGATAAATTCCATAGGACAGAGTGATTCACTTTCATCTCTACTGTTCAATATAACACCTGAGTATGTTATTAAAAATGTGATAAACAGCGAAATTTGAATTTGAATATCAATAGTTAAATATCCGTGCATGGGTTTGTGGATGATTAGGTACTGTCGGGTGAAGACACGGAAACTATAAAACAGAATCGTTGATGAATGCAGGTAAGGAAATAGGGCTGGAAGTAAATTCGGATAAGTCCATATATACGGTTAGTAGCAGAAAAGAGGGTGATTTTGATGATATTGTTGTAGGAGGGATAAGTAGGAACGTGTTGAGAGGTTTAAGCACTTAGGGTCGGTTGTAACTAGGAAAACCGGATAAAGGAAATAAAGGCAGAAATGATTGTAATTATTCTGCAAAATTAAGCCATCGTATTTTGTCACAAAATCTAAAATTCAGAATTTATAAAACTATCATCCTTCCAGCTCTTCTTAACTGATGTGAAACGGCTGCTAACGCTGAAGGATGAACTACGTCTTGAGGTAATCGAAAATAAGGTGTTGCGTAGAATATACCTATGAAAACAGGATGATACCATTGGTGAATTTAGGAGATTAAGCAATGCGGAATTGCGGAGCATGGCTAATATTATTTATTATTCAAGTAATCGAGTCGCGAAGATTAAGATATGCTTGTAAAGTAGCTAGGCTTAGTAACGAATGGATTCCTAAAAAGTTTATAAGTGATGAGGGGTAGACCGTGGCGTTGGTGGGAGGATTACCTTAAGATTAGGGTAGTGTTCAGTGGACGGAAGTGTGTCAGCAGAGATTGGTAGTGTCGGCATCGAGCCTTCGGGTTCGCTAAGCGTAATTATTATTTGAATATGTTCCATGCGATATATCGCCTCAGTGTGAACGCGACTTATGAACACCTGTTTATACTACTCACACGCATACAGCAGACTATAAGGACAGGTCGTTGACCCTTTGCCTCCCTACGTCACAGGTTCGATCCTACGGAGGTTGTGGTTGTGCTAGGCCACGCCCTCCAGATCTGGGTCAGGTTCAGATCACCCCCAGCAGCTGTACCATGTGCTCTCTACCCCCGTTTTCCAGATAGGTCGCCATGGCAGTCTACTGGATCGAGGATACACAAGGTACAATTATTCGGAGATAAATCGATTTGTTTTTAGCTTCATTTCGTTCCGTTCACAATCCTGTTGCCATAGAATAAATGCTAAACTCCTCGATTTTAACTGAACAAGTGAAAATATATTGATGTCAAGTTGATGCAAAGAAAGTATCTAAAATGATAAACACCAATTTTAAGGAGAGTGAAAAAAAACAACTGTTTTAAGGTTCATTCAAAATCAGTGTATATCCTCAAACGAAGCCTTTCAAAATTTGGTTTTGAGGCTTATATATGGCTTTTTAAATTTTATTTAAATTACAATTCTAAAAGTAATCTTTATAGGTTGAAAACGAATATTTTGTTTTGTTCACATTCTATACTTTGCAATTTTTCGATTCAAAGAAACCCTTTCAAAGGATCGTTTATTTATTGGCACATTCCATACTTCAGTATACTAAGTGTCTTTTAATTATTTATTTACAACATGAATTAAAGACGTATGTGATAATTAAAATGTATACAAAAATATTATTACTTATATCCTGTTACGATTGAAAAAATTTTAAATTAAAAAAATGGTTATATACATTTTATTATGGTTATATATATAAATCTTAAATTGATGTCAACTTTTCAAAATTTGTACTATTAATGAATTTGATGAATTCGGGCCGAAATGTATTTTAAATGTACCCGGATAAATGCAGAGAATATAGACCAAGTTCATTTACCGCTGTGTTAACTGTACGAGTGTAAATGTATTGGACTTATCCCCATATTAATATGTATTTAGTAATTAACTTTAACTATTATATTTGCAATCATTGTGCAATATTATAAAAAATAGTAAAAGGATTCTCGATTAAGTAAAGACCGGTATAAATTCATTTACTTCTTTGTTAATTGATGTATTGACTTATCATCATATTAAGTGAGTAAATGTATTGATCTATCTTCTTAAAATACGTGTTTGTGTATTTATTTATGATTAATTTTATCTATTATTGCTATGATTTTCGAACATAGTAAAAACTGATAGCTGTAATCTTATTTTAAGTGGGTCCAGGCTTAAATGGCGAGATTATAAAACAGATTCATTTACCTCTGTGGTAACTGCACGAATGCAATGTAATGGTTACCGAATATGTTGAAAAATGATATTTTAGATAAAATACTCTTAAAACCTATTTTATGGCAATGGCTATGTTTATCCCTCCAATGAACAAAATGCCTAGATGCCCTAAACAAAATGAAAACAAGAAGTAAATGTGAGTACCGGTAGATTGTACGTGTATGGTATAAGCTCCCAATTACTTACAAAAGACTCATTTACATGACAGTTATCAGACGTATTTGGACATACGGAGTTGAGCTTTGAGGCTCTACTAAACCATCCAATTCATCTCGTATCCAGTCCTTACAATCCAAAATCCTTCATAAAATCCTCAATGCTCCTTATTATGTCACAAACAAACTCATCCATCATGATCTTAATATCCCATATGTTACTGATTTGGCCCAAACTAGATACCTATCCTTCCATGGCAAGCTAGATATGCACTTGAATCCGCTAGTCTCTCAACTTGCTTCCCGAACTATCCCTGATAACCCTCCGAGGCGTCTGAAAAGAAGGTGTAAAAATACACCTTAGGATCTTAATTTACTCCGTTTTTGAGAATCTTAAAAAGAAATGTATAATTTTCGAATTTGGACAAAATGAGGGACGCCAAAAATCGCGTGTTTTATCTTTCGGACTGAACGCGCGACAATATTTTATTTCAATAATAGCTATTTAGTCAAATTTTGAATTAATGCACATATAAAATACAACTCTCGTTAGTTAGATTAAAATTTAAATGACAACTATACAATTTCACTTATTAATTTAACTTTCAGCTACTGTTATGAAAAAAAAAATACCTCAATGTTACTTTCATTATTGCGTTGGGTTTCGATATATATATTAAAACAAATTACAATCATAATAAATTACATATTTACTTTGAGGAGACCCTGACTGGATAACTGGGTTGTTGCTCCACTGATGATGTTAAAAATAAATATTTAAATAATAGATTATCCATATCAATGTTTCTGAATTAAAAGTAAAAGTTCGATCAAATATTTTGTTTAAACAAATTTTTTATTGAAAAAACCTTAGAACATAACATCATTCTATATCCAAGATCGCTTTTTCGCAGCCCGGCAGGTGACTTAAAGATATTTTTAAAGGGAGTAACAGATTCTTGGTTGTGCCAAACTTCGAATGGGACATAAAAATTACTGTCCTGGGCCTGTGATGTGCCAGGTACTGGTTAAAGATCTCTATCCTATTATTATACATGGTAACATTTAGGGACTCTCACTGTACCATCTTCCGATTAGCCATAGCAGTATAAAGTGATTGATATACGTTATAAATAAACAGTTACAATAATTTTAGCATATACATCTTCAGGCTAACCAATTATATGCTACATACTTTATATTTATATATAATAAGTAATTAATTAGTACTTACATTGATGAAGACTGCTTCGTGTAGCTACTACATATGCCGAGAAGCTATTTCACTAAGAGAGTTGAACGTACCCCTTCCACTATCTCCCTTTCACCATTCTTACGGTACCTTGATGGTTTCAATCGAAAACCACTAGATAGTACTAAAAACAGAATCTTCTGGTATAAAGGATTTCTTTTTAACCGTCTAGAGCGTTTATTGTGACATATAACATTTCGAATTTCTTTATGTATGTTTACCCCATTATGTACCCACCAAATCCCAAATTGTGTGCTTATAACTTTAATTCTATAGATTTTTGATTGAGAGCAACCATTTTCATGATACATAGGTTTGTTTGTTTCGGTTAACATCACTTTATGCTGCTATGGCTGATCAGAAGGAGTCCTCAATTTTGACTATCCAGGTATAATTATGATAGGGATTCTTAACGAGTACCTGACATAGCACAGACTCGGGACCTCCATTTTACGTGCCTTGACGTATGACGGCATGACCAAAGATTTTTATTTCCTTTAAAAAATTATATGGCCTCCTGTCAGGCTGCGAACCCGCGACTAGACTACAGGTCACCCCCCACAGAATTTTTACAGCAAGAATCCTAAGGAAATTCAGCTTGATAGTAATAACATAATGACTATATAAGTGATAGATTACACTTATAGATATTAAAAATAATTCTACTTAACCATTGTGGCTTTCATCGCTTAGAATATAGTAGAATAGAATAGAATAGAAAAGTAACTTTATTCTGGGACTAAGTCCCTTTAGAATAACAGATATGAACATGAAAAAAACATAATATTTATCTGGCCAGAAGGATAAATGTTACAAATCATAAAGCGTGTAAAACAAGATAGAAAACAATTTAAAAAGAAATATATAAACAAAAATAATAGTAAGTAAATAAACAGTACAGATCATGACAGGATATTAAGCCATTAAAGAGAATAGATAAATCCATAGCTTTTGTTAGATGCATGAGCTAGCATGCAATAATTTCTTTACATGATGTACAGCTTTTCAAAAAGCAAAATTAAAAGAACTAAATAACACAATGAGTTATTCTATACATTACATTCTAAGCAAATGACTAACCTGCTCAGAGAGTATCCTTTTGGGAAGCTAAGAGGTGTTGAAAAAGCAAGGATTTGAATAATGATAGAGAGGGAGTATGACGGATATTAGGAGGGATTGAGTTCCACACTGTGGTGGAGCGGGCGAGAAAGGAACGTTCAAATGCTTTAGTTCTGTGTGAACGTATATAGAGATCAGAAAGGCGGGATCTTGTTTTATGGTGTTGAACTGAGGATTTGAATTGGAGAAGACTGTAGATATATGAAGGGTGTTGAGAGTGAATGGATTGGTATAAGAATGAACAGAGGAAATATTGTCTTCGGAAGGGAGGGAAGAGCCATTTTAACTCATCATAGAGGTGGGAGACGCGCGATCGCTTCGGAGTACCATGCACAAATCTTAGAGAGCAGTTCATTATTCTCTTTAGTCTGTCTTCAAGCATTTTAGTACTACATGATTACTTTTAAAAAAAACCTGTAACACAACATACGATCTATGTGGGTCTCGGACGATGCAGCAGCGGGAGTCCTAAATTTCGCCTATCCAGATATAATTAGCAAAGGGGTCTTTAACGGGTACCATAAACCGCAAATGCTCGAGATGTTCATATTACGTCCATTCCGAAAGACGGCATAATCACGGATTTTTCACCCCCTTGAAAAAATCCTATGACCACTTCCGCCCGGTATTCCGCGACCTTAGCCACTACACCACAGGTGGCTCTTAACAGCCAACCCTTCCATTTTACGCCTGATAAAGTGATCTAAACGATCTGTTCTAAATAACTTATTTTCAGTCGAAAACCTTATTTATTAATTTACTGTACACGACATCAAAATTTAAACCGTTGTTCCATAGTTATACGAAATATCCAATTTTGCTATTTCAAAATAAAATTTCATCTAAACTTATCGCTTTCAATCGACTGAGTGGAGTTTTATGTTCGTATAAGGAATATTTGTAAAATAGTTTTCCTGCTGTAGTGGATTAGTTATTTAATCTGTTAAAAGCCATAGATGGGCACTGTGGGATCTCTCTACCCTCCTGGGACACCCTCAGGTTCAATTAAGTGAGAACTCTTAATTTGGGAGAAACCTGGTGGTTGTTGTTTGTTCATTTAACGTCACTTTATGCCTATCCAGGTTTAATGAGGATAGGTATTTTTAACGAGTACCTGACATCGTATAGGGTCGGGACTCCCGTTTAAAGCCCCTACCGAAGGACGGCATAACCAAGGATTTTTACTGCCTTTAAAAAATCGTAGGCCACCTGCCGGGCTACGAACCTGCGATCTTGGGCTTTGTAGTTTGTTATGCTAACCACTAGACCACAGATCGCCCCAAAAAACCTGGTGGTTGAGCGTGATCTCGTACAAATCACATCACTACACAACCGTTGTCTTCGAAGCAGCACAGCTTCTACCCTGTACTAAACCCGAGAATCATCATGGGTTGTAGTGTACAGGTTTTTTAAAATCTTACTGTAAGTACTTTCGCTTTCGCGACGGGTTAGTTCAGTGTATAGAGTACTGAGTTGCTTAGCTGAAGGTTCTGGCTATGGAAGATAATTTATTTAATCTGTTAACAGCCAAGAATCTATCTATATATAAGGATCTACATACACTCCTAGGGCTCACCCTGCTTCCTTAAACTGGGTACCAATAAGTGGAGTAAAACCCTTACGTTAAATGTGATTTCGACCAAATCATCTCCCTGCACACCAGTTGTCTTACAAAACTGTTAAGTTACTACCATGTGCTGAACCCAAGACCATTCATGGGTTGTAATGGGACAGGTTGTTTTCTTTCTGTAAGTGCTTTCGTTGAATGGATAGGTCACTAGCTGGTCAACTTCTCTGATTGTCATATAAAGTTATCTAATGCATTTAAAGTAACTTCTCCTATAATAAGTAAGTGGTCCACGTTTTGCATCTATCCACTTTCTAAGGAGTCCGGCCTAAGATAGTTTTAAGTGACAATCTAGATACGATGTTAACCCTTTATAGTTATCTTGTGGAATTGCATCATAAACAATTTGAGTCACTCACAATCTAATTGAACTCATTAGCGGACACTTCTCCGACAAAGAGATAAAATTAAACGAGTTCTCTTACGTAAATATTGTTGTGTAAATACTGCCCTATATCACACTCTAATATGTCAGCGAGGTTATTATTGCGATGTAGAAAAACAAAGAAAGCTATACAACAAGGAACTGCAAACAGAATACAGTCGCTATATCACACAAGTTCACAAGTGCTATCTAGCGGAATATGTGGAAATTAACAGTTTTCAAATTTGCCACGGATATCGTATTCCTACCACCATTTGTACTATATTTTAGAAAAATTTATAATATGTTTAGCACTCCCATGATGTTAGGGTGGGGTATTTTGGTGCGTAGAATGTTGGGTTTCTGAGCTTGAAGTTCCGTATTGGAAATCGGCTGTGGCAGCCAAATTACTTAATCTCTAATCACCCCCGAATTATCTCTGTTAGTTCTACAGCTTTGTCTATCTCCACTGCATTCAACCTTTATGAAGTGGGCACCTTTAATAGGGAGAAGAATCGGCTAACTCACTTTTCTGCAAAACCGTTAGTATAGAAATAGCGCTTGCACGCAGTTCTTACTATCTACAGAACCCAAAACTTTTCATGAGTTATTTTGATACAGATTTTTTAGTTGATATTTTTAAAATTATCGTTTCTGTCAACTTACGCTAGCCTTTTTAAGTTGTTACTAGATCAGTAATAATTAAAATTAAATTGAGATACAAACCTCAACAGACATTTTTTTTTTCTTACCCTCCTAATTTATTTATTTACAATACAAAAACAAAATACAAACATATAAAACTTGTAACTGAGGCCTTCTTACACTTCACACTCTCAACTGAAAAGAATTCGCAGGGTTTTGTTTATTTCTCGAACGTTCATAACGAGCGAGATTCGACGAGAATAATTTAATAATAATTATTTTTAATGTTATCAGATTAACGCAATTAAAATAATAATTCTTACGATTTCACATTTGAATACAAAGTAGTTTAATTACAACACAATCCGCAGGAAAGAAAATTTTTATCATTTATAAGTAATTCTAGAAATGTATAAATAACTTTAGTACATAATTTAAATGATCGATACCGCAAAAATATTAAATGTGTTAAAAAAATTGAAATTCTAACAAAAAAATAATGAAACGTAAAACCGTCCGAAGGAATAAAAAAACAACAAAAAACAAAAAGATCAGTCCTTGCTCTGAGACATATTTTTTTTTATAGCGATATGAATAAGAAACAATATTCTCATTATTTTTAATTAAAGTTTTTCTTTTAACTTGAAAAAATAATACCTGGCGATACCAATCAAAGGTCCTGGATTTAGTAATTGTTAAGAACCGCGATGTTTCAAAACCAACGGTTGCGCATGAAAGTGATTTGGTCGAGATCGCGCTCAACCACACATAATAACCTTATAAAGGCTGGGCGAGCCGCAGGGTTGGTCCGTGCCTGACGCAGTCACTTCCGGTGTCGAACCTAGGACTTTGATAATAATAATTACTGGTTATTATGAAACATTATAATCATTATCCTAAACTTATATTAAACTTTTAACATTCAAAGGACAATTCCTAGGGATGCCACACAAGGGTCTTTGGTTCAATACTTGTTAAGAATCGTAATGTTTTTAGACTAACTGTTGCGCATGAAAGTAATTTGGTCGAGATCGCGCTCAACCGCCATACGCTTTCCCACATAACCTTATAAAGGCTGGGTGAGCCGCTGGATTGATCCATGGCTGATCACAGATTCACAGAGTATTAAATTATTTACAAATGCTTTCTTAAAACTTGCCCAGTACATTATTTTGCATCGAAAACAACTTAAAAAAAAAAAAAAAAATAAAAGTT
Source organism: Troilus luridus (assembly GCA_964056705.1). NCBI lineage: Eukaryota > Metazoa > Arthropoda > Insecta > Hemiptera > Pentatomidae > Troilus > Troilus luridus. The sequence continues at coordinate 53,856,631 of OZ057417.1, read as the reverse complement.
TTATTTTATTTATAAGACAAATGAAAAGTTTTTCGCGTAGAATCTGTAGTCAACTATTGAAAAGTCTAAATTCATTTTGTTCTTAGATATACATATTTTTTTGCACATAATTGCTTTCCAGCCTTTCACGGTAATTATTTACCTATAGTCTCACACAACATTATATTATGTTATTTAAATATTAACTAAGCGGTACTACATAACAAACAATAACTGTTCTACGAGTTTATAAACTCAAAAATCTTATGAAAAATAAAGTAAATTTTGGTTAGTTACTAAGAGAAAAAAAATTAAAAGATGTAATGAATAATCTCAATATGAGGGCATTTATATAAGTTAAAATACAAAATTACTCAATACAAAAACATCAGTAGAATAAAATTATTTATTCCCTTATTTACAAATGTAATTGTTATTGGCTATGAATTGCTTGGTAATGCTGTTAGTGTATTAATAATGTGGATAGAATTAAAATAAATCACATAACTATCTTTGAATATAAACGATAAATAAATCAATTTTAATTGGATAAACAAGTCGAGCTATGTTATTTTTCTGTTTAACACCATTTATGTAAGAAAAATATTTAAAAAATATATTTATAAAGTAAAATATTACTCACAGTTTAAAGGCGAATTATCCAAATAATAATCCGAGCTCTTGTAAAAATATAAAATAAAAAACACACTTGGGGACATGTACTGAGCTCGATAGTCAGTTGTACAGTGGCTTCTCAGCCAAATCACTGTCAGGTATAAAATCTCATGACTTGAAAATGAGGGTTCACAGGTAACTTATTATGTGTAGCCTCTGGATCCCCCATGTTTTTTTTTAAATTTTATTTTTACGACGATTACAAATAAAAATCTGGAGAGATATTTCTTAACCTTTCTTACCATTTCACGGTGAAAAGTTGTTTATATTTTCAAGTTAAGTATCACACTCTGTTTGCCGGAACGCCTGTGCTACGGACAACGCAGATAAAATATTTGGGGCTTAATATGGACAAAAAGTTACAAACTTTTACATTCTACACTGATTATGTTTGCAATAAAGCCAATAGGGCTCTGTGTACTATATATCTATACTCTAATAGAAATTATAAATTAAGCATAGATAATAAATTATTATTATATAAAATCTGCTTACGACCTATACTAACATATGCATGCCCAATATTTAGTTATATGTCTAAAACTAATTACAAAAATTACAAGTATTCCAAGTCAAATTCCTTAGAATTGCTGGAAATTATGCTTATTACACTTAAGTTAAAATTATGCATAAAGAATTAAGTATACTTTATATTAATGTATTTATCAACAAACTATGTAAAGAAAAAATTTTAAGTGCAAAAACAATAAAAACCGACTTATAAAAAATATTGGGAACGATAACAAAAACATTAAAAAGCAGTATGTACATAAAAGAACAAAACATTTATTATTGTAGGATACCAATTTCTTTTATTTCATTGCTATTGTATATATATATATATATATATAAGTAATAAGTATATAAGTTACCTAAGAATGTGTAGTTACAATTTTTGTTTATTTTATTATTATTAATTTTTTTTCCCTGTTAAAAGTTTTTTTAATATATTTTTTCTTTCATTCTAAATTATGATTCTGCACAGATACGTTTAAATTTGTGCAATTGTTTTTAATTTGAGACTGGGCTATTTGCTACAGAATGTAATTTTGTGAATTGTAGCAAACTATACAAGAAATAAAAAAAACACTCTGTTTTCCAACTATATCTAAAAATGAATATTCTGTATAAATGAATATTTTTTCCTAGATCAGTTTGCTGTAACTGTACCATTAAGTAGATTTTAAAGTTTTCAAATTGAGTATTCATTTTAACTTTTATTCAATTTTAATGCGTTGTTTCTATTGATGTGTTAAATTTCAAAAGAATTTGGTATCAGTTCCGCAGGTTAAGTCACAATAAATTTTAACTTTTCAATTGTTTCAATTTTAATGTTCTCGAAAATGAAAATAATCGTAAGTTTTAGTATAAAATAGAGAGTGTAATTGTTGTAAATGTGTATATTTCTGTAATCATTTCTTAAAATAATGACTACTGAAATATTTACATTTTCCATAATTACACTCTTTTTTCCATTTTAAAACTCACGATTTTTTTTTTTCGAGACTATTGGGGAAACGGGCGAATGTTTTTTTATCATATAGCACTTTCCCAAGTGTAGTGTTTTCAACCCTATACACCTTTTAAATTTTATTGTTAAATAATAATGATTAAAATAATTTAAAAGAATAAATTATTTTTTTTAGATCCAAATGGACGCATACCACATTAACGGCTCATATCTAATCGTATATATATATATATATATATATATATATATATATATATATATATATATATATATATATATATGTATATATATATACACACACCAAATTAAATCATTACAGAGATTTCAACTTTCTGCAAACCGGTTTTTGTTTTTTTTTTGGTCTTTTTATTTTTTGCGAAATACGAACGTATGTACAGACGTGGCGTCGACACCAGTCAAAATTGGTTCACGAATTTTCAAATTGGCAATATTCGCTGAATCCGAAAATCGAAATTTTTCGCAATTACAATACTTTCTTTACTGTGTATTAAGAAGTAAAAACAGTTATTAAAATTTAATTTTTATCATATGAAGCGTTTGGGATCGAAAGCGGATAATTTCTATAATAACGTTTTCACTGTTTACGTAGTTTAGTCAAGCCATTTTATTTAACACTACACTTCGATGACTTATTTTTCGTAGTTTTAGTCCGGCTATAAACCTGAAGTTTCGGGTGCATGAAATTGTTTTTGAAAATAGACTCGTTTACATTTTTTTGTTACTTGTGACTTAGTCGGTACTCAGGGATTGTTTATAACGTGAACACTGATAATCATGATACTGATAGCAGCTATCTTCTTAATCGTATTAATGGAAATTGAAGTATACAAAATAATACAAGCTAATCCTAGCTGCGTTCCTCTTCTGAAATACTTCTTTTCCCTAAACTTTTGACCAAAACATCTCCATTTCTATCCTTGTTAAGATCCATTTGATGATCTTATACATAATTTCTTGTTTGGAATTATTCCGAACTTTTGGAAGACAATAAGAACTAGACAATAAGAAAAGGAATAAGAGAAAAACACAAAATTAAATTTAATAACATTACAGATAGTTCAATAGACAAAACTAATTAATAACGCACTCACAATTAACTTAAATGAGCTGAGTTATAAGTGGTTACACAAGATAGGGAGGTAGATTTCATGGGTACCGGCTGAGTCACAAGTACCCATTTTCCTCTCGCTAATTGTGGAATTTTTGTCAAGACGTTTCGTAAAATATTTTGGTTCTGAATTACTGCGACGTAAAGATATAGAGGAGAGGTTCTGTTTTTGGCCCCGTTTCGTAAAAATAGTTGGAAAATTTGTTCTCCATCGTACCATTTCGTTGTTATCCACTCATAGGAAAAGAGAGTCATACTTTTGTGAATACTTAAACCGTTTAAACCCTTTTATGATACATACAAATGTTTTTTCAAGATTTATCTGTTAATTAATCTCCATTCACCTTATCATTAGCGAAATGGATTTATCAAATCTTCAGTTATTCCGCTGATAAGGGAAAATTGTTTCTTTGCTTGTTTAACGTCACTTATTGCTGCTATGGCTATTCGAACGACCCTACAGTGGGAGTCCTAAATTTTTTCTTCCAAGTACAATTAGGATAGGGATCTTAAACAAGTGCCTGACACCTCTCATGGTCGCTATTTTACGTCTTCTCCGAAGCACGGCACAACCAAGGATTTCTTACTCGCTTTAAAGAAAACTAAGAGGGTCTTGTCCTCCTCATAAAATGTAAATCACCTATTAAAATTGACAGATAAATTCATATTACTCTATTCTACAGTTTCATCACCTTCGCAAAATAGCAATTATTCAATAGCATTTATTACATTGTAACTATACTGTATTGGAAGATGCAAAAAAACCTTCTTATGAATTTTATTCAAAAATATACGTGTTTTATTTTAAAAAGTAGATATTGACTATCTCATATTTTACAGGAATAGTTAAAAATTTTTTTTTTTTTTTAATATATATTTATTGAAATTTACAACTGTACACAGAATACATCCAGTAAATATTATGATCGAATAAATTGACATGAAAACACAAGTAGAGAAGCTACCCAGTGGTAGTACTCAAATAAAAAGTTCAGTTTAGAAGGTCACGAGGCCATCTTCTTTTCAGACGCCTCGGAGGATTATCAGGAATTGAAGAGGTTGCGAGGTTTGAAACTAGTGGGTTTGGGTGGAAATGAAGTTTGTCATGAAAAGATTGATATCGGATTCGGGCCAAATCGGCAATAAACGGGACGTTTAGGTCATTATGGATTACTTTGTTCGTAACAAAGTAAGGAGCTTTGAGGATTTTACGAAGGATTTTGGATTGTAAAGATTGGATGCGGGAGGAATTCGATGGCTTAGTGGAGCCCCAAAGCTCTATTCCGTAAGTCCAGATGGGTCTAATGATTGTCGTGTATATGAGTCTCTTGTAATGAATTGGGAGCTTAGAGCGTTTATCCAGTAAGTGTTGAAGTAGCCTGAAACGGCGAGCAGTTTAAAATTAAAATAAATTATTGTTAGTAAAATCACCTATCACTATTTTATTGCTATATTTTGAAATACAATTATTCCCTTAGACTTTGAAATTTTATTAACATCAAGACTACATACATTGATCCCTCATGAGTGAAAGAAAAAATTATAGACAGTACAGCATTTTAATTTTTTCTTTTCTTCTTTATCTTTCTCCTCTGTGCCAACTCAGCGTGGAGGGGCCTCAATCCAATGTTGCCAGGCTTCATGGTCCCTGCAGCTGTTTTAGTTCCTGGAAAGTTTTTCCTCCAAACCTCTGGACATATCCTTCATATAAATTCCAAAGCCTCTTGCCAGGTGGTCGAGCTTCCATCACCTTTCTAGGTTCCCGGTCCTCGCTCATTCGACAAACATGGCAAAACCATTTAACTGTCGTTTCTCTAGGATGGTTTTCAGCGCAGGAATTTTTAGCTCCGCTCTAATCCTTTAATTTCTTACACGGTCTCTTCTTGTTTTTCCTGCGACTCTATGTAAGTATCTCATCTCAGCTCCAGTTATTCGGCTTATCTGCTTGTCTAACATTATCCAGCTCTCGCCCCCATAGGTACGAGTAGTGAGGTATACTAGTGTATATAGTTTTTATTTTCATTCCTTATTGCTACTTAAAATACTCTGCAAACAACTATCACATCTTCTGGACTTCAGATCTTCACATGAGCTACGAAACAAATTGCTAATCTACAATACTACACTAAAACCTACTTGGAATTAAGGAGCAAACTTATATAGCATCACACCAACAAGACAGAGAGAGATTTGAAATTTGTTTTTCTTAAATAAATAAATGCAGTCTGTGAAACTTCCTTGAACAATTTTTTTTTTACAGTAATCCTACAACAGAGTGGGTTTTAATGTTTATGATTTAATTGTTTATTCATTATTGTTTAATCTCTCAAAGTCCCAAATACTGTTTTACTACTAATTGTCTTAAAGCCATGTGTATTAAGAATTGCTTCACAGAGCCCCAGCAAAGGCTACATGGTTTGGACTTCAAAAACTTATGCTATATACAACTTAGTTTTAAATTTCAAATGTGCATTTTGAGTGAAATGTATGTTTTTAAATTATTCATAAAAATTGTAACATTTGAATGGTTAAGATGGGAACTTTTGCAGCAAACATGAATCATTTACTTCATTGCTCAATAGCATATATCGGATTTTTTTAATAAGTATCCATATGTTTTCAGTAGAATTTTAATAAAATAATCTAGCATTATATCTACAGTACAGGTGAATAAGTAGTTAAGTCAGATTTTCTCCAAAATGATTTTTTTAAACCATGAATGATTACCACATCGGAATCATGTAATTTTCATAGTGAATAAGGGGCCTAAGTCAGGCATTGGCTAGAAAAAGAGTTATTGCTTTTATTTCAACTCCATTTCAAACCAAAAACTACAAGCACACCATTCTGCTACTCTCAAAACAGTTAACTAGTTCTAGACAAAATTTGATTATTTGCCAAAATTATCTATGATTATTTGCGAAATCTTATTACTTCCCAAAGCGTACAACTCCAAGCACAATAAATCCAATGTAAAATGTATTATGAATCTAGCCTTCCACGTCAAACGAGTATAAACAACTGGTGATTTAAAATGGTTATTCACTCCAAATCCAGCTAGATCTAACATAAAAAACACCATTTCCAGAATCCTGATGGTCCAATTAAAAATTATAAATATGTTGACAATTATGCCATTTAACAATGCATTAAAGATACTAATTTGATTTGTTCGGTCGAGCTATTGTCCTTCTCTAAGACCCGTCGCTGCCAGGCTCTCCTCCACATCCTGCAACCAACCATCTTTTTGTGGGTCGCCTTCTTTTCCTCCTTTATATCGGGTGATAATCATAGAAGATAATTGTTTCCTGCTTTATCATCTACCATTATCTTGTGAAATTTTGTGTGTATATTCAGTAGGTCTGAGAATAGGACGTATAATATTTTTCACACCCCTAAGTGGTATGTGTCGGCCTTTATTATTGATTAGGCGTCGATCGTAGGAGTGACGCCTGATGATGCTGCATTTTTTATATGTTGTAAGGGCATGCACCGAAAAAACGGATCAGTTTTATTTCAGTTTTTAGCCTATATCTCCTAATCAGTTCGTTTTTGAAAAAAAAACACAGTGTGAATCATTTTAAAAGTAGATTAAATTTGCTATAATTTGAGCCCAACCGCAGCTCTGTAGCTGTGATAGATTCTGAGTTACGTCCCTTTGAAAATTGGTAATTTTTTCCAAAAAATCCAAGCTTAAGTTCTGGCCGACTTTCGTGAGGAACAATAGATATGCATCTATTCCTATAGTTCTTTCTGTGCATTTGAAAGAAACTTACCAAAACCTACAAATTGTCTTAGAGAACATTGAATACCGCACTCACAAATGGATGGTCTGTTGATATTTCGAGGTCATCGGCCTACTACTAGGCTGGATTCACTAAGAAGCCTTTTTTTTGTGTGAGTGGGATGGTAGGGGAATAGCAAAGCCCTGGTTCATCGAACATTGGCGGCCCCCAAGAGCAGAGTTAAAACCTGACTCAAAGAACGTGATAAATCCACCTTTGTTGGACCCTAAAACTGTGTTGCTTCCACGCCTACATATCAAACTCGGACTGATGAGGCAGTTTGTAAAAGCTTTGAATCGCAAAATCCTTGTTTTCAGTATTTAGGAAAGAAGTTTCTAAAAGCCACATCAGAAAATAGAAAAGCTGGTATTTGCTGGTCCCTAAATCCGCCAGCTTTTTAAAGAGCATGAGTTTGAGAACACCATGAATTCTCTGTAAAAGGAAGCCTGGTTGTGGTGGAATGATTTCTAGGCAATTAGAAGGACCCCAATAAATTGTTGAAAACACAATTTAAGGTTTAAACATTGATAAAAAATTTAATAAATACTACATTGTATTACCAACTATGCAACACGATTACTGGAATGAGGGAAGTGGACAAAAAAGCGAGGCTGCACATTTACAAGGCCATATACCTATCTACTTTTCTCTAAGGAAGTCAAAGCTGGGTCCCATTGGACAAGCACAGGAGCAATTAGCAGCCGCAGAAATGAGATACCTGAGGAGAGTGGCTGGCAGAACGAGAAGAGTAGCGGTTGAAAAGAGGCAGCTGAAATGGTTTGGCCACCTTTGCCGAATACAGGCAGATCGGTACCCGAGAAAGGTCTTTGAAGCTAGGCCAACTAGAAGTCGTCCCCAGGGCAGACCTAGGCTAACAGGGACGAACTACATCTCCAAGCTGGGACAACAAAGAGGACAGGGCCTGAATGCCATGAAGGCCCTGGCCAGGAACCAGTATGCGTAGCGACGGAGGCCCCTCCACGCTGAAAGGCACAAGGAGGAAGAAGAAGTAGGTTATAAATATAATGATGAAGGTTGATAATAAAACGAAATTGGCAAATGACACATACATGTTCGCACGAATAATTAAGAATGATGGTTCGAACCGTGAATAATATCAAATTATAAACACGCTAATTACATAAATTATAAATTAAAAACAAGTATTAATAGCTTATTTATGTAAGATAATTTTAAAAGTGACAGCATACTTCTCGATGGGCAAAGGAGACAGTCTGAGCCCTCTGCTCTTCATTATATTTATGAATATAAAAAATAAATATGTAAGAGAAGAACAGCAAGTTTATCGATTGGTTATTGGGATGACTCCAGGAGACGAAAAAGATGGGGAGGGACAGAGAAAAATGCAGATCCTGGGGTAGAACAACTCGAAGGAGAATGGAACTTGGAGGAAGTAAAAGAATAAGAAAATACTTAATTATGAGATAGGCAGGATTCCAAACCACCCATGAGGTTCTGCCTGTGGTTTCGTTACCCATTTTTTATAGTGGATGGTTCGCTTCACTGAATCCAGGAGCAGGAATGGCTGCCTGCCAATGAAATCAGTGTCAGCCCTATGAAACCACTGGTGCTCCCATGTCATCCTCGTTTCTTCTTGCCTTCCGTTCATCCTTAGAGCATTTTCTTCGACAGACTGCTTGGCTTCATCCTCTCCACTAGCTCAAGATTTCTGTAGTCAAGGAGTCATGGAGTTTGAGAACACCACGAATTCTCTGGAAATAGCAGCCTGGCTAAGCCTCAAGGCTGCGGTGGAAGGATTTCTAGGCAATAAAAAGGACCCCAATTACCGAAATTTGGTGGAACACTTGCTGAAAACTTTCCAGAACCTCGGCTGACTCATGAGCATAATGGTTCATTTTCTTCATTCTCACATTGGCTATTTCCCCCAAAATTTAGGGGATTACAGTGAAGAACAAGGAGGCTCTACCAGGATATAAAAGTGATCAAGCAACGATACCAAGGGAAATTTAATACCACCATAATAATGGCTTATTTCTGTTGGAACCGAAAAAGGGATATTCTACATGAAAGAACATCCAGAAGGTCAAGAAAAAGAAAATTCTACAGTGACTAATTTGTACTTTAATTGAACCAAAATTTGTTTAAAATATGATATTATATATATAAAGCTTTTGCCCGCGGGTTCGCTCGCGTGGAGTTCGGTCTGCCACATAAACTTTCGTGACAGGTCATATAATTAATCAGATAAATTTTATAATTCATTTTATTTTATTTTTTTTATAATTTTTAAATATTTTATTTTGAAGAGGAATGATATATCCAGGACCGGGATTCGAACCCGGGTCTCCCACGTTTCCGTCGTGGTTCTCTTCCACTTGAGATATCCTGGCTCGCTTCTCGGTCAGTCAAAACCATTCTCTTCACTGATCCCATATCCCAGCTCGCACATGCGCAGTACTAAGTGCTCCAAATACAAAACGAACTTCACAGAAATAAATTGAAATCACTTTATTATTTGGGAAAAGTTTTAATGGATTTTTTATACGAATAATGGTTATTTCGTCTAATGACACAGGGGAGGTTACAGAAGGCCTTATTTTATTGTATTACTTTTTAAATCTTTTCTCTTCAAAATAAAAATATTTAAAAATTAAACAATTAATAAAAAAAAATTATATTTATAATTTGATTGTACTACTTTTTCATAAATATGTTGTTATACCCGTTAACTTCATGAACTTACAATGGATTAGTTGAAAATTTTTGAGAATTAACTCTATATTTTGTTTGTCTCGATGTTTTAAAAGGTCTAAATTTTTGGAACTTAATAAAATAAGAATAAGAATTATTGTATAACTAGCTTTTGCCTGCGGCTTCGCTCGCGTGGAATTTGGTCTGCCACATAAACTTTCGTGACAGGTCATTTTAGATAAATTTTATAATTCATTTTATTTTATTTTTTTTATTATTTTTAAATATTTTATTTTGAAGAGGAATGATATATCCAGGACCGGGATTCGAACCCGGGTCTCCCACGTTTCCGTCGTGGTTCTCTTCCACTTGAGATATCCTGGCTCGCTTCTCGGTCAGTCAAAACCATTCTCTTCACTGATCCCATATCCCAGCTCGCACATGCGCAGTACTAAGTGCTCCAAATACAAAACGAACTTCACAGAAATAAATTGAAATCACTTTATTATTTGGGAAAAGTTTTAATGGATTTTTTATACGAATAATGGTTATTTCGTCTAATGACACAGGGGAGGTTACAGAAGGCCTTATTTTATTGTATTACTTTTTAAATCTTTTCTCTTCAAAATAAAAATATTTAAAAATTAAACAATTAATAAAAAATAAAATATTTATAATTTGATTGTACTACTTTTTCATAAATATGTTGTTATACCCGTTAACATCATGAACTTACAGTTGATTAGTTGAAAATTTTTGAGAATTAACTCTATATTTTGTTTATCTCGATGTTTTAAAAGGGGAAAATTTTTGGAACTTAATAAAATAAGTATAAGAATTATTCTATAACTAAGCTTTTGACTGCGGCTTCGCTCGCCTGGAATTTGGTCTGCCACATAAGGTTTCGTTACGGATCATTTTAAATAATTAATTTATTTTTTTTAAACTATAAGTTACTCGTACATCCAAAGTTTCAGATGTGTAACAAAACAGACGGATTCCATAAAATCATTGAGCCCCTACTTTATTAAGGGGAAACCCTTGGGGGTGGAATTATTTAAATTCCTTTTTTAGTCCTCATTTAAGCTATCTAAAGATCCTATCTGCAAATTGCATGATGCTCAGTTCAATGGTTTCTGCTATGCGTTGACCGCTAGGTGTGTTAGTCAATCAGGTTACAGTTTTATGTAAACTTCGCCGGTGTGGGGTGTTGAACAAAAAGTAGCCTATGTCCTTTACCAGGCTTGAGATTATCCATATTAAATTTCATCAAAGACGGATTAACACAGCCGTGAAACATACATTGACATTGGATTAACAAACTGGACTGACAGAAGTTTACTGTTCTTCCTTTCAGTATAGGATTAGTATGTAATGTTATTGAATTTATTGAAACAGATTACTTAGTATAACGGTTTCACTTTACACGGTGCGGCAGCAGCGAGAAATTAAAACTGAAAGGATTAAAATGATGTACCTATGTAGGTAATTTATCGATGTGATTTTAGTTTTGGCGGTCCTATCGCAATATACTCCAGTAAACTTCTTTTTTTTTCTTAGCCACTTTGGGTTTGAAGATTTTAAGTAGAATTTAAGATAGGATCGAGAGGTATCTCTTGTACTGTACGACGTACATTCCAAGAGGAGGCTGAGAAGGTAGAAGGTTCTAATTTATTTATTTATTTCTTAACTTTAGATTTTTCAAGTGGTGTGGCTCACCGTGTCCTTCTCCTTTGATCTGTTTAGTTTATTTATTTCTCAGCCTGACCTGGGAAATAAATAAATAAACAAATGTAAGCTATGTTACTTGATTTGTTTCGTTCAGCGAAAATATGATGATTTTGCGATTGAGAAACACGTGAGAAAGAATAACTTTCAACACTTTTTTAACCCCGTAAGGGGATGAATTTCAATAAAACACGAAACACGTCTTGTATCTGTTTTGTTAAAAACGTTATGCAAAACTTGAAGTAGGTTGGACTAAGGAATCACGTTGTCCCATACAAACTTTGCCCCCTTTTTCACCCCGTTAGTGGTAGAATTTCGGAAAATCCTTTCTTATTGGATGCCTACGCCATACAAAGAAAACATCCTCCAAGTTTCAGGTCTCTAAAATCTGCGGTTTAGGCTATGCGTTGATCCATCAGTCATTCAGGACAAAGCATTTTATATATGGACAAATCCGTTTTCTTCATCGATCCCAGATCCTCATATCTCGAGAAAAGATTCGAATCGCGGCCATGGCAAATCTTTTCTCTTCAAAATAAAAATATTTAGAAATTAAAACAATTAATTAAAAATTATAAAAAATCTAGTATCAATAATTAAATTACTTACCTTTAAAGGTCGTCCTCTTGACTCCAAAATAAGTTTTCTTTTATTCCTTTCTTCAAATAATTGAACACAGTCTATGTTCACAAGAATGTTGATTCTATCGCCTAGATACGTCAAACTAAGATGATATAAATTCTGTTATTTTGCAACTGCTGAAAAAGGTTAGAGATGATAAAATTTAAAATATACGCTTTAAAGGTCTTCCTTTTGACTCCAAAATAAGATTTCTTCTAATACTTTCTTCAAATAATTGAATAAATTCTATGTTCACAAGACGGCTGCTCGAAGAATTTTGAATAAACAATGTTAGGAATGTTTATTATATCACCTAGATACGTCAAATTAAGATGAAATATATTTCGTTATTCTGTAAATGCAGAAAAAGGTTAAAAGCGCTAAAATTTTAAGATTTTAAAAGTCGCCCTCCTGACTCCAAAATAAGTTTTCTTCTACAACTTTCTAAGAGATATACCAAAATCTTGGAAAAGAGAAAAATAAGACGAGTCGAAGGATTGCTCCAAGAGGAACAATACTTCTTTCGTGAAAATCGGAACACGCATGACCTAATTTTTATAATGAAACAGGTTTTTGAAAAAGTCCTAGAAAAGGAAAAGGAAATGTCTCTGTGATTTGTCGATCTCACAAAAACGTTGGACTGTCTAAGGAAAACAGAAATATTGCAAGCCTTAAGAGAAAAAGAGACGGATAATACTCGTATACTTGCGGTCGAAAGTTATCAGAAAACGAGGAGTTTTGTAAGATTTGCTAATTACACTTCTCAGGAAATTGAGACCACAATTGGAATCCGGCAGGGATGTGTTCTGAGTCCCCTACTGTTCATTTTGGTCATGGATTCAGCTCTTCGAAGGGCCAAGACAAAAATGAGTAAGTTCCACCAAGGATATGCCAATCTGAGCCCAATAAGTCTCCCAATGTTGTCAGATTTAAAGAAGAATTGCTGGCTATAAATATGTCCATAAACCCTAATAAAACAAAAGTTATGAGGGTAAGAAATGAGCCAAGGAGAATAATGAGGGTCATTAGAGTTGAAGATAAAGTCCTGGAACAAGCATCTTGACGATATGGAAGTGACCGAGAGAATCGGAGCCGCGGGCAGGATGTTTGCAGCGGCTAAGAGAGGATTGCTTAACCGAAGAGTAGCAGCAAAGAAAACGAAAGTAGTTGTATTTAACTCAATGTTCCTCCCTATCCAGAATACAAGCAGCAGAAATGAGATTTCTCAGGAATATAGAGTGCAAAAAAAAAGAGACTGGGTCCGGAACACCACTATAAGGCCGAACCTGAATGTTAAACCAGCCAACGAGCTGATAGAGGAAAACCGACTGAGATTCCTTGGACACCCCGACAGCGCTATATCGAAAAATGTTCTTTGAACTGATACAATCTTTACCTCACCACACTGCATTATATATATAGATGGCTCAAAGTCTGACAGCTCAACTGGATCTGCCTTTTTACGCCCAATTCAACCCATAAACAAAAAATACACCACCCCGCAACATCTATACCGCCGAACTAAATGCCATAGCATCCGCTCTACAATATACAAACCGATAATATAGTAATAATTTCTGATACAATTAGCACCCTCCAGGGATTGAACAATATGTACTCACACAACCCCATAGTCCAACGCATTCACGAATGGAGACCGATGGGTTGGTCGAAACGGACCTGTTAAATGGCCACCACGATTTCCATGGATTTCCCCCCTCCCCTACCTGCCATATCTGACATTCGGCTGTGGCGGGTTTATGCACGCCCACCACCTCCAAAAATTAACTTTTTTTTAAATTTCTTTATTTGTACAACAATATTGGTAACAAGACGGGTACAAAATAAAATACAAATTTTCTGTGGTGCTGCTCGGTGCAGGGATGTGCACCTTACTGTTGTGGCAGCACCTTTTAGGCCTCTTGGTCGGTCTTTATCCGTCCGGTCCCCTCCTAAGGTGGCTCCTCATCTGGTGACTTGTCTGGTGGCACGCCGGGTGGCCGGTTTCTGCCAAGGGTGAAATGTGCAGGCCCGACCACTTCCTTCGACCCGTAGACGAATTCCCTGAAGAAGGGGTAATTGTCCTTCTCCATCAAAGGAGGGGAGTCTTCCTCGATGAGGGCGACGTCCGGGTTTTCTCGACAACCTGGATCGGTGTCCTTCCATTGCAGTGCAGGAGACCACCGTGTCCTGTCAGGATCTGTGAGACCCAGTAGTCCGTGAGGACCCACGTGGCCGCCAATCACGAATGCCTCGCAACCCACCGTCCGTTCCACTCCTCAATGGAGTCCTTCCTCACTATCTTCTTCCACCTGTTGGGGGTCCCGCCGATCCTCTGTCAGAGTACCTGCGGGAGCGCCGCAAACCCCTGCCTCTTCACCTCGTATTTCAGATGATCCTCCTTCAGGACGAGGTCCAGGGGCATCGCTGCGGTCAGCACCAGCACCGCCTCATGCGACACCGTTGTTTAGGTCTTTGAGACTCGCAGCAGAGCCAGTCTCGAAGCCGCGGTAACTATCAAGCACCATCCTGGTGCTATACGAAGAGGCAGAGAAGCATATATCCGTCGTGATGAATGTTGCATTCAACAAAATAGAGGCCCCTTTGAACAGCTACTCTAAATGTTGTAATAATAATACATAAATAGTAATAAAAAATAATAAATCTTTAAATTTTGATATATGTTTAATAAATGAGTTTGAGATATATTTTTATATGAACTTTTATGTTTATTTTGTGTTAGAGAACACAACCCTAAAATAGTGCCATGCAATTCGGAAACACCGTATGTGTGTGTATATATATATATATATATATATATTCAACCCGCGGACCATACACCTAGACTTAATCTCAACAATTAAGTCTTACATCTCGTGATCTCCATCGGAGATTACCCAAACAAAAAAAGTTATAACTTGAATTAACCATGGCAGAACGACAGGATATAATTCCACTACCCCAGGTCCCAATCAGTAGATTGGATCCCTGTTCTGGTCATAGGATTCTTGGGGACCAGACATATCATGTGGAGAAGGATCGGAGTGTCTCAAAACCTCTTCGAACAAAACAAAAGTTTTTCATCGGTACACTCAACGTGAACACTCTGATGAAGCCTGGGAAATTAAAACATTTGACGAATTCAGGAATAAGAACACAAACAAGAAAATTGAACAAGACTTAAGTAAAGAAACAGCATCTAAAAAGTGGACCATGGAAAGGAAGAAAAACACAATGAATTAATGAAGTGGCCTTGGGAAGACAGGAAGAGAGCAAAAGCAGTGAAGCTGTGATTGATTCAAGTTCTAGGGCTTTCCTATTGAGGAATAATTGACAATAATAATATATAAGTAAATTAAAAAAATAGATGTTTGAGTGAAAAATAGTTAACTGGATAATTCAATTGATGGATTGAATTGGTCAGAGGGTGCTTCATCATAATCAAACCTCTTTACCGCCTAAGCAGTGTGAGGAGGAATTCTGCACAGCCTTATCCAGCTCTCCCGGTCTTCCACAAACAAAGTCCTTCCTCACCTCTTCTTCCCACTTCCTCTTAGGTCGTCCTCTTCCTCGTTTTTCCTCCACTTTGGCTCGGTAGGTTTCGCTAGCAATTCTGCTAGGATTCATCCGCATTAGGTGTCCAAGCCATCTCAGTCTGTTTTCCTCTATCAGCTCATTGGGTGGTTTAACATTCAGGTTCGGCCTTATAGTGGTGTTCCGGACCCGGTCTCTTTTTGTTTTGCACTCTATCTTCCTGAGAAATCTCATTTCTGCTGCTTGTATTCTGGATTGGTGTTTTTTTGGCAGCGTCTATGATTCCGAAGAGTACGGGAGGATAGGGAGGAACGTTGAGTTAAATACAACTACTTTCGTTTTTTTTTCTACTCCTCTTCGGTTAAGCAATCCTCTATTAACCGCTGCAAACATCCTGCCCGCGGCTCCGATTCTCTCGGTCACTTCCATATCGTCAAGATGCTTGTTCCAGGACCTTATCTTCAACTCTAATGACCCTCATTATTCTCCTTGGCTCATTTCCTACCCTCATCACTTTGGTTTTATTAGGGTTTATGGTCATATTTATAGCCAGCAATTCTTCTTTAAATCTGCTAACATTGTGCTAGAGGTTTCTGTCATTCTCTGAGAAAAGAACAATGTCATCCGCAAACGCCAGCAGTGAGAGGCTTATTGAGCTCAGATTGGCATATCCTTGGTGGAACTTACTCATTTTTGTCTTGGCCTTTCGAAGAGCTGAATCCATGACCAAAACGAACAGTAGGGGACTCAGAACACATCCCTGCCGGATTCCAATAGTGGTCTCAATTTCCTGAGATGTGTAATTGGCAAATCTTTACTTTTTATTTTAAACACCTTAAGTACAGATATAATACTTAAATAAATATATTTTTATAGGTCTTACATTTTTTGTGAACTATTTATTATACATTTATTGCCATTATTAGTTTAAAACATTTAATATTGATAAATAAAAATGTTACATATTATTAATAAATGATAAAAAATTGCTATAATTTTATAAGATATGAAATGGGATGATATAAAAGAGATCAGCATGTGGCCGCTTAAGTTCATGAACCCCAAAGTTTTATTTTTTATGTTTTTAGGATTCTTCAGTGTAATGATTGTTTAATATGTTTTTATTTTGATTTAAATATCACTGATTGTCATCGATAAATTTATAATTTGTAAATAAAAGTAAATTTTATTTACTAACAGCCTTAAAAACAACCAAATGTATTGTAACTTCGTAGATTTATTTAAATTATTAGGTGTATACAAAAATAAAAATCGTCTTTCTATTCAATTATGAGGCTCACATTCTCTGGATTTTTTAGATACTTCGTTTTGTGCTCATTAAAAAGTTTCACAAGTTCCTCTGTGTATTATGTGTGATATTTTAGAATAAGCTCATTTGATGGTTCAGGAGTTTTCGGTAGAGCTATCGGCTTCCCAACTGAAAAAAACATTCCATTGAATAGGAAAAACAATCACAGCTTAAGAATGATGTATTTAAAATAACATAAAAACTAAAATTAAATATATTAATTAATTAATAAAAAATATATTTAAGAACCCTCACCGACAGTAGTTATTGGTGTCCTCATTGGTACAATACCAAAGGAATATTGAAGAAGCCCTCTTCCTAAAGGAAGTATTGGTGCAAATCCGATAAGATCCTTCAACCAGTTCTGCATTCTATTTAATAGAGATCCGGGAGGACTGGAGACTTGATCATATAGTTCGGTTTCGCCAAATGAAAATACAGGCACCAGTGAACACCTGATGCATTAATATTCATAAAATATGATAAAAAATGTTGGTGACATAGTTAGAATGATCTATAGAATATTTATTTCAGTATTTTCCAGATTATTAGTAGAATGCAGTTGCATATTATTTCAAAAACTATAATGAACATCATTAAACTAATTTACAAAGCTATTTCTAACTCATATATAATAATAATAAAGCTAAGCGTACCTGAAGGCTTAATGTCGATACCACCAATCTCTGCTTACAGATCTCATATAACTCATATTTACTTTTATAGAATGTTTAATTTTTTATTAAATTTGAGTTTTTTGAACTTTTGGCTAATAAGGAATTTTTCCTCAAATATAATTGTCTGAATTTCTTGAATTTTTTTATAACTTATAACTACCTTTAATTAGCAATTTTAATGAATCACTTAAATAAAGATTATACAGCCAAAAGTAGAAACATTTTATTTTACAGTTACCTAATCATAACTGTTCCCTCTGTTAAGCATTTTTTTTACCTTTTTAACTCTATACAATTAATTAAATTAAAAATTTATTTTTCTTGTTGTAATGGAAATAAATGTGAATTTTAAAAAGATTTTACTTTATCAAAGGTTTTATGCTAATATGTGCTAGTTTATTCTTTTGTCGAAAATTTATTATTTTTGGTAAACGTAACAGATATGTTTAGAGTTGTATTCAAAAATAATTTGCCAAATATTAAATTGTTACTCGTTCTTTTATTAAAAAAATAGACAAATTTCAAATTAACAGGAGAAGTAAAATTCAGTGATAGCACAGTAACTCTAATCGTAGTTCCAGCATTTTTGCAACTATATTTTGCTTTAAAAGTAATAATGTTTACATATTTAAAGCTATGAAATGCCTTAAGTAATTTAAATTTTAAACAAGTCTTAAAATTTTACAATAAATTGTGGCAAAATATTTTTTACCATGAACATGTAGTAGTGTAGACATAACATAACATTAAATCTCAAATATAGTGTCCTATATTTAAATTTAGAACTTAATGCTTATGCATGACTTTTATAGTTGACATGATATGTCAACTTAAATAATAACCGATTCCTTTCATTTTAATTCTGATCTAACATTTGTAACATGTTTTAAATGTTAAATATTTATTTTAAGTAATAATAAATAATTTTCTTACCCAGTCTCTAATGTGATTTTTATAAAGCCTTTCCTCCTCTTTAAGAGTATTTTGTATGAACCAGGTTTAGCGTAAAAAGATTCTGCGGCTCCACCAATGGCTAGTGCCATTACATTTCCTTTCTTCTTATCGTCTAAGACGTAGAGGATACTTTCTTTTGCTGATGAAACAGCTCCTAGAATAGTGTAAATAACTTTTATATATATATATATATATATATATATATATATATATATATATATATATATATATATATATATATCGGTTTCTACTTATATTGACTGTTATGGAAATATTATGGTTTGGTTCTTGAGTTTCAGTCAGTTATTTCAACTTCTTAAGGCGACGTTTCGAGACTAGGTTAGTCTCATATTCATGATAAACTGATCAATTCTTTCAATTCTTCAATTGTTTAGTCTCTTTATCGTATTCAATTAGTTAAATTATAAATATTTTTAAAAATTGGAAAATTTTTAACAAAGTCATCGTTCTTGATTTTTTAAAGCCATTAGACATAAAGCACTGCTTTTTAAATTTAAATGGAAGAAATGGAAGTATTGATTTAAAAAATAATACAAGCTACATCTTATTCCAATATTTCTATTTAAGAACTGTTATTTCAACACCCATGTCTGTGTGAATCAACAGAGACAGGGCAGTGAAGTGAGATTAAGACATCTTTGTTATAAACTATTATTTTATTTTTTCTAAAAAACAAATCAAATAAAAAAAACAATAACATTTCATTGTTTTATTTAATACAAAATACTCAATACCTCAAAACAATACTAAATTAGTAATCATGTTTTAATAGACTTACTAGCAGGGTACCAAAAATAAGTAATAACGGTGTACCTCTACTAAAACAATTTTATAATTGTTTAGCAGATAAGGTGCAAGCACCTTCCTAGTAATAATTTAAAGAAATTGTAAACCCTCATTGAACATGTTAAAAGATTATATCACGTTGCTGCTTCTTCCCTTGCAATCTACTGCCTGGAAACCTCTGCTATAGACTTTATTCCAAAATGTATTTCACACTTTTAGTAAGTAACTAAACTCTGTTTTCTTCATCCTTAATGGGGTTCTAGATATGAATTTCTCATTTTGAACATATTAAGTCATTATTTGTAAGTAGATATTTGCTTAATACGTCTAAACATATTTACTCAATGTATGCTGAAGGAAGAATATGATAAAAATAAGATCTGACATTTGTGAAGTTTACTTTATCTTCTCTCATGATTTCTTGTATGTTTTCCATTCTATATCTGGCTATCTCATGAATGACTTTTCATTCTAATGAGTAAATCCTACTTTCTCCAGAGGATGTACGGGGACAAAAGATTAAAGTGTAGAAATGTTTGATTATGCTGATGGCTATAGTGGTCAATATACCAATATAATTTAAGAAAGTTAAGGGTGCAACTGAACTGGATGACATTTATTTAGTTATGGACCATCATCATAATTCTCAACAATCATAAACTAGCTTGAAAAGATTGATATAATATCATCAATCCTTCCTGTCTTAGTTGGAACCCTTATGAGGCAAAAAATTAAGTTAATTAAGTTAGAGGAATAAAAAAAAAAGTTGATTCATGTCAGTTTTATTAATTTCATGTGTCATCATTAACTTTTCTTTAAAACAACCTCTCCTTTTTGAATTAAAAGTACTTGAAAAAAATTAATTGCTGTAAATTATTTTAAAAAATTTTCTATTACTCGAAGAAATATCCAATGATTATTGAATCGTGGAACTTTTCAATTTAGTCCAAAAAAAATTCAATGAAATATGATAGTTATCCTAAAAATGAACTTAATACCGTCTCCACACACTTTTCAGCTAATAAAAGTGAACGGAATGTTTTGTTTTTCCTATGAAAACTTTTGTTCAATATTATGGATAAAATGATCCGGGGTTAGTGTTCAAATAAATATCCTGAAATGTAATAAATGCTTTTTAAAAGCTGATATTTTGACCCAAGTCACAGGTCTTAATAAGTGGTAAACATAAAATAATTTTAAATAGAGGAAAAGTAAAAAAAAAACATAATGAGAAAAAATGAAAACAATGTTGAATTTGTAAAATGTTTAAAAGATTAAAATGCTACAGTAATTATAATTAATTAAAAACAAAAGAAAAGTTTTAGTGTTTTATTGTACTTTTTTAAACTTTTTATTATTACTATATCATTAATACATTTTTTCCAAATTCATATTTTTTCTCATTATTATTATTAGACTTTTACTTGTTCATTATAGCATTCTTTGTAAATCTAACTGCTTTTTCTTAGTGCTTTGTGGACTTAGCACCTACTAAGATCTTCAATGTGGGTTCAGACGGCAAACCGTAACTAATAGTTTTTACGATTTGAGAATATTTTTTGGCAACATACAATACCCTTACCATCTTATTCTTCATTTAAAAACTTTTTTTTTTCGTTATAACTTTCCTGTATAAGTTAAAATGGAGTGGTTTTTTATAGACTTTATTTAAATATGTTCAAGTGGGCAATAACTTATTTAGACACTGTATTTCTATGTAGCAAAAATGTTTAACAACCAATGAATTGTTAAATTTTGTTTCTTTAACAGATGTCCTATCCCTAACCATATTTAATTATTTTAAAACCAAGTTGCAATTTAAATTTCTCATTCTTTTCTAGATAGATAGATATAATTCTTTTCTATTCTTCTGATGTGCCTTCATACATTCACTATGGTTCAGAGCTCCCTAAGCTTTTTTTTATGTTCTGCCTTGGATGGAATCCTTTCACTTTCAATACTTTTTTCCAAAATACTTCTCTGTCGCTTATTCTTCTGTTTTTATGTTATTTCTCTCTAAATCTTTTTTTACCTCGTTAATCCAGTTTGTCGTTGTCTTTTTATTTTGAAATATTTTAAAATCTTATTTGTCAATCTACTGTAGTTCATTCGATGTTAAAGTCTAAACATTCTTTTGCTCATGACTTTTAATATTTTTTCCACATATTTTTTTAATGCTAAATAATCTGTTTATTTTATCGGAATAAAAGGCCTGCATGTTATTATTGTTACTGTTTTTATTATATAAAATTAATAATAATTCCACTGGTGATAAAATACTGGTTACAACGCTATCTGCCTATCCAGAAGTGAACTAGCTCCCCACTTCTTACCTGTTTCCGACCGTTGTTAACAGTCATCAGTTGGTCTCTGTCAACGTCACATCTTTTGTTCAGGTGTGTTCACTATTTATATTTCTTATTACTTTTACTCCATTTGTTATATTAATTATAGGCAAATTAATAATTATTATTAACTTACAATTCTTTCTAAAAACATCGGTTTTAGTTTATAACTGATAACGTTTAATCGTCTAATTCATTTCAATTTTTAAATTTCTTGTTTACCTTGTCATTTTAAAACCATGAATCATCTATAATTGAAAAATTCTTTTATAATTTATAAACATTCAACGATTACAATCTCAGTTCATTCCCTACAATTTCTCAGTGCTAATAATATTCTATCATAAATATTATAATTGTTAACGATATTATTGACTATTATTACTTGCTCAAATTAAATCAAGTAGACATTGGATGATTTTTTCCTTTAAAGTAATTGTAAAATTATAATTAATGAGATAAAAGTTGCATAACGTTCCTTGGATGTGATATACCTGAAACTCGGAACATTTTTTTGTATTTAAAATCTGTTTTTACTTTTTTATTTGTACTTATTAGTTTTTACTTTTCTTTTTAATTATCATTACCCAGTGCAATATTGTTTATAATCGCTAACATGAACTCTGGTATCTTCTATAAGCCTTTGCATAAACATATTGCTTTAGAATTAACAGAAGTAATAACTTACATACCTAGTGTTCGTATTTTTTAAATATTTTATTTTAATTATATATAAAGATAAAATTTACATAATTTTATTTTACTTAATTGTTTCCAAGGTCTGGAAAAAGGTTTTTTTTTCCAATTATAATTATACCGGTTGAAAAAGTTAGATATATTGTCCAATTTGTCTGTTTTTGACCGAAATTAAACATTCATATAAACTTTAATCAAACGACATATTTTTTTACGAAGAATAGGTAACAAAATTATAAAGTTATATTTAATAAAAGTCCATGTGATAAAAATATATATAAAGATGTATATGTTATATGCATATGTGTCATGTTACTTTGTTATATTAAATCACTGTTTGTTTTTGTAATTATTCTCTGATTAATATTTTGAAAATTTTCCTTGTGGTACGAAAAACGATAACCTGTCTCGTCCTAATCATCATGTCACTATCTGTTTGTTTTTTAAATTTTTTTTTATGAATTAATCCAGTTTTTAAATTATTTTATAAAAAAGTCTTCATCACCCTAAAATTCAAGAGTATTTTATTATAATATACGAGATCCTTTTTTAAGTTGTTTTACAGTAATTTTTATTCTCTAAGAGACTTTGTTTTGATTTCAGTAGTTTTGGTATCTGTTACGATAAGTCAAATTCAGAACTTTTAAGTTAAGTTGTATTTTTTTCTATTTGATATTTCAATATTAAATCGATCCAGTAGAAAAATCATAAATTATAATCTATCTACTTATATTAAGATATGTAATCATATCATATACTAAATTAAGTTAGTATTATATGTTTTTGTGATTTACATTAATAGATTATAGATTGTTTGAATACTTTTACAATTCCAATGCATGTAACGAATATGTTTGTAAAGAATGGTTCTATTTAAAAATCAAGAACGTAGATTTTTGTTCGTTGCAAAAAAAAAAAACAATAAATATATTAACTGATAATATGAAGTTAATATTAACAAAAATATCAGGAAACGTTTCTGTGTCCTTAGGTTTATATAACTAGAACATATTATATTTTTCCTATAATAATAATTATTTATATGTGTATAATTATTTATATATCCCCGGAAGGCCATTTATTTTACTTCCCTTGGAGGCTTATCAGTCGGTGAATCACCTCACTTCCGGTTTTTGCTCATTTATTCTCCTTTGAACTTTATAAAGTATTTTTATTACTTTTATATACAAATTAATAATAATCTATAAACAATATAAACTTATATATCTGAAAGTTTTTCACTTTTTTTTTTCATAAAAAATACTTTTTTCGTAATTAGTTTTGTTTCTTTTCTTTCTTTATATTTAAAAAAATTTATCTTAGTACTGTTTATTTGTTGTAATCATAATATATTTATATATTTGCTCGAAAACCTCTAGCCTGTTCAATCTAGTACCTTTTCAGTGGTATACTTTTGAATTGAATTGTGATATTTATTTCATCTTTTCAATATTTATATATGTTTTATATGTTACATACTGAAAATAGGTATTCAAAAGTACAAATGAATTTTTTTTAAATTATTCTACTCAACAAAAATTATTTATAATCCATGCTTTTAGGAAATATTTTGAAGTTAAAATACAATAATATCATATTATTTTAATTTTCCCGTTTTATTAAAAAAATAATATTTTTAATTTCGCCATTTTATTCACTTTTAGAACAATAAAGAATCACTTCATACAGTAAAAAGAGATTGTTTTAATAACAATGGGTGCTCTTGTTTACGTTTTAATGACATAATGATATTCGATAATAATCGATTATTATTGAGAGGTACAATTAATAAAAAAATTAAAGAAAACAACAGTGGAGCATAGTGGAGGATGCATGTACCCTTCTTAATGGTAGAAACTGGAGGGATGCTGCGCAGGATAGAGCTGACTGGCGGAGAATGCTGGAGGCGGCTCAGACTCGGTGACGAGTTGTTGCGCCAGATATTATTATTATTAATATAAACATTGAAGTAGAATGAGTTCTGTTTTTGTTTTTTTTATGATTTATTATTTTTATAATATATTTCTGATTAATTTTTGTAATTAATAAAAAATGGAGGGATTTCTAGGGTTATTTGTAATGTTTTATTCAAAATTGTACTACTTAATGGTTGAATTTCCTCTGGTATTATTGACTGGCGTTTCACCTGGTTACTCATGGTGTGTATATATTGGTCACGGTTTGTGATGCGTAAGCTGTTTCATACATGACATATTCATGTGGTATAAATCCATGCATGTGTATGGCGGATTGCGAAGCTTTTGGTTTTATATATATTTTATAACTCTTATTCCGTACGTTTGGTGCTTCGATGCATATGAATTAATTTGAGCGATTATTTAACATATAACATATCGAGTTTTAAAAAATTTACATTTCCCAATGGCTATATTTTTATGGGTTCATTATATTATTGTTTGTCGAGTTTTTAATAAGGCAGTATGATTATTGTAAAATATTAGACTATACAGCATATACTTATTTAATGTGACGATAATTATTGCTACAGAATGGGTTAACGCACTCGTTTTATTATATACAAGTATAAACCGTGTATTCTTCTTTTTGTAAACATAAGGTTTTCTTTGCAGTTTCTTCTAACACCGATTTTGAGACATTTCACTTTAAACGTCCGAATTTAAGTTGTCGTTCCCGAAATTGGAAAGTCTCGGTAAATTATGTTGAATTGATAACGTATGCACGCTAGTTGAAAATGTTTATACTTTGCTACGAGAGCCTCAAATCATAACATTATCATTATTTCTATTGGTTGAAGTAAAACTTGCGATCCCATTGGTATAAACCCATTAATTTTTCTTAGGATCGGGGTACCTCAATGTGTAGCACGCTGAATTGCTGTGATAGTCGAGGGTTCAAATCCAACTGTCGTAGATAAAATTATTTAATCTGCTAACAACCACGAATGGACGCTGTGGGATCTACAGACCCTCCTAAGGCTTACCTATCCTCTATAAAAAGGATACCTTTAATTGGATGATAAACCTGGGGATTGAGCGCAATCTTGGACAAATCACCTCACTGCACAACCATTGTCCCAGAAACAGTACAGCCTTCTACCATGTACTGACCCCAAAACTTTTCATGGGTTGAAGCGTTTAAAGATGTTTTTATTATTATATTAGGATATTTTTATTCTTACAAGAAAATGTAAAAAAGCGAACAGAATTTATAAGAATATCCCTTATATATACTCGTACATTATAATAACTAACTTCTAGAAGAATACAGTCTGACGTACACCTTCTACCATAACATCATGAAACATTATAAAATAATAGTTCCGGAAACGTAACTGTTGTGTACTTTTATTGTATTTTCATAATAAAATACACTATAAGACTGAAAAGACAAGAAACAGCTAGACGCTTCCGACTACTTCAACACATACTAGACAAACGCTCAAAGCTTCAGATCAATTAAAAAGGCTTATTTATGTGACTGTTATAAGACCTATATGGACTTACGGAATTGAACTATGTGGCTCCACCAACCCATCGAATTCCTCTCGTATTCAATCCTTCCAATCCAAAATCCTTCGCCAAATCCTAAACGCTCCTTATTTTGTCACAAATAAAACCATCCATAAAGACTTTAACGTTCCATATGTTACCGATTTAGCCCATTTCAGATACCTATCATTCCATAATAAACTCCAGCCCTATCCAAACCCACTAGTTTCCATCCTTGCATCCAATTCCATCCCGGACAATCCTCCTAGGCGTCTGAAGAGTGCTGCCAGTGGGTAGTGTCTCTACACGTCCTTTCATGTATCTAGTTAGTCAAATATCCCTTGTACTAGATGTATATATTACAGTTGTACAATTCAATAAAATAATTAAAAAAAAAAAAAAAATACCCCAGACATGAAATTTCTCTCGTTGCTTTTTACAAAACGGACTTAGTAGCAATTTTCGCCTCCTCATCACAGATGATTTCTCCAATGCCGTCGTTTAAAATCAGAAAGCGCATGGTCACAGTGGGACTGTAGGTGTGATGGGAACTACACGTACCCATTAAATCCGATTTTTAATGTACCCAGTCTGGACAGGTATTGAATATGTTTTTTTTTTTTATCCTGGAAGTAACAACGTTTGGTAGAAATCGTACGGTCCGTTAGTGGGTGATGAGGTTTCTCAGATGCTATACAACAGTAGAAACCTGTCCATCTGTAATAATATGGTCCCGGCCGGATAAGGAGAAATTTTGGCAATGACGGCATGACTAGAAAATTTAAAAAAAAGAAATGGTAATTATTCCGCAGGTTGTGCTTACAGTTGAGTTACACCTAGTTTAAACGTTTATTCGTTCCATTTTAATATTTTCCAAAAATACAAGTTATCATGAGCTTTAGTATCGAAAAGAGAATATAATCATGGGAAATATGTATGCTTCTGTAAACATTTCGTCTAGAAATAAAAGTTTCAACAAACATATCATCTATAATTCGGAATATTAGTTGAAACTTTCATTCCTAGACAAAATGATTATCGAAATCTATTCTCTATCCATAATTACACACTAAAGCTCGTGATGACTTGTATTTTTGAAAAATATTAAAATTGGGACGAATAACCTCTAAAAACTTCAACTAAATAATAAACCAACTCGTAACGACAAGCTGCAAAACCGATACCGAAAATAATTGTTTAGGCGAATTTGTCATGTTGAGCTAGTGATTCGTGTATTTTCTTGATGTCATTTTGGAAGGTGTGATATTTATTGTGTATTGAGTCAACTAAAAGTTAAGATCTTTTCATTTTTTTCTATAGTTGAAAATGGCCTTCTGTTGGTGGTTAGTTTAATAAAAATTTAGTTGTTTTTTTAAAGGTAATATTAAAAAGCGCTTTAACATGAAAATTAAACCCGTTCATTTCTAAACATTTGGTAGATGCTAATAAATAAAAGTAAAATTAAAAAAGACAAGTCTAAACTATCATAATGATTAGGAGCATTGTCTATTGTCTATTGCGTGAGGATAGAACTGATGTCCTACGATGATGCTAACTCATCCATTCAATCAAAATGATTAACTGGCTCTATTGTATTCTTACATAGCTACATTTCTGTTCGTAGGCTCGTCGATATAAAAGCTGCAATACATGCATGTGTGTGTGTATATTTATATGTGTACATAACAACAGCCCCGGTGAATAATTATAATAGTGGATACTCTCCAAAATGAGCATTTTGTACTTAAAGATGCAGAATCTTGTTATTTTTGTAGTGCATGAGTGGCTAAGTCAGGCATTGGATTTACAAGTAGTTATTGCTTCTATAACGACTAAATTTCAACCCAAAAACTATGAGAATTGCACGATTCCGCTTCCTTGATAAAATTAACTAATTTAGGACAACATTCGACGTAATACATATTTACTGAGGATGAAAATTTATTTAAAATCGAATGAAAAAAAGTAACCGTAGGGACTGTTTCCAAGTTAAAAGTAGGCTCTATAGATTTCACAGATTCGATTAACAGAACAAATTTATCTACCACAGCTGATGGCCGACTTTGGGACCTCGAGCTCAGTAATTCATCACCCTACAATCTGAGCTATCCCTTCCTTTATGGAATAATAAATAAATAAACCTGTACCATTACGAGCCATGAAGGGTCTTGGGTTCATAACGTTGTAGTGACTGTTTCGAGTAAAACGCAGAGAGGCTAACTTTTCATTCGTTTCCCTATTAATATTTTCTAAAAATACAAGTTATTATGAGCTTTAATATGGAAAAGAGAATTTAATTATGGGCAATGAGTAGATTTCAGTAATCATTTAATCTGGAAATGAACTTTTCGACAAATAAATTTCATCTATACTGTTTTGTAAAATTATATTTTGGAGGTGAGCTCCATTTTACCTCCCAAGGGAGAGGCTTTTGTCATAATATGGTGTCAATTAAGCTTTATTCTATATAAAAATATAATAACAATATTATTGCAAAATACTTCAGTGGTATCTTCTGGTTTAGACCGTGTCGCTAACTTTTTCCCCAACGTTTGCCAGACATGCTGCTGACTTCTTCAGGGCAGAAAAGCATGTCTGGCAAACGTTGGGGAAAAAGTTAGCGACACGGTTTAAACCAGAAGATACCACTGAAGTATTTTGTATAAATAGTGACCGTGGAAACCTAAAAGAGTA
Organism: Troilus luridus; assembly: GCA_964056705.1. NCBI lineage: Eukaryota > Metazoa > Arthropoda > Insecta > Hemiptera > Pentatomidae > Troilus > Troilus luridus. The sequence continues at coordinate 53,828,084 of OZ057417.1, read as the reverse complement.
TTTATTATTTATATTTTTGTCACAGATTTCTCCTGCGTCTAATTAACATCCCGGAATTCGAAATTCCGTGTAAATGTTACTGATTTAAGAATTTTCTTATAATTCTGTAGGTATCCAACAGAACTGCTTTTTGGGGCAATTTTAATTTTTCCAAATGGAGGCCAAGGTCTTCTGTGCCCTCCCTTGTGCTTTTCGATATCAGACCATTCTAGGAAATTACTATTGGAGTTATGAGCACTTTCTCAGAATGATAAAGTTATTTCAACTCAACACCAAGTTCCTGATATTACCTAATTTTTTCGGCTTTGGTTTTCATTGCGTTTGTATCACATGGGACAGCTATTTCTATAATTCTACCAATTTTTTCCATTTTATGGATCAACAAAATATCCGAACGGTTATGTATTACCCTGTTCTCCGTGATTATTTGCTCAACCCAGTAAATTTTTATTTTATTATTTTCTAATAGTTTTTCCGGCTGATAGCGATAGTAAGGCACCTCCTCTCCGCCCTACAGTCCTAATAGCCTGCATATACTTTTGTGATATATTTTCGCCACATTGTTATGCCCATGTTATGAAATGATTATAAAAAAACCCCCATAATTACATTCCCCTTTCTATACTATAGCTCACGATAACTCGTATTATTGGAAAATATTAAAAATAAAACGAATAAAACTTATGACTCAACTCGAAGCGACAACCTGCGGAACAGATACCGTATAATTTCACGAAATGTATTTTTATTTAATTTTTTGCCAGTTATGTAAATACTTTACGATTCGTATTATCTTTTCTGTCGAATTTGTTACACTAAAGGGACCTGTTGCCAGCATTAAATCATTTTTCTATTCTATTCTATATTTATTGACTATTATTTCGATATTTGATAGATATATATTATATTATATAAACATAAAGATATTATTATTTTGATATCCCGACAGGGGAAGACGGCAGGTGTTGCCTGGCTGTGGTCTCAGCTATGACCTTGGCAATGGGATAGGTCGATATTTCATCTTTCTTCACTCACAAAATCAGGCGTAGCCATTTCTGTCTGTCAATCGTAGCATTAATGATTTGATCCATACTTATTTTTAAAATATTTTAATTGACCAAAAAATAAAATCATATGCAGATCCTAGATATAGATTCATATTTAAGAGATCGGATTAGCTTGTAGAGCGTTGAACTGAAGGTCCCGGGTTCAAATGTGTCTGTTCCAGATAAATTATTTTCATCTATTAACAGTCAGAGATGGACCCTGTTCCATCAGTATAGCATCCTGGGATTCACCCAGCCTCCTAATTGAGGGAAAACATGACGATGTAGCGTTATCTCGGACAAATACCTTCCTGCACAACCGTTATCTAAGAAACAGAACAGTGTCTAGTATATACTCAACCTATGACCCTTCATAGGTTGTAGTGGTACAGGGTTTTTTAAATAGTTTTAGGTTCTTAAGGTTTTTTTTCTTCCTAGTTTTCGACCCAATGTAGGGTTACCCTAAAGCCTTGTAAAGACTACATTGTTCTCAAATTATGTACATGCAGTGAAAATAATAGGCTTTTTGACAAATTACTGTAAATATGGTCAATAAGATCTTAAATTATAAAAATATTAAGAAGGCAATGTAAATGCAAAAATGGTAATTACTAATTGATGAGGAAATATGTTTTACATAACTCAATATAAATCCCAAGTAATGAAAGTGATAAACACCTCTTTTCAGGAGATTGAAGGACAATTTCGAAGTTCATTCAAGATCAGTGTGTATCGCGATAAGTATTTTACCTATGTCATTATACATTGTCTGTGTGCCCTATAGATGACGATATATGAATTATAAATCTTCAATCAAACGCTAAACTAAACCCGTACACTTACCTACTAAAACCAGTTTGGACATTTGCATTACAAATTTACGTGATCGCTAAACAGACTCACAGAAAACGAATGCGACTTTTCAATCAAAAGCACCTTGGTACGTCAATAACAAAACTCTGCATACTGACTTAAAATACCAACGGTTGACGAACACATACGAACATACTACAAGCACTTCCAAGAAAAACTACACGGACATCCAAACCCGTTAATAGAACGAATGGCCTCTACTCTCATTCTAACGCTAGGAGGAGATTAAAAAGAACGTGGATGAGGGATTTGTTATCATAGGAAATTGAATAAAGCCAAGAGAGAGCTACCCCTGGGTACTGTTCTTCTTCATGCCTTTCAAGTCATTGTATCATGTTTTTAGTGTCAGCCGAACTGCTGGTTGTCACTGTTTTGTATTTGACAAGTGTAGATGAAAATATAAAGAGAAAAAAAACGCTAGAAGTCACCTTGGTGTAGTGGCTTAGCAGAACTACCTTCTATGACCAACATCGCGGGTTCTCAACTCGGCAGGGGGTCTTTGGATTTTTTACAATTGGGTTATTCCGTCCTTCAAAAAGGACGTAAAATGGGGTCGTGACGTGCCTGGTATCAGATAAAGATCGCTATTCTAGTTATTCCTGGATAACCAAAATTTAGGACTACCACTCTAGCATCTTCCAATTTGCCATAGCAACATAAAGTGACGTTAAAAAAATAACAAAGCAAACTCTATTGACCGAAAACCAAAAAAGTCACATTCGATACTTGGTATATGTATCGACGAAATCTCTGTTTTATAGACACGTTTCTTGCAAATACTGTTAGTGAAAGGTTTTGATGTCTCTTTTTATATATATTAATTGAAAAAAAATTGTTTGTTTTTTATCTGATTTAAATTTTCTACTTGATGTATTGTGTTTTTGTTTATTTATTTAACTTTATGCTGCTATGGCTAATCGGACGATGCTGCAGTGGGAGGTGTAAATTTGGCTACCCAGGTTTAATTAGGATAGGTATTTTTAACGAGTATCTGACATCGTACAGGCTCAGGACCTCCATTTAACGTCATTTGGCGTAACTTTGGATTTTTTACTCCCTTTAATAAATCCTAGGGCCACCTGCCGGGCTACGAACCCGCGATCTTGGTAGTATTACAATACAATCAATAAGGTTTTGTATTAATTTTGCCCATCTTTCGGATCGTGTCGTTCAGTACTGACTATATTGTTACTAGTAATTTTATTTAATATTTTTACAAAATATTAAAATTAACGAAAATTAAAGTAAGTACTTGCTACTAGTGTGTAGCCATCCTATTGAATACGTAGTAAGGATTTCCTCTTAGGCCTGACAATGGAGTCATATCCTAAGCCGCCTCTTGTGTAAGACTCGCCAGACTCGTTTTCATACACAGTTGAATCGCTATTGTGTTGCAATGAATATTGAAACTGAAGTTCCTTAGTACTGTTCTGTTGATTGATATTCATTCTATATTCACATTTATTTATTTAAAGGGAGTGGAGAGCAATGGGCTCAGTGGTAGAGCAATGAGTTGCCAAGCCGAAGGACCTGGGTTCAAATCTCGCTGCTTGACAGACTATTTAATCTGTTAGCAGCCGGAGATGGGTCCTATAGGATCTCTCCCAGCCTCTATATAGTGGGTACCCAAAATAGGGGGAAAAATCTGGCGGTTTAGCGTGATCTTGGACAAATCAACTCCCCTCACAACTCTAATCCAAGAAACAGTTCAGTCTCTATCACATACCGAACCTAAGACTATTCATGGGTTGTAGTGCTGCATTTTTTATTTCAAACCTGAAGGTATTGCGTAAAAATCTGGTTGTAGAGTCAGAATAAGTCTTACAGGACTTGATGCTTGTATGTCCAAAATCTAAAATACATAAAAGAAATTTGATCGACTAAAGGAGAGAAAAGGTTACGTCAGTAAGTTGAGTTTCAATGCAGAGGGTTCTCGGGTTCAAATTCGGCTATAGCAGATTAATAATTTGATCTCTTGAAAGTCAAAGATGGAACCTTGAGAATCTGCAGATCCTTCTCCACCTCACCCAGTCTCTGTTAAGATCGTATCCTTAATTAGGGGTAAAACTGGCGGTCGAGTGTATTCAAGTTTGTACTTAACCCCTTCAAGGGTTTTCTAAAGGCACGAGTTTTCATCTTCATTAACCTGTTAGAATAAACGACGTTTAAGGCTATTTAACTTTGTTTGCATGGTAACTCATTTAGTAAGGCACTGTTATGCTGATTTCAAGTTCCCGGGTTCGAAACCGGTCGAAGTATTTTGTTATGGGAGATGACCTTCACATCCTGGAAACCCTCTTGGGGCTCTTCAAAGATGGGTTTTCCAAGCGGTTTGTCATGAACCCCAACGTGATAGTTGACCGGATCATCTCCTTGCACAATCGTTGGTCCGTAAAAAGAATTGAATCCTACCAAACACTGAAAACAACACCCTAGCGGGCTGCAGTAGAACAAGATTTAAAAAAATCTATTTCTACTGCTATCTATAGTGATCTAATCGTTATAATGATGATAACAATATGGCTTAGCGATCCCGATACAACCAATCTCTGCTTACAAGTTTCTGCCCACGAACCATTACCCAAACCCCAATCCGTCAGATCACTCTTAACCCAATCTTCCCACCTACGCCTCGGTCTACCACTTGGTCGTTTCCCAGTTGGCACGGCGATTATTAACACCTTAAGAATTCATTCGTTACTAAGCCAAGCTATAGTGGTACAGTTTATATTTTAAATAATGCAGGAATTTATAAAACTGCCAATGTTACCTGTTCCACCCTATTATGCAAAGTAACCAGACCATTATGTATTGTATTTATTTAAACAATAATTATCATACATTACTGTAATACAAGCATACGTTTGCTCCGTGCTGTTATATAAGCTCTTGTAATAAACGTGACACTGTTATTTGAACATATATGGCTGGAGATGAAATCATTGTCTTACTGAGAAAATCAAATGTTGACTTTAAAATTCTGAAGCGATGTGTATTTATAAAACACAAGTTCTGTTTCGTCATTTTTATGTTTAAACTATTGTTTTTTTAAAACTTTTTAAAAGAATAAATCGTTATAATATTCGTCTTTAGAGTAGTTCAATTTTATTTCACTTTTCTATTTCTGTTAGTTTTTTTTATTGGTTTGAACGTCTTTTTCTACTCACGTGGAGTTATTCATTTATGCTCTATCCTATTAAATTTTTTAATGCAAGATGTGGTTGTTATGTTTTTATGTAATATATTTGCAGTAGGACTTGCAGACCCTACTGAGGCTCACCCAACCTTTATTAAGTGGGTACCATTGATTAAGGAAAATACCAGGTGATTGAGTATGATTTGTGATAAATCACCTCCCTTCACTACCGCACTCCTAGAAATAATACAGTATCTTCATAAATTAAACCCAAGAACCTTCATGGGTTGTAGTGGTACCGGTTTTTTTTCTATTGAAAAATGAATTGGGATAGATCAATTGCTGAGCTAAAGGTCTAGAGTTAAAATCCGGCTGTGGAGTCAGAAAAAGTCCACCTATATTTTCAAAATCTAATATACTTAACTTAATTGTTTTTATTTAAAGTAATTTTAACTATCATATATATTTTTATAAATAAAATGGATAAATATAAAACATGAAGACCCATATGTAGTTACCTTATACTACCATATGTATTATTCATTTTTTTCCTTTAAAGCTTAAGAAGAATTTTAGTCCAGGATCCATGGTCCAGTTTTGCACTTGATTAGTATCAAGCTGTATCTTCGTGAATAGTTTCGTTTCGATGAGACGCCCAACAATTTCCTGTGCGAAAATTCTCGACTGTGGTAGCTAAAAGAGGTAGCAAGGATAAAATATGTAGATTTGATGATTCTCAAAAATTTATTACTAACTGTATTTTTTTTTTGTTAAATCTCAAGATAATTATCTAAATTATTCGAAAAAATATTTGTCCTACAAAATGTATGGTTTGACCAAAGAGTCCCCTCCCCTCCTTCCAATATGTACCGATAACGAAGTCAAAAAAGAAGAAAAAAAAAACAGCTGGTTAGTAATAATGTATGATGATCTCGTATCGATACATATTGGAAGTAGGGGAGGGGACTCTTTGGTCAAACCATACATTTTGTAGGACAAATATTTTTTCAAATAATTTAGATAATTATCTTGAGATTTAACAAAAAAAAACCCAGTTAGTAATACATTTTTGAGAATCATCAAAACGACATATTTTATCCTTGTTACCTCAGTTAGGTACCACAATCGAGAATTTTCGCACAGGAAATTGTTGGGCGTCTCATCGAAACGAAGCTATTCACGAAGATTCAGCTTGATACTAATCAAGTGCAAAAATGGACCATGGATCCTGGATTATTTACCTCTACCTAGTTTTGGGACCTCTAACATTTTTTTTTATTACTTGTGATATGTATCGTATATACTCTCACTTCTTTCTCTCCGTATTCATTATTTTATTGCTAATTATTCCTTATGCAAATAGACAGCTTTACCGCTTTATGATTGCGGTTTCTCCTTTTACGGTTTGAAATTTACGACTTCTCTCCAGTGGATTCTTCTGGAACATCAACTTCTGTGGTTTTGTCAAGCGTTTTTGCCATCTTTTTCAGACGGCAAGTTTAATGGTTTGATGATCTTCTGTTGTAATTTATGTTACAAAAGAAGGAACACAATCTTCCATAACCATTTAATGGTTTGATGATCTTCTGTTGTAATTTATGTTACAAAAGAAGGAACACAATCTTCCATAACCATTTAATTTTAAATTATAAATTGTAAATAATCAAGAAGATAGAATTTTGTTGGAATTCCTTGAATCTATATAAACTCTGTTTCTTTCGTTTCTTATGCATTCAAGAACTTGTTGTTTATTCATCCAGCGTCACTTTATGCTGCTATAGCTAATCGAAATATGCTACAGTTAAAGTCCTGAATTTTACCTATCCAGATTTTAGGATAGCGATCTTAAACGAGTTGCTGATACCGCACTGGATCCATACCCCTGTTTTATGTCCGTACTGTTGGATATTTTGTTCCCTTTATAAAATCCTAAGACCACCTGCCGGATTGAAGAAATGTACAAAGACTTTTACTCAGGGATTAGATAATTCAGGCAAAGTTCAACTTCAATCAATTATGATTTTTACACCATTCACTTATGGAAAAAGTCCATTTAAGGAAGTGGACCTGGATCGGACATGTCATCAGAAGGAATGCTCTGAAACATGGACCAGGCAGCTTATGGATCGGTATCCAAGAGAGCACGCAAGGAAGAGAGGACGCCCTCCGACAGACTGGGACAAGGAGACGAAGAAGAGCTGCGGAGGGGCGGCCTGGAAGAGAGTAGCATTGGGAAGGAAAGAGTGGAAACGGATGGGGCAGGTACATTATTTAGTCTGGTTGCTAGAGTGATAGGAAGAAACAATCCAACTTAAAACCTCAACTAAAGGTTGATTTTGTTTATACGTGAACAGGTATATGAAAAAAATAGAATGTTATATATGGAGATTAAAAAATATTAAAAAAATTGCTAAGCATGGTAAATATATAGGTTAAAATACAAAGGTAGTAAATATCATACTAAAGAATACAATAAGAATAAAACAGAAAGTGTTAAAAATTAAAGAATAAGGTAATAAAGATAAAAATTAAAGATTAAAATGGGATAAATATTAAAGTAAAAATACAAAAGTATCAGGTATCTAAGTGGTGGACAATAAAGATGGGGGAGGGGAGAGAACATGAGATATATATCAATAAAGAGCAAGGATGATCATGTGGAGCATAAATAACCATATATAATTATTGATATATATCTCATGTTCTCTCCCCTCCCCATCTTTATTGTCCACCACTTAGATACCTGATACTTTTGTATTTTTACTTTAATATTTATCCCATTTTAACCTTTAATGTTTATCTTTATTACCTTATTCTTTAATTTTTAACACTTTCTGTTTATTCTTATTGTATTCTTTAGTATGTTTTTTACTACCTTTGTGTTTTAAACTATATATTTACCATGCTTAGCAATTTTTTAAATATTTTTTAATTTTCAATTGTCTGTATTTTCCATATTTAGCCCTGAAGAAGACCTGCAAAGTAGGTCGAAACGTTGGCTAATTAATAAACATTTCTCCACATCTAAGAGAAATTTATTGACCTCTACCCGGACCATTTTCTTCCACACTAATTAATTTAGTCATTAAAACATAGAAAGTAGTGACTGCTTTTTTTTTTCCTTTTAAAGTTATATTATTAGATACGGTTACCAATTACGAAAATATAAGTTGATAAAGCTCTTGTTACAAAAACAAAAAAGTTGTCTATGTAACATGACCTGTTACTCCAGTCACTAAGACTGTGTCTAGTCAATTAACACCGATTACGCAAGAGATACATTTAGAGATTAGACTTGACAGCTAGTAAGTAATATGGCAGCTACTAATGCATTTAGAGTACAGTTGTATTATGAAATTAGATAGATTAGAGTAGACTGGACTATACATAGAGTAGGGTAGAGTGCACGGCATCTGTTCCGGAGGTTGTCGCTTCGTGTTGATGTACAAGTCTTAACTTTTCATTTGTTCCCTTATCAATAATTTCCAAAAATACAAGCTATCGTGACCTTTAGTATGGAAAATATAATGTAATTAAGGGTAATGAGTACATTTCGGTAATCATTTCATCGAGAAATTAAAGTTTCATGATATATGTTTGTTGATACGTTCACTTCTAGATGAAATTATTACTGAAGAATACACATTTCCCACAATTACATTCTCTTTTCCTTACTAAAGCTCATGATAACCTTTATTTTTGGAAAATATAAGAAGGGAATGTATGAGAAGTTAAAACTTGACTCAACTCTGAGGGACAACCTGGGGAATACTTAGCGAGTGGACTACTGTACGGTGAGCTGGTGTTACCTTCCTTGCGGGCCATTGTGATGTAACTTGGAAAGAGGAAAATCCGTGACTAATGGTTTCACTTTCTTCCCTTATCTTTCCCTCTTCCTCTTTCCAACAGGACACGACGAATTAGGCTTAACGTTTTATGGCCCAGATCCCAGCTCTTACTTTTGCTGTAGCTGTCGGATAATTTAGCGTTGGAGTTAGGTAGAGAAAGTGAAAATGAAGCATATGAAAAAAGGTTCGGTCGTGACTTCCTGTAATAATGTAGGAGTAAAATATTATTACGATGTAATTTAGTAATAATAAGGCTCAGCGGACCCGAAGGCTCGATGCCGATACCACCAATCTCTACTTACAAACTTCTGTCCACGGATCACTACCCAAACCCAAATCCGCCACGTCACTCTGAATGCAATCCTCCCACCTACGTCTCAGTCTGCCCTTCAGACGCTTCCTAGTCGGCTCATTATTTATTAACTTAATAGGACTTCGTTCGTTACTAAGCCTAGCAACTTTTCAAGCCCATCCTAATCTTCTTGACGCTATCACTTGAATAATAATAATATTCCCCAATAGTCTCATCCTTTTTTTGAATATGACACATTAGCATACAATAATTATTAATTTATTTATTTTCAACTTTTTAAATGAATATTTTGAACATTGATTTATACAATTTCAAGTTTTAGGGTACATTTTTTTATTTGTTTTTATTCTAATTAATTATTCCCAGAGTCAAAAATTCCTTATCAGTTCAATTGAAACAAATATTAACAGAAAACAAAAAAAAAAACTAGAAATCTCTTAACAGCAGAAAACCATTTCAATTTCTGTTCTCGACTTCTACCGGATTCAAACTTAATTAACCAGTAATAATTAAAATAGTTCCCTCGTTATTAATTTTAATTTGAGATGCACTTTCAAATGGCTGTATTCTTTATTCGAATTCATAAATACTGAAAAGCAAGTTCTCATTGGTATGAAAACAACACTTTCACAATACTAATAACAAATAAACAATGAAAATTATTTATTTTAAATAATTAATTACCATTAATTAGTTATAATAATCGCGAGTGAGGAGTAGTTTAATGTGTAGAGCTAGGGTTTCTGTGCTGAAGAACCCGGGTTCAAGTCTGACTGTGGCAGATGAATTATTTAATCTGTTAACATCCTTGGTTTGACCTTTTGTGATCTGGAACCCTCCTAGGGCACATCTAGCCTCTATTAAATGGCTACCCTTAATTGGAGAATAAACCTGGTAGTTAAGAGTGATCTTGGGGATACCACCCTGCACAACCTTTGTCCTAGAAACAATACAGTTTCTACCTTGTACTGAATCCAAGACCCTTCATGGGTCTTCAACTTCAAGACTTTTTTTTAATTAACAATAATCATTATTAATTATAGGATAAACCTTCTAATTTAAAAAATAATTCTATTTTTGCTTTCAAAACAATGTAGGTACCAACTTTCCTCTTCTATATTCTACATTATTGAATTTTGAATTTTTATTTTATAGCAAAAGCTATTTTTTCAAGAAAGAAGTTTAATTTATAATTAATTAAAATTAATCATTAATTAATTATCTATGTTCCGTGCTATTAAAGCCACCACTGGACTCGAAATTAATATTAAAAATAAAAGTACATTGATATAACACTTAAGGTATTTACAATTTATGTTATGCAGAAGTAATTAAGTTTTAACAAACTAAATTATTATTTTTTATTAATTATTACATGCCTCTATTTTTTTTTTTTTAAATATGTGTAAATATCTATCCGTTGCAATACCAGTTACTAATATTAATTTGTACTCAGTTAAACTCTCTGTTTTTATTTTTTAACCATTTTATGTAGGTCTTGTTTTTTAGTTTTTTTAAATAGCATTCGATACTTCCATACATCCAGATATATTTATTTGATTAATTGGTAAGTTTAAAGAGACGGCAACCACGCGGTTTTTCCAGGCGGTCACCCATTCACTAACCACGCCCGACGTTGCTTAAAACTTCGGTTTAAAGGACGGGAACCGGTGTGTTCAACGTGGAAAGAAAGATCATTATTCATAATATATAAAATTTCGAAAAAAATAACTGTTTTTCGTTAATAGTCTCCTTCGTTTATTACACAAGGTCAATAATCATTTGCTGAAGATATCTTTCATAAATTTTCTGCAAGCTGATAAGAAATCAGTTGTTATCACATTCTTAGACAATCGAATGATTACATACGTCTGCCTTAGTGCTCGAAGAAATGTCATTGTTTTATAGAAACTAAATTGTGAGCCCTTGACGTTTTAGCAGTAGCAATATTTATGTAAATATGAATTTAAAAAAAACAAAAAAAACTGCACTACTACAAAACATGAAGGGTCTTGGGTTCAGTAAGTGGTGGAGACTGTGACACTTCTTGGACAACGGTTGGGCAGAGGTTTGTCTTAGATCACGCTCAACCACCAGGCTTCCCCAAATAAAAGGTACCCACTTTTTAGAGGAGGGGTGAGCCCCAGGAGGGTCTCCAGACCCCACGGGGTCCACCAGCTGTTGTTAACTGATTAAATAAATTATCTGCCTCAGCCGGATTTGAACCCGGGATCATCGCCACGGTATAAATATGAATCGACAAATAAAAAAATTTCGTCACATCTGTATGCCCCTGTTAATGTTTTAAGGGGCACAAATTTGGATATTTTATTTTATAACCAGTTTCGAAAACAGAAATTAACACAGAAAATAATTATACTGAAGCCACGTATTAAGTCAGTTGAGTTTTTTCCTTTCTTGGAGCTGTGAAACTATTCAGACTCAATTAAATGTAAATTCGGGTTGTTTATTTAATTTTTTTTTTTTTGCATTATAGATTAAATACATTATTTTTTAACGAACTTGTCAAAGTTATGTATATCTGGACATTTTTTTTTCGAAGAAGCTAATGCTCCTGTTAGCGCTATGTGTTTCGTATGTTATAGTTCTATATAACATATATCTTTAAACTATATTCTTAAATTTTATTAGTTATTAGCAGTAACAACAGAAGGTTTTATGATAGCAAAAAAGTTATAATTTAAGTATATTTTCTAAAGATCTCTAGCCTGTCCTAGGTTAGAGTGGTTTATAGCGAGACGTCAATATCTGGAGCTTATTACGTCATCGACAGTTTTTTTGGCCATTAACACTGTTTATTTATCGATATACTGTCTGTGGGAATCGATAATGGTATGGCATTTAAATTTCGATTATTGATATTCTTTAACGTGTATCTATTTTTATCTATAATAGTGATTTTTCGAGATCTTTAAAATTTTTTAAATACAATTTTTTTTAACTACTACTTTTAATTAAACTATTTCAAGTGATGAGAAGCGGGGTAACTCAATATGTAGGGCGCTTTGTTACTGTACAGAAGGTTCGGGTTCAAATCCGACAGTGGTACATAGATTATTTGGTCTGTTAGTACTCATACCTAAAGATAGACATTTTAGGATCTGTAGACTTTCCTGGCTCAGCCTCTTTAAATTCGGTACTCTTAGTTGAGTAAAAACTTGGTGGTTAAAGGTGATCTCAGCTGTCATCTCCCTGTATAACCGTTGGGCTAGAAACAATAAAGTCTACCATTTACTAAACTCAAGACCTTATTTTTGTTTTTATGCAATATTAATTACATCAGTTTAAATTAAATAAAATGAAAACTTTATTATATTATTAATGTATTGTTAAAAAAATATATATCTTAAAATACTATACTTGTTATGTAAGTTTTATTATTGATAACTAATTTCTCTTTTTTATTCACAGTGATTTATTGAAGTGAATAACACCTGAATCAGAGGGACCACAATTTGACATAAGGTAAATTATTTATATGTTTTATATACTTTTTATGTATAACAAGATACAGCTATATAATATTCATGTTAGAGTTATATTCTCGAGAAATATATCACTTTGCAAAGTAAGAGAACACTTAGAAATGCACAACCGTTAGGAAGCCATTGGAAGCCTAAGATTGCCCTGTAACAATATATTTTTAAATCCTTTACAAGACTTTTCTACTTTCTATTTTTATTTTACGGTTGTCTCAGCAATTTTCGTATAATTAATTTTTTTAGTAGTTTATTCATTTAGTCGAAAATTTTTTGCAAGTTTTCATATATCGCTCCTTCAAAAGAACAGCGACATAACTAGAAAATTGGCACGTTTATAGAAATTGTATTGGTTTAGCCTTTTCATTCAGGAACGATAAATTTCTTTATTTATAGATTTATTTCTATGGAACATTTCTTCTATTTCCAACTCGTTTTTGTAAATAAAGTCATATTTTTAATTTTATTATGTTTGAACTTGAAGTTTTATGAGAATAATGACATAAGGTTGGACTTATTTCTATTTTTATTATGTTTTTGTCACTTTTATTTACTACATGATTCGTATTATTATGTAGCCTTCAGGCCAGATGTATATTATTTTTATTTTTTTGTTCATGATTGTTATTCTAAAGGGACTTGGTCCCAGAATAAAGTTTGTTTTCTGTTCTATTCTAAGTTAAATTTTTAAAAAATTCAAGCTTTTAAACGTTTTCTTTTGGTTAATAAAAAAATTTCAATACCATCAATACAATAGGAATGCTTAGCTTTACCAATTCCCAAATTTTTATGGAACTTTCAAATACCTAAATTGAAAAATTAGTTTGTTATTTTTTGTTATGACATTGTTCTTTTGAAGGGGTGAAATAATTATTTGAATAATATTGGAAAACTCAACAAATAAGTCTCAAGTCTCCTAAATACTGGAAAATAAATAACCATTAAACGTTTCTGTAGTTCAGGCATCATCAGGACAAAAAAAAAAACAATCAGTGGTGGAATACATATTTTTTTTAAATGGGGTGCACTTTTATGATTTTTCTTATCTATATATATAAAAATGAATGTATGTGTGTTTGTCCTTTATGCATTACTACACTAATCATCCGATCGTCATGAAACTTTGGGAAGTTGTTCAGTAGACTCTAGGGAGGGTTTCTACCTGCTTTTTTTTTATTATTTTTTTTATTTGAGAATTTTGAGAAAAAATTCAAAAATTTCTAGAAAAAAAAATTATTTGTCGCAAATCAAATTATTTCTTTAGAAATCGAGTCAATAATAAAGGGAGAGTATGAACAAATTTCTTACGAAAGAAATAAATATATGTGAAGAGAAATTTGAATAAAAATTTTAATGACAGTGAAGTGTGAAGGAAGGCACGATTGAGAAGGCAGTGAGAAAAAAAAGAACCTGAGGCTTATTCTGGTTAATTACATTACTATTCCTTACCAATAATGGTGAATTTATATAAATGTTTTCCTAAATTAATTCTAGATTTTTTAAATTAAAGATTTTTCACACCGTCAACAGTAACAATTTTTCGCACTAATTCTTCATTTGGATCGTACTTTATTCCAATCAATTTTAAATGGGAAATTTAAGGGTGAAGTTGTACTGTTACCACGTATTCCTATGATTCCAACAGATATGCCATTTGAATTCAAGCGCTTACAATTTCCGGTTCGACTCGCTTTTGCTATGACCATCAACAAAGCGCAATGGCAGGCACTACAAGTGTGTGGTCGAGATTTGGAGCATCCATGTTTCGCACTGGACAACTGGCCAGCTCTCGCGTCGGAAAACCTTCAGATTTATTCATTTACACACCAGAAGGTAAAACAAAAAGTATTGTGTATCCAAAAGCACTTGAGTAAATAAAGAAAATTGATTTTATATATAAAAATGATTGTGAATAAGAAAAATGATATATTACAAGTGAATTTCCTATCGTAGCAACGCGCGACGGGTCAGCTAGTTTTTTTAATAATTACTAAACCCTTGAAAGTAGAGGATTATTTTTTTCAATACAGAACTATGAAGATTTTATTAATAATGCTATACCTTTCTTGCATAATAAGGTTCGTGGTTAGCTTATCCTCTTAAATTAATTATAAAAGTTAACAGATGAAGAACTTAATTGGCACAGCCCCAGGCTTTTAATTAAAATGTAAAAAATATATAATTATCATAATATTCATATTTAAAACATATTCATTAGAGTTAACATATAAATCATATAATATAAAATCTGCATCTAAACGTGACAACTACAGTCATCACAATAGAAGTTCGTTAAAGCATTGAGGGGTGCGTCATGCTCAATGGTTTTTCCACTTCGTTAATTACATTTTTTTACTATGTCTATGCACTTGAAATTATATTATTCTATTTTAGATATATATATTTTTTCGTTTTTACATAATCCATTGCATAATATTTTAAATCATATAAAAATCGGATAAGAGTCCTATAAGTGTAACAGGGGAGCCTAAAAGTGAGATATTTAAACCGTAAAAAATCTCCATTTTTATTTTTTTAAATCTCAAATGTGCTATAATTATTTACCTGAAAGGGAGTGGGGTTTCTCATTGTGTAAAGCGATGAATTGCTGAGCTGAAGATCCACTGTTTTAATCTAGTTTTGACCGATTTTTTTTAAATTTGGAACAGCAATAGATCGACCATGTGGGATCTGCAGATCCTCTTGATTCCTATAAAATGGCTACCCTTAACCGGAGAAGGGGAAAATCCCTGGCGGTTAAGCGTTATTTAGGGCAAATAACTTCCCTGCTGAACCGTTATCCTAGATATCGTACAGGCTCTACTCTACCATGTACTAAACTTGAAACCCTGCATAGGTTGTAGTGGTCCAGTTGTTTTTTTTTGTGTTTTACTTGAAGTTTACCCAACGCAAATGTAAAAATGTGAACAGTATTTACAAGATACTCCCTTATTACGTTAAATATGTACATATGATTTGCTTACTTATTGAAAAATACAATCTAATGCACAACTTTAATTATATCAACAGCTGAAGATCTAGTGGCTCGAATTCAGTTATGACTGATAATTTTTTTCATTTGTAACAGACATGAATCAACCTGATGTTATCAAAGACCCTTCTGGAGCTCACCCAGCCTCTATAAAGTTCCCTTAATTGGAGGGGAAAATCTAGTAGTTAAGTGTGATCTCGTTCAAATACCTCCCTGCAAAACCGTTGGCTTAGAAACATTACAGTCTCTACCACGTACTGAACCCACGACCCTTCATGGGTTGTACTAAATCTGGAATCTTAAATTGGTCAGATTATGGAGACTATTGTACAATTGTTATTATATTTTTTCAGTTGTTTTCTTCTTATAATAATTATAGCATTAATCTACGGAATACTATCAAGGGTGACATTTGAATTTGTTAAGTTCCCCTGGAAATGGACTCATGAATAATTCTTTTCTCAGATCTAAGAGTGTTTATTCAGTTGATTCAGGCATAAAAGGCAGACATTTCCTCTTTTATTCAGTGTATTCAGATGTCTATGGGATCATTTTATTTATAACATCTATTGTTCAGAAAAAAATGACATCTTAGGATATGTAAGAGTCGCAAACGATTATAAATGGCTTAGCATCAATCAAAACAATTTTTATAATTATAATAATTTTTATATGCTTATTATAATAAAAACTGTACCACTACAACCCATAAAGGGTCTTATGTTAAGTACATGGTACTAGTGCAAATGTACTGTTTCTTGAACAATGGTTGTGCATGGTGGAGATTAGTTCGAGATCACGCTCAGCTGCCAGTTTTTCCACTAACTTTAAGGTATCACTTTATAGAGCCTTTTATAGATAAGCTATCACTTACTCTCTTAGCCTTGATCTTTGTCCAGTGTTCCTTCATGAGTTGCTGGTTTTTCTCCTTTCTTTCCTCCGTCCATTTCTTTCCCTTCGCCTCTGTCTGCTTTAGTTTTTCCTGAAAACCTTGGAGGGGATTCAGTTTCATCTCGAGACGGTTGCATTCTTGAATATCCTCAAAAGTAATCTTCATCTTCTGTCAGTATTCTTCTATCTCGTCTAACCCGGTTGGCTTGTTCTCCTTTTCTTTAAAATGAGTAGAAATCCGTTTCTTATGAGTTTCTTTTTCCTTTTTTCCTTTGAACCTATACAGCTCACTGTTACGCCGTCACCTGTATTCCCTTTGGTCTTTAATTGGGCCAAGAATTTTCCTCAAGACCTTTCATTGATATCCAATTTTTCTAAAAGGCCTTTGTTGTTCATAGTGAGACATTCCGCAGCACACAGAACCACTAGTCTTAGGACAACGGAATGCCTGAGTTTTGCATTCATGGTCTTTTTATTGTAAATGTTCTTGATGAGTTAGTACGCCATTTAAAAATCGTTTCTGTGAGTGAATTTTAGTGTTACGTGTATCGTGCAATGATTGTTTTCTACATTCGGATTCCTCGTTCAGAATAGAAAAGAGAGAGGAGACGTCTACCGCAGTTGTGGTTTGGTTGCGAGGTGATTACACGCATAGTTGCCTTTGATCTACCTTCTACTGGGTGCAACTTTCCTTCAACTAATACTGCTCTGAAATTTTTATTTTTTTAATAATATATAATAATTAAATAAACACGCTATCATAGAAAGCAAAACTACAATGTAGTAAATAGTTTTCAATAAGCATAAAATAATAATAGAGAGAAAAAAATAACATTACTCATAAAATCAAATTGGTGCTTGATGTTAATTGTTGTAAATATTTTATTGACTGATTTTGGTAAAAGTATTGCATAGCAGGAGAGCCCCCTACTCTTTTTTTATGATAAAATGAATGTTTTTTATTTATCACTATTCTTATTTAAACTTATTGACAATTATTTTTTACTTTTAGTTTCGTTTCCTATTAAAGTATTTATTTTTTAAAGAAATTTATTTATGGTTGGAACTATATTCGTGAATCGTATTGATTGTTTTATTTTCGGAAGGTTTTTCATTAAACTGTTAATTTAAAACAAAATAATTTTTTTATAATATAGATTCAAAACTCAAAACGAAACATTAACATTTATTAGAATACAAATGGAAAAAACCACAAAGCCTTATGTTTCAAATCTGGAGTACAAACAATTACCAGCCGACGTTTCGCCTATTCGGGCATTATGAAGACACAAACAAGAGTAAGATTGATCACATCTCAAAGAAGAAGTGCAATACATCCCAACGAATAATCCCCCAATTAGGGTAATAACCTGAGAGCGCACCTCCACCCCAAGACGTTCAGTCACAGTCAGGACCAAAACTGGAGTTTGGGTTGAACGTCTTGGGGTGGAGGTGCGGTCTCAGCTTATGAGCCTATTTGAGCGGTTATTCGTTGGGATGTATTGCACTTCTTCTTTGAGATGTGATTGATCTTACTCTTGTTTGCGTCGTGAAAATGCCTGAATAGGCGAAACGTCGACTGGTAATTGTTTGTTTTTACTCCAGATTTGAAACATAAGGCTTTGCTTGCGGTTTTTTCCTTTTGCATTCTAATAAAATAATTTTTTAATAGATTTTGTATTTGATATCTCGGTTACACAATAATCTGTTCAATTTAATATAAAGGGCTAATTGTGGTGTAGTGGTTAGCCTAAGTCTCTAGGATCTATTACAAAGAGTAAAAAAATCCTTGGTTATTTCGTTCTTCGGAAATGACGTAAAACGGTGTTCCCGAGCCTGTGCCGTGTATGATATGATAATATGATAATCCCTAAAAATGCCTGAATAGCCGAACTTTTCGATATTCTACTAAGCGATCATTCGGCTTAAGAAGGAAATGGAACTATCAGAGAGGAGTAAGCATGGAGGAGTTGGCAAGACTATTCCAGGGCTCGGAAGTATAGTAATAAAGCTTGGTAGATTACACTGGGCTGTCCATGTGGACAGAATAACAAGTGTCGAAGGTACTTGTACAGAAGAACAATTGAAGAAAAAGTTCAGGGGACAAGAAGAGTAGGGCTTGGCTGGATGGAGTCAGAGAGGACTCCAGAAGGCTGCTAAATGTTGGGATCTTCATTGGACAGGGAGGACTGGCGGGTGTGTATCGAGGATCTCAAGTTTGAAGGGCTCTAGAGCTACGAAAGAAGAAGCAGAAATTTAGGAACCCTGCTGTAGCATCGTCACAATTAGCCATATCACCGTACAGTGACGTGAAACGACTCTACAACTTTATGTGATACATGGTGAACGTATAAATGTGTGAACTTATCTTTCCAAATTAAAAATGCCGAAAAATTATTGTAAGTAATTTAAGTTCGATTTTGCTGCCAGTGGGTAGTGCCTCTACATTGTACTAGATGTATATATTACAGTTGCACAATTCATAAAATAATTAAAAAAAAAAAAGTTCGATTTGGTTATACTTAAAAACTTACAAGATGTATTATGTCCGTCGCTTCCTCAGACAGGTGACTGGATAATGGATCTCCCGATCAAACCGGTCCACCGTCCTTCATGTTTAATGTCCTCTTCAACTTGCAATTAGCCGAACTTGTTAAATTCAATCTCCTCAGGAGCGCAATATATTTTCACATCAGTATTGGGCTTCGGAGGTAGATGTCTAAATCTATTTAATGGAATAAACATTTACCTTTTCTGCTTATAAATATTTATTAATATTATTATAGCAAAAAAGTCGGTTCGTGGTCAAGCTAAGAGAATAGAATATTTTATTTAGGTTCAGCGAGGAATAATATTATATATATATATATAAAAGTTATAATCCTAGAAATTCCTAATTCACCTTTAAATATATTTTGTAGGTTAAAATTATAAAAAAAAATTTAAACATTTCACTCCATAAACTATAACATTGCCTTCGATATGGTTTGGTATCCTCCAAATAGAAGTGGGATACCGTCAAAAAAAAAATAAAAAATATATATATATATTTAACTGTTTGTTTCTGTTATATATACGGTTTATTTACCTTATATATAACAGAAACAAGCAATAATATTTTTCTAAAAATTTTATTCCTCATTGAACCTGAATAAAATATAATTATGGCTACAATATAAAATAAAAAAAATCAGTAAAATATAAAATAATATTTATCTTCTCTTAAAATTATCTAAATTAACGAGGAATCTTTCTAATGACGAATAAACTCTTGTTGTACAACATTATTGTAATCTTAGACCGTGACAAAGATGCAGACAAATGGGAGACATTTCGGAATATAGTTATATTCCTAGAAATTCCTAATTCACCTTTAAATATATTTTGTAGGTTAAAATTATAAAAAAACATTTAAACATTTCACTCCATAAACTATAACATTGCCTTCGATATGGTTTGGTATCCTCCAAATAGAAGTGGGATACCGTCAAATCCTGAGCATGACTTATGTTGTACTATCCTGGGATTTTGATTGATTGTTAATTAATTATTGTAAAGAGTTAATTTATACTTGTTAACAATAGACGACGTTTTGTAAAGCAGATACTGGCAACGGTTGAGAGCGTCCTTCACCTCTCACGCCTATAACGCTGATAATTGACCAACTCCCACGGCAAGGCTGCATTTCCCTCCAGATAATAATTACGGTTCTTGATGTAATCCCAATATATTATACTACTAATACATAATACATTACTTTAATGCTAGATATTACTATTCCTGTCGTAATCCCAATATTTATTAATTTATAATATAGGTAATTATTCCGCAGGTTGAGTCGCTTCTTTTTTCTCGCTTGTCGCTTGAAGTTGGGTTACACCAAGTTTTAACTTTTTCCCTTTTAATATTTTCCCCCCAAAAAAGTTACCATAGGCTTTAGTAAGGAAAAGATAATGTAATTTTAGGAAATTTGTATACTTTGTATATTGAATCATTTGAAATGAACGTTTTAACAAACATATATCATCTATACTTCAAAATGTTAGTTGTAACTTTTATTTCTTGATGAAATGATTATCGGAATCTACTCATTGCCCATAAATACATTTCTAATTCAATACTAAAGCTCGACAACTTGAATTTTGGAAAATATTTAAAGGGAAACGAATGAAAATTAAAACTTGTTGTGACAACTCGAAGCGACAACCTGCGGAATAATTACCATATATATTAATATAAAAAGTTTTCAGACATAGAACGTGAAAGAATGACTACGCGTTCTTTCCCTTGGCATTGAACGAGCCGCTGGCACTTTCTAAAAAAGATTTACTGTCTCTTTCAACTTCAGCCATTAAGGAATTTATGTCACCTTCTCCATAGATTATAGGCTTTTCGTTCGAAGAAATTTCTGCATTGGATTTTCTATTTAAGTTTTTAAATATATACTATTAATAATATAAAACGGATACATCGATTTGGAAGTGACCGAGAGAATTGGTGCCGCGTGCAGGATGTTTGAAGCGGTTAAGAGAGGATTTCTTGACAGAAGAGAAGCAGAAAAGGAAACGAAAGTGGCTGTCTTTAAGTCAATATTTCTCCATATCCTCACGTATTTTTCAGTATCATGGACGCTGAAAAAGAAACACCAATCCAGAATACAAGCAGCAGAAATGAGATTTCTCAGGAAGATGGAGGGCAAAACAAAAAGAGACCGAGTCCGGAACACGACTGTAAGGTCGAACCTGAATGTTCAACCAGCCAACGAGCTAATAGAGGAAAACATACTGAGATGGCTTGGACATCTCCTGTGGATGGATTCTAGCAGAATTGCTACCGAAACCTACCGAGCCAAAGTGGAGGGAAAACGAGGGAGAGGACGACCTAGGAGGAAGTGGGAAGAAGAGGTGAGGAAGGACTTTGAGAACAGGGAACTCCATTGGAGCAGAAGAGCACAGTTGGTGGAAGACCGGCAGAGCTGGAGATGGCTGTGCAG
This sequence comes from Troilus luridus, assembly GCA_964056705.1. NCBI lineage: Eukaryota > Metazoa > Arthropoda > Insecta > Hemiptera > Pentatomidae > Troilus > Troilus luridus. The sequence goes on along the minus strand of OZ057417.1, from coordinate 53,806,492 downwards.
AATTTCTCCTCACACTGCTTAGGCGGTAAAGAAGATTGATTATGATGATGATGACTATCGAAAATCAGAAGAAAAATATCCAAATCTAAGAATGCCGATCGGTAGAATTCAAACTCATTACCAACAGAATCAATAATAGCTATTTGGTTCGAATTCAACTGTGGTAGTTTGTATCCAGTTATACCTCAAACCTTGACCCCATAATAAGTCCGGAAGAAGACCTGCAATGTAGATCGAATCGTTGGCCTTCCAATAAATAGTCCTCCCTATTTATGAGGTAATTTTTTTATTATACCTCCATCCGGTAATATATATATTTATGTATGTATATATATATATATATATATATATATATATATATATATATATATATATGTATGAAAATCAAATAATATTATTCAAGATATATTGTAAATATATTATTGTTATTATTATAACTAATTTTTTATTAGTTGTAATCCGACCTTTTATAAGATTTACTTTATGAGTGTTACGAAAGTGCCTTACAATGCCTGTTATATCTCTATAACCAAGGCCGTGGTACACACAGTAGAGAATAGACATGGAGAGGATTGGATGTGTAGCTTTGTTGGAGATAGCCATGGCTAATTGTACTCCGGAGGGCAGTCTATTGTTCTCTATATGCTACGCTATACTATAGGGTCCTATCTCTCCTCTTAGTTTGTATCTCCAATAGTGCCGAATCTTCTATGAATGATTTCCAAAAAGTATATATATTTACTTTTTTTAAAATCATTCATAAATTATTCTCCATTCGAGAGACAAACTAACACAGAGAGACGTCTGTATTTGTATTCAGGTATTTTTCTTGATATTAATGAAATAGGTTTTTCTTGTAGTACTTTAGATTCAGTATTATAGTCGTTAAACTACCTTTTGGCAATGTTTCGAGACTGTATTGTTCTTCATAATCTTATCATAAAATTGAAAAATCAGGCTTATAGTAAACTATATTAAATCACACATTACTTTCATTTAAAAAAAACATTTCGTAGCCCAAGAAAAAAAACCTTTATCCAGTCAAATATTTTTACTTAAAACGTTTCGACATTAATGTAATTTTCAATCATTTTTATTAATATCTTGTATCCTTCATCTTAGTTTATCTAAGTTACAAGTCATAAAATCTGTAAATTATCAAATACAAAACAATAACTATAAAGTAAGTACAAATTTATGAAAATATGTCCAAAAAATTTGCTGAATTAAGCATAGATACCTTATTTGATGTCATTATTTATATTTAAAAATGGATTTACTTAGGGATCAATTGTCCTCCATGGTCATCTGTTATTAAATGATTTAAACTTTGGTCTGTGTAATAATATATGTGATTTACATTTTAATGTTATTAAAAATTTTATATGTATTATAACATTTAAATTATATAAAAAACACCATAAAATTAAAAGTAAAAAATAATAAAATAATTTTATTTATAATATACCTTAATCAGTTTATTAAATTTAATAATTTATACAAAAATCGAATGGAATGAAAAGAGAAATCAAGAAAAACTGTTGGGAGGTTATTGTGCTAGGTTATATTACCTGTGTTTTTAAAAGTAGAAATATCTTATTTATCATTTCTTTTTTAACTTTAAAATAACAGATGAATATAGTTTACCTATTTCACCTGCTTCTTTTCTATCATTTACCGTATTATCTATTTTATCATTAATGTATAATGCTTCTAAATATTTCCTCTTACTTGTGTTACTTTCTCTATGCAAGATCCTTGGTTTGTCATTTTTACAATGTGTTGACAATGCAGTGTTAGTCTTCGAGTTAGGTTTTAAATTATTTTTATGGTGATCAAATATGTTTTTAAGTGTGTGCTAGTAAGTCCACACACTACTCTAATTATAAAATTGACACTTGTTCGATTGATTACACTGATATATACATGTTGTTAGCTAGTATTTATGATTGTTCCATCATTCGTATCTACTTTTCGGTGTTGATTGTTATAATAAAAAGGGATCGGAGTATCTCAGTGGTAAAGCGCTGAGTTCCCGCAAGGTCCTGGGTGCAAATCCCGCTCGCTGGCAGACTTTTATTTAATCTGTTAGCGACCGCAAATGGATCCTATGGAATCTAGGACCCTCCTGGGGCTCACCCTTCCTCTATTTAGGGGATACCCATAATAAGGAGGTAAATCTGGTGGTTAAGCGTGTTACATGACAAATCACCTCCTTGCACAACCGTTTTCCAAGAACAGTACAGTCTGCCGGGCACTGAATCCCAGACCATTCACGGATTGTAGTGGTACATGTTTTTTTAAATTATAATAAAAAAGTCTGCCGAGCGTTTTAGTGAATTACAGTAAATAATTATGGGCATTAAAATCACCCTGAACACTAAATTAATGCTTATAGATTAATAATTACAAATACGTTGGTAATCCATACATTTTAATTATGGATTGATGAAATATGTTTGACTACATAACTCAATATACCGTCCAGTTGTATTGTATGACCATAATGGACCCTAGAGGGTTTGCGGAACCTCTTAAGGCAGTGGAGTATGATCTTGTCCAAATTCTTAGGAATGATATAAACTCAATCATGTAGTGTTACAGGTCGATGTATATCATGTTAATATGCATTCCTCTCATTAGCATTACTAACAAGGTTATCAACAACATTTTAAGGCCTCTTTCGATGCACTATGACAGTAACAATATTTAACAACACTAAACAATATTTTTCCTATATTTTTTTAATCTATGGAAGAAAAGTTGTAAGTCGTCGTTCTAAACATTACGGTGTTGTACGGAAGGTTTCAAGTTCCGGGAAATATTTCTTTATTCGATAGTCACCGTTATCCAATCGTCCAGCAGGAAAAAAAGCTAATTGGAAAATGAGTTTTCCACATTTTCCTCTTCGATGCGGCAACAAGAATCTGATTTTTGTCACATTATTATGTACATTTTTGTTACATAGTATTTTTTGTAATTGTTGTGGGTGTCAGTTCTTCAGAATGTACTTCGAGTTGAATTACAAGTTTTAAATATTTATTCGTTTCCCTATTAATACTTTAAAAATACAAGTTACCGTGAGCTTAATTATGGAAAAGAGAATGTGATTATGGTGTAATAAATAGATTTCGGTAATCACTGCATCAAGATTTCGAAGCATAGATGACATGTTTCTTTAAAAGTTCATTTCTAGATGAGATTGTTACCGAAGTATAGACATTACCCTTAATTAAATTATATTTTCCATGCCATATCATATAACTTGTATTTAAAAAATTATTAAAAGGGAAAGGAATGCAAATTTGAAACTTGTGATTCAACTTAACCTGCGGAATAATTACTCCCTGTTTTTAGCCTGGAGCGGGGAACCGTCCGAGGCTCATCCAGCCTCTAAAATGGTTAATAAAGACAAATGAAGTAAGTTTTCTTATTATTACTCAGAATGACTTAATATTTGAATAAATTACTTTTATTTATTCGATGCAGTAGAAAACAGAAAATTAATAGCCATTTCTTAGGAAGGTAGGTAATAAAGAATTTCTATTCAGCTTTCGTTTTCTTTCCATAAAAGAAAAACCTGATGCCTTTTTGTATAAATTAATTGCTTTATTTCCAAATATTCTTTCATGATTTCAAAGGATATAAAATACACGAGTCACTTAGTTGTTAGAGCTCCTTTCATTGGTCGTTTTACTAAATAAATAATTATAATTTTCACCTGAAAAATGTTGATGTCTTCAGTCAATTAGTATAAAGTCGTAAACTTGATAAGGCATGTTAGTTTTTTCAAGTATTTTAGAAATTTACAGTTTTTAGGATTTATCTAACTGCACTCAGTTAAGTTTATAAGTTTTCTTATGTTTCGATTTGATCTAATTTCACAATTCATTGTTTAAATAAAAAATATATTTTTATATATTGGAAAAAAACCATTCTCCAGTCATCTTAACTTCTTAATTTATATGATTCCTTAAAACGTTTTTACAACTATAAGTCATAAAATTGGACCATCTTTTAAGAATTATGACATCCCTGATATAAAATTGGCACACAAAACTAGAAACCCAATTAAAAATATAATAAATAATCAAAAAGATAATATACTCCTTCTAGACAACAAAAATGTAATATATGACCTCAGATGTAATGACTGTAACAAACATTACATCGGACATACCAGCACAAATTTGAAAAGCAGAATTTACCTCCATAAAAATAATTTAGATCCCAAATCTAAAAAAAAACACTGCTTTGTCGTCACACTGTAAAAGCGAACTACATACTTTCGATTTTGACAAACCAAATATCTTACATAAAGAAAGTAACACAATAAAAAGAAAATCCCTGGAAGCACTATATATGAATGATGAAAGAAATAATGCAGTGAATGACAGAAAAGAAGCAGGTGAAATAAGTAAGCTATATTCTTTTATTATGTTAAAATTGAAAAAACAATTGTAAACAAAACTGGTAGGGTAATGTAACCTGACCCTATAACCTACAAATAGTTTTTCTGATATCTTAATTTTTCCTTATAATTCTTTTTACAAAAGATCATATTTTGATTAAATCGATAACTTAAAAAATTTAAGTATTCTTTTTGTGTGTTGTTTTTTATATATTTTAATACATAAAAAATGTTAGATACACTAAAATAAATAGTTCATAATTACATACAACTAATCTAGTACTTCATAGATCAAAGTTTATATAAGTTTAAACGGAGACGTGGGCGACCCGGGTTCGAATCCCAGCCCTGGACAAATCTTTTCTCTTCAAAATAAAATATTTAAACGAAAAATTAATTAATGTGTGTCACACAGGTATAAAAAAGATAAAACCGAAAAATATTACAAAAACGAGAAATAATAATTACATACTTAAGACGGAGGTTTAGAAGACGATCCCAAAAATAAATAAAAAATAATTGAAGCTTCCTCGTAAACAAGAAAATAATCTTTCTAAAAATCGCTACTATTAAAAAAAAAACAAGAAGAGACAAAAATAGAAAAAAATGGAACTGAACGATGTAATGCCCGGGAAAAAAACTGGTTTCAAAACCGTGACTTTGAGAATCCCAAGTCTCGGTTTCGGAGTCGTCCATTCAAATATAATCAAGGATCGTTCACTCTTAGTACTAATTAATAGCACTGAAATTAAACCAAATTGTTATATAGTCGAACCTCGGTATATCGAAACTCAGGGGAACGAGAAAACTTCGAAATATCGAGGATTTCATTATAGCGAGGTTCGATTTATTGAGGTGATTTCTGACTTCGATATATAGAGGTAGAGGTTCATAATAATATATATACTCAATGTAATATAGAAAAATGTGCCCATTTTACTAAAATATTCTACATATATGTACAACAATACTATTTTTGAATATTGAAATGAAGAATTTTTATGACAAACATAACTAAAAGCAGTTAGAAAAAAAATGAATACGTAATTCTGAAGAGAAGATGGCCTCGGGACCTTATATTATAGAAATGTTATTAGAGTGCTGCCAGTGGGTAGTGCCTCTACATGTCCTTTCATGTATCTAGTTAGTCATATAGCCCTTGTACTGGATGTATATATTACAGTTGTACAATTCAATAAAATAATAAAATAAAAAAAATACGTAATTAGAATAAAAACCATACTTCGTCATTATTTAACAATAAAACAATAGACTTAAAAACAGATACATATTGCATTTGTGAAAAAAAATCCGTTAACCATTTGCCAAAAGTTGTCAGATTTCATCCAAGAAGTTTGGTTTGATGTGTAGTCCATTGGTAGGCTTTTGAAACATCGAGGGTTTTTTGCTTTTCCAATCATCAATGGCCTAAGTTTCACAGTGCCTGTTTGGTTTGCTGCAAGAAGTACTGTAACTCTCTCCTTGCTATTTTTTCCACCATGACACAAGTCCCCTTTGAATACTAAGGCTTTGTCCGGTAAGCACTGGTGATAAAGTCCAGTTTCGTCAGCATTAAATATATTTTCAGGATTGTACCCTTTTGTTAGTTCAAAAAGTTGTTCATTCCACTGTCTGTACACATCATCGTCTACACTTGCACTTTCCCCGGTATTTAAAAAAAAAAATTTCATTATTTTTCTTAAAGTTCTGAAGCCAGCCATTACTAGCACGGAAACTTGGTTTTGCCGAGTTCTTTAGCGAATTCTGTTGCTTTTTCCTGTAAGGTTAGACCACTTATCGATAAGCTTTCGTCGCGGCACTGCTTCAACTCTATACTCATTGAACATTACTTTAATTAGGATTTTTTCATACGTCCATATATTATTTATAATTTATTTTTATTAATTGTTATTTTTAAATATTTTTGAGAAGCGAGGGGATGGTTGACTGGAAGATAGACGTAAGAAAGAAAATAGTTGGAGGTGCAGTCAAATAAAAACACTAAATAAGTGGTTGCTTATTTAATTATGTGCCGACGTTTGGACCCACATTGTGGGTCATCTTCAGGGCTGTAGCAGCAGGAGGCTGGAGCAAGACTGCGTCTTGTCCAGAATGAGTCTTGCTCCAGCCTCCTGCTCCTATAGCCCTGAAGATGACCCACAAAGTGGGTCGAAACGTCGGCACATAATTAAATAAGTAACCACTTATTTAGTGTTTTTATTTGACTGCACCCCCAACTGTTTTCTTCCTTACATTTAAATATTTTTGTTTTGGAACGGAGACGCAGACGACCCGGGTTCGAATCCCGGGCAGGGCAAATCTTTTCTCTTCAAAAATATTTAAAGATATCTACCATAAAAATAACAATAATTAAAAAAATTATTTTTATTTCAATTCCATACTTTTTTTAAACATTATTTTATATACCTATTGCAATGGACAGTTGATTACTTAAATTATTGAGTGCCCTTACAACTGGTAAAGAGTTATGGTGACAAGCTTGTAACTCATGGAATTGCTTCCTTGTCGATCAGAAGCAATTGCTTGGAACCTGGAAGATAAGTGAGAAAATGGCTACAGTTAGTTAGACTATCCATTTCCTGGATCTAGGCGAAAGTTCAAGTTCCTCTGAACTGAAATAGCTTTTCACTGAGTCTTTCCCTTTTTCCCTTACTACTAAGTAAACTTAGTAAAGAAGTTACTACAGTCAGGGTTATTTTTCAGATATTTACACTTGAGGAAAGTTAAAGGGATAAATTCTTTTAACTTTATAACTCATGTCGCTCCTTCAAAAGAACAATGTAATTACTACAAAAAAAGAATAATTTTTCAATAGATGTATTGGAAAGTTCCATGTGAGTTAAAAATTTTGGTATTAGTAAAGCAAAGCATTCCAATAGTAATGATGGCACCGAAATTATTTTAGTAACCATTAGATAATTTTCAAAAGCTTGAAACTTTTTTTATTTTATATATCTTTTTTTATTGAAACTTGTGTCATATTCCCATAAAACTTCAAGTTCAAACATGTTACAACCTAATTTTGACTTATTAAAAGAAAAAACTTGTTGAAACTGGAATATCAGATATGTGGTTGTTGAATTAAATACAATTGCTTCTTGACCACTTTTTTAGTTATGTCGTCGCACTTTTGAAGGTGCGATATTTTACATACATACAACAAAAGGTATCAATAAAATATATAACAATACAAATTTTCTTAGAATAAATTAGTATTGATTACGAGACAACATTTGACACTGATAATATTTCAGTTCTCTTAGTAGGGGCTTAGGACTTTTAGATCACTGTGCAATAAAGCAAAACAAAAAACTGTTTCACTTCAACTCATGAAGAGTCGTTAAGTGTTAGAGACTAAACCGTTTCTTAGACAACGGTTGTGCAAGGAGCTGATTTGTACTAGACCACGCTCAAACGCCAGGTTTTCTCCCATATTTTAGGCACCTACTTTATAGAGGCTGGGTGAGCCCCATGATGGTGGTCCTAGACTTCGATATGAAACTGGTACCTTCTGTTTAGCAACTCAGCGCTCTACCATTCAGCCACTCCGCTCCTTAGTAGTAAAGCAGACGTGTGCAATTCTACCCAACCCCACATTCTTCAGATCACCCACCTTTAACGCAATCCTCTCGTCTACGCTTCGAACTTCCTTTTGACTGGTCCCCATTCGGACCAGCTTTTACTAAGTTATTAGGAATGCATTCGTTACAACTTTGCAATTACATCTATACCTTTGCGATCGTATCACTTGAGTTTTATCAACTGAGCACATGCAACTCCGCGATGTCTAACAACACGTTGTCGTCAGTAGACGTTTTTTTACTGACCGAATATTCGCAATGCCTGATTTTAGAATACCTCAATGTACATCGATCCGAATTCGACGAAATGCCTGTATTTTGTCTATGGCTTTATTCCACTTTGTTTAGAATAATTGCTCATTTTTATTTATTTTACTGTATATTTATTTATCATCTTCCCCACCAGGAACACAATGTCACTACATCATTGACCCAGTTTCTTTCAATATCCTGAGGGGGCCATGATTGTCTATTGATGTCTTCGAGGCACGAATCGTACATTTGGTTAAAGGCTTATCGATCTGTGAAGCTACAACTGTCACTGAACAGAACAAATTCTTTTAGTCTTTTAGTGACTTAAAGTATTACATAGATTTTGTAAAAATGTGGGTTTTTTTTAATTTTTGTCTTATTTAAATTTCTGGAAAGTACAAAATAGTTAACTTGGGAATATTTGTATATTATTATTTGTGTATACGTTTGTTTGTTTATTCACTTGTCACTTTATGCTGCTATTGCTCATCGTACAATTATCAGGTATAATTAGGACATGGATCTTCAAGGACCACCTGACAGCATAAAGGCTCGGGACCCCATTTTACGTCCCTTACGAAGGATGGCATAACAATGGATTTTCGTCTTAATTTTCTTAACAATGCTTTTAAATGGATTACACACACTTACACGTAATTTATTTTTTTCTATGAAATTCATTTTGTTAAAAATGATTTTTTTTTCATTTTATAGATATTTCGTTCTTTTAATTTAAATGTTCACATATCTTATAGTAACGATATTTTTTTTTATTAATAAAAACCTGCCAATCTCTGCTCCAACCACTGACTAATCTATTTTTTTAAATAAATATAAAATTATTAATTCAGATCATCTGTACTAAATGTAATTATTTAAGAATAGTTTTTTGGTCTATTAATTTTTTAGTTATGCAAAAGCGGATAACTCCGAAATTTCAAATATTTATTTTTTCACATTTTCTAGTCTAGTCAAGCGATTTTGTCTAACACGATTTGTGTCATAAATTTTAATTTCCGTTAGAGTTACTAATCAAGTTATTATTTCACTATCTTTTAGTTTATTTTTCGGTTTAACCCATCTTAAGAACTTCTAAGATACGGTTGGGATCGAACAAAAAATTATCCGTCTAGATATTTTTTTATCTTATAATCTTCTACCGATATGTCTCTTCCAGCCCCTAAGACTTGGAACCGATTTTTTTATTCTACTTGCGATAAAAGCTTAAGTGATAAGGTTTTTGTACCTGAATGGGCTTTATAAAGCTCTCTAGCGTATAACTAAATATATATAGTATTTAGTGATGTAATATTTTATCGACAATTCGAAGAACTACTGTGTTGTGATTGATCAGTTAAATTATAGAAATTTTTAAAAATTGGCAAATCACAAACCCACTGTTCTTTACTTCTTAAGGCCGTTAAACAAAATATTGTTACGGGCTACTGGGTGTAAAATGAACTAAACTACTACTAAATTCAATTTACTAATATTTATTAACAAATTAAAAAGAATACAATGAGATTATCTAAAAAATTATGAATTATTAAACTAATATGAATTTACTATAACAATATTCTACAGATTATAACCTAGGCCTAACTGCTATCTAATTACTAAAATAATATACAAATAATATAAGATACTGCTAATACTAAATAACTAAACTATTTATTTAAATTTGTACAAATACAATAATATTACACTATAGTTTACGACTACAAATTAACACTTACAGTTCGCTAATTAAATGAAATAAAAAATGAAAGTTTAGAGACTTAAGGTTTTTAGTTGGAATTTTTCCACTAATGTATTATCATTTATTTGATGTCTCTGTTGAGCGTTCCCTTTTTCAATATATATTTTGTGGAATAACCATAAGTCCTCTGGTTTTTTATAAATTCTCTTTTTTTCTTGCACTTTTACTTTCATTTTTCATATAGTTTTTTGTCTTCTGTTTCTTGTGTTGTTTGTTACTATTATTTATTTCCTGTTGGGTTTTTTGGGGTTTGGTGAATGTATATTGATGTTTCAAATCTGGTGTATTTATCAGCTGTTTTTATCTAACCTTAGCCAGCTGGGAATCTAGTTACCTTTCCTATGATTCAGTAGTTGCATTTGAGCCTTGGAGGTGGTGGGATGTGTGTTTTTTGGGTGCATTATTCATCTTTTGGTTTGCTATTATTCTCTTTCTGCCCTGAGGATGCCTGAATAGGCGAAATATTGGACAGGCATTTTTAATTTCCTGTTTTAGTTTAGAGACTTAAGGTTTTTAGTTGGAATTTTTCCACTAATGTATTATCATTTATTTGATGTCTCTGTTGACCGTTCCCTTTTTCAATAAAGTTTATTTATTTAGTGATTTCTATACACAATATATTGTATATTTATAAATACAAAATAGAGAAAGAATGGCTTACGAAAACACATAGACATCCAGAAGCGACGTTTACTTATATTTTAAATATATGTATTTTTATCTTATATATATATATATATATATATATATATATATATATATATATATTAATTTTAGATTTTTATTTTCTGTATTAAATTTTAAGATCCTTCAGCTTATATCATGATAATTCAGTGAAATAGATTATAAATTTACCAAAAATATGACACAGAATACCGTCATGGAAAGAATTTAGTGTGATCTTATGTGATGATAATGTTATCTTTATTACCTCATTAAGACATCGTAATGTCTGTGTTTGTACTTGTCTGAAACTCGTTGAGGTTATAGTCCTGCAGGTTTCAATGGGTTCGGTTGTCACATACACCCATATCAGGGTTCTTAAATTTTAAATAAATAAAACAATTAATAAGTCACTAAATCCAAATTTTAATTGAACTTTGTTAAAGACATATAAATATCTTAAAGAAATATACTCCTATTATGCTTATAATATTTTATTTTTCTCCCTATTAAATTAATAAAAAAGTTTCTGACGTGTAATGAATCTATAAATAAGACTGGTGTCTTGTAGTTAGTGTAGAATGAATCCCCGATTTTTACTTTACCCTAATGATAAATTAAAGACCTATTGATAAATGTTTTTGTAATTTGCTGGTTCTTTTTCTTACTGTGTCGCCTTGTACTGCAATTCATTGCATTGCAAAGCTTTCTATAATTTATATTACAGCTGCTTTTAATCGGTAAGAAAAATAATATTGTACTCAGATGAGGTTTTAAGTATAGGCCAAATTATTGGGCAAGAAATAACCAATAAGTATAACATAAAAAAAAGTGTCTTAAAAGAGCAAAATTTTCATTTTAACAATTACAATGAAAAACCAACATAAGATATTAATTTTACTACTGTGTATAAAATTTGTAAAAAAAAATGTAGCAAAAACCAATTGAATTTGACTGAAAAATAACTCCGAGAGAAAGTGAAATACATCTTAAAATATAACAATCGGAGTTCCAGTGATTTGAAAAATTATACAGGAAATACAATAGGGAACCTTTTTTTACCTGCAACACTGCAACCCGTGAACGGGTCTGGGATTCAGTACATGGTAGAGACTGTACTGTTTCATGGACAACGGTTCTGCAAGGAAGTAATTTGTCCTAAGTCACGCTAACCACGAGATTTCTCTGCCTTATTTTGGGTACCCCAATAGGGAACCTAGTATATTATAAACAATATGTTTTTAATTTTCTATATGTAGTTTCTATTATTTCATAACCCTATTCATTGAATGATATTAACAATATATCCTGTTATATGTTTCCCATTATTTCTCTAAAATTACAGAATAGCTTAGAGTTGCATATATTATGTAACTTAATGTTGCTATGGGTAAATCGTGAAAGGGAAAGCAACTTATATGTGTTTCAAGAGGTGAGTTGCATAGGTTAGGTGATATTTTGTTCTAGGTGGAATTTCACATATTTTACACTTTTAATAATTTGTTTACCAATGATATCGATAGTAATTCTCTACCAGTAAAATCGATTTTAATATATATAGACTGTTCAGGGAGAAACCTGACCTTCTAAGTTGAATATGTTATTTGATTACTACCACTGGTTAAGTTCTCTACTTGTCTTTTTATGTTTCATGATGTGTCATTCCTGTCATTTTCTTGATGCATTGTTATAATACAGCTGTGAATTTCAATGAATAAAGTAATAAAAAATTAATAAAATTCTGAAAGAAAGATTTTACTATTGCTTGGATGTTAGCGCGGATACAAAACCCAATCCAGTTTTTTCTCTCAATGGGTCCGGTTGGAAGTCGTTACAAAGAGCGGGAAACCCAAGGTCGCTGCATTTGTTCGCTGTCTACAATTAAAAAAAAATTATCTGGGTTTACAATAGACATTTGGAATTCTATGAATAGTAATCTATAATATGCATAGAAAAGCAAATAATTTACTTAAAACTCATCAACTAAAAATTCTTTTAAAGTTTCAAGGAAACTCGTTATAACTTTAGGATGGATGTTTCTTTATAATTTCAAAATTATTCCAATTTATTCTAGGTAACATTCCGCAGGTTGTTGCTTCGAGTTGAGTTCCGACAAGTTTTAACTTTGTATTCGTTCCCCTTTTAATATTTTCCAAAAATACAAGTTATAATGAGCTTTAGTATGGAAATGAGAATGTAATTATGGAAAATGCATATACCTCTGTAGTTATTTCATCTAGAACGTTTCTACAAACATATATCATCTATACTTTGAAACGGTTATGATGTTAGTGAAAACGTTCATTGACGAATTGGTTACCGAAGAGTACACATTTCCAATATTTACATTCCCTTCTTCATACTGAAGCTCATGATAACATGAATTTTTGGAAAATATTAAAAGGGAAGCGAATGAAATGTTAAAAACCTGTTGTGATTAAACTCGAAGTGACAACCTGCGGAATAATTACCATTTAAATTATTTTATAAAAATGAGCAATAAATATATAAAGTAGTTGCAATGAGCCCGCTTTTGATAAGTCAACTTTCTCTGCCGTAATTAATGATTGAACGACTTGTAAAGAATGTTATTTCCTTTGATGTTAATGTGACAGGTGCCCCATTTGATCTTCGTAGATGTGATTTTGTTTTGTATTTGTCTAAATAATTGTCGGTTTGTTTGTTCATTTAACATCACTTTATGCTGCTATGGCTAATCGGACGATGCTACAGTGGGAGCTCTAAATTTTGCCTATCCAGGTTCAATTAGGGTAGGGATTTTTAACGAGTGCCTCACATCCTACAGGCTCGGTACCCCCGGTTATTGTCCCTTCCGAAGGACGGCGTAACTAATTACTCCCTTAAAAAAGCCTAGGGTCACCTGTCGGTATACGAACCCGCGATCTTGGGCTTAGTAGTTTGTTACGCTAACCACTAGACCACAGGTGACCTAAATAATTATCGGTGAAAAGTAATTGTTCAGTATTTTCGAGACTAAAGGCTTGTATTCTGGTGTTTTCCAATTGCAGAATATAAATAAAATGTATATGTTGAAGATGATTGAGGTGTCCTTTCGATTCTGGTATCTGTACTCATATTTTGATTCAGTGCATGGTAGGGGCTATAATCTTTCTAAGCCAACGCTTGTGCAAGGATGGTGATTTGACAGCTATTTCGACCAACCAACTGCCAGGTTTTCCTCCCATTAAGCTATATACTGCGGGTAGATTTCAATCCTCCCTGTTTTTATATTCCTCGAATAAAAAGGAAAATAAAATACAACGCGAAGATCATTAAACAATTGTTCATGGAGGGTATAAATAATGCATTTTTACAATAAAAATTCAGTTAGTAATACCATTAGCAATTTTATTTAAAGTTAACACTTATTTATTCAACCATTTACAGGAAAATAATAAAAATTATAGAAAGAACTGACCTAGAGGTTATGTAACGTAATTTTAGCTTATTTAGCGATTTCAGAACCTTGAGGATATTGACAGGGATTTTATAAATTACAATTTCTACGTCCTTGAATAACATAATACTGTAAACTATCTGAAATCTTTTGTTAGTCAATAAATACTTCTTTTGGGTAAAAATCTGCAAATCTCAATTTTCTTTTTCTTTGAAAAATTCAATTCGAATTAAACCATATAAGAAAATGTTTTTATTAAAGATATTTACCATAATTTATTTAGTGCTTATTGTTTTTATTTGTTTGTTTACAGGTGAGAATAAAAATCATTGTCCGGATTCAACAAATTATTAAAATCAAGTAATATACTTCAAGTTATTATTTATTTATTTTTAAATTATTAAAATTCCTGTGATAAGAAATTAATGATTACTAATTGAGTTTATTTTCTTGATACATCCTTAAACCAATTAGATTTTATTTAATTAAATTAATAGAACTATGTACAAGGAGGAGTCTTACAAGGACTTTGATGTGAAATGTTTAAAAGTATTATACTTTGAAAAAAAATCACTTAGTGGTAGAGGTACATGGTTGGGCCAATTTCGAGCAAACAAAACAAAACCTGCACCACTACAACCCATAAAGGGTTCAGTACATGGTAGAGACTGTACTGTTTCATGGACAACGGTTCTGCAAGGAGGTGGCCTTGTCCTAGGTCACGCTCAACCGCCAGATTTGTCCCCCTTATTTTAGGTACCCTATTTTTATAATATTTTATAGAGGCTTGGTGGGCCCCAGGAGGGTCCTAGATCCTATATGACCCATCTCCCGCTGCAAACAGACAGAAAAAGTCATGGCCTGCAGCGGGATTTGAACCAGGATTTCTGGCATGGCATCTCAGTGCTCTACCACTGAGCCACTCCGCTCCCAAATAAAAACAATATCCCTACCTAGCTTAATACGTAAGTACTTTGTAACTTTTTAAAATAATAATATTTTTTTTAATAATTGTAATATATTATCAGACATCTTATCAATTTATCTTAATAATGAATTTATATTATAAAAACAGTTATAAAATATACATTTTTGGAACAGGAAAATAATTTTTCTTAAGCAACGGAGAAGTTAACGGTAAAATTCATTTTCGATTACCGGAAAAGTAACTATTTTAACACTCCTTATTTAAACATGGCGGCGATATTGTCATTTAACAACAACAATATTATTGAATATTTCTAAGGTCAATAAGTGACATCCTTGCTTCAGCTTAACGACCAATTGAAGTTACATTGGCGCAATTTAGCTTCAGTAAACAACTGTTGCTTTCGAACACAACACAATGAGGGCATAAAGTATTAATAACTGCAACAAATATAATAAAAAATCGGCCTACATGTGACAGTGCCTATACTAAAATATTTAACATAGAAGAACCCCCATTAAATTTAATAATAATTAATTAATTGTAATTATCATTTTTAATCTTCTGCATGTATTTGTAAAAATATCACCGTTAAAAAAAACACATTGAAAACAACCAAAAACCCATTAGATTACCTAGCTATATACAGCAGATATATTAATTATATCTCCTTTATATTATTAGATAATCTATTTATTTTATCGTAATTATTTATTATTATAAAAAATAATGCATATTATTTATGTACTTTAAAAGAAAAATAGGTTGTTTGTAGATAATAAATTCATATTGTCTTATACCAAAGTTCGTTCAAACAATATAATCTTATTTTTTTTAAATTTAGTGAACAGGTTACCTAAAATGTTACATATAAGTAGTTAAATATATTTTTTTTTAATGATACTTCTAAGATATAATACATTTTTATTGAATTCTGCACACTTCTGTTATTCTTAAGGGACCTGGTCCCAGAATAAAATTATTATGAACGTGGTATTATTAATTGATTATATAATTATTTTATTAATCACGTAATTAAAGATAAAAACGAAAATGCCTTAGAAATGCTCTACTTGTGAAAGTCTGTACTGAGGACTTGTCTGAGGCGAAAAGATCTTTGGTCCATTCTAAAACCGGTTAGCTAGATCGTAAACGCTCCTCGCCCCGAAGTACCGTTATGCCATATTATGCCAGATATTGCCTTCATTTTTTATAGCATTACTTTATTTGATTAATATCTACTTTTTATTAGGTTTTTGTTCCGCAGGTTGTCGCTTCAAGTTGAGTTTTACCAAATTTTAACTATTAATTCGATTCATTTTTAATATTATCCAAAAATACAAGTTATCGTGAGCTTTAGTGTGGAAAAGAGAATGTAATTATGGGTGATGAATAGATTGTGGTGATTATTCCATCTAGAAATAAAAGTTTGAACTAACATTTATATAGTATAGTATAGATGATACACGTTTGTTGAAACGTCCACTTCTAGATGAAATGATTACTGTAGAATATACATTTCCCATAATTACATTCTCTTTTCCATACTAAAACTCATGATGACTTGTATTTTTGGAAAATGTTAAAATGGGAACGAATGAAGAGTTAAAACTTGCGACAACCAGCGGAATAATTAATTTTTATTACCTTTCTTCGATCAATATTTTTAATAATACTTTAACCAAACATTTTACTAAAACACAGTCTGTAATTAATAAGTACTTGCTGTTACTTCACTTATTCATTCCATTATCGTAAAATCGATTATATTTTAACTTTTTTTTTGCTAATTTCATATTTTTTTTATTATGCAAACTATTCTCACAGTTTCAGGATTTGTCTTTGCATTTTAGCGATTTCTCTAACTTCGCTGAGACTCCGTTGTTTCAGACCCGTATCGTATTATCGTTTTCCCTACTGTTTCATAGTGTCTGATTTCAGTTTTTTCGACAGATTCTTTTTATTGTAGTCATCCTTTGAAAAGTGCCACAATCTTTTCAATTTTCCTTCGCTACTTTTGGTCTCCTGAGAGTTCTCTCTATCATTATTTAGAATTTCTGCTTGGTACTTAAACTGACCGTTTTGAATGTCTCATGTTTTGCTCTAATCTCCCCTTTGTTGTTCTAATATTGGTCATCATTTCGGGATTTTTTTTCGTCAATTTTTCATCATTTCAACTATTTTTGTTATTAAAATAAACAATTTCCTTGCAATTGTACTTTATATATTTTTTTTAGAAATAAAAAAAAGATTGAAAATTGGCTTATTTCTATCCCCACTTGATTCAATATATAATTTTTTTAATCGATTTCTTTAAATAACTTTTATTAAAAATTATTATGCTTAAATAATATTGAATTTTTTTTACCATTTTCAAATTTAACGGTTACTCACTGAATTAATACAATTTTAGATTTAAAAATACTAAAAATAAAAATTGATTTACCTCCCTTAAGTACCGTGATCTATCGGATATTGCATGACGATTTTATTACATTATTCTATTTTATTAATATCAACATTTTTATTATTTCTTTTCGATTAGTAATTTTAATTATAAATTATTAAAATAATTATTCTTTAAACTTTAGCACAAAGTGTATTTAATAAGCGCTTACTACCCTTATTCATTTTATTACCTTCCCTATTTTGGTTTTCCAACATGGGTTGCATCAACCTGTCAGAGCAGAGCTCCATGCCTCTCGATCCATCAAATCCTCTTCCTGGAGACCTCGACCAGCCATCTCCGCCTGGACTCTCTCCATCAACATGCTTCTGGGCCGTCCGCGTCCTCTTCTACCTGGTAGAACCCAATCCAGGACTCGGTTCGGCCAACATTCAAACGTCATTCTCTTCACATGGCCGTAACATCTTAGACGGCGTTCCCCGATCCATTCATTTGTTGATATATCCACATCCATCATCTGTCGAATTTCTTCGTTTCTTAGTCTATCCATCCTGGTGACTCGGATACACCTCCTCCAGAAATCCATTTCAACCGCCTGCACCTTCGAGTACAGACTTGAGCTCATAGTCCAAGTTTCCGAAGAATAAGTCAGGATAGATTCGACTATGGTTGTGAATATACGGCGTTTATTTTCTGTAGAAATCTCTGTATTCCAGAGGACCGGATGTAACATTCCAGTAGATTTTCCATCTTTCTTCTGACGTCATAATCAGACGACCCGGTAGTATCCAAATAAGATCCCAGGTACTTAAATACATTTACTATTTTACAGAACTCCCTGTCCACCAGAAGCGCATTAGTATCATTATCTCCAAGGGCCATATACTCGGTCTTCTCGAAGTTAATTTTCAAGCCAACCGTTTCATAGCACAACTTTGGGGCCTACACCATCATTTCTAGATAGACCTTCCGCAAACACGACCTGGTCGTCAGCGAAGAACAAGGATAACAGTTGATAACATCAATGAATGCCCCAACATCTTCAGATTGCTTGTACCATTGTTTCACTGCTTCGTGAAGGTATATCTTGAAAAGAGTGGGTGACATACTACACCCTTGATTCAATCCCTTAGTACCATGAAAAGGATATGAAAGGTGGTTTCCGCATCTTATCTGATACAGAGCCCCATTAATGCCTGCTTCTTCAAGTGCTATCCATAACCTCTCTCTAGGCACATTGTCATAAGCCTGTTCCAAATCTATGAAGGCCATGTGGAGATCCTGCTTCCTTTCCTGGGACTTCTCAATGAGTTGACAAACAACAAATTTTATTAACTTGAAATCGATTATCTTTTCATGACGCTTCCCCTCATTTAAATTCATTATTAAACGTGTAAACTGACATGATTAATCGTTTTTGTTTTAAAATTTATTATGCATAAATAATATTTGGCATACCGTTTTTTTTTACTATTTTAAATTAATTACCAGTTAATAATAACTACATCAATATAATATTACAATTTAAAATACCAAAACCGAAATTTATGAAAATTTATAAATTATTATTTAGGACGGATAGACAGATAATGCTTGTTTTAATAATGTAAAAATATACATAAAATTCTGATGAAACATTATCAGTAATTAGTTGATGTATTTTTGTTTAAATAATTTCACTACCGCGTTAGATAGCATTAATTTGTTAATCTCTGATGGTGTGATACTGAAAAAGATAAAATCGTATAGTTAATTATTTATTAGAATATAGAATAGAAAGTTGTGACTATTAAAGATAAATCAGTAGTTATTAGAAAACTATTTGGCGCGTAAAAACACTTTTGAAAGTAACGTTACTCGATTAAGTTTTCTCAAGTACAAGACATATTCAACTTAATCGGTTAGAATGTGTGGATCTATGAACAATTATTCTGAAATCCTTAATTTCTCCACAGTAATTTCAATTAATTTATATGGAGTTCATTAATAATGATAAATATTAATATTAATTTCATTTTGTAAAAATATCATCGGCATTACAACTCGTAAATTAACATTATAATTAATCTGTCAATATTGCATTAAATGTTAATCGTAACTTAAGTATACATTGCAAGATAAGAGAGTCGACTTAGCACATTTCACTGAAACTGATCTGTTGCTATCCAGAAGCTTCATCGCTAGGTTTTTCTTCTTTGATTTAAGAATCCAGTAATCAATATTTTATTTTATTTTCAACCTAGTCTCTATATAATGTGAGCTCTTTTTATTGAGGGATTTGAGCATATTTCCTTCCTGCTTGGCCATTGACTTGGGAGCAGTTCAATCTCTACCATATACAGAACGCAATACCTTTAATGGGTTGTAGTGGTAGAGGATTTTTATGAAGACATTTATGTCAATAGGAATAAAATTTGTACTTATACTTTATATATAAACAGTTCTTGTTTTTTTCAATCTCAACAGTTATGCAAGATGATTGGTTCAAAACCATACTCAGCCGCCAGATATATACCCCAATTTAGGGTACAACTTTATAGAGGCTGGGTAAGAAAGTTTTCAGGTCTCAAAGGGTCCCCAGATGGCTTTTAACCTGTACCACTATAACCCATAACCCATGAAGGGTCTGGGGTTCAGTACATAGTAGAGACTGTACTGTGTCATGGACAACGGTTCTGCAAGGAGGTGATTTGTCCTAGGTCACGCTCAACCGCCAGATTTTTCCCCTTTATTTTGGGTACCCTATAAAGGTACCTACGGGGAAGAATATTCATTGAACAATTCCTTTAATTAGGCTCTTGTTGACTTACTTCAATATATTATTTATAATTTATTTTTATGAATTACCCGGGTTCGAATCTAATCGGGCCAGGCAAATCTTTTTTCTTCAAAACAAAAAATATTTCAAAATGATCAATATCAAAATAATAATTACTTAAATAAATTATAAATAATATACTGACGTAAGTCAACATGAACCTAATTAAGGGTATTGTTCAATGAACATTCTTCCCCGTGTATACATCGCAAAAATTGCGAGAACACCGGGATATAGGATCGGAGAAGAAAGATTTGTCTGGGTTGGATACGACCCCTGGTAGCTCAGTGATTTAGAGCATTGCAACGGAGACGCAGACGACCCGTGTTCGAATCCCGGCCAGGGCAAATCTTTTCTCTTCAAAACAAAAAATATTTAAAAATAATCATAGTTTTTATTATGTTTTGGAAGAAAGTTAAATAAGAAAAAAAATATTTGGTTAATTTTTATAAACTTTTTACTATTAAAGCGTGTAAAATAAATAACATTCGGTATATAATACATAGTATTCGGTATAATTCAAGCTATAATATTTGGACCGTGTATAATATCAGTATAATACGATAATATCAGTTGATTTACTGGTTGTGGGTTGAAGCTCTCCCATACTGGGTATTTGTAGCCCAGCTCTATAGTAGTGGGCTAAGATATGTTTCTTCAAATTGAGTAACTCTTCCTACGCGATAATCTAAATAATAGTTTTCCAAACAGCTTGATTGTGTTCTTCAAGGACGGGTGAATTTTCTCAATAATCTGCAATCCAAACCCAACGAGAAAAATTCCACAAGTGTATATTTTTTTATATTTAAATATATTAGATTAAAAAATAAACGTCAAACTAACGGAGTAGAGTTGCTTAGTATGTAGAGTGTTCAGTTGCTATGTTGAAGTGCTCTGCTTCAAATCAGGTTCCAGTAGATGATTTATTTTTTATTTATTCATTTACAATATTTTTTTTAATTTAGAAATTTACAACCGTATTATAACGATGCAACAAGTAAATGGCAGCATGGTACATATTGGCATGGATAAAGGCAAGTAGAGAAACCACTCTTTAGTTATGCTATAGAGCGTCAATTATCCGAACTGATTTCTTCGGGTATTGTTCGTATAATCAAAAGCAAAAGTTCATATAATCGAAATTCACTAAAAAAAAAGAAAAAGAAAAAATGCTAACAACCACCACGCTTATATCGAAAAAAGTCACTTATTGTTTGGTACGCAAGTGAAAAAAATAAATACATATACGTAGATGAAAAAATAGACGCCAATAAAAATACTTATGTACAAAGCAAGATTTATCAAGGTTGTAACTCAAAGAAAGTTGTACTACCAGTTTTCTTTAATCTTTACTTCCTTTTCATTGCAGCTAAGTCCTTATATGTTTTAAGTATAATAGTAAGTATTAAGTAATAGTTCTAGGGGATTAAATTTTAGAAAAAATATTGTTCTAACTTATTTTCGAAGAATGACAATATCGAGCCCTCCTTGTTACCTTTCCGTAAACTAGTTCGGCTAATCGATTCTCTACTGTAATTATGTTAATTTACGACAATTAAGCGATTGTTTCTGAATAAATTATCAATACCCATTACATAACATCATTTATTGAAATCATTGCTTTACAAACGATTCAGTTCCTCACGACATTCCTCTTCGCTACAGATAATGATAAAAGTATTCTCCAGAAGATATCTGTTTAATATTCTGGAACGGATTTCGCTGTAAGTGAAATGGCAACTTTCACTGAAGTCATTATAGTTCGCGTAATAATTATGACTTTTTAATTACTTTATCCGATCCTTAACTGTAACGACTAATATACTGTAACTGTAAAACTATAAAACGTTGATATACGTATATATATATATTTCTACATTGGTATTTTGTTTTTTTATTTAACATTTTATTTTGTATTTAATATTGAACCCAAATATCGTCAAGTAACCCTTCTTTGGAAACCAATGACTTCCTGCCCTCCAGAATCCTTTAATAATATCACACTGACTCTTGTAGAAGAAATCCGATATATAAGATTACATCTTAACAAGCATTCCAGTATGACAAGAAACTCCTCGCCGTTTCAGGCTACTTCAACGCTTACTAGATAAACGTTCCAAGGTTCTAATTAATTACAAAGGCTCAATTACTTGCCCATTGTAAGATCTGTTTGGACTTACGGAGTAGAGCTTTGGGGATCCACTAAGCCATCGAATTCCTCTCACATCCAACCCTTGGAATCCAAATCATCAATGCTCCTCACTTTGTTACGAATAAAATCATCCATAATGGCCTTAATTGCTTGTTGCTGATTGTACCCGAATCCTATATCAATCTTTTCATGTGAAACTTTATTCCCGCTCAAACCCAGCTACTTCATCAATCCTGACAATCTTCTGTGACGTTTGAAAAGAAGCTGCCCTCGTAATCTTCTAGGTTGAATTTGTTATTTGAGTACTTAGAACTTTGTTATTCTCTACTTGTCTTTATTCTTTTAGATATATTTATTTGGGTTATTATTTTTATTTTATTGAATTAATATTTCAAACTATTCAAAGTGAAATGTTTTTTTTTACTCTATATAGAACAGTAGATCAACTTAGTTCAATTCGATAAATTGAGTTTAAAATCGCTTATAGATTTTGTTCATATGTAAATTTTGAAAAGTAGGGAAATCTTTTATCAGGTAAAAATCTTCGATAGCTTTTTACATTTTTTTCATATAGCTTCTAAAAAGTGTTTGCAGCATAAAAATGTATGTAAATAAAATTTTAAAGTACAAATATAATAATTTATTATTAATATTATATTGGTTACACTGTTTGTTTTCCACAGCGTTGAAAAATCTTATAGTAGTTAATGAAATTTACAACATAAAAAAAAAGTTGGAAAAGCACCTTTCACAGTTTAAAGTAGAATTTAAAATTGGAAAACCAAATTCACCATTCTCATCAAAAGGAATACATTAGGAAAATTAGGTGAATCTGTTTTCATTGTATCATATTCCATTACAATATATTTTTTTCTTAATATTATTGTCGATATTAATACAATATTAATATAACTTAACATTTATTCTCAATTAAAAATGAAGAAAAATGGTAATATCGATAATTGAGTTCATTCACACCTTGACAGTAGACAGTGTAAATAAAAAAGACAATAGAAAAATGGAATATTGAAAAAAAAACAATTAGATAATCAGAGATAAGAACTAGATTTCATTTGTATCCTATCTTAAGTATTCCTTAATCTCGTAAATAAACCGGTGGCGTGTCATATTTTTAAGAGGAAATATTACTTTTTTTTTTTAAATTCATCGAGTTTTTAAAATGATTAACATAATGCCTGTACTGAATGCTCAAGGTAACTATGAATATTAATAAGTCTTGAGTCATTTTTCTTTCCGAAACATTTACATTCAGTCGTGGCGTGCAAAATATATTGATTAAGGTTGATGACATTCTGCTAGGGCCGCATAGTTCCCAATGCCAAATAATATGACATTTAGCAATAAAATTTATTAAGGATAATGTCAAGTTACTAATGAAATAATTAGTATTTAAATTTTTAATGAAATATTAATAAAAACCATAGTAAATGACTAGAAGGTTGTTTTAATTGAGCAATAAATTGAAAATAAAATTACTATTGTATTTATTGAATAAAAAGGAAGCGAGGTATCTAAGTGTGTGGAGCGCTGAGTTGCTGTACTGTGTCTACAAATCTCACTGTTGAAGATAAATATTTTAATTTTTTAACAGGCTCAATGGGTTCTACAGACTACACTGAAGATTAAAGCAGAGGGTTGAAAGTGATTTCGGTCTAATCACACCTTCCTGCTCAACTGTTGGCTCGGAAACATTATATTCCCTACCATGAGCTGAATCTAAGACCATTCATGGGTTGCAATATATTTTTTATATTATATTATATTGAGGTAACAAAACATAGTTTACGAATGCACAGATTGATTGCTGTTCTATATCTATGATATATTAAATATTTACAAAAAAAAAGAGTATTGGGTTGGTTTCTAGGAGGTCGTTGGTCCGATATAACCTCACGTTTTTTCCCCAAATTAAGGGTATCCACTTTATAGAGACTGAATGAGCACCAGGAGGATGTAAAGATCCCACAGAGCACACAGATTAAATAATTTATATACAGCAGTCGGATTTGAACCCAGGAGCATCGGCTCAGCAACTCAACATACTGACTTATTTTCTTATATGTAACGTTTATATTATGCATAAGGGAGCGGAGTTGCTCAGTGGTAGAGCACTGAATTGTCATGCCGGAAATTCTGGTTCAAATCCCACTCCAGGTAGTACTTTTATTTAGTCTGTTTGGAGCGGGAGATGGATCATACGGGATCTAGAAACCTTATGGGGATCACCCAGCCTCTATAAAATATTATAAAAATAGGGAACCCAAAATAAGGAAGAAAAATCTGCCGGTTGTGTCTGACCTAGGACAAGTGGTGACTTACCCTATAATATACTGTTACGGTCAGAGAGGGAAGAAGGACCGGCTGGGAGGATAAGACAAACAATGGGATTAAGCGGAAGGGATTATAGAATGGCGTAGATCCTTGTGGGTCGGTCTAGGCGGTTCTCGGTCTTCTTCCGAGAAATCCCCACCCCGACCGGCCTTGCCTATATAAAAAGGACAGCTGTTCTGGCCGGCAGTCAGTAATAAGACCTAGTGAGTAATAAGACGAGTTAGTAATAAGACGGGTCAGTAATAAGCAGTGAAGTAATAAGCACCCGTTAACTAGTGGCAGTGTGTGTGAGTTAGTTAGTATTAGTATCAGTCTGTAATAAGTGCTTAGTGAGCAACAGTGACAATTAGTGACCGTGTAATAAGTGTAATAAACTGTGTGGCAGTTTGCCATATTTGAAGAGTCTTACGGTCGGTGGACTTTAGTTAGCGAACTGTAAGTGTTAATTTGTAATTGTAAACTATAGTGTAATATTATTGTATTTGTACAAATTTATATAAATAGTTTAGTTACTTAGTATAAACAATATCTTATATTATTTGTATATTATCTTAGAAATTAGATAACATTTAGTAGAATATTATTATTGTAAATTGATATTAGTTTAATAATTTAACTGTTTTAAATAATCTCATTGTATTCTTGTTAATTTGTTAATAAATATTAGATTCTTGAATTAAGTAATAGTTTAGTCCATTTTACACCCAGTAGCCCGTAACAATACTTAATAACCCCTTTACAGCATTCTCTAAGCTTGTTTACTCCCATTCGACTTCTTCAATAAAAGCCTCAGATTAGTTATTACTTTCAAAGAAGAAACATGACAGTGTCCGACGAAATCCTAAGGCTAAATTTTAAGGCATTACAGGAACAAAAGTTCACAGGTATCCTGTAATATAAGGAGGTGTCCTTGCAGAACCGTTGTCCTTGAAACAGAACAGTCTCAACCATGTACTGAACCCCAGACATGTTAACGGAACCTACAGCAAAGCAATTTAGCGCTCTACATTCTGAGCTACACTAGTTCACCATAATAAATAAATACTTTAGTTAATTTTCGCTATTGTAGATAACTTTACATAGCTTAGAGACATTATTTAAGTTGTTTTTTTACTATCACTATTATTTCTTAACTATATTGAATATCAGCCTATCATCAATATAAATTTGTAAGTATCAAATCTAAAAAAAAATGTTCGAGCTTTAGATTGATTGCATATATAGAATTCATATAAAGTTATCTATACTCCAAAAACAATGTATAATGACATAGCTACAAACATTTTAGGCCATGTAAAGGTTTTGAATGAATGTCGAAACTGTTTATTCACTCTCCTGAAAAGTGATGTCTTTCCCTTTCGATACTTTGCATTTGTATCAAAGAAATGAATTTAATTTTTTTTTATTTTGAAGAATAAAGATTTGCCTTGGCCGGGATTCGAACCCGGGTCTTCTGCATCTCTAGTGCAGTGCTCTAAACCACTTAGCTACCAGTGGTCGTATCTTTTCTCTTCAAAATCATAGTATTTAAAAATAATATCCATCAAATGAACAATAAATAAATATAAAATTGACGCAAGTCAACAATATCCCAATTAAATTAATGTTCAATGAACATTCTTCCCCGTTTATACATCACAGAAATTGCGAGAACACGGCGATATAGGATCGTTGAAGAGAATGGATTTGTCTGGCTTGGATACGACCCCTGGTAGCTCAGTGGTTTAGAACACTGCAACGGAAATGTAGACGACCCGGGTTCGAATCCCGGCCAGGACAAATCTTTTCTCTTCAAAATAAAATATTTAAAAATAATCACCATCAAAAGAACAATAATTAAAAATGTTTGTCTACAAAATCGGCCAGTACTTTCATTATGTCGAATCTAAACTAGAAGATTCTTTGTGGATACATTATTTTACTTGTCAGACGAGCATATGATGGTAGCAATGCCAAATGAGATGGATAGAATAAAAATAAATAAACTGATGATAATGGCTGATAATGACAGGTTGCTGTTTCGAAGAGGACTATTGTATAAGATCGCAATGGTGGGCGTCCGGTGGGTGCTATCATGACAGTGTTGTGTTCAGGAGCAACTAAAGAATAACATCACTGATCGATTCTACTGTATCCTCAGTTTAAGTTACTATCGATTTATGATTCATCCAAAGAGACGGATATGGTGAGTGCTCATGCGATCGAAACACGTGACTGTCATGCCACCGACGTAACAACTGGAGGATGGCTTAAAAAAAATTCTGATGGGGAGACCATATGACTTCCTTTTACGTCTTGTATACTGTATAATATATAATATATACTATGTATAAAAATATAAATGGCTCATAAAATTATCAAGAATAACGTTAAAATTAAAATAACTAACTCAACATAGAAGGTCATTAGGTCATCTTCTTTTCAGATCCCTTAGAGAATTATCGGGGATTGGAGAGGAAGCTTGGTTTGAAACTAATGGGTTTGAGCGGGAATAAAGTTTCTCATGAAAGGACTGAAATCGGGTTCGGGTCAAGTCAGCAAGAAATGGAACATTAAATTCATTATTGATGAATTTATTTGTAACAAAGTAAGGAGCATTGAGGATTTTACGAAGGATTTTGGATTGTAAGGATTGTTTTGTAAGAAAACGCCATGTTTTCCCTCAATAAAGGGTGCCCACATTATATAGGCTGGGAGTGCCCTATGAGGGTTTCCAGATCTTACAGGGTCCATCCGTGGCTGTCTTAAACATAAAAAAATAAAAATAATTTGATTATATTTAACTTTTTTTTTGTTTTAAGTTTCAAGTTTCAAATAATTCAGTGAATCTTAATCAAAACCTTCATAAATATAAAATGTTTATATTTATATTTAAGCATTTATTTCAATCTTTAAAAATTTTGGAATTATACTTACTAGATATATTGATGCATTTCAAAAATAAGTCCTAGTGTTCATTCAGTAGCCAAAGAGGGTGTTGTACAACTACATAATACAGAAATAATAAATACAAAATATAAACTATCAGTTTCTAACGTTTTTGTGTTATCCGAGTTACATACGGACGTATTAACATCACGTAGAAACTAAATTACTAACCAGTTAACGTTTCGTCAATTCAGTCCAACGAAAAAGTATTGAATGAACCATGATAGGCGTAAAATATTAAGTATTCGAATACGTCAGACACAAATGATGAGTATCGACCCTAGATTATTAACGCACATGTCAGTGGGCTTCTGCGTCAGAGAGTTGCTCACTGCAATAAACCTTTATTTAAGCTCATAAGCATTGTAAATAAGAATATTTAGTATTTAACAAAAAATAATCAATTTAATCAACTACTGTATTGCGATTTACATTTACGACTGTCGTATTGATCGTCAAGATAACAAACAAAACAATTGGCTTGTTGTGAGCCTGTGACCTGTGGACGATGGAGTATTATTATTTTTTATTTTGCGTATAAAATTAACAGTTTTATTTTTACTTACTAAAACTACGTTATTACTTTTAATATTTTACTTATACATGACGATTGTTAGACCTATCGAATTAAAATCGTATTCAATCCTTACAATCCAAAATCCTCTATGCTCGGAAAAATGAACAAAACTCGTAGGAAACGAAATCGATTATTCAATACTAATTTATTTAAGCGGAAGATTGAGCTGCTTGGATACCATTTTTTTGGGTGTAAAGAGATGTTGGTAAAGCAGAGGTTTAACTGAAGCCTTTATACATGACGATTGTTAGACCCATCGAATTAAAATCGTATTCAATCCTTACAATCCAAAATCCTCAATGCTCGGAAAAATGAACAAAACTCGTAGGAAACGAAATCGATTATTCAATACTAATTTATTTAAGCGGAAGATTGAGCTGCTTGGATACCATTTTTTTTTGGTGTAAAGAGATGTTGGTAAAGCAGAGAACTGAAGCATGGAGAATAAAGTGAAGAAGCATGGAGGATGAAAGGAGGGATTGAGTTTTAGTGGAGCGGGCGAGGAAGGAACGCTTGAATGCATGTGGGAACGATTGTTAAGATCGGAAAGGCGGGATACTAGGATTTGAATTGCATGAGACTGTAAATATATGAAGGGTGTTGCGAGTTAATGGATTGGTATAGAAAAACACTAAGGAAATGTTGTCTACGAATGGGAGGGAAATTTTACGAAAATTTTCTAATCTTCTCTCACGCATACAGTGCTTATCCTAGTGACAACGATAGGCTACAGGAAAAATAGTGCAACTTAGCAATATGGTCGCATTAACAGTTGTGGTTGCCACACTAGTGATAACTTCGGAGATTTGTACTAATAATAATAAAACTATTATAATAATCTTTAATTATTCTTGGGCAACTGTCCTTCAAGAAAAATATATAATTAAAAAAACGGAGTTTTAATTAAATTAGAAATAATTTAATAATTAAATAAATAATGGTGATAAATAAAAGGATACAATTATTTAGAAAAATAAAAACTTATTTAACAAAACTAGTGAGTGTTAACTGCTTTGTATTTTTGTTTTTTTCTAATTAATAAACAATAATGATGCTAAAAATAATACATCTAATTAAAAAAGTAATAATTTTAATAATTCCATCGACGGATAATACCAAATTATAAAGTTGCATCGTTTTTCTTGAAAGCATCCATTGCGCTTGAGTACTATAATAGCTATAGTAAGTGTAGTTTTTTAGAGTTTAGTAAAAATTATTTCACGAATTATTCTTCCAGTGTTTTTTCTTTCTTAGTTTAAACTAAAACGGAAGTGTATTTTCCCCGCGGGAAATGGTGCGGATGATGAGGTGAAAACTGTCTTGTTTTTTCTCTATTGTTCTTGGTTGAGCTTGCGGTACCCAAGATAGCTCTTCCATGCTTAAACTGTTTGTCATCAAGGACAATATAATTTCAATTTTTCCATTATTCTCACAACACAAAAAAACCTTTGGCATTAGTTCCTCAGATTGTCGCTTCGACTTGAGTTACAACTTTTAACTGTTTATTCGTTTCCTTCTTGATATTCACCAAAAATACAAGTTATCGTGAGCTTTAGTATGGAAAAGAGAATGTAATTGTGGGAAAGTTGTATAGTTCGGTAATCATTTCATCAAGAAATATAAGTTTCAACTGACATTTCGAAGTATAAATGATATATGTTTATTGAAACGTTCATTTCTAGATGAAATGATTACCGAAGTAAACACATTTCCCATAATTACTTTCTCTTTTCCACACTAAAGCTCATTATAACTCGTATTATTGGAAAATATTAAAAAGGAAATGAATGAAAAGTTAAAACTTGTTGTGACCCAACTTGAAGCGACAACCCTAATAGTAATAATTATTCCGTACGGTAATTATTTCCTAGGGTGTCGTTTCGAGTTTTAACTGTTCATTACATTATAAATCTCGCGATAATTTGTATTTAAAATATTAAAAATGAAATGAATCAATAGTTAAAACTTGGAACCTGCGGAGATTTCTTATAAGATAGGATCATTAGCTTCTATTCTAAATATTTTTGTTTCAGTGATAAGTTTATCACATTTCTTATCACTGAATAAAATATAAATAATAATTTTATATATTTTTTCTAATATGAGGTAGTTTGAGAAGATAAGATTCGACCACGTATTATTGCACTACAAAACAGTTGATTATTTTCCCACCTCTCAATTAATCTGGTCTCAAAGCTTTTTTAAAAGGAACTATTTAGTCATATGACTAAATATACATAATACATAATTATTACAAGCGATAAGAGCACAATTGCCTTATAATTTAATTACCTTTTGCTCTAGGGTAAAAGAAGGCCTCAGTTACTAGCGTTATATGTTTGTATTTTTTTTAATTGTAAATAAATAAATTATGAGGGTCAGAAAAAAAAATATATGAGGTACTGACAACAAAAAAATAAGCAGAAAAAAATAATAGTATTTGCGATAATTTATAATTAACAGTAATAAAACTAACGATAATTCATTTAAGCAGGAAAGTCATAATAGTTTTATATCGTTTCTGTAATCAGCCATGACATCACGTGGGTTGAAACATCTGCATGCATTACTGATAAGATAATACAATGGCTAAAAAAATAAAAAGATCTTTGTTCATTTTTATGATCAGTTTAGCGTGAATAGTTTAGAAATAAAAAATATTTGTATTACAGAGGATCATACATAATACATTCTGAGACAATACACTTTTTTTTTATTTCTCCTAGTGCAATATTAGTACTTACTGTTCCTTTAAACAAAATGGGCTGTACTTAACTTCAGCACTTTAATTGCATTATTTTATTACATATTTACAGAAATAATAAAAAAAAATCTTATTTTTAGCAATCTATAATTCTAGGATTTATTTAATCTGTTGCCGGCAGATATAATCCAGATACGTGGGATCTATTGACCTTCCTAAGGCTCACCCACCCTCTATAAAGTAGTTTCTCTTAATTGGGGAAAATCCCTGCGAGAACAAATCTAGGACAGATCATTTCCCTGCACAACAGTTGCCCTAGAAATTTTACTGTCTCTACCATGTACTGAGCTAAAGAACCTTCAAGGGTTCTAGTGTTACATTATTTTTTTCACCATCGAATGCTATTTATCTATCTACTCTTTATTATAATATGTTATTCCAAGGAATAACGTACTGGTTCCGATCTTAGTCGTCGTATAATTGATTTGATAAACAAAATAAAAAAAATTATAATTAATAATAATAAGGCTTAGCGAATGCGAAAGTTCGCTGTCGATACCACCAATTTCTGCAATTCACCAGATTACTCTTAACTCAATCCTCCCACCTACGCCTCGGTCTACCCCTCAGACGCTTCCCAGTCGGTACAGCATTTTTTTAATTAAAAACTTATATAATTGTTAAGATCAGTTAATAAATATTCACGATCGAATGATGCCTGAACTGATTCATTTCTAGACACTAGCCAATGGAAATATTTATCGCCCATTAATAAATCAACCAATTCAAAGTTGACGTTGTTTAGTTAATATTGTGATGACACACTCATTGAATACTAGTTGATAAAACTAGTGGCTACTAGATCTGAATGCGTCCAGTCGATATCTCTTATCTATACAGTGTAGTTACATTGCGTGTCAAGTGAAACAACTGCTTCCTGTACCGCTGCAGTTGAAGGTGTCTGCTCTCCGAGATCACAGGTAACATTATAACAATAATATTCCACAATAAGATGTATAAATATCTCAAAAATAATATTAAAATTAAATCATTGTTTAAATAATTACTATAAAATGGGAGCGGAACAGGCTCAGTGATAGATTATTCAGTACATGGTAAAGACTACTGTTTCTTGGACAACGGTTGTGCAGGGTGACGATTTGTACTAAATCACGCTCAACCGCCAGATTCCCCTCCCTTATTTTGGGTACCCACTTTATAGAGGCTGGGTTGGCCCATTGGAGTCCAAGATCCCATTGGATCCATTTTGGATCTCCTTGTTTAACAGAAAGTAGTTAAAAGATGCAGGACCTCTTCCTTGAGAAGCCGTTAGCAAACTCACTTTTAATTGAAACTTTTTCTTTTTCTGGATATATAGGTGTTTCAGGGTTAAGTAGCTAAAATAAATATTTGAACTAAGGACCTCAAAAAAAAAAAAAATCCTATGGAGGTATGTCCGCGAACGCTTTGTTTAGGAGAAATTCACACCTAAAGATTTTCATTGTTATGAATTATTTAGGCATAGTAAATAAATAAAACTTATTTTATTTGCCCAACTGATTTATTCATTAAATGTAAACATCAACATTAATTTTTTGTTTAATCTCCAAGACAATGGTTAAATGTTAATTTGCGGTTAACAATTCGTTTGAAGACATACCTCCATAGAAAATATTTTTCTTGTTTTGAGGTCCTTAGTTCAAATTTTCAGTATGGCTACTTAACCCTGAAACATCGTGTATAATTTATCTATCAAGCGTGTTATTAATAGACTGTGATACTAACTGAAATGAGTGGGGAATAAATTATGTATTCAAAGTATGTAGCAGTTTGTAAGACAGCGGAAGTCGATGGTGGCGCTTTCGTCCAGACTATAGACCAGCTGTAGCATACGTGTTCGGAAATGGGGGGGGGGGGGTCGTATATATACACCGGAAGGCACAAGTCTACGTCCGTTACTCTGTCTCTCTTTTATTCATTTCTTTTATGGCCTTTATTATTTAGTATGTTATGTACGAATTTTATTCTATTTATATTGTTTATTTACTTTGTGATATTATAGCTAATCGGAGGATGCTACAGTGGGAGTCCTCAACCTGTGGTGTAGTGGTTAGCAAAACGACTTTCTACGTCCAAGGTCGGAGTTCGTAGCCCTTCAAGTGGCTTTAGGATTTTTATAGGAATTAAAAATCTTTGGCAATGCCGTACTTCAGAAGGGACGTAAAATCCTGTTCGTTTCAGGTACTACCCTAATTACACCTAGATAGGCAAGATGTAGGACTCCTACTGTAGGATCTACCGATTAGCCATAGCAGCATAAAGTGGCTAATACTAAGTAAATAAACAATTACAAGACATAATGATCAGTATAGTTCCATTTTGATACTGTTTGAACATAACTCTACAATAGTAACGTAAGTCGTTTTTGTTATATACAGGAATTTAAGAGCGTTAGTTAAACGAAGGTCGAGTAAACTGCATCATTCTGTAGTTCCCCAGTGACTTGCTATGCATTATCATGAAAAATGCGACG
Organism: Troilus luridus; assembly: GCA_964056705.1. Taxonomy (NCBI): domain Eukaryota; kingdom Metazoa; phylum Arthropoda; class Insecta; order Hemiptera; family Pentatomidae; genus Troilus; species Troilus luridus. The sequence continues at coordinate 53,772,988 of OZ057417.1, read as the reverse complement.
ATTTCTAGATCCAATGAATCTATAGATATAGACACTAACGTGTTTTTCTGCCAAGCCTACCATTGTATGTATTTGGCAGTTTCTATTTAGTTAAGCTAAACAAGAGCCTGGTTTTGAAAAGCAATATGGCTACTGAAATATTATGGAGACTATGGGACAGCTGATTCAGAGTAACAAAAGAGCACGGCTGACTGAATAGTTAAAAACTATAGGAAGTCACGGTCACCTGGCTCACTTCCGCTTCCGCTAGCAACCCCCTACTCTTATCACCATGTTGGAAATATGTTGAATAATCTCGCTCCTTGGTGTTCTCTCATAGTCACCAGTTTCCCCATGTTACGCATAAAACTGCACGACAATTAGCATTTTTATTTCCTTTTACGCAGTAAAATGAGCATTGCAATCGCAAAGATCTTCTATCTTTATATATCTTTTATCTCTGAATAAATTTTGAATAGTTTGTTTCTTCATTTAATATATGTTTATACTGCTATGGCTAATCGAACAATGCTGTAGTAGGAGTCCTAAATTTTTCCTATTCAGGCATAGTTAGGATAGGCATCTTTGACGAGATTCTGTCTGGCTTGGGATCCTCATTTTACGTTCCTTCTGGAGGACAGCATAACCATGGATAATAATCGATAATAATGACTAGTTTCGATGTTACGTCTGGAAATACATTTGATGAAGTTGAAGTTTCTCAATTTATGGAACATCTTATACATTTATTGCACCTCCCTTTTTGGTGCAAAAGTGATATTTTGATTGAATGCCTTTATGATTTTTATAAAGAATTAATGTCTCTCGAAAAATCTATTATTTTGAAATTGAAAATTGAAAATTGAAAATTTTTAAATAAGTAAATAACATGTTCAGTTTTGAGTCACCTGAGATCTAATGGTTTGCATGACAACCTACTGTGCCCAAGATGGCAGGTTCGCAGCCCGACAGGTAGCCGTTCGATTTTTTAAAGGGAGTAAAAACCCCTTGGTTGTGGCGTCCTTCGGAAGGATCGTAAAATGAGAGTCCTAAGCTTGTATGATGTCAGGTACACGTTAATGATTCCTATGCCAGTTTAACAATTTAAGACTCCCACCGTACAATCGTCCGATTAGCTATAACAGCATAAAGTGACGTAAAATGTATGAACAACAGATCTTGTTAAATTTCAAGTACACAATAGGGCTTTGATTATCCGAACGTTCTTTTGTCAACTTTGACAAGCCCAGATACTGAACACTACATATCGGCAAACGTTGAGACTTACCAACCGAATTTGTATTTCTGCAGCCCCGGTGAATAAGTTGTCAAGTCGTATTATGTCCAAAATAAGTTCTTGTACTTGAGGAAGCAGAACCCTGTTATTTCGATAACGAATAAGAGACTGAGTCAGGCATTGGCGCGAAATGAAGTTATAGGTTATATTATAATACCATTTCAAGCCAAAAAATTAAAAAATGACACAATGTCTCTTTCCTCATAATTTATTCAGTCAACATATTAAATATTATTGATTAATATTTATGTAAAATATACTAGAATTAAATCATAGCCAATAATAACTATCAAGTAAGCCTATCTTACCAGCCCGATCTTGTATCGGTGTCATTAAATTTCATAGTCAACCATCGTTGCCACAATAATTGGTTTATTATTATTGTCGTAAGATAAGTAATAAGACATCTCGATATCAACTTGATATGGCAAAATTTAATCATCAACAATTACCAAACCTACAAAGATAAATTCTTGTTCAGCGCCGTTAAAAAAAACATGAGGAATTTTATGAGATAGAGGTTTATCAGAATCTAAACACAATGAAGAAGACCGACATTTTTGATCTTTCTTAGTGCTGTAGCTTTGTGATAACATCTAACATTTATAGCATCTAATATTTAGTTAATCCGTTATGTTTAAACATAATTTAGTGCTTACGTATAATTATTAAATAACAATCTTCTATCTTTATGGATATATCCAGTTTTGAGAATATCTGAATAAATTTTGAATAGTTTGTTTCTTCATTTAATGTATGTTTATACTGCTATGGCTAATCGAACGATGCTGTAGTGGGAGTCCTAAATTTTTCCTATTCAGGCATAATTAGGATACGCATCTTTGACGAGATTCTGTCACCGCACAGGCATGGGATCCTCATTTTACGTTCCTTCTGGAGGACAGCATATCCATGGATAATAATCCATAATAATGACTAGTTTCGATGTTACGTCTGGAAATACATTTGATGAAGTTGAAGTTTCTCAATTGATGGAACATCTTATACATTTATTGCACCTCCCTTTATATATAGGTTCTGTTTTCAGTGTGTAGTTTTAAAAAACCTCGTACCTCTACAACCCATGAAGGGTCTTGAGTTCAATACATGTTAGAGATTATACTGTTCCAAGAACAACGGTTGTGCATTTATGTAATTTGTCCTAGATCACGATCAACCGCCTAGTTTTCCGACCAAATAAGGGTACCAACTTTATAGAGGCTGGGTGAGCCTCAGGAGGATCTCAAGATCTTACAGGCTCCACCCCAGCTGTTAGGAGATTATATAAATTATCTATAGTTGTCTATGAAATTTAACGATACCGTTACAAAATTGGACTCAATAAAATCAGATCACTTGATGTTTATTACTGACCTTGATGTAATGATGTTAAATATTAACCGACACAATTAAATGGATATTTATTTATTTACAGCTGCGAATAAGTGGTTAAGTCGAATTTTGTCCAGAAAGATAATTGTTCTGAGAAAAGCTGAATCGTGTCATTCCCTAATTTCTAGTTCTTTCTTGTGTAGGTTGTTCATTCTGTCGAGTATGCTAAAACGTTATGTATATGTTGATTTATTCTTACAGTATTCTGTGGTTGTGTACTTCTGAAATTTCTACGGACGCATGACATGTCTTGTGTTGTAACGACTGGAGACAGATGTTTACGGTTACCGCAATATATTTCATTATTTTCCTTTACGACACTTTTCTACGCATTTACAAACTGTTTCTTCGACGTTGTGTATTTTTTCTTTTCTTCCGAAGGTTGGTTTTATCCAAAGTCTTCACGCCTAGCTGAACTCCTTAACCTCCTGGACCGATTGTACTCGACCAGAACAAGAAAAGAAACCGCCCAAAACAATGGAAGATTCCGCGCTATTATCCAACAATCAGGTTTTTTTCTCTGTCTCGGTTCTTTTTTTCGTTCCGTTCATCCCAATCCAATTGCAAAATATTTTGGTGACAAAGATATATACAACTACGCATTGAACTTAATGGTACGATGTTGTGATACCAGAATACGCGTTACAAAACAGAATTTCTGTAGTAAGTTAAGGTTAGCAAGCATGCTACTTCGCTATGTGGTTTGTGGATTAATACTACCACACTTTCACAATTATTAAAGAAGAAAGCAATTGTAGATCATTGTGGTTGCCATGTTCATCTTATATATCTAACGTCAAGACTTATCATTAATGTTCGAGAGAATCATTAAAGATAAAAAAACTGTTCAATTTTTAGTTTGATTGCACTACACGCTAAATCCTGATATTGTACATTGTTTAGAAATTTAATAAACCAGTGCAGGGTTTACTTGAATTATCTTAAGGAAGTACTAAATTTTGTAATTTATGAAAAAACCTGTAACACTACAACTCATGTTGAGTCTTGGTATCAGTACAAGGTAGAGACTGTACTGTTTCTTGGACATTGGTTGGTTGGACATTGGCAGGGAGGTGATTTGTCCTAGATCACTCTCAACCGCCAGTTTTTTTCCCATATTTTGTCTGGATGAGCCCTCGGAGGGTTGCAGATTACCTAAAGATCTATTCCCGGCTGTTGACAGATTTAATAAATAACTAAAATAAAAATAATTTATGAGGGAGAATAAAAATAAAAATCGATTAAAAAATATATAGACCTTAATATTACATAACAAATATTTATCATAAAAGCTTATTAATTATTATTACTTATGTTTCCCTTCTTTCGTTTTCAGTTTTTATATTTCTAGCATGTTTCTAAGTCAGTTATCATTCAGAACGTGGTGGATGCGATGTTTATACATTCGTGATGTTTGCAGATAAACATTTCTTCCAGAAATAAAACGTTTTACTGGTAACTTATTTTTGTTTTGTACAATAAAAATGGCAACATTGTATTTTGTCATTTTTTTATACATTAGATGGGTACCCATTTGAGAAATTATACAACTGTTTATAATTTATTTTTATTAATTGCTATTTTGATGGTGATTATTTTTAAACTTTTTGTTTTGAAGAAAAAAGATTTGTCATGGGTGGGATTCGAACCCGGGTCGTCTGCATCTCCGATGCAGTGGTCTAAACCACTGAGTTACCAGGGGTCGTACCCAAGTCAGGCAAATCCTTTCAAATAGGATCGGTGAAGAGAACGGATTTGCCTGACTTGGATACGACCCCTGGTAGCTCAGTGGTTTAGAGCACTGCACCGAAGATGCAGACGACCCAGGTTCGAATCCCGGCCAGGACAAATTTTTTCTCTTCAAAACTAAAATATACAACTGTTCATTTAATTCTATTGAAGTAGGTACTTAACGTAACTTATTCTGGAAATTAATGTACTATTTTGTTCCCACTTAGCCTATTAAAATCAGAGTACTCACTTAGTACTGTTTCGATATATTGAATACTCTTCATTCAATAAAATAATAAAAATTTAAATTTTTTATTTTATTTTTGTTTTTTACATTAGAAAAAATCACTTATAGCTTATAAGAAATATGTCTTAATCTTATTTCTCTGTATTAAAATAAAAATCCTAAAATCGGAATATTGAATTAAGATGTAGCTTATTTTATTTTTTTTATATCCATTCCGTATTTGTTATTTGAATTAAACAGTAATAAATTTTGCGTAACGGCTTAAATATACCAGAAAACAGTGACTTTGTGACTGTTACCGAATGTTTAAAATATTTATAATTTAACTGAGCAAGGCTTACAAAAGACTAAACAAAAATTATTTCCCCGATCAGTTGCAACGCCGATAAAATATTTCATCACAAAACACTTTGATTTATAATAGAGAGATATAATATTTTGAATTTAGCCATAATATTTTGATTTATTATTAATAATTTATAAATATAGCAACAAATATTTTCCTTTCTTTTAACAATTTCATGTCATAACTCCTTTTCTTAGATTATATTAAATGACATTCTGTTGTTCCTATTGTTGTTTCTACAAAAGAAACGTTTAGTCGTTAAAAATGGTTTTCCTGATAACAATTTTTATTACTGTGAAGTATTTTACGTCCACTTATATTTTAGACAAACAGTTGTTCAACATTCTGCAATAGATTTTCTTTTTTCAAACTCAATTACCTAGTTTAGAGAAGGATCTGTATAAATGAGTGAAATAGCTTTGTAGTAAATGAAGAAGTTTATTTTAATCAAAACTTTAATTCTGTTTCCTGAAAAATATTTTTCAATAATATCTATATTTATGGCTGATACACTTTTATATAAGAAAGTAGTCAAAATACTCGTAGATGTATCCATATATGACAGTATCAATATGTTAGTAACAAACATCAAAGCATATTAAGATTATACGTGCAATTAAAATTCATTCGAAACAAAAATCAATACGAAAGTGAAGGATTCATTAAATATTCAATTACAATTATTTTTATTTAAAACTACATCAATGGTCTGATTTGATTCGATGTATCAATTATCAAAAACCGATTTATAAGAGTCTTAGAGAAAGTTTAATTGTGTTCGTGAAATATTTATACCGAGCCAGATTGTAAATTTTAATAAATAATTTGGTATTACAAATCATCGTGTTATTAATTACGTTTATGTACAAAAAACAAAAATTGTACAGAAGTAATGATGTTTTCAATTACATATCGTCGCTGTCAAAACAATGCCGCCTATCTACAACTAGACAGGTCTGAAAAATAAACTTTTTAAAAAATTGTTTTGATTTAGTTAACTGATTTAGTTGATCTTTTGCGCTGATTTCAAAAATGACATTTTTTTTTTATCACGTAAGGCTTGTTTACAAAATAAAGTTGAAGTTTTTGGAAAAAGTAGAAAAAAACGGAAAATTTTGGATTTGTTTTCATTATTTTAACATGATGTAAAAGCAAAAAAAAAACGATACCTAGTTAAAATGAGCATAAAAGTGATGCAAATGTGTTGTAAAGTTATTATATGTCTTTGTAAAAACGTTTTCTTTTTCCATCAAAGCTTCCATTGATACTTTTTCGGCTGTGTTCTTATGAATTTTCCCTTTTTAACATCCAACAATAGTCTGCCATCAAGTTGATATTTCATCGACCTTGGTGTCTGCGCTCCATTTCTTTTATATCTTGATGGAAACGTTCTCCTTGTTCCTCACTTACAGCCCCAAGATTTTCTGGAAAGTGTCCAGATTTTCTGTCCAGAATTTTCAAAAGTTTTCTGATGTCAGGCCCAACAAATTCTGATGTCAGCTTAGCATCGGATATACCAGGAAAACTGTTCACAAAGATACTTAAAACAATCTCCTTCTTTGGGTAATGCTTTCACAAACTGTTCCCTTAGCCCCAATTTGATATGAAGTGGTGGAAGTAAAGATCCACTAAACTTGTCTTTCAACATTAACACTTATAACACTAATATTTTTCTTTCAACATTTTTAACTCCAGGAATAAGAGCTTTCTGATTGGCCACGTCTGCTTGACATAGTGTTGTTTCCTGACACGGCGATCTCATTCACAGAGGAAACATGGAAACTTTGTGTAACCTCTTTTTGACTCAGTAACATGGAAATAACTTTCAAATCCACACAAATGGTCCACTTATGGTCAGAGTAGCCGAGCTTATTAAGAACAAACTCAAGATTTTCGTAGCATTCTTTCAAATGGACTGAGTGTCCAACAGGCACAGAAGCATATCGGTTACCATTATGAAGAAGTACAGGTTTCAAACTCCTTTTTTATGAATCAAACAAGAAATGTTCATGTGAAATTTGTGACTTATCTAGGGGTGATGGAATTTTTTCCGTAATCAGCACAATAAATACCGTTAAACCCACTAGTTAAATATGCTACAATTTTTTCATCGCAGAATTGATGAAAAAGAGTTAGTAACGGTAACGGACGTATTAAGGTCAGTAACATGATTTTTCGATACTTCTCTTTAATATTTTTAGTAATAGTTCCAAAATTGTATAGATAAAAAATAGATTATAAATTGCCAAGTCTACAGTCGGCGCGGTTTTTTTTTTCTCTCCTGTAAAATCGCCCAAATTGTACTTATTATATTTTTGACAGCTACGATATACTAAAGCAGTGTATTGTTAATTTTTGTTCACCTAAAAAAAATTAACATCTTTATTTTTATAATATTAAAAATAATTAATTATCGTTTTTATCAATCAAGAAATTACTTTCTGCTAATTTTTATTATTACAGTTTGGGTGAAGCCAACAATTTTTATATGAAACCTTTGTAGCTAAAGTAAGAATTTTACTATGGTGAATATTTAACTATTGATTGTTCACAATAAACCTAAAATTTTCTGATATTTATATCATAAACTCATTAGTGAAGACATAAATGAAAAAAAAAATCCAAACAAGATGCCTTAAATCTCGAAAATAACAAAAAACGTAATATCCGTCGATATTTCACCAATTCAGGTAACGTCATATTATAAGAAGAAAATAATGAAAAAAATAAAACAAAATAAAAATAAACCACATCTTAAAATGATAGTCCAAGAAGATCAACAAGAGACAGCACCCCAGGGGAAGGTTTCAGAAAAACAGTTGGGAAAGGTTAAATAAAAACACCTGATTATATTTAAAATAATATAATACAAATATCCAGTAAGTAAGTAATGAAAATAATATTATTTTTTATTTGTTTCATGTCTTTTTTTATTATTTGTTTTATTTGTATTACCCTTTTGATAATATCGGTTTTCTATTGCAATCAGCTGTTTTTACATAACCTTTCCCAGATGTCTTGAAACCTCCCTTGCGATGCATTAGTTGCTTTTGGGTGGTGGTGTGATGCTATAGTTGTATTTGTGGACTGTGAGTTTTGAATGTGTTTTATTTTATTTTTTTATATTTCTTTAGTCTTATTTAGTATTCTGTATTTGTCCTGATGATGCTTGTATTGAAGAAAGAAATGTTGACAGGTAAGTTGCCTGTTATATTTTAGAGATTTCCGTACTTTGGTAATAGAAATGATTTTATACCTCTCTTTTTATTCTCTTTATTTCCAGATCGGCTATTCCTAGCCTTACATGTTTTTTTTAATAATGAATTTTAAAATTTAACACATAGTGAAAGTGTGGGTTTCGTCTCATGCAAGAGACACCCCTAACTGTACATTATCAGATTATTTACAGAGAAGATGTATATGTAAACAAAATTAAAATTAATGTAATAATAAACAGAGCTATAGTACTATAAAACGGAAAACTAAAAGAAAACATGATTATATTACATTTTGTTAAAACGATTGGTGAGAAACGTTATCTATTGAGATCACATCAGAATATCTTTCAAGAGTCTTGGTTTTAGTCTTGGGGATGAAATAGGTTCGCCTATGTTGAATGCTACAGCTCCTTGGACTCCTGGTAATCCGGTTATTTTATACCTAAATCTGTTAGCAAGAAAGTTTCACCGAATTTAAGGGGACATCATGGTTTGAAATAAATTTGTCGTTTTATTACTTGAAAAAGTTAATGCTTTAAAAAAAAGACATAAAATATTAGGACTTAAAATCACTTTCTCCCACTTTCCCATATTTGTGACTAATAAGCCCTGATGAAGACTAGTAATGTAATAAAAAAAAAAAAAAAAAAAAAAATTATTTAATCAATAAAATAGAGCCAAAACTCAAAACGAAACATTCAATTTTATTAGAATGCAAATGGAAAAAACCACAAGCAGAGCCTTATGTTTCAAAATTTTTATGTAAAATACAAACACTTATCAATCGACGTTTCGCCTATTCAGGCATAAATCAAATTGTGTCTTGATAATGCCTGAATAGGCGAAACGTCGATTGATAAGTGTTTGTATTTTACATAAAAATTTTGAAACATAAGGCTCTGCTTGTGGTTTTTTTCCATTTGCATTCTAATAAAAATTATTTAAGTTTAAAATTAGTATAGTCATTTACTATATAACATTTTATTTAAATACGATATTATGTATTAAAATATATACAATATACATTCATTTTAAATATTTTTGTTTTAAAGAGAAAAGATTTGCCCTGGCCGGGATTCGATCCGTTGCAGTGTCACGGTGCGTCTTCGTCCATCACTGCAACGGAGACGCAGACGACCCGGGTTCGAATCCCGGCCAGGGCAAATCTTTTCCCTTCAAAACATAAATATTTAAAAATAATCTCTATCAACATAATAATTAATAAAAATATATTCTTTTTTTTTCAGATGGCCTGCATTGTACCCCTCAACTGATCACAGAAACAGAAAAATACACAAAAGATTACTTCCCACCAATTCAGGTATTTGATTTTTTTGTCTTTATATTTCTTATAATTTGAACTCAAACTCAGTAACATTTAAAATTTTTGAAATTAGATTTAAAATGGAGTGGGATAGGTTCCTTGTCTTTATTTTCTATTTAAGGACATCAAGGTGTCAAACTAATACATATATATAATTTAATTATTTATCGCTTATGGGTCGAGGATCACGCAAAACATTCTGTTGTCGTTTCTTCCGTACAGCTTTTCTGCATGTATTCTTTTTCTCTCCTCTCCCCATTTCGTTCCTGATTTCTCCAACGCTTCCTTCTCTGACATTATTATACACTTTCCACAAAATTTTTTTGTCTGTCTTGGGTCTATATCTTTTGGTTCTACTTTCGCTTTTTATAAATCTATATCAATTTGCCAAATCCATGGTATGGTTGACTTGCGTTATTGTAAGTATGAATTTTATTGGTTGGCCTTGTTAAGGAAAATCTAGTAATATGTCCATAAAATTTCAATCGTCTTTTATTATGTCTGTTTCCAAGTTTGAGGTATTTTCTGAGTTTTTCTTGATTGGTTTCGATACCCTCTTGCAATTAATTTTGACTTAAAATCCTCCTCATAATTTTGCAATTTTCTTTTAGTATCTTTTCCATGCCACGTTTGTAGTGTGTGTTTCACTTGCATATAGTGCTGCTTATTTAATTACTGTACAGTAGGGCCTGATCTAGGTGTTTTAGAGGAACGCATTTCTTATTGTAAATTCCACTTGTCATTCCATATGCTCTCTTCATTTTGTGTTACTTAGACTTCTTTGCAACTTTCTCTATTACCTTAGTTACACGCAATTCATGTCTCGCTATACATGGGTTATAGTAATCACTGGCGAAGCACTGCCCAAGCACTGCCCAACGCCAAATAGAATAAGATATATATCTTTAACCACGTCGTATTTAGAATTGATAGCACACTAACACTGACCGATTAAGTCTTCATAAATGGCGGCATTCGATTGACATCGGTACACGTACAAATTGAAATGCCTAAGGCTACACCTACATTGGATCCGGTGTGATACGATGAGACGTCGCTAGCAAACCAAATGACTGAAATATATCGAGAGTTATAACATTTGGTTCTTTAAATTTATAAAATTAAGATTATTTATTAATTATTTTTAATACATTTATATTTTACTATAATGTATAGTAAAATATGTATAATGTATACACCCCAGCATCGTATGTGATAGAATCACGACGCACCGATTCGGATCCAATGTAGGTGTAGCCTAAGTCAGACTACTTTCTCTAGAAAGCTCTAGACTCCGTGTAGCAGGTGCGCGCCGTCAGGTATGGTAGAGAAAGGCTGGTTGGAATCTTCGCGACTTACCTTATTGTAAAAGTACTATAACAGCTTTTATTATCATTATTATTATACTTTTATGCTGCATTTGCACCTGTACTGCGCAGTATCGCATCCATCAAATTTGATCTCGATGGTTCTTTTTCCTCCTCATATTGCATTAATATGAAATTTTTGAGCCGATTGACTGTTTTCTGAACACAGGTCTCTAGGCCATCGTCTTTTTAATCTCCTCATAGGAAGTCCAGGTAACACAGAGTAGGAAACTGAAAGAATAAGAGAAATTTGGTGATGTGTTGACGAGTGAAATGTGTATTTGGTGGGAATAAATCGCTCCTTCAAAAGAACAATGCCATAACTCAAAATAACTAATTTTTCAATAAAGGTATTTGTAAGATCAGCGAGAGTGACATGTGGTCTTAAGGTTAGCTTCACAACCTACTAAGCCCAAGATTACGGGTTCCCAGCCCAGCAAATCCTTGGTTATGTCGTCCTTCGGAAGGGACGTTAAACGGGGGTTCAGAGCCCGTACGATGTTAGGTACTCGTTAAAAGTCCCTATCCTAATTAACCCTTGATAGGGAAAATTTAGAGCTCCTACATCGTCCGATTAGCCATATCAGCATAAAGTGACGTTAAATAAAACAAAACAAACAAAGTTCCTCGTGAGTTTTTAAAAATAGAAATTCGGGCTTTGATAAAGACCGCAAAGCATTCTATTGAAATGATGGTAATGAAATGATTTTATTAACCATTAGAAAATGTTTAAAGGCTTTAAACATTTTAGATTTTAACTTATGTCATTATTCCCATAAAACTCTAAGTTCAAACATGAAACGACTCAAAATATGACTTTATTATTTTAAAAAATATGTTGGAAATGAAACATAAGATATGTCATTTCTGAATTAAAAAGTTTTAACCAATAAAATTGCTGGTATATGTTCCGCAGGTTTTCACTTCGATTTGAGTTCAAACTATTTATTCTTTTCATTTATAATAATCTCCAAAAATACAGGTTATCGTGAGCTTTAGTATAGAAAAGAGAATGTAATTATTGGTAATTAATAGGTTTTGGTAATCATTTCAAAAGTTTCAACTAACAATTCGAAGTGTAGATCACATATGTTTGCTGAAACGTCCATTTCTAGATGAAATGAATACCGAAGTATACACATTTCCCACAATTACATTATATTTTAAAGCTCATGATCAAACTTGTTTTTTGGGAAATTATTAAAGGGGAACGAATATAAATTTAAAACTTGTGGGCTCAACTCAAAGCGACAGCCTGCGGATGAATTACTCAATTGCTAATAAAGGGTTAACTAAAAAATGCCAATGTTTTAGTTATGTCGTTCTTTTGAAGCAGCTATATGACTTTAAAGTGGGAATGCTCATGTCCTTGTGTGCAGTGTAATTCGAAATAAACAAAGTATCATTTGCAATATTTCTTGGGATATTATATATGTTGAATATGAATGTGTTCTGTTGAACTCTTAAGTTCTGCTCTATATGTCCAAATAGGTATTATGTTGTAGATTAGTCATTTGTTTCGTAAATCAAGTGGAGATCAGTAGTTTCAAAGATCTTATAGTTGTTTGTAGCCTCTTATCAGCTCTTGTGTTTTTATTTGTATAGATATGTTCCATGTAAGCCTTTTGTCCAATTATAGTCTGAGATATAATAAAATGAATACATAGTTTTTAGAAGGCACATAGCCGTTATTAAATTTGATTGACATGAAGCTTTCCCTCCAGTAATAAAAAACTCGGACTATTTGCCCCTAGATTTTTATTTTTAGTTCATTGTCAACTGATAACACTTACAGATAATTGGTAATTTCACTAACAACATCTGTAATTTTCTTTCTTCATTCTTAATATTCTCATAGGATATTATGTCCGTTGTCACGAGTCGATACTCGGGTTTTTCCTTTCTATTTCCATGAAAATTCTTGCCTCCTCAATAAAATATTCACTTCATAGATAACATGTATTTTTTATATTTAATTATTACCTACTTATTTTTCATTGAAAAAATGAGTGTCTTTATAATTATATATTCCTTTAGTATATCTTATTAAAATTTATTGGAGTGGGAAGGGTTAGAATTTTTTTATCTCTGTTCCTATCATTGTTCAGAAAATTTGTTATTAGGAAAACTTGCGTACTATCATGACGGCTGATTAATTTATTTAATGCTTTTTAAACTAAATTTACAAGAATTATCTATCATTCATAATGAACCATTATAATACGATAGGCGAAAAAAAACCCAAATAGAAATAAATTATAAATAGAATAAAAAAATAAATCCGTTCTTATAGTCCAGGATCCAAGGTCCATTTTTGCACTTGATTAGTATCAAGCTGAATCTTCGTGAATAGCTTCGTTTCGATGAGACGCCCAACAATTTCCTGTGCGAAAATTCTCGATTGTGGTAGCTAAAACAGGAAGCAAGGATAAAATATGTCGATTAGATGATTCTCAAAAACTTATTACTAACTGGGTTTTTTTTTGTTTATAAGAAATATTTTATTTTGGTGATTATCTAAAATATTTGTCCTACAAAATGTATGGTTTGATCAAAGAGTCCCCTCCTTCCAATATGTATCGATAACAAAGTCAAAAAAGAATTTAAAAAAAATCAGCTGGTAAGTAATCATTTTTGATCACCTCGTTATCGATACATGTTGGAAGGAGGGGACTCTTTGATCAAACCATACATTTTGTAGGACAAATATTTTATCAAATAATTTAGATAATTATCTTGGTATTTAACAAAAAAAACCCAGTAAGTAATAAATTTTTGAGAATCATCAAATCGACATATTTTATCCATGCTACCTCTGTTAGCTACCACAATCGAGAATTTTCGCACAGGAAATGATTGGGCGTCTCATCGAAACGAAGCTGTTCACGAAGATTCAGCTTGATACTAATCAAGTGCAAAAATGGACGATGGATCCTGGACTATTATGTCCATAACATTGCTGTTAGACTGGACAAATTTATTTTAATTAATGTTTTCATATCAACTTTAATTATCTACATTAATTACGCATTGAAGAAGTTATGCAACGTAACAGTATGGTTTTGCTTTAAACCAGTCTTTGTACATTTTTAATTTATATCTTTATTCAAGTTTTATTTAAGTTCAAATTAAAATGCTATATTTTATTGATAACTAAATTGCATGTTCCGTATGAATTATTGGCTAAACGTTGTTTCAAGGAGCCGGATGATTTAAAACAAGGCTGTTTATTGTATTTATGTGTTTATTTTAATTACATTCACTGGTTATCAGTAAGTCAGTAACTTGTATTGATTTAAACAATAAATAGAAACAAACAATTTGTTTTTTTTTTAAATATACAAGTATATACCATTTTCTTCCAGTCACAACATTTTTTATTTATTTACATTACATTTTATTACATGAAGTATTGTAATACGATCGTGAAAAGATAAAACTAGCTCTTCTTCCCCAAATTTATTATTTTTTATTTTACGCTTCAAAATATACAAAATAATAAAATTTATTTAAAAAATCAAAGTTCTATATCCACGGCATTTCTCTAAGACTATTGTGGGGTTTTTTTTTTAAATTTGGTTTCAAAGTTACCACAAGAAAGTCATTATTTTTTTTTTTTTTTGGCATTGGAATTTCCCATACAGCCAATTATGAATTTTTTATGTATGATAACTATTTTATACTATACTACATATATTTATTTATTGAACGTAAGTATTCTGTGATTCTGATGATTTCCTCTGGCTTGTTTGATGATAGCAATTTCTTATAATGGGTTTCATTGTTGTATATAGGTTTTAAGAGACTTAAATACTTTTCTCTTTTGCGCCTGTATGCCGGGCATTCTATAATAATATGCTGGAGGGTTTCTCTTTGCCCACATCATCACATTCTGAAGAATTTTTGATCCCTATGCGCAGCAGATAAGCATTGAATGTACCATGATTAGCTCTAAGTCTGACAAAATTTTTATTATATCCTTTGTAAGGTTCAAATAAGAGAACCACGGATTATTTAAAATTTGCGGAACAATAGATTTATAAGTTCTGCCTGTGAAAGACTCTTGATAGTGCTGAGACCACTTATTAACCACGCATTTTTTATTTTCCCGGAAATAATCTGTGTATGGCACACAGTGGAACGAGCGTTAGGGAGGACTGGACATTCATTAATATCTCCGCTTCTGGTTCTCCTAGAATAAGGCTATTGCTACGGTTTTAAAGCTTTTTGAAGGGACTATTTAATTATATGATACACAGGATCAAACCTTTTAGGATAAACGTGTAAAAATTTGATCGATTTGATATTTCGATGTTAGATTATTTAGTATCAAACATTGTACCATTTATTGTACCAACATACTACGAGAATAGGTACAATACAGTATTCTATGGAAAGACAGATACATAGGTATTAAATAAAGTTACATAAAGGAAAAAGTAACAAACCAAATAATTTAATTATTAAACAAAATTAATAAAATAATTGATAATTACTTTTGTTAGTTAATATACTAGGTATATTTGATACATCAAAATTATAATAAATGTAAGTGCCTATATAAAATTGTTTTATTTAAATAACGAAATAAAAATTAAATAAATCAAAAATTAAAAACTTGACGAGTTGTTGTAGGGACTATTGCACCTATGTGCACCATTACACATATGTCGTTGAAATACCACACGCAAACTGAGTTTCATTGTGATACTATTATGTTAGATGAGGGTTGTTCGGATAAATGAATGTAAACAAAAACTGGTAAAAAAAAAGAAAGCTTGCGAAAAGTAGACGCCAATATCAACAGAAATTATTTTAAATTAATTCTCAAGGCCCATAAAATAAAAAGAAAAAATCATTTTCTCGGAAAATAGCACCTAGTAGCAAAATCCGACAAATGGAAAAAAAACTTCAAACATTCTACTTATTTACTGTGAAGGTAGTTTTTTGGGCGATTTTGAGCGATTTTCGCAATTGATTATTTAATTTTATCACCCAATTTTCACCGAATAATCCCAGACGTTTGAAATAATCCCAAGTTTTACTTGCCTAAAATATCTTATTATGTATGTGTTTTTTTCCAGTAGGTGCATGGTTAATTTAATGCATTACCTCAAACAGTGGATTGCTTTAAAAATATGAGTTTTTAGAAAAATGTATATTTCAATTCAGAATTTTTTATATAAGATTTAATTTCACAATTAATTTATCTATGGATTTTGTTGAGAATAAGTATAAAGTATAATTTAAAATCAAAATAAAGGACAAATTTAGTTATTAGAGAATTGGTCCAATGTCCAACAAATGCGTTGGTTCGTTCCACTGTGTGGCACCGCCAGAAAAGCAGGGTAAGTTAACGGAAGATTTTCCGAGACGGTCTACCTCATCATTTTCAGGTATCCCCATATGAGCCTTGATCCCATATGAGCATTGATAAATATTATATTTTTTTTTTGTTATATTGCATAAAAATGTTTTTTAATTACGTTCCCTAAGATGTTATTTATTTTTATATTGCTATCGTTGTTAATTGCTAATAATGAGCTTTTACTATCTGTTAATATTATAAATTTATTTTCGCCCGATCTCCTTATATCAAGCGCTTGTAATATTGCATATAATTCAGCATTGTAAATAGATGTACTGTTAGGTAACTTATATTGGGGAGAAGGTCATTCGAATCAGACATAGTCATTTACTTTTCAAAATGGCGACCGATTTAAGATTTCATACAATCATACTTATGTATATATCTAGTGTAGATGTAAACATATATATAACACGGTTAATATATGGATAAGTCGAATTTGGTCCATACGTTTCTTTTACTTAAAGAGCGGAATCATGTTATTCTCGTGGTGAATAAGGTCCTAAGTCGAGCATTGGCTTGAAAAGGAATTGTTGTTTATATTATAACACCATTTTAAGCCAGTAACTACGAGAATGATTCCGCTTCCTCAATACATACACTCTCTCTGGACAAAATTCGGCTTAACCACTTATAAACTCCAGATAAGCACCCTTGTTAGACAGAAATAGACCTTCCTCCCCGTTATATTCTCCAAGATAAAAGACCTCCTTACACTATTACCTGGGTATGTGACCTCTGCCTCTTCGTGTGACCAAGTAATTGGAAAGACGTAATCCCTGGATTCTCTGTCTAGAGTTACGTAACACGAGACTTCTCACGGAATAGAACTGGATTCACGGAATAGCCTACTTTCGTCTTCATTGGAATCGATCTACTCTAAACTCCCCTAATTTATTTTCTATTACAATTCAACCGAGAAAGAGAATCTCAGAGACTTTGGAATGAATTAGTGCTCATCAAGAACTAATTTTTTTTTTTAAGGGGATCTATACAATCAACATGTCGATACGAACGCTGTGTCGAAAGTGAAAAAACTGTTTCAAGGTTTATTCAAAATCTGTGCGTATCGTCGAACTTATTTTACTGTACGTGGTTGTGTGCCTTATTGATGACTTTATATAAATGTTAAATATTCCGCAGATTGTCGCTTCGAGTTGAGTCTCAACAAGTTTTAATATTTTTATTCGTTTCCCTTTTAACATTTTCCAAAAATACTAGTTATCAAGAGGTTCAGTTAGGAAAAGACGATGTAACTATGGAAAATGAACGTTTCAACAAACACGCATCATCTAAACTTCGAAATTTTAGTTGAAACTTTTATTTCTTGATGACATGATTACTGAAATCTACTCAATACCCATAATTACATTCTCTTTTCCATGTTAAAGCCCACGACAACTCTTTTGAGAATACGTCGTTTTCGTTAGTTTGTATTGTATCATTTTAAATATTTGAATTTCCAACTATCAAATATGAAATTATTGTATTGTATTTGTATTTATAAACAATGCATAAGCAGCATAAGAAGGAATTAAAAATAATTATAATTTTGTTAATCTTGTATGTCATATGTTGCTTTTTGAGACATTGAGGTTTCGATGGTGGAAGCTCCAAAACTATCCTAATAATTGTTTTGACTTGTATTTTTTATAATTATTTCTCAATATTTACTTTCAAGTTTAAGGGTAGGTAATATAAAGACGAAAATGCATGGGAATTTCATAAAGACGTTATGAAAGTCGTATATTAGTTTCATTCTGCCAGGAACACGTACTGTAACAGTTTCTCACGCTGTGAAGAATAGCTTTTTCACAAACCCTACTTCCTTAATGAGTCTTATGTCATACTGTTGTACATTTGCGTTACTCAATACCCTAACAGTAATACAGAAATCCTTCAATAATACTTATAAGCGAACAACAGTAGCATCCTTAATATAAATTGGTTAAATATTAATATTTAAAAAGTATTAATTTTTGAAACTTTACACAGTCATTAAATTAAAGTTTACTAACAAATACTGAAGGAGTTGTACCTAGTGCTATAAGTAACCAGTCCATTCCAAATGAACGAGCGTTCGGAACGGTCATATTAATTTCCCGTTAATTTTAAAATTTAATATTGATTCTTTTGTATGGTATTAGTTCCTCAGGTTGTCGTTTCGAGTGAAGCCACAAGTTTTAACTTTTCATTCGCTTCGTTTTTAATATTATCGAAAATAAAAACAATTTAATAATTACTAACTGTATCTAGATTAAAGAACCGACTTACATAAACTGTTTTAGCTATATCATTGTCTACACATCGAAATATTTGTTGGAACTTTTTTTCTTGATTAAATGATTACCGAAATCTATTCATTGCCCATAAATACATTCTCTTTTCCATACTAAAGCTCACGATATACTTTTATTTTTGAAAAATTTTAAAAGGGAAAAGAATAAAAAGTTAAAAATTGTTATGACTCAACTCGAAGCGACGACCTGCGGAACAGATACCTTATTATTATCATTTGAAAGATTTATTTTCATATTAATAATAAAAAACAAAAAAGGTTTCAATTTTCATCAAAAACCACTTTATAGCTGAACGGTATTAATCATTTTACGCTTTGATAATGCCTAGACTACCAAGTCGAATACTCTCAACGTTTCAATAATTTTATTCTTATTACATTATATTTTTTACAAGTATATAAATGTCAGCAGGGCCAAATCTAGGAGTTTTATGTAGCTTTAACGTTGATAAAAATACCATCATATCTCATCATCAAAACATTTTATTTACAGAATTACGGTTAAAATACTTCGAAAAAAAAAAAAAAAATACGATGTGTTACTGAACTTTGAAAAAAAATTTCTCGATCGGTGCAGCCTTCAAAAATCTGCCGGTTCAAGAAATCATTTAGTTCCCTTAAAATTATTATTGAAGTCTAATTAAAGTTTTAGGAAGCAAATAAAAAACAAGGATTACAGATGTTTCCCATGGATAGTCTTTTAAATATTTCGTGGTTTAGTCCGGTACGAAAAATTGGGATGAGTGTCTCAATTTTATATTTTATCTAAGCGTCTTCAAGATTTTGTTTTTCATGAGTTCTTTACTATGAGAAATCGTTAGTTTGATTTGTTCTACCTCTTGTAGTGTAGATCCCAACAGGCCTGGTGTCATTACTACAATTACATTACTAAATTTATCTAGTAAATGTTGTCAGTTGGTAAAAGTAGGTCACTTCGAAGATAGTGTATACCACTAACGGCCTTGTAAGTACAGTTAAACGTTATCAAAATTGACTCATTTTACGTTTGATGCCGTATAATTTATTATTATTGCGCATGTTGTTAGAATGCTTGGTTGTTTGAATGTTATTCCGTATGTTCTGTTGTATAGTGAAGAATTATCCGAAGAAAAAATTCTATACATTTTGTCTGAAATGAGGATTTTTCGCGGAATCGTATCGACAGGGCGGGGTCGCTCAGTAGTAGAGTGCTGTTTTGCTGTGCCGAAGGACCCAGGCTCGAATCTCGCTGTGACTGATAATTTATTTAATCAGTTACTGCAACGGTTGGACCTTACGGGATCTCCAGGCCCTCCTAGGTCTCACCCAGCCTCTTTACACTGGGTAATCTCAATTTGGAGAAAAAAGCTGCAGGTTGAGCGTGATCTCGTACAAATCACCTCCCTGGACAACCATTTTATATAGCCTCTACCGTTTACTGAACCCAAGGCTCATCATGGGTTGTAGTTGTATAGGCAAAAAGGTACTAATTTCAACAGCAAAATGACCTTGGTATAGATAGCTGATAATAGGTAGACTTACTCTTAATATGAAAAGGTGGTAATGCTGTATCTGTTCCCCATGTTGTCACTTCGATTTTAGTTACAAGTTTTAACTTTCCATTCGTTCCCCTTTTAATATTTTCCAAAAATACAACTTATCGTGATCTCTCGTTTGGAAAAGAGAATGTAATGAGTAGATTTCGGTTACCATTTCTTCAAGAAATGACAGTTTCAACTAATTTAATATAGCATTTCGAACTGTAGATGACATATGTTTGTTGAAACGTTCATTTCTAGATGAAATGATTACCGAAGTATACGCATTTCCCATAATTACATGCTCTTTCCCATACTAAAGCTCATGATAACTTATATTTTTGGAAAATGTTGAAAGGGAAACGAATGAAAAGTTAAAACTTCTTGTAGTGACTAGACTCGATGCGACGACCTGCGGAATAATTAACTGTTTATTAATTTATTATTTAGGATATTTTTAATTCAATAGCAATTTAATATCTTGCTATAGTTTGCTAGACATTAGGTGGAATTCTTGTGAATGTGAACAAATCGAGCAATATAGGTGACATACCGTAGAGTGCCTGTAAATAATTCTAATTTCGTATTACTTAAACTTTATTGGCGATGTTTATCTATAAAAAAACTCTAATATTTCTATTAATTTATACTTTTTTATTTAAAATAAAAACTAACTGGCTAATCAGATTAAAATTTTAAATATTGTCCTTACGATATCTAGAAAGCTATGCAAAAGTCAGTAGTTCGTGCCCTGGCCATGACATTTTTAACTTCGTGCTTCTCAAAGAACGAGTCTTATTAATCTGCATTGTCTTTTAATGACTTTAGCATTTGAAACAAATTTCTTAACAAGCTCGTATAAGTAGTTGTATTGTTTCATTAATTAGTGTCATTGTTCTATGGATTGACGGTAGTCGATAGTGAAAAGGTTCGGCTCAAGTGAAATGAATTATTCTGTGCGGTTTTATTTTATTATTTACCTTCTTTATCGATTTCTTTAATTACTTAATTTAAAATGCTGCCTACACTTCAACACGCAATAATTTTTGTTGTGTAAATAAAATATGTGGAAATATTGTAGAAGATTCGTGTTGGTTCAATATAAAAGTTATTGCTCTATACATTATTGTATCCAAACAAAATATAAATAGGAAAGTATCAGTTTTTCGGAATTTACGCCTTCATGATAACTAAGTCATAATTTGTTAGTCGATTAAAAAGTTTAATTATTATTATTATTGACAATAATAATCCAATGGGTTTGAGTGCTAAAAAAATGCTCGTGGGCTTTAATTCGCAACATAGTAATTCTCTTAATTTAATTCTCTACTAATACATTAAAATATAATAAACTGGTGTACATTTTAAAATTAGAGTAGAAAAATACCTAAATCTACTCATTGCCCATAATCACATTCTCTTTTCCATATTAAAGCTCATAAGTTGTATTTTGGGAATATATTGAAAGAAAAATGAATGGAAAGTTTAAAAACTGTGATTCAACTCGAAGCGACAACCCCCGGATTAGTTATTCAAATTTATATGTAAATATATTTGTAAATAATTATTCCAGATTTAATTATTTCTGTAAAATGGTGTATAATATCGATTGTAACTAGAATTATCGATTATATTACCGATCGTCTCGAACTATCGATCATCGCCCATTCCTGCAATATTCATTAGTTGTGTGCAAATAGATTGGTAACACTGCCTGCGCTTGTAACTGCCCTAATAATAAAATTTTGAGGTAACATTTAAATAAAAATAAATAAAACAATAAGTAAATACAAAATCCATAATTATAAGTAAGTTTTATCTGATTTATTATAAAACGTCTAAATTATCTAAATAGTCACAACACTTTTCAAATAGTAACAGTGAAAATTATCAGCGTTATATCTTAGAACATTTTATATCCAAAAGTTACGTTGTTTTTTTTTCGTTTTTTTAGTGGGCATTTGAAATAAAGATCTTCAATTTGTTTCAAAGTATTAAATCATGGAATGTTATATAAATGTTTAAATATACTAAATGCCAAATGTTCTATATTTGTTCAATTAACTTTGATAATTATTCAGCAGGTTGTTACTTGCAATTGAGTCCCAAGTTATAACTTTTCATTTGTTTCCTTTTAATATTTTCCAAAGTTACTAGTTATCATGAGCTTTAATATGGAGAAGAGAATCTAATTATGGGAAATGTGAATACTTCGGTAATAATTTCTTCTAGAAATGTACATTTTAACAAAGATATATCATCTATACTTCAAAATGTTATCAGAAACTTTTATTTCTTGATGAAATGATTACCGAAATATAGTTATTACTCATAATTATATTCTCTTTTCCATACTAAAGCCCACGATAACTCTTTTGAGAATATGGCAATAAGAATTATCTCTGCATAAACTAAAAATATCAATAATTAACTTGATAAAATTTTCTGTATTTCATTTTTATTTTAATCTAAATAAATAGGCCATAAATTTGATAAATAGTATGAGAAAATGAAATCTTAAATAAAACCAGTTGATTTACAAGATAACTCTTTTTTATGATTGCTCTGTAATAATTTATTGAAAAGCATTAAATATATATTTGGATACAATAATGCAGGTAGATATTAAACTTTTTTTAATATAACAAGGTGTTTAAGTTTATAAATCGGAATGGAGTAAAATTTTCCTTGCCTCGACACTGCTTGTTGATCTAAGCTCGTTTAGTTCAATGTGGCAGTTGGTGGATTCGTAACGATTGCTGCAATTTACCATTTTACGAAATGCAGCAACATTGCACGTCATTAATTCACTTGGTGAGCTATTTCTTAGATTGGCAATATCCTCATTTTCATTATGAACTAAAGTGGGGGTAATCTCTAATGCCTTGAATAGAAAATTGGAAGTGGTATATGAGCTTGTTTTTCTTTCAGCATTTCAAATGGAGAATGTATTCTTGACTGGATAGAATGGAATATAAAAATATATGTTTGTAGATAGTTCTAGCCCCAAAGAATAGGTCAATTTGATAAAAAAGAATGTCTAATCTATATAAATATTTACTTCCACTAACAATAAAAAATAAATTTATTAGAATAACTTACTAGAAATCAAAATAACAAATTGTATCCTTAAGTTATATTTGTCGTTTTAACTTATCACAATAAAGGCAATTTCCATAAATTCAATGATTTGTTGATTATTTTGTGTTATTTAAGGTAAATTAATTAGAAATTATAATTATTTTATAAAAATTGTATGAAAAATGAAAATAAACAGGGCAATTTTTTGTTTGTAATTTAGTATTTTGTTTAGTTGTGATTGGAAAACACTCAAAAAATTGTATTAATTTAAAGACATTTAATTTCACATCTAATCTTTCAGTTTATTTATTTTTTTTCCGATTATTTTCCTGTGAAACTTATGACTTTCTACCCCATTCCTTGTTCTTAGATTATTCGATATTCATTTCTGAATATTAACGTTTCGTTTTTTAATTTGTTACAGTATGGAGTTCCAAAAAGTATGGGTGTCTGATCCTGTAGAGGGATTTGTCCTTGGACAAATAATTGATATAGGAATGGATGAAGTTACGGTTCAGATCAATGATAGAAAGAACACCAAAGTCACTGTCAGTCTTAGCAGAACCTACCCGGCAGAGGAACACGATAATAAAGATTTCGATGATAACTGTAAGTAGATTTTGATTATAAACTTAAGTATTTAATGTTCCTCAAGGTAGCATCCTTGGCCCAATCCTTTATACAGTTTATACAGCTGACATCCCAACTCATCCTAATACTATCCTTACCACGTATGCTGATGATACATGTGTATTATCTGTCAACACCAATCCAATTATTGCATCCCAAACCCTCCAATCCCATAACACTGATCTTGAAGAATGGTGTCAAAACTGGAGAATTAAAATAAACTCTCAAAAATCCCATCAAATCACTTTTACCTTACGTCGTAAACCAATGACTTCCTGCCCTTCAGTATCCTTTAATAATATCCCACTGGTGCCTGTAGAACAGATCCGATACTTAGGGTTGCATCTTGACAAACGATTAACCTGGAATCCTCACACGAGACTGAAAAGACAAGAGACCGCTCGACATTTCAGGCTACTTCAACACTTACTAGACAAACGCTCTAAGCTCCCAATTAATTACAAAAGACTCATCTACATGACCATCATACGACCTATTTGGACCTACGGAGTAGAGCTTTGGGGCTCCACTAAGCCATCGAATTCCTCTCGTATCCAATCCCTACAATCCAAAATCCTTCGTAAAATCCTTAATGCTCCTTATTTTGTTAAGAATAAAATCATCCATAACGACCTTAATGTCCCATTTGTTGCTGATTTGGCCCGAAACCGCTATCTATCCTTTCATAACAAACTTCATTTCCACTCAAACCCTCTGGTTTTAAACCTAGCTTCCACTTCAATTCCCGATAATCCTCCGAGGCGTCTGAAAAGAAGATGGCCCCGTGACTTCCTAGTTGAACTTGTGATTTGAGTACTACCAGTGGGTAGTTTCTCTACTTGTCATATTCACATGTCATTTTGTATCGCTTAGCCCATTTACTAGATGTATTTTTTTTATATACAGTTGTAAATATCAATAAATAAATTTAAAAAAAAAAAAGTATTTAATGTTAGTTTTATCAACACATTTATTTTTTAGTTCGATTTGTTTAAAAGGTACTATTTTCAATTTCTTAGTTTTGAGAAAAACTAAAAGTTTGTTGCTCTACACTTTTTATATTTCTTTAAGATTATTTTTGTTTTGAACTGACATCAAATTTAATTTTAATTAAATTAAAAAAATAATGCTTTTTTGTTTTTCAATTTTAGGTTCCCTTATGAATCTTAATGAAGCTACATTACTCAATAATGTCAGGAATAGATACAAAAAGGACAAAATATATGTATGTATACGAGTATATGAGCACAAAATTATGTAATGTAATGTAAATATTTTAATGGTGACCTTCATAATTTTATTTTTTCAGACTTATGTCGCAAACATCCTTATTGCTGTCAATCCTTATTTCGAGATAAAAAATTTATATTCTTCTAATGTCATCAAATCATATCAAGGAAAATCTTTAGGTGTTCTTCCACCGCATGTTTTTGCTATTGGTATTTTCATTTTTATCTCTTGAACTCTTGTTTAGTGATGTAACCCACTCGAAATAATTTCATTAATTCTTTCAACAGCTGATAAATCTTTTCGTGATATGAAGGTGCTCAAACAGTCCCAATCAATAATTGTGTCCGGCGAGAGCGGAGCTGGTAAAACAGAGTCGACTAAATACCTTTTGAGATATTTATGTGATCTATGGGGTACTGCAGCGGGGCCGATTGAACAGAAGATATTGGATGGTAAGTATAAATTAATCTATTTAATTTTTTGTTTTATTTTTATCTTTACATTGTTTACCTTTATATATTAGCTCTATGTAAGAGTCCTTTAGTTGTAGATATATTTATTTACAAAAGAAAAGGTTTGTTTTCTGTTTTAGTTACGCCAGTTACTTTTGCTTGATAAAAAGTAACTGTTTTAAATTTTTAACTATTATTAAATTACTAGTTACTTTTCGATCACTTTATCTTTATTTAGAATAGAAAAGATTTTTCTTATTTTAGTTACACCAGTTACTTTTACTGGTTAAAAAGTAACTGTTTTAAATTTTAACTATTATTAAAGTAAATTACCATTTACTTTTCGATCACTATATCTTTATTTACGATAGAAAAGGGTTTTTTTGGCTTTAGATATGCCAGTTACTTTTACTGTTTAAAAAGTAACTGTTTTTATTGATTTACTATTATTCAATTTAATTTCCAGTTGCTGCAGCTTCTCAAATTACATCTGCACTTTTACCTTAAGAACATTTTTTCACTTTGATATATTGCTATATTCCACATGCAATGCTCATGTTTATTGATTAGTTAGTTATTAGATTATACTTAATTTAATGAGGCTAAATAAAGTGGTACTTAAATATTAATCAATCAATTATATCTTGTGTTGTTAATTATATACTGACACAATAATTCAATAAATGTGCCTTGTTTCTCTTCCATGTGGCATCATTAAAAAATAAATTTTAATTACATTTCATTACCATATTTCTTTTATTAAATAGATGAAATAATTCTATTTTTTTAAATTTGTGTGATGACTTTCAACATTTCATTTGTAAATATAAAATTACTACAGCTTTTAAAAGCTCTACAATTCTGCTCCCTCAAGAGATGCATTCTCGACTAGATCCTTTTCAGTTGACATTGTAGCTTTAAACATAATTTAAATTTATTTATTTATATTTGAAAACGATATATTGGTTCTGATGGACCTTATGTGATGGAATGACCTTAGAAATTGTGTGCATTTTTTGATACATATGAGTTTTATAATTAAATAAAGTTGAGAAAAACTTATTACATAAATTATATTAATAAAAAATATACAATGGTTACAGTTCAGGTTACAAACATAACCAATAAAACATTAAGTCAGCTTCTTAACTAAAAATTAATTTAAGCGAAATTCTCTTATCGATCATAAGGTTGAATATTCATGCATATGTATAAGATTGAATATTAAATTTAGTATATATATATCCTTGAGTAATTTATTCATTTTTTTGTAAAATATAATATATTTTAATATTTTTACAGCTAATCCAATTCTTGAAGCTTTCGGAAATGCAAAAACTACGAGAAATAACAACTCGTCTAGGTTCGGGAAGTTTATGGAAGTACATTTTGATTCGAAGTGTTCTGTCGTTGGAGGATATATATCTCATTACTTACTCGAAAAGTCAAGAATCGTGATGCAAAGTCCCGAGGAAAGGAACTACCACGTTTTTTACTTATTATGCGCTGGTGCTAATGAAAAAATTAGGCAGAAATTATTCCTAACGAAACCAGATGACTTCCATGTGAGTATTTTTGTTTATTTTTTTCTCAGCTCCGCAAATTAATAAGATTGACTACTATTATAATTATAACAAATATTTATTTTTATTCTAAATGTTTTAGTACTTAAAGAATGGCTGCACACAATATTTCACTAATAAAACCACTGAACAAAAGTTGAACAATGCTCAGAAAAGCTTGTCCCATGCAAGCAAGGGTGGTTTGAAGGATCCCATGCTTGATGATGTCGAAGACTTCAACAATATGGATAAGGTATTATTAAATATGGTATTTAGATCATGCACTGTTAATTATTGTTACATCAGGTGATTTGTTTGGTACAAAAAGAAAGGTATGCTTGGATATACCTGTTTTTAATGCAACAGATCACCGACTTTCTGTTGGCTGATGATGTACTCTTTTGAAGTAATTTACTACACAGGGTGCAATTGATATTATATTAGTACCAAATTCTTGTGTTCTGCAATCAAAAGAAAATTGGAAAATTTGGACTTACCTAGTTTTTACACACAGAAAGACCTACAATTCTGCATGCATTGTGACTCCTTATAAACTGCATGATTTGCAATATATTATCGGTCAAATTATATTATATAACTGTATTTATAGTACATAATTATCTGCAGTAAATTATTTATTCATTCTGTGATTCTCTGTACAGTCAGGTATTAACTAAAATAAATTTGATCAGAAGACTTTTTTACTTAAATATTATTTTAGGTGCTTATAATTAATTAATATTAAGCACTGGTTATAAGTATAGTGAATTATTTTTCTATTATTTCGAGCTCACATTCATTTAAGTCATCAGATTTGAAAATAAGTTGAGTTCTTCACTCAAAAAAATGTTATACACCTACCAATGTTCAGACTAAACAAAAATTATGTAGAAATATAAAAAATTTATATTTGCAAAGTTTGTTTATTTTACAATATTTTACTCTAAAAAACTTTCCATACTAAAAATGTACATAATCATCATTTTTATGGAAAAATACTATCCCCTTTTCAAACACTATTATTTCAATAAACACATTAAATGATATTATTTGAATTTTGTTTCTTGGTCCAGTGAAATCATCCTCAACTCAAATTCTTAACTCAAACTCAATAAAAATGCATTCAGTCTGTTTTGTTCCTAAATTTTTGAAATTTTTAAATAACCAATTAATCATATTTGGAGTGGAGAAGCTCAGTGCCTAGAGCCCTGAGTTATTGTGCTGAAGATGTTGGGTTTGAATCCGGCTTTGACAGATGGATTATTTAGTCTCTTAACAGCCAAGGATGGACCCTGTCGGATCTGGAGACCCTCCTAGGACTCACCCAGTAGAAATGAGGGCCCTAAATTGAGGGGAAAACCTGACAGTTGAGCGTGATTTCTAACAAATCTGCCTGCAAAACTGTTGTCCCTGAATCAGTACAGCCTCTCCCAAATTCTGAGCCAAAAACGTCCTTTATCCTATTTTTTATTTAATTAATCTTATTTGTGTTATAAGCTTTATTACAGAGACATTGTTATTTCATGATGGTTTACTTATTAAATTTTTAGGCATTGGGTCGCCTTGGTTTGGATTTCGATGAAAGGATGGAAATCTACTCGATGGTAGCTGCCGTCCTTCACCTCGGCAACATATCCTTCGAGGAGATAACTGAGGGGACTAAAGGTGGATCGAGGATAAGCATGGCTTCAGAACCGAGCTTAGCTGTCGTCTCAACCCTCCTCTCCGTAGACAAGGAAGAGCTGAGGCAAGCTCTCGTCAACAAAGTGATGATGACCGCGAGGGGAGGTCCTAAAGGGACCGTCATCATGTGAGTTGTCTATTTGACTTCAGTTGTTGTTTGAAACAATTTCCAAAAAAAAAAATAGATAAATAATCATGATAAGAAAATGAAGAAGGAAATGGTCCAGGTTCCTTCAATAGTGATAATCTATTTATTAGAATCCTGCGTTTTGAACCATATTGCAGGTCTTCTTCAGGGCTTTTCATTACAATCAGTATAGAGTATCAAATAATTCTTGTGACCTACAATACATGATTAGAATACTTGATTTGTAGGAACTGAACTTTGATTAGTTCCAATCAGAAATAATGCTAATAACTGCTCAATCGACAATTTAAGAAAATAAATGATCTTTAAAATTAACGCATTTCTTGTAAGAAACAGATCTAAATGAAATATTAACTTTAAATTTATCTATATTCAATAAATGGTTGTTGGAATTTGTCTGAGACCTCAATTTTTATTATAGGCAGATATTATTTAATACTCGATTCGGTCAAGCAATTTTTTTAAATAGATATAATGTCAGCTCATTTTTTACTCAATAAAAATTACTTTTAAGATGAAGTTCTTCTTTGTGGGTTTAGCTAAGTTGAGATTATAATAATCACATATAACGGGGCGCATCTATATAATAGATCATAAGTATCTTCAAGCCCACTCAAAAAAAAAAAAAGTTGAAGTTACTTATAACTGATATTTGTTCAATATATATCTGTTATTAAAAAAAATTCTCACGTAATACTTTTTTTTTTGTTGCAAACTGGCCAACAAGCAATGTAGCCTACGCAAATATAATGTTTTTAGTTCTTTCTTTCTTCTCTAATAATCCTTCGTTCTCACCAAATATAACCTTCTTCCCTCCTTCCTCCTTCCCCTTTGTTTTCTCTTCCACAAGAACCCTTATGTTTTGGAATGCCTTAGTTGTATAGCTGCATTTCCCTCTAATGGCTCTTAAATCTCTCTGTCCTTCGTATTTCATATTTATATACTTGTCTTTACATTTTCAGGGTTCCTTTAAAAGTTTACGAAGCTAATAATGCGAGGGATGCCCTTGCAAAAGCTCTTTACAGTAAACTGTTTGATCACATCGTATACAGGATAAATAAGAGCATTCCTTTCAAAGCATCCAGCTATTATATCGGCGTTCTTGATATTGCTGGTTTTGGTAAGATAAACATTATATAAATTTGTTGGCCTATTTAACATTCTCTTAAAACTTAATATTATTTTTTTTTTTATAGAATATTTCACTGTCAATAGCTTTGAACAATTTTGTATAAATTACTGCAATGAAAAATTACAACAATTCTTCAACGAGAGAATACTGAAAGACGAACAAAACCTTTATCAAAGAGAAGGTCTTCAAGTTCGTAAAATAGATTTTATCGATAATCAAGATTGTATAGGTAATGTTTAAAACATTTATGTCTATTTTAAAAAAATTAAATAAATAACACGCTTATTAAACTCTTTTACTCTGCAGACTTGATCGAAGGAAAGGGAACTGGACTGTTCGGCCTCCTAGATGAGGAATCCAAATTACCAAAACCTAGCGCTGAGCACTTTACCACGGAGGTTCACAGGAGATGGGCTAACCACTTCAGGCTAGCGCTTCCAAGGGCATCCAAACTGAAAGCACACAGAGAAATCCGTGACTCGGAAGGTTTCCTCGTCCGTCACTTTGCCGGAGCAGTTTGTTATGATACTGTAAGTATACTGGAATAATTTATTTATTAAAAATAGGAAGTTTTTTATTATTGTTCATAGTTACTGAAGGGTGACTAACTATAAATGAGAATGTGTTTTTTAAAGCTTTATTATCATAACTAAACGATTAACCAACTACAAATTATTTTCTTCATTATCATCCTCCATATTGGAAGTTTTTGTTTTAACAGAATTAAGTAATATCATAAAGTATTGACTTTAAATTTGCTATTATTATATATAGAGATGAAAATGATCCAAATGAAGGTTTAGAATATAATTCCTTAAATAGTGAAACTATTTATTTAATAATAGTTATAAATAGTTTATTTATTTATTAAGTAGTTTCACTATTTGAGAAATTATATTCTAAACCTTTAAAAATTAATTTTTTACCCCTACCCAGACGATTTTATACTGTCAACTAGTATTATTCAATTTCATTGTTATTATAGTTAAAATAGAAAAGTAATTTTATTCTGGGACCAGCTCCCTTAAGAACAACAGTATTGTACATAAATTAATAGAAATATATCTGACCAGGCGGCTACATTATTGGAATACTGCAATTAAATATGAGCTAAAACTGATAGAGAATAACAACAAAAATTGTGTGTGTTGTTGCAGTTTTTTTATTTTTTTTATTATTCTCTTAAATTTTTTTATTATTACTATTTTCATTGTAGGTTTAGGACTCTTTAGAGAACACAAACAAACAGTTGTCAAAGTTCTTAAAATATTTACTAGAATAAGTTATATTATTTTTAGTAGGTACTATATTTGACTTTTTTTAATTTACATAATTATAATATTTCATTTTTATCTTTTTATGTTTGATTTCAGAGTCAATTTATTGAGAAGAATAATGATGCTCTTCACGCCTCCCTTGAAGGGCTTGTCCAAGAGAGTAAAAATCCTTTCCTTCAAACCATTTTCACAAACAGCAACAACACTAATAACCAAAAGGGAAAGCTGACATTCATTAGCGTTGGTAACAAGTTCCAAACACAATTGGCAGAACTTATGGATAAACTGAAAAGCACTGTGAGTACTTACGCACATATTAAATTCTTTAGGCCAAAATAGATTTCTTAAAATTATAATTATGATAATAATAAGAGACTTTGTTTGGTAATGATACGATTGCCGCTACCTACAACCGACCCTTATCAGAACATAAATCCTTAAGATCAACCTTAGTATGTTCATCTCACTTACAACTCATCCTATATTGATTCAATGTTCATTAAATAATCCATCGATTTCTGATCCTAAAATTTTATATACAGTTATTAATTTTCTTTTATCTCTTGCCTCACTCTGTCTTTTATTAAAAAAAAAAAATACATAATAAAACATAAAACTCTTATTTTTAGTATTATTATAATAAGTCATACACAGTTAATAAATAATCATAATTAGTATGAAGATTAGAATTTTTGTGTTTAGATACAATGAGTATTGGTCCTAACAGTTAGGTACGACATTTAAAAACATTTGATGTCTTTTAAAAACTGGGTGAGACTAGTGTGACATATTTAAGTTTTTTTTTCATTTTTCTTAATATATCAACTACATATTGTTAGAAAAAAAATTGTAACAGAGGTACATTTTGGTTATAAAATGAAGTAATAATGTAACAGTAAATTTATGTAGCAGTATGAAAGGAAGAAACATTTTTCATTTTGATTTATTTTTGAAGAGATAATTAATCCGGGATTCGAACTCGAGTCTCCCACATTTCCATTTTGGTGCTCTACCAACTGAGTTATCCTGGTTTGTACCTCGGTCAGACATATCCATTCTCTTCACTGATCCCATATCCCCGTGTTCTCGCAATTTGTGATGTATACAAGGGGAAGAATGTTCATTGAACATTACTTTATTAAGATCTTGTTGACTTACGTCATTATATATTATTATAATTTATTTTATTTTATTTTTTTACTAATTGTTATAATTTTAAATATTTTTATTTTTGAAGAGAAAAGATATGCCCAGGGCCGGGATTTTTTATTTTGGGGAAATTCTTTTTATTTTTCACATAATTACAGATGTTATCTTATAATTTTTAACACAAATAATCCTATCAGTTCTACCATAGAAAAATAAAACAGTTTTCGTCTACATTGAATGTTTTATTGATCAGTAAGGTTAGCTAGAGCACACAGACTAACAAATCTTAAGTTTTAAAACATATATTAAAAAAAAAATTCTCGTTTTTGATTGGTGAGAAAAATATGTTTAAGGCTTGTTAAAGTACAAGCATGTATAAAATATTTAATAATTAACCTCCAGATTAAACTTTGCTGGAGTTGTATTACTGATGATGTGTAACTTTTAGTCTAGAAAATAAAAATGTTGAAAATCTTGAATTCCTGTTTTTTTTAAATTATTTTAAACTAATAAATGTATATAGTTTCTTCGGTACTGTTAAATTTATAAATCTATTGACTCTTCTTTCAGGGTACGAGTTTTATAAGATGTATAAAACCAAATCAGAAAATGGTCGACCACCAGTTCGAAGGAGGGTCCATATTGTCGCAGCTACAATGCTCCGGAATGACAAGTGTGTTGGAGCTGATGCAGCAAGGTTTCCCATCGCGTACGCAGTTTACGGATCTATACCAAATGTACAGCTCTTTCTTGCCGCCTGAACTGGCTCGATTAGACCCGAGGTTGTTTTGTAAAGTAAGTATTACTTGAACATTTTAGGTAATTAATTATTAAAAATCTCATGTTTAACTCTGCATGTATATAACTCAACATAACTCTATTTTAGGCATTATTTCGTGCTCTGGGAATGAACGATCATGATTTTCGCTTCGGAGTATCGAAAGTCTTCTTCCGCCCCGGAAAATTTGCCGAATTTGATGCCATCATGAGATCAGATCCTGAAAATGTTGCTGTGATGGTGGCTAAAGTTAAAAAATGGCTACTTGCCTCGAGATGGAAGAAGGCTCAATGGTGCGCTCTTTCTGTCATCAAATGTAAGTCAAAAATATGACATCCCATCTTTTTAGCTTCTGTTTATTCAAAGCAAATTTTTGGTATGTTTATTACAACATCTCTTTTATTAATAATGGACTAAAAAAAACTAAATTTTTGAATGCCTTATGTAACTTTCAATAACTTTAACATATTTAAAAGAAAGAATAATCAGTTTTAATATTAATAACCGCATCCCTGTTATAAGCTTTATTTTTGTAAAAGAGTTCCTGAAAGGCACTTTTGATTATATTTCAAATTGAAAATAGGGATGTTGAACAAATGTTGATATTTTATAAGAAATACCTCAATATATAAGCCTTATTAGAAAGATTATTGGCTCACTGATAACTTAAAGAATCTGACCAAATTATTTAATTATGATCGGTTTTGTAGATTTCATTAATACTCTTTTATTGTCTCTATTTATGTTAGGTTAATTAATTCTACATTTTTTTATTTTTATTTTAGTGGACAAAAAGATTTCATATCGTCGTAATTGTCATATTAACATTCAGAAAAATATTAGGATGTATCTTGCGAAGAAACAACACAAGCCAAGGTACCAAGGAATTATGAAAATTAACAATCTTCAGGTATGTCTTTAACAATCAAGTTTAATAAAGTAATTTTATAACATTTTGTTTATGTCATGTTAATTATTTATATTGTAGTCGATGATCTCTAGAATGGAGTCTATAATCGGCCAGTTCAAAAAAGATAAGGAATCAAGCATTTTAGAAATTAGAAAGCTACAAACAGAACTGCGGGATGCAATAAATAAAATCAAAGTAAGTATTTCAAATTAATTTCAATATTTGATAAAAAATATAATACAGTACATTTTCAGTTATACTATATTTGGAAAAATTGTCTTTAGATTTTAAAAGTAGTATGTGTTTTTCTAAGATTTTTATTTGAGACTGTGAATATTTTGTTCACATAAAAATTGGAAACTTCACATTTGAGTGGGTAAATGAATTCTTTTATTTGGTCTCTCTGGTGAAGTCTGAAAATAATATGCAGGAAGAAATAAATAGAAGGTTATTGGCTGCAAACAAATGTTATTTCGGGCTCCTGAAACATTTCAGAAGTAAAAATCTCTCACGGAAAACTAAACTACAACTATGCAAGACCCTTGTAAGGCCTGACCCATGCATCTGAGTGCTGGACAATATCGCGAGCTCAAGAAGTCATGTTAATCAGAATCGAGAGACGGATCCTTGGGAGAATTTTTGGACCAGTTTTCAACAATATTGCTTCGAGAAAAAGATCAAATGTCGAAATAGCAAGCCTCTATAATGACATAGACGTCGTCAGATATATAAAGGTTGGAAGGCTTCCCTGGGTGGATATGTTGCTAGATTGAGAGACTAAGAAATCCCTAAGAAAATACTTGAAGAAAAGCTATACACCAAGAGGAGAAATGGCAGGCCAAGATTACGGTTGGCCGATGGAGTGGCAGAGGATGCGCTGTCTATCTTGGGAATAAGGAACTGGAAAGCAGCAGCATTGCACCAAGACGACTGGCGGTTGATGTTAGGAGGCCTTGACTCGCCACGAGTTGTAGTGCCGGAAAGAAGAAGAATATTTTATTAGTTCTGTATACTGTGAGATGTCTCAATTGCTGTTTAAGTAATTCTGCTGTTTTTTTTCAACCAGTGTACTAACTTCTCATAAACATTGTTTACATTTAACCATAATTTTATCCATACACTTTCAAGAATGTCAAATTAATGTACATAAACTGATTAGTTTCAGTTTTTTAAAATTTTAACATTTAATATTTATAATTCATTATTAACTATTATAAGGATTATTAACTATTCCTTTTTCATCCTTAAAATATATTAAATTTTTATATTGTTTCTTATTTTTGCGTGTTTCATAATACCCAAAACTTGACTGACGTTATTTTAGATAAACAACTTCATGCCAATATTTTGTACTATAGATATTCATAATAAGATAGTTTACATATTGTGTGCTTGTAATAAGATAACGTTAGTACTGTGATAAATTAAGGATACTTAAGAATATTAGTAGCCACACCAGTATTAACAATTAATTGCATTCATAATATTTATTTTATTTTTATAGTCTAATCCCAGAATACGTTCCGATGAAATAAATGCTATTCATACTACACTAATGAATAAAGCTAATAAAGAAATGGCAAATCTTCAAAAGAAATTAGAGTCTCAGAAGGCAGAGGAAGAGAAAGAGCGATTGAGGCGTATACAAGATGAAATGGAAAAGGAAAAAAGGCGAAAAGAAGAAGAAGAAAGACAAAAGCTTAAGGAAGAAGAAAATAGGAGGATGTAAGGAGTTTTAATTAACAGATATTTTTCAAAAACTGTAAATCTATCGATCTATGATTTAATATAATTTTATCTTTTTTTAGGAAACTTGAGATGGAACAAAGGAGGAAGATAGAAGAGGAAGAGATGAAGAAACAAGAAGAAGCAGAAAAAAAGAATTCTCAGATACAGGTTAGTGAAGTGAACTACATTAATAATAATGTTCTTAAAATATATAATTTAATTGTATTAATTATTTATTATTATTGATATTAAAATTGTTAAGAGTAATTTATAATGTTCAAGTATTAACTCTTCAGCGGGATCGAACAACATAAAAATGAATAGTACAATGAATCTCAGACACAAAGTAAATGGGTGATTCCATTCTAACAGTGTTTATTAATCACCTGTACAGTTTACTCTCACTGGTCATCCATTAACGATCTATCTATACAATTTTTCTATCAATATGATCATCATCAACATATTCCATCACTTCTTTTATATTATATAACTTACAGTCCAGGAAAACTTATAGTTAATCACTTAAATGTCAATACCATGTCATGTCCATTTCCAGAATTTAACTAATTAATCTATAAATCTTAATGTTCAATTCATAAATAAATTTAATAGTTTTTCTGAAGAACGTATAAAAAATTTATTTTATATAAGTACCGTGGGTGAATGTACTGGTACTGTTCTTACATTAAAATAGAGTAAGAATATGCATTAAAAAAGTATAAAGGTTTAATTATAGAATAAAAAAAATGTTATATAATAAAAGTAACACTTTGAGCAAAATCACCCAAATGATTTTGTAATTTATAGTTGGGCTTGCTCTGCTTGATTTTTGCCTTATAATTGAATCATATTGACTTTTGTAAAATTAATAATAATAATAAGGCCTAGCAAAGCTTAAAGTTCAATGCAATTTATTTCTGCTTACAAACTTATATCCTTGAGCCACTACTCAAAACAAAATCCGCCAGATAAGGTGATCCTCCCACTTACCACTCAGACGTTTACCAGTCTTAAATTTGAATTTGTAAAACTAAGCAGTTGGTAAATGTTTAAGCTTAGTGTCGTATTAACCATCATTTTACTCAGGCCTATTATAAACGATATCCAGTTTACTGAGCCTTATAAATAGCAATTTTTCTCGACGATTGTATACAACATTTTTTCATTGTTTTTTAAAATATGTAAGAAATGTAAATGATCTATAATAATTACTGTAATATTTTCAGATCGAGTTGGAAATCGCTGCTCAAGAAGAAATAAGGCGAAGAGGCCAATTAGAACAAGAGAGGCGGGATCATGAGCTGGCGCTTCGGCTCGCTCAAGAAAGTAATAGTCAAGTTGACGATATATTTTCCATTTCCGATAAGTAAGTACAAAAACTATCATAAGTGTTTGTGTACTCATAGCCTTGTATGTTTAGTTATCACACTAAAACTATTTAGGGGGTATTCAAAATTTAGTATTGATGTACCTGTGATTCATAGAAAAGGGAAAATTGACTTAAGAAGCGTTTTCTATTTTCTTATCATTCAAAATACCTGATTTAATTTTTTTGGTTTTTCAGGATTTTTCATTTGAAATTTTATTATAAACAGTAATCGCATATGATGTTTCAGATAAATTTTTATTTATATCAAAACATTATATTTGAGTATTTAATGTTATTAGTTTCAGAATACATTTTCACATTTCAATGATCTAACTAAGAGAAGAAAATGTAAATTGATCTATTAAAACTCTTAACTTGATGGGAGAAATTTTTTTTTGTGAATAGTTTTCTAGAAAATTATTGAGTTTAACAAAAAAATAAAAAGTAACTACTGATGCCATATCATGTCCCAATCTTTAAAAACTGTGGACTTTAGTTTCCAAATAACTTGTTGTTTTTTTTAATTACAATAAAAACCGAATCTTTAGTTTTTAATGTTGAATTTATGATGATACAAAATGGTTATTACCAATTAAAGTGAAACAATCCTATTTCTAATTTTAAAATCTTTCTCTTTCTTTGTCCTTCCCTTATACCTTACGGTGCCGGGGCAGCCTCTATCCATTTCTTAAATACTTCTCTGTCTGTGGCAAGTTTCTTGACTTCCCCCAGAGAGAGAGTCCCCTCTTTCTAGCCGGTTCCGCCTTCAGATCATCCCATTTATTTCTTGGCCGTCCTCAAGGTCTTTTTCTCTCTGTTTTCGCTTCCCATACACTTTTTGGCAGACGGTTTATTGGCATTCTTACCAATGACAAGAATATAGGCCTATAGTTTACGCATTCTCCTGTGGAACCTTTCTTATGGATTGGATCGATGATGCTATTTACCCAGTCAGTTGGAATCACCTTCTTTTGGAATACCTTGTTGAAAATTTGAAGTAACCACCTTCATACTTGGTATCCACCATATTTCAACATTTCAGTCATAATTACATCATCGCCAGCTGCCTTGTTGTTTTTAGCATTTGCCATGCCAAGTTCCAATTCCCAGTCCTTGATAAGATCATCTCTCATTGCTCAATCACAAATTCATTCCGATTCCTTATTTCATCCATATGGTGTTGCAAGTTCATGTAGAACTGGTCCTTCTAAGCAACATTGGCATCATCTGTCAGTGCATATATTTTTGTAAAATTCTATTTGATTATTTGCTGGGATGCTAGTGAAATAAATTAAAAATAATTTATTGTTTAAAGCGTATTTTAATTAAATTATTTTTATAAAAATAAAGTATAGAAAATGCTAACAGAGCTATATTACAAGTTGGCTACATTATTATTAATTATATAATCGTGTATTATCAAAACGCAATCCATAAAACCAATGCAATAATTTATTAAAAGGGCTTATACATGTTGACTATTAACCACATAAATTTTGTTACGAACCATATTATCACACTTAATAAATCACCTTTATTAACTATGTAACAATTGATATTTGTTTTTAGGAAATTATTTAATGCTTTATAACGCTATTTGTCATGTATAAATGATACAAAGGCTGTGATATTAATTTTATGTTTACAATTGAGTGCCATTTTATGTTGTTTTATTTTATTAATCTAAAGGTGTTTATCTTAATTTTATTTTAATTAAAATTATTTAAAAATAATATTAATAATAATAAGCTTTTCTAAATGACTCTGATGATAATGAAGTTAAGGCTAAAATACTTAGCTATATTCAGTATTTCAATAATTCCAGAAAAAAAATTCAAAAGTTTATAGATCGATTTTAAGAACAGTTTTATTGATTAAAAGTCTTATGTTTAAATAATTTATTAAATTAACTTATATTTTTATATTAATGTAGTGATATTATTTACACATTCTTTCCAACTTTTCTAAATGATGAAATATCTTTTTAATATATTTGTTTGAGCCAGTGCTTACAGCAGAGATCTGATTGGCTGGTTTGGCAAGGTGTTAGGTTTGCATGTCTATAAATGTTGCATGATTTCAATTATTATAAAGTAAAGTTTGTTAAAAATGCAGTAAAACCTCAATCATTTATTCATAACCATTGGTTATGTGAGTAACTACTGGAATCTCCTAACATGTATAATAATTCCACAATTTTTTAGAATAAAATATACATTAGTACAAATGTTTTTAGCTCGATAGTGTAAAAATCTAAAGCATATTGTTAGAATAGTTCATAGAAGTACCATTAATTTGATCTAAGCATTGTTTCGCAATATAAATTCTTTTCAAAAATCATATGCACATTAAATTTCTTTGTTAATCGTTGTCAACATACAATTTGTAAAAATATTTCTTTAAACTACTTATAGTTTATTTTACTCTATTGGATTCAGGTAAATTTAGTAAATTGGCAAATTTGTTGTGATGCATTACTAAAAAATAAAAAAAATAAAAATGAATATTCCATCTTTTAAAGGTGAAATTTAGTTGAAAACTAGTTAAAGTATTATTTTTGTTGAGTTGGAGTGTATTGTTTAATGATGTATTTGTTGTGTTTTATTTCCATATTTAAAAAAATTTAAATATCTATTTGTAACTAATTAATTGCATGATTGTGTATTGTTGTCTTTTTTTTTATGTGCAAATTTTTTTCCTTCTTAACTGAGGTTTTACTGTATATTATTTTGTTTAATGTTTAAAAAACATTCGATTTAAAGATTATGCATATTTTGTGTAAATAGGGCAAAAAATCATTGAAATCTTTCTATAATCATATCACCCTTATCACATTTTGCATTTTAAAAACAATTTGGTAAATTAAGTCTCTGTGGAGTTGAAGGCACCTAAATTTTGACCATTAATTTCTCTACATAATTAAAAAGTATTTTTTTAAAACATATGTATGTATAAAAATTTGATAAATAGAAAAATGGAAATTTGTTGTTAATGATATAATTTATACATGCATTAGATAGTAAAACCAATTAAATTGAATATTTAAAGTTAAAAAAACATATAACTGAACGATCAAAGATAAATTTATAAAATTCTACTTATAAGGCTATAAATATTACTGTTCCTAAATTCTTTTTAGTAGTTATATATTGATCATATGGTACTTAAGTACATAAATTATGAATAATATATATACTTTTACTTCAGATTAAACAAGAACCATTTTGTTTAAAAAATAAATTATATATAAATATATTATCCTTTCCTTTAATCACAGACTGCACCAAGGGGATGAATGAAATATTGTTTTAATTTTATATCACTGAACATAAAAAATAATCTTGGTATAGAAAAATACAGCCAATTAAATTAACATAGAAATTAAATATATAGTATGTAGTTTTTCTTATAAAAAAATATCTTGTTATGCTCTGATACATGTTTTTAATTTATTTTGATGGTGATTATTTGTTTTTAATATTTCTTTTTTAAAAAAATCTTTGAGGTATGGATTTTGGTAAGTTTCTGAGATTTTGATCACCAATGATAGGATGCAATTTCTTGTAAATTTTTATCTCAATGAAGTTATAAAATAGTATATTGAATCATTGGCTGATTGTCTTTAAATTCAAAATTTATTTATCATCAATGTTTACTTTTGGTAAAAATAACACTATTGTGAGAGTTGATATTCTTGTAGATATATGTATTTAGATGTATTTTCTTACACACACGCCCACAGTTTAGCTTAGAAAGCATTTGATGTTTTGGCTGACGATAATGATATATATTGCTTATCTCAGGTATACTGGAGCACGGTTGACGAATTCCACTTCTAATAATAAATTGAACAGGTACTTAAATATTGCACTGAGTAGAATTTTTATTATTTTCATTCTTAATGAAATTTGCATGAATTTCACTCTATTTGCATGAATATGAAGCACTGCATCATAGCAGGAATAATCCACATTAATACAAAATGTTTCAGGATATCTTATTAATCATAAGTTCCGAGTTATGTTTTATTTTGTTGTTTATCGTACAAGATTAATATCTAAACTACGTAAAAATTAATAGGGATACCACTAATTTTGTTTTACTTACTTTTTCTAGCAAATTTTTATTATAAAAAGCATTAATATTTATTTGAAATTTTACTACATTAAATATAGTAAAGCGAAAAAAATTTCCATAATAATAAAAATGCTTGGTAAAGTATATGCTACAAAATTAGCAATATTCCTGTTTATTTTTTTGCAGGGTATAGCTGAATAATAGACTTTAATAGTATAATCTAACAGTTCAGAAATATGGTCTTATTTTAATCTTTCACTGAAGAAAAAGCAGATACCCCATAAAATCTGTTAATAATTTCAGATATAAATCTGTACCTCAGAAGTAAAGGACACTATGTCACATTTTTGTTATTTTTGTAATTGTTAAGGAGAGATAATTTCCATAACTTTGAACTATTAAAATTTGTTTCTTCCTTACTTGTAAAAACAGTTTTAAAAAAAATTTTTCACATTGTTATTGGCATTGATCATAGTATTTATTTATGACAACTTATCCAAAACATTACCTATTTTGTGGACCATTGTATACTTTACTTCGAGGGCACAGGATTAAGAATAATAAATTAATTATCTTCACTAATTCACCGAACAAGAAATGGCTTTATTCTGAAACATTTTGTGTTATGTGATTCACTTTCTTTTCATTTGATTTTTTAAAAATAAAAAAAAATCCTTATAGTTAGATTTTCTAAAGTTTGATTCGAAAAAAAAATCGATACTGTTTGAGGTAAAAATTTATGGTTGTTTGGTCATCTCCTTAATAAATTAAGTTATTTTTGAACAACCAACATTTTTAAGTTCTGAAAACATTTATTAATGTCATTCATATTATTGCTTTTATGTAGAAATGAAAACTTATTTGTATGGTTAGTTCAACAATAGAATATAGGTGAGTTATTACACAATACCGTGCCGATTATTTTTATTTCTATAATATTTCAATTTCAAAATTATACACGAGTTTTACTTTAAATTGTTTTAGCGGTGAAAAAAGTCGGTCTCATTAATTTAAATTTGCATTAAAATAAGTTTTCAATTATATAAGAAATGTTTATTAATTATTAGTCTTTGATAAATTAATATGAATTGTATTATTAATAAATAATTGAAGAACTGTAGAATGTCGATAGAGGAGCTAAACAACTATAAAATTTTATCAAAATAACCTAATTTTTAAACCGATTCTGAACTAATGATTTTAGAATTTCCTTAGAGATTGGATATAAAGTATTACCAGTTAGTTAAATATGTTAAATTCTAAATTTCAGGCCCGAAATTATCAAATCTCAGCAGATTACAAACAATAACTCGAAATATGATTTGTCTAAATGGAAGTACTCGGAACTGAGGGACACGATAAACACCTCATGTGATATTGATCTATTGGAGGTAATTTTTCTATAACTACATTATTTAGATTTAGCTTGAATAATATTAATTATCCTTATATATGTCTGGGGAATAAAATGGTCCTACCATTAGTCAACTGTGAACCCTTGATCCCATTATAAGGCCTGAAGAAGACCTGCAACGTAGGTTGAAACGTTGGCTTTGAAATAGTTTTCTTTGTTTAAGAGAATTTTTTCTGACCTCCACCCATACCATTTTCTTCCTTATTTATATACTTATATACTTTTATTTTAGTATAGTTACATATTGGAAGCGGGGTAGAGTACTGAGTTGCTGTGCTGAAGGTCCCGGGCTCAAATCCAGCTATGGCAGATAATTTATTTAATCTGTTAACAGCTAGGGGTGGATCCTATTATATCTGGAGACCCTCCTTGGGTTCACCTAGCCTTTATAAAGTTGGTGCCCTTAATTGAGAAAAAAACCCTGTTGGTTTTTACACCATGGTGATAAGGTTAACTGACAAGTGTGATCTTTGTCCAAAAACCAGTACAGTCTATCATGTACTGAACTCATGGGTTTTATTGTTACAAGTTTTGTTTTTTTATATCTATATTTATAATTATTTAATTTTTATCATTGTTATGCTCTTAAATATTTAGTTTTCAATCTTATAGGCATGCAGAGTTGAATTCCACAGGAGGTTAAAGATCTACCATGCATGGAAAGCAAAGAATAAACACCGATCTGTGATGAACGAAAACGAACGAGCTCCTCGGTCAATTATGGATGCAGGTGAGTTTTATTAAAAATTAATAATTATTATCAGTTATATAATGATGTTAAATATAAGTAAACAATATTATACTAAATTAATTGATTTATCTTGAATAATATTTATCAACTGTTAATTTGAAACCAATGTTTCGACCCACAATGCAAATCTTCTTCAAGGCTTGATAGACAAGATACAAATAAATTAAATCTTACAGATATTGCTATTGCAGTTGTTTTTAATTAAATTAATTTGTTTTTATATTGTCTTTCCAGCCCTGAAGACCTGCAAAGTGGGTCGAAATGCTGGTTTCTTATAAATAGTTCATCACTATTTAATAATTTATTTTTTTGACCTCTACCCGGACGATTTTCTTCCCCTAATTAATTTATCTTTAATTTCTTTTTCAGCTAAGTCTCCTCGTACTCCCACCAAGAGCCCGTTGAACGGGAATAGCCAGCGCTACTTCAGGATTCCGTTTATAAGACC
Organism: Troilus luridus; assembly: GCA_964056705.1. Lineage (NCBI taxonomy): Eukaryota > Metazoa > Arthropoda > Insecta > Hemiptera > Pentatomidae > Troilus > Troilus luridus. Next base: position 53,729,081 of record OZ057417.1, on the reverse strand, counting down.
GACGACCTTGTCAAATGGACACACTAGCGATATTATGGACAGCAACAACAAGCGAGGATGGTGGTACGCTCATTTCGACGGACAGTTCGTCGCGAGGCAGATGGAGCTTCATCCTGACAAACCTGCTATCTTATTAGTTGCTGGTAAGTTTTTGAAAATGTTTACCATAATTTTAACTAAATTCCTATATAAATATGTTTATAATGGTACTCAATAATCCAAAAGAATTTCAAAGTCTTAAAAGAATCATTTAAAATTTTATAGCAAGAACATTACTTGATAATATTTATTAGATAATGACATACATATATTACTATGTGCACATGTGGATAAATAAATGACTAATAATTATAAAAATGGGGAAGAAAATGGCATGTGTGTAGGTCCAAGAAAGAATTACTTAAATAGAGATGAATTATTTATTTGAAAAATAATATTTCGACCCACTTTGCATGTCTTCTTCAGGGTCTAAATACAAACAAATTAAAGTAATGAATAAAAAAATTGTAAAGATTAAAAATAGATAAAATATAGAAATATATATATTGTAAATAGATGAAATTGTATATGGTTTATTCTTTACAATTTGTTTTTAAGTTTCATTTTAATTTGTTTGTATCTTGTCTATCATACCCTGAAGAAGACCTGCAATGTGGGCTGAATTGCTGGCTTTCAAGTAAATAGTTCATCTCTATTTAAGAAATTCTTTTTCTGACCTCTACTCGCACCATTTTCTTCACCAAATATATAAGGCCAAATAATATTATTTAAGAAAATTATAAAAATGGTGTATATATAGCATATATGATTTAAATACAAGTAAGCATGCATATTTATTTTTAAATTTGCAAGATAAATATTATCCATCCCGGTGAAGACTTTTATATAGGAATAAAAAATTATGGCTATTCTAACTTTATTCTTTCATAATAGTTATTTAGCAATTTTTTTATTATTTTATTTTATTAGCCAAAATTAATTATATTTATTATATTTTGAGCCCTGGTGAATATGTGGTTAAGTTCAATTTTCTCTTAAATGAGTTTCTTGTATTTAAGGTAGCAGAATCGTATTATTTTTATATTGCATAAGGGGCTATGTCATTAACTCCTTTTCAAGCATAAATGGCTTGAAAAGGAGTTATTGCTTATATTACAAGTCCATTTACTGTATTGTGTAAGCTACAAGTATTACACAATTCCGCTTCCCTCAATATATATATAAACTCTCTCAACTAAGTAAACTCTCTCTGGAGAAAATTTGACTTAACAATTTATTCACCGAGGCTCCAGATATAACAAAGGTATATTGCAGATAAAACTGTTAACAAAGATATTTTGTAATTAGTTACCAACTCAATGATCAATTAAATAGTTATACTTTGACAAATCCAAAGTAAAAGTATAATAAAATATACACATTTTATACAAACTTTCAATGATTATGCGTAATTTTATTTATATATTTTTTTTGTTCCTTTGAAAATGTTAGTATTTCCTTATTTTTATAATTTTAATTTTTTGAAAGGATTCAATTGATCATCGAAAGTTAAATCTTTTGAAATAAAAATATATTTTAAAAATTAAAATCTATCAAAGTATGTGTTTAATTAATATGAATTAATCTATGATAATAAATTTAAAACTAAATAAATTTATCGTTTAACTTTTCAGGAGTTGATGATATGCAGATGTGTGAACTGAGCCTCGAAGAGACTGGTCTTACAAGGAAACGAGGTGCAGAAATTCTAGAACAAGAATTCGCTAAGGAATGGGAGAAACATGGAGGAAAGCCGTATGTCAGGGCAGCCGACAGGCTTAAATGATCCGTCTAATGTAAAAAGTTTTGCTTTGTTTTAACGATTTCCTTTGAAATAGTTGCATACAGATAAAAAAAAATTACCACTAAATATAATAAATGGTTCTAGTCCATTTTGTTATTGAGCTATGTTTTCTGAATTGAATATATTTTTGTATATATTATTTCCATTTTTCATATAAAATTTTTAAGTAATTGTATAACTAAAAAAAAAATATATAAAACTGATAGTGTCTTGATTTTGTGGATCAAGTAAGATAATCGTTGGGCTTTACGCAATAGGGAACAGCATTTACAGATTACCCATAACAAATCAACCTCGTCGTGATAACAAAAGTATTTAATATTATTGTTGTAAGATGTTTATTTATATATCTTAAACGTCATTAATAAGATTACAATTTATTTGTATTATATAAGTTTTTGTGATATAATTTAGTTTTAAACCTGCAAAAAAAAAAAAAAAAAATTACATTGCTAATTGAAATATTTTTATATGAAACTGTTATACAATATAACTGGCCTTAAATTGATCACATTTCCTTACATGGTTTTTTTTTTTTTTTGCAGAGTAAAAACATATATAGTATGTTTTCCAAATAATTAAACTTATTTAACTGTTATTTTTTTTATCAAAGGAAAATATGTTTGTTAAAATTTTATATTTGAAATTACGCATACTTACTAAATGATTTGTATTGTAATTATAAAAAGTGGCCTAAAGTTATAAAGAAGAATTTATTCAAAACATAATTTAATATCAAAGTTAAATTTATGTAAAACAACAGTAATCAAAAGAAGCTATTAAGGTTTATTCAATTACAATTTACACCTATTTTAGTTGTTTTTTGTCACAAAAGACACCACTATAGATGTTTTTAAAACACCACAAAAATTGAATTATTTGTTTGTAAATATATTTCACGATTATGCACCAAATATTTCTTTTGGGGCACAACACCTATTATTAACATGTTTGTTTTAGATAGTGTCAAACAATAGTTGTTAGAAAAATACTTTTGAATCGTTTTCAGATTTATAAATATTTTTATCAAACAAATATATTTATTTATAACTAGTTCCTGCGTAAATTTTTGTTTTTGTTTTAAATTGGAATAAGAAGCAACCAATGAAATAAAATGTATTTGAAACAAAATGTCTATTGTTTATATTATACGATATTATTTTTTTTGTTATTTCTTCAATTTCAATACCTTTTCCTTTACTCTTTTGTCATATGTTTTAATAATTATGATAAGTTCTTTGGATTAGTTCAAATAATGAACTGATTCAAAGAATTAATCATAATGAACAATGAATGAAATGCATCTTAATTATTAAACTTTTCGACTCCATTTTTATACATTATAGTTTTTAAAATTTTATTTATGTAAATTCCGTGATTTGGATATGTGGTATGATCTAGAAGGAGTACTATTTTATTCTGGATTGCTTATTTCGCTTTTACTTATGATCACACCTTGTAATTCAACAAATTTATTTTTAAAAACAACTACGCAAAATAGAGTTTTGTAATTAAGGTGATGGTATGTTCTTGGAATACAAAATTTTCATATTTTGTGATAAGAATAATCTTGTAAGTAATTATAATAACTTTGTTATAAGTGACAATTAATAATAGTCTTATAAGGGTGATATAAACATACTCTTACAGTTCAATTGTATTGTTCAATTATACATAGCATTTCATTTAATTTATATAAATGTGAAGACTTTCAAGGAACTACTAAGAAAATAAGCCATGAAAAGCCTTCCAGCGATAACAAAAATGGCTTATTTGGTTTGAGAATTCTCTAGATATGACAAAATATTCCATAGTTGCAGTAGTAAGTAAGGTTACCAAGAAAAAAGTGACAAATATTGAAATAACAGAATGGTTAGTAAATAAAATCCTTAATTTTTACACTGCTACTATGGTAAAAAAAAATAATATTTACAATACTCTAATGTAAATCATTAAATTATATTTTATTTTTACTATATCAGTATAAGAAAACATTAAGAAGTCATACTATTAGCTCTTATGTTAATAAGAGCAATTTAAGATAGTTGGGACATTTTAGAAATGCTAATTGACCAGAAAATAATTTTAATTTTAATAATAATCATTATATGAAAATATCAATAAAAGAGTTACATTTCCTTCGATACTGGCTTTTTAAACAATAAAATCCACAGAAAAGAAACTATTAAATAATAAGTAAAAAAATAGGGCAAAATGGCTTAAATATCGTAATATTATTGAAAAGGAACCTAAATGGAACAATATTCTCATAAAAAGGACTTCCCAATAAAGGAATAGGAATAGTTCGGAAAACTGCCGCAAGATAGAATTACTATCCAGGCACGTATTAAAAGTCGTAGTTCAAAGAAATTCCGGTAGGTAGCAGCACCATCCAGTCGGTGCTAAAACGTAGTTTAGAGAAATTCCGGTAGGTAGCAGCACCATCCAGTCGGTGCTAGAACGTAGTTTAGAGAAATTCCGGTAGGTAGCAGCACCATCCAGAGCTACTAGAATCCTAGTTCTAAAAGTCGCCGCTAGGTATCAGCACTATCCAGACAACCTGGTAGAATTGTAGTACACCAAAATTCCGCTAGATAGCAGCACTATACAATTTAACAGGGGACCAGAAAAGTGAGCTCCTGTGACTTCCTACTCTCCTAATACAAAGTAAAATTTTAGCGATGAAATGCGTGTAGTTCCGACGGCTACCGCTAGATGGCAGCACGATCGATCTCTTATTTTGAGCTCCTGTGACTTCCTACTCTCCTGATACGAAATAAAATTTTCAGCACTTGTTTTGCTTTTGTCGGGGCGCTTTCTTTCGAGTTTTTTTCAACTTTCTTTAGTTTATTAAATTTTATTAAATAAATTGTTTGAGTGGAAAATATTCCTAATAAATTAAATAAATCTGTTGATCACTTTTTATAAAAGATTAATAATTTATGCAATCCCTCAAGGTTAAAGAAATATTTAAAGAAAGGCATTTTCAATGATAATGATTGCCTGCTGAGAATTAAAAATTGAAAATATCTCAAAAATGGTACATTTTTTTAAATTTGTAGGGTGTTAATATTATGTACATCTGATATCAAAGATTCATTTAAAGATTTTAAAAAATCTATTCTGATATGTAAATAAACTTTGTTGATAAAAATATTAACAACACCACCACATTTTTGATTACTTACAGGAAATTTCCATTTTTTGGAGTTTACTACTTAAGAAATGATTTTCATATTTAGCCCGCGGTATGAAAATTTTATGAGTAGTATAATCGAATTTTAGCTAAATGTGGGTGCGTTACGTCCCTTTCTCTATGATATTGTATTATTTGTTTAACATAAAAAATAGAAATTAAAAGTTAAATTCAGGGACTAATCGGGAAGAGATACATGTGGTATATATGGTAACAGTGTATTCTATTGCTTTATTCTCAAAGTGTTGAAATGCGATAATTTTTTGTATAGGAGCATATTTAAAGAGGCCTGTCCAATCAAACACTACTAATATTTTTATTTAGATTCAGCCTTAAGCTTTTGGGGTCCTTTCATATCGCTTGGATACGACCTCAACAGACGACAGGAGAGCGTTGCTCTGATAATATTAGGAAATTGACTAGCTATCTAGCAAGACTGTGCAGTGACTACTTAATTGTGTACAGTGTGTAGTGTGTAATGCTACCAGGGCAGGAGATTGGTGTATTAGGAAGTGGACAGGGAGTGATCATGCTGGGCTTAAATACACCTCTACCGGACTCTGAAGATGAGGCCCCCTTCAAAAAAGTAAAGACAGGGAAGAAATCGGGCAAGAGGAAGACAAGGAAAGCAGAAGAAGCGCCACCGGTAGTGACATCGAACAGCTTTACCGCTCTAGCTAATTTATCACCAACTGAGGAACCTACGGCGGCCCCACTGAATAAGATTCGACATGGCACCATGCGAGCTTCTTTTTAGATTGCCAAAGGGAACGAAAGAAGAACTGGAACTTAAGAATGTTGTGGAACAAGATGCAAAAGCTTATGATACGTAGAGGGAAGACTTACGACGACGTGCTAAACTCCAGGTACATAAGATTCAAGCCGAGCAGACGACGCATTACGATGGAAATGACGACCACAGCAGAAATACCAAGTAGGTGACTTGGTGGCGATTAAGAGAACTCAGTTTGCTACGTACGGAAAAATTAAAACCCCATACTTGGGACCGTATAAAGTTGTTGCTGTTAAGCCAAAAAACGTTAAAATAGTTGGAAACGGCGAAGACCCTAATAGCACGCCCACCACCAGTGACTACATGAAAAGATGGAAACACAATTATGATGATTCTGATGATGACGACTCCAATGATGATTCCGATGAGGAAGAAGACGCCAGGCCATCAGGTGATGTCCCGGAATATCAGGATGGCCGAGATATTGGACTGTCCTGATGACGTCACTCCCTAACGGACGAACAGCGCGCCACTTCCCGAACGGGGGCAGATAGAAGGCTCCAGCCTTGTTGTTACGTTCTCTAGCAACACACGACGTTTTCTGTTGCAACCTTTTGAAGATTGGTATATATATGGGAGCGGAGTAACTGTGTGGTAGAGAGCTGAGTTACTGTTATGAAAATCTGGCTGTGGCATATTTTATATGTTCTGTTAACGCCGGGGGATGGATCCTTAGCAATCTGGGAACTTTCTGGGGCTCACCCAGCCTCTTAAAGTGAGTCCTAGAAATAGGAGGGGAAATCAGGCGATTGAGTGTGAATGCGGAAAAACCACTTGGTAGGACAACAACCATTGTCCAAGAAACTCTACAGTCTCTAAATATTTTTGTTTCTTTCCCTTTCTCACTGCCACTATCACTCTCTCAATATCACTCTCCCTTTCATTATCACTCTCACTCTAACCTTCACCTTCCCTCTAATTTTCACTCTTACTTTCATTATCTGGTTCACTCTCACTTTCATTTCACGATCCCTCGTATTTTCAAAGCCACACTCACTTTCATTTTCACACTCACTATCATTTTCACTCTCGCTTTCATCACCAATATCCACTTTCACTTTCATTTGCAATACCACACTTCTTTCATTCGCACTCTCGCTTTCAGTTTCATTCTCATTTTCATTTTCCCTATCACTCCCTTTCATTTTCACGATCCCTCCTATTTTCAACACCACCCTCACTTTCATTCGCACCCCTTTCATTTTTACACGCGCTCTTATTTTCACGGTCACTCTCACTTTCATTTTCACTCCCCTCACTCCCGCTTTCATCACTACCCTCACTTTCATTTCCACTCTTGCGACCACTCACAATTTCATTACCATTCTAGCCACTACCCTCACTTTCCTTTTTACTATCACTCTCATGTTTAACACCCCTCTCACTTTTATTTTCACTCTCACTTTTATTTTCACTCTCACTTTCATTTTCACTCTCCCTTTCATTTTCACTCTCCCTTTCATTTTCACTATCCCTTTCATTTTCACTCTCACTTTCATTTTCATTTTCACATGCACTTTCATTATCCATCTCCCCCCACTTTCATTTTCACCCCCCTCACTCCCGCTTTCATTACTACCCTCACTTTCATTTCCACTCTTGCGACCACTCACAATTTCATTACCATTCTAGCCACTACCCTCACTTTCCTTTTTACTATCACTCTCATGTTTAACATCACTATCACTTTCATTTTCACCCTCACTTTCATTTTCACCCTCACTTTCATAATACATCTTCCCTCTCACTTTCATTTTCACTCTCACTTTCATTTTCACTCTCACTTTCATTTTCGCATGTACGTTTATTTTCACTATCACTTTCACTGTCACTTTCATTTTCATTTTCACTATCACTTTCATTTTCATTTTCACTATCACTTTCATTTTCAATATCACTTTCATTTTCATTTCCAATATCACTTTCATTTTCACATACACTTTCATTTTCACTCCCACTTTCATTTTCATTTTCACATACACTTTCATTTTCACGGCCACACTCACTTTCGTTCGCACTCTCACTTTCATTTTCACATGTACTCTTATTTTCACGACCACTCCCACTTTCATTTTCACTTCCAACCTTCACCCCCTGTCACTATCACTCTCGCTTTCATTTTCACACGCACTCTTGTTTTAACGGGTACCTTCACTTTCATGCTCACTCTCATTATCATTCTCACTCTCACATTCATTTTCACGCTCATTGTTTAACTAATTTACCACCAACTGAGGAACCTACGGCTGGGCCACCGAAGAAGATTCTTCCAGTTATAATGGACTGAGAAAACTTCACGTTAAATGAGGTGAGTGATTTCAGAACAAAATTAATATTAATCATTATTTAATCAAACAGAGGAGGACTGAGATCCATACTTACTTCCGATTAGTGTCCGACCGACCCATATTAGGAAGACATCTAAAAACTCGCGGAATGTGGTACCATAGTTTTGCACCCAAAAACCCGACAAAACTCTCAAACAAATTTGTGATAAAAAATCTTGATCTTTCTATTCCCACATCTGATGACAGGAAGGTATTTGAACCTATTAAGGTTATGGACACAAGAGATATGCAAAAGACTGCACCAGATGAAAAATGGAATTATCACTTATACACTTATGGAATTATACTGATAACTGTTCCACAAGGTATCACTATAAAAGATATACAAGACAAAGTATGGTTGTGAAATAATTGCCAAGAAAGGATATCCTACTGCCCCAGTGCTATAAATGTCAGCAATTTGGGCACACAAAACACTACTGCAACCACACTGTATAATGTGTAAGATGCAGCGGCTCAAATAACATTTCTGAATGTCCGCGACTAGGCGAACCAAAATGATCGAACTGCGAGGGAGTGCATGTTGCTTCTTATAGAAAATGCCTCCATAGGAAAAAAATAGAAGAAATAGTTACTAAAACGATGAAAAAAAAGAGATCTAAGCAGATCAGTACTAACCCAAAACATACCCAAACTATTGACTATCAGCATGACAGTTCGCCCAGGTGTAGAATACACATATTTTCTACAAGGTACCAAAATGACAACTGAACCACAACCATCAATCAGTCAAACCATGCTCCACCACCATCAGAGCCTCCACAACCTTTCGCCTATATACCTCAACCACCGCAGATGGACCAATCGAATATCATGATAGCTCTTGTCAATCAGATGGCTCAGCTCATGGCACAACTTACTTCCATGATGCGAGAACTTACAACCACAATTCAAGGATTAACAGGGCAAAATTTAAACAAATAAATAAATTCACAATATTAAATCTCAACTGTTAAATTACAGGTAATGGATGATATAAAAATGTTTGATTATTGATTATGATATAAATATGAATTTATATTAATACAAATTGCGATTTTAATATGTATATGTATATATATATATATATATATATATATGAGTTCAGTTGACAGTTTTAGTGTTGTAAAAAGTCACCACACCCACTATTTGCCCTGAAGATGGCCAAAATGTAGGCACGATTAATAAAAAATATATATTTATAATTTTAATTAAGATAGTTCCCTTTAATTTTAGTTTTTTAAATAATTTACAAATTAAAAAAAAAGAATACGCGATAAGTATCAGTAGAGAGCGATTAATTGGCAAGAATGCATTTAAAATTCATTAGAAACGGAAAGGGGTAAACTCCAGTTGCGTGTCGGAGCTGACACACACACTTTTTTTTAAATTTAGGGACCTATTTGATATTTTATCACCACATTTATGCTAACTCTTCTGATATCAAGGAATAATAGGGAGAAAAGGAAGGTCGAATGAAAAACAAATAAAATTTAGTATATTTCTTTATTTAAAAAAAAACATCTTTGGCAACTCACTTTTAACAATTTTTCTTTTCATGATTCCTTTTCTTAAAATTTCTTACAAAATAATGGTATCCTACAAAGAATATTACTGCTACTAGCAGCTAACAATATTTCATCGTAAACAATTCTCATCAGATACAATAAATGAATACTGATTCTGTTCACTAATTAGGAACAACTCGAAACAATAATTACTCTTTTCTCACAAATATAAATATTCCTTACTTTCTGTACACTTATAAAAATGCAATACAATGGAAAAATTCATCTGTTGATGAATAGCAGTCAAACAATTTCTCGATAACTTAATTTCTAAAAATCTGAAAAACAATAAGTAAACAAATAACATGAGAGGTGAAATTAATGAAGAATAACACATGTAGGTTTTAAATTGTTACGGATAATTGAAGAAAATTGAAAAAAAATCAGTTAAACAGTTAAATAATACAAAAGACAAAAAAAAAAAAATATATATATATATATTTATGTATAACTTTTGTGTATTTAATATAATACACAACAAAAACAATATTATTTAAATTTATTTTGACTGGTTTACAGTTCTGGTTGCAAATTTGGTTTAAATACTTAAGTATGTTAAAAAACAAACAAATTTTTTTTTTTAAATCAAGAACAAACCAAATTTAATAAGAAAAGCAGCAAAAAAAGTATCGTTGATCCTAATAAAAATTATGACAAACTATCAATGATAATAACTTCGAAACATTGCAAAATATGTTATCCGATGTCGTTAAGTCTTTTTGTATTATTCGAAACAGATACTCAAACAAATCAAGAGAGAGATACATTACATTTGAAAATATAAAACAAAAAAAAAACTGGGATCCAACACAAAAAAAAACAAAACAAATTAAATTAAATAATTAAGAAAACTACGTTACTTTAACAAATTAAAGAGGTACTTCTTACCGACAATAATATTATTTTCCTTCAATCAATTTTATCAATATAAAATTTAATACCAGAAACAGAGACTTACTATTATGGAATATGTTTGCAGCTATCCTTAATATTGTGCGATTAGGAAATTCCATAGTAACTCGTAAGTGCCATTAAAAATTAAAAGTAAACCTTAAAACTACAAAATAATTACAATAAGTAACAAAGACAAAAAGAAGTACATATTAAGTATACTGGAAAAAATACCCATCGTCCCCAAATAATATTAATAAAGATAAAGATTACTATTCAACTAAACATACTATTAGTAGGAACAATATAATTAATCAGTTACTAAATTAAAATTAAAAAAATCATTAATTACTAACTAATGATAAATTCATATAGCTATCATTGACACCTTCTTAAGTACTATTGAATAAGTACAATCAGACAGAAATGTTAAACATAAAGTTTGCAATTTACTTTCAAACATAGATCTCCAGAGTTGAAACCACAGAAATTATTAGAAAATTCTAATAAGGAAGACATTAGACACTGATCAAAGTTATTATTTTTTTTCAATAATGGAATGGACAACATCAATATTCCCCTAGTAGGAATGAGGAGAGGAACAACAGGCCGTTAATATGTAAGTACATGTAACACTAAATATGTTTTATGTTTCACAATTCCAATTATAATAACTCTATACTTAGGACAATAAAATTAGAAAAAAACTCAATTCTTCAACTTTGGCCGTTTGATGATAACCGCACCTTAATAGGTAACAAGAATAAGAATTAAGATTTACCATTTTCCGAGCCTTTAAAAATCCGGTCTGTTTGGCCTTACAAAAGCATGAGAGTATTTAATTATTAATTATATTTAAATAAATATATCTTTTTTTTTTTAAATAACAGACGTACGTAGTACATTCAATAATATTCATGGTTCGAAATGTTGAGGATACTCCACTACATGTTTTGTGTCGTATCAATCAAGCCAAACATTCCAGAAATCTTGGAATGAACACTTTTATAAACACAAAAAATCGGTTAAATTACAACTATACAATTCATATTTCAACTTACATATCAATTATTTAAATACAATATGATAACAGTTTTAAGACTAATGATAAATAGAATAAATTTCACATAATAGGCAGAGTATCATTTGCAAATTTAAATCTCTCCATATTATTCAAGTTAGGCGTTTTTATTTTGAAAGTATTTCAAGCAACAAATCAACTTAACGTGTCTTTACACAAGTATGTAATTAAAAAAAAAAAGTCAGAATAATTATTTAATTGTTTTTTAATGCTAAGTTCAATCAACCGAGTTCAACTATTCTTCTGGATATGAAACAATCTAATATACTTCATGGTGTTTAATAAAATAGATTTAAATACACAACTTCTCTAATTGTAAACAGACATCTGACAAGTGCCTACGAATTAAATACTTTTTCTCTAAAGAATTCTCAGGATCTTATAAATAAACTATACAAAACTGCTTTACTTTGAAGTAAGTTTGATAAAATAAATTAAACTTAAACAAAAAATAATATTTAGAATCAATTTAAAAAAAAACAACTTGATCTTTGATACATTTCGAGAAATTAATACTAAATATATCACTTCTGAGGGAGGGATTTTGAACGAGAAGATACAGTCTATAAAATAAAAATATATTTGTATTAAAAATGTATACTATGCCATGTGTATATGTATATGCTCGTAAATAAATATAATTATTTGTATATTCTTACACAACGCGCATCATTGATACCCAATTTTTTATTATCCAAAGTTTGGATGGATGAAGTACATTATAGTTTTTATTAAAAATTTATAACGTTTCGATTATAAATCATTTCCCTAACCATGTGAGAAATATAGTTCAAAACGATAGGGACAGTTCCACTTGCCGAATAGAACTCTGTATCACATTTTCAAAGATAATCATATAATCACCCTTATTATCGCAAAATAAAGGACTAGAAATTATTTAAAATTTTATCAATCAAGTCAAACCGAATAAGTTAATCATTGGTATGATAGGAAATTTAATGTATCAATGATAAGGAACTTAATTATTATTGTAAACCGACTCCTTCGATTATTATTAGCAATATAAATATCGAATACTATTATTTATATATTCAAAGAGCACGAAAATAAAGTGTAAAACATAAAACAATAGTTTATAGTTGGTTGACATAAAAAAAGTAACAGAAATTGCAATCACAGGAATAATTTAACGAATCTCTAAGCTAATAGAATTTATTCGCAGCTCATACTGAAAATAATAAAGCAAAAATTTGTGAACTATCACTGAAGCTAATAATTCAGATTTTTTTTTTTTACAATAAACAAACATGTTACTTTGTTGAACTAAAAAATAAAAAAAAAACAACAAATTTTTTATGAAGCCTGGCAATTCACTAAAAAAATAACACTGTAGGAAAACTATTCATAGATATAAATAGCAATAAATAGTACGGTTCAAAATTGAACTATTACAATAAATTTAAAACATAATAATACCTAACTCAAAGAATTTCCTTGGAATTTCAATGACTAGAAATTAAAATTAAAAAAAAAAAAAAAAGGCTAAACAAACAAATACTTATATATATTACAACTGATCATTGTAGTAGACACAGTTAAAAATCAGATGTAATCTAAATATTAAATAAATGTTATCTCGTAATAGAAAAACATTAGCCTTAAGAATAATTACTTTCAAAAACATATATATATTTTTAAATAAGCAATTCTATAGCTCAGAATATTGTTAAAAAACAAACAATTCGTTAGTACCTCCATATACAAATAATTAGCTGTACAAAAAAACTTAATGAACCCCAATAATTCAAAAAATAATGAAACCCAATAATGTCCCTTCTCTAGCAACAGTTGGCTACACACACAATCTTTCTCAATAGTAAAATTAAAAACTATCACTAGATGCTAAGATGTTCCAATAAGATGGAGTGCCACTGTCGGCAGACGCAGACGTCAATGCGAGGGAGAAGCTAGAGGACTTGTCGGTGGCGTCAGGTAACCGGAGAGGCTGTCCTCAGACTGCCCAACTCCGGGCGAGAGGCTGAGGATGCTCCTCATCGGCGTAGAGAACTTTTCTTCCAGATGGCTCTCGCTCCCATTTATCTTACCTATTAATTAAAATAAAAATAATTAGATTAAAAATATCATTATTTATTAACAAAGAAGAGAAAAAGCTCAAAACAGATATTGAATAACTATTAAGACATGAATGGAAAAAAAATCATGATTTTTCACAATTGTTTTGTCCATCTTCAAGCATTTTATTTATTCAATGCATGACATTAAAAATGATATAATAAAATATATATCTATTTATTTTGTGACATAACCAAGCTGGTATACCAAGATTCTCTCAGTTTCCACTTACTCATAAATATATAATCCATTTAAAGAATAAATAACGATAATTCAAAAAAGAAATGAAAAAATTCCAATCAAAAAGCTGTAAGTAAGTCTCTAGATTAAAAACAGGAGATAAAAATAACCCATAAATTTAATAGAGATAGATATTTTTGAATTCATGTTTTTATTCTAGAGACTAATCATTATTTATCATTTAACTAGATTATTTTTATAAGGAAGTGACAACTGAGAGGATCTTGATATGCCAGATTTCAAATAAAATAATTTAACTATAAGAGTAAGCATTACTGAAGTAACAATAATATTAATTATAAAATAAAATAAAATTATAATTTTTAAATTTAAACTAAAACAATGTAATATGATATGAGTTCATAACAATAATGATGAAAAACAATATGTAAGTACATTTAAAACAAAAGAATGATAATTAAGTAAAACAATGAGAATAATCTAATAAGTAGTAATTAAAATGAAAGAATGAAATTAATTCATACAATGAAACTTAGAAATATGACTGAAATATTATTTATAGCTAAATTATATAATTGAAATCTTTTAACTTTTTAATTTGATTTAAAAAAGTTTTGCTTAACTCTGCGCTTAAGTTATTCATCAATAGTACTCACAAAACAGTCCTATAAGGTCTCACGAACATTTCCTTTTCAGAAGAATCAGAGGATTTTGAGGGATGGATAGGGAAGGGAAAATTAAAATTCTAGCAGATTGGATGACCATGGAGTTTAAAGTGGTAGGATATGTATCTAATACTTCTTTCGGTTCAAATCTAAAAAATATGGGATATTAATATATGAATGGATATGTTTATTTTCTACATTGTCAGTAGCATTGAGGATATTGCCAAGAATTTAGGATTAGGTAAATGTTTTCGTGGATCTTGACAACTGTCATTTCTAAGTTTTTTTCGTTCACAGCCACATTTATATTAAGCTGCATAACATGTTAAGGAATGAGGCTTATAATAAAGTTGATCACATACCTCTAATACTAAGTTTGCGGACGGGTTGGGGTGTCACAACAGTAACTGTGGTCGTCGGACGCGGAAGTTTCGGAGATGTTTCGACGGGCGGTGGCTCAGTAGTTATCTCAGGCCAATTCTTATTTTCAATAAGTTCTCTTTCCACTTCTTCATGCTTCAGATCAACACTGGAACAAAGTCTGAAAAGAAAAGAAAGACCTAGCTTAAATATTCAATTAAAAGAAACAGTATTTATAATAGGAATCAACCTAGAGATTATTTGCGATTTATTCATAGATAGATATATTGCATACACAGCTGAAACTTAATAAATGACAAATAGACAGTTTATTTACAGTCAGTCTACATATTTTTCTTAGGTTTTGCAAAACACTCAAAAAAACATTTTCAAGATGTGTTTGATAGATATTAGTTCAGGTAAAAAAAACATATTTATACATTACTATAGCTAAAAAAATCAATAAGTTGGCATAGGATACATAAATACTATGCTACATGATGGATTATATTTTTTCAATATTGGAAAAAGGTTTTGAACAAAATATTAAATTTTAAATTAAATTGCCTCATAAATTATGCATATAATTATTCTATCCAATAATGATATTCAAATCTGAATATTCAATTTTTCTTATAATACTAATGCAACAATCAATAATTCAATAGGTAAACAAGAACTACACTACAGAATGCCCACCCACAAAAGAATTATCCTTTAAAAGTTTATAGCAAATTATATGCTGACAATAAAAGTTCTTAAAACTGAAGTTTTGACAAGTTTTCAGGCCAAAAATATAATTTATTTTTTTCATATAAATTGTTTATACTCATATTTATTAAAGAAAATAAATAAAAATATATAACTTTTTTTTATATACACAAGTAATTGATGAAGAAACCACTCATAACATCAAAAAAAAACAAATCAAAATAAGTATCATGTGAATTAGATTTGTTTAAAAAAAAACAATAAAAACTTAATAAACTGTCACTTCATCAATTGCCAATTTAAGCTAAAAAATACAATTTGGCCTGATAACTGGGCAAGGATCCATTTCCCGTGGTAACAGCAACACTTTTGTTCAGAGTTAGCTTTGCAATAAAACCAAAGAAGATGACAAATTTTTATGAGTACCATAATACAATCTACACAACAGGGTTAGCATCCAGTGGGTTTCTGGACTCGGGCATCCCTGGCAATGAAGCTGATAGGCTAGCCAGGCAAGGATCGGATAACATTTCATGTTGTCACTCCCGAACCAGTATACGGCATTAGTCTTAGCTACGCTAAGCATAGAATATAGGGCATCTACCTTAGGAAATCGAACCAATACTGGTGCAGACTAAAAGGATTAAGACATTCCAAACTATTCCTTGACAGCCTCAATGAGAAGAGATGTTATGCTCTTCTGGATCTCAACAGGGAAGCACAAAAAACAATTATAGCGGGATATACGGGTCATTGCAGACTCAACGCCCACGCATGTTCAGGCTGGGACTGGTGAGTGTCCCTACATGCCGCTTCTATCGTACAGAGGATGAAACACCTTATCATGTTATCTGCATATGTGATAGGTTTGTATTCTTTGGTCAGGATAGAGTCACCAACCCTAGGGAGAACGAATTAATCGCATATAACGGGGAGCACAATAGATCAAATAATGGTCGCCGTGCAACTTCAAGCCCGCTCAAAAAAAAAATCTATAACTAAAATAACAATATGAATTCTTACCTATTTAGGGATTCCTGAAAGTAATCACAGACGAATTCGTATGTAAATGCAAGGACGAGATTTATGATGCCAACAATGACCATGAGAGCCCTGAACATCATCGACGGCGGCATCGCCAGCTCGAACGAAGTGACGAGCCACGAGCAAGGAGATAGGATGAGGTAGAGCGTGAAGGCAGTTATAGTCGCGGTGAGGAACACCATTCCTCGAGTAGACAGCAAGGACTGCCTGTATGGCGCTCCTTTGCTGAAGACGAGGGCTAAGATGATGTACTGCAGGCTGGATATTGTGAATACGGAGTAGTTCTCGTAGCCTCCTTCTTCGACCTCTGCTACGTCACTACTGTTCGACTTCTTATCATACCTGTTGAGATAGAATATTTTAAATTAAATCCTTTCTGACATGCTTGTTATAAAATATGATTAAGTATTATATAATACTAGGACAATATTATTAAATGATCTATAACTTTACTCTTTTATAAATTTATTTATTACATAAATATATCAATATAAAAATATATTAATAAGATAACGAATACATTATATATATATAATAATAGAAATGTATCTGTATGTAACCAGAAAAAACAAAATGAGGGAGAGAAAGAAAATAAATGTATAAAATATATTTCTTTATGTTCAATTAAAAATTGAATAGTTTTATTATATTTTAGATTAAGTGTTGAAAAATATTTAATTGATGTTCTCTTTATCAATAATTCATTCATTACATTTAGCAGAAAAGAAGAAGCTAGAATTAAGACAAGGTGAATAAATTGATGGGTAACACATGGCAATCGATTAACTCAAACAAAAAAGAATATTAAAACGATGAAAAAGTAATGATGATTTTCTTATATTCTTCATCCGGGATGGACAGTGTCATGTTGGAAGAAGAATATCAACGACCGTGGAAGCCTACGTGAACAAGTAATGATGAGTTTGAATAATTCTAATATTCAACCCATAAAAATTAGGCCAGAAGAAATTGAGTAAGTATATTTAATTTGTTCCAAATAATGATAACATTCCTTCTAATAAATTCTTAAATATTCTAACATTGATAAGTCACATCATAAACAAGTTAAACAGGAATTAAAGAACAAAAAAAATATGAATATTAATAACAAAGACAATTTAAATTTTTTTTAAACTTCACTTACCAGCTAGCATGTTGGACATAGTAGAATCCAAAAAATTGGGCACTCACTGCAATCACCATCTGGCCTAGGAGTGACAGAACAGGTCCGACAGAAATCAACGAGGACTGAGGAGCCTTGGGGTAAAGGGGACCTCTGTAGGCCTCTACCCTCCCAAGGACGAACGCAAACGTTGTTATAACAAAGAGATCAATATAGAGGAACTCGACATCTGTTAAATTATTGTCTATAGAATACAGGATGAGGACAGAGGCGAACTGCATGAGACTGTAAGCTGCCATGTATTTGAATATGGCGAATGATGTGACGAGGGCTGCACGGCCTTCTCTTACTACTTCGACGATACAGCTGATGTTGGGATCGCGCGAGGTGAAGGGAGAGGCCACCGACGACTCAGCTTCAGAGAGGGATATCCCTGCGTGAGCTGCTTTCAGGGCACCACAATCGTTAGCACCATCGCCTACCATAGCTGAAAAAAAAAATCAATTAAGATATAGAATAGAATAGAATAGAAAAATAATTTAATTCTGGGACCAGGTCCCTTAAGAATAACAGATGTGAACAAAATTTAATAGATATATCTGGCCAAAGGACTACATTATTTGAATAATACAATATTTAAATATTAACATGAAAATAAATATAAACTAAAATGTATGTATGTAGAGAATAAAAAAATCAAATAAATTAATGGTACAAAAAATAGCAAACAAATTTACAATTAAAAGAAATAAGCTGAGAGAATAATAAATAAATAAAAGCACTTAACAATATAAAAATTAATGTAAATATGAGCTATTGATTATTACTAATTGAAGAGGATCTGTTTGGGAATTTAGGAGATGTAGGAAAAGCTACTTTATTTATATAAAATGACGTGATAACATGATGAGAAAGCTGAAGCAAAATCAATTTTAGAGAATAATGAAGGGACTAATAGCCCATAATAAAAAAAACCTGTAACACTACAACCCGTGAACGGGTCTGGGGTTCAGTACATGGTAGAGACTGTACTGTTTCATGGACAACGGTTCTGCAAGGAGGTGACAAATCCCTATTTTTATATTTTATGAAGTCTGGGTGAGCCCCAGGAGGGTCCTAGATCCTATACAATCCATCTCTGGCTGCAAACAGACTAAATAAAAGTCTTGCCCCCAGTGGGATTTGAACCAGGATTTCTGGCATGGCAACTATGTGCTCCACCACTGAGCCACTTCGCCCCCTATAATCCATAATAATAGAAGACTGTGAAAGGGGAGGGGGGGTACAGTCAATAAATTTTATACAAATTAAGTCTAACTTATTTTGTTTGTACTTAACTGTCAACCTAAGTTTTAACCCATCATTAGGGCTGAAAATAATAGAAAACAGAAATTATAGGAATGACAAAAAAGAAATTCCAAGGACTAAAAGATAAATTATGAAATAATTGATGAGAAACAATAAGAGAAATGATTTTGTTAGAAGGTATGATAGTGTTATATATTGAATTGATAAACATTAATTGTTATAATTGTATATGGAGAAAAAAGAATAGAGAGAGAGAGAGAGAGAGAGAGAGAGAGAGAGAGAGAATAAGGGAAAAATAATAATAATAACAGAATAAAACATACCAGAAGATGTTGAGTACAACTGTAACTAAACAGAATCTATATCTTCAAAAACCATTTTTCAGTGTTACCAACCCACTAACTAATAATTAGTACATAATAATTACAAAATTATTTCGTCAAGCTGAGTTTATAATTAAATATTTTAAGGGAAAAGAGAATAAAACAGACAATAAAAAATATTTTTATTTTGAAAAGAAAAGATTTGTCCAGGCCGGGATTGATTGACATAAGTCATCGAGATCCTAATGTTCAATGAACATTCTTCCCCTTGTATACATCGCAAAATTGGGATATAGGATCGGTGAAGAGAATGGATTTGTCTGGGCCTGTTACGAGCCAGGATAGCTCAGTTGGTTAGAGCACCGCGCTAGAGACACAGGCTGGGGTTCGAATCCAGGTCTGGACAAATCTTTTCTCTTCAAAATAAAAATATTTAAAAATTATCACCATCATAAGAATAATAGATAAAAATAAAAAAGAGTTGTTTTGTAATTTTATTAATTTACTAATTAATTATTAATTTAATCTCACATGCAATTTTACTATATAATATTATTTTCTAGATTTTTCCATTCTTATTATTTCACATAAATCGTTTCATAATTTATCTTTTACTCTCTGAAATTTCTTTCTGGTCTTGCCATTCCTGTTTGTATCAACTACTTCATCTTCTTTGCTAATGTATTGTTACATAGTTTTCCTGTTTTATTTTATTCTCAGCCCTGATTATGGCCTAAGACTTATACCGAAACGTTGAATAAAATAAAATAAGTTTAACTTATTTTGAGTTAAATTAACCCACTGAACATTTTACGGCCTTTCAAGATACATCCAACCATTTACACATTAATGTAAACAAATATACTAACCTACAAAGTAGCCAAGTGTTTGTAACGTCTGAACCAACTGCTGCTTATGGTCAGGCGACATGCGCGCAAACACAGCTCCACGCCTGGCCACTTTGTTCATGAGATCTGGATAATGCGATCTGAGTACAGTCCAAGTAGAACCAGTTAGTGCGAAGCTATAGTCATTACCTTCACTTTTCAATCCTTCCTCGCTATAAAACAATACATAAATATATTTAATATTAAAAAAAAGTAAGAAAATTAACAGATAATTTATTATTAATGATATAATTCAAACATTGAATGGAATGGAAACTAACATAGTATTGTCAATCGGCAGATCGGTGATTATACTATTACGAGCTGTCCCATTTGCCATCTGACTGACCGTCATAGAATCTAACGTCTGCAAACTTGTAATACTCTCAGTATTTGTTAACTGGCTCATTTCATTCACCACATGCTGGAACAGAAGAAAAATATAAATTAAAATTTGATGAGTGTTTCAACAGTATGAAAATAGACTCCTGGGGAGTACCATAAGTGAAATGAAAGAACATGAATTAAAAATTATGATACCTAAGAATAAATAGAGAAGAATATTGTAGAAAGTAAAGAATAGGAATCTCATGTATGACAGCCAGAGAAGTAAAGTATAAATATAAATTTAAAATATAAGTATCAGATGTTATATAAAGGTATACAATAGGAATGATGTTATATTATATAAATTAAGATGTAAGTATAAAAGAAACTATAGATGAGAGATATAAGATATCAGTTAGTGAATGGAGATATATTATAAAAAATAATGATGTTCTATGAACATGAACTCTTTGATTAAAACTATGATGGATGCTAAAGTGATGATGGGAGAAATAGGTGTGAAGGAAGGAGATGGAGAAAGATGAAGAGAAGATCTAAATAATTTGAAACTGTACGAACCGGTGAATGAAACGTGAATGAAATTTAAATTTTTAAAGACAAAATAAGTAGGGAAAGTAGTTGAACATACAACTAAATAATATGAAGTCCCCGTGAATAAGTGGTCAAGTCGAATTTCGTCCAGAGAGAGTTAACCGTATTGAGGGAACTGGAATCTTGTCGTTCTCTTTGTATATAACTTAGTATGGAGTTATAATATAAGCAATATCTCTTCATTAAGCCAATGCCTGACTTAGCCACTTAATCTTAACAAAAATAAAATAATTCTGCTTACTTAAGTACAAGAAACTCATTTTGGAAAAAAATTGACTTAATCGCTTATTCACCAGAGCTGGAGAAATATAAGTTTTTAACCCTTTGGCGACCGAATACAGCGGGGTTTGAGCGAGTGGTAGGGATGGCAACTGTGCCAGCTGGACCAACTACTTTTTTAATCTGCAATCGTGTTTTTTTCTTTAATTCCTCATAGATTCCCATCATCCTTTTTGATCCGGACTTCGGAGCGGCCGGCACAGGTAGATTTAAAAACATTTTTTTTATCTAAGCTTATTTTTTATATTTTTTTTAAAAATATGAATATTAATTTTTTCAAAAGCTAAAATTTCTTTTGAGTGTGATAAATGCCGAAATCACGAAAGTAACGGTAGCAGACATAACAAACGAAAATTAAAATGGCCAAAAATGGATTCCCATAATATCTGTTGTCAAGAAAAAGTACTTAAGCTTGTGATGGCGAAAACTAGATGGCGCTGGGAACAGAACTACTATAATAGCTTACGGCCTAGAAACCCCGGAGAAGCAAAACTATTATAATAGTCCGGTGTCAGGTGGGCTCCACGAACCCCACGGCACAGCACGCTCAGACTTTTATAGTAGTTCATGGCCACTAAAGGGTTAATAATTCAGAATTTGAGAGCAATTGCTCTGAAAAGAAACACAGAGATAGAATAAATTAATTTCACTTACGACTGTATCGGCTGGCGACAATGCAGTGTTGGACTGAGTGAAATAAACCAACGGCGTATTAGAATTTTGGTTGTTAGCTGTGTGTACCATGATAACCCTCTGGCCGTGTGGCACGATCCCGCAGTCTCTCGCAACGCTCAGAGCGGTAAGCATGTTATCACCTACAAAATTATAATTTATTTAATATCTAGTGTTTAGTATCTATAATCTATTAATATCTAAGTGTTAACAATTATTTTAAAACACAATTCTCAGATCCATTACTACTTAAAATAAGTCATAGTTAAATTTTACTGATTAAATCAGACAATTTTTATTAATTAATTTAAAAAAATATGGTGCTCATACCATACAGTAACTTTCACTTCTTTACTTATTTCAAATTTAGTTTCCATGGAAACATTTAGATCCAATTAAATTATAGATCAATATACCTACAGCCCTGGTGAATTTTTTTCTAAAATGGGTTTCTTGTACTTGAAGAAAATTATAACTCAATTTCAAGCCAAAAACTACGAGAATGATATAATTCCTCAGCACAGTTAACTTTCTCTGGACTAAATGACTTGTTCACCAAGGCTACGGATATATTACTACAATTATTTTTTGCAAAACCAAAATACCACACATTAACACTCTTGGGCACCACAGCATTATTAAAAATAAAGAAAAAACTACCTGTAACCATGACAGTACGAATCTTAGCATCTCTTAAAAGGTGGAGAACGCCAGAAGTTTCGGGTTTGAGCCGGTTTTCCATAACTACAAGGCCCAGGAACACAAGATCAGCCTCAGCTTCTTCTCTCGACAGCCTTTGCATTTTAGCGTAACTTAATTTAGACGGAAACTGTTTGTATGCTATACCTAAAACCCTGTATCCTTCCCGTGTGTATTCTTCTAATTCTGATTCAAAATCAGATGGCACTAAAAAAAATAAAAAAAATATTAGTGATTTACTTATCTCACAATAATAAAATTCGAATGAGAATATATTCTTTAGAATAATTTCAAAATTATAAACGTAAGAAAAATTGGAGAAGAAAATGATCTGAGTGGAGTTAAAAAATAAATCCTTGAATAGTGATAAACAATTTATTAGAAAGCGAGAATTCAAACCCACATTGTAGTTTCTCTTCTAGACTGAATAAACAAAATGGAAAAATATATAGAACTGAAATAATTAGAATAACAAAATATATGTCTAATTTCTTATATTTTGTTTTTTTTTTACAATAATTCCATTTGTATACATTACACCGTTATTTAAATAATTTCAGGTTTAAATATTTTTGTATCTGGTCTATTCAGCCCTGAAGAAGTTTATCACAATTTAAGGATTTATTTTTTTGAGCTGCACTCGAACTGTTTTACGGTCAACTAATAATTATTAAAAAAAAAAAAGGTTGTAAGAAAAATTATATAAGCTCTATCAGCGATTATTCTACTAACCTGTTTTGTTGTCGCAGAGCGATTGGATCATTTCAGGAGATCCTTTGCAATACAACGTGAACGAGCCTGCTCCGAGTCGTCGAGTTATGACGCTCATTCTTTGTAGAGTCGAGGAAAATGGGAATTGTCTGATTATCCCAACTTCAAGAGAATCCTGGGGGGGGGAAAAAACAACATGAATAAAGACGGTTAAGTGAAAAAGTTATTTTTCCTAACTTTTCAATATCGCCTTGGTAACACAAAAACGTGCCTACGTAATTGCCGTTTTTCATAAATGAATGAAATAGTGATTCATGAGTGAAAGCAAACTATAGCAAAAACGAAAAACTTATATCCAGGCAAAAGATCTTGTGCTCCAAAATATAAATCCAAAATAACACGAAAAATAATGTTGCAAACAACACATAATTAAAAAAATTCAACTTTGTAGATATGTTTTTGTACCATAAAGGTGATGAAATGTAAACTACTATACTTAGATAAAAACGTTTACTATTTAGAAAAACACTTTTTAAAGTTAAAATGTTTTGATAAAACTTGAAAACGTTTACATTTGAATTGTGCTTGTAGCTCTGAATAGCTCTGTTTAAATCACTTTTTTTAATTACAGAGAAATATTGCTTTTGAAAACAATAAATTAACAAAAAAATTCATGTTACTCAATTTAAAAAAAATAAACACCGGTATTACTTATTGGCTTCTCACGCAATAGAATAAAGCACCTGACATAAACAAAAAATTTTAAAGGAAATGAATAAACCTCTATCAATTTTAGTGATGCTTAGACTCCATTAAATTTTAAAAAATACATCGAAGCCCTGCCCTTAGTGATTTTCATGAAATGGTTCATTCTGGGATTTGGAAATAAATAAAAAAGTGTTATCTCTAAACTTATTATCCGAAGTGTACATGAGATGCACAAGTACTCTTAATAACAAGAACAAATTACAAAGTAAATATTAGAATGAAAAATAGATTTTTAATATAAAAAAAGTGGACACAGGTTAAAGTGGATAGACGAATGAAACCTGAATTAAAAATTACCTCTGCAAGATTATTGATATTAGTTTTTTTGCCAGGCTTTACGACTGTCGGGGAAATCAAATCAAATTTGGTTACGTCGCTCACTTCAGGTTCCTCCAAAAGCCATCCAGTGCTTTCGAACATCTAGAAAAAAAATATTAATTATTAACAATTAAAAATATACTAGTTTTGGAGTTATGTAAGGGAGTTAGATTTAAAAACCTAAAAAAGTTTCACAAAGTTGGGGAGTTTAACAGTAAATGAATTATGAAATAATTTTTTATTTAAATGAGCTTTGAGTGATTTCTTCATAATTTTCATGTAAGTTTTAAAATAATTTAAAGCTACCATAAATATATATTTTGTTAAAAAATAATTTATTAAATAATAAAATAATTTCAATACCAATACAAAAATGAAAATAAATTATAGATAATTAAGGTGTGGACAAGGAAAATGTAATTATACAGAAGAACCAAAAAACTGTTTTGAGAACTAAAATTAAAAGTTTTAATTGGAAAATAGTAACTATCACCATTTGTAGAAACTATATCACTTCCAGTTTTGACTTGCTCCTCTTCCTAAAAAATATATCTATCTTATTTTTATGATTAATTACTACGTTTTCTATGTCAACACATCAATTCTCCTTTAGATAAATAGTTAAATTTTGTTGTTATTTTAATAAAAAATATAACAAACCTTAATATCTAGTGGATCACCGGCAAGATTTCCGTCAATCATTGTTATTCCATGACAAGTGACCATAGCTTTAAGAAAATGTTGGTCACACGGCAGGCTTCTGATGTTTTTAATAGGCACTTGGAATTTAGAATCAGATACTGGAACAACTCCCCACATATCTAATCCGTCTTCTGTCAATGTTCCAGTCTATAAATAAATAATTAACTTAATAATTTAAAAAATATATAAATAGTTTAAATAAACTTCAAAGCAGCAATAATTGGATGGCATTTCTCAGAAAGTTGCAGCTCAAAGTTGAATTTATTCAAAAAATTTAATTTTGAAATTGGAAGTTTTCTTAGAATTTTACTGTCTTTTTGTTAAAAACTTAATTTTATTTCAGACATTCTAATTTGTCCCAATGAAAATATTAAGTATTTTGGTTAATTTTCATGAAATAGAAATGTTGGTCTCTATTTGCAATAAATAGAATGTTGAATTCTATTTTCAAATTAACTTCTGTTTTAAGTTTAAAATTTCTGAACTAATTGCAATACAAACACTGATTCTATTTATAATCCAATAAAAACACTAATTCCATTTATAATCAACTCTAATTAATTGTGCATATTTTATTAGTAATTAGGCTAGTTCTATTTTACTAATTGGAGTCCAATTATTGATTGTATAAACTATTTATCCTGATTATTCCTAATTTAAAAACTTCAATAAAAGATAAGAAATTGTTATCATTTTGAGAAATCTAAGAAAATTCAATAAAAATAAGAACAATAAAAGAAAAGAAGAAAATATTTCAA
Organism: Troilus luridus; assembly: GCA_964056705.1. Lineage (NCBI taxonomy): Eukaryota > Metazoa > Arthropoda > Insecta > Hemiptera > Pentatomidae > Troilus > Troilus luridus. The sequence goes on along the minus strand of OZ057417.1, from coordinate 53,702,820 downwards.
AATTAACATTCATAAATTTTTTTAAGATGTGACTTTTTTAAGCCATTGTTCCATTACTTCTTTAGCCAATTTATTAAATGAAAAAGGTATCCTCGATGATTCTAGTAAAAATAAGAGTGAATTAAGATAACGAGACATAGTAATTTGTAGCGATAAAAATATTTATATAGTTTGGTTAATTTTGGAGAATGTTGCATTCTATTTCTAATAAACTTCTATTTTCAATTCAAGATTCCTGAAGTAATTGAAAGTATGTAAACTATGTAACTTGAATATTCACCTTATCAAAGCAGACACAATTGATAGAACCCGAGACGTTGATCGTTCGGGGGCTTATGCAGAAAATATTGGCGTTTTCCAATCTCTTTTGAGCGTACATTCTCCCGACGGTCATAGCGGCAGGCAGAGCTGGAGGGACTACGATGGTGATAAGGTCCAATGCTTCCAGAGTTATTTCCGTCCATTCCTTACCCCTCATAACCTGAAATAATATTATACTTAAAAAAATATTTCATAATTATTGAATATTTATAACAATGAATCTGGAAATTATAAATAAGTTTATGAATGAATACAGCAATTGTGACAATGACATACAGAATATATAATATTCTTATTACTACTATAACTTTCTGAAAATAATAATTACTATTTCTTGTATGATGAAGTAAACAATGTTTTTATGCATAATGAGTGTCAAAAATAATGGAGAAATAAAATTATATTTATAAGGAATAACGCAAGTATATTATCTAGAAGATAGGGAAATCCCCTGAAATGTTAGAAAATATTGTTTAAACAAAACTAAAAATTAGCCAAAGAAGAGTATTTCTATAAAGAGTCAAAATAATTTATTGTGTTTGAGGGTTAAATTAAAATTATTTTTAGTAATATTGCATAAAGAGCTATGCTAAAAATATTAGTTTTGATTTTAGTCAGTAGATGGAAGTTTATAGAGAGTGATAAGAAATATGGAGCCTTTATTAGTATTATTATAACACTAACTATGCACAATAGAGGTAAACTGTCTTAAGTTCAATTAAATTGATTATTATTTATTTATTTATTTTTTTATAGCAAAAGTTAACAGTACTTGAAATATAAAGATTTGAAACAACCAAAACAGTGCAATTGGAAAATTGTTTTTCTCTGATGTTAACCGTGAAAATTAATTTAACAATAGTTTACCTATGGCAGACATAATTTAAAATAGATAGATAAAGAAGAAAAAAAATACTTACTTTGCTGATTACGGTATAGAAAACGCCTATAGCAGCAAAAACAGCTAATATCTGAACAAACTTGTACGAATCCCTTTCGAACTTGAAATCTACTGGTGGTGGATACAGGATTGACCTGACCAGGTTCCCTTTTGCCGTGGAAAAACTTGTTCTGATAACAACACCGTACACCCGTTCATGCCCGTAATACCGTGTTTGAATAACTTGAGTTCCGCAAAATAGTGTGTGCCGTGCGTGTTCCTTTTCATTGTAAAGCAGAGTCGTAGAGTTAGGCATTGGAGTTTTGGTTACTGGGACACTCTCGCCTTTAAAAAAAAATAAAAATTCATATATAGATATTATAAATAAAAAATAAAAATAAAATGAAATTAGAAGTGTTTGAAATGGATAGAAGGAGCAGTCAATAAATCTTACACAAAATAATTTATCTCATTTATTAATTTTGTAAATAAGTTTATTAATAATTTTTAGGCCATCATCAGGGCTGAGAAAAAAACAAAACAGAAAGCTATATAAAAAGTGCAGCACCAAAGAAAATATAACAGGTACATATAAATAGAAATGGTAGAAATGAAAAGAAAGAAATATAAAGAACAAAAGTTAAATTATGAATTAATTGATGAGGAATAACAAGAGCATAAAGAAATATATAAAACAATAAAATGTAGTAAAATTACAAGAGAAATAATTATATTACAAAATGTACAATAAATGTCATGTTATAGGGGAAAGACAAAATGAGTTGGAGATAGGCTATTGTTCAAAATAATATGAAGCTATGATAGAGTTATATATTAAATTGATAAACATTATTTTTTATAATTATATGTGGAGAAAAAAAAGTATAGAGATAATAGTAATAAGAGAATATAACATACCAGAGGAATGCAGATAATCAAATTGTAACTGACAAATATTAACTGAAGAGGATTTTTAAAAACCGTTTTTCAGTGTTGCCAACCCACCAACTAATAATAGTATATAATAATTTTTTTTTAAATTATAATTCGAATTTGTCAAGTTATGTATATAAATAAATATTGTAAATGACTATCAGAAAAACAAATAAAATAAAATAAGAAATAAGAGAATAAGTAAATAATAAAAATATAGTGTGCAAAAATGAATAGGGACATTGCTAATTTTGTAGTAAATACTTTAGTTAGCATTTATATTATCATGGAAATATTTACCCTTTACAATATTTAATGTAGTATAATTTCTAATAAATATTAATGCTTTTTATAATAAAAATAATATTAAAATTCTAAGCAAAGTAAATACAACAAAATTAGTGGTTTCCCTATACATTTTTGTGCACTTTATTTCTAAACATATGTATCTAAGTTGTATGTAGTTAAAATATCGGTACATAATATTCTAAAGTCATTATGATAATAAATAAAAACTAGAAAGAAGGAAAATTTAAAGTAAAGTAGAAAATAAATATTAAAAACTGTCACAAAATAAAAAATATATAAAAGATATAGGATGAAATGAAATAAAATTAAAAATAAAACCAGGGGAGCATGAATAAGAAATTAACAATTCTCAAGAACCAATGGCTCTATATAAAAAATTAAAACTTATTTTTATGAAATTATTTCAAATAATTCTCTTTAGCATTAGAATCAAAGTATGAACAATAATAAAATTTAAAAAAGAATTATAATTTATTAAATAATGTTTATCAATTTAATATTTATAATTGAGAGGAACATTGTTGACTTGAAGATCTAATGTGGGATATAGATATTCTGGGTGTGCAGTCAAAAAAACACTACATAAGACAAACTTATTTATTTTAAGTGCCAACGTTTCGACCTATGTTGTAGGCCATCTTCAGGGCTATGAGAAAAAATCAAACACAACAAAAATCACTATAAAAAAACATTGCAATACCCACATTTCAGTCTGGGTATTGCAATGTTTTTTATAGTGATTTTTGTTCTCTTTGATTTTTTCTCATAGCCCTGAAGATGGCGTACAACGTAGGTCGAAACGTCAGCACTTATAATAAATAAGTTTGTCTTATTTAGTGTTTTTTTTTACTGCACCCCCAGACTATCTACATCCCACATTAATATTTATAGCTTTATCATAGCTTAATTTTTTTTTAACAGTAACCTATTTCAAACTAATCTTGAATAGTAATATATATATATATATATATATATATATATATATATATATATATATATATATATATATATATATGTGGAAGAAAATAGTCCAGGTGGAGGTCAAAACATTAAATATTATTAAAAAAAGTTTGACCTCCACCAGGACCGGACGATTTTCTTCCACATATTTCAAACTAATTTTGTTTTCACCAATTACTTGACATTAATTATAGTTTGTAATAAAATCATTTCTCTTGTAATTTTATTAAGTTTTATTATGGTGTAGATTTCTTTTCACTTTTGATATTTCTCATCAATTATGTAATAATTAACTTTTGTTCATTGTATTTATTGCTAGTCATTCCTAACATTTCTGTTGTATATATTTGCAAATGAAAAACCCATAATATTAGGATTAGCCAAAGAAGGATAAGAAGCTATTATATTTCATCTTACGTAATTATTTAAAATAACAAATTTTAATAACAAGGGAGAACTTCAATTCAAGCCAAAAACAAAAATAAATAAATAATAATTTTGACTCAAAGATTATTGGTTTACAAAATTTATTAAACTTTACCTGTTAACATGCTTTCATTGACGATGCAATTGCCAGCAAGAAGAACGGCATCGCAGTGCATGATACAACCGTGAGGAGGAAGGACGAGAACGTCGCCCGGAACTAGCTGCTCGGTTGGCACCACTGCTACTTCTCCGCCTCTAAGCACACTTGCAACGTCTCTTGAATGGACTCTACTCCACAGATTTATTTGATTCTAGAAAAGATAACAGAATAAAAAGATTTTTAAAATAAATAAAATCAAACCTCATTTTGTAAGACATAATAGTCCTTTAATTCAATTTGTAAACAAAGATAAAGAAATATAATAAAAATAAAAAAGTGAATAAAAACATTCAGACATTTTTTTATAAAACCATACAAAATTTCTGAAAAAGTAGGACCAAATGAGTTAAATAAAATAAAAAAGGTAAACTATAACTAAACTAATCAGTCCACAATTTACTCACTTCTTTACGATAATAAGGAAATTGATAATCAAGAATAAAATTTCAATGAAGATCTGTTTATAACATTGCAATCACAAAAAGAAAACGATCAATGACATAGGAAAACTAAATAAATTACGTAAAAACAGCAATAATACTGAACAAATATTTAAATGAAAACCATACTAGTAGTGGATTTAACATAGGTTTAAATGCAGATTGTAGAAACAAATAATAGTACAGTAGAATCCCGATAATTCGTATGGTCAAGGGACTGATGATTTTGTACGAATTATCGGGAATACCAATTATCGGGATTACAAAATAAAAAAACGTATTAATGCAATTTTTTTAATCTATCGAACCATCCATCGCTGGCACGAAAGTCTTCAATTCCCATTTTTCTGTGAAAACTCGGGCTTTTTCCCTTCAAATATTACCTCCAACTGGTACATTTGAACTCCTTGCTTGTAGGAACCACTTTTTTAAGTTATCTACAAGTCTGGGAAGTGATTTTGTCCTTGTTCTTCAGGATTGATGTGATTGTGGAACCAGGGACGATGAAATGCTTGGATACGTCAATTAGCTTACAGCCACTGGTCGCGGCGTTTATGATTTGTTGTTTCTCTTCAATAGAGAGGCTAACGTATTTTGGAGGTATGATTGCGTTTCATAACGGTAACAAAAACGAGACTGAATTGTAAATAAAAGTGTGATTGTAAGAAAAGCTTAATAAAATTCCTAGAACTTCCCCTCTCTACTCCCCTAATTTCCTTTGAGTGATAACAGTACGAATTACTTATAAGATTTCTTAGAAAACTTGTCTCCCTCACTCGCTCACCCGTAAAAAACAATAGGATCTACTGTGCCTCTAAACAATACAAACATACTTGTGTATAAAAACCATACAAATTGAGTGATTTCTTAGAAAGTATTTATTCTCATTCTGCTCCCTGGCATATCTGCTTCACTGTTCTCTCCTCCCCTTTCGAAAACAGTACTAAGTAACGAGATTTTAAAGCTGGAAATACGAATTACATGACGTTGTAAGTGACCTTGAGCATAAAAATAATGCGAATTATCGAGGGGTCTGAAAAGCATTGATTTTATACCATTTATCGAGATTTTCTCTGGGGACCGGCATATTTGTACGAATTAACCGGAAATACGAATAAGCGGGATACGAAATATCGGGATTCCACTGTAGTATAAAAAGCCTTTTGTTCTAATGTGTTCGAGATGAAAATTCTATGCCGAATCTAAGGAGTAATTTGGAGCTCTACACAAGGACAGGAGAACCAGACATTATGAGAGTCATCCGCATAGGGAGGCTTGGATGGGCTGGACATGCTGCTAGAATGAACGATGAAAGCGTTCCAAAAAAGATCATATACAATCAACCGTATCGATCAAGAACCATCGGGAGACATAACTGCAGCGAAGATGGAGTTGCGGAGGATTCCAGCAAGCTGCTTGGTGTGCGGAATAGGTTGCGGCTGTAAAAGATAGGGAGGGATGGTGAAAGCTACTTGAGGAGGCCTTGACTCACTAACTGGGTTGTTGCGCCACTAATGATATTTTAACACTGTTTTTTGATCATTTGCTAAAGAGAAAAATAATAATGAATATGCAGACCTAATAATAAAAATTTGTCATAAACCTACTGTGAGTTTGAAATATAAAACTTTAACATTATTAAACCTAGAGATGCATAAAGGCAATTTAAAATAATAATAACAAAAATATTAAGTAAATTAGATAGAATAAAAGAATATAATAAAGTGAGCAAAGCGTGAACAATTTGTATTCTAAGTTATTGCAGGTAGAACTGGTAGAGGATAGTGGAATATTGAAAACAAAAAAAATTAGCTTTTAAATTTCAATTTTATTCATGACTGTAGTAAAATATAAATTTCATTAGCCCGCAAAGACTAGAACGCAAAATCTTCTTAAACTTTTTTTTTATTTTTAAATACCTTTCTTACTTACTCACAGTCCATTAGGTCCGTTAAATTATTTAACACCTTGAAATCCAAAATTCGAACATTTACTGACAGAAGACTTCTTTTTTGACATTCTTGAAACATACAAGAACTGAATTCTACTCAACACAATCAAATCCAAAAAAAGGCAACCCTTCTTTGTCTGAAATTCAAATACAATTTATACCTGCTCAAATAGACTTTGTGTTTAAAAAAAAGAGTAATTAAATGGATGTCTTACCTTTCTCGTCTGTATAACCGCTATGACAATGCTGACGCAGGACATTGCGAGAATACATAGTGCATAGTAAACATAATTGTCCACGATCCAGAGGGTGAATGAAAATATTTGGAAGATATAAAATGGATTTAAAACTTCCAAGAACAGTAGTGCCATAACACTTCTCATTGGCACGATTATTTCATTCATTCCATAAACTGCTCGTCTGAAAAAAAATATATAAATATAAATAATCGTCTTAAATGGTTATCATAATAGAGAAATCAATCATGATTTATTTAACCCGTTGAACAGAACGCACGTCAAAATGATGGCATTGTTTCACACTTTTATTGATAAGACCGCGCACAGATGAAGCGACAGGCTGGGTGACATCTTCAGTCAAATATCGACAAGCGACCGCATCACTTCGGGAATCCTCTACCACTCTTTGTTTTGAGGTAAGTTCCCTTTTTCTGAACATAGCACGTCAAATTGATGGGTGTTCTCCCTGTGAACTAATACTCATACCCGTCACGTCAAAATGACGGATGTTCTGCCGCACCAGTTCAATCAATTTTTGGTTTGAAAAAAATCAAAACAATCACTCCTTATAAAATGAATTGAAGTAGTAAATAATTATCATTGTTCATTTAATATTCATTCAGCATGACCAATTTTTTTCTTCTTTCATATGGCAAAAACCTGAAGTTGTTTTTTTGCCACAATAACAACAATGGAAATCTATTTTTTTGTTATTTGTTTTTTCTTTTTTTCTTCAAGGAATATACCTATTGTTATTTTCCCACAATAACCACTTAATTATGTATATTTATTTCTTTAGAGCGTTTATTATAACAGTAAAATCCCGATAATTCGTATTGTCAAGGGACTGATGATTTGGTACGAATTATCGGGAATACCAATTATCGGGAGTACAAAATAAACGTATTAATGCAATTTTTTTAATCTATCGAACCATCCATCGCTTGCACGAAAGTCTTCAGGCTTTTTCCTTCAAATATTAACTCCAACTGGTACATTTGAATTCCTTGCTTATACGAACCACTTTTTTAAGTTCTCTACGAGTCTGGGAAGTGATTTTGTCCTTGTTCTTCAGGATTGATGTGATCGTGGAACCAGGGACGATGAAATGCTTGGATACGTCCATTAGCTTACAGTCACTGGTCACGGCGTTTATGATTTGTTGTTTCTCTTCAATAGAGAGGCTAACGTATTTTGGAGGTATGATTACGTGTCACAACGGTAACAAAAACGAGACTGAATTGTAAATAAAAGTGTTATTGTAAGAAAAGCTTAATAAAATTCCTTGAACTTCCCCTCTCCACTCCCCTAATTCCCTTTGAGTGATAACAGTACGAATTACTTATGAGATTTCTTAGAAAACTTGTCTCTCTTACTCGCTCTCCCGTAAAAAACAATAGGATCTACTGTGCCTCTAAACAATACAAACATACTTGTGTATAAAACCAATACAAATTGAGTGATTTCCTAGAAAGCATTTATTCTCATTCTGCTCCCTGGCATATCTGCTTCACTGTTCTCTCCCTCCCTTTCGAAAACAGTATTAAGTAACGAAATTTTAAAGCTGAAAATACGAATTATATGACGTTATAAGTGACCTCGAGCATAAAAATAATACGAATTACCGAGGGGTCTGAAATGCATTGATTTTATACCATTTATCGGGATTTTCTCTTGGGGACCGACAAATTTGTACGAATTAGCCAGAAATACGAATAATCGGGATACGAAATATCGGGATTCCACTGTATTTCAACAAGTCATCATGTTGCACTAGAACCTTTTATATTATTAGATCAAAACAAATAAAAAATACCAAGCTCCAAAGACTGAATAAAATACTAAGTCGAAAAATAAATACTGATTTTATCATTAGAAAAATTATGTCAAATGAATACGTTTTTGTTTTTTTTTCTTCAAATTTTGACTTTTTTTTACCCCATATCGTACGAAAGTATAGTGATGTACTACCACCAGCAATCAATTGAATAACCATACTAATAAATGTTATTAGAAAATATACAGGGTTTTGCGCAAGTTATGGAAACATTACGCTGATAGCCGTCAATATGACGGATGTTCCCTGTGGACCAAAACACAGAGATGTTCCGTTCAACGGGCTAATTTTAATACATTTATCTTAAAACACATAAAACAAAAAATATATTTCCACTTCAACACATTTCTGTCTAAAGTTGGAACTAATTTCATAATTTTTCCTTAACACAAATAAAAGTATTTTTACAGCCTCCCCCTAAAAAAAATTTTTCATCTGACAATTTGTTGCAACTTTATAAAATGTTTATTTAGTGTATGAGAATAAACAGTATAAGGTTCTTTGAGGTACATCTAGTTTTAAAAATTTCAATGATTTTGTATAATTTTTTTTCATGCTCAAGCTCAACATACATCTTTGATGATCGTAATCTATGAGCATGATGAAATCAATAAGTATTTTTTTATAACTCTTTTATAATTCTAAAGGACGCAGAAATCAAATCAAGAGTACTAAAAAAAAATGTACAACTGCAAACTATGAATAGGATTTCTAATTTTACAACTATTCTTTTTTGGATAGCTATAATTATACTGATAGTTATAATTATCATATAAAATAATAATATGATGATAAGATAAGTATTATCCTGAGGAAGAATGCCAAAATATATTTTGTTATAATACTAATACTAACATTTACTATAAACTACCTGAAATACTGTTGAGAGATGCTTAAGCCTTTTTGCTGGTGAAGTACAGAAGCAGTAACGTTACAATCCAAACCTCTAAGTTTGTAGAAAACGCTTAAATCAGGATCCCAAATATAAGTCATCTTTTTACAATTGAACATTTTTATACTCTCCATATCTGAAATATTAATTTTGGAAACACCATATGAATTAACAGATCATAGCTGATTGTTGAGAAATTAAATAAGAAACAAATCTATTGGAATACAAAAACCCTTTTATGAATAATATATGAAGATTAACTTTAAATATTATAGTGACCACCTCTGTAATAATGCTAACTGATAACCATAAGAATCATTAAAAAATATTTGAACCAAAACCAACAATATCATAACAACTTTTATTTCTTCCTTATTTGCATAAGTAGAAAAATAATAATGGCGATGTAATGAAAATCCTTAAAACTGATTAGTTCTGGTTTCTTTAAATGATTTCAAAAGCAGGAACTATCAACCCAGAATACGTAATGAAACTATTTAGGGAAAATAAAATCCTACTAGTACTAAAAAGTTGAGGCGTTGTTACTCAATCATTGAATGAAGATAATAAATAAAAATAAAATGAAGATATGATTCAATTATTTAAGTTAAAAAATTATCATAATTATAAATACAAATAATTAATGTTTTTAATTTGCTTACCTCGAAACATTCCTCCATAAGTATGAACAGACAACTTGGCGGAATCCCAATTATCCATATCCATAAGGTCATATTGATCCCAATTGTTTTTATCATCTTTCTTGTAAACGTTTCTAGAAGAAAATAAATTGATCAGATAAAATCAAAATTATTTATTCTTAAACTATTCCTGTCATTAGGTAAGAAGTGAAAAATCTTGAGATTTTTATTTATAAAAATATATATGAAACCAAGTATAAAAAAAAAAAACAACTGAAATTGTGCCTATCTATTATTCCTGTGTCGTGTTTATTTGAAATTTCATAGTTTTAAAGTTTTGCATACTAGATTGTTTATTATCTAATAGTAATAACACAAGTAATAACTTTTTAAAAAATCCTCAAATTTTGAACCACCATTTAATCTGTAAATCAGATCATCCCAAGTTTGATTGACAAGCTTTTTTTTTTTGTACTTTTTGTAAAAAATCAACCATCTACAAAAGAAAATCTCAACAGGTGCCAAAATTTTCTAGATATTTACATTTTTATATCTTATACCTCTGTTGGGACAAAATGTAAAAATATTCACAGATAAACCCAGTATTGTATCTTATATATACTCATAAAGTTCACGTTTGATATTAATATTACGGTCAAGTTTATATGACCTCTAATAAAGAAACTCTTAATAATTATAAATTAAAAAGATAGACATAAAGGTCTGTCATACTAAATTTTTATAAAGAAAAGACTTTTTAGAACATTAAAGCTTCCGTCTTAACATATGATTTTAATTAATCTCAACTTTAGATGAAGTAATAATGACAAAATAAAGGTATTTAACATATACATGTCAAACTTACCTTACTTGTTCAGATGTAATTGTTTTAATACTCTTAACATAATAACATTTATGTTTTTGCTGATACCTTTCCTGCAAAAAAACAAAAAAACAATAATAATAATAATAATAAACAAACCATTTTATTACAACTTTTAGTCATCATAGACTATAATGGGTATCTGTTCCACTGTCGCTTCAAGTTGAGTTACAAATTTGTAACTTTTTATTCTATTATTAATATTTTACCAAATAATGAATTTGTAAACAAAATTTAAACACCTATACTTAAAAATGTTTATTTCTTGATGAAATAATTAACAGAAAATAATAGAATAATAGAAGCTCATGATAACTTGTTATTTTGGAAAATATTAAAAGGGAAACAGAGGGAAAGTGAAATTTTGCTGTTGCTCACCTAAAAACGACAAACTGCTCTAGACGACAAACTGCTTTTTATTCTATTATTAATATTTTACCAAATAATGAATTTGTAAACAAAATTTAAACACCTATACTTAAAAATGTTTATTTCTTGATGAAATAATTAACAGAAAATAATAGAATAATAGAAGCTCATGATAACTTGTTATTTTGGAAAATATTAAAAGGGAAACAGAGGGAAAGTGAAATTTTGCTGTTGCTCACCTAAAAACGACAAACTGCTCATTACCCTATAATGAGAAATTAGTCATTTGTGATAGGTTAAAACTTTGGTTTTAAAATGAATTTCATAATGTCATACAATAAGATGAAAAGACATGTTTAATGGGATTTAAGGAACTAATTATAGATCTCTAACAAAGACAATGAGAATTTATAAATACCTAGGTTACAAATCTTTGTAAGTTTGTGGTCTAGAATTACTAAATTATTATTTTTTTTTTATATGATCTAATGAGTTTGGACCAAAACTTGTCAACATTTTAATGATTAAAAAGAAGAAATTTTAACACTGTTTCTAATCATCAAGTGTGTAAAAGTAAATGAGATACAACTAATAAACTGCTTTCAACAATTTCACAAATGCAAATGATCAATTTTATAATAATGATAATGATGATTCTTCTTCTTCTGTACCACTACAACCTACAGAGGGTCTTGGGTTCAGAACAGTTAGAGACTGCACTGTTTCTTAGACAACGGTTGTGAAGTGAGGGTATTAGCCATCTGATCACGGTCAACTAACAGGTTTTCCTCTCTATTCTAGGTAACCGCTTTATAGAGGCTGAGTGAGCCCCAGGATGGTCCTAGATCCCACATGATCCATATCCGGCCACTAACAGATTAAATAAGAGTCTGTCAGCAAGCAGGATTTGAACCCGACCCGGGACTTTCGGAAACTCAGTGCTCTATCACTGAGCTACTCCGTTCCCTAATATTTTTAATAATAATTATGTCTTACTATGACTAGAATTTTCTCTGCTATGTCTAACGAAGACCTGCGGTGAGTGGCATAGAGCATCCAATGCGGCCACCAATGGAAGACAAGTCTTAGGCCTCCGAGGGTCAAAAATATGAAAATCCATGACATTACAGTCCTCAGCTGATCTCGTACAAAACCTTGAACCTCCTGTAAAAAATAAAGTTAATAATTACATTAGAAATTAATCAATTTTCTAAATAACGCCAAGTAAGTTACTATTTCTAATGAGTTGTTTTATTTTATTTTTTAATTGGTACACAACATGGTTTCCTAATCCTGTCTAGTAATGAGCCAGGTAATTCCTACACGGAGTATATATCCTATCCGCTGAGTGTATAGACTACTTTTCTAACCTCAGTGAGAAGGTCAAAGTTCATTTTGTGTGTCTGTAATTCCTTTAATATCAGGAAATATTGATTTTGAAAACATTTTATAAGCATTAATGCTTATAACTGCAACTTTAAAAAAAAAAAAAAAAGAGAGAGAACCCCTCAGCTTCTCATCCTCTCCTCATAAATAATTAATCCTCCTAAAGCTACATTTATAAATTAATCTAGGCATGGTTCCTATAAAACCTCTTTTAACTTTCTTTTAAATAATTAAAAACCATATAAACTACTCAAATACCAGATACTCATTTGAAATTTTTTTTTATGCATAACCGTTATGCAGCTATCTCTATGAAAGATAGTGCCTAGAAGGACTGTTGACTGTAGATTGCAAATCACACATAGAATAATCAGAAAAATTGAACACTCACCAGAATTATTAATTTTTATGTATATAGTTTTATTGATATCAGTACAATTTTTATGAGTATAAATTTATAAAAAGAAAAATAAATATCAGTATTATCCATCTTTAAATTTAATTATCTATAAAGAACTACAGATTATAGATACAAATCATCCATTTTTATATACCAATAGAGGTAAATAAATATATATAGACAGGGAAATGACAGCCAGGTTTTGCCAACCTAAAAAAAAAAACCTGTACCACTACGACCCGTGAACGAGTCTGGGGGTTCACTACATGGTTGAGACTGTACTGTTTCATGGACAACAGTTCTGCAAGGAGGTGACTTGTCCTAGGTCACGCTCAACCGCCAGGTTTTTCCCCCTTATTATGGGTACCCTATTTTTATAATATTTTATAGAGGCTGGGTGAGCCCCAGGAGGGTCCTAGATCCTATATGATCCATCTACGGCTGCAAACAGACTAAAAAAAAGTAACTACCCGGAGCAGGATTCGAAACAGGATTTCCGGCATGACAACTCAGTGCTCAACCACTGAGCCACTCCGCTCCCTAGGTTTTGCCAGCATAACATACAAACCAAAACTGCCTATGTTACTAAAGTTTATGTTTAAGATAGCATTAAGCAGTGACATATACAATATGAACAATTGATTTTAAAAGTGAGATAACTCCATTTTAAGTTATTGCTAGATGTTTGCTTGTAAAATCAGCATATTTGAAATATTATTGACCAAATCAATTTCTAATAACAAATTTATGCTAATAAATAAATTATATAGATTGTTAATTGATAAAAAATATAAAATCATGTTAATTTGTAATAAGATTCAGCTTTAATTATTATTATTAATTTTTACAAAGTGGAGTTGTCTCACTTTCGAAATTAATGGCTCATATATAATAATAAATAAGTATATTTATTACGTATGTATTATATATACTTAAGAACTCAAAAGTGACTCTGATGTACCACTTGTCTTAACATGTAAAGAAGATATTAAAAAAAACAAAAACAACTTAATACAACTACAGAGTACTGCCCACCTTATCAATTTTTCATGCTACACTAGTGCTATCTAAAAGAATTCATGGTAACTAACTGTATTGAATTCAGCTGTTGGAATAATCATCACAGTTATTGAGTAATAAAACAGTAAATGCACAAATTAGATATAATTTTAAATTGTTATTGCCACTGAATCTAACACATAACAATCACCCAAGAAGAGATAAAGAAACCCCTTACTATCCTTTTAAGTTGAGATTGGAGGCTCATTGTAATTTTAATTATTAATGCTGAGAATTTAATTAATAAATAATTAAACGAACTTAATTTGGAACATAAAAATAATTTAAAACATAATCAAAACTACCCTAGACCAGTGAAGGTGGGCAGCAACAATAATGAAACAGTATATTTTTTAGATAAACTATAATTTCAATCATAACTAATTTTATAGTTGAATTCAAAACAGTTGGTTACCAAGAATTCAACCAGACCACACGAGTGCAATTTCATAAGACTTTATAAGATCAAAAAAATATATACAACAGAATTAAAAAGATTTGTTTCAAAAGTATTCTTTTCGAAAAAATGAAATAATCCTCAGGATAGACCTTAATGCATGATCATAGTAAACAAATTGTAATAAATAAATAATGTATTTATAAATTATGAAAAAATGGGTACTTGTGTACATAACGCACGGCGGAAGCAGGCCAATGTTCTGCGCATGCCCCAGCGGTTACATTTTATAACAGTTACATTTCTACCAGTTACCTTGGATAACCTTACATTTTTGACAGACATTATTGTTTGTTTACTGGTCTGTTCGAGCGTTGTTGTGTTTGTTGCTCAGTTGTTCTTTGTTAATAATACAAGATAATGTCGATATTTTGTTGTTTGGTGTTTCTTAGTTATACGACAATGCTTATTTGGGATTTGGCAAGAACCGAGGAAGATGCAATAATGAATTGAATGGCAAAAATGATTTGCCAGGAGAAAAACATTTTGCAGAAAAATAGGAAATGTAGCAACTCCCATAAAATGAAGCTATACCTTCGAAATCGTAAGTTTTGGAGATGTGATATCAAACAGTGTAATGAGCAAGTGGGACTTAGGAAAGACAATTGGTTCGAGGGAAGCAAAATTTCACTATGTACAGGTATAAGATTTATATATTGTTGGTGCGAGGAGTTGACCTCGATTAAATTTTGTGCAAAGCAGCTTAAAATATCCAATAAAACTATTATAGATTGGAATAATTATATGCGGGAATTATGTGTATTGGACATGGAGAGTAAAGAAAACAAGAAGATAGGTGGACCAAATTTGATTGTGGAAATATCTCGTTATTATATTTATTTACATTATATACAACATTATTTTATAATATGTTATATATTAAATTATATTGTTATTACTTCGATTTATTTATTTCCAATATTATATTCCTATTTTGATTTGAATTGATTGCCGCCCGGCGGCAAATCTTTTCTCTTCAAAATATCTGAAGGGAGGCGATCTCAGATTCAAATCAAAATATTTTAAAAGGTTATCCAAGGTATCTGGTAGAAATGTAACTGTTATAAAATGTAACCGCTGGGGCATGCGCAGAACATTGGCCTGCTTCTGCCGTGCGTTATGTACACAAGTACCAAAAAATGATTAGGGCTTTATATAAAAAGTTTTCATCAAACGACAAAATAATGAAAAGATAAATGAAATGAATATAGATATAATTTTCATAACAAAAACTAAGAAAATATAACATTTAATTAAAAAAAATATTCTTGATACAAATTTATTAATACTATCAGAATAATAAATTTAACAGTATAAAATAACATTTCATTTAAAAAATTTATCTAATGAAGTTGGTTTTTTTTTCTTCTGTTTTTTAAATCATTTTGCAAAATGATCATTAAAAAAATGTTGAAATTGAAAAAAATATATTAATAAATACTTAAAATTGAGTGGTTTCCTGTCATTAATTAAGACTGATTTGGGTTCTAATTATTCATAAAAAATAGAAATACTGTTTAAGAGGATGATATAAATTTAAAAGGTTTATTTCACAATTAAGTTATGAGATTCTAGACATTTCTAAAGTAAACACGTTAGTATTGACAGAAAATCAATTTGATATATATATGAAATTTTAAAATAATAAACAGATCTTTAAGAACAATTAGCTAGTCAAGAAAAATTTTTTTTTTTCTAAATTTAAATGTTGACTTTTAAAAATGGCATTTCCTTACCATCTCATCGTCCAATCCATAGTTAATGTAGTCCAATGCAATATCTCCAGGAATTTTTCCATTTTGTTGCTTCTCCTTCACATCTAGAAATTGAAAAGCATTTGTTAAGAAATGAAACAAAATATAGCAAGTAACATCAGCAATATTAAATAATATGACATAAAATATTAAATTATAACAATATTTTAAAGAGTGCATTAAACGATTAGCCACATTTACAATAAACAAATCATGTTACCTTGTAATGGTTCTCCATCTGGAATGTTATCATTAGTTCGTCCGTTTCTTACGAAAGATACACGATTGTAGGGGTTTCTGTAAAACCCCAGCTTCAAACTTTTTGGAGTAGATAACATTTTGATATTTTCTAATAACAACAAACTATGAAGAAAGCTTAACACAACTAGAGCCCTCAATACGAAGGATAAAACAAATTTACCTCAAGTCTTTTTGCGATAATAAGGGCACTAAACATATAAATAAACATAAATATTATTCAAATTATTACAACCACGTTGTAATTAACACAGAGAAGCCAATAGTCCAACTGGTTGCTATAAGTTCCTGGCACTTCTCATCTGTCCGGTTTTAAAGGGATCAGTAGTTGTCAGTCCCCGGGATCTGGTTTCTTCCATCCAACTTTCGGGCGTTTCAAATCATCTTCACTCCGTGAAAGTTGTCTTGGATTACAGTACGGAGCTGATAAAGACGCCATTTTCATCGACCGATCAAACTTCAAAATAAAGAAATGGTTTTAATAACTAATCGGAAAAGAAAAAGTCATATGAACTTCCTAACCCACTGTTCCGCACTATTCACTAATATGAGACGATTTAAAAAAAAAAAAGAAAACAAAAAATTAACAAAAACCGAATCAGAATTAGTGTTTTTTAGCAACTTCAAAAATCAAACAATGTCTTAATATATTCTTCACATTCATTTCATTCAGAACAAAAGGTAACTTCATGCTCAAGCGAGTAGTCCAGATGTTTTTTTCGGGTGATCGATGAAGTCTGCAATAAAATTTAAGTGAATCAGAAAAACTAGTGATTGCATAAAATAATTTCTTTTGAAATATGTGTAAGCAATGGTTTCAAGTTACACCTTCCCTTGTACATGTGCTCTCACACAATACTAAAGCATTAGTAAATATACTTCGCAAAAAAAATAATTGAATTTTCAGGCATTTAGAACTTTATTGAATAAATTAATTTAATTTATATTACAAATAAAGCAAGGATAAACTAGTCAATTTTACTACACGTTATTATAGTATATATATATTATAGTATACATATATCCTATACAGGATATACGTTATTACAAAATATTGTTTAACTGTTTAAGTAAAATAAATAGATATCTGGTTTCGCTAATAGAACTACTCCAAGTTATGTCGAAAGAATGACTCAGAATAATTTAAATATGGACTTATATTCAAAGGTTCTTGGAAATTTGTTTCACAAGGATAGAAGTATCAATGCCATTCTTGACTAATTAGAAAGTACTATATTAGAAATTATACTTCAAAATCATATATTCAATGATCCATATTAACTTTATGAAATGAATAATGAGATTATCATTATGGATGTCTAAACCTTAATTCAATTCAAATATATTACACGGTCAACAATATTAAAGTTTATAAATGTAGCGACTTATTTAAAATTAAGTGTATTTGCAATGAGAATTATATAGTTAGTTAAATTTTAGATGGCCTTCCTCATACAAAAATAAATTTCGAAATATGATTGGATGTAGTTGTTTTAAATCTTATTATTAATTAATACGATACATCTACGAACGTTCCGAAACAAATATTAAAATGTTTAACTCACCAATATTAAGTAAAAATGGAATTAAAGTGACTCAATATAAGAAATAAAAGACACAGCCAAGAGCACCTGGACTACTGGTCATATGGATCTGAGAACTGGATCGAGTGGGTTTACCACTCAGTGATGCCAACAGTCGCGGAATAAATTTCATTAATATTTAATATTATTGTCGAGTTTATGTTTAATTAATAATTATTATATTCATTATTATAGTTTATACTTGTTTCAACATTCATATCATCAATCGTATAATACAATAATCAGCAACATATGATGTTCGCGAGTAAGGCGCATTTTGTTTCAAGGGGGGGGGGATGAACCAGAAAAATGAAACCAGCACGCAAATGTATGTGTGTATATATATATATATATATATATATATATATATATATATATATATATATATATATATATATATATATATTGAACATTTCAACAAACATATATATTCATCTAAACTACGAAATGTTAGTTAAAATGTTCATTTCTTGATGAAATGATTACCGAATATACACATTTCTCATAGTTGCACTCTTTTTTTTCATACTAAACCACAATTATTTTTATCTTCGAGAATATAATAAAGGAAATAATGAAAAGTTAGAATTTTAAATCATGTCATGACTTAATTCGAAGCGACAACCTGCAGAACTGATGAAACACACTAACACACACACACACACCAGACACACACACAAACACGCACACGCACGCACACGCACGCACACACACACACACGCACACACACACACACACACACACACACACACACACACACACACATTATACATTTATAATAGAACGTCGATTATCTGAACTAATGTTTTCAGCTGTTATCGTTGTCGGATAATCATAATTACTTTAAAAAAAAAAAAAGGAAAATTTTATACAATAATTACACAAAAATCATTATTTTATTTTTCGATACTCTAGTTAAAAAAATAAACTTCAATAAAATATATACGTATATAACAAAAATTATCAAGGTTATGATAAAATGAAAGTTATACAATATTAGTTTGCTTCAATCTTGACTTGATCTTCACGACACCTAATTCTCTAATTATTTTAGTTATAGCAAGTAAGTATTAAATAATTTATATTACGTTATTAGTTCCGCAGGTTGTCTCTTCGAGTTGAGTTACAAGTTTTAACTGTTTATTTGTTTCATCTCTATACACAAAAGAGTTCATCCTGACTGACAAGACCACCGCAGAGCCAAAACGGCATAAGCACTTGAAATTACAGACTTCAAATTCGGACAGTAGGTACATTTTATAAGGCCAACGCGCACCAAGAAAGGATTTTTGAAAATTTGTCCCCTAAGAGGGTGACAAACGTTTGTAATAAAAAGAAAAAAACGTCATTTTTAAAGCGAGCGTCATGAAATTTTAGATTTAGCTTCTACATAAAAAATAACGTGTTTTTTTATTTTTTGAAAATCGACCCATTAATTATGCCATTTAATATTTAATAGGACAGTTTATTAGAATCTATCAACAAAGAGATAAGCTTTGGTAGGCTGGCTGAATTCACATATGCTTGGAGTTCATTTATGGAATTCAAAATTCACTCTCCGTTTAAACTCAAGATTAATTTCTATTTAAAATCAACGCGTACGAAGTAGCGGGCAAAAGCTAG
Organism: Troilus luridus; assembly: GCA_964056705.1. Classification (NCBI taxonomy): domain Eukaryota; kingdom Metazoa; phylum Arthropoda; class Insecta; order Hemiptera; family Pentatomidae; genus Troilus; species Troilus luridus. The sequence goes on along the minus strand of OZ057417.1, from coordinate 53,683,059 downwards.
ATTTTAAAATTTTCCAAAATACAAGTTATCATGAGCTTTAGCATGGGAAAAATAATGTAATTATGGGAAATGTATAGATTGCGATAATCATTTCATCAATGATGTGCGGGTTCGGGCCAAATCAGCAACAAATGGGACATTAAGGTCGTTATGGATGATTTTATTCTTAACAAAATAAGGAGCATTAAGGATTTTACGAAGGATTTTGGATTTTAAGGATTGGATACGAGAGGAACATGATGGCTTAGTGGGGCCCCAAAGCTCTACTCCGTAGGTCCAAATAGGTCGTATGATGGTCATGTATATGAGTCTCTTGTAGTTAATTGGGAGCTTAGAGCGTTTATCTAGTAAATGTTGAAGTAGCCTGAAACGGCGAGCTGTTTCTTGTCGTTTCAGTCTAGTATGAGGATTCCAAGTTAAGCGTTTGTCAAGGTGTAGTCCTAAGTACCGGATCTGTTCTACAGGACTTAGAGGGATGTTATTAAAGGATTCTGAAGTGCAGGAAGTCATTGGTTTACGACAGTTATGTATTTCGATAGAGAACTATGCTTTTTAAAAAGATTTATTTGGAAGAACACAACATAACAATAATTAAACGGGCATAGTGACAGACTGCGACTTAGAATAGACTGACTGTTGTTATTTTGAGGGCTCTATATATACTAGCCTAAAGATAAACAATTAAATAATAATAAGAACATAGTACAATGCGATAAGGCTATAATCCTAGGCTTCTAATCCTATATGTCTTACCATAACCGACGTAAGGTTAAAGTGATTTAATGGGATTTTCGAGAATTTATTTTAATTCTCCAGTTTTGACACCAATTTTCAAGGTCACTGATGTGGGATTGAAGAGTACGGGATGCTATGACTGGATCAGTGTTGACTGATATAGACATGTGTCATCCGCATACGTGGTAAGGATAGTGTTACGGGCTACTGGGTGTAAAATGGACTAAACTATTACTTAATTCAAGAATCTAATATTTATTAACAAATTAAAAAGAATACACTGAGATTATTTAAAACAGTTAAATTATTAAACTAATATCAATTTACAATAACAATATTCTATTAAATGTTAACTAATCTCTAAGATAATATACAAACAATATAAGATATTGTTAATAATAAATAACTAAACTATTTATATATCAATTTGTACAAATACAATAATATTACACTATAGTTTACAATTACAAATTAACACTTACAGTTCGCTAACTAAAGTCCACCGACCGTAAGACTCTCCAAATATGACAAACTGCCACACAGTTTATTACACCTATTACACGGCCACTAATTGTCACTGTTGCTCACTAAGCACTTATTACAGACTGATACTAACTCACTGTAACTCACGCACTATCACTAGTTAACGACTGCTACTCACTGGCTTATTACTTCACTGCTTATTACTACTCGTCTTAATACTACTCCTGCGGCCGAAAACGCTATCCTTTTTATATAGGCAAGGTAGGTCGTGGTGGGGCATTACTCGGAAGGACCACCTAGTCCCATCGAGCCCGATCCAGAAGCTTCTACGCCATTCTATAATCCCTTCCGCTTAATCCCATTGTTTGCCTAATCTTCTCAGCCGGTTCTCGTCCCCGCTCTGACCGTAACACTGCCCCCTCCTTAAAAGTGCTCTGCCCCAGAGCATAGTCCGGAGAAATCGGGCGGTTATGAGCTTCCCTCGATGGAGACGCATTTCCTTTCCAGGGGTTGAACGTGCACACCAATATGGCGACCCCAGAGTTGGCGAATATCTCTTCAAGCATGTTCCTGACAACCTTCCACTCCAGGCCGTCATATCCACAGCCCAACTTAGGGATCGCGAGCTTGGTGACACGCAGTCTCAGAAGCTTACTCCGCAGGTCGTCGAGGCTTCGCCGCAGGGCGTCATATGTGGGCTTGTGATCATTTGCACACTTGGTTACCAAGTAAAACAGATGTCGTCCTTCGTATGTGTGGTGGAGTGCTTTCCCCACGCTTGGTCCTTGGCGTTCTAGTTCCGTAGTACCACCAAACTTCTTCCTGAAGACCGTTGCAATCCCTCGAGAAGTCTTCAGATCTTCGGCGACACAATGGGCCAGAGAATAGTCCGCGGGTAACGAGAAGATATCTCTGTATACTGCCTGAGTTACTCCACGGGAACCTTGTACCTTAGGTTGTGCAACTGATACCTTACTGGTCTCCACGTTGTTGAGATACCTGACTTGCTGGTCTTTTGTCGGGCCATGGTCTCCTTTGTATGGGGCCAGTCTATTAAAATGGACTACCCTGGGTTTTCCTTTTGGCTGCTTCCTGATCCTATAGATGACGTCGTTTATCCTATTGATGATCTCAAACGGGCCATCCCAGGCGTTCTGAAGTTTAGGTGAGTAGCCTCGCCTTCTTCGAGGATCATGTAGCCAGACCAAATCTCCAGGTTGGAATCCACCTTTCTCTGCCCTGATGTCGTAACGCTCCTTCATTCTGTCACTGGCTCCCTGGATGTTTGCACGAACCTTCTCGTGGATATTATCCATCCGCTTCCGTAGATTCGTGACGTATTCCTCTCCGTTAACTTCCTCGCCTGGCTTGAACCCGAATTTCAGATCACAAGGCAAACGAAGTTCTCGGCCGAACACCACTTTTGCGGGGGTCTGCCCCGTTGCTTCATGGACTGAACTCCGGTAGGCTAACAAGAACAAGTGAAGATACTGGCCCCAGTCTCGCTGATGGTCGGAAACCACTTTAGACAAATATCGACCCATTGTCCTGTTCATGCGCTCCACCATGCCATCCGATTGAGGGTGAAGAGGTGTCGTCCTGGTTTTCCGTATTCCCAGTGCTTCGCACATCCCGGAGAAGACTGCAGACTCAAAGTTTCTTCCCTGGTCAGCGTGAAGTTCCATGGGTACTCCAAACCGGCTGACGAGGTGCTTCACAAGTACGTCTGCAACCGTGACTGCCTCTTGATTCGGAAGGGCATACGCTTCCACCCACTTAGAAAAATAGTCCATGGCCACGAGAATATATCGTTTGCCTTCGTCCGTCACAGGGAAAGGGCCAGCGATGTCGATTGCTATCCTCTCGAACGGTGCTCCCACGTTGTACTTCTTCATAGGGGCCCTCTTTCTTCTTGTTGGCCCGTTAGAAGCCGCACAACGCCTGCACCAGTCCAACACATCGTCCTTAAGGTTTGCCCAGTAAAAGCGTTCACGAACTTTTTCCAATGTCCGGTGAACTCCAAGATGGCCGCCAGTTACACCGTCATGTAGTTCCCTAAGCACTTCGGGCACTTTATTCCTTGGAACGATGAGCTGTAGCCTACGCTGATCTCCTTCCGCGTTCTCCAATGCCCGTTTCAGCAGCCCGTTGTCCACTACAATGGAGTTCCATTGGGCCCAGTACGTTTTTACATTCTTCGACATTGGAGCCACATCCTGCCAGGTCGGTCTTCCTCGCCCCGATATTTTCCATTCCTTTATTTGTTTTAAGTCCGGGTCCTCGTCCTGTTCCTTTGACACCTCTGTGTCCCGCCAACTGTCGATAACAACCGTTGTCCTCAATACTGTTCCCTGCTTCTCTTCTTGTCGGGAACAATGCCTGCATTCTTTATCTTCACATGGTCTTCTTGACAGCGCATCTGCATTCCTGTGGCTCGTTCCAGAACGATGAGCAGATTCAAAGTCGTACTCTTGAAGGCGCTCGATCCACCTCGCCACTTGTCCCTCCGGTGACTTGAATCGCAGCAGCCACATTAGAGCCGCGTGGTCCGTTCTCAGCAGGAACCTCCTTCCGTATAGATATTTATGGAAGTGCTCTATGGATTTTACTACTGCCAGAAGCTCTTTCCTTGTGACACAGTAGTTGCGTTCCGGAGCTGAGAGTGCTTTGCTGAAATATCCAATCACCCTTTCTTCTCCGTCTTGAAGCTGAGAGAGGACACTTCCAATGGCGATGTTGCTGGCATCTGTGTCAAGTATGAACTTGCCCTCGGGACGTGGATAGCTCAGAATAGGAGCACTACTCAATTTTCTCTTCAGCTCCTCGAAGGATGCCTGGCACTCGTGGTCCCAATGGAAAGTCCTTTTCTCCTCGGTAAGCCTGGTAAGAGGTTTTGCGATGTCAGCAAATCCTTTCACGTACCTCCGGTAATAGGTGCAGAGCCCGAAAAAACTTCTCACCTGGTGCTTATCTCGAGGTACTGGCCAGTCGGTGATCGCTGCTATCTTCTCTGGGTCAACAGCAACTCCGTTGTCTGACACAATATGCCCCAGGTAGTTGACTTGCCTTCGGAAGAGATTACACTTCTTCGGGTTCAACTTAAGGTTCGCTGCACGCAGTCGTTCGAAGACCTTCTCCAGATTCTTCAGATGGTGAGCGAAGGACTTTCCCAGCACAATGATGTCATCTAGGTACACCAGGCATACCTCCCAAGAGAGACCTCTTAACACATTTTCCATCAGCCTCTCGAATGTGGCAGGAGCATTGCAAAGCCCGAACGGCATTACTGTAAACTGCCAGTGCCAATTGAAAACGCCGTTTTCTCTTTATCTTCAGGTGCCAATCCAACCTGCCAATATCCACTACGGAGATCCAAGGTAGAGAAGAGTTTACACCCCTCCAGGGTGTCCAGCGTATCGTCAATCCTGGGAAGCGGATAACTGTCCTTCTTGGTGACGTTGTTCAGAAGACGGTAGTCTACGCAGAACCTCGTTGTGCCGTCTTTCTTCTTCACCAATACGACAGGAGACATCCAGGATCTACTCGAAGGCTCAATGACACCATCAGCCGCCATCTCCTTTATGATCTTCTCGGCGTCCTCCCGTTTGGCTAACGGCAGCCTCCGCGGGACCTGTCGGATGTGCTTCGCATCCCCGGTGTCAATCCTGTGCTGGACGATATCCGTTCTGCCCCGTGGTCCTGGTCCGATCTCGAAGACGTCATGCCATCGGATAATCATGTTCTTCACTTCCTCGCTCTGTTCAGGTGAAAGGTCGCGGCATGACTCGTTAACAAATCCTTTTAGTTCTTCTGGCAGTCCTCGGAGCTCGGTGGGACGACGTTGCAGCTGACGAACCACTGAGGTAGCGGTTGTACACTCCCCGACCGGTGTTCCTTTCTTCAGCGTTACCGGGAAGCTGTTCAGATTCATTAGCCTAATTGGAGTGGTACGTCCAACCTTGATGAGAGACCTAGCAACCAGTACGCCGCGTCCGATCTCCTGTTCTTCGTGCCTTCCGGGTTCAAGTAGTACACATTGACCCTCCGGTAAATGCCCTTCGACCGTCCCATGCGTCAGGATTTGGCTCCGTGCAGGTAAAGTGGTGTCTTCTGGTAGCAGCACTCGTGCACTGAAGTCCTTCTCCTGCCGAAGTATGACTTCCTCGTCTCCCAGGGTCATCACACCTCTCGACATATCCAGTTTGATCCCGTATGTGATCATAAAGTCCATGCCCAATATGACATCTTCATCGATCTCTGCCACGAGAGCGCGGTGCTGCAGATGTTGACCCTCGATGTGGAAGGTGGCATCTGTCTCCCCGTAGACCTTGGCTGGCTGTCCCGTTGCAGTCCGTAATGCCCAAGTGGTCGGTATGATCTTCTCAGCTGGATGTGTCTTCGAGTTCAAGATCGTCATGCTCGCGCCGGTATCCACTAGAAGACTTCGCAGCTGCCCGTTCACCATCCCATCAACATAGAAGCTGTTTGTTCTGCTTCCTATTGACGCAATCCTGATGGTCTTCCTGGGGCCTTTGACGTTACGGGTTGACAGTTGCCCCCTCCCATCAACCCTACTTAGTTTTCCTGTGGCTTTTCTTGCTTCTTCGATGGACACTTGCTTCTAGGGTGTCCAAGTTGGCCGCAGCTCCAACAGCGTATCTCCTTCTTACGGGTCCTGAGAGCCTCCAAAACTTTCGTCACTATGTCCTCGACGCTGGGGTACGCATTTGGCTCCGCTTCTGCTGCTCGTACTCGCGCATGGCCCCGTACAGACTGCCTAACAGCCTCGAACTCCATGGCCTGGGATAATGCGTCTCCCAAAGTTTTCGGCCTGGCGAGCTTCACTGCTTGCTGTGTCTCTGGATCCCGAAGTCCATCCAGGAATTTGTCGACAGCCAAGCTTTCGTAGACATCGTCGGTGACCGATGGATAGGCGTTCCTCACCAGCCGGGCAATATCCGCTTCAAATTCCTGCAAAGTCTCGTTGGTCTTCTGGACCCTGCTTCTCAGCTGTGAGCGATACAGCTGGTCCATGTGGCGGTGGCCGAAACGCATCTCCAGTCTTCTCATCAGCTCCCCGTAGTTGGACCGCTCCGACATGGGCATCCCCTGCAGCACTCCCAAGGCATCTCCACGCAAGGCCAGGCACAATGCTGAAGCTTAATTCATTTTTAACACTGCTTAATTCATTACCTAGCTTATTTTCTACATTGCCTAATTCATTTTTAAAAGTTGCAGACAACTTGCTTAAATCAGTTTCAAACAGAACGTCCTCTGGATTCTCCCCTAACTCTACAAAAAATTGACGCAAGCGATGTTGCAGTACACTTTTATTTCCGGAAGAATCCAGATCACGTTCTTCTAATTCCCGTTTTAAATCCGCAACTTTTAAATCCATCAATTTAAGACTTTGAGAAGCCATTTTTCAAACAGTAGCCCAATTATTACAAAATGCAAGACAAAATAACAATTACACAAGATCCCACTTCTGACACCAATTTGTTACGGGCTACTGGGTGTAAAATGGACTAAACTATTACTTAATTCAAGAATCTAATATTTATTAACAAATTAAAAAGAATACACTGAGATTATTTAAAACAGTTAAATTATTAAACTAATATCAATTTACAATAACAATATTCTATTAAATGTTAACTAATCTCTAAGATAATATACAAACAATATAAGATATTGTTAATAATAAATAACTAAACTATTTATATATCAATTTGTACAAATACAATAATATTACACTATAGTTTACAATTACAAATTAACACTTACAGTTCGCTAACTAAAGTCCACCGACTGTAAGACTCTCCAAATATGACAAACTGCCACACAGTTTATTACACCTATTACACGGCCACTAATTGTCACTGTTGCTCACTAAGCACTTATTACAGACTGATACTAACTCACTGTAACTCACGCACTATCACTAGTTAACGACTGCTACTCATTGGCTTATTACTTCACTGCTTATTACTACTCGTCTTAATACTACTCCTGCGGCCGAAAACGCTGTCCTTTTTGTATAGGCAAGGTAGGTCGTGGTGGGGCATTACTCGGAAGGACCACCTAGTCCCATCGAGCCCGATCCAGAAGCTTCTACGCCATTCTATAATCCCTTCCGCTTAATCCCATTGTTTGCCTAATCTTCTCAGCCGGTTCTCGTCCCCGCTCTGACCGTAACAATAGTATTAGGATGAGTTGGGATGTCAGCTGTATAAACTGTGTAGAGAATTGGGCCGAGGATACTGCCTTGAGGAACGCCAGCAGATTGAGGAAAGAGGCGTGAGTAGACATTATTATGATTTACTGTAAATGATCTGTAGGAGAGATAGGATTGGATAATGAGAAAGTATGTAGGGGGTAGGAATTTACGGAGTTTGTAAAGCAACCCGGGGTGCCAGACTCGGTCGAAAGCCTGTTCGACATCAAGGAAGACCGCTGGACAATACAATCCACGTTCCAAAGCTGAGGAAACAACATCCACCACACGATGGCATTGCTGAATAGTGGAGTGGGATGTTCTGAATGCAATCTGGGATAATGTGATTTGCATTTAGGATGGGGTACAGTCGTTTCAGGATGAGCTTTTCCAGGATTTTACCCATTGATGGTAAAAGTGAGATAGGGCGGTAAGAGGAAGGGTATTCCGGTTTATTTTTAGGTTTAGGTATCATTTTCACGACGGATAATTTCCAGAGGTTAGGAAAATATGTACTGCGGAGTATAGCATTATATGTGTAGCTGAGGAATAGAATGGTTTTTCTAGGAAGATGTTTTAGGATGTGAATCGTGATGAGGTTGTGTTCAGGAGCTTTGCGAGAAGGTAGTCTGTAAATAACGTTCGATATTTCTGAAGGATGTAATGCTTTGGGAGGAAGGGTCATTTGAAGGGGAATATTTAAATCTCTTTGTATATATTCATGGTGAGATGGATTCATGATATCAGGATGAGGATGTAAAGTTTTAGAAAGGAATTGACCGAACAACTGTGCTTTCTCTTCATCAGATCTTGTCCAGTCATTGGATTCAGTAAGGAGTGGATGGTTAAAGTCTTTGAAGTGAAGGATCTTTTTGGTGGTTATCCATAATGATTTTTCAGAAGACGTTAGATTTTCAGTTAGGTTCGTTAACTTATGAATTTTGGAATTTTCGAATTTCTTCTTTTAGTTGGTTAGTCAATTTAGTATAGATAGATTTATCTGCTGGGTACCGAGTTCTATGGCACTTCGTCCTTGCTCTGCGTTTCTCTCTTAATAAGGTACGAATATGCTGTGGGAGGTCAGTCTTCTGAGAATTGTTAATTTTATGATTTGAGGTATTATCGTTTAAAGTGGTTTTTATTGATGTTGTAAGTTTTTCTATGACTGTATCAATGTCTTGTTTTGTCTTAAGTGAAATTTTTAAGTCCTGTTTGTTCTCCAAACCATAACAAAAGTTGTACCAGTTTACACGTCCTGTAATCAATGTAGGAACTGGTCTATGATCTGATGAGAGGTTGGTAACAGGTGTAAACTATAATATTTCAATTATTATGGCTATCAAACTCTATGAAAAACTGAATTTAGTCATTTTTAGTATTACTATAAACTATAAATAAAACAATAATTTTTAATTATTTAAGTAAAACAATCTGGCCAATTCATACTTTGATTTTCACTCTTTTTCGTGGCTTTGGAAGAGTGTGTAATACTTTTTATTATCTAGTTCCGAATTCGATTAATTTTAGTCAGTGCGTATTACTTTTATTAATGACCCCATTATGCCTTCGTTTTCCTCGTAAATAGAATGGAATAAAATAGGGTACAATAGAAAACGAACTTCATTCTGAGACTAACTCCCTTAAGAATAACAAACATGAACAGAAAAATAAATATAATATATATCTGGCCAGATAACTACATAATAATAATAATACGAAGTATTTAAGATAAGAAGTATTTATCAAGTGAAAAATATAAATATAAATGAAAAAAGTAAAAAGTACGAATCTTGACAGGTTTGTAACCAATTGTAGAGAATAAGTATATGAATAACAACAGTTACTAAATAAAATAAATGGTTAGGATAGCATGCAATAAAGTCTTTACAAAGTCTTTTTTCATCTTCTTTGGGAAAAATAAACAAAAAAGGCGTAAGCAAAGAAATCGATTATTCAATACTGACTAATTTAAGCAAATGATCGACCTGCTTAGAGAGCATCTTTTTGGGAGGTCAGGAAATGTTATAAAAGCTAAGGATTTAGATGAAGCCAGTGAAGAAGCATCATAATCATTAGACCCATCTGGACTTACGGAATAGAGCTTTGGGGCTCCACTAAGCCATCGAATTCCTCTTGTATTCAATCCTTACAATCCAAAATCCTTCGGAAAATCCTTAATGCTCCTTACTTTGTTACGAACAAAGTAATCCATAATGAACTTAACGTCCCGTTTATTGCTGATTTGTCCCGAATCCGATATCAATCTTTTCATGACAAACTTCATTTCCGCTCAAACCCACTAGTTTCAATCCTCGCAACCTCTTCAATTCCTGATAATCCTCCGAGGCGCCTGAAAAGAAGATGGCCTCGTGACCTTCTAAGCTGAACTTTTTATTTGAGTACTACCACTGGGCAGTTTCTCAACTTGTCTTCATGTCAATGTATTCAGTAATTTTATTTACTTGATGTATTTCGTATACGGTTGTAAATTTCAATAAATATATTTTAAAAAAAACAAAAACAATGCATTTAAGATATTAATTTGATTTGTTCGGTCGAGCTAGTGTCCTTCTCTAAGACCCCTCGCTGCCAGGCTCTCCTCCACATCCTGCAACCAACCATCTTTTTGGGGGTCGCCTTCTTTTCCTCCTTTATATCGGGTGATACTCAAAGATAGTTTTTGGCCCATCGTTCCCATAGCATTCTGTTTTAGTGGCCATACCATTTTGGTCTCCTTGTTTCTGTTTTGTAGAAGATAATTGTTTCCTGCTCTATCATCTACCTTATTTTACTTTGATTGTGGGATTTGATTTACCATAAAATATGGTTCTTAATATATATACCGATTCTTGTGAAATTTTGTGTCTATATTCAGTAGGCCTGAGAATAGAACGTATACTATTTTTCACACACCTAAGTGATATGTGTCGGCTTTTATTATTGATTATGCGTCGATCGTAGGAGTGACGCTTGATGATGCTGAATTTTTGATATGTTGTAAGGGCATGCACCGAAAAAACAGATCAGTTTTTGGCCTATATCTCCTAATCAGTGCGTTTTTGAAAAAAAAAAAACTTGCTTTAATTTGATCCCAACAGCAGCTCTGTAGCTGTGAAAGATTCTGAGTTACGCCCCTTTGAAAATTGGTAATTTTTTCCAAAAATCCAAATTTAAGTTGTGGCCAACTTTCGTGAGGAACAACGGCCGAAGGAGTGATCCTAAGATGAGAGTCATGTCGAATGAAGCTGTAGTAAATTTAATTAGCTTTAATTTAAGCACAGACCGAGGCCTGTAGGTCGCATTTGAATCCAACATTTTATACTGAGTCTCGTAAAGGGAAACTAGAGTCTAGGGACTTTCAAAACAAGCATCAAAGCTCGGCCGAGTTCGGCTTCCTTCGGATTCCCGAACCCCTCTTTTCACAAAAGTCACAATGTGTCTATTCATACACCTTGTGTTTACTATCTTTAGGCATTACTCTTATATTAATATAACATTAATAGACAATAAAATAATTAATTAATTCATAGATTTGAATATATGTTTTGCTGTTCCAATTAAAAAAAAAACAACAACATAAAAACTTGGAATAATGATATTTTGTTAAAATATGTTTTAGAATACCTGGTGAATAATCACTAGGAAGATTTGATGTATTTTTATGTTTATGAACTGAGCCTGATGAAGCTGATGATGAAACATTTGAGCCGGAAGAGGATAGGTCCCCAAAGCTTTTCACACAAGGAGAACTGAACGACTTAGTAAGAGACATGAATCTCACAAAAGATGCAGCAGAAGTCCTTGGGTCAAGGTTAAAATAAAAAAAAACTGTTAACTACAGGGGTTGTATTTGCATGGTATCGACATCGTGAACAGAAATTGCATATTTCTTTGAAGAAAAATATTCTATGATCCATTGCTGTGATATAAATTCTTTATGTGATACTCTTTATGTAATACTCTTTACCTGAGTGGGGGCTGTTCATAGACGCTTTGAAGGCTAGCATAAAAGGAGTTCTTCTTCATAATGGGAATAGATATGCATCTATTCCTATAGTTCTTTCTGTGCATTTGAAAGAAATTTACCAAAACCTAAAAATTGTCTTAGAAAACATTGAATACCGCACTCACAAATGGATGGTCTGTTGATATTTCGAGGTCATCGGCCTACTACTAGGCTAGGATTCACTAAGAAGCCTTTTTTTTGTGTGAGTGGGATAGTAGGGGAATAGCAAAGCACTGGTTCATCGAAGATTGGCGGCCCCCAAGAGCAGAGTTAAAACCTGGCTCAAAGAACGTGATAAATCCACCTTTGTTGGACCCTAAAACTGTATTTCTTCCACGCCTACATATCAAACTCGGGCTGATGAGGCAGTTTGTAAAAGCTTTGAATCGCAAAATCCTTGTTTTCAGTATTTAGGAAAGAAGTTTCTAAAAGTCACATCAGAAAATAGAAAAGCTGGTATTTGCTGGTCCCTAAATCCACCAGCTTTTTAAAGAGCAGGAGTTTGAGAACACCATGAATTCTCTGTAAAAGGAAGCCTGGTTGTGGTGGAATGATTTCTAGGCAGTTAGAAGGACCCCAATGAATTGTTGAAAACACAATTTAAGGTTTAAACATTGATCAAAATTTTAATAAATACAGCATTGTATTACCAACTATGCAACACGATTACTGGAATGAGGGAAGTGGACAAAAAAACGAGGCTGCACATTTTCAAGGCCATATACCTATCTACTTTTCTCTAAGGAAGTCAAAGCTGGGTCCCATTGGACAAGCACAGGAGCAATTAGCAGCCGCATAAATGAGATACCTGAGGAGAGTGGCTGGCAGAACGAGAAGAGTAGCGGTTGAAAAGAGGCAGCTGAAATGGTTTGGCCACCTTTGCCGAATACAGGCAGATCGGTACCCGAGAAAGGTCTTTGAAGCTAGGCCAACTAGAAGTCGTCCCCAGGGCAGACCTAGGCTAACACGGACGGACTACATCTCCAAGCTGGGACAACAAAGAGGACAGGGCCTGAATGCCATGAAGGCCCTGGCCAGGAACCAGTATGCGTAGCTGGCATCGACGGAGGCCCCTCCACGCTGAAAGGCACAAGGAGGAAGAAGAAGTAGGTTATAAATATAATGATGAAGGTTGATAATAAAACGAAATTGGCAAATGACACATACATGTTCGCACGAATAATTAAGAATGATGGTTCGAACCGTGAATAATATCAAATTATAAACAAGCTAATTACATAAATTATAAAAATTATAAATTAAAAACAAGTATTAATAGCTTATTTATGTAAGATAATTTTAAAAGTGACAGCATACTTCTCGATGGGCAAAGGAGACAGTCTGAGCCCTCTGCTCTTTATTATATATATGAATATAAAAAATAAATATGTAAGAGAAGAACAGCAAGTGTATCGATTGGTTATTGGGAAGACTCCAGGGGACGACAAAGATGGGGGGTGCAGAGAAAAATGCAGATCCTGGGGTAGAACAACTCGAAGCAGAATGGAACTTGGAGGAGGTAAAAGAAGAAGAAAATACTTACCAATGAGATAGGCAGGATTCCAAACCACCCATGAGGTTCTGCCTGGGGTTTCGTTACCCATTTTTTATAGTGGATGGTTCGCTTCACTGAATCCAGTAGCAGGAATGGCTGCCTGCCAATGAAATCAGTGTCAGCCCTATCAAACCACTCGTGTCAGTCCCTGCTCCCACGTCATCCTCGTTTCTTCTTTCCTTCCGTTCATCCTTAGAGCATTTTCTTCGACAGACTGCTTGGCTCCATTCTCTCCACTAGCTCAAGATTTCTGTAGTCAAGGAGTCATGGAGTTGGAGAACACCACGAATTCTCTGGAAATAGCAGCCTGGCTAAGCTTCAAGGCTGTGGTGGAAGGATTTCTAGGCAATAAAAAGGACCCCAATTACCGAAATTTGGTGGAACACTTGCTGAAAACTTTCCAGAACCTCGGCTCCCTCATGAGCATAATGGTTCATTTTCTTCGTTCTCACATTGGCTATTTCCCCCAAAATTTAGGGGGTTATAGTGAAGAACAAGGAGGTTCTACCAGGATATAAAAGTGATCAAGCAACGATACCAAGGGAAGTTTAATACCACCATGATGGCTGATTTCTGTTGGAACCGAAAAAGGGATATCCTACGTGAAAGAACATCCAGAAGATCAAGAAAAAGAAAATCTACAGTGACTAATTTGTACTTTAATTGAACCAAAATTTGTTTAAAATATGATATTATATATATAAAGCTTTTTCCCGCGGGTTCGCTCGCGTGGAATTTGGTCTGCCACATAAACTTTCGTGACAGGTCATTTTAGATAAATTTTATAATTCATTTTATTTTATTTTTTTTATAATTTTTAAATATTTTATTTTGAAGAGGAATGATATATCCAGGACCGGGTCTCCCACGTTTCCGTCGTGGTTCTCTTCCACTTGAGATATCCTGGCTCGCTTCTCGGTCAGTCAAAACCATTCTCTTCACTGATCCCATATCCCAGCTCGCACATGCGCAGTACTAAGTGCTCCAAATACAAAACGAACTTCACAGAAATAAATTGAAATCACTTTATTATTTGGGAAAAGTTTTATTTGATTTTTTTATACGAATAATGGTTATTTCGTCTAATGACACAGGGGAGGTTACAGAAGGCCTTATTTTATTGTATTACTTTTTAAATCTTTTCTCTTCAAAATAAAAATTAAACAATTAATAAAAAATAAAATATTTATAATTTGATTGTACTACTTTTTCATAAATATGTTGTTATACCCGTTAACTTCATGAACTTACAGTTGGTTAGTTGAAAATTTTTGAGAATTAACTCTATATTCTGTTTTGCTCGATGTTTTGAAAGGATTGTAACAATTTTTGTAACTTAATAAAATAAGTATAAGAATTATTGTATAACTAGCTTTTGCCTGCGGCTTCGCTCGCCTGGAATTTGGTCTGCCACATGAAGTTTCGTGACGGATCATTTTAAATAATTAATTTAATTTTTTTAAACTATAAGTTACTCGTACATACAAAATTTCAGATGTGTAACAAAACAGACGGATTCCATAAAGTCATTGAGCCCCTAGTTTAATAAGGGGAAACCCTTGGGGGTGGAATTATTTAAATTCCTTTCTTAGTCCTCATTTAAGCTATCTAAAGATCCTATCTGCAAATTGCATGATGCTAAGTTCAGTGGTTTCTGCTATGCGTTGACCGCTAGGTGTGTTAGTCAATCAGGTTACAGTTTTATATAAACTTCGCCGGTGTGGTGTGTTGAATAAAAAGTAGCCTATGTCCTTTACCAGGCTTGAGATTATCCATATTAAATTTCATCACAGACGGATTAACACAGCCGTGAAACATACATTGACACTGGATTAACAAACTGGACTGACAGAAGTTTACTGTTCTTCCTTTCAGTATAGGATTAGTATGTAATGTTATTGAATTTATTGAAACAGATTACTTAGTATAACGGTTTCACTTTACACGGTGCGGCAGCAGCGAGAAATTAAAACTGAAAGGATTAAAATAATGTACATATGTAGGTAATTTATCGATGTGATTTTAGTTTTGGCGGTCCTACCGCAATATACTCCAGTAAACTTCTTTTTTTTCTTAGCCCCTTTGGGTTTGAAGTTTTTAAGTAGAATTTAAGATAGGATCGAGAGGTATCTCTTGTACTGTACGACGTACATTCTAAGAGGAGGCTGAGAAGGTAGAAGGTTCTAATTTATTTATTTATTTATTTCTTAACTTTAGATTTTTCAAGTGGTGTGGCTCACTGTGTCCTTCTCCTTTGAACTCTTTAGTTTATTCATTTCTCAGCCTGAACTGAGAAATCAATAAATAAACAAATGTAAGCTATGTTACTTGATTTGTTTCGTTCAGCGAAAATATGTTGATTTTGCGATTGAGAAACACGTGAGAAAGAATAACTTTCAACACCTTTTTAACCCCGTAAGGGGATGAATTTCAATAAAATACGAAACACGTCTTCCATCTATTTTGTTAAAAACGTTATGCAAAACTTGAAGTAGGTTGGACTAAGGAATCACGTTGTCCCATACAAACTTTGCCCCCTTTTTCACCGCGTTAGTGGTAGAATTTCGGAAAATCCTTTCTTATTGGATGCCTACGCCATACAAAGAAAACACCCTCCAAGTTTCAGGTCTCTAAAATCAGCGGTTTAGGCTATGCGTTGATCCATCAGTCATTCAGGACAAAGCATTTTATATATGGACAAATCCGTTTTCTTTATCGATCCCAGATCCTCATATCTCGAGAAAAGATTCGAATCCCGGCCATGCCAAATCTTTTCTCTTCAAAATAAAAATATTTAGAAATTAAAACAATTAATTAAAAATTATAAAAAATCTAGTATCAATAATTAAATTACTTACCTTTAAAGGTCGTCCTCTTGACTCCAAAATAAGTTTTCTTTTATTCCTTTCTTCAAATAATTGAACACAGTCTATGTTCACAAGAATGTTGATTCTATCGCCTAGATACGTCAAACTAAGATGATATAAATTCTGTTATTTTGCAACTGCGGAAAAAGGTTAGTGATGATAAAATTTAAATATACGCTTTAAAGGTCTTCCTTTTGACTCCAAAATAAGATTTCTTCTAATACTTTCTTCAAATAATTGAATAAATTCTATGTTCACAAGACGGCTGCTCGAAGAATTTTGAATAAAAAATGTTAGGAATGTTTATTATATCACCTAGATACGTCAAATTAAGATGAAATATATTTCGTTATTCTGTAAATGCAGAAAAAGGTTAAAAACGCTAAAATTTTAAGATTTTAAAAGTCGCCCTCCTGACTTCAAAATAAGTTTTCTTCTACAACTTTCTAAGAGATATTCCAAAATCTTGGAAAATAGAAAAATAAGACGAGTCGAAGGATTGCTCCAAGAGGAACAATACGGCTTTCGTGAAAATCGGAACACGCATGACCTAATTTTTGCAATGAAACAGGTTTTTGAAAAAGTCCTAGAAAAGGAAAAGGAAATGTCTCTGTGATTTGTCGATCGCACTAAAACGTTTGACCGTGTAAGGCAAACTGATATATTGCAAGCCTTAAGAGAAAAAGGGACGGATAACACTCGTATACTTGCGGTCGAAAGTTATCAGAAAACGAGGAGTGTAGTAAGATTTGCTAATTACACTTCTCAGGAAATTGAGACCACTATTGGAATCCGGCAGGGGTGTGTTCTGAGTCCCCTACTGTTCATTTTGGTCATGGATAAAGCTCTTCGAAAGGCCAAGACAAAAATGAGGAAGTTCCACCAAGGATATGCCAATCTGAGCCCAATAAGCCTCTCACTGATGGCATTTGCGGGCGACATTGTGGTTTTCTCAGAGAACAACAGAAACCTCCAATGTTGTCAGATTTAAAGAAGAATTGCTGGCTATAAATATGACTATAAACCCTAATAAAACAAAAGTGATGAGGGTAAGAAATGAGCCAAGGAGAATAATGAGGGTCATTAGAGTTGAAGATAAAGTCCCGGAACAAGCATCTTGACGATATGGAAGTGACCGAGAGAATCGGAGCCGCGTGCAGGATGTTTGCAGCGGTTAATAGAGGATTGCTTAACCGAAGAGGAGTTGAAAAGAAAACGAAAGTAGTTGTATTTAACTCAACGTTCCTCCCTATCCTCACGCACTCTTCGGAATCATGGACGCTGCCAAAGAAACACCAATCCAGAATACAAGCAGAAGAAATGAGATTTCTCAGGAAGATAGAGTGCAAAACAAAAAGAGACCGGGCCCGGAACACCACTATAAGGCCGAACCTGAATGTTAAACCAGCTAACGAGCTGATAGAGGAAAACAGACTGAGATTGCTTGGACACCTCCTGCGGATGAATCCTAGCAGAATTGCTAGCGAAACCTAACGAGCCAAAGTGGAGGAAAAACGAGGAAGAGGACGACCTAGGAGGAAGTGGAAAGAAGAGGCGAGGAAGGACTTTGTTTGTGGAAGACCGGCAGAGCTGGATAAGGCTGTGCAGAATTCCTCCTCGCACTGCTTAGGCGGTAAGAGGATTGATTATGATGAAGCACCCTCTGACCATTTCAATCCATCAATTGAATTGTCCAGTTAACTATTTTCCACTCAAACATTTATTTTTTCATTTACTTATAAATTATTATTGTCAATTATTCCTCTATAGGAAAGCCCTAGGACTTGAATCAATCACAACTTCACTGAATTTGCTCTCTTCCTTTCTTCCCAACGCCTCTTCATTAATTCACTGTGTTTTTCTTCCTTTCCTCTGTCCATTTTTTCGATACTGTTTCTTTGCTTGAGTCTTGTTCAATTTTCTTGTTTGTGATCTTATTCCTGAATTCGTCAAATGTTTTATTTTCCCAGGTTTCATCAGAGTGTTCACATTGAGTGTGGCGATGAAAAACCTTTGTTTTGTTCGAAGAGGTTTTGAGACGCTCCGATCCTTCTCAACAGGGCATGTCTGGTCCCCAAGAATCCTATGACCAGAACAGAGATCCAATCTACTGATTGGGGCCTGGGGTAGTGGAATTATATCCTGTCGTTCTGCCATGGTTAATTCAAGTTATAACTTTTTTTGTTTGGGTAATCTCCGATGCAGATCACGAGGTGTAGGACTTAATTGTTGAGATTAAGTCTACCTGTATGGTCCGCGGGTTGAATATATATATATATATATATATATATATATATATATATATATATATATATATATATATATATATATATATATATATATACACAAAACGGTGTTTCGGAATTGAAAATAAAGGTTTCAACTTATATTTCGAAGAATAGTTGATATATGTTTCTTAAAACATTCATTACTAGATGAAATGACTACCGAACTATACATATTTCCTATAATTATATTCTCTTTTCCAAACTAAAGCTCCTAATAACTTGTGTTTCGGGAAAATATTAGAAGAGAAACAAACAAACAGTTAAAACTTGTGACTCAACTCGAAGCGACAAACTGCAGAATAATTACCCATTGCCCATCTCTACCTACTTACTCTATTTAATAATGGCTACATGTATTAATTAACTTATTAATATCGAGTCACCTGTGTCGCAGTGGTTAGCAAATTAACCTTCTTTGATCAAGGTCTCTGGATCGCATAGGTTTGGACTGAAAATCCTTAATTGTGCCGTCTTTTGGAAAGGACGTAGAACGGGGTTCTCGAGTCTGTACGGTGTCAGATACTCGTTAATGTATTATCTATCATTTTTTGGATCGGAAAAATTTATGACTCCCACTTTTGGATCTTCCGAATAACCATTGCAGCATATGATGACGTTCAATGAATAAACAGACAAATATATTAGTATTTATTTTATGTATTATTAAATACATATTTATTAAAATTAAAAAAAAAAATGTGAACACCAGGGCAAAGGTACTGGTTTTACTCAAATATAGAATTTAATACTTCAAAGTGGTAGGAGAGAGAGAGAGAGAGAGAGATAGAGAGAAAGAGAGAGAGAGTGAGAGAGTAGATAAATGAGAACTCTAAAAGGGCACTTCTCTAGCACCAACTCAATTTGCATTCGAATTTGCAACCCTTAACTCAATTTCAAAAGGCTGCAAATATACGCGTAACCTTAGCATTCACCAAAAAAAAAAAAAAATGGAGTGAACATACCGCTTTTTTGATTTCAATTAACCTCTACTTGGTGCTGTTTCGTTTTAGAAATCGACCCTGTAGATTGAATTTACCTTCATATGCTCTAAAGGGAGAAACTAGGATGATGGAAATGCAGTGTAAACAAATGTATAAACTACCAGCTGTCCCGGCAGACGTTGTTCTGGCCAATTACCTAAAACAAAGGGCTTCCAAATTTTCTCCAACCATTTGAATGGCAACTTCATCAATTGTTGGCACATTGAAACATCTCGCATGTTTTCCTACAAGAGTTTTATCAGCTCTGATTACAATTTTATGATAACCAGATGAACAATTTCTCTCCTTAAGAACCTTCTTTGTGCCTTAAAAAAAATATGAAAACAAAAATTAGCCGAACTGGTGGAGCCGTTCTCGAGTTTAAATAGATAGAAGACAGATAATATTCCAGTGATTTATTATATGATAGGGAATCTATAAGGCCTACAGAGCTGCAGCTGGGCTCAAATTGTAGCAAATTTGACCTACTTTGAAAATGGTTACCTATGTTTTTTTTTTCAAAAACGCATCGATTAGGAGATACAGTCCAAAAACTGAAATATATCCGAAAATTTCAAGGTTTTTCGGCCAACGAAGGTTTCCCTCGTCATTTTTACGGTTTTTCTCCCCATAAGAACCTTTTTGCTCCTTAAAACAAAATATGAAACAAAAATTTGGCCGAATTGGTCGAGCCGTTCTCGAGTTTTGCGGTTAGCAAGGAAATGGCGATTGATTTTTATTATATAGATACATAATAGAAATCCTCCCTCAATTCGATTTTTTTTTTTAATATTATTAAAATTGGCATACAATCCACACTGACTGTAAAAAATAAAATACTAATTTATAACCAAGGACTGATGCACGAAGGACTCCAACAGAAAAATAATTCAAAGATTCGAAAATAATGTAAATACACCTTGATACATCAGGAATGATGATCTCCATAGAGGGTGCCGACCGTGGAGGAAGTAATTCAAAAATTAGCCCAGACACATCACGGTCTCCTGCAAGACCACTCTGACGAGGCTAAATAGAAGGAAGCCCCATGAACTAATATAAAGTTGTGTTTTATGTTCGATATTTGAAGCTCCTTAATCTTAAAAATAAAACTATATTACCTATATATGTTTTAGTGAGTTATTATTATTATTTTTACTAGAAAAAAATTGCTAATAAGCTCGTAAAGACCTTGATTGTAATATAAATAAATTTAAAAAAAATTAAAATTTAATAAAACAAAAATCAGGAACCGATTAGACACCTTTATTTATTTTTTAAATCGGTAAATAAATTATAATATTAAATTTGTAAAATAAATTGTGAATTTTATTAGGCTAAATTAAATCATCAATCATGTAATTAAATTCGAATCATTTCTTATTCATGTGATAAAAAATAAATATATTATCATATCCATTGATGGCTTTTTTGTTTGTTCATTTAACGTCACTTTTTGATGGCTAATGGAACGGTGCTATATTGGGAGCTCTAAATTGTGTCTATCCAGAATTAATTAGGATAGGGATTTTTTCCATCCAGACATCGTACAGGCTTGGAACCCCTGTTTGACTTCCCTTCGAAGGATGGAGTAACTAAGGATTTTTTACTCCCTTTAAAATTCCTAATGTCACGAACCCACGATCTTGGGATTTTTAGTTTATTCATTTTTTATGCAACGTATATGCATTTTTTAACCTATAAATGTATTGTATTTATTTTTTATGTATTTATTTAACCTATTTTTTAGCCGTCAAAATTGGTTGAAGATATTTTTGATATGTACAAACAAACATGGCGATTGTTCAGCATTAATATTAATTTTTTAAACTGAATTACGATTATCCGAACTTCTGATTATCAGGACTGCACCGACAATATTAGTTCGGATAATCGAGCTTTATATATATACAATAATAACTGTTATTGTATATATATATATATATATATATATATATATATATATATATATATATATATATATATATATATATATATACAATAACAGTTAAATATAACTATCCTTCCACAAGCATCGTACGCGTTCCAAAATGGCTTCTTCATGCTGCGTAATTGAATATAATGGGAAATAAAACAAAAAAGATAAATTCCTGATGGGCTTGGCGCCAAAGATCCGACAGAATCAATTGATTTGTACCCTCGATTCTCTTCGAAGGAAGAATTGTCACATCTTCGTCATGAGTTCGTTAAATGTGATGCGTCATCGTGCCATTATTGGCTCCTGACGTCATATCTGGCTGGGGAATATCTTAAGAACTTTGAAAAGCATTATTTTTAGTAAATGAATACTTAACGTTTACTAAGAAACAATTTAAAACATATTAAGTAATAATGAATAATAGTTTAAAATTCTTTTTAAAAAAAACACGCTTATTTTCAATAAGTTTAAAATAAGAACAGAGTGATACGCGAAAAAATCCATTTTAAGCGTAATTTCGTAAATAGGCGTGGGATGCTTTGTTGTTGTTTTTTTAAACCCTGCAGTACAATTAGATTATTCCAAAAACATGTTGAAATAAAATAAATAATATTTTTTTTTATAATTGCTTTAATTTTTAAATATTTTTATTTTGAAGAGAAAAGGTTTGGGGCCCTGGCCGGGATTCGAACCCGGGTCGTCCGCCTTTTCGTAGCAGCGCTCTTACCATTTGAGCTACCGTGAGTCGCCTCTCAGTCAGGACAAATCCTTTCTCTTCACCGATCCCATATCCCCCTGTTCTCGCAATTTTGCGATGTATCCACGAGGAAGAAGGTTCATTTAACATTCCTTTAATTAGGATCTTGTTGACTTACGTCATTATATTATTTATAATTTTTTATAATTGTATAATATTATGTATAATTATAATAGTTGTAAAGAACAGGAGGATATGGGATCGGTGAAGACAACGGATTTGTCCTGACTCAGAGGCGAATCAACCTTGTATCTCAAATGGTAAGAGCGCTGTCACGGAGAGGCGAACGACCCGAGTTCGAACCCCGGCCAGGGCCAAATCTTTTCTCTTCAAAATAAAAAAATAAATAATAGTTTTAAAAAGACTAAATAAAACGATTTTGTAGCTAATCGAACTAAAAAGTAGAAAATGTAAGTTTTTAAAAAACCAAAGAACACGCGTTTAGAGCCAGCCAAACTAAATAGTAGACAATAATTAATAATTTAAAAAACGCATTTTAATAGGGAAAAACAACTGTAGGGTACAATTTTCAATAAGTTTAAAATATGGATAGAGCTATGAACGAAAAAATTCATTTTATCGTAAAAAAATGTGGAGAGCTTTTAATTGTTATAAATGTTTAATTGACTGATATTAGTAAAAATAAAGTCATTATGAAAATATTTTTAAAAACACTCCAGGCTTTTTTAAATCACGCTTATGAAGTTAACCGAATAAAATGTAGAAAATGAATGTGTTTTTAAAAAACTAAAGAAATTGTGTATATCACCTGAACTAAAAGGCTAAAAAAAATCAATGATTAAAAAATAATAATCATGGTGTAATAGGAAACAAAACTAAAATGTAGAAAATTTAAGTTTAATAAAATAATGTATTGATGAACAAAACAATTAATTTATCGTAAAAAAAATCTGTTATTATTTTAAACTGTTATTTCACCGTTCCAGGCATCTTCTAACACTACCTATCCGTAAGCTCCTCATCACTTATTTATCTTTCCTCACTTTGACTATGGTTGTGTGGCATATGGTGCCCTCTCGATCAGGCTCGAGGAGAGGTTGAAGCGAATTATGAACTGTTCGCTTCGATTTGTCTTCGACGCCCCGAGGAGGTCTCATGTGTCTCGCCGTTACGTGTAAAGTGGCTTTTCCCTTCTATCCGTAGACTTTACTTACTTGGTTCTTTCTTATATCAAACTCTCAACTCACAACATCCATCTTATATCTATAGTCTCCAACAATTCAAATCCTCTATCCAATCCCAGGGCACAAGATCTCGCCCTTCAGATCTTTATATCCGTTCCCACAGAACCAAAACTTTTGAGCGTTCCTTTATAGCCCGTTCTTTCGCTTTGGAACTCACTTCCTCTTGATATCCGTCATGCGCCTTCTTTAACCTCATTTAAATCCAAACTTCTCCTACATCTTCTAAATTCCCAATCAGATGCTCTATAATCAATGAATAATTTATAGATATATTCAACTTGATCGATTTATGGGCTACTGTAAATATTCCTCACTCATAATGATATCATTTGTATTTATTTATTATTAGATTCTATTATTTATTCGCTTATTTTCCATAAGGTTATTTCTTTTTATTGTAAATTTGTCTGTTTTTTTACTTTAATTTTGTATCACATTTTCTGATTCTCTACCAAAACATACCTGTTTAGTTAGTTACTTTCAAGATATTATGTAATTATTGTTTTATTCTGATGTAGGCCTTTGGGCAGATATACATTTATTTAATTTTGTTCATCTCTGTTATTCTAAAGGGACCTGGTCCCAGAATAAAATTATTTCCTAACTTTTAGTTTTGTTTCCTATTAAAACGTTTTTTAAAGCATTATTTATTTTCTACTATTTAGTTCGGCTGGCTATACACGCGTGTTCTTAAGTTTATTTAAACTTATATACATTTTCTACTTTTTAGTTCAGCTAGCTGCAAAGGCGTGGTTTTTAGTCTTTTAAAACTAATAATTATTTTTATTTGAAAATTATTAACAAATAAAGTAAAATAAATTATAATAATTATTTTATTTTACTACGAACTCTAATAGCATTGCAGTGCCAAAATAAAAACACGAAAACAAATAGAATAAACTCATAGGATTATTTTTATTTTTTTAGATTGAAAAACGTGTATTTCAACTTTTCAATTTTTTTTTTAAATTATACAATCAACGAGTGATATGTTTGCCTCAAAGATAAAGCCATATATGTTGTCCTATTATTTGGCACTAGACACTACCGTGTTTTCGTTTATGAAAAATCGCTTCGTAATATTTATTTATTAATGAAAAAAGTTCGTAAAATGTTTATCTAAATATTTTTTATCCAACAGTTGAAACACTTTTACTAAATGCCGATAAAGCAACTGATAATTGAACAAAAGATAGCGTTCAATGAAGAAACAATGGATTCAGAGAAGTACTTCTATTTTTGGTGAGCTATCACAATAGTATGACGTAGATAATTTGCCTTTTAAATTTTCAGATAAAAAAACATCTGCTAAGTTTATTGTTTTATTACCCATAATAAAGATATTTTTAGTTAATTTTTTATGACTCTTCATTATTTTCTTGATATAAAAATTATATTCTTGCCTAAAAAAGAAGATGGCATAGGCCAAAAACTATTTATCACTAATGTTTTAGCCACACTGTAAATCTTATATGTTCTATCTTTTTCATAAATCTTGATAAAGAATCCAAAACTCCAATCTTGACAGCAAAGTCTTCTAATTATTTTAAGTATAATATTGTAGCCAGTATTAAGTAATAGATAAAGGAAATCAAATTTTAGAAACAGAGGTGCAATCTGTAACACTACAACCAATGAAGGTCCTTGGATTCAGTACATGGTAGAGACTGTACTGTTTCAAGGACGAGGTTGTGGTTGGAGGCAAAATTACGATCAATCGCAAATAAGGGTAACCCACTTTATAGAGACTGGGTAAGGCCATGAGGGTCGTCAAATCCCACAGGCTCCAACCACAGTTATTAACAGATTAAATTATTTATCTGCTATAGTCGGATTTGAAATACTACTTTCGGGATTGGAACTCAGCGCTTTACCCGTTGTGCTACAAATTATATTCATGAAAAAAGTACATTAAATAACAGAACATTTGAATATTTATCAGCACCTGTTATTGTATTTATTTATTCAGCTCTAGTCGATTATATATTTTTGTTTATTTTAATAAAAAATTTGTCTCTTCCCTGATTATTATCATTCTCTATATTTGTTTCTCCTTACTTACACATACATCACACTTCTTCTTCTTTCCTTTATTTTAGTAGGGAGCTTCATAATGATCAGGTCTTTCAAGAAAGTCCAAGAAAATGCCCACAATTCGGACACAGGAAAGAAAGAAAACACTTGGGGAACGAATCATAGAGATATAGAAGAAAAAAAAAGAACAGTTCAAAGAAATATATGGATATTTATTAATTTTTAGAAATATATAGATTTTATTCGAAAATAATATCAGTCCTTAGCTGTAAGAAGTTCTATAATTAGATCATTGCTTCTTTATGATTGTAAATTTAAAACTAATATACCACGTCAGAAATAATTCTTTACTAGTTATTAATCGCCTTTTTTTTTTTAGATTATTACAATAATACCTGAAAGTAATATTTTCTTACCACATATAATAGGAATAATTTAAAACTAGAGAGATGATAGAGACTCGATAATAAACTGTTAAGTTAGCAAAGTGGCAGCCATGAAGAGAGACAGCTAATAGAAGTTGATTGTTAATTCAATGCCAGTTCCAATAATATCCCGATGAATGAGGAAGAGATATTGATTTCTTACAGTCAATCATCTCTTGTTCCTACTACAAAAGAGGTGGGGCAGATTCTAAACCAAATTAATCAACTAAATTAACGACATTTATAAATAACTAAAACGTTAATGAAATATTGAAAACAAATCTTTAGCTAACGTGAGAAAGAGAAGAGAAGATATTAATAATTGAATGTCCCACCAAGGAATTTAGGCCAAACAAAAAGGAATGTTTAAAAATTAGCATTTATAACAACCAAGCAAAAAAATAGTTTAAACTAATATTTAATCATTATTGAACTTGTGAATAATATATGTTTTATACAAGATATAAAATACAAGTCTACCATTTTCTCAAAATTATTACATTATCAAAGGATTGTTGAAGTTAAATACATCTAACATTTTCATAAAGTATTAGGGTTAATCGGTTGCTGAAAACAAAACATGATTTTATTAGGCCAGTAATCAAAAGATAAATATAAAGTAAATCATATCTTCCTTTCTTCCTCATTTATTAATTAAATGTAATAATTAATTAAATAGAATTATATTATACTCTAAGACATTATAGCTTAAATTGTTATACTAAATGGACTTGTCCCAGAATAAATAAAGCCTTTATTAATATTATTATAAAAAACAGAACAATGGATTAACATTCCTTTTTTACACTGAAATATTTTTTTCACTGTCACTCACCATGAGTAACAAATGAAAATCAGTCATATGGTAAGAGTCATACGCTTACATGCACCATAGATTTGTTTAGAATTTAAAATAATATCTGTGCGATTAATCAAGATTTTGAATTAAAATATGAACTAAAATTTCTGAAAAGTTTTATGGAAACAATCATAATGATAATTGATTAAAAATAAAATCTAGTTAAGTCAAACACACTTGTTTTTAAATTCTTGATAGTTAAATTCTTACATAAATTAATCTTGTGCAATTCACAGTAACAACAACACAGAATAACAATACAGGTATTGTAAACTATTATGCCTTACAGTATAAAAATAATTGCAATTAATTAATTATCACAAATAATTTAGTATGTGATAAAGAGTAAAAAAAATAAATAATAATAATGCAAAAAAAATGCAAATTAACTCCAATAACAATATTTTAAAAACAGATTAGAAGAAGAGAAAGAAAAAAAATTAAAATAAGTTAACAATAATTATATAAGAGAAACAATTTATAGTTTAATGTGATAACACTATCAGTGATTCACACTTATATCCTTCATTTCTCCTTCTTTAAAATGTCTAATTAGATGATATAATAAATATAGGTGGATATCAACTAAGATTTAAGAAAAAATGTATATAAACAAATGTAAAAATATTTGATTACACATAAAAGCCCATGAAGTGATACACAGTGCTTTTTATTATTTCTTGTTGGTGTAATTCACAGTATTACAGAATATATTATATTTTCAATAAACATCTTTTGTTTAATACAAGTGTACAATTTTTACAGAGATTGAACATTTTTTTTTTAATATTTAAAATTTGATAATAGATTAAAAATATGTTTGGCACATAGGTAAATATCAATTAAGATTTCAGAAAAGTTTTCTTCAGACAATTTTAAAGATATTTGATTAAAAATTAAATCCCATAAAGTGAGACACAATTTTTTAATTTTTGATTTAACTAAATTCTTGCTTACATTAATCTTGTGTAGTACTTATAATTCAAAACATATTATCTTCCTTTTCAATAGACATCTCTTCTTATAAGAGGACGATTTTAAGCGATATTGAAATTTTTGTTGGTATAAAATTAAAGTGTGATAATAGGTTAAATGTACCAATTGGCCTGGCAGATATAGGGATTTTCAGGCCCTTCCATTTTTATTATTATTATTACTTATAGTTATAATATTACTTTAGGAAATCATTACTATTCAAAATATAAATCAATAACACGTTTATTCGAGTACTACCGGAGGATTATTTCTCTACTTGCCTTTATTTCATGCCATATTATTATTATTAATATATCTTTCATTATATTTACTTGATGCATGATTATTATACAGTTGTAAACTTAAATAAATACATTTTTTTTTAAATAACAACTTTTTAAAATGGATGGATTACTGTTATTTAATAATTGATTTTACTCTCTCTCAAAATTAAAATAAGGTCAAAAACTATTAGGTTCATAAAATATTACTCCAGTCTGAACAAGGATGCACATCTTTGAAAAATTAAATAAATAACTTATTAATTAAATAATAATAATACAAATATTTATTTCAGAAATTATACAAATACCATTTGGCGCTCTTATTAATAAATAATAAATATATGAAAAATAGTGCTTCCGGACTCTCTCTTGATCTTGGGGATATTCCATGACCCGTAAACCATCTGGCAGTCTTCCACGGAAACCAAGGATATCCAACAATACCATCAGTTAGTCCTTACCAACTACAGATGATTCCCATCTGTTGTGTAGGGTAATGATTTACATTAGTAATATTACTACATAATGTAAATTTTAAAATTACGTTTATAATAATAACAATCTATAAGAAATTGAAGGATTGGCTGTGTAACATGGACCGGAAATCAGATTAAGATACAAATTTCAGAAATAACTTAACAAACAACTAAACTCGTGCACAAAATTTAGAAATACTAACAGATCAATCAAGAGAAAGATTTTATTGTTATTATAATTTCTTTTTTACTGCAATTAACAGCTTCCCTTAAATAAAAATGTATTATAGCATATATTAATGATTCAATGCACTTATTTCACCTAATAATTCTACCAAAATTAAATCTATTGATTTGTGAAAATTATGTTATTGCTAAAATCAATGCCAGCAGCTTCTATCCTTGAATCTAATCTTTCTGAATTAATATAAAAATAAAAATTATGCAGTATTTAAAATATTTTATTGTTTTTAATGGAACCATAAATAAATACACTTAATCATTTTCCAATATGAAAATACTTATGTTCATAAATTTAAAATAAAAGGAAATATAATTTTTTATTTATTTTACTGTGATTATTTAAATATTTTTATTTTGAAGAGAAAAGATTTTTCCTGGCCGGGATTCGAACCCGGGTCCTCCGTATCTCTAGCATGGCACTCTCCTAACCAGGTCAGATAAATCCATTTTCTTTACCGATCCCAAATCCCTGGCACTCCCAATTCGAATCCCAGCCAGGACAAATCTTTTCTCTTCAAAATAAAAATATTAAAAGAAATATAGTTTGGATTTTGAGACAGTATTTGTAGTAATTAATTAATTTATAGAATAAATAATAGAATAGAAAACCATTGATAGAAGTGAAGAATTAGGCAGGAGCTAAACACGGAAATGAATACGTTTGTGCTTTAAAAAATTATAAATTGTTTTACTTGCGGTATTAATTTATATTCAAATAACACCCAACTGCTGGAAGAAACTGTATTTTATCGATTAAAAGGCAGGACATCATGGAAATATATCATTAAACTTGAAGGACAGTTTAACTATTAAAATTAGGTAGTGTAAGAAAAGTGTAAGTATTGAGCATAAAATTCAACAAATGGAAAATTTTTAAAATTCATAAAATATATTACAGCCACTTAGTGATACTTATATTTTATTTAAATTTGACATATTGCAGTTTTTGTATATTGTTATTTATTTGAACATTTTTTTTTTTTTACACAAAATCTTGATCTGACAATTAACTTTCTGGTTTGATGATATCACTTCCTTTGCTTCAGGTTCATTAGTATACAAATTCGTTGTACTTTTTTATAATGTGGGATAACGAAAACAATGTTGTGTGATGTTATAATTATGGATACATTAAGGAAAAGTAATTAATGTAAATATTAGGAATATATCTATGTAGAATATATCCATGTAGAATATTGCATGCTCATTATGTTATATTCAATTTCCTACATAACTTATATAATAATAATATGGAAAATTATGTGGCTCACTATGTAAATGATATTTTACATGACACATTCCCAATACCCTGTTCTTAATTTTATTTTTATTTCTGGAACCAAGCCCACTTCCTGCGTCTTCTTACTCTGTTTTATTTTTATGTTTTAAAGTTTATATTTTGCAAACGAGAAAAGGTTCATTGATATTTGTGCTCTGCCATGTTTTGGTATTAATGTGATGGTGACTGACTGTCTGATATTCAATACTAAAATAGATAAATAAATTGTAGATTAAATATATTAAATATTTTCAGCCTAGAAAGATTTCTGATAGTCTAATGACGAACAAGACAATATTATATTTATTTATAAAGTAAAAATTTTAAAATGAAAATACCAAACCAGCATTAATAAAAAGTTTTAATTACTTAATCATTGAAAATCAATTTTTGTAGATATAATGGAATATATGTATAAGCTGCTAGAAAACATAAAAAGCACAAATAAATCTATCTTTATACTAAAAAGAATTCACACAAATTATGAATTCAAAGAATTCATAACACAGTATGAATAAAATAACATTATATTGATTTAGAAAGTAAAAACTTAATAAAATTACCAAAAAAGCACTACTAAATATTTTTAAATATGTATGAGGAAAAAAAATGGTCCAGGTGGAGGACAGAAAAAAAATGATTTAATAATGTGAACTATTTATTTTAAAGCCAACATTTTGACCTACTTTGCAGTCTTCTTCAGGGCTGAGTATACAAAATACTTATACATTAAAATAATACACAGTAAATAATAAAAACATAATATCAATAGAGTATTATCGATTAAGAAATAATGAGTAATACAAATTAATCAAATTAATGGTATTGTAACTGTTTAATTACTCTACTATTTTTTGAATAGCATTCATTTGATTAATTTAATTTAATTAATCATTCCCTCTGTTTTTATATTTACCTGAAGGGTTCCTCATTTTTATTTTATTTTTTGATCACATCGCCCTTATCCCTTGATGTCTATATATATATTTATTTTTTACAATGTATTATTTTAATTTGTATGTATCTTGTATATTTTAGTCTCACCACCACCCTGACCATTTTCTTCCTCCTTTAAATTAAGTTATTGTTGATAGAATAAATGCAAATTAATAAGCTAAATAAATCACACTTTTTATTTTGTTAAATTTTAACAATATAAATACATAAATTGCCAAGTTATCAAAGAATATTCCAGCTTATCATTTGACTGTTCAAGTTTTTACTTGAAGGAGTTTTATGGTTTCATTTAGAAAACAGAATGTTTCAAATAAGTACTTTGTTTAATAAGCATTTAATCACCTTCCCTAAAAATGGATAAAGGTACTTTCAATGAAAAAATCCTATCTCATTAAATATAAAATATTTAAACAATAGTTAAGTGTGATATAAAGCGAAATTCAGCTGCCCTGTAACACTTAATGAACAGTATAATATGAAATACACTGTGGAATATTAAGATCACGCTCAGTTTTATAAAAAAAAAGAAATAACAACTTTGTTCCTCTGTTGACCAGGAAAAATATATAATTAAGTTTTAAGAACAATAAAAATAGGGAAAATAGCTATTAACAGCACTTAAGCACTTCATTACAAGCAATATACATTAATATGAACTTTTAAGAGATATCCATAAACGTGTTCTGCATATATAATTTCATGGATGATAAGTATTTCATGAGGAAAGAATAATTAGAAATAAAAATTTAGTTATAGAGGTAGGAATTATTAAATAATTATTGCTATTATGTTGTAAATCTCAAATCGTAAATGTTCAGGTATTATCTGCCATTAACTAATGGTTATCTGTACCTTTCATAAGAACTGCAACCTCAATGTATACAATAGGTAATATAATGTAATGCAAAGTTTAGATAGAGGGTTTCAATTGTAAGTAATACAATCATTCAACATTTATATTATGAATCGGCATTTGTTTGACTGTTTTTTGGATGAAATTAAAGTGTACTTGTATACATAAAATTTACACATGATTAAATATCTGGAAACTTGGTTGCTAATTTTACTCAGATAATCTTTGCAAAGAATTAATTTTGAAAATCGAGTTCATGACTTATATTTTTAGTTTATTTTAAAGTATGTTAGATTAAATTGACTATAGAAGTAAAAATAGACTTATTTTTTAATGAATGTTTGAGAAAGTCTTCTAACAGTCTTACAATGACAAGCATAATTATCTTGAAAGACGATGCAGTTCATGACATTGCTAATTAGGAAGTGTGCTTTGTTATTTCTTGGCATTCCTTTGCTGAGCAGTGCCTGAATATACAAACATTTAAAACCTGATCTGAGGCTCAACTACAGGTTAGCTCGATATAACAATATAAAATTATTTAATTTAACATACAAAATAATCGGATACAACAAAAAATGTTATTTTTTAGTCCAGTTAAAGGAAATGATATTGACTAGTGTCCATTGTTCATAAGATTGTCTGGGAGTACTGAAATTAGGTATGAAATGTGTACATATGTGACTTAAAACTAGTTTTGTACAATTTCAGTAGATAATTTAAAAAAAAAAATATCTACAACAAAGTTTTTACAACATAGTTTTTACTATTTACAACCAGTTTTACTGTTAAACTCAGTTTTTAGTAAATAGTTCTAACTGTATCAAAGGAAACAAAAGAAAAGGCTTTTGAAAAAACTTAAAACCATATTAAATGGTGAAAATATTTAAAAAAAAATTATTAATGATTATATTTGTATTTAAAATTGTGGTTTTACAGTAAAAGTATCATTAAAGAATTAAATTTAGTATTTTATTTTATTATATAATATTAATTTCAGTTCCTTTTTTTTAAACCAATAAAAAAATGTTGCCAGGCTATAAAAAAATATTAAGTCGTGGATATTTTCATAGTTAAACATTAATACGACCAGGTTGAATCGGAGATTAAAAATAAACAAAAAACAATTTTTTTTTCCATTTCGAACTCTGCTTGAAATTTGTTTTGAAAAAATGGTCAAAAGATAAAATTAACGAATTGAACTTAAAATTTTGCAGTTTGGAATGCAATTATAAAAACTAAAATAAAATAATAAGAGAATATTTAACTCTTTAACATATCCTGTGTTCATTGGCACTTCAATAGGATAAATGTATACGTGTAAATGAATATTCCTTAAATAAAATTGGAAATATTTGGCTGTGTGTATATATATATATATATATATAAGTAAATATGCACATATGCGAAGAAAAATTGGTTTTGAAAAGTGATTGTGATTCATATGTAAGTAAATAACAGTTAAGATGTAATTGAATTGAATTTTGTTTAAACAAAATTCTATATTTTATTGATGTAATAACAATATATTTATGAAAGACAAAGGGCAATAAACCCAAGTCCTTATTATGCATGACCATCGATAACCTTGTTGTGGCTGTGATTGGTTGAGTTTTGTAAGAAGTGCAAATCAGGTTCATTCTCTCACAGGTCTCATACTGACAATAAAAATCTCTGTTATTGTTCATAGCCCAAAATTTTCAAGCCAACAAAGATAGCTTGCATAAAAAAGGGAGAAATAAATAAATATTTTTCAATAATAATTATTAAAACTTACATTTATTTAATGTAATTTTATCTTTGAAGAAATAAACAACATACACAGATATATTGGTGCAAAAATATCACATATATTTACATTATAAGGCCATAAATTATCATTTCTTTTTAATTGGTAGCATTTACGGAAATTAACACTTTCTTTCTTTGTATTATATATATTATTTTTCACTTTATGCCATTAAAAGCATAAAGCAGAGTTTGTGGAATCAAAATTCAATTGAATTCTTAACCTTAATATTTATGAGAAACAAAAAAATAAATCAAAATGGCAAACCATTTATATGGACTTGCGTAATAGAAAAACTTGTGTTAAAACACCATCTTATCAAAACTACCTTTAATCTGAATAAAGAAAGAAAAATGAAGTTATAGTATAGCTTAATGATTATTTGTTGACCATAAGTTGTAACCAGGAATGGGTAATAAGGAAAAACCAATAAGGAATGAGGATGAAGCAGTAAAAATAAGAAATAATAGTAAAATAGAATAGATAATAAGGAATAAGCAATGACCAGGAATAAAAGTTATGAACTCCGGGTTCTCACTTTGCCACAAAAATCTTTCGATACAGACACAAATACTTTTTCTTTTACTGATTTGTTGAAATATACAATTTGTATTTAGAATATGAAATGTATATACATCTAAATATATATGATGTTTTCAAATTGAATTCTAATACATATATCCATATATGCTTACAAATTTATGTATTAGAACAGAGTATTAAATATCAAATAATTTTAGTAATAACTGACTATTTATTGCTGTTAAACAAGATTAACTAATAATTGACTACTTATATAAGATGGAAATCTGTTAATATATGTTTATATAGGTACTATGTTAATCATATCCAGTTTATGATCGTTTTTCAAAATAAATTTTTCTTCTCTTATGTGAATATGTATATACATACAATATATCTGTGTATAACAGTCGCAATTCCGTAATGGATAATTCTCTCTGATAATCAAGGCGTTATACAATTCTTATTTACGTAGAATGTCCTTTATTATTGCAATTCACATTCAAACATTCTGTAAAAATGAGAAACCTATTTTGACCTTACAAAGTTTCCTATCCACCTTTTTATTTATAAATATATTTATATATTTACAGCTTTATTTGTGTTTTAAAATAAAATTTTATAATAACATCACATAAAAAGTGGGATATTTACGAATAAACGATTTTTATCACTTTCTTCTTAAAAGTGAGATCAGATATACAATAAATATATATATAGTGTATATAGTAAAGCAAAAAGTCTTTACTTATGGAACTAAAATTTTTTTTCAATTATAAGTGCATACTATATATAGTACATAGGTAATTACCATTCTTACTGTTTGTAAAAATAAAAAAGTTAAACTAATTATTTATTTAATTATTTATAGAGCAGTTTCTGATCTGTAGAAAACAGTATCTGAATAGCTTTGTGCCCGAACGATTATAAAAACCTGCAATTTTAGGTCATTAAGGTTTATTGGAGAAATTATCGCCCATAAAACTTTCTGAATCTTTTTAATTATCTCGTATTGCTGTAAACGTTTATAGCTCGTGCTTCACGTCGTGAGAAAATTTAGTTATGGTTTCAAGAGTCGATTAATAAACAAAAGACAACAGAAAATAAAACAAAAAAATGTTATTTACATAATATAATTAAGCTTGGGTAACTTGGGCATAGACTTTGGAATATCAACCTTTTTATATATATAAATCGTGGTTTTACAGCCCGGCAGGTTCCCTAAAGATTTTTCAAGACAGTAAAAAATCCTTAGTTATGCCGTCCTTCGGAGGGTACATAAAATGGCGGTGTGTATTATACCTGAATAGGCAAAACTCAGTACTCCCACTGTAGCATCGTCCAATTAGCCATAGCAGGATAAAGTGACTTTAAAAAAAATTAATTTATTAATTGAAATTTACAAATGTATTAAAGCAATACAAGTAAATGGCAGGAACGGTACGCAATGGCATGGATAAAAAAAAGTAAAGAAATTACCCAGTTATAGTACTCAAATCAAATTCAACTTAGAAGGACACGAGGCCATCTTCTTTTCAGAAGCCTCGGAGGATTATCAGGATTTGAAGAGATTGCTAGGTTTGAACTAGTGGGAATAAAGTTTTTCATGAAAGGATTGATATCAGTTTTGAACCAAATCAGCAACAAATGGGACATTTGTTTGACATTTTGGGACATTAAGGTCATTACGGATTACTTCCTTCGTAACAAAGTAAGGAGCATTGAGGATTTTACGAAGGATTTGGACCCAAAGCTCCACATCGTAACTCCAGATGGTTCTACTGATTGTCAAGTATATGAGTCTTTTGTAATTAATTGAGAGCTTAGAGTGTTTGTCTAGTAAATATCGAAGTATCCTGAAACGGCGAGTTGTTTCTTGTCGTTTAAGTCTAGTATAAAGATTCCAACTAAAACGAAAGAGGCGTTAAATAAATATGCCATTGCATTGTTACACAACCGACATTTGACATAACTATTTTTAAAAATACAGTAAGAGGTCTAATTGATTCAATTATTCCATATTGCTGACATACGACGATGGCGGAAAATATAGTTACGGACGGGTGATTTCCACTGAAAGTGCTATCAGTTCTGCTAAGGAGACAAGCGGTGAATATCTCCGTGTCACGATATACCCATATTCATTCGATAATTAAGTATGCCGTGAAAGTAAGTTCTTTTACAAAAGAACAATACAACTGGGAAAAAAGAGAAGAAAAAGGAAATAGTATATATAAATACCAGAAAAAAATACTTCTAAATCCATAAATATAGAATATGGTATAACAGAAAAGTGACATATAACAGAAAAAACAAACATGAAGGAAAAAGATACATAATACATATCTGCCCAGAAGGTTACATAATGCAAATCATAAAGTGGCAAACAAGTAAATAAAAATAAAGATAAAAGAAATAAATAATACGAATCAACACAATATATTAACCAATTGATTACAATAAATAAATTAATAAGAACAGTTAAATGCATGAGCTAGGATGCAGTGATTTCTTTACATAAAGCATATCTTGTTTACAAAACAATAAACAAAAACGACAATATATATAAATGCAGTATAATCACCACGAAAAAATAGAATAGAAAAGTAACTTTACTCTGGGACTAAGTCCCTTGCAATATATACTTGCATGCAACTGTTCGCTTCGATTTGTCTTCGACGCCCCGAGGAGGTCTCATATGTCCCGCCGTTACGCTGAGGTAAAGTGGCTTTTCCCTTCTATCCGTAGACTCTATTTCTTTGGTTCTTTCTTATATCAAACTATCAACTCACAACATCCATCTTATATCTACAGTCTCCGAACAATTCAAATCCTCTATCCAATCCCAGGGCACAAGATCTCGCCCTTCCGATCTTTATATCCGTTCCCTCAGAACCAAAACTTTTGAGCGTTCCTTTCTAGCCCGTTCTTTCTCTATATCACTACCTATCGATATCCGTCATGCGTCTTCTTTAACCTCATTTAAATCCAAACTTTTCCTACATCTTCTAAATTCAGATGCTTTATAATCAATAAATAATTTATAGATATATTCAACTTGATCGATCTATGGACTACTGTAAATATTCCTCACTCATAATAATATCATTTTTTAAAATTATTTTTCCATAAGCTTATTTCTTTTTATTGTAAATTTGTCTGTTTTTTTACTTTAATTTTGTATCACATTTTCTGATTCTCTACCAAAACATACCTGTTTAGTTATCCACTTTCAGGATATTATGTAATTATTGTTTTATCTTGATGTAGGCCTTTGGTCAGATATATATTTATATAATTTAGTTCATCTCTGTTATTCTAAAGGGACCTGGTCCCAGAGTAAAATTATTTCTCTATTCTATTCTGCTCTATATAACAAATGATTATTATAGGAAAATATAAAAATCGCATTGTAAACAAAAAATCGGACGTACAAGGTCATATTTAATAGTATCTTAATAATAAAAACAAATAAATTAAAAATAATGACAAAACAATCAAATAAAAACTGCCTAGTTCACACCATTCAATCCAGCATTACATTTAGCGATCACTAGTCTTGAACAATATTTACATTAAACATGTTAATATTGCACAGGGGATTTAACTGATTGATTTCCGAACACATCCCCTGGTCTAAATCTGTAACATACCTCGGTTTAATTCTAGATAAGTCCTTAACATTCACAGAGCACATCAACAGGAAAAGCAAAAAAGCGAAAAAAATCATCTACAAAATGTTTCCCTATTTTAATAAAAAATCCAAGCTAAGCCCTAAAAACAAACTAATCCTTTACAAAACAGTAATCCGCCCATTGATAACCTATGCCTCACCTGTCTGGAGTTCAACCTGCGCCATAAATTATAGAAAGTTTGAAAGGCTACAAAACCTATGCATGAGGATTATCAATAATTATCTCCGCTACACGAAAATATCGACTATGCTTAGAGATCTTGAACTTCCCACTATTAAACAATATGTTTCAGCCCAAACAAAAACATACTTCGAAAAAACCCCAGCTTCCGAAAACCCATTAATCCGAGAAATCGGTAACTATGACAAACATTCGCTACGACGCTACACGCACAAAAGAACAAAACATGTACTTCTTTCTTAATAAATCACCATTTGCAGATATTGTAATCAAGTTATCTGTATTTATTTTATAGTTATTTCTAATTGTTTATTTATTTTCTATTTAATTATTATAATAATACTTATTTACTTTATTATTATCATTTTTATTTATTTATTTTATTATTATTACTATATTTTTTTTATTTTTTTTTTAAGCAGGTTTTTTCTACATTTTTCCTGCTATTGTAAGACTTATTTATAAAAGGTAACTGTAGTTAATTAAAATAACTCTTCTTCAAACATGTAAAGGTAGTCCGGAACATGTATTCCCACTTATGCTGCTTGTATATGTAAAATTGCAAATGAAGTTGTTGTTGTTGTAAAAAAAAAAACTGATTGATGTGGTAACATTACATCAATTTGTAAGTACCATTTATGTATTAAGGCCATATAAGTTTCAATTTTAAATTTAGAATAGTGTGCTATTTATTATAATTCACTAAAAGCCTGTTTTTCCACTGTTATGGCACAATTATGAGAACAATATAGACTTGAAACTCCATCAAAGGGAAGTAAAATACAGAAGATCTGAAAATAAAAATTATATATTATGTATATAAGGAGCAAATCGCATATGTTACCTCATATCCACATTCCAAAAATACACCAGACAGAAATATGTGGAGATATTGTGTTATCACACGAGGATACTAAAGGAAAACGACGGAATGAAGATAACATGACAAAAGCTAGAGAAGGCGTACAGCTGATAATAAAAAAAGTAAATATTTTTCTTCACTATTTATGTTCCTGCCTTGGGGCGAGTTGTTTTCGTTCTGAGATCTGTTTTTTTTTCTTTTTGCGTCTCCTTCTATTCTGATAATAGCTTGAATCAGCAAAATAACCATAGATTTGTTGTTTTTTATTGGTTATTCAGACTCTGACCTTCGTGTTCAGAACTTTATATATACATCTTGAGAAATATATATCATATTTCTACATATTATTTCTTTAGTACTGTATACATTAAAAAAAATGTACTGATATAACCTAGAGAAGAGTCTTGGGTTCATTACATGGTAGAGACTGTATTGTTTCTAAGCCAAGAGCTCAGCAAGGTGGTGATTTGGCCGAGATCAAGCTCCAGATTTTCCCTAAAATTAAGGGTTTCCGCTTTAATGAGGCTGAGTGAGTCCCAGGAGGGTCTGTACATCCCACAGGATCCATTGTGACAGATAACAGATTAAATATCATCCATCTATCTATCTATTAGACGGCGCTACAACTCTGCGATGGGTCCTGGCCTACTCTATGAGCCTCCGCCATTCGGCTCGGTTTTGGACTGCTGCCTGCCAATTTCGGACTCCAAGCAGGTCTCGTGCGTCTTGTACCACTCCATCCATCCACCGGAGCTTGGACCGTCCGACTCTTCTTGGAGGATAAATTTCATCTTCCATGACTCTTTTTGGGGTTTCATCGGGACTCATCCGTGCAACATGCCCTGCCCACGGAAGGAATCCCAGCCTAATAAAGGTCAAAACATCTACATCCTGGAGCAGCTCATAGAGTTCCTTATTTCTTCTTCTTCTTCAGCCTTCCTTTTCCCTTACCGGCCCATAGATTCTTCGAAGGATCTTCCTCTGGGTAGTGTCCATGTCTGGGAGGCGTATGTTAGGACAGGCCTCATCAGAACTTTATATAAATGGACCTTTGTATTCCTGCCGATGAGCTTGCTTCGGAGCTGCTTGAACAGAACAAAATAGCATGTGTTAGCCGCTCTGATCCTTCGCTTTATTTGAATGGAAACATTATTTGTTGCTGTGATCTGAGATCCAAGGTAACTAAACTCCTCCACTCTCTCTTCTTACGACAACCTGTCTTTCTTGAGGTCTGGCTCCTCCGGTGTACATATATTTTGTTTTATTTTCATTGATAACCAGTCCCATGCGCGCGGCAGCTCTCTGTAGGCTCAAGAGAGACTCAGTAAGCGCAGTAAAGGTTCGTGCCACTATATCAAGTTCATCCGCACAAACCGAGCAGTTGGACCGATCTATTGAATATTATGCCATTATTCTGGATACCTGTTTCTCTCACTACTTTTTCCAACACCAAATTAAACAGGAGGCGCGCCAAAGCACCTCCCTGATAACAGATTAAATAAAATAAGAATATATTTTTTTAAATTAGGCTTATCTAAATTTCGTAATGTTGAAAGATCAAACTAATTAGTTAAGATAAAGTGTTGAATAACAATCTCATTAAATCATCAATTTCTATTTTTGGTGAGACGAAACGAAATAGTTTTTGTTTTGTTTTAAAAATATTTTTTTTATTTTTGTGGTTAACCGCTCTACTTCAGCGTGTCAGTGGAATAGTGGTCGATTTCCCGTTTTATGTAAAATCTTTGCATAGGCTAGATCCGTTTTTTAAAAATTCAAAACCGCTTTGAACAGAAGACAAAATTTGTTATCAGTTCCGCAGGTTGTCGCTTCAAGTTAAGCCACAAGATTTTTCATTCGATTCCTTTTAAATATCCTCGAAAATAAAAATAATCGTCATTTCGGTATTCATTTATCGATTTTTTCATTTATCAGTTTTTCAATGGTTTAAATAATCTTTAAAATTCTGGAATAAATTAGTTTTAAAGCATTTATTTGTTCTCGAGATCTGTAGGAAATTTAAAGTAAGGTATTGCGAAGTAATAAAGTAAAAGTGACGTTTGAGTAATGTTTCCCAATCATCAACTGTCCTTCAAGAAATATAGGTTTGGATTCCCTTCATAAACGCCCTCAAGTTTCTACCTTCTCTTGATAGAGATATCTCAGTTCCGATGTCTTGCACGATCGCGGGGGTATGGATATTTCTTATTATCGCTCATCAGATTTCGTAAAACTGTTTTTGCGTATCGTGTATCGTATATTGCTTACGATACATTGCTATAGCATCCACATGTAAAAAATATAACCAATGAATCTAGGCTTTATGGATATATTTGATATAAAATACTAACTTGGTTTTATCGTTTAGTTATACCATTTGTTTTTCACCGATGACTGGTTTAAAATCAATAATTAATATATTTTCCGGATTTTGAGGTCGAAGGAGGTGTTGTAAATATAATTAACAGATCAATTGTTATGACATTTAATAATAGTTAACAATTTTTTTTTTTTTTTAAATTGTAGTTTTTTTTAAGTGTAATTTGATGGGACTTTTTGGAATTGATTTTAATTCTCCAATTCCGACACCAAATAGTTAACAATTAAATATTAATCTGATACTTTGATTAATTCTGAAGTCCGATAAAATAATAAAATATATAAAGTATAAATAATATAAATATATAAAGTATAAAATATATAAAGTATAAATATAAATATATATTCATAAAAAATAATTGTCATGGATGGCCTAAGCGAAGCATAACAGATAAGCTTATATTGAAAAGAGCTAACATTATATTTTATTTTATAATTTATCAATAATTTGGCTTATCCCACAAATTCCATAGTTATTTAAGAGTCATATTACAATAAGACAATTATTTAGTTTACTTAAAGTTGATTAATATTAACTTTTCCTTGTTAAATTTAATTAATTAATGTTAATATGATATATAATTAGTTTTAATTTGTTCATACTAAATTACTAATATTTCTTATTAGTTTTCATCTGAAGATCATTTTTTATTTTTCATATTGTATTGTATTTTCAATTTTATTTGTATTATGTTATGTTTTTATTGTATTTTTGTACAGTGTTGTATTTTGTATTGCAGTGTATCTTTTGAGTTCCTATAGAATTGTATCTTGTATTGCATTAAGCATTGCATTTTTTTTATAGCAATACATACATTATATTATCGTAAAACGAACGTTACAACAAACATTTCGAAGTATAGATGATCATATAACCTAAACAGTATGTGTAAGGAGGAAACATATGATCGAAGTTATAGTGAAACAGGTTAGTTTTATGTGTCACTAAATTAGCTTCAATTAATGTTTAATACTTAATATTTCTTTAAAAAAAAGTGTTGTATTCTGATCGTACAGATTAGATTTAAGACTAAGGCGATAAAAGTGCGGGTTTAATCGCCAGCCATGGGCGAAGCGTCTACTTCTTCGCAGGCGGTAAGTGAAATGGAATCGGACAACATTAATTTAAGTTCAAATAATAACAATACTGGTTCCTGGGAGCTTGTTACTGGTCGAAAACGACCTTTACCAATTGAACCGGACCTTACAAGACAGAAACGACAAACGCCAATACCAACACACAATAAATTTCAAGCCCTAACCTCAACACCGGACGAACCATCAGAAAATAGCACAAAACCAGTCCTAAATCAGAAACCGCCCCCAATTTATATTAATGGTGTAGAAAATTTCTCTGCACTAGTTACATTCCTCGAAGAAAAAGCCGGACCAAATACTTTTACAGTGAAATCTACACTGAAAGGTGTAACTGTGTATCCAGATACACCTGAAACGTATCGAAAATTAAATGCAAGTCTTAGAAGAGAGGGGGCGGATTTTCATACTTTCCAGCTCCCACAGGACAGATGCCCGAGGATAGTAATTAAGGGC
Organism: Troilus luridus; assembly: GCA_964056705.1. NCBI lineage: Eukaryota > Metazoa > Arthropoda > Insecta > Hemiptera > Pentatomidae > Troilus > Troilus luridus. The sequence continues at coordinate 53,640,664 of OZ057417.1, read as the reverse complement.
CTTCATCACACTACACCGATTTGCATCATCAAGGAGGCACTGAAACAGAAAGGTTACGAAGCTTCGAACGTAACCAACGTTATATCCAGATTCAAAACACCTCTCCCAATGTTCTTTGTGGACATTACCAAAGAAACATTTACAGAGAATGTTTATGAAATAAAATCGATTTATTATACTAAAATAAATATCGAGGAACCGCGAAAAAAAAAAGACATCCCGCAATGTCTAAGGTGTCAGCAGTATGGTCACACCAGAGGTTACTGTAACCACCCACCAAGGTGTGTAAGGTGTGGCGGGCATCATGATAGCAGCTCATGTACAAAAACCCCTGCTACCTGTGCCAATTGTGGCGGCCAACACCCTGCCAACTATAAAGGTTGCCAAACATTGAAGAACCTCAGGGTTCAGCGTAGCTCAAGGAATTACCACCACCGACCTACACCACCTCAACAAATTCAGTTACCACCGGACCCACAGGAATTCCCAGCTCTACGACAACGTTCACAGCACCATCGTCAAGTACAACCGCAGAACGACGTCGGATATCAGCAGATACCAAGGAGTCAACCTGCAACGAAGTCGACACCACAACAACATCATGCTCCAACAGGTATGATGGATAACAGTACTCAGCCGGTACCCCCAATTGATAATGCTCCTCCTCAACTTTTTCAAATTTTAAATGGCCTAAATAACCTTATCCACCCTCTTTTTATTCTCCTCCAACAACTAACTCAAGTCACACAAGCCTGGAGCAATAGCCATGCCCCCTAATTTTGCAACAGCTGGCTCCTTGTCAATTCTCCTATGGAACGCTAACGGACTGATGCAACATCGGACGGAACTTGATTTATATTTACATGAAAAAAGGACAGACATAGCACTTATCACTGAAACACATCTTACACCACGATCTAAAATATTTATCCCAGACTATACTATTTACAGGACTGATCACCCAGACAAAACGGCACACGGAGGCACCGCCATTATCATCAAATCGTCATTAAAACACAATCCTATTCACTTACCCATCACACCACACTTACAGTCTACTGGCATCACATTACATACAAAACATAAAAACATAACGGTTGCTGCTGTGTATTGCCCCCCTAGGTACAAGCTTACATCTTCGATGTTTTCTGAGTTCTTTAAACGTTTAGGTCGATCTTTTATCGCAGGTGGTGATTTCAACGCGAAACACCAATGCTGGGGTTCAAGATTGTGTACCCCAAGAGGTAGGAACTTGTGGTATGCTCTTCATGAACTTGCATTAGATATTTCAACTCCTAATTCTCCCACTTACTGGCCTACTTCTAGACGTAAAACCCCGGACTTACTGGACTTTTTTATTACAAAAGGACTTAGAACAGTATACAAGACTGTAAATACGAGTTCTGACCTCTGCTCTGATCATTCTCTAGTCCAGATGACCCTATGCGAAGAACCTTCTGAGGCACAAAAAAGGCCTGCGCTCACACAGGATATAACTGATTGGGGATTATATAGATCTTACCTTAACTCTGACCTCACAATTCCTGTTTCAATAAAAAACGAGACAGAACTAGAGGAAGCAGTGGAGATGTTCACTAGAAGTATACAAGAAGCAGCGTGGTCAGCATCAAAACCCAGGTGCAGGAAATCAGATAACTTACCAAGCTACCCACAGTATATTAGAGATCTGATCAGAGCCAAGAGAAGAGCTCGTAAAAATTGGCAAACCAACAGACAACCTTCAGATAGACGGACATTTAATAAACTAAATAATGAACTGAAACGCCAAATTAGCAAATTTAACAGGTCAAACTACGACAACTACATTAAATCCCTTTCGACTGACGATGGAAGTTTATGGAAGCATACCAAAAGACTCTTAAAACATCGTGAGATGTCAGCACCTCTTAGAAAAGAAGATGGCTCTTGGGTTGTGTCGGACGAGGAAAAATCCGAGCTCTTTGCCGACCATCTTTCTTCCGTATTTACCCCACATACTGACTTTATAAACACAGAACACGAAAACTTGGTAAATAACACGCTTGACATTCCATTACAACTAACACTGCCACCGCCCTCATTCACTCCCACAGAAGTAGCAGAAATAATTAGACACTTACCTAAAAGAAAAGCCCCCGGCTATGACTTAATAAATGCTGAGGTGCTCCAGCAAATGCCTAGGAAAGCTCTAGTGTTTTTAACGACAATCTACAACTCAATACTTAGAACTACAAAATTCCCTATACAGTGGAAATACTCTTTTGTAACCATGATTAAAAAACAAGATAAAGATATTAGCAGCCCTTCCTCGTACAGACCTATTAGTTTACTCTCCATTTGTTCAAAAATTTTTGAAAAATTACTTTATCCCCGATTATTAAAGTTACTGACAGACAAAAATATAATCCCTCACCATCAATTCGGTTTTCGGAAATCACACTCAACAACTCAACAATTACACAGAGTAACTGACTACATATCGACAGCACTAGAGCAGAAGTTATATGCAACTGGAGTGTTTCTGGATGTCGCTCAAGCATTCGACAAGGTCTGGCACCAGGGGCTTCTCTTTAAACTCAAGACTGTATTACCACACACTTATTATCTGATTCTTCACTCATTCCTTGCAGACAGATTTTTCTCAGTCCGGCAGGGCTCAGAGCTATCTTCAATAAGACCGATCTTAGCCGGCGTGCCTCAGGGATCAATACTTGCACCGCTGTTGTACATAACATATACACACGATATTCCACTAAGTACTGACATACTGACAGCAGCCTACGCTGACGACACTGCCATAATCACCAAACATCAAGACGCGACGCAAGCCTCACTAAACTTACAACATAACTTACAAAAGTTGAGTGAGTGGTGCCAACTATGGAAAATTAGACTGAACCATGAAAAGTCACAGCACATCACTTTTACTCTTCGACGTGAAACATGCCCTCCCATTTACCTTAACAACTCACCCATCCCGCAGACAGACAAAGTACAATACCTTGGACTAACGTTTGATAGGAGAATGACATGGGGTCCCCACGTTAAGATGAAACGCCAATCACTGAACCATAAGCTCAATTTAATGCACTCACTATTCAGGAAAACCTCCAAATTAGACATAAGACAGAAACTAAACACGTACACTTACCTACTAAAACCAGTTTGGACATATGCATTACAAATTTACGGGATCGCTAAACAGACTCACAGAAAACGACTGCAGACTTTTCAATCAAAAGTACTAAGACTTATCACCAAAGCACCATGGTACGTCAATAACAAAACTCTGCATACTGACTTAAAAATACCAACGGTTGACGAATCACATACGAACATACTACAAACGCTTTCAAGAAAAACTACACGGACATCCAAACCCATTAATAGAACGAATGGCCTCTACTCTCATGCCTGGCAACACTAAGAGGAGGTTAAAAAGAACGTGGATGAGGGATTTGTTATAAAGGAAATTGAATCAAGCCAAGGGAGAGGTACCGCTGGGTACTGTTCTTCTTCATGCCTTTCAAGTCATTGTATCATGTTTGTTTTTTTTTTTGTTGTTTTTTTTTTTTTTTTTTTTTGTTTTGTTTTTTATTGTCAGACTATCTGCTGATTGTCACTGTTTTGTATTTGACAGGTGTAGATAAAAATATAAAGAGAAAAAAAATATATATATAACTTAAAGACTTCACCTCGCCAAAGCATAAAAAAAAGAAGGATAAGGAACAAATAACACACTTGAAGGCTGGTTAAACACTGACTTTATTCCTCTTATAATTCTCTATATATAGTATTTACAATGTTTGTTTATAAGAATTTGGTATTAGTGGATATACAGCTCTTAGTCTCATCTTAACTCCCCCCTGCCAGTTTACGAACATCTTCGTAAACTCTAAAAAACAAAAAAAACAAAACAAAAAAAAAAAAAAAAGAATACTGGTACACCAACATAGTATAAGCTAAACTCAATAAACAAATTCTACAACTTACAAAAACCAATTTAATACTATCTTACTCTATAGCATCGCTGGATATATACAATATAAGGCTTATACCTAAACTTTATTTACAATGACAAGGAAACTCTACCAAAAACAAAACATACAAAACATAAAAAAAAATTATATACTTCTATATATCGCTAAATTCCTAAAACTACATAGACAAAGAGGAGAAAGAAAAAAAAAAAAATATCCAATAACAAACTGAAATAAGTACAATTTCATGATCGGCCCTCCCCTGCCGGAACCTTAAGTTGTTCAATATGAACGGTTCTCCGCTTCCTGGGCTCAACCAGACTCTGAATAGTGACAAGATTATGCTCCCTAATCGTAATCACTTTGAATGGACCCTCATACCTGAGGACCTCCTTCGCACGATTCGACAAGATCTTTCTATAAACGATAGTGCCTATTTTAATCGTCCCCATGACATCTCTTACTCCCTCGTTCTCACGCGCCACTCTCCTACTCTTCTCTGCGGCCATTCGTCCGTGTGCTTTGCCCCAATTTCTCTCGAGCTCTACTCTGTTTGCATTTAATTGCTCGGCCATGCCTTCGTCCACCACCGTCTCCTCCTCGTTTCTCCTTCGTGCGCGTAACCCGAAAAGAGCTTCGAAAGGGGAAAACCCGGTGCCCATATGGATAGAATGGTTATATGCCGCTATTGCTCGGGGCATCGCCTCGTTCGCTTCTAACCCTTTATCCGCATGAAATACTCGGAGATGTTCTCCCAACGTATTATGGAGACGTTCAACCCCTCCCCTACTTTTCGGATGCCCGGACGTGTTCCAATGCCACTCGATTCCCAACCTTTTCATCTCCTGTCGCAAGAGCGCGTTATCGAACTCTCTGCCCCCATCCGAGGAGATCGTGTTTGGCACCCCATAACACTGGTACCACGTCTGTAGAGCGTCATTCACCGCCGCCGCCGACTTTTCTTTTACTTGGTGGGCCATGGCCGCTTTGCTAAACGTATCTAATATTGTTACCCATTTAAAACCTCTCCACGTAAAGGTGTCTATTTGAAGCTCTGTCAGGGGTACCGTGGGTGTCCGCGTCTCAGTCTGTAATCCTACGGGAGGGTGGCGGTCATATTTGGCCGTATGGCAGATGTGACAATCCCTTATTATCTCTTCTACCGTCTTCCGCATCCCTACCCAGTAATACTTTCTCTTTAAAGCTGCCAGCGTCTCATTGATACCCCTGTGGTTCGTCTTGCCTTGATGATAAGCCGTGGTTACCTCCTTTTGTTGGTCCTGATCCCGAATGGTCTCCACCATCGACCGGCATCGGATGAACATCCTATCGATCCCTATTTTCTCGAGGCGCCATAAGTTGCGTATCTTATCCCACACCGTCGCATTTCCAACATACAGGTAATGGGTCGCTCCCGCCTTAGAAGCATCTTTCAGCACACGACACATTTGCTCTTCCCGAACTCCAGGTTGTGACCAGATAGTGATGACGGAATGTTTGTCATACTTAGAAAATTCCATTTTCACGAGCCCCGTAGTCCTTGTTTTCCAGATGACCTGCCGGGACTTGTTGTTGACAATGTCATCAATTTCCTCCATCTCAACCGGTCTCTCGTTTCCTGACTCGTCCTCTGAAGATTCCTCATTGCCTCGGGGGTCATCCACACGTCCTCCTTCTCCGTCTGGTGTCCATTCCCGTACAAACCTTTGTAACTCCTCCGACGCTTCTGCACCCTCCGTCTCCAACATATTGACCTGTAATGCACGAGAGAGCCAGTCCGCTACCACGTTGTCTTTCCCCGGCTTATACACCACCTCCATGTTGTACTGGCTGAGGATCTCCTTCCATCTTGTAACTCGAGCTGAAGACTCCTTCAGATTACCCACCCAGAGCAACGGACGGTGGTCTGTATGTACCTTAAATTTTCTACCAAATACGTATGGTCGAAAGTGTTGCACCGCCCATATGATTCCTAACAATTCCCGCTCGAGTGCGCTGTAACGAGATTCCGCATCTGTGAGTCTCCTACTCGCGTATGCTACGGGTCGTTCCCCCTTTTCACTTTCCTGGGACAAAACGGCCCCCAGTGCATACTCGCTGGCGTCTGTGGTGATCGCAAATGGTTTCCCGAAGTCTGGGAATGCCAGGATTGGTTCAGTTTGCAACTGTAACATGCACCTTCTGATCTTTGCTTCAATTTCTGGCGTCATCTTAACTGTGCGCCCCTTTCGCAGCAGTTCGTTCAAAGGAACCAAGTTCTCCGCCATCTCCGGTACAAAACGTCGGTAGTAGTTGAGGGTCCCTAATAATCTCCTGATCCCCTTCACATCGCTCGGCATCGCCATCTTCCCTATTGCTTCCACTTTTCTCCCATCTGGACGTACCCCCTCCCTTGAAATCACGTGTCCCAGAAAATTAATCTCCGTTTGTCCCAGAGTCGATTTTTCTGGCGACAGCTTCAACCCGAACTGCCGGATTCGCGTAAACACCCGTCGCAAATCATCCAGATGACCCTCCTCTGTCCTACTAAACACCAGTAGATCATCCATGTAGACCTGGCACATGTTCTCGTCCAGTCCCCGCAAGAATTCGTCCACCAGTCTTTGAAATGTGATGGGCGCATTTTTCAGTCCAAACGGCATACGGGTGAATTCATAATGCCCCCTTTCGAATGTAAACGCGGTTTTGGCCTGGTCCCTGGGGTGCATCCGGATCTGGTGATACCCTGATTTTAGATCGAGCGTACTAAAGATTGAGGCTCCCCCTAGCCGGTCTAAAATATCCTCTAACCTGGGAATGGGGTATTTCTCGTCGCGCGTATTTTCGTTAAGCTGCCGAAAATCGACTACTACCCTATAGCGCTCCCTAGATTCCCCCGCAACCGGTTTCTTCTTAACGGCCCATAGTGGGCTATTAAACGGCGACTTGCTATCCACGATGATCCCCTGCCGCTTTAACTCCTCAATCTCCTCGCGGATATGTCCTCGTAACGCTTGTGGGTACCTCCGCTCCTTTACATAAGTGACCTTCTCCGACTTCAGATGGATCTCATGAAGCGTCTCCCCCGTCGCGCTCAGTGGGTCTCCCTCGCGAAAAAATATATCCCCGAATTCCTCCCTTACGGCCTGTCTCCAGTCTGCACCCTTGGCAATTACTCCAACGCACCTAACACCCCCTTTCACATCCTGCACCGTTTTATATTTCTTGTTCCCGATCCGGACTACCCACTGACCCCCTGTACTACGAGCTCTCAACCCTAATTTGCCAAACGCATCGCATCCCAAAATCCCCCCATACTCCCGCGGCATGATTTCCACAACATGCAGCGTCAACACCTCTCCCTTCTTTCCCCACCTATCTAGGGCTAAATCGATTTCCCCTTCTATCGTACAGGGCCCACTCAAAGTGACCACTTTACATTGACATGGCCTAATGTCTGGCTGACTCTTACCCTTAAACAACAACTTTAACTTGTCCTTACCCACTAGTGTACAAGAACTCCCTGTGTCTACTAAAGACCTCCACCCCCTGTAAAACTCAATAACAGGCAACCTGTCACCCTTCTTTACCGCACTATTCACAAAAAAATGGTTGCCCCTCCGCTTACACCATCCTCATTCCCTTCTTACCTGCTCGGCACGCCTCCCTGTGCTCCGTTGTTTGCTCCTTCCTCCGGGAGTTCCTCTGCCACTAGGTTCGCTGCCTTCCGTCTCCGACCCTGAGGTCTCCGAGGATCTCGCAGATTCCGAGATTATCCTGCTCCTCCGTCCCAGTCTGTGAGCATTGATCTCCATCGGCTCACCTCTGTCGTGCTCTCTGCGCCGTATATATGGGCATTGTCTGGCCATATGCCCCTCACCTTGGCATTCGAAGCACCGCGTACGTGGACACTGAGCTACCAAGTGCCCTGTTTTGCCGCATTCGTGGCATCTCCTTTCCTCTCTTCTCCCATTCTTCCTCTCAACCCCTTGCCTTCTTTCTCTTGGTGGCTTTTCTCTTCTCGCAAACTCTCCCTCTCTTCTTCTTCCCGGCTCCTGTCTGAATCTGCTTCTGCCTGTTTCGTTCCTCCGGTACGACACCCTATTCCACCCTGGTTCTATCACTTCCTTCTCTTCTTCGTCTCGAGCACTCGCGTCTACCATCTCTTGCGCACACTCCATAAATGTTCTATCTCTGGGTAGGCCATCCTTCTTTCCAGTGTCCCTAGCCAGTTGCACCTTCAGGACCGTGGTCATAAATAGCATCCACGCTTCGACCGCACCGGTGTCCATTACTTCTCTCAACTTCTCGTTTATCTTGTTCAGCTTCGCGAGCAGTCCAGCCGCATACTGTCCATTCGACTGGTTTGCTCGTTTCACATCTGCAACATATCCTCTTCTGGGGCCCATCGCCCCCCTCCGTAAGCCTTTTTTAATCTCTCTTTGATTACCTGCCACGAGGTATCCTTATCCGCTTGGATCAGATTTAACACACTCCTTCTGACCCTCCGTGCTAAAGCTACTCGTAGCCTTTTGGCGTCCGCTTCCTCCAAAAAGTCCGCTGCAACCTGAGACTGAATACTGCTCATGATGCCGTCGCCGCCCTTGAGAAAGTGATTTAATTCACCTATGTCTCCGTTGAATTTCTCAAGGTCCGATATCTCCCTTCTCAGATCTTGTGCATTTGCCTTCCTTAACTTCATTTTTTCTAATTCGTTAGTCTCCTGCGCTATTCTGTTTGCCTCCTGCGCCGCTAGGTCTGCCCTCGCCATTGCTAGAGTTGTTGACGGCAATGGCGGAAACTCGGGATTCACCTGTTCAGTCTGCGGAGGCTCCAACGTTAACGTTGCTGGCCTAAGGATTTCTCTTTGCTCATTCATTTTAGTAAAATTATCTTCAAACCAAAAGAACTAAATGAAAATAAATCTAGAGAAAGAGAGAAAAAAAAAATCGTAGAAAACAAACCTCACTAAACTGCAAAAACGTTCCCGGGTTTCGGCACCACTTAAAGACTTCACCTCGCCAAAGCATAAAAAAAAGAAGGATAAGGAACAAATAACACACTTGAAGGCTGGTTAAACACTGACTTTATTCCTCTTATAATTCTCTATATATAGTATTTACAATGTTTGTTTATAAGAATTTGGTATTAGTGGATATACAGCTCTTAGTCTCATCTTAACTTATATATATATATATATATATATATATATATATATATATATATATATATATATAAAGAAAATAGATAAATATCTACTATAAAAAAAGAGTAATAGCATTATTTTAATTTTAGAGAACATTAAAATGGAAACTAACAAAAAGGTAAAAGTTGTTAAGATTAAACTGGAAGCAACAACCTGCGGAACTGATACCCAACATTTTATTATAGCCTAGACATTATCTACCTTACTATAATTGATAATAGCACTATTATTCGTTTTTAAATTTTAAGGCTAATCTCATAATTTATTTGAAATTTTGTTTGAATATTTTTATCTACAGCGCCGGTGAATTAGTGTTTAGGTCGAATTTTCTTTGTTTATTTAACGCCACTTTATGCTGCTATGGCTGACCGCCCAATTATACAGTGGGAGTCCTAAATTTTGCCTATCCAGGTAAAATTAGGATAGGGACCTTTAACGAGACCTGGCATAGTACAGGCTCATGACCCCGTTTTACGTCTCTTCTGAAGGACAGCTAACCAAGGATATTTCACTCATTGAAAAAATCCTAATACCACCTGCCTGGCTACGAACCCATCTTGGGCTCGATCTTGGGGGCGTTAACCGCAATTTGTCCAAAATGAACTAACTGTATCGAGGGAAATGGAATCGTTTCATTCCGGTAGTTTTTGGCATGAAATGTAGTGGTAATGTAAGCAATAACTCCATCTCAAGCAGATGCCTGACAGTCCATTATTTACTACGAAAATAACACGATTCCGCTTCCTCAAACTCCTTTTGAAAAACATTCGACTTAAACACTAACGAGGGTGGTCTGAAAATCGCCAAAGTTCACCAAAAGGTGCCAGACGACCGCCGAATTAAAGTGAGAGAGATAGCAAGAGGTTATGAACATGTCAAAAGAACGTGCTTGTTACATATTAAATCAGCATTTATATATGAGAAAGCTGTCCGCACGTTGAATGGCGCGTTTGCTCGAATGAACATTTCCAACACTCTGTTGGCGCAATAAATCCGAGTTTTTGCGCCGATTAATTACTGTAGATGAAACTTGGATACACCATTATACGCCCAAAACAAAAATACAGTCCAAACAGTGGACCGCAAAGGGGGAATCGGGTCCAAAAATAGCAAAAACTGTTTTCTCCGCTTGGAAAGTGATGGCGAATGTTTTTTGGGATAGTCATGGAGTTATTTTAATCGATTATCTTCAAAAAGGAAAAACCATTACAGGAGCATACTACGGATCATTACTTGACAAGCTGACGACAAAACTTGCAGGAAAACGGCCACATTTGCAGAAATAGAAAATCCTGTTTCACCAAGACAACACACCGTCTCACACCTCAGCGGTTGCCATGGCGAAAATCCACGAAGTACGGTTTCAACTGGTTGACCTTCCGCCTTTCTCACCAGATCTCGCTCCAAGTTACTTGTTTCTGTTCCCTCACATACAAAATTGCGCTCGGGGGACAGAGAGTTTCGTCAAATGAAGAGGCAATCACCTTCGTGAACAATTATTTTGCAGAGAAAAACGGAAGTACTTTTTGGACGAGTTACAGAGATGTGAGCATCGGTGGGTGGAGATAGGGATGGAGAAGTGTGTAGAGTTACAAGGAGACTATGTTGAAAAAAAAAATCAGAAAAAATGTCTTGTATTTTCATGTTAAATAATTAACATTATTTTAATTTGGATCACGTTGACTTACGTCATTATATATTATTATAATGCATTATTGATTTTATTAATTTTTAAATTTTTTTTTTTGAAAATAATTAAAAATTTATAAAATCAATAACAAATAAAATAAATAATAAATTATAATAATATATAATGACGTAAGTCAACAAGATCCAAACTAAAATAATGTTCAAGGAACATTCTTCCCCTCGTATACATCACAAATTGCGAGAACGCGGTGACATGGGATCAGTGAAAAGAAAGGATATGTCTATGGCGGGGGGCGAGCCAGGATAGCTCAATTGGTGGAGCTCCAGACTAGTGATCTTGGCGACCCCGGTTCGAGACCCGGTCCTGGACATATCTTTTCTTTTCGAATAAAAATATTTATAAATTAATAAAATCAATAACAAATAAAATAAATAATACATTTAATAAAAAAATTCGACTTAACCACTAATGATCATACTGACTACATACTTAGGCTGAAACCCTACCTGGAAGTGCAGGAACTTTACCTCTTGCATGGTATAATTACAAGTCAGGTTATAACCATCTACTTATCCTCACGGGGAAACCCGAAACACGTCGTAGCAAGCATGTTATCGAGTCATTAAGTGAACGCTGGAGATCGCCGATGCAACTGCTAATCGCTGTTACGAAAGAGACGATGGATATTCGATAAATTTGAATGGTTAATTATCCAGCCTAATCATCGACCTCGCCTTTGTAGTCTTTGACAAGTCGTAACACTGTTGTTGACGTAACAATACTGTTGAAGTAACATTGGTAAAGATTACAGCATCGGGCTGATACAGTCATAAATGTCAGCCAATAGTTAATGAACGTAAAATTTTTATTCTAGAAAACTCCGAATTCGTTTATCTTTAATAATCGTAATAAAACCCATGAAGGTCAAGGGTTCAGTACATGTTAGAGACTATACTGTATCTTAGACAACGGTTGTAGAGGGAGGTTATTTCTAACAGCTAGATTTTCTAATTTGTCTGTCACACCTGAACTCAAACACGAGATCTTCAGCATAGTTATTAAGCGCTCTAATACTGGAAAGACCGTTTCGAAGATTTTCGTCGAAATCTTTTTTTTTTTAATCTTTTCAGTAGCACTCCAGTAAAGTTCTATAGTAGATGGTCTCGAGGCCATCTTCTTTTCAGACGCCTCGGAGGGTTATCAGGAATTGTATGGGAAGCAAGTTGAGAGACAAACGGATTCAAGTGTGTCGTCGAAATCTTAAAACTAATTCCTTTATTCCAATTAAATAAGAAAATAAATAATACTTTGAATTATATATACTTACACAATAGTATACATATGTAGTAAATACATTTAATATCCCAGGCGTGGCATATTTTGCTACCTTGAAAACCTACTAAAAACTTTATTTATAATAAGTAATAATTTAATTACTTTATTTTTTATTTTATTTTACTCTCCGTATAGTATTTTAAACTATTCCTTTATCAAGTCATCGATATCCAATCCACATCCAAAGTACTCAAACATCTCTCTCTATCTCCACACCTTTATGCAACAGATATCTCTCTCCTTTTAATACTCCTCAATTCGGCGTTCATCCGCATTCTGAATTTTCTTATTTCTCTATTTCCGGTATACCCCTTCAATATGTACATTAGAAACCTTACTAACACATTTTCCCTTCACAATCCAATCAAGATGAAGAATAATTACATGTAATGCTGATTACTTTTATGAGAAAATTCCTAACCATCATATTTGTATGAAAAAAAAAAACAATCACTATTTTATTGTAGGTTTATTATAAAATTTATTGTATAGACAAATCACCTCCCTGCGCAACCGTTGTCCATGAAACAGTACTGTCTCAGTACCCCTCTGAACCCCAGACTCATTCACGGGTTGTAGTGGTACAGGTTAAACTTAAATAAAAAATAAAGCCTAGGTAGTTACAAAAAAAACATCAACAAAAATATGCAGGTTCTTGGCAAGATTTATCAAGGTTCCAAAACAAAGAAAATGTTAACATTACTTTGTCCTAATTTTTACTTCTTCTTCATGGCAGTTAAGCCTCCAATTCTTTATTTTTTTCTTTCCAACTACACCCCATGAATGGCTTTAGGTTCTGCACATGTCAGAGTCTGTAGTGTTTCTTGGACAGCGGTTGTGCAGAGAGGTTTTATCCCCCAGGTTTTTCCCCATTGAGACCGGGTGAGCCCAAAAAGAGCCTCCAGATCTCAAAGAGTCCATTCACGGCTATGAACAGATTAAATAATTAATCCATGTCAGGTTTTCCCCTCAAATTTATAGAGCCCCGAGGAGGGTCTGCAGATCCTACGGTGTCCATTCATAGCTATTAACGGATTAAATAATTTATCTGCCACAATCGGATTTGAACCCAGAACCTTCAGTATAGGATCTCAGCCCCCTACCGTTTTTCAAGTATAATAGGTAAGTATTAAGCAATAGGTAATCAAAAAATCATATTTTAGAGAAAAACCAAAATTATTTTCTAGGTATAAGTAGAAAAATCACCGAATATTATCAGTGATGAAATGCCGATAAAATTCGGTGAGTTTCTGCCTAAGTCTAGAACTGCCAGCAATTAACTCAGAGATAGATCGTTAATAATAGTAATTATTATTATTTTATAATAACAATAAAATAATAAAAAAAACTTTTAAGATAATGTTTGATTTCCCCCGCCTTTGCAGTAGCGGGGTTATCAAGGACTGTCTACTTCAGAGATGGAGTCAGTCTGTGCCGGCACTTCGCTCGCAACGGACCGCGGCTTGCCAAGTCTTCTTATCATCGAATAACTCGAATATAAGTGCCAAGATAAACATTATTTTAAAAAGAATTAAAACGAGTGGGGGACAACTTAACAAGGAACTGCAGCTCGAGAACACGACAGTGTACAATCTTCAGTTAGCTTGACGTACTGTCAATGTAAGTAAAAACATATGCATTTACAATCGTACATACTATTTATAATATACAGTATATTATACCGTTGCCCATTTATATATATATCATAAAGGATCTAGGACCCTTGGGGCTCACCCAGTCTCCATAAAATAGGGTACTCAAAATAAGGGGGGGGGGATCTGGTGGTTGAACGTGACCTTGGTCAAGTCACCTCCTTGCAGAACCGTTGTCCATAAAACAGTACAGTCTCTACCATGTACTGAACCCCAGACCCGTTCACAGATTGTAGTGGTACAGGTTTTTTTATTTATATTGTATATAAAATAAATAAAGACTTTATGCAAAATAAGTAAGTACGTAATAAAAGAAAATGGAGTGAAACAATTGATATTAACACAATTGTATGTATTGATATTTGTACAAAAATGCATAAAAATGTACATACGCCAAGAAGAGGTTGATCAAAAAGGACCCAAACATTTTCGCGGTTATAATAGTTCCTTTACTGTGTAAATGGAAAAAAAAATACCATACCCATCATTACAACCTATCCATACAAATACAATGTAATAAAATAGAACCATTACAACTCATGAAGGGTTCTAGGTTCAGAACATAGTAGAGACTGAAGTGTTTATAAGCAAACGCTTGTATAGATAGATGATTTTTCCGAGATCACGTACAACCGCCAAGGTTTTCCTCTTATTGAGAGCATCAGCTTTATAATCGAACATAGGTCTGCGCTAAGTTATTTTATTGGTGTTAGAAAAATGTTATTAAACTGAAAGAAATTATCCATCGTCATTGTTTTATTTTGTAATCTATTACTTTTTGTACTTCTTGAAATGCTAAAATATCATTTTAATATGTAATGAGTGTTGATTTGATGTTATACACCTATCCACAATTTTTTATTAAATTCAAGATTAATTTTTGAACCATTAATTTATATGGCATTTGCTGTTCCCATATTTTTTAATTCTGGAAAATTATTTTATCCGGTATGTGGGTCATTCTAGAAGACTCCCACCAGTTACTTTTTGTATCAGTTATTATATTGATAACTGTTATGAAATAATAGAAATAAAAATGTAAAGAAAGATAAAATCATGTAATTAATTTTATTTTATTTTTTTATTAATTGTTATAATTTTTAAATATTTTTATTTGAACAGAAACGATAACGAACCCTGACCGCCCACGTCTTCAAGTCCCGGCACTGGATATATATTGTCTTTTCAAATAAAAATATTTAAAAATTATAACAATTAATAAAAAAATAAAATAAAATAAATTATAATCATACATAATGACGTAAGTCAACAAGATCCTAATTAAAGTAATGTTCAATGAATATTCTTCCCCTTGTATACATCGCAAATTGTGAGAACACGGGGATATGGGATCAGTGAAAAGAAAGGATGTGTCTGACCGAGATGCGAGCCAGGTTAGCTCAGTTGGGATCTTTTCTTTTCAAATAATAATTATAAAATAATATAGTTTACTTATAGTACATATGATTTATAACCTAATAGAAATAAAAGAACATATGTTGTATAATTTAAAACACAACAAACAACCAAGACAATTATAGATATACATTTTCAATTTGGAGGACAAAAATCCAAAATATTCTTCAGGATCTGCTCAAATAAATCCTTGTTTTCGTACCTCCTTCTCCAAATACGAGTATATTTACACAGGGTACTAATCTAGCATCGTCCGGTGGGTACCGCATTCTCTCTTGAGATGAAGATACATGATCAATTGAATTCTTTTTGAATCTCTGAATCGTATGAATCTTGAGCATATTTTATACTTGATTCTTGATTTTTAACTATTTTCGCCAATTTTAAGAAATTCATTTTAATTACTGAGCAAATCATAAGTACTATTAGTTAACTACATGATTTTATCTTTCTTTACTTTTATATTTCTATAAGGTTATAACAGGTATGAATAAAAGTAACTGATACTAAAAGTAACTGCTGGGGGTCTTCTAGAAAACTCCCCGGTAGGTTTATATTTTTCTCTTTATATATTTATCCACATCTGAAAACCAAGAAAATTTACAAGATTTTCTGTCTGTAACATTATAATAAAATGACAGAAGCATGAAGAAGAACAGTATCCAGCGGTAGCTCTCCCGTGGCTTGATTTGATATTCTTATGATAGCAGATCCCTCATAGTCGTTCTTCTTAGTCCCATCCTAGTGTTCTCAGACATTACAGTCGTGGCCATTTTTTCTATCAATGGGTTTGAGAGTCCGTTTAATTTTTCTTTAAAGGGTTCGTTGGTTTTTTAAAGGCAGTATGGAAAGTTTTTTATTAACATACCAAGGTATTTTTTGTGATAAGCCCTAAGTATTATCCGACATAAAATTTTCATCAATGGTTTAACAGGAGAAGCAATACACTGCAGAATACCTAGAAGTCTATTATTTGCAATAAAATAGACAGTTACACAACTACAACCGGACTTGTTAACCAGCTGTTTAAAACTTAGAGAAAAAAAAATCCGGCACAGTGAACTAAAAATACAAGAAGGTCACCTGTGGTCTAGTGGTTTGCGTAACAAACTACTAAGCCCAAGATCGCGGCTTCGTAGCTCGGCAGGTTTTTTTAAGGGAGTAAAAAATCCTTAGTCACGCCGTCCTTCGGAAGGGACGTTAAACGGGGGTCCCGAGCCTGTACGATGTCAGGTACTCGTTAAAAACCCTATCCTAATTTAACCTGGATAGGCAAAATTTAGAGCTCCCACTGTAGCATCGTCCGATTAGCCATACCAGCATAATGTGATGTTAAATGAACAAACAAACTAAAAATACTAGCTGGACTGTTTAGCTATACAATTGGCGCTCAGCAAACATTAGATATCTGGAGCTTCGGTGAATAAGTGATTAAGTTGAATTTTGTGAAAAAGAATCGTGTTATTCTGATAGTGCATAAGTGGGTAAGTCAGGCATTGGCTTGAATAGGAGTTATTACTTATATTACAACTCTTATTAAAACAAATTACTGGTCATTTCTGTCGCTAAGAATCTCTCTTTTGGAACTATTACTTGATAACCTACAAGGCAGTATAGCAAAATTAAATAAATCAACAGTCCCAGTGAATAGGTGATTAAGCCGAATCTTATCCAAAATAAGTTTATTGAACTCGGGGAAAGAAGAAGAGGACTCGCCGTCAATCCTGATAAAAGCAAGGTTATGCAGGTAGGACGGGAGGAGACGGAGCTCAGGATTGTGAGTGAAGTACACCAACTGGAGCAGGCTGATATTTATGAATATCTGAGAACGACGGGAAGATAGACCAGGAGGTTATGCATCGAGTGCGTAAAGCAAACCAGGTTTTCTTCCAGATTTACAGAACTCTGGTGGGCAAGCAGGAGGTAAGCAAGGAGGCGAAGATTCGCATCTTTACATCTGTCTTCCTCCCGGTCTTGTTATATGGAGCTGAGAGCTGGGTACTCCTGGACAAGAATGCCTCACGAGTGACGTCAGGAGAATTGAGGTATTTCAGAAGAGCTGCGACAAAGACGATACGAGACTGCGTGAGGAACAGAACAATTAGAGATACCCTGGGAGTGAGGGATGTCATAGAGGAACGCCTGCTCAAGTGGTATGGGCACGTTTGCAGGATGAGCGACGAGCGTAGAGTGGCTGATGGAGGCTAGACCGAGAGGGCAAAGACCGGTTGGACGCCTAAGAATCACATATAATAGTTATATGGATAGACTCGGGCGAGAGCGGGGGTCGACCCTGGTTGAGATGAAAAGGAAGCCCCAGGATAGGGACACATACCGAAGGTAGTCCGAGACTACTCCACGCTTAACAGCACAAGGGAGATAGAAAGAAGAAGAAGAACTTTGGAATTTTGTCATTCCCGTAGTTTTTGCTTAGGAATGGAGTTGTAATATAAGCAATAACTATTTTCAAGCCAATGCCGTACTCACCCACTTCTTTACTACGAAAATAACACGATTCCACTTCCCTAAGAACAAGAAATCCTTTTTTTCTCTTCCGGACAAAATTCGACTTACCACTTATACTGCAGATATAAGAAGATAAAAAAGCTATAACATGTTCAGTTTATATTATATAAACACATTATATTAATTTAATGTATATTATACATTCTAAGAAACAACTACATTTCTATACATTTTAAAGAAGTCCTTGGTAGAGGAAAAAAATGTAAAACTTCCGCTTAACACTTTCATCCTAAAAGTGTTAGTGCTTTTCGAAACGTGTTAAATGTTATCTCTCAGATTTTTTTTTTTCAAATTATTGCTAGTGTTTTGATGACTCAACAAATATATGATACAATTAATTATAAGGATGAAGAAATTACTATTTGTTTTAACATTGACTTCTTGACTCGAGATAGTTGAACTCTGAACGACAAGAATGTTGGATTTTTTTTTTTTTTTATAAATATTTAAACAAGATTATTTACATTGTTATATTTCATTACATGGATGAGGTTGCGATTTATTTGTATTCTTATATTGTTTTTACTTCTTATCACGCAGAGAAAAAACGAAGATTTTAGATTTATGTATATAAAATGCATTCAGGAATGGTAAAATTGGGTATATTTTAATATCCTACATTTAAGAAACTTGTCATTAAATTATGAAGGTAATGAATAAAAGTATGTTAATATATTGGAACACCTTAAGTATCTTAAGGCATTGAAAAAAAAAACCGGTACTCGTCTGTTTTAGCGTACATTGACACCAGCGCTCAGGTGTCACCTCAACTTTTTCCACCATGTCAGGTTATGTTTCCTACAATTAAGTTCAAATAGGCATTGCCTTTCGTTATGATAGAAGAGATTTTTAGGTAATGAAATAAATGAGAAATATGTGAAGAAAAACATTTTTTTCCAAACAATATTCATTAAAAAGAACAATATCTTGTACTATAACATCAAAATATTATAACAATTTTCATTAAGAACAACAAAATCTTCTACTATAACATCAATCGTTTGCACAACACATTTTCTTGGGAATGATATTCCGCTCCTGAAAAAATATGAGAGCTGATTTTTCATCAGTCACCGTGTGAAAAATCTTCAAATTCCAAGTCATATTCAAAATAAACAAAAACAAAGTCACCTTCACTAATAGCAACACACTTAAGAAAGGTTAGAATAGAATAGAAAACAAACTTTATTCTATTAATAAATAACATTAATATAATAGTTAATAACGGAATTGCTAAATAAAGCAAATGAATGGCATAGCATGCGATAAAGTATTTACAAAGTCTGTATCTTCTTTGTGTTGGAAAAATAAACAAAACACGTAGGTAACGAGATCGAGTATTCGATACAAATTAATTCAAGCGGAAGATTGGCCTGCCTGGAGAGCATCTTTTTGGGATGCCAAGAGATGATGGAAAAGCAGGGATTTAAATGAGGCCAGTGAAGAAGAATGGCGGATGAAAAGAGGGATTGAGTTCCACACAGTGGTGGAACGGGCGAGGAAGGAACGCTCGGATGCCTTAGTTCTGTGGGATGGAATGTAGAGATCGGAAAGGCGGGATCTTGTTTTATGGTGTTTGACAGAGGATTTGAATTGAAGGAGACTATAGATATATGAAGGGTGTTGCGAGTTAATGGATTGGTATAGAAAAACACTAAGGAAATAATGTCTACGAATGGGTGGGAAGAGCCACTTTAACTAATCATAATGATGTGACACCCGGGAACGCCTCGGAGTACCAAGGACAAATCTTAAAGCGCAGTTCATAATTCTTTTTAAGCGATCCTCTAGCAATTTCTAGAGGCCCCCGTATACCACACAACAGTAGTCAAAGTGGGGGAAGATAAGGGGTGATACGAGAATCTTCCGGGTAGATTCTGTAAGGAGATGCCGGGATCGATGGAATAATTTCAGGGAACTAATTGATCGTCGGGATATTGGATTATGGATTAGATTACTATACCAGTAGGAGATTAGTTGAGGTAAGTGACACCTGAGCGCTGCTATCAACGGACGTTATAACAGACAAGTACCAAATAACCTGTACCACTACAACCCATGAAGGACCTGGGGTTCAGTATATGATAGAGAATGTACAGTTTCTTGGACAACGCTTGTACAGGGAGGTGATTTGTCCTGGATCACGCTCAACCGCCGGATTTCCCCCCTTAATTTGGGTACCAACTTTATAGAGGCTGGGAGAGCCCCAGGAGCGTCCTAGATCCCATAGAATCCATTTTCGGCCGCTAACAGATTAAACAAAAGTCTGCCAGTGAGCTGAAATTGAACTCAAGACGTTCGGCAGAGCAAATTAGTGCTCTATCACTGTGCCACTCCGCTCCCTAAGGTCAATTGTAGTTTATTTACTTCCCAAATCTCAAACATTTTTTTTTTATGAATTAGAAATTAAATAGTTAAACTACAATATGTTTATGAAGTTACTGTAGTAATAAAATGAATAAATTACATAAAATGAATACGTTATATAAATTAAACTGGTATCAATACGTAACGTCTGACATCCATAAAATCATAACAAATACTAGTGTTCTTTTTAATAATTAATTTAATTTTTTTTTTTTGCAAACCCAAATACGAATATGCTTTAGCAGTTATGCACGTTCTTACGAGTATTATAATTATCTTGTATCCTTGCACTGCAATTTATTTTATTTTAAGGTATTCAGTGAGTTTGGTCACAGTTGATGATGCTTTACAATAAATATGTTGGAGCAAATAATTATGTGAATTTAACAAAATCTGCTGGTTGATGGAAAAACCACCTCCCTGCACTAACGTTGTCCAAGAAACAGTACAGTCTCTACCATGTACTTAACCCCATATCCGTTCATGGGTTGTATTGGTACAGGTTTTTTAAATATTTTTGGCCTAGCAACCTCTTCAATTCCTGATAATCCTCCGACACGTCTGAAAAGAAGATGGCCTCGTGACCTTTTAAGTTGAATTTGTTATAATATTTGTTATTCGAGTACAACCATGGGGTAGTTTCCCTACTTGCATTTATCTCGTGCAATTATATATCTTTCATTATATTTACTTGATATAACACTATTATAAATAAATTAAAAAATATATATATTTTTAATTTACGAATCAATACTTTAAATTTTTTCGATATACTGAAATAGTAAGTTTAAAAATAATCTTACATTAAAGAATAATTATTAGCAAACAAAGTATAGTCGGCAACACCCTGAGAGCACTTATTATGTCCAATTACCCCCGCGGTTAATTCGTACATTTGAAATTAATCTTCAATGATGAAATTGTTGTGTCGTTACATAACGAAGTTCAATTGCTTGTCTATAACGACATCTAGTTTATTTCTTCTTCCAGATTGTCTTCATGATTATAATAATTTTCTATGAATGCTATCAGCTATTTCATCTGTATCTCAGCAATTCATATACCGGATTGAAACTACTATAATGGTTAACTCTTGGACTAGAAGAATCCATAAAAATACCTTTAAAAATCCGATCTTTAATCTTCTATGTTCCTCGTTCGTTTATTTATTTAATATCACTTTATGCTTCTAAATCGGACGATGCTACAATGGGAGTCCTAAATTTTGCCTATACAGCCATAATTTGGATAGGGATTTTTAACGAGTACCTGATATCGAACAGGCTCGGGCCCCCGTTTAACGTCCCTTCCGATGGATTTTTCACTCGCTTAAAAAAATCCTAAGGCCGCCTGCCGGGCTACGAACCCGCGATCTTGGGATTTGTAGGCTGTTGTCTTTCCTTAATGTATAGCTCGCCTTGGTCCTAATGAATAGAAGAAATCTCTTTAGCACTATCCGCTAAATGACACTATCATGTAAGCTGCTAAATGACAATAGAATTAGCTACAGAGAGTAGGTTCCATGACCTCATTCCTAAAACTCGTTTCCGCAAAGAAAGAATTCGTCTTATAGATAAAGATTAACGATATGTTTTAATTATCCGCTATTATCATATAATAATAACGTGATAACCAGTGGATGATAAATCCTTATTCTTTTGAATCTCTTCTTATAAAATCTTGCTATAGTTGAGCGGTTATCAGAACCTAAAGGTCAAACCACGAACCGAGACAGATAATGAACATGTCTCCCATCTACGTTTTGTTCGATCCATCGATTGTTCAATCGTTCCTACATATCTAATTATTCTTTAAGAAATAGGTTCGTTATCGAACCAGACATAATTGAACCTTAACATTTTAAGGTTTTGTGAACAGGAAACCTACTGGGGCTCACCCAGCCTATAAATAGTGGGTACCCAAAATAGAGAGAAAATCTTGAGGTAGGGCGTGATCTAGGACAAATCACCTCCCTGCCAAACCGTTGTCCTAGAAACAGTACTGTCTCTACCACGTACTGAACCCCCTCAAACCCTCAAATAGGTACTAGGCTCTTCATGGTTAGTCGTGATACAGGTTAAAAACTAAAAAAAAACAAGAGATGGGAGTACACTCATCCATTATTTACTTATATTTTATCTCCATTATATCTTAATAACGCAAAAATAAAAAAATAGATTATTAGTTATTGAATTGAATTTTATAATAACAATTGTTTGCAATCTGTTATGACATACTCGTGTTTCTTTGAATTTAAAAATTTGTAATTCGTTCATAAAAATAAAAATATTAATTTCATATAAAAAGCAATTTAATCTAAATATTTAATCGAAAATAATTTTATAGAGTAATATTTTATACGAGGCGTTTAGGTTCAATATCGGATAATTCCGAAACATTTTTTTGCTCGTTTGGTTAAGTAATTTATCCTGCCGAGACTTCAGGTTAGGACTGAAACCGTGTGAAATAAGTCGGCAAATCATCATTTTAGATAAAGTTGCTTGAATAAAGGCTTAAGAAAGAGGTACTCATACTAAAAAAAATTATTTATTTATTGTGGGGATTTTTTTGTGGGGGGGGGCTCAATGGGGAGACGGGCAAAAAGTCAACAATAACTTAGAAATAAACTTGTAGTATTTATAGAAAGGTTTCTTACAATATCTAAACAATAGTTTCACTCATGTTCTTTCTGTTATTTTGTTCATATATTTTAACAACTATGGTCATGTGATTTCCCTATAAGTATGCACTGCAATGGATTCTCCACAGCACAAAAAAAAAACCGTCTGGGGGCATGTGCCCCCGTGCCCCCCCCCCCCCCCATAATCCGCTCTTGTTTAAGGTAATCGTAGATTTTATAGACCAATCAGTGGGTAGATATTTTTAAAAAATTTTCTTTTACAACAGATATATTTTTTTTTATACTGCGCAGAAATGAATTGTGATATTGCTAATTTTGTATTATATACTTTACCTAGCGTTTATATTATTATATATTTAATAACTATATTCATATTTAATGTAGTATAATTTCTAATAAACATAAATGTACTTGCATTTCGCATACCAGGGTATTACATTTAATTAAAATTTGAACTGATTCTAAAGACAAATTGGTTTAAGACGAGAGGAAAGCGATATAATCGAATATAGGTCGATAGATCGATTCTTCGAATTCGTGAGCTGAGTGATTAATGATATATATAAAATATTCAGTCTGCAAGTACGAATAATAATGAACACGAACCGCCTGTAGCAATTACACGTGTCGTTCCTAAAAGTCATCCTCTTCTTCTGCAGTATGACAGCTGATTCATTACATCTGTCTGGTAGCAGAGACTTCTCTTCGTAATATTGCACTACCATACACTTGTTAATTCTTCTCTCATTCCTAGCAGACACATTCTTAGTCCGGCAGGGTTCCGAGCTTCATCTATCTTCAATGAGATAAATGCCGGTGTTACTCAAGTATTAATACTCCCACCGCTATTGTACATAACATAAGCATACGACATTCCACAAAGTCCTTCCACAGAAACCTTCGGTGACGATACTGTCATAATCACCAAACATCAAGACGCGACACAGGCCTCACAAAACTTACAAATACAGAAAATTATACTGAACCACGAAAAGTCACAACACATTACTTTTATTCTTAAACGTGAAATGTGCCCTCCCATTTACCTTAATAACTCTCCCATCTCAAAGACAAAGTACAAACCTAATATTTGGCAGGAGAATGGTATGGGGTCTTTAAGTTAAGAAACAACGCCAGTCACTCAAACATAAACTCAATTTAATGTATTCACTATTCAGAAATAAATCCAAATAAGAAACAAGACAAAAGTTAACGTTAACTAAAAAGTTTTTAATCAAAAATACTTAGACTTATCGACAAAATACCACATGGTATGTCAATAACAAAACTTTGCATACGGACTTAAAAATAGCAACTCGCTACCTTAGTATTACAAAGTTGTATGATACACATATATGAAAATGAGGAAAAACATATCAAAGATTCTGAGCATCTTTTTAATTTTGGTTTTTGGATGATACCCGGTCGAGATTTTTTGACGTTTTGAAGATCTATTTATAGTTTTCGGCCCACAGAATCATTTGGTATCAAAATCTCTGATTTTTCAATTTTGTAACATACAACCTTGTAATACTAAGGTAGCGAACGGTGGACGGACACATACGGACATACTACAAACGCTTTCAAGAAAAACTAAACGGACACCAAAACCCATTGATAGAACAAATGAGCACGACTCACATGCCTGAAGACACAAGAAGCAGACGTTAAAAAGAACGTGGATGAGGGATCTGTTATCATAATAGTATCAAATGAAGCCACGGGAGAGCTACCGCTGAGTACTCTTCTGCTTCATGTCTCTCATGTTGTCTTGTTCTATTTCACTGACAGCCAATCTTCTGATTGTCAATTATTTGTACTTGACAGGTGTGGATGAAAGTAAAGAGAAAAGAAAGTAACTGAAGGATGAGTGTACTCCCCTCTTCATTTTTTGTGCTAATTAAAAGTTTTTAACCTAGACCACTACAACGACTCATGAAGGGTCTTGGGTTCAGTACGTGTTAGAGACAGGTTAGTTACTCGGACAACGGTTGTGCAGATAGCTGGTTTGTCCGAGATCGCCAGGTTTTGGGTTCCTTATTTACAGAAGCTGGATGAGCTCAAGTCTAGATCCCATAGAATCCATCTCCGACCGCTTACAGATTAAATAAAAGTCTGTCAGTGAGCAGCATTTGAATCCACGACCTTCGGTACGCTCTTCGTTAATTAAAACGAATTTTGAAAAAGAGTGTTCAAAGCCAAAATTATGAAACCCGGGGAATACCCATACACTATTACAAATTTCAAACTTACGTAACAATAATTATTTTTTTACGATTTCGAATTAGAGTGATAGAGCTAGGTGACGAAAGTGAAACCATTTCCTCATCAACAAAGTTACCGCCTTGGGGTAATCCATCTTCCCAAACGAGAGCGAAATTTCTTCGGAACGAATTAAATTTAAAGGGCTCAACATTTGGTTGAGTGCGTAGTTCGCAATCTTCTCAACGGAGTAGAGAAATCAGCGCTCGGATGTGATAACTTCTGTAGTAATTACATGAAAACCCTGTGAAGGTAGATTCCTTAGTTAATCTCCAAGGATATCATCAACGCATTTTATATTTATAGCTCCAATGAATGTCAGAGTACTTCTAAAAAAACCTTGAGTGGAGAGCGTCGAGTTGCCATGCCGGAGTTCCTGACTTCGAATCCCGCTGTAGTCAAGACTTTCATTCAATCTGTTAGCAGCCGGCGATGGATCTCATGGAATCTAGGACCCTTCTGAGCTCACATAGCATCTCTAAACTGGGTACACAAAATGAGGGGGAAAATCTGGCGGTTGAGCGTGATCTAGGACAAATCACCTCCCTGCACAACCGTTATCCAAGAAACAATACATTCTAAAGTGTCTAATATAATGTAAATAAAAAATGTGGTACAGGCATTTTTCCTATTAAAACGTTATGTACATACAAACTGTAGTACTTTAGTGGTACGGTAAAAACCTTATATGTGCAAAATTAAGGTAATTCACTGGTTGTTAATATTGTATCAGATATGTGTGGATATTTTCTAATAAATAATTCGTAACTTGGTAGTTGCAATAAATGTACTTAAAAATATCAATCCTAACCAATACATTAAAGTTGTATTTTAAACATTTCTCCTATAAATAGTTTTATTTAATATTATTTCATACCTAAAAATAAATTTGAAATAACTAACGTTAATTAGTCATAGATATATTGGTACATTCAGAGATAAATTGTTCAAAGCATTAACTATGCAGTTCCGGTGAAGAAGCGGTTAAGCGAGATTGTATCCAGATAGAGGTAACTGTATTGAGGGAAGCAAAATCGTGTCATTCTTGTAGTTTTGGCTTAAAATGGAGTTCTAATATGAGCAATAACTCCTTTTCAAACCAATGCCTAAATTAGCATTGGTTTGAAAATGAGTTCACAACGAAATACTGAATACACTACGAGAATAACACGATTCCGCTACGCTACGTAAAAGAAACTCATGTTTTGAGAAGATTCGACTTAAAGACTTATTCACTGGGGTTGTAAATATAATCTACTAAGAATTATTTATTTTTTATTCACGTTGAAATAAAATAAAATAAAAATGAAATAAACTACGTGATGAGAAAACATGACCTTGTGTCTCAATTATACAAAAAAATTGGTGCCTCTGAAAAGTGGTTCTGAATCAGATTAAAACCTGTTCTGCATAAAAAAAAGTTGTACCACCACAAACTAAGAAGGGTCCTTGACTTATACTAAACTATTGTAGGACCTGTACTGTTTCTAAGCCAAAATCATTCTGAACAGCCTACTTTTTTCACCAATTAGAGGTACCAACTTTATAGAGGCTGATTGAACCCCAGAAGAGTGTAGATTCCATCCGTGTCTGTTAAGAGATTAATAATTTATCTTTCACAGCCGGAATTGAACCCGGGAAATTTAGCATTGGAACTCAGCACTCTACACACATAGCTACTCAGCTTCCCGTTTAATTTAAATATGGTTACATTAAAGACTAAATACTACAAAAATTTATTAGTTATACTCAAAACGGTTTGAAGATTTCATTTATGAATCTCCTCACTGCACAACCGTTGCCCTAGAAACAGTACCGTCTCTACGATTTACTGAACCCAGTACCCTTACTGGGTTGTAGTGGTATAGGCTTTTTTATATTTTCTTAATTCAATTTTATGTTATTTATTACTAGAATGTTGAAATGTAAGGAAAATTATTGGTTTGATATTGCCCAACAGTTGACGAAATAAAATGGCAAGAGTATGAATTGAAATGTACGAGCAAGAGAATTATAATTGTACAGATTAAGTCATATTTGAGTGGAAAATAGTTGACTGGATAATTCAAATGATGGATTTAATTGGTCAGGGGGTGCAGTCAATGATAACACAAAAATTATGCAAAACTTAATTTTTATTAATCGTGCTACGCTGTAGGCCATCTTCAGGGCAAATAGTAGAGGTGACGTCACAGCACTTGACAATTATGAATTATCAAAACACTTCGCAGTTGACAGTTGAAAATGTTGTGACAAGTCACCGCACCCAATATTTGCCCTGAAGATGGCCTACAACGTTTGGCAGGATAAATAAAAGCTAAGTTTTGCTTTTTTTTGTGTTATCATTGACTGCACCCCCTGACCAATTAAATCCATCACATTAACTCATAAATTGTTCAATGATAGAATGACAGTTTGCTGGATTATTGAGGAATTTTGCAGATAGTTAAGATTTACTATTAATAATTTTAATAATCAAATTACTCAAATAAACGAAATACACATTTAAATGAAAAATAAAAATAATGAGCTGTGACAGTATCCTTTCCAAGACATTCAACGAAGGGAGTACTCCAAGCAGAGCTACTTTCACTAACTTCATCATCAACAGCGCAGAAAATAAACAATTATGCAATAGTAATATAAATAACTAATTTAAAAAAAACTATATCACTGCAACTCATGAGAGTTCTTATCTTGGGTTCAGTACATGGTAGGATTGTACCGTGACGGTTGTGCAGGGAGGTGATTTGTCAGAGATGAACCGCAAGGTTTTCCATAAAATTCAGGGTATCCACTTTATAGAGCCTTGGCGAGGCCCAGAAGTGTCAGCAGATCCGATGGGGTATATCTGTTGATGTTAAAAGATCAAATAATATGCTCGTATCTGCCACAGCTAGATTAGAACCAGGAAACTTCATCATAGTAACTCGGCGCTCTACACATAGAGCTACCGCGGTAATCTATTGGTATATATGTTTATTTAATTAATATAACTTTAATTAATTTTTTTAAGAAATGACAGAGGGCAAAGTAGTATTTCGATGGCCATTAAGGTATAGTTTGTGTCTTAGTTGCTTAATATAAAAACTAACAAAAAAAAACCAAACAAGTGGCCGCGCAGTTTGCCCAAATAAACATAGATTTAATTTTTTATTCGATTTCTGCATTTTTCTATACATGTGTATTGAAATATACGACTTTCACTTTTGAGATAGGCTGCTAAATTTTTTTTTCGATTACTCACTTTCATTCTATTCTCTACACGTTGTATACAGCTGACATCCCAACTCATCCTAATACTAACCTTACCACATGTCTATTATCAGTCAACACCAATCCAGTTAACGCATCCCATATTCTTCAATCCCATATCACTGACATGAAAAATGGTGTCAAAACGAGGTTTAAAATAAATTCCCACAAATCCCGTCAAATCACCTTTCACCTCCGCCGTCAACCAATGACTTCCTGTCCTTATGTATCATTTAATAACATCCCACCGATTCCCGTAGAACAGGTCCGGTACTTAGGACAACAGATAAACTTGGAATCCTCTTACTAGACTGAAACGACAAGAAACAGCTCGCCGTTTCAGGCTACTACTATATTTACTAGACAAACGCTCTAAGCTCTCGATTATTAAAAGACTCATATACGCGACAATCATTAGACCTAACTGGAATTACGGAATACAGCTTTGGGGCTCCACTAAACCATCGAATTCTTCTCGTATTCCATCCTTACAATCCAAAATCCTCAATGCTCCTTACTTTGTAACCAACAAAGTAATCCATAATGACCTCAATGTCCCTTTTGTTGCTGATTTGGCCCGAACCCGATATCAATCTTTTCATGAAAAACTTCATTTCCACTCAAACCCACTAGTTTCAAACCTAGCTTCCTCTTCAATTCCTGATAATCCATGAGGCCTCGTGACCTTCTAAGTTGAACTCATTATTTGAGTACTGTCACTGGGTAGTTTCTCTACTTGTCCTTCATGCTAATATGTACCAATCATTACATTTACCTGTTGTATTATTTTAATACAGTTATAAATTTCATTAAATAAATTATTCAAAAAAGAGTTTCATTACTGAACAAATGTTGGTACTGTATTATTTATAAAAAAATAAAAACTGCAAAGAATAATAATTGGTGCATTCTTCAACGTTCGTCCTTGATTTCTAATGACCTGTAATCATTCATGGAAAAACTACATATAATTGGTAAATTGGAAACAACAAGCTATAAAACAACAGGCTGTAAAAAAATTAATTGCTAATATTATTTGCTTCCATCAAATTTAACTAATTAGGAAACTACTTCAACGATAGTTTTACTCGCGTTCCGTGATAGATAACAGAAATTGCTTTTAAAAAAATTGTAAAGATGATTCCGAATTAATT
The DNA here is from genome assembly GCA_964056705.1 of Troilus luridus. Classification (NCBI taxonomy): domain Eukaryota; kingdom Metazoa; phylum Arthropoda; class Insecta; order Hemiptera; family Pentatomidae; genus Troilus; species Troilus luridus. The sequence continues at coordinate 53,611,240 of OZ057417.1, read as the reverse complement.
AAGTAATGATTGTTTTCGACTAATTATCCAAAAGGTGTGTAGTTATACAACGGTTTTTCATGGCTAAATCACGCAATAAACCAACCATCCCACTTAATTTTAATTATACTTGTTGTTGGTCCATTCTTACTGGCTTTGTTAGCATACTAAAGGCATCAAACAAATGAAAATGATCAACACTAAACCTCCTCAATCCAAAGTAAACATTTCAAAATCTAAAATAAACGCTGTTTATTGATTTTAAGAAATCCGCCCGAAATATATCATGTAGGTCGTGTTGTTTTTAAAACCAAATTTTGCCTTTCAACATTATACCAATAATTAACTTTGACCTTTCCCTTTTATAGGCAATCGTAAATTATGTAGTATCGTTAAGACATGTGCTAGTTTGTTTTTGTGGATTTTATTAATTTGTTGCCGAGCATGTACCCGGTTAATATTATTGAAGTAATAGCGTTGCGAAGATTACGATAGGCTTGTAAAGATGAGCTCAGTGAAGAACGAATTCCTAAAAATTAATAAGCGTTGTGCCGACTGATAAACGGTTTTTTTTTTTTTTTATTATTTTATTAAATTGTACAACTGTAATATATACATCTAGTACAAGGGCTATATGAATAAATAAATACATGAAAGGACATGTAGAGGCACTACCCATTGGCAGCACTCTAATTACATTTCTATAATATAAGGTCCCGAGGCCATCTTCTCTTCAGAAGCCTAGGAGGATTGTCCCGGATGGAATTGGATGCAAGGATGGAGACTAGTGGGTTTGGATGGGCCTGGAGTTTATTATGGAATGATAGGTATCTGGAATGGGCTAAATCGGTAACATATGGAACGCTAAGGTCATTATGGATGGTTTTATTTGTGACAAAATAAGGAGCGTTTAGGATTTTGCGAAGGATTTTGGATTGCAAGGATTGAATACGAGAGGAATTTGATGGTTTGGTGGAGCCCCATAGTTCAATTCCGTAAGTCCATATAGGTCTTATAACAGTCACATAAATAAGTCTTTTGTAATTGATCTGAAGCTTTGAGCGTTTGTCTAGTATGTGTTGAAGTAGTCGGAAGCGTCTACTAGCTGTTTCTTGTCTTTTCAGTCTTGTGTGGGGGTTCCAAGTAAGACGTTTGTCTAAGTTGAGTCCTAGGTAGCGAATCTGTTCAACAGGGATAAGTGGAGTACTATTAAAGGATACAGTAGGACAGGAAGTCAAGGGTTTTCGGCGAAGGGTAAAGGTAATTTGATGGGACTTTTTGGAATTGATTTTAATTCTCCAATTCCGAGATAAACGTTTGAAGTATAGACCGAGACGTAGGTGGGAGGAATGCGTTAACAAAAATCTGACGGATTTGGGGCAGTGGTACGTGGATAGAAGTCTGTAAACAGAGCTTGGTGGTATCGGCATCGAGCCTTTGGGTTCGCTGAGCCTTATTATTATTATTATTAATATATTGGTAGTTGTTAGTTGTCCGTCCTGGAATAAACCTATGTAAACTAGGAAAATTATAAGAACAGGGCTCCAGGGTTCGTTCCAGCTCAAAATTGATTTTTTTTTCAAATATCGTATTTTATAAATCAGAATTTTTTCAAAAATCACTAGTTTCTTTCTATTTTTTGGGCTATTTCATTCCTCTTAGTGTCAAAGTGGGCTTAAACAAATTTAATATTTATGCCTGTGTTGAGAAATGATAGTATCAAGAACACGCTGTATGTGGAGCCTAGTTTGTACTGGGCACGCACGTAGAATCTTACAAAATACTATTCTTGCAAGACTGCTGCTGCTCAAGATTATCTTGATTATTATTATTTTTTAATTGAATAATGTAATAGTTTATTTATATATTTATTTAAACCTTATATATATATATGTAACCTTATATAGGTTTTACTTTCAGGCATGAGATTCAGTCGTATACTCGTTAAACTTTCTTTTGGCGATGTTTCGAGACTATATTATTCTCATAATTATGCCCCAACATTAAAAAAAAATGTAGTTTACAATGAAAACTACTTCCCCTTTTATACATCGCAAAAATTGCGAGAACACGGGGATATAGGATCCGTAAAGAGAATGGATTTGTCTGGCCGTGTTACGAGCCAGGTTAGCTCAGTTGGTTAGAGCACCACGCTAGAGAGGTGGGCGACCAGGGTCCGAATCCCAGCCTGGACAAAACTTTTCTCTTCAAAATAAAAATATATAACATTTTATTTTTCACCTCCACTCGGATCATTTTCTCCAATAAAAAATTTATATTATTTCTCTAGATAGTAATAACAATTACAACTATGTAGTGAATTGAAATAGTGAAAATAATTAAATGGAAAAGAATTTTATCATACCAAAGAAATAGTTGCTATGCTGAAGGTTCATATTTTATCTATTAACAGCCATGGATAGGCCCTGATAGCTATCTCCAGAGCAGCCTAGGGCTCACCCAGCCTACACAAAAGTATCCTTAATTGAAGGAAAAACATAGCGATTGAGCTACTCCGTCACTTCTCATGAATATTGTTAAATTAAAGCTTCATTATTAGAACAGTGTATTAATGACACAAGGGCTGGAAGATCACTTCATTGCACAACTGTTGTCTTAGAAAGAGTACAGTCTCTACAAACTGAACTCAACATCCTTCATGGATCATAGTAGTACATTTTTTTATTTTTTATTTGATGTCATTGATTACTTGGAAGATGAGATGTAATGACTCTCTGTTACAAAAAAAACAAAAAAAAACGTTATTTTTTTCTATAAGCCATTATGTAGTAACTGCATATCTCATATCAAGACATATAAATAACGTATTGAGATATACGTTAAAGATATGTAAATTATTTTATGTGTGCCTACACGCGTGTGTATCATCTCGAACAAATCACTTCTCGACATAACCGTTAGAAAAAGTACAGTCTCTAACATGTACTAAATCCAAGAACCTTCATGGTTTGTAATGGTACAGATTTTTTTTTAAAATACACAGTACTAATATATCTTTCATTATTATAGGTATGATGTGTACATAGCAACCTAACGTATTAAAAGACATTATAATAAACGATGTGAATGGATAGTTAATTAATAGACATTTAGATCCTGGGAAGGTTAACCAACCTGATGATAACATGTGTCATGGAGACATCATCGTTTATTTACTTCAACTGCGATTATACGCAACCATTAGAGAACTCCTATTAGCTACATGCAGGCACTTGTCAATGGCGACCAAGTGATATAATGGCACGCTCAACTATTTAAAAGACGTTAACTTGTAGAGAAAAGAGAAAAGCTACTGAGTTAGATTCCAACTTGCGAAAGTACCATGATAAAGTATGTGCTCACAACGATTTAGAGGAATTCTATAATGCTAAATCCAATTAATCCGTATATACACCTTTAGAATAGAATAGAAAAGATATGTCATTATTATTTTTAAATTTTCCTAACATGATGACACAATATAAAGGACTATTTATTAAAGTTATGTTTAAAGTACCAATGCAAAGGGTCTTAAATTCAGTACATGGAAGAGATTGCACAACTAAGATAACAGTTGTGCAGGGAGGTGAATAGTCCGAGATCAGCTGCCAAGTCCCCCCCCCCCAATTAAAAGTACCCAATTTAAAGAAACTGGCCCCTGTAGGTTCTGTAGATCGTAGAGGGTCCTTTGCGGCTGTTAACAGATTAAATAATTGATCTGTCACTTCCGAATTCGAACCCGGGATCTTGAGAATAGCCGTTCAGAGCTTTACACATGAGCTACCCCACTACCTCCATGTATTAAAGAAACAACCTATACGACACGTAACGATAACATATATTTCACAACGCAAAATTTAAGGCTTCGGAAAAAGTAAATTAAAAAATCGAAAGAAAAACAAATTATTTAATAAAAGTTAAAACAATAAAATAATTAAATAAATCAAAAATTAATTTAACCATTTTAATACATACCATACTAAGAATATTTTATAATAATCTAGATACAAATTAAAGGTCCTAGAGGAGTACTCTAACTGGGGACTGGTCATTAATCAGTGGGAAACGGAGTACATGTCCTATAATTCTCCGTGCACATCATTGTCGATTGAAGATTGGCTCTAGCTCTAGGACTTCAAGTGCTTAGGTGTCTAAATAAATGAGACACCCGACAAGGATATAGAAATGAAGATATCCCGAGGAAGGAAAATCATTAGGATCCTCAACTTAGTCATTTGGAATAAAGGGGTATATTTTCTTCTGGGGACAACCTTAAATGGGGCCGAAACATGGACAGTAAAAAGACAAGATGCCCGTAAACTACAAAAAAAATTGCTCTTGAGATGGACTTTTTAAGACGTAGCAGCGGCATCTCAAAGCTCTCTAGTGTTATAAGAGAAACTGTGGGGCAGGATAAAAATATATTATATGAAAAAGAGACCAGGAGGCATCATTGGTTTGGCCACCTGATAAGAATGAGCGACAATAGATGGCCAAAGAAACTCTTCCTATATAAACCAAATTATAGAAGAAAGAGAGGAAGACCGATGAAGACAAGGATGTAGGTTGTAAAAGAAGAATGCGAGAGGAAGAAGAAGAATGGGCTGATAGGAAGAATTGGCGGGAAAAGATTTTGGGTATCGGGATACATTAATTGTAAAAACAAAACAAAAAAACTAGATACAATTAATTAAATAAATTCCATTGCAACATTCGAAAGGAAAATGAAAATAATTTTTTTTAATTATTAAAAACAAAATAATTATATAAATAAAAAATAAAAATAATCAAATTGATTAACCAGGAGAAAAAATAAATTAATGTAATAAAAATATATACCGGCGGTAATAAAAAAATGCAAAAAAATGATAAAAATAAAATAACTGGTTACATTCATACCATAATTACACTATTTACAATTTACATCAGGTCATGATGGCATAATTACATTTGTTTTCAATTGACGCAATAATCTCTCTCTCTCTCTCTCTCTATATATATATATATATATATATACATATATGAATTTTTTTTTTCAGTTGACGCAATAATCTATGGTTTTGGCATGAAAAGTGGTCAGGACAACTTTTTTGGTAGAGGTGACCAGTGGCGTAATGATTAGCATAAAAACCTACTATGCCCAAGGTCGAGGGTTCGTAGCCGATTGGTTTGAGTTTTTTTTTAAGGGAGTAAAATATTCTTAATTATGTCATCATGACCCGATGTATTGGCAAATTGTAAATAGTGTCATTATGGTATGAATGTATGCAGTTATTTTATTTTTTTATTACCGCATGTATATATTTTTATTACATTCATTTATTTTATTTCATTTTTTAATTGTTTTGTGTAATGATTGTAAGCTATTTAACACTATTACTTATTGCCCACAAGTGGCAGATTGTAATATTTTAATAAATGTCTGAAAAAAAAAATGATGCCATCCTTCGGAATGAAACATAACATGGCGCCCACGAACCTGTGCGGTGTCAGGTTCTCGTTAAAGTTTCCTCATCTAATTTTACCAGGGGACATGAAATATGTAGAGCTCCCACTGTAGCATCGTCCGATTGGCCATAGCAGCATTCAGTGGCACTGGATGAATAAACAAAAAATTTTTGGTCGTTGTTCATATGGAGTCTAGAGATGGATCCTCTTTTTGGAGTTGACGAAAATAGGTTTTAAATTTAAATTCCAAAATGTTTCAAATTTTAAAATACATTTTCAATACAATATTAAATTAAAATTTGAGTCCAATGCAGTAATTTATTAGTTGTTCTTTTCTTGGTGTCGTTTCACTTGACACGTTCCTAACCGTAGCTGGACGAAGAAAAATAAGACGTGATGATGTTACTGAGCTTCTGAGCATAATAATGATACTAGATGACCCAGCGGTCTCTTTAACCGAAATCTAGGTCCTTGCGGAACGCATCTGTGTTGTGGCATAATATTCTTAACGATGTGGCAACACTGCGGTCTGCCTAATAGGGCAGCGAAATCAACATCTATTCCTTGATAGGGGATTCCAGTCATCTCGCTCTCGGAATAGATTGTTACCGAACTGGTAATCAATAAAAGGAGAAATAGTGAGCAAGAATGCTATATCTTTCCTTTTGTTGATGATTAGTTCAGTAACAACCTATTCCAAGAGAGAGTGAGAGAAGAGAGAGAGCCCAATATATTTTCAAAGGAAGATGGTTTATGATCCACGAATGCTGTCCTCGTTTTATCAACCCCTCTTCATAAAAAAAAATTCCAATTCCAAAAAATGATCAGATGCAGAGGGGACGTAAAATGACAGTCCTGAGCGTAGTACTAGTTAAAAATCGCTATCCTAATTATTATATTATATGGATAGGTAAATTTTAGGAATCTCACGGTAGCATCGACCTATTATCTATATTAGCATAAAGAGACGTTAAATGAACAAACAAACTATTAATTTTCTGGCCATTGTTCATATGGATCTCTAGGGTAGGGAATAATTTAATAAAAGTATACAGATACATTTCACGTTACATGAGTAGAGGGGACTTTTTTGTAGTGGTTAGGCTAACAACATCTATACCCAAGATCGCTGGTTGGCATAACGGAAGATGGCCTTTTTTATAGTTCAGAAATGGAAGAAGAAATACAAAGATAGAAGAAACTTCAATGAGTTCATGAGCCTAGGATGTGAAGAGAAAGTATAAGAGAGTGTGGAAGCTTACATAAGGAATTTATTTACGAAGGAACAAAATATTATGAACATTTTAGAATCAGTCACAATTTTTCCAACATTTTGTTAAAAAAATTATATATTAGCTCTTTCAAAAGATCAATATACAGGAGAAACTGCAAACAAATCCAGAAAGGAAAGATGTCCTATCATGAATTATTGTAGATGTTCTGCAAGTACTCGTATACTAATTTATGTTTTAGGGTATTGATTATAAAGTTAAACATTTTACTACGACCTAGTTCCAGAATTAATTTTTTTTAAATTAATCTTTTTGGGTAATAAATAAAAAAAAAATCTTGTATGTTTTATACCAAATTAATAAAGATTTAGCTACTTGTAAAATGTAAGCTACTACTGCTATAAATAAACAAAGGTCAAAATTAATTGTCTGAGAAAATTTGAAAGATGGAACGTTTTGATTATTTGCTCATTGATATTTCTTAGGAGCAAACATTTTTAACTTAATCAATTCAATTTTTTCATAATAATAATGTTATGGCCAGAGAGAGAGAAAAGACTATCCATTGGGATCACGAGTGTCATCCTTCGAGAAGCTGAAGAACAAATTGAGTAGTGCTCCTATTCTGAGCTATACACGTCCCGAGGGCAAGTTCATACTCGACACAGACGCCAGCAACCGCTATTGGAAGCGTCCTCTCTCAGCTCCAAAACGGAGAAGAAAGGGTTATTTTAGCAAAGAACTTTCAGCTCCGGAACGCAACTACTGTGTGACAAGGAAAGAGCTTCTGGCAGTAGTAAAATCCACGGAACACTTCCATATATATCTGCACGGAAGCAGGTTCCTCCTGAGAACGGACAACGCGGCCATAATGTGGCTGCTGCGATTCAAGTCACCAGAAGGACAAGTGGCGAGGTGGATCGAGCGCCTTCAAATATATGACTCTGAATCTGCACATCGTTCTGGAACGAGTCACAGAAATGCGGATGCGCTCTCAAGGAGACCTTGTGATGAAGAATCCAGGGATTGTTCTCGAGAAGAAGAGAAGTAGGCAACAGTTGGCAGGACGCAGAGGTGTCACAGGAACAGGACGAAGACCCGGAGTTGAAACAAATAAAGCAATAGAAACTATCAGGGCAAAGAAGATCAACCTGGCAAGATGTTGCTCTATAGTCGAAGAATATAAAAACGTACTGGGCCCTATTCTAGAGGGCAACGGGCTCCTGAAACGGGCATTGGAGAACAGGGAAGGAGATCAGGGCAGACTACAGCTCATCGTTCCAATGAGTAAAGTGCCCGAAGTACTCAGGGAATTACATGACGGAGAATCTGGCGGCCACCTCGGAGTTCACCGCACATTGGAAAAGGTTCGTGAACGCTTTTACTGGGCAAACCTTAAGGACGATGTGTTGGACTGGTGAAGGCGTTGTGCGGCTTCTAACGGACCCACAAGCAGAAAGAAGGCCCCTATGAAGAAGTAAAATGTGGGAGCACCGTTCGAGAGAATAGCGATCGACATCGCTGGCCCTTTCCCTGTGACGGACGAAGGTAACCGATATATTTTTTCCAAGTGCGTGGAAGCTTATGCCCTTCCGAATCAGGAGGCAGTCACGGTTGCTGCTCGTCAGTAGGTTTGGAGTACCCATGGAACTTCACGCTGCCAGGGACGAAACTTTGAGTCTGCAGTCTTCTCCGGGATGTGCGAAGAACTGGGAATACGGAAGACCAGGACGAAACCTCTTCACCCTCAATCCGATGGCATGGTGGAGCGCATGAACAGGACAATCGGTTGATATTTGTCTCTAAGGCTGTATCCGACCATCAGCGAGACTGGGACCAGTATTTTCACCTATTCCTGCTAGCCTACCGCAGTTCAATCAATAAAACAACGGGACAGACCCCCGCAAATGTGGTGTTCGGCAGAGAACTTCGTTTGCCTTGTGATCTGAAATTCGGGTTCAACCCCGATGAGGAAGTTGCCGGAGAAGAGTACGTCACGAATCTACGGAAGCGAATGGATAATATCCACAAGAAGTTTCGCGCAAACATCCAGGGAGCAAGTGACAGAATGAAGGTGCGTTACGACATCAGGGCGGAGAAAGATGGCTTCCAACCTGGAGACTTGGTCTGGCTACATGATCCTCGAAGGAGGCGAGGCTACTCACCTAAACTTCAGAATTCCTGGGATGACCCGTTTGAGATCATCAAGAGGATAAACGACGTCATCTATAGGATCAGGAAGCAGCCTAAAGGAAAACCCAAGGTAGTCCGTTTTAATAGAATGGCCCCATACAAAGGAGACCATGGCCCAACAGGAGACCAGCAAGTCAGGTACCTCAACAACGTGGAGACCACTAAGGTTTCAGTTGCACACCCTAAGGTACCAGGTTCCCGAAGAGTAACTCAGACAATCTACAGAGATATCTTCTCGTTACCAGTGGACTATTCTCTGGCCCATTGCGTCGCCGAAGATCTGAGGACTTCTCGAGGGATTGCAACGGTCTTCAGGAAGAAGTTTGGCGGAACGAAGGAGCTAGAACGCCAAGGACCAAGTAGATATGAACTTGAACTACAAAAGATAGATTAACAGTATATTTAAGATGTTATAACAATAGAATATTTGCTTATTGTTGCTTAGTTAAATTTAAAAATTATAATTTATTGATCATGTAAATCAATCTTCAATTGACAATCGTTATCATTAGATAAACAATATCAATGGGCGTCCTTGACCAAATTTAAACTAATTTGAATTTAATGTAGCGTTCTATAGACAAATAATTTTACGCTCTAAAACTTATATTAGGTCGCGTTCACACTGAAGCGACATAAGATAAGGGATATATCGCAAGAAATATATTGCGACGATTTATTGCAAGTTAGGTTCAGTAATAGCCTAATACAAACGCCATAGATCGAGAACGAAATACGTGGTTTTTCCTCATCGACAAATTGTATTGTCGATATGGTGACGCGTGCCCATATTGTTGCCTCCGTTTTGTTGTCATGGCTCCATAACAACGGGCGCGTGTTTATTATATCAATAATCGGATTAGCAACGTTAAATTATTGTTAAATATGAAAGACAACAAACCAATATATGTTAAATAAAATGTATAAACTAGTGTTATTTGCTATGAATTAAATTACTTTTAAATGGTTGGGTACATAACAAAAAAGTACACTTAATCATGTTTCAAGTACCTTCATTTCTTGATATGACTACCGTAATACACATATTACCGGGGCGACCTGTGGTCTAGTGGTTAGCGTAACAAACTACTAAACCCAAGATCGCGGGTTCGTAGCCCGGCAGGTGGCCCTAGGATTTTTTAAAGGGAGTAAAAAATCCTTAGTTACGCCGTCCTTCGGAAGGGACGTTAAACGGGGGTCCCGAGCCTGTACGATGTCAGGTACTCGTTAAAAATCCCTATCCTAATAAAACCTGGATAGGCAAAATTTACAGCTCCCACTGTAGCATCGTCCGATTAGCCATAGCAGCATAAAGTGACGTTAAATGAACAAACACATATTACCCATAATTACATCCTATTTTCCATGCTTAAGCTCATGATAACTTGTATTTTTGGAAATTATTAATAGGGAAACGAATGAAAAGTTAAAACTTGTTGTGACTCAACTCGAAGCGACAACTTACGGAATAATTATCTTATTTTTTTATTTTATAATAGCTTTTTCTGATCTATCTGCAGAACAATTGGTATGTATCTTATGCATAGAAATAAATTTAAAAATGCTTATCAATCATGATATACATCTCTTTGTACATCGCTCAATTAAAAAAATATTCTGAATTATATAATAATAAATTTAAATTATTAAAACTAGAGCGACGATTCAGGCACAAATTTAGGTTCGGTAGCGATCATGAAGTTGGGAATCGTGAAAGGTTAAGAAATTATCGAAAAGAGAAGAATTTTTATCGAAACCAAAGATCACGAAACTTCGAATGAGTTCAGTCACGTCGGAAGAAAGTTTGCGTAAAGAATTTTAACAAGTTTTTTCATAGCAAGATGGAATAAAGTGAAGTGTGATGAAAGAAAATTTATATTTGAATAGAAAAGAGGAATAAGGCAAAATATTAAGAGAAAAAATTAGATATTGTTTATTTATATAATGATTACTTATCAAATAAGCAACGCCTATCTATAATTAAAGATTTTTAAGATAATAAAATGAAGTACGAAAAATAACAGAAATTTCTCTGGAATATAAGTGAGAGAGAATACTATATAAAAAAAAAAAAACCCTGTACAACTACAACCCATGAAGGGTCTGGGGTTCAGTACATGGTAGATACTGTACTGTTTCATGGACAACGGTTCTGCAAGGAGGTGACTTGTCCTAGGTCACGCTCAACCGCCAGATTTCCCCCCCTTATTTTGGGTACCCTATTTTTATAATATTTTATAGAGGCTGGGTGTGCCCCAGGAGGGTCCTAGATCCTATATGATCCATCTCCCACTGCAAACAGACTAAATAAAAATCATGGCCTGCAGCGGGATTTGAACCAGGATTTCCGGCATGGCAGCTCAGTACTCTACCACTGAGCCACTCCTCTCCGAGAGAATACTATAATACTTAAATAATTCTGAAAAATTAATCGCAATCTACCTCATACTAGACTGAAACAGTTCCCTGTTTCAGGCTACTTCAACACTTAATAGACAAACGCTCTAATCTCCCAATTAATTACAGAAGACTCATACATGGCTAATATACGACCTATTTGGACATACGGAGTAGAGCTTTGGGGCTCCACTAAATCATCGAACTCCTTCGTAACTTACATTGTTACGAATAAAGTCATCCATAATGGCCTCAATGTCCCATTTGTTGCTGATAAGGCCCGAACCCGATATCAATCCTTTCATGACTAACTTTATTCCTACTCAAACCCACTAGTTTCAAACCTAGTCACTACTTCAAGGCATGATTATCCTCCGATGTGTCTGAAAAGAAGATGGCCTCGCGACCTTCGAAATTGACTTTGCTATTTGAGTACTAACAGTGGGTAGTTTCTCTACTTGCCTTTATCGCATGCCATTAGGTATCATTCATTCTATTTACTTGTTTAAACAAAAAAAATCGTAATCTTACTCGCCATTTTAAGAAATGTATAATATAGTTTCTACAAGTAAGTTTTAATAGGAGATGATTCTTTCTTTGATGTGCTTTTAAAAAAGATTGGTACTTAAAATAGAATATTTTCAAATATTTAAAAATATAAACGTGTTTAAATATAAGTAGTAGATTTTAACATGAGATTATAAGGTAATTTAGTTATTTAAAATTTCGAAGATATCATTTAACAGAGTATCTAACAGCTGGGCTTAAGCCCTTATCTAGGTTTCAACATTGTTCGATTTAAAAAAATAAAAATAAAAAATAAAAGAGCTTCGGGATAATTAAGAAGAAAAACATTAAGTGAATTTTGTAAGATCTTTTTCTATCAAATGATAAGTATTTCAAGTATTAAGCCTAGGTTAAGAAGTCGTCACAGTGCTTATATGAATTTTTAAGAATAAGTTCATTACTAAGCCGAACAACTTTACAAGATTATCTCAACTCAACATTATCACTTCAATTACATTAATCGAATATAGGACAAAACTTTAGATAAAAACTGTAAATTTATGTTAAATAATTCTCAACTCAGACAAAACACAATCCAAGTCACATGTGTCAACTCTTTTGGATTATCAGTATTGTCTGTGTTTCATCTGTGATTACTAATCAAATTAGTTTTCATCGAGTGCACAGGTCGTAAGTATGTATCGTCATCAATATTAAATATATTTTAATAAATTTAGTATATATTTAGGGCTTAATACAGTATTTGTGTACTAAACGGGCCCTCTTGTATTAATACCAGATATCAATGGTTCTATGAATATAACTTGTAATAATCATATGACTTCATTTTTATTATAATAATTTGTCTTTAAAAAATTTAGATTATTAATATCATATCTACAATTTAAAATGTTTTTTTAATACAATTATTAATTGTTTGTTCATTTATCGTCACTTTATGCTGCTATGGCTAATCGGACGATGCTACAGTGGGAGCTCTAAATTTTGCCTATCCAGGTTTAATTATGATAGGGATTTTTAACGAGTACCTGACATCGTACATGCTCGGGACCCCCGTTTAACGTTCGTTCCGAAGGACGGCGTAACTAAGGATTTTTTACTCCCATTAAAAAATCCTAGGGCCACCTGCCGGGCTACGAACCCGCTAATTTGTTACGCTTACCATAGGTCGCCCCTACAATTATTAATAATGAAGAAAGTGCTGTTATGTTTTTCCTGAAAAAGGAAATTATTTTGAAAGAAAAGATGTGCAGAAATTGATAATCTATGAAATTATACTATTCTGATTGTGTTAGATGAAAATAAAATGTTGAAATCTGTATACTGGTGAATAGTATAATGTGTGGGGGTTGAAGGATTCTAAAATTTCCTAAGAAAGACCAATCCATTTCATTTATTAATAAACAGAAGAAATGATTTCCATAAAATATTGCGCAAAAAATTTATAAGAGAGTAATAAAACGACTGTGGATAGGAACCATAACGTACGTAGAAAGTATGTGTTGGAGCAATAAACGTAACAACTTGTAATGAAATCCTTTTTTTTATTTTATTTAATTTATTGATATTTACAACTATAACAATATTACAACAAGTAAATCTGCTAATATGAGCAATATGACATGAAAAAACACTTGTGGAGAAACTACCCATCGGTACCACTCCAATAAAGATCTGTAGTAGATGGTCTCGAGGCCATCTTCTTTTCAGACGCCTCGGAGGGTTATCAGGAATAGTATGGGAAGCAAGTTGAGAGACTAGCGGATTCAAGTGTGTATGGAGCTTGTCATGGAAGGATATGTATCTAGTTTGGGCCAAATCAGCAACATATGGGGTTTTAAGATCATGATGGATGAGTAAGTTTATGACATAATAAGGATCATTGAGAATTTTACGAAGGATTTTGGATTCTAAGGATTGGATACGAGATGAATTGGATGGTTTAGTAGAACCCCAAAGCTCAACTCCGTATGTCCAAATAGGTCTGATAACTGTCATGTAAATGAGTCTTTTGTAATTAATTGTGAGCTTAGAGCGTTTGTTCAGTAAATGTTGAAGTAGGTGAAAACGTCGAACAGTTTCTTGTCTTTTCAGTCTTGTATGAGGATTCCAAGTGAGACGTTTGTCTAGATGGAGCCCTAGGTAACGTATCTGTTCGACAGGGTTCAGTGGAATATTATTAAAGGATACAGTAGGGCAGGAATTCGAAGGTTTACGACGAAGGGTGGAGGTAATTTGATGGGATTTTTTAGGATATCGTAATGGAATCTAATTTTTTTATTAGTACTTTACGAAATTAGTTTAAACTATAATAATGGACATTTCGGACAATCTAGCCGCGAAGAGGAAGATTCCATCTTGATTTAATGGCTTCTTGAAGCTGTAATATATTCAAAGGGTTTCGAAAGCTCACGTATCCTATTTATACCACTGCATTGGGAATCACCTGCATAGGTAAATAGTATTATATAACCTGCAAGTCATTTCCTTCCATGTCGTAGTATATATATACAGCCCCGGTGAATAAGTGGTTAAGTTGAATTTTGTAGAGAGAGTTATCTGTGTTTAGGCAAGCAGAATTGTATCATTCTCGTAGTTTTAGGCTTGAAATGAAGTTGTAGCATTGGTCATGGGTAGATACTGGATTTTCCTGTGCCTGAATACAAGTGATACTGATACTTTTCTGTATCTGATACTTTTGTAGTTGAATACAGTTATCCCGACTCTTACTCTTTTAATACGCCACACAGAAGCCTTTCTTGGGGATCAGTTTTTGTTATCATTTTTAAAGGAAAAAGAGTTATTAGCCGAAATAGTAACCTGTACAAGGCATTGAATGATTAAAATCATGTTTTTTATTGGTTAATTATTTTTTTGAAAGCTATGGAATTGAACAATAAAATATAGATTTTAACCCTAACTCAAAATTTTGTTATTCACGTTCCAAGACAAGTAGAATTTGGTTTGTAATACATAATATGTCTGTCCGCCGCCGCACGCTATAGTCTTTAAAACGCTATAGCTGTTTGTTTTTTTTTCACGCGATTTCAATCATTTATGTCAATTGCCTTTACTTTATGGTATAGATATATCCATTAATGAACCCATATTTTCCCGGACATAGGTCGAGGTTTATTTTGCGAATGTTGCTCGTGAAAAATCATATATTAGGAGGCGAACTCGGAAAATACAAAGTATCAGGTACATTTCGACTGTATCTGATACTGCATCAACTACTTTTTTGTGTCCAGTCAGATTGATACAACCTTACCCATCCCTATGTAATATGATTTGGCATCTCATTCGCTGTGAAAATAATACGATTCTGCTTATCTAAGTGCAAGAAAATCATTTTGGACAAAATTCGACTTAACCACTTATTCATCGGGACTGTAGATATATATACTTTAATGTCGATACTAACAATATAAAAATGTAAAAAAAATAAATAAAAAATACACGGTCTTTACTGCGAAATCTCTGGCCGTGCTTAAATCACAGGATTATTCAGGCACTAACAGATATTAGGGGTACTCCTAGTTTAGGGGAAAATCTAGCGGTTGAATATGATCTTGGACAATTACTTCCCTGGACAACCGTTGTTCTAGAAACGGCACAGACTACCATGTACTGAACACAGGACCCTTCATGGGTTGTAGCGGTACAGGATTCATAAAAAAAAACAAATAATAAGTTATATTAAAAAAATTTGATATTAAAGCTAAAAAGTACCCAATTATCGATAAAAATGAGCAAAAACTCAACAATTCTTGATTTGGCGAAACGTTGAATAGGTAACTGTTTTTTGGTATTTTAGAAACTTGAGGAGTGGCTCATTGGTAGAGCACTGAGTTGCCTTGCCGAAAATCCTGGTTCAGATCCCGCTCCAGGGAAGACTTTTATTTAGTCTGCTAGCAGCCGGAGATGGATCATATACGATCTAGGACCATCTTGTGGCTCACCCAGCCTCTATAAAGTGTGCACCCACAATAAGGCGGGCAAATCACCTCCCTGCACAACCGTTGTCCAAGAAACAGTACAGTCTCTACCACGTACTGAACCCCAGATCCGTTTACGGGTTGTAGTGGTACAGTTTTTATTATTTTTTTAGAGACGAGCCTTCATTTTTATTTTTTTTAGATTTGGACTAAGGATTTAATATTTTAAGAGTTCTCGATAACGTGAAGATTCGAAGGAGGTCCTTGACTTATATTCACACCCATACAAATTGTGTTGTTTATTTTACGAATATAGTTTGGAACTCTAACGTGCTAAGCGTATGGAATGTCAATGAGATGGTGCGAACACTTTACCAACCCGCCACAACCTTGAACCAGTTACAGGCGAGCTTCACTCTCACAAATCATTTTATTACGAAAACTAATGAAATATACTTATTTAATAGTTGTTATTTTATTGAATAAAAGTTGTATCACATCAAATTCTCTTTTAACTAATTATCAAATTTTTAAATTCGGCTTAGCACACCTCAAAGATTCGACTATCTTCTGGATTGGAATATCATGAAGGGATATCATTTAGGATAGGAAAATTTGAATACTCTTCCTTTTCAAATACATATAATGCAAGCATTTCCCTTCTTGCTAATATTTTTAGTGTTTGAACTCCTCATTTTAGTGCATTTTCTGAAATTTAGGGAGCAGAGTGGCTGAGTTGCCATGCCGAAAATCCTGGTTCAAATCCCGCTGCAGGGATGACTTTTATTTAGTCTGTTAGCGCCCGGAGATGGATCATATAGGATCTTGGACCCTCCTGGGGCTCGCCCAGCCTATATTAAGTGGATTCCCAAAATAATGGGGGAAATCTGGCGCTTGAGCGTGACCTAGGATTGATCACCTCCCTGGACATGAGTTGTCCTAGAAACAGCACAGTCTCTACCTTGTGCTGAACCCCAGACCTGTTCACGGGTTGTGGAACCGGTTGTTTCTTTTGCAGTTTTAAAAACCACTTATATCAATTATTAAAAAAATATATATTTGTAACACCAATTTCGATGGCTATTATGTTTCCTGATTTATATCCAATATATTTTTAAAAATTCTTAATACCTAACTACTGATCATGTCTAGTCCAGAATACATTGTTCATTTTTGCACTAGATTATTATCAAGCTGAATCTTCGTGAGTAGATTCGTTTCGATAAGACACCCAACAATGTCCTGTGCGAAAATTCTCGATTGTGGTAGCTAACAGAGGTAGCAAGGATAAAATATGTCGATTTGATGATTCTCAAAACTTTTTTACTAACTAGGGGTTTTTTTTGTTAAGTCTCAAGATAATTATCTAAATTATTTAAAAAAATATTTTTCATACAAAATGTATGGTTTAATCAAAGAGTCCCCTCCTTCCAACGTGTAACGATAACGAGGTCATGAAAAATGATTACTAACCAGCTGATTTTTTTTTACTGTTATCGATACATATTGGAAGGTGGGGACTCTTTGATCAAACCATATATTTTTTCAAATAATTTAGATAATTATCTTGAGATTTAACAAACAAAAAAAACCCAGTTAGTAATAATTTTTTGAGAATCATCAAATCGACATATTTTATCCTTGCTACCTCTGTTAGCTACCACAATCGAGAATTTTCGCACAGGAAATTGTTGGGCGTCTCATCGAAACGAATATATTCATGAAGATTCAGGTTGATAGTAATCAAGTGTAAAAATGGACCATGGATCCTGGACTAATCCGGTATTTCACCTTAATAAATATATTTCAAAGAAGTTTATTTAAAAAAATATATAATAACGAATCTTGTAGAGGAATAAATTCTCTAAAATACAAAATATTTCCTCAACAGCCTCTATGTTAATCTGAAATTATTATATAAGAAGCAGATTGGAAACGAAAACAAACAAAAAACAATCCATTAAATCATAGTTACAAGAGATAACCGGCTAATAGTATCTTGCTTGAAATATAAAACAAATTTTGATGTATGAAAAAAAGGAGAAACAAGAATGTAATGCAATTTAATCCCTCACGTTTTTCTTTATGAGAACATCTGCCTAAAAAGTATTTGGGAGCGATTCGCAGAACTGGCCAAGCACTGAGAAAACAGATTAGAGATATGATTGGCGCAATAGCCATCAGTGGTCATGCAAAACCACCGGATCATATGTCTATGATAATTCACTATTCCTACGGCAGATATTTTCTCGGGGAACTTAGTGTTTAGAAAGTTGTTCTATTTTTTTTTTATTCCCTTGTACCCAGTAATGGAAGAATTGTAACCGCGAAAACTTCCGGTTTCGATATTCGAACGAAAGTATCCATTACACTTTTATGAACCAAGAGCTAGCAGATCCAAAATTAAAAATACAAACTTTCTGCGGATAACTAGTTTTTGAGTTATGTTGGGAACAAATTATTCAAAATAGAGTCTCATATTATTTAATTAAATTTATTCATTGAAATTTACAACTATATAGCAATAAATAAAAGGCTTTGCGAACCCAAAGGCTCGATGCCGATACTGAAAATCTCTCCTTACAAACCTCTGTCCACGGACCTCCACCCAAACCCAAATCTGCCGGATCACTCTTAACGCAATCTTCCCACCTACTTCTCGGTCTACCCCTCAGACGTTTACCAGTCGGCACAGCGCTTATCAACTTTTTAGGAATTCGTTCGTTACTCAGTCCAACACCTTTAAAAGCCCATCTTAACCTTCGCCACGCTATCGCTTGATTATACTAACCGGGTGCATGGCAGGAATGATACATACTGGCATGGATAAAACCAGCAGAGAAACTACCCAGTGGTAGTACTAAAATTCATATTAAATTAGACTAGCTTTTCCCATATATTCATTCATTCACGAATATATTTAATGATTTAAATAATAAAATGAGACAAAACATAGTTAATATTAGATCTGTTTTATAAATGAGAAGCGATACTAAACTTTTTTTTTTCTCCGTAGACGGTTACGGAAATCACTGAATTATCCTAAAAATCACGATTAAGATTTTATTTAATATATTTCGCAAGATTCTGAGTAATTATTCCTAAGGTTATCGCTTCGAGTTGAATCACAACAAGTTAAAACTGCATGTTCGTTTTAGATCCAAAAATAATCTATTGTTAGCTTTAGTATGGAAAAAATAATGTATTTATACTTAATGAGTAGATTTCAGTAATCATTTCATCAAGAAATAAAAGTTACAACTAACATTTCGATGTATAGATAATATATATTTGTTGAAATGTTAATTTCTAAATGGAATGATTACTGAAGTATACAGGTTTCCCATAATTACATTCTCTTTTCTTTACTAAAGCTCATGACAACTTGTATTTTTGAAAAATATTAAAAGGGAAACGAATGAAAAGTTAAACTTGTTGTGACTCAACTCGAAGCGATAACTTGTGAAATAATTACAGAAAACTTGTACCACTACAACCCATGAAGAGTCCTGGATTCAGTACGTGGTTGAGACTGTACAGTTTCTAGGACGACGGTAGTGCAGGAAGGTGAATCTTTCTAGATCACGCCAACCGCTAGGTTTTCCCCCTATTTTAGGTAACCACATAATAGAGACTGGGTGTGCTCCAGAAGGCTTTCCAGACCCAAAGGATCCATCCCCGGCTGTTAACAAATTAAATAAATTATCTGTCACGCCCGGTATGAACCCGGAACTTTCTCCACATCAATCCAGCGTTCTACCACTGAGCCAGCTCTTTATAGAATTATTAGTTATGTTACAGTATATTATAACTATAAACTTTCTACAACAGAAATAATTTTTGGTCGATTACCATTATCTATGTGACAAAAAAACTACCGATGTTGCAAAAAAGGCTAGAAACCCTCGAAGTTCTTTCGTTGCCCAAGATTCATTCCGATAACCACATCGACTATTTCGACTTCCACATGAACCTTCTCGAACCCTCTTTTATCTATAAGTGGAATAAACGGGACATAACTCCTTAGTCGTCTTTCCTCAAAGCTATTTACCTCAATCCGCGGTAGCTCATTCCTCGTTTCCTTTCTCAGCTAAGCTATTTCTAAGTTTTCTCTTCTACGTAGTCACTTCCATCCTGAGGAGAGCCTGGTTACAATAATAGGCGAAGGGGAAAGTTTAACCTTAGGGTTATTCTATGCCAATGAACCCGCTTGACATAGCAAGTACCAAGAACACGGAGTAGGTATTGTGTATTATTTTCGCAACTAAAAATTCTATTCATCATCACTACCGAGTTTACGCATCATTAACTATTGCTATTTTGCGCTATTATTATAAATCAAGGCGTATAAAACGAGAAAAATATTATAAAAATAAGACCAACTAAAGTATCTGTTCAGCAGTTTGTCGCTTCGAGTTGAGATACATTTAATTGGATACATTTACTGTTGAGATACATTTAAAATATTTTACAAAAAATACGAGTTATCATGAGCTTTAGTATGGAAAAGAGAATGTAATTATGGCTAATGAGTAGATTTCGGTAATAATTTCATCTAGAAATAAAAGTTTCATCAGAAATTCCGAAGTGTAGACGATATATATTTGTGGAACGTTCATGTAGCTAAAAAAAAAATGTACAAATCAAGACAACAAATTACCAAAAGCACATGAAATTTGTTTTGCTTCTCAAAAGCTTGGGTCTGTTTCGGAAAACTCATGCAGATCATTTTTTAAATATCTGTTATTTTGTATCAGTTACTTTTATTGATAACTCTTATAACCTAATAGAAATAAAAATGTAAAGTCAACAACATATGCTTCTTGCAATTTGAACATTATTCATCATTAACCTCATAAAGAAAGTCTAAACTCATTTTTTTATAGCAATTCAAAAAATACCTCATCAAATTTTGGTTGCCGACTTATTGTACCAGGTTTTCGGAAAAAAAAATACTTCACATCCTAAAAATTCCTGTTCAGTAACCACGTAGTACATAGTAGGCTATGCAAAGTATTGTAATATTAGACCATGGCTGGCTCAATCACTGATAAAGGTTAGAGTTACTACCAGAAAACTCATATAAAATGTAAAGAAAGATAAAATCATGTAGTTCACTTATAGTACATATGATTTACTCAGTCATTAAAATGAATTTCTTAGAACCGGCGAAAATAGTTAAAAATCAAGATTCAAACATGAAATATGCTCAAGATATGGGTATTATACATAAAAAAAGACTCTGTTCCAAGGGACACGAAACAAGGTAACTTCAGGAGCTCATACTCAAAGAATCGAATCTCTATGGTCATCTTTCAAGAGAAGGGACAAAAGGGAATGCGGTAACCACCGGACGATGATAGATTCGTACTTATGTAAATATATTTGGAGAAGGAGGTACGAAAACAGGAATTTATTTGAGCAGATCCTGAAAAATATTGTGGATTTTGGTCCTCCAAATTGAAAATGTATATCTATAATTGTCTTGGCTATTTGTTGTGTTTTAAATTATACATAAATACAAACATATGTTCTTTTATTTCTATTAGGTTATAACAGTTATCAATAAAACTTATAACTGTTATAAAGTTATAAATGCAAGTTATTTCATATAAGTAATCATAATTACCGAATGCATTTTTCCGAAACTGACCCTAAAGCTTAAACACACAAAAAAAAAAGATTGAAAGAAATTCATACAATAATTAAAAAAAAAACAATTGCATCACCAACACCAATGAAGGATAGAGGGTTGAGTACATGGTAGGGAATGTACTATTTCCAAGCCAATATTGTGGAAGAAGGTGATTTGGCTGAAATTAATATCAACTGCCAGGTTTTCCCCTGATTAGGTATACCCAATTTATAAAGGTTGAGTTCCGTGTAAGTCTTCTAGCTTATCATAAAATAAATTATGTAATTTATAACAATTGAAGAATTAATTAAAACTGAATAAATAGGTAATTTTTTTCTCCCTATTATAGGTTAGAGATAAAAAAAAAAAAAATTTAGATGTGTCCTAAATTTATGAGACCATTGATGTGGGTGTAGTGTACTACAAAACCCTGAACTAGAAAATGATTTCATATTCAGATGAGGTTATAAGTATAAACCAAATTATTAAGCAGGGATAAACAAATAAGCGTAGCATAAAAACAAAAAACTGCATAGTAAAATTACAGAAACAAAAATATATTCATGCTTTGAATCCTGGCCAGGACAAATCTTTTCTCTTCAAAACCAAAATATTTAAAAAATAATTACAATCAAATAAAAATAAATTCAGTTTAAAACTTCTCGAAATTGTGTAGTAAAAGTTTTAAGATTTAATATAACTGAAGAAAAATGTCAATAATGAGTTTTGAGAAAGAAAGAAAAATAAACAATATAACAATAATACAAGTGATTTGAACAATCAAACAATTGGAACCTGTTAAATTGGTTCCTTGGGTAAAAAATAATAATACAATCGGTTTTCACACGGCTCAATATAATAATTAAATTTTAGAAATATGTAGTTACTAAATGAAAACTTATCTGTAAAAAGAGTAATTTCTATGAGTGAACTGTATCTCCTAATTCTTTATAAATATTCTTAATGAACAACTCTTATAAAATTAAAAAAATAATTAAAAATAAAATAAACCAAACTATAAATAAAACTCTAATTCATTCCAGATAAAAGTCTTTCCTCTTGCGAAATATAGTTTTCAATAGCATTAGCATCATTATTTATTTTTTTAAATACTTTAGTAAGCTTTTATAAAATAAATGATTTTTCTCTCTCCGAAAAATTGATTCACAAAGGCATTATAAAAAATTAGCACTTGGTTTTATCTACTGTTAAACCCAAAGGATCGTTTTATTGATGACAGAATGAGCGATAATAGAACTTGACCTTGATCATATAATATAACGCTTATATTATTAGCAGGTTTAATGATGTTACTATCTTCATAAAGTTCAAGGGTAGTATCGAACCTATGTGTTAATAAGTCCAATCAATCTGTAAAGGTTTTTATTTTTTATTTTTAGCATTCTCTCAATTATTATATGACCCGAGAAATATACAAGTGATAAGTAAAAATTCTACTCACGTTGTATGCTATATTTTAACTCTTTAGCAAGCTTTTAAACAAAATAATATGAATAGGAAATAAATTAAGACAAAAAGAAAAACATTTTGTCAGACTTTGTTATCTGGATTCAGAGTAGCTCAAAACGAGGTATTTTTTAAATTTTCTTAATTTGGATTAATAATTTTTCAAGATTACAAAACTTTCTATAACTATATTCTTATCCTTCTTCGTGTGCTCTGTCCATTCTGAATGTTTGGGATAATTATATAAAGTTATATATAATTATATATTTCATGTACATGTAAGTAAAAGTAAAACAATTATCATTAGAAGTGTATTGACAAGATACATACATGAAATTTTTGCAATTTCAACCTTACAACTGCTAATACTTACTAATCATGCTAAAATATGTTGGTAATATGCTTTTTTCAGCTCAAGTTTGAATATAAAATGAAATCGAACCTTAATAAACAATAATAAAATGTGTGGCAATGCTTTATTTCTTATTTTAAGAAAATAAAAATAGTTCATTATAGATTAATAATATACATTATAGATTAATAATATAATAATATATGATAATAGATTAATATATATTATTAATAATAATATCAACTGTTCATTAAAAAAAAAAAGTAAAAAGTAAAATAAATTATTCATTTTAACCCAATATTTATAGGGCTAAGGTATGCAAAAAGGTCTTTATTACAATATGACTGATTGTCTTTTGTTATTTATTGTAAGTGACAATATAAAATATTAGAGTGTACAAAAATCTTTTAATCAATTATTTTCGTTTCAGCAATACATTAACCCTTGTACTTGTTTACAAGTATATAGTTGAATTATTGCAATATTTTCCGAATATTTATGTATGCTATATTTTTTATTGACCAAAAAAGATATTGATATAATAAAACATACATTTGAAGAACTTCATTATCTAAATTTGATCATATTTCCAAAAAGTAAGGACATCTCAGACATATGTCCCACTTTACGTAGCCTAATGCAGTGTAAATATTTGGGAGGGTCAGGTGGTGCAATAGGTGCTAAGGACTTTGTTCATAGCTAAACAAATAACGCATTCGTTCCAAGGATACCGTGTTGAAACAAAATTCTTGAATGGATACAGTCAATATATGCTAATTTTTTAAAATAGGCATTTAAACAAAGTAATTATGTTTCACTTTATAATGATGCATACCATTGTCAGAAATGATAAAGTCTGTCTCAGTATCAGCGTGTATTATATATTAATGAATCACGTATTTTAATAGTTACACATAAAATTAACTATTTTTAAATTATATTAATAGAAAATTACTAGAATTCATTTTTGTTGTATTCATTTTTAGAAGTTAAATGAATTAATTGAATCAAAATTTTCTCATTTTAAGTTATATACAACTTTATTTCTTAGGTATTCCTTTCATAGTTATGGAATGTATTGGAAATAAAGGTGAATACAATTGCTATAATCTATTATAATGATTAGACATAACATTAACTATTTTTAAATTATTGATGTGAAAATGGTTGACCCGACATATCTTGAGAAATATATAAAATGGTCAGGGGATGTATTTAATAAAATTTATACAAAGTAAGTACAACTTATAATATTTGTCCCAACATTTCGGGCTAATTTTTTATCAGGACTGAGAATAAAACAAAACTGGAAAACAATATATACAGTACCAAAGAAAATATAACAGTTTTTATGAACATCAATGACAAGAATGAAATACAATGGTTAAAAAATTAAATTATAAAACAATTGATGAGAAATAACAAGATTGAATTGAAATCTATAAAGTTAATAAAACATAGTAAAATTATATGAGAAATTATTTTATTACAAAATAAAATTAATTTCATGCTATTGATGAAAGATATTCAAACAAAATGAGTTTGAAATTGGTTACTAATAACATGAATATCAAGTTATAATAGAGCTATATACTAAATTAATAAGCATTAACTGATATAATTGTATGTTGAAATAAAAAAGAATAGAGATAAATAGTCAGAAGGAGAGAAAAGAGATAATATTAACATACCAGGTAAATAAATAGAACGTTCCAGAAGGATGTAGAGTCAAACAAATATTAACTGAAAAGGATCTACAAAAAATCGTTTTTCAGTGTTGCCAACCCACCAACTAATACTCGGTACATTTTATTTTTAAAAAATAATGAAAAAATTTCTCAAGCAATGTTTATAATTAAATATTTTAAGGATCTGTCACAAAAAAATAAAATAAAAAATGAATAAGTAAATAAATTTGTATAAAGTTTGTTTTAATTTTTAATTATTTAATGAAGAATGACTAGAATTTATTTTTTCTACATTCATTATTAAAAGTTTGAGGAATAAAAAAAAAACATTACTAACAATATTAGCATATTTTTATTTTAAATTTTACACTAATTTATTGTCATCAGTATTGGTACTTACCAATTTTCAATTGAATTTGAAAAAAAATTGTGCTTTTGTAGGAAAATCTAAATAACATTTTTTATTTTCCTAATTGAGAGGGTTTTAGGAATTTAAATTTAAAAAACCCATAGTTATGTTGTCTTTTGGAGGGGATACAAAATGGGAGTCCCGAGCCAGTTGCCAGATGTAGCATCATCCGATTAGCCATCGCAGCAAAAAGTGACATTAAATGAAACAAACATCATGTAACTTATAAAAAAAATTAGAATTGTTTTTTAAGTTGGTAGTTGGATAGCTTATTAACTAAGGCACTGCCCAGATATTGGCCGTGACCATAACAACTATAGATTGATCTTGTGAAATTGTGAGACCCTCCTGGGGCTCATCCAGCCTTGTTCATAAATAAGATACTCGTTGAAGTCTATCCACTTTATGAAACAGGCAAACAAAAATCAGCCATATCATCTGCATATGGGAATGACTAAATAATAAAGAAAGTAGAGACAAATAAAAAAAGTGAAGGAGTCAGCAGGAAATAGAGTCTTGTATAAAATTCCAAGTTAAATTGGTATTTAGAAGTTTCCTTAGGATTCTGTTATTGAACAAACAATAGTAATTTAATACAATAATAAACATTTTTCTTTTAAATGACTGTTTCAATTATCAAAATTTATTAAAATATGCTAATATCCATTGTTTATAATGTACTCAGTATTTGATTATAAATATTACAAACCAAATTAAATCTGTACCAATACAAACCATGAAGTGTCTTGGGTTTAGTACATGGTACAGACTGTATTATTTCTAAGAGAATGGTTGCACAGGGGATGACTTGTCTGAGATCATACTCTACCAACAAGTTATTCCCTCAATTAAGGGTACTCCAATTGCTATCAATAAAACCAATATTATAAGAACCATGTAAAGGCCCACCAGGCCGATCTGGTAAAAAATAAATAAATAAAAAAAGGGTACCCAAATTATAAAGGCTAGGTGAGCCAGAGTCTGTAAATCTCAGAGCATCCGTGAAACATATTGAATAATTTAACTGCAACAGTTGGATATGAATTCGGAACCTTGAACATAGCATTGGAGCACCCTACGGTGGGGCTACCCCACTTTATAATTAAAATAAATTATAAATATTACAAATATTAAAAGAAGTTTTTTTGTTTTTTACAGAAGTGCAATGGAAGTATTGGTAAGACTGATTGGAGCAGTCCAACTCATAATAGCATTTTTACATTGGCCATATCATTTGTACCTGTCTTATAAGAGGCCATATCTTTTACCACCAATAAAATCATCTTTATTAACAATCAGTGCGGTTGAACTGGCAAGAAAAATAAGGAGGAGAGAGGTATGTTATAAATCTAAATTATTCGTCAGAATATTTTATCTTAACTCTAATTATTAATCACTGACAAATCTTTTTATAATTAGGTAAAATCAAGGACTGTACTAGAAGCATATATACAAAGGATACGAGAAGTAAATCCTGCCCTGAATGCGATAGCTTCCGACAGATTCACAGATGCTCTGGAAGATGCGGATAAAGTCGATCAGTTTCTTTCTACTACTAACATGGCTGAGGAGGAAATAGAAAAACAGACACCTTTCCTCGGAGTTCCTTTCACTGTTAAGGAATGTATTGGAGTTAAAGGTAAATAAAATATACCAAATGAAAATCTATCCATACAATTATCAATTTTTATGACATGAACAACATATTCGTTCCAAGGAATACATTTTGAAACAAAATTCTTGATAGGAGGGAATCAATATATAAGAGTATTTCTTTTTTTTTCAAACGAAGTAATATTGTTTCAATTTATAATCACGCATCCCATTATTGAAATGATAAAGCTCTATTTACTTTTAAAAAAAAGAAAGCCTTTTAAAGTATCATTTTGTATTATATTAATGATTCCCATATTTTAATGATTAGACATGCCATAAACTATTTTTAAGTTATATTGATAAAGAATGACTGGAATATTCAGTTTAATGGAAAAAAAACTATTAACTATATTAAAATTTTCTGATTTTAAATTATATCCCTATTTATTTCCTCCACATTCCTTTCACTGTTAAAAAATGTATTGGCGATAAGTATAAGTAAAATTGTATGTGTCTAGTTCAATGAGATATTAAGCTTTGTATAAAATTATTAATTTTTATAGGCACTGAATAGAATAGAATAGAATAGAAAACAAACTTTATTCTGGGACCAAGTCCCTTTAGAGTAACAATGAAGAACAAGTAAAATAAACATAATATTCATCTGGCCAGGAGGCTACATAATGATACAAATCCTGAAGTAATCATGAGTGACAAAACATAATAGAAATAGAAAAAATAAAATAAAAATAAAATAAATAAATAAATGATTAAAAAGTACGAGACTTTACAGGATTTTAACTAATTGTCGAAAAAAATAAAATAAAATATATTTAGAGAGGTTAGATATTAACAAAATAATAATAAATAACATTAATATAATAGTTAATAACGGAATTGCTAAATAAAGCAAATGAATGGCATAGCATGCGATAAAGTATTTATAAATACACAAACCTATATATATTAGCAACCTGTATCTCAGAGCAGAATCCACTATAATTCAGCTCTCGGCAATAAAATACTTTAGTTGACATTTGATATATAGCTTTGATAATTTCTATATTTATTTATTTCACAAATTTATTTCTCCATGAGCTATAAAATCATATTACAGCAACAAACATGGTGAAAATAAATACATCAAGACTTGTAGTAGCTATATGAAACCATGATTGAAACAGTCTTAGTTGTATATAACTATATACAATAAATATTTATATATTCACTTATACACCTTCTTAGAATAATATAAGTACAAACAGTTTCATTTGAAGTTATTTATTACTTGTTATTGGTTATTTTAGGATTATCATTTAGTGTTGGATCGTACTTGAGGAAAGATCTTAAATCACCAGATAATGGTGAATCGGTAAAAAACTTAATAAAAGCTGGAGCTATACCTATAGCCGTCACAACAACACCTGAATTCGGCATTGGTTGGGAAACAGACAACCTAGTTACTGGTGTTACGAAAAACCCTTACAACATTTACAGGTCAAGTGGCGGTTCATCTGGTGGAGAGGTAATTATCTTTCTTACTCAGTTGTTTGTCTCAAGTATACGCATAAAAACTTAAGTGTATGCATTTATGATCTAATATACAATAATTATTTCTTAATATCAAAATTTAAAAGAAAAATTAAATAAATGAAAAAAAATAATAAAAAGGACTGATGTTTATGTAATTACAGCACATGTGTGATTCGATTCTAACAGTGTTTATTAATGTTCAGTACTGTTAGCTCTTGTTTCTAAGCCATTAAGTCTATTTATACAATTTTTGTTGTCCATAGTCATTATTTTCAGGGAATTTTATCTCAGAATAAAATTATCTTTTATTTAATTTTAAAATCATATTATAGATAACAGAAGAAATAAAAAAATAAAAAATTGTAAAAGAGTACAAAAAATCGCATACGAAATATATAACATCAGCAAAATAATTCATTATAATACAAGCTTTTAGTTGAATCAGAATTCAAATAAATATTTTAGGGATTTAATTTAATTTTAGTAACATTAAGTAGAATAAATAAATGGAGCTTTTTCTAGGGTGCACTTCTTGGTTCAGCTGCCTCCTTAATTGGTGTCGCATCTGACATAGCAGGATCGATCCGAATACCTGCGATGTTTAATGGTGTTTATGGCCATAAACCATCTCCCGGTAAGAATTAAATGAAAATATATACGAAAACCAAATAAACTTATTGCTTGTATAATTATTTATAACACATCTAAATATAAAAACACAAAACATGAAAAGAAATGTTAAGAATTGCGATAAGATCCTAAACACATACAAAGTATATTTTTAAACATATTGAAACATTATCGTTATTATGTCTTCTATTTAGAAGTTTAGGTATATTTAGTTGAAATATTATTGTTTAATTGATATCTTAATTATTAGGTATTGTTTCTTATAATGGCCACTTCCCACAGTCAGAGGACGAAAATTTCTCCAAATTTCTAGTAGTTGGACCAATGGCGAGGTATGTTGACGATCTTAAGCCTCTTTTGAAAGTTATGAGTGGTGAAAAAGCTGCTGAACTGCGGCTGGATGAAGAGGTAAGTTGAGTGTAAACTTTATTTATTTTTTTACTATTATATAAACTAAATCTTCACTGAATAGCAATTAATATTATAAAAAATGATCCTCCTGGGTCTTATCCAGCCTCTATAGAGTTAATTCCCTTAATTGGGGGAAACCCCGGTGTTTGAGCGTGATATCGGACAAATAACACCCGTGCTCAACCGTTGTCCTAGAAATAGTACAGTCTCTACCATGTATTGAACCCTTCATGGGTTGTTGGGTGCAGATTTTTCTTTATTTTAACAAAAGCTATTGGTAATATTTTTATTGTAATATTTAATATTTTATTGTAATAATAAAAAAAAGTTAGATATTTCAATGAGTTTTTCCATTTTTAGTATTCCTATATTAATTTATTACAGAATCGCTATGTTTAATGGTAAGGATTTAGCACAGATTACTTTTAGAAATCTAAAAATTTCTGGCTTTTTAATGGTGTAGTGCAGCAAATATTTCTTTTTTCATGACATATTGACCAATATCCTTTTTCTCTTTTGCTTTTTTGAGGAGAAATTTAAGAAGATCTTTAGATTGACATTTTTAGTCCACCTTTAACTTTCCAAAAAGTAGTGTTCTATAAACTTCCGCTATGATTTTGAGACAAGGCTAGTACAAACCATGATTTAAAAGTCAGACTGAAACTTAGGCACTAAATTAATTAGTTTTACTAATTTGGGTAAATTTCATTCACCACATCATTTTAAACATTGCTTAAGATATATATGGTCAACCATTTCCTCATAAATATAATTTAGCTTCATTTTTCAGGTCGATGTTAGCAAGATGAAAATATTTTACAAAGAAGATGCTGGTTTCTCATTAGTCGCGGTGCCCGTCGAAAGGGAAATCAAGTCAGCCATTAAGGATGCAGCAAACTTTTTAAAAGATGCACATAAGTGCCAAGTTGAAGAGGTATTTAAAAAAAAATGAAAATAAAAAAATACATGTTTTTTATATTTTAGATAACATATAAAATTATTCTTAATTTTCTTTTCAGGCTGACTTAAATGAGATGGAAGATTCTATAGAAATCAGTGCTACAGTATTCCTTGGAATGGAAGGGATACCAGATGTGAGGGATGCTGTACCTACGAAAAAAAATGTAAGCTTACGCCACTTTGAGGAACTTCGTTCATTATATTTTGATATATAATTTGCAGTTTAATAAACGGATACTTAAGCATTGCAATTAAAAATCAAAGGATATAATTAAGACTTGGCACTAAGATTGTGAAGAAGGGGTTTATTTATTTATTATAGTGACATGAATATACAAAAGTTTTATGCTACAAATTAAAAGTTTTTAGAAGATAAAAATAAAAAAAATAAATTAATTTCTGAGGGCACTGTCATGAAAATCCAATTGACTAATCAAGAATTTTGGGTCTTTTAGACTAAAAGACAATGTTCAGCTCATAGCATCTTCATTCTTAAAAAAAAAAAAAAATCAATATTTCAAAATTTGTTACATGGTATATTTATACGTCCAAGTAAAAAATAGTTGATCTTTAAAAGGATTCGGACACCTGTTTTGAATAACATGAATACACTTTTACACCCACAAAAGTTAATTTAAAGAATAATAATTTTGATGCTATGCATTAAAATAAAGGTAATTTTGTTCTTAAGAGTCCATCACTGAAAAACAAATTTTAATTTCATTTCAGAGCTGGTTTTTTTTTCAAAGAATCAATTTTGGCTTGTAAACAAACTTTAAATAACACCTTGGTAAAACCATACACTTCAAATATAATTAAGTAGAAAAATGAATGAAGATATACATGATAATAAATATAAAAAAATATATGATAAAAATAACAGAGGACCCTTTAGTAAGAGGGAAGGTAAAACTCGGAAAATTTACTAGAGCAACATCATGGAAAACAATCTGTTACTGAGTCTAGATCTCATCCATTACTTTTTACTAGAAAGAGTTCTATCTATTGTTGTGGTTGTTCAGTTTGTGTCAAGAAGAGTCACTCCATTTAGTAATTTTTCTTTTGTCCTTCTATTTCTCCAGATTTTAATATTTAAAAATATAGTCTTATATTTATTATAAAAGGCATTTATAAGAAGTCAGACCATACTAATTTTTCTCGGCTAAGGTATCAAAAGATATAGAAATTGTGAATTTAGGTTTGTTTTTTTTTGGGGAGGGGTCTTCAATATTTGAAAAAAAAAAAGAATAGATTAAATTAAGAGTTTATACTCTGATGAATTTTTTATAAAAAATGTATGTCTTAAGGCTATTTACAGGTTTAAATCTGTGAATCATATTATCAATAATTGTATATATAATGTTTCAGGAAAGACAAAATGTTTCTCTTGAGATAATTAAATCAAATTTTGGACTTTCGGAATTCTCAATCTCTGGATTGGTCTTTTCTCTAATCGTCAAGTACAATCTTTTGATTCCAAGAGAAAAATATGGATATTATTACGAACAAAACGAAAATTTGAGGAAAAAAATGAACGTAAGTATCCGAAACACTTATAAGAAATTATATAATTACTTTGCATTAATTTATGGTTACGTTTATTATTTATTTTAGGAGATGTTGAAAGATAACGGAGTATTTATTTATCCGACTCACCCAATCTCGGCTGTACACCATAAAGAATCGCTGTACAGAACAGCAGGAGCAATGTACACAATGATATTCAATACTTTGCAATTACCAAGTACTCATGTGCCAACAGGTCTAGACAGGAATGGTCTACCGATAGGATTTCAGGTGAAATTGATTTACAATATCAGAGCGTCCTTACTTAAATTTATAAAAATAATTTTGCAATTAATCTAGTTTTAATTATTTAAAAAAAACCTACTTAGTTGGAGAAATACACAAAATATCGATAATCATTCATAATTTTGATTTTATTATTTCTGTATCATTTTCTTTTTCAAATTATCATTTAATATTTTTAATTATAAGATATTTTTACATGCATTTGATTAATTAAGAATATTTTAAATGATAAACCGAAATTAAATAATTTTACTTTACAATTTCTGTGATGCAAGCAATTATATTATGTTTTTGTAATTTTCAGAAAGTATATCAATCAAATTTTAATTTATTTTTCTTTACAATTTAGTATACTAAAAACCAAAATATTATAACCATAATGGAGTAAATATATATAAATTCTTTATCTTATTTCTGTCCGCAAAAAATAATAAATAAAAAAAATAAATCATTCAATATCCTATGCATTGTTTAAATTATGTTAATGAGTCTTAATTTCAAAAAAATAATAATGTATGAAAAACATTAAAAAAGAATATTAGTCATTTCTAATAATCTTTCTAAATGGTTTTTATTCTTTAGCAAGATGGAATTTTGCACGTTTATAGCTCTTATGGTTATTGTTTTTACATATTTCTATTAATACATGTAGCATCGATTATTTTTAGGTTGTTGCTGCTGAAAAACAAGATAGATTGTGCCTTGCAGTGGCAAAAGCACTGGATGCTAAATTTGGTGGATGGGTTCCTCCGCCGAACGTTCAATCTGAGCTGTGATTTTTTACATATAATTCCTTTCAATGTGGTTACTAGTTTTTTTAAAACCTTAAAAAAATATTGTAAGTAATATTTTTTTTACTATATTTACAGAAAAAATGCATTTATGTAGTTATTATCTGTATATAATAAAAAAAAAAGTAATATGCCAAAAAAAAAACAACGCATTTTAATACTTAATTTCTGTGATAGTTGAGGTTCACTCTTTGTACTGACTTTTTCTTAATAGCAGTTCAAAAACAATCCCAATGTATAATTGTTAATTTTAATAGCAATTCAATAAAAAGTATCCAAATGTTTAGTTGTTAATTTTTATATTCATATAAACATATGTAGATTGTATATTTGAGTGTATGAAACAAAAAGTGTCAATTGTATAATTTTTAACATAATCAAAAATATTAAATAAAATGTATATTTGTAGTAAAAATAGTTTTGATAAGTATTAATTAAAAATATATTCCATTATTTTTCCCTATTCTCCTATTTTTTCATGGACATTTTTATACAAAATGTAAAAAATAAATAGTTTATATAAATGAATCAATAGATAAAAATAAATTAATCGGCTCATCTTCAAGCAAGTTAAATTAGTTTTTACTATTTTACTAAACACTCTATAATCCATGTGTTGAGAAATCTTTAAGATTGTATAAGCTTAAGTTAATTAGTAAAATATTTAATAAAAAAAAATTAATTATAAAGGAAGGAAAAGTATACAACTTAATGTCTGCTAATACCATGCATGACCTTAGGCCCTTGTATGGGCTGAGTATACAATATACAAGACTCACAGAATGAAAACACAAGTATAATAAGGAAAAAGGAGAAAATAGATAGAAGAATATAATACAGGATAAAAGAAAATATGAATATGTGATATGAAAATATAAATGTACAAAATAAGGAAACTGAAATAGGAAAAATAAAGAGACAAAATAATATAAAATTTTGCTTGTATGGCTTCTACTATTGAATGATATATCTCCATTATTATAAATGAATATAATTCACAAAGGTAAAGCAGATTGAAGAAGGTGAATAAATTATTAGTCTTTAAGGGGCGCTAAACACGAGGAATAATGAATAGAAATAAATAAAAATTCTAAACGAAGGAAGTGCGAGTCGTGAAAGATTACATAGAGAAAAGATATGAGAGAAGAGATATATATTTGTAAGTTTAGTTATTTCAAGATTGGACAGAGCAAGTCATATTTATAATATAGAGAGGCTTAATTGTAAACCAGTATAAATTACATTAAACCGTTAGCACAGGTGAGATCTAAAAATCTACTACAAAAATAATTTGGAAAACCAATAAGCTGAGAAATTTTAGAACCTACTTAAAACTGCTAAATAATAAAACATTAAAAAAAAAATATATATTTATTTATTTGAATTTACTGTTGTATGATGATTATAAAAGTAAATAGAATTAATTGTATATAATGGCATGAGATAAAGGCAAGTAGAAAAAATAACTCACTGGTAGTATTAAATAAACAGATTCAACTTAGAAAGTTAAATGGCCATCTTCTTTTACAAAGTATTTTGGATTTAGATATAAGAGGAAATTCAATGGCTAAGTAGAGCCCAAAAGGTCTACTCTGTAAGTCCAAATGGTCTTATAACAGTCATGTATATAAGTCTTTCGTAATAGCTCCCTAAGTAATTGCACTTAGGGAGCTAAGTGTGTTTGCCTAGTAAATGTTGAAGTTGTATGAAGTGATGGGGTGGCAACGTCTCTGACATCAGAAGTTAAAATAGCTTATTTATTAGAAGATAAATAAGGTCTTTATTATATTATTATTATTAGTCGTAAAGCTCCCAAAGTGAGACAAAAAATAAAGATGGTTCACGTTTGAAGCTTCTTGTTCTTCTTATTTGCCCACCAGGTTTTCATTCTTTGCGAGAATGATAATCTTAATATTTTGGATCCATTCCCCCCCCTCCCATTATTTTATTCTGGCTCTACGGTCCTACAAGAACCCGGGTCTCCTCCACCCTAGCCAATCCTGCGCTATTCTCATCATCCATCATCTAATGCAAGGACATCCTCTACTTCACTTGCCAACTGGTTTCCCATAGAGCATTCTCTTTGGTAATGTCTGGCATTCTTTCTACATTTCCCCTCCATCTATTTCTGGCTCTCTTTGTCACTGCCACCATTTAAGGCTTTCCATATAGCTTCATCAGCTCCTCCTTCTTTCTTAATTATAAGATATTAATTATTTTTACCATACAAAGTATTCTTGTTTACTAAAGAACTGTCAATCAATTGTTTTGTTTTTAGGTAAGATTTACTATATATTTATCATTTGATAGTATGTATTAAAAAACCTAATGAAGTTATGCTTAGACTTTAGTTATCGATTAATACTCCTACCTAAAGAAAATATAAGGTATATAAGGTATACAAATATTGTGCAAGTATAAAATTCTACGAAAAAACATTTTGTCTTGAACATGGTGTGGAACGTAAATAGAATCGTTCCTAAAGGGAAGAAGTTTCTCTCCGATGGAGAACTGTTCAATAACTTCTTCAATGTGTAATATTCAGTGAACTTGCTCGTAGCGAGGGTTAAGTTAAAAAGTTAAAAAGCTACAAGGAGTGACTCCTATCAAAACGCCAGAACTCGACCAGTAACCTATTAGCTCCGGCAAAAACTGCGGAACCAACTCGGGCCCGCCATTGTTTTAAACTTCCTTGGCGGAATTGAAGAGGGTAGGGCGAGATGTTCCTTGTCAGCATTTTATCTTTCCACAAGGGAACAAGTTTAGGCGGAGCGTATTGTTCGCTCTCGCTTCGTCTCGGAGATCATAATTAATTTTCCCTACTAGCGCTAGCAGAGATAGCAACATACTCGGGTCGTTAAAGGAACGCCCTTCAATAGAACGAAATAGAATCGAATAACAAACTGCATAACATAATACACTCAAGATCGCGGGTTCGTCTTAAGATTTTTTAATGGGAGTATAATCCTCGGTTATACTGTCCTTCGAAAGATACAGCATTATTATATGAATTCAAAGGAAAACAACAAACTTTAGTGCCTTTTCGATTGTATCGAATTGATTTCCACAACATACATGATCAATGTAAGAGCGGATGTGACGTACCTAATTTGACTTGGATTTATCTAATCTTACCCACGATGAGTCATAGGTTCAGTACGAAGTAGAGACTATATTGTTTCTAAGTTAACAGTCGTTGAGGGAGGTGATTTAGCCGAGATTATGCTCAACCGATTAAGTTTTTCTCTATTTAATGGTATCAAATTTATGGAAGCTTGGTGAGCCGTGCTAGTGGTGCACACCGAGCTACCACGCTTACAAAGTATTGCGATCAAATTTAAATAATAAAGACAAACATGATTGCAATAAAACTGGAAAAATTATTCCTCTTGACCATATTTTCATACGAAAATAAATACAAAAGAACCATACAAACATAGGGATTATATGCCAGTACTTAACTGGATACTAAAGCTAAATGTAAGCTCATAAAAAATACTCTCCCCTTTACGGTCGAATATAAATTTTTTCCTTGGAAACAGATAAAAAGGGTTTTCGGTCCTGGTTAATGTTATATTTACACAAACCTAACTGAAATATCGATTTGGAAAGAAAAAGCTAAACTCCACGAGATACTTTACAACTTCACCTCTTTCAAATCCCATTCAATAAATAAATTGAAAACGGCAATATCCTCCTACTTTTCGACAAACCCGGGTTTTTTTTTCGGAGAGAAGGGAGATTTCTCTTACCTGCCCCCTCACTCATTTCGAAGGGAAAAAAAAATTATTACTCTTTTTTTATAAAGGGGTTAAGCACAGGAGAGTTTGGACGATTGGCTGGGTTAATACAGATTTCACGATTCAATAAATGGATTGTTAAAGATTTTATGTTAATAATAAAACTTTGATAATAATAAGACTTAGCGAACCCGAATGCTCGATGCCTATACCACAAATCTGCTAACAACTTCCATCTACGGACCACTACCCGAACCAGAATCCGTTAGTTCACTGAATTATAATATGATTAATAAAACATAAACAGTAACAAAATGTAGGGTAATATCAATCTATATTTTACTGTATTAGACCTTAAAAATATTTATTTTTGAAAATAATTTTTTTTTTTTTTAATTTTTTTTTAGTTTTTTGATTCTTATCTATTACACTGGACAGGAATACTATGTAATTATTATCTTTGAAAAAAAACAACAACTTCCAGTCAATTCATTTATTCTTTCCAACTATAACGTTTCGACACTTAAATGTCATTTTCAATATTATAAAAAACATCAACATCCTAATATAACTCCAAAAAAGTTACAAGCCAAAAATCTGCAAAAAACAAAAATCACAAATCAGTCAACAAATCTAAAAACAAAAACAAAAAAACTTGCATAGATACCTCATAAAAATGTAATAATTAAAATTTTGTTTTCATTTTCTTGGAGATCAACTATCCTCCATGGTCAATAGTCTAACAAATGGCTTAAACTTTGATCTGTAAAGTAAAGTGAGTTTTATATGATTATGTTATTTATACTTTACTGTTATTTAAATTCTTTATGAATTAAATTAATTTCAAAACATATAAAAACGAATAAAAATAAATAATTCTTGGTACTTGTGTGTTAACGCCACCGCAGTTATTTTCCCCTACTTGTTCGCATACGCGAGCGGTTACATTTTGTAACCGTTATATTTCTAAAACATTTATCTTGCATGTTTTTAAATCTATTTATTGGGGTTAGAATTTTAAATTTTTTAAATAATCATCAAAAATTAGAAATCAAAATAATTTATTTACAAATGGAATATATCATGAACTATTAAAATAATGGATAATATAGAAATAAATAATGGAATATATCACGAACAATCGAGATAATGAAAATATGAAAAATGAATACAATGAAATATGAAAAATCCAAATAATTTATTAAAAAAGAAAGTGGTTAATCGGATTTCGGTGGAAAATTGGTAAAATATTTCGCTCCTGGAAAAATACAATTGCTTCTTCTTCTGTTTTTGTCAAATCCCAAAGACTCATTTTTGTAGCACAAAAATTAGTGAAATAATAACAACAAATCTAATAATAATTAAATAAATAAATGAAATTATAACAACAATGAGTCTAGAACAAATCAGCAAACAAACAATAAATCAGCAACAAACAAAACTCAGCAAACAAGAACGAACATAGAAGAAATCAGGTGTTAGAAATATAACGGTTACAAAATGAGACCGCTCGCGCATGCGAACAAGTAGGGAAAAATAACTGTGGTGGCGTTTACACA
Organism: Troilus luridus; assembly: GCA_964056705.1. NCBI lineage: Eukaryota > Metazoa > Arthropoda > Insecta > Hemiptera > Pentatomidae > Troilus > Troilus luridus. The sequence continues at coordinate 53,572,942 of OZ057417.1, read as the reverse complement.
CAAGTAGCTAATTCTTAATTATTTTATTTTTTAATTTAATCAGCCTAATCACAATATGATATTTAGAAAAAAATATATGGAAAGAGTAAAGAAGTCATGAAAAGAGTCAAGATATGAGAAACCTATTGGTAGGTTATTGGGCCAGGTTATAAATATTCAATACTGTGCTCGCTTTCAGGTTAAACTCTTTTATGTAGGTATTATTAGACGGATGAATACAGCTTACTTATTTCTCCTGCTTCTGTTCTAAAATTATTTTTAGACGATTATGATTAAATATTGTGGTGATTCAAGCCCACATTTCAAATCACCCCATTACTTTTAAGTCACCAATTGAATTTATTAGAAGCGTATAGGAAAATTGCGTGTGATATATCGAGTCAATAATAAATACATAATAATAATTATAAGAAGCCTAAGCGACCCCGGGGCTCGATCCCGATACCACCAATCTCTGCTCATAAACTTCTGTCCACGGATTACTACCCAAGCTAGAATCCGTTAGATCCTTTTTAACGAAATCCTCCCACATACGCCTCGGTCTTCCCCTAAGACGCTTCCCAGTCTGTAAAACGCTTCCTCCTGGAACACATCCAGCTTTTATAAAATGGGTGCTCTGCTCAACCTTGGGCTGGAAACAAACTCCATCATGCCGCCAATATCCTTCATGGGTTCTAGTGTTGTAGTGGTTATATATATCGATATTTTATCGACGCACCTACTTGGAAGAAGAGCGGTTAGGACTCCAGCACTAAGTGGCCGGTTGATGCGACGGACTCCTAATGGTCGCCCTGAAGCTGGTGGGGCGCTGGCCCGCCGCCCCATTATCCTGAGTGCTCGCCCTCCTTACTGTCCTCACTCCTTCCCCCTTTCTTATATCCTCCTCTCCTGTACTCTCGTCTAGTGGCTAATGTAATTAAACCAAGTTACTTTTCCTCGCTCAATCCTCGGGCATGTGATGCCTCTTACGCGATACTTCTTCTCTAATCTATGTCATCGGGAAAGGACATGGATGAGAACATCATGGTGGTGTCTTTTCAACTATTATTTTCTCTCAACACTTAATCTCTTTTATATAAGTAAGATCTTTACTTACACTATAAAAAGTGGGTACCCCTAATTACATAGATGGCTCTACATCCATCTTAGGCACAAGGCCTCCTCCACCATCAATCGCCAGTCATCCATGTTCATTGCTGCTGCTCTCCAGTTACAGATGAGTAAGATGGTCCGAGCGTCCGCAGCCACACCATCCGCCCATCGGAGCCTCGGTCTTCCAAACCTTCTGGTTCCATGCACTTTTTCTTCTAGGAGTTTTTTAGGGACTTCATTTGTTTACATATGTGCAATGTGTCCTGTCCATCGTAGCCTGTATACTTTGATAACCCTAATAATGTCTGCTTCTTTATACGGTTGAACTTGATCTCGGACAAACCACTTACTTTTACAACCGTTGTCTTAGAATCAATATATCCTTTACCATGTACTGAACCCAAGACCCTTCACGGGTTATAGTGGTACAATTTTTTTTGTATTTTATATAGTATTTAAATAAAATGAACTTTGCGAGATGAAGGATATGATTAATACATTCTCTTGTTTGAGAAGACAGACACAATAAAGCGAGCCTGCTCACTCTCTCTCTCTCTCTCATTCTCCCCCTTCCTTCGGGCCTAAACAGCCGAGTTAATCAACTTTAGCACTGTCCCCTAATTAGAAGGTTTCTCCCCCTCCTCTCGCTAAAATGGACTCGCCCATAGTTAGGAGGGGGTGGGGGTAAAATAAGTTCGTCCCCCACCATCTATCTCATCAAGTTGAAGCGAAAAAAAAAATCTGTAAAAGAGCTTCATCTGCCTTCAACGTAAAAACTCCTTCGCAAAAATAAGGCTAGAGGTATTTGAAGCGGAGTGGTTAAGGAGTTGCCATGTCGAAGGTCCCGGCTGTTCCAGATTTTATTTAATCTGGTACAGCCCTGGGATGGATCCTTTGGTACATGGCATCCTCCTGGGGCTCACCCAACCTCTATAAAGAAGTAGTAGGAAAAAATGGTATGAGCGTGATCTAGGACAAACCACCTCTCTGCAGAACTGTCTAAGAAACACTACAGTCTCTACCACGTACTGAAGTTTCTTTATGAGTTGTAGTGCTATAGGTTTCTCAACGCTCTACCACTGAACCACTCTACTCGCCAAAACATAGTGTAATTATATTTTTAGTGATCCAGTTAACATCTAGAGAACGAATTTGGTGATCATCGGTTCACATCCCGGGAGGTGGCCTTAGGACTTTTAAAAGGATTAAGAAATCCTTAGTTATGCCGTCCTTTGGAAGGGGTATAAAATGGGTACCCGAGCTCTACGGCGTAAGAATCTCGTTAAAGATTCCTTCCTTAATTAAACCTGGATAGGAAAACTTAAGACCCCACTTAAGCATCGTCTAATTAGTCATAAAATCATAAAGTGGCATTAAATGATTAAACGAACAGCGATTTTTTTTTTATTGAGTAAACTCTATTGTCAAAAACTCCAAACTCGTATACGTGATGAAGTTGCCGATGAGAGATCTACCGGTGGAACCGAGGGTAAAAGAATTATAGCTGAGGTGAAGCGAGTGATAGGGAAAGAGGGAGTGAAAAAGTAGAAGATTAAATCGGGAGAGTGCCTTATCAGTAGAGTTTAATAGCAACAGTCGAAGTGGTGGGGGGTGGGGTAACAAATCTCGAATCCTATTGGTCGGCTATTGTCCAATAGATCTCCTTCTTCTGGATTAACACCGCTCCAATAGGGCTCGAATAAAACAACCACTTTGTTCCCCGAGGCTTCGTCGCCATAACTCACTCTCTCCCAGTTTGGCCAACCTATACAGGTTTAGTCGAATAGTTTAATGTATCTTATTAAACAAAGAGGGTACTATTGCATTGCCAATGTTGGTAGGACTGCTGTATAGATGGACTGGATACAGCACACGTGCTGTGGGTTTGTCTGTTTATTTTAACGTCACTTTATGACATAGTCCAGGATCCATGCTCCATTTTTGCACTTGATTAGTATCAAGCTGAATCTTCGTGAGTAGCTTCGTTTCGATGAGACCCCAACAATTTCCTGTGCGAAAATTCTCGATTGCGGTAGCTAACAGAGGTAGCAAGGATAAAATATGTTGCTACTATACTATGCTAAAATATGAGGTCATCAAAAATGATTACTAACCAGCTGATCGCTTAATTTTTTTTTTGCTTCTTCTTTTTTGACTTCGTTATCGATACATATTGGAAGGAGGGGACTCTTTGATCAAACCATACATTTTGCACGACAAATATTTTTTCGAATAATCTAGATAATTATCTTGAGATTTAACAAAAAAAAAAAACCCCAGTTAGTAATAATTTTTTGAGAATCACCAAATCGACACATTTTATCCTTGCTCTTTTAGCTACCACAATCGAGAATTTTCGCAAAAGGAAATTGTTGGGCGTCTCATCGAAACGAAGCTATTCACGAAGATTCAGCTTGATACTAATCAAGTGCAAAAATGGACCATGGATCCTGGACTAACATGGCTAATCAGACGATGCTACAGTGGGATCTCTAAATTTTACCTATCCAGGTTTAATTAGGATAGGGATTTTTAACGCGCACCTGACATCGTACTTACTCGGGACCCCCTTTAACGTTCCTTCCGAAGGACAGTATAACCAAGGATTTTTTACTCCCTTTAATAAATGAATAAAGCCTAGGGCCACCTGCCGGGCTACGAACCCGCAGTCATGTCCTAACCACAATACTACCACCATTATTGTTTTCTTATTTTTAACTAGACTAAGATTAAAGTTTTATTTTTTGCACTTTTATTATATAATCGGAGCCAGGTAGGTCTCAGTGTATAGAGTGCTGAGTCGCTATGTTGATGACTTTGGGTTCTAATACGTCAGTAGCGAATACATTATTTACTTTGTTAACACCCACGGATAGGCTCTGTGGAATCTACAGAGCCCTCCAGGGTTCATCCAGGCTGTATAAAGTGTGTACGCTTAATCGGAGTAAAACCAAGTTGTTGAGCGCAGGACAGCCGTTGTCAAAGAAACAGTATAGTCTCTACCATGTACTGAACCCTAGAATCTTCATTGGTTATATTGGTACATTCTTTATATGTTTAAATTTATCAGATGTCGATAACTTATAATAGAGATATACTATATATCTAAAGCTCCGGTGAATAAGTGGTTAAGTCTAATTTTCTCCAAAATGAGTTTCTTGTACTCAAGTAAGCGGAATCGAGTTATTTTCGTAATGAATAAAGGCGCTAAGTAAGGCGTTGACTTGAAAAGGAGTTATTGCTCATATTACAACTCCATTTCAAACCAAAAACAACGAGAATGATACGATTCCGGTTATCTGAAAGCAGTTGACTCTCTGGAAGAAATCCGACTTAACCATTTATTCAACGGGGCTGTAGATATTATGGCTATAATAATAACAATACGACTTAGCGGACCCGAAGGCTCGAGCCCGATAACACAAATATTCGCTTACAAACTTCCGTCCAAGGACTAATAACCAAACCTAAATCTTTAGATCATTCTTAAAGCAAACCTTCCACCTTGATTCACCCTCAGACGTTTTATGTACATAGATAATAAAGATAGATTTTGTATAATGAAATGATTTATATGACACAAATAGTTTAAAATATAATATAGTTAATTTTCATGATAGATTTCATGCTTAATCATAGGAGACTATGGTTACCGTAAGAGAAATGACTAAAGGAAACTGTTCTAAGAAAGTTCATAGCTTGCTATCTTGCTTGCGTTTAATCAGAAACTTGCTTGATATTGTCTGAGTTAAGTGTTTCGATTCCTCGTTGCTTGTACTACGATAAATAACTGCCTCAAAAATAACTTACCAATTATATTTCTACGGATACATTCAACACCCATTTTAATAGATTTACAGTAAATTTGTTTGTTTAATTTAACGTCATTTTATTCAGGTATGGCTAATTGGACGATGCTACAGTGGGGGCTCTAAATGTTGCCTACCCAGGATTAATTAGGATAGGGATTTTTAATGTACCTGACATTGGACAGGCTTGAAACCTCTGTTTAACGCCCCTTCTGAAGAACGGCACAAACAACGATCTTTTTATACCTTTAAAATATCCTAGGACCAGGTGCCAGGCTACAAACCAGCGATCTTGGGCTTCATAGGTTGTTATGCTAACCACTAGAGCACAGACCGCCCTCATAGATCTATAGTTACTAATGTCTTTCCAACTTCATAGGTCTTTGGAAAATAGTGGGGGAATTTGAATAGGAAACAATGAAGAAAAAAAAATTGTACCACTACAACCCGTAAAAGGTCTTGAATTCTGTTCATGGTACAGGCTGTACTGTTTCTACGATAACGTTTGTGCAGGGAGGTGATTTTTCCGAGATCTCGCTCAACAACCAAGTTTTTCCTACATTTATGGTATTCATTTTATAGCGGCTCTGTGGACCCCAGGAGAGTCTGCAGATCCCACCGGATACTTTAACAAAAAGATAAATATAAACGTATACTACTACAACTCATGAAGGGTTTAGGAATCAGTACAAGGTAGAGACTGTACGTAAGTATGATATCTTGATCTTTAAACAGAATTTGTAATGGACTTCTACTTGTTAAAAAGCTAAATCATAAAACATTTTCTTTTAGTTAGCACCCGAAACTGTAAGGGAAGCACCCAAAACGGTTCAGTACATGATAGAGACTGTACCATCCCTAAGCCAACAGTTATACAAGGTGGAGATATGGCCAAGATTACGTACAACAAACAGATTTTTCTATAATTAATGGTACCCATATTGTAGAGGACTGTCAGAGGATCCTACAGGATTTATGGCAGTTATTAACAGTTATTAAATTATCTGCCATATCAGCGACAGCCGAAATTGACCCAAGGACCTTCAACATGGCGATTCGGCGCTCTACACATTCGACCAATACTAAAATCAGATAAAACCTATACATGAATTTAATAAATTTTACGCAATGAGGGATAATATGTTACTTGAAAATACTGAAGTTGATGATCTCATTAGGGAAACGCACGAAGAAGAAATCTTTGCCCCGTACGTATGACACCGTGTCCAAAAAATAGTTAAATTGTCATAAATGAATACAATGATCAATATTTCCAATTACTTATCGATGCCAATAACAGTGTGGACAATTTTCTTTAAGCTGTTCTTACAAAGCAACGAAGAAAAAGAAATTTATTAGTTCAAAGTTATGGAAAATTGGCTCTCCTGAACAAATACAAAAATGTGACAAGGTGCCCTCTATCTCCGGGGTACAAAAATAAAGTATAATTAAGTATTTTATAAGTAACTATAATAAGAAATAATTAAATTAAATAAAAATAAAGAAAGGAAGAGAAAGAAATGAAAAGAAACATCGTGAGTTCTAGTTAGTTTAAATGAAGGTGGGGGAAGGAGAAGCCGGAGAGAGAAAATTAGTTCTTTTGAAATTAAATAATTTTATTTAACTCCAATTTATTCAACAATAAATTAATTTTTTCGAATATTTATAAATTTAATAATAATAAGTTCGAATGAAAACCATATTTTTTATTTGTTTGCTGCCTCTATTATTTCAGGCTAAATATATTAATGTATTTTTTAACGTGAATCGTACATTTTTTTACACAGATAATTTTTATTTAACATATTGTTTTTGATTGATATAGTTAGAATTATATCAAATAAAATCAACTTATTTATTTATTTATACGATCAGTATCCTAGCTCAAATGTCAGGTTCAATTGGTCAGACCAATATAAAGTCAACTATTAAAAAACCGAGTGTGCCTGAGATTTTCTCCCGATTCCATAATTAACTAATGTTAATTTATTAGCCTCGGCAGATACTTTGGGCGATAACGAACAATGTGTAAATAATACCTTAGAATTAATGAAAAACATCAATATATTTCAGTAAATTTGACATATACGTATGCGTATACGTGTACGTTTATATAAATAATATAAATTTTATTTTGTATTATATTTTAAAGTTTATATAAATATGTATAACGTTTTTATTTTGATTTGAATAACTTTATATAAGTATTTATCTTTCTATTATATGTTTAATATAGTATAGTATGTTAATATTTTAATATCTAACAATATTTTTACTAAGTACTAATGTAACAAGAATGTATATATGTAATTATGTAGGTAATGTAAATATATATATTCTCTAGTGGGGAGGGCAATAATAACCATTTGTAGTTGTTTGCCCTTAAAGTAAAACAACAATTTTACCTGGATTTGAACCTGGCAACTCAGTGCTCTACCACTGAGCCACTCCGCTCCTATTAATAATATATGAGGAACCAATTTATCGTTAAATAGGTGTATAAGGTCATAGGGTTTCCACAGATTTATTATTTATAGGTATTCTGTTGTATATTTTTTTTGTAATATACTATTTATATTATACTCTATACATACTCTAATACTATTTATAAGATATAATTATTATAATAATATAAATTAATTAGTTTTTAATATCTGAGCACACAGTTGTTGGATAGTAGACTTAACTTGTCTCTCGCCATGATTAATTCAAGTAATTAAATTTTAAAGTCGACTGCTTTAATCAAAAGAGCGCTTTTATTGAATTATTACAATTTAAAGGATGGAAAAAAAGAGAAAATAGCGGGAAAAAAAAGGAAAATGTAAATTGCAAACGCAACAAAGATCTTGAAAACTGATTGGCTAAATTAATTTTATTCGAAGAATCCATGAAGAGTTCGTTAAAAGGAAGAAAAGTTGTGAAGTAGCATTATTTAACGCTGACTTTCCGATTAATTAATTTTAAGAAATCATGAAATTGAATGGCATAATTGACTTCTCCGCTACTCACAATTAAATCCCACTTGTAAAATGAAACTGTCGAATTCGTCGTCGAGTCTTAAAATAATTAGTCTGGAAAAAATTATTGATATTCGTTAATGAGGTAGTCTGACTGTTAACTGAATTTATTTAAATTTATTTAATTTAATTTAAATAATTACTATTGATTAACAAGCATGTATATATATGTAAATGCACATGAGTATAGAGTTCTATCTACATCCCTGGTGAATGATCGGTTAAGTCGGATTTTGTCCAGTGAGAGTTAACTGCTTTCAGGTAACCGGAATTAAATCATTCTCGTAGTTTTTGTCTTGAAATGGAGTTGTAATATAAACAATAACTCCTTTTCAAGCCAATGTATTTTACTTAGCCCCTTATTCACTACGAAATTATCTCGATTCCGCTTACTTAAGTACAAGAAACTCATTTTGGAGAAAAATAGACTTTACCACCTATCGGGCTGTAGATATATGAATTGAAATAGCCATTTCATCTCAGCAACTAAACATTAAAAATAAAATATTGAAATTAATAACTGTATTATAATCATAACCTGTACCACTACAACCCATGAAAAGGTTCAGCGCATGAAAGGGAGACAGTACTGTTTCTTGAACAGACACAGATTATCTTCGACCCGTTCTCCCCCCCCCCCCTTATATGGGACCCACTCTATAGAGGCTGGGTGAGCTCCAGAAAGGTCCTAGATCCCATAGGATCCATCTCCGCTATTAAATAAAAGTCTACCCAGGACCATCGGCACGGTAACTCAACGCTCCACCACTGAGCCACCTTGGTCTCACTATGCCATAACTTTAGATAGAGCCATCTTTTATTGAAGTCACTCTTCATATATGATATTCCGAGACTTATTGGACTCTATTATTTAAAAAAAATGTTACTTGACACATGAGTGAAGACGTGAAGTATAAATTGCAGGGAATATTTCAAGTGATATTTACCAGGACTATATGGAACTTATTTCTAATCAATTGCTATAACAGAGTTCGAATCATGCTTTAGGATACATACAGATACAATATTTATTCATTTAACTAATTAGCTAATTAGCTATAGATCGACCATGTGGTAAATGCAGACCCCCCTGGGGCTCACCCAGCCGCTTCAAAAATACTCAATAGGAGAAAACCCTGGTATTTGAGGGAGGTAAACATCACAGGGAGGTGCTTACAGCGCAACCGTTGGCTAAAAACTTTATTGAGCTCACTAAACTTCATGGATTGTAGTCCAATTAGTATAGTTATGTGATTCGATTACTGCATGAGATATTTGTTATTTTTTTAACAAATTACAAAATCCATAACCAAGTCCCTTCATTAACTGTACTTGCTAAAGGCCCAAAGCAGAACGAAGTAAAGGAGATCAGGAAAAAGCAGAACCACCTTAGCCACAACACATAAAGTGTTATTCTTTCCCTTTGAGGTAACCTTGTAGGTTACAGCTCCTCTTTACTCGGAACCGATTCTCTTAGACGACTTCAACTTAGTGCAACATATTACTTCGATTATTTTACAAGTATCTTAATTAATTGATTCTACAACCCGGTGAATAAGTGGTTAAGTCAATTTTTTTCTAGAATGAGTTCCTTGTACTTAGGGAAGCGGAATCCTCTATTTTTCGCAGTGAATAAGTACGGTAGTGGCTTGAACTGGATTTATTGCTTATATTACAAAGGTCTTTCAATTAAAAGTATGATGCAATAACATTAATTCATTATAATAATAAATAATTATGATCAAAAGCGGATACCTCCAAATTTAAAAAATTGACTATTTCGCTAGTTTAGTAGTCAAGCAATGCTTTCTGCTCCCGAACCTTCAGGTTCAGAACTAGGCTAAAACCATGAGAAATAATGCGGCAAAGTGTCGCGTTAGAAAAAAACGGTATGTTCTGGTAGACAAAAAATACATACAAATAAAGCCAAAATAACAAGAATTAAGCTGAGAGAGTGAAAAAATAAATTAAAGCATCTAAAAATAAAAAATAAAAATAATGTTATGAGTGAGGAATATTTACGGTAATTAATCATTCGATTAAATGCTATTCGTTTTTATTGATTACACAGGTTCTGTTTGGGAATTTAGGAGATGCATGAAAAGCTTGGATTCGGATAAGGAAGAAGCATGACGGTTATCAGGTTGGAGTGAGTTCCAAAGTTTGGAAAAACTGGCGAGAAAGGAACGGCTCAAACATTTTGGTTCTGTGGGAATGCTCTTGTGCCCTGGGATTTTAATATAATTTTTTGTTGAATAGAAGTTTAGGAAGAGCAATAGGATTCATATTTATTTCAAATGAATTGTTTAAAAATAAATAGAATAGGATGTAAAAAGCAATAATACAATATAAAAGGTTATTACAGTTAGTTGAGAAATGGGTTAAAAAAGACAAGATGGGCTAGCGATAAACTTGGGACGGGAAGTTGGGGCGGGCCGAAGAGTTTTCACTCCCATCTTCCAAACCACTTAATACTTTAAGGCTTCCTCAACTTTTCCCATTTATGACATTCCGTTCTCAAATAAAAAAGAAAGAATAAAAAGAAGACTATTTCCTAGCTACAGCCACATTTTATTATTCTCAGTTCGTAGCGACCAGTATCTCCATTTATGTTCTCCAACCAAAAAAAAACTATACATAAGTATGTATATACGTATAGTTGTGGAGGAACAGGTTAACGCTTTCGCACCTGCTCAAATCACAAATCCAAAGTCCGGTCCAGGACTCCTAAGGCATCACACTACTCTTATGAGGACTGGGTGTGTCATAGTATCGTGAATCGTGTTATTTTCAAATGCCGAACAAAGTTATGTTTAAGGAGGTTTTTCTTCAGGGGAAGAATTATAAGTCTCGATCGCCTGCTGACCCTGAGCAGCCATAACTATTGGATCTAGACGGATCCATCACTGTCCTTGAGTGTACATAGGAGAGAAAGATACTAGGGAAACGGCTGTTCATTATAATTATATAAAGGTTAATGCATTACCAATAACACATGAATGCTATTTTAATAATAATAATAAAGTCTTTAGGTACTTGTGTATTAAATCTACCTCCTGCGCAAGCAGTTTTAACAGTTATATTTCTAACAGTAACAGTAACATTGTTTACAGATTCATTGCTCTTTGTTTCCTCGTGTGTTTTAGAGTTGTTGTTTGTTTGGTAGTTTGTTCAACATTTGTTGTTGTTTTGGTTGTTTGTTTGGTTATTTCTTATACATTTGTTGTTGTTTGCTGATTTTTATTAAAATGCTTATTTGGGATTTGCCTAAAACAGAAGAAGATGCAACTTCATTTTTCAGGAGAGAAATATTTTACAGAAGAAAAGGAAATGTACCAATTCGCATAAAATGAAGCTTTATCTTGGGCAACCTAAGTTTTGGAAATGTAATTTCAAAGAGTGTGGTGACCAAGTGGGTATTAGAAAAGACACCTGGTTTGAGGGAAGTATAATTCCCATTTGTTCAGCTTTAAGATTTATATACTGCTGGTGCCAGGAGTTGTTATGTTATTCCATGCTATGTAATGCAAATTATTATATTCCATGTTATGTAATGCAAATTATTATATTCCATGTTATGTAATGCAAATTATTATATTCCATGCTATGTAATGCAAATTATTATATTCCATGTTATGTAATGCAAATTATTATATTCCATGTTATGTAATGCAAATTATTATATTCCATGCTATGTAATGCAAATTATTATATTCCATGCTATGTAATGCAAATTATTATATTCCATGTTATGTAATGCAAATTATTATATTCCATGTTATGTAATGCAAATTATTATATTCCATGCTATGTAATGCAAATTATTATATTCCATGTTATGTTATGCAAATTATGAATACTTATTTTTAATACATTTTTTTATTTTAAATTGTTGATGATATATTCCATTATTTATATATGTTAAATATTCAATATATTATCTATATATGTTATATATTCAATTATATTATTATTAGTTCTATTTATCTATTTCCAATATTATTATATTGCATGTTATTTTATGCAAATTCTAACCCCAATAAAAATATTTAACAAGGTTATCCAAGGTAACTGTTAGAAATATAACTGTTATAAAACGTAACTGGTTGCGCATTGGCCTTTACAGGTGGTGGATTTAATAAACAAGTACAAGTCTTTATTTATTCTGGGACAAGCCCCTTTAGAATATCAATAAAGGTTTCTATACAAGGTATTATTATGTCTTAGAGTATAAAGTGATAACATTTAATTAATTAATACAAATAAATTAACAAAAGAGAAAGATTTATGAAAAAAAATGCGTATTATCTCCAATGATTTTATTTAAAGAATAAAAAAAACAGAGTGGAAGAAATAAAAACAACACATAAATCCATGCCTTAGTTCACATATGGGCTAAGTGCCGAAAATAAGATTTAATGAGTCAACTTTAATAATAATTTAACACAAGAAACACAGTTCAATTTTGAGCACACAATATATTTTCGTAACCTTTACAGCTTCTCTATTAATTCTAAATCAACAAATGATCTATGACTTCCTGATCACAACTTTACAATATTGTTTATATAACAAAACCCATTTTTGAAAAATTTACACTTAACACATTTGTGAACTAAGGCATCGAAATAAGATAACAATAATTATAGAGAGAGAAACAATTGATAGTATGCAAATTCCAATGTCAAGTAGAAAAACACTAAGCAAATAATGAAACAAAAATACAAACAATATCAACTAAAATGACTCGTTTTTAAAAATATCTAACTGGATAAGTGAAGGGTCAATGATATAAATAAAACGCACTTAAATATAAATAAAAACACATCATTCATTTATCAGTTAGAAAATTTTAATCTGAAAACTGAGTATGTTATTTCCGATTTTTTGGGAATCGTAAGGGTATTAGGTGATTGAATATACAACCTTATATTATAGGGATTTGAAGGTTGAAAGATTATTGGAACGGCGAATGGAAGAAGGTATAGAGTTCCAAATTTTTATGTAATCAATATAAACATATGCACATATAACGATTCAATTTAATATTTTGAGAGTACTAGCCACCGTATCGGTGGCTCTCCAAAGCCCAACAACTCAAAACTGCAACCTAGAATGGCGACATAAGTCGGAAAAGTTTAATTTAATTTGCGAAAACAGTTCGAGTGCAGTTTTAAAACCGTTGAAGAGGCTTACATGTCCAGTGGTATCGTAATTAAAGGAATAATAATTTAAAAAAAAGTAAACATTCATGGAGGATGGTTATTTTATGAAAAAATCGTTCGGGTGGAGATAACTGACTGCTGGGCGCAACAGTGCTTGCAGGACCTAGAACTCCCTGACGAGCCTCCTCCACACCTCTCGGTCCGTCGCCTTCTTTCTCCACCTTCTAACTCCCATGTTTTACAGATCTTGCTCTACGAATTCGATCCACCGTCATCCTGCTTAATGAAGCTGACAGTCAGTTAGCCTCAACACTTGACCCCATTATAAGCACAGAAGAAGACCTGCAATGTGGGTCGAAACGTTGGCTTTCCAATAAACAGTTCCTCCTATTTAATAAATTTTTTTTTACCTCCGTTCGGACCATTTTCTACCCCTTAACAAAATATATATTTATCTTTATATCCATAAAAAAAAAACCTCGAGGGTCTTAAGTTAAGTACACGGTAGAGACTATACTGTTTCTAAGCTAAGGATTGTGCAAGGTAGTGATTTGTCCAATATCACGCTTAGGATGTCCATCGATTAAAGGCACTCACAATAACTAAAGCCTCGATGAATAATTGGTTAAGCCGAATTTTCCTCAAAATCAGTTCCTTAGGGGAACGGAATCGTGTTATATTTGGCATTGACTTTAAAATAAATTATTAATAATATTACAACTTCTTTTCAAGCCAACAACTACGAGAATATCACGATTCCGTTTCCCTCAATACAGTCATCTTTCTCTGGACAAATCCGACTCAACCAAGGCCCATTTCTGCCTCATGTATATATGTACTAGTCAACTAATATTATTTAAGATATATTTTTTTAAATATCCATAGGGCTTAAACTTAGGTAGGATCCTCTTGTAGAGTTGTTTTGATAGTGAAGCTGTTGGTACTTCGGGCAATGGAGATAGAAGGTTGATGGTTCTCTCTTGATTAGCGGGGAGGGCGGGCTTAGGCAAACAGGACCTCTAGGCGCCGTGTCGCAAACAATCTTCTCAATTTCCATCAGCGTTTCTTTTTTTTTTATATCCCTTTTAGTTTAAAGTTAAAAATAAAAGTAACTACAGACTGAGCTAATAAGAAATAGGACAATGAGACCCTGACCAGAATTAAACTATATGTTTATTCATTCATTCCCTTTCCATTTAAATTAAAAATAAAATTAACTAATTAACCGTAAGTCTCTAACCTGTATTAAACTAACTTCAATATGCTTATTCATTTAACGCCACTTAATAACGCAGTAGCGGAGTGGCTCAGTGGTGGAGCACTGAGTTGCCATGCAGGAAATCCTGGTTCAAATCCCGCTGCGGGCAAGACTTTAGTCCGTTTGCAGCAAGAGATGGATCATATAAGATTAGGACCCTCCTTGGTCTCACCCAGCCTCTATATGATAAAATAAAAATAGGGTACCCAAGATAAGGGGGGAAATCTAGGGCGGTTGAGCGTGATCTAGTACAAGTCACCTCCTTGCAGAATCGTTACTAAAGTGGAAGTCCTAAATTTTGGCTATCCAGGTTTAATTAGGATAGAGATGTTTAACGAGTACCTGACATCGTACAGGCTTGAAACCTCTGTTTAACGCCCCTTCCGAAGAACGGCAAAATCAACGATCTTTGTATCCCATTGAAATATCCTAGGACCAGGTGCCAGGCTACAAACCAGCGATCATGGGCTTAGTAGGTCGTTACGCTAACCACTAGAGCACAGACCGCCACCATAGATCTATAGTTACTAATGCCTTTCCTACTTCATAGGTCTTTGGAAAATGGTGGGGGAATTTGAATTGGAAACAATAAAACCAAAATAAAACTTGTACCACTACAACCCATAAAGGGTTTTGGATTCAGTTCATGGAACAGACTGTACTGTTTCTACGATAACGTTTGTGCAGGGAGGTGATTTTTCCGAGATCTCGCTCAACAACCAAGTTTTTCCTACATTTATGGTATTCATTTTATAGAGGCTATGTGGACCCCAGGAGAGTCTGCAGATCCCACCGGATACTTTAACAAAAAGATAAATATAAACGTATACTACTACAACTCATGAAGGGCTGTCCCCCTGAATCGTTTTTTAACATCCCACTGCTCCCTGTAGAACAGGTCCGGTACTTAGGACTTCGCCTTGACAAAAGATTAACGTGGAATCCTCATACTAGACTAAAATGACAAGAACAGCCGTTTCATGTTACTGCAACATTTACTAGACAAACGCTATAAGCTTCTAATTAATTACAAAAGACTCTCCTATTCATGACAAGCATTAGACCCATCTGGACTAACAGAATAGAGCTTTGGGGCTCCACTAAGCCATCGAATTCCTCTCGTAATCAATCCTTCCAATCCAAAATCCTCCGTAAAATCTTCAATGCTCATTACTTTGTAACGAACAAAGTAATCCAAAATGACCTTAATGTCCCATTTGTTGCTGATTTAGCCCGAATCCGATATCAATCTTTTCACGACAAGCTTTATTTCCACTCAAACCCCACTAGTTTCAAACCTAGCAACTTCTTCATTTCCTGATAATCCTCCGAGGCGCCTGAAGAGAAGATGGCCTCGTGACCTTTGAAGTTTAACTTATTATTTGAGTACTGCCACTGGTTAGTTTTCCTACTTGTATTTCATGCTATTATGTACAAATCATTATATTTACTTGTTGTATTAGTATAATACAGTTGTAAATTTCATCGAATAATAGAAAGAAACATATATTTAAAAAAAAATATTGATGAGGAAATGGTCTCCCTATTCAAGAGAATATTGTTGACCTCCACCCGGATCATTTTCTTCCCCTAATTGGTTCTAACAATTGTTCCAATTCAAAATTATAAAGGTAAAATTAAGGACTGATAAACAAACCACATGATAGCATGTCATGCTAATATGTACCAATCATTATATTTACTTGTTGTATAATACAGAGTTGTAAATTTCATTAAATAAATTATTAAAACAAGAAAAAATAAGGTAAGAACTCTATCAACTTGCTATCTAAGGATGACAGAGGCTGTAATACTTCTAAAACAACGGCTGTGTAAAGAGCTGATTCGGCTTAACTCCAGTTAAGGGTACCAAGTTAGAGTCGAGGTGAGCCCCTGGAGTGTCTCGACCACAAGCTTTATTCACGGCTGTTAACAGATTAAATATTTTATCGGCCACAGATGGATTTGAACCCTCGACCTTCAGGAAAGCAACTCAGTGCTCTACGCAGTGAGTTACCCAACTTTTTTATGTAGCATATAAGTAAATCATAAGTTCTTTTTTAATTAAAATTCTTCAAAATCATTAGAGCCGCTTTGGCTCAACTATCATCAGAAAAATAGTTGTCTGGATTCAAAGATTGAATAATTAACTCGATCTAAATATTCTAGAGATGATTATAGCATTTAAATAGAATTTTATTTATTTTTAATGCTTTGTTAAAATGTATTGCTTCAAGTCACATGAATTGGAGAAGTGTCCTCAACTTTCATATATTTATTATTATAATAATAAAAACTTTTATTTATTCCAGAATAATTAGACGCATTCATCCAGATATGACTGGAAGCTTTACTTTACTACAGGGAAGTGCGTGGTTCATTAAAACACTCAAAAGCTATGAATCAATTATTGTGTGTAGAAATAAGTTACTTTTAAATTCTAAACAAGCTTCATCATTATAATTTCATGATTAAATACTGTGATTACAAAAATTATGTAAGATTGAAATTATACATACACTATAATTTATTTTTGTTAATTATTATTTTTATAGTGATTATTTTTAAATATTTTTATTTTGGAGAGAAAAGATTTGCACTGGCCGGGATTCGAACCCAGGTCGCCCGCGTTTCTGTTTCAGTGCTATAAAATAGGATCGGTGAAGAGAACGGATTTGTCTGACTAGGATACGAACCCTGGTAGCTCAGTGGTTTAGAGCACTGCAACGGAGACGCAACGGGTTCGAATCCCGGCCAGGGCAAATCTTTTCTCTTCAAAACAAAAATATTTAAAAATAATCATTATCAAAACAATAATTAATAAAAATAAATTATAAATAATATATTGACGTAAGTCAACAAGATCCTAATTAAAAGTATTGATCAATGGACATTCTTCTCCGTGTATACATCGCAAAAATTGCGAGAAAACGGGGATATTGAATCGGTGAAAAGAACGGATTTGTCTGTCTTGGATACGACCCCTTGGACACAGGATGATATAGTCAACGAGTCATCTTTAATTTTGTTGCTATTTCATTCACACTGTTTTTTTTTTTAAATGATTCAATTGGTGGAAAAAACTAGGAGTTGAGAGTGATCTCAGACAAATCATCTCTCTGACCAACCGTTTTCCTAGAGGCAGTACACTCTCTACCATGTACTGAACCCAAGACACTTCATGGGTTCTGGTGTTATAGGTTTTATATATACCTACAAAAGAGGAGTGGAGGTCAATAAAGTTTATAATATTGATTAATAGAAAGTAATGGCATATTTTCCTAGTTTATAAAACCATATTAGTAACATAATTCTTAGGATAAGGACCAATCATATAACTACGAATATTTTATGAAAGGCTTGTGATAAAAAGATAATATAACAGTTTTGTAAATTTTAACTCTTTCGTTTCTTGACATAAGGCGCAATTGTCTCTGAATTATTAATTACGACGAATTATTAACACCATGTTGGACTCATTAATTTTAAATGAATTTAGACTTTGTATAAGATACTTGAGATCGGTTGAGATGTTTCGAAATTAAGAAAAACAATGAACACCGAATAGCTAAGTGACACACTAACAGTAATGGATTTGCTCCGGAAAGGGAAGGAGTTTAATAAAACAAATGCGGACGAAGACTCCAAGAGGGAACAGACAGGCAGACAATTATCCAGAATAAAAGATGGACTCCAGCCTGCAACTGACTGGTTACCTAATCTCTATCTCTCCCCAGAACCAGTTTCTTCCTCATCTTCGTCAATTTAACTCAGCTTTGTTCTATTGGAGAATCAATGGTTGATGCCTAAAAGATTCAGTGGTTATTTGTGAGTAAAAATATAATCTAGAGACATAAAAAAAAACATGCAGGGTCTTAGCCAAACTACATGGTAGAGACTGTTCTGTTTCTAAGACAACATTTCTTTAAGGAGGTGATTTGTGCGAGATTACACTCAACGTTTTCCCCTCAATTTATGGTACCAACTATATAAAGGTCGGATGAGCTCTAGAAGGAATTGCAGATCCCAGACTCCAGCCTTCAATTTATCTCCCACAGACGGATTTGAGCTTGGGACCGTCTCCACAACAATTTACTACTATATACACTAAGATACCCCATTATGATATTAAAAACTAATATAATAAAAAGAAAACATATAAAATAATAAAATTGAAGATACATAACATACAATTTTAAAATACAGCACCAGGGTCGTAAAGAAGGTAATAGGACAAAAGATTTTTAAATGGCTGAAGTGTCCAATCGCCTCAATTTTCCTTGTTATTTCCAATCCCGACCTGTACCACAACCCCCATGAAGGGTCTGGGGATCAGCACATGGTAGAGACTATACTGTTTCATGGACAACTGTGCAGTGTGGTGATTTGTTCTAGATCACGCTCAACCGCAAGATTTTCCTCCTTATTTTGGGTACCCACTTTTTAGAGGCTGGGAAGCTCCAGGGGGTTCCTAGATCCCATATGATCCATCTCCGGCTGAGAACAGACTAAATAAAAGACTGACCAGCTGCTGGATTTGAACCAGGGTTTTCCGCATAGCAACTCGGTGATCTACTACTGACCCACTCCGCTCCCTTTTGTTTCTAACAGTGGCCCGATAATGTTTACTTCGTAGTTCATACTGGAGCTGGGAAGAAAATAGTGGTTTTCTAAGCTCTTGGACCCTAGTTGAAGAACAGTTGCGGAAGATAAATTATTCTAACATTAATGAATCTTCTCTATGGGATCTAACCTTCGGGGGCTCACTCAGCATCTATGGAGTGAGCTTGTTTAATTATGGGACGGTCACCTGAGGTCTAGTGGTTAGCGTAACAAAATACTAAACCCTAAATCGCAGGTGGCCCTAGGATTTTTTTAAGGGAGTAAAAAATCCTTAGTTATCCCGTCCTTCGGAAGGGACGTTAAACGGGGGTCCCGAGTCTGTTCGATGTCAGGTGCTCGTTAAAAATCCCTATCCTAATTAAACCTGGATAGGCAAAATTTAGAGCTCCCACTGTAGCATCGTCCGATTAGCCACAGCAGCATAAAGTGACGTTAAATAAACAACTGACTAACTACATTTAATTATGAGAATAAGCTGGTGGTTGAGCGTCATCTCTAAATCACCAACTTGCTCAACTTTTAGATCCATAATAAGACAATGGCTTGAATATGAAGTCCGAGTTTCCAAGATAATTCAGAATAAATTATCATTCAAAATTGTTGTATAGAGCAGATTGAAATAAACATGCAACGTAGGTGAGCTTACTGATGAGGGATGCACTTTAATTCAATAAGTGTATAGCCGATTGGTAAACGTCCGAGTGTTAGACCAAATCGTGAACGGGTGGAGGAGATTGCATTCCAGGGTGTGGTTTAGGAGTTTATCGGTGGAAGGTAATGCATACTTAAATCAATCTTGCATTATTGATAATAATTAACTTTGCTGCAGTTTACTTCGTAAGATTTCTAGTTACTAAGTCTCGCCGAGTATTATTTGCCCAAGATTTAACTATTTTTCAAGTTTATAGTTAGGGAATGCTGTGAGAAGTTTATGAAATGGAAAAAGTTTCCAGGTTCAATCAGAGTTTTTTCTTTTTACTGGCAAGTCCAATTCACTTCAAACAGCGATGAAGAAAAATTTCCAACTAATTCAAGATTCATAGAAGCTCCTGTTTCACTTCTGTAGCCTTACTCAATAACGGCGTCTTAGCAATATATATGTACATTATTTCATTGGAAAAAATATAATTATGCCACGTAATAAATTATTATGCTCGCAGAAAGGTACAATATTATTTTTATATTTAAATATTTAAAACTCTCCGTCGTAAACCAACGACTTCTTGTCCTCCTGTACCGTTTAATAACATCCCACTGATTCCTGTAGAACAGGTCCGGTATTGATACAAGACAGAAACGAGTAAAAGCTCGCCGTTTCAGGCTACTTAAACATTTACTAGACAAACGCTCTAAGCTACCAATTACTTACAAAAGACTCATATACATGACCATCATTAGACCCATTTTGACTTACGGAGTAGAGATTTATATCAATCTTTTCATGACAAACTTTATCTGCACTCAAACCCACAAGTTTCAAACCCAGGAACCTCTTCAATTCCTGATAATCCTCCGAGGCGTCTGGAAGGAAGATCCTCGTGACCTTCTAGGTTGAATTTTTTATTTGAGTACTACCAATGGGGAGTTTCTCTACTTGTCTTTATGCATGACAATGTGTACCTATTTACTGCATTTAACCTATTTACTTGTTGTATTAGTATAATACAATTGTAAATTTCATTGAATAATAAATCCAATGAGTAAGTCCAAACAGATCGTGTGATGGTCATGTATTTGAGTCTTTTGTAATTAATTGGGAGCTTAGAGCGTTTGTCTAGTAAGTGTTGAAGTATCCTGAAACGTCGAGCGGTTTCTTGTCTTTTCAGTGTTGTATGAGGATTCCAGGTTAATAGTTTGTCGAGATGCAACCCTAAGTTTCGGATCTGTTCTACATGCACCAGTGGGATATTATTAAAGGATACTGAAGTGCAGGAAGTCATTGGTTTACGACGTAAGGTTAAAGTGATTTACTGGGATTTTCGAGAATTTATTTTAATTCTCCAGTTTTGACACCATTCTTCAAGATCAGTGATGTGGGATTGGAGGCTTTGGGATGCAATAACTGGATTGGTGTTGACTGATAATACACATGTATCATCAGCATACGTGGTAAGGATATTATTAAGATGAGTTGGGATGTCAGCTGTATAAACTCTATAAAGGATTGGGCCAAGGATACTACCTTAAATTAAATAAATTCTCAAAAATATACATTTAAAAGAAATATCGATAAAGAAATGGTCTCCCTATTCAAGAGAATTTTTTGACCTTAACCCGGACCATTTTCTTTCTCTAATAATTTTAAATTTTGGTTCTAACAATTGTTCCAATTCAAAATTCCAAAGGCAAAATTGAGGACAAATAAACAACCCATAAGATAGGATGTAAAATCTAATAATGTTATGTTTCGGTTCTAACTATTGTTTCGAGCCTTTTATTTCTTGAAAATACAAGGATTATTCTATTCAAATATAAATTATTTAATAATATACAGGACAAAATGTATTATTATTCGTACATTTTCGACTAAAATTATACACGCTGGTGTTGGGAAGCAGCGATTTATTGATCCATAGAGAAACATTTGCGGGAAAGTCTGTGGAGTTGGGACTCATTCAACTGGCCTTATCTACCCCCTCCCAGGCCTCCCACAATGAACATTACACCGCGCTCTCTCACCTTTTGTAGCGGCACCTCTCTGCCGGAGGGAGGATGTTACAGGGGCGGTTCTAGCTTGGTAATGGGTAGCGGGAACCATAATATTGTGTTTTAGAAAAGATAAACTACGAAATACTATGAAAGTCTCGGGAATCTAAACCCTACATTCAGCTTCTGTTGGTTGGACCTCAAACATTATAAATAACTGGGAAAAATGGTTATCTCAGCTGTCTCTGACCATTATAATAGCTTAATTTTTTCGATGACGATCAAGTAATTTATAGGGAGGATATGATTTTCACTCTTAAAAGTTAAAATATGCCGTATAAAGAATTGGCCATGAAGATCAATGTTGAATAAGCATAATGTATTGCTATTAGAGGCTACGAGAATGAAGACAGATTAACACATATGTATTAATAACGTAAACTAAGTCTCTGGTCTTCAAATACTTAGCTTCTACGCTAGATGGAGAAAGAGAACGTGACCTGGAACTAAGAAGAACAAGGGGAATGGCAAGTAGAATACCTAGATTAGCCTTTCATAGGAGAATAAAAAGAAAATCTTCTATTCTCTATCGAGGTACTAAATGCAGTTGAAACATGGACAACTCGAAATTTTACTCCAGGATTAGTGCCATAGATGGATTATTAGAGATGTTTATAAAATATATAGTCAGAAACGAGTTTATAAGGAAAGTTACAGAGATGTTACGGAGACGTCCGGCGTATGACTCTATTCGATGGCCGGAAAAAATATGGGATTGGATTCCTGAAAAGAGAAAAAAGACATGGGTAAAGAAAAGACTCGGAGGAAGAAATATCAGTGAGGTGACTCGTGACTGGGAAAAGCCGGATAATAGAATGACATAAACAATATAACTTATATATATATTTTTTTTTTTTAAATAATCAAATCATAATATAAATGAAAGAAAAAAAATATACAAAAAACTTTCAACAAAAATTACTTGTATTAAAGTCGAGAAACAACAGGACTATACAGAGAAGAAATTCAGGCCTACTGTCCAGAAAGAAGGACAATAATTCTCTTCGACTACTTCACATTCTTCCACTGTTTCCAAGAGACAACGACTTGATGGTAGACCGGTTCGTTTGTACTGAGGGTGTCTCATCTATCTATATAACACCTATCTACATTATATATACATTGGAATCCCGATATTTCGTATCCCGATTATCCGTATTTCCGGCTAATTCGTACAAATTTGCCGGTCCCTAGAAAAAATCCAGATAAATGGTATAAAATCAATGCATTTCAGACCCCTCGGTAATTCGTATTATTTTTATGCTCGAGGTCACTTATAACGTAATATAATTCGTATTTTCAGCTTTAAAATCTCGTTACTTAGTACTGTTTTCGAAGGGGGGGGGGGGCAGTGAAGCAAATATGGGAGCAGAATGAGAATAAATGCTTTCTACGAAATCACTCAATTTGTATTGTTTTTATACACAATTATGTTTGTATTGTGTAGAGGCATAGTAGATCCTATTGTTTTTTAGGGGAGAGCGAGTGAGAGATACAAGTTTTCTATGAAATCTCATAAGTAATTCGTACTTTTTTCACTCAAAGGAAATTAGTCAAGTAGAGAGGGGAAGTTCTAGGAATTTTATTAAGCTTTTCTTACAATCACACTTTTATTTACAATTCAGTCTCGTTTTTGATACCGTTGTGACACGTAATCATGCCTCCAAAATACATTAGCCTCTCTATTGAAGAGAAACAACAAATCATAAACGCCGTGACCAGTGGCTGTAAGCTAATTGACGTATCCAAGCATTTCATCATCCCTGGTTCCACGATCACATCAATCCTGAAGAACAAGGACAAAATCACTTTCCAGACTTGTAGAGAACTTAAAAAAGTGGTTTGTACAAGCAAGGAATTCAAATGTACCAGTTGGAGGTAAGATTTGAAGGGAAAAAGCCCGAGTTTTCACAGAAAAATGGGAATTGAAGACTCTCGTGCAAGTGATGGATGGTTCGATAGATTCAAAAAATTGCATTAATACTTTTTTTTATTTTGTACTCCCGATAATTGGTATTCCCGAATTGGTATTCCCGTTGTCCACGAAACAGTACAGTCTCCACCATGTACTGAATCCCAGACCCGTTCACGGGTTGTAGTAGTACAGTTTTTTTTTTAAATCTATATTATAAGATATATAAACACCTACTTTATATTTGAAAATCGATTTGTTCTTATTATGTACATTTCAGCAATCACAAGTCTTAAACAATATTTGCAGAATATATGGTAAACTTGTAAAGGTATTTTTACTGAAATGGTAAACACTTCATCATCAATTTTCTAATTACAATTTATGTATTAACAAAGTACTAGTGTCAAATTTATATTTAGACTAGTGTGATATCTAATATAATTATCTAAAAGCCTATTTTTTCAATGTTAGGGCATGATCATGAGAATAGTATAGTCTCGAAGCGTCGCCAAAACGAAGTTTAACGAGCATATGACTCAATCTCAAAAACTGCTAGTAAAACTTATTTTATCAACAGTGAAGAAAAGTAGATACCAATATATATACATATATATATATATATATATATATATATATATATATATATATATATATATATATATAAAGAAGAAAAAGGTCACCACCAAAAGCTAGATTTTTGTGTTCTCAGCGCTCTGCTTAGAAGGGAATATAGGCAAATAAAAAAAAAAAATAAAAAAAAATAAATATATATATATATATTGTTCTACGGCCACATGGTCAGGATGAACAAAAACAAAAATCATTGATAAAGTATTAAGCTACAAGGGTATAGGTGGATATGTGAAGCAAATAAAAGAGGAGCTGGCTGAAAATCAAGGATAAAGACTGCTTGGACAGAGAGCTTTTCGGGAAAAAACTAAAAGAAGGGGGTTCTTGCGGTAAGGAAGAAGAGACGAGGGAGAAAATGGACTAAGGAGGAGCGAGAGGAACATTCCAGGAAGATGAGAGAGTATTGGAGTAGAAGGAAGACGGAGAGTGTGGAGAAGATTTGAGTGATATTCGCGTGGCCCTTTTATTAAAATATATATATATATATATATTTAATTATTATTATAATTATGCACAACTAGGGTGATTATTAGACGATTAGACAATATTAGTAGCTAGTCGGGTCTGATTAAGCCAAGCACGCAGTATTAATCTCAGGACTTATCCTCCTATATTCAATTCAATTTTTTATTGCTTATAATATTTCAATAAAGCAATATCACAAAATTCAAAAAGTTTGAAGTACCTTCAGAATGAACTAAGTTTAATAAATGAATAAGAATGATTAATAATTATATAATTATTCACAGTATTAATTAGGGCAAGAGAGAAATCATTTAGGAATTATTTATTCACAATATAAATTTTTGCCTTGAAATATATACACTTTGTGCCTTCATGAAACCACTAGCCCATAAATCCCGCAGCTATTATTCCTCGTAATCTTCTATGCTTGATAAGAAAACGGTTCGGCAATATATTTACTTAAAGCCAAGTACTTTGCCCATAACACTAATAGTTTATGGATTGAAGTATTATCAGTAATAACTCATAAAGACTGTTTAATAAATAACACACTCTAATGTTACAATGTTTTAGTGAAATTGTCTGACAAACAGATACATTTTTATCAAATAAATATTGTTGAACTATTTATTTAATAATTGAATATAATAGCGCACATTTATTAATATCTATACATATTATAAAACAAAGTCTTCGGCCATGTTTGTTCGCGGTAAACTCAATAACTACTGCACGGATTTTCATGCGGTTTTCACTAATAGATAGAGTGGTTCACCAGGAAGGTTTAGGTATATAATTTGTTGAGGTTTTGTGTAAATGGGTTGGAATATCGATGGGTTTGCCTAATCCCGTGCAATTATCACGTGCAAGATAATAAATTAGTATACAAAGAAATATATGGTTTTGGTTTTTATTTTTATAATTTCTATATAATAAAGTACATTAGCTGAGATAGAACCCTAACCAATGATATTTACGTGGTTCTTAGTGGTCGGTACGTCATTAAAAAAAAATACATTTCTCAAACAAATTATGTAGGCATAATATGCCTTATTACCTCGAGCAAAGCTGGGGTGGGTCGCTTAATATTAAAGTATTTATTTATTTCAAAATAAATCCTTTTAGAAAAAAAAAATGAAATGAAACATGGATAGCATAGTCTTATGTGTAGAGTAAATTACAATTAGAATTTATTTAATATTGTTTATTAATCCATATTATTGTAATTAAAAAAAAAAAACCTGTACCACTACAACCCGTGGCTTCAGTACATGGTAGAGAGTGTACTGTTTCATGGACAACGGTTTTGCAGGGAGGTGATTGCATTTGGAATTAATTTAATATTATTTATTACTCTATATTATTGTAATCCCAGGTAGAAATAATAGTTTATTCTTTAAAAAAAATTATAAAGCGTTTTAATTTACGCATTTTAAGAATTTGAAAAACAATTATAATGTTTATTTATACACTCAACAGCAAAAAAAACCGGACACGTTTGGAAGTTACGTTAAACTGGGCTCTCGAGCCAGTGCTGTTTCTGGTACTCGTTAAAGATCCTTATATAAGTTAAGATTTAGTAATTCCACTTAAGCATCGCCCGACTAGCCATAGCAGCATAAAGTGGTGTTAAATGTGTTGTTAAAAGTGGTGTTAAACAAACAATCACTGTTAAACATCTGTACAATTTAGTTCAACGTTTTAAAATTACGACCCCTCGTACCTAACCTTCCCCTAAATATTATATTTTAATATATATTACATTAATATTGATATTAACCGTATAATATTATATAGATATTGTAGAGTGAGAGCTATATCGTGCTGAAGACTACGAGAGGTGGCGGGCGGGGTGTGAGTCACGTGACCCTAGGAATCGATAGAATGGGCTCAACAAGTTGCTTCCCCTAACCAGGCCTAAATGACCCCAACCTCTGTCTTATTTCAATATTCCTCCTCCTAGGGAGCTTCCAAAAGGATTAGAAAATAATTCCGACGTCTTTTGGATGGTACTTGAAAAGGAGTGTCACTGAAAAGTTCTATTGCGGAAGTAACCGAAGAACATAGAAAGCGATGAGGGCATTGAAGCTATGATTATAATAGATGAAGATATTTCGATTAATTCATTAAATTTATATTTAAAAAATATCTCTTGATATTTTAATATTAAAAAGAAAAAGCTCTAACATTAAGGAAAAGCTTCAACCAAAAAGGGTTAAGTATCTGAACTAAAACAGGAAACAGAATACCTGACAAACAAAAATATAAAATAAAATTATGTTACCAGTTCCAATGTTATCGCTTCGAGTTAAGTCATAGCAAGTTTTAGTTTTTTTATTCGATTATTTTTAATAATATTCTAAAAAATAAAAATAATTATGTGTTTTTAGATCCTTAATATAAGGATTTTTGGTACTTGTTGATAGATGCACCGCCAGAAAAGGCCAATGTTGTACGCATTCACAAGCAGTTTTCTAACAGTTACATTTCTAATAGTAACAGTTACATTGTTCGTTTCTTCCTGTGTTCTAGAGTTGTTGCTGTATCCTAATTTTTATTTGTTGCTGATTTGTTGTTTCTTTGGTGGTTAGGGGTGGTTTTTATTTTAAACTGTTGATATTATATTCCATATATTTTTATATTCCATTATTTATTTCTATTATTTTAATATTTATTTATATTATATATTTCATTATTTCTAGAGTTGTTGTTGTATCCTCATTTTTCTTCGTTGCTGATTTGTTGTTTGTTTGGTGATTAGGGATGGTTTTTATTTTAAATTGTTGATATATTCCATTATTTATTTCTATTATTATTATATTTATTTATATTATATATTTCATTATGTTGTTATATATTCAATTATATTATTATTAGTTCTATTTATTTATTTCCATTATTATTATATTGCATGTTATGATATGCAAATTCTAACCCCAATAAAAATATTTAAGAAGGTTTTCCAAGTTAACTGTTAGAAATGTAACTGTTATAAAACGTAACTGGTTGCGCATTGGCCTTTTCTGATGGTCCATCTAATACACAAGTACCGGATTTTTTTTAAACGCTTAAAAATATTATTTTTATAAAGGTGTCAAAATATAAAAAATAAAATAAAATAGGCATTCTAGAGGACTCCCTACAGAAGTGAAAACTCAAAACTTTGGAATAACTGTGTTATTTTTTGAATTTCTAAATAAATTATAGTCTGTATTATTTGAATTTCAAATTTTTAAATTTATACTGTTAACATTAGTCTGGTTTTCACATATATTGACATTCTGAACAATAATTATATACATCTATTAAATAATATATATGATGGGCAATACAAAATATCTTTATGATTTAACTGAAATAATAATTAGCATATTATTGTATTATTTATACCTTGTATTTGTATTTACAAATTATTTTTTCCATCTTTAGTATTGTTATCATCAAGTTCAGTAATAACTAGATCACTTGTTTTTTTCAATAATTTTATAAAACAAGACATTTTACAATTACAAATAAAGGATGTTAGGAGAAACGAAAACTTCATCCTGTCATTGAAGTTTTTAAGATATTTGTACCAATTGCATAGCTATTAAACGACTTTTTAGATAAACATAATTATTCTTACATCAATCGAATTATAACTTTTAAACTAAGGATGGTTATAACAAATCGTATAACTCATGCAGAGGCCGCTACGAGTCGCCAGTCTCGAGCATGTTTCTGACGCGAACCCACAAGTTTACCATCTACTAAACGCGGCTATAGAAGCTTTATAAAAATAAATTATAAAACATAGTCATTGATATCGAAGATATTTGATAATTATTTTCTCAATAATTTTTTTCTCATTATTTGCTTACATAAAGTCTGTTTGAATACTAAAATATCTCTATTACGAAAGTATCTTTAATAATCGCATTTTGTTTAATTTTGATCCGCAGCCAAAAATGGTTGCTACCTCTGTCTCTTAGTCATGACGGATCTCACAATGATGACACAAGCACGAACTTATGAGTGGGAAGTTATTCGAGTTGGATTCTTCCTAGTTAATGACGGACCTCTGGACAGAGAGAAGAAGACGACCTGAGACAGAACTGTTAACGATCCTCGACAACATAAGGATAAGAAGACCCTAGGCTATCCATCATTCTTCCTCCGGGTCTTTATCGGACCATCGCTTCCTCCCCCCTACCGCCGGAGGATAAACAAGATGGATGGCTACACCCTTTCTTATGTGTCCTCCGTCATCAATTGGTCGCTTGATAACTTCATCAGCCCGTTCCCGGGGGAGGACATCCTCTTCTTGGAAAATTCGCGGACGAACAACGATAATTTCCAATGAACAAAAACTGTACAGTTAATTACAAAAGACTTATATATATATGATTATTATGAGACCTATTTGAACTTATTGAGTAGAGCATTTTGGCTACACTAACCTATCAAATTGATTTATTTTTTATTAATAGCTTGTTTGTATATTTAGTATCACTTTTTATGCTGCTGCAGGAAGGGACGTAAGAAAGATTATTATACTAATAATACCCGGAACGGTAAATTTTGGGACTCCCGCAGCAACATCTTCCGATTAGCCATAGCAGCATAAAGTGACTTACATGAATAAACGAACTTACAAGATTATAATTATTTCGCAGAGCGCTGATATATTGTACGGAAATCAAATCATGATGTGGCAAATCAATTATTTATTGTTAATAAGTGTAAATGGACCCTCCTGGGGGCTCACACAGCCTCTTTGGATATGGTAAGTCAATTATTATTAGTGATGTGGTTAAAAGATTATTAAATGTTAAATATATATTTTAAAAAAACGGAAGGTGTTTTAAAGAAACTTTGAGAAAATATTCTGTAAATACCAATGCCATATTTGAAGACTATATCATACCTCGACTTAAGGTTCACAATAGTTCTATTCACGACTAGAACTATCAAAATAATAATATTATAACAAATATAATAACTAATCACCTTTTCAGATTCAGCAAAGGCCCATCTTCACCTGAAATCTGTTCTTTTTTAAACAGTAGAGTATCGCGAATTGCTAACCTGAAACAAAAAAAAGATTTATGATTTGTATTAAATCAAGATGATATATAAAAATTGAATAGAGTAAGAAAATGGACAAGGTGGACCCAAAAAAAAGTAATTCCATAAATATGGATGAACTATATTTTAGAAATCTACGTAGCGAGCCACGTTGGAGGTCTTGTAGAAGGCATGTAATGTAGTTGACATTTTATTTTTTAGTTCTGTCAGAATTATCAATTGCAAATAAAAAATAATTAGGATCTGATTTTTATTGAAAAAAAATATGCCTCTTGGTAGATGATATGCGAAAGCAATGTTACACATGCCCAATAAAAAGAATGAGGAAAACATCTTTTCTTTGTGATATATGAAAAAAACAATATGGTTGAAGTGCTCCAAGAAACTGTGTGTAATATTGCTTGGAATATTGATAATTTTAATTTTTAAAGTATTTTTATTTTCATTAATAAGTTTCTGATTGGTATTGAATATGATTAATTGAGATCTAATTTAGAATAATCATACAATGATTTATAATGTTCATAAATCATTATATGAATAATGTAATCTTAATTGTGTTAATTGGTAACTGTATGTAAGTAACAATGTCTTGTGTATTTAAGTTATAATTATCACAATTGTTGTTAATCCTTATTGTAAAAATTAATTTAAATGACTTATAGTATACTCAAGTATGGAATGTGACAATAAATAAACGGCCCTTTCAAAGGGTTACTTTGAAAGGAAAAAATGGAAAAAAAAAGTTTCCGATTGATTAAAATCAAAATTAAATATATTGTAATTAAATCGTTGTAAATACGCAAGTTTTAAAATATGTAGTTTTTGATTTTCAGTATTTCTTCATTAATCTAATTTGTTATTTGTTTACTGAAATTTGAAAAAAATATTCTATATTAGTTGATTGTGGGAAATGAAAGAAGGCATTAACGAAAAATAAAATGATAGTATATATTTGAGTGGAAAATAGTTGAGTGGACAATTCTAATGATGGATTTAATGTTCAGGGGGTGGAGTCAGAGATAGATTTCGGGATTTTGATGACATGGTTTAGGAAATTGGCTATGAAATTTGGAAAAAGGGAATTGAATCGCCATTTTAAAGGAAATGCACCCCCTGTATATCTCAGGCTGTACCCCCTCTCCGATTCAATCCATCGGGATAATATATATTATTATTAGTCGTAATGCTCCCAGAGTCCATTTTCCGTTCTTCTGGTTCTTTTTATTTGTCCACCAGTTTCTCATTCTCTGGGAGCATTTAATTTTTCTTTCTTCGCTCCATTTTGTTCCAGTTCTCGGGGCTTTTGTCTCTGGTTTGACCTCCCATTTTTCAATTTTTATTGTAAAATTTTTTATGCGTCTATTTCTTCTTTGTTGATTTTGGCTAATTTCAGGTCTTTTTTAACATTTCGGATCCATTCTCCTCCATTAACGAGGGAGTCTACGTATTTTACTATTCTTTTTGTTTGTCTGTGTTGGGGAAGCCTCATTATGTGGCCATACAATTTGAGGCGTCTTTTCCTCATGTCTGTCTCTAATTAAGAATATTCTTCAATTTTAGACGTTTTCTGTAATCTATATCCATTTTCAGTCCATCTTGGTCCTATAATTTTCCTAATTATTTTTCATTCTTCTTTCTTCAGATTTTTTATATCAGTTTTCCTGTTTAATGCCAAGATTTCACTGGCATATAACATTGTTGGTTTAATAACTGTGTTGTAATGTTTGATTTTGGCATTTAAGGATAAATATTTTTTATTATAGAGGTTTTGGACAAATCCCAAACCTTTACGAGCTTTTGTATTCTTTCTATTGTGCATATTTTTCAGAGATAATTTCTCCTAGATATTTACCCTATTAATTTCTCCATATATGGTTTGTAATTTGAAAATTATTATTTTAGTTATGTTAATACGTTTTCAAATAATGTGGTGCGTGGGACCAGGTATCGTACTAGCGTTAGGAAAGATTATGTTAATACTTGAGGGCTAAACTTCTCGACATGTTCATGTTCCCCCCTAAGACAATATCCCCAAAATCTCCCTTTTTCTGCTACTAACCACTTTCTTTAATCAGAACATTTACATTAAACATTCGATTTATCCGCATTCATCAACGTTTCTGTCATAAGGCATTTTTAATAACGACCTATCTTCCAAATCAAAAGTAACATATACAAGTAGATGCCATATTGGAATATGAAACGAGCCAGGATGAGGACACCTACTCAAAGAAAAAAGAAGTTGGAGATATATGAAGAAGAAGGAGACGGCTTGTTAACAACCGCACCTCTTCCTTTCAAATTGTTGATTGGCCTCCGCCGCCACTCGCTTCTACACCAGCAACTTCTTCTATTTTTTACCCTGGCTCTGAAAGGCACAAGCTCTAACAAGTAGCTCTGATAAGTTCCCTCCAAACTGCTCTCCCGTCCCTTTCCTTTTCCTCCTGATTAGAGGGCCGTCTCTGGGCCCGTCGATCAAGTGCTCGCCTTTCTTCTACCGCAGGGAGGTGTTGCCATTCAAGGTGAAATATTCAACGCGGTCTCATTCCCTCCGAAAATCAACCGCCTTAACTACACACATACATATAAAGGGTGTTTTTTTTGTAGAGGTTCAAATTTTTGTGTGGGAAACACTTTTTTGTATGATAACCGATTTGAAAACTAACAGTCGCTTTGTGGTTGTTGTTTGTTTGTTCATTTGAAGTTGCTTTATGCGGCTACGGCTAATCGGATGATGCTACAGTGGGAGTCCCAAATTTTTCCTATCCAAGTTTAATTAGGATATGGATTTTTAACGAGAACCTGATGTCGTACAGGCTCGGGACTCCCGTTTAACGTCCCTTCCGAAGGCCGGCATAACCAAGGATTTTTTACTCCCTTTTAAAAAATCCTAGAGCCACCTAACGGACTACGAACCAGCGTTCTTGGGTTTAGTGGGTTGTTGTGCTAACCATTAGACCACAGGTCGTCCCGTAAAAATCTTTTTCTGTGTATAATATTAATTTAAGTTGTGAACCTCTAAAAAAAACTTCCTTTATATAGTTCGATGTCATTACCAGAGGAGAGACAATCAAGATATATTTTTAAAGATGAGAATCTCTTGAACTTAGTGATGGCCCCCGGCAGGGAATCGCTCATCCTTCTCCCAAATGGGGGTTAAATCACCCCTCACGCCTTACTTCTTACATATCCCCCCAAGATCCACTTCAATCAACCTTAGGAAGAGCAGTCCTCTTTGACTGTGGAAGTTCCTACTAAATTCTGCTCGACCGACTTTGCCTCGACCCCCTAACACACTGATCAAGTATCATAAAAATTTATTACCATATGTGAGAAATAATAATAATAAAGCTTAGCAAACCCAAAGGCTCGATCCCGATACCAACAGTCTGTTTAAAAACTTCTATCCACGGACCACTGCCCAAAAACAGATCACTCTTAACGCAATCTTCCCACCTACGCCCCGGTCTAACCTTCAAACCCTTTTCAGTCGGTACTTATTAACTTTAAAAATTCGTTCGTTACTAAGCCCAGCAACTTTACAAGCCCATCTTAATCTTAGTGACCCTATCACTTGAATAATATTTACCGGATACGTGCTTTGCAATCGCTTTAGTTTACAAAATACCACTAATATGTGAGAAATACGAACCTAAATAGTTGATTGTTAAAATATTAGGCATTGGTTTAGTTATAAAAAGTAGGATCTTGTACAATAGTACATATGTACTAATTTACGAAGTTTAAAACTGCATAATGAATAATACATAATGGGATAAAGGCTAGTAGAGAAACTATCCACTGGTAGTACTCGAATAACAAATCCAAATAGATGGTCACGAGGCCATCTTATTTTCGCGGAGGATTATCGGAAATTGAAGAGGTAGCAAGGTTTGAAACTAGTGGGCTTGAAATAAAGTTTGTCATAAAAGGATTGAAATCAGGTTCGGGCCAAATCAGCTATAAATGGGACATTTATGTCATTTTGGATGACTTAGTAACAAAGCAAGGAGCGTTGAGCATTTTACGAAGGATTTTGGATTGTAAGGACTGGGTACGAGAGGAATTCGATGGCTTAGAGGAGCCACAAAGCTCAACTCCATAAGTCCAGATAGGTCTCAGGATTGTCATGCACATGAGTCTCTTGTAATTAATTGGAAACTTAGAGCGCTTGTCTAGTATGTGTTAAAGTAAAACTTGATTTGTTGTCCTCTTTTTAGATATAAGGTTTAGAAACAACTGGAGTCCTAAAGGGAGTGAAGGGCAAAGGGTTATATAGGCTAAGGTACGTGGGCGAGAACGACCAGATGAAAGGGAGTTAATTAAAGAGAGGGGGGGAGAGGAGGAATTGAGGAGGCTAAGAGAAAGAAAATGGGTAAAAATGGCGGGTCGCTTTGAAAGGGCAGGAGTGGTAATTGTAGCCATTGAGATGTAAATGGGCTAGTCTTATCTAGTTTCGTCTCTTACATTCTACTTCGGCTTTCCCATTTCGGTTCTCTACCTTTCTTAACGTTCCGGCTAAATGGCCACCTTTATGCAGTGTCGAGTGGTTCACTCAGCCTTTATACTCCCCAAATGCACTTGTCGAAAAAAGTTTTAATGGTTGCATGAAAAAACGACATGCCACTGACAAATCGTAAAGAATCTTAGTGTTTCACCGAAGCGATACCAGAGGTATTATTCGGTATGCGGTAGAGAAAAAAAACAATTGATGGTCTAACTTATTGTGGGGACGATACTAGTAGGCCTAGACTGAGATGGATTGGTTACCTAGCTGGTGATGCCTAGAGAACGGGATTGAACAGCTGGATAACAACGGCCAGCGTTATAAGAGCATGGTCCTGGAGGATAATGGCGATTGGTGTCGGAGGAGGCCAGGACTTGCGGATTGTAGCGGCAGCATACTAAATAAATAAATATATAAATTGTCAATTATCCTTAATTATGACTATCCTGATTAAACCCTTGTCCATGACTAGTTCCCAAAAATACGTCTTCCCTTAGGGACTTCGAGAATATGAAGAACAAAGGAGATGAACGGCTCAATAAGGATGGGAAATTCAAGTTTGTTGGTTATTCATTTGATGTGACTTTATGCTGCTATGGCTAATCGGACGAGGATACAGTGTGAGTCTTAAATTTTTCCTAACCAGGTACAATTAGGATAACGATCTTTAACGAGTAGCTGACACCATACACATGCCATCTTACGTCCCTTCCGGAGGACGGCATAGCCAAGGATTTTTTAATAGTGAATAACTATTTTTTAGGAGACGTTGCAGTCCTTCATTAGGGCTTATTAGTCACTATTATACCTTATAGAAAAATGCCATAATTTTACTTCACTCCATTCTCTTTATTGAATTAACAGGCCTAATATCGAAATATATAAGATCTAGCTTGTATTATTTTTAAAATTGTAGCTTTCCATTTGAAATAAAAAACTGTGCTTTTTTTTTTTTAACAATCCAGTAGAACTACAATAAATTAGATAAGTCTAGATAAGTCACGCTAGGATTGCCTTCAATGGGAAGCTTCTCCATACACGCTTCCACGTGAATCCTTTAGTGGAGGTTTTCCAGAGAAAATCTCAGATAAAATATGTGCCAAATTGCATTTGTATAATTTCTTAGTTAAATAGTTTTATTATAAGGATATTTGAGGCATTTAAAAAATCCCAGGGCCACCTGTCGAGCAGTGAACCTTACAGTCTTGGGTATGGAAAGTTGTTATGCCAACTATTACACCACAGGTGACTCTCTACATCGTTTTGATGAATTTGATAGGAGTATTTCGAGATGATGCTAGGCTAGACAAAAGAAAAATAAATATATACATATATATATAATCTCTATAAATATATAGAGAATTTTCATGGACTGGTGGTTGATAAATCCTGGAAGCGAGTGGGGAATGTTGAAAGGTGAGCCTGTATAATTCATAGGGGGGGGGGGTGCACTCAGTCCACTTCAGTGAAATAAATGGCCCCCCCGTCACTGTTTCTTACTCCACTTCCAAAACATTCCCTCTCTCCTAATATTTATCAGCTCTCTCTTATCTTACCGTCATTATTTTCCCATTACTTTTGGAACTATTAGGCGGAGGATTGAGGCCGAAGTTCCCGAGGATCTGGGGGTGGAGACTCCTCCTGGAATAACTTCAAAGTTCTCAGGGGTGTGGAGGTAGTCGATCAAGGGAGTTAAATACTGAAATAAGCGGTTAAACAATACTAATATATTTCTTGGATATACAGGGTTAAGTAATAAAACTGAAAATTTAAACTAATCATCTCAAAACAAGAAATAAATTCCCTATGGAGATATGTCCCCTTTGTTTAGGAGATATACACGGCTATTAATGACATGAATAATTTAGCCGTGGTAAAATAATAAAACCTATTTTGTTAGTTCCTACAACTCTATTCAAAAATGTATGTATCGACCTATGTCCGGGCAAATATGGTTTCATTATAGTATAGATATATCTATACCATAAAGTAAAGGAAATCGACATTAATGATTGAAATCGGGTGCAAAAAGAAATTGTACGACGAAATTGATTAATTTTTTCTCCACTTTTTTACTTTCAAAAGTAACAAATTTTACATCATTTTAAAGAAGAAAATTAGTTTCACAAAATTAACAAAAAGCACCGGAATATGGCGAGTGTTAGAATAGAATAGAAAACAAACTTTATTCTGGGACCAAGTCCCTTTAGAATAACAATAAAGAACAAGTAAAATAAACATAATATTCATCTGGCCAGGAGGCACATAATGATACAAATCATGAAGTAATCATGAGTGGCAAAACATAATAGAAATAGAAAAATAAATAAATGATTAAAAAGTACGAGATTTTTTACAGGATTTTAACTAATTGTCGAAAAAAAATAAATATATATTAACAAAATAATAATAAATGACATTAATATAATAGTTAATAACGGAATTGCTAAATAAAGCAAATGAATGGCATAGCATGCGATAAAGTATTTACAAAGTCTGTATCTTCTTTGTTGTTGGAAAAATAAACAAAACACGTAGGTAACGAGATCGAGTATTCGATACAAATTAATTCAAGGGGAAGATTGGCTTGCCTGGGGAGCATCTTTTTGGGATGCCAAGAGATGATGGAAAAGCAGGGATTTAAATGAGGCCAGTGAAGATGAATGGCGGATGAAAGGAGTGATTGAGTTCCACACAGTGGTGGAGCGGGCGAGAAAGGAACGCTCGAATGCCTTAGTTCTGTGGGATGGAATGTAGAGATCGGAAAGGCGGGATCTTGTTGGCGTTGGACAGAGGATTTGGATTGAAGGAGACTATAGATATATGAAGGGAACAGCTATAGCGTTTTATAGAGTATAGCGTGCGGCGGCGGACAGACAAATTTTGTATTACAATCCAAATTCATCGTGTTTTGGAACGTGAATAGCAAAAGTTTGAGGTAGGGTTAAATTTTTTTTTTTTGTTCAATTCCATGGGTTTCAAAACATAATCAACCAATAAAAAACATGATTTTAATCATTTGATGTCTTGTGGAGGTTACTATTATTTTCCTTTAAAAATGATGACAAAAACTGATGCCCCAAGAAAGCCTTCTGTGTAGCGTATTAGAAGAGTAAGAGTCGGGATATCTGTATTCAACTACAAAAGTATCAAGTAAAAGTAAGAGATACAGAAAAGTATCAGTATCACTTGTATTCAGATACAGGAAAATCCAGTATCTACCCATGACTATTCATTGATGATATAGAATTACTATATATGTATTAAGGATAACGACCTCAGGGTGACATTCCATTTTTTTATTTAAATATAATTCAGATCAAAAGATCCGACTTTTCCTTGAGATTATTGCTTGGCCAGTGAAGCCAATATACCAATAATGCCACCTAAAGATTTTCGTTGTTATGAATTATTTCTCCCCCCCCCCCTTGGTTTCTAACCATGTGCTTTGTCTCATCCGAATTTACTACCAGCCCTATTTCCTTACCTGCAAGCATTAACGTCTTCACCCAACTGTACCGAATCGTCCTCAAATCCAATAAGGATAATAAAAAATTATTAAATTTATTCATCCAAATAAAAATAATTCATTTCATCCAATCGTAAATAAGAAATTCACTTGGAATATAAATCATAATAGAAAAGATATAAGTTCTCCTTTCTCGCCACAATTCTTTTCAGAATAGAATAAACTTTTCCTGATTTATGAGCAGTCCTTGCTACAATTATTTATAACTGTAGCAAACAAAACAATTGATAGTTATGTGTTTTCGAAATTTGTGATAAACTGAACGATTTATAGCAAAAATAATAATGAATCTTTCTACACGGTCGGTTCACGGAACATGTTTCTAAGAAAAACATTTTGGTAAATGCAGAAAGAAAATCGTGAAGTATAAGAAAATCTACATCATTTCAACAAAAAATAATAAATAACTTATAGATACATAGTTAACAACTGTAATAAATTTTGATTAATAATCAAAATAAATAATAACAATAATCTGATAAAATTAAAACTGATAAGAGTTGAAATGTTATATATTTATTGAAATTTACAGATGTATTATAATAATATAAGCAAATACAATGAATGATATAATGTATCATGAGATAAAGGCAAGTAGAGAAGCTATCCACTGGTAGTACTAAAAAAAAATTTCTAATTTCATCATCAGTATATTACCATATTGAAGCGTTTGTTTCCTAAATTCTTCATATAGTCGAAGCCCCATAGGTAAGACGTACTCAAGGTAACTATTTATGGATATACATTACACATTTCTTCCCTCTATGTTGGAAGAAGTTGAGGAATCAAACACCTATATACTGGTTGGCAGTAGAATTTTTTGAAAGGGAGTAAACATTTCTTAGTTATACCGTCCTTCGGAAGGGATGTAAAATGGTTGTCCCGAGCCTATACGGTGTCAGGAACTCATTGATCCTTATCTTAATTAGGCCAAATTTAGGACTACAACTGTAGCATCGTCCGACTAGCCATAGCAGCATAACGTGGCGTTAAAAGAATAAACAATAAACTTGAATTGCTCGACCATATTGAACCGAACCCTTTTTCTGCATATTTTCGAGGTTCCTAAGGTGAGACGTACTCAAGGTAACATCTTATGGACAGGTATCCTCCATTTCTTGCACCTCTGCATGAAGAAGTTGAGGATACAAGTAGCCCATAGCCTATAGGGGTTGGATGTAGCTGAATCCGCGAGAGGCGTATTGATCCTCAGAGCGCGGACGTCTAGACTTCTAGCCCTGGTCCAAAACAGCGTAAACATCTTAACCGATCTCCCGGCCTCCTTTTTTTTATACTGTCTCTGACCCATTTCCACTATCGTTAATACTCCCTATTTCTTTCCCCTTCGCTCAGCTATCAACAAATTTTTTAACCGAAATGTTTAGTTGTACAGTTTATAACATCAGATTGAAATTATAGTTACCTTAGAATTAAAGCAGTTTTAACAGCTTTACCAATTACGTAAGTATCAGAACATCCCTCCACAGTTGGCTCCAAATATGGAATGGCCATTCAGAATATAAAAAAAATAATTAATCGTTCTTCTTTGTATATGGAACGCCCCAGAAAGCTTATCTCAAAGAGTGTTAAGTTTTAGTATAACATTCTGAAGGAAATTAAAATCTTAAAATTTAAAATTAGTCTATCTTCATTCATGAACCCTAAGTATAAGAGTGGTATTTGCCCGCGGCTTCGCTCGCGTAGAATTTGGTCTCCCACATAAATCGTGACATATCATTTAAAATAAATAATTTAATTTTCTTTAAACTATAAGTTACTCGTACATCAGTACATAAGTAGACATTTACAAAATTTCAAATGTCTAACTTCAAAACTGACGGATTCCATACAATCTTTGAACCCCTATTATATTAAGGGGGGGGGGAACCCTTGGAGGGTGGAACTATCCAAATTTCTTTTATAATAAAAAGAAACTATCTGCAAATTTTAAGAGGCTAAGTTCCTGATTTGCCTTTAATTATGTACTATAGTGGATTCTCCACAGAACATAAAAAACTGTCTGGGGGGCACGTGACCCCCCCTAATCTGCCCTTCCTGTACCCTATGTGTTATTATGATGTATAACCTATATTACAGTAAAGTTTCATCCAAATTCTTTCAGTAGTTTTTGCGTGAATGAGTAAATGTTCTTATTATCAAACTGTAAATCATAATTTTGTAAACATATATGGCCTTGTATTTCGGGGAGGGTGCCGTAAACCAGGATCCGCTACTTTGGACCTTAAGATCTTACAAGAGCGTGTAATCTCGACGGAAGAGCCTAATCTCCGAAAGAGCGGCTACTCAAGTGTGAAGCGAGGAAGAGGATATTAATTGGTAGCAGTGTGCCCTCGACCTCAAACCTCCCCGCTCTTTGATGATCCCCAGCGCTCGCCCCTTCTGTTAGTGTCTGACAAATTGACGCCAATAATCAGTTAACATCAAGCACCAGAATCCTTTGATATCTGTTCTCTATCGAAGTTTCCGAGTGGGGAAATTTCGAATCAATTTGAATCAACAGGAACTGTATGCATTTCGAAAAAGAATAGTATAGTCGATACAAATTCTAAGTATTGAATGAGAAGAAATTCATCTCTCTGTACTACGGTTGGCTTAGAAACAGAATAGTCTCTATAATGTACTGGACCAAAGACCCTTCTTGGGTTGTTGTAACTTTTTTTAAATGTTATAATTAAGAAAATAAAGCTTAACTGGAAATCACTGACTATAGATCTGCTGACTATTCCGAGGCTCATCCAGCCTATTTAAATTGAATACCCTTGATTGGGGGAGAGACCTGGTGGCCGGGCGTGATCTGGGGAAAATCATCTCCCTGTACAATCGTTGGGATAAAAATAGTAGAATCTCTACCTTGTACTAAACCCAAGACCATTCATAAGGCTGTCCTGGTAAAGATCTTTTTTGAATAGGATCACTTATCACAGGACCGTTCAGTGAGTGGTAGAGTCAGTATTGTTTTTAGTACAACTGTTGTGCAGAGAGATAATTTGCCCGGGATCACGCTCAACGCTCAGGTTTCTCCATACAATTAAGGGTACCCCCTTTAAAGAGGCCGTACCTCTACAACCCATACTTGGAAGTGGTAATATAAGCCCAGGAAGGGCCTCTATATCCCACAAAGTCTTTAGACTGGGGTCCCAGTAGGAGAAAGGTTGGGGTCCCACAGCTAAGGAAGGTTTTGGAGTGGTAATGAAGAACACCCTCCTCTCGAGCATATCAGAAGGGTATCCAGTATCCTCAAGGATGATAGTCATCAATATTAAATTCTCCATAGGCCAAAGCACCTTAATACAGGTATACGCACCTACTCGCACACAGATGTAATGGAAAAGGAACACTTCTATACGAACTTGGAAACAGAAGTGATTAAGGCCCAAATTAGCAGAAGAGAAGTCATAATTATGGGTGATTTTAATGCGAGAACAGGTGTGATTTCATTAGCGTCTATGGAGTGATGGGAGAACATGGAGGAGAAGCCATTAAAAATACTAACGGGCAATGATTTATCAACTTCTGTATAGAGCATGACCTGTTGATAGGAAATTCTTTCTTTCCCCATGCAAAAGTGCATAAAATAACATTTCTCACCCACACTAGAAATTCAAATAGTATCATCGATTATTTTGTCTATAGCAGGCAAATCAGAAGATTTTTTACTGATATAAAAGTAATAAGATGAGCTAAAATAGGGTCTGAACATTTACTAATAGTTGCTGATACACAAATTATCCAGACCAGGAGGAATCCCTGCAAAAAATACGAAAAAATAGATGAATCCAAACTTCTCATACCAGAAAATCAAGAGAAATATGCCAAAGAACTGGAACAGAAATTGAGAAGTATCAATATGGAAGCGAATTTGGACAGCTTATGGGCAGAAATTAAAAAGCCCATCCTTCAGCCAGCAACTTTAGTATGTGGCATCAAAAGATACTCTTCTGGTGGAAAACGAACTGATTGGTGGGGTAAAGGCATCCGTTCAAAGAAAAAAACAGACATGGAAAGAATATAATAAAAATAAATGCGATGAAAAATGGGAATTATATGTCAGAAGAAGAAGGGAAACTAAAATGGTTGTTAGAACTGCAAAAAGAAAGAGTTGGGAAAAGTTTGGCCGAAATCTCCAAGAAGACTATAAGGATAACTCCAGGAAATTCTGGAAAAATATCAAGGGACTAAGATGCAAAAATTGCAAGCTAATCCGGACATATCCGGAAAAATATTAAGTAACGATACGGATATTCTAGACAGATGGAAGCAGCACTACTCCCAGGTGTTTGAAGAAACTAGAAGAGGAATGGAAGTAGAAAATGAAGAAGGACCGTATCAGGAATGGGATGATACTCTATGGGAGGAATAAGTTGAAGCGGCTGTGGAAAGATCAAATAAAAAAGGATACCCAAAGAATGGGAATATAATATCATGGTACCTATCTTTAAGAAAGGGAGTCAGAGCGAATGCCAAAACTACAGGCCCATCTGTCTATCTCAAGTAGTATACAAAATATACACATCTATTCTGGAGAGAAAATTGAGAAGTCTGGCGGAGAACGAATTAGAACAGGAAGAAGCAGCATTCAGACCATCACGACAAACCCAAGACCACATCTTTGCTTTGAGAACTTTAATATAAAAGGCATGGGAGCGTGACCGAAATATGTATTTGGCCTTCCTGGATGTAAGGGCGGCTTTTGATTCTGTTCCAGAAAATTAATTCGGTACGCAGTGAAAAAGAAGAACATCACTAGAGACCCTATCCAAAGCAGTCCAGTCTACCTATACAGACTCACAAGGGATAGTACGGATTAATTGGAAGGAATCAAAAAGCTTCAGGATGGACAGAGGTGTCAAACAAGGAGATAATCTCAGCCCCTTACTATTCATTATATTCATGGATGAAATAGTCATGATATGTAAATGTATAACAGCAAGAGCAGTAATAGGATAATGGAATATGAGAACAATACTCGCACAAGCTCTTGTATATGCAGATAATATTGTCCTCATAGCAGACTCAGCAGCAGCACTACAACAAGCCATATAAGAAGCTGAGATAGAAAGAAAGGGAATGGTTATAAATGAGGAAAAAAGGAAAGTTATGCAGTTAGGGCGAATTGCCGAAGAAATGCACATAATCTGTAAGGGTAGAACTCTGGGGTTGGTCGATGAGTATTTGCACCCAGGGACAGTAGTCGGAAGAAATGGAAAAATAGACGAAGACATACCAAATAGAATACAAAAAGCTAATGGTGCCTATTATCAAATCTGTAAAACTGTATTAGGGAAGAGAGAAGTTGAAAATAAGACCAAAATAAATTTATACAACGCACTGTACCTCCCAACCCTTTTGTATGGAAGTGAAAGCTGGGTCCTACTTAACAAGCACAAAATCAGACTGACCTCATCCGAAATTAAATACCTAAGGAAAGTGGCTGGCCGAACCAGAAGAGATCATATTCACAACAGATAGGAGAAGAAGTAAAGGCCCCACCATTGTTGGAAACCGCTCAACGCGGAAATCAATCAAATGGTTCGGTCATGTGATGAGGATGAACGAGGAGAGGGAACCCCGGAAGTTTTTTGAAGCAAAGCCAACAGAGAAAAGACCAAGGGGTCGACCCCAGAAAACTTGGTTGGACGAGATCACCAAGCTAGTAGAAAAACTAGACAAGCAGTTGAATGCAATGAAAGCGTTGGCGAAGGAACGTGATAGTTGGCGTAAATGGATTGACAAGCTGAAAGGCACCAAGGAAGAAGAAGCATTTGTGGGCACAACTTGGCCCCGTATGTTAGAACATTTTTCATTAATTATTATATTCTTGTGTTATATTTTTTCAAACATCATTTCTGTAAAACATTTTGGCCCTTTATGATTAACAAGTTAAATTATCTATTTTGATATCATAATAAAGAAACAAGACAATTCAGTGTGTATAGCGCTGAGCCGGAGGCTCATGTAAATGGTTCGAATCCGAC
Organism: Troilus luridus; assembly: GCA_964056705.1. NCBI lineage: Eukaryota > Metazoa > Arthropoda > Insecta > Hemiptera > Pentatomidae > Troilus > Troilus luridus. The sequence goes on along the minus strand of OZ057417.1, from coordinate 53,529,160 downwards.
TGTGACAGATTAGCTATTTAGTAAGCTGACAGCCATAGATGGGGTCTGTTGGTTCTGCAGACCCTTCTGGGGCTCATCCAGCCGCTATAAACTGGGTATCTCTAACTGGGGGAAAACATGGTGGTTGAGCTTGATTTCGAATTATCCCCTTGCAAAACCGCCTAGAAACAATACAGTCACTACCATGTATCGAACTCAAGACCTATGTAGTGATAGAGGTATTACTTATATCTGAGCAGTAGCGTTACTGAATCCGGAATCTTCATAGCAACGCTACATATACAGTGGAGCATCGATTATCCGAACGTTCAATTAACGGAACTGGGTTTTTTTTTCAAATGTAATTTTAATTAATGTGATCAGATCATCCAGTTACTTATTTGTATTGTTAAAATTATTGTTATTTTAAATAAAATTAGACGAAAATTAAAATGATTTCTTCCATGAACGTCAATAAATTCTCGAAAAAAGCAAAAAAAAACTGAATCTAGACTTCAATACATATTTGTTTACTATGAACTGTAAACCTAATTTCATTTGTTTCTCTGAATCCTTTCCTATTTATATGGTTGGTATTTATTTTTTAGTGAATTTCGATTATCCGAATTTTTTATTATCCGAACCACCCCTGACAACATTAGTTCCGATAATAGACATTCTACTGTATTGATATTTTTCCGACATTCTCAGTGTTCCATCTTCGTGATTATATCAAAAGCAAAAATAAATAATTGAATAAAAATGAGAATATTTGAAAAATCTGTCATAAACATAATTATTTTTACATTTATAAATGTGGTGCCTTCATTTCCATGTTTACAATAACAATATTTGACATCTCATTAGTTAAAAAATATCAGTGAATTTCGTTAAATATAGAGGGCTAAAATATTTTACGGAAACAATTATAGCTTAATTTTTAACATAAAACTGTAGTGCGCTGAAGTTGCCAGTTCCACACCCTGCAGTGGTAGATGAATTATTTAATCTGTTAACATCCACAGAAAATGTGGGATCTACAGGCCCTCCTGGGGCTCACCCAGGCTCTACATTGTGTCTATTTTAATTGGGAAGAAAAACCTGGTGGTTGAGGATCTACATACTAAGCTACTCTGGTCCTCAAAAAAATAAATCGCATTTTACCGCCAACTAAATGATTATATATATTTCAGTATGACTCTTATTTGTTATATGCACTTCGGCCTAAAAAGGCCCATTGTGCTCGAGTCCTAAAAATCCCTAACCTAGGTCTAGACTTTTGAGAAATTTTTGAATCTCAGTTCTTGAAGTTCTTTGTGTTCTCCAGGGCCAAGTTCAAATGATCTCTTTCGACTTAGTGCTTTGCATTCAAAGATAATGTGCCAGGGGGTTTCGTCCTCCTATGTGCACCATCGAGGTTCTTGAAATGTTTATGACAAGGTATATCAATCGTGATAAGAATAATTATCTAACCACTTTTAAAGTTCCTATTAGTATTGAGAAATTGATATTACATTTCTAGAGCAATAAGATGATTCAGAGAGCCTAACCGCTTAAGTTCGCGATAAGATTTCTTGCTATCACATGAGCTGCGATATCAAATTCCTGTGAATCACAGAAACACAGAGAATTCTATTTTTGTTTCAAAACAAGTTTATAAAATACAAGCATTAATCCAAGGCTTAGGAATTTTAGGAAAATTAGGATGGACGTTTTAATACAAAATAAATAAAAACCCTGCGTTAGATATAAAAACTTGTTAATCATTATTTAAGGAATTATTTTCGAATTTCACCCCGCCTGTATTCTTTTACAAAACCTATATTGTTTAGTCAAATATGTTGTATGAATCTTCAACAGCTATTTGAACTGAATAAAACCGACAATAGCTTAATATTTAGTATATATTACGGTTAAATTATATTTAAACAATAAACGGAGTTAACCTAATAATTAATATGCATATCTGTTTTATAATATTTAAATAATAAACGAAGATAGAAAAGTAAAAAATAATAACTTTTATTAATATTATATTTACTTAATATTATTTACATTTTTATTTTATTGTATTTAAATAATAATAATTGTAAATTTCAAATTTTCGAAATTTATAATTGAAATCTATATGACTATCTATTAACTAAAGAATGGACGAAAAAATGAATCTATAATTTATAAAAGTGGTATTTTAATATATTAATCGATATGAATATATTTATAAATCTACATTACAAAAACTAATGGCATGGAAGTAGTAAAAAAAAAAAAAAAAGAACAATCCAAGTACTCCAAGAATTAATAGAACAAAAAAAATAAATAACGTATTAAAAATTAGTGATGAATAAAGAAAAGTGTCCCCACACACGAGTGTCGAATGCCTTATAGATTAAACTGATACAATTAATTAAAATTAAAATTAAAAACAATTAATTATTTCATTAAATTTCAACAGATTATTTTTACATGATTATTTAAACTTCGATTTTGAATAAATATGAGACCTTTCAATTTTTTTATTTTAAACTATTTTCAATCTTATGTTCTGTATTTCCTTAGGGAGGTTTGCAAAAGATGATCAAAAATAGATTATGTGCCAAATGAGATTTATACAATTTCTTTAAATAAATATATTATTATTATAATTATATTATTTATTTTTTAGTCGTAATGTTCCTAAAGTAGATCCTATATTGTTTATTTATATAAACATTTATGTATTTCTGAAACCTATACCACTACAACCCATGAAGGGTTTTGAGTTCAGTACGTGGTAGAGACTGTACTGTTTCTAGGACAACAGTTGTGCAGGGAGGGGATATGTCCTGGATCACGCCTAAACTTATACATTTTTATTCAATAAGTATAAATTTTTATTTTTAACTTTTACTTTTATTATTAATGTTTACTTCAATAAGTAGTCATTAAGTATTGATAAGCAAGGCGCTATTCAACCCATTATAAAATATGTTATAGTCGCTATAATATTTTATAGATAAAAACGGACTGATGTTAATGTAATTTTGTTGTAAATTTTATTTTCTAAAATTACTCCCTGTACTGAAGCCAATACCCTTAAGTTCAAGTTGTTTTTAATTAAATTAATTATTCTGGCTATTAATTGGTGTATCAAATATCCATTAATTAGGTATATATAATTATTATAATTGCGCTTTTACTACTTAATTTGACCATATTAGCAAATCTATTTTGCGGTCTTCTAATTTTTCTCCGGTATTTCATACTTTTCTCCATTCTGTTCTTCCAATATTCCTTTTGTTCGTTTTCGGTCATCTAAAAATACCTTTTTATTCGTTCCTCTTTTATCAATCTTTGGCAAGAATCTATAATTTCTATTTTAAAGTCTATTTACTTGTTAAAATTAGTTTTTTTCCCAGATATTATCGAAAATTCTTTCCATGAAAAGGGTTTTCATTTTCAAAAAAATATATCTTCTTCCTTGAAATATCCCTTATTGGTCATATCTCCTAAAATTTGGGATGCTACGTGATCCTCATTCTTATTGGTAATTTTTTCATTTAATTTTTAATTTTTGCATATATAGTACAATTATATTACTTGAAATTTTCCATTTATCTTATGGCATAATTTAAAAAAAAATATTAATTATAATTAATTGCTGACTTATACCGATTTTATATTTTTATGATTCGGTCCCCAATGTGTAGTGTATAGGGATTAGCAAGCTGTTATCTCTTACTCTGAAAGGGAATAAGATAAGACAAAGGCTATATCTTTCTGCGATATTCCAGGACCAAACCAGTCGGCTCTAGGCATCTAACTGGCAACCTCTCCCATTTATAAGGTAAAATAAAATTAATTAATTAATATTTTATATTAGCATAAACCATAAATACAATTATGGTTATTTTATAGACCTCTCTAAGTAATATTCATTATTTTTTTTGTTTTTTTTCGAGTTTGAAATACATTGCTGAAATAGATAGAATAAAACTATTTTTTTCAATCAAAAGAGGAAGTTCAATATTATTTAATTAATTATTAACTCAAATATAACTCTTATTTAATTTATATTTAAATTTTATGGTTAATGTTTTACCAACTAAGGTTAAAAGCAAGAAATAATTGAAGACCACAACGAAAAAACTCGATTTTTTCTCTAAAATCTGTAACAATTCCTGATAGATTTTTCGATAATTTGACACATTGGTGTGGTAAAAAGAGAATTAAAAAGAGTTTAAACAACTCAAAACTGAAGAAGAATGTTAGTACAAGAAAAAAGTAAGTTTATCCAAGAACAAGGACACGTGGCTTGCAAAACGCTTAGATGCTTCGTTTTTCTTCTGCTCAACAAAAATTTTAATACTTCACATAAATTTTACGTACTTATTTTAGATTGTTTTTTCAAATTTAAAAATTGCATCTTGCTCTACGTTGCATAGCTATATTTCAATTTGTTATACCTCGTTCATGTGAAGATTACTAAAAGATTTTCCACTGCCTTCGTGAATTATATAACCTATTTACATAAATAAATTTAATAAATAATTAAAAATATATATTTTTCATGAATTCATATTGCATATGAATTTCAATATTATATCAAATATGAATTTCATAAATTCAAAAATTTAAATAAATTATATAAATAAAAAATTGAACTATTAAAAAAATATCTTCAGCTCAAATTAACAAGCGCTAAATTTTAATTCTACTGAATTTGTATTATATCGTAATTTTATAAAACAATGGGATATGTCAAATGGTTTTTGAGATATATATAATACAACTTTGACCCAAAACATTTTGGGGAGTAATTGAAAATTGAAATGATCTAATATTTTATCCTCAAAAAACAAAAATACTATCATTTGTTGCGTTTTATAATTTAAATATCAACAGACCATTTTTATTTAATGAAAAACTAGCTTTTTCTAGTTTATAGCCAATTTTTTCATAGATTTTTATATAGCCAAAAAAATTTTCAATATTTTAAATATGAAATATGAACTGAAAGATCTGAACCTTTGGACAATAATGTATTTTCTATTATAATCCCTTTTAAGGTACGATGATCAAGGGAGGATTTAGTACAGAAAAACATTGACTACATTATCTATTTATATGTAAATATGTATATATAGATATATATAGATATGTGTGTGTATATATATATATATATATATATATATATATATATATATATATATGTATATATATTTATATAATATTATTTATACTTAAGAAAATCTTAGTTTTATAATCAACATAAATATTAAAAAAAAAAAAAAAGAACTAAAAAGAAAATTTTTATTTTGTGTAGTAAAATATAGAAGAATCTAATCTTGGATTGTTCGTTTCTAATTAATTATATCTAATTTTAAGCTTAGGTCAAATTTTAGAAACAATTTTAAGTTTTATTGTTATGTTTTATATATTTATTTTTATTTAAGGAAAATATTACTTTTCCAAATTTTAAATATAATAATTTTATACCAAGTAAATTTAAAAATGTAAAAATTTAATGCCCATTATTACTAACAAGGGAATAATTTTTTGTCTGTTATAGGAAAGGGTTTTTAAAAAAGATTCTGGTTGCAAAAAACAAAAGAAAATGCAACAAGCTAATCAAGGTAACACAAATATATATTCAATTATTCATTTGATACATGTTTTGATTTTGATTACAATTTCGGTTTATTTCAAGCTGTAAAAATAATAAAAATTTTATCAAGATTCCTATAGCTTCCTTTAACATTTGGGCAGTTTCCTTTTTGGGAAGCAAGGTAGGTAACTGTGTTGAGTACTGAGTTATTATTCGTACTATCTTGTACCACTACAACCCATGGAGGGTCTTGGGTTCAGTTCGTGGTAGAGACTGTACTGATTCTTGGACAACGGTAAAGGAGGAAGGTGATTTATCCTAGAACATTCTCAACTTACAGGTTTTCCCTCAATTCAAGGCTAGATGAGCCCGAGGAGGGTCTGCAAAACCCATGGTTCATCAATGACTATTAAAATTAAAAATCAGAGTTAATACTTTATCCACCGTTGACGGATTCGAACCAGAGATATTCAGCACACCGAAACAGCGCTCTAACCCCTGAATAATCCCGCTTCTTTAATGAAATATTTAAATATTTAGTAAAATACCCCCTTAAATTTTGTCAAGTATGGAGGGCCAAATGTTTTACAGCAATATTGTTTGAAAAGCGATATATTACGTCTCTTGGACAACAGCTGTAGGAAGATGATTACGCTCAACCACTAAATTTTCCATCAATTTTGGGTGCCCAGTATATAAAGACTGGTTGAGCCCCAGGAGGGTCTGCAGAATCCACAAGGTCCATCTATAACCACGCTTCCTCCCAAAACCATATTTAAATCTCTACATTCCTATCATCTTTTCAGCTCCTAAACTATATAATTAATAATTATAATTATTGATTCCCATTGTTCTGTTTTAAATAATTCTGAACTTTGGAATCGGAAAACGATTATTACAAAAAAAATAATTTATTTTTTAATCTTGTTAAATTGCAAGAAAATATGGTAACTCAGATGTGTAGAGTGATGCGTTGCTATGCAGAAAGTCCAAATCCGGCTATGACAGACGAATTATTTAATTTTTTAATAGCCGACGATGGGCCTTGTGGAATCTGGAGAGTCTGCTGGGGCTCATCCAGCCTCTATGAAGCGGGAATTCTTAACTAAGTAAAAACTTTTGGTTGATCTAGGACAAATCACCTCCCTGCACAACCCTAGTCCTCGAAACAGTACACCCTCTATCAAGAAAAAAAAATACATATACCACTACAACCCGTGAAGAGTCTGGGGTTCAGTATATGGTAGAGACTGTACTGCTTGTTAGACAATGGTTGTGCAGGGACATGTTCTGAAAATTTTCACGCTCAACAACGATGGTCTCAACCCCCCCCCCTTATTTTGGGTACCCAATTTATACAGGCTGGGTGAGCCCAATGAGGGTCCTAGGTACTACAGGGTCCATCTCCGGCTGCTAATAGATTAAATGAAAGTCTTCTCAGTGAGCGGGATTCGAACCAAGGACCTTCGCCATATCTTCCCAACGCTCTACAACGAACTGAACCTAACCTGCTGGGTTGTACTAGTATAAGTTTAAATTTTTTTTTAATACATTTTGATTTTGGTTAAATTTAACAACTAAAAAATGATTCATATCGAATTTCCTACCCAACAGTTGACGTTGAGAAGAAGGACCGTTCCGGGAATACGCCGCTTCACGTGGCAGCTCAGGCCGGACACGTCGGTACGGTGAGGCACCTCCTAGTTCTGACTACCTTCGTCAACCAAAAGAACCACAACGGGGAGACTCCCCTGCACCTGGCCGCCGAGAGGGGGCACCATGATGTGGTGAAGATGTTGCTGGAATCTGGGGCCGACCCTTCCTTACAGGACAACAACGGGGCCACTCCGAGCCATCTGGCAGCAGCCGAGGGGTTCCTCGAGATCATAGAGCTCTTGAGCAAGAGTAAGCATGAAGCACTTACAAACACTAATGATGCATTTAATTATTATATCGTTACTAATTATGTTGACACTGACGACTTGAAAGATAGGAAAGTAAAAAAGAAAAAAAGATGCATTGAGTAATTTTTCTTTAAATTTTGTTTCTTAACCAATTGAAAACTATGATAAATATCAAAATCGGACTAATATTTAAATGAAAGTATATGTATAGAATTAAGCAAACGAAGTATCATAAGAATATTATAAATTAGGCTGTATAAAGTAAAGATTTTAATTTTTTTTTAAAACAGTAAGGTATTTTTATCTTCCTTCTTAAACTAGGTGGGAAACATGTGGAAGAAAATGTTACGGGTGTGGGTGGAATAAAACAGACGGGAAACATCTTTAACTTAGTTATACCATAGTAATGAATAAAATTAAATATTTTCAACTCGAAATAATCAATGTAGGTTTTTGATAAATAAAATATTTGAACTATAAGATCATGATCTTGACTGTCAATGAAAAGGGCTGTCTAGACTACAACCCATCTATAACACTGAAGATGGTCTATAAGTCTGCCCCAAACGTTAGCCCTTAATAAATGTTTATAATAATTTAAAAACAAAGGGGTCGTTAATATAAATTAAAAAAAAAAGTGCGGACTCATCCTATATTTAAAGTTAAATTAAACTAAAGTAACGATAAAAACAAAACTAAACATTTAAACCCGAAATAGCCACTGCAAGTTTTTTTTAAAAACAAAATACTTTAATAATAAGAACGTGTACGGTGTCATAGAAATATTAGCCTAAGTCCTAAAAGCCCTGATGACGGCCTATAATTTAGCCAGAAACGTGGGCCCATAATAAATAATTTTATGAAATTTTAATTTTAAAAAAAATCAACGCATTTTAATCTATCTATGTTAAATTAAAGTATGGTAACGAATCAAAGTAAATATTTCTAACCCGAAACGGATTGAAATTAGCGATAAACAAAATAATTAAATATTACAACGTGCGGATTGTCAAATAAAACAGATACGCAGTAGTCGACTCTACATCCCTCAAATATAATTTAGTAATTTGAATTATAGTAACCAATAAAATTAAACATTTTCATCCCCAAATGGTCTCTTCAGATAGTTTATAAACAACACTGCTATAAATTAAGAACGTGTTAACTGTCAAAGAAAAAAGTTACCTAGACTATAGATACATCGAGAAATGTTTTGAACTTTGTCCGGTAAATATCAGAATCAGCCTAATATTAAAATGAAAGTATATATAGAATTTAGAAAACAAATCCTGATGCTATTATGAATTACACTGCATAGATAATAATGAATGAAGATGTTTATAAAAAACAAATGAATAAATCATTTTTTATCCACCTTCATAAACTGGGGCGGACTTAAAATCCGTTGAGCATCATAAACGAATAAAATTAATCATTATAATCCGAAATAGTCAATGCAGGTTTTTGTTAAACAGAATACTTTAACCTGTAACAAAGTGTAAACTTTGGCTCTCAATAAATAAGTTTATATTAATAATTTAACAAAAAATTATTAATCTGTAATCTACTTTCATAAAAAAAAAAAATCAGGAACTCCTTTAATAAATTAGTTAAATTAAATAATAGTAACGACTAAAACTAAAAATCTCAACCTGAAATAGTCACTGCAACTTTTTTTTTTTTTTAAACAAATTACTTATAAATTTTATTCAAATAAAATACAATCATTAAAACTATTAACTAGCTGAACTGCTCCCTCAACCAATAAGTTAGGCCGAAACGTTTATAATATTTTTATTTAAACTATAATCGGACTAATAATGATATGAAAGTATACATAGAATTAAGCAAACGAATCATCAAATTAAATACTGCGTAAAAACTGTTTAAAAAAAGAAGGAATTTTTTATCTTCCTCTTAAACTAGGTCGGAAAATTTTTTGACTAAGTTATAGTAACGAATAAAACTAAATATTTCCATTCCAAAAAAATCATTGCAGATTTTTGTTAAACAAAACACTTCAACTATAAAACCATATAAGCTGTCAAAGAAATTAGCTTCTAGACACTGAAAAGTTGGGCTGAAATCTAGGCCCATAATAAATAATTTTATGTAATGTTAATTAAAAAAAACAAAGACAAAGGCATTTTTCATATCCCTTCAAAGAGTGCGAACTCTTTAATTATTTAAATATTAAATGAAATTGTAATGACGAATAGAAAATATTCATACCATCTATAACCCTGAAGACGGTCTATAAGTTAGCGCAAAACGACGGCCCTTAATAAATAAGCTAATAAGATTATTAGCTTTATATAAAAAAAAAATATATAAAGAGATTTCTTATTTCCCTTAATACGGTGTGGATTAATATTTAAAAATTAAATGAAACTATAAAAACGAATAAAACTATTCATTTCCATTTTCCTACATGAAACATTTTCTAAACATGAAATAGTCACTGCAGGTCTATGTTAAAAAAATAATTATAGGACAAGAACGTCAACTAGAACGTAGACTATCAAAGAAAATAGTTGCCTAGACTTAAAATAAATATTACAACTAGGAAAGTTGTATTGAGTATTTTTTTAAAAAGGTTTTTCTCTTAAGGAAACGGTATCTATAACACAGGTCTGGAAAAAAAAATAAATGATTTTGTTAACTGAACATAATGTAGTTTTATGCGCTGATTTAAAAAGTGACATTGGTTATTTTTCTATCCCGTATGGCTTACCTACAAAATAAAGTTCAAGTTTTTGGAAAAATAAAAAAAAAACGGAAAATTTTGGATTTGTTTTTATTACTTTAACATGATTAAAAACAAACAAAAATAACAACTATACCTAGCTAAAACGAACATAAAAGTGATGCACATGTGTTGTAAAGTTATTATAAGTATTTGCAAAAACGTTTTCTTTTTCCATCAAAGCTTCTTTTGGTACTTTTTGGGCTGTGTTCTTGTGAATTTTCCCTTTTTAACATCCAACAGTAGTCTGCCATCATATTGACATTCCATTGACCTAAGTATCTGAGTTCCATTTCTTTTATATCTTGATGGAAACGTAGTTCCTCACTTAGAGTCCCAAGACTTTCTGGAAAATAGTCCAGATGTGAGTTAAGGAAATGAACTTTGACACTCATGTTGCAGCCCAACATTTCGTAGTTTTGTAACAATTCATCAACCAAAGTTTCGTATGTTGGGTCTTTTTTGTTTCCAATAAAGCCTGTTACAAGTTTAAATGAATCCCAGGCCTTTTTTTTTCTTCCATTTCCATTTTAGTGACAAAGCTTCCGTCTATTAAAAGTTTTCTGATGTCAGGCCCAACAAAGACTCCCTCTTTCAGGTTAGGATCGGATATACCAGGAAACTGTTCACAAAGATACTTGAAACACTCTCCTTCTTAGGGTAATCCTTTTACAAACTGTTTCATTAGCCCCAAGATCTCTTTTGGATCCACTAAACTTCGTCTTTAAACATTTTTAACTCCCGGAATAAGATCCTTTCTGATTGGCCCCGTCTCCTTGACATAGTGCCGTTTCCTGTCACGGCTATCCCAGTCACAGAGGAAACATGGAAACTTTGTGTAACCACTTTGTTGACCTAGTAACGTGGAAATAACTTTCAAATCCCCACAAATGTTTCATTTATGGCCAGAGTAGCTATCAAGGTCACGGCTTACTACATTCCTCTCGAATTCTACAAGACAGTAGGATTTGTGAGGGAGCTGATCCCTGAAAATAAGAAATTTTCAGGAAAAATTTGTGACTTATCTAGGGGTGATGGAATTTTTTCACTATTTTTTCCGTAATCAGCACAAAAATACTGTTAAACCAACTAGTTAAATATGCCAAAAAAAATTTATCTCAGACTTGTGCAATCGGACTAACTATAAATGAAAGTATATATAGAATTAAGTATACGAATCTTCAACTGTTATGAATTACTAAGTAAATGCCTTAATTTAAAAATAAAATGAGGCATTTTTTATCTACCTTCATAAATTATGGCGGACTTTCAAGAATTCATTTATCGTAAAGAAAAAGACGAATCATTTTCAACTCGAAATGGTGTAAAAGCGTGTAGACTGCCGAATAAAATAGTTGCTCTAAACAGTAGTCGACTCGACATCCCTCAAATATTGTTTATTGTGGAAGCAGAGTGGCTGAGTGGTAGAGCACTGAGTTGCCATGCCGAAAGTCTTGGTTCAAACCCCGCTGCTTGCAAGACTTATATTTAATCTGTTAGATGCCGGAGATGGATCATATGGGATTTATGACTCTCCTGGGGCTCATGGGTACCCTAAGTGGGTGCCTAAGCTAAAGAGGGAAATCCGGCGGTAGAGTGTCATCTAGGAAAAATCACCTCCCTGCACAACCGTTGTCCTTGAAACTGTACAGTCTCTACCATGTACAAGGCCCCAGACCCATTGACGGGCTGTAATGGAACAGGTATTTTTAAAAATCATTCATTATTTTAAAAATAATAGCATCATGGCCAGGGAATGAAACATTTCTATTGACTCACAGAAGATTTTCGTTCTTGAAGTTACATGCCAATAAAACATTAAATGACTTCTTAATTTTTTTCACTAAACAATTTCGCCTTTGAGAGAAATAGGCAGATAATAAAGCGAGGTGGGTGAAGAACCAACTTGGGCAAATAATAATAAAATAATATATATAATAAATATAAAATATAATAAACAATATAATAGTTTGGGCACGACATTTGTTTATTTATATATATAATTGTTCTGTCGGTCTTGCTTCATGTATTTAGATATTTTTGTTTCACCATAAATTTTCAGTTATGAGAGCCAAAAACTGATTTTGGGCAAAGGATTAAAGGATTCACTTGAGTTTTTTTTCAATTTATTTTTTTTACGATTTATAGAAATTTGATAAATGAACTAAATGCAATTGAAAAAGAAATGTTTCCAAGTTCATGTTTACTTTCAGGAAAGTACATTTTCAATAACCCGTAAATTAAATCTATATATATATATATATATATTTTTTTTTTTTTTTTGAGCAGGTCCCTAGGCCATTGTCCTTTTAATCTTCTTCTGGTAAACCCGGGTTACAGGGAGTAGGAAAGAGGAAGATCGAGTGGATTTAAGTGATTTTGTGTTGATGATTGGAATGTTGTGAATATAGAATTTTACATTGGTAATATCGTAGTGCGATTCAAAATAAACCAAGGATCATTAACAATTTTTTAAAAAGAATTTTGGACTGTGTTGTTTGTATCTTGTGCATTTGGCCGTGGTTACTGAAATAAATTAGCCGTATTGATAGAAGATAAAAAAAACAATGGCCAGGAGAGCTGCTCAAAAACTATTGATCATTTTTTAAACTTGATTTTCCTGTAAAGCAAAGAGAAAAACAAACACTCAGATCAAATTTATTGGATGCGCAATTCCTCGGGTGCAAATTAAAAAAATTAATAATAAACATCAAAAAGCTCATATTTTGTTTCTTATTTATATTCGTATATCTTTGAGTTTGAAAGGAATGAGTATGAAACATTCTTAGATTGTCTTAGTCACACGATTTCCGGCATTGACAGTTAACATCTTAAGTCTCTTTATTTAAAATTTATAGTAAATGTAATTTGTTATATGGTGTTTTCGAATGTGATACCAATGGATGATTTAATCAACAGGATACTCAAAAGAAAGGAAAACGGATACGGTTATGAACCTATCGGGAACTTTCGACTCCAAAAATCTGAAATCTATGTTAAAATTCTTAGAAAGTGATGAAGAAGAATCTTCCGAAGAGAAAGACCCCCAACCTTCTAGTTCCCGCTCTAGGCCAGATGAAGATCCAGTGCCAGGCTGTCCAATAAGTGATGTGTTTTCGGAAGAACCGGATCTAACGCTCGAAGAGTATGTGATCAAGTCAGTGAAGACTGAAGTAAGCGAAGGCACAGTGGACCCGAACGCGAGGTACGTCGAAGCGTACACGCCATTGCACATGGCACTCAGGTACGGGTCGGGAACTGCGGCGTGCATGTTCATCGACCAGAACAACAACATCAACGTGAGAACCGGGAGCAGCCTGCCGGCGATGATGTTGGCCGCCGCCGGAGGATCCTTGAAGGCCATCCGGAGGCTGGAGGCTGCCGGGTCCAACCTCATCCACCGCGATCTCCGCGGGGTCACTCCAATCCACGCGGCTTCCTACTACGGCCACGATAAAGCCATCAGGTACCTGCACTACCGCGGCTTGGACATAAACGTAAAGGCCAGGTTGGGCGAAACGCCTCTCCACATCGCCACGAGGTTTGGAAATCTGCGCTTGGCCAGGACGCTGCTGGAACTAGGAGCTAACAAGAACCTCCGCAATGACAGAGGAATGACTCCTTTGGCGCTGGCCGCTATTAAACGAGATAAAGAAATGCTAGCGCTTCTGCGAAAACTTGACTGAAGTGCCAAGAAGAACCAATGTGTAGATTGAAACATAAGATAAAGTTAGCCTCGACTTTCTAGCAAGCTCCAACTCAGCGGTCATGTTTTTTTTAATGCCATGACTTTATATACCATATCAAATACCGCCGAGCTACTCGTACTGATAGTATGAATTAAACGGAAACGGCTAAGTAATATGTTTCGAATCATTTGATAATTGTCAAAGATTGTAAATTGTCAACATTCATGTTAGCAATTCCGAATAAAAATATGAAAATGTATCTTGTTGTTCTTGCTATCCCAACACCTAATATACTTTTATATTCTTCCTGTCCCCTTAGATAGCATACACAACAACAAGAGCCACCAATTTTTCTTAATATTCCTGGTGAAGATGGAATTGTAGAAGTATTTGTTCAACCCTTAAAGCGTTATTGACGCATATATGTGTCCGGTGAAAGTCACCAACCAGGACTATGGACGCATATCTGCGTTTTTCAACTTTTCCAGTTTTTCATATAACAATTTCATGATATTATAATTAAAATATTACGTATAACATTATATACGGTGTATACATACGTATAAAAGATGAGGTGATAAAGAAAGACATTATGAAGCAATCAGGTTTTTATAGACAACAAAAAAAATTAAAAGAATGTCAAGATATTAATGAGTTCAAATTAACATATACGGATATTTTTAATAAATTTTATAGTAGGTATTATGCATGCATTGTTCACAATCACCCGAAATCCTAAATAGCTGCAGATTGTTTTATTATTTTTTTGTTGTAACAATATAAATTTTTCTCATTTTAATAAATTATTGTTACTTGAAAATAACGTTCTGTTATTACACAATCAGGTGCAAAAGAAATACTATAATGATTTATTAGTCTATAAATCCTACAAGGTCAAGCTGTTAACAGTTTAAATAATTTAGCAGTCACAAACTAAATCGAACCTGTGATCTTCAGGACAGCAACTCTGCGATCTACACATTGATTTACTCTAGTGTGTATTAGAGGAGATTCTCATGTTGGACGCTATCACATTTGTAAAAGTTTTGGGAAAAAAACTGAAGTATGAAGTAAATAATATTTTTAGTTTTGAGATAGGCTTTTATAGACTATAGGTTCTCCTAGCGTAAACAGTAGAAAAGTCATCGATTAAACTTAAACTGGAAAATTGAATAAGGTTGACTTAGCTTTGAACTAATTGCTCTTAACTTCTCGGCCTGTGATCACGGGACGCTTGGGCAAGATGCAACAGGTTGATTCGCGCAACAATGTCACAACGAGACTTGTCAACATTATAATTATAAAAATATAATGATAAGTTTTTCCAAACCGGAAGGCTCGAACCCGATACCACCGGTCTCTTACAAGTCTTCTTCGGCCAACTAACCTAACTTAAATCCGTTATATCAGTCTATGCAATCCTCCCACCTACCCATCGGTCTACCTCGCGGATTCCAGTCTGCTCAGCGCTTAACTTTTTAGGATTTCGCTCAGAACTCCATGTCCAAAAACCCATCCCAATCCATATCACAGTATTAATACTCGGTAATTCCTCGTTTTGCGATCACCTAAATTCTCCACTAGGTGCTTATACAAAAGGGAGAAAAAATCCTTATTAACCCGACCTTTGGAAGAGGGTAAAATGCGGGTGCCATGCATGGCCTGTGTTGGAGGTCCTCTTCTTCTTTGGCACCACTTGACGTTTGCGATGAACACAACGGAGTCTGCACTGTCTTCTGCCACAAGCAAAAATGTTCCTGCATTTCTCACTCCAGTCCAATATGGAATATTTCTAATCTATGAGTTTCTAACCAATTGGTTATTGGATTACCATGATCCAATAACTACTTCCTCATCAGCACATGAACCAGATAGGACTTTTTTCTGTATTTTATCTATATTAATTAAAATTAATAATAAAGGATATACTAAAGGATATAAATATCCTTGTAGGTTTTACGTTCTCTCTATGGAGCCCTTAGCATTCTCCTAACTATCCACATTGTTGACAACCTTACTTTTCATGCTCCGACGAAATATAAAACAACTGTTCTTTGTCTTGCTTCCAATTTTGGGTGGTCGTCACAAAAAACAGTTTCTATTTTCATAAATGTGTTTCATCGCTCCTGCCTGGATCCGGTAGATCCGCTATGGTGGTCTCAAAATACAACAATTGGTGAACCCTTTCAATCAGCATTTCGTCTAAATCTGAGTCTGGGTCATTGCTAGGGGGTCCTAGATCCCAAAGGATCCATCCCCGGCTATTAACAGATTAAATAAAAGCTCGCAGCCGGATTCATTCCCGGAACCTTCAACATTGCAAATCAGCTATCCATAACTGAGTCACTCCCCAATGCTTGATAGTAGATTATCAAAAATATTCACTATGAAGAAAAAAATGTAAATGGAGGTAAAACTTTATGGAAAATATTTTATCAATCTTGAAAAGTTAAAAAGACATTAGAATTAAGACAAAATAAATAACTTAATGATGTATTTTAGATCCTACTAATGTATTAAAACAATTCATAAGTAACATTAACGAGAGTATTTATTGGCAGGATGCTATAACAAGAAAAGAACAATGCAACTGCACGAATCAGCCGAGAAAGGATCTATCGAACAGCTGAACCTGATACTTGAACAACAGTTGCCTTTAGACGAAAAGAACGAAAGAGGAGAAACGGCCCTTTACATCGCCACTGCCAGGGGACATCGCTTGTTCGCCGAAAAGCTACTTGAAGCAGGCGCGGACCCTAGCGTCGTCACGAACGAAGGCTCCACAATCCTCCATGCTGCTGCCCGGTCCGGGATGGATAGCATCATCGAAACTTTATGCAAATTAACTGAGGAAAAACGTAATGATGATACCGAAAAAGTCGACGATCCGGTTCCTGCTGAGGATAAGATAGAAAAACCAGAATGGTCTCCAAAGAAGATTCCATCGAAAGATTGGCAAGACATTTATAAAAAATGTAATAATCTAGTGCTTACCGATTCAGATAAAGATGATGACGATGGTGAAGATGATAGAGCTTACCAACTACCTGGTATAGAACAGTATCTGGAAGATCTTTTTTCTACTAATGTCAATGAGAAGAAACTGGAAAAGGATAGGATGGAGTTGCAAAAGATGCTGGCCCACCTTAGTCAAGGGATGGATGTGGGTGCTAACCTAGGCAGCAGAGCAACCTTACTACACCTGGCTGCGGCCTGTCGGATGGAGGACACAGTGAGCTTCCTTCTGAAGCGTAATGCAGATGCGAATGCAAGGATGAAGGACGGGGTGACGCCGCTGATGATGGCCTGCTCCGGAGGGTCCCTGGAGGTGGCGAGGGTCCTCGTGGAGGCGGGGTCCAACCCCATGAATGTCGACAACAAGCAGAGGTCCGCCCTTCACTACACCGTGCGCGTCGGTTCCCTACAGTTGACGCGATACCTGCTGGAGCTGGGAGTTGACCCCAACGAGGAGGATGTTATGGGCAACACGCCCCTCCACATCGCCTGTGTCTTCAACGCCGGTGCTGACGTCATCACGGCCCTCGTAGACGCGGGGGCAGACCTTCGCGTGCCCAACAAGTTCGGCCTCTATCCCTTCTCCTTGGCTTCTGACCCTTTGATCTTCAGGCTCCTTCAACCTCAAGGTTTCAACTTTGATTACCTTATGAACCATTTAATGACACAATCTTGATATCTTTGACTTTTACCATATTGTATAGCCCTAAACCCCTAAATTTTATTTAATTGACCTAATTTTGAAGGACAATTATTTTAAAATTGTCCTTTAGCTGATTTCATTAGTTAAAAAAATTATAAATAATTTAAATATTTGTTATTTTGAAAGAACTTGGGTTCATAAATTTTAAAAAATGGAATGTTCGACAAATAACTGTTTTTAATGGTAAATAAAATTTAATAAAATGAAAGCATCTGCTCCTATTACTTTACGTTATTTTTACTTACCTACAACCAACAATAAATTTACAGATATATATTATATAAGTGCTGTAGAAGGGTTGGTTGGTAGTTTTTTAGTTAAGGTATGATGCTTAAGTAATAATTATAACGCTTAGCGAACCCGAAGGCTCGATGCTAATACTATCAATCTCTGCTTATACAGACCATTAGCCGAATCCGAGTCCGCGAGAGCACTCTTAACGCAATCCATCCACCCACGCCTTGGTCTACCTCTCAATCGTTTGCCGCCGGAAGTTTCTCTTTTAGCTGTTCGTAAGTTACTTCAATTATATTAACCGGGATCATGCTCTGCAACTCCATGTTATCTCCTAAACTCTCCAGTAGTCCCATCCGTTTTTCGTGAAGATATTCTACGCAACGCCTTATTTTCTAATACCTTCAGACGGTGTTCATCCTTCAGATTTAGTTTCCAGGTTTCACATTCATAAAGAAGAGTTGGGAAGATGATGGATTAAATTCTTATGTTTAGATTTCGTGACAAAACACGCTAGCTTAGTAATGTCGAGATTGAATAATTGCAATTATTTTCAGCTACTAACCATATACGTATTTATTTCCAACCCCATTTCCTTACCTTTAAGTTATATATATTATTAAAATTCGTTAGTAATAATTTTTATAATACCAAGAATAAGGAAAAAAATATATGGTGGATTAAATAAAACTATAAAACTTATGTTATATGAATTTAACATAAAATAAAAATAAAAATATTAATAAATAATTAAATACAATTAATTTTTAAAATGTATATAAAGAAATAAGAGAAAAATAAAGGAGGAGATAGAAAAATAAATCTATCATAGAAAAATAAATCTTCTTGAAACCGTCTGGTATCAACTCCGGTAGCTCAGTTGGTAGAGTCCTGGCACGGTAAGAAAGAGGACCCGGGTTGGAATCCCGAATTAAAAATATTTAAAATTAAAACAACTAACTAATTAATTATAGAAAAATAAATAGTATTGACGCATTTTCTCAAAAACCCGTTTTTTCCAAAACATCTGTTGAAAAGGTTTAATACAACCAAAAATACTATTTTAATGGGCCTGATATAGTGAAGATAGAAAAAGTTAATAATGCCGGGAACTATACATAGCATATTGTATTTTATATGCTTAAAAGCTTAAGCAAGTCATTAAGTATCATGTTTCACCTTAATTTATTGCATATTCTTGAACTTGGAAACGAGTATGCCTGCTTAACTCTCAAAGAAGAAAAGCCAACCAATACGCTTCGAATCCTTGATAATTTTCCGGAAGAAAAGTCCATTGTAAAATACTTAATAATGCAAAATAAATATTCGGACAACTATTTGTAGAATATAAAAAAAAAATAAATAAATAAATGAGACCTTAAATATTTAAACGTTTCACAACAGAAAACAATTCGTTGTGGTAACAGTACACAATTCTTTGTTTGCTTATTTCATTTTCCACAGTAATTGTTGCAATATTGTAAGATAGGGAAATGAGTCAGGGAAAATCATTTCTTCTCTTCTCTTCCCAATCCAAAACAATAAGGAAATTGTGGATTGTATCCTTGCAATATATTTATGATGTTTCGTTACTTTTTTAAGATAAATCGTTTTAAGTAAACGCGGAGTAGGGAAATAGAAAAAATAAATTATAAAACTTGATAGACTATCTCAAATTACTCCAATGCATCTTGTTTATTGTAAATATTAAAGTTGTAATGTTGAAATTATTAAATATCTCTGGTACCGAACAATCATTACTAACAAATAGTGAGGAATGGTTCTGAAGTTGTTAAAAGTAAATTATCTCTATTTTTATCATTATTGGTATTTCCAGGGGAATCCCAGTATACGAATAGAGTAAGGATATATTACGATCCGGTCCCATCCGCCCACCCTTTCGAATTAAACCTGGCGAGGATGAGCATCAAAGATGATGATCCGACAAAAAAGAAGGGCAGTCAAGCCGACAGCTCTGACAAAGTCATTGCCGAGAATTCGCCTAGCAAAGGAGAGGACAGCGTCCCCAATGGACACAAGCCCCATCACAAGAAGACCAAAAGAGGCGGGCGAAAGCACAAAAAGAGGCACCACGAGCAGGAGAACAAGCAAGTGCAGACCGTGAGACCGGACAAGATCACAGACCTCTACCTCCGCATCATGACCCAATATCCGGACGACATGGATGAGAAACTGAGGGACTACTTCATGGACGGCCGATTCGACGAGATCAACTGCAGTGTCATCGACACCAATCGAAGAGACAAGGCGGGACTCACGATCCTCCACCACGCGGTGAGGTGCTGCCGCTACATGGCGGTAGAGAGGCTGGTGGTCAAGTGCAAGGCCGACGTCAACGCTGAGACATACCGTGGTGTGACACCAGTATTCCTGGCGGCCACAACCGGCTACTCCGACGTGATCAGGATCCTCCACGAGAACGGGGCCAACCTCAACCACACCATCAAGTGCGGGATGACCCCCCTCCATTACGCCGTAGTCCACAAGAACGCCGATTCCATCCTCACGCTCACATATCTAGGAGCCAACCTCAATTTTCCCGACAAGAACGGGAACACCCCGCTCCACTACGCTGCCATGACCAGGGATTCCCTGAAGATCGTAGAGACCTTAGTGGAGAAAGGCGCGGATCCGCAATTCATCAACTTCGACGGCCTGAGGCCTTTGGAAATGGCCAAGAAAGTCGGTGACAGAGAAATCATCAAGTTCCTTGCGAGCGTTACGGAAGAACTTAGAGGAATCGAAATTACACGGAACTTTATTTGAGACGCGGTTCGAATGTGATGTTATTTATTGTTGAGATATTTTCAGACAATTCACACGCCAAGTTGAATTTGTTTAATGATTTGTTGGACCTTGTATGATATACTGATTTTAGCCAAATACTGCTCACGCTATTGTAGATAAATTGTGACATGTTTTATCAAATAATATATAACGTAATTTAAGAGAAATGGGGTAATATTTCTATATAATTTCTATTTTAAGGAAATCTTGTCCAATCCATAAAACATTCTTATTCGTATCGTCGCACACGATGTAAAAGTTTTTCAGGTATAATTGAGGAAATATTAACCCTCTTACCACTTAGGAATGAAAAAAAAAAATACATAATACGAAGTTAACTTAATAATTATTGAAAATAAGAATCATACAAAAAATAAGGTAAAATTATCTGATCGGAAACCTTAAGTTATTCTGGGCATTCTTTTTCTATTCTCCCGTTTTCGAAATCCCTACCAGCTTTTATTCCGAAAATCCTCATTTTTAAAATTTATTTTTTACTTCAGAAGATAATATCATTTGAATCATTTTTAGAAATTAAATTATAAATATTTACTTTTCACTAATTAACGGAACATTAAAAAATGTAAAAAGGAAAAAATAGTTATTATATTCTTGTAAATTAAAAAAAAAAATCTTAAAGACGGAAAAATAGTATCAAATAAATAAACGAAAAATATTATATACTCTCTAAAAATATTATGTTACATAAACACCTGACGGACTTATTGCCATAGATTTTTTCGCAGATATTGATATTTTTAAAAATAGATTTATTTTTATTAATTATTTCTGTTAAAATTAATGATAATATTACTGTACTGCTAGTCTTGACTCAAACTTTATCAAGTCGCCACACAAGGATCTATGCTTACTAAGGTTATATTTTAAAAATTTTAAGATTTAATTTTAATTCAAATTATGGAAAATCAATATTTTTAATTAAAAATATGATATTGAAGTATTTTATTGGGGTTTCATCTTGCTCCCGGCGAATTTTACTCTTTTCAGGTAGCTAGATGTTATGAATAAATAAATAAAAAAATTGCAGATTTTTGATCCAATAAAGGGTTTCGCCTCATTGCTACAATTATTTAATAATAAATATATGACTACTTAATAAAAACTCTTTAAATTCCACAATAAAATAATAAATATCCAAAATTATTTGTGGTTTAAAAAAAAAATAAAAAGAAGAAAAGTACTAAAACGATGGATTCGCAGACCCTAGACATTTTAAGTGGAAGTAAAAAATCCTTAGTTATGTCGTGGTTCAGAAGGGACGTAAAATGGGTATCCCGGACCTGTACGCTGTCAGTTACTCTTTAAAGATCACTATCCTAATTATACCTGGATAGGCAAAATTTATGGCTCCCATTGTAGCATCGTCTTATTAGCCATAGCAGCATAAATTAAAGTTGACTGAATAAAAAAACAAAACAAGAAAATAAACTACGAGAAACAGTGTTTTTTCTAGTTAAAAATAAACCAATACTCTCCTCTTAAAAGTAATTGATGCCTATTACAAATGCGAATAAATGACAGTCATTTTGGGTCAGAGTGTCGAACAGCTCTTTGTATGCTTGACGTTATCGAAGGGTTTGACGCTTACGTTTGTTAGGCTCTGACACTGTTCATAGTTGGTCGTGTGAAGTCTGTTTTTGTTCTAGGTAAGTTGGCGTTTCTGACAATTCGTCCTGTTCCGAAACTATCATAGCTTTGTTGTAGTTTTCTCTGATATATTTGACTGACTTTAAAAAACAAAAGAGGGGATATTATAAATATTGTTATTCAAATCGTTTGGTTTATGTCCTTAAATGGAAATATGTTGTTTTTATAACATTAATCGAAAATTTCGCAGTTTAATAAAAGTTATATTATTTTTAAATATGATAATGTTTAGGAAATTTTTTATAGTCTTATAAAAGACAGGATTTAGCCATTTTTTTAAACAAAAAATATTGAAAATATCCCCTTTCTGACTAGTCATTATAGTTGTAAATATTATTTTGTATTCGTTACCCCACCATTGTTATCTTAGAAACAGCCAGGAATTCAATAATGTGATTACTATTAATAATATTTCCTTTCTGATTAGTCGGTAAATTTGTAATTTTTTTTTTAAGGGGTACAATGTCATTCAAAATATTTGTATTCGAGAGAAAAACGGACGAGGCTAGTAGTAAATCTAAACGGTTTCCTCCCACCTACGCCTCGGTTTAACTCTCAGGCGTTTACTAGTTGACATAGCGCATACTGATATAGGATGTGAATCGTGGCCGCTAACGCTGGTGGATGAACAACGTCTTAAGGTATTCGAAAATAAAGTGGTGCGTAAAATATTCGGTCTAAACAGGGTTGAGACCACTGGAGAATTTAGAAGAATACACAAGGTGGGATCGGGAAGCATGTTCCCGGTTAATATTATTAAATTGTAACGAGGGATTAGTTCCGAGTTATTTAAATTTAAATTTAAAGTATTAAGATTAATCTGGTTTTCACATATATTGAAATTCCGAACAATAATTACTTGCATATGTAGTTATTTATTAACCAAAACATATGTGATGGGCTGCACAAGTTCAATACACAACATTAACAATATAATCGAAACCGTAATTAGTATATAGGTATAATACTTGCTGCTGGGAAGACTTTTATTCAGATTTACAGCCGCCGGATGTGGATCATACCGGGTTTAGGACCCACCTGGGGCTCACCCAGCCTCTATAAAGTTGCTAACAAAAATAAGGGGGGAAATTGGAGGTTGAGCGTGATCTAGGACAAATTACCTCCCTGCACAACCGTTGTCCGTTGTGGTCCTGTTGAAAGTACAGTCTCTACCAAGGGCTGAATCCCCGACCCGTTCACGGGATGTAGTGGTACAGGGTTTTTTCTAGTATTACTTATAACTTGTATTTGTATTAACTTCGAATTTTCATTTTTACCATCATCATCGTTAAGTTCAATAATACATAGATCATTTGTACTTTCAACCGTTTCATAAAACAAGAGATTTAACCATGACAAATAAACTCTTTTAGGAGAAACGACAAGTTCAACCAGTTACTGATGTTTTTAGTTACAATTAGTTTCAATTACACAATTAAATGACTTTTTAGATAAATATAATTATTCTAAATTCAATGGAATACCAAAATTTAAACTAAAGTTGGTTAATGAGTTGGATAACTCATGCAGAGGCCGCTATGTCGCTTAGTATTACACGGTTGTATGTTACAAAATTGAAAAATCAGAGATTTTGATACCAAATGGTTCCGTGTGTCAAAACTATATATAGATCTTCAAAACGTCAAAAAATCGCGACCGGGTATCATCCAAAGACAAAAATAAAAAGATACTCAGAATCTTCGATATATGTATCATACAACTTTGTAATACTCGCCAGCCTCGATGCAAAGCCACAAGTTTATCTCCTACTAAAAAACGCTAACCGCGGCTAATGAAGTTTTGACTTAGATTAGACCGAGACGTAGGAGGGAGGATTGCGATCATAGTGATCTGTGGACAGGAGTAAGCAGAGATTAGTGTTAGCCTCTTTATTAGTTATTATTAAGTATATGTTTATTGGAGAGGAAAACCTACATTGTTGGTGGTAGATTTGGTGAATCGAGGCGATAAACAGTGTAGTGTTTGCCTCTAAAAGGTCGCCGACATTATTCGGAACGTGAACACGATTTCCCACTCAACACCTAGGCCCAGAACCTTGTTACGCCCCAACCCACCGATACCCAGATACATAACCTACCCCCCCACAAAACCAACACAATGGTTTTTAGAACTGAATCTCCGATAAAACCTATCAGTAAGGTTAGTAATATATTTTAATTCAATCTTGTCGTAATTTGTTTTTACTAATATACTATGTGTTTATTTTCATATATAACGTTATACACGATCGTTCAGTTCAATTCCGTATATTAACTAATTAACAATTGTATTTATGTTATATGTTCTGTACCTGAATTTTAGTTAACAAAATTCTTTATGTCTAACTTATGTGAAAAACATTATAATATAACGTCTCATTAAATCCAAATGTTATGAATAATGCTATTATATATATCCTTCAAAAGAACGACATAATTAAAAAATTGACATTTATATAAAAATGATCCGGGTGGAGTTAAAAAAAAATTCTCATATACAGTGTGAACTATTTTTATTGGAAAGCCGACGTCTCGACCCACATTAGACATCTTCTTCAGGGTTAAATATACATGATACAGATTTACCATATATTATTTTAATTTATTTGTATCTTGTATATTTAGCCCTGAAGAAGACAATTGAGGTCGAAACGTCGGCTTTCCAATAAACAGTTCTCCCTATATATGAGAAATTTTTTTTACCTTTTTCCGTTTTCCGTTTTCTTTTTCATATAAATAAGGTCAACTATTGCTATTTAACTGGTATTTGTTGAAGCATTATAATTCAGGAAAGACCTGATATGTCGTTTCCAATATTTTATTTTAATAAAGTCATATTTTGAGACGTATCATGTCTGAACTTGAAGTATTACGGGAATAATGGCATAAGCATAACTTTTAATTTTTTTATTAAATAATATTTAATTAAATAACTTTCAATAGCACCATTACAATAGGAATGATTTGCTTTACCAATACCCAATTTTTTTCACTCAAATGGAACTTTCAAATACCTTTATTGAAGAATTAGCTATTTTGAATTGAATATTTTTACGTTGTTCTTTTGAAGGGTCGATATATTTTGTGTCTGAATTGTAGCGTACACAACTTAGCTAACATTTGTTAAATTTATTCGAAAAATAATAGAAAAATACTCATGATATCCAAATGTTGTGAGCAATGTTCATTTTTATGCTAAGCTAATGCTTCACCACACAGACCGTCTCACAAAAGAAATGCATAAGTAAAATATAATAAAATCAAAGGATGTGAAAATATAAAATATTAATAATCAAGAAAAACAAAATAATTGAATAACAATTATTCAAAATTAATATAAACAAACAAAGATATGGAATGGAATCAGTTCCGCAGGTTGTCGCTTCCAGTTACAAGTTTTAACTGTTCGTTCATTTCATTTTTAATGTTTTAGCTTTATAAGAACCCATCTTTAACAAAAGCTAAATCTTTTTACATAATAATGCATTGAAATTATTTATGTTTTTTTTTGTAATGTGTTATGTTAATGTTTGTGTCAATGTTTTTGTTTTAATTCTTTTATGTTTTAATGTTATTTTAGAACCAAGATATGTCAGAGTTTCCGCAAGACTTTTTCCACGTGGTTGTCCATGTTTATCAAGAAATTTGAACTTCATATTTGAAATTTGAACATAAAATTACGAAGGGAATTCATCACTCATATGAGCCATTTGATAATTATTATTTTTTAAACACTGTTAAAATAAGATGATAAAAACTCATATTAAGAAAAATAATGTGCAGTTAAATGTGCGAACCCATATTTACTCTATACCTTAATTAGGATTAAGGTACTTTCAAATACCTCTGAGTTAATGAGTTGAGACTCATTAACAAAAAAACAATCACGGAATTCATTAAGAGTAAATTATATGCATAAAAAACCAGTTATAAATGAAATTCAACACTGCAAAGTAAGTATAACTGATTATTTACTGATAAACTATAAATTACAAAGTATTACCAGACATTTATTTAAACAAATTTATTTATACAAAAGAAATTTACCTACTATGTAAATTCATAGCAATTCCCATTATTTTTTATAATATTTAAACATAGTAAAAGTTTAATTGAAGCAATATGATGCATAGTTTATTTTAACGAGGAATTAAACAAATAAATTGATTCTATGTCTACACATTCAATCATTTTTAAATAGCACTACAGAAATTTAGAGTAAATTATTTGTTTAAACAAAGCACCAATCATGTTATTAAACAATACCTACCAATGTATGAGTTGATGAGAGAATAGTTGAACGTAAATGTACTGTATATAAGTATAGAATTTCTATAAACAAATATAAAAACTGATCAGGGAGCAAGTAAGCGGAGTGGCTCAGATTTTTTTTAGTCTGTTAGCAGCCGGAGATGGATTATCTAGGACCCTCCTGGGGTTCACCAAGCCGCCAAAAGTAGGTACCCGAAATAAGGGGAAAATCTGGTGGTTCTAGGGCAAATCACCTCCCTGCACAACCGTTATCCATGAAACAGTACTGTCTCTACCATGTACTGAACCGCAGGACCCTTCACGGGTTGCAGTGGTACAGGCTATAGGGACAGTCAATGAAATTCTACACTCCTAAGTAAGTGCAATTGATTATTAATTGATTAAAAATAAAGTGAAAAAAATGCAAGTATAAATTACGGTTTATTTATTTGATCAGAATATTTATTTTAGACGGTAGGGAATTATTATGGTCGAGAAATAAAAAAAAAACATGAACTATACAGGTAATATAGACAGTTATAATAGTTAATAAACAGAATAAATTGGAGTAATAAAATTTATTATTTCATTTTTATTTTCACCAGTGCAATTGCGCATCCAGCATATATTAAATAATAATAAACAAATAATAAAAAAGAAATGATAAAAGTTCAATATATAAAATATTTAATAAAAATTAGAAAAAAATTAAGAAGATTAGAAGAAAAAGGGAACGGTCAACAGAGACATCAAATAAATGTTAATACATTAGAGGAAAAATTCCAACTAAAAACCTTAAGTCTCCAAACTAAAACAGGAAATTAAAAATACCTGTCCAATATTTCGCCTATTCAGGCATCCTCAGGGCAGAAAGAGAATAATTGCAAACCAAAAGATGAATAATCCACCCAAAAAACACACATGCCACCACCTCCAAGGCTCAAATGCAACTACTGATTCATAGGGAAGGTTACTAGATTCCCAGCTGGCTAAGGTTAGATAAAAACAGCTGATAAATACACCAGATTTTAAACATCAATATACATTCACCAAAACCCAACAGGAAAACAAAATAAAAGGCATGGCGACTCAGTGCTCTACCACTGAGCCACTCCGCTCCCCATTGCTTATGTATATATATATAAGCAATTTATGGGCTTTTTTTAGTATCGAGTTTATTTTATATGGGCTTTTTTAAGTTTCAAGGGTATTTTAGGTTTAAAGCTATCTTCCTTTGAAAACTCTCGACTAGTCACCAAAATTGACCACTTCAAAAAGGAATTCCCCACTAGAAAAAAATAAATCCTGTTCCTCTACAACCCACACTGGGTCCTTGGATTGAGTACATGGTAGATGCTGTACTGTCTCTAGGATAAATGTTGTGCAGGGAGGAGATTTGTCCGAGATCACAATCAAGCGCCAAATATTCCCCAAATTAAGGGTACTCACTTTCTATAGGCTGGGAGGGTCTGCAGATCACACAGGAATACCCCGTCGTTGTAAAAAGATTAAAAGAGATTATCTACCGCTGTCGGTTTGGAGCCAGAATCTTCAGCATGGGATCTCAGAAACAATAAAATTTACGGACATGAAAATTTTAATTGCTTTCTAAATTTTAAATTCTAAATATTTATTCAGGCACAGGGAATTAGTCCTATTTTATTTCATTTTACTATCATTTATAATTTCTACTTATATATGAAACTAGTACATAAATCACGGATACTAGCAGTATCTTTACATATATCTTGAAGTAAATTTATAGTCAAAAAACAGCAAATAAACTTTAGTATAATGTCAACATAGATAAACATAGTGAATAAAATGTACAACTGTACAAATGTACAACATTCGATACTAGAACCCATGAAAGGTCTTGGGGTTCAGTACATGGTAGAGACTGAACTGTTTCTAGGACAGCGGGCTGTGGTTTGGCCAAGAACACGTTCACCCGCAGGGTTTACACCCTTAAAGGGTTCCCATTTTATATAGAATTGGGTTCTATGAATGTTTCTCAGCTGTATTCGAACCCAGTATTAATGGAAACTCGTGTTATAATTTTTAAAAAATAAATTGAACTCCTCTTTCATTTTTTTTTAGATATAACCTTTAAATTTATTTAAAATATGATTTTTGGTAATTGAAAAAAATCGAAAATATTGAATGGCTTTAAAATAATAAAACCCATAAAAAAAACGTGTATCACAATAAGCTATGAAGGGTCTTCGGCTCTGTATATGGTAAATACAACTGTTTTAAGTCAACGGTTGTTGAGCGAGGTGATTTGGCCAATATCAAGTAAAATCCCGTATTTTACGCCAATGAAGGGTACCCACTTAATATATGATGCGTTCTATGGATGTGTCTCAGCCGTATTTGAACCTAGTACTTACAGCTTCGAGATCCACCCACTGTACTACAAGTGCTCTCTATGTTGGAGTTATAACATGATAAAATATTAATGGAAACTCATGTAATAATTTTAATAAAATAAATTTAGCTTCCCTTTCAGAGGGCGGTAAAAGGTAAGATAAAGTTAGGAGCGAGTCCTCCAAAGGGCACTTATGTAAAAGCGGCCCTTAGCTGTTCATTTGCATCCCGGATCTAGCCCGGGCAACAATCCTCACTTCCACATTTCCATTTTTCCTCGTTCCCCGCAGCACACTTCGCTACGTTTCCTATCCAGTTTTTCCTACTCTATTTAGTTAAGTTCAATTGAATACAAATTAGCACAAATGCGTAATGCATTTTTCATAAGAAATGGTTTGAATCTCATTATGAGGTAAATACCTCAAAAAGAGAAATGTTATTCGATTTTTCGGCCTTGCGGACCCTCTTTTGGCTCACCCAGCCTCTATAAACACGGTACACATGATTGTTGAAAAACTTGGTGATGAAGCGTGATATTGCAAAAGCCTCCCTGGACAACCGTTGTTTTCGAAGGGTACAGTATCTACCAAGTGCTTACCCCAAGATCCTTCATTCCTTCATGGGTCGCAATGGTACAGATATTATGTATGTATATATAAATGTCCTCCATGGTCCTTTTGTTGTCCTTTGTACAAAAAGGACCATGGAGGACAATGGACCTCCAAGAAAAAAATGTTAGCAAATGATAATGAATAATAAAAAAGAGAAAAGTTGACTTATAACTCTTCTTAGATGTTAAAGAAGTTCTTAGATTGATGGAAAATTACATATAGTCGAAAAGTATCCACATAATAAAGTATGGCAAAAATGACTGGAAATAGGTTTCATTGAGTGAAGGAATTATTAGATAAATGCAATCCAGTTTACATCCTTTCAAAATAAAGTAAATATAATAATAATAACGCTTAGCGAACCCGAAGGGCCTCTGCATATAAACTTCCGTCCACGGACTTCTACCTAAGCTACGAGTAGAATCTGATAGACTAATTTAACCGAAATCCTCCCACAAACGTCTCGTTCAACAGCTTGGACTTTTAACAATCGCTATACCGAATTACCTTTTTAGGAATTCGTCCATTACTAATTGAAATTATAAGACATTTCAGTACGCCAATTCGAACTAACTTCTATAACTTCTATCCTAACTAACTTCTATTGGGACGGGATAGCACAACGGAGTGGATAAGACAACGAATAGATAAATATTAAAGAAGTTAGAATTTGCTTACAAAATAACACAAAACTACTATAATAAGAAACCAATATTAGCCAATGATCGAAGATGAGACAATATTATTCAGGACACAAGGAACATATCAGAGTGGTTAGCACTGAAGAAGAAAGGCAGCACTGAAAGAACTAGAAAAAACAGAGAGACAAATTCTAAGCCCTGAGAAAAACAATAAAAATATATGGATTGAAGATTTGTATAAAAACATAGAAAAAATCTTACTCGTAGATACAATGAGGAATTTAAGGCAAAAACTGCATGGGCATTTGAAAATAATTGAAGAAACACGTATTACAAAGAAGGTTTTAAAGGTTTTAGGATGGATAGAAGCTGTGATGGACGATACCAACAAAATAGGTTTTACAGAAGAAATAATATGTGACAAGAACTGCTTCAGGCTACTGATAGAAAACGCAAGCTATGGAGAAGACAAGTCTAAGCCTCGACCGAAAAGTGTGGACAGATGATCAGGGACGAGCGGTTGGAGAGAGGATGAAGAAGTACTGGGAATAGAAAAAGAAAAAACTTATAAGTCTTGAGCTATGAGGGTCGATAGATGGTCATATTCCTAAATAAGAAAATAAATATGTATGTACATACATATGCATCTATATATGTATGTAGCATTACATATGCAAGAGAAAAAGCAGAATAAGTTGGGTTTGAAAAATTGACGGAGATGGCTGTCAACAGTTGTGTTTGCCCCCTAACTGTAGGTAAATACCTTTCCCTCTGTCATCTTTTACAAGGATTGTCTTTCAGCCCAATCCTATTCCACATTCCGTCTTACAGCCATTTCATCATTTGCTCAACTTAAAAAATCTGAGAAAAAAAGAAAAGAAAAGTTGTTAACATGAGCATAAGAAAGCAAACATGACAATCTGGAATATCAGTTCAAATCATTCCCAATAAACCGATTTAAATTGTAAACCCCTTCGAATCCCATAGAAAAAAGTTCTATATTTTCGGAAGATTTAGAAAAATCACAGGATCATTTTTAAAATTAAAGAAAACACCCTTTAAATATGCAGATCTTCTTGGGAGTTACTCCAGCCTGTATGAAACAGGTACCCTTAATTGGGAAAAACCTGGAGGTTGACCTTTACCTCAGACAAATCACAAGGGTGGATGTAGAAACAGTACAGTCTCCACTATGTACAGTAAACCCCATTTATGTGTTTTAGTGCGGTTTAGGTTCATACATATATTATATATCTATATTACTGTGTAGTCATTTCTTAAATTTCCCACCCTACCATAATAGATTGACATTAGTGGTACCATAGTGGAAAAGTAACTAATTGGGAGAAAACATGGTGGTTGAGTATCATCTAGAACAAACCACCTTTTTATATAACTGTTATTCTAGAAACAGTACAGTCTCTATCTTTTACTGAACCCAAGACCCTTCATGAGTTGCAAATTAGTTTTTTGTTTTTTTAAAATTTAATTGTCGTTTGTTATAACATCCAAAGAATTTCAAGTGCTATGCACTATTACAAATGAAAACAATTAAGTAATTACTTTGAGGCTTGTTTCTGTACATATTATAAAACAAAGTCCTCGGCCGCGTTTGTTAAACTCAATAACTACTGGACGGATTTTCATGCGGTTTTCACCAATAGAGCGATTCACCAGGAAGGTTAAGGTATATAATTTTGCGTAAATGGGTTGGTATATTCATGGGTTTCACCTAATCCCGTGCAATTATCTAACGTGCAACATAAATTTGTATATAAAGAAATATTTGGTTTTTATTTTTATAATTTTTATATAAACAAGTATATTAGCTGTGACGGGTAAAAAGAAAATCAACACTCCCAAAGAAGCCTAACCAATGATATTCACGTGGTCCTTAGTGGCCGGTACATGATAAAAAAAAAATACATTGCACAGACAGATTATGTAGGCATAATATGCCTTATTACCCGAGCAAAGTTGGGGGGGGGGTCGCTAGTTAAAATTATAAAGAAAAATAAAAAGTGTGGAAAAAAGAGCTTTAAAATATAAATTACGCAGATAAATAAAACAGAATAAATTGGGAGAGACTAATAATAATAATGAAGTCATGCGATATTACTTTGTAATTAATAGGAGTTAATTGACAACTGTTAGTGAGCAATCAGCCAGTGGATTTTCGTCTGTAGCTTTACAATTGCCTACCTCCCAACCGAATAAACCTAATAATCATCTAAATTACCTTCAGTCAATTTCGGTCGCAATAATCAACTTCTGATAGAACCGGGTCAATAATATATTTTGCTTTTTTATTGAGGTCAACTATTAGCTAAAACATATTTTTATAATAATTTACTTATATTCATATAAATAGCTCCTAAATATACTGTGCAAGTAAACCTAAATAAATTAGGTGAAAATTTAATTTAAATTTTTTGTTCAATATATGACCAGTTTTTTAGGATTTAGGTCCAAGGTATAAATTGAAAAAAAAAAAGTCCTGAGTAACTAAGTTGTATGATAAATCTATCATAAGATAACCAAGCATAACCCTGTACCATCAATGCTGAACCACAAAAATAAAAAATGATAAAATCAGAAGATTTTAGCTACTTCTTGGCCAAATAAAAGAAGGTGTACATCCATACATGACGATAGTTCCCCACAAAATGAATTACTGATGGTGGTTATAAAAATGCCTTCGGTCTACACCTATAGGTTGCAGTATCGGACGGGCGAGATATGTGATTAAAAAAAACGAAATAAGAAAATTAATTATTTTTATTTTGAAGAGAAAAGATTTGTCCCCAGCCGGTATTCGAACCCGGATCTATGCCTCACCGTTGCAACGCTCTAACCATTTGAGCCACGGCGTCACTCCCTACCTAGGACAAATCTGTTCTCTTCACCGATTGCATATCCCCCGTGTTCTCGCAATTTTGCGATGCATACACGAGGAAGAATCTTCATTGAACATTACTTTTAATTTTAAGATCTTTTTGACATATATCATTATATTATTTATATTTTTTTAATCATTGCTTTAATTTTTAAATACTTTTATTTTGAAAAGAAAAGATTTGGCCCCAGCCGGGATTCGAACCCTGGTTCACCTCACCGTGGCAACGCTCTAACCGAGCCACCGGGGTCGCTCTCTACCAAGGACAAATCTGTTCTCTTCAAAGTAAAAACTTAAAAAAATTAAAGTAATGATTAAACAATTATAAAAAAATGAATCCTATCTCTAGTATATACGAGGCTTTCAGGATCAAAAGCAGACAACTCCAAATTTCAATAATTTACTTTTTTACGTTTTTAGCAAGTTTAGTAAAGCAATGATTCATGCTCCCGAAACTTCCAGACAAAACTAAAACGATCAGACAAGGCGACAAAGGGTCGTTTTACACATAATTACTTGACTAAACTAACGAAAAAGTAAACTGAAATTTCTGGGTTTCTTAGAATGTACGGTTTCTAAGCCCTCCAAATAAGGATTTAATAATCTAAGGACCCCCCCCCCCCAAAAAAAAACTGGACCAACTTTATCGTTCCAAGGAGGGTCTGGAGATCCAGAAAAGTCCACCTATAGGTAACATATGTATTAAATGATTCATCTTCCCAGGATTTGAAGCTTATTGGGTCATTGAGCGTACCAGTACAGCCCTCACAAATCCCACAGGTAAGTGAAAAGTGATCGAACACCGAAACTTCACTGGCTCTGTTCTTATCTGATTCTGATTATTATATCCTAATTCTGTCGTCAAGGAATTTTGTACAATAGGTTATTGTAGAAAGAGATGTAGGAAAATTCGAATTCCTCGAGAATTCAGACTGATTATCTTAATATTTTTATTATACTTTTTAAAGGATCTGATGTGAAAAAAGATCGAATACCGAACAATGATGGGAGCAGTTATGATGTTTCCTGATATAAGTATTAAAATATTTATTGTAATTGGGATATCGATGTTAATATTACTTGTAAATTTAATATTGCGCCTTACTTGTTTACTCGCATCAAGAACATATAGAAGAACACAGATTACAGAGTTAGGAGCACATTAAAGAACTGGATATTTCTCCACCACCCTTCCGAATTTATCATTAAGACTCAATCTAAATATTATTTCAGGAAAATAATCCGGATTTTTTAATGGGGTTCTCTTTTTAAAAAAAATAAAAAATACAAAGAGTTAGATGGGGTTATTAAAATGTTTCTGAGGGCTGTTATCAGAGTGAGCAATATATATCTCTCCCAAGGAGGAATTTAAAGTGCGCCATTTGCAAATTAAATGGCTTCTCATATTTTGCCCCCCCCCTGTTGATTTTACACAATTCTTCGAGAAGGGGGGCGCGAAAAAGCTTTTTAAAACCGTTTAATATTCAATCCGATTAACATCTTGTAATTTAGAAGCTCTCTTCTATCTCGGAACCTTCTTCTTTTCCCTTTCCTTTTTATCAACAAGGCTTTTAAACAATCGTTATTATCATCCTATTTTTAATCCGTTCTTCCTTGGAAGCTCTGCAAATAAGGATGGAAGGTAGAGATTTGAAGTCATCTATATTCTTAAGAATAAATAACCTCACTCCATTCTTAGAGTTCTCGCTTGAATTGCTAAAAGATCATTGGTTGGAAGAATTGAACATACTATGATCTGACAAGGGAATAAGAGTAGCTGTATGGGTGGAGCGCTGAGTTTCTTATCTGTTAACATGCACGGAAAGATACTGTGGGATCTACTGACCCAAATGAAGTGAGCCTCTGCAAAGTGGGTACCTTTCATGGGTTAGATTCCAGCTGTAGCAAATAATTTATTTATAACCTTTAATAGCCGGAAATGGGATCTGAGGCGTCTGGCGACCTTCAAGGGCCTCACCTAGCCTCTATAAACTTGGTACCCTTAATTGGGGAAAACCTGGTGGTTGAGTTTGGCCTAGGACAGATCACCTATACTAAAAAAAGCTCAGTCTCTACCATGTATTAAACTGTTTTAGAGGAACAGGTTGTTTTTTTGTATCCAGTAATTAATTCATCAAGTTAAAATGGCTTAGCGAACACGAAGGTTGGGTACCTATACCACCAATCTCTTCTTACACACTTTCGAACACCGAACCCAAACCCGCCTGATCTCTCTTAACGCAATCTTCCCACCTAGGTCTCGGCCTACCCCTCAGAAGCTCCCCAGTCTGTACAGCGCATATTAACGTTTGAGGATATCGTTCGTTACTAGCCCCAGCAACATTACAGACCCATCTTAGGCTTCCTGATTCTATCACTTGAATAATATTAACCGGGTTCAAGTTCTTAACTATACTATTAAAATTGAATAATATTAGTTGACCTTATATGTTATTAGTCTTCCCATGATACATTGATACCTTGATGTATTTTTAATATTATCATATAGGCATCAATGTATTTAATCATACATAATTTTGTCTCCATTTTGTATATTTGGCCCTGAATAAGACCTGCAATGTGGGTAGAAACGTTGGTTTTCCCAATCTGTTGGTGTTCCTCAAGGTAGTATCCTTGGCCCAATCCTTTATAGAGTTTATACAGCTGACATCCCAACTCATCTTAATACTATCCTTACCACGTATGCCGACGATACATGTGTATTATCAGTCAACACCAATCCAGTTATTGCATCCCAAAGCCTCCAATCCCATATCAATGATCTTGAAGAATGGTGTCAAAACTGGAGAATTAAAATAAACTCTCAAAAATCGCATCAAATCACTTTTACCTTACGTCGTAAACCAATGACTTCCTGCCCTTCAGTATCATTTAATAATATCCCACTAGTGCCTGTAGAACAGATCCGATACTTAGGGTTCCATCTTGACAAACGATTAACCTGGAATCCTCATACGAGACTGAAAAGACAAGAAACCGCTCGACGTTTCAGGCTACTTCAACACTTACTAGACAAACGCTCTAAGCTCCCAATTAATTACAAAAGAGTCATCTACATGACCATTATACGACCTGTTTGGACTTACGGAGTATTGCTTTGGGGCTTCACTAGGCCATCAAATTCATCTCGTATCCAATCCCTACCATCCGAAATCCTCAATGCTCCTTATTTTCTTAAGAATAAAGTCATCCATAACGACCTTAATGTCCCATTTGTTGCTGATTTGGCCCGAAACCGCTATCTATCCTTTCATAACAAACTTCATTCCCACTCAAACCCTCTGGTTTCAAACCTAGCTTGCACTTCGATTCCCGATAATTCTCCGAGGAGTCTGAAAAGAAGATGGCCCCGTGACCTTCTTAGTTGAACTTGTGATTTGAGTACTAACTAATGGGTAGTTTTTTTACTTGTCATTTTCACTTAGCCTATTTACTTGACGTAGTATTGTAATACAGTTGTAAATATCATTAAATCAATTTAAAAAAAAAGAACAAGAAACGTTGGAATTTCCAATAAACAGTTTTCCCTTTATACGAGATTTTTATTTACCCCCACCCGGACCAGTTCATTAAATAATATAATATTATATTTTATGTATTTGTTTAATATATTAATATCGAATATAATTGGCGGATATAACAAGAAGACTGGGAAGGGATGGAAGTACCGAGAACTAAGACTGATGAATGGAGCGAAGGACTAAAGGGAAGATCACACGGGTCAGCAGGCAGGCCCTTCTCGACCCCAGAGCTCTTTAAATATTCTTCTATCTCTACTATATAGTACGCTTATCTATAGTAATCCTATCTCTCGTCATAATACTGTAATATTTTATTAAAAATATATAACTTATATAAATATCTATCTATAAATATATACATATTTATATACCCTATACATTAACAATGGAATATTACAGTATTATGGTCAGTGATAGGATTACTACATATACAGTCGTGGTCACAGAAATCGCATCAGCTATGATTGTTACCTTTTTGATCCTAAATGTGAAAACAAATAGTAGGATTGTATTTGTTTACCTACTAGTATTACAGTGAGATGGAATCAGTGATTCATAGTTCAGTTGTGCCCAGAGTATCCAATATTAATCACGTATTTCTTATTATTATGTCCAATAGAATGAGTTTCAAGCAAATGTCTAATGAGGAAAAATTTAAAATAGTGACGTTTGCTGCAGCTGGACTTTCGTGAGATAACAAGGGAGGTGAGATGCAACCAATCCACTGTGGTAAGAATATTATACAAAAATCTTTCCCAGGGATCTACCGAGCGAAAGAAAGGGACTGGAAGGAAAAGGAAGGCGATGGTAAGAGAGATCTAGCAGATAGCAATTTAGCAGAAGTAAGTCGAGAAACAGTTGGCAGAAGATTAAGAGAAAAGGTTTACGGGCAAGAAAACCAGCCCAAATTGGGCGCAGAATTTAAAAAATTGGACATCTGATGACTGGAGGAAAGTGATGTTTTCAGATGAGACTAAATTCAATAACTTCAGTTCTGACGGTGCTCCACACGTAAAACGTCGGCCTAATGAACGATTTTACGAATCCTGAACTATAAAAACAGTGAAACATCCGGCAAGTGTAATGGTCTGGGTATGTTTTTCCTACCTTGGAATTGAAAAAATAAACTTCATAGATGGGACGGTTGGTGCAGAAAAATGTCAAAAAAATTCGGAAGAGAGTTTGATTCCCTCAATGAATTCCCATCTTACACATTGTGGAGACTTCATTTTTCAAGCTGATTCTGCTCCATGCCATAGACCCAAAAGCGGCGTATTATTGTATTATAATTATTTATTTATTTAAAAATGTAT
This sequence comes from Troilus luridus, assembly GCA_964056705.1. NCBI lineage: Eukaryota > Metazoa > Arthropoda > Insecta > Hemiptera > Pentatomidae > Troilus > Troilus luridus. Next base: position 53,491,204 of record OZ057417.1, on the reverse strand, counting down.
TAGCTGTAAGATACGTAATTTTTATTGCCTTTACCATTGTGTTTTAAGATAGGTAAAGGAGTTTCTAACAGAAAACGAGATCTCCACGCTAACATGGTCAGGCAATAGCCCTGATTTAAATGCTATTGAAAATTTGTGGATGATCATAAAAAAAAGAAATTAATATTGCAAAGCCAAATAATAAAGATGAGCTAAAACAGGGAATCGAAAAGGTGTGGAATGAGGAAATTAGTGACGAAATCATAAAAAATTTGATGGGCTCAGTTACCCAGGGCTAATGGCGGTTCGACAAAATACTAGTTTACATTAACATTTAAATAAATATATTTTTAATGTTTTATAAAAAAATTTCCAAATACAACTGTATAAAAAAAAAAATACATCCAGTAAATAGGCTATGTGATACAAAATGACATGAGTAATGGCAAGTTGAGAAACTACCCACTGGTAGTACTCTAATCACTAGTTCAACTAAGAAGGTCACGTGGCCATCTTCTTTTCAGACGCCTCGGAGGATTACCGGGAATCGAAGAGGAAGCTAGGTTTGAAACTAGAGGGTTTGAGTGGGAATGAAGTTTGTTATGAAAGGAAAGATAGCGGGTTCGGGCCAAATCAGCAACAAATGGGACATTAAGGTCGTTATGGATGACTTTATTTTTAACAAAATAAGGAGCGTTGAGGATTTTACGAAGGATTTTGGACTGTAGGGATTGGATACAACAGGAATTCGATGGCTTCGTGGAGCCCCAAAGCTCTACTCCGTAAGTCCAAATAGGTCTTATGATGGTCATGTAGATGAGTCTTTTGTAGTTAATTGGGAGGTTAGAGCGTTTGTCTAGTAAGTGTTGAAGTAGCCTGAAACGTCGAGCGGTTTCATGTCTTTTCAGTATGAGTATGTAAAAACCAATTTTTTTCCTAAATTCCTCATTAACAATAAAAATTGTATTTATCATTCTATGAATATTATTTATTTTTTGTTTGGGTTTTAACCATTTTTCAAGCCTAATAACATCCCCTTTTCCTTGGTAAACCACTTTAAAATTATCAAAAGGTAAGAACAACATTGGTTAAAGGACATCCTCCATTATTTTTAAGTGATGCAATATCTATGACCACGACTGTATATTATACTAATCCTATATATCATTATATATATCACTAAGCTGCCGTATCGAAGGTCCCGGATTCAAATCTGGCTATGAGAGATGATTTATTTAATTTTTTAACAATCGGGGATGGATCCTCTGGGATCCGGAAATCCTTAGGGGCCTACTCAGTGTCTATAAAAAGGGTGATCAGAATAGGAGTGTGGTTCAGGATGATATTGCATGCCAGCTCATGTATTTAACAAAAGGTATGGATTTATCTATTATCTTTAATTGCTTAATATCCTGTCAAGATCTGTAATATTTTTTACTTACTATTATTTTTGTTTAAATATTTCTTTTTAAATTGTTTTCTGTCACTTTTTACACGCTTTATGATTTGTAACATTTAGCCTTCTGGCCAGATAAATATTATGTTTCTTTTCCTGTTCATATCTGTTATTCTTATAAGGGACTTAGTCCCAGAATAAAGTTACTTTTCTATTCTATTCTATACTAGTCTATTTGCTTTTGAAATAGAGGTTTTAATAGCGAAATGTATCTGGTACGATTAACCACGATTTGATTGATATTGCTTATACGTCTAGAATTTTACTTCCCTTCGTCGATTTTTTTTTTGTTTTTCCACTTTAAAATAGAATCGGAAGGAAATAAATAAAGGAATGCTAATGAAGAAGCTGTGTTATTTAAAACGAGAAGTCGACCGAATTGAAAAGCCCGAATTGGGATGGAGTGATTAAGAGCCTAATGGAGACAAACAAACGAGCCTGGCTAATTGACCAGTTTTGTATTACGCGATAATGACTGGGGACACCCGACCTGACAAATCGTTGCACACGTCCGCTAAGTGGTCCCTTCGATAAATATTAATTAAAACGGAGAGGAGTTCATTTATCAACAATATGATCGCACGGGTGTACGGTCCGGAACTCGGGAAGAATATAATCGATAGGTATATATCATATAACCCGGTACAGCTACAACCAATGAGAAAGGTCTGGGTTCACTACTTGGTAGAGACTGTACTGCTTCTAGGAATACGGTAGTGCAGGGTGATTTGTCAAAGATCAGGCTCAACCACCAGGTTTTCCACCTATTGAGGATTCCCACATTAAGAAGGCTGAATGAGCCCAATGGGGGTCTGAAGATCCCATAGAATTCATCCCCAGCTGTTAACTGACTAAATAAATTATCAGCCAAACCTAGATTTGAACCACCTGACCTTGGGCACGGCAACCGAGTGTTCTAGCACTAAGCTAGGCCATTTCTCTTTTGTTGTTAAGGCTCACGCCCAAAAGTTACGAGGAATGAAATAGAGTAAATTGGTCTGCTTCGGGTTGGATAACGAGTCAAAAATTATGTAAAGAGCCTACCGAAACGTAGATGGGACGATTAATCAATGAAAATGCGAAAATTAGTTTAATTGAAAAAAAAATATGGAAAAATCGCCAAAATTAAAGAAGGTAAGAATTGTTAAAATTAACAATTTTTAAAAAATATTAAGCCTTGTTAATAGTCGAAATCGATAATCACTAAAAGAATTATGTGACTAGCGAAATTTCGAAAATAATTGGATCTGTGAAAATGATTGGAATTGCGAAGAAAGAAAAATCATGGGAAAAAAGCGTGAATCGTAAAAAATCGCATACAAGGAAGACAATTATCAAATCATATTAAAAAATAATAATAATTTAATAAAAAGACGGTTTAGATGAAAATAATCGGTTTTTTTCAAAACTTTTCCTTACAATATTATAACAAAAGCCATTCCTAAAAGTTGTTATTTGTACCTCAAGATTTTATAAATATCTACATAAGTAAATAAATAAATGTCTAAGTATAGAACGTGTTTATATATATATATATATATATATATATATATATATATATATATATATATATACACATATATATATATACACATATATATATATATTATACATATTTCTTACTAAATAATTAGTAATGACTTAGAAGAATGAGGTAAAAAATTATCTCATTAAAAATAATGATATGGTTTGGACAGAATAATGAGCAACTGAGAAAAGGGTCGTCTTCAGAGTCGAAGAAAAATGTGCAATTAAAATAATTCAGATTTTTTATATTATTAGAAAATAGTGGAAACTTTCCAATTAGTTAAACTGTGTTAATTAAAATACAATAATATTAACAACACAGCATTTTTAAACTAAATAAAACTAGGGGAAATGCATCTCAATATTGTGGCGTTACTAAATTGATATGTTTGTCATTCGTTTTTTTCTAATTTTCTTATTTGTTAACAGCAATATCTACTACTGGACAATCTAAAGACCGTCCTAGAGCTCACCTAGCCTCTATAAAGTGGGTACCCTTAATTTGGGGAAAACCTGCCGGTAGGCCGTTTTTTCAGGAGGGCATGTCACCTCCATGTACAACCGTTTGGCGTAGAAACATTTAAGTCACTACTATATACTGAACTCAAGACAATCAATATATTTAAGTCCTTTAAATTTTCATTCGGGGTGACCTGTGGTGTGGCTAGCATAACAAACTACTAAACCCAAGATCCCGGGTTCGTAGCCCGGAAGGTGCCCCTAGAATTTTTAAAAGGGAGTAAAAAATCCGTGGTTATGCCGTCTCTCGGAAGGGACGTTTAACGGGGTTGCCTTCACACCCTACAAATATATAGGCTATTCGCCTCAATATAGGTAAAATTATTTAATAAAAAGAATTTTCTACATAAAATAATCTCTTTAAATTCCTATGTAAAAAAATCTCAAAAATTATTTGTAGTTACCAAAATTAAAGATTTGAAACACGAAAGGTCCCAAGGTCGCGGGTTCGCTGGCCGACAGATGCCCCAAGGATTTTTAAAAAAGAGTAAGTGATAAAATTATCCGGCGTTTCCGGAGCTAACTGGTACTCGTTAAAAATCCCTATCCTAATTAAACCTGGATAGCAAAAATTTAGAGTTCCCTTTCTAGCATCGTCCGGTTAGCCACAGCAGCTTCAACGTTACGTTATGTAAACAAACAAATTTTCATTCAAATACACCTCTCCTTAATAATGCTAAATTATAAAAACAGTTTTTAAGCTGGCTAAGTGAACCGCCATAGGAACCCATCGCCTAAGTGGTACGCTCGTATATTGTTCCAGTTCGCTCAATGCTTCAAAGGGCGGCCTAGACAAAGAGTTGGTAACGGAGCCATCAGAGTAATTGAAGCAATGCCATGAGGGATTGGAGAGGAACGGAACGGCGGCACTAAAACCACAAGAAGGGACGCTTCATCGGGACACTTTTATGCCAGAGGATAAAGGCTTGGAGATTACCAGGAGTTCTTAAACTAAAGAGGAATAGTGCGCGATTGTCCGCGGGTCTGTTCGGTCTTATACGGGAGAGGTTCATTTATATCCTAACACTCATTAGGGCTAACTCATTCCCTTATTATTAATTATTACAAGAAAAATACGACCATAACAGATTAAATAAAAGTCGGCTGTTGGAGAGGCCGGGTGAGCCCTAGGGGGGTCCTTGATCCTTTATGAACCATCACTGGCTCCAAACAGACTGAATATTTGAACCCAACTTCGGCATTGTAACTCAGTGTTCTACTACTGAGACACTCCGGTCCCCAAAATTGTTTTCGTACAAATATTAAATCATTTATAACACAGAGTTTTATGTTTAATAATAACAGAAGAATCGTGATACTTAAATAGTAAAACTTGAACCTATTGAATATTTATAGAAATATTGTTATTGACTAAACTAATTAAATAAAATGTGTTAAAATCTACTTTGCCTTACTCACTAAATATTACATTCGTAATAATTATATATTTGCTGGTTTTTATAACTTTTTTAATTCCCTAGATCCCATAGGATCCATCTCCGGCCGCTAACAGATTAAATAAAAGTTTGCTCGTGAGCGGGATTTGAGCCCAGGACCTTCGTATAATATATTACATCACATATTGCTTCTTTTGTTAATAGCAGTTCAGATTAGAAAGAATTTATGAATATCTTTACTTTCTTACCATGAAATTAGACAGCGAGGGAAGTTTTTTGTTCATTTAACGTCACTAACCTTAGCTAACCGGACGATGCCACTGTGGGAGCTCTAACCTTTACCTATCCAGATTTTTCTTTGTTTTTTTTTAAATTTAATTTATTGATATTTACAACTATAATATGATTATAACTAGTAAATCTGCTGATATATACATTATGGCATGAAAAACACATGTGGAGTAACTACCCATCGGCAGCACTCCAATAAAGTTCTATAGTAGATGGTCTCGAGGCCATCTTCTTTTCAGATGCCTCGGAGGGTTATCAGGAATAGTATGGGAAGCAAAATGAGAGACTAGAGGATTCGAGTGTGTATGGAGCTTGTCGTGGATGGATAGGTGTCTAGTTTGGGCCAAATCAGTAACATATGGAATATTAAGATCATGATGGATGAGTTTGTTTGTCACATAATAGGGAGCATTGAGGATTTTACGAAGGATTTTGGATTGTAAGGATTGGATACGAGATGAATTGGATGGTTTAGTAGAGCCCCAAAGCTCAACTCCGTATGTCCAAATAGGTCTGATAACTGTCATGTAGATTAGTCTTTTGTTGTTAATTGGGAGGTTAGAGCGTTTGTCTACTAAGTATTGAAGTAGCCTGAAACGTCGAGCGGTTTCTTGTCTTTTCAGTCTCGTATGAGGATTCCAGGTTAATCGTTTGTCGAGGTGCAACCCTAAGTATCGGATCAGTTCTACAGGCACCAGTGGGATATTATTAAAGGATACTGAAGGGCAGGAAGGCATTGGTTTACGACGTAAGGTAAAAGTGATGCGATTTGATGCGATTTTTGAGAGTTTATTTTAATTCTCCAGTTTTGACACCATTCTTCAAGATCAGTGATATGGAATAGGAGGATTTGGGATGCATTAACTGTCAACGTCCACCACACGATGGCATTGCTGGATGGTGGAGTGTGATGTTCGGAAACCAAATTGGTGGTCTGGGATTATTTGATTGGATTCTATGATAGGACGAAGACGTTTCAGAATGAGTTCACATATCCAGGTTAAATTAGGATATGGATCCTTAACGAGTATCAGACACCGTACATGATCGGACCCCCCTTTTACGTTCCTTCCGAAGGATGCCATATCTAAGGATTTTTTTACTCTTCTAAAACCCTAGGAACAGCAAGGGATGAAGGAAATTTCCTATCCAGTTATTAAAATATAGATTAGAATAGAGAGTTACACACGTACTTATTCATTTTGGTCATTCATAGATTGTACCATATAATTAAAAAAATTATTGTAATTAGAGAAACAAAATAGCTATTTCACCTACAGTATATTAGAATAATGACATTTAATATTTAGTAAGTATTCTACTAATATTATGTATGATTTATGATAATGTGCAAAAATAAATTAAATTTATCACGACAGGAACGAAGTTCGTACGAACATATAATGAGACCACACTTTCTTTCTTTTTTTGTAAATCGTTATAAAATGAGGAAGGGTCGGAAATGATTAGAAGGTATAAAATCTGCAGGATACTTTCCCCCAAAACAGTCTTGATTAAGTTAGGCTCCGGATAAAGCCGTAAGGAGAGAGGATAAGGATAATGATAAAGGACAATAAAGGACGGGAGAAATCGGATTAAGGATAATTAGGCGGAAGATAGGAAGGGCACAACAGGTAAGGTCTTTCTTAGCATTGCTAAGTCCTGTCTTAATTCTGCGTCGTTGCGGGTCTCTGCGACAGTCATTGTTGGTTGTAGAGTAAGTGTAGACCGTAATATAGGAAGGAGGAGTAGCAGGTTGTACTCAGGTACCACATCCTCCAACCAAACCGAGCTAGTAAACGCTAGAACGAATAGTTTAGTCTCCAATAAGTACAGTGAGGAATACGAAGTAAAGTAAACGTAACAATCCGGGAAGGTTCTTGGGTTCATTAGGTATTAGAGACTGTAATGTTGCAAGCACAACGGTTGTGAAGGGATGTGATTTATCCTAGAGTTGTAGAGTTTACTCCCTTAAAAAAATCCTAGGGCCACCTGCCAGGGCTACGAACCTGCGATCTTGGGCTTAGTAGTTCGTTACGCTAACCACTAGACCACAGGTGACCGTATATTATCCTAGATCACGGTTTACCGTCAGGTTTAACTCACTTTGTAGAGGCTGGGTGAGTCCCAGGAGGGTCTGTATATCCCACCGGTGCCTATGGATTAAATAGATTAACTGTCTCAGCTGGACTTGAATCTGGGACCTTCAGTGCGGCTACTCATTTACTACTGTCCTATCCAAGTCCCCAACTAATAGAAAACTTTTAGGATGTCTGTAGCCCCCATGAATAAGTGGTTGAATCGAATTTTGTTCATTATGTTTTGTGTACTGAGGGGTGCAGACATTTAATTAGACAATTCTGCTTATTGTCTAATTAAAATGAACGAAATAACACTTTGGAAATAACCGTCATCGGAAAAGGTAACTGTGAAATACTTCCGAAGAATAATTCCAAAGATCAAAATGTATGAAAAAAGTCAATGGATTTTGATCGGAAGATGATATGGAGATGTTTTCGTAGAAAGTGTAGGAATTTCTATAAGAAAAGGAACGTGTTAATTAACATCTTACTATTACATATATATTTAAATTCCCATTAATATTAATAAGAAAATAGGTATTATGAGTGTTCAGATCATTAACAATGGCGGATAACAGTCCATGGCGACCTATTAAAGCATAAGTACCGCACTTTCTTATAATAACTTTATAATTTTTATTGCAAAAGATCGTAACAAGAGTCGGTTTCGGATTCTAAGCTGATTGCCTGAATAGAGCAAACATTAGTGCTAGGGATGAGAAGGGTTGTATCGGTTAATTTAATAAAGGGAAGGATATTTGTGGAGGTGTTGGAGATTAATCACAGGTAAAAGGGCTATGTGGATGAGGATTGGGTGGAAGGGCTAAGGAAGATGGATGAAGCCGAGGGCCCTGTCGCCCATCGGTCATCCATCCTATCCATCCTCAATGAGCCCAGGCCAATTTCATAATGCATACATACATAATTTATTTTACTCGGATATTAAACTTCTCCGTTCTCTGGCCTTCTGTATTGTCGATAGGGATGAAGCCTTTGATTAAACTCTTAAAGGAAAAATGAAATGCCATGTCAATGCAATCGATTCATGTTTAGTTTATCCTTTTAGTAAACATGATATTGAAGAATAAACGAAATAATTTTAAAATCACTACCTCTATCACTACAACCCGTAAACGGTCTGGGGATCAGTACATGGTAGAGACTGGGCTGTTTCTTTGACAACGGTTGGACTGATTTGACCTAGATCACGCTAAACCGGCTTATTTTTCCTTCTTACTTTAGGTATACACTTTATAGAGGCTGAGTGAGCCCCAGAACGGCCATAGATCCCATAGTATCCATCTCCGGACGCTAAAAAAATTAAATGAAAGCCTGCCAGTGAGCGGGATTTGAACCCAGGACCTTTGATTTTTGAATAAATATAGTATCATTTTAAATATAAAAATTTTATATTCAATATGTTACCTAAATAATAAAACTTGAACCTATTGAATAATTATAAGGAGATTATTATTGACTAAACTAATTATTCTATAGCATTCAATTAAATAGCATGTGCTTCTTACTAACCAAACTTTATTGTTGTAATAATCACTAAAAATTATTACTGTAAAAAATATATATTTTCTAACTTTTTTCAAAATGACTACATGGACGACTACAACCCTTGAAGGATCTAAGGGTTCGGTATATGGCAGAGGCTTAAATGCTTCTAAGGCAACAGTTGTGTAGGGAGTATTTTTGCCCGAGACCACGATTAACTACCTTGTGCATTCTGACAACTAAGACAATGGTTGGAGAGTATTGTTCATTTTTATTTTTAAATAAAAAAAAAATTTATCTTGGCTCTTAAAAAGGCAGAATATCAAGGATTAAAAAAATCCGGTACAATTAGCTAGAGCATGCGATAAGAGAGAATATTGTAGAGACAATACGGACGGGTCCAGTATCAGCGCCATAATGCTACTTTTATCACCCACCAATATATCGATTATCGTACTCATTTGTTTGTATCGATAAATCTACTGTTATCGAAATCGCCCTGATGCAGGCCCCTCTTCCTAACCCTCAGATAACTGAGGAAATAATGTACGAGGGAGGGATCCAGGTAGTACTTAGATGTTTCACTCTTATATGTTTTTTTATATGTATTTTTCATATGTTTGATCAGTAATGGATTAAAAATAGGCAATGATTATGGATCATTCCGTTTATAAAATTTTAAAAAAATACATGAGTAGATTTTTATCCTAATATTTATTAAATTATCACCACCAGCTTATTGTAAATCGATTGATATTGTTGTCATAAAATTTCACGACTAACCATTATCATATATCGAATTTCGGTTATTGGGATTTGCCAAATTTTTAATTGTTAATTGGTAAAAAATTAAAAAAAAGTGAGCATATACTGAAAAAATATGTTATATAATGTTATAAAAAAAATAAATTATAGTATACCAGAAACAAAGCCTTAAGTCTCTAAAGTACTGGAGGTAACCAACTAGTCAACGTTTTGCCAATTCAGTCATCATTAAATCACACACCAAAAGAAAATCACATCAAAGAGGGTAGTGTATCATATTTTTAATTACGCAACCCTCGATGCATTTTTAAAACAGTATAGCCTCTATAGAAATCAATGCGTCGGACAAACTGGTATTTTTACCTAAAACCTGGCCAAAAATATATTGGCACTTTTTGCTTGTCAAAATGGGTTTCAAATTACTAAAAACGTATTTCGGAAGACGATAAAGTGAAGGTTAATCAATTTTATTGAAAAAAAGAAGTTTTTGTAATATTATTATATTTTTTTTATTATAATTTATTTATATTCGTTAAGCCATTCTTTGTTCTTAGCAAGAAAACCAGTTTCTCTACTATTACATGCAAGCCATTTTCGTTTATAAACTACTTTAAACACCTTAATAGTTTTTTTAAGGTTTTCTATTTTCTCGCGGGGACAGCTGGTTAGATCCACTACTTTTTCTACTAAATCTCCAAGTTTTCCGTCAAGCCGTCGTCGAGCTTCCTCTAACTAGCTGTTTTCTAGTCATAGACATGACGGAGTGACCAATATCTAGAATAATATAAACACATAATATTTAAAATCGCTAAAAAGGGTGTGTTTTTGTGAAGTGAATATTTAGGCGAGTGGCGTACAGGTCGTATGAGTAATTTTTACCTTCATTTTAATTGTTTTCTATTAAAATTCGTTGATATTTAGGCTTATATGTTTTTTATTGTTGTTAGGAACCGAAAACAATATTTCCCAGATGAACAAACTATTGGAGAAGTACCGAGAAAAAAGAAATTACGAAGGGTATTAAGGCGAACCACCAGCAAAAAAAACAAAAACGAAAGGAAGATGTGCTCCTTGCGGAAGGAAAAAAAATGTTACAACCACGATGGCATCCCATAAACATTTATGGTGTAAAAATCATTCAATCAAAAGAAATGTATGCATAGAATGTTCTGAAGATTTATCTTAAATTTATTAGAATAGAAAACAAACTTTATTCTGGGACCAAGTCCCTATAGAATAACATTAAGAACAAGTAAAATAAACGTAATATTCATCTGGCCAGGAGGCTACATAATGATACAAATCATGAAGTCATCATGAGTGACAAAACATAATAGAAATAGGGAAAAAATAAAAATAAAAATAAAAAGTACGAGACTTTACAGGATTTTAACTAATTGTCGAAAATAACATAAAGGTTAGATATTAACAAAATAATAATAAATAACATTAATATAATAGTTAATAATGGAATTGTTAAATAAAGCAAATTAATGCCATAGCATGCGATAAAGTATTTACAAAGTCTGTATCTTCTTTGTTGTTGGGAAAATAAACAAAACACGTAGATAACGAGATCGAGTATTCGATACTAATTAAATCAAGCGGAAGATTGGCCTGCCTGGAGAGCATCTTTATGGGATGCCAAGAGATGATGGAAAAGCAGGGATTTAATTGAAGCCAGTGAAGAAGAATGGCGGATGAAAGGAGGGATTGAGTTCCACACAGTGGTGGAGCGGGCGAGGATGGAACGCTCGAATGCCTTAGTTCTGTGGGATGGGATGTAGAGATCGTAAAGGCGGGATCTTGTTTTGTGGTGTTGGACAGAGGATATGAATTGGAGGAGACTGTAGATATATGAAGGGTGTTGCGAGTTAATGAATTGGTACAGAAAAACACTAAGGAAATATTGTCTATGAATGGGAGGGAAGAGCCGTTTTAACTCATCATAATGAGGTGAGGTTTTTGTCCATGGCAATGCCTAGATTTTTAATGGAGGAGTTGAAACTGATGGGGTGGTCGTTTAGGATTAATGTTTGGAGGTTGGGGATAGTTGTTAGGAAGGACATTAAATGGGTATTAAAACATTAAATGCCAACATTTTATAAAGTAGAATTATCATACTGAGGATTTTCTTATTTCATTTTTATTTCATGTTTTGTCTTTGTTTTAATTCTTTATTGTTCTCATTATTTTGACAATTGCTGGAAAACATATGTGTTAAAACATAACTTTTTATTTTTTGTAAATTTTTTCTTTTTTCATAACTTTTAAGACATTATAATTTTTCATAGCTTTTATTTGTATATTAGTGAAATAATTTTTCATAGCTTTTATTTCTAATTGAAATAAATGGATACTTTGTGCAATTTAAATAGCTTTTTATTAGGCGACTACTTTAATTCAAAATATCCAAGTCCCTTAAAATTCATATTTTTCTTTCTGGACTCTCCTTTAAGCATAAAAGTGCAAAGATGTAAAGAAATTTTATGGAACTGTGGAAAACAATTTTTATTTAAGAAAAAGTAAAAATTCTGTTGTTGCGTACTTTGTACGGCGCGCGCCAGGCGGCGTATCAGATTAGAGACCGCCGGCTGGAGGGTTATAGGAGTCAGGAACATTGGTTTTCTGATTTGCCATTTTTTTTGAAATATTTATAATTTAACTGATCGACCACGACAAAGGTCTAAACTAAACAAAAAAATTAGATTTATCGTTATTAATCACTTTTTCCCTATTAAAACCCTTTAGCCTCGTGTCAACCACCGATCTAATTTCAGCCCTGAAGGAGACCTGCAATCTGGGTCGAAACGTCGGCTTACTAACAAACACTTCTTCCTCTTAAACAAAAATTAGTTCCTCCATCCTTTCCTAGCCAATGCCGATTAAATATTAAATCAATATTTTTTTAAAATAATATAATAGAGACTTATATATTTCTATTTTTATGATGTTTTGACTTGTTTGAACATCTTTTCCGCTCTTACGAAGAACTGTGATTTGGGCTGAAACTTTAGTTTCTAATAAATATCTGCTCGATAAATTTATTATTATTAATTTAAATAAATACATTTTCCGATTGTATGGATCCAAATCATAGGTGAAACAATCAGTGTAACACGTATTTAACTGAAAAATGGACGTGGAAGAACCTGGTGGTCCAATGAAAACAGGTGACAATGCTCAGAGGTTAGCACCCAATTAGCAAAGCAAACATTTCGGTTTGTGATTAATAATTGGCTCCGAGTGACAGAATCGGACTTGATTCGTCGGATAATGCTTCGAATGTTGGGCCACTTTATTTAAATCTCTTTCGTCCCCAGGCTTCCCCAATTAGCATCCTATTCAATCGTCATTCGGGGATGGTACGCATCATTGAACAGGGTTCCTTCCGTAGGAGGAAATCCAAAAGGTTATTAGCGGTATAGATTGTCAGAATATGAAAAACAAATCTCTGCGCTTTATAAAAATATCTTCATATCAAACACTAAGCTATAAAAAGATACGAAAAAACTTTTAATTAGGGCAGTCTAAAAAAAAAAAACAACCCATGAAGAGTCTGGGGTTGTATACATGATTTTTCCTAGGTCACGTTCAACCGCCGAATTTCTCCACCCTTATTATAGGCACCCAGTTTATGGAGGCACAGTAGGCTCCAGTAGTGTCCTATACCCCAATGGATTCATCCACGGCTGTTATAGATTAGATAAAATCGGCCACAGCCGGTTTTGAACCCGGGACCTTAGGCATGCCAACAAAAATAAATTTTATTCTGGACACATAGTCTCAAGGTTATAACAAACTAGGTGTATAAATCGATGCCTTAGTTCACATATGTGTTAAGTGCCGAAAACAAGGTATTACATGAGTCAACTTTGATAATAATTTAACACAATAAATACAGTTCGAGTTTAAACACACAATATATTTTTGTAACCTTTACAAACACAACTTTACAATATTATTTATAAAACAAAATCCATTTTTGAAAAATTTGCACTTAACACATTAGTGAACTAAGGCATCGATATATGGTTCTAAATATTTAAAAAAATATTTTTTAATAGCGAATAATGCTGGACCTCTTATTAAAGAATGGTTATCCACACAGCCTCCTTCGTAATTTACTAAAAACAACAAAAACACTTTCCAACCAAAACAACCCAAATGAAACCAATCCTAAAAAATACTATACTATACCCTATATACCAACACTATCAGAAAGACTAGCAAAAACACTCACCGGTAATAAAAGTAACATTGATTCCGCGATTACTTTTAAAAACACAGCCACTGTGTCAAGACTATTTACTAAAACTAAAGATTCGGATAAATTAGAGTTAAAATCAAATGTCGTGTACGAAATACAATGTGAAGATAAATGCGGCAAATCCTATTTCGGAACATCGGAACAATACTTAAAACGAAGAGTGTACCAACACAAATATAGGTGTGATTAAATAATAAAAAACCCCAATAAACTAGATCAAACAGCGCTCACTACACATTTTAGAAATACTCAACATCCATTTAAATTTGATACACCTAAGGTGATACACCAAGAGAAAAATAGCTTCAAACGAAATATAAAAGAAATGATAACTATAGAGAAATATAAAAATCGCGCTGTAAACAAAAAATCGGATGTTCAAGGTCTAAGCTCGTGTTATGCAAATTTAATTAATCCTTGGTTATATAATAATAAATAGTCTAATATGATTCAACAATTAAATAAAACTGCTGTTCCATAAAAAATTGATTACTTATTCGTTGATCATAGCTTTTGCAATATAAACATTCTATGATATATTGCGGAGTAACTGATTGATGATACACTGATCAATTCTATGGAACTTGTAAGTACACCCTATCCATTACAACTTACACGTGTCATTTTATATTTATTTTAGTGTGCTATTTAATGTTTGTACTAAAAGCTCATTTTTTCACTCAGGACATGAATATGAGACTAACCTAGTTTCGAAACGTCGCCTAAGAAGTTGAAATAAACTGACTGAAACTCAAGAACCATAAACAATATATTTCCATAACAGTCAAGATAAGTAGAAACCGATATATATATATATATATATATATATATATATATATATATATATATATATATATATATATATATATATTAATTTTATTATATATAATAAAATTAATAAATATATAATAAAATTAATTAAATAGATTTAAAGAGAAAGGTGAAGATATATTATTTGAACATTATAAAAATCAGAATAAAGACATTATTGTATACTAAATATACAACTCTTATTAATAAATAAGCTACGAATATGTCTACACTCATAACTAATAGCCAAACAGAACAAAGCATTGATAAGCACTCTCTTATAAAAAGTGATTTTCAAAGTTGGGTCTTTTTCGTTTAATGCACAATTCGGTTATTAAAAAAAGTAACTGTTATTAAAAAGTAACACGTGATATAGTTACAACCTCCATATCAGTAGAACATATTACTACATTTCTTAGTTTCGTTTAAAACCTAATAATGGCTATGTTAAGGTTATACGAAGATTTTAAAGATTTGGACCGAACCATCGCATTCTTACAAGAAAAAGGCCTCATCCATAAAGAAAAACTATGCCGGAATGGACATTCTATGAAGTTGCGCAAGAGAGATGACCGGTACAGATGGCGGTGTCACAATGCAAGTTGTCTTTTGGAAGTAGGACTCAGGGAAGGTACGTGGTTCAACGGTTCAAAATATCCTCTGAATAATGCAATTCTTTTTATTTACTCATGGACCAACAAATATACAACAACGTTATTTTGTAAAGACGAATTGAGTATGTCTGCGGAAACAGTAACAAATTGGAAAAATTATTTGAGGGAGGTTTGTGCTACTTAAAAATCCTATCAAAATAGGAGGATATGGTATGACCGTCGAAATTGACGAGTCTTGTTTTACAAGAAGGAAACATAATGTCGGACGAATATATCCCAACCAATGGGTTTTTGGTGGTATTTGCAGGGAGACGAAAAAATCTTTCATATATTCAGTGCCCAACAGGAACAAAGATACTTTAATAGCGTGCATTAAAGAATGTATTCTTCCAGGAAGTGTTATAATATCAGATTTATGGAAAGCTTATTCCACTATAGAAAGAATAGAAGGGTATGATTTTAAGCATTATACAGTCAACCATTCTGAAAATTTCGTTGATCCTTCAACTGGAGCGCACACACAGTCGATAGAATCGTTATGGGCCGCGGCCAAAATAAGAAATAAAATAGAAGCTGGAACTAGAAGAACAATGTTGGATTCATATCTCTGTGAATTTATGTGGAGACAAAGGAATATGGGGAAAGACCTTTTTGAGGTTATATTGGAAGATATCGCTTCATTTTGGAAATTAGAATAAACCATATCATTTGTGTTAACAATTATAGTTACTTTATATTAATCACGTGTTACTTTTTAATAATAGTTACTTTTTTTAATAACCGAATTGTGCATTAAACGAAAAAGACCCTTCAAGTTTGATAACATTATGTATACACTAAAAGGAAAGTCCCTAGAGTGAAAAAAGTTACGCCGTCCTTCGAAATTGGCGTAAAATGGGGGTCCCGAACCAGTGTGGTGTATGGTACTCTTTAAAGATCCCTATCCTAATTATAACTGTATAGGCAAAATTTAGGACTCCTATTGTAGCATCTTAACCTAATTATAACGGCGTAGAAAAATATGAGGGCTATCGATACAGCATCGTTCGATTAGCCACAGCAGTATAAAGTGGAGTTAAATGAATTAACAGAACCTAACACCTCTTCATGGGTTGTAGTGGTGCAGGCTTTTATACGTTAGAAACAAAAGAGTACATGGTACATAATTCATTGAAGTTCAGCCTGTAAATAAGTTATAGCCGTCCTAGATGGGCCTATATCGGAAGGGATAGTTTATAAGAAGAATGTAAGATGAAAGATAAAATAGAGAAGAAAAGAAGACGGACGGAGAGAACAGAGGAAAGGCATTAGGGTTGAAAGGAGGGATGAATTCTTAACGCCGGGATATACTCCACTTCTCCACGGCTCTACATCTCTCTATTATATTTATCCTTTATATCTATATTTACGAATAAATATATATATCTGTCGATTTGTTTCATCCATTTATAACCATGGAATCCATATGCTTACATAATGGATTTACAACACATATAAGGAGTCATCTGTAGTGTAGTATGTAGTAATTAGCAAAACTACCTACTCTGCCCAAGGAGGTGGGTTCGCAGGTTCAGGTATTAAAGGTAGTGAAAATCCTTGGTCCTTCGGAAGGGACGTAAAACGGAAGTACTAGTTGAAGATACTGGAAACTTTGCAATTAGTTAAACTGTATTAATTAAAATATACTATTAACAACACAGCATTTTTAAACTAAATAAAACTAGGGAAAATGCATCTCAATATTGTGGCGTTACTCCAATGATGCTTTGCCGGTCGGATTTTTCTAATTGTCGTATTTATTAACAGCAATATCTACCACTGGGCAATGTGGAATCTAAAGACCGTCCTAGGGCTCACCTAGCCTCTATGAAGTGAGTACCCTTAATTTGGGGAAAATCTGCCGCTAGGTAGTTTTTTCACGAGGGCAAGTCACTTCCATGTACAACCGTTTGGCGTAGACACATTAAAGTCTATATACTGAACTCAAGACAATAAATAGATTAAGCCTATTAACGTAAATTTAAGTCCTTTAAATTTTCATTCGGGGCGACCTGTGGTTAGCATAACGAAGTACTAAACCCAAGATCGCGGGTTCGTAGACCGGAAGGTGGTCCTAGGATTTTTTAAAGGGAGTAAAAAACCCTTGGTTATGCCGTCTCTCGGAAGGGACGTTAAACGGGGGTGCCATTACAGCCTACGAATATAAAGGCTCCTCAATATAGGTACAATTATTTAATAAAAAGAATTTTACTACACAAAATAATCTCTTTAAATTCCTATGTAAAAAAAATCTCAAAAATTATATGTAGTTACCACAATTAAAAATTTGAAACAAAAAATGTCCTAAGGTCGCGGATTCGCAGGCCGGCAGACGGCCCAAGGATTTTTTAAAAAGAGTAAGTAATACAATTGTTAGTTATGCGTTCTTCTTTGGAAGGGGCCTAAGTTAAAAATCCCTATCCTAATTAAACCTGGATAGGAAAAATTTAGGACTCCAACTGTAACATCGTCCGATTAGCCATAACACCATTGAGTGAAGTTAAAAAAAATCACATTTGTTTTAATATATTTTCTATTTAGCCTCATGTAAATGGTAACCGTCTTTGAGATTCTTACCCCTTCAGATAATATTTAATGATTTTATGTACCCCCCCCCCCCCTCCCGGACCTTCTTATGCCGGATCAATCCCCATTTTGCTTTGAGATTTGGGTATTTTGTATTAAATAAAACAATGATTTTATTTTAATTTTGTTTTATATATAAAAAAATTATATATAATTTGTAAATAGTATATAATTTTTTATATGCACACTGACCGCACGTTGTAACTATCATAGTGAATTTATCATAATTTTCTAGCATATTGGTTTTAACAACATAAAATAAAAACATAAAAAAGCCATCATAAAATAAATATATATTATAAAAACGTGATTAACCTCGCCGGAAAAAGTTTTTTGGTCACCTCTAAATTGATGCTGAATAAAAAATGGTTTCCTAAAATGAGTAATGAAATTATAAATAATAAAATTTAAAAAATACATGCTTTAATAGAAAAACAAACTATAATTTAATAATAGAATTATAATTATAATTTCTGAAAAGTTGTTAAAAGCCCAATGTTTTTTTTTTTTGTTATAAAGCAAGTTTTTTCTTGCATCAATCATTTTTTATTTTAAACTTATAGAAAATTATTTTCTAGTCTTTATATTTGTATCCTATTAAAGAGCGGTTTTTAGTTTTTAAACTATTATTTATTTTCTAAATTTTAGGTTTGCTAACTACAAAAACATCTTTGTAAACTTTTTTTTTGTAGTCATCTTTGTAAACCTGCCAGTAGTCATGTGCTTGTCTCAAGGATTAAGTCATACATGCTTTAGTACAAACCTCCGCACTTCGGATATGAAAAATCGATAATCCTGAAGAGCCTGTTCAGGATAATGAGACGGAATTATTAAATTGTCATCGGTCCTTGAGAAGTGTGCAAAGTTTCAATATAAGTCAGTTTTTTGATGTGGCCGAAAATCGAGCTAAAAAATCAGTTACATACGGGCGAAGCTAGTAAAAGCGTGTTAAAAATGTTTTTATTTTACCATAGTAACTTCATCCAGAAAAAATCAGAAATATGGAATGATAAGTAATAATTTACTTGTAATATATAATAACAAATCTCGGACAATAAATTGAAATATATCTTTCTATGTTGTCTGGTTGTTTTTTATTTCCCATTGGCAAGTAGCGTGTTAGCTTTCTTTGGCTCAGATTCAAAAGACCGGGCCAATGAAGTATCAAAATGGCTAGATCTCTCGAGTAGTCTGCCAATCCAATAGGCTATCATTCTTTATGGGTTTTTATTTGTATTGTTAAAGATTTAAGGAAATAATAGATACACTATCATATTCTTGGTTGAACAGCATGGTAATTAACGAAGGTAAAACTTCTAACACATGTTCAATAATGTTAGTTAACCATATATATATATAGATAAAAAAAAATTCTCTGAATTTGGGAGAATGTTTATTGGACAGCCAACGTTTCGAATCACATTACAGGTCTTCTTCAAAGCTAAATATACAAATACAAATGTATACATATACATATTTTAACATATATACGTTATTTGATTAATTTGATGATTTGATTTATTTTACCATATTTAAAAAAATTATAAATAATTAAATAAACATTATGTCTTTAAATATTTAACTTGTAGATAAGTTAAAGTACTTTGAGTAACTAGGAATAACGAAATTCATGAATAAATGTAGCCGCTAACTTTGAAGGATGAAAAACGTCTTAAAGTATTCGAAAATAAGGTGTTGCGTTGAATATTCGGTCCAACAAGAGACCACTGAAGAGAATGGACGAAGAATTGATTACTCAACCAGGAATAGCGAAGCATGCACCCGGTTAATATTATTCAACTGATAGCGCGCCACGAACATTAAAGATGAGCTTTTAATGTTGCTGAGCATAGTGACGGACGAATTCCTAAAAAGTTAATAAAACCTGTGCCGACGGGGAAGCTTTTGAGGTGTAGACTGAGCCGTAGGTGGGAGGATTGCGTTAGGAATGATCTAGCGGGTTTGGGTTTGGATAGTAGTCAGTCCTTGGACACAAGTTTGTAATCGGAGATTAGTAGTATGGGCATCGAGTCATCGGGTTCGATAAGTCCTATTATGAAATATATGTACGAATAAATGCACATTTTATACTACTCTTTACCATATACTATTTTAATGTATTTGTTTCTTGTATATTAGGTCCTGAAGCAGACCTGCTATTCGGGTCGAAACGTCGGTTTCCAAAATAAACGCTTTATAAGAGAATTATTTTACCTAGACCATTCTCTTCCTCGAAAATATAATAATTTTCGCTGGACGAGAGACAGAAGAGCAACAGGGACAAAGAAGAGGGAGCGGACAGAGAAGGTAACCCAACCCCCAGGTGTTAAAGGCTCAATAATTAGTTTAATTGCTGGGCTGACGTGTAATTAGGAGGAAACGTTGTGCTGTTAGATTATAAACCCATTAGCTCCTCAGTATTCTGTTTCAATTTTCCCAACTAACTCCGGCCCCTTTTAGATTGGCAATCCGATATTTATCTCACCCGATCTGTTCCTCTGTCGGCGGGAATTACACCTCTGTTTAAAACTTTATATTTGTCCAATTAATACTAATTTTCAAGTTAAATTGAAGTCGAATTTAGAAAGTCGGGATCTGTTAAAAGCCGGTGATGGATCCTTTCTTTGACTCATCCAGCCGCTGTAAAATAGGGAGGAACATGTGGTTGAGTGTGATATAGGACAAATAACCTCCCTTTAAAACTGTTATCTTAGAAAGAGTCAAACCTACCATGTAAAAACTGTGCCAAGACCCTTCAGGCACAGTTTTAAAAATAATTATAGGGGAAATACGTAGACTTCAAAGAAATAAATCCTTAATTAATGGTAAACTATTTATTATAAATCGAAGTTTCGACCCGATAGTTTAATCTGGGCTGAAAAGATATGACACCAACACATTTAAAATGAAATATTTGCAATTGAGAAAATTATATATATATATATCCATTTAATTTTGTTCATCTCTATTATTCTAAAGGGACCTGGTCCCAGAACAAAATTATTTTTCTATTCTATTCTATATATAAATGAATCTATTGGAGTGAAATATATAAAATAAAACATAACATGTAAAAAAACATGTAAGTAAATGTACGCCCAAAAAATAAAACAATGAGAACTATAATTTAAATGCTTATATAAAACTTAAACTTAAAATAAATTCTCAAAAATCCCATCAAATCACTTTTACCTTACGTCGTAAACCAATGACTTCCTTCCCTTCAGTATCCTTTAATAATATCCCTCTGGTTCCTGCAGAACAGATCCGATACTTAGGGTTGCACCTCGACAAACGTTTACCCTGGAATCCTCATACTAGACTGAAAAGACAAGAAACCGCTCGACGTTTCAGGCTACTTCAATACTTACTAGACAAACGCTCTAACCTCCCAATTAACTACAAAAGACTCATCTACATGACCATCATACGACCTATTTGGACTTACGGAGTAGGGGTTGGGGGCTCCACTAAGCCATCGAATTCCTCTCGTATCCAATCCCTACAATCCAAAATCCTTCGTAAAATCCTCAACGCTCCTTATTTTGTTAAAGATAATGTCCTCCATAACGACCTAAATGTCCCATCTGTTGCTGATTTGGCCCGAACCCGCTATCTATCCTTTCATAACAAACTTCATTCCCCCTCAAACCCTCTAGTTTCAAACCTAGCTTCCTCTTCGATTCCTGATAATCCTCCGAGGCGTCTGAAAAGAAGATGGCCCCGTGACCTTCTTAGTTGAACTAGTGATTTGAGTACTACCAGTGGGTAGTTTCTCTACTTGCCATTAACTTATGTCATTATTTATCACATAGCCTATTTTTTAAAACAGTTGTAAATATCAATAAATAAATTAAAAAAAATAAAAAAATGGTTGTATCCTGTCTGTTGAGGTCTGAAGAAGACCTACAAACTGGGTAGAAATGTATGTTTCTGATAAATAGTTTCGTACTATTTAAGGAATTAGTACGTTTTGTAAAAAAGACTGAAAATATATATAAAAATAAAATAATTAGAACAAATATCATATAAATGATTATAAGTGAAAAATAATAAGAAATTTCTATTACATAAATAATATTATGGTATATGCAGTATCAAGATAATATCTTGAATGATTAACTATTGAGAAGATAATAGTCCGGTTGGAAGTAAAAAAAAAGAGTTCATATATAAAGTTATTGGCTTAAATATAGTACTATTAATATCATTATAGGATGCTTGGTAAAGAACTGAAAAAAAATGAATTATTTAATATGTGACAGTCATAGTTTGACTATGATCCCTTCACAACCGTTGTTTAGTTACAGTTCAGTCTCCATATACTGAACCCAAGACACTTAGGTTATAATTGTTGTAATAATATAATTATTATATTATATTAATATTAATAAATGGCTTAGCGAACCCGAAGATTCCTGTAGATAGACGTTTTTTTTTTAAATACCATTTTTAACCATCCAAGGTTTGAATATATATAATGGACTAGTGTTTTCTTTCTTTTCTTTCTTGAGATACACAATGGCACTGCGCTGAGTTCTATAATTAATTTAACAAAAGAAAATTCAGTAATGATTTAAGCGGTTTAAGTAAAATTAACACCACACTGACACGTCCGACACTGATCAAAGATGGAAGAAGACTGAATATTTCAAAATAGTTAGTAACGGAGACAGACTGATGTTTTTGGATAACGAAGTTTTTGGTGAATGCTGCGATCTGATTGGCTCAAGATCCCGCCTTCCGGTCGTGCCTGGTACAAGCTGGTACAATACTACCTGTATTGAAAATATAATTATTTACCCTATGTTTTTTGTTTCTTATTTTTGCTTATTTACCTGTCTGTAGTAGTTAGTAATGTTAATATTTATTATTATAAGGTGTGTAAGAAACTGAATAATGTTTCAAACATTTTTATAATAATATTATTATTATAATAAAGATTAATTTTTATTTTTTCACTATACTGAAATATTACAATCTGCCACTTGTGGGCAATATGTAGTAGTGCTAAGTAGCTTACTATCATTCCATGAAACAATTCAAAAATAAAATAAATAAATGAAACAAAAATATATATATGCGGTAATAAAAACCAAATTAATGCGAAAATGATAATGAAAATAAATTCTAAAAATAAAGTAATGGCCTACATTCATGCCATAATAATTTAATTTAATATTATAAAAACAATTATCAATTGTTAATATTTTTTAATTTGTTGAACTAGTTTTTTAAAGAAACAAATATAATGTCATATATACTATAATAATAATAAACAAATTAATAATATTTTATATAGTATGTGCTGAAACATATAAATAAAATATATCAATTATCTAAATATGATTTAATTAATTGTCTATTTAAGAAAAAAATATAATCTCATATACATATATTTTAATAATAATAATAATGACTAAAGAAATAGAAATATTTTATACATTACGCGGTGAAGGATATAAATAAAATATATCAATTATGTAAATATGTTTTAATTCCTCGTCTGTTTAATAAAAACAATATATTATCATATATGCGATTATCATAATAAATTAAATACAATGTTAGGGATTATGTGGTGAAAAATATATCAATTCTGCATACGTTTTAATTTCTTGCCATTTTAGGAAAAAATATAATATCGTATACAGTGGTGGCAAAAAGTATTTGCACGCCCAGCTTTTATATAACTATCGGTCATAAGGGAAATAATAATCCACTGAACTTCACATTAATAAAAAGTATATTTAAAACTAAAACAATTCTATATGTGTACAATAATTACCTTTTTAGATTAATGGGGAAAAATTAAAAAAATCTCTGGCAAAAAGTATTTGCTCACTTCCGATTATATTTATATTATGAGAATAAATATAAATTTAATATTTCGAAAAAGTTCATATGCATCAATAATTGCCTCTAGAGGTCTGGAGTGGACCAAGTTTTTAACCAAGTCAAGACTGATTGTTTCCCACTCTTGCACCAGTACTTGTTTCAAATGGTGTCTTCCAGTGATGTGATACTTTCTCACATTCTGATGCAAGATGTGCCATAAATTTTCTATAATACTTATGTCAGGTGGTTGGGGAGGGGTGTGCTGCTGTCTTCGGACATTAAATATCATCCATTCCTTGGTTTTGTTGGCAGTGTGTTTTGGATCGTTGTCCTGCTGGAACACATATCGAGCCCGGATTTTCATTTTTTCGGCACTTGTATGGAAGTTATGGCGCAAAATGTTCACACAACCCTCAGGATTTAAAATTCCGTCAATGGAAACAAGATTTCCCACACCGCGGTATGAGACACACCCCCCCCCATACCATAACATGTCCACCACCATGTTTTACCGTAACAGAAACATTTTGCTTTTTATATCGGCTTATCGGATTAAAAACTAATGATTTCGAAATATTAAAATCGCACCTGATCGTACAGCATCGCGCCGGGTGCTAAGGTACAAAAATTGCTTGCAGGCTACTTTTATGTAATTTAAAAAAAAAATTAATAATCAGTAAACTGTGACTTGTCCCAATCTGAATGTATCCTGAGACGATCGAAGATAGTTTGATATTAAATTTGAACTGTCCTCTTCTTCAGGGTTATTTCAAAATTTTATAGACTGCTAAGGAACAAAAATTCTAGGCTACTTTTACTATTTTCTTTAATTTAATTACTGAAAAAAGTTCTTTAAATAAAATATAAATGTTGTGGAATTCAGAATCTCTTTCTACATAGTCCATAAAAAAATAACCTATCTGAATATAAGAAATAGGATATAGGGCATCTTTAAGAGGATAAACAGTATAATTTTTATGTGCGTAATATTAAAAAAAAATTAATTTTAATAAATATAATAAAATTTGTTTAAGATATTTTTTTCTGATTCATTTGCTTGGCAACATAGATATAAGATGTTAGTTTAACTCTCGCAAACGTTTTTAAGCCAGAAGGGTTTAACCCGATAATTTTGAGGTCATATAAATGAATATCGAAATTTATCTAAAGACTATTCTTTATATAGAAAAGCTATCTATAGTTTTTACGAACCTATAATGAAATTGTAATTTCATAAAATAAAGGAGGTTCTGACAAAAAAAATAAAAGTTTATTTCCTGTTGGTCCTGCTACTTCGTGTGTGTCGAGGAGAGTTATTCTTTTTATGAGGATAAAGCATGAGAGCTCGTTTCGTGGTTACACGGTTTTCTATAGGTAGTTCCATAGGGCTCATGACCCTAGGTACTTTTTGTAGGTGTTTTTTTTTTAAATGTAAACTTTTTTTATAAATTTTGTTTTTAAATATATATATTTTTTTTTAATTTTGTTTTTAAATATATTTTTTTAATCATTTTTATTTTCTTTTTTTTTCTTACGCAACAACGAAAACTTATATGGTTGGGTTGGGTTTGTATTCGATGGCTTCGACCATGGACAGACACCCACCATAGACCGAGTAAACTACTAACTAACTCCAATGACAATGAAATAGTGAGCCTCATTTTAATGTACCCCATCGATGAATGACAACACTTACTTTACTACTTTTTTACCTGGTGAAGAGAAATACCACCATATGGGGTATGGGCTCCTTGAAGCCCTTAGCGAGTACGAACCGAATCGAACCGAAGTGGAAGTGTGAAACGAGCCTTACTATTGCTGCTCCATAGACTCATACAAAGTTCGTCCAAGACTGACGAGTGGTTTGATAGGGCTGACACTGATTGCATTAGCAGGCAGCCATTCCTGCTACTGGATTCAGTGAGGCGAACCATCCACTATAAAAAATGGGTAACGAAACCACAGGCAGAACCTCATGGGTGGTTTGGAATCCTGCCTATCTCATAGGTTTTTATTTTCTTCTTCTTTTAACAGAACAGATTGACAGTTTATTAGACAATAAAAAAACGATTGTTTTGGAATTGAAACAATCTAAATATTTTTCAATTAATTATATTGCACTCCCCATATATTACTGGTCAGGGTTTAACTCAATTTTTGTTAGATTTTTTAAACTGTTCAGTTGGGGTCAAATCCCATTCCCCACCCAACATTTAGTGAGGAATTTTCACTGTTATTTAAATATACTCGCTTTTTGTTTTACTGATTTCCAGGCCTCCTGCCTTATAGGCTTCCAGCAGTTTCCTCATCATAAAGGAAGCATTGCTTTTAATATACCAATTTTATATTTAGAGATAAAACTCAATCACAAAAAATTAAAAAAATCAAACAGTTTCTAGGAAACCACAAAAAGCTTACTCCTTTTAATATCCCTAATTTATATTTCATGATAAAACTCAATCACGAAAGGGTTGAAGCAATAAAAGCTCTACGATTTAATCTAGGAAAATTATATGATGAATTTATTTATCTGTTTCCTTGTTGTTTGGTTTGAAATTTTAAGCAAGATAAATTTAGTTAGAAAGGCTCTTCAAAATTCCTATGTCGTTTTGACAGAAGTGGTAAAAATGATTGATCTTTCAAAAAGAAATGTGTCTGAATTCCGTAATGAGTACGCTTTTCAGGAGTTCCTCAATAGCGCGAAAACCATAGCCGAATTTCCCGCACCAGCTCGCCCTCGCGCGTGTAGAAGGCTCTTTGACTATGAGGCAGAAGATGAACCGATAACAGATGCAGAAAGACAACTACACCTTTAGATATTTTAAATTATTTTTTAATAATAAATTAATTTCAGTGTTTTCAAATCTGTCCACAGCACTTAGGATTTACCTCACATTGCCAGTCACTGTTGCTCACAGCGAAAGATCATTTTCGAAACTAAAGTTAAAAAAAAACTATCTCAGATCCACAATGTCTAAAAGTAGATTGACAAATTTATAATTAATAAGTATTGAACATAAAATAAAAATTAAAGTTAGCGTCATCGTTAATGATTTTGCAGCAGCTAAAGCACGAAAATTAATCTTGTAAATATGTATTTGTAATTTGATTAAGAGCGTCTTTTAATTTGTAAAATAATAAAAAGATCTACAACTTTCGTATTTACACTTTTTTCACGTAACCTCAGAATGTATGTGAAAAATTCAAAAAACCATTTTTTGTTTTTTTATTTTTATCTTTAAAAAAAATAATTTTTTTTTCACGAAATTTGGTGTAAACTTACTTTCTTTCTTATGTTTCAAACACACTATATTTTTTTAAATAAAATTTTTTTATTTTTTCACCTTATTTTGAATATCGAAAAAGCACCCTTAATATCTGTTTTTTTAAAAAAAAGGCGGTGGGCTATTTATTTGTTAAAAGCTTCTGATTGTGTAAGAAAAATATACATCACTATGGTAAATGTTCTCAGAAAATGCATATAAACGAAAAAACAGGAATCCGAAACTTATGCTCAAATTGTCATGGTTCGGAAAAATGTTCCAATGTGTAAGAAAAAACCTACGAGGAAGTTAATGATTCAGATGAAATGGGAGATGAAGAACCGATGCAGACTGAAAATAATATTGGAGACATAGACGGTGATGGTCTTGAAGATGTCGAAGATCTACTAACTAGAATCGGGAAGGTTTGTCGAATCTAGAGATGAAGAAATGCCATCAAAGAGACAAAAACTATTGGATAAATGATTAGAATTCAAGATAAGGTATGTAACATTTTAGACAATAAAGGTTAAGTTACCGCAGCTGGCTTATGGGATTGAAAACTAATGATTCCGAAACGTTAAAATCGCACCTGATGGTACAACATCGCTCCGGATCCAATGTAGGCTCAAAATACAGACCTTCCAAAACATATGTCTAAGAATCATAAAAAACTATCCAATATATACTCAAATCACCACAATGCACAATGAACTAGATATCCCAACAATACATGAATTTATACGAACCCTCAGATTCTTCACCTCATGCCAGCTATCAGACAACATACTCATTCAAGAAATAGGAAATTATACAAAAACAACAACACCAAAATACAGACATAAACGAACAAAACACATTCTACTATAAATAATATATATATATATATATATTGAAATGAGTTCTTCTTTAAATCAATGTTCTTATATGCTATATAATGTAGTATATAATAATAATGTTGTATATAAAAATGTTTTGTATGTAATCTTATAAATGTACATCTTTTGTATAAAATCCTATCTACTTCTTTTTTCTGTTAGGTTTTTGAAATTTTTACCAACAACAAAAACTTATTAACCAAACAACCATGTATGCAAAATATTTCTCATTGTAAGGGATTATCCCACCAATGTTTAAAATGTATGTATATAATTTAAAATT
Organism: Troilus luridus; assembly: GCA_964056705.1. NCBI lineage: Eukaryota > Metazoa > Arthropoda > Insecta > Hemiptera > Pentatomidae > Troilus > Troilus luridus. The sequence goes on along the minus strand of OZ057417.1, from coordinate 53,463,105 downwards.
AAATAAAATTTAACATCTCAAAAAAAAATGTAGGCGCTTCCGTATAAATAAACTATTTTATTTCCGCGAGCGACTAAATCGGTCGAATAAAAATGAATCGGTTCAGACCGGATCCAATGTAGGCGCTCTCGATATATTTCAGTCATTTGGTTTGCTAGCGACGTCTCATCGTATCACACCGGATCCAATGTAAGTGTAGCCTAACATTCAAACTTCCGGCCATGAAGGATAACCCGAACCCAAATTAGTAACATCACTCTTAACGAAATCCTCCCACCTACTACTTGGTCTATTCCTCGGACTTTTATCAGTCAGGACTTTTTAATAATTGATTCGTAACTCAGCCAATACAACCTTACCTAACAAAAAAGTCCACCTGAAACTTCTAGGCCTAATTAGATCAATTATATAAAATGGGTGCAAACTCTGCTATCCCGTGTTATATAACATTCAAAACTCACTGTGGAATTCTCCTTGATTCATTCTTTTTCAAACCTAATATTGCAAGCAACACCTATTATTTTTGAGTATTTTAAGTCATAGTTCATTCTCGTGGAGGGGGTTCTAGAGAATAGTAACTTACTAAGAGTAATGTAGTATACCACTTAGTAAGGGATCAAATTCAAGTTTTCTGAAATATTAAGGGAGCATAACTTTTGATAAAAAGAGAGATGAATTTTAAATCACTTGGTGTCGCATAAACACAGAATTTCAATATTTAACTAGCTTCTTCTATATAGTTTCTCAGAGTAAATTTTCCTAAATTTTAAATGTTCCATTTTTTTATAGGCTTGCAGGCTACTTTTATGTAATTTAAAAAAAAAAATTAATAATCAGTAAACTGTGACTTGTCCCAATCTGAATGTATCCTGAGACGATCGAAGATAGTTTGATATTAAATTTGAACTGTCCTCTTCTTCAGGGTTATTTCAAAATTTTATAGACTGCTAAGGAACAAAAATTCTAGGCTACTTTTACTATTTTCTTTAATTTAATTACTGAAAAAAGTTCTTTAAATAAAATATAAATGTTGTGGAATTCAGAATCTCTTTCTACATAGTCCATAAAAAAATAACCTATCTGAATATAAGAAATAGGATATAGGGCATCTTTAAGAGGATAAACAGTATAATTTTTATGTGCGTAATATTAAAAAAAAATTAATTTTAATAAATATAATAAAATTTGTTTAGATATTTTTTTCTGATTCATTTGCTTGGCAACATAGATATAAGATGTTAGTTTAACTCTCGCAAACGTTTTTAAGCCAGAAGGGTTTAACCCGATAATTTTGAGGTCATATAAATGAATATCGAAATTTATCTAAAGACTATTCTTTATATAGAAAAGCTATCTATAGTTTTTACGAACCTATAATGAAATTGTAATTTCATAAAATAAAGGAGGTTCTGACAAAAAAAATAAAAGTTTATTTCCTGTTGGTCCTGCTACTTCGTGTGTGTCGAGGAGAGTTATTCTTTTTATGAGGATAAAGCATGAGAGCTCGTTTCGTGGTTACACGGTTTTCTATAGGTAGTTCCATAGGGCTCATGACCCTAGGTACTTTTTGTAGGTGTTTTTTTTTTAAATGTAAACTTTTTTTATAAATTTTGTTTTTAAATATATATATTTTTTTTTAATTTTGTTTTTAAATATATTTTTTTAATCATTTTTATTTTCTTTTTTTTTCTTACGCAACAACGAAAACTTATATGGTTGGGTTGGGTTTGTATTCGATGGCTTCGACCATGGACAGACACCCACCATAGACCGAGTAAACTACTAACTAACTCCAATGACAATGAAATAGTGAGCCCCATCTTAATGTACCCCATCGATGAATGACAACACTTACTTTACTACTTTTTTACCTGGTGAAGAGAAATACCACCATATGGGGTATGGGCTCCTTGAAGCCCTTAGCGAGTACGAACCGAATCGAACCGAAGTGGAAGTGTGAAACGAGCCTTACTATTGCTGCTCCATAGACTCATACAAAGTTCGTCCAAGACTGACGAGTGGTTTGATAGGGCTGACACTGATTGCATTAGCAGGCAGCCATTCCTGCTACTGGATTCAGTGAGGCGAACCATCCACTATAAAAAATGGGTAACGAAACCACAGGCAGAACCTCATGGGTGGTTTGGAATCCTGCCTATCTCATAGGTTTTTATTTTCTTCTTCTTTTAACAGAACAGATTGACAGTTTATTAGACAATAAAAAAACGATTGTTTTGGAATTGAAACAATCTAAATATTTTTCAATTAATTATATTGCACTCCCCATATATTACTGGTCAGGGTTTAACTCAATTTTTGTTAGATTTTTTAAACTGTTCAGTTGGGGTCAAATCCCATTCCCCACCCAACATTTAGTGAGGAATTTTCACTGTTATTTAAATATACTCGCTTTTTGTTTTACTGATTTCCAGGCCTCCTGCCTTATAGGCTTCCAGCAGTTTCCTCATCATAAAGGAAGCATTGCTTTTAATATACCAATTTTATATTTAGAGATAAAACTCAATCACAAAAAATTAAAAAAATCAAACAGTTTCTAGGAAACCACAAAAAGCTTACTCCTTTTAATATCCCTAATTTATATTTCATGATAAAACTCAATCACGAAAGGGTTGAAGCAATAAAAGCTCTACGATTTAATCTAGGAAAATTATATGATGAATTTATTTATCTGTTTCCTTGTTGTTTGGTTTGAAATTTTAAGCAAGATAAATTTAGTTAGAAAGGCTCTTCAAAATTCCTATGTCGTTTTGACAGAAGTGGTAAAAATGATTGATCTTTCAAAAAGAAATGTGTCTGAATTCCGTAATGAGTACGCTTTTCAGGAGTTCCTCAATAGCGCGAAAACCATAGCCGAATTTCCCGCACCAGCTCGCCCTCGCGCGTGTAGAAGGCTCTTTGACTATGAGGCAGAAGATGAACCGATAACAGATGCAGAAAGACAACTACACCTTTAGATATTTTAAATTATTTTTTAATAATAAATTAATTTCAGTGTTTTCAAATCTGTCCACAGCACTTAGGATTTACCTCACATTGCCAGTCACTGTTGCTCACAGCGAAAGATCATTTTCGAAACTAAAGTTAAAAAAAAACTATCTCAGATCCACAATGTCTAAAAGTAGATTGACAAATTTATAATTAATAAGTATTGAACATAAAATAAAAATTAAAGTTAGCGTCATCGTTAATGATTTTGCAGCAGCTAAAGCACGAAAATTAATCTTGTAAATATGTATTTGTAATTTGATTAAGAGCGTCTTTTAATTTGTAAAATAATAAAAAGATCTACAACTTTCGTATTTACACTTTTTTCACGTAACCTCAGAATGTATGTGAAAAATTCAAAAAACCATTTTTTGTTTTTTTATTTTTATCTTTAAAAAAAATAATTTTTTTTTCACGAAATTTGGTGTAAACTTACTTTCTTTCTTATGTTTCAAACACACTATATTTTTTTAAATAAAATTTTTTTATTTTTTCACCTTATTTTGAATATCGAAAAAGCACCCTTAATATCTGTTTTTTTAAAAAAAAGGCGGTGGGCTATTTATTTGTTAAAAGCTTCTGATTGTGTAAGAAAAATATACATCACTATGGTAAATGTTCTCAGAAAATGCATATAAACGAAAAAACAGGAATCCGAAACTTATGCTCAAATTGTCATGGTTCGGAAAAATGTTCCAATGTGTAAGAAAAAACCTACGAGGAAGTTAATGATTCAGATGAAATGGGAGATGAAGAACCGATGCAGACTGAAAATAATATTGGAGACATAGACGGTGATGGTCTTGAAGATGTCGAAGATCTACTAACTAGAATCGGGAAGGTTTGTCGAATCTAACGATGAAGAAATGCCATCAAAGAGACAAAAACTATTGGATAAATGATTAGAATTCAAGATAAGGTATGTAACATTTTAGACAATAAAGGTTAAGTTACCGCAGCTGGCTTATGGGATTGAAAACTAATGATTTCGAAACGTTAAAATCGCACCTGATGGTACAACATCGCTCCGGATCCAATGTAGGCTCAAAATACAGACCTTCCAAAACATATGTCTAAGAATCATAAAAAACTATCCAATATATACTCAAATCACCACAATGCACAATGAACTAGATATCCCAACAATACATGAATTTATACGAACCCTCAGATTCTTCACCTCATGCCAGCTATCAGACAACATACTCATTCAAGAAATAGGAAATTATACAAAAACAACAACACCAAAATACAGACATAAACGAACAAAACACATTCTACTATAAATAATATATATATATATATATATTGAAATGAGTTCTTCTTTAAATCAATGTTCTTATATGCTATATAATGTAGTATATAATAATAATGTTGTATATAAAAATGTTTTGTATGTACTCTTATAAATGTACATCTTTTGTATAAAATCCTATCTACTTCTTTTTTCTGTTGGGTTTTTGAAATTTTTACCAACAACAAAAACTTATTAACCAAACAACCATGTATGCAAAATATTTCTCATTGTAAGGGATTATCCCACCAATGTTTAAAATGTATGTATATAATTTAAAATTAAATAAAATTTAACATCTCAAAAAAAAAAAAATGTAGGCGCTTCCGTATAAATAAACTATTTTATTTCCGCGAGCGACTAAATCGGTCGAATAAAAATGAATCGGTTCAGACCGGATCCAATGTAGGCGCTCTCGATATATTTCAGTCATTTGGTTTGCTAGCGACGTCTCATCGTATCACACCGGATCCAATGTAAGTGTAGCCTAACATTCAAACTTCCGGCCATGAAGGATAACCCGAACCCAAATTAGTAACATCACTCTTAACGAAATCCTCCCACCTACTACTTGGTCTATTCCTCGGACTTTTATCAGTCAGGACTTTTTAATAATTGATTCGTAACTCAGCCAATACAACCTTACCTAACAAAAAAGTCCACCTGAAACTTCTAGGCCTAATTAGATCAATTATATAAAATGGGTGCAAACTCTGCTATCCCGTGTTATATAACATTCAAAACTCACTGTGGAATTCTCCTTGATTCATTCTTTTTCAAACCTAATATTGCAAGCAACACCTATTATTTTTGAGTATTTTAAGTCATAGTTCATTCTCGTGGAGGGGGTTCTAGAGAATAGTAACTTACTAAGAGTAATGCAGTATACCACTTAGTAAGGGATCAAATTCAAGTTTTCTGAAATATTAAGGGAGCATAACTTTTGATAAAAAGAGAAATGAATTTTAAATCACTTGGTGTCGCATAAACACAGAATTTCAATATTTAACTAGCTTCTTCTATATAGTTTCTCAGAGTAAATTTTCCTAAATTTTAAATGTTCCATTTTTTTATACTTTATGATTTAATATGTAAATTTATTCATTACTTTTTATCACAAAAATATATTTTTTCGTTACAATTCTCGATTACAACGAGATTTAAATAATTTTATAAAATGTAAAATAAATCGTTAGGTTTAGTAGGGTTGAGAAAGTGGGCGATGCTAAGAATGAATTTTAAATTTATTTATTAAAATAAAATCTGTCTATTATGTAAACAAGTTTTTAGTGGAATTATGGTTAACATGAACTTAATAGGATTAACAAAATTAAACAAAATACATGTTATTAAAATATTTCTATTCTAGGACTGTTGTCTCAATATAGAGAATGCAGTGAAATAAGATTAAGACGATATTGTAATAAATCACAACTTTTTATATCTAGAAAACAAACCTAAAATAATTTAAATAATGGGCACTCGAATTTTAATAGGCTAATAATGGGGGTACGAAATAATTACTAAATTGAACTTGAATTTCTAGAATAATTTCGAGGTAACTCCACTAAAATGTTAAGTACCTGCAGTAGTACTATTAAATGGACAGTTGTATAAATTGTAAATCACAATGACAAATCACCTCCCTGCACAACCGTTGTCCATGAAACTGTAGAGTCTCTACCATTTACTGAACCCCAGACCCGTTCACGGTTTGTCGGGGTACAGGTTATTTTTTTTAAATTTGACGTTTTAGCAGAGGTACTCCGATATTATTTAACAAATGTGTGCTTATTAACCTAAAAAAACCTAGTGAACTTATTAAAATAATATATGAGTACCAGCTTAGTTTTGTTTTGAGACATTGAATATTTTGCTTGTAAAGTGATTTTATTTTATATTTTAGGATTGTTTTATAGATAATTAAATAATATATAGATTGCAAGAATAGCAGTCTTGAAATCGAAATATTAGATAAGTTTGATTTTGCAATTAATTTAAAAAACAGTGATAGATTTTTTGTAACGGCTTAAAAAAGTTGTTACGATGAGAGAGAGAGAGAGAGAGAGGGAGAGAGAGGGAGAGAGAGGGAGAGAGAGAGAGAGAGAGAGAGAGAGAGAGAGAGAGAGAGAGAGAGAGAGAGAGAGAGAGAGAGAGAGAGAGAGAGAGAGAGAGAGAGAGAGAGAGAGAGAGAGAGAGAGAGAGAGAGAGCGAGGCTGAAGGGATTAAGATAAGCCGGAAGGGATTAAAGAAACTTCGAGTTCTGTCTAGAGACATCGCGAATTGCGTGGAATGTTCTAGGTGCCCTCACTCCGACCAACCTTGCCTATGTAAAAGCCCAGCTGTTTCGGCCGAGTCAGTCAGTAATAAGTGAGTGAGTAATAAGATAGTAATGTTGTGACAGTCCGTGTGAGTGACAGTGGCAGTGACAGTGAGTGGCCGTGTGATAAGTGTAATAAACTGTGTGTCAGTTTGTCATATTTAGAGAGTTTTACGGTCGGTGGACTTTAATTAGCGAACTGTAAGTGTTATATTGTAGCTGTTAACTATAGTGTAATATTATTGTATTTGTACAAATTTATATAAATAGTTTAGTTATTTAGTATTAGCAATATCTTATATTATTTGTATATTATTGAAGTAATTAGATAACAGTTAGGTCTAGGTAATAATATGTAGAATATTGTTATTGAAAATTGATATTAGTTTAATAATTTAATTGTTTTAAATAATTTCCTTGTAGTCTTTTTAATTTGTTAATAAATATTAGTATTTTGAATTTAGTAATAGTTTAATTCATTTTACACCCAGTAGCCCGTAACAAAGTCATGAATAGTGAGTGATTTGCCATTATGTATTAAAAATATTTACAACATAACTGATCGAGCAAGACAAAAGACTGAAAATGATGAATATATTGAAAGATCGAGAAAAGGGTTATTATTTACTATTGACTAATATATATATATATATATATATATATATATATATATATATATATATATATATATATATATATATATATATATATATATAAAACATCGTAAGTTGATTCAATTAAAATTTAAATTGAATTGATCAAAATTTAATTCAAGCAACATTCATCGCTCGTGATTGGAGGTAGGAAACATAACGAAAGCGCACATTTACCTTCGCCTCTGACAGAATAGATTTAATTAAAAATCCGGTAGTCGAGGAGTTATCTTCCATATATCTCCAGGTGCCCCCCCCCCCATATAATTTATAAACCAATAGGCCCCCTCAAACCGGGAAAAAAAATTCCTATTAATACCCAGAGCGATAACAGGTGGCGATTCCAATAAAAGATAATTGATTGCTATCGAATATCTGTCCCGTCGTACTTGGCCATTTATAAAAAAAAAAATTATAAGGCAAAAAAATAAAAATTTAAACATAAAAATATATTCAGTATTGTTTTAAAAAGCTATAAATAGAATTAATGTAATTAAAACTCCTTATTACGCTCATTTCAAATCATAATACAGATTTTTTATTTGACAAGAGGGTTATCAACTCCTAAATTACAAATATACAACTGTTCATTTAATTAGTAGGTAATTAGTATAGTAGTAATTGGTAATGTTTTAGTAGAGCTACCCAGATATTGTTCTAGAAAATGAAGTTCAATTTAGTAATTTTTTTGAACCCCCATAATGAGCCCATTAAAATGTAAGTATCCACTCATAAGTGTCTGAGATAAAGAGAGTTTTGCATTAAATAATATAATGGAGTATTTTTTTTATTATTATTTTAGTTTTGTTATAATAGGTAAAAATGAGTGGAGTGGCTCAGTGGTAGAGCACTGAGTTGCCATGCCGAAAATCCTGGTTCAAATCCCGTTCCAGGGAAGAGTTTTATTTAGTCGGCTAGCAGCCGGAGATTGAACGTAGAATCTAGGACCCTCCTGGGGCACACCAGCCATTCCATCACAATCTCCTCTTGCAGAACCGTTTTCCAATAAATAGTACAGTCTCTTCTCATAGTGTTAGAATTATTTCATTGATTTTATGGACGCTTTTTCAATAAAAAGAATCTTTGTTTCTATTCTTACTCATCAAATTAAATATTTTTATCAATCTTGCTTTTTTGGAGAATTATTATACTGGATTCCTTTCGAGTCGAAACGAAATAATTCAAACTGATAAATTCTTTTATCCATCCTACCAGGAAGTAATTTATGTCGCAAACATCGTAAAAATGATACATGTTATATTGGGGCTATTGGGAAATACATTGTATATCGTCCCTTTAGTATTCATCTGTAGCGAATATATCTCCTCGTAAAATATACAATCCGGATTAAGACACTTCTTAATGTACCTAAGTCTCTTCCTTTTTTTTTTCTCTCTCTCTCTCACACACACTTACCCTCTCTTTCTCCCTCTCTCTCCCCTTTCTCCCCGCATTTTCATTTATATTCGTCTAAGGTTTAGCGGAAAGTCGGATTGGATATATTCCCTGCGAGGGCCGGATATCCCGATTGTTTTCTCTTTTTTTTCGTGACGGGGGAGAAAGAGAGAGAAAAGAGAAGAGTGGGGAAATCGGATATGTGTAATAAACAAGAAAGAAAGCACGGGGTGAATACAGAGCTGATTGGGCAGAGCATTCTCTATACCATCTGTGTTTAGAATAAAACCAAATAAATAACTCTGATTGTTGCTATTCGTCTATGGGACTTTTTTCCAAAAGGCTAGGAATAATTAACGGTCTAATAAACATGGGAAATGTATTATTCCAGAGTGGGGAGCTAAATATAAAAAAAAAAACTTTTTTTTTTGTCTTACAGTAAAATATATTTATAGAATAGAGAGTAATATGCAAATATTCACATATTTTGACAAAGGTAAAAAAATGTAGAACTATAACCCACAAAGGGACTTAGTTTCAGTACATAGTAGAAACTGTATTGATTTTAACAACTGTTGTTCAGGGAGGTGATTTGGCTGAGGTCATATTCAACCAGACTCATGTTTTTCTCCCATTCAAGGATACCCATTTTATAGAGCAGGGGTAAATCACTGGAAGATCTGCAAATTCCACAACTGGATTGGAATCTAGGATTTTCGTAATTGGTAATCAGGTCTACATACATAGCTACCCCGATCCATTGCTAAAGCAAAGCAAGATACAGAGATATTATAAATAAAAACGAGGAATAAATGACGTATGATCGAGTGTGACAGGATGAATTGATTACATAGTTTATAGATAGTTTGTGATGAGACGTATATAGAATTAGTATGAAAAATAAAGTAAAAAAAAGCAAAATTAAATAAATTCAAATATGACCATAAAAATAAACCACTCACAATATAATAAAATATACATAATGGGGCCCGCCTAACCCCATTAAAGTTGGTACCCTTAACTGGGATATATACCAGAATAGGGAAATATAGAGAGAGGTTCAGGGAAGAATTAGGCTGAAAGAAAAATCATACTAGCAGAAATCCTTGATAACAAATTACACAACGTATGTGTTTTGTTTATAATAATACGAATCCGGCTGTGGCAGATAAAATATTCAATAAATTAACAACCTTGATTGGTCCCTGTGCAATCTGACGACCCTCCTGGGGCTCACCCAGCCTCAGTGGTATCCTAAATTATGGAATAAACCTGGCGGTTGAGCGTGATCTCGGACCAATCACCTCCCTCCGCTACGAACAGCTGGGAAACAGCACATTCCTAACATGTACTAAACCCGAGACCATCCATGGGTTGTAGTGGTACATTTTTTTGTTGTGTTGTCTTTTAGGAGATTAGCAAACTTTTTCAAACAGGTGGTTGTGAAGAAGTAATCTACGTACCTGAATACATCTTTTAATTACGGAGTCCATTATCCCACTTTCTTCTGATTATTAACTCAGTAGATCAGAAAGTTGTAGCTATATTAGCCTTGTAAAGACCGGACCGGCCGGATGGAAGGTATATAGCGGTGGAGCTGGAAGCCGGCCAGAACTCTGTTCCACCCTCATCTGTTCCAGTCCAGAGGAACAACTTCCCTCTTCCTCCTCGCCCTCCCACAGGATGATAAAGGGAATATGCATCCCTTTTCTCCCATTCCTTCTGATGTATTCATCGGCGTCTCCTCCGCCTATCAGATTCCAGAACGAGTTGTCCCATCTCCTATTCCTATTTTGCCTGGACAGTATATTATTATGAAATATGCTTCTTTATCTCTTATTCCCCCATTTCTGCCCTGTACTGATTCGTATCACTTTTTTTTCTTTTGCACTGCCTCCCCTCAAAGCAGGAATATTTGATTCTGTTGCGTTTATTATTTATTGTGTAGCTTCTACCATTGAGGGGAGCGGGGTAAAACTGTGATAGAGCGCTTTGTTGCCGTGCCAAAGGTCGTCCCGGGTTCAAATCCCAGCTGTGTAAAATAATTTGCTAAATCTGTTAAATGCCCTGAATGGACCCAGTGGGATCTGGAAACCCACCGGGGCTCAACCAGGCTCTATAAAGTGGGTACCCTTAGTTGTCCTATATACCCCCTTTTCTATTATTCCCTAACCAACCATACACTTAGTCATATTCGAATTTACTTCCGGCCCTATTTCCTTACCCACGTTCTTTAATAAAAATGTAAAAACTTTGAAATTGTTATCTATATTCAATAAGAAGGAGTCGGCCTGTGAATTCAAATTGCTTTCATTACCGACAGAGAAAAGAAGCTGGCTCCCGAAATCATTGATTGATCATTAGAGCAACTGAAGGAGTTGTCTTGATTGGGCCTTCCTTTCTCAAAACCCTCAATTCTTCTCTCCACTTCTTTCTTAAATCTTATTTCGTCTAATTCGGTTTGATAAGATAATAAGGTTATTAGGGGCTTGAGCATAATTATTGAAATCACCATAATAAAAGAATAATAAATCCGCCATATTAAAACTCGCGATAAGTAAAAACCTTAATTTAATGGTTTTCACTTATTATCATACGATGCTTACCCCTGAGCCGCAAAAAAAAATATATATATTAATATTTTGAAAAATTTAGGTACTTCATGACTAAATATAAAAATAAATTGAGGGAAGGTAGCCATCAATACGTAACGATAGTTCATCAGAAAATTAATTAAAGATGGTGGGCTTACAGATCCCTCAGGTCTACGCCGATAGGTAGCAGCCCCGGACGGGTGAGATAAGCAGAAAAAAAAATAAAGTCGTTGCAGTACTTTCTAATTGTGTATATATATATATATATATATATATATATATATATATATTATATGATATATTGCGAAGTAAGTGATTAATGATAAATCGATCAATTCTTTGGAACTTGTAAGTACACCCTATCCTATTATACTTACACGTGACATTTTACATTAATTTTAGTGTGCTATTTAATGTTTTCACTAAAAGATCATTTTTTCACTGTCAGGGCATGAATATGAGACTAACCTAGTCTCGAAACGTCGCCTAAGAAGTTGAAATAACTGACTGAAACTCGAGAACCATAAACAATATATTTCTACAACAGTCAAGATAAGTAGAAACCAATATATATGTAAGTTAAGATGAGACTAATACCTGTATATCTACTAATACCAAACCATTGTAAACACACATTGTAAATAGTATATATAGAGGATTAATAGACGAATAAAGGGAGTGTTTAAACAGCCTTCGTGAGAGTTATTTCTATACCAACTTCTTCTTTTTTTTTACATTCTGTGTCCGGAAGCTCTTAAGTGGTGCCGAAACCCGGGAACGTTTTAGCAGCGCAGTAAGAATATTTTTTTTTATTTTTCTTTCTCTCTGTTCTTCACGAAAAAACGGTTAGAGTTTTTCTTCTTCTTTTCTTTTAAGGAAAATCCAAATTAGTCTAACATGAATGAACAGGGACAGAGTATCCTCAGACCGGCAACGTTGACATTGGAGCCAGCGCAAACAGAACAGGCGAACCCCGAGTTCCCGCCTTATCCATCGACTACTTTAGCGATGGCGCGAGCGGATATAGCCGCACAAGAGGCAAACAGAATCGCTCAAGAGACGAATGAACTGGAAAAGATGAAGCTAAAAAAGGCGAACGCGCAAGATATCAGAAGAGAGATCTCCGATCTGGATAAGTTTAATGGTGATATCGGGGAACTGAACCACTTCATTAAAGGCGGGGACGGGATAATGAACAGTATCCAATCCCAGGTGGCCGTGGATCTTTTAGAAGAAACGGACGCTAGAAGATTGCGAGTGGCCCTGGCACGCCGGGTCAGGAGGAGCGTCCTGAACTTAATCCAGGCTGATGAAGAGACGTCATGGCCGGTGATCAAGGAGAGGTTAAAGAAGACGTATGGAGGAGGGCGATGGGCTCCCGAAGAAGATATGCTTCAGATGTTTCGTGAAGTGAAGAGGACGAACCAGTCGAACGGCCAGTACGCTGCAGGACTCCTGGCAAAGTTAAATAAAATTAACGATAAGCTGCGGGAAATAATGGAAGCAAGCGCAGTTGAGGGCTGGATGGTGTTCATGACCACAGTCCTCAAAGTACAATTGGCCAGGGATACGGGGAAAAAGGATGGTCTTCCCAGGGACAAGACATTCGTGGAATGCGCTCAGGAGATGATGGACGTAAGTGCCCGAGACGAGGAGGAAAGAGAAGTGCTTGAACCAGGGTGGAGCAGAGTTTCGTATCGTAGAAACGAGGTTGGGAGGAATCGAACCAGACCAGACCCGGAGAGAAGAAGAGATAGAGATTTTGGCAGGAGAGAAAGGGCACCGAGAGAGAAGAGGCAGTTCACAGATAGAAGGAATGGGAGAAAAGATGATAGGAGATGTCACGAATGTGGTAAGACAGGACATCTGATAGCCCAGTGCCCACGTACGCGCTGCTACGAATGTAACACGGAAGGGCATATGGCACGGCAATGCCCATACATAAGGCGGAGGGAACATGATCGGGGAGAGCCAATGGAGGTTAATACGCAAAGGATATGGAGGAGGAACAGAGGGCCATCCGAATCATCTGGATCTTCCGAGGCTTCAGGATCCGAGACGGAAGGCAGCGACCCTGGCGGCAGAGCAAACCCCGGAGGAAAAAGCAGGCAGCTGAGTGCAGGGAGGAGAACCGAGGAGGTAAGGAGAGAATGAGGATGGTGTGAACGGAGGGGCAACCTTTTAAGTGTAAATACTATTGTTAAGAAGTGTGAGCGGTTGCCTATAATAGAATTTTGTAAGGGGTGGAGATGTCTGGTGGACACGGGGAGTTCGTGTAGTTTAGTAAGTAGGGGTAGTTTAAGAACCATATTTAAAGGGAAGGGCGAACCAGAGTTTAGGAAGTGCCTGTGCAAACTAATCACTTTGAGTGGGCCCTGTACAGTAGAGGGAGAAATAGAATGGGAATTGGATAAATGGGGAAAGAAGGGGGAGGTAGTAACTTTGCATGTGGTAGAGAACATGGCGCGGGAGTACGGGGGGATTCTGGGGTGTGACATACTCAGAAAACTAGGAGCAAAATTGCGTAATTCAGGGGGTGAATGGCTAATTAAAATCGGGAAAAAGAAATATAAAACCGTGGAGGACGTGAGGAGCGATGTGGGGTGTGTAGGGGCGATTACCCAGGACAGGGAGTGGAGGACAAGGGTTATGGAGGAATATGCGAACATCTTTTTTCGCGAAGGGGAGTCTCTGAGCGTGACAGGGGAAACACTGCATGAAATCAACCTAAAGTCAGAAAAAGTTACGTATGTAAAGGAAAGAAGATACCCGCAGGCATTAAGAACACACATCCGGGAGGAGCTGGAGGAGTTGAAGAGACAGGGTATAATTGTCGATAGTAAATCGCCCTTTAATAGCCCCTTATGGGCTGTAAAGAAGAAGACCATGGAGGGCGAGACTGAGGGACGCTATAGGGTAGTGATCGACTATCGACAACTGAACGACAATACGCTGGACGAAAAGTACCCCATCCCGCGATTAGAGGATATCCTGGATAGGTTAGGTGGGGCGGCGATTTTTAGCTCGTTGGACCTGAAATCTGGGTACCATCAAATACGGATGCATCCTAGAGACCAGTGCAAGACAGCATTTACGTTCGAAAGGGGGCACTACGAATTTACGCGCATGCCTTTTGGTCTTAAAAACGCGCCCATAACGTTCCAGAAACTAATGGATGAGTTCCTACGCGGCCTAGACGAGAATATGTGCCAAGTGTACATGGACGATCTACTGGTTTTTAGTAGAACTGAAGCACAGCATGTCGAGGACCTGAGACGGGTTTTTAATCGAATTAAACAGTTTGGGTTAAAACTTTCAAGAGAGAAGTCGATTTTAGGGCAAAGGAAGATCAACTTTCTAGGCCACACGATATCAGAGGAAGGTGTGCGGCCGGATAGCAAGAAAGTCGAGGCAATCGGCAAAATGGCGGTTCCAAGCGACGTTAAAGGGATCAGACGGCTCTTAGGAACTCTCAACTATTATCGACGTTTCGTACCGGAGATGGCTGAGAACTTGGTGCCTTTGAATGAACTGTTGCGAAAGGGGCGCACAGTTAAGATAACGGCAGAAATCGAAGAAAAGGTCAGAAGGTGCATGCTACAGTTGCAAACTGAGCCAATCCTTGCATTCCCAGACTTCACTAAGCCGTTCGCGATCACCACAGACGCCAGCGAATATGCACTGGGGGCGGTTTTATCGCAGGATAGTGAAAAGGGGGACCGACTCGTGGCATATGCGAGTAGGAGACTCACAGACGCGGAATCTCGCTACAGTGCGCTCGAACGAGAATTATTGGGGATCGTATGGGCAGTGCAGCACTTTCGGCCATATGTATTTGGCAGGAAGTTTAAGGTGCATACAGACCACCGTCCGTTGCTCTGGGTGGGCAATCTGAAGGAGACTTCGGCTCGAGTCACAAGATGGAAAGAGATCCTGAGCCAGTACAACCTGGAAGTGGTCTATAAACCGGGAAAAGACAATGTTGTGGCTGACTGGCTCTCTCGTGCCTTACAGGTTAATGTGATAGAGACGGAGGGTGGCGAAGCGTCGGGGGAACTGCAACGGTTCGTGAGGGAATGGACACCAGATGGAGAAGGCGGACGTGTGGACGACCCCCAAGGCAATGAGGAAACCTCGGTTGACGAGTCAGGAGACGAGAGACCGGCTGAGATGGAGGAAGTCGATGACATAGTCAACAACAAATCCCGGCAGGTCATTTGGAAGACAAGGACGACAGGGCTCGTAAAAATGGATTTTTCCAAATACGACAAGCACTCCATAATTACTATTTGGTCACAACCTGGAGTTCAGGAAGAGCAGATATGTCGCGCGCTGAAGGATGCCTCTAAAGCGGGAGCGACCCAGTACCTGTATGTTGGCAATGCTACGGTGTGGGAGAAAATTCGCAACTTGTGGCGACTGGAGAAGATAGGTATAGATCGGATGTTTATCCGATGCCGATTGATGGTGGAGACTATTCGCGATCGGGACCAACAAAAGGAAGTAACGACAGCGTATCACCAAGGGAAGACCAACCACAGAGGTATTAATGAGACATTGGCGGCTCTAAAAAGGAAGTACTACTGGGTGGGGATGCGGAAGACGGTGGAAGATGTAATGAAGGACTGCCACGTTTGCCATACGGCCAAGTATGACCGCCACCCTCCCGTAGGTTTACAGACCGAGACGCGAACACCGACGGTACCGCTGACAGACCTCCAGATAGATACCTTTACGTGGAGAGGGTATAAATGGGTTACGATATTAGACACCTTCAGCAAGACGGCCATGGCCCATCCAGTAAAAGAGAAGTCAGCAGCGGCGGTGAATGGCGCCCTAGAGACATGGTACCAGTTTTATGGAGTGCCGAACACGATCTCCTCGGACGGGGGCAGGGAGTTTGATAACGCGCTCCTGCGACAGGAGATGAAACGGTTGGGAGTAGAGTGGCATTGGAACACGCCTGGACATCCAAAAAGTAGGGGAGGGGTCGAACGCCTCCATAATACGCTGGGGGAACATCTCCGGGTATTCCACGTAGATAAAGGGTTGGAAGCGGACGACGCGATGCCTCGAGCGATAGCGGCATACAACCACTCCATCCACATGGCGACTGGGTTTTCCCCTTTTGAAGCTCTCTTTGGGTTACGCGCACGACGGAGAAACGAGGGAGATACGGTTGTGGACGAGGGCATGGCCGAACAACTAAATATAAACAGATTAGAGCTCGAAAGACGTTGGGGTAAGGCGCATGGAAGAATGACCGCGGAAAAGAGTAGGAGAGTAGCGCGTGAGAATGCGGGGGTGAAGGATATCATGGGGACGATCAGAATAGGAACGATTGTCTATAGGAAGATCGTGTCGAATCGCGCGAAGGAGGTCCTTAGGTACGAGGGACCATTCAAAGTGATTACGATTAGGGAGCACAATCTGGTCACTATTCAGAGTCTGGTTGAGCCCAGGAAGCGGAGAACTGTTCATATCGAGCAACTAAAGGTTCCGGCGGGGGAGGCCCGATCTTGAAATTGTATGTATTTCATTTGGCTAGTAGATACTTCTTTTTTTTTATAGATATCGATATGTAGAAGTATAATTTTTGGTTTTGTTTTCTGTTTGGTTTTGTTTGTTGTCAGTGTAAGTTAAGTTTAGGTATAAGACTTATATTGTGTATATCCAGTGATGTTATAGATTAAGATAGTATTAAGTTGGTTTTGTAAGTGAACAAATTTTTGTTTTGTTTTGTAGGTTCAGTTTAGCTTATACTATGTGGTTGTAAGGAAAATATTTTGTTTATTTTTTATTTATTTATTTTTTTTGAGTTTACGAAGGTGTTCGTAAACTGGCAGGGGGGAGTTAAGATGAGACTAATACCTGTATATCTACTAATACCAAACCATTGTAAACACACATTGTAAATAGTATATATAGAGGATTAATAGACGAATAAAGGGAGTGTTTAAACAGCCTTCGTGAGAGTTATTTCTATCCCAACTTCTTCTTTTTTTTTACATTCTGTGTCCGGAAGCTCTTAAGTTGTATATATATATATATATATATATATATATATATATATATATATATATATATATATATCAGTTTACTAAGAGGAGCTTGAAAGACATTTAACTATGACAATTAAAATATTTTTGGGGAAATGATATTTTAACTAACTATTGATATTTAGTCAGCTGTCAATCCTTTACCCCATTACAACCCCTGATGAAGAACCGCAGTGTGGGGAATTTTTCTGATCTCCACTCGGACCTTCAAGATATTGTTGTTATATCAATCAATTTCTAGCCTAGGTGTCACCAGTCTCGCGCAACATGCCATGAGCCCTGGTGTCGGTGAATCCACAGTTTTTTCACTTAACAAAATCTGACTGACAGACAACACTCAACCTGTTCCATTCTATTGCATGTACTTCCATTCTATTCATTCCATTCTATCCATTCCATTCTATTCCATCCTCTTACATGTACATCATGAGATGAGCCATGTAATGAAAAGTTCGGAGGGGTTTGGGCTGTTGAATCAATATTGAAGATAGGCGGGAACAAAGTGAGAAGTTGATTGAACTAAAGGAGCAAGATACGGGTTAAGAAGGACTACTTTAGGTAATTAGTCGGCAACTGCAACAAACTTCCAAGGCAATCCCATCAGCCTCTTCAGCTGTTGTTCCCGGAAGTGGTTAGCTGGAATCGTTACAGCAAAGGGAACCGTCTGGTTAAATAAAAGGAAGATGTAACATAACCTTCATTAGTTTTATGTTTATTCTAAGTTGTGTTACAAAATCGTTAAAACATAGTTCATGATATACTCAAGTATGTCGAATCTGAAGGAATTTCAGTAAATCATACAATACATAGACTGTACTATAAGAATTATATATAGTAATGGGGCAAGGTAACTCTGTGTTGTCGTGACGAAGGTTGCGTATTCAAATTCGGCTGAGACAGGTACTTTATTTAATCTATTAACAGCAAGGGATGGGACCCTGTGGGATTTGAGAGCCTCAAAAAAGTTGGTACCCTCGATAAACTGGGGGAAAACCTGGAGGTTGAGCGTGATCTAGGACCAATCACCTCCTTGCACAACCATTGTCCGAGAAACAGTAGTTAACCATGTAGTGAGCCAAGGACACTTCATGGGTTGTAGTAGTAAAAGTTTTTTTAATATATATTATTAAATAGGAGTTCCCGCCGATGATAATATGCACAGAACAATAACCCATAAAAATTTGAAGTATCAAGAGTTGTCTGAGGAACTTAAAACATCTATATAGGCTGTTTATAGACATACTTGCTTTTAGTTTACAGCATTGAAGTACTTGTAGATGCTCACTCACTCACTACCAGCAGAAACAATTTAGTTTGAATTAAGGGCAGAAAGCCGAATTATTATTATTATTACGGGTCTCAGGTCCTGCAAGAACCCGGGCCTCCCCCACCACAGCCGACCAATCTCCGCGATCCTGTGCAATCCTCCTTCCAGTTTTGTACACCCAGCAGTTTCAAGTCCTCTTCGACGTCATCCAGCCATCTGATCCGAGGGCGTCCTCTGCTTAGTTTGCCGTCTGGATTCTCCTTGCTCTCCTGTGGCCCGGCATTGTTTCCACATGTCCCATCCATCTCATTCTGGCTTTCTTTATCAACGCCACCATATCCGGCACTCCATGTAGTTCCATCAGCTCCTCGTTATTTCTTCTTCTCCATACCCCATTTTCAGCCACTCCGCCCCAGATTCTTCTTAATATTTTCCGTTCCCATCTGTTGACCACAAGTTCTGATTTTTTGGTCAGGGGCCATGTCTCGCACACATACATGAATATTGGTCTTACTATGTTTTTGTATAGTTGGATTTTGATTATTTTAGAGAGTGATTTAAACTGAAACACTTTTTGTAGTGAGGAATAACTCCTATTTACTGCTGCTATTCTGGCTTGCATTTCAATCTCCATTTTGTTATCGACTGTAACCACACTCCCTGGTACTTTAATTGGGTTACAGCTCTAAAACTGTGCTCTCTTAAACTAACTTTGCTCTCTGAAACTCCGCCTGCTGTCTCGTTTAGAGTCAGTTGTCGGTCCTAAGCCCGGATAAAGGAGGAAGGTTGGTTCGGTGGGCAAAAACCGTAAAATTCAGAAAACAACACAAAGCAGAATGCCTTAGGAAGCATATTTGGACCTGTTAAAGAAGAGCACAGGCGGAGGATCAGAAGCAATGCCGGATTGATGAAACTGTAAGTTGAGCCTGATATCCTAAGTGCTATGAAGAAGGTGAGGTCACGTGGAAAGAATGAAGCCCTACAGGCTGCCTAAAATGACGATTAAGTAGAGCGAAAACTAAATGTTGCTGGAGTTACTTGTGGTCTAGTGGTCAGTCTAACAACCAACTGTGCCAAACATCGGCGTTTCGCAGCCCGGCAGGTGGTCTCAGGATTTTTTAAAGGGAGCAAAAAATACGTAGTTATGCCATGTTTTGGAAAGGACGTAAAATGGGGGTGATGAGCGTGTCCTAATTATACCACGATAGCCAAATTTCAGGACTCCCACTGTGGCGTAGTCCGAATAGCCATAGCATTAGTGACGTTAAATGAACAAACAAAGTAAATATTACTTCATTTAAACAATTAAAAATGTGCTTTTTTTAACCGTTAATCAATCTCCAAACCATTTGAAACACTTTTATAAATTTGGGGCTCCCAAAGTGAAGCTTAGTATGTTGAATGTAATATGCTTTACGTTCAACCTGTGGAATCTTATTTTATCTGTATGTGTGTGTATATATATATATATATATATATATATATATATATATATATACACATTGTTGTGACTACAGGACTACAACAATCTCCCTTCATTGTTAAGGGAGTGATATACCTAGCTAGACGGTTGACCTCCGAAAGTAATTGACAAAAATAATTTAGAGGCGGCAAAAGCCAGTCACGTATTTAATTCAATTTATTTCCCCGAGTCTGGGTTAAGAGATGGCCCCATAACTCTGGCCAACACAGCTTGAATATTATTCTCTCTCTAAGCCGCGCCTTTGCTACTCTTATAAATAATCTATTCAAAAAGTTTTAAATTGTATCGAATTTATTGATCCGTTTCATTTCAATGGTAGAACTTTTTAACCGGCCGAGAAAAAAAAATATATTTTTTTATCTATAAAAATGTGGAAAAACTAAAAAAGTGACATAAAAAATGGTCGTTTTCTAAAGATTCTTGGATCAGATTCAGATGTAACATATAACTTGATTAATCTCTTGACAGCCACGGATGGAACCGTATAGGATCTGCACAATCCCCTGGGACTCACCCAACCTCCCTAAATTGAGGAAAAACTTAACGGTTGAGGTGGATCTTGGAAAATCTGAATAAATGCTGCCTTCGAAACAGAACAGTCTCTACCACGCACTGGACCCAAGACACTTCATTGTAATGGTAAAGGTATGTGTAGGGCAACATCGAATTTACATCGTAATGACCTTCATTTGCTCATAACTAACAATATATAATTATAATAAAAAATAATAAAATAAATTATACTAAAGTATATAATTCATTACTAAAGAATCAAAATCTATTAAAAAAGTAAGGTTTAAAATAACCATAAGGAAATAATGAGGGAGTGAGCAGCTCAATTTGTAGAGCCTTGAGTTGCTATACTTAAAGTCCTGGGTTCAAATCCAATTCTAGTAGCTAAATTATTTAGTATGTAATCAGCCAGGTATGTCCAGGTATGGATCCTGCGGGATTTGCAGGCCTCCCGGGGCTCACTTAGTCTCTATAAAGAGGCTACCTATAATTGCGGAAAATCCTAATGAAGACAAATTCACTACACAACCGTTGTCCTAGAAAGACCATAGTATTTTCCATGTTCTAAATCCAAAACATGGGTAGTACTGCAAATGTTTTTTTTTTATTATTATTTATAAGTAAACCAATTTAAAACTCAAAACAACGGGGCGTTAATTCTCTGAAATAGTGAAAATATCTAGGTATGTTCTTTTTAATATTTTGTCATAGAAGTTATTGATATTGATAAATGCCCAGAAATCTTCGTTGGGAGAAGATATTTCGACTTGATTTTGTGGAGTATATTTTCATTTTCCAGTTGTGGAACCATATTTATAACGCAAATTAGAGAGGCTACGTTAGGAGTTTTTGGGGGTAACATATGTAACACAAAAAGTATAGACAGGAAAATAAACAGACTTGATTTCGTCAAAAAAGTTGCCTAATTTGGATTCTAAAAAAAAGAAAAGGATTTTTCGCAGGTCATTCTTATAATTGGAAAAAAAGTTCTGTAAGTATCCGTCCAATTTGTAGTAAATAGATATACATTTTTTTTTCACCCCTTTCGCACACGTTGCTCGCCACAGCGACCTTATAACCACCCCACATACATACATGATACATAGCCGACGTGGAGACATTAAGTTAGGGGTTATGTTCCGGAACCAGTGGGAGCTCTAGGCCATCACACGACCGGGCCAACAAATCACCCTATCCTCCACTTCTGTAATTGGTCACCCGATCGAGTGGAGGCTTTTATCTTTTTTTTTTTGGCCTGGCTTTAATTTATACCTTTTTTCGTATATTTACGCCATACATTCACCCGTCGATGTTCGGAGAAGAAACAAGTATCGCTAAAACCTATAGAGATTCTTAGTTTCAGTACGTTGTAGAGACTGTACT